>OY998239.1:84236629-87041629 GCA_963922005.1 Cornus suecica | reverse complement strand
AACAAGTCACACACTCATATTCCGGAAATACAGAAACAAAGAAATTCCGCGGTCAAACTACCAAAATAAAATAAACTAGAAATCCGAGCTCTAAATGATTTCTTTTGTAGTGAAAACTAGGACTTCGGAGTTCTTATGGATCTACTAATTCATTGAAATTTCATCCAATAAAACAGAAGAATTATAAATCTCCAAAATAATAGATAAAAATATCGCGAATAGAGCCATTGCAACACCCATCAAATGAGTCGTTCCCCATCCAAGAGCTACTTTACCATATTCGGAATTTAACGGTTTCAATAAACTTCCCAAACCAGTTTGTCTTGGACGAGCTCTAGAACTACCCTCAACAGTTTGTGTAGCCATAAATCCTTTTGTATTCATTGAGATCTATTGACTTTGTATACCATTCCGTTGTAAATAAATGATCTTATCATAGATCTATTGTGGTCTTGAAATTCTATAATAATGGAAACAACAACCCTAGTCGCCATCTTTATATCTGGTTTACTTGTAAGTTTTACTAGATACGCCTTGTATACCGCTTTTGGGCAACCGTCTCAACAACTAAGAGATCCATTCGAGGAATATGGGGACTAATTGAAGTAATGAGCCCCCCAATATTGGGGGGCTCATTACTTCAATTGAGATAATGAAAAATCATTTCATTTTTTAGTTGGAACTTTAGGTGGTTCTCGAAAAAAGATAGCGAAAAAAATTATCCCCAGAGTCGAGACTAAGAGGAATGTATAAACCAATGCTTCCATAGATTTGATCGTGGTTTACAATTATAGCTTCCATACCTGTTTATTTTTATTTGGGGCCATCTACCGGATAAAGAAAGAGCAAGAGTCAAAGAAAAACGGTGATTCAAATCAAGCTTTCTCTGGTACCCTATGCCAAATCACAAAAAGAAAATAGAGGCAAAAGGTGCCAGAGAAATGTTGGATCAAACTACTTGTCTTCGTGTAGTTGGATCTCTAAGTTTTTGGAATGCTCCAAATTCCACTTGAGCATCCAAATCTGGGTCAATACCAGCAAAAACATCTCTGAACAAGGTTCGAGCACCATACCAAATGTGTCCGAAGAAGAAGAGCAGAGCAAATGAAACATGTCCAAAAGTAAACCAGCCCCTTGGACTGCTACGAAAAACGCCATCGGATTTCAAAGTAGCACGATCTAATTCAAATTTTTCACCTAATTGAGCACGTCTAGCATATTTTTTCACAGTAGCAGGATCACTATAACTAACTCCATTGAGTTCGCCACCGTAGAACTCAACAGTTACACCTACTTGTTCGACATTATACTTCGATTCTACCCTTCTAAAAGGAACATCGGCTCTAACAATCCCGTCTCCGTCTACCAAAACGACTGGAAATGTTTCAAAAAAAGGTAGGCATACGGCGTACAAAAAGTTCACGTCCTTCTTTATCTCTAAAGATAGGATGTCCTAACCATCCAACTGCTATTCCATCCCTGTTATCCATTGAGCCTGCCCGGAATAATCCCCCTTTTGCCGTATTATTCCCGATGTAATCATAAAAATCCAATTTTTCAGGAATTTTAGACCAAGCTTCTGATAAACTTTGATTTTCGGCTAGTGATGTGTTTTAAAATATTTCTCGCAAGTGCACGAATCAATTATAGTTTAGGTTATGCAAGAACGACGTCGAATCCAAGGAAATGCTTTAAAGAGAACTTAATTAAACTCAAATTAATCTAAAATTAACCTAGTTTCTCAAAGTTTGTTTGTTGAAGTGATTTTTATACTAAACATGAAATATCGAAATACAAATAATTAAAGCGAGAATAATAGGGAGAAAATACTAAGGTATCGGAATCCACCACCACTAATCCATAAACTTCTAATTATTCTTTTATCAATTCCAATTTTAGAGTAGTAATTTAGAAATCAATCTTATTACTTTCTCAAGATTTAACAATAACGCACTAATGAAATAGATTTTCAAGAAATAGATTTTCCTTCGCTTTAAAGTGTAAAATTCTAAGCATCATATGTATGCAATTTAATGGATCACATAAGATCAAAAACTTTTACTTATAAACTCATCAAATCCAAACTTGATTAATTGTTATAAGAATTCTTAACTACTATAAATACATGATATTTATAGTGAAAGGAATTTAAAACAATTAATACTATGAAACGAAAATCATAAGCATTTAAACCATACACATGGAAATTGATAAAAGACTAAAAGGAATTTATTTCATAAATGGTGGTTTCATCCTCAACCTTAGTTGAGGATTTAGTTACACATGCTTAAAAAGAAAATAACAAAGTAAGAATAATCAAACCCGGAATTGAAGATAAATTATTCTCCTCTTTGGTGTCCTTCTTGCTCTCCTCCTTCTTCTTTTTATTTTTTTTCTTTCCTCCCCCTTTTCTTCTTCAAGATGTATCCATATTTATAGAGAAATATTGGAATCAAATTATAACTTGTAAAGATAAATCAAATATTCTTTTCTTTTCTTTTTCATATCTTTCCATCACATTTTGTTCTTTTTCCATGTGCATTTGAATCTTCCAACTTTCATCTATGTGCATTTGATTCATCCAACTTTCATCCATGTGCATTTGATTCATCTCTCACTTTACACCTATAAATGAAAGACATAAACGTAGATGTAATTTAATGACATTGAAAATGATTTATTCAACAATTTTATTATAAAAATTAAGTTTTGTGCACTTGTCATTATTATACTTTTAAATTAATTAAAATAAATAGTTTTACCTACTAACAAATATACATTTGAGGATAAAATATGTATGTAAAATGGACTTATCAAATACCCCCAAACCTATATTTTGCTAGTCCTTGAGCAAAACAAAAAGAAATAAAATTCTAACTACACCATTTTCGTTGGTTGTCTCGATTACATTTAGCATATGCAATAAGCCTTTGAACCCCTAGATTTCACCTAGTGGACGAGTTATAGTCTCGTGAGGGTTTCCAGTGATGATACCCACAAACATCGATTCTAGTGAAGGTTGGATATATTACCCACAACTTCTCCATTCTTTATAATCACGCATTCATGCATTCACGCATTTACATACTCATCAACCAAGTCATGATATAATGCACAAGATATTATGGATGCAAATACTCCCATTCACTACAGAACAATAACTAATCTCGAGATTCGTGTCATGAATGGTTCCCACAAAAGTAAAAGATTTCATTACTTTTTACTCCCAATCTAGACAACCCTCCGTGTTTTTGTGAACATTCTACTATGGTATTTCAATCTTTCTTTTTCTACTTCATTGATCAAATTTTGCCAAAAAAATTATTACTTCCATCATTCCACTTTTCATCCATTTTTATCTTTCTAAGCTCCGGACTTTCCAGCGAGGATTTTTAATCCCAACCAACTGGGCCCTAACTTCTTTATTAGGATTTATGCTCATTAGTTTTCTCCCCTTTTTACGCGAACAATGATATTGGTGATACCAAGGTCCGGTTACTCAGATCGAAAAACTACTTTTTGCATTTTATTTTTCAAAATAAATTTTCAAATTTTTCTCCATTTCAACTATATCAACTCCCCATCTCCCATTTATTGTGGCAAAATTAATTTTTCAAATACATAGTCAAAGATCAATTATTTTTTCCATAGTGAATGTGTGTTTGTGCTTATAGGTCAAAGTCGTCCTTTTCGGTTTCAATTTTACTAATCTATTCACCCATGTAAAACCATATCACTTCACTTAGCTCGATCTAATCATTACTCTCATGAACGGGAATATCGCATCACATACTACTCACACATCATAAACACAAACTCAATCAACTTGTAATGCAAAACATTCATGCGTGAAAACAAATTTTTTTTTTTTTTTCTGAAAAATTTCCATTTTTTTTTTCAAAATTAATGAATTAAAAAACAACAAATTAGACATCATACCCCCAAACCTAAACTCAACATTGTCCGTAATGTTGGACAAACTCACAGTTTGTAAACAAAAAGACAAGAGTGAAAAGGTATTACCTGACTCATGATAGGTTGATCTGGTCAAACTAGTTATCAAACAACAATGAGTTGTTAAAATTCAAAACAAAAATTAAAAATAAAGTAAACAAATCCTAAAATAGATATGTACAACAAGACCACATAGGTCAATCCTGATAAATAGGATCACTTAGAAAGATCTCCTCATTTTCTTGAGAAAGTAACTCTAAAAATGGTTTCAAACGCTGACCATTAACTTTGAACACATCACCATTTTTTGGATTTTCAATCTCAATGGCTCCATATGGATGAACAATTCGAACAATGAACGGACCAGACCATTGAGATCTCAACTTTCCTGGAAACAAATGCAACCGAGAATTATAAAGCAAGACTTTTTGACCAGGTGTGAAAGTTTTCCTAAGAATACTTTTGTCATGCCTTATTTTCATTTGCTCTTTATAGATTTTTGTACTCTGGTAAGCATCATTTCTAATTTCCTCAAACTTATTCAACTGAAGCTTCCTATGGACTCCTGTTTTATCAAGGTTAAAGTTGAGTTGTTTAATAGCCCAAAAGGCTCTATGCTCTAACTCAACTGGGAGATGACAAGCTTTACCATACATCATTCGGTAAGGAGACATTCCAATGGGGTTCTTAAATGCAGTACGGTATGCCCACAATGCATCACTAAGTCTCAAGGACCAGTCTTTCCTATTTGGGTTAACTGTTTTCTCCAAAATGTGTTTAATCTCTCTATTGGATAACTCAACTTGACCGCTAGTCTGGGGATGATAAGCGAGTGCAATTTTGTGGGTTACACAATATTTTCTCATTAATGCTTCGAAAACCCTATTGCAAAAATGTTTCCCCCCATCACTAATAATAGCACGGGGTGTACCAAAACGTGAAAAGATATTATCTTTCAAAAACTTGACTACCACCTTGTGATCATTAGTTTTACATGTAATTGCCTCAATCCATTTAGACACATAATCAATTGCGACAAGGATGTACAAATTGCCAAATGAATTAGGAAATGGTCCCATGAAATCAATGCCCCAAACATCGAAAACTTCAATAATCAGAATTGGGTTTAAAGGCATCATATTTCGACGTGAAATACTCCATAACTTTTGGCATCGCTGACATGCTAAGCAATAAGAATGACAATCTTTAAAGATTGAGGGCCAGTAAAATCCAGATTGCAATATCTTTGCAGTGGTTCTCTTTGAACTAAAATGACCTCCACATGCATGATCATGACAAAAGGAGATTACACTAGTTTGGTCACAATTAGGGACACATCTTCGAATAATCTGATCAGGACAATACTTGAATAAATACGGATCATCCCAAAAGAAATGACGGACCTCAGATAAGAATTTGGATTTATCTTGCTTAGTCCAATGTGAAGGCATTTGACCTATGACAAGATAGTTCACAATGTCGGCAAACCAAGGTGACTCGGATACAACAAAGAGTTGTTCATCAAGGAAAGACTCAAGAATAGGCATGGAGTCTGAGGATGTCTCAAGAATGAGCCTAGACAAATGATCAGCTACTACATTTTCAGACCCCTTCTTATCTCGAATTTCTATATCAAACTCTTGTAGCAATAGGATCCATCGATTTAAACGCGGCTTAGCATCTTTTTTAGAAAAGAGATACCTAAGTGCAGCATGATCTGAGAAAATGAGGACTTTAGACCCTAACAGATAGGACCTAAACTTGTCCAATGCAAACACAACTGCTAACAATTCTTTTTTTTTCAGTGGTAGAGAATTCAGTTGTGCCTCATTCAATGTCTTACTTGCATAATAGATCACATGGGATAACCTACTCACACGTTGCCCTAACACAGCTCCAACTGCATAATCAGATGCATCACACATAATCTCAAAAGGCGCATCCCAATTCGGTGGCTTCATGATAGGTGTTGTGGTCAACAATGTTTTGAGTTTCTCAAAGGCTTTCAGGCATTCGTCATCAAAGGCAAAAGCAACATCTTTAGCAAGTAAATTGCAAAGTGGTTTGGAAATGCTGTTAAAGTTTTTAACGAATCGACGATAAAATCCCGCATGACCTAAGAATGACCTAATCTCTTTAACCGTACATGGCGGTGGAAGATTGGAAATCAGATCAACCTTAGCTTTGTCAACCTCTATACCATTCTTTGAAATAACATGCCCCAAGACAATTCCCTTTTTCACCATAAAATGTTATTTCTCCCAATTTAAGACCAGATTTTTCTCCTCACAACGTGTAAGCACGAGTTTCAAATGAATGAGACATTCATCAAAGGATAAGCCAAACACAGAGAAGTCATCCATAAACACCTCAAGAAAATGTTCTACCATATCAGAAAATATGTTGAGCATACACTGCTGAAAAGTAGCAGGTGCATTGCATAATCCAAATGGCATACGTCTATAGGCAAATGTTCCAAAAGGACAAGTGAATATGGTTTTCTCCTAATCCTCAGGTGCAATAGGAATTTGGTTATATCCAGAATAACCATCTAGGAAATAGTCAATGCACACTCTTCATCCAGTGGTCATTCGGGTTGGTACTAAATCATTGGCATCATTTGTGACTACTGTGATACCTGATTTCTTAGGCACGACCTGGACAGGACTTACCCAAGAACTATCTGAAATAGGATATATGATCCCCACATCTAACAACTTTAAGACTTCTGCCCTAACGACCTCTTTCATGTTAGGGTTAAGCCGTCTTTGCATTTCTCGTAAAAATATACCCTTAATGTCTCTTATAGTCCACCCAATAGCCGATTTATGCTCCCTGAGGACATTTAAGAGTTTTTCCTCATGTTCTTTATTTAACTCAGAAGCAATGATGACAGGAAGACTCTCATTTGGACCTAAGTAGGCATACTTTAGTTCAGAAGGTAAAACCTTCAGATCCAATTTTGGAGGTGACTCAACAGATGAGACATGTTTAGATTCAATTGATGAAAGGGGCTCTACCTTGGCTTTCCAATTCTCAATGTCCATAAAAGGGACATAATCTAACAAGATATTCATTTCTTCACAAGCACTAACCAGATCTAAATCACACCCAAAGTGATTTAGACATGCCTTTAAAGGATCATCAAAACTTGAATGTTCAAAAGTCTCTTGTACTAAACTCTCTATTAGATTCACATCACTCAGATTCTGATGGTTGTCGGCTTACATTAAAAACATTAAGCTCAACAGACATGTTTCCAAATGAAAGTTTTAGAACATCATTCCTATAATTGATTAAAGCATTTGAAGTTGCTAGGAATGGTCAACCAAGGATAACAGGAATTTGGCTATTGGGATTAGCCACAGGTTGAGTGTCTAAGACTATGAAGTCTACTGGAAAGAAGAATTTGTCAACTTGAATTAACACATCCTCAATGATACCGCGAGGTACCTTGACTGAACGATCTGCCAACTGTAGCACTACCTTTGTGGGTTTCAAATCACCAAGACCGAGTTGCTCATACACAGAGTATGGAAACATATTTACACTCGCACCCAAATCAAGCAAAGCTTGCTCAATTATCTGGTTACCTATTGTACATGAGATTGTAGGACAACCGGGATCCTTGAATTTAGGTGGTGTGCGGTGTTGGATAATTGAGCTTACTTGCCCTGTAAGGAAAGATTTTTTATACACATTCAATCCACGCTTAACCGTACACAAATCTTTCAAAAACTTAGCATAAGAGGGGACCTGTTGAATTGCATCGAGAAATGGAATATTGATTTTGACTTGTTTGAATATTTCCATAATCTCTTTGTAATGATGCCCCTTCTTAGGCTTTTGGAGTCTTTGAGGAAATGGTGCAGTAGGAACAACGTTCCTAACTGAAGGTTCTACTAGAGAATTGGGGACAAGATTGGTAATTTGGACTTTTGGGTCAACTTGAGATTCCATTTTGTTTTCCTTTTCTGGTTCATAGTTACCTTTCACAGTTTCCCTTCTTGGAATTTTGACTTGATTGTCAACTTGTTTGCCTGACCTTAGGGTTATGATTGACTGGACTTAATCAGTTGGACCAGATGTCGACTGTTCACTCACATGATATTGACCCTTTGGGTTGGGAATGGGCAGACTAGGAAATTTTCCTTTTTCCTTCTCTCCTACAACAGTAGCTAACTGACCAATCTGTGTTTCTAATTCAGAAATTGATTGACTAGTTTGTTACATGAACTGCTGTAAGGTATCTTCCAGTGTTGGTTTCCTTGGTTGTTGGGGGACATATGGATGAGAATTTTGGGACATCAGAGGATATGATGCTGGTGGTTGCCCTTGGGATTGCATATGTTGTATACCCGAGTTGTTCCGAGGTTGATTTCGACTCCATGAGAAATTAGGATGATTTCTCCAATTGGGGTTGTATGTGTCAGAATAGGGACTACCAAATGGTTTCTTATAGCCGTTTAGTGCATTAGCTTGTTCAGTTATACACTCATGGAATGATGCTATAGAGGGACACGTCTGAGTAGTATGAGATGGACTCTCACAAAGTTGACATGTCTCACAAAGTTGAGCAATATGAGATGGACTCTCACAAAGTTGACATGGACTGAAGAACTTTTTCCATTTTTCATCTCTATAGCCTCCACTTTTCTGGTGAGACTAGCTATCCTTGCACTCAAATCAGTTCCCTCACTAACCTCATAGACTCCTCCCTTTTTGGTATCCATAGACATTGGTAAACTTCTTCTCTCAACCCTCCCTGAGTATTCCCAATGTTGGGAACTCTCAGCTAACGCATCTAGAAATTTCCAAGCCTCATTCTCATTCTTAGACATGAAATCTACCCCACCTCGTGACTCAATTAGTTGACGATTTTGAGCTAATAATCCATCATAAAAGAATTCAACTAAGCGCCATTTTTCAAAACCATGATAGGGACACTTAAGTAGCAAATCATTGAATGTTTCCCAACACATGTAAAACTGTTCACCTTCTTTTTGAGCAAATTCCATGATATTTCGGCGAAGGGAATTAGTTCTATGTCTAGGGAAGAATTTGGTGAGGAATTTTTTACAGAGTTCATCCCAAGATTTGATTGATTCTGGTTCCAATGAATATAACCAAGACTTGGCTTTCTCTTTCAAAGAGAACGGGAATAACCTCATCTTAATTGACTCTTCGGGAATATTCTGAAAATTTAAAGTGGAACAAATCTCTAAAAATTCCTTAACATGAAGGTATGGGTCTTCAAAGTTCGAACCTCTAAAAGTCGGCAATAAATTGATTACTGATGCCCGTATCTCCAAATGGGCATGTTGTATAGCAGGCAAGACAATACAATAAGGATTTGTGATATGTGCGAGAGTATAATAATCCTTAAGGGCTTTCACTTCATTATGTTCTCCCTCCATCTTGACTTCAATGATCTTTTCAACACTAGAATTCCTTACACCTTCTCTAAAAGTTCTCTCAATTTCTAGATCTAAAGATGTCAACTTTGATTTCAGAGATCGCCGACCTAACATGCACTAGGAAGATTCCATGATTCAACAAATATACTACCAAAACAAGTATTTTCTTTATCTGAAATTTAATTCAAGGGTAGTAATTTCTATTTTTTTTTTTTTTTAATTTCCTATATGAAAGATTATTAGGACTAATTCCAAACTAATCTTCACCTAGTTAGACAGCTCCTACTCCCTTTCAGAGAAAACTAGTGGATGACCAGTTAAGGACCATCAAACTAACAACGAAGTAGTTCCCAGGAAAGTGTGGCGAGGCACTAGACCTGCTTAATGCCGCATCAGCCACACTCCTAGACAGAACTGTCCTACCGTTTATCAATTTGATAGTGACTCACTGGAGTTACCAAAAGTTTAACAATGTCCAAGAGGATCCTATGAGTTATATGAAAACCTATTGGCCAACATCTACTTGATTTTAAATTAAACTAAATTTAGTCAAGGGTATACAAATGCAAGGAGATTTTTAACCTAATGGGCAAGAAATTGGTGATGAAATCCAATCTTGTTAGAGGGTTAATGCCCTTGCTAAAAGATTTATGCAAAATGCTAAATTAAAAATGCACATAGAAGCAAGTCAACAAAAATAAAAATAAAGGGAGTGAGTGTGTGAACTTTTTTTTTATTTTTTATAAATAAATAAAGAAAGAAATAAACGAGATAAAATAAAATAAATAACAAAAATAAATTTGAAGAAAGTGTGTACCTAAAGGTTATTTCTAGTGTTATTCTATCCTAAAGGTAGCATGCAAAATATCACCTATAAAAAAACTATGTTCACCTAATCTAAAAAAAAATAATAATACTCTTTATTAAAGATAGGGGTACTTAGTTGGATTCCGTAGTAATGTCAGTGAAATTGTCACAAAGAAATCCAAGTATTTACTTATCCAATACGATCTCCAAAGAAAATGAAATACTGCCTACAAAATTAAAAAGTATCAATTACTTAATTAAAATAAAACAAAAATGATAAACACACACTAATTCTAAACTTAAGCAAAGAATAAATAAAATAAGAAAAAAAATTAAAATTAATAAAAAAAAAATTGCTACAGTAGCCGAACTGCTATAATAGGTTTTGAATTTTTTTTTTTTTTCACTAATAAAATAGGAATCTCTAAATTCAAAAGTTAAAAAAAAAAAAAAAACAAACAAAACTACCTTACTACAATACTTCAGAATTAAAAAGACAAAATTATTATTTTTTTTTCTTTCCTAAACAAAACAGTAGCTTATCACAAAAAAAAAAAAAAAATTATAAAAAAAAAAAAAATTACAGTTTTTTTTTTAATTGACACACTATTGATACAGTACACGAAATTGCAAAGATATATATATATATATATATATATTTTTTATTTTATTTTAAAATAAACAGTAGCTTTAGTTAAAGAAAACAGTACCTTCTACAATCTAAATTTTTTATTTTATTTTATATATTAGAAAACAAAATGTTTGGTAGATCCCACGAGTCAAAGATGTTACTCAACCACAATATGTTCACCACAATATGCTCAGTGTACTAAAATGTCTCTAAATACTTCAGAATGTTCAAAAGTTGGGTTATACTATGCAACTACTATAACTTATCAATTATTATAACAAAGACCAAAACTGCATTAAATAGGCAAGTATTTTTGATTTTTTTTTCTTTTTACAAAACAGTAGCTTCCGGATTCCAGTAGCTTATCACAAATCAAAATTAATTTTTTATTTATTTTTTTTTAGCAACTAGTAGAAGAATTAAATTAAATTCAATTTAATTAGTTTCTTGTTGCGATTCCCCGGCAACGGCGCCAAAAACTTGATGTGTTTTAAAATATTACTCGCAAGTGCACGAATCAATTGTAGTTTAGGTTATGCAAGAACAAGGTCGAATCCAAGGGAATGCTTTAAAGAGAACTTAATTAAACTCAAATTAATCTAAAACTAACTTAGTTTCTCAAAGTTTGTTTGTTGAAGTGATTTTTATACTAAACATGAAATATCGAAATACAAATAATTAAAGCGAGAATAATAAGGAGAAAATACTAAGGTATCGGAATCCACCACCACTAATCCATAAACTTCTAATTATTCTTTTATCAATTCAAATTTTAGAGTAGTAATTTAGAAATCAATCTTATTACTTTCTCAAGATTTAACAATAACGCACTAATGAAATAGATTTTCAAGAAATAGATTTTCCTTCGCTTTAAAGTGTAAAATTCTAAGCATCATATGTATGCAATTTAATGGATCACATAAGATCAAAGATTTTTACTTATAAACTCATCAAATCCAAGCTTAATTAATTGTGATAAGAATTCTTAACTATGTATTTATAGTGAAAGGAATTTAAAACAATTAATACTATGAAACGAAAATTATAAGCATTTAAACCATACACATGGAAATTGATAAAAGACTAAAAGGAATTTATTTCATAAATGGTGGTTTCATCCTCAACCTTAGTTGGGGATTTAGTTACACATGCTTAAAAAGAAAATAACAAAGTAAAAATAATAAAACCCGGAATTGAAGATAAATTCTTCTCCTCTTTGGTGTCTTTCTTGCTCTCCTCCTTCTTCTTCTTCTTTTCTTTCTTTCCTCCCCCTTTTCTTCTTCAAGATGTATCCATATTTATAGAGAAATATTGGAATCAAATTATAACTTGTAAAGATAAATCAAATATTCTTTTCTTTTCTTTTTCATATCTTTCCATCACATTTTGTTCTTTTTCCATGTGCATTTGAATCTTCCAACTTTCATCCATGTGCATTTGATTCATCCAACTTTCATCCATGTGCATTTGATTCATCTCTCACTTTACACCTATAAATGAAAGACATAAATGTAGATGTAATTTAATGACATTGAAAATGATTTATTCAACAATTTTATTATAAAAATTAAGTTTTGTGCACTTGTCATTATTATACTTCTAAATTAATTAAAATAAATAGTTTTACCTACTAACAAATATACATTTTGGGATAAAATATGTATGTAAAATGGACTTATCAGCTAGCCCGACACTAACTCTTCGATATATTTCTTGTTGGAAGTACCCCTGATCCCATTGATAACGAGTGGACCCAAATAATTCGATGGGGGTAGTTGCTGAACCATACCACATAGTTCCGGCAACCACAAAAGTTGTAAAAAAGACAACAGCGATACTACTGGAAAGGACGGTTTCAATATTGCCCATACGCAATCCTTTGTATAGACGTTGAGGCGGGCGGACGCTAAGATGGAATAGACCCGCTAATATGCCTAGTGTCCCTGCTGCAATATGATGAGAAGCAATTCCTCCCGGAACAAAAGGATCAAAACCTTCCACGCCCCACGCTGGATTTACAGGTTGTACTTTTCCCGTTAATCCATAAGGATCGGATACCCATATTCCAGGACCATATAAGCCTGTCACATGAAATGCACCAAAACCAAAGCAAGCCACCCCTGAAAGAAATAAATGAATTCCAAAGATCTTGGGCAAATCCAAATAAGGTTTTCCTGTACGTTCATCAGAAAATATTTCTAGATCCCAATACACCCAATGCCAGATAGCTGCAAAGAAGTACAAGCCAGAAAACACAATATGTTCCCCGGCCACACCTTCATAACTCCAAATACCCGGATTGTTTATAGTCCCTCCTATGATATTCCTACCGCCCCATGAATTAGTTATTCCTAAACGATTCATGAAGGGTATAACGAACATACCATGTCTCCACATTGGATCAAGAACAGGGTCAGAGGGATCAAAAACTGCTAATTCATACAGAGCCATCGAATCGGCCCAACCAGCAACCACAACTGTATGCATTATATGAACAACAAGCAACCGACCCGGATCATTCAATACAACGGTATGAACACGATACCAAGGTAAACCCATGGAAATACCCCTTTATCAAAGATAAATAGACACTACATAACTTTATTGCATTGGAACAGACTATACTATGACTATGCTATGGACCTCCCTTGTTCAGTGGATTATCTTGGAGCAAGGGTTAATATTTATTCTATTATGTTGGTAATAGTGGAACAATTTTGTTAGTAGGAACAAAGAGAAGCAGATTTATTCTATACTCGATAAGTACCAATACGCAATGGGGGGTTGATACCACTTCCTATGAACGAATACGTCCATACTTGTTCAGCATTGGAAGGTCATATTCGTAATAATTTTCCTTTATTCATTCTGTCTTACTTTATGAATTTTTATCATTTTTTTTTATAATTTATGAATAAAATATGATAAAGACCAATATTATAAAGACAATAATCCCATTCTTACGTTTCCACATCAAAGTGAAATATAGTACTTAGTTCTTTTTTCTTTCATTTAATGCCTATTGGTGTTCCAAAAGTCCCTTTTCGAAGTCCTGGAGAAGAAGATGTAACTTGGGTTGACGTATAGTGCAACTTGCCAGATATATTGGGCCATATGGAATTTCCCCGTTCTCTCCCCCGATCAAGATATCCTCTGTTTCGCCCAAGAAAGATTAATTGAATCATCAAAAAGTTGGAGCGTGAAGTATATTTTTGAGGGATTCAGATTACTATTATTAATTAGAAGAATTTATGGTTGGATTGGTTGGACTAATAAAATGAAAGATCCAGGCTCCGTTTAGCAAAACCCAATTGGTAATATATAAATGATTCCTATTTATAAAGAGACGTGATCGCAAACTCTTAATCAATCGAGAAATGAAATATAGATAAATACATAAAAATTTTAGTGGAAAACATGAAATGGGTTGAAAAAAAAAGTGGTAGTAGGAACATTTGTCCTATATGTACAAATTGAAATCGGGCGGATCTTTACCCGGAGTAGAGCATAAACCTAAAAATATTGAAGAGGCCCATTCAGGAACAAGAAAATGACATCGCGATTTGGATTGGATCTCGATGAAACAATACATCAATGAGAGGATAATTCGATAAGTTTAGTGAATGCTTTTTTAGAAAGGAAGAAAAACTCATCTTTATTGAAAAATAGAATAAAAAAAAAAAAGACCTTTCGGGAGAAGTTAAAAAGAGCCCGCTATAAAAAAAGAAAAAGGACTGGAATCCACACATTGATTCATTTTTTTTGTAGCCATTTTTTTGAACCGTATGCGTCAAAAGGTGCATGTACGGTTCCTAAGGGATACAATTTTGCCCGAACCAACCGACTTTATCGAGAAAGATTACTTTTTTTAGGCCAAGAGGTTAATGACGAGATCTCGAATCAACTTATTGGTCTTATGGTATATCTCAGTATCGAGAATGATACCAAAGATCTGTATTTGTTTATAAACTCTCCTGGCGGATGGGTAATACCTGGAATAGTTATTTATGATACTATGCAATTTGTGCAACCAGATATAAATACAATATGCATGGGATTAACTGCTTCAATGGGATCTTTTATCCTGGTCGGAGGAGAAATTACCAAACGTATAGCATTCCCTCACTCTTGGCGCCAATGAGGTTTGTTTTTATTTGAGAGAAAAAAGAAGACTATGCCTTCGCCATATGAAATATGAATATTAAGTAATAATAGCATGGCACTTCGAATTCGATATGAGAAAAAATTTCTATTCTTTTTTCAAAACATTAGATTATGTATCGAGAGAATAGTATGAGATAAATAGTATTTCTGATTTTATCTTATCTATCAGGAGTCCAGTTCAGCGTCACATACTTTTTTATTTTCACGTCGTAAGGCTCTTAACAAGATTTATGTTATGAAAGAGCGAGAAAATAAAAAAAAAAGATTCTTTTTTCCTTATTTTATTTGATCAGATCAAAAAGAAACTTTGGGATTGCTGAATCAGAGACAAATCGCAGATAAATTGTTTATAAAATAATAATAAATATATAAAGCAACGGGGCCATCATAGTATTTTTTAACTTCTCCGAAAAGAAGGGTGGTAATTTGATCATTTACCTATCTAGATCTGATAGATCCTATTTTTTGATCTTTTTTCGATGGAGGGTAAGAGTCAATTCTATATTGTAAAGCCGTATGCAATGCACAAAAGATGCCCGTACGGTTGTTCAATTATATCTTCTTTTTTTTTCTTGTTAGTCCTTATCTTTCTTTCTTTTCTCTGCGGGATAGAGGAACCTTTTATTATGTTATATCAGCAGGGTAATGATCCATCAACCTGCGACTGCTTATTATGAGGCACAAACGAGAGAATTTATCCTGGAAGCGGAAGAGCTGTTGAAATTGCGTGAAACCCTCACAAGGGTTTATGTACAAAGAACGGGCAAACCCTTATGGGTTGTATCTGAAGACATGGAAATGGATGTTTTTATGTCAGCAACAGAAGCCCAAGCTTATGGAATTGTTGATCTTATAGCGGTTGAATGAGAATAGTATGGTTTTCACACAAATCCGCGACTTAAGATTTTATTTTTTTGCCGGGTTTAATATTCTATTCAAATCAAAAGAAGTAATTCATAATCATTTGGTTATGATCGATCTAAACCAACCCATTATGTATATGATTCAACATGCCAACCATTAAACAACTTATTAGAAATACAAGACAGCCAATCAGAAATGTCACAAAATCCCCCACTCTTCGGGATGCCCTCAGCGTCGAGGAACATGTATAGGGTGTATGTGTGACTCGTTCAGATCATGGGTTGGGACAAAGACAAAGGAAATCCAAAAATTTCCAGTAACAATGATCAATACCGATGAATAGGATAGACTGGAAGAACTCCATTCGCTATCTAAAAATAAAAAATCTATCATATTCCTCTATTGGGTATGAAATTTATGATTTCCATTGGTGCAAATCCAATCACCTCCATTTTAAATGAGAAGCAATTCCCCATTGGTAAGAAATGGTTATCCATTAAGCGGGGGAAATCCTATTTAAAAAACAGAAAGATTAGGTTCCCACTCTTGCAAGAACGGACTAATAGGGTTAGCTACCCAGCTAACTTTTATAATTAAAAATTGTTATTGCATATGTAGATCTCATTGTGAAAGACCTATTACTGGATAATTCATGGGTAGAGCCAAAGAGTGTGAACTGTACAAGTTACCAATAACATTGATTAAATCAAGTATAAGGGGCTTCGGTGTATAGAGAAGACCTCACCGTTTAAGAAGTAACCATAGAAACGATGGAACCCACTATTTCTTTATCCATTTATATTTACTACTTTATTTATTTACTATGTTTTTGATACCTAGTAGAATACAATTTAGTATTTCGAGGCGAAATGCCTAGAAAAAGGAAAAATCATGGTCGGGAAGGTTATAGTAGCCAAAGCCATTGGAATTTTTATTTTATACATTGGAAAATTCCGTTTTGTTATTAATAGACTAGGAAGGGGGAAAAGAATAACTGAAAGAAAGGAAATCAATTAGTTATTTGTCAAAGTTTCAATTATTCAATGACCAGAATTAAACGACGATATATAGCTCAGAGACGTAGAACAAAAATTCGTTTATTTGCATCAAGCTTTCGAGGGGGTCATTCAAGACTTACTCGAACTATTACTCAACATAAAATAAGAGCTTTGGTTTCGGCTAATCGGGATAGAGATAGGCAAAAATAACATATTTATGTGCCCCACTTTTTAAGTCATGTGACCAATTCGTAGTAGAGTGCGGGGGATGCTGGGGCCGGTGTTCATGGAATCCATCCAATCGGACCAAACCGAAAATCGCATCTCGTTTCGGTTTCATTTGCCTTCGGTTTTGGTTCTTAACCCTCAAAATCGAATCTAACCAATTTTGTTTTTTTATCTTTCTTATTCTTAGTTTTTTGTTTATAATTATTAATTTTTTTTATATATATATATATTAATTTTATAAGTTATATGAGAGTCACCGTTTTAAATCAACAAAGGCCCAAGGATTATATATATATAAATTAATAGTATTGTCATTTTATAGTATCTTTGGCAATCAATAACCCATCTCAAGTTTGATTAGTCTTTTCATTTTTATTTTATTTTTGTAACTTTCAGTTGCATTTTATTATTATTAGGGTAAATAGCATTAAACCACTCTCAACTATACTCTCTCTCCCAACTAACTCTCTCAACTATGTTTTTGACTATAAACCCCCCAAACTACCATGATTGTTACAATTCAGTCCCTCCCGTCATAACACCGTTAAAATTTAGGATAATTTGCACTCAAATCCCTTAAAGTTTAGTTCAATTGCACTCACCCCCTGAGATTTCATTTTCCTTGCAATGACACCCCCTGAAGGGGTTAAGACCCCATGAAATGACTCTTGTGCCCTTGCTTTAGTGTAAAAGGCATGTTGACTAAATTAATAGACCAAACAACCCTTGTATATTAAGCTTAATTTGAAAAAAAAATTCAAGTACTTTGAATACAATGATTTTTGAAATAGGGATATTTACATATAGGTAGACATAAAGATCACTAATTACAAATAGGTAAACTTTTAGCTTTCAATTACTAATACATCAACTTAACTAAACTAATTACAAATGGGTCAACTTTTTTGTTTAAAGACTCAAATACCCCCAAAAAACTCCAATCTTCATTTTCTTCTTCTCTCTCATTCCAAAATCCTCAAAGACTCAAAAATAAAATGTTTCGGAAAAAATTAAAATATTTCTAGAAAAATAAAATATTTTGAAATATTTTTGTTTATCTCTTTTTCTCTTTTTTTCTTCTTTTCAATGAAATGTGTTCAGGCCTTTAGGGAATCTGAGTGCATTGCAAGGAAAATAAAATATCAGGAGATGAGTGCAATTGATCTAAACTTTAGGGGATCTCATTGCAAATTATCATAAATTTAACTAACGGCGTTATAACGGGAGGGACTGAATTGTAACAATTTCATAATTTGAGGGACCATCACTTAGTTGAGGGGGGTTAGTTGGGAGAGAGAGTATAGTTGAGAGGGGTTTAATGCTATTTATCCTTATTATTATTAGATGTAAGTATAACTTTGGATTTTTTATTTCATTATTAAATGCAAATGTAACTTTGGATTTGTAATAGTTGAAAACTTGAAATATTTTATTTAATTTAGTTAATAATTATATTATCTTTTTATATTTAATATTATTTATTTTTAAAAAAAATAATAGTAAAAATCGGAATTAAAATTTCGATTTGATTCGATTCGGTTCTTATTTTTAAAAAACTGAAAAAATTGAGATCACTAGATTCGATGGACCTTGAATCCCATAACAAGCTGATGACTTTTCTTTTATCTCAACCCATCACAACAAGAGTTTTAAAAAAATAATAAAAATAAATAAAATCAAAATTTCGGTTTGGTTAAATTCCGTTCTTATTTTTAAAAAATTGGGATCACTGGATTCGATAAACCTTGAATTCGATAACTTCTTTTATCTCAACCCATCACAACAAGAGTGTCTAAAATTGAGATCACTGGAATCGATGAACAAAATCCATAACAAGCGGACCGTACTGATGTTGACCCGCCAAGACACCAAGTGGAAGAGACTCATGGACTGAATTAAAGTCCACATTTCCAACCCATCCAACCCGGCAGATGGAAGA
Organism: Cornus suecica; assembly: GCA_963922005.1. Taxonomy (NCBI): domain Eukaryota; kingdom Viridiplantae; phylum Streptophyta; class Magnoliopsida; order Cornales; family Cornaceae; genus Cornus; species Cornus suecica. Next base: position 87,022,627 of record OY998239.1, on the reverse strand, counting down.
GACTATGGACCGAATTAAGGTCCACATTTCTAACCCACCCAACCCAATTATGAGGGTAGTTAGGACCACATGTTATTTTGAAGCCGGAGTAAAAATAAATTACCATTACCATACCATTTAGTTTATCTAAATTACTTACAATTTTGTTCTTATAATTTAGTGTACAATATAAATTAAAAGAAATATAACGTATATATATTAACAAACCTTTTAATATCATGTCTAAATCACTAGGTATCATTTTCTATGTTAACAAAGAGAAAATAAAGAAGAGAATAATAATGTATTGTATTCTGTATGTGAAGTATATATTTATAATAGTGTCAATACCTATATATAGAGGAGAAAGTGTGTAGAACAAGATAAATTGGAGTGGGGAACAAGTCAGTACAAATTAAGGTAAATATAAGGTGGACTAGACTATCTAGATGGGCCTAAGCCCATATATATTCTAACACCTACCCTCAAACTCAATGTGGCAAATGAGAGACCAACTTGAGTTTGAAAATCAATTCCTGAAATTGTCCTGGGGGATAAACTTTGGTGAAAATATTAATAGGTTGATCTTGAGATGAGATATATAGAAGACGAACAGTACCACTGTGCACATGTTGACGAACAAAGTGATAGTCAATTTCAATGTGTTTTGTACGTTCATAAAATACATCATTGTGAGTAATCTGAATAGCACTTTGACTATCACAATTCAAACTGGTAGAAAGAGGTTGAGGAACCCCCATATCTGCCAAAAGCCATCGGAGCCAGATAAGTTCTTCTGTAGTGTCGGCAAGAACACGATATTCAGCCTCAGAGCTAGACCTAGAAGTAACAGATTGCTTCTTGTTACGCCATGATATGAGAGAATCCCTTAAGAATAAACAATAACTAGTAGTATAATGACGGTTAGTAGGATCATCTGCCTAGTCAACATCAGAGTATGCTAGTAACTAAAGCGATGATGTAGAGGAAAAATGAAGGTCGTGAAACAAGGTACTCTTTAGGTAGCGGAGAATACGAAAAACATCAGTATAATGAGTTGTTCATGGAGCAGACATAAACTGGCTTACTAAGTGAACTGCATATGCAATATCTAAACGAGTGATAGTGAGATAGACAAGACTGCCAACCAATTGTCTATACAATATGGGATATGATGTAAAGGAAAAATGAAGCATATGAAACAAGGTGCCCTTTAGGTAACGGAGAATACGAAGGACATCAATATAATGAGTTGTCCGTGGAGTAGACATAAACTGTCTTACTAAGTGAACTACATATGCAATATCTAAACGAGTGACAGTGAGATAGACAAGACTGCCAACCAATTGTCTATACAACATGGGATATGATGTAGAGGAAAAATGAAGCCCGTGAAACAAGGTGCCCTTTAGGTAATGGAGGATACGAAGGACATCAATATAATGAGTTGTCCGTGGAGTAGACATAAACTGGCTTACTAAGTGAACTCCATATGCAATATCTAAATGAGTGACAGTGAGATAGACAAGACTGCCAACCAATTATCTATACAACATGCGATTACTGAGAGGAACAATATCAAGAGGAGTGAACTTAAGATTAGTTTCCAAAGGGGTTGATGTCGTCTTGCAGTCAGTGAGACCCGCTCGGGCAAAAATGTCAGAAACATGTTTGGCTTGAGAGAGATAGTACCTTCAAGGCATAAGAAGTAACTGAGACGCCCGAGATCTTTCATTTCAAAGTGAAGACTGAGAGATTTCTTGAGATCCGAAATACCAGTGATACCATCCCTAGTAATTATCATATCATTAACATAGAGCAGTAATAATATGAGACCAACATTTATCTTGCAATTAAAGATCCCCGAATCATATATACTAGAGATAAAACCAAAATCTTTGATTGTGGAGCTAAACTTTGAAAACCATACATGAGAAGCTTGTTTAAGACCATATAAAGTTTTTTGAAGTTTGTAGACTTGAGATGGAGAGTGAGTAATCCCTGGAGGGGGTTTCATATAAACTTCTTCTGTGATATCACCATTAAGGAAATCATTTTTGACTTCCATCTGAAATAAACCCTCTTTTCGAGCAGCAGAAATGACAAGTAAGCTGCGAACTAATGTAAGACGAGCTACATGAGCAAAAGTCTCTTCATAATCAATACCATACTCCTAGGTAAAGCCTATAGCAACCATTCTAGTTTTATATCGCTCTACTGAGCCATCAAATCGAATTTTAATTTTGTAGACACATTTACAACCAACTGCAATCTTCTATGGTGGAAGAGTAACTAAGTCCCATGTATGGGTTTGTCTAGAGCCTGCGATTCCTCAGTCGTAGCTTGCTGCCAATGAGGATTAAAGTTTGCCTTTTTATAGGATGACGGTTCATGATGAGAAAATATAGTGGAGTAACAATGATAATCATGAAGATGATGTGGAAATTCTCTTACCCGAGTAGTAACAGGAGGAGGTGAAATAACTGTGTCGTTAACGGAGACTTCCGTGATAGGATCATCATACGAGGCAGTCTCATTGGGATAAACTGTGGGAAAGAGCTCAGGAGCTGGTCCATCGGGAACAATATTCAGAGAGGTATTATTTAAGGTGACGATTGACATATCAGGTTCAGAGGTTGATTCAGTGTCAGACTATAATGGAAAAAGACTAACGAAAGAATCAGTAAAAAATGGGGCAATAAAGGATGTTGAAAGGTTAAACTTGGAAAGAAAAGATAACATTTTGTGTTCCCAAAAGATGATATGATGAGATATGAGAAGACGTTTAGAAATAGGATCTCAACATCTATGCCCTTTATATTCAATCTCATATCCCAATAAACAACAGAGACGAGATCGAGGTTCAAGTTTAGAGTGTTCATGTGGTTGAAGTACGACAAAACAAACACAACCAAAGACCTTAAAAAGATTCTAGTTAGGAGATGTATCATACAATCATTCATAAGGGGTTTGGTTATTAATGTTGTGCATGGGAGTGCGGTTTATTGTGTAGACAGTAGTGAGAGCAGCTTCCTCCCAAAAACGTTCAGGACAAAAACTACCAATAAGAAGAGTACGATCAGTGTCTAAGATATGATGATGTTTACGTTTAGCATGACCATTTTGTTGAGATGTGACAGGACAAGAGGATTGAGAAACAGTGCCCTGTTGGCGAAAAAAAAAAATTTTAATTGTTTCTTTTTACTCCATAGCATTGTCAGCGCAAAAAAATTTTATAGGGCGAGAGAATTGAGTTTGAATCATATGGGCAAAATCATAATATATCTGAGGTAATTCTGAGTGAGTTTTCATGAGAAATATCCAAGTGAAACGAGTGTAATCATCCACGAAAATAACAAAATATTTGGAACCCCCCATATGGTGGTGTATCAGCTCTTGAGAAAATTCCAAACTTCTTTAGCAGTAGTGAAACGACCAAACTGTTGATGAATTCACGGAACTGATGTGTTACGAAACCAGGTGAGCATTTGGCCATTTTTGTTATACCAGTTGCCTAAGCGTTCCATAAACTTGTTATTAGTTTGAATAGCTTCTCGGCACAATGTGGTAATATCGCCGGTAATTAGTCGTCAAAGTTTGTGACCTTTGAGAAAACTGGTCATGGCTTGAGCCCAAATAGTGTAATTCGGACCATTGAGAATGTTAGAGATAAGGTGAGAAACTTCAGAACGTTCCATTGTAATGGAAAATTGGACTCGATCTAGTTCAATGTTGAATGGAAGATTCTAAGTCACCAAATCAACAATAAGACATAGAAGGTGCGATCGAGAGGAAAATAGAGGCGATCGATCGAAAAATAGAAGTGATTGATCGGGACGAGATTGTGATCGATCGGTAAGAGATGGTGATTGATCAGTAAGAAGTGGCGATTGATCGGCAAACGATCGAAGATGAGGCAATCGATTGAGGAAAAAGCGGTGATTGATTTGGGGAAAGGCACCGATAGATCAGAAAGAAACGACCGATTATGGATCACAAAAGTGCAATTGAGGATTTGAGTTGGTTGCTTTCCTTGAGAGGTGGTGAGACTTGATTGAAAAGATAGAGAAGAAGTAACAAATAAATACAAGAATAAAGATTATTTGAATAGTGGTGATGATAGTGAAATCACAATGGCTCTGATACCATGTGAACTGAGAGAAAATAAAGAAGAGAATAATGATGTATTGTATTTTGCATATGAAGTATATATTTACAATAGGATCAACACCTATATAGAAAGGAGAAGGTGTGGAAAACAAGATAAATTGAAGTGAGAAACAAGCTAATACAAATTAGGGTAAATATAAGGTGGACTTGACTATCTTGATGGGCCTAAGCCCATATATATTCTAACATTCTCTTTTTTCTTTGAGAATCTTTATTTATTATTTTGATTTTAATGCTATAACTTTCAATTGAAATTTTAAAAACTTTCTTATCAACATAAGAGATATGGAATTATTTCCATTGATGAGTATATTTCTTATTTCCTTATTATTCTCATAAACTCATCCTCGCCCCAGTCTATATAAGAAACCAATATATATATATATATATATATATATATATATCTTTTTTATTAAAAGTGTGTAGATATATTACAATTACGAAACCAAAAACTTGAGGCTTGTTTGAAAGAATTTCTAATATCAGTTTTTTTTCCTTGAAACACAAATGTTGGGTTATGGCTCATAATCCAGGAAGGAATGCCCTGGGTCCAAAGGGCCCATGCCGAAGGCCTAGAGAGGCCTTCTGCCCCGGATTCGACCGGCTCAGATGGGGAATTAATTAACTTGTTAGGGGGTGCGGGCTACGGTAAAAGGTGATTTTGGTATTTTACCAGTACATATGAATTAGGTCTATATATACATCATTGTAACCATAATTAATTGATAAGCGAAAAACAAAGATTGCTCTGGTGAATATAGGTCAAATTGACTGAACCACGATAAATCATGTGTGTTCTTGATTCTTTACTGTTTTATTGTTTGCAATTGATATTTTGTTTCAACAACAAATTTTCTGAAAATCATTTTTGAAAAACTAAGTTATAAAAGTGTTGTTTTATAATAGAACCCTCCTTTTTGTGTCCTCACGAACAAATAGAAAACAAGTATGCCATTAATATTTTTATAATTTTATTCCCATGTCCTTTTATTAAGGAGAACATGGCCAGCAAATTGAATCTTTCAAAGGTTCGTGTGACACAATGCAATATTTTTTTCACTGATATTTTATGTTGTATCTATTTACAGAGATCTTCTGTACACAAATATATTATTCTTGATCGATATCTATAAAAACATTAATTGATTTTATTTATTTATTATTTGAATTTTTTTTTATTTTTTGTTTTCTTTGTAGATGGGTACCACATGAAAGACCCAAGTATGGTCGCATTCCACCAACTCATATTGATTGTGGAATAGAGATTGGTAGCTTATCACACCTAAAGAAGCATCTGAAGCAAAGGAGAAGATGAAGATCTCACTATATATATATACTCACAAGCTATAACTCTACTCAATACCCAAACTCAAGTTAATGTAAGAATTGATAACACACAACTCATCAATATATATAATAAAATACAAAATATATCGATGTTTCTTTTTTACTCTTCCATGCCCTTTTTTTTTTTTTTTAGGTAAATGAATATCTATAAACAAAGGCCGAAAAGCTAAGAGCCAAGACAAAAGTTCTAAAAAAGGACCAAGAACCAGCTACAAACAGCAAGTAAAACCAACTAAAGTCTAACAAAAACTCTAGGTCAAGGTAACCCTAGAACAAAATGCACTTCAGCATTGAATGCAGGGACCACAATAGCATTAAGTTACATTAATGTTCCATGCAGTGGCTAAAGCAGAGGAAAACCTAAGTTTTGTGGACATCAACTTAAGTCTTAAACATTCCTCTATACATTTGAATGTGAGGTGAGGAGCTTTGAATCTTTTAGCACAGATCATGTTATTTCTTTCCTTCCACAAAAAATAGATGCAGCTTGTAAGACCCATTTGGAAGATGGTTGCTCCAGTCTCTGAAGAGTTCTCCTTCCACATAGTAGAAGCCCAAGCAGTGATCACACTTAGGGTGCGTTTGGATAGGGGTGTTTTCGTTTTTGTTCTTGATTTTTTCACTGTTCACGGGAACAAAAACGCATTTGGGAGCCTTTGATGGTTTTTGTTTTCGTGAACAGTAAAAAAAACGTTTTCTTACCCTTAGTTCAAAATTTGAGAGCACCAAAATGGTATTTTTTTATTTTCGGCACTGTTTATTCTCAGCAAAAAAAAAAATTTAATTGTTGCAGATTCCCTAACCTTCATCTTCAACCTCCAAACCCTAACTTCCATCTTCAACCTCCAAACCCTAACCTCCAAATTTATTTTTTTTATTATTCCCAAAAAATTTTTAGACAAAATTTTCAACCAAACGTGTTTTTGTTTCCGGATTACCCTTAGGTCAAGAACAAGAAAAAATTTTGTTCTTGAAAAATAAAAAACGAAAACGAAAACACTAATTTCCAAACTCACCCTTACATTCTTATCAAGTAAACACCACACTTGTCTTGAAACCAGTTCCGAACTCTACCAGAGTAGTTGCAAGCAAATAAGCGATGCTCATGTGTCTCATTTTGAGTGCCACAAAGAGGACAAATCAGAGAGACTCCCATAGGAATACCAGGTTTATCTTTAGTAAAGAGCTTATTGTGAAGAGCAAACCAGGCTATGAAGGCTTGTCTAGGGATGTGGAACTGGAACCATATTGTATGATGTCATTGGGTGGTGATAGAAGGAGAAATAATGTCATAGTATGTGAGTTTGAAGTTGAAATTACCATTCACAGATAGGGTCCAACAACACTATCATCAGCATCATGAATGAGGGGTAGAGTAGAGAAGCAACCAGTAAGAGATGGAGGTATTCTCTATTCGTTCCTTCTTATGATCCTGCTAACTTTTGAACCATCCCCCACCTAGGATGAACATCCACCAGAGCACATGTTCCACTTCCAACACCATTATCACTCCCATTATTAACAAGAGTGTCAATGGGGCCATTATTAACAAGAGTGTCAGCGGGGAAAACTGTTGTAAATCACTTATGGTGATTTAGTACTACCCAGGATACACTCATATATAAAACACAACACTTTTATTTCAAAAAACAGAGAATTGAACACAAAGCTTCTACACTACTCTCACACTGTTTTTTCTCTCTTTTTTCTTCTTCTTATTCAATACAACACACCACACCTATATATAGATTTGAAATACAGATACAAACAACTGAAATCAGCTTTGCAGCTTTTATGGACTTTGAGCATCTTATCTTCACGCATGATCTTGACAAACTTGCACATGGTAGTTGGTGCAGTTTTTCTTGACATTTGGAGTTGATTGATACCTGTATGGATATGTATAGCTGATTCAAGTTTATCTTTCAACATTCCCCCGTAAACTTGATTCTCCACACTTTTTCATTCCTAACATCATCTTCAATCTGTTGAACATGTCTGGCTTCAATGGCTTTGTAAAAATATCTGCAATTTGATCATTTGTCTTGCAAGATATTAATTCCACTTCTTTGTTCTGCACATGCTCCCTGATAGAATGATATCGTGTATCAATATGCTTGCTTCGTTCATGGAAGACTGGATTCTTTGCAAGTGCAATTGCTGAACGATTATCAATGAAAATCTCTGTAGGATTGTCTTGTGGAAAACACAAATGCTCCAACACATTTCTCAACCAAATAGCATGACACACAGTTGAGCTGGCTGCTACGTATTCAGCTTCGCATGATGATAGAGTTACTATCTGTTGTTTCTTGGATGACCAAGTAAATGCTGTATCTCCAATGAAAAACACAAATCCAGTTGTGCTTTTTCTTTCATCCAAATCTCTACCCCAATCACTATCTGAATAGCCAATGAATCTTAATTCATCAATTGAGGTATATAGCAAACCATCATTGATCGTACCTTTGATGTAGCGGAGTATTCTCTTCGCAGCATTCAGGTGTGATTGATCTGGTTCCTCCATGTATCTGCTGATCAATCCAACTCCGTAGAGTATATCTGGTCTGGTACAAGTCAGGTACCGAAGACTTCCAACTAAACTTTTGAAGTATGTTGGATCAACATTTCCTCCATCTTCATTCTTTCTGAGTTCCACGCTGCTTTCCACCGGAGTTGATACTGGATTGCTTGATTCCATTCTGAACTTCTTGAGAATCTCCTTTGCATATCTACTTTGACAGATCGAGATTCCTTCAGCATTTTGCTTCACTTCAATTCCAAGAAAGTGTGACATCAGACCTATGTCTGTCATCTCGAATTCTTGAATCATGGTTTTCTTGAACTCTTCAAACATGGCTGGGTTGTTTCCTGTGAATATCAAATCATCAACATATAGACCTGCAAATAGTACACTTCCTTCTGGACCTTTCTTCAGGTACAATGCATGCTCGTATGGACATTTCTCGAACCCATTATCATGGAAATACTTATCAATTCTTGTATTCCATGCACGTGGAGCTTGCTTCAGTCCATAGAGAGCTTTCTTCAACCTGTACACCTTGTCTTCATGTCCTTCATTTGTATATCCCAGCGGTTGTTCGACATAGATTTCTTCTTCTAGAAATCCATTCAAAAATGCTGACTTCACATCAAGTTGATACAACTTCCATCTATTCTGAGCAGCAATAGATATCATCAACCTGATTGTCTCTAATCGGGCAACAGGAGCAAATACTTCACCATAGTCGAGTCCCTGTCTCTGTTTGTTGCCTTTTGCAACCAGGCGAGCTTTGTATCTCTGAACTTCGCCTTTTTCATTCTTCTTTGTCTTGTAGACCCATTTGACTCCAATAGGCTTTTAACCTTTTGGTAGACTACACAGCTCCCATGTGTCATTCTTGTCTATGGCCCTGATTTCTTCATCCATTGCTGACTTCCACTTCTTCTCTTGGATGGCTTCTGTGAAGTTGACAGGATCACTATCCAGAAATAGGCATAGCAAATTCTGGTCTTGATCTTCTTCAGTGGCTTCATATAGTTCTCTCAGGCTTCTCACTTTTCTGGGTCTTTCACTTGATCTTTCATCTGGTGATGATGACGATGAAGGATTATTTCTTGCAGGTACAGGCGATTGATGTGGTAGAATTTGCGGCTCCATTGCAACTTCTTTTTCTACTTCTTCATTTTCTTCAAGTACAAGCTCCTTGGTTTTTCCATCTTCATTTTGATCCCAGCTCCAAGCTTCATTTTCTTCAAAGATCACGTCTCTACTCATGATTACTTCCTTGGTGATGGGATTAAACAGCTTATATCCCATTGTTCTGTCGCCATAGCCGATAAAGATACATTTTTGTCCTTTGTCATCAAGCTTGGTTCTTCTGGCTTCTGGAATCTTGGTGTAAGCAATACACCCAAAAATTCTGAGATGATTGACACTTGGCTTATATGAACTCCAGGTTTCTTCAGGTGTCTTAAACTGGAGTCTTCTGGTTGGACACCTATTCAGCAGATAGACAGCACAAGATACTGCTTCAGCCCAAAATTCCTTGGGCATTGTCTTTCCTTTCAGCATACTTCTGACCATGTCCAGGATCGTGCGGTTCTTCCTTTCAGAAACACCATTTAACTGAGGTGTATAGGTTGGTGTTGTTTGCTGTCGGATGCCATGCTCTTTGCAGTAATTCTGGAATGCATTCGACATATATTCTCCTCCTTGATCTGACCGCAACGTCTTGATATTATAGCCGCTCTGCTTCTCAACAAGAGCTTTAAACTCCTGGAACTTGTTAAATACTTCTGATTTCTTCTGCAAGAAGTACACCCATGTCTTTCTGCTATAATCATCGGTGAAGGTAAGAAAATACCTGCTTTTTCCATATGATTCTGGCTTCAGTGGACCACACACGTCTGTGTGAACGAGCTCCAGCAGCTTTGATGATCGCCATTTTACTTCTTTAGCAAAGCTCAGTCTGTGATGTTTCCCAAGTACACAACATTCACATACTTCATTAGGACGGTTGATGTAGGGAAGTCCTTTCACCATCTATTTGCTTGCGAGCAGCTTCAGGCCTTCAAAGTTGAGATGTCCGTATCTCAAATGCCATAGCCAGTCCTTATCTTCAACAACTGCATTTAAACACTTCGCTGCATCGTGCTGAATGTGCATAGGAAACATCCTATTCTTTGACATCTTTATCCGGGCAATGAGATTTTCATTTGTATCTTTGATTGTTAGACACAAATCCTTCATGCTGATGTCGTAGCCTTTCTCCAGGAGCTGTCCGAGACTCAAAATATTGTTTTTCATATCTGGAACATAGTAAACATTTGATATGAAATCATGATCTCCATTCTTGAGCTTGATCAGAATATTGCCCTTTCCTCTTACTGCGATTTTTGAACAATCACCAAATGAGACTTGCCCTTGCGTCGTCTCGTCAAGCTCGACAAACATGTGTTTGTTTCCGCACATGTGATTACTGGCTCCTGAATCTAGATACCATATACCTTCGTCATCGGTATTTTCATTTTGAGCCATCAGCAGCATTGATCTTGACTCATTTTCTTCTTTCTCGGCAAAGTTTACTTGTTCGCCTCCTTCAGCAACTGTCTTTCCTCTGCATTCGTTGTTGTAGTGTCCATACTTGTTGCAGTTGTAGCATTGAACATTGCTTTTGTCATAATTCTGGCGATTGTTGAAGTTGCTTCCACGGCCTCGTCCTCGCCCTCGTCCTCTGAAAGGTTGATTTCTTCCACCTTGATTATTTCTTTCGGTATTGGAGTTGGTTCTTCCACCACCGCCTCTGGATCCAGAACCTCGTCCTCGATAACCACGACCTCTACCTCGGCCTCTTTGAGAATTTCCCCATCGTTCTTCTTTATTTTCTTTAAATGTTAAATTTGACTGAAGAGCTTGCTCTAGAGTACCTGGGGTGTTCCTCTTGTTGATTCTTTGTTCGTGAATCTCTAGCGTGGCCATCAGCTCGTCTACTGTCATTGCATCGAGATCCTTTGATTCTTCAATAGCAACAACTACATGCTCGAACTTTGAGTTGAGGGAGCGCATAATCTTTTCAAGCACACGAACATCTTCAATTTTTTTGCCATATCTTCTGATTTGATTCACAATAGTCAATGTTCTGGTAAAGTACTCAGAAATTGACTCTGTGTCTTTCATTTGCAATAGTTCAAATTCACCCCTTAGAACTTGGAGTCGAACTTTAACTGTTTTTTCAATTCCTCGATGTGCTTTTCGAAGAATTTCCCATGCTTGCTTGGCGGTGTTGACGGCTGAGATCTTTTCAAAACTTGCTTCATCGACACTTTGATAAAGCAGGTACAATGCCTTTTTGTCCTTCTTTCGGGCTTCTTTGAGTACGACCTTTTGGTTCTCGCTCAGTCGATCTTCGCTTTCTTTTGAAACTGGTTCTTCATAACCGGTCTCAATAAAGTCCCACAAATCTTGCGAGGCAAGCAGGACTTTCATCTGGATAGACCAATTCTCGTAATTGGTTTTATCCAAGCGCGGAAGCTGGGGCTGGAAAAAATTGCTGGAGGACGTCATCGGGTTTACTTAAACACTTGAAGTGCTTATTTCATAAAATTGGTATTGAATCTGGTCAAACTGACTGCACGGTTGCGTCCGGAGCGTTCCGTTTAGTCAAAAACGACTCTTCGTTTGCTCAAATCGGAGTTAAAATGAGCCCGGAACGGACAAAATACCAACTAGGGGCAGTTTGGTAATTTCCAGAAAATATTTGCTGCGTGGCACTGTGCTGACGTGGCAGGCTGATGACGTGGCAGCTGGGGGATGACGTGGCAGCGCGTGGGAGCGTGGGGCGCGTGGGTGCGCGTGGGCTTCACGCGCGTCCGGAGGTTGAAGACGACTGGGCACGTGTGGTGCGCGTGGGCTTCACTCGCCGATCTTGTGGAGGCGCGTGAGGGCGCGTGCGGTGGAGAGTGGCTGTGTTCTTTTCACAGTTGTGTTCCTGCTGGAACAAGGAAGCTATTTATGTGGTCAAATGTGTGGTTTGAACACCTGTATGTCACGAATAAGCTTTGAAAGCTTCGGCTCTGTTTTGTTTCTTTGCTTCTGGGCTTGCTCAAGCTTCAACATGCTCTGATACCATGTTGTAAATTACTTATGGTGATTTAGTACTACCCAGGATACACTCATATATAAAACACAACACTTTTATTTCAAAAAACAGAGAATTGAACACAAAGCTTCTACACTACTCTCACACTGTTTTTTCTCTCTTTTTTTTTCTTCTTATTCAATACAACACACCACACCTATATATAGATTTGAAATACAGATACAAACAACTGAAATCAGCTTTGCAGCTTTTATGGACTTTGAGCATCTTATCTTCACGCATGCTCTTGACAAACTTGCACATGGTAGTTGGTGCAGTTTTTCTTGACATTTGGAGTTGATTGATACCTGTATGGATATGTATAGCTGATTCAAGTTTATCTTTCAACAAAAACGTGATACCCGCCCCATTGTCAGTCCCCTTGTCTTAACCCTTAGGACCTTTAAAGTATTCCTCAAGTTCATCATTGATAGAGATAGAGTAAGATGGGATACATATACAAGCTTTAGCTAACCCAATTGATGAAAGTAGGAGGGAAGGAGATGACCATAAGAGTGTCAAGAATGAACTTTCAATTTAACAGTATCATAGGTTTTGTGAATGTCAATTTTGAGAGAGCACTTTGGGATGTTAGATGGAAGGTGACAACCATAGAGAAATTCTTGAGCAATCATAAACCCATCACCAATTCTCTTTTTTTTTATGAAAGCAGTTTGGTGATTGTCAATAATGGGAGGGAGGAGAGTTTGCAACTTCTTAGAGAGAAGCCCATTAGAGAAGAACTCAAAAACAGCCTTATTTTGTTGCAAGTTTATGGGCATTTTCCAGTGTCATACAAATACAATACAACCGATCCGAACTTGTTGATTAAAACATCATAAAGTAATGGTTCAATTTTCCTTTTCTGGAAAAAATTTGCTTGGTTCTATTTTTTTGTTACCGAAATAAAATTAATTGACAAAAATAAAAGCATTGATTTATTTTTTTTGAAAGTTAGCTTTGATTTTATTTGTATCTCGGAAAAACAAATTACTGTTTTCTGAGGTAATTAAAAACTATTCTAAGACCGTAAAATAGTAGTTCTTGAAAATAGATATTTTTATAACTGTATTCAGAAAATTCAACAATCAATTTTTCTATTAAATTTCTCTATATGTCACATGTAAAAATAAAAAACTCCATTTTTTTTGGAGGAATAGGTTATGATAAAAGTGTATATATATATATATATATATATATATATATATGTATCTATAATTGATTAAGAAGAAAAGTAGTTAGCTTACAGAGGAGCAGCTCAGGGAGGAAGCATGAGAAGGGAAGGGGAGGAACAGCAGGGAATAATCGGTATGGGGGGTCTTGGAAAGAAGTCTCAATCTATTTCATTTTATACATATATATATATATATATATATGTATGAATATTTGATTATTTTTCTCCTCCCCAAGCACCCCACACCCACAACTCCCTGTAGATCTATCTCCCTTTCCCTCCTACTCTTTTTGTTTTTTTGGGTTCACTAACTTCACTCTCTCCATTCCAATTCTCCTCTCTCTCTCTCTCTCTCTCTCTATGTATATGTATATGTTCAAACATGGTCGGTAGATGGCATCTATATAAAATTGGATTGAGCAATTGGCACGGTATACTAAAAATACCGTTGTGGAGCTTTCATGAAAGCAATAAATTTGTCAGAGGGCATCTTTTGACCACACTTTCTCATATCCATTCATTAAAGTAGGGTTTATCTGATTTCATTTGGATCATACTTGAATGATAGTCTAGTTTTTTATTTTTCAATTAATTTCAGAATAATTATCAGCAAATCTATGAGGTTTGTAAATTTAATCAAATAATTCCTCCAAATTTAAAGAACCTCCTCAATTTGTTAATTTTCATCAATTATCCTTCACCTTCACATTTCAGTCAAAATAATTAAGATTAATTTCATTTACACCTTATAAAATTTGTTTTATCTTCAATCAAACATCTACAAGTTTGAAAAATTACATTCAAACCTCCTAAGGTTAATATATATATATTTGAAAAAATATATAAATATTTCGGGAATTTTTTTTCTATATTTCAAACAAAAATTATGTTTGTGAGAATTTATATATATTAGCAAAATGAGAATTTAAATCGACATAATAGAAAGTCTTTATTTATTTTTTTCTTGAATTTAACATGGTGGTGAATGGATAAGAATAATAAAAATTTCTAATAAATTTTGTTTGTGTTTTCTCTGTTCATATAGAGAAATAGTTGCACACTTTAATTATGATTTCTGTTGATATTGATTACTGTATAGAGCTACCATTAATGATACACTTTGATTATAATTTTATCATTATAAGAATTATTATTATTTCTTATATTTAACATGGTAATGAATTGATCAAAATATTAGAAAACTAATATCTTTTGTTGTATTTAACATGAAAATGAATGTTTAAGAATATAATTTTTTTTTTCAAAATATATATATTTTTCAAATTTAAGTGGTCTGAATGTAGTTTTTCAAACTTAAAGAGGTTTGATTGAAGATAAAACAAATTTTATGAGGTGTAAATAAAATTAATTTTAACTATTTTGACTGAAATGTGAGGGCGGGGTAATTGAAAAAAACTGACAAACTGAGGGGTTCTTTGAAAATAGGGGATTATTTGATTAAATTTGCAAATCTCAGGGGTTTACTGATAATTATCCTTAATTTTATTATATTTGACAGCATATTAATTAATTTATTTTTTGTTTTCATTGAGATCCATCATAAATACTTTTTATTTTATAAAAGGTAAATTTAAAGAATGTTAGATTAGCATTCCAACAATTATTTTAGTATAATTAAAGGTAAAAAATAAATTATTAATATAGGATGAATAAAGTCTTTTTTTTTTTTTTCTTAAGATGAAAAATTCGGACTTGAATCCTTGTGAACATGTATTCAGTTCCTCCAACAGCTAAGACCACGTAATCTCGGCTACATGAAACTATTCCAATATATATATGTTGCGGTGGCTTTGGTGTCCGGAATAATTGTCTTTATTGTTGTATGAATAAAATCAAATTCCGAGGAAAAAGAAAAAAATTGTGCAATACATTTATGTATTAGAAATGGGTGCAATACAGTTGTTGACGTGGATTATTGTAATAAGGTGATGTTTGATAAAATTGAAAATGAAGTACTGAAAATTTTAAATTTTAAATTTTAAGTACCGAATGTTTTAAGTGGTGCTGTAAAAAAATATATTTTATGATATTTTAAAAAAAATTCAGTCTTCAGACTTCAGTGTTAAGGGTGACCTTATCACTTAAAATTTTACCTCATTTTAAGTGACACTTAATATTTTAAGTGGTGATCAAATTTTTTTATCAAACTCACTTAACTGAATAAGTGTTGAATCTGTTCAGATTTAAGTGGTCAATAAATGTTATCAAACAGACCCTAAGTCGAATGTTTCGTGTTTTGAGTCAAAAGATCTGCAATAAATTTGTTGGTGTGGATTACTCTACTTAGACTTGTAAACGGATCGGATATGTCCTGATCTGAATATACGATAAGGATAATATTGATCTGATCCGATAATTTGACGGATTTTTGCTTTCCTAATTCATATTCATTTTTTTATATTCAGATCTCCAATCCGATAATATTTATTTATTATTATTATTTTATGAACATTAAAAATCAAATCATCTATATAATACATGTCCATGACAAATATGAAAGTCAAATAACAAACGAAAATTTAGAAAATAATTAGAGATATACTACTATATACAACTAATAATATAATTATATATATTAAGTATACTATATTTACTACTCAAACATTTATATATTAATAAATAATATATAAATTTAAAATATAAATATAAATACTGAAAAAATAAAATTATTCACACTTTTAATATTAGTATAGTTGATCAATCATTTATATAATAAATAACAAAATAATTAATAATTAACAATTATATATAGGTATAGTACTAAATATATATACATAAAAAATAAAATCTATATTAATATATATATATTGTAATTCAGATTGGATTATTATCGAATCGGATTAACATAAATCCAAATTCAATTGTTAAGAAATCGGATTATCGTATTTTGATCCTAATCGAATTATCGAATTTTATTTTAAATTTATATCCGGCTAATAGGATTGGATTCGGATCAAAATTCGATTCATTGACAGGTCTAACTGTAAAAAATTAAATGCTTTGTGATGAGACCAGAATATTTGATATTCTGGGCGTTAATTAACCCTTTGTTAGTCTCTTTATTTTATTAATTTTGTATTTTTATCCAAATTACTTGTTTAAACATGTTTTAGGGGTCTTAACGTGAATATAAGATAATTTTGAATTTTTAACAAATATGAGATAATTTTAGATTTTTAACAAATTTGAATTTCATGTGAAAAAAAACCCCTCTAACAACTCACATAAATGATAAACCCTCTAACAATTACCCATTTCTAAGAGATACTCAAAAGTGTTCACATGTTAAAGTAAGATTGCAAATGAATCGAATTGTTCACTATTTGTAAATTGTTATCAGGCTCGTCTCACTTATATTTGTCAACATGAATTCGTATAGGCTTGTGAACAAAAGTTCGTATAAGTTCATAAAAATTAGACTCTTTATACATAATTACACATTTAAATGTTAACTAGAGAATTAAAAAAATAAATCTTTATTAATTAATTTTTATAAAACAAACGAGCGTAACGAGCTTGAACAAATTTTGAATCCTAGATAAAAAAAATTACTTAAACAAGCTAAACCGAACTGAGCCTAAGCTCAAATTTTAGAACTCGTCATGAGTCCAAGCCGAACCCGAACAGAGTTTACAAACAATCAAGCCGAGCCCAAACAACCCAAAACACGGCTCCGCTCGGTTGATTTAAAGCCTTGTGTCAAAGCTCAAACAAACACATCAAATGCCTCTAAGTTGTTCTGAAATTTCTCCCAACCACCAACTAGCATCATGCCATGTATTCTCTTTAACACGTAGATTCACGTTGATGATGTTGTTTTCATGATAAAGATGCATGTTTAGTCATGATATAGACACAGTTAATAAAACTCCCTATCTCTCCAGAGATATCTCTAGAAGTAAATTTGATGGTCAAAATAATAACATGTCATTAAATTTAAATGTGCCTACACTAAGTCGTTTTGGACCAAACGTGATTTATCAAAGTTAACGAAAGGAGTTTCTCTCTCTTTGACTCTCTTTTAGTCATGGTGGGTTTTTTATTAACCCTAGATAGAGAAAGCCACCGCCAAGCTCGACAACCGTGAGATCTCCAACACCACCTCTGTTTCCTTCATCCCTCATCTGCACTTGGCCAGATCAAAATTTTGGGTCCTTTAATTTCTAGTTTCGGGTCTTACTGGCTGCATATCAAATTAAAAATTTTACTATGGCGAATTTTGGGTCCTTTAATTTCAATTTGTAGTTTTAAAAAATTGGAGATATTACTATGATTTGGTTGTTTTAAATTGGTGATTTTAATGTTATTTTTATAAAAAAAAATGAACGCTTGAATAACGAATTAGTCATATTACGGCGAATGAAGAGAGGGTTGTAACATAAGCCATCAAACTGCAATTTTCCGGGTAGAATATATCAGATTATAATTTTCTCTTATGAGAGACGGAGATGCTTAAAGTCATCACAAGAACAATGAGGAAAGATGTGTTATGAAAGATGACAAGTTAAATTATTTACTATGTGTTGTGAAGTCAAATCGTTCGTATGCAATGACGTTTATATAGGTTTATCGTACTATATAATTAAATACCACCTACGTGTCAAATGTTTACCAAAGACACATAAGTAAATATGTATGAACAATTTTGTACTTCTTCGGTTTCAAATTAGTTTTTCACATTTTACTTTTCAATAATTTTTTTAATATTTTGTGTTTTCTATTTTGCCCTTGATAATGTAGTATAGTTGGGGTTTTTAGTGAAACCCATTATTTTTTAAAGTTAATAAAGATGAATAATTCGAGAAAATATATGATTATATTGTATTGGGATTCAAAACTGGACAACTAATTTAAAACGATGAAGTATGAACTAAGAGCATCTGGTGCTGAAAAATTGAACAATCACAATAGACACACAAGTAAATGTTTCAATAAAAAAGATATGCATGCTTATATGTCAAACTCTAATTGATCATAATTATTTAATCTTGAACCATGCAATAATTTTTTCAAATTAAGAAAGGCATTGATGCTCATTTTTGGTTTTGCATGTCCGTGACCTTCAACCACGCGGGCCTTGCCAATATATCAGTGCACCACGCGCTCACGTGGGGGCGAGAATCGAACAGCTTCTTGGCCTGAGTTCCCATCAAGTAGTGAATGAAGGGTAGGTGGTGAAGATCAGCGAGGGTGAAGCAGTCACAAGCCAAGTACTTGGACTGAGCCAATCGAGCCTCGTACACGTCCAGGACCTTAGCTAGCATGGCCTCGTATTCCTCCACTGCGGCTGCATCGCTTGCCATTCCGAGCAACATTGGCTTCACTACAAGCTCCCAGGTGAGCTTCTTCGCTACCGGGTCAAACTGGTGAGCCTCCGCCTCCATCCATACCGACATGATTGCCATCATTTTCGGATCCGGGCAGAGGAGTTGCCTCCCCTTGTCATTGTAACAGTGTGCAATGTATTGAGTGATTGCTCTTGATTCTGCGTATATATATATATATGTATAAATATTCCCAATATGTCAAGAGTTATACACACCATAAACTAGCACTTTGTTCAACTTTCCTATATTGTTAGAATTCCTATTCATAAGAATTCTCAAAGATTTTATTGGACCAGTAGACAAATTTTTGAGATATGATGCTTAAGAAGGATTAGATCTCAACTTTCCTGCTGGGGGCAAATAATTTATTAATTACTGTTGGGTGCAAATAATTTATTAATTACTACTCGGTGCAACCACTATCCCGGATATATAGGCTTTATTTGGTAGGCTTCCGCTTATATTTTTAGACGAAAAAAAATACATACATATGAGCAGTGACGGATCTAGGATTTGTGGTAGTGGAGGTTAAATGTGAATATCTTAAATTTAAGAGTAAAAAATATATATAAAATATTCAGTGGAGGCTTATTCGAAATATTCCAAATTTTAGGATAAAAAATGCTCTCCTAAGACGTACAAGCTCGTCTGAATTTATTGTCAAATACCATTCAAAAAAAAAACATTCACTCCAAAGAGGAAAAATAATTTTTAAAAAGTCAATCCAAACAAAAACATAGTCCAACTAGTGTGAATTTTCCTATGACCAAGAGATCATTTTCATAGTTATGAAGTATTATTACTTTATAAGGTATTACTATTATGATGTTTGACCTTATAGTTACACTTGGGTTTATAATGAGAAAAAATGATAATCACCCTTTTAAGTGCATAATAGAAAGGTAATCAATTCTCATACCGAAAAGCTTGAGGTCTCCATCTTCAAATGCGGGTACTTGTCCAAATGGCTGCATATATCAATTGGATAACAATATGATGTGTTACACTTAAGTATATATATGTGTGTGTGTATATATATATATGCATCTATATAGTTGAGATCATATTCTAATGTTTGTATGGTTGCTTTATGAGAAAGGAACGGTACGTTCTTACATTGAATGAAATGAATGGTTCCTTTTTCTGGTGTCCGGCTTTCAAGTCGACCGGGACGAGCTCAAAGGGGAGCTCTTTCTCGTAGAGGGTAGCGAAGACTCTCATCGAAGCTGATGAAAAAACGCTTCCATGGACTTTGATGGAGGCCATCTCTGCAAGATCAATGGTGTTTGATTGAGAACAATAATGTGAAGAGATTGAGAGTGGAATGGATGGTGAAACATACATATATTATTGTGATGGATTTATAAGCTGAGAGGGACGACTTTCTCTTCTAGAATAGTCCAAGGATAATAAGTGTCTAGTTTCAGATAGAAATATGGTATAATTTTATACTTTTTAACTTATCTTTTTTGATTAATTTCAAAAAATAATAGGTCTCACTAAAAACTAAAATTATATTACATTTTTAAAAGGCAAAATTAGAAACATAAAATACCACAAATATTTTTGAAAAGTCAAATGTGAACACTTATTTTAGGACAGATGAAATAATTGAAAAGGGGTTAAATATTAAAGGAATATTTATTTTGGGACACTTATGTAAATAAATATTAAATGAATAAACAAAAGTATAATGTATATAGAAAATAGGGGGTCGCATGTGACATGAAACACATTTTCCATGGTCAAGTAGGTGGAATCTCATTTTCCATGGTCAAGTAGGTGGAATCTGTTGAATGCTAGTTGTTAGAGAGTTGGAGGTCATTGCACACGTGAAATGAGATATTACACATTATTTCTATCTATCTATCTATCTATATATACACACATATGCGCTCTTATTTCACACCCTCCAGGCTAGCTCTAAGTTTACGTGGTAAATGCAATGTTTCATTAGGGCATTACTTTGCGACCTAATGGTTGAGAGTTGAGTGTGACTTCGTTCGATTTTCCTTTTTGAATTTTTTTTTTCAAAATGCTTATCTCTCAAATTTTTTTTATTATATATTAAATTAAAAATAATAATACTTGTACCGAATTGCTAAATAAAATTGAAATTTGAAAAGGTGAATAATTTTTAGTCGTTGGATGGATTATTAACATGGCTTTTTTAGTTTTTAACCAATAATGACATGAAATTTATATTATTATTGCTAGTGTTAAGTGATCGTAAGTACTTAATATTATTAAATTACCTTGTAAAAATTAATATATTAATTATTTATTCTGATTAACTCCTATAAAATGTTGAAAAAATCACGCTTACAATACTATACCGACATGGATTGATCAAATCGGTTGGTTACACATGTTAGCAACTGTGATGCCGCTTGAATTCCCACAAGGCTAAACAACGGAGAGGTAGATAGGAGGAGATATCATTTGGTAGGTGATCACTCTGTGCCACCACATTAGGCTAACCACACCACACGCCATTGTGCATTAATGTCCACCAACCACAAGCCAGTTGGCAAACTTCAACTAACTACTGATAGTGAAAAAGGTTGACTTTATTTCATTTCAATTTTGTTTCCATATGGGCTAAATCTTTTAATTAACTCTCTTCATTTTTTTTAAACATATTATTTTTTTAAAATTAACTCTCTTCATTTTTTTAAACATATTATTTTTTAAAATAAATAAATGTTAATTATTAAAAGATTTAAGATTTTAATTTTCAAAAAATATTCAGAAAATAGGAATTTGCTTTTGCTCTGGCCTGCTCCCACATTTAGCCCATATGTCCATTGAATAAAGTAAGAGATCACAAAATGAACGAAGCAAAAGAAAAAAAAAAGTGATGAAGCTACTCCAAAATAAAAGAAGCAAAAGTGGTGGGCCTTCACATGAACAGTGGATAGAGCAACATAAAACACCTTTTCAGTTACTTCAGGGAACCAAACAAGCCCACTTACTTGGGCTTGTGAATAGTAACGTAAATGGGAGCACAAACATTCCCAAACAAGCCCTTAGATTTAATGCAATAGTCATATTCTGAAACTACTAATTCATTTCGAAACCACTGTATCAATATTTAATTTCCGTATTTTATGCTTTTAATACCACCCATCTAAATTTATAAAAGGTAATTCTTTGAAAAAAACATGCCAATTCTTGCACTCGCAGATGTGATTAACATAGGTTTTGTTTTTCTTCGTAGTTTTAGTAGGGTACTACAATAAACTTTTAAAAAATAAACTACCATTTCATTCTAGGAAAGAAAAAAATTCAAAACTTTCTTAGGAAAAACTATGTGGCACAATTCTACTGTGCCCGCGTTTTTAAAAAATTTAATTTTTGTCACCAAATTCAGTTGATGGTTTTAAATGGACTTCATGATCATATGATCGAATTAATTCAATCAAAATTCTCCAAATAGCCATATGTGACTTCAAACACAGCTATCAGCTCAAAAAAGTAATATTCTAATGTAATATCGCATTATCAAATTTGGTGATGCTCCAAGGATCGATCTGTGGGGCATCTCCATCCAACTGACAGATATATATATGTGCAATTTGAAATATTAACGAAAATAATTATAGTTATTCAACCTCCATGGATAAATATTGTATCGAATGCAATATTAATTCATCACATAAAATCTTCTTTTGATTGTTAAAAATTCCTCCATGATACAGTAGAAAAACCATCAAATTAAACCAACGTTTTCTGAAGCTATTTTCAAAGAATTTGCAACCACACTTTGTGAATATTTGGTTGCCATATTTTTTTCCAAAGAATTACCTTTTTAAAATTTAGATGAATGATATTAAAAGATAAAATATGGAAATTAAATATTGATACAGTTGTTTTGGAATGAATTAGTGGTTTTAGAATATAACCCTTGGATTAAATCTAAGGGACCATATTAAAAATGAATATATCTTATCGTGTTCCCTATGAGCAAAAGAACACTACTGTATACATATATGTGTGTAAATGAGCTCGTAGTTTAATATATGTATGGTTGCATTGTGAGAAAGGAATGGTTCTTTCTTATGATCTCCGGCTCTCAAATGGGAGCTCTTTCTCGTAGAGGGCAACGAAGACTCGCATCATAGCCGTTGGAATGTCGCTTCCATGGACTTTGATGGAGGCCTTCTCTGCAAGATCAATGGTACGTTTGATTGAGAACGAAAATGTGAAGAGAGTGAGAGTGAAATGGATGGTGAAACATATATACATGTGTCATTGTCATGAATTTATAAGGTGTATTATAGGAGAAATTATTCGTTACAACAGTGATACCACGTCATCACGCTGATGTGGTATCACCATCCAATAAAAATCAATCATTTTTACATGTATAATAACTTTTATTATGTCAACATTCAAATAGATATGGAAACAAAATTAAAAAATATATGAAAACAAACAAAAAGGAATTAGTGATTATATTTAACTCTGATACCTAATGTATCATTTCTTATATTAAGAAGAGATCTTATTTCATCATATTTTCTTTTCCGGTTGACAAGAAAAATACCATAAAAAAACACTATGAATGAACTCTTGAAACCTGAAACCTTAATTTCGAATGATTAAAAGACTGAGTATAGTGGTAAAGAACTTAAAAGAAAAACCCATAACTTAATAGTATTGAGTCTGTAACCTAAATCACAATCACATGCATCCAATATAAATATATATATTGTATAGTTTTGCTCATTGAAGTCATCTACCATGAACAAGGAAATGGCAAATAAGTTGATTAAAAGTAACAGTTAGAATTAGAGTCACATTATCATTCTAAGCTCTAACGTTAGTGAAGGGTTTTCTCATGGACAAGATTCACTCTGCAGAATTGTGTATTTTTAGCATTGGCTGATTGTCAAAACATAAACTTAAAAAAAAATATATTTGAATAACAATAGTGGTGGGAGAGGGAGAAAATTCATATATGAATATAAGTTAAATTATAGAGGATTACTAACTCTAAAATTAGAGATTAAGGCCACAACTTCTGTTTTATTACTATTTCAATTTCCTCATAATTAGTACATTTAATTTGTATCTTTAATAATTTTTTTGACAAATTTAACGAAGGTGGGGAGAAAAAGAACATATTGGAGATCTCTTAATAAAAAAGGCATGCATCAAAGTAAAGTTTAACTTTTCTAAAAATGAAAATAAAAGAAAATTTTGTTTCCTAATCTATTTGAATGCTGACATAATAAAAGTTATTATACATGTAAAAATGGAGAAATTATTGGTTGCAACGGTGATACCAAGTCATTAGGCTGACATGGTATCACCATCCAATAAAATCAAAAAAATTTGTCATGTGTCATATGAGTTGTCAATTTAGCAATATAATATATAAGAAAAAATACAAAAAAATACAATTCAAATATTCATGTTTCTCTCTCTAGTTCAATTTAACAGTGTCTGTATATATGTATATATATATATATATATATATATATGATTACAAAGACTAACACAAAACAATAAGGATCGATAAAGGCTATGCATGCTCTTTTTCTTTTTTTTTCTTTTTCCGTTTAATTAGAAGAATAAATTAACATTCTCACTTCTTCTCTTTCAATCTTTCACATGTATTTTAATTTCATCCTAAAATTCCACCTTTCTTTTCTTTCTCCAAATAAGAAAAAAAATATCTAATTGTCGTTATTAAGTTAATATATAAATTTGTAATCCCCCTCATTATTCTTTATTTTATATTTATTTTTTATTAGTTTCTCTGGAGAATAAATTATATAAAAGATTACAACATATATATATAGGTATAAAGTCTATATATATATATATAAAGAAATTTGTGCATTGAGAGGGATAGTTAGATTGAAAGAGAAAATATTATATATATATATATATATATATATATATATGTGTGTGTGTGTACATGAGTATACTATATATTATGTATTGCAGATCTTTGCTACCACGAAGAGAGAGATGTGAATGATTGATTTTATTTTTCCTTTGTTCCCTTTTTATTTTATTCTTCCATATATATCATAATGCTAAGTTGGGTAATTAAGATGACACATGTGCAAAAAGATTTGATTTTATTGAATTATGATACCATGTCAGCCTAATAATTTGGTATCACCGTTATAACCAATAATTTCTCGTAAAAATGATTGATTTTTATTAGATGGTGATACCACATCACCTTGATGACGTGATATCACCATTGCAACGAATAATTTCTCATATTAAAGTTGCCGAAGAAGTAGCCAGCCAGCTAAGGTCCAATACTTGTCGGTGGTCATTTAGTATTTTTGAAAAAAATATATAAATTCTGACGCCGGACAAGAATAGAGATTATTCTGCAGGCTAGCGCAACGGGTAGTTTGCAAGAAAGAAAAGGGAGAAATTATTCGACCCAAAATTCAGAGAACACTCTGAAATTTAATAAAATTCTTAATATTCAAAACTAATTTAAAACAACCCACAAGCCGGGTTTAAATAGCTGAAAATTAAGGATTTTACCAAAAATAGCAAAACCCTAAAAGTCTTACCAAAACGAAACAAGGAAAGAAATCAAAAGATTACCAAAAATCTGGCCCAAATCGGGTTCAGAATCAATTCCTAATTGACAAATAGAAAATTACCCTAAATAGCAAAAATTAACTAAAAATAAAGATTTGAAAAGGAAAACAGCAGATCACAATTTCCTGTCATCCTTGCGCTGATCCTCCTGCATCAGTCACCCCGGGTTGGAAAGAATTCGTCCTCGAGTTCACAGCAGCATCAGCAGAATCCGCAAAACAAGGACTCAGGTGTTTCACATTAAAGATATCAGGTGTTTTCAAGTGACTAGGGAGACACAACCTGTATGCATTGTCATTAATCTTTTGGAATATCTCACAAGGTCCAATATTCTGCTCCTTAAGCTTATTATACTCGCCAACAGGGAAACGATCACGAGTTAATACAACCCAAACAAAATCACCAACATCAAAAAGTACCTGACGATGATGACTGTCCGCTCGAGTTTTATACTTGGCATTACTCTCGTGAATGGCCAGTTTCACTTGCTCATGGATGTCTCGAAGATGTTGGCCATTAGACGACGGAGACATCGGCTGATTAAATGCAGAAGGAGACATCATAGAGACTGACGAGGGAGAACCCTTCTTTCGGATAACGTCTTTAGAGACTACGTTCTCGCAACTGCCACTGTCAATAATCATCTTGCAGACTTTGTCGGCCATGGTGCAGGTTGTATGGAAAACATTGGTTTTCAACCAATCATCTTTGGAATCGCTTCTGGGAGTCAGGAGGCTCTTAGGAATAACCAGAGTTTCATGGCCGTCCCCATACAACACATCATCATCTCCTTCTGTGTCATACACTGGCTCTCCAACGAAAGTATCGGTTTTCAACCAATCATCTTCGGAATCAGAATCTTCCGAAAATATTGGCCATAACGGTGGATACGGATTTTCGAAGGTGGAATTGTCGGTATCAGAATCTTCCACATCATGATTACTGATTTCCTGCGCCGCCAGGCGCTGGGTTAACTCTGCCACTTGCCTCTGCAAATCCTCAATCATAACATCCTGAACGTTACGATCACGGTGCGGGACTTTCTCAATCGGAACCTGCCCACGACGACCACCACGACCATGACCACCAGCCATTGAAAACTGATGAAAATAAACCGCCTCAGGAAGATGCTGAGCTCTGATACCAATTGACGCCGGACAAGAATAGAGATTATTCTGCAGGCTAGCGCAACGGGTAATTTGCAAGAAAGAAAAGGGAGAAATTATTCGACCCAAAATTCAGAGAACACTCTGAAATTTAATAAAAATTTTAATATTCAAAACTAATTTAAAACAACCCACAAGCCGGGTTTAAATAGCTGAAAATCAAGGATTTTACCAAAAATAGCAAAACCCTAAAAGTCTTACCAAAACGAAACAAGGAAAGAAATCAAAAGATTACCAAAAATCTGGCCCAAATCGGGTTCAGAATCAATTCCTAATTGACAAATAGAAAATTACCTTAAATAGCAAAAATTAACTAAAAATAAAGATTTGAAAAGAAAAACAACAGATCACAATTTCCTGTCATCCTTGCGCTGAATTCCTGCATCAAATTCATTCCATTTATTTTCAACTTTCATACCTAAAATTTGAAACGTATTGGTATGCAATAAATAATACTGACCAGTAGGTGGAATCTTAATGAATGTTAGTGGTAGAGATCGTTACACACCTCATTTCATTGATATTACATATATATGCTCTCTTTTTTCTTTTCCTTTAACGTAACTGAGTGGTCCTGCCAGCTTACGTGTTGAAAGATTGGTCAGCTTACGAGTTGAAAGAATTTAAACTTAAAATCTCATGATGAATAATTCAAAAATTCTTCCATTCTACACACCCATCATAATTATATATATACTCTTATTTCACATCTCTCTAGGCTCTAAATTCAAGTTGTTTGAAAAAACATAAATAAGTCAAATATATATCTTAATCTTTCAGGAAACAGTTAGGAGTGGTCGACTTCGCAAATCCAATTAAATCTCTGAGTACAAGAAAAGCTTTATTTCTCATTTCAATTTGTTCATTTTGTAGATGATAGTTTTTCTTTTTTGGGTAATAATAAAATTCAAAAGTCATTAAGATCAAGCTCGGACCTATGAATAGCCCAGTGGGGGCATTTTAACATATGTATCATGCACCTATATATTTTAAAAAATTATAAATATGCCCCCATTGAAATTATAAAAAAATTCTTATACCCAAACTAATATTATGAAAAATCTCTTATACCCTCACTAATACTATAAAAAAATTCTCATACCCCATTAAAATTACTAAAAATCTCTATGCCCCTCCAAAAAGTTCAGTTTTAAATAATCAATTGTCTACTATATATAGTGTTACATTTGGTATTGTATTACGAACATATATATTATATGGGTAATTATGATGTTAACTTCGTGATTAACATGCATATATGCGACTTCATGTGTGTGAAATGAACATTAATTGTACATGTGTAAGAGAAATAAACAATTCCATTCATTTATTTATTTATTTATTTTTAACCAACCTCAACTAATTCATTAGACTCGTACAAGACGATCCCGCATACGGATCGGTCCATTCCATTCATTTATTTACTATTATTGTCACACACACAAGAGCCTAATTAATTATGGTTGAGCCAACTTCTGCATTTCGAGCACCTTAGTCCATGCAGGTCGAGCCAAGATTTGGGTGCACCATGCATTCACAAGAGGGCGTGACTCGATTAGCTTCTTAGCTTGTGTTCCCATTAGGCTCTGCAAGTTTGGAAGGTGAAGTAGGTCCGCAATGGTGTACTTGTCCGAAACCAAGTACTTGAACTTTGCGAGCTGAGCCTCGTACACATCTAAAACTCGTGCCAAATTTGCTTCTGCTTCTTCTACCTCGCCTTGGTCAGTCTCCAACCCTTTCATGGGCTTGATTACAAGCTCGGAGATGAGTTTTAGTGCCGGTGGCTCAAATTGGTGGTCTTCCACCTCCACCCAATTAGCCACATTCCCTTGTTGTCGGGCATCCCAGTATATCAGCTCTTCTCCCGACTTGCCAAACTCGTGAGCAGTGCTTCTTATTATTGCCCGAGATTCTGAGTTAATAAGAGAAATGTTAAACATCTTGAAATGCATTTCACGACATTATTGCATATGACATAAGTCCATTAAATAGAGTATGAAAATATAGGATCGTCTATTAAATAATATAATTTTAACAGACATACTCTATATTTTCATACTCTATTTAATTTAATAGATGACTATATTTTTATACTATTTTGTAGTATGAGTTACTTATTATTCAATTGCTCGCTTAAGATATAAGTCAACTCTTTGTTATATATAATTAGTTAAAATAATTAGAGGTTTTTGTCCCACTCTCGGATCCGGATAAAAAAGTGATTGGATATAAGATCTTGGATGTTAGCATCAATTAATAGCTCACGTGCTTGGGTGTCACCTACCCGAATAGAGTCTGGGGAGAATCTTAGAGGTATTTGTCACACATTGGATCCAGATGAAAAAACGAATGAGTATAAGTGTTTGAATTTTAGCCTCACGGATTTGTATGAGATAAGAATTTTATTAAAATCTATTTTTCAGGATAATGTGGGACTGTGCGGTTTAAAACAAACCAAAAAAAAAAAGGGGGACATTTTTTCGGAATAAGTAGCAGCTTCTTACCGAATTGTTTGATGCCTAGGTCTTCATAAACCGGAACCTGACCGAATGGCTGTAATTTGGTACGAAACAAATTCAAAATTTAATCAGACCCCATAAAATATTTGCTACTTTATATTAGTGACATTACATGATTAATTTCATTATTATCAGGATAAATAAATTTCTTTGACACAATGGAGCCAGAATTTAGAGATAGGAGAGGAACTATTAATCATTTAAATAATGTAATAAAATTTATACTTCAAATAGAAAAAAGTGTTCAATTTTAATTATATTCATACAAATATATAACTAGGTAAACTTTGGCCTACTTATTTATTGGAGAGAGAGAAAAAAAATTAAATGCAAAATGACCACTTTTGCAAATAGGAGGGTAAAGGCATGAACTTACATTCATGGACAGGAATGGCTGTTTTTTGTGTTCTCCAGCTTCCATATTGATGGGAACAAACTCAAAGTCCACATTGTGCTCCAACAGGCATGCAATCACCTTCAAGGTGGCCGGTGAGTTTAGACTGCCGTACACTTTCCGGCCAGCCATCACACATTCTACACTCAAAGGCTGTATATGTGTGTGTGTGTATATATCACCGTCCGATGATATATATATACACACACACATATACAGCCTTTGAGTGTAGAATGTGAATTAATTTCTAAGGGCCTACAAGTCGACCTAATGTCTAAAATTAGTACATATTCATCTTTCAGTCCACTAGTAGAAAACTAGTTGTCCGATGATATATATATATACACACACATATACAGCCTTTGAGTGTAGAATGTGAATTAATTTATAAGGGCCTACAAGTCGACCTAATGTCTAAAATTAGTACATATTCATCTTTCAGTCCACTAGTAGAAAACTAGTTTTGGACCGGTTTGAATGTCCAATCATAGCTTTACTACCACAATTTGTGGCACTAGTTTATAATTATTTATTTATTTATTTCCAAATTCAATTATTCACAAAGTTATGAACGACGCAAGTTTTATATTGTTAATAGTTATCTTACAAAAAGAAAATACAAATTTATGGCGAGTCATATCAACAAATTCGTTAAGAATTGTAATTTAGATGGGTGAAAATTAGGCGGGTATTGAAGTCAGGTGTGAGCAAGACAGATACACACGAGTCACATGACACATATAACGATAGTCACTCGGTGCTTAATTTCTTTTTAAATAAAGACTTGTGAGAGAATGAGGAAATGCTAAACATTTGTAGTATTATTTATTGTTGACATGTTCTAGACAATAACCATATTAAATGAATTTTGAGGTCGGCTAGGTTTAAGAAAATTAGCCTATTCAACCCCCCTTAAACCTAGCCTATTCAACCCCCCTCTAAGCTATTTTCCTTAATCGCCTAGATAGTTTCATGCTAGCACGTACTGGTCGTACTCCAAGATTTACTTTGGAGTCTCGCGAAAAATCATCAAACTTGGATCCTCTCTGGTCATATTTGCATACCCTAAATTGTTCGCGGAAATCTGGGAAGAGATTTTGGGCGGAGAGAATCCAAATCCATAAATCTTAAGCTAGTACTTGACACTATGTTCTACCAATTCAATAATCATAGAAGGAAAATATATATAATAACAAATATTCACAATTATATATATATTAATCTATATTTCTTTTTTCTTTTGGCAATTTTTGATGTGTCGTAAACCAGTAACAATACTTGCTGTACCAATATTTACAAGATAATGTATCCACATCCTAGAACAGGAGGAGGGATAAACAAAGGGAATGAAAATATTTTGTGTAGAGCTATAGAAAAGAATATACAGATACCAAGCTCTCCACAAGAAATCTTCCTCATGCTTGAGGAAGAGGTGATATTGCAGCTGGGGTCATCCCTGCACCACTCAAATATAGCACAGACAGATAAACTTCAAATCAGAGAGGTTCTTCAGGTTGAAGGAAGTTGTGATATTCTAGCTGAGTCATTTCCCCAC
Organism: Cornus suecica; assembly: GCA_963922005.1. NCBI lineage: Eukaryota > Viridiplantae > Streptophyta > Magnoliopsida > Cornales > Cornaceae > Cornus > Cornus suecica. The sequence goes on along the minus strand of OY998239.1, from coordinate 86,991,752 downwards.
CAATCACTGGATCAAACTGACACCGGTAGAAGCTGCATAGAATAACTCATTATTCCACTAATATTCTTCCGAAAGGTAATAAATAACTTAAACAATAATGCTGCGTTTGGAACACAGGAATAGAATGGAATGCAAGTGGGAATAGAATAACCAAAATCATTCAATTGTTTGGTGCACATTAGGAATGGAATGAGTTTATAAGCAAAATTTTCAAAAATACCACTCTTAGTAATAAATATTTAATTTTAATAAAATAATATTTTTTGTATTTTAAAAAAAAATGTTAAAAGGTAACGAGAATAGTAATGGCTGGCAATGAAGGTGGTAGTGGTGGAGAAGGTGGAAGGCGGCGCGGCGGTTTGTTTATTTAAAATGTGAGAGGGTTATTTATTAATTTTATGTTTTAAAAACATTACTTAAGGAATGGAACCACCATTCCATAAGTTTAGTAATGGAATGTATTTTCATTCCTTGAGAATGCGAATTCTCATTCTAAAGAGCATACCAAACATAACATAAGAGGCTAATCCAACACTTATATTAAATCAGGAAAATCCGGGCTTCCCCTTCCTCAATACTAACCTTCCATCCAAGCCAAGAATTACTAGTGTGTTCTTTTGGTGACCAAATGCAATGATGTATTGAGAACCTTCATGCAAACGAAACTTTGCAACAGACCACTCTGAGCTGAAATACTTCGGCAACACACCTGCCAACAAAAAACTCAACCATCAATCGACTGGCAAACATATACAAGTTTCTTCAAGTATGAACCATAATCCCACACTGCCGGTTTCTGGTCCATTGTATCCAGAGAACTGAACCTTGCCATCTATAAATCACCCCCAGCTATAAAGTCAACTAACCACAGAAACAAGTACACACCAGCAGCATGAAGATACAATGGCAGATCAAAACTTGAATGAAAATAAGCCCTTCTCACCATTCTCATTATCACTATCTGGTATACTTCCTTGTACATTTGCAGGGTGACAACATATTTGGAGCAAAGGATATGGTCTCTATGGGTCCGTTTGGATACCCTGTTTTTTCTTTTTGTTTTTTTACTGTTCACAAGACTAAAAAAAAAAACACGTTTGGCAAACGCGTTTACTGTTCACTGTTTTTTTCTCAAGAAAACTGTTTTCTGTGAATAGTGTGTAAAAGTGATAAAAACACCAAATACAATTTTTAGTTGTTTTTTGAGTTTTTTCACTATTTAGGTGGTAAAAACAATGAAAACACCAAATTCATAAAATACAATTTTCACCAAATAAAAGTGGTGAAAACACCTTTATCCAAACGCTTTTTTGTTTTTAGTTTTTTCCTGAAAAAACAAAGACAAATACAAAAACAGTTTTTATATTTGAAGACAGAAAACAAATACAAAAAACAGGCTTTCCAAACGCACCCTATGAGTTTTCCCCAATTTTCTTTTTGATAAGTAAAGTTTTCACCAATTAACTGATGAGACTTGCCAGATCCAACTAGATCCAAGGTAACAAATATACTGGTGAAGTTTAAAGCTGCTCAAAGGATCATTTACGAAGTGACTAAATAACCATGACAACAAGAATTCAAGAGCTCAAATTTTAGTTATATATTCCGCATTTGCTTACCACATTAACATTGAACCCCACTATCATTTCCACCGCATGGACGAGTTGTTCATGTTTCTTAAGTGGTGCCCAAGTTTCCGCACCATATAACATTGCCGGTCTAATTGTTGTACTAAAACCTCCACTTTAAAAATATTTGCATTTGTTTACCACATGGACCCCACTAGCATTCCTCCACTACGTCCAACCTATTCCTATTCAACTACTTATATCCTCATCAAACCATCCATGCCTTGCTACAATAATCCCAAGTATAAAAAATAAGTACTTTGGGTAAAGCTTCAGTCTTGGATTTTCAATACTATGTTGTCAATTCCCATATCACTCCTAAATTATAATTCCCAGTATTTCACTTTAGCGCTACTATTGTTAAAGCATTTGATTGTAGAGCCGTTCTCCAAGCTTCTAATTTTATTGCTGAGGCTTCCTTAGAGCTACCCAATAGCACCATGTGGCCCACAAATAAATAGACTATGGAAGGTCTCCTTGAAGGTTTTCAATGATTGATAATCAATGGGTAAATATTCATTTATTAATATTATAAAGCTATTTACTTATCAAGCCCTTCGGGAATGCGTTCCCGTTTTAAACGCCTTCTAATACATAAATACTTCTTAAAAAATATAAAATTTTGTTTTCAAGATTAGGGTGAACCGTAATAAGATTTATTTTAGAAGAGGTAAATTAACTTCACAAGGAAAGTTGAGGAATTTTTAAAAAAATATACACCTAGAAAAAATAAATCAAAAAGTGGTGAGTGGATATACCGGTAACTCTAAGCCAACTAAATATCAATATTACTTTCATTGACATCACTGAAGGTTAAATTCATCCCACTCCAAATCCCTCCAAAAAGATAGAATAAGGATTAGAAATACTACAGAACATTTGTTTCAACATTTGGTAAAGCTTAAGACCAATTTCAAGGCATAGTAAATTATTTCAATAATTCCATACCCCTTTAAGTTAACCACACTTCACTTCCATAACATTTCGTTTGAATCTACCTCACTGAAAGATTTTGCATTTTTGGAATGAAAACATTCCACTTTTATAACAGTTCAGGGGTCTGATAAATCTACATCATTCACTTCAAAATTATTTCGTATTGTTCGGTAAAAATTGCTTCAGCTTCCTTCCAAAATTGTAGTGGCATCCTTTGTGACTTCCCCAACTCAATAGATATAATTTTGGAATATTAGACGTTAGAGACGAAAAGAACAAAAAAATAAAGGCAAGTGGAAGGAGTTGATTATCAAGATTTACTCCTAGAAGTGAAGGGGGCTCCCTTCACTTAGAGAAGTAAATAAGCCAACTCAATCCTTCAATTATAAGGGAAGAAAGAAAAGATTGAATTACTAAAATGATAAATAAATTACTTTGGAAACTCAATATATTCATATAATCAGTTACTATTTACGAATCTCGAAAACGAGAGAAACATAACTGGAGATATTATGTAATTAACTAGTATTCAAAATATATGATTCAAGTAGACACATTGTTATTAAAGGTTCAAGGCGCATTAAAGCGCCAGAATTCCTCCGAAGCCTAGACGCAAGGCAAGGCGTGTGTCTGAGTGAAGTGAGGCACACAATGGAAAATGCAATTAATAATATATATATATATATATATTACTATGCATTCATATTTTATAGTATTGGCGCAAATGTTGTCAAAGGCGCACTGCCCACACAAGAGGCGCAAGACGCCTCAAGGAGCCTAGGCTCGCCTTTAACAACACTGAATAGACAAGTTGAGAAAGATATGGCTGAAGTGTACACTGCTTCCCAAATCATAAAATTGCGCAATGTGAGAAACTTAATGGATAAATGCAGAGAAGAAAAATAGCAACTAGACTTGTCAAATAAGCCACCTTACCCTTAATGAAAGAGAATGATGAGGTGGATGATGTAACGACACGACTGGGATCTGATGCACCATTTGACTTATCATTCCCCGGGCTGGCCAAGTTAGTCTTCAGGCTGAAAACATGGATAGTACCCTTATCACTCGAGACTCCTAGCCACTGAGCAGTTGAAGAAAAAGCCAAGCAATAGATCTCTGCTTTATCTGAACCCCTCCTTACCTGCATCAGATATCCAGCTGCTTTTAGAGAACCAGCAATCTCTTAAACCCACAAATGTTAAGCAACAAATAATGCACGTCTACTTTGCTCTCTTATAGGGAAAAACAAGCACCTTCTCATTTCGAATAAATAGAGAAAGTGCAGAGGCTGGTTTTCCATATTTTATTCACAAAATAATGAAGGAAAAGAAAAACAAAACAATGCAGTTGTGCCAATGTAGCTAGAAGATTATGATAAAGGCAGTAATGCTCTTTTCTATTTCTTTCCTTTTCTTTTTCTTGAGTTCTGAAAATTGCCAACTTTTCTTAATACGGAACTGTTTATTCATTTCAGTGTCCCCAAATTCTATTCAACCCCAAAATAATAACATTCGACTCTGAAACGTCATAAAGAGATTACCATGTCCAGGTAGATTGCAAAATGCCCGAAGGCGGAATACGTGTTGTCAAAGAAACCCTCTGTTGCAGTAAAAAAATACTTATAATAATAATGAAAGAAACCTTAAACAACATGCAAACTAGCCTGCGGAGTTTGGGTCTTGTTAACATGACTGTAGATTACTACTGTATCCATTATGAGCAAAAAAAAAACTAAACCATATACCTACACACACCAATATAGATGTTCCATCTTTCAAAAACATGGAAAAGCCACTTCCCATAACAGGGCTGCCAAGTTTTCGCTATTCTGTAACATGTATTTCCTGATTTTTCCAAAAAGATGAACTTGAAAAACTAGAAACAAAAACAAGAGCGACGATATACAAAAAAACAAAAGGGACTCAAGACAATAAATTACATTCAATACAACACTGCTTTGTGTTGAGTTGATATTAGTATCTTGTAGATTCATTTTATCTTATTAAAGTTCAAAGCTATGTTACCCGGAGTCGGGTATGGGTGTCGGACACTGGTACATGTCTAGAGGTCAGATTCGTCTACTCATCACATTATAGGACACAGGGACACGGATTTAAAGTGTCCAAAAATCAAACACGGGTAGTTGGACACGTACAAATAAAATAAAAATTAATCTGAATACAAAATATATCATACATACACACGTATTTATATTATTTTTTAATTTTGATATGAATATAAATATATATATATATATAAATATATGATAAATATTATCTCTTGTGTTTTATTCGTTTTCATTAGCATTCTTCAAATTCAACCCAATTTGAAATTATTTTCTCTGGGTGATAAATGAAAGTCCATTAACATTCAAAGCCCATTATTTTCAGAGCTGATTCAAAGCCCATTATTTTCGGATCTGGCTCAAAGCCCATCATTTTCAAACTCCAAACAAAACTCCCTTATTGGGACACGAGGCCCATACCTTATCTTACCCACTTGGGCTGAAATATTTAATAAAGAGTAATGAGTTAGTACATTCCAACTTAGCACAAAAGAAATAAAACATGGAATCCCTAGTTCCCAACCCCAACTCTCCCGCCTCTCTTCGGATAGAAACCCTAAATCCCAACCCACCACTTCTCTTCTTCTCCTTCGCCTCCCCTCTTTTTCTCCGCCAAAAGCTCAGATCTGTAAAGCTGACCTCTCTTTCTTTTGTGCTTCTGGTCTTCGTCATCCCTCTTCGTCCCCACAAAACACATCAGATCTGTAAAGCCGCGTCCGATCGAATTTCAAGGGTCCGACACGTATCTCGTGTCCGAGTCCGAGTCCGAGTCCGTGTCATGTCATGTCATGTCGCGTCCACGCCGGTATTGTCGCTGGAGGTGCCAAGTCCGGGTAACACAGGTTCAAAGTAAGGACATTTTTGTTATTTCCTCATGAAACAATGAGACTGGATGATCATCTAACCAGAAGGGCCATTTGCATGTTTTGAGTTGTCAATGGAGATTATAAGTGCTTGATAACTGAGCTATAAAAACTCTTCTTCCATCAGTTACCATATAAAGTAAATGTAGCACTACCTTTTTAACATTGTGTAGCTTGCTTTAGGTTGATGATCATAATGATAAAGATGACATAGGATTACCTTTTAGCTAATGCCTTTGCATTTTCTAGTGTTTTTTTATCAAATTTTCATCGGGAAGTTACTTTGAGATACCAAATTTATATGGTTGGAAGAATTTTGAGTTTTTTCCCCAGCCAATTGAACTGCATATGCAGAAAGTAAGACATATTCACCATCTGCCATGGGAAATGCCATTATACTATTCTGAAAAACTACTACCCGATAGAGTAACAATTTGTCCTGTATACCCACAAACATGACTTTAGTCATGTACTAACCGTAAATTTAGTGGTTAACAACAAACAATCGCTTAGTCTGCTAGCTAGTCTACAAAGCCTCTAACTATTGGGAATGTAGAATATTAAAAAAAAAATTGTCATGGATTAAATATGACAGACCTACCCTTTCTCCTAAGTTTTTTTCATTGTTTATAACTCAATTTCTTGATTTTTATAATTATATACCTCTGAAATTTTACAGTTGCAGCCCAAAAATAGGAGAAAAACTCCACGATTGGCCCAGATCATATAATAGTAATATATTTTATTACATCTTTTCCCATCCCACATAAATTTCTGGGTTTGTTCTTTTAGAGGTTGCATTGTGAAGATTTAGTTGTACTTAAAATATTGAGTATATGATGAGATATTATCATTGCTAAGAACATTTGAGACAACCCCACTTAGGGCTGCAAATGAACCGAGTCGTTCGTGAGCAGGTTCGGGTTCGGCTCGTTAAGAGCTCGGCTCGTGCTCGTTCGTTTAGTAAACGAACCGAGCCTGAGCACAATATTTAGGCTCGTTTAGTAAACGAGCCGAGCTTGAACATTACTAAGCTCGGCTCGCCAAGCTCATGAACAGGCTCGTCTAAGTTAAATAGTAAAATTATATCATATTTGACAAAAAAAAGTATTCAAATTGAACAAATTATGAAGATTATTGTGAAAAGATTATAAAAATTAGGCTGTCATAACATAAAATTCATTCATAAAAAATTATACTAGTAAAAATATGTTAAAACAAACATGCAACAACTCAATCCAGACAACTATCAGGAAGATTAATATATGTTGCACTGAAACGAGTCGTTCGTGAACAAGCTCGGGCTCGGCTCATTAAATCTGGTGTTCGGCTCGGGCTCGTTCGTTAAGCAAATGAGCCGAGCTTGAACACATTTTCTAGGCTCGTTTAGTAAATGAACCGAGCTTGAACATTCTAAAGCTCGGCTCGGCTCGGTTCATTTGCAGCCCTAACCCCACTATCAGAATGTTATTGAACTATAAAAACAAAATGTGGCCAAACCGTTAATTTCCAATCAAAAGAAGTCATCAAAGAGCAAGGCAAGTTATTACAAAGCTGCTATAGTTAAGAAATTGAGACCAATCCAACAAAGAACCCCATAACTCATGTAAGTAGATAATATTTTGCAGCCGAATTCAATATAGCTTAATTTCAAGTTCAACTTCAATATTGAGAGAAATTAGAATTCTAACTAAGCTACAAAAATGCATACCTCTTGCAATGGTGTTCCATCATATGCATTGAAAATCCTCACCAAAGTCCCTTTCGTGCTCGCCGTCGCGAGCAATTGCCCGTCCTGCGAGAGGGCGAAACACGCAATCCTCGAGTCATGAGCCATAATAAACTTGGTCCTCATGGCGCCATAATGCTCAACCCTAACCTGCCCCTTCTGCAACCCGGGACACACCAGCACCAGCGACCCCGCTGTATGCGAAACCACGCAGAGCCCTTTTGGATTGGCAATGGTCTCAATCTGATGCAACAGCTTCAAATCCGACAAATTGTACACAAATATCTTCTGCTCCAAAACCACCACGATTCGGTCCCGGTGAAGCCGAATGCCGCGAACCTCCGACCGGAACGACAATTCGCCGATGCACCGGCTCTGGTGGTCGTCCCAAATCATGACCTTGTTTGGCGGGAACCGAGAATCGGACCCACCACCACCACCGCCCACCAACGCGAGAATGTTGCACCGGAACAGCATTTCCACGACGCCGATTCCGCCGCCGTGGTCGAAGTCGCGGCGGAAGATTTCGCGAAACGGGTCGCAGTTGTAGATTCGAAAGCCGCGATCGGTGCCGGTGGCGAAGCAACCCTGGTCCTGGTTGAAGGAGACATGAAGCAGAGATGGTGATGGTGGAGGAGAGAGGCAATCGTGGAAATGGGGGTTAGGGTTTTCGATGGCGGGAAGGGTTTGAGGAGGTGGTTCGTGCTGGTCGTCGTCCTCGTCTTCATTGGGGGGGTCTTGGGGTGGACCGTTGGGGTGTGATCGGAACATTGAATTGGGATCGGTGGAGGTCTGAGAGAGGAAGTTGGAATTAGGGTTAGGGTTAGGGTTTGTCCAAGGAGGGGACGACGAGATCGGAGGGAGTGTGTCCATAGAAGGAAGGAGGAGAGGTTATTGTTGGAATTTGGAAAAGAGTTGAACGGTGTATGAAGTTTAGGAATGCTTGGTTCTGTGCTGAAATTACCTTTTTGTCCTCTGGTTATTGATTTTTTGTTTAGTATTCGTTGATTTGGAGTCAAGTAATGTCTGTCTTTAATATGCATATAAAATAAACGCTAAAGGCTACTACTTTGCTTCTTCCCCACGCCGGTATGGCAAAGTCTTTTAAAAATAAATGAATAACTATTTTTAATTATCTTATCTTTTATTTTAAAAATAACACTCTCTTAAGTTAGATTTCACCCAAAAGTCTTAAATTAGTTAGGGTGCGTTTGGAAACTGTTTTCGTTTTTTTATTTCTTGAGAACAAAAAATTTTCTTGTTCTTGTCCTAAGGGTAATCCGGAAACAAAAACATGTTTGGTTGGAAATTTTGTCTAAAAAATTTTCGGGAAGAAAAAAAAAAAAAAAATTGAAGGTTAGGGTTTGGAGGTTGGAGATGGAGGTTAGGGTTTAGAAGTTGAAAATGGAGGTTAGGGAATTTGCAACAATTTTTTTTTTTTTGCTGAGAACAAACAGTGCCGAAAACAAAAAAACACCATTTTGGTGTTCTCAAAATTTGAACTAATGATGAGAAAACGTTTTTTTACTGTTCACGAAAACAAAAACCATCAAAGACTCCCCAAACGCGTTTTTGTTCCCGTGAACAGTGAAAAAAACAAGAACAAAAACGGAAACACCCCTATTGTACATAATGGTTTTCCCGGCCCATACAAAAGCGGATCCCGACCAGACCGATTCCGGATAGCCCGAGATAATTACTATGGATGATGGCCCAGATCCTGTACTTTCGTTATAACCCGACCAAGACGTCAAGCCCTGCGGTCCATCCCGAGACTCCATCCTGTAACGCGACCCGAAGAACATACTTGAAGCAACTCGAAGATTCTAGAATAAACTTGTAGCTCAAGGTAGCATTATAAATGTGGAAAAGTAGCTGACGTGTAATGTATGGGAAAGAAATCCAAAATATAAAATGTTGCCCTAATGGGCCAAAGGCCCATAGGGAAAATGTATATAATTCAATAAAGAGTGATGAGTGAGCATCTTTTGTGTTGTGCAAATTTTGTATCTACACAATGGCGCCGTCTGTGGGAAATTAGGTCATTTCCGCCGACCACCTTCCCACCTCAAAAGCTAAGCGAAACCCAGATATAACCACCAAACCTTCAGCATCATCCTCTCCGTCCAGATATAGCCATGCCTGTGACCAGATCCCATTCAGAGGCACTGATCCCCGGCGACCGACAACCGAGTGCTCCGCCGACGATTGAGCATCTCCTACGGCAGCTCGAGGAAGCCGAAAAACGTAGCCAAGCCGCCGAGGCAAGGAGCCTGGCGGCGGAGAGAAAAAGCGATGAGTTATTAGCAAGGATGAATCGAGCAGCTATCCCACCGGCAGTTCCGGATCAATCACAGATCCAGGAGCAAGCCGAACCGCGGGAGGATCACGATGAGACCTCTCGCCGTCCAGGCAAGGCCCCGACCACAGGCGACGTTCCCGTCACCGATGAGCCTTTGACACCACAGAAGCTCCAGGAGATGATGGCGGAGTTTCAGAGGAAAGTCATGAGGGATCTGAGGGCCTGATCTACCGACGACCAGGCCCTCCAGGCCTCTGCCGACTCCGTTCACTCTCGAAATCACCAGGGAACCGTTCCCCAAGAAGTTCGTCATGCCCAGATTCACTCCCTACGATGGAACAAAGGATTCCGATGAGCATATTTACCAGATCCACCAAAAAATGACCATGTATGCCGACAACGAAGCCCTGCTCTGCAAAGTCTTCCCAACCAGTCTCATCGACGCGCCTCTCCTCTGGTTCAGGAAGCAGCCGCCGAGATCTATTGGCAGTTGGCAGCAATTGTCCGACCTCTTTGTTGCCCAGTATTTCGGGAACAAGAGACAAAAGAAAACCATCTCGAGCCTTTTCACCATGACACAAGAAAAAGGCGAGTCTCTCAAGAGCTTCCAGTCCAGATTCAACGTCGAGTCGTCCTCCATCGACAACTGCGACCAACACTCAGCGTGGAGGCCTTCAGAATGGCATTAATCCCGGGGACCAAGTTCCATCAATCACTTGTGAAGTGACCCCCCTCGGGAATTGGAGAACTCAATTTTAGGGCTCAGGGCCATTTGAGGATCGAAGAGGAGGAAGCAACCCGACAGAAAAGAGCGGCGTTGATCAATGTGGAAGTCAGGTCGAGGGATAAGGTTTCGGATACATCCCGACATCCGAATAGTCGCAAGCGCTCAAATCCCATGGTCCCACCTTCACCTCAATTTCCTCCACATCCCGAGAGACGCGCCAGATTCGAAGAGAAGATCACCCCGTTGAAAGTGACCCTTGCAAAGCTCTTCCAAGAAAACAAAGCCAGAGGGATCTTCCAGACTCCTCCCCCAATCAGACAACCCCTAGACCAAAGAGATAGATCAAAACACTGTGCCTTCCACAGTGATTTTGGCCATACAACAAATGAATGCAGGAACCTGAGACGCCAGGTCGAGACGATGATAGCCCGAGGGGAGCTAAAGGACTATATTCAGCGGGATGGCCCGAGAGTCCATCAACCCGCACAGAACAACCCACGGAATCAGGCTCCAGCTCATCCGGTCAGAATCATCAATATGATCCATGGAGGTCCTGACTCGCATAGTGCCGAAGGGTCAAGACGATCACAAATGAGGAGGGCCCATCACGTCAGCAGAATAGCCGGGATAAATGAAGTTCGTCACCAAACGGGGAGGTCTCATATACTTTTCTCCCAGGATGACCTCCGGGACATCCAGGTCCCACACGACGACCCATTAGTTATCTCTCTAATGGTCTCGGGATGTCTTGTCCGGAGGGTCATGATTGATCCGGGGAGCAGTGCAAATATCATGACCAAGTGGGCTTTCGATAAATTGGAGATCGACCCGAGGGACATTGTGACGGCCAGAAATCCAATTCCCGGGTTCGACGGAAAGCAAGTCGAATCCCTCGGAGAGATCAGCTTGCCCGTGTCAGCAGCACAGAGGACTCTGACGGAAACCTTCGTAGTAGTGAACGTAAAGCCCTCTTACAATCTGCTTATGGGAAGAGGATGGATTCACAGGATGCAAGGCGTACCCTCAACCCTCCATCGGATGATGAGGTGCGTTGGGCCGAATGGTTTCGACATAATTGATATCAGAGGAGATCAAGTAGCCGCCAAGCAATGTTACGCCATCACTGTTAAAGAAATGAAAGGTAATCCCGATCGGAAGAGGTCCCGAGAAGAGGATCAGGACATCGACCCGCAGCCCAAATAACAATTACAGGACGAGGAGTCGGGTTCCTCAATCATCATAGAACCTCTACAACCGGTTTCTGTGTTGCCGAGTCAACCCGACAAGGTTACCTACGCAGTTACAAAGCTCACCACTTTTGAATTAGATGAACTGACAACGTTCTTACAGGATAATCATGACGTCTTCGCATGGGAACATACCGATATGCCCGGCATCGACCCCTCGATAGCCCGACATACATTACATGTCGATCTAAATATCCGACCCATCCGACAGAAACAAAGGCGAATGGAAAGCTAAAGGAACCAAATCATAGCAGACGAAGTGTCGAAATTGCTTGAAGCCGGCTTCATCAGGGAAGTTCAGTATCTCGAGTGGTTAGCCAATGTGGTGGTGGTGCAGAAAAAGAACGGGAAATGGCGAGTCTGCGTCGACTTCACCGACCTAAACAAAGCTTGTCCGAAAGACAGCTTCCCCCTGCCCAAAATAGACCAAATGGTCGATGCTACCGCAGGCTACAAGAGACTGACCTTCCTGGATGCTTACTCGGGATACAACCAAATCCCAATGGACCCGATAGATGAAGAAAAGACTTCATTCATTACTGAGACAGGTACATATTGTTTTAAGGTTATGCCTTTCGGACTAAAGAATGCAGGAGCTACGTTTCAAAGGCTAGTGAACAAGATATTTAAAGGAATGATGGGCACAGTGGTAGAGGCTTACATTGATGATACAGTTGTGAAGAATAGAGCTAGAACTGACCATTTAGAACATCTCCGGAAAGTATTTGATGCCTTGAGGAAACACGGGATGAAGCTCAATCCAGCCAAGTGCTCCTTCGGGGTATCATCAGGGCAATTCTTGGGACACATAGTCGACCGATCGGGAATACAGGCCAGCCCGACACAAGTAAAGGCTCTGCTCGAGACGAGAGAACCAACCACACACAGAGAAGTCCAAATCCTGACAGGAAGGGTTGTGGCCTTAAGCAGGTTCATCGCAAGGCTGACAGACCGATGCCGACCCATCTTCCAGGCTATCAGAGCCAGAAAAGGAGAAGTTTGGGGACCCGAGCAGACTAAAGCCCTATCCCGATTAAAAGAATATATGCTCAAACCCCCCATTCTTGCGACGCCCGAACCCAATGATGTACTACTCTTATATCTGGCAGTATCATCGGTATCAACGAGCGTCGTGCTCATCAAAGAGGACAAGAACCTCCAAATGCCCATCTTCTATACCAGTAAAGCCTTGGTTGATCCCGAGACACGGTATACCAAGCAAGAAAAGTTGGTTTTATCCTTGGTCAATGCCAAACGACGTCTGAGACACTACTTTGAGGCCCACCAGATCATCGTCCCCACTTCTACTCCTATTCGGGTACTTATGGCGAAGCCCAATCTTTCCGGAAGGATCTCCAAGTGGGCCATTGAGCTAGGGATTTATGATATAACCTACGTTCCCAGGATCTCTATCAAAGGTCAGGCTGTGGCTGATTTCCTATTAGAAGGAGAGACCGACGAAGCAGATCAACCCGTTGAGTTAGAAACATGGAAACTATTCGTGGACGGCTCGGTAAGCGCCAATGGAGCAGGCGTCGAGCTAGAAATCCATACTCCCGACGGAACTAAGTTACAAGCCTCGATGCAGTTGCAATTCCCGTCCACTAACAACGAGGCGGAGTACGAGGCAATCATATCGGGCCTGAGAATGGCCAAAAGCCTACAAATACAATCCCTATCCGTATACAGTGACTCCCAGCTAATAATCAGACAAATAACCGGAGAGTACGAAACCAAAGATCCCAAAATGGAGTCTTACAGAGAACTGGTGCTCGAGGAGTCCGAAGGTTTCCAAAAGTTAACATTTAGCCAAATCCCTCGGGAAGAGAACACCTCCGCCGACCATTTGGCTAATCAGGCGTCTGCTGCTGGTGAAGATATGACCAGGGTTGTACTGACCGACTTCATCGTTACTCCAAGTATTCAGAGTCCCGATGATCTGGTATGCTTAGTACCCTAAGAGCCTAGCTGGATGGATCCCATAATCGATTACCTCAATGCCGGGAGGCTCCCGATTGATAAAGCGGAGGCCAGGAAAATTAGAATGAAATCAGCCCGATACTCGATCATCCAGGGACAGCTCTATAGAAGATCTTTTTCGGGTCCGTATTTGAGATGCGTCACCCCCTCAGAGGCAGAGACTGTGATACAAGAGATACACGCCGGGGCTTGTGGAAATCACTCGGGTGCCCGATCTCTCGCCCATAAAATCCTATCCCAGGGTTACTTTTGGCCCTATCTGTCCCGAGATACAGAGGAATATGTGCGTAAATGCAAAGCATGTCAGATGCACGGTGACGCTATACTCCAACCACCAGAGTTCTTAAACCCGACAATCGTTCCGCATCCTTTTGCCCGATGGGGAATGGATATAGTCGGACCTCTCCCAAAAGCCATTGGCTCGAAGACCCACGTGTTCCTTGCAATCGACTATTTCACCAAATGGGTTGAGGCCGAAGCCTATCCCTCTATAAAGGGCAGCCACGTGGTGAAGTTCATATGGAGTCACATCATCTGCCGATTCGGGGTACCAAGGACCATTATGATGGACAACGGCACAAATTTAGACTGTGAACCGGTCAGGTCATTTCTGATCGAGCATGGAATTAACCAGAATACCTCCTCGGTGGGGTACCCTCAAGCCAATGGGCAAGCAGAAAGGACCAACCGTTCGATCTTTAACACCCTGGCAAAGAAACTCGAGAAGGCAAAAGGAGCGTGGTTGGACAAATTACCAGAGGTATTATGGTCATATAGAACGACGCCCCGGCAACCGACCGGTGAAACACCATTTGCCATGGCATATGGGTCAGAAGCCGTAATCCCGACCGAATATGCCATCCCGACATTGAGGTCGCTGGCCTGGGACGAAAAATCAAACAATCAACGCTTATCTCACGAGCTTGACCTGGTGGAAGAAAGGAGATATTGCCGGGATAAGACTGGCAGCTTACCAACAACGGGTCAGGAGTCATTTCAACAAGAGAGTAAAAAGAATGGGGTTCCAGGTCGGGGACATGGTCCTTAGGCGAAAGATAGGACACGTGGGAAAGCTCCAAGAACCATGGGAAGGACCCTACACTGTCACCGAGGTAATAGGTCGGGGGGCCTACAGACTGCTCAGGAACTCGGATAACAGAAGGGAACCGAACACACAGAATGCATCCCGACTAAAGAGGTATTACCCATAGAAATATTTTGTTTACGACCGTTGTAAACAAAGGCCACTAGATCCAAAAGGATTGCAATGAAAGTTCAATTTTTCCTGAAGGTCGAAATTATCTCCAATTATCAATTTAAAAACATAAGTGTTGAATCATCTCCATGGGCCCAAAGCGCCCGAGAGATCTTCACAGACCCACCAGAGGTCGGGTTTTACCAATTATCAATTTAAAAACCTAAGTGTTGAATCCTCTCCATGGGCCCAAAATGCCCGAGAGATCTTCACAGACCCACCAGAGGTCGGGTTTTACCAATTATCAATTTAAAAACCTAAGTGTTGAATCCTCTCCATGAGCCCAAAGCGCCCGAGAGATCTTCACAGACCCACCAGAGGTCGGGTTTTACCAATTATCAATTTAAAAACCTAAGTGTTGAATCCTCCCCATGGGCCCAAAGCGCCCGAGAGATCTTCACAGACCCACCAGAGGTCGGGTTTTACCAATTATCAATTCAAAAACCTAAGTGTTGAATCCTCCCCATGGGCCCAAAGCGCCCGAGAGATCTTCACGGACCCACCAGAGGTCGGGTTTTACCAATTATCAATTCAAAAACCTAAGTGTTGAATCCTCCCCATGGGCCCAAAGCGCCCGAGAGATCTTCACGGACCCACCAGAGGTCGGGTTTTTTCAATTATCAATTTAAAAACCTAAGTGTTGAATCTTCCCCGAGGGCCCGAAGCACTCGAGATGTTACCACAGGTATGACGGTTGTCGTTCTTTTTCTTTTAAAAAAAAAAAAATATATATATATATATATATATATATGAATGAGAAAACTCACTTATATTCAAAGGGCCCCCGTGGCCAAGGCTAGTACAATAAAAGTATTGTTACAAGTACAAAGTAAAGGAAAACAGGGGAAGAGGCCGAAGGCTAAAAAGAATCCTATTCCGCCACAGGAAGATCCCCATTACCCTCTGAGGCGTTGGTCTCGAGAGGCTGGTCTCCTATGGTTCCAGGCTGAGAAGGTGGGGCGGGCAGGTCGTCCTGAAGAAACTCTCCAAAGGCCAAGTCATCAGGTTCAGCCTCTGGATCGTCATACGGAGGCCCAACTCCAATGCTGAGGTCCAGATCCTCAATAGTAGGGATTTGTCTTTCCTCTTCAGGCTTTTGAAGTTCCTCTATGCACTCCCTCCAGCCCTGCTCGTAGCGGTGCTTGCAGGTCAGCTCAAAACGGGAGATCATTTGCTTACCACCTTTGTGGCACATCTCTACCCGAGACCTTTCCACGCCCAGGGCATTTTCAACCTCGACCTTTTCCTCAAGCAGCTGCAACCCGGATGCCTTTAACTTCTCGACCTCTTTAGTTAAGGCCTGCACTTGGTTGCTTAAGGCCTCCCGAGCCTGGGATTCCCGATCGGCCATCTGCTCAGCTTCCCGAGCCCTTCCCTCGAGCTCCGAGATCGTCGTCTTGGCAGATGCAAGTTCTTCATCGGCAGCGACAACCCTGTATGTCAGTGACTGTATCTTATCGTTAGCCTTCTTGACCTGCTCCAAGGCCTTGGCACACCCAGCCTTGTGGACTTGAACGTCCCGATTCAAGGCATTGATGACTCGGGCGTCATCCTCAAGCTTGCAGTTGTACGCTTGAGTAGCATGAAGCATCTGGAAAAGAAAAAAACGTTATCGCAAAGGAATGTTAGCACAAAGATAAAGGGCGGGATAAAAACGAAGTACAAGATGAATAAAAGTCATTACCCTCATCGCAAGTTTGGGCCCGTTTAAAGCTAGGCTCATCCTGTCGTACCGACCTATAGCCAGCCTGTCGGCTGGAGTCCATACCCCCAGGGCCATCTCCCGCAGAGCTTCAGAGTTCCCAATCGTCTGATCCCCGACGGACAAATATGGATGCCCCTTCCTTGTATCTAGCCTAAAACGGGGATTGTGGGGAGCCTCTCTCCCGCTCTCAGCAGCTTTCTCTATCTCTCTGTTATCTTGTTTCCTGACATTTTTGGAGATAGCAGTGCGGAGCTTAGAATGTCGGGATTGACCCTGATCCTCATCATCTGACCCTAGGTCCCGGGTATCTGACACTGAGACAGGAGCACCCAGTGCCACATTCCGATTAGAGCTGGGCCTAACTGAAAGGTCAGCCCGGGACGGGTTCTGGTCCAAACTTACCGAGCTCGGGACATTAGCATGTTCACTCCCGACCTCGGATGTACCCGTCTGAGGTGCATGAGAAGGTGGGGGCGGGGGTATGACCGGAGGGAGCTCTGCCGGAGGAGGAGGAGGGGGCGTGCCAACAGGGCCACCAATTACTCCTGCTGGCTGGCTGTTGGCAGGATTCTCTGGAACCGGAGGGACGTCGACCCCACAAACAAAGGACGTGGAGCCAGTGTCGGCCTTTCTGGCCCTTTTGATCGATAGCTTGGGCATGTCGACCGCTTTCCTCTTTTGTTGACCTCTAGACATCTTTCTCTTCAGTTTTTTCGCTCCTGATTTAGTCGATGTGGAACCCAAGGCTATCGCCGGTGCGGGTTCTCCCGATGCAAGCTCCTGCAATACAGATCCAGTCAGGCAATTTTGGCTATCCCTAAAATCCTGACTCCATATTCTGGATCGCAACATTTCAAATCGGGATCTTATATACCCAACCTCCCTTTTTTCCTGAGGAGCCTGCAGGAAACTCATAACTAGCGTACCCAACTTATCGTTGCAGAGTTCGCAGTGGCAAGAGGCTCGGGTGTGAAAACTCTTAAATTCGGGAAGTCGGGTTGGTTGGAAAACGTGGTTGACTGGAATGTTCATAGTGTCGGGATGCCTCCACTGACCACTCACTACTATCATCATTTCTTTCCATCCTTTGTTGGATGTCAGGACATTGTCACACAATTTCCTCTTGACATAGGAGGTTAGGTTGTACCGACCCCTATTATCCTTCTGCTCTTGAAGCTTGTACGAAAACAGAAGCTCGGTCAAACCTAAGTCCAGGTTCAACTCCTTATTGATCAGCAAAATCATGGCCAGGATCCTATAAAAGTTAGGACCGACTTGAAGGGGGGCAAGACCCAAAGTCGCTAATGCCAGGAGGAAGAAGGGATGAATGGGAAACTTCAATATGGCAAGGTGGAATGACGAAAGTAATATCTCTTCGTCCTTTAACCCCTGACCGACTCTAAAGTCTGCGTCCCGAGGGTAATGCCTAACCTTAACCCCTTCAGGAATCCCGAGGCTCTTAAGTTGAGCATCTATCCTATATTTGGCTGGAAGAGGATCAGTACAGAAATTCTCCTCCTCCTCAGCATCCTGATCCTGATTAATCCCGATACCACCCTCTGCGACTCGACCCCCTGCGTTCTGGGTGACCTCCGGTGGGCTAGACCTAACTACTTGGGTAATCTCAACGGACGGGGTGCTAGCTGAAATCTCGAGATCAGTAACGGTCAAGTCGGTATCTGTCAGTTGCAGGTCACTAACCGACCTAGTATCATCACTCCCAGACATATTTGACGAAAGGTAGAAGAGTGAGAAGAATGACTTACAAAGGTAAAGAAGGATCAGGCGGTTTCCCATTTGTGTTGTTCTCCGGTGAGTAAATTGCAGAATCCGGCAAGCTTTACCAACAGGCAGAGAAGGGTGCTTCCAGTCAAAACTATGCAGCAGGATTCGAATCTCTCCACACAAAAGAATAATCCACCACGGTCACTGGAGTTTGCCAAGATCGGTGAAACAAACAATAAATCGTGTAGACTTGAAATTGAGTTTGAGATTGCACGCAGGGTTGGAGAATACGACAGAGGGAGGATGCTGAAGAGAAGAACGATTTGAAAATTTTGAAAATATTGCAAGTGTGGCGTGTGAGAAGGATTTGCAGGTTATATAGACTTGACGTTTCGTCTGCCCGGGTCAGGGTACCGGTCCGACATGACCCGACCCATTTCACGCGCATCGATGCCATCTTAGCCGCTGGTTCAAAATTGCAATGATTGCGACGGCTGCAGCATTCAATGCGCCTCCGCATCATCCGGCACGCGTCCCGTAGCCACTCCAAGGGCTTTTGATGGGCCTTAATATTCTTTCACCTAATGGGCCTGATAAAAAAGCCCATAAGCTGAAAGAGGGCCTGTGTACATGATGGTTTTCCCGGCCCATACAAAAGCGGATCCCGACCAGACCGATTCCGGATAGCCCGAGATAATTACCATGGATGATGGCCCAGATCCTATACTTTCGTTATAACCCGACCAAGACGTCAAGCCCTGCGGTCCATCCCGAGACTCCATCCTGTAACGCGACCCGAAGAACATACTTGAAGCAACTCAAAGATTCTAGAATAAACTTGTAGCTCAAGGTAGCATTATAAATGTGGAAAAGTAGCTGACGTGTAAAGTATGGGAAAGAAATCCAAAATAGAAAATGTTGCCCTAATGGGTCAAAGACCCATAGGGAAAATGTATATAATTCAATGAGGAGTGATGAGAGAACATCTTTTGTGTTGTGCAAATTTTGTATCTACACCTATCCAAACGCACCTTTAATGGTTCTTGTTCTTGTTTTTTTCACTGTTCCGTTTTTGTTCTTGTTTTTTTCACTATTCACGGGAACAAAACGCGTTTGGGGAATCTTTGATGGTTTTTGTTTTCGTGAACAGTAAAAAAACGTTTTCTCATCATTAGTTCAAATTTTGAGAACACCAAAATGGTGTTTTTTTGTTTTCGGCATTGTTTGTTCTCAGCAAAAAAAAATTTAATTGTTGCAAATTCTCTAACCTTCATCTTCAACCTCCAAACCCTAACTTCCATCTTCAACCTCCAAACCCTAACCTAAAAAATAAAAATAAAAAATTTCTTCCCAAAAAATTTTTAGACAAAATTTTCAACCAAACGTGTTTTTGTTTCCGGATTACCCTTAGGACAAGAACAAGAAATTTTTTTGTTCTCAAGAGATAAAAAACGAAAACGAAAACTCTAGTTTCCAAACGCACCCTTAGATTCTTGGCTCTTATTTGAGGTTTTACATAACTACATCTTTTTTACATAGAAAGATGAAATTGTCCTCTTAATTTAAGAATAAAAATGATATAACCTGTAATTAAGTTAATTTTAATTATTTTTTAATGCAACCTAATTAATATTAATACTTCACCAAAAAGTTTAAGCCAATGAGTTAGGCTAACATCCACTTATTTAAACCTTATTCACTTTCCCCTCTTTATTCAATGTGGGACAAGTGGGCACCCTGTAATATTCTCCTCCATCCGAACCCGCGCAACGCCCTCGTTACGGTCGGACCACCCTACACTGAATCAAATACTGGGTTTAGTTCTGATATCAACTGTAACGGATGTTTCGTGGTTCAACTTAAAAACTTAAGTCAATGAATTAGGCTAATATCCACCCATTTAAATCTTATTCACTTTCCCCTCTTTATCCAATATGGGACAAGTGGGCACCCTGTAACACAACACTATTATCTACTATATATATAGCAACGGGCTGTTTGAAGCCATTTTTTCAATTTGCATAATCAAAATCTTTAAATTCTCATTCTCCATAGTAGCCTCAAAATTGATAAGAAAAAAGTCACATTCGCCCCAACCTGACTACCACCCCCCTCAATGGATGAGACCCTTAAATATACATTATGATCTCAAGTCTCTTTCAGATCCTCTCGGAGATGAGACCCTTAAATATACATTACGATCTACAAGGTACTACATCTTAAGTCTCTTCCCCAAATCGCCCAGATAAACCCATGTTTTTTTTGTGCAAACAAAAAATAAGTAAATAAATATACATTATGATCTACAAGGTAGTGTGGAAGTATATAACAAATATAAGGATTTATATATGTAAGTTACATACCTAAATGTATTCAGGTATGGACATATAAATTTGTTTAAATGGGGCATACATGAAAAAAATTAATTTATAATGGAACAGATAAGTAATATATTAAATTTTGATAGGGACATAATCTTTAAAAAAAAAATTAGTGGGGGCATAATCATAAAATCTAGTGTATAAAAGTTATAAAATAAATAAATAAATCGGCGGCCTTCACTAGTCCCTAACACAAGTCCGTGCCTAAATGTATTTTATTAAATAATATTATTGTAGTTTGTTCGAGACAGGGTGGGGCGGTTCAACAAGGGAGACCCCAAAACAAAGATGGGTTTAAATAAATAAAAAATCAAAACTGTTTTAAACGGGACGGTTTAGGGTGGTTCTTGTCGAGACAAATTTTTGCCACCCCTAACCACCACACTCTTTTTATATAAGTCACATAATAGACTAGGTAGGTTTTTAAGTATATTTCGAATAGACAAAGGTAAATTAGTATAATTGACGAGTTTTGTGTTACTCAATATTTAATTAGATGGGAAGTTACTATTATTTTTTGAATAATAAGGAAAGCACGATTATTTAACATTCCTTGGGGGGCAATAAATGTAATTATTCTAAAACATGAATTGTAAATACTAAAATTAAAATTAAGTGAATTTTGAACAAATTACGCATGCCTCTTTACAGACATACTACACATTGATTAATTTGAATCTACCGTGGCCACTAGGGATCACCTTCCCCATCCCCGACCCCCATTTAACTTCGGGGCAAAATCCCCGCCCCGCCCCAGCCCCAGTCCCCACGGCCCAGCCCCGCCCAGATTTTTTTTTTTCGTAACATCTGCTACTGATATTGATCTAATTAATAAGCTTTTGGAGTTGTAAACTAAAATTGCCAGAGGAGAAAAGTGGGTCTTGTTAAGAGCTTTGGTGCCTTCAAAGCATGTATTAGCAGAACATGAGACTATCTCCCTGGATAGGTTGAGCAGTTTTAACACAACCATGACTTTTCCTTTTTACCCTATTTGTTTTTTTGCGTAATGTGCATGAACCCATCTGTCAATTAATTTGGTTAAGATAATTAAAAAAGAAATATAGACATAACTAAAAGATGCAAGGAGAGCACTTCAATAACCTAAATTACCATTACAAAGTCATAACCAAATAAATTAATTAAAATACACTGTCACCAATATTCAAATACATAAGTCACCAAGCTTAAACATAAGTCTTAAATTATCATTACAAAATCTTAAACATAGTACGAAACATTCAAAATAAGATGATATTGTTGTTGCTACCCAAAGTCCAAGCTGATACTTCCAAAATAAGTCACTACTGCAAAGTCATTTCCTGTTGTTGCTGGCCAAGGTACTAAGAACTGAAATCATTACCAAATAAAATAATTAACATAACATGAATTATACATTTACCAAATGAAATCATTTTTGGCTACTAAGAATTGAAATCATTACCAAATAAATTAAGAAACATGGATTATACCTTTACTGAATTATCTCATAAATCATGGAATCGTCATTATTATCACAATCACAAAAGATATTACCATTCGACGTATCCACCTCAGATCGAATTCCTATAAATCAAAAAAAACATTAAAAAAAAATTAACAATTGTAAGCGATCGTGTTAAGAGCAAATGAAACAAAAAAAACTTAAGCCAATATTTACCATTTTCTTCAGCTAGAAGCCAACTTTGGGCACACATCAAAGCCTCCAATGTAGTCGGATGTGTTGGCTGCGATGTGGACTAACAATCCTACCACCTGTGCTAAAAGCAGACTCTGAGGCAACAGTAGACACGGGAATCGCTAATATATCACGAGCCATCTTTATAGTAGAGTGTTGAGAAATTAAGAATTGTAATATTAAAATAATATTTGCTCATACATATATTGATATGCAAGAAAAATAAAATACTCAAGAAAAGCAGAGCCAATAAGGACCTTTTAAAAGACAGGTTGAAAAAGCAGTTCCATGGCTACAAATCGTCTTATTGTAGCCAAATGCATACATATTACATGATAAGACCCAACTCCACCGATATCTTTTACTTTCTTCCCCCAAACAATTCCCTCAAATTTTCCTTCGAGGGCTACCTTTATGTGTCTATATATATATATATATGTGTGTGTGTGTGTGCGTGTAAAAAATAACAAATTGAGGGCTAGTATTATAAGAGAATAAAGGGAATTAGAATAAATTTGAGAAGAATCAAACACTGAACATGGGTGTATGTATATCTGTACATGTATATGTATATACAAAATATAAAAAGCAAACCTGATTCAATTCTGAATTTCTTATATTAGATTAATTGTTGGGTGACTTCGTTGTTTCCTTCCTAAGATTAAAAGCAAAGGATAAAGCAACTTTGGTAACTAGTGTATATGCATATATAATTTATTTGTATGCGTATATGCATATAATATATATATATATATATAGAGAGAGAGAAACCGATTGGAATCACAAATTGAGGAATGAGGGAGTGAAGTCGACCAGTCACCAAATTAAGCGTCCACCAGAGCGTCACTTTGTGAGTAAATTGGGAGAGTGAGTGAATTGATTTAGGGTTTGGGGAAAGATATATTATATATGAGGATATATTTGGTATATATAACATATATGAGGATATTTTAGTAAATTTGATAACCGAGGCGGGGCAACTAAACGAGGCGGGGGGGCTTAACCGGGGATTCATCACAACCCCCATCCCCTCCCCAATTTACTTGCGAGGACGAGGCGGGGCGGGGTAGGGTGGGTTTATTTTGCCATCCCTAGTGGCCACTTCAGAACAATGGTTTTAATTCCCGACCGATTTGTAGAGAGACGACATAACTCTCCTTTTATAGTCCAATTCAAAATTATTAACAAACATTTCAACCGAAAGTGAATCAAATGATCTCTGGAGACACATCATCTTATATTCACCTTAAGATATTTTTCAATTATTGTATACCATGTTTGATATAACTTTTGATTTTGGCTTCCCGCAAGAGAAAAATAAAATCAGAAACTGTTTTGAGAAGTTGGTACCCCATGTTTCTTTAAAACATTATTTCAAGGCTCAAAAGTTATTCTAAATTTTTTGTTAAACACCGTTCAAAATAGTTTTTCCTTTAAGGAAATTAAAAACAGTGTTTGAAAAGTTAATCCAAACAGAACTTATCAATGGATTTTAATTCAGTTTAGTTACTTTGTCACTGGAATTTAGTCAAATAAATTCTAATGAACCAATCCGATATAAATATTTTCCAGTCATTATATATCAATTTATCAAGAGATTTTAATTAAGGGCCCGTTTGGGAACTTGGTTTTGGTCTTGGTCTTGTGATTTTGATTTTGGTGGTCTTGGGTGGTTTTAGGTAAATCTAAAACCTATATATAATGTTTGGTAAATAGTTGGTCTTGGTCTTGGTATAATTATATATATATATATACTAATATGTATTGAAAATATATTAATATGAAATATATATATATATATATATAAAATTGGAAAAAAATTAATTTTCGGGAAAAAATTATTTTTCCGAAAAATATAAAAAATAATTTTTCGGAAAATAATTAATTTTCGGAAAAAAAATAATTAATTTTTCCGCAAAAAATAATTATTTTCCAAAAAATAAATATTTTCTGAAAAATAATTATTTTCCAAAAATTAATTTTTTTCCGAAAATTAAATTTTTTCCAAGAATATGATTTTTTTCCAAAAAATAAATTTTTTTCAAAAAAATAATTTTTTTCCGAAAATTAATTTTTTTCCGAAAATATGATTTTTTTCCAAAAAATAATTATTTTCCGAAAAATATTTTTTCCGAAAATTAATTTTTCTGAAAATTAATTTTTTTGAAAAATATAAAAAAAAATTCAAAAAAATTCATATTATATATATATATATATATATATATATATAAAGAGAGAGAAAAATCAAAATTGGTGAGCCAAAATCAAGTTTTAGTGATTGGTTTTAAAAAGCCCAAAACCAACTCCAAAAACAGTCAACCAAACATGATTTGGTCTTAAAATCCAAAACCAAAACCAAAACCAAGCCCAAGACTATGTTCCCAAACATGCCCTACGTTTAATCACTTTGCCACAAAAATTTAGTCCAATGAATTATAATGGATCGATCCCATATGATGTTATGACAAATCCACATTAATAGAAATCTTGCAAAATCCACTTAATACCTATAAATTTTGATTCATACGATTTTTTCTGGAAAATCTGGTATGATCTAATCTAATTTAATCCGATATGATCCTGAACT
This sequence comes from Cornus suecica, assembly GCA_963922005.1. Lineage (NCBI taxonomy): Eukaryota > Viridiplantae > Streptophyta > Magnoliopsida > Cornales > Cornaceae > Cornus > Cornus suecica. The sequence continues at coordinate 86,966,944 of OY998239.1, read as the reverse complement.
AAAATATTTTTCAATGGCAACCAGCCCGATGCATACCCCTAGGCCACTATCTCGAAAGTCGATAGCTTACATGGTACACCACACGTGTGGCTTTACTTTAGTCTAAAATAATAAATGTGGGTCTACGTATACTTGACATAATACACCTTACTTATATTATATATCTCCAAAATGTACGGTCCACCTTCAATCCATCACCACAGTATGATAAATGTAGGGCCCAGATTCAATCCGTCCAGAAAGAATAAATTCAGAGGATTTGGGTTCCCAATATTTTCCCCAAAACTTAACGCGCCAATTTTTTGAAAATCACTGCTCAGTCCTCACTGATTAAAAAATACCACATATAGCACCAAGCACAATCAGAGTGCAGCAGTGTCCTAGAGAGAGAAACAGGAGTTTTTAGAGAGAGAGGGGCGGGACTGGTTGATGAAGAGAAAAACCCTAGGGAGGAGCTGCAGGAGAGAGAAGAAGAAGAAGATGAAGGGTTCACTGGCGAGACACTTGACGGTTCAGCTAGGGCAAGTCTCTCTCATGCCCATTGAACATCAACAACAAAATAGCTTTCTCGATTCCGAAGCCGCCCCATCAGATTCGCACCTTCCCTCCTCTTCGCCGCTCGATTTCGACCTCGATGCCAATGCAGGTGACAGAGATTTCATTCTCAGTCAAGATTTCTTCTGGTAATTTCCCAATTTATTTTTCAAAAGCACCACTTTTAGGGTTAATATGCACATTTTGGATGGCAATTTTGTGTTCCGATTGCTCTACATGTATATATTCCTACCTAATGCTCGAAAACCAATACATATATGTATAAGCAGATAAACCCTAATATTAATTTTTAGCTATACTTGGTTATGTGTTGTTCGCCCGTGAGCCTTAGTGTAAATTCCATTTTGGCACGAGGCTTGTTGGGTGCCCTTCAATTTCTAAGGATCGGAATAAACTGTACTGATTTTGGGTTTTTTTTCCCTCGATTATTTACAGTACTCCTGATTACATTACTCCCGATGGTCAACATATCTCGAACAGTTTGGATTGCAACAAGGTGATGTTTCGGAATGCGTCGATTTTATTTTGTTTTTCTTATGTTTATGCTAAAAGTTCACATTTTTTTATTTATTTCTAAACGTTTCTTTTGCAGGAAAATATTCCTTGCCCAAAGTCACCAGAGAAATTAAAAACTGTCAGAAGCAAAAGACAGCGGCAGGGTATGGTTAATTGTTACCACTAGCTTAAGTTTTAAGATTTAGGAGCATTCTCAGCGGTATTAATTGTTAGAACTGGTTTTTACTTGAAGGGTTGCATTAGTGTACTTGGATTTCTACATTGTGTTGTTGTCTAGTGCTCATGATCATGACATTTAAACTTCCCTGGTTTTGAAGTGTCAATGCTATTTTGGAATGAATTTCCATGTACTGAATTTATGGTGATATATCGAATTGCTTCATTTTCCTTTAAACTGAAAAACATGGACGATGTGTATGTCAGTTCTGTGATAACAGCATAAGAAATCCTTCTATTTTGTGTCCCCTGTAAATTTCTTCTTTTTGTTTATTTGTCCTTTGTTCAGTTGTAACCATTGTGAATTTCTTCCCACCTCAAATTTTGTCCTCTCTGATCTTCCTTCTACACTTTTGGTGCTTTCAACTCTATTTGGATCAACCCCCTTGCTGGTGGCGTAAAATGTTTCCACAAGGTGATCAGGTTATGTATATCAATTTTTCACCGAGTTTGATTAAATTTCATCCAAAGAAGATCGCCTTTCATGTTGTTTCGAACCCAATATGTGGGATTCGGTACTCATCTTCTCAACATCTGAATATTCATTCATATGGAAGAGGAAAACTGCAACCTCGATAACAATGGATAGTATAGAACAGTTGAGCACTGCAAATCATCTTACCCTACAGTCCTGACTATGTCCTTGATCAGTGCTCCTGCAAGCTTCTCATTAATGGATTATTTTCTTATTTTTCTCGTCTTGTGTCCGTATAATGCTCAGTTTTGGTAATTAGACTGTGCTGATTATATGCACACGCCAATTATCAACTACCAAGCTTATTCAGAACATGGATGAATAAGTCAATAAGTGGCTTTCCTATAATAGTTTTGCTTCAGCTAGATTAGTTATACGTATTTGTTGCTCAAATAAAGTTAAAGGAACCTCCCCATTTCCCTTTTCATAACACTGAACTAAAAATCTTGCTGGAATTGGTAAATGGCATTTCAACTTTGTTCCGTTCTGATAGTCAGTTATTGCTGCTAGACTTGTTTATTGCTTTTGTTTTAACGGCTTTACTCCAATAAAATTAAACTTCTCTTCATTTTTTTTTTCTTTTCTGGTTGACATTTTGCTTTTTCATGTCCTACAGTTTTAGTTTTCAATTACTCACAAGCTTTTCTTATTTTCCGGTGTTGAACTTCCATGTGTTTATTCAGATTGTATCTCAGTAAATTCTCTTGGTGCCAACTTGTCATGTCATGAACAAATAGTGGAACTTGCAAAGGATTCTTTTGGAACAGATGAAATCAAGGTTGAAAAAATAATAACCGATTCTCAAAGGAATCAGAGTTATGTCTCACAATCTGCAGTGGCTTTACGCTGTCGAGTTATGCCTCCACCTTGCCTAAAGAACCCTTACTTGAAGGATGCTTCAGACATTGATATAGATCCTTTTGGCAATCGAAGATCAAAATGTTCAGGTATAAGACTGTTGGATTCTTTACTTAACCTCCTAACAGTATCTGGTATTAGTTAGAATTATATTCCTGAAATATTTTAGAAAAACTGCATTTACTATTCTGGTTCAAGAACATAATGTGGTATCACTTGCCCTTTCTTAAAATAAATAAGCAAATTCTAGGATGATATATCTGGCCAAAATTGCAATCACGAGACATTCTGCTCAATCCAAAAATGTTTGGCTTTTTTGTTTCCTTATCTTGTTTAACCTTGAAACAATTAGAGTCTAAAATTATTACAATGCTAGAGATGATAAAGAGTATCCTTCATGATTTTTATATATAGTATGAAATATGACTGCAGGATTTTTTGCTGCTGTAATTGGTGGAGATGGCCTATCCCGCTATAGGACAGATTTTCACGAAATAGAGGTAGGCGTTTAGACTCGCAAATTCTTGGTTCTCTTACTGTCTTACAGAAGCAACAGTTGGCATTTATAATAATAAAAATTCATGGTTTTCATTGCTATGATTAATCTTTTCTGTTTCCAGCAAATTGGGAATGGAAACTTCAGCCATGTTTTCAAAGTCTTGAAGAGACTTGATGGATGCATGTATGCAGTTAAACGCAGTACAAGACAATTACACCAAGACACTGAAAGGTACCTCTCCATGTTTCAAAGTACCTGTATCTTCTGCCGTCTAACTTGCTCGTCCAATAACTTTTGCAGGAGAAAAGCATTGATGGAGGTTCAAGCATTAGCTGCTTTAGGTTTGTATACTATATTCTAAAACTCTCATTTTGTGATGCCTTATATATTGTCCCTTAATCAAAGATTGCGGATGTCCTTTTTTGCAGGATCCCATGATAATGTTGTTGGGTATTACTCTTCTTGGTTTGAAAATGAGCAACTATATATCCAGATGGAGCTCTGTGATCACAGCCTATCTATCAATAAACCTTCAAAACTATGCACAGAAGGGGAGGTGTTGAAAGCAATGCATCAGGTAATTATTCACTACGAGATCTAAATTATAAATTGTCCGAGTAATATAAAGCGACAAATAGATATAAGCATAGAGTCAATTTCTATGGGGATCCACATTGTTATATATATGTATACAGATATGAAGCATGAACACACTTGGAATCAGTATAAGATTATCTGGTTTGAGGAAGATTGTATATTGTTTTGACCTCTTAGAGTATCAACAAACCAGATGGTTCAGAATTTACTGCTATCCTTATACCAAGCATACTTATTTTGGGAGACGTTAAACGAGTTTCACAATCAGCTGTTAGCTTGAGGGGTGTAAACTGCCACCTTCGATGGGATGAGTGTGGGTAGAGATGGGGGGGGGGGGGGGGGGGGGGTACTAAATTCTTTTTTATATAATTTTCTAGAGTAATCTGAGTTGTGTTTGGTATGCAGGCATTCCCTTGTTTGATAGGTATTATAAAGTGAGAATGGTTATTCTCTTGGAATGAAAAACCATTCCATTACTAAAGCTATGGAATGGACATTCCATCCCTAATAAAATTAAAAAAAATTAGTCATTCTCTAGTTAGCGATACTCTAACCAAACAAAAGAACGATAATGGGCATTCCCAGTCCCTTTCATTCTCATTCTCATTCCATTTCATTCCTACGTACCAAACGCAACTTAATAGCCTTTTCTATCATAATTTTGTCACACATTTTGAAGTAGAAAAATAGTAAAATCTTGAAATTATTAGATACGTTCTTTTGATAACAGTCTAACCAAAAGTAGCGAGCTCATATCTCCTACTCATGTCCGAATGTAGTTTACCAACTTTTGAAGAATCTATGTAACATAGCCTTTCCCTGTTTAACAAAGTAGACCTTTCCCCTGTTGAAATTCCCCTGCCTCGCCCCCACTCACGCTGCCCCATTTAACATTTTGCTTGATGAAACAATTGAAAGGTATTAGTTTATGAAATATAAAAACAAGATACCAGGAGTTTTGGTGTTTTAATTTATGGAAGGAAAATATAGCTTCTTTAGTTGTATATATAAATATTTATTAAATTATACAACATAAATGGGCTGGGCTCAGCAGGGTCAACTAAATTCTTTTTTATATAATTTTCTAGAGTAATCTGAGTTGTGTTTGGTATGCAGGAATGGAATGCCCATTCCAGCCATTCCCCTGTTTGATATGTATTATAAAGTGAGAATGGTTATTCTCTTGGAATGAAAAACCATTCCATTACTAAAGCTATGGAATGGACATTCCATCCCTAATAAAATTAAAAAAAATTAGTCATTCTCTAGTTAGCGATACTTTAACCAAACAAAAGAACGAGAATGGACATTCCCAGTCCCTTTCATTCTCATTCTCATTCCATTTCATTCCTACATACCAAACGCAACTTAATAGCATTTTCTATCATAATTTTGTCACACATTTTGAAGTAGAAAAATAGTAAAATCTTGAAATTATTAGATACGTTCTTTTGATAACAGTCTAACCAAAAGTAGCGAGCTCATATCTCCTACGCATATCCGAATGTAGTTTACCAACTTTTAAAGAATCTATGTAACATAGCCTTTCCCTGTTTAACAAAGTAGACCTTTCCCCTGTTAAAATTCCCCTGCCTCGCCCCCACTCACGCTGCCCCATTTAACATTTTGTTTGATGAAACAATTGAAAGGTATTAGTTTATGAAATATCAAAACAAGATACCAGGAGTTTTGGTGTTTTAATTTATGGAAGGAAAATATAGCTTCTTTAGTTGAATCTATAAATATTTATTAAATTATACAACATAAATGGGCTGGGCTCGGCAGGGTTAACTCTCCCCCAAGTCTGTCCGTATCACCATGCAGGTTTTCCTCCTGTCCCCAATTAAACCATCCCATACTCATCTGAGGGGTGGGGCAGGGCAATTTGTCACCCATAGGTTCAGGGTTCAATCCCCGGTTCGGGTGGTATACACATATTACTTAGAAAAAATTAAGTGGGTTCCAATTAATGAGTTTACCTATATTGTATTCACTATATTTACAGAGATATTTAGAGACTCATTATTAACAAGAAGGTCACTTTATTTTCCGAAGCATTCTTGTGATTCCATTTTGTATAATGTATCATATTTTGCAAGAACCCAAGAATTATGTAACTCAAAATTTTCCATTTTCTCTTGATAGTGACCTCAGAATTGGCAATAGACTCTATTCTTTGCTTGAGTGGCACCATGCAAAATAAAGAACTTGTGCCTTATATGCTACAAAAAACAGATAATGGGGAAAAATAAACTTCTACTAAACACCGATTCCTCTTGTCAAAGTTTTCATTCCACTCTTTTAAGGACATCTTTTTCTTTTCCACTGGACTAAAATTCTCGTTCATGGTGTTATTTGTTTATTCTGTTTGTCACTATGTTGCGGTCTGTGCAGATAGCCAAGGCATTGCAGTTTATACATGAACACGGCGTAGCTCACCTAGATGTGAAACCTGATAATATTTATGTCAAAAACGGTGTTTATAAGCTTGGTGATTTTGGTTGTGCAACTCTCCTTGATAGGAGCCTGCCAATTGAAGAGGGTGATGCGCGTTATATGCCCCAAGAAATCTTGAATGACAGGTATGATCATCTTGACAAGGTTGATATCTTCTCCTTGGGAGCTGCTATCTACGAGCTTATTAGAGGATCATCACTGCCGGAATCTGGGCCACTTTTTTTAAATCTTAGGGAAGGAAAACTACCGCTCCTTCCAGGCCACTCGGTTCAATTTCAAAGCTTACTAAAGGTAAAATGTTACTCTCTAACATTTCGCCCGTGTTTATGAATAAGACTTCAAACTACTTCCTTCTAATTTTGCTTACTTGGAAGTGACATCATTGATATCATTTGTCCCAAAAGTTAATTCCCTTCTGTCTTCCTGATGAGCTTAATCAGTTAGAAAGTTTGTAGGACCAGCACCAAAGACTGATAAAGCCACGCAAGGTCTGTGATCAACACCTAGAAAAAGGGGAAAGGGGGCGGCGGGTAGTGTGAAGTTGGTTTAATGAAACAAAAACAAAATTTGGACTCTTAAATTACCTTCTTAACGTAGTAGAAGAAAATTATGATATTAGCCTTGAGTGTAGCTTTAAATTCCTTTTTCAACCATGAGTAAGATCTCATAACTTACACTAACCTCTGAAGTTTCTAATCTAAACTAGAAATTAAAACCAAGACATACTCCCCAGTTTTACCAACTTTGCAATTAAAAATAGAAGCTTTGGTTCCCTTTTTTCTCATTCATTTAGAGAAGAAAACCAAACTTTTTTCCACACTAGCACAAAGTTAATAAGCTGACTAATATTTTTTCTTCTCTAACATCTCCATGCTTTAGAGGGAGTCTTGCCATTCTTCTTCTTGCTCCTATTGGGCTTGGTTTTATGAAAATGCTCTTGTTTCCTGTGTCAAATTGAAGTTCTAGCAATATAAGACTGATTTTTTTGTAGATTAGTGCTTTTGTAACTCTTTTAAAGTGGTCAGCAATAGTATTGCATCTCTTGTTGTTAGCTGCAGGAGTTGTTGAAAGAGAGAAAAATATCCTATCTTGTGCTTCAAATTGACCCTAATTCCTTATAAATCAGTTCTTGGCCTATGAAAATGGCCAACTATGACAGACATATTCAAAACGATCCCGGCAAGAAATAAGACAACCAAATAAATCAATATTATTTTACCACTTTTTAATATGCTGAGTTAATAATATTAACCAACTTCAGTTTTACAGTAGCTTCTGGACAGAGCAGGTACTACATGCTATCAAAAGATGTTATAATGGGCCATCCCAACTCTATTTCTCATATCTTTTCAATCTAGAAAAACATCATTCTACTGACGTGTCGATGATTCCTCATGTTGCTTTTACCGTTCTACGTAATCAATGTAAACCTAAATTAACTTTGTTACCTCTAAGGTTGACCCAACATGACTTTGTGTCCTATAAATAGAGGTACTAAAAGTGAAGTTCAGAGTAATCAGTTATGATGTAACTTGAAACAGAAATGCTGATTCTTTTCTGCTAATTTGACATTCCATTCAGGTCATGATGGACCCAGATCCTGTTCGGCGACCTTCTGCAAGAGAACTTGTAGAGAATCCGATTTTTGATAGGGTCCAAGGAACTGCAAAAGATAGGTAATGCCTCTTAATTTTTTGGGCCGAGATTTTGGGAGGGACTGGCAGACACTGCTTTTTGATAGCTGACTCGGCACAAAGTGGGAAGATTAAAACTAGCTAATTTGTGATTCATTCTCTAGTACTTGCACCAAATTTTCCAAGTCAAAGTGGTGCTGGTTTTTGTAAAAAAGAAGATAAGAAACATGGGGGAAATGTTGTATTTTGTGAAATTGGCTATGCAGTGCTAACAGAGAAATCAACTATTAATACAGTGGTGACTATTTTAACTTAATTGTGCATTGATTATTGTGGGTAAAAACCTGAAGTTATTACAGAACTCGGATCATCATCTCCTTTGATTTTCTCTCTTCCAGCTTTCTCTAAGCCACATCCTTTAATCATTCTTTTTAGTAATAGTATAATGAAAAAATAATTTTTTAATTTTGTCAAGTGATGATGTGGATGCTTCTTAATCATTAGATCTTGCTTTGGGAAGGACGGGAGAGAGATAATGCAGGAGAGGATGCTTGTTGAGGTTGCAGATACTTTTATTATGGGCCCGTTTGGGAACTTGGTTTTGGTCTTGGTGATCTTGTCTGGTCTTGGTAAGGAGTTGGTCTTGGTTCACATATTATTATATATATATATATTAATATGTATTAAAAATATATAAATTTGAAAAATATATATATAAAATTGGAAATAAATATTAAAATGAAAATATATATATAATTAAAAATATATATAATTGAAAAAAATATTTTAGAATGTGAAAATTATATATAAAATTCAAATAATATATATTAAATTCGAACAAATATATATAATTCAAAAATCATATAAAATTATAAAATTCCAAAAAAATATATAAAATTTGAAAGAAATATTTAAAATAAAAAAATATATAAAATTCGAGAAAACAATATTTAAATTTCTATGAATTTTTATTAAATTCAAAAAATATATATTACAGAAAATAAAGAAATAAATTTTAAAAATACAAAAATAAATTTAAAAAATTAATATAAATTTCGGATATATCAATATGAAAAAAAAATTAAAATCAAAATAATATATATATAATTTGAACAAATAAATAAAATGAGAAATAACATATATATATATATATATATAATGAGAGAAAGAGAGAGAGAGAGAATAAGAGTCAACTTTGGTAGGCTGTGAGAGAGAGAGAGAGGAGGAGAAAAAAGGTCAACAATAAAGAGTGGGTTTTGATGGGTTTTCTCTCAAATTAAAAACCAACTAGGGCCAAACATGATTTTGGCCTTCAAATTTGGAATCAAAACCAAAACGAAGGCCTAAAACCCATTCCCAAACAAACCCTATATGTCAACGGTGTTCCAACTTTCAATACTAAAATTGAACTATTTAATTTTGGAGAATGCAAGATTATATATTTATACGATCAACAAAATTAAATTATATACAGTATGCTACAGCTAATCATATACAGTATGCCACAACTCAGCCTCTACCCGTTTGATAAAGAAATCTGTCATCACCAATTTCACCTCCCTTAGCGCGTACTTTAGACAACTTGTTTAATTGTGATCCAAACTCATTCAAAGTCGAAACAACTAAACAAAACTTGCTTCACTGGAGTCATGGTGAAATTTCACACACAAATCATCTCCAAAGTGTCCAAGAGTGGTTTAAGTCTATATTGCCCACATGTCATAGCTCAAAAGACTTACTAATAAAACTACACTACAAGTTTAAATATGACATTGTTTTCAAAGCACCAAAGAAAATGAGAAGACTAGTTCTTTGGCCGTTCACGTCTTAAACATAAAGGACAAACAGAATTGACTACCCAAAGCCGGCACAACACTAAACTATTCAAACCACCTTCCACAAAATTGTATGCATATACATATATATATATATATATACACACACATACATAAATAGTTGATCTTTATCTCCACTTCAGACCAATTATGGCTAGTTCTTACTCTATATTCTTTGTGTTACTCTTAACATACACCATTTCTCTGCCCATCTCAATCTCTCAACAAACAAGACTACCACCCAATGAAACATGCAATGGCATATTCATATCATACGCCTACATCACGGGCCATGCTCTCCCGCCAAGACTACTCCCATCCGACCCGACCCACCAACCCTACCGGTTCCAATCCACCCTAATAGTTCTCAACAACGGTCTGGACGAGCTCAAGTCATGGCGGGTCCAAGTCGGGTTCGGGCACCATGAGTTCTTGGTCAGTGCTTCCAATGCCGTCTTGGCCGACGGCACTTCCCTTCCCGCCAATGTCACTAATGGGACTGTCTTTGCCGGGTATCCGGTGACTGACCTGAAATCGGCGGCTCAGACCGCCGGCGATCAGAATCAAATTGAAGCTCGGGTCGAATTGGTGGGGACCCAATTTGGAGTTGGGGCTCCGGATGCTCCAATGCCTACTGCTCTCACTCTTCTCAATGATGGGTACACGTGTCCTCAACCTACCACTATCCGAGGTAAACAAAGTTTTGACTTCATTGATTTTCATAAATTTTAATTTGTTTTAGGGTAAAAGTAAATTATCCTTATTTTATTTATGCATTACTGATTTGTCATAATTATAGACAAGTTCAAAATAATGCTTTCTTCTTTTTATTATTATTTTTATTTCTTAGTAAATTATTTTTGTTTTCTTTTTAGTTGACTAAATCTTTATCGTAATTATATTATTAGTGTTAATTTCTTCCATTTTTTTAAAATTCAAATAAAGCAGAAAACATATTGAGCGGCTCCTGGGTGTCTTTTGTGTTACCTTTTAGTGGAATATAGGCCATGTTTGGTAACCTGGGTTGATACCATTTTTTTGATTTTGGTGTGAAAAGATGGTACCAATCCATATTTGGTAAAATGGTTTTGGGTCAATAGTATTGGCACCAAATGGCCAAAATTTGGAACCATGTGAATTGATGATTTTTGGTGGTGCGGTACTGTAACAACCCAAACCAAAACCATATGATTGCAGCATCTCACCCCAAACAAAAACCAAATTGTTGCACCATATTAATATATTAATATTAAAATATATTTTTGGAAATTTAATATATTTTAATATTATAATTTTATTATCTTTCCTAAAAATTAATATATTAATATTAAAATATATTTTTGGAAATTTAATATATTTTAATATTATAAATTTATTATCTTTCCTAAAAATTAATATATTGATATATTAATATTAATATATTTTAATATATTAATATTAAAATATATTTTTGGAAATTTAATATATTTTAATATTATAGTTTTATTATCTTTTCTAAAAATTAATATATTAATATTAATATATTAAAATATATTAATATTAAATATATTTTAATATTTATAAATAAAATATGAAACTATTCCAAGTTACCAAACATGGTTTGGTTTCAGAATTTCAACTCATACCAACTTTATCAAACATGGTTTGGTTTTTCAGCATCACTTTTTCTTACACCAAAACCATCTGTACCAAACATGGTTTCAATTTAAAATAAAATCACACCAAACCAAATCCAACCCAAAACCAAAAACTAACACCGCACCGCACCGTTACCAAACGCATGTGGCTTTAAGTTTAAGATCATTAAGTGCATGTTTGACAACATGGAGTGGAGCCAAAATTTTGGGTTTGGTTTGAAAATTTTGCTCCACTCCATGTTTGACAAATGGTGTGGAAATTTGGAATAGACACTGTAGCAATTCCATGGTGCAACTTTTGTGAAGGAATGAGCCAAAATTTGGAACCATCATTTTTGATGGTTCATGGTTTTGGTTTTGGTACCAATACTGTAGCAAATTCATTTTTGATATTAATAAATTTCGAAAAATTAAATATTATGAAAAATTAAATATTTCAAAAAATTAAATATAATAATATATTATAATATTAATATTAATATATTTTAATATTATAATATTAATATTTTTTAATATATTAATATTCAGAATTTCAATCGATACCAACTCTACCAACATGGTTTGGTTTTTCAGCATCATTTTTTCTCACACCAAAATTATCTGCACCAAACATGGTTTGGAACCAAAATAAAACCACACCAACTCCAATCAACCCAACTCCAACTAAACCAAAACCAAAAATCAACTCCACACCGTCTACCAAACAAGCACATAGGGTCCGTTTGGATACCCTGTTTTTTGTTTTTGTTTTTTTACTGTTCACAAGACTAAAAAAAAAAACACGTTTGGCAAACGCGTTTACTGTTCACTGTTTTTTTCCCAAGAAAACTGTTTTCTGTGAATAGTGTGTAAAAGTGGTGAAAACACCAAATACAACTTTTAGTTGTTTTTTGAATTTTTTCATTGTTTAGGTGGTAAAAACAGTAAAAACACCAAATCCATAAAATACAATTTTCACCAAATAAAAGTGGTGAAAACACCTTCATCCAAGCGCTTTTTTGTTTTTTGTTTTTTTCTGAAAAAACCAAAGACAAATACAAAAACAGTTTTTATATTTGAAGACTGAAAACAAATACAAAAAACAGGCTTTCCAAACACACCCTATAGTATTTTTATATAAGTTCTTACATAGGCACATTTAAATAAATATATTGTCCCGGACCTACATGGAGCTTAGTGAGACAGTGGCGTCCATTGATTTTTTTTTTTTTTACTTAATTACTCCTTTGATAATTTACGTATCTGCGCCACTAAAATACCCCTAAACCCCATTGAATTTTTATTTTTTATATTTTACCTATCCTTAAATTTTAAATATTGCAATTCCACCCTACTCAACTCAATTCCTATGTTCGTCACTGCCTACGAGCATAGCCGAGTTAGTTGGTAAGATGAATGTTTTGTGCTTGGTTATGTTGGTTATTGACGAATCGTATCCAGTATACATGATTCAAATATTCACGAAAGCACGGAATTGATTGGTAAGATAAATTAGATTTCGTGCCTGATTGTCCAGACGAACCGTATCTAGCGTACATAGCATGGATTCGAATCTCCTGATTTGAATCTATGTGGCTTTGCAAGTCCGCTAGTGGTGTCTTGTAGTGTTTATGGATCTTTTATTAACAAGTTCATTTTCAAATGGTGTATGCAGGAACTAGTGAGATGCACTTGTGCTGCATGAAGGACTCAGGAGCTATATCCAACTTTACTATTGTTGAAAATTTCCTACCTCGCCAAGAAGGCGATCTAACCATAATGTACGATGTGATCAAATCCTATGAAAACAATTACTGGGCACAGGTCACAATCTCCAACCACAACCCCATTCGCCGTCTCGATAACTGGCACTTGAGCTGGGAATGGATGCGAAACGAGTTCATCAACACCATGAAAGGAGCTTACCCCGAGATAATCGACACAAAAGACTGCATTTTCGGCCCACAGGGCCAGCATTACCAAGGCTTCGATTTTTCAACAGCCTTGAGCTGCGAGCCAAGGCCAACCATTATCGATCTCCCTCTAGACAAGACGAATGACCCAAACCTCGGGACGATCCCCTTCTGTTGTCGCAATGGAACAATCTTACCGCCTTTTATGGACCCGAGCAAGTCCAAGTCGGCTTTTCTTATGGAAGTTTATAAAATGCCACCGGACCTTAACATAACTGAGTTTACTCCCCCTCAGAATTGGAAGATCAATGGAACAGTGATCAATGGAACAGTACTCGACTCGGGTTACCAATGTGGAACCCCGGTTCGTGTGACACCAAGTCTCTTCCCTGACCCTAATGGACTACCTTCAGAATCAGAAGCAATTGCGAGTTGGCAAGTAGTTTGCAACATCACAACGCGTTCCGCATTGCATAGCCCGAAATGTTGTGTCTCGTTCTCCTCGTTTTTCAACGATTCTGTTGTGCCGTGCAATACTTGTGCGTGCGGCTGCAGCAGCAATCAAGCAAGCAATGTGTGCAACGCCACAGCGCAGGCGCTTCTCGTGCGTCCTGACGCTATCCTTGTCCCATTCGAGAATCGAACCAAACTGGCGGTGTCTTGGGCGGATTTGAACCATTGGGACGTCCCCAATCCGCTGCCTTGTAGCGATAACTGCGGGGTCAGCATCAACTGGCACTTGCTCTCGGACTACAGAGGCGGGTGGACTGCACGAATGACGCTTTTTAACTGGGGGGAAGCTGCATTCGAGGACTGGTTTGCTGCGGTGCAGTTGGACAAAGCAATGCCTGGCTTCGAAAAAGTGTACTCGTTCAATGCTAGTGTTCTGGATGGTGCTAATGATACAATATTTATGCAGGGTGCTGAAGGACTAAAGTATCTTATAGCAGAAACAGATGGACGAAAACCGAAGAAAGATCCCCGGGTTCCTGGTACCCAACAATCTGTGATTTCCTTTACGAAGAAGACGACTCCTGGCATCAATGTGGCTCGTGGCGATGGGTTTCCGACTAAGGTGTACTTCAATGGTGAAGAGTGCTCACTTCCTGTTATGCTTCCAAGTGATGCCAACAGAATGACTGAAACTGTGTTTAGCTTTTTTCTGGCTTTGCTGCTTCTCATGTTTTTGCAGCAATAGCTGTAGATGGTCCTGAGGAAGTGTGTTCACAACTCACTTCATAGTTTTTATTCATTAATTTGTGATTCAATACTTGTTCTAGCTATTAAGCAGTGCCTGTAATTTAAACCTAACTGAAAGAAAGCAAGTAACAAACTTATAGCATACAATATATGCAATGTCACTCCATTTCTTTTTCCTGGTCTAGTCTGGCTCATGGTTAGCCACATCGTCTGATACATTTTGCTTAGCGCCCTGTTCATAACGCTTTTGGAACATATCGCTTTTGGAAGGTGTTAGTATCCCGATACTCACTTTCAAGCCCAATATTGCGACCACCAACCATGGTCTGCCTACTATATATCCTATAGTATCTACCAGTACCAAATTGCACATTCCTCTTGTTATTAATATGATCCAAGCTGATACTTGTACAAGGAAAATTTTTAATAAAAAGAACAATAACAGTAATAACAAAATTAGGATTTGCTTTATTCGGGAGCCAAAGAAAACTTTTTTTCAAAAAGGAGTATTAATCTTAAATTCATGATCAGTAAAAAAAAGACCTTAAAAATGGAACAAACATCAGTGGTTAATTGGTATATAGAAGAAAACTAGCAAGAAACTAAACTGTACGAAGCTTCCTAATCAACCATTTCCTCCTGAGTTTAACATCTAATGCCAGAAATGTCTTCGCTTTCTTTTCATCCTCTAACAAATCACAAGCATCCAACACAAGGTCTTCATCCATGTCGGGTAAGGCCTGTATTGCTTCAATCAGAGTCTCTATGGAGATGGAGTTCTCGTTGTCTTTTTTCCTATCAGCCAGAGAAGAAACTGCAGTTGCCATCTCCCGGAGGGCAGTTGCCATGCCCTCGTCTTTGCAATGTGATTTCTTGGAATTTGCAGAGTATGACGGGTTTTCTAGTTGACGCTTGTTTGGCTTATCGGGACTGAATTTGAAATCCACAAAAGATGCATCGTGTAAATCACCAACTCGATCTTCCCTTGAAACTGATGCAGCAGGGGATTGAAAACCCTTTGATGCTCCGGTAAACTTGGCTTCAAGGGTTTCATCTTGCTGCCCTGAATTGTCAGCTGAAATTAAGCCCCTTCCGTCACCACTTGTTTCTCCACATATGATACACAGATCCTTGTAGTATGGCACTGGTCTGGTCATGTATTGTCGTGCATCTGTATGTGCCTGCAGTTTCCCACATCTAAGCGTTTTCTAGAACAAAAATTAAAAATTAAAAAATACAATAAAACTAAAATAAAGAAAAGAGGAAGAAAAAGAAGAAGAAGAAGAACCACATCATTACTAGTGCAGGATACTGGGGTGTGTAGGTTTTCAAACCAAATGGTATATTCACATGGATTTCCAACACACCCATCATAGCGGATACGCACCTTAATATAATCCTGCCAGACGCAATCATCAGCAGTCACCATTTGACGTGCTTCATCCCACATAAAGCCGTCCAAGTGAAGAAGATTCTTTATAACATTGTACTGCCTTCTTAAAGTTTTATATCGGTTTTTCAATATTTCAATTTCATACTTGTAGGCAAATCTAGCATTAAATGAAGCAATCATCTCGATCCATGCTTGTTTCCGAAATTGACCATCAATATGGCTCCCTTTTTTCACTTGTTCAAGCATAAGATCAATGAAATAGCGGTCCATCGGTAGCTGCCAATAAGTCCTTGCACGAGTACCCATCATGGAATCAGTATCTACTACAGGTTGAGGTGCGTCATCATCAAGTATTTCCTCTGATATAGAGACACCATAATCTTCATCTACTGGTATTTCATGAAGGGCCTCCACAGCTAATCCACCAAAATTCCTATGCTGGGTGACTTCCATTGTTGTCTTACCATTTGAATGCAACGATGATTCCACCAAATTGTCACTTGATTCCCCTTCACCAACAGTAGTAGCAGGACATTCTAAACCTTCCAGCAACAAGTAACCTGTCTCGGATCCTAGCATATTTCTATCAAAATTGGCATCTTTGGTAGGAAGGTTCCCTTTTCTTTCCAAAGTTGCATTTTTGTATATCGAGCACAAATCACTATAATACGGAATCGTTTTAATTCTGTATGATCGCGCATCAGGGTTCACCTGCAAATATAACCTGTAAGAATCTGGGAACAGATACGAAAATTTTCAAATTTAAAATTCCAAGCACTGCACCTTAATATAGTCATCCCAGACTTTATTATCAGCAGTCACCATTTGTCGTATTCCGTCCCAGTAGAATCCTTTCCGATCAAGAAGATTTTTTACAGCCCTGTATAGGTTTCTTAATGTTTTATGCCGATTTTTCAAAACATCTACCTTGTGTTGAAATTTGAATTTTGCATTGAACAACGACATCATGTCATTCCATGCCCGTTTGCTGAATATATGATCATCAATGCTATTCCCTTTGTTGAGTTGCTCTAGCATAAGGTCAATGAAATAACGATCCATTTCCGGTGTCCAAATGGTCCTCATGCGATCACCAGTGCTTCGGGGCCGAATACCCATTCTTTTGAATTCAAACAAAAAATATCAATAGGAATATCAAACATACATGGACAGTTATGGTAAGAGAGGTGTACTTGCAACTTTTTCTACAGCATGTTTTCCATAAAAAAAAAATTGTCAGCCCATTAGTTTGAAATGGATAATAAACTAAAACAAAGTCAGATTCGAGCGTTCCAAATTCTACTACTCCAAGAGGTGCTTCACCAACATAGGATTGAAAACAATTGTTTTGCACATGCAAACTACTCTGGCAGTAAACTTTGGTTAGAGTTTTCTGCTAGTATCATTGCCCTTTCTTTTATATAGCATTCTTCAGTAATTTTTTGGTTCTCAATTGCCTTTGAAGTTTAAACAAACCTATTTCAGAAATTTTAATGGATCAATTTTCCAATCAAGATGGTCTACATCCAGTTTTTATACCTTATCAGTTTTCGCCAAGTTTATGATATATACACATACACACAAATAGCAGAGAGTAGTAATTTCTTGCTCACTGGTAGCTAAAAACTTATCCACACCAAGTTGGAATTGATTCAATCTCCAAAAGTATTACCAAACAAAAAAACAAGAAGCAAAAAACATAGCATCCAACAGAGATTATGCATGATGTGGGTAAATTTTCTTGCAATCTGGTGAGCAAGAGATTATTCTCATGTGTGTGTGTGTCTATATATACGTACATATATATATATAATTTGTATAGAACTATGCTTAACAATGATACTATTTCAACAAGCATCCAAATGCCACCTAAGGCCTGGTGCCCTTCCTCTATCTAAGTTTTTGCATTTTTATCTTCATGTCCACAACTCCATGGCATCTCATATCCTTTCTCTGTACTTTAATAAATTCAAATAGCTATAAAGTATATCTCTATTATAGTTAGATCCCAGTACATAATGCATAAACTTTTTATCCAAATTATAAAATCTATATAATATATAAACAATGGAGGTAAGAGGATGCAACTAGATGAGTTCCAATGTCAATCAGCTCCGGTATTTGAAACATAAAAATAATGAGAGGGTAATTTGTGCCAAAATACAGTCAAATATATACATGCTCCTGATGAAGTCATTCAACAGATTTAGGATGATTTGTTTCATCTATGACACTAAACTGAACAAAATATCCCACAATAGCATAAAAGATCTTACTAACTTCTACATTAGATACTTTTAAAGCATCTCTTCGACCTCATGAAAATCAACAAGAAATGAAGTCCAAATGCAAGTACATATTATGTTACAGATAGTTAAAAACATTTTATTTTTCATTTTATTGCGACAATTTGAGGGCAGGACTCTAAAAATTGTCCCATCTTGTGGAGTAATCAATGATATGATAGAACAGTATTATTAAGACAAATAAATGATAGCTCAAAGATCCTATGCATTTTTCAGAATGTGGTCTTAAAAGTACAAGTATTGTTGAATCGCAAGCAAATCTTAGATGTATATAAGGATCAACCCTATAAAGAGACTTAATTCAATAGATTGGGTTCAGCCGCTACTTTCAAAGGTTGTGGGTCGCGCAATACTACGGACCCTCTGCCATCCATTGAAGCATAGCCGTTTCATTGTGTGTGTGGGGGGGGGGGGGGGGGGGGGGCGTTAAACGCACTTCTTTGAATCAAAGGTTGAATCTTCTACTCCTACCAACGCTGAGTTGCTTTGACATCACAACATCATCGTCCACCATAGGATATATTACTAATAATAGACCTCATTTCATACACATTCATAAATAGAGTTCTTTCTCAGATGCAATGGCCTTCTCAAAGGCTTTGTCGAGGTAATTGGTCGAATAAATTTAGGAATAAAAACAAATATGAACCAAAAGTATCTTTAAAACTAAACTATCCCATTCTGAATAATAATTTCGTTTTCCCTCAGAATCAGCTTACCAAATCCCAAACATTCTTATTATTTATTATCTTTCAAACTGAGGTATCCCATATATGCATAATAATTTCCAATTTCCCTCAGGAGCCAACTCAAGTCCCAAACATTCTTACAGAAATCATAATACTAAAATAAACAACAATATATATATACACATATAGGTAAGGGACTAATGCTCACAATTAACTCACAATCTGTATTGTAATCACAAATTTCATATTATCTAGTGAAATTTCCTGATTAATTCTTAAGAAAAAAAAAAAAAAAAGTCTAACCCTAAAGATTATTTCTATAAAACTACCCAGGAATAAAAGAAAAAGAAAAAGAAAAAGAAAAAAAAAACCAAAATCAACCATGAAGATATATATATACAGCTAATAAATATTCAATGAACATATCAGACATACATAAAAACATATGAAAAGATTGTTCATGCATACATAGATAAATATATAGATTCAAGGTGTAAAACAAGGAATGAGCAACGATACCTTGTCGTCGATCACGATATGGGGGTGAGTTGTTATGCGAGATGAGGGAGAGATGGGTTCGAGATGAGATGAGGGACAAAGTCTTTCCCGGATAAGTTGGAATCTTTTCCGTAGCTGGAGTGCAACCCTATCCTCGATTATCCCTATCCCTAATTCGTGTTTGGTATGCCCAGATAAAGGAATAAAATTTCAAATACAGCCAAATAATTAATGACCTGGTGTAATTGGTAAATACTTTAATGCGTGAGGGGTTGGATTTTTTTAGAGAATCTAAAAGTTTTAAAGGATATTAATATGATATTAATTTATACTTATTTTACTTTTAATTCGTATTTAAAACTTGTCATTTTATTTATGCTCATTTTTTTTTTATTTGAAAATGCAAGACTTCCATTGCGATCGAGTTAACCTTATTTATCGGGTGGATAGTGATATACTTTTGAAAGCATTTAACATAACCATGAATCTAGAATGTTTTTTGAGATTAAAATATTAAAATAGTTTTTTAATATATAATAAAATTTTCATGTTTTGGCTTGTTTGACTAGTGTTGCTATGTTCAAAATGTGCTCTTGTGAGATACAAATCTTTAACTTTTTAATTTTGTGTGTAGTTTTAAAATTATCCTAAAATTGAAATTTATAGATTTGAGAAATATTGAATCTAGATAATATCTAGGTGTAAAAACATATGGTAAGGATGATAAAAAAATTGAGCCCAAATATGAGAGGGGCAAGGGAACTAATATCATGATAGGAGTAGGGACGAGAATTTAAAAATAGCCAAAAATAATTGAGGTATTTTAAAATTTTAGTAAGAAAATTAGTCTAAGATTATCTTCATTTACATCCCTGAGATTTGCTTTTACTTCAATTACACTCTCTCAGGTTTGCAAATCTTCAATCACACCATCTCATGATGTGAAATATCTAAAATACCCTTATATCAAACACCCCTTAAATCAATTTAATCCATAAACCAATTTAACCCCTAAACCAAACACCCCCTTAGAATCAATCTAACCCTCAAACCAAACACCCCAACCACCACCACCACCATTCGCCGCCACTACCACCACCACCATCATCCACCGCCACCACCACTACCACGAGCAATCCTTAAATCAATTTACTACCACCGCCATTTTCAAAAATTGGTCAAAATAGGGGGGTGGGGATGGTGGTGGTGGTGGGAGGGGGCGGCGACGGCGGGGGAGGCGGTGGTGTAGATCTATATATATATATATATATATGTGTGTGTGTATATATATGTATATATATGTGTGCGTGTTGTGTGTGTGCAGGGGGTGTTGGTGTGTGTGTGTGTGTGAGAGAGAGAAATGTGTAAAAATTAGTTTTCAAAAAAATTAAATATGTTTGTAAGAATTAAATATTTGGGGTTGGGTTGGGGGTTTTAGGATTTAATTTTTATTCAAAAATTAAAAAAAATTAGTTTTCAAAAAAATTAAATTTGTTTGTAAGAATTAAATATTTGGAGTTGGGTTGAGGGTTTTAGGATTTAATTATTATTCACAAATTAAAAAAATTAGTTTTTAAAAAAATTAAATATTTGTTTGTGAATATTTGGGGTTGGTGTTGGGGTTTTTAAATTTTATATGTTTTTTTTTTTAATTTTATATATTTGTTTCAATTTTTTTATGTTTTTTGCGAATTTATATGGTTTTTTTTAATTTTATATATTTGTCTTGAATTTAATTTGTTTTTTAAAAAAAAAATTTGATTTTTTTTTAATTTTATATTTATTTTCGAATTTATAATATTTTTCAAATTTTAATATATATATATATATATTCAAATTTTATATATATTTTGAAAATTTAATACAAATTAAATTATTAAATTATTAGAGGGGTCAAATTGATAAAATTACTTATCATTGTTTCCAAACAGTCCTAGGATTTAGATTGAGGGTAATTTAGGTATTTACAAAAAATATTAGGATGATGTCATCGTTCAGGGGTCTAAGTGATGAGAATATTAAACAATACGGGATATAATTGAAGATATTCAAACTTAAGAAAATGTGATTGAAATTAAAATAAATCTCAGGAGTATAAATGAAGTTAACCCATTAGTCTATAGTGCAAATAGTAAAAAAATTAGTGGGACCTGATACCAATGGTAAGTTGGTAACACACGAATGTTTACTTTTCGCGTTTGAATTTGACGCGTGACACAACTTTAAAATATGTTTATTTAAAGTTTGAAATTCTTTTAAAAATATATAATTAATGCTATTATTTTTATTAAGTTAACAAATTATCAAATGCTTCGTTTGCTTGAAGGAATAGAGCAAAAATAATGAATGAGACATTCTTATATAAAAGAATGTGTTTTTCTCACTTCTTATTTAATTGAATGAGATAGAAGACATAAATGATGAATGTATTTTTAAGGAAGAAAAACATAATTTTTATATGATTTTTACAAATATATCTTCATTACGAGAAATATGTGTTAGGAATTAATTTTCATCACGCATTTAGGAATTAATCCCGCACAAGATCATCTCTACCTGTTTTTACTCACACACACAATATTTAACGTGGTTTAGCTCCAACTTTGACATACGTCCACGGAGAGAAATAATATTTATTATGAAGATATTACATAGGTGAACAACATAACACCCTCACCCGGTGCACACATCACCCTCACACCCTCTTCTTCTCTTCTTTCCTCACATCTCTTATTTAAATCTCAACACAAATCCTATGTCCCTATTTATAGAGTCAAACCCCATTCCTTATTGAATAAGAAAAACAATTTCTTGTTGGACAAGGATTATAATTCCTTAGAGAATAAGACTCTCTCTAGAAATTACCTTTCATAATACAACTCTAAAATAGGAAATCTAATTACAATATAATTTTAGACACTTTCCTAACAATCTCCACATTGGCTCAAATTATATCATCTTCTCAAAAATCCACCTTGCTTTAAGTTTCAACACTCTTCTACTAATTTTCTTCTTTTTCATCTACACACATCATGTTCTACCTTTACCGTGACTATGTGCATTTCTTCAACATTTTTCAACATCAACATCATCTTCAACACTATCTTCATGACCGCGATTTTTCCACGATTACTTTATCTTCTTCATCTACATCATCATCTTTATCTTCTTCAAGATCAGTCACCTCTATACCAAGCCGCAATCTCCACTTTTATCAAATCTTCATCATCTCAATTTTTTATTTTATTTTTATACTATCCAATCACTATCATAATCAACATCACTTATCAGAAACTATTTCACTTCGCCAAGTCCCAAATTCTCACAGTCCCCGCTAACTCTACACAATCCACTATCACATGACACAATCTTCCAAAGAAAAACATCACCATATTGTCCCACCAGCGCCTTCAACCTACTCCCGACCATCTGCCTCTTCATCGTCTCGCTCAAATCACTCAAAAAACTCGACATCATCATCAACTTGAAACCCAACAATTTCGTTAGCACATGCGAGCCACCACTGCTACGCGCTCTCCACCTCATCGACATAAAAAACATCCACAACCAAGCTCTGTTGAATATGACCTTTTTTTTGTCTTTTTTTCTCTCGTAGCTCCCATTGAGCCTATTCGAGGTGTTCAAATTCGAATCATGCAAAATCGATCATATGGTTATGTCTAGAGTGGTCTAAAATCTTAATAACGCCTCTGACCACGTCAAAAATGGGTCATAAACGAGTCCAAACGAGCAAAAACATAATTCAGCATAAAAGACAAAAAATCGTTGACAACGTCTGAACCTTCTCGTGGCATGTTCGGGCGTGTGGATAGTCCGATGGGGCTTATTTTTACGCTGAAACGTTCGTCTTCAAAAGGGCTTTCTTATAATACATTATATGTCTTGTTTAAGTCAACGATGCTCCTCGAAATAGGCCCGAAACGAAACTGTTACACGTGGAACCCAAAAAACTAACCGAAACTTCAGGCGGCACGCAGGGCGCGTGCGACACTTTTCGGCGACACACTTGACTGTCCCGTCTTCGTCTCGTCAAGAGAAAGCTCCTGATATGGTTTGTTTCTGATTTTAAACAACTCTGATCTTTGAATCTGGGTTATAACGTACGAGTTTCTTCTTTGTTTCAACTTGGAACTCTCTGATCTGCTTCAACCTTGTTTTGATACCACCTGTTATGAATTAATTCTCATCATACACTTGGAAACTAATCCCGCCCAAGATCATCTCCACCTATTTTTATTCACACACAATATTTAACGTGGTTAAGGAATATTTATTAGGAATATATTACATAGGTGAACAACATAACACCCTCACCCGGTGCACACATCACCATCACACCCTCTTCCTTTCCTCTTTTTCTCACATCTCTTCTCTAAGTCTCAACACAAACCACAGATCCTTATTTATTGAGTTAAACCATATTCCTTATTGAACCAAAAAAACAATTTCTTATTGGATAATGATTATAATTTCTTGGAGAATAAGACTCTCTAGAAATTACATTTCACAATACAATTCTAAAATATGAAATCTAATTACAATAGAATTTGAGACATTTTCCTAACAATATGATTTATAAGTAAATTATTAGACTGACATAAATCATTTTCGATAGGTAGTTATTTTCTCTATCATAAAAAGGGATGAAGTATTCTTCCCTTTTTTATTCCTTCATATTTTTTAACCAAAGACAAAAATTTCAACTTTTCTTCACTCTTCAATCATTCCTTCCAACCAAGCATAAGTGAAAATTTTATATTATCAAATTAAAAAATTGTAAAACGATAATAAAATTAATCAAAATAAATTAACTATAAAAGTGATTTCCTGTAGTAATCAGGACAATCTTTTCGATACAAGTATACTAGACACATTTTATGACCTTAAATAACCTTCAGCATTCAAAATCTAAACAAATATTTTAATTTAAGTGTTTTTATTTATTTATTTTGTTTTTTTGCTTTTCGTTTTTTGTTTTTTTGTGTCTTCCTCTATTATTCCTTCGTCCCACATCAGTGGTTCACCTTATTAATTTTAGTCGTACCAAAATATATAGGATTAATTTCATTTACACTCCTTAAGATTTATTTTTATTTCATTCAGACCTTCTCAAATTTGAGAATCTTCATTTACACTCACTGTTAATCAATTTTTATATGAAATATCCTAAATGGCCTTAAGTCAAATAAACTTAAATTAGTTTAATTCCAGAATAATCCAAATCATGTGTCCAAAGACTCCAAACAAGATTAAATCTCATTTCAAATAATTTTATCCTCTTATTCAAACAACCATCGACCATCCAATCATCCTCAACCCTAACCCTAATCACCCCAGCCCGCCAATCCCTACCCGCAGGGCGGAGCCACCCTTTGCATAGGGGCGTCCAACTTTTTTTTAGCCTACAAAATTATATATATTACAAATATGTTTATAAAATCCTTTGGTAACCAATTTTTTTTTATAAATTTATAAAAAATTCCATTTCCACCCCTAATTTTTATAAAAAATTCTTTTAGTAACCTAAAAAATAAAAAAAAATACTAATAAATTTGTATTGGCCCCGTCTTGAAAAGTTTCCTCCCCCCCAACAAATCGAGCACGAATTATCGGAATTGGGGGTATTGGGTCGTTTAAATTATTGGAATTGGGGGTTTTCAGGGGGCAGGGTTTGGAATCGGAGGAGGGTCAAAGGGATTTGAAGGGGGTGTTGAGGATTGCGACGACGGAGGTGGGGTCGGTGGCATGCTGGAGACAACGAGGACGTTGGAGTTGTTGATTGCGCGGGAGTTATGGGCGTCGCCGGGGTGAGGCAGGTGGCGGCGTAAACGCCTGGGAACTTGTTGGCGAAGATGGCGACCCCGACGTCGATGTTGAGGGAGCGGAGGTGGTCAACGAGGGCGCCATGGAGAGAGTGAAGAGTGAAGGTTTGGGGGGTATTATGGATCTCAATTATTATTATTTAGCTATATGTAATTAGTTGGGTTAAGTTTATGAAAATGTAAGGGTTATTCTCACCGACACTCCCTCAAAGAGATCATAATTCCATAAAGACCCTCTCGATATTGAGTATTCTCACATGGATCTCCTCTGACAGACGGCCGTTAGGGTTATTGACGTTTTTATTGTGAAAATACTAATTTGCCCTTCGATATATATTTAAAAAAAGGGTGAATTGCAGTAGCACCCCCTAAAGTTTCACTTATTACATTAGGATAATATATAAAATATGAAATTACCCATATGCCCAAAATATATATATATTACGAAAATATATATATATTAGAAAAAATATATATCAAATTTGAAAAAATATATAAATTATAAAATTCAAAAATAATATATAAAATTTGAAAGAAATATTTAAAATTCAAAAAAATTATATAAAATCTGAAAATGCAAAAAAAAATATAAAATTAAAAAATATATATAAAATTTTGAAAAATTATATTAAAATCTGAAAATATATAAAAATTTAGAAAAAAATATATAAAAAGGGGAAAAATATATAGATTCAAAAAAATATTTAAATTTCAAAAAACATACCTAAATTATAAAGTTCAAAAATAATATATAAAATTTGAAAGAAATATTTAAAATTCAAAACAAATTGTATTAAATTTGAAAAATATTATAAATTCGAAAATAAATATAATATTAAAAATATATATAAATTTCGAAATTATTTTGTTTTTCAAAAAAACATATTAAATTTTGAAAATAAATATAAAAATCGCAAAAAACATAAAAATTTAAAACTATATATTAAATTTCGAAAAAAATTATAAAATCGAAAATAAATATAAAATAAAAAATATATATAAATTTTGATTTTTTTTAAAAAAACATATTAAATTCAAGACAAATATATAAAATTAAAAAAAAACCATATAAAATTCAAATAATATATATTAAATTTCGAAAATAATTATAAAATTCGAAAAAAACATAAAAAATTATAAAATTTGAAAATAAATATAAAATTCAAAATATATATATATTAAATTTTGAAAAAAAAAACTAAATTCGAAAATAAATATAAAATTAAAAAAATATTTAAATTTTATTTAATTCTTTCTCTCTCTCTCTTTCTCTCTCTCTCTCTCTCTCTCTCACATACACACACAGACACAGACACACACACACACCCCTCCCTCCCTTTCTCTGCACACAGCGCACACACACACATATATATATACACACACATATATATATAGATCTATACATATATATATACACACACATATATATACGGATATATATATGTATATACGGGTATATACGGATATATATATATATACGGGTATATATATAACAGCTATATATATATATATACGGGTATATATATAACAGCTATATATATATATACGAGTATATATAGCAGAATATATATATATATATATATATATATATATGTATATGTGGGTATGCAATATATATAATTCCAATCTTCATTCTCTCTCCCAATTTCCCATTTCCAATTTCTCTATATATATAAATTAGGGTTAGGGTTTTGAGATACCCAAATTGAAGAAGAAGAAGGATATGTAGGTCATTTTATATCATTTTGAGGGCAAAATAGACAATTCACAGGGTGGTTAACGGCAGAATTTAACGGCGTGGAGACGGAGGGGGTCTTTGTGGGACAAAATTCAATTTTGAAGGGGTCTGATTGGGAATAGTGAATATCGAGGGGGTCTATGTGGGATTAGGGTATCTTTGAGGGGGTGTCAGTGGTATTTACCCAAAATATAATATAAAACTAAGGGTCCGTTTGGATACCCTGTTTTTAGTTTTTGTTTTTTTTACTGTTCACAAGACTAAAAAAAAAAAATATGTTTGGCAAACGCGTTTACTGTTCAATGTTTTTTTCCCAAGAAAACTGTTTTCTGTGAATAGTGTGTAAAAGTGATGAAAACACCAAATACAACTTTTAGTTGTTTTTTGAGTTTTTTCACTTTTTAGGTGGTAAAAACAATGAAAATATCAAATTCATAAAATACAATTTTCACCAAATAAAAGTGGTGAAAACACATTCATCCAAACGCTTTTTTGTTTTTAGTTTTTTCCTGAAAAAACAAAGACAAATACAAAAACAGTTTTTATATTTGAAGACAGAAAACAAATACAAAAAACAGGCTTTCCAAACGCACCATAAAAGTTTACCATTATTTTGGTTCCTTAATATGACTTATATGTAATTGTCCCGTAAGTAGTATATTACTTAAGGGACAATTACATATAGTAGTATATTAGTTTCAATAAATATCTCATAAATGTATGTATATTTAAATTATTTATAAGTGTTCATCTTTGATTTTTATTCTTTTCTTAACATTTTCATCATTGTATATTTGTTCACTTTTTCTATATCTAATAAATACATTATTATATATATATATATATATATATTTACTAATTTAATTTTTAACTTTAATTTCAATAAATATATCATAATTTAAATAATATTGATTTCATGGTAATTTTGATTGTATAGGTGTTTGTGTAATTTCTCTTTCAATTTATTATTTTCTTCTAATTTTTTTCTATCCTAATGTACTTTTTCAATTTTCTTGTATCACTTCAATATATTTTTATTAGTTTTCATATATATTACTTTTTTTTTACTTTCAATTTTCACAACTATCACATTTTTATTCACTTTATTCTATTTTTTAGTACAAGTGAAGTTAATGATTTGAGGGGTCAATTTGATAAAAGGAAAAATAAAGAATATTTGGGCAAGTTAAAAAATGAGGGGTCAAATTGATAAAAAAAAAACTCAATCTTTGTTTTCAAACACAACTTTGATAACATTGAGAGTAATTTAGGTATTAAAATAAAATTTCAGGATGATGTCATCCTTTATACGTGTAAATGATGACTCTTTCAAACCTCAGAAGATTCTTAAATCTGAAAAGGTCTAATTAAAATAAAAATAAACTTTACGTGATGTAAGTGAAATTAACCTTATAATATAATAGAGTAAAGTGTAAAAACCCTTCTCAAGTAGACCTGTCAATGGATCGGATTCGGATCGGATCAGTTAAATCCAAATCCAATTTGTTAAGAAATCGGATTATCGGATTCAGATCATAATTGGGTTATCGGATTTTATTTTCAATCCATATCTGGTTAATATCGGATTCGGATCGGACTCGGATCATAATCGGATTATTGACAGGTCTATTGATAAGGATGACAAAAACTCCCGATCCGCGATCCAAATCCAATAATTCGACGGATTTTCACTTAGTTAATTCATATTCGAATTTCTTCATTATAGAATATCTGATCTGAATATCTAATTAAAAAAATACAAAAATAAAAAAATTAATAAATACTGAAACACTAAAATTATTCACACTTTTAATAATTGTATTTATGATCAATCATTATTAATAAATAATAAAATAATTAACAACTAACATTTATATACATGTACAATATTAAATATATACACATAAAAATATCAAATATATATTTATATATAAATATATCATTACGATTCAAAAATACATTTAACTGAATATTATTACGATTCAAAAATACATTTAACTAGATAGTAGTATAAGTATATAGGACACAACCGTCCAAGCAATTTAATAAATTGAAGTGGTCTAGGCAGAGCGAGACTCAAAGTCTGTCATACACTGTAACTCTCTTCAGATTTAATTATAGAAGAATTTAAGACAAAGTAAGTAATTGCAATTAACTAAAAATCTACTGAAAATCTTAACTGAATATTATTACGATTCAAAAATATATTTAACTATGATAGACGAACTTACAAGTGGATGTATGACAATCCATCTGGGTTCGGAGGCTTAGTATGCTTTCAGGAGAGAAAAGAAGAGAAGATAATAGAATTACAAAGTATAAAAAAAAAATGGGAAATTAAAACCTGATCTAAGACCATTACATTTGACTGCTTATATAGAGGATACAACAGAGTTTACTGTAGGTTTAGCACTATTGAACTCGTGACTTCTGGGGCAGACAACTCTTGTCTTTCACTGTAGTATTTTTGACTTTTGGGGCAGACAACTGTGTCTTTTTACTGTTTGCAATAGTAGTCTGTCGGTACTGTTGAGCACTGTATTTGTTTTTTGTGTCGACGGTTACTATAGCAAAAGGTCACTATTCACTATTCTCGTCTTTTTGTGCCTTTTTTGTATCTGTTGACTTGAGCTTGACTGTGTTCATTTCTCTTAATTTTTTGACAGATCAAAGGGATCTTGGGTATCCTGGTATGACCTGTATTTGGATTCTGTAGACGATTCATCTTCTTCATTACTGCTTGAATCTCCTTCTATTTGGGCAAAGAGTTTTTCCATTTTTTCTTTGAGCTTTGCTTTGAAAGATGACTTCTTGGAGGCTGATTTCTTGACTGCGGTTTCTGTAGAGGAGCTTGACTGTGCTGATTCAATGACTTGTGTGACTGGTCTAGCCTTGAGTGGCTGAGAAACTTCTTTTGGGAATTCCAGTTGGACTTGTTGAATGATTCTTTCGATTTTGAAAAGATCCCACCATTTGGTATAATGGACTCTACATACTGTGCCAATATCACCTTTAAGGCTGTAATGCCATTTGAAGATCCAAGGGATTTTGTATTTTTTGACAAAAATTAGTAGTAGGGGGAATTGATGATCATAGGAAGGGATTTTGAACTTGGTTTCAAAATAGTTGATTTGTTCCCAGAGGATTTTAGGGATCACATCATCGTCTGGGCCATGGTCATTCCACCACTTAACAAACCAAGAAGGGAGTTGACTGTTAAATTTACTATCAAAATTGACGAACCAAGAATGACTAAAAGTTTCAGTTTGAAAAAGGAAAATTTTGAACCAGACATCAATGTAGTCATAGTAGGTGAATGGGAGTGAGTTGTCTAACTTTTTGGTTTTAGAGGGATGTTTTCCCCACTCTTTGAGGGATACAACTCTCAAAATGTACAAGGAGTGGTAAATGACTTTGGTTGGATCATTGCGATCAGGGACAGGTTTGATGAAGACATAATTGGTTAGAGGATATCTCTATAATATTGCAAGTTGTGACTAGGGGACTGTGGTATCCAATGAGAATTTGGGGGTAAAAATTGCTTTACTAGGGCAATTCGATCATTTGTGTGAGAAAAATGAGGTTCGATATGGAAAAGGGTATGGTAAGTTTTTTGATGATATTCTGATCTTCCTAGAGGGTTGTATCTGGGGAGAGGTGGAGTACTTGTGACTAGGGCATGGATGGTGAAAGGATCATGTGGAGTTGTTAGAGTTGAACTAAAGGTAGGACGAGGATCTAATGGAGTCCCTAAGCTTGTGAACTTGTTTACTAAAGCGAGGGAAGTAGAGGGTTCAGTTTTTACTAATGGAGGAGGTCTGACCGGAGGGATCCCACCTCTAGGACGTGGTTATAGTTGTTTGTTTGCCATCAGGGTTCTGCGAAAATTCTCTGGTAAGAAAATCTGGGATTGAATTGTCACATCCACGAATGTATTCGATATCAAATTAGAAAATGCTTAAAATAGATTGCCATCTGGCAAAATATGCTTAGCAGCTATATTTTTAACATCTTTTTCTAAAACATATTTTGCACTTTTGCAATCAACTCGAAGTAAAAATTTTTGATTTAAAATATCATTTTGGAATTTACTGATACATAGAACAATTGCAAGAATTTCTTGTTTAATAGTGCTATAATTACTTCGTGTTTTGTTCCATGCTCCAGAATGGAAACGAACAAGCTGTTCTGGAGAAGTAGGGGAGAGTTTGTGTTTTAAAATGCCTCCATAACCAATGTTGGAGGCATCAGTTTCAATGATTTTGAAAGAGTTGACTGAAGGAATTCCTAAGCAAGGAATAATTTTGACATATTTTTTAATGTCTCTAACTATAGTGGTGTGAATATCAGTCCATGGAGGGGGGTTTGACTGTAAACGATCGACAAGTGATTTACATTGTTTTCTAAGATCTTTGTAAAATTCAGCAATGTAATTTAAATAACCAAGAAAATGTTGTAACTGAGTTTTATCAAGAATTTGGTCTGGGAATTTGCCTGCAAATTCTATAGAACGACTGATCATAACCAAGAAATCTAACTTTGGTTTGAAAAAGTTTTATCTTAGAAGCAGAGATGACGAACCCATTGATTTTGATGGTGTGGAAGAAAGAATTAAGATGTTTCCAATGAGCTTCAATGCTATTGGAAAAGATAAAAACATCATCAATGTAGACTATGGAAAAATGACTGAAATGATTGAAAATATCATTCATAATATTTTGGAATTCACTTGGGGCATTCTTAAGGCCAAAGGGCATGACATTCCATTCGTAATGGCCAAAAGGTGTAGTGAATGCAGTTTTGTATTTATCTTTTTCTGTAATCTGAATTTGCTAGAAGCCAGACTTAAGGTCAAATTTGGAAAAAATGGTTGCTTGTCCTAATCGATTAATTAAATCTCTCTTGTTATGGATAAGATATCTTATCCATTCAAGGACTTGATTAAGAGGCTTGTAATTGATGACTAGACGTGGTACCCCTCGTTCTATTTCAGAATTTTTCTGAACATAAAAAGCTGAGCAAGACCAAGGTAATTTGTTGTGACGTATGATTTTCTTTTGAAGAAGGTCATGGATTTCTTTTTTTACAGAGTTCTAAGACTTCAACATTCATCTGAATTGGTCGGGATTTAGTTGGAATATTTTCATTAGTGAAGGATTTTATGTAAGGAAGACTAACAATATGTTGTTTTCTATGCCAAAAAACATTAGGTAGTTCCGAACATATTTCTTGAATAAGTTTATTTTCATATTGTTTTATCTGATTTTGAAGGGAAGGGTTTCTTAATTGTGTTTCTGTTCGTTTGTGAACTATTTCTTCTTTTAAAGAATTTAAATGTCGTTCTTTATGATGGAAAATGTAAATATTTTTAGAGACTGAAAAATCAATGATGCTTTCGAGTTTTTTACTAGAGGATTTTTGCAAAAAGGAAAAGTAATATTTTGACCAAAATGTGTTGTAGAGAAACCATCATTATTTATGGTAAATGGGTAAAGAAGATATAAAAATGGAAGGCCAAGGATGACTGTATCAGTCATATTTTTTACTAGGACAAATGTAGTTTTGAAACAGACATTATCTTGACAAATATGAGCTTTAGATAATTCATACTTGATTTTCATTGCACTACCATTAGCAGAACTGAGTTTCTCATATGTTTTTTCATATTATTTGCTAGGAATCAGGCCTTCTTGTATACAGTTAAGATCAGTTCCAGAGTCAACTAGAGCAATGACAGTTTTTTTGGTATTCCTTATTAATAACTAATGTGACTTTTATTTTTCATTTTTTAAATGAGGTTCGGTAAATTAGATTCAAACCATTGGTTTCCTCTTCAGTACTTTGAAAATGATTTGTGTTGTCATCATCTTCATTACCATCAGAGGAAGAGGAATCAGAAACTGAAATTTGATGTGAAGTTTTAACTAGATCTTTGGGTTGGGTGTGAAAGTGGGATTTTATATCTTGATTTTCATTTTTCAGGGTTTTGATTTCTTGTTTAACGATGTTGACTTTTGCTTGGAGGTCTTGTATAATGACTTATGTTTTTAGGAGTAAAACGTTCAAGAGTTTTGTGAAGACTAAAATTTGGTTTGTTTATGGTAGGGGGTTGAGTATCTTTGTTTATGGTGAGTAATCTAGTAAGCTTTTGAAGATAATTTTTTTTTAAATATGGGTCTTCAACTTTACTTATGAGGTCAAGCAGAAGATGTTGTTGTTCTTCTGCCTTGGTGAGAACATTAAGGGTTTTATGTTGGTGTCGATTTAACATATTGACTATTTTTGTACAACAACTATCTTTGCACCCAAAACTAATATCAGGTGAACTGGGACAAGAGGCAGAAGATTCAGTATAGGAACTAGATTCAATTTCAGTATCCACTTGTGTTTTTTAACTCAAGAATTGTGTAAATTTGTTGTTTAGTTTCATCAGGGATTTCTAGCTGATTAAATTTGTTTTTTACAAGACAATTTCTCGCGTAATGACTTTTCTTACTACATTTGTAACACGTACCTTTAGTTAGATCAATTTTATTATTCTTCTCAAAAGGTTTTGTTTTCCTCGTATATTTTTCGTGCTTTTTAAACTTTTGTTTATCATAAAATTCATTATGTTGAAATTTTTTATTATATCTTTTATAAGGACGAGTATATCGTTTTGGGAAGGATTTTGTTTGTTTTGAATTCTTTGTTTGCCGAGATGGTGCAATTGGGGGTAATCCATATTGTTGGCAGAATGTGCCCATCTCATATTTAGTCTTCTTTTTATCTTTACTAAGCTGATTATTAATTTTCATATCTATACACATTTTGAGTCCTACTTTCTGGATTAGACTAATAATATTACCATAGGTTAGGCTGTCATATTCAATAACACCACTTGTGTTACTAAGTTCTGTGCGTATTTTATGAGAGAAAAGGTTGGGCAATCCATTAATAAATTTTTCTTTCCAAAATGGTTTATTACTATCTTCTCGTAGCATAACTCGTGACAAGAAAGTATCTTTGTATCATCTAAAATCACTTAATGTAGGACATCTAAGGTTACTAAGTTGATCATGAATTCTAGAAGTAATGTCACTTGGCCTGCCAATGAAATAGTCTATAATTGTATAAATTAATGTATTGACTCCATCAGGGAGTCCGAAGCCAATTTCTTCATTAAAAATAGGGGTTCCATCTTCTGTTTTTTGGACTGCATGTGTTATATCATCTCTTGCTTTTTGGGTAAGATGTTTATCCCACCAATTTCTTAACATGCCTGAAAATCCAGAGGTTAGTAATTCTATAATATCAGGTTGAGGCATATTATGATGTGTAAGGTAACTATTGGCTGTCATAGAAAGATGGTTTAATTTGTTTAAAATTTATTGTTCAGAGAGTCCATCAATATTCCATTCATAAATTTTTTTAGATGATACAGAAAATTGGTTTTGGAAGATTCTTTCTTCATATTGAATATCAACAGGAGTGGGTTGGGTATACCAATTTTTTGTAATACTGGTAGGGTTAATTGATCGATGTGTGATCCTATTGATCTCAAAGACATTTTTTAACTTGCGTATATCGTTATCCGTGTCTTCTTCAAATGAGGTTTCAGAGTTATCAGTATCGTTATGAGAATCAAAATTGAGAACTGTGAGGGTTTTTTCGTCCTTGATTAGTTGTGATTTTAGGGCTTTTAACAATTTATCAATTTGGGCAGAGGAGTTGCTTGTGCTTGGTTTGTTAGGTAGTCCTTGACGTTTTGTAGGAAGCTTGATTAGAGGGGAATCAATAGTTTTAGTCATAGGGGTGAAAGCGTCAAGTTTGGATTCTATTTTGTCTAATTGAGAACCTAACGTACTTAAATATTGATTGGTGAAATTGTTTTGTTCAATAATTTTTTTAGTATTAGGATCGAGTGCGGAGGTAACCACCTTAAAAGGGGAGGCTGGGATTTTGGTTCCCAAGTGGTTAACAATTAGGTTTTCTAAAGGAGCGTGACTAAAAGAAACAATTGTTTTATCATGTTTTGTCCATTTATGTTTTGTAAGAACATTAATTTTTTTGTAGTAATTTTTAAGATAATCAAAGAAACTAATTTCTAACTGGTTTGTTATCATGAATTTTTGCCATTTTTTTGTAATTTTTGTTCTCTCCTCATGCGTGTAACTTGTTTTATATATTTGTCGTCTTGCTTTATTTTCTTTGGACTTGGCTTCAACTTCTAACTTTAGAAGGTCATAGGAAAATGATTTACTTAAAACACATAGTTGCGGATTAACAGTTTCGGTCTCAAAGTCAGTTTGTGTAGGAGAGTGGTTAGAGATTGAATCTTCAGTTTCTATGTTTGGGACATAACATGGAGTAGATACTTGTTTATCCTTTTGAATTCCTTTTAATCTATGATCACGTCTGGATCGGTGGATTAGAGATTCTACAAATTCTGTATCATGGATAGTAATATTTTCTCTAATTGGTAAGGGGGTGAACATTTTAGAGCTTGAACTAACGGAAGAACAACTATGTCTAGATCTATCAAATGTTAACTTAACAGTTCCATCAAGGAATTATTGTACATGTTCAAGGTTTCGGACATCATTTTCGATTTTGGTTGGGTGATTTTCATTTTCAAGTAACCATTCATTTGGGAGAGAAACATCTTTCCAGACAATCGTTTTTGGTATTATAATATTTGCATTAGAAGTACTGCTTTGAATTAATAAAGTTTGATCTTTAGGACTTTTGACTAGAGCATGAACATTTAAATTGGTTTTCATAGTCTTGTAGTAAATTATATAAATTAAGCTTAGAGGCTGGGCACTTGCGAACATGGCATATCCTGAAGTTTTGATGTTTAATGTTAAAATTTTTAGTATGTGAGGGTCACTTAGGCTTAACTTAAAATTAGGAAAACAATCAAAGTAGACCGGACCATTACATAGGCTGGTTTCAATGACACTAATTAAGCTTTGATTATAGTCGAGGAACCTAACATCTCTTAGACAAAGAAGAATCGATGCATTTTGTCATAAAATAGTTAATCGATCAACTGCAACTTGTACAAGACCAATATGGATAAAATTGTATCCTCTTTCGCGATGTTGTTTTATAGTTTTTGGAGAAAATAATTGGCATTTTTCGTGTTCTTTATTTATAGCATATACTTGTTCAACAATTTTGACTGTGTATTCTGTAAAAAAGGTTGACTTAATGAAACTGGTTTTGTAAATTTCATTTGTGGGTACTCTTGGGATATTCCAATCATTGTGACATTCAAGATTAGTGTAGGTGTGTTCTTCTTCATTAATTATGTCATTCTAGAATGGAAGGTAAGTTTGTTTGACTATGTCGAGAGGAGGAAGATCTAAATAAACGACTCATGATTAATCAATAATCTTATTATCTGAACATTATAATTGTGTTTTATCCTATTTTCAATATTTGTTGCATTTCATAACACATACCTTAGCCCAACGACATCACCGCTCATGCCCTAAAACGCCTAAAAGCTCACCAAGGGACTCAATGTTTGGTTTTACGGTTTATGGGGAGGTGACACCAACAAATATAGAAAAAGAAGATGAAGAATAATATAAACAGAACAGATAAAATGCTATAGATTAACAAATCTGAGTAATTTACTAGATAATCAACGAGACTTTATGGCTTTGATACCATGAATATGTTTCTGGGTCGGGTTTTTGACCCAACCCGACCCAGAAACAGAGCCATAAATGGTATCATGGCTCTGATACCATGAATATTTATATTTATATATAAATATATTTGATATCAGATCGGGTTATTATCGGATCGGATTGACATAAATCTAAATCCAATTTGTTAAGAAATCAGATTATCGGATTCGGATCTTAATCGGGTTATCGGATTTTATTTTCAATCCATATCCAGCTAATCGGATCGAATTTAGATCAAAATCCGATCCATTGACAGGTCTACTCTCAAGTATTGCCTATGAATAAGAAACCCCTCAACTACAGAAAACCCCCATCTATCAATTTGGTACAATTAAGGACAATAATTCTTTGAAAGACATATTTATCCTAAATTAAATAAAAAAATCACAAAATTCTTGAGTATCCATACATATATGTAAACATTTATAAAATATTCACCAAATATCTCCTTTTATACCAATCCCACCAAAATCAAAACCTTCAATCCCTACCAACCCTATTAAAATCCATTAAGAATCTAACACCAAGGAAAAATGAACACCACTTCGACAACTGTAATCAAATGATCAAATCCAAAACCCATTAAAAAACCTCAAAATCAATTAACAACTCAACAAAAATTCCCATTAACACCTCAAAACCAATGCTGTAGAATTCCAAATTAGATACCCAAATAGAATAAATAGAGCCCATCAAAAAATACACATCTATTAAATACAACCCAACTGAAAAAATCAGCCGAACCCCCCTAAAAAAAACCTTCAAACACACACACCCCACTTCTATTTTTTTGACATATATATATATACACACGTGTATGGTACATATGTATGGTGTGTGAGAAAGTATATATATATATATATATATATATATAAGTGGAAAAGATTTAGTGGGTGTGTATATACCACTTGCAAAATATTTAAATTATGATTTTTGTTTGTGTGTATATATATATATATATATATATATACCGAAAACCCTCATGAACTTTAAATAATCCCTTAAACTATTAATTTGTTGCAATTAACCCTCATTTCATTTTGAAAAACTATTTTATCCATTCCTTTTAAACTTGTTCCTTCTTTAAACTATACCAGTATTCTTTTATCTTATTTAAGATATTAATAATACCATTCATCTTAATTGTATTAGATTAAATACATTCTCAAATGAAAAAAAAATATAAAATTATAAATTGTAATTATTTTTATCTTTCTATGAAAATTTAGTTTGATTTAAATAATAAAATATTTATCTTAAGTTAAAATTTTTTTTATCGTAAACTAAAAAAAAATCATAAAATATATCTATAAAAATCTTAAAATTACTTAAATAATAGACACATTTTTTCCTCATGTAACATACATAAAGTTTGTTAACTAATGATTTAATCATTTTATTTAATTAAATTTTTAAAAAATTAAAAGCATGATTTAATAAATAAAATTTAAGAATTATGTATTTGCTTATGAATATTAAAGTGGTGAATATGTTATCAAAATAGTATCAATTATTATGTAATCTATGTTAACAACTAATAAAAAATGTATTAAGCATAATTCAATAAAATATGGCATTTTGGTCATATTATGAAAAAATTCAATACAATGGAGCATTTTGCAATAAATTGTTATAATTTAGGGGGTTTGTTGCACAAAAGATAGTTTAAGGGGGTTATTTGCAAAAATGACCATAGTTCAGGAGTTTTCCTGCATTTAACCCTATATATATATACAAGAGGAAGAGGAAGATTTATGCAAGGGTAAAAATGTATTTTTGCAATGAAAATTCTTTTGGAAGGGGTACATTGCACTCAATTGGTATAGTTGTGGTGTTTTTGGCTCATTTTATAGTTGATGGAAGTTTCTTGCTCATTGATAATAATTCAGGGTTTTATTTGCACTTTACCCAATATAATATTATATTTTTTCAAAATATATTCATCTTCATTAACTTCCAAAAATAATGACCTCACTAAAAATTACTCCCTATGTCCCATAAGTGTCCACTTTGGGGAATTCAAATTTTCAAGAGGATAATTTTTAATATTTTTTATTGTATGAGTAGTATATGAATTACTAATTATTGTGGGATCCATAATGATGTGATAGTTTGTAGTATAGGATTTTAATATTTTAATGCATAAAGGTTAAATTGGTGAATTGATAAAATAAAATACTTTGACTTTTCAAAGTTGGACATTTATTTTGGGACGGACAAAAATATAAAAGTGAACACTTAAATTGGGATGAAGGGAGTACAATTATATTATATGGTCAAAAGACAAAACTGAAAATGCAAAATAACTAAAAAAATATTAAAAAGACAACTAGTTTAAGACAAAAAATATATGTAATTTGAAACTGTGCACTAATTTTTTTCTTTCAGATACCAGTAACCACACCACTTTGACCCACTCATCAAATAATATGTGAATCTTATTTTGAATCTTATTTTTTATTTATTTTTCTGAATCTTTGTCAAAAATGATGAGCTTTTGGGTTAGAAAAAGTGGTGGGAGTGACTGGGTCCATTTGTGGCGATTCGGGCGGCTGGGAGTGAATAGCAATTCTAGAGAGATAAAGTAAGAGGAATAGGAATAGGGTCCTCATTCTCTCTCATCAATCACAAATGAGACTCACAGCTCTCCATTTCCATTTTCATCTCCTCGATCTCATCGATCAATCTTCATCATCAAGAACCCTAATTTCTGATTTGGTTGCTCACAACCCTAACCCTAAATTCGGAAGAAATTCTCATTAAACTGAATTCACTTGCCATGCGACTTTGGGTCGCTGCCATTTCTCTCTCCAGAGAGGACTTTTTCAATTCCGATTCCGATTCAATTCAGACCGTTTTCTTTTCCCATTCTCATTGTTTGAGCAATGGTCGCCGATTCTCATGGCCCTAGCCCCAAGGGCCTTCTCTGCAATGCTGGAGCTGGTGCCGCCGCCGGTAATTTCCTTTTTTTCTGTTTGTTTCCCGAGAAAATTCGTTGAAATCAATTTTCTTAGCCTTTCTTAGTCCAACCATTTATTTAATATGTGATTCTGATTTGTGGGTTGTATTTGATTTCTGGATTTTTGTTTAAAAAATAAAAATTTCTGATAATCAGTGGTTTGTGGATTTGGTGCAGGAGTTATTGCTGCTACGTTTGTGTGTCCTTTAGATGTTATCAAGACAAGGTTCCAGGTTCATGGGCTACCCGCTGTGAGCAATGGAACTATTAGAGGTATGCAATTGAAGTTTTTGTGGGTATCTTTATATTTGAGTAATGAAAGCTAGCTCTTTTAGCCCAAGATATAGAGAAATTGTTGTATTATCTTGGACTACATGGTTCACAGCAATTATAATTGGACACATAAGCAATTGATTCAGTTCGGTTTTATGGGAATATTTGCTTCGTGACTTGAATTCTCCAAGATTAAACCATCTTAACAATGCAAAAAAATTGTGACCAATATGTATATTCTTTTTGGCTTCGAATCTTAATCACCTATTCATCGACTTTCGCTTGCATTCATTTATCGGTCTAGTTCCACTCCGAAAAGAATTATACTTTATTGTTTTTGGTAAATAAAAAAGGATTGTTCTTTGAGATTAACTTTAGGTGCATATGTAGAGTTATAGTACCCAATCATGTTTGGATCGAGTCTATGTTGATAATGAACATGAGCAGTGTCACTACAAATCTGCATGTATAGTGGTGTTGTCTGTGCACTCCATTAAGCATTGACTATTTTTCTTTTTAAAGGTATAATGGACTAGTTGTATTATTTGTTCTTTTCTCTTTGATCAGGTAGTCTTATATTTGGTAGTCTGGAACAAATATTTCAGAAGGAGGGGCTTCGTGGGATGTATCGAGGTCTTTCGCCCACTGTTCTTGCATTACTTCCGAACTGGGCAGTGAGTTGTTCCCAAGTTCTCTCGACTTTTACTCTTGCTCATCAACAAAGTGCTTATTAAGAAATTGAATTTGCTTATTGTCATCTTCTACCTTCAGATACAGATTCTGATAACTGCTATCCCTATTTGGAAGCAAGAGACATGATTTATTGTTCCTAAAATGATTTGTTAAGACATACACGAGGTGGAAGAATGATGAAATGGGACTGAAACAGCCGCGCTGTACTATTGTTTAGTTTCTAAGAACTGACTGGAACTTCGAAAATAGGGAAAGAACTAGATGCTTATTTTTGGAACTGTGAAAACAGTTTTCTATATATATTTATGTCGGAATTTCTAGGCTTGCTTCTGAATGTATGAGAATGAAATGGTGACGATTTTGACCTGTTTAACAACTTTATGTTACCTAAATTGGTCCTCACTCCCTTGTGGACAACTTTTTCCAAATCCCTATGACCCCATACCTGCATTTACATGCATTGCCTTCACTGCTATACTATTGTCTGATATCGGCCTTGGCAAGATCCTTTGTGGGTGACTTCTATAACATTGCATTATGTGGACAAATTGATCTTTCTTATTTGTTTTAGTGTTTTATATTCAAGGTATTATTTAATTTAAATTGTCCACGAATTTCAAGAATTGCAATCATTGTTTGGAAAATAAAATATTTTGAATGTGTATTGTTGTAAGAATGAGTGGTAGAGGAAAACAGTATTTTCCTTATGATTAGATAAGGTTAATATTGCTGCTTAGTTGATTTCCCGCCTTCCCCCAAGATTTTATGCACTTGCTGACCGTCAACAATAGTTTCTAAGAAGATCCCCAACTTATATCATGAATAAGATAAAGATATGTGAGAAGCCTAGATTGCGACGACAATGGAGGGCTTTGATAAAGGGCAGAAGTCTAGCCTGTCAAATTTTGTGATGAAGAACGAGTTTCTTGTGTACAGAGATTTCTGTGGCATTAACCGAACTCTTTCTATCAATGCAGCAATGCAACGAGTAAATTTATGGTTTCCTTATCCAGATATCTATATCACTTTTATTCTTCAGATTGATACTTCATGAAGTTTCTACATGAGTCTTGGAGTTGTGAAATCAAAAATTAAATCATTTCCGAGAGCTTCTTGGTTTGATATTGGTCATTCCGCTTGCATTATTATACCAACAAGTTGTGGTAACATTTGTTTGATTTTTGAATTTGATGCTTTCTCTATGGCTTTTAAATATTTTTCTCTTCTTTTTATGTGATGATTGTGTTTTCTTTTTCGGTTGTGTTTGTTCTTACATAACCCAATTTGTGTTTTTGCAGGTTTACTTTACAATTTATGAGCAGCTGAAAAGCTTTCTTTACGCTGATGGTCAGTTCATGACATACTATATCTGTTTGGAAACTACTTAAATATGTACTGTCTTACTTTAATCATCAATTTTACCACTATTACAGTGTCTGTTTGTACTGATATATGTTAAGATGATTTGATTTTTAAATTGTGCTTAACGTGTTTTTAGTTGATGTGCACATTTAGATGAGAAGCATCATCTCTCAATTGGTGCCAATATGATTGCTGCTTCTGGTGCTGGAGCTGCAACAACTATTGCCACTAACCCTCTTTGGGTAGTCAAGACAAGGCTTCAGGTGTCCCTCAAATTCAAATGCTTTGTAATTTAGGCTCATTAAATAGTATCTACTAAAGTATAGCAAGCAGCAATGCTGCAGAACTTGCATATTTTGGAGCCCCTATATTTATCTATTCCTTTTGCATCTGATTTATGGTTACCTTGTTGCATTACTGCAGGGTAGAGAGCATTTCCCCCCTAGGTTCAGTGTTTTATTAAGAAGGCTTTGCTACCAGTTATAGGAATTTCCTTTTCCTTTGCTGCCACCAATTTTAAATCATTAGTTTCATGGTTTAGATCCTAAAATTTATAATACAATACTCCCGAAATTTATGAGCGGCAATCTTCCAGGAAAGATAATGGAAAATGGAAGAGTGGAGTGGAAGTGAGTACGGTCAGATGTTTTGGCTATGTGTAGTAAGGACGATGAGAGGGTAATCTAGACGAGCAATCTGATTGGAGTTGCTGTCTTTGAATGGATGGCAAGAAGTTTGATGTATTGTTAAAAGATAAAAAGCGTGTTCCAAAGAGAGTATTTCATTGGGAAGGACTACATAATTGTATTTTGTTTTCCATAAGTTAGATTGTATTAGATAGCATTCAAATGAAAATGCGTCCTTAGAAGGCTACAGAGCCAAAAAGGCCTAATAACCTTAAGTTCTCAAGAAATCAACCAACTCCTCTAAATATGTACGATATCTCCCAAAGACCCAACACAAAATAGAGTAATGCTTCCTTTGATAGGAAGGAAACGCGAGTGGTGGATGGAAGGTAGGAAGTAAGAGAAGTGGGGGACAGATGGGAAGGAAACAAGCTTCCTTTGTTCAGCAGAGTGGAAAAAAGGAGAGAAAAGATAATATGATGGATCGAACAGGAGATTGATTGCAATATTCTACCAGTCAAAATGATTAGATACGTATACGTGTATGTACATTATGCACGCACATATCTGAACACATTGCTTTGATGGGGAAACGTATACTTTGTTAGTAAGCTTGAGTCAAGTCTAGTCGAAATACTACCGAGCCTGAGCTGGGCTAGAGCAAGATTTTCTGAGCTCAAGCTGAACCTAAATACCTAACCAAGTTTTTGAAGCTGAGCCTGAAAATCTCAACTCTTGGTTTGGTGTTGGTTTGGCTCAACTGTACCTGTACCTGTACCTGCAGCTATTAAGAGATGAGGAAAAAAAATGAAAAAGAAGAAAGGAAAAGGAGAGTATATATATTGAAAGACATGGAAAATATCAGTTATGGTATTAATTTGGAACATCTTATAAATTGTTTGCTCCTTATGTGTGCCTCCAGAAGCTATAGCTGACAGTTGCATCATGAAAGGAGTTCTTTCCATTGTCAGTAGTACTTTTGGCAATTGTTATAATATTAAATAGCTAGGTAAACCTTTTCTTCAAGTGCGGTGAGGATTATCTTATGAACTAGTTCGTGGTTCATGCAGAAGATGCCAATGGCTGGGCTAATACATTTCTCTTGTTTCCTTTGGCAGACTCAGGGAATGAGATCAGGTGTGGTACCATACAGGAGTACGCTGTCTGCTTTGAGGAGAATTGCTGCTGAAGAGGGTATTCGCGGCTTGTACAGGTTGTTATATCCCTTCACTAACCTGATGACATAATTTCGGGTGTGCGTTTCTCGTTTTGTATTTATTTATAGTTGCGTCTGATGTATTGTGGGCAGTGGTCTTGTGCCTGCGTTGGCTGGTGTCAGCCATGTTGCCATCCAATTCCCGACTTATGAGAAAATCAAAGAATATTTGGCTAATCGAGGTGATTTTTCACACTAATTTTTTTTCAGTTTTCCATTTACTTTTGAATAAAAAAATCAGTATAATTTGCTGATATCAGATAATACTACAACGGACAAACTTAGCGCACAGGATGTTGCTGTTGCCTCCTCAGTTTCCAAAATATTTGCATCTACATTGACATATCCTCATGAGGTATGATGTCAAAAGAT
The DNA here is from genome assembly GCA_963922005.1 of Cornus suecica. Lineage (NCBI taxonomy): Eukaryota > Viridiplantae > Streptophyta > Magnoliopsida > Cornales > Cornaceae > Cornus > Cornus suecica. The sequence goes on along the minus strand of OY998239.1, from coordinate 86,922,922 downwards.
GATTCAGATTTTTACAATTCATGTGTCAGAAATGAAACTGTCCGCAATCTAGTTACATAGACCTGTAGTTTTGCTATAGTGCTGCTAAAGTTCATTGATAATTAGAATCACATTCTATTCTCACATAATTAATGCAGGTAGTACGTTCTAGGCTACAAGAACAAGGGCACCGCTCTGGAAGACGGTACTCTGGCGTTGTTGACTGCATTAAGAAAGTATTTCAGCAAGAGGGCATCCCTGGTTTTTACCGTGGGTGTGTGACCAACCTGATCAGGACTACCCCTGCTGCTGTAATTACATTCACCAGCTTTGAGATGATTCATCGGTTTCTTGTTACTTCATTCCCTCCTGATCCGCATCCTCACACATTGTGAAGATTAATCATTGTCAACTTATCCGAAGCAGATCAAGCAATGTGTAATACTATGCTAGCTAGCTTCCAACTATATTGCCAGTGTCACTTTGTGAAGACGAGGATGATGCGGTTCATTTATTGGAAATTCTATTGGTAGGTGGTAGCTACATTCAACAGCAATGGGAACCCTCATGAACTTCTGTAATGTCAAGTCTCGTGCAGAGGGAAGGAGTGTGACAACTGATGATTATGACGACGATAAAGATTTATGTTGTAGACATTTAAACATTTTTAATTTTTTGGGAAAACACTGAATAATTGGGATCTGTTTTAAGTTTGCCCAGGGTTAACATTCAGTATTTATTTACAAAGGATTTTGGTTCTTGATAATATTTGGGATTTTATTTTTATAGAGGAACACAATTGTGGAGGGTTGAGGAGAACCAAAGGTGTTTTAACTGTCATTGTTAGACTAATTTACTGTTATAATCAATGTAATTTGTTGTTCTTCACTCGACGTCTGAAAGTCTAGATTCACTCGCGTTCCACGAAGTTCTCACTCCGCTCCATACTCTGACGGTTCCGTTTTTCAATGGATCAAATCATCACGAAACCTCCTATTCCGATCTCCGCACTCAGACGACTCTGTTTCTCAAACAGATCTAAGCAATCATGTTGCACAAGGTGGTGTGCAGATTTTTTCAAAATCTAGGTCATTCAATTGTGCATGAGATCATCGATATAGAAGCACAATTGAACAAATCCTAACTCAAGAGAGAAGTAGAAGATATAGAATTACTCAATGATTTACTCTCTTTATCTTTATCTTTGTAGAAGAATACGAATTTGCAGAAAACTTGCAGAGATCTCATGACTTAAAGATTGCCTCTTATGTGTAGAAGACCTTGGTATTTATATACCATAACTAAGGGAAACCCCAAGTTTGTCATTTCTCGTAATTTCACATTCAATTCAGCAAAACCCTAATATCTGATGTATATATTATGTGTATTGCACGTATACCAAGGTATAAGAGTCGTAGTCACGAACTAATTTCACATTCAACTCAGCAAAACCATAATATTTGATGTATATTATGTATATTGCACGTATACCAAGGTGTAGGAGTCGTAGCCATGAACAAATTAGGGCAACAAGGGAAATTTACGATTTTAAAATCACCCTGCCACATCTACGCTTTAGGCGTAGGGTTTAGGTATAGTTCAGGCGTAGATTTTCACTTTCTAGACACTTTTTGCTTCTGTAGGCATAGGTATTTTCATGGAAATCACTTTTTTCTGCCACTGGGCCAAAACGACCATCTTGACTTTCAAAGACTTTTTGCTTGAATTGATGATTTTGGGAAATGCCGTTTTTGCCCTCCGGAAGACATTTTTACTCAATATACTCACTTTTGCACTACACTAGAATTCTTCACTACTTCAATGCTTGAATTCACATTTGTCAAAACTTGTAAATATCGTTGAAACCAAACCGACTTATCTAACAATCAATTGGATACTAGGTCACCAGATGAAAATGAATTTTGGGATTGTCCTAGTGTCATATTTTATCACAATTTTAACTTGAAGAAATGGCAAGTACTCATGCTTTTATTCCAAGGATGACAAACAACTGTTTTTGAGTTTGATCACAAGTCTTAGTACCTGTTTGGCAACCGGTGCGGTGCGGTGCGGTGTTGGTTTTTGGTTTTGGTTTGATTTGGGTTGGGTTGGGGTTGATATGATTTTATTCTGAACTGAAACATATTTGGTGCAGATGATTTTGGTGTGAGAAAAAGTAAAACTGAAAAACCAAACCATGTTTGGTAGAGTTGATATGGGCTGAAATTCTGAAACCAAACCATGTTTAGTAACTTGGAATGGTTTGACATTTTATTTATTTATAATAACATTTTGTAAATATATATGTTTTAAAAAATAAAATATATAAATAAAAATACATTAAGGATTATTTTTTTTAACAAAAAATATTAATATTGAATGATAATATTTTACCATATTGCAAGAATTATTCAATTGGTTCGTATATATAGTTTGAAAATTTATAATCTTTTTCCATTTGAAATCTCAATGTTTTTTTACCAATTTATTATTTTTAAATACTTAATACTCAAATTTTATTAATTTATTATTAATTATTTATTCATTATATTTTTGTTTATTATTTATTTGATTTTACTTTATTTATTATTTTTAAATATTTATTATTTATTATTTCAAGAGTTTATTATTTCAAGAGTCACTCTTGAAATTTATTTTTTAAGAAATGATTTCTATCCTATAATTGTTTTTATTTTTCTCACACTACCTATATCTATTTGTTTCGTGGAAATCACAAATGGAGGATACATGTTTGTGCAGTATATGTTTGGTTTGGTACTCCAAAATGAGTCAAATGACACACGAAGGAGTGGTTGGTTTGGTGTATATGTGTTTGTACAATAATTGCACCCTTTAAACCACGTATTGAAATGATGTGTGTTTAGAAGTTAAAACCATATGTTTCTGAACTGTTGCTCCGAAACCAAACATGGATTCCGCTATCATTTTCAGCCCAAAATCATAAATTTGGCATCAACTCCACCTGCCAAACAAGCATCTAAATGTTTGACACATGGGTTTAGTGCCAAATTTATAATTTTGGTGCGAAAAGTTTAGCTCAACCCCTGTTTGGAAGTTTGATTTTGGAATCAAAATGTGAAACTATGGTGTACCAAATGGTTGATTTTTCACACCATCTCTTGACATGATTTACATGGTTTGGAGCCAAAATATTAAATCATGGTGTGTGTGAGTGTGTTGTGTTATATATATATACACACACACACATAATCATATTACATATATATTTATTTAATTAAAAATATCATTTAATTAAATTAAATAACTAAATAAAAGTTACCAAACAATAAAAATTTATTATTAATTAATAATAAATAAAGTAAAACCAAATAAATAACAAAAAATATATTATAATTATTAATTAATAATAAATAAATAAATATTGAGTAATAAATATTTAAAAATATTATAATAAATAATTAATAAAAATATAATAAATAATTTAAAATAATAAATTAATTAAAACCAAATAAATAATAAACAAAAATATTATAAATAAATATTTAAAAATAATAAATAAATTAAAATCAAATAAATAATAAACAAAAATATTATAATAAATAATTAATAATAAATTAATAAATATTGAGTAATAAATATTTAAAAATAATAAATTAATTAATACCAAATAAATAATAAACAAAAATATTATAATTAATTAATTAATAATAAATATTTAAAAATAATAAATAAAATAAAATCAAGTAAATAATAAACAAAAATATTATAAATAAATAATAAATAAAAATAATACCAACTTTACAAAATTTCATTCCATACCAATTCTACCAAATATGATTTGGTTTTTCAGTTTTATTTTTTCTCATACCAAAATCATCTGCACCAAACATAATTTCAGTTCAAAATAAAATCACACCAAGCTCAACTCAACCCAATCCAAACCAAAAACAAAAACCAACACCGTACCGCAGCGGTTGCCAAACATGCACTTATACCCTGTTTGGAAACTATATTTTTGTTCTGTTTTTTATTTTTTGGCACAGGAGAACATAACATGTTTGACAACCCTTTTTACTGTTTGTTCTGTTCTCAATTTGAAAACTGTTTTCGTGAATAGTAGAAAAAATAAGGGAACAAAAAAACTTGTGGTAGAATTGTGGTAGAGAGGAAAAATTGTGTGAGAATATGTGTATTTTTTTGCCCCAAACATATTTTTTGTTCTTATTCTTTTAGGTGAGAAAATAAAAATAAGAACAAAAATTATTCTTACTTTTTTATTCTCAAAATAAAAACAAAAACAATGATTCCCAAACCACCCTTAGTGTCTAACTCTAATAGCCCTTGAGAGGGAAGCCCAGTTATATGGTCATATCACATTTATACATATACAGTTAATGTGAAAGATGACTGAAGAATTAGGTCATTATATATATATATATATATATATATATATATATATTATAGTTAACCATTTTTACTTACACATCCAACCTTGACCTTCGTTTGAGAATAAGAATCTGGTACTGTTAATATTTGCACTAACGATAATTACTTTCTTTTGGGTGTTATGCATTGCAATCATAATTTAGATGTTAATGTTATGCTAATCTTCCAAAATATCATATATAGATGCTCCTCTGTATCGTATGGTGGTATATGCATGTATAGTGATCCATCATCATGGTTTTGTCGGTTGCAGAGTGTAAAGCCACCTAAACATCATTAGGAGTGCTATGCTTTCATCATGTATTGGCAATGCTTTGCTGCCCCAATCCCACTATAATATATGAGGCCAACTTATAATGACATTTCTCTTCTACTTTTTCCTTTTTCCATTTTTTTTATAAAAAAAAAAAAAAAAAAAAAACTTTGTTCTTATTTAATTGTGACTAAATTAAACAATCTAACAGCAATAATAATAATAATAAAAACAAACTTCGTTCTTACTTTGTTCTTATTTAATTGTGACTAAATTAAACAATCTAACAGCAATCACTCCGTTGGAAATGTAACCACTAACTACTTGAAAAAGTTTGGTTAAAAGTCTTAACAAACCATACGTGAACACAAAGATTAATTTTTTGATACACCAAATTGAAGAAAGGGTTGTCCTATACCCCTATTCATGCATGGTCGGCGCTCAAATCCCTTCTACACAGTAAGAACTTTTTCTCGGCCTACGCCCACGGAGGTTTGTTCATATCCCACCTAGACCTGCTTTCTTTTCCATATTTTCATCCAGACTCGGAGATTTGACCTGTTATATTAGTTAGACTTCTCCAATCTCCATTAGTTGATCGTCAATTGACCAACAGATTCCGCTGATGTAAGGCTGTTTTTTTTAATGGACCATTTTGCTCTTAAAAAATGTGCAATGTCAAATATACCCCTCATTAACTAATGCTAAAGTACCAAATTGTCGCTGCAAATGAGCTGAGCCGAGCCGAATTTTGAAGTGTTCGGGCTCAACTCATTTTGAGGAGAGCGAGAGCTCGATAAAAATATGAAAAACGGAACTTGAGCTCGGCTCGATCAAAACTTGGTCGAGCTCGAGCGACTCGACAAGCCACTCGACAATTCGTATGACTCTTGGCTCGACAAGCCACTCATGTGTACAAATTTCTTACAATACCCCTCTTATATATATATATATATATATATATACTTATGTATACAATCTCAAGCAAACCCATTTTTTCATTGTTATAAACTCATTTTTCATCATGTTTCAAGCTCAAATCCTAATTTTTATCCTTCACATATCTTGATTATCTTATTTCCAAATATAGAGTTTTGTGAAATTTGAGTACTAATAGTAAGTTCAAGACGAAATCTTCAAAGTTCAAGCGAGAATAATGGTGGAAATTTGAGATACAAGAGAAGAAATGATCATGTGGTGAGATTGCTAATATTAGGGTTACCAAACATGGTGAATATATGGGTAAGTTATACTATTCTTATGTATCCCGATCTTGTAAGACTTGTGCTTGGTGTGAGCAAGTTAATGGTGATTTGGAACCAAATTCATTTGATGGGAAACCAAGTTTGCAATAAAGTTTCTGAAGGAGATAAAGAAAATGACAATAATTATGAGATGAGTTTCATAAGGGGTAATTTAGTTATTTTATATTAGCTAAAATAATAATTTTTATTATAAAATAACTAGGGCAGTAAAATCATTTCACATACTTCCGTTAGAAATACTGATCAAAGATAATGTCAAGGGGTCTAGGGAAAAATATGAAAAAGGAAGAAGGTCTGAGTGAGAATATAAAAACTAGATGTTATGAGCTCACACATATTTGGTTGTTAACTTGTTTGTAAAGGTAATTCTTAAATAAATATTTTAAAAGTATTCTTTCCAATAAAAAATAATTTCCTTTTTCTTTTTTCTGGTTATCTCAAAAAAACACCTTTTAAAATGTGAATGCAATATATTTGTGCTTCTTTATCAATTTAACTTTTATACATTCAACCAGCGTGTAAAAAAATTCAACAGAAAACTATCACATCATCATAGGCAACTACAAATAAATTACAGTTATTCATACAATATCTATTGAGACTCAATAGATTCTACAACTAAGATTTATTTTTTCCCCACCTTATCGACAACCCAAAAGGAGGATGATAATTGTAACAGCTATGACAGTAAGGATATTTTTTCTACTTTTTTCCCATGAAATGGGGACACCACCATTCTTTTCATCAGTGGGGAACCTCATTGTGTGTGAGAGAGATGATTTATCGCCAAAGCCACCGCTATGATTATTGCAATTAGTGGTAATTTTGACATTTGGCTTTAAACCCATTATGTTAAATCTTTTTATAGAATCGTAAAACATCCAATTTTTTATATCTAATATCAAATGATTCAATCGTTGATAATATATCATATCAGATATTCATTTAAGTGTCAGGACATTAGAGGAACTCCGATTCATGTCGAATAGATATAGGATTGGATTGAGTGACAACGATGATTCTTATCAACGGATTTGAATGAAAAAATAAAAAAATATTAATAAATTAAATATTAATTTCAATTAATATTTTGACATTCCACGTAGGAAAAGAAAACATTAATAAATACTGTTTTTCAAGCATTACTAGTCCAACAATAGGAAAAGTGGTTTTCACAGTGATTCAACAACTTAGCTAACCCTAGTACGCAAATCTTATTTGGCTTATGTGTAAATTGTTGTTGAATTGAGAGTTTGATAGTGAAGGAAATAGTATCCTAGAATGGCCGTGAATGGGCCCCAAAGAGTACGCTCTCCGTGGGACCCGAAGCTTCGGTTGGTGTACGAACCTCCTAGGTGATGCACCGAACCTGTATTTTGAATTTTTCGAACGTTATGCCCACAGCTCATGCTGAATGGACGATTATACCCATATAGATCCTTGTGTATATTACAGACATATAAGCTCATTAATACCCACCTCTTTGACAAATTTCTTTTTTATTTTGTTATTTATATATATTATTCAAAACAACAATATCTTGAGTTTTTTTATTGGAGAAAAGTGTTACTCTGTTTTATTAAAACAAATATCTGACTATATTATCACACATATAAGTGGGTGACTTCGATGATTATAAATTTACAAGGGAACTTTCATTTGCATCTTTTATAAATAAATAAAATCAAGGAAAACCCAAAGGGTATGGAGTGCTTTAAGATATAATGACAAGGGTATTTAGTCATTTAAAGTGACTGAAAGTTTGTGAACATAATTAAATAAAATAATAAGAGCCGACTTTAATTTTATTTCTAATTTGGAGGGGGTTGTTGATTAAATAAATACTTAAATCAACAGGTGGCCCATTTTTATTTTTATTTTGTCCTGAAGTTAATTTGCCATTATGACCCGAGATAACTAAGGTTGGTAACCGTTTTCAACCACCACTCTCACATGAACAGGACACCCTACCTACTAAACTAAGTGAACCAATTAAAATTAAACTAAGTTTACAAAAAAATTGATACATAATTTTAGATTGCATAGTTCAAATCAATTACACCCTAATATATAATCAATTATATCAATTTTGCAACATATTAAGTAATTTGTCGATTTTTTTCATCATAATTTTCAAAACCATTCATTATAAATCATAAAAATAAAACATTCCTTTACTTTATTTCTTTTTAAACTTTTTAAAGATATTATCTCTCCTAAAAATAAGCAAACATGTGCACATGGGGGTATACTTTGCTTGAAATTCATGTTAGAGGTTTGGACACGTGTGCATCAATGACTGTTAAAGTTTGATTTTTGTGAAAGGAATACTGTACTTTTATTTTTGGGTAAAATATAGTTTCACCCCTCTTGTTTAAATATATTACATTTTTTCCCTTCTTGTTTAGAAAATTACATTTTCACCCATTTTTATTTGGATATCGTAACACTTTGTCCCATTTGGTCTGTTTTGAGGTGTGATTTTACCTAATTGTCTTTCATATTATATTTTAATTTTATGGTTAATTTCAATAAACACACCTAAACTATTGAATTTTCACATTTCTCCCCACCATAATGGGTAAATTACAGTTTCACCCCTTAAAATTTGAAAAAATATATAAAATTCGAAAAATATATATAAAATTTGAAAAAATATAAAATTAAAATATATATATAAAATTCGGTTAAAATATATAAATTCAAAAAATATATATATATTTTGAAAAACATATAAAATTTTGAAAATTATATATAAATTTCAAAAAATATATATAAAATTAGAAAAAATATATAACATTCCGAAAATATATATATAAAATTTGAAATATATATATAAAATTCGGAATATATATATAAATTAAAAAATATATATAAATTTCGGAAAACATATAAAATTTTGAAAAGTATATATAAAATTCAAAAAATATATATAAAATTAGAAAAAATATATAAAATTCGGAAAACATTTAGAAGACTATTTTAGGGTTGTGTTGTAGAAATAAAAAATCTATTACATGAATCATTCATTAGTCATATCTTTTAGTGTGTTATTTTGAGGTTTCAAAATAAAAGGTTGAAAGTTTGGGTTTTTATGGAGTCAAAATTATATGAGTTTTAATTTATTGTCTAGGTAAATAAGGATTATTATTCATTTTAACTTATTGTTAATTTGGGCATATAGACCTTGTAGTGTGTTTGTAAAAGTAGATGTGAAAACTGTACCATGGTGTGTTAGCTTCTTTGTAAAATATAAAATCATATTTAATGAACCATCTTATGTTTCCATTCATGTGTACAAATTAGAGATTGCACCATTTATTGGTTTGGATAATATATTTTTCCCGACAACACATTTAATGAACCATCCCATTTATTGGTTTGGATAATCATATTTAATGAACAATCCTATTTTTTTCTAAGTATATATATATATTTAAAATTTTATATATATTTTTTGAAATTTTATATGTTTCTCGAAATTTATAAATTTTTCCGAATTTTATATATATTTTCTAATTATATATATATATTTCGAATTTTATATATATGTTTCAAATTTATATATATTTCAAAATTTATATATATATATATATATATATATATATTGAAATTTTATATGTTTTTTGAAATTTATATATTTTAGGGGGTGAAACTCTAATTTACTCATTATGGTAGGGGTAATGTGAAAATTCAATAGTTTATGGGGGTTTATTGAAATTAATTATAAAATTATAATATAATATATAGGGCAATTATGTAAAATCACACCTGAAATCATACCAAAGGAGGCAAAGTGTTACTATGTTCAAATAAAAGGGGGTGAAACTGTAATTGTTCAAATAGAATGGGAGAAAGTGTAATATGTCCAAACAAAATAGGGTCAAACTATAATTTATCTTTTATTTTTTGTTGTAACAAAATTTTGAAAATGATTTTATAAGTAATAATCAACCATCTATTTGGGGCATTTTCTCATTTTCAATTAGAATGCATGCTTAAAAAGTGGAGCACAATTATGGCCTCACGTTGTGAAATTCATTATTCCAAATTAACATGGCACAACTAGCATATATGGGAGAAAAGTTATTTAAATTTAAAAACTTTATTTATATTTTTCTCAATTTTATTTTCAACAAAATATCAATTATATCCCGAGCTTCTATCATACTCCCCATTTTCTAAATTAGTTGTCCAAGTCTAACTTTTCAATTTTTTTTGGTATTTTAATGTTTCCGATTTTGCCATTTTAGTTTTTAGTGAAATCTATTATATTTTGAAATTAATGAAGAGATATAATTTGAAAAAGTATAGGATTATATTGTATTGAATTGAAAACTGAATAAGTATTTTGAGATAAGTAAAATTAAGAAAGTGGACAATCAATATGGAACCGAGGAATAAATCAATTTTGTTTATTTTGGAATCAAACGATGGTTCGCAATTGGGGCAAAATTATCATTTGGATGTGAGGGAGACATGGCCCTCCTATTTAATTTGAAATTTGTAATGAGGATCTATTGATTTGAGCAACATGTGCAAGACGAAATAATAGTTTAAGGTGGCAAACCCAAAAACATTAATTAACTAAAGATTCAAATATTTTGAATTTGGTCAAATAGCAATAGAACTAATTGCACCATACAATTCTTTTTGAATTTGTCACAAATATTATTATCAGCATAATAGTTGATGGTTAAAAGTAAATTTTTGGACATGAACAATAAATTGCTTTCGTTCGAAAGACTTGGTAAAACAATTCTTCATAAATCTATTGTTTTATATATTAGAAAATTTGTGGTGATTCGTGGCCATATATTCATGAAGAATTGTATTTGAATAAAAAAAAGATTTATATTTGTGCTAAAAAAAAATTTAATAGGAAATTGAACTTTATAGTAAAAATATGGATGATAAATTCAAAATTCGGCTTATCCTTTCAAGTCCATCCACAACACATAGGCACGAACCTAGGTTGAGGCTATTTTTTTTTCTTCTTATCTTTATTACCCTTAAATTTAAATTTTTTGTAATTATGCCCCACTGAATTTTTAAAAAAAATAGCTAAAAATCCCACTAAAATTTTAATATTGTAGTTGTGCCCCCACTCACTCTTATGGCCACAAAAGTCATCAATGCTTTTTTTTTTTCTTGTATTTTATGAACGTATTGTACCTAAAAGTAGTACAGTTCTTCTGACGAATGTATTCAAAATTTATATATACATACATACATATATACATACGTATATACATAAGATTTTTCCTTTTTCTGTATAAATGGAAAGTCTTAAATGGAGAAATTTGCGTTTGGTAGGGGAAAGGCTTTGAAACAGAAGTCCTCCAAACATAAATTTAATATAATTGTCAATTTGAACTTTGGCATGCTAAATAATGTTAGGTTGGTTTGTCCCTTTAATCTTCTCAGTTTAGAAGGATCATATGGATATTTTTCTTGAAATGGCATTGGTGTTTCATGCCTTGAAGATTTTTGGAATGTCTTTGATGATTAATTAATTAAGCCTATTGCCTATTATTTATAAAAGAACTCATTTAAAATAACTTTTATATCCACTTCCCTCCAAATTTTACTTTTATGGTTCAATGCGATGACACCTTCAATTTATTTTTGATACCAACATAACCATTTTTATCCAATGCAAGTATCTAAACATATTACTTTTAACATAAATATGTTTTTCTTATATGAGTTATAAATGGAACTGTTGTGTCAAATATGAACATGACAAGCTGTTAATTATCCTTTTATTGAGTTCTAAATGATTATAACATAAATAATATTAAATAAAATTCAAATTCATTTACTTGGAGATAAAATACACGGATCTCTCCTAAGTTATTACGTGAGATTTCACTAATAAATTCGGTTATAATATAATAGGGGAATAATGAAGATTGTGCATAAAATTTTAAGCAATACAACTAATATAAATAACAAACATCATGTTGGAATTTGAAATGTGTTACTAATTTTACGCGCCTTATAAAGCGTCTGGGCTTTGTCACTGCTGGTTAGGCATCACATTACCATTTGCTTGTTATTTAAAAAAAAAAAAGGGAACGAAATAGAAAGAAATTGGGAAAATAGGCTCGTGTGGGATGTGGGAGGCTTGGAGGTAGGCTCGGAAAGTGTAGCTTGATAAAGAGATATTCAAAGTGGTAGTGAGTGAGTATATAACTGTATAAAGCAAAGAGTGCTTTTGTAGTTGGAGAGAGAGAGAGAGAGAGAGGCATAAATATGCAAACATGGCCTTGGTGTATTAGCGTAATCAAGAAAGAAAAACCAGCACAAAAGCAAATGCATATCTGAAACTCACACTTTCTCTCTCTGTATATATATATATATGTATATATATGTATCTACCTCTCTGTGAAGCTTCTGCTTCCATTCCGATCTTCCCTACCAAACCCTAGCTTTGTCGGGAAATCTATGATTTGTTGGGAATTTGTCAATTGAATTATCAGTGGTGCAGAATTGGAGCTTTAATGGTGGGAATTTGAGCTTTTTCTGTTGAGAGAAAAGGTTATTGGTGAATTGTGATGGCGATGGAAGGGACATTGTCCTTCTCTGCGGCTTCTGTGGTGGAGGATGTTCTTCAACAGCATGGGATTCGATCCAGAGATCTTGATTTGGAGTCCCGTAGAGCAGGGGAAGCCGGTAATATTTCAAGTCCTTCAATATATATATATATATGTGTGTGTGTGTGTGTGTATGTATATATATCTAACAAAGCTGAAACTTCAAGTACTTGACTTTTGATATTTTGAATTTTTTTTTTGTATTTGCTGTGTTTTTTCATGATTTAAGCTTGTTTTGGAGCTCAAATGCTTTGTTTGGGTGCAGATTTCTCTAATCAAAATGTTTAGTGCTGAAAAAAAGAATAATTTTTTTTATACTGAACTATCCATTTTTCCAGTATATTTTATATTTTGTTTTGCTGTTATCTTATGGTGTTTGTGGGCATCGCGAATCAATTTTGAATTTTGTGACTTTGTTTAGAATTAGGATGTGTCAATTCTTACCCTTTGTTTTGTAATTGCTCAAGTAGTTCATCATAATGAAGATCAAAAAGTTCAAATCTTATTGTGAGAAAATTGTAATGTGTCTTACCATGTAGTACTAATGGTAATTTTGCTCTTAGCGACGAGGAGGTATGAAGCAGCAGGGTGGTTGCGGAAAATGGTTGGAGTTGTGGGAGCTAAGGACTTGCCAGCCGAGCCTTCCGAGGATGAGTTTAGGCTTGGTTTGAGAAGTGGTATAATTCTTTGCAATGTGCTCAATAAAGTACAATCTGGTGCTGTGCCGAAGGTGATCTTGATCGATTCTTCTCATTTGGTGTCAATTTGGTGGTTATGTAATTTGTTTAATCTTTTTAGTTTTCGATGCACTACATCGATTTCAGGTGGTAGAGAGTCCATGTGATTCTGCTCTTATACCTGATGGGGCGGCTTTGTCGGCATATCAGTACTTTGAGAATGTGAGGAACTTTCTTGTTGCTGTGCAAGAGATGGGTCTTCCTACTTTTGAGGCATCTGATCTGGAACAAGTAGGTGTTGTATTTAGTAGAACAATGCTCTGATAATCTTGTAACTGCCTTTGTTGTTTGACAAACATACTCAACTCGTGATTGTAAAAATTCAGAAATTGATTTCATTGTTACATAATCTGCATGTTTGTCAGGGAGGGAAATCTTCAAGGATTGTGAATTGTGTTCTGGCACTTAAATCCTACAGTGACTGGAAACAGACAGGCGGAAATGGAGTATGGAAATTTGGCGGAACTTTAAAACCCGCAACATCTGGAAAGCATTTTGTGCGAAAAACTTCAGAGCCATTCACAAATTCATTGTCACGGAACTTGTCAATGAGTGAAAAATCCTTGAATGCTATCTCCGATGAACTTGACTGTAACAATAAGGTTGGTTGCTTCGCTTATATAGATTCATGCGTGCTTTATCAGGTATAAATGAGGATAAAACCTCTAATTAAGTTTTCATATTCTTGTCTGCAGCCTAATTCTTCCTTGGCTATGCTTGTTCGTGCGATTCTATTAGATAAAAAGCCTGATGAAGTTCCCATGGTAAGTGTCAAGTGTGGAATAAATGTAAAGCATAATCAGACTGTATGAGTGGGAAATATCCTATGCTCTGTGTACTACATTACATATGCAATGGTTATGAACCCGTCCGTCTCTCATGATCATGCAGTACCAATGCATGAACCTAAAACTGACAATCAATCTAAAGTCAAAATGGCCGAATGCTTACTTTGCACTACTTTCTGCCATTACACAAATATAATAGACTGCTCGAAAGAAATTTGTTTAATCTTCGGCATTTTTTTTTTATTGTCGCTGCTGATACAGTTATTCGTCTTAATTCTGACAAGTTGTAGTTATATTCTGTATGTTTCAGCTAGTTGAATCTGTGCTGAATAAGGTTGCTGAGGAGTTTGAGCATCGGATTTCAAGCCGAGTGGAATTGGTAATTTTTCGTTCAATACTACCACTTTTTTATAGAAGAAAGATAATGCTCTGCGAGTTGATCACTTGTGAAAAAGTTTGCAATTTTGCATTTGTGCTTAACAGTAGATCAAGTCACTTTAAGAATCATTTAAAATCATTGTTTATTGAAACTTTTTTTGGCAGTTCATTTCGTATCATCATCTCATTTCTTTTACTCGAATACATTATTTTTAAACAGAAGAAAACAAGTCCAAATTTTTTGGCTGCTTCTCAGAGCAATGCATCTCTTTTCAAACATGCTTCTGATGATAAGAAGGTAATACATTGGAAGTTCTCAATGAAGATTAATCTTGTGGGAATACTTGATTTAGTACATATTGGAGGCAAGTGTATAACATTTCCGATCATTTTTCTTTTGTTGCTGACTGATGTAGATAGCAGAGAAAAATGTAGCACAGATTAAGATGGAGCAATGCTCTCGTAAAAACAGTCCTGATGAGGAGTCAAAGCAACAATTGCTGAAACAAAGAACAATATTTGACCAACAAGAGAGAGATATTAAGGTATGAACTAGATGTGCCACCATTTTTCCTAGCATCACCTTTTCTAGGAGTACATTTATGTTTATTTACTCTTCTGTAGGAGCTGAAACAAACCCTCCATACAACAAAAGCTGGTATGCAGTTTATGCAAATGAAGGTCCATGAGGAGATCCAGAATCTTGGTAGAACCTTGATTAATTTAGTGCTTCTTCTTCCCATCCCCTATTTTTATATAATTTCTTTTTTAGGATGGCAAGGGGAGTTCTGCAAGGTTTTAATGGCTTTTATCTCAATCTGATTTCTTGCTTTTACAGGTGTACATATACATGGCCTTGCACATGCTGCATCAGGATATCATAAAGTTCTTGAGGAGAATCGAAAGCTGTACAATCAAGTGCAAGACCTTAAAGGTAACATTTAGTAGTAAGCTGAAGTCCCAAAACTCATGCTTGCCTTTTATATTTTATTAGTCATATTATCAAATAGATTGATAAGTTCTTGTCTTCGGCTACATAGGAAGTATTAGGGTTTACTGTCGGGTAAGACCCTTCTTACCTGGACAATCAAACTATTCAAGTTCTGTGGATTGCATCGAAGAAGGAATTATTACTATAAATACCCCATCAAAGCATGGAAAGGGACGTAGATCGTTCAACTTCAACAAAGTTTTTGGGCCCTCAGCAACCCAAGGTTTGTGAGGATCTCATATAGGGTTCTGTAAATATATTGTTTTTTTTAATTTATTTAATCTTTTGTTATTTTTAACCATTTTTATTCTTCTTGAATTACAGCGGAGGTCTTTTCAGATACTCAAATGCTGATTCGATCTGTTCTGGATGGTTATAATGTATGTATTTTCGCATATGGCCAAACTGGATCAGGGAAAACTTATACCATGGTAAGACACTTGACATTTATCTTTAACAAGTCTGGTAATATCGGCCTGCTAGTTTTGTGCTAAAGGAAATGAGCAGTTGTTGACTAATCTTGTTTATTTATCCAGAGTGGACCAAAGGAGCTTACGGAGCAAAATAAAGGTGTAAATTACAGAGCATTAAGCGATTTATTTCTCCTCGCTGAGCAACGGAAGAACACATTTCGCTACGATGTTTCTGTTCAGATGATTGAGATTTATAATGAGCAAGTTAGAGATCTCCTTGTTACAGATGGTCTTAACAAAAGATATCCTTCAGAAACGCATTTAGTCTTACTACGTACATGCTTGTGATTTTCAAGGCATCAATTGTCAATCTTTCACTTTGTCATTCAAAAATTTAAATTAATTTTAAAAGGAAGGTTAGAATTCAAATACTGAACAAATGGTTAGTATTGGATAAGGTCATCAGATGTTAGAAGCTGGAGTTTTGTTCTAATCCCACTCTAATTCCCCTCTTGGGCTCCTTAACTCATTAGCACATTAGAAATCCGCAACAGTTCTCAAACAGGACTTAATGTGCCAGACGCCAGCCTTATTCAAGTGACATCAACATCTGATGTTATTAATTTGATGAACATAGGACAAAGGAATCGTGCAGTAGGTGCAACAGCCCTCAACGACCGCAGTAGTCGCTCTCATAGGTGAGATTCCTTTCCTCTTGAATGCTTTTAAAGCAGTCTCTCTTGATAATGAATGCTCACTCTTATTATTCATCAATTTGCAGTTGCTTGACTGTTCATGTCCAAGGAAAAGACTTGACATCTGGAACTATTCTTCGCGGCTGTATGCATTTAGTTGATTTAGCAGGAAGTGAGAGGGTAGACAAATCTGAAGTGACAGGAGATAGACTAAAAGAGGCGCAACATATTAACAAATCCCTTTCTGCTCTAGGGGATGTGATCTCTTCCCTCGCTCAAAAGAATTCACATGTTCCCTATAGAAATAGCAAACTCACACAACTCTTACAGGACTCGCTTGGTAGGTCTAGTTGATGAATTTATTAGGGTGGAGACAGTCTACTTCTTTTTCACTCCATAATTTAATGCCTTAAGATGCATCCTAGCACTTGCAAAACAAAACTAAAGTTGATTAATTCATGTTATCACCTTCATTTAATTTTATTTTTTTATGTTTGATCAAATTGGGACATCCATTGGAACTCTAAGGTTTCTCGTTCTTTTTCTATCTTCTGATTGTGGTTGTCTTATTTTTCTATCATAGGAGGGCAGGCCAAGACACTAATGTTTGTTCACATAAGTCCCGAGCATGATGCTCTTGGAGAAACAATAAGTACACTGAAATTTGCAGAGCGGGTTTCGACTGTTGAACTTGGTGCGGCCCGAATAAACAAAGACAGTGCAGATGTTAAAGAGCTAAAAGAGCAGGTTCTTCTATTCTCTTTGTTGTGCTGTGGTTGTTTTATACTTGCAGAGGGACCTTTATAATTTTCATGATGTTTTTATTGATGATTGGAATTGGTATGTCAGATTGCTAGTCTAAGGGCAGCCTTAGCAAGGAAAGAAGGGGCAATGGAACCCATGCAGCAAGCTGTATCTGGCAGCCCATGCAGCATAGTGTCCTCTCCTTCTTACCCACAGGGAGGAGATATGTCGGCTGATCATAGAACTCGCAGGAAACCAATGGGGGATGTGGGCAACATTGAGGTAAATATGCACCTCACTTGTGCTGAAAACATTTTCTAGTACAGTAGTACTAACATGCCATTGATAGACTTCAGAACTAAGTTACTAACACAACAAAGCGTGTTACTTGGTAGCTTATGATTATGATAACAACACAATACCTTCTAATTACTGTTAGCTTTTTCCTTGCGGCAGATCCATAATACTGCTTCTCTAGTTGTTTTTGAAAGAGTAAAAACATTTCCGATAAAATGAGCACAAACCAAAATATCTATGCGGAAAAATAAGCTGAATTCCATTCAATATGTACATATCACGTATCACTTTCACAAAATCCAACTGTTAAATTTCCATTACTTCTCGTATCTTTGTGCAGAGTGGTGGTGGAAGACCACCCTACTTTTCATTGTTGTGAATTTTGATCCTAAATTATTGTGTTTCATTAGTGATGTTTCATGTTAGTTGAACCAATGCCAGGAAATATGACTTTTGATTCAGTTATACACGTGAATTGTGTCTTGCTTTACCAAAGGCCTAATGGCCAAGCGGTATCGGACCCTACCTCTCAAATGGGAGGTCTAGGGTTCAAGCCTCGGTCGAGGCAAGGTGTGTGAGTAATGTTTAACTTTAAAAAAAAATTAAAATAAATAAATGGTGTATTGCTTCAGTTATGTTACCTCTTTGTAAAACCTGCATCTTTCTTAAATTTGTTGCTTAAGTAGTTGAATTATTTGCTTAAGGCGCAATTTGTGTAGGTTTGGAGCAACTCCACCTCGAGGCAAAAGACAAAAAGCTTTGATCTTGATGAGCTGTTAGGAAATTCCCCTCCCTGGCCCCCAGCGAGTAATCATGATCAAATTTACGGGGAGGATGATAGAGAAATGGGCTCAAGCGAGTGGGTGGATAAGGTCATGGTGAACAAGCAAGACGCTTTCCGTGGAAATGGGAACCCTTTAGGATGTTGGGAAGCAGACAACGGGCCTATGTCCGATATTTTCTACCAAAAATATCTCTCAGATGCTTCTAAAATTTACCCGGACCAATCGTGCAATATATTCACTGGAAAGAATCAATTCGACATTGCTACTACTGATTACATGGATGAGCTTGATGCTGGCACCAGTGACTCATCGGAGCCAGATTTGATGTGGCAGTTCAATCATGCTAAACTTACCACCATAGCCAATGGGGTTGGCTCAAAGAACCTGAAACCAAATCCAAGGCCATTAAGGTAATGTTAAACGTGATATTGATATATGATCGGTCCCTTTCACATAGGAGTAACGATCTCTAGTTCATTGCTGAGCAAGAAACTCATATACACCAAACATATAGATCGTTGGATGTGCTTGGCATGAATAGAGCAATTATCATAAAAAAATTTACAATTACTGTGTATGAGTTTTCTTACTCACGCAAGATATCATTTTCGTTCACATAGTGTCTAATAGTTCCTAACTACGTGTTCATAACTTCTGCAGTAGAAATATGGTTCCTAAAGGAGGCCCTTCGCCATCTCGGAAACCATCAAATGGGGTTGGCAACCTTCTACAGAGGAGTGGTAAGCAGACCCCTGCAGAAATGAAGCGTAAAGCTGGAAATAGGAAGTAACAAATTGGATTGGAGAAGGTGTATTCTTTTTTCTTTTTCTTTTTCTTTTTCTTTTTCTTTTTGTGGTTACTTTATTTTATTTTTGCTTTTTGTAATTTGAGAGTGAGAGGTTTCCTATTTTTCTTTTGGGTTGGTTAATTTTTTTTATTGTATACGTCTATGCAGCAAGTACAGTTGCTTGTATTTGTTTATATCACACTTGAAAATAATAAAAAAACAAAAAAAGCATTCAAATTATCTGGATGGCTAGTGATCTCATTTGCAGAATATTGATTTCAAAATGCATATATACTATCATCATATAATCTTATTTGTTATTTCCAATCAATCACAATGACCCCAATATAGATCTTTATTATGACTTGCTTAGTAGTAGAGACCTACTTACTTTATTCATTAATAATATCTTCAATTTGTTTTAAAGTTTGTTTAAAGCATTGAAAACCCTAAAACAAGTGAGGATTACTCAAATTTGAATAATTGTACTACTATCATCTTTTAGTACTTAGAAATTTCCATCAATATGATTATAATTTGTTATAAATCTATATAAGGTAAGTTCCTTAAAAATTTCTATTTAGAGACAACGAGAATTCAAAATAAAATTTATAAGATCCTATGATCGGTAGAATTTGACTTTATTATTTAAAGAAAGATTATAAGTTGGAAAGTTATAATTCCTCGAATATTATATGAAATCCAAATCAAATATTTTCCATGCCACACCACCGAAATTTATTTTTTATTTTTTAAAAAAAGAGAAAAGGTTTTAAATAGAATTATAGTAATATTGTGACTTATCACGTGCACTATTCGTGTCAATGAAGGAACTCAAAGTAAAAAAGGTAACGTCTTTAAGTATATCCTAAACCTAATTGGACAATAGATACTTAAACCTATATTTATATATATTCATGTATATATATCGACTGCTACTTTCAATTCTCACTTGAAGATCCTGCCATCGTCCCCACTCTTTCTCTCTCAAGAATTCCACATCTTTCTCTCTCTAGATTCAATCATATGGCTCCAAAGCGCGACTCTCCGTTCCAACTCAATCCTCGTTTTCCAGTCTCCGACGAAGAAGACGAATCTGAACGTGAATACATGACAGACGACGACGAAGATCGAGCCAAATTACACGAATCAAACGTTGTAGAAGACGACGAAGAAGAAGAACCAGAACCAGAACCAGAAGAAGAAGAAGATTATCCCAAGAGTGACAGCGAAGGAGGAAACACGAGAGTCAAAGAACACTACATCGACGACGAATATGACGATGAAGAAGAGACACCCTCTGAGACTGTCCCCAAATCCAAAACCTCTTATGGGTATGATTCAGAATCCCCTTATCTGAAACCCCAATTCTCCCCCGCCAATTCCGACGATCTTCCCGCCAAACCCATTGTCAAATCGGCCTCAAAGAGGGAACATAATGGGATTGAATCTCCGCAGAAAAAGAAGAGAAGGGTTTCGAATGGGGATGAAGAGAATGGGGAAAAAGATAGGAAGTCTATATTTAGTAGGTTGTGGAGTGAGGATGATGAAATCGCAATCTTGAAAGGTATGGTTGAGTACAAATTGTACAAGGATGACCCATATAAGGATATGGAGGAATTTCATGAATATATCAAAGATTCTCTTCATGTGAACGTTTCGAAGAACCAATTGACTGATAAGATCAAGAGGTTGAAGAAGAAGTTCATGACCAAGGCAGAGAAAGGGGAGACTCCGGTTTTCGCTAAGACCCATGATCGCAAGGCATTCGAGTTCTCGAAGCAGATATGGGGTGGTTGTGGTTCTGCTGCTGCTAGTAAAAGAAGGATTGATGAAAATCCGAAAAGTATCAATAAGAAAGAAGCAAATAAGAAGAGTGTTAGTAACCCGTTGCGTTTGGTGAAAGAAGAAAAGCATGAATTTGCACCGGAACAAGCAACGAAGGGGTTGAACAATGGAGTTAAAGCTAGTACTAGTGGAGTGAAGGCTAGTCAAGATGATTTTTGGTTGATGTACCCGAGATTGAATGAGTCATTGCAGTCCGGTGATGGGTTGTATTCTTCGTTGTCGGAGTCTGGGAGGAAATTGTTGAAGGAAAGAATGAGTTCGATTGGGAGTGCCAAGGCGGAGAAGCTGGAGGAGAAGTGGAGAAATTTGCAGCTTGCTGAATATGAATTATACGTAAAACGGGTCGATTTGATTCAAGAACAGACTAAGCTAGTGTTGGCTGAGATGAAGACTTCTAAGTCATAGGGCTTTGGTTGAGGTATTTAGCAGTTTAATGGGTTTATATTCAGTGATTATAGTAAGATTTTGGGGTTGCTGGAAGGGCATTAGTATTGTTTATGCCACTGGCCTTTCACAATTTTGGAAAGAATAATTTTGCTCTTAGGTTTTGGATGCATCAATTTGATTCCCTGTTTTATTTTTTATTAATGAATACTAGATTTTTGGTTGATTATGTGAAAATTACCTACATTTGCTTTGCCCATTAATGACTAGATTGGTGTTTGGTCTGTTAAAGTAGTTATCTTTCTCATATATAGCAGTTTGCCATCTTCTCTAAGCTCTCTGTTTGGAATAAGCATCATCTATTGAAGAGCTTAAAGCAGCCTTTTATTGTGGAGACATAAATTTCAGTTCTTTTATGCAAATTTGTTTGATGAGTTAAATCTATATCTATAGATATAGTATAAATATAGTCTATTTCGTAGTTGGGTTTGTGTGTGACGCTTTTCGTGACTGCTTGATTTTACTAACTCCATACTACCATGCTGATATTGTGAAAAGGTCTGCCTTTTTTTACTTCCTCTGTGATTTTTTCGCTGCTACATTGCTTTGCGTTTCCTTGATTGAAATGTGTTTAGGCTCAATATGTGGAGATTGATGTGTTGCTTTAGCACATTGTCTTTTAGCAGTTATATCTATATCTATAGATATGCAGTTGTTTTTCTAGGTATAAACTACGCTGTTTTCATATAACATCAGTTGATTGAATGCCATATCGTCTCAACTGATGGTTTCTTGATACATGAAACCTTGGATAGTTGGAAAATTTTCTTTCATGCCTAAAATCTTGTAGACTTGTAGCAAAGCATCTAATGGATATTTTTGCAATTTCCCTGGCAAGACTTTGTGGGCAATGATTTATCAGTGTAACTGATGCAAAACTTACAGTCTTCTTCGAAAATGATAATCTAGATTTCGAAGAACTTAAATTTGAAAGTGGAAATATTTCTAGAATCAGGGAGTCGTGGCTTTCACCGTGTTGGATAATTTTCTTCCCTAGTTAGGAGTTAGCAGACATATTAAAGAGATGGTTATTAATCTCTCCAACTAAAGAAGAAAAGAATACAACATGTCTTCATTTGGGTAAAATTTCAAACAAAATCATTTTTTTTTTAATGTTAAGGAACTCACAAGACCATTGGTAACAAAATCATTTTTGCATTTAAAACATACATGGTCTCTTATTAGCCAGCAGTAAAGGAATTCCTTTAATCTGTATTGACAAATAAGAAAGCAATTCCTTCAAGTTCTCGTATTCCACACAACAGAATCTATGAAAACTCATAAAATAAAGAAGTGTATACTCTTCATGATGAAATGCACAACAGATGAGTATTGGGGAAAATACAAATATTGTGTTGATAATTACCTATGCTGTTGTCTCTGATTCTTCTACCCGAGATGAAAATTCTGCTTCTAGTATGATGCTGTATCACAGAAGTTCTCCGCCATGACTTTCAAGAATGTGAGCTTTGGTCTTCTACGTGCAAGCATTGTTCCAACCATCGCACACAAAGTTTCCTCCCAGAACAACTTCGTTATTAGTGTCAGAGACGGTAGATTAGTCAATTCAGAAGATTCCTTCTCCAAGGAAGAAGTGTTTACTATATCAGACCTCCTTAGGACTAGTAATTGTGGTTTGATTCATAAGGTGAGCATTTCCGTTTTCTTACTCTGTGGGGTGACTTGGTTATTTCGTACAATTGTTGGCCATTATCTCAAAGCTTGGCACTCAAGATAAGCTTCAGGGATATGGTGCTATATCTTCTATGACATGCTTACTTTGTAGTGCTCCGTCGGAAATTCATGATCACCTCTCTCTCAGTTGTCCTTTCTCCTTCAGACTCTGGACTGCTCTCTCCTTAAATATTTAATGCAGTTTTATCATATTATCAGTTGCGCACCATCTTCTTTGAGAGAAAAATCCCTTGAAACTACCCTTGTGAAGCTCATGCAGTCATACTCTCTCTTCAGTCCATTATACATGGATTGAAAGGAATAATAAGCATTTTGCGAATGAGGGCCATCTCTAACAATTCCAATCATACCAGCTATAGAGTACCCTCTCGTCCAAGTTTTGTTATTTCTGCTGTTAATTTTCATCTTCAGCAGATTTTTTTTTTCCATTTTTCATTTTTGAGAGGTAAGCATTTTTTGATTCTTCGGGGAAGGGGGAATTGAACATGGGCACACCCGCTCAAGGAGCTGGGCTTTCAACCACTCAGCCACAAGGTGATGCCCTCTTTAGCAGAGTTGGAATCTGCGCTGAAGCTGTTTGTTTGCTGCCTGCGGTTCATTTCTGGGGGATCGGTGAATTTTCCCCCATTCTGCTGTTCACTGCTAGCTGAACTTCTGATAATATGTTCTACAACTTCGAATACGGCTTGGGATTTCTTCAATCGCTTCAATCAATATATTCTGGCTCTGGAAATCTGTATAAACTCATTGATCATAAATACTCGTTTAACACATGGACTCGTTAATCCTTCTGGAAGCCTACTCTTCAAACATTGACATCTTCAGTAAGCTCCAAATAACTAATTGAATTTCCTCACCTCTAGTATGAGCATCTTTACCACTAATAAACTCTTCAATGCCTCCATCTACCTCAATCACACTCCTACCAGTTTCCTTCTTCATATTTTTCGCTCTCATGAATTTTCGCATCCTTAGCACATCCTCCCACATTCCTGCATCAGCATAGATATTTGACATAAGAGCATAAACCCCACAGTTATCAGCTTCGAGCTCCACAAGTCTCTCTACGACAACTTCAGCAAGAGCAACATTTTGATGAGATCGACATGCTAGAAGAAGAGATCCCCAAAGAGCTGCATTGGGTTTCATCGACATGGACTCGATGACAGTTTGAGCTTGACGTAATTGTCCTGCTCGGCCAAGGAGATCAATCAAGCAACCATAGTGTTCAAGCTTAGGTTCGATACTATGAGCTCTCATTCGGTTAAAGATATTAAGTCCTTCGGTCGCGAAACCTGCATGGCTACATGCAGTAAGAAGACTGACAAAAATCAAATCGTCCATTACAATTCCTTCTGCTTCCATTTGAGCGAAACATTCCAGAGCCTCCTCCCCAAATCCATTCAAACCAAGTCCCGTGATCAGAACATTCCAGGTAACAACATTTCTTTCTGGCATGCTACTGAAAACCATGCAAGCCTCGTCCACACTTCCACATTTCATATACATGTCCACCAGGGCAGTTTGGACAACAATGTCGAACACAATTTGTTTCTTTTTCATGTATGAGTGAATCCATCTACCTTGATCAAGCGCGCCCAATTGGGCACAAGCCATTAATACACCAACCATGGAGACCTTATCAGGCCTCACACCTTGCCAAAGCATCTGCCTGAACAGATTTAAGGCTTCCTTAGGATTTCCATGCCCAGCGTAGCCGTCAATCATAATGCTCCAAGTAATCACATTTTTATCCCCTATTACATCAAATAATTCGCGTGCTGCCGCCATTTCTCCTAGCTTTGCATACACATCGATCATAGATCTCCAAGAAACAATATCTCTTGTGGGCATGCTGTCGAAAAGTCTACGAGCCTGAATAACATCACCAACTTTCTGCAAAAAAGAAAGAAGCAAATGAAATAAAAATTGGAGTAAGACTGAGATTTAGTCATGATGAGAGAGCCAGTCGGAGAGTAGATGCCAATTTCCCAACTGTGAAGGTTTGTGTTTTTGTAGCATAAAGTTCAGCACTGGCAAATAAAAGTGGCAACTAGTTTTCCCCAAATTATTTTTGATGAATTTAGCATGACTTTAGAGTAAAAAAAGAAACTGTTTGGTTTATATTTCTGAAAATAGTTTTCTGATTTTCAGAAAACTGTACAAAAAGTTTGTTTGGTTTAGTTTTCTGAAAACAGTTTTCAGGAAACTCAGTAATAATAATTCCTATTTTCAAAAAACTCGATTTTATTGTTCTTTTAATTCTCGAGAACAGTTTTTAGAGATGCAAACCTGTTAATCTTCGAAAATAGTTTTCAAAAATTTAGAAAACAAAAATTATTCTCATGAAACTTTAGAAGTCTCAGTTATCCATACATTAAACAGTTTTCAGAAAATTTCCATGTCTTCGGTACCTTACCATACCCATCAATCATAATGGACCAAGAAATCACATCTCTAACAGGCATTTCATCAAACAACTTCTGAGCCTCCCCAATGTCTCCACACCCCACATACCCTTTCAACATCAAATTCCAAGACACCAAGTCCTTCCCACAGAACCCATCAAACAATGCTCTTGCCCAACCCATCTCACCACAACCACTGTACATACTAACCAAACCATTCCTCACAAACACATCCCACTCAAACCCTCCCTTCACCACCTCCCCATGAACCTCTCTCCCTTCCAACACCCCACACATCATCTCACATGCCTTGAGCACAAAAGGGTATGTATAACTATCCCCCAAAAGCCCACAACTTCGCATTTTGATGAAAAAATGCAAACCCTTTTGTGGGTTTGAACTGGACACATAGGCTTTGACCATTGTGTTCCAAATGAAGGTATTTGGTTGCGTGATTTGAGTGAACACAAGGTCTGCATAAGTCATATTTGAATTTTTTGATGTTATGGAAAGAAGCAATCGGCTTGCGATGAAGGGGTCGGAGACGAGGTTGGTGGTGATCAATTGGGCGTGGATTTGGTGGATTTGTGAGGCTGTTTTGGTGGTTTGAAGGAGGTTTAGGATTGGGTTCTTTAGAGGGTGAAGCTTGGAGGGAGAGAAAGTCATGGAATTGGAAAATGTTGAAGATATTTAACATATCAACAGGTTTAAAGAGGGTTTAAGATTGAGATTGAGGATGACTAAGCATTGTTTGAAACAATGGAGGCAAAATATGTTGTTTTTGATGTATTATATATTGGTCTCCTTCAAGCAAGATTTGCTGTTGCAAAACAACAAACTCCAACAACTGACAATTAGTGCTTGTTTGGTTGGTGTTGGTTTTGGGTTGGTTGGAGTTGGGTTGGTTGGAGTTGGTGTGGTTTTATTTTAATTTCAAATCATGTTTGGTGCAGATGGTTTTGGTGTGAGAAAAAGTGAAACTGAAAAATCAAACCATGTTTGCTAGAGTTGGTATGAGCTGAAATTCTGAAACCAATCATATTTGGTAACTTGGAATAGTTTGACATTTTATTTATTTAAAATAACATTTTGTAAATATATATGTTTTAAAAAATAAAATATATAAATATTTATTTTTTTCGAAATATTTAATTTTTCATAAATATTTAATTTTTTCGAAATATTTATAGATAAAATATTTTATATATATTTCGAAAAAATTAAATATTTTGAAAAAATAAAAGATTTCAGTAAAAATTCATATAATTTGTATATTTTTAAAAAAATAATAAATATATTTTTATTTTTTCTAGAAATATTTGTTTTTCCAAAATATTTTATTTTTTATGAAATATATTTTTTTGTTTGATTTTTTTGAAATATTTTATTTTTTCATAAATATTTTATTTTTTGAATTTATATATATATAATATTATAAATAAATAGTGTCAAACCATTGGAGCCAACTCCAACCAAACAATCTCTTAAGATGGTGTGAAAATTGATGGATTTGGGTCCAATGGAGTGACACTATTCAAACACTTTTTGTCTAACACCATGCTTGCCAAACTTGCAGTGAAGCAAAATTTTCAAACCAAACCCAAAAAAAGGCACTATTCCCTCTACCAAACAAACACTTAGGGCCTGTTTGGGTAATGGTTTTTTGAGCTTGATTTTGGTTTTGGGCTTTGATTTGAAGACCAAACCAAGTTTGGTTACTGATTTTTGGGCTTGGTTTTGGACTTTTTAAAACCAAACATTAAATTGATTTTTGGGCTTGGTTTTCACTCTCTCTCTCTCTCTCTCTCTCTATATATATATATATAGCCGAATTTTTTTGAATTTTCCATATTTTATTTTTCAGTTTTAAATATTTGTTTACATTTATGAATTTTTTCCGAATTGTAAATATTCTTTAAGAATTTTATATTTTGACGCAAATTTTAGATATTTGTTTTCGATTTTCATCTCCTTTTTTAAAAGTTTCATAAATAATTTTTATATTTTATATTTTACTTCAAAATTTTAGCAATATATATATATATTCGAAATTTATATTAATTTTTAAAATTTATTTTTGTTTTGAGGCAAATTTTATATATTTGTTTCAGTTTTAAATATTTTATGAAAATTGTATATTTTTTCTTCAATTTTATATTTTTTGATATTTTTTATGTATTTTTTTGAATTTGTTATTTATTTCTGTAATATATATATTTTTTAAATTTTTTTTATATTTTTTCAAATTTTATATAATTTTTTTGAATTTTAAATATTTATTTCAAATTTTATATATTATTTTTTAACTTTATAATTTAGGTATGTTTTTTGAAATTTAATTTTTTTTGAATCTATATATTTTCCCCCTTTTATATATTTTTTTCTAAATTTTTATACATTTTCAGATTTTAATATAATTTTTCAAAATTTTATATATTTTTTGAATTATATATTTATTTTTGAATTTTAATATTTTTTACGAATTTTATATATATTTTTTTGAATTTTAAATATTTCTTTCAAATTTTATATATTATTTTTGAATTTTATAATTTTATATATGTTTTTGAATTTTATATATATTTTTTGAATTTTAAATATTTTTTAAAATTTTATATATGATTTTTGAATTTTTTATTTATTTTCAATTTTTTTATATTTTATTTTCAAATTTATATATATATTTTAATTTTTTATATTTTTTCAAATTAATTTTTTTTTAATTTTAAATATTTCTTTCAAATTTTATATATTATTTTTGAATTTTATAATGTTATATGTTTTTCGAAATTTAAATTTGTTTTTAAATCTATATATTTTTCCCCATTTTATATATTTTTTTTCATTTTAATATTTTTTTCGAATTTTATATATATATATTTCAAATTTATATATTTTTAATGCATATTAGTGTATATATAATAATATTTTGACCAAGACCAACCCTTACCAAATATGGTTTTAGATTTACCCTAAAACCACCCAAGACAACACAAGACCGCCAAGACCAAAATCATAAGACCAGGCCACCCAAAACCGCAAACCAAACGGGCCCTTAGATATTCGAGTACATTTACTTGTCAGTGACCAATACAAGCTTTGTAACTCCATGTACAGGTTTCAAACCATAATGTCTAGTAATTTTATTTTTGATAATTGTGATGTCCTCCACGAATGCACAGAATCCGTGCAAGGTGACTCCACACAAATCAGGTAAGGTTCGAATTATGTCCACGGTTGTGGCCATAACGAATTATTTGCACTAAAATAGAAATCGAACATAAGACCTCATGTTTCTTGAGACTCGGATTATGTCCACGGTCGTGACTCTAAATAAAAGGTTTTGTGGAGATTTGGGTATAACACTGCTACCCTTGTCTATGTTTTGTGAAGAAATAGTAATGTTTATTCATATTCAGTCCCAAGTCTTTTTCAATTAGGTTAATCCATTGGAATTTAATGTCTAATAAATGTTTGTTTGTTTTATATTAAATTCGGATAAGATGATCATAGGTAATGGATTGAGTGTTAAGCTCAATTAATAACTTCAAATTTTCAATCAAATAGTGAAATACCAAATTTTAATAATTTATATAAGTTCATGAATATGAATAAACATTACTGTTTCTTCACAAAACGTAGACAAGGGTAGGAGTGTCATACCCAAATCTCCACAAAATCTTTTATTTAGAAAGAAAATCCTTTATTTAGAAGCAAGAAAATCAAATGGTCAAGCGCTATTTGCCCTTACTCCCAAATGAGAAATTAAAGATTCGAGTTTCAGTGGAGGTAGTGTATGTGAGTTTCTTACCTTTCAGAAAAGAAAAGAAAAAAATCAAACAAAGGTGAAATACATATTCTAAGGTTAGGTTTGGAAGTTGAGATGATAGAGGAAAAAATGGGTGAAATATTTGAAATGAGATGTGATCTAGGCCAAGGTATCTAGATAGTATTAACCTTTATTATAACAAGATGATTCCAAGGATGAGCCAAAATTAAGCTCCTCTAATCAAAATCATGCAATCTCAAACCAAGTGCATAAAAGAAACGAACTCAAACACACTTTCATCAAAATCAAAATACATTTGAAGTTGTTAAGTGATGATGCCAACAATATGCGACTATGAAAAGTTCATATTAGCTTTTAAACATATTTAAAAATATTATCATCTAACAATTTTGATAGTCTTTGATTTTGATAAAACAGTTGCATAATAATGTTGACAATCTAAAATGGTTAAAATTTCCTATAAGTTTATGTGAAGGCATTATTATTGATAACGCGGAGTATTTTGAAGTCTATACCCTCTCTCAAGTTTTTACAAAATATTTCTCCGAGAATATTCAACTTTGTGATAATATTTTTCGGAGAATATTCCACTTTGTGATAATATGCAATAAATAGACTTCAAGATTCTAACCCGTTTGGTAACTTGGTTTTGGTCTTAGTTTTGGTGGTCTTGGGTGATTTTAGGTAAACCTAAAACCATGTTTGGTAAGGAGTTGATCTTGGTATAATTATATATATACTAATATGTATTAAAAATATATAAATATGAAAATATATATATAAATTGGAAAAAAATATTAAAATGAATATATATATAATTAAAAAATATTTAAAATTCCCGAAAACAATTGACATTTCTATTTTTTTTATTCCAAAATATATATATAATCAAAAAATATATTTTAAAATGTTAAAATTATATATAAAATTCAAATAATATATATTAAATTCTAAAATATATATATAATTCAAAAAATATATAAAATTCTGAAAAATTATATTATATACTGAATTTTTTAAAAAAAATAGAAAAAAAGGATATAAAATGGGGAAAAATATATAGATTCGAAAGAAATATATAAAATTCAAAAATCATACAAAACAATATTTAAATTTCTATTTTTTTTAAATTCAAAAAAATATATATATAATTTATAAAAATATTTTAAAATGTGAAAATTATATATAAAATTCAAATAATATATATTAGTATATATATAATTGATAAAAATATTTCGTACTTTCCAGAAAATTATATTTTCTAAAAAAATATTTCCAGAAAATTATAAAATTTTCTCACTTTCCAGAAAATATAAAAAAGTGCGAAATATTTATAATTTTTTCCAAATTGTTTTTCTCCAACTTAATTTTCCGAAAATATTGTTTTTCATAATATATTTTTTGAAAAAATATATATTTTAAGAAAATTATATTTTGAAAAAAATATTTCCAGAAAATTATAAAATTTTCGCACTTTTTTTTCTATTTTTTGAAAAGTGCGAAATATTTATATTTTATTATAAAATTTTCGCACGTTTTTTTATATTTTTTTAAAAGTGCGAAATATTTAAAATTCAAAAAAATATAAAATTTTGAAAAATTATATTAAAATATGTTTTTTTTCCAAAAAATATTTTTTTCAAAATATAAATTTTGAAAAATACTTTTCCGAAAATTTATAATGTCCCAAAATATAAAAAAAATTCCGAAAAATACTTTTTTTGCGAAAAATATATATTATGTTCCAAAATATGATATTTTGCGAAAAATATATATTATGTTTCAAAATATGATTTTTTTTCCAAATATTATATATTATTTTTTTCAAAATAATTCATATTTTCGGCCTTATATATATATATATATAGAGAGAGAGAGAGAGAAAGAGAGAAAAGTCAAAATTAGTAGGGCAAAACCAATGTTTTAATGATTGGTTTTAAAAAGTCCAAAAACCACCAACCAAACATGGTTTGGTCTTCAAATCAAAAACCAAAACTAAAACCAATCCCAAAACCCACTTCCCAAACAAGCCCTAATTCTCAGTGATCCATTCGAGTATTACATGATGATGAAAGAAGGCATAGCCGGAGAGCAAGCAAGTAATCACATTTATTATGATCATGGTTCGCCGTAACGGTATCGGTCACTATAATAGACTCGGGTCAGTATCGAGGTTACGTAACGGGACTCGGTTTTCGCAATCGTAAATTTTTTAAAATCTTGAACATCTCACCCAAAATATTCTAATTGGATACTTTTGGCAACATGAATGAATAATGATGATTTTTTGGTAGATTTAAGTGAATTTTATTTTATTTTTTAAAGAATTTTAATATAAAAAAATGAGTTATTAATAAATCTAATGGTGTCGTCGTTATTTCAATGTTTATGATATTATTAAATTAAATTTAAATAAATAAAAATTTGAAATCACAAAATATATAATTTATTTCCAAAAATGTAAAATAATTTTTAAAAAGATACATGGTTCACCACCAAAATGAATTTCGTGGTGGATCTTGTTGCCCTGGTTGGGGTTCATGAAAAGATTGTCAATTTTGAGTTGTATCTTCAGTAGACATTTGATTCATCATTAGTAGACCTGTAATTTTTTATTCATCATTAAACCCAATTTTTAAAAAAAATTCAATTGTGTTAACCGTTACGATATTTTTGGAACCGGTGAAAATCGGAATTACGGCCACTGTAACGGCCGGTTACGGTGGCCGTAACCGGCCGTTACGGGTGCGGGAATCGGATAACGGAGTCGTAACGACCCGTAACGGCAACGGGAAGCTGAAAAACCGTTACGTTACGGCGAACCATGATTATGATATAAATTTAGTGTTGTTCAAACCGAATCAATTTTTTCGGTTCCTGAAAAACCGAAACCGAAACTGAAAGGGGAAGGAACCGAACCGAAAAATCAGTTCGGTTCCGGTTCCTTCTATTTTTTATTTTTATTTTTAAAAAAGCATCAATTTTATAAGATAATATAATTATAAACTAGAATATTTGAATTGAAGCAAACCCAAAACCAAATATATAATTAATGGAATAAAAAAAGTAGCTTGAATTTCTACTATTATTGAAATTTTATTCTATTTTGTAGAGGTTTATTGCTAGTCTTTTTGCTTAATAATAAAAAAATAAAAATAAAAATAAAAACGGTTCCCGCGGAACCGAACCAAAATTTTTGGTTCTTTGAATTTTGGAACCGAAACCAAACCCCTATGAAACCGAACCGAATTATAAATTCGGGTTCGAATTCGGTTCTGATTCGGTTCCTGAACACCCTATAATAAGCTTTTCATTGAACATATTATCCACCCATTAGTAAGAGAAATCAATAATTATATAATAATGTGTAGATGATCGGTGCATCAAATTGTGTGACAAAATATATTATTTACCTCATTAATTTTCACACCCACTTCAGTCAAATGGGTCAATCATAAATAATGGACAAAAAACATCGTATGAGCATTAAATTAATTAATGATTAAAATAGAGGAACTATTTGCCCATACATTATAGTTGTGGTTATGTCATTTCACACTAGAGATTGGAACTAAAGGAGGGGGTGAGTAAGAGTAAAAAGTAAAAAGTAAAAAGTAAATTAAAGAGGATTTTGCAGCTTCACTGTGAGGCAGTGGCAGAAACGTAATATGCAACAGAAAAGAGTGCATGAACAAAGCACAATATTCCTCCAATTGACAGAAAATGATGGTGTGTGAAACCACAGGATGCCCTTGACTTCTTGTTTGATAGTATTCCAATCACCAGCATCCCCAATCCAACGGCCAATATGATCCTGATCAACCACAATGTCATGAGCACAATCTTGTTGACACCTAACTGTCTATCTAAAAATTATTAAATATATTTATTGAGGAATAACTATGACATGTTAAAACATTAAATTCCAAGATTTGAAATGCCTTACAGCAATAAAATAAAATATAAAAACCATACTTAAAATAATATTAGCAAAAAATTCAATTTAAATGTGTAATTTTAACAAATACGAATTTACACTGTAATCATAACTTTAATGTGATTATAATAAAGAAAGTGGAAGTGGGATTTCCTGTAACATTGATCCGTTGAGAGGTGAAGTTATCAAAGTACGAAAATCGGGGCAAGAAATCGCCCCACCCCAATTAAAGGGGTTTGGGAGCCCAATTATATAAATCGGGACGGTTATGTAGGGAAAAAATTCCTCAGCTGACGACAGTACTTAAGTCCTTTCCGGGAGGAAGGACTAATATGATCTAATACGAATTGAATACGTAATAAAAAAATTATTAAAAAAGAAATTGATATTATTTCCTTCTTTTATAAATTTTTTTATTTTCAACTTTCCTTTATTAAAAAATTTTAGTCACTTATCCAAAATGTATTGGATCACACCAGGGACTTCATCCATCCGAATAAGACGAACTCCCGACTAATAGCTGAGAAATTTGTTCTTAACTTGCACCTCTTTTCATGATTCACATTACAATATCTCGATTTACCTAATATCTTTTATCAAAAATTCAAATTTTTTAAACTTAAAAATTAGAATCATACACATAATCTTATCCCATACATGTTTAATTAAATTCTTATAGATATTACAAAATCAAACTTCTGGTGTTATTCATTTTATCATCTGTTAGGGTATCATTATCTGTTAAGATCATAAACACTAATCTAAGTTAGTATGAGTGAGTGAGAGTACATACCAGGTGAAAATGAGGCAAGCCACAGATAGTTGCCTGTTAGGTGAAGCTTTTTGAAGATCTTGTTGAGTACAAACATTGCACCCACCAATCAAATTGGCAAGAATGTGTGCCACTCCAAGAAGGGTGGCTGCACCTAACCCTAGCATGAAGGCCTTATGGCTTGGGTCTTTACATTCAAATATCCATAGCCTTAAGTGCTTAACCTGTCCATTGAAAACAATATATATATATATATATATATATACCCACACACACACAAAATGGTTATAATACAATTTAAGGCTGTGTTTATGTGAAGTTTTCCATTTAAGTAGGAGATCTATTAAAACACACTCAAAAAGTACCTGGTTTTGAGCAACTTCAGCTTTGATGCCCATAATCCCTGCTGCTAAGTCCATGGCCACAATCAAGATACACACAACAATACCAAGCAATTTTCCCATTTTTGATGATACAAGTTAAGGTGTAAATTGAAGAAATTAATGGGTTTTTGGAGTACTACTCTTTCTGTGTGTGTGTGTGTGAATTATACTATTCAGAATACAAATATAAAAAAGTAGTACTAGTAAAGAGTGTGTGTCTTAGTAAAAGATGTAAATGGGATTAAATGTGATAAGGAAAAGAGTCTTTCTTTTGTGAATGGATGTGCAAACTTTAATTTGCTTTTATGACTGCTTTAATTCTCCTTTTTGCTTCCCTGTGGAGTCCTTTTAACAAGGAAAAGAAAGAAGGGTATAAAGTATGAACCAGCTTAAGGACTAAGAAGGTATCTTATTTATTTAGGACAAAAGACGAATCGGTGGAGGAAATAAAGGCGCTTCTTTTTTTGACTTTCTTTGATAATTTAAATAAATCTACAATATCTACTACCCCCAAAGGTGGTTTTCATGCTTCAAACAGTTAGATTTATGTTTTAAATTATTGATAATTGTTGTTGATCAAGAGATGAGTATCATTATCTTGCTATATGAAAGGAGTCTTATTTTATTTACTTAGTATACATTTATTCTCTCATTCACTCCTCTTTATGTATTTTTTTTTTTTACTTTATACACATGTAGAAGACATTCGGTTATTCATGGATGACAACTAAAAGCATAGAGAAAGACCCCAAAAGCAAAAGCTAATAATTAATAAAAGCTAAAAACATCGTCATAAAATGAAAACATAACTTACTAAAGGAGGATAATGTATACAATAAAAACCAAGAGTACAGAAATATTCAGAATAATTACTTTTTTACTTGGGTAGTAGAGTGCTGCTAATCCGGTATGAGACGAGAAATCACAGAAGTAACACAACCATCATCTAATAATCAAATTTCACTTTTACATACAAAAAATAGTCTGTAAGAAAATAATGAAAACCCTAGCCAAGTTCGGCTCACCCACGCCATTTGAGGCAGAGCAAGTCCAAGCTCATCTCGGTTCATTTGCAGCTCAAGCTCCAACTCGAACTCTTATTTTAACTTTGAATTGAAATGGTGATATTCACATCATAGTTTGTCAATTGGAATTCCAAAAGCAGAAGTAAGAAAATAATGAAGGGTGGGTCGAATGCCTACAAATATTCATTTTCACTAATCACCTTTTTAACTAAATATTAAACACCAAAATGAACGACCCACTGCCGGACAATGAATTACAAAATACAAAATTTAAGACTGATAAACTGTACATATGAATGAAACAAAAGAAAAAAAAAAAAGCAGCACAACGAATGTGGTTGCTTCGAAATGATCACCAACCCCCACATTAAAGGGCTGCTAAACCTAAACTTGAAAAATCATTCCGAAACAATTGCAAGTCGATAACAATTCCCCTGCTGCTTCCGTGAAGCCTAAGCCTAAATCTGAACTGGAGAAATTTCACCGATCCCACATGGCCTGAAAAATAGAAGGTCTGTGCTTCAACCAGTGTACCATCTCTTTGTCCAGTGGTGAATCACGCAAAACAGCGTCTAACATTGGACTGCCAAATACTTTCGGACAACTCTTGAATGACCATATCCGGTCCTTGGGCCAGGGTCTCTGGGACTGCTTCTCCTGATGAAATTAGATAGTTTTGTATCAAATACGCTAACCAAATGATTAATATGCAAGCAATCAACAAAATAATTATACAGGGTAGGTGAGAACGCTTTCATCCATAAGGTTTTCAATCAAACCATAATAAGCTTAGTCATGAAATCATAGTCCCTAAGCTTTTCTGCAGTACGGTTTAAGATTTAATAACATAAGGGAATCATTGGATCTGATATCTATACCACGAGAAAACAAAATATAAACAGAGCAAAACAGGGGATTTTTGTAAGAGAATAAAATTATGCTCATACTCAACAACTAATTGACGCAGTCTTACCCTAATCCTATAGAGGGGAAAATGTTTAATGCCCAAAGGACATTAGACAAGCAAATTATCACCTGGAGTTGGAGTGAGATGAGGGTGAAGTTTGATTGTTAAGTTTCCAAGAATTAATCGATAATAATGGACTTAGAAAGGAGGGGGTAAAAAGCAGCAGCTTACCATTCTTGCCACCATGAATTTCACAGTCCTAGGCCCATAAACACGCTGCCGTGATGGTTTTTGGACCTTGGCATAGAAGGAACCAATATCGGGCAATGACAAGCAACCCCTGCTTGCTCTAGATAGGCTACAATCTGGTTCAGCATTCGCCTGGTTATGCCAATATATCAGCTGCCCTAGACAATAATTTTCACCATATGATTTGCAATACTCCTGGAGACCTGACCCCATATTATCGGCGTACTTAGGGCCCAGGTCAAGTGGACTAATGTAGACAGGTGATGAAGTTACCCTCTCATATTCCTGAATGCAAGAAGTAAAATTTAAGGCAAAATAAGGGAAACACAACCTCACAACTATTTCCTCTGAGAATGATAACAGCAACTCACCCGCACTCTATAGTAGCACTTTGTGTGAGCGTAAATGTGAATCAAGTCAGCGGCGGCATCATGCCGACTTTTATATGTACACGGGAGATTCCGGACCTCATCTCTCAACCTGAAACACGAAAGAACAATTCATGTCATCATCGCATGTTCTACCAAGTTGACATGCAGCAATGAGCAAGAGGAGTCGATGAAACTCACCATATTAAAGATTCCCGAAGCTTTTTTAGGATATCATCAGAGCCAGATGGATCATGAGCATGAATCTTGGACTTTAGGTCATTTAGCATGCTATCTTCCATATGAGGAGCCATGCAGTGAAGAAGTTCCTCAACAAGTGAATCCTCTCCTTTCCAGAGAAAGGAAACTGCTGCTTCAGGACTCAGCCTCTCCAATGGAGGTGGAGCTTTCTTCGGGTCACCAAACACACATCTCATAACATACCTCACCTGTAAAAGGCATACAAAAGTTAGAACTAGGAATTTATTCAAGACTCCCATCTTTTCTAGTAAGTGGCGCAAACAATTGGAACGCTGACATCGATTAGCAACATATACTGCCTTCCAGAAATATGAGTACCAATACTTCGCTAAGAAAAATATACTGTGCAAACGACAAAAGCACATTCGAGTTTCACGACCAATGGTCCTAAACCAATCCTCAGACTTTGCATTAGACCTCAGACTCGAGGAATCCAAATCCTCTAAATTAACTGTATGTCAGGTAAGGAATTTCCAAGTCATAGAATTTCCAAGAAAAGTTTCACTCTAGATAAATTGTGTATTGATGTGGCTCATATTAAGCTTACAAAGCCACATTGAAAATGTCAATCTTATGAAATAACATAAACACTTCCTTGTGAACGAAAAAAGGATAGATAAAGTCCTTTAGATAACAAGAAAAGAAGCTACCTTATCAAGAGTAAGAGCCAAATTCTGAAGTCTTTGGTTGTAGACACCCTCAGCCTGTCTCATGTAAAAATAAAACAATTAAGTACCCACAATCTAACTGCGACCATATCAACACAGATATATGACTGACAAACCCATGCTGAGATATATATATATATATAGAGAGAGAGAGAGAGAGAGTATTCACCTGGACCTCAGCATCACTTTTTTCAACATCCATGCATATTTCTGCAAAGAATTTTCTCTTTTCTTCCAAATTATGCCTTAAAATCTCCTCGGGAAGTTTAGTCCTTTCAAAATTGATGAATCTCACCTTCATCCAAATTAAAAGCGTCAGGAAACAATCTTAATAACTAATCCCACAAGTGAAGTGTGAAAAAAAAACAAAGAAACAAACCAGACGTGCCGAGTACGCAATCAGCCAATCAGGTAATCCCCCCAGCAAACAACGTCCAAGACCAGCCCTACCCAAGTCAATATAATCTTCCTCGGAAACTGAATTCAATTCACAAGCTTCTAGCATCAAGTGATGTCTATCCAGTATCCCATGACAGTCCTTCAGTACCTACAAGAAATTATCCGCCAGGTAACGTCTGATGTAGTGACTTGAGATTCAAGGAAAAGGAATTTATAATAAATTGGCTTTGGATGTAATGACCCCACCAAAAGACATTACAATACGATTATACAATCAGGCAGGACAGATACACCAGGCACTTTCAAGTCCAAATTTCCTAGAAACCCTACATTTCACAGTTCTTCCTTCCTTCCTCGTGTTTGCGTTGCGAGGCTTGGGGAGAAGTGGGGTGGGAGTGGAGAGGGATGGATGGGGGCACAGTCTAGGTCTCAGCAGCAGAGAAACAGTTCAATTATTTTCACTGAAATTAAAAAATATAATCAACCATGGCAATCCAGTCTATACCTTCTGGTAAGCCCCTTCACCTGTCAGATTCAAATAGCTCCCACGGCAAACTTGGCTTCCGCATAAACAAACAGAAGCTTCATATTCTTCCTTACTCTGCAGCATAATTGGGAGACATCAACATTAAGATTAATTATTATCACAAAAATAACTACTAAGTCATAAAGGAGGCTTGACAGGCTGAAGATGCACCTCTGTAACAGAATTGTAGTCAAAGGTAACCTCTTCACCATATCCAATGGGACGCACAGTATAGATTCCAATCTGGTACTTGCCATCGACGGCAGTAACTCTGCATTCATGAATGTTGGGATGTATGGTATTAGAATAACAAAAAATGTAACATTACTCAATCAAAAACAAGTATCTGATGGCAAGAGATTCATTTCCAATGACTTCAACAAATTCAAGTAACTACAATGAGAATTTTTTTAATATTACTCCCTCCGTCCCAATTTAAGTGTACCTTTTTGGGAATCCAACTTTTTAAGAGAATGACTTTTGGTAATTTATATTGTAGTGGTAGGAGGTGAATTGCCAACTTTACCCTTCGTGGGTCCAAGATGATGTGATGATTTGTAGTTTAGACTTTGCATTATTTCAATGCATGAAGGGGTAAATTGGAAAAGAAATCAAATAAAGTATTTTGACTTTTCAAACTGGACATTTATTTTGGGACCGACAAAAGAAGAAAGGTCGACACTTAAATTGGGACAGAGGGAGTATATTTTATCCCCAAATACTAATAGTACAAGAATACTTCTCTGCCCTTTAGCTCTATTAAAGCCGTATCTTCTGTTAAATCCCCACCAATCATACTTTAATCATAAACATGATCTCTTTTTAGCCATCCTCCAGTCATTTTGACACCTTCAACTCAATTGAAACTACTTTGACCCATATGAAATTCCATCTTGCTATAAACAACCCATCTTATATTTATTGGTCCCACCCCCAACTTAATTGAAGAATCATTTGATATTCGCTCCGTTTGC
Organism: Cornus suecica; assembly: GCA_963922005.1. Classification (NCBI taxonomy): domain Eukaryota; kingdom Viridiplantae; phylum Streptophyta; class Magnoliopsida; order Cornales; family Cornaceae; genus Cornus; species Cornus suecica. Next base: position 86,883,129 of record OY998239.1, on the reverse strand, counting down.
CAGTAGCTCATCTTTTAGCATCCTCAATTTAGTTAGGCATATTCTTTGGTCATTCCCATACACACTATTCGGATGATGGATAAGAGTCAAAATCTACAGGGAATATATTATCGAGATATTTCACACTCAAATCTCTTTTGTTCCCATCGTGACTCGAGTGCGTGAAGCCACTTGAATCAATTGAAGCAGAATTGGAACCTAAGAAGATTAATTTCTACCATTCAGATTATCCTGATGTGATCTACTTTTAGAAATCATACTTAAGAAGGATCAACTGGGTACAGGAACCCAAGTGTTAAAGGTGATGGACTAATTTCATTTTTATAGTATCAACATATCAAGCAACCAGAATCATGAATTCAAGTTTGGTTGAAAAAATAATGAATAAATGAAGTCCAATTATATGTGGAATATTTTATTCTCAAGAGTATATTCAAACTATCTTTAGAAATTTCAATGTCCGTAACAATCAATTTCTAATAATATTCGTGGAGAAACACATAGCAATCGTTACCTCAACAGAAAAAGAACACGGGTATAAATAATTACTTGGACGAAAAAACTTACTTTGCTTCACAATTAGGTCGACATGAGTGACAGATTCGACTTGCATAGTTTGCCTTGTGCATTGCATCAACAACAACCAAATCATACCCATCAGCATCACCCTGCCAGACAAGCAAATGATCAGGTGAAAGTGTTCAGAATTAAGAGAGACAATTGAACATAACAACCTTATGTTATTAACTTAGTTTGAGCAAAGGGCACCTTCGGCCTCTCAAGATATATGTTGTAGAACTCCGGTGCAGGATCTTTATTGTTTTTTTGCATGGAACGAATCCCATCCTGTTTCTCAAACCATTTCCAGGCAGGATAAACCTGTAGTTATCGGGAAAAAGAAAACATCATATAATGTCACAGCATCATAAAAGATTATAAACAAACAGACCCCAGCAGCAAGACAAGTTACTGCGATCCAATCGAGTTTTAAAATAAAATTTCAATACAAAAGGTAAAAAGCTTCATCACAGATTGAATTAAATTTCGATAACTAATTCTTATTCATGGTAATGCAAAATATATAATACATAATAATTTTCAACTAAACTAGTATAAAAAATTAGAGAAGGCATAGAATTCTTAAACCAAGTGCATGATACTAACAAAGTGCTTACTGTCAAATATTAAAAATTAAGCAATAGCAGGAGCTATCTAACAGAAAATTCACCTTTCAGTGACAGCAAACAGAAGTATGCAGAAGAAAATGACAATCTTAACACAAAACAAATGATGGAAAAGGACTCTATGTTCAAGAAGACTTGTAAAGTTTCCAAACAATACTAACACAGGAAACATAGAGGAAAACTAGAGCAGGTAATTCCACAATTATGCCTCCTCCTACCCCCGTTTTCTCTGTGTTAAGGTTCTTTCTTCTGTTGCAAAGTATAAATCTCCTAGAGAGGATATATTTGAGGTCAAAAGAGCTCCCAACACAATACTGTTGGTAGGATAAAAGTTGTGTTGGCTTAGTAAGATGAGCCCATGTTCAACATCAATATACATTCCCTGACTTCTCCAAAAACTGATACAAAAATTTATATCAAACATAAGAAAGAAAGTCTCACCAAAGTTATAGAACCTTCCTGCATAACATTACAGGATACGAAGAATCAAGCTCCACCAGAATTCATAAACACATGCACAACGTCACCATGAGTTCCCTGATTACTACATAAAATGATATTTTTTTCTTATACCACACATAGCAAACCAATTCTAACATTTAAATCCTTGTTGCATAACGCTACAGAATACGAAGGATCAAGCTCCACCAGATTCATTTACACAAATCTATACACATACCTATATTTATATTGAGAATTACACAATTACATATTAATACATTCATAAACGTACATACCCAAATAATGAATAGAAGTTGGTCACAACAATTAACTACTTGTAGTAAAAACGACTTTAATGTTTCATTTTCTGGCTTGCAGTGACATATACACGATTGCTGAGGGAAATCTTACTACACATGTTATTGAGGAGTTATGCAAATAAATAAAAAGGCATACTAATCCAGAAAAAAAACTTGCAGCAAGAATTAATCCAATGACAACATATTGCGACTGTACCTCTCCCAAAAATTCTACAACAAAATCCTCTTCGCCGAAACCACCTTCTTTGTTGCAAACAACACCAAGTCCCTGATGAACGTATCCCAATACAATTTCGAATAAGAATCAAAATTGACAAATTAATTTATAAAGAAAGACGAATATTGCTAATAAAATGAAACAATATTGTGTACATACCTTTCTATAAGCAACATAATTGTCCGCAGGACGACTATCAATGGCCTTCAGGATACATTCGCATAATTGTACAGTTCGTGCATCATGGTCTTCCTCAGCAGTTTCCAGGATCTCTTCAATAATAGGCTTCAAAAGATACATCATAGGAGTGTTTCCGGTGCCTGTGAAGCGCCTGACATGCTTATTCAAAGTACGGAGGAGGACATCTTCAATAAACAAATGTTTATCCAGAAGAGCCCAATCCTCGGGCATGGAATCAAGTAAAAGATTATGAGTGTATGGATCTATCCCATACACCTCTTGTTCTAGAACCTCATCTGCAAGCTGTTTTCGAGGTTTATAGTCCTTGACTTCCGGAATTTCCATGTCAGACTCCTCCGTGCCGCTTTTCTGCGAATTTAGCTTTTCAGCATAATCCTCAGGTAGTGACACTTGCATCTTCCTTGCCACTTCCTCCTCATCTGCTACAATAACATACCGATCAATGACTTCATATTTCCTAGTTACAGGAGGAACAAGGCTAGATTTTGTCATGCGAGCACCCCATTCACGGTCATCTGTCAGAGAATCAAACCCATCATCTACTCCAAAGTATCCATCTCTTGACACGCCAGTGCCACCTTCTGAGCGGAAATCCCCGTCGCTTTCTGTATCCGAGACAGTACTCTCACTGTCAGTCCTTGTTGCTCCAGATGACCGGTCAACGTCATCTGATGTCTCACTTCCTGAATCCATACTTTTTTTGTTCAACCTGGACAAACGCCTTTTAATTTCTCGATCAGATGCATACTCTCCATACTCAGAACCACCATTCACAAAGGATGTTCCATTACTCCTATACATGTGTTTCCTTTCAGTCACCTTGTTGAGCTTTTTATATTTTGAGGTAGCTGAGCAGAATCCTGCAGATGAATCGTCTTTCCAATTCTTCATTGTCTCATATGTCTCTTGTGAAGGCTTAGAACTTCCCTCCAATCGCGTGGCAAGTTTAATAAATAATGTAATAATGCGATTCATGTCTCTAGCGTCACCACGATTTTTCACTCTGCATGCACAAAATATGTAAGAAATAGTCACGAGCAGGATATTAAGATATGGAAGGAAGATCCATATACAAAAGAAATCAGTGTTTCCAACAATAAATATTGACACATCTTACAGGATTTAGTTTGACAAAAGTGCTAAGGTCACATGCAACATCCATTGTGGAATAATCAAGGTTTAAAAACATTGCACAATACCATTCAATTGAATAGATATCCCCATAGCACACACAAGCATACACAAGGCTGAGGTAGAGAACCCCCGAAATTCTCAAGTATGGGTGTTTACACATAATATGTCCTACAAGAATCAGCTAATAACTTCATGTTCATTGGTGGAATATGCCATGAGGTGCACTCAGATCACAAAATAATAAGAACCTACTATAGGGTTTATCCATTCTCAATGAAAGCTCTGTGGATTTCATAATTCAAACATTTGGTGCCGTTTCCAAAATTAGAAAGGGGAGAAAAGCATACTTTATTGCATCCCTGCACATTCGACTTATATCGTCCTTGACGGAACCCAAGCCGTGGCCAGCATAATAACCATTCTTCATTCTATCCTCTATTTCCGCGACCTGGTCAACAGGAAAAAGACAAGAATGTCAACTCTAAAGAGCTGATACCATAAGAGGTCTCAGATGAAACAAAGTATGGTATTACCTTGGGCACAAAGAAATCAAAGGTATTCTCCTTCATGATGTCTTTCAGACTTGAAGCAAGAAATTCCTTCATCCTCTTGTAGCCATTTTCAGATTTCTTGATGGCCAAACGCCTCAAATGGGCACCCCTAGATAAGATGGATGAGGACCTTCTGGCATCAAAAAGTTTTGTACGTTTGTACAAGTTCTGCCGAAAGAACTGATTTACAGAGTCTCTCCTGTCCAAACTTTCAAAATAATCTCTCAGTCCACTGGATTCTTCCATGTGAGAATCCAGACCATTATGAGTTCTAAAGACTGATGAACTTTTCTCATTTATGTGTTTAAGACTCTTTATTTTTGAATGCGAAACCCGGGACTTGATCCAATTAATATTTGGAAATTTATTCACCAACTCCTCAAATTGGCTGCAACCTCTGATATCTATATATGATAAACAAGCGAACGAGTGAAGAATTTCTTCAAGAATGCTGGAACTAACATTTGTGCAACCAAGGAGAACCAAGGAAGTAATTTTTTCTTTGTTGTAACCACTCTGCAAGCAAGAAAAAGAAGGGGAAAAAAAAATTAACCTGAGGAGAATTAAAAAACTGTTATCATATGTCATCCACACACGAGAAGGAAACCTACCATGATATCATGGATTGTGACATCAGTGCAATAACTAGTAACAGCTGACAAGTCAACCTGTCTGCAGATGTCCTTGTAGAACTTGACAACAGACCTCCAGTGCTTACAAGTTAAAGCAGCAAAAACAAGAGATTTCACATCAGCGCTAAGGAAATGAAAGATCCGAGCTAGCACACAACCATTGAGTAGACCCCAGCTCCCTGTCTCAATTCCAGAACTTGATTTTTGTTCTTCATTTAAAGTAGCATTAACAAGCAAATCATCAAACGTGCATTCAACCTTATGAACAGTTGATATGTCTTCCTCCATTTCGTACTCTTCTTCGCTACCATCAACCAGCAGCCTTGCTCTTTTGCCAGCACGAAATTGATCTGTGTTCATTAACAATGCATCTTGTGATTTTAGTACTTCCACAAAATAGACCTTACATGAGTACCATTTAAAAACACACAAATAAAGATCATGAGATCTAAACAAAACAGAGCTGCAAACAGGAGAAACCCTCACAACCAGATGAATCATGCAACGAAGAATACACAATTATGACCTGCAGGAACCGCACACAAGGTTTTGTTCCTGTTATTCTTATTACATAATAATTAATAAACAAATACTTGCATCAAAAGTCTTCAAGATAAATACAGAAAGATGGATTCTGCAGTATAGTGTACTAAAATTAGAGAACATCTACTATTTAATTTTAATTCGAAATGCCCAATAACATGCTTACATAGTTAAGTTAATTGCATAACACCAAAGTTTATATGAAGGATAGTATGTGATAGGAATGCAACCTTAAGAACTTAGACAAAGCACTGAGTGCAGGTGAGAGGAATAACATGGGCATTTTAGACATCTGTAACAACAACAATGACTGCACCCAAAGAGACATAATATGGTTTTCATTTTCTTGGATAAGGAAAACTGGGCCAATAAATAAAAAGATTTCACAAAATGGGCCAAATGTGGGGTACAAAAAACAAACTGTTAGTACTATAGCTGTGACAGCTAATCAGCATGTTTTAATGATTATATTACCGTCAAACTTACCAATCATAATTTTATTTCTTCTTAAGAAAAAGGTTCGTGTTAAAAATAAAATCAAGCCAAATGGCAAACCAATCCAGACTATAATTAAGCAGGGGACAGCGTTAATTCACTAGTAAATCATCCTGAAACAATATCCTTTAGTTCCTTAACACAAAACAGGAGTCGTCTGCAAATTCGACGGTATCAGTATGCTTGCATGATTATATTACAATCAAACTTACCAATCATTATTTACTTACTTTTTAGTTAAAGGATTGTGTTAAAAAAATTAATGGAGTGGACAAGATCAACCCAAATGCAAACCAATCTTGACTGTACTTAAGCAGGGGACTGTATTTAAAAAAGTAGGCTCATTTCCTTGTACGAGCACCACAAAAAGTAAAAAGAATTGCGGAAGGATTTCCTAATCAATCATCCTGAAAATATATATAGGAGTCCTTTCATAGGACTCAGACATACCTGATTTATGGAATTTATTACCGACAGCTGGGTAATACATGTGTTTCTCCATCTCCTTTTTTGGCTGTTTAGCAGTAATCCACGGATCTAAGACCTCATTTATAGCTGCAGCAAACTCCCTGCTCTTATATGATTTCATGACCAACTCATGAAGCTTCCCCCGAGTATAACCAATGAACTGTGGATGCAAGCTATGGAATGACATAGAAACTGTGGTGCTTCTATTAAGAATATCACTCTGTGAATTTATAAGAGAAGCTCCAAGACTATCACTGGATGTCGCATTTGTCTCTTGTTTGATACTGACAGCAGTCTCTGAAGCCTCCTCTGCAGCAGAAGTAACCGGAACCCAAACTTTATCAATTTTTCGAAAAGCACTGCTATTTTTCTGAATGATTCCTTGATCTACCAAAAGTTGCAGCTCTGAATACGACGCAGGCCCGCGTTCATGCCCAGCACCATCAAAGTAATACCAATCACCCAAGTGTAATTGCAAGTCATCTGCTGTGCAAAGACGGTCTTTTGGGCCACCAATAGACGTGCTACTGTTCCAAGAACCTTGTGAGTCTTGGTCTTGAATGACCTTAGGACGAGAAACGCCTTCTTCCGATGATCTTTTCGCATCGCCAGTTGCAGAGTGTGGCCGAGAGGACCTTGAAGAATATTTTTCTTTTCCTCTGACTTTTGTGCGAGATTCAGAGACGAATGATCCGTGGTCTTTGACCACACAAGAATTTATCCTGACCACTGGGAGCATGGTTCCTCTCACTCCTCTTACAACGACAGGTTTAGTTTGAGCCAATCTGCTGACAGAATTACAATCATTCAACTCATCCGGCAAGGAAAAAGCCCAAGGTGGAAGATCAAGCCTTCTACTCTGAGAAGGATAGTACAGTTCATCTTTTCTATGCCACCGAGGGTCCTCAAAACCGGACTTTGGCATCAGACACAGTGGGTATCCATCATTAAGGACATATTTCTTTTTCCAGGATCTATCTTGGGAAGCATCATCATTTCTCTTCCAATCCCCGCCCTTGCATGACAGTGTGCCAGAGAACCAGTCACAGGTATCGTCGCATGCAAATGCATTTTCTTTGTCAAAAGCTGCAGTTGAACTTGATTCTGCAGCTTCTTTTGAGGTAAGTTGAGTGCACCCCAACAAGCCCTCACCTGTTCCTTGGTCATACTGTTCCCCAGTGCAAGATCGATACCAAGTGAAATCTGGTGCATTCAATACAAAGACTTTTCCATGAGGTACAATAATATGCATGCATCTGGACATCTAACATACAGAAATTTATACAAAATGTATATAGTATAGTACAATTAACTGCAGATAGCATATATATTGAATTATAATATTAAATGACCAAGCACAAGGATATGTTTAACAGTATATACTTGGTGCTTGGTCAGTTCTTTCATTTCGGGCTGATAATATAAAAAAAAAATGGATGTTAAAAGGAAAATAGTGTCAGGTAACCAATATCTGGCACCTCCTTAAAGAGACTTGTTACCACAAACAAGCAGGAAAAAAAAAATTAAGAAGAAGAATACCATCGGAGTTTCCCCATCTCTCCCATTCTTCATGCTCAAACGTCATTTGCAGAACTTCTGCAGTATTTCAAGAGGCCAGAAATATGATAAGACCCTAACTACTAAAGATAAGGTTTATATAAAAAAAACAAATTGAACAAAGATATAAAGAATCTTAAGAAAATAAACGAAAGCTAAAAGAACAAATGATTACCCCCTACTGTCTCGAGTTCCTTGCCAGGAATAACAGTGACGCCCTCCAAAAATGCTCCTACTCTTTCGTCAATGTGGAGATCATCCAAACTCTCTGATGCAGCTAAATTGCCATCAGCATAGAAACTTGCCTCCGGCAAATTGGCTGGTGTTTCATCAACTACCTGATCACTAGACTGCACAGTATCTCCAACATCGGTCAATACATTCCCAGGGGCCTCAGGAGGGTTTACCAGCTGAGTTACGATGTCTGACGCAATGGACGGAAAATTCATAGCAGCCACAGGGGAAACCGCATTTTCAACAGTTACCCACCTGTCACTATCCAAGTGTTTAATCAAATGATCAGACACAATAAAGCCTTCTTCCAGAAGTGTCTTGAGGTCACATAATTTGGAAGGCCCACGTTCCAAACCAAAATGGTCAAGGTAGAACCATTTTCCAGTTGTTTTATCGGCCACCACTGGGACATGTGGAGGTGTGTCACATATATCCATGTCTTCTTCCATAGAAGGAAGTTCCTCACTAGTCCCATTAACCTGTGGAAATTCTTTACTTGGACTCTGACTCTGTTCTTGCTCCTGAGACTGCTGAGTAGGAGTTTTCTCAATGGAACTTTCATCATTATGCAAATTACTTCTATCTTGAGACTCTTTAGCTGAAAAATGTGAAACTCTTCCAGAATGATCCTTCTGATTGAGCTTCTCTTCTTTCCCTTTATTCGCATAATGGGAGTGTCGCATTTCACTTGCTCCGGTTCTTCTACTTGCTTCCCGGTAATTATTGGGCCTACTTCGATCATGTGGGGACCGGTCCAATAAGTTTGGAGTCCGCTCCCTGCGATCAAGATGCCGTACTCGATCTTGTGGAGACCATCCTGAATAACTAGGACTACGATTTCGGCGATCATAGTGGTGAGCTCGATCAAAAGGTGATCTTTCCCGGAATATTGGACTCCGATCCCGGTAATCATGGTAGCGGGCCCGGTCACGTGGGGACCTCTCAGCATGGCGTGGGCTCCTACCATGCTTGTCATAAACTGACCTGGCCGAGGAAGGATTTTCAAAATGCCTAGAAGAGTACTTGTCAGAGGAACTATTCCTCAATGAAGAAGAATTTTTATATGGCCTCTCAACAGAACTTCGTGAATACTGTTCCTGGCAAGCAGAACGATTGCCCCCCTCAGAAGTCCTAATGTTTTTCAAGCTTGTATAATCACTATACTCTCCATTGTGTTTCCGATCACTGATATCCAAATCATTACAATGCCGCTTCAATCGGTTTCCAGAGGTGTATTCTCTCCCATGATTTCTCCCATTGCTCTGTTCAATCTTCAGGGAACCTTCCTCTTCGAAAATTTTCGAACTGAGCCTTGGGTTTCTCTCTAGGCCAGTTTCCCACCTGGAAGACCTTTTCATCAGCTGACTTCCGCTTCTGTTTAATTCTTTTTCACCTGAATATTTCCCAGAAGGCGGCGGTGTCCATTCCCGGTCATATCTCCAACCCTTGTCCTTGGCTGAATCATCCCGGCGCATCTTGAGGTACCTATACTCATCCTTCGCCATTTCGCTCTTATGCCATCTTTCTGGAACAAACTCTCCTTTCTCCACTTCATTGTTGGAGCCTCTCCAAGAACCAAACTCCTCCCTTTCTGGCTCCCTTCTTCTGAACTTCTCCGGAACATCATCGCCCCGAGACCTCCCAGAACTGAATTCCCCTTTATCTGCATCCCCCTTTCGCCACTTCCCATGAAGAAACTCCCCCTTGTCTACTTCACCTTTCCTCCAGCTCTCAACCACGAACTCTCCCTTCTCGATTTCGCTCTTGATTTTGAATTTCTGTGGCTTTTCGGGAATGAACTCCCCATTCTCCACCTCCCCTTTTGGCCACTTCAATGAACCTAATTCACCTTCTTCTACTTCCTCCTTCTGCTCCTTATCTACAAACACTTCACTGTTGTCAACTTTTCTACTATTTACTTCTCTCTTACCTAACTCTGTTTTCTTACCAAACTCCTCTCTTTTCACCTTCATCTTCATCTTTCGCTCGGTGAACTTGAGCGCCTTTGAACTGAACTTACCATTGTTGCCTCCGCAAAAAGTCTCTGAAATCGAAAATCGCTCCATAACAGGCTGCAAAGACACACATGCAATGCCTCCATCGCCCATGGAAGTCCAATCAGTGCCCTTAAAACCCCGCGAACCCTAATTCTCCCCTTCACCGGGGCTATCGATGCTCATACTGCAATTCCTTCACCGCTATCAATCTTCACAGCAACCAAAAGCCCTAATTTCAACCCGAAACACAAAACACGAAACCAATTATACACCAATTCGTCACCGTAACAATGTAGGGTTTCGAAAACAAGCGCGCATGGATAACAATAAGCTCAAAAACTTAAATCGAGAAATAGAAAAGGCGTTGAAATCGAAACCCTAGTGCATGAATCTGAAGACAAGGAGAGAGAAGATGACTTACGACGAAACCAAGAGCTGAGCCGATGGATCGACGAGCGAAGCGAATCTTCAGAGCTTCCGGATCGAACAACGTACGGAGATGGAGTCGAAGAAGCACACAGATCGACGAACACCGTGAGAGAATTACCGGGGACGAATCTCTGTGATAAACTCTCTCTATATCTATATGTGTTATATGTGTGTGAATATATATTGTGTGTGTTCTATCTCCATATATCGTTTCTTAGTTGTTCTTGGTCTGCAAAGACGAAACCTTCGTGTTCAATTTTATTTATTTTTCGTTCTTTGCCCTTTTCCGTATTTATTAAGGAAGTCAGAACTCAGAAATTAACAAAAATTAATATACGCTTACAAGTGAGGGACCCTTTATTAGATACTGTATTTTTTTTGTATTTTTTTTGTTTCGAGAACCTTATATGAACGTGTATCTATATTGGAGCTGCAAATAAATTGAACCGAATTGAGTTTTGGAATATTCAAATTCGGTTCATTTACTAAACGAATCTAGAAAATATGTTCAAGTTCGGCTCATTTACTTAACGAACGAGCACGAGCCGAACTCCTAATTTAACGAGTCAAACCCAAGCTTACTCACAAACGACTCGTTTCAGTTATAACATATATTACTTTTGTCAATAGTTGTCTGGATTGAGTTATTTCCACTAATATAAATTTTTATGAATGATTTTTATGTTATGATCGCATAATTCTTATAATTTTTTCACAACAATCTGTATAATTTGTTCAATTTGGACACTTTCTCTTTGTCAAATATAATATAATTTTACTATTTAACTTAGACGAACTTATTCACGAGTTTGGCGAGCCGAGCTTAGTAATGTTCAAGCTCGGCTCGTTTACTAAACGAACCTACAAAATGTGTTCAGGCTCAGTTCGTTTCCTAATTGAATGAGCACGAACCGAACCCGAATTTGCTCACGAACGGCTCGGTTCATTTGCAGCCCTAATTATACTAGCATATTGTTTAGGGTGCGTTTGGAAAGCCTGTTTTTTTTATTTGTTTTCTGTCTTCAAATATAAAAACTGTTTTTGTATTTGTCTTTGTTTTTTTCAGCAAAAAACTAAAAACAAAAAAACGTTTGGATGAAAATTTGTATTGAAAAATAAAATGGTATTGGTGGGCGGCGGTGACCGGCGGCGGCGGTGGTGGTGGGTGACTGGCGCGGCAGTGACAGCCGGTGGCGGGGGGTGGTGGTGGTTGGTGGCAGCGGCGGCGGGGGAGGTGGTACCCTAAACAGTGAAAAAACTCAAAAAACAACTAAAAGTTGTATTTGGTATTTTCACCACTTTTACACACTATTCACAGAAAACAGTTTTTTTGGGAAAAAAAAAGTGAACAGTAAACGCGTTTGCCAAACGTATTTTTTTTTTAACTGGATGAACAGTAAAAAAACAAAAACTGTTTTCTCGTATCCAAACGGACCCTTAAGATATGTGTATTAGGGTATTAGTTTAAGATGGTATCATATTGGTAAAAATAACTTAAGATGGTGTATCATTTGATATTACATGAAATTTTAAACATTTATTGTTTTAAGATATGTGTATTATTAGTTTAAAGTAATACTGAATTAGTTTATCCTTCTCATTTTCTTTCTTGGTCTTAAAGCAATCTTCTTTCATTTAAGTTGAAATTAGAGTTTCTTAAGCTCTGCTTGGTATAGAACTTTAAAAACTGTTCTTGGAAACAGTTTTTTGAGAATGAAAATAGTTTTTTCAGTTCAAAATTTCACTTAGTTAGTAAAATTACAAAACAGTTTTCAAAAAATAAAAATTCAAAAATTTCCTTGATTGCATTTATTATGTAAACAAAATAATTATAGAGTACAATATAATAAGTTAGGAAATATCACACATTCTAAAATTATATAATATTATACTATTCTCATAATACTGAGAATAAGAAACAAATAACACACGTTTCATAAAATATTTGTTTAACAAGTTTCCAATAATAAATTATATATTTTTGTCTCATAAATTTAAACTAATATATAAAATTTTATATATTAAAATTTATCTTATATTAATTAAAAATATTTTATTATTAAATAATATTTTATTATTTAATATAATATATTATTAATATCAAGCAATATATTTTAATCAAATTATATATTTTTATCTCATAAAATTAAATTAATAAAATTTTATTATTTAATATAATATGTTATTAATATCAATTAATATATAAATAAAACTATATATAATAAATTATATATTTTTATCTCATAAATTCAAACTAATATATAAAATCTTATATTAATTAAAAATATTTTAATATTAAATAATATTTTATTATTTAATATAATGTATTATATATTTAATAGTAATATTATTATATATAATAAATTATATATTTTTGTCTCATAAATTCAAACTAATATATAAATTTTGTGTATTAAAAGTTATTTTATATTAATTAAAAACATTTTATTATTTAATATAATATGTTATATATTTAATAAAATTATTATGGATAATAAATTATAGGATTATTTGCACTCACACCCCCTGAGGTTTTGGTCAATTGCAGATAATGGCTGGTCAAAAAGAGTGCAGTCCCAACACCCCCTGAACTTTCAATTTTGTTGCAATGACACCCCTAAATGGGTTTTTTGACCTTGAAATTACTCTTGTGCCCTTGCTTCATTATAAAATGACTTGAAATTACTCTTGTACCCTTGTTGGTTAATTCAATAAATTACTAAATTATATTAAAAAAAATAGATTACTAAACTGTAATAAAAAAATAACTATTGCTTTTAAGTCTAAATAATTATTATATTAATATTTTACCAAAAACAAAACTAAAGGGTTATAAATAATAACCATTATAAGTATTACATATCTAATAACATATATACTATTTCTTACAAACCTATAAAAAAAATATTTCTTTATAAATAGTATATATTATAAATAATTAACAATTTTAGTGGGATTTGATAATATAATTATATTTGTTATTCAATGTTATGTAATAATAATTACTAATTTTAGTAGGAGTCTCAAAAAAGTTTTGCAACATTAAAGTATAAATAAGTATACTCCTATTTATTTAGATAAGTAACAAGAGTAAACACAAAAAGAAAATAAATAAATAAATATTGGTTTAACTTTTTAATTAGTATATAGTTTAGTGGGATTTTGAATACTTGATATTTCGTTGAAAGTTAAAAAGAATTTTGTATTTGATGTAAATATATAGTTTAGTTGAATTCAGTAGTATTTCAAACATTTAATGGTGTGAAAATTTCTAATATATAAATAACAAGAGTAAAATAAAAAATAAATATTGCTTTGACTTTTATCGATAATATATAATTTATTAAAATTTAATAATAACTAATATTGTGAAATGTCGAAATTACCCCTCGATTAAAATCTACACCTCACCTCATTACACCACCCTTATTATCAAAAAATCTATAATAAATAGATAAGACATATAGTATATAAATATAATTTTATTTTAAATACAAAATTCAAAAATATCTAAAATGAAAATCTATTTAGAAATAAATTTTATCACTAAAAATATTTCATCAACTATAAGTCGGTTACGCCATAGAGGACGACTTTGGGATTCGATTTCAATTTTGGGTTCAATAGAGATTAAAATAAGAGAGTTTGAAGATGAGAAATTCAATGTTTGATTTATTTGAAAGAAAGATAAGAATTGGGCGTGAGATTTCAAAACCAACAATCAAAGGTTTTCTTTTAGGGACATAAAAGTCATTTCACATGTTGTATATAGGTCTCATGTAACAAAGGATAAAGCTGAAGGGCATATTGGTCTAAAAACTCATTTAGGGATGTCATTGTAACGAAATTAAAAGTTCAGGGGGTGTTGGGACTACACTCTCTTTAACCGACCACTATCTACAATTGACTAAAACCTCGAGGGGTGTCAATGCAAATAACCCTAAATTATACATTTAAACATGAAACTTTCCATGTTAGTGAACACCCCCTTATTTTCTTGTTTTTGAGAACAACTTAAAGTTGTTATCCAAAAATTGATACTATTGAACTTGAGTTTCCAAAAATTATTTTACAAAACAACTTGCTAAGTAGGAAATTTTAGATGTTTTCTGTTTTTTACAACTCAAAATATAGAAAACTGTTTTCATAATTCTATACTAGACAGACCCTAAATCTCTCATTAGAACTTGTTGAATAATAGAATAAAAGAAAAATTATTGATAAGTCCTAATTTTGAACATCAATTTCAAATAAGTCGTAAAAATAATTTGGTAGCACAATTAAGTCCTACTTTTGAGGTGTATTTACAAACAAGTTATATATTTCTTTTAATACCAATATTACCCTTTTCTTTTATTACCTATCATTTTTATTTCAAATTGTATTAGTTTTCTTTATGACTATCATTTTGTTGGAAAGTAATAGTTAGTTTTGTGAATTTTATTTATTTTTATTTCACTATTAATGGGTTACAGATTATGAATTACATTGTGTAGCAGTTTATTTTTAAAGTTATACTTTATGGATTAGTAGTGTTACTTTAAAATGAAAAATAAAATAAAATAAAAGAGTAAATTTTTAAATAAGATATTTTTGTTATACATATATTAAGCCTATGAATACAAATTTTTAAATAAGATATCTAAAGTTATACATATTTTTTTCTTAAATTTTTTTTGTTCAAAGAGTATAATTTTAAATAAGATATTAAGCCTATGATTTAATAATGAAATTTCAAGGAGTAATGTGTAAATAGATTATGAATTTACTTATTGATAGGTTATTATTAAAGGGTAATATGGAAAAAATAGTTTACAAAATTTTAAATTTGAACTTGTTTGTAAATATATCTCAGAAGTATGACTTAATTATGTTACTAAATTATTTTTAGAACTTATTTAAAAATGAGGTGCAAAAATAAGACTTATCAGTAATTTTTCCTAAAATAAATGGAGAGGGTACAAATTGGAATATGATAGAAAATTATTGTCTTCATTTTTTCTCTCATTTGATCAGTTCAGTAAGTCATCTAACGGTCATTTGGTCAACAAATACAACTAAATTATACAATGGAATTTTGATCGGCCAAGTAACTAGATCTGAATAGTTGATCCTCTCGTTAGAACTTGTCTGACTGATTGAGAAAATGAAGAGGATACGAATTGTAGTATGATTGGGTAATCAACTGTGGGCCAAAGATGGACTCATGGACTCGCTAATTGGGTTATGGGCTTAATGGGTTTCATATCACTAATGGGTGACTAATTCCCTAATATGCTTTTGCCTCTATGATAAGGGTAATCAAGCATGGGCCGGCTAATTGAGTTAAAAATAGCGCAAACTTTTGTTATTCCAATTAATTAACACTTTGATGTAAAGTAGAGCTGACAAAATGAAATATAATATGGTAATACGATATGAATACGACATAAATTAAAATGATTATGGTTGACTATAAAATGGTTAAAACTGTATAAGGATCGACCTGAACACGATACGAGAATATAAGGGTCAACCCGAACACGATACGAATAACCTGAACACGACACGTTTAACACGATTATATTTATATTTATTTTTTCCTCTTCTCTAATTGGTCATGGATTGAAATATATCATTAAACTATTATTGGATCGTGTTAAATTCAATTTAATTTTGTTAATAATAAGTTAAATAGTTCGTTCGTGTTGGATTGTGTTAAATTTAATTTAATATATTATAATAAATAAGCTAAATAGATTACATGAGTCAACACAGATAATATTTTTTTCAACATGACACGAACGCGATCAACCGACAATCAAAGATACCTAAAAAAAGAATATCTTGATAAGAAAATTTTGGATGAATCCGTTCCAAAACATCAAATGATAACCGAAAATAGAAAAAAAATCATTATGACTTGCTTGTTCCTGAAAATATTTTATCATCTAGACGTCGTAGAAAGTTATAATTCTAATTTGTTTCAATTCAAAGAATAGAAATTGTATGGACATAAATCCAGTATTTTGCAACAGGAAGAACGTTAGTGTAAAGTGCTCTACGGTTGACAGTGAAATTCAGATTTGAACAACGACATCTTACTAACTTATGTTCTGAAATATTTAATAATTTTGATGCAAACTTTTTACATATATATATATATATATATATATTCCAATAGTTAATACAAGTGATTACTCTATATCTATTGACACAACTACTAATGTTGGGATACTTAGGGCCCGTTTGATAGGCGGTCCGGTCCGGTCTTATCTGGTTTGGTTTGGTCTGGTCTTATCTGGGTAGTATTCTGAAAGTCTGTTTGGTAAAGCTATCTGGTCTTATTCAAGTTGTTTGGTCTTATGTTTGGAAAAAAATATAAAAAATAAAAAATAATATATAAATTTCAAAAAATATATTAAGTATGAAAAATATATAAAATTTGAAAAATTATTAAAAATTTGAAAATAATATAATAAAATCAAAAATAATATATTTTTCAAAATTTATAAATTATTTCGAATTTTTATATTATTTTTTTATTTTTTTATATTATTTTCAAATTTTTTATAATTTCTCAAATATATATATATATATATATCTAATTTTGTATATTATTTTTGAATTTTATATTTTTTTCAAATTTTATACATTATTTCAAATTTTTTATATTATTTTTCAAAAGTTATATATTATTTTGTAAATTATATATATATATTTAAAATTTTATATATTAATTTTGATTTTTATATATTTTTTTCGAATTTAATACATTATTTTAAAAAAATTATATTATTTTTCAAATTTTATATATTATTTTCGAATTTTATACATTATTTTTTATTTTTTCTATTATTTTGGAATTTTTTTATTTTCCCAAATTTTAAATATAATTTTTGCATTTTATATATATTAATTTTGAATTTTATATATATATATATTCCAAATTTTATACATTATTTCAAATTTTAACTTCATTTACACCCCTGAGGTTTGTTCTATCTTCATTTTGACCCCCTCAGGTTTGCATATCTTCATTTACACCCCCTACTGTTCAATATTCTCATCACTTAGACCCCCTGAACGATGACATCAACCTGAATTTTTTTTAAAATCCCTAAACTACCCTCAATGTGTTATCCTTGTTCTGTTTGGAAACAAGGATAGTGCTTTTATCAATTAGACCCCCTCCCATCATTTAATAATTTAATTTGTATTAAATTTTCATAATATATATAAAATTCAAAAATATATATAATAAAATTTGAAAAATATTATAAATTCGAAAATAAACATAAAATTAAAAAATATATAAATTTCGAAAATTTTTTTTTTCAAAAAAACATATTAAATTTCGAAAATAAATATAAAAATCACAAAAAACATAAAAAAATTGAAAAAAATATAAAAAATTCAAAAAAACATATAAATTTCAAATATATATATTAAATTTCAAAAAAAATTATAAAATCGAAAATAAATATAAAATAAAAAACATATTAAATTCAAGACAAATATATAAAATTAAAAAAAAAACCATATAAAATTCTAATAATATATATTAAATTTTGAAAATAATTATAAAATTCTAAAAAAATATAAAAAATTATAAAATTTGAAAATAAATATAAAATTCAAATATATATATATTAAATATAAAAAAAATACTAAATTCGAAAATAAATATAAAATTAAAAAAACAATTTTTAACCCTCTCTCTCTGAGATGCCCACACAGCACACACACACACATACACAGACGCACACACACATATATATAGATCTATACATATATCTATATATGTATGTATATATATACTGTGCCGATGCCGACCCCCTCCCACCGCTCCCCGTCGGCGCCGCCCCCTCCCACCGCCTCCCCGTCGGCGCCCCCCCTCCCACCGCTCCCCGTCGGCGCTGACCCCTCCCACCGCCGAAAATATGTGTGTGTATATATATATATGTACAGATCTATATATATTTGTGTGTGTATATATATACGTGTGTGCGTGTGTGTGTGTGTGTGTGAGTCTGAGAGAGAGATAGAGGAGAGAGAGAGATATATATATATAAATTTAAATTGAATAAATGTTGGGGTTGGGTTGTTTGGTTTGAGAGTTAGATTGATTTTAAGGGGGTGTTTGGTTTAGGGTTTAAATTGATTTAGGGATTAAATTGATTTAAAGGGTGTTTGGTATAAGGGTATTTTAGACATTTCACACCATGAGGGGGTGCAAATGAAGATATGCAAACCTGAGGGGGTGTAAGTGATGATAGGACAAACCTCAGGGGGTGTAAATGAAGTTATCCCTTTTATATATTATTTTCAAATTATATATATTTTTTAATTTTATATAGATTTTTCAAAATTTATGATCCAATGTGTTAAGACAATTGTATATAAGACCACTTGAGACCATCATTTTTGGTTGTCTCAAATTACCCATTTTGGTCCTAAGTGGTCCTTGTTTTTTTGGAACCGTGTTGCCAAACAGTGTCTGGTCCCAAAAAAGTCATTATGAGACCGGACCACATGGGACCGGACCGCGAACCAAACAGGGCCACCCATGTGGTCCGGTCTCATAATGACTTTTTTGGGACCAGACACTGTTTGGCAACACGGTTCCAAAAAAACAAGGACCACTTGGGACCAAAATGGGTAATTTGAGACAACAAAAAATGATGGTCTCAAGTGGTCTTATATACAATTGTCTTAACACATGAGATCATAAAATTTGAAAAATCTATATAAAATTAAAATATATATATAATTTGAAAATAATATATAAAATTAAAAAAAATAATATAAATTTTTTGAAATAATGTATAAAATTTGGAATATATATATAAAATTCAAAATTAATATATAAAATGCAAAAAATATATTTAAAATTTGGGAAAATAAAAAAATTCCAAAATAATAGAAAAAATAAAAAATAATGTATAAAATTCGAAAATAATATATAAAATTTGAAAAATAATATAATTTTTTTTAAAATAATGTATTAAATTCGAAAAAAATATATAAAAATCAAAATTAATATATAAAATTTTAAATATATATATATATATAATTTAAAAAATAATATATAAGTTTTGAAAAATAATATAATTTTTTTGAAATAATGTATAAAATTTGAAAAAAATATAAAATTGAAAAATAATATACAAAATTAGATATATATATATATATATATTTGAGAAAATATAAAAAAATTGAAAATAATATAAAAAATCAAAAATAATATATAAAATTCAAAAAATAATATAAAAATTCGAAATAATTTATAAAATTTGAAAAATATATTATTTTTGAATTTCTTATATTATTTTCAAATTTTTTATATTTTTCACACTTAATATATTTTTTGAATTTTATATATTATTTTTTTATTTTTTTTATTATTTTCTAAACATAAGACCAAACAGCTTGAATAAGGCCATAAGACCAGACAACTTTACCAAACAGACTTTCAGAATACCACCCAGATAAAACCAGACCGGACCAGATAAGACCAGACCAGACCAGATAAGACTAGACCGGACCGCCTACCAAACGGGCCCTAATTAATTATCGATTGGGTCCCACTGTATCATTCACTTGTATCCTATAGACAATATCAAATTAAAAAGTTAGTTCACGATTACAAGATGGATATACATGGTAAGTTATTTATGTATTGATGGGTATAAAAACTCTAAATTTTGATAAAGAAGTTTGAGTTAATTAAAAAGAAAATTCTTAGGTGATTACATCGTTCTAAACAATTTAGAGCAAAGTTGCTGGAACTTACTTCTCCCCCGATAAAATTCATTTTGGGTGACTTCACCCTGAATTCACTCTATTTTTAATTTAAAAAATTGTAAAAATATTCACATAAATATCAAGATATTTGCCATGAAAATTTTGTTTGTTACAAAATTCTTCAACATTCCCAAAGTTACCCAATAATTTATGATTTAACTAGGATAGGATAATATTCAAGTAGAGAGCTAAATTTATGATATTTTTGCAAGTTCTCTTTTACTTCTTTATAATTCAGTTACTCTAACCTTTCTTTATTCTGACCATTTTTCCATTTTATTGTAGTTTCTGTAGTGGTTGTTCTCATTCTTATTTCTTTTACCTTATCTTTATAACTATACATGTAGAGAAATTAAATCACCAAAGAAAACAATAGTTAATTTTAAATTGAAAATTGAGATTTAATATTTGTTTTTAGAAAAATCATAAACACATGTGAGTTGTCAAATAACATAATATAGAAGAATATATCAAAAAAAATCTAAAGAGAAAATATAATAACAAGTTATAATTTATACGGGTGGCAAAAAAACCCGCCCCGCCCCGTTTAGCTAACCGGGGGGTATGGGGCAAAAGCAAAATTCCCCGATTATAATCGGGGAAGGGTATGGGGCACCCTCACTCTGCCCCGAACCCGCCCCAATTAGCTATATAATATATATATATATCTATATATATGAATAAACATGTATTGACGGATTGTTTATTATGCTTTTGAAATCTTTGATTTTGATTTCATATAAATTTATTGTTTGATTTTGATCTCTTATAGTTAGGTTTAATTTTGGAATTTTATTGTTATTTGGGGGAAAAATAATACGTAAACCAGCGCACATGTGTTGCAATGGTATAATCTCACTCCCAAATTGGGAATGTGAGGAGTTCGAGCCTCTTAGGAGGCATTTGTGGGTGTGGTGTATGAGTTTTTTAGCATTTAAAAAAAAAAAAAAAAAAAACGTAATCGAGGCTGGGCGGGGAGTTGGCGGGTACGGGACGAGGCGGGTCAGGAAAATAAAAATTAATCGATAACGAAATGGGAAAAAATAATCGGGTTCGGGGACGGGGCGGGTGATACCTGTCCCGATCCGCCCCATTGCCATCCCTAATAATTTATTATGGTAAACGAGTAGCAAGATAATCCTTTCTACAAGCTTTTGAGTTTCAACACTTTATTGTAAATGAGAAGGGATGGAGTGCATGTGTGCCGAGAAGGAGGGGCAAATTTCCCTCTATAGTTCCCATTTATGAATTTTCTATGTAAAAATATCCACATAAGAGGAAAGAAGTGTACATATGATATTAAAAATAGTTGTCAAAACAAGAGAGAAAAAAAAGTATATCAACAATTGGAAGGAAAAAGGAATTAAATAGAAAATTAGTTTGGAATGAAAATATATATAAATATATATATATGAAAGTATCACAAATTGGCCTTATGACAAAATATGTGATTTTGGAGGAAGAAATTTGATTCAAGTGGTTTTAACATAAATTATTAAATAGAAGATGTAATACTGTTTTGTTTAGGAGTGAAAATGTTTGACTCGACTGGCCATCAGGAAATTCTTCATGGATAAACACTAAACAATTGACACAATTAACTTATTTAAGTAATCATACAATTAATCATCCTCGGTTCAGATTGAGAGGTTCTATATGTATAATGTTTAACTAAATTTCATAATGATATTTTACGACTTTTTTCCCTTACATTGAAGGTTTGTCTTGGTTAACTATTATGATGTGGAATAGAAAATACTATTTAGTAATCAGTTGCATTAAAGTTGCTATGTTACTATAATCATAGATAATTCACAAAAATACAATTTCAATAAATTATTATATGAGTTAAGCGTTAAAATGATTAAGCATGCACATCATTAAACATGTGTGTAAGGACAAAATATCAGGCCCAATCTAGTATCAAGAAGACTCAAAGCTCAGTTGGAGCAGCCCATCAATCACATTAGAAAACTCTAGAATTACTTTGACTACAAGTAATGATCCATTGAACTATTAGGAAATGGGGAGATAAATAAGGGACAAGGGCCACGCCCCAAGAAATTAGGGACGTGATAGGAGAGAGTGGTAAGATTAGCGGGCCAAAAAGCCTACTAAAATTTTGTATAAATATGATCTTAGAGCCTCAATAAAATTTATTCTGAGTGTGAGTAAAAAATTATACTTATATTTTGGCACCGTCTGTGAAAAGGGAGGCGTTGTCATTCCCAAAGCATCTCCTGAAGAACGAGGAGGGGCCAGCCGTTACGAGGAGGGGCCAGCCGTTACGAGGAAGGATCGTCTGTTTTTTTTTAAAATTCAAACGCCACACGTATCGCCTCATCATTATGCTGACATCACTTACCCCAGCTGGCAACCATATCATTAATGAGATTCGGGTCGAGCCCATGTTCCGACGGATCAGATCCGAAGGGGCCAGTGTAAGGGTTGAAAATATAAAGCACAATCCAGTATCAAGAAAACTCAAAGTCCAGTTGGAGCAAGCCCATCAATCACATTAGAAAATTCTAGAATTACTTTAACTACAAGTAATGACCCATTATATTAGGAAATAAGGAGACAAATAAGGGATGAGGGCCACGTCCCAAGAAATTAGGGACTATGATAGTAAAGAGTGGTGAGATTGCGGGCTAAAAAACTCACTAAAATTTTATATAAATATGACCTTAGAGCCTGTAAATGCAGAAAAGTTACACAATAATAATTGGGTAAAAATTTGGATCTTCTTTTCATTCATCAAAGCCATCTATTTATACAAAATTGTCAAGATGGGTGAAGCCCATGTATCCAAGTTAATCAGTCCCTTAAATCAGGGGATTTGATCAACTCTCTCTTTTTTAGGACTTTTTATTCCATAATTGGACTACTCCTTGTATTGTGGATCACTTAACTTCTAGACTTTTCTATAGGCTCATTATTTATTCAGCCCATTAGTTTTCAGCCCATTCGTCTTCGGCCCATCAGTCACTGGCCCATCAGTCGTTGGCCCATTAGTCCTGTGGCCCATCTACGATTGGGCCAGACATTTTTAACCATTACACAGGCCCCTGAGGTTATGGGTTTTTTGAAAAAAGCCCATGACCGATTTTTTTTTCTTCAAATACTGTTATATACATATACATTCATGCACTTTAGGGAAAATGGGGTTTGATGAGTTGTCAACCATTGATGAGCATTTATTGGCATTTGAAATGTACGGCCACCACTCCCTTGATTGTAGCTCCATGACAGCTCATCGTGGGTCGTGACCTTCGGACTTCGTGCAACCCTTTGGCATCCTTCTCCTCTTCTATAAAACCCATCCTTCTTCATTTTACTTCATATTTCATACATTGTAATTTTCTGCTCCAGCTTCTCTATTTCTTAACTCTTTATCTCTGGGTTCTTATTTCTTTGTTCTTGCAACAATCCTTCCTGTCGGTCGTCCCAGATCTTTTGATAGGACAGAAACCTGCTGCTACCCAAAGCTTCTGTGACTCTTCGTTCACTAATCTGAGTAAGTCGACCGGTCATTTCTTTTCCTTTCTTTTAATTTTCATCTCTACCTCCTTCTGTCTCTTCTACCTTTCTTTAGAATCATGTCTGATAGTGATGATACCCGTTCGGTTGAAGAGGTCATCTTATCGTCTGCTACTGGTATCGATCCTACCAGTAGCGATAGTCCCCAGTCCAGTCATCAGGGAGCCTCGCAAAAAGCTCCCCAAAATACTGACATTCCTGGTTCATCCCAGACTGAAACCGTGAATCCCAAAGGCCCCGAACCGTTTGTAGTTGCCCCACTTAAAAGAGTTCGACCGGAAGTAGACGTTAAACACCTTCGGGCTGAGACCCAAGTACCTAGGGATGTTGACGTATCCCCTTACCCAGGTTATCTTGATTTTACCCAGAGTCAGGGACTAGCTCCCGGTAGCATTTTGCTATCGGCATCCCACCTTAGGGTTCTAAGGTTTCCCCTTCATCCCTTCTTCCATTATGCGTTCTTCATGCTGGGCTTACACCCCCTTCAGTTGAACCAGAATAGCCTTAGGATCATGTCCATGCTTCTGTTGTATAATAGGGACCTAGACCTTAATTTAGGCTTAGTAGACCTACTCTTGTGCTACTTTTTCCAAAACGCCCGAGCGAGTAAGGGTAGATACAATATTTTCCCTTTCCAGGGTCGCAGCATATGCATCGATACTGAAAAGTCGGATAAGGGATTGAAATAAAGGATGGTAGTAGTGAGTGGTAACTGGTCTTATCCCTTCTCACGTATATTCCTGATCCCAAGAGTCTTTGGTACCATCCGTCTCCCCATCTACCGTCCCCTTCATAAAGTCTCCTGCCTTTGCGAACACTGCAATCTCCATCGGGGAGATTACGCTTATAAATTCCTGGGTTATGAAGATAAGGACCTTCCCCTTACTTTTATAAGACAACGCATAGGCCTCCTAAAAACCCATGTCTGGGGAAAAGCCCGATCAGCTACTGACCTGCTGACTTTGGAGAACTTAGAGTCAATTTCTAATTTGGGCGCTGGTGTTGACATGATGGACTTGCCTGACAAACCTATGTCCGCCAGAATCCATGAAGTTCCCGAAAGGATTGCTCTTGTTGATGTTGTGCCATTGTCAACAACACCGCCTTCGACTTCGGCACCTCCTCCTGCACAGAGCTCGACAGTGCCACTGGCACAGAACCCCGGAGCTCCACCTCCACCTCATGTCAATGCTCCGACTGTGAGGACCCGATCCAGTACAACCGGTGAGGTGGGTACTAAAAGGACCAGGACACAAGTTGATAATGCTTCTTCAAGCAAAACTCCTGTTGTCCCTGAATCATCCCAGGCTTTGATTCCTTGGGAGCCTAAATTCCTGTTGCCAGATGGGACACCAGTCTACGTTGATTAAATCACCCTTAATCAGCCAGAAGCTCTCCGGGCTATGGCTAAAGGGATCTGAACACCTGTTGATAGGGTTGCCCAGACCAAAATTACCAGAACTGATCTTGCCAAGAGGACTTCAGTAATGGTTATGGAGGTAAAGATTTTGTTTAATCTTGTGTTCTTAGTTTTATTTATTAATCGCCTTTTCGTGTAATAACCCTTCCTTTACTGTGTAGTTTCTCTACGGTGTTCAGGCCTACAACAACCTCCTTGAGACTGATGTCAAAGAGATGGCCTGTATGAAGGCCCAAATAAAGCATAATGACATCCACCGGGTATCTCTGGTCAAGGAGGCGGATGGTCTTCGCCAGACCGTTTCCGAACAGAAGACGCTTTTGGAAACTGGTGAAGCGGAGATGCGAGCCCTGACTGCCGAAAAGCTAGTCCTGGCTGCTGAGCTGGAAAAAATAAGGGAAGCTGCCAAAAAGATGGCAGCCGAAAAGGCTGAGTCAGATAAACTCTTGGCTGAATCAGAGAAGCTTCTGTCCCTTGAGCGGGAAAAAGTAGAAGTGTGCCGACTGGGTGGGCTTGACATGTACAAAAGATACAGTGTTATTTGTGACATCCGAGCGGCCAGGGCTTGGCGACAGAGGCATGAAATGGAACACATCCCTCTAGAATCCCGGGAATTCAAGATCGCAAAGAAATTCGACACCTATATGGGAGTGCCTGTGCCTTATGAAAACCCTCATTCCTCTGAGAAAGAGAAGCGCTATGCTGTCATCCTAAAGGGGGAAGAATACCATCCTCCTGATCAGTAGCTTAGGCAATTTTATTCATTTTTGTTCCCATTAAAGGGTTAATTTTTTGTAATTTCTCTCTTTATCAATGAACAAGAGCTTTTTCACTATTTTCCGTATTTTCCCACCCTTGTTTTGATTCTAATGCTTGTAGTTTAACCATTTGTTTAGACGATTGCGCCTTCGGGCATCTGGCGTTTGGTCAAATCAAACTCTTAGGAACATTTTAACGAAAAATTTGAGCCTTTGGGCATTTGGCCCCTGAGGCTATATTTTATCCCTCTGTTTTAGTTCAAATCAGGTTTTGAACTCAAACACTTAGGAATATTTTTAATAAAAAATGGAGCCTTCGGGCATTTGGCCCCTGAGGCTATGCTTTATCCTCTTGTTAGTTCAAATCAGGTTTGAACTCAAACACTTAGGAATATTTCAAACGAAAAATAGAGCCTTCGGGCATTTGGCCCCTGAGGCTATGCTTTATCCTCTTGTTAATTCAAATCAGATTTGAACTCAAACACTTAGGAATATTTTAATAAACATGAATCACTTGTATAAAAGTAGAACCTATTTTTATTGAAATGAACTCGAAAATCATGAAGCAGAGGTGCCGGACATCGGGCACAGATGCTTTGTAAAAAAGATGTCATAGCAAGACATCGCTTTATTTCTTAACAAGAAAAGTAACTATCTAAGGATAATACCTTTTTAACTGATAAGCATTCTGAGAGTTGGACTCGAGGTGGCCTGTTTCGTTCTTCCTAACCCGATAAGCACCGCGCCCGATAACCTCAACCACTGTGTAAGGTCCTTCCCATGTCTCTCGCAATTTGCCTACAATCCCGATCTTCCTTCTGAGCACCATATCGCCCACTTGGAACTCTCTTCTTTTGACTTTCTGGTTGAATCATGCCCTGACTTGCTGCTGATAGGCGGCTAGTCTGATCCCGGCTGCTTCCCTTCTTTCTTCTAAGAGGTCCATATCATGGGCTAGGTGTTGATTATTTGGACCTTTTTCCCATGCCCGACTCCTTAAAGTAGGTACCCTCAGCTCGGTTGGTATAACTGCTTCGGCCCCATAAGCCATGGCGAAAGGGGTTTCTCCGGTTGGCTGTCTTGGAGTAGTCCGATAGGACCACAACACCTCAGGTAATTTCTCTAACCATGCCCCTTTTGCGTCTTCAAGTTTTTTCCTCAGTGTGTCAAAAATGGTTATATTCGTCCTTTCGGCTTGCCTGTTTCCTTGTGGATAGCCGACAGAAGATGTGTTTTGATTGATCCCATGTTTTACCAGAAATGCTTGAACCCTTCTGTTATCCAGGTTGGTGCCATTATCGATCATTATGGTTCGGGGTAGACCGAATCTACAGATGATGTGGCTCCAGATGAATTTTATAACATGGCTGCCTGTTATGGTGGGGTATGCCTCTGCTTCCACCCATTTGGTAAAATAATCGGTAGCCAGAAGAACATGCGTGGTACATCGTATTGCTTGCGGGAGAGGACCCACAATATCCATACCCCATTGGGCAAAAGGGTGAGGAACAATAGTTGGGTTTAAGAACTCCGGCGGTGGATGAATGACATCTCCATGAAACTGACATTTTTTGCAATGTCGAACGTAAATTTCAGCGTCCCTTGCCAGGTAGGGCCAAAAGTACCCCTGGGTGAGGACTTTATGGGCTAGGGACCTTCCTCCGGAGTGATTGCCGCAAGCTCCTTCATGAATCTCTTCCATGACTGCCGAAGCCTCGGATCAGGTGAGACATCTCAAGTATGGTCCGGAGAAAGACTTTCGGTATAGTTGGCCGTTATAGAGGGCATATCTGGCTGCCTTCATTCTTATCTTTCGGGCTTCTGACTTGGATTCAGGCAACGTACCAAATCTTAAATAATCTACTATCGGGTCCATCCAACTCGGCTCCCATGGGATAACCATTACCTTTTCGGGGGGTTCCAAGCTGGATCGGGCGATAAAGTTTATTGGTGCAGTGCGAGTCATACTTTCTCCCACCGCGGAGGCTTGGTTAGCCAGATGATCTGCCACGAAATTATCCCCTCTGGGGATCTGTTCAAAACTTATTTGCTGGAACCCCTCAGCCTCCCTTAGAACCAAATTCTTGTATGCTTCCATCTTTGGTTCTCGGGTTTCATACTCCCCTTTTAACTGTTGTACGACTAGCTAGGAATCACTTCGAACCTCTGCTTTCTGCACTTGAAGGCTTCGGGCTAACCGAATTCCTGCAAGAAGGGCCTCGTACTCGGCTTCATTGTTAGAGGCTGGAAATTACAATCGAACGGATTGCTGGATTTTAGTACCATCTGGTGTTAAGAGTACTACTTCGATCCCTGCTCCGTTGATGTTTGATGATCCATCCACGAACACGACCCATAATTCGGGCTCACATTCTTCTACGGAGTCTGCCACTTCGGTTTCTAACAGGAAGTCAGCTACCGCCTGCCCTTTGATGGCCGTTCGGGGGATATAGGTTATGTCAAAAATCCCAAGTTCAATTGCCCATTTTGATACTCTCCTGGATAACTCAGGTTTCTCCATTATGGATCTGATCGGAGTTAAAGTAGGAACTATGATCGGATGTGCTTCAAAATAGTGACGAAGACGTCGCTTAGCATTGATCAGTGATAGTACCAACTTCTCCTATTTTGAATAACGAGTTTCTGCGTCGGCAAGGGCTTTGCTGGTGTAGAAGACTGGGGTCTGGTACCTTTGCCCTCTTTGACTAGAGCGACGCTGGTAGATGTTGCTGAAATGGCTAGATACAGATACAACGGCTCATCGACATCTGGGGTTACAAGTATTGGGGGCTTTTCCATGTAACTTTTGAGTTTGTTCAGGGTCTCCGCTTGCTCCGGCCCCCATACCTCTCCTTTTGCCGCCTTTATTGCTTGAAAGAACGGCCTACACCGATCGGTTAGCCGAGAGATGAAACGACTGAGGGCCGCTATTCTTCCAGTTAGTACCTGGATCTCCTTCCGGGACTTTGGCTCCATTGTCTCTACGAGAGCTTTGACTTGTGCAGGGCTAGCCTGTATTCCCGTCCGATCAACTATGTGCCCCAAAAACTGGCCTGAGGAAACTCCGAAAGAACATTTGGCCGGGTTGAGCTTCATGTTGTACTCCCAGAGGGTGTTGAATACCTGTCGCAGATCGGTTAGATGGTCTCCTTTCACCTTGCTTTTGACCACTGTGTCATCGATGTAGGCTTCGATGGTTGATCCCATCATCCCTTGGAACACCTTCCTGGCCAATCTCTGATAAGTAGTACCTGCATTCTTTAGTCCGAAAGGCATAACTGTGTAACAAAATGTACCTGATTTAGTGATGAAGGCGGTCTTTTCCTGATCCTTCGGATTCATTCGGATCTGGTTATATCCAGAGTATGCATCCAGAAAGCTCAGGCGTTCAAAACCTGCGGTAGCATCTACCATCTGATCGATCTTTGGTAAAGGGCAACAGTCATTCGGGCATGCTTTATTTAGATCAGTGAAATCAACACATACCCTCCACTTGTCGTTTTTCTTCTGGACCACTACCACGTTTGCCAACCAAAAAGGATATTGGACCTCCTTTATGAATCCTGCTTATAGAAGCCGATTAACCTTTTCAGCTATGATCTGGTTTCGATGGGCTCCCATTCGTCTCTGTTTCTGTCTAACGGGCTTTGCGCTGGGGTCCACATTGAGAGAATGCACGGCTATTGATGGATCAATACCAGTCATGTCTATATGGCTCCATGCAAATATGTTAGCATTAGATCGCATAAGGGACTCCATTTTCTCTTTTTTCTTGTGGACTGAGGCCTGAACCAATATAGGTAAACCTTTCAGGGCGATCGAGACAAATTTGAACTTCCAGTAGTGGTTCAACTGTTACCGGTGACCCCGAACCGCCCTCCTGTAATTGTTATTTGTCATCGGTTGCTGCCCCGGACCATGGCCCCCGTTTTGGTTCCGCCTTTCTCTTTAGACTCTTCAAGGTGACGGCATAACACTCATTTGTTGCTACCTGATCGCCCCTGATGTCAATTACGTCAATTCCGTTCGGGTCAATACATCGCATGACTTGATGCATGGTTGAATGGACTCCGTGCATGCGATGGATCCATTCCCTTCCCATGAGGAGATTATAGGAAAGTTTGACATCCACCACCACGAAAGTCTCTCGGAGCGTGCGCCTTGCTGCCGTTACAGGTAGCTGGATTTCCCTTACTGGTTCCATTCTTCTGCCATCGAATCCTGCTATCGGGTTTCTGGAAGGGACTATTTCCTGGGGGCTGATTTCCAATTTCTCAAAGGCCCATTTGGTGATAATGTTGGCATTGCTTCCTGGATCAACCATTACCCTCTTGATCAGGCAGTTGGAGACCATTAGAGAGATAACCAGGGGATCGTCATGGGGTGTCTGAATGTTTCGCATATCTGCAGAGGTGAAAATAATACGGGCATCCTCTTTCGGGCTTTGGAATTCGGTGACTTCTCCAACCCTTCGTAACTTCTGGGCCTGTCGCATTTGTGATCTATGGGCTTCCTCCACCTCTGATCGGCTGGGCCCTCCATGGACCATGTGAATGACTCGTACGGGTTGTCCTATAGCCCCCTTGGTAGGCGCATGCGACGCTTGATCTGATCGGGCTCCTTCTTTGGCCACATACTCGGTCAGCTTTCCTTTTGCAATCATGGCCTCCACCTATCTCCTGAGGCTTCTGCATTCGTTAGCGTGGTGCCCGTACTCGCTATGGAAGGCGCAGTGCCTTGTCATATCCCTTTGGTCCATCAACTGTCTGATGGGTGGTGGTGACCGGTAGATTCATTTGCCCTTTGTCTCCTGATATAGCTTTGCCAACATTACTTTTAAGGGGGTGATATTCTCCTCAAACCTTGGTCATTTCTGTGGGACTGGGGAAGGAGCAGGAAGAGCGCTCGGTCGCTTTCGGTCAGGTGCCCGATCCTTTACCCTGGAAGGTTCGGATGTCCTGGCCTCCACTGTTGCAAATGCGGTCTTTCTTTGTCGTATGGCCAACTCCTATTCTATCCGGAGGTGCCCCTGTGCCCTGGAATTGAGCTCCCCAATATCGGCTGGTGGCCTCTTGACTAGGGACTGATGGAATTTGGTTCCAGGGATCAGGGCCATTCTGAAGGCTTCGACAGCTGAATGCTGATCGCAGTTGTCAATTGAAGACATCTCTACATTGAAACGTGAGACAAAACTTTTCAGGGATTCTCCCTTCTCTTGGATTATGGTGAACAGACTGGAGATAGTCTTCCTCTGTCTTTTATTGCCGAAGTACTGGGCAATAAATAACTCTCAGAGTCTGAGCCAGCTACCGATCGATCGGGGGTGGTTGTTTTCTGAACCACAAGAGGGATGCTTCAGTCAGGCTGGTGGGGAAAACTTTGCAGAGTAAGGCCTCGTTCTCGTTGTAAACATTTATCTTGGTATAAACGTGGTAGATGTGCTCTGTTGGATCTTTTGTGCCGTCGAACAGGGTGAACTTCGGTAACCTGAACCTCTCCGGATAAGGCACGTTGGTGATCGAGATGGTGAATGGTGTCTGAACGGCGTCTATGGATGCCTCAGATGCCAAATCGATTGGGGTTTGTACCTTCAGGTCCCTAAGCACATCCCGTTGGAATCTGGACATGATTTCCTCCAGTTTTTCATGGTCAGGACCTCCTCAGGATTACGCGCCCCAAGAACCTGTAGGGATGACTCTACCTGCTCCTCACGATTATTGTGGACTCTAGCGGGTAGGTCATCCATGTCTGTCTGGCGGCCTACAGACCATTCGTGTTGGCCGGACTGCTCGTCGTCATGGACCTTCTGTGGATTCTGTAATTGAGCCAATTTTACCGCCAATTCAGCGTTCTGCCTTTCTAACTCGGCAGTCCTCTCCTCTAGGGCTCGTCTGATCGGATCTTCTGGTTGCTGGCCCCCGTTTGGAGGTAAATCGGTCTGTTGTGTACGTGTGATCGCCATTGATGGTACGAATCTTAGCTCTTTTGCGGAGGGTGAAAAACTTATTGAAAAAAGGATTTCAATAATAGGGTTTCCCACAGACGGCGCCAATTGTGTAAATGCAGAAAAGTTACACAATAATAATTGGGTAAAAATTTGGATATCCTTTTCATTCATCAAAGCCATCTATTTATACAAAATTGTCATGATGGATCAAGCTCATGTATCCAAGTTAATCAGTCCCTTAAATCAAGGGATTTGATCAACTCTCTCTTTTTTAGGACTCTCTATTCCATAATTGGACTACTCCTTGTCTTGTGGATCACTTAACTTCTAGACTTTTCTATAGGCCCATTATTTCTTCAGCCCATTCGTTTTCAGCCCATTCGTCTTCGGCCCATCAGTCACTGGCCCATCAGTCCTGTGACCCATCTATGATTGGGCCAGACATTTTTAACCATTACAGAGCCTCAATAAGATTTATAAACAAAAAATCATGTATTCTGATATTTCTTTTTATGAAACCGATGAGTGTTGAAGTCCCTAACACGATTATAAAAGATGACCTTAGAATACTTTTAGCCTAACATGACATGATTATACCAGAAAGTGAAAGGTTTAGTAATTTTTATGAGTGAGGAACTTATTGGCACCATATTTGCATTTGAAATATCTATTTGAATAAGTAATTTATTTTCTCTTAACATGATTTCCTATTTATTTTATTTTTCTTTGCAAACTAGTAATCAAGCAAAGAGAAATAAATGTCATTTTTAGGAAAATCTAACCTAATATTGGTGACTTGGCTGAAATTAGGACTGACAAAATTGGACACGACACGAAAACACGACACAACACGAACACGACACGACACGGTTTAAGGCCTAAAATGGGTCGACACGAGAATATAAGGGTCAACCCGAACACGACACGGATAACTCGAACACGACACGTGTAATACCCCGTATTTAATGGATATTTATTCCCTTAATTATTTTGGATGGCATATTGGGTGTTTAAATTATTGAATGAGGCTATCTTAGTCTTTTTAACTCTAGTAGGTTATAATGAAATTTTGTGATCTGAAGGGGGGCAAGGTTGTCATTAGTGTTTGGGCAGTTTGGTGATTTATGCATAATACAAGGTTAGTTTGGACATTTCCCTAACCCTAGCATCTTCTATATAAGCATCCTTAACTTTAGATCTAGCCCCCATCTCATTTATTCTACTACTTCTTCTTCTTCATCAATTATACCCGAAATTGTGAGGGTTGAGAGGTTGAGAGCTTAGAATTGGTTTGGATCTATACTTGTGGTGGATTCAGCTCTACATTACAGGCAAGACATATGTTCTACTCTTCCTCTTTGTACTAAAATTTCGTAGCCTTTACTTTGTGCATCTATAATCTGCTAAATAATATTTTTCATATATGTATATGTATGTGTAAATCATGTTCATATATGACTTTTATATATTCTATTTATACATATATGTATAGATCCGTAGGTATATATATAGATCTTGTATATATGTAGAGATTCGTGGATCTATATAGGCATATATGTATAGATCTGTTAGAGTATATTCATATTCATGTTTATTTATGTGACTTATATATTCTATTTATACATATATGTATAGATCCGTAAATATATATATAGATCTTGTATACATGTAGAGATTCGTGGATCTATATAGGCATATATGTATAGATTTGTTAGAGTATATTCATATTCATGTTTATTTATGTGACTTATATATTCTATTTGTACATATATGTATAGATCCGTAAGTATATATATAGATCTTGTATACATGTAGAGATTCGTGGATCTATATAGGCATATATGTATAGATCTGTTAGAGTATATTCATATTCATGTTTATTTATGTGATGATATATATTCTGTTTATATGTATATGTATAGATCCATGATCATATGTACAGATCTTGCATATAGGTAGAAATTAGTAGACTTATATAAACATATATGTACAAATCTGTTAGAGTATATTTATATTCATATATATATATGATGATTTATATTCTGGTTATACATATATGTACATATCTTGTATATATATAGAGATTTGTGGTGATATATTGATATATGCATGAGACTATGTTTATATCTAGCTATACATACAAATCTGTTTTTACCATGTGTAGCTATACATGTATGGATTCGTGGTTATGTTTCTTGTTGGTATGATTCTGATGATGTGTATATGGTTGGAACTTAGTATAAATATCTGAATACATAAATATTTTAGGTTTCAATGTTGACAAAGATTTCAAAACTGTTATTAGAAAAATATTACATATTTATGTAATTGTTTTTCTCTATTTTATTTGTTATCAGACTCTGGACATTGATTTATATTGTTATTATGTGTATCACGAATTATACTAGATTACATATTTTCGATCATATAAATGAATAGTTTCGACCGTATAAAATACCGTATACCTTGGCGCTGGGGCGCTGCCCCAGACCCCGCCAGGGGGGCGCTCAGGTAATGGTCGCCCCCCCCCCCCCCCCGGACCCCCCAGGCTCGACCTTATAAATTGTTATACGTTCCCGAATAAAGATTACGAGTGAATTATTAAATTCGTAAAATCATAAGATTTAAATTAAATGACTATGTTTTGGAAATTTATAAGGAACCACAAGGAGACTGACTATTACTGCAGTCTAACTAGTACCACGGGACATGGGTGAGTTGTCACGGCATGGGTGAGTCCCCGAAGCAACCACACATGCATTCCCATATGTGCATACACCCATAAATTGATCCATACTCTAAATTAGTTTCACCAAATGTAAGTTTTAAACCAAAAACATTACTTTAAGGTCTCATAAAAGATCCGTCTTGCCCCCGGTCTCCGTTCTAGTATACCACCGAATTTTAAAATGTCAAATCCTTTTAAAAAACAACTCAAAATCATTTCAAAACTCAAATTTTTAGTCGAGGTCACGGGGGGTCGAGTACGTGGTTATGGTAGGGCATGGATTGGATGTTGTATGGAAAAATAAGATTAATGTAAGAAATTTATAAACATAATTATATTAAATGGTGGTATATTAGTGACTATATTTATAGTTAAATATATTATTATTTTATAATATAATTTTGGGATTAGGTGTCACTAGGAAAGGGGATGGAATTTGGTACTCTGCTTGGGATCATGTAGAGTTGTACTTGCTCGTGGGTTTAACCCACATTTTTGTTGTTTCAGGTCCTCGACAGTTTCACCAGCAGCGTTGAGGACTTCATATCTATCCGTCCGGTTCTATCATATTTTCCTTCCACTCCAGGGTAGGATCCGATAAATGTCATATGTTGTATTTCTTATAAGTGTGTTTCTAGGGGTCCATGTTTATGGGATTTCCAAGTTGTACTGTGTGGGACTTATTTTATTTAAGGATGTATTGGGAGTGGTCTTCTTCATGTATAAGTTGTATCCTTATTTTGTTATTGTTGTTATTATTATATTTATATTTTATGTCTTCTATTATGTGCTTATGTTATCAATTACTGATGCTCCTAGTTTTCTGTGTATGGGCCTGGCCAACCTATGCATGAAAATTTGGGGGTGTCACAACACGTTTTACACGATTACTGTTTATATTTATCTTTATGTTTATATTTTTCTCTTCTCTAATTGGTCATGAATTGAAATATATCAATAAAATAGTATTGGATCGTGTCAAAATCAATTTAATTTTGTTGATAATAGGTTAAATAATTTATTTCGTGT
Organism: Cornus suecica; assembly: GCA_963922005.1. Classification (NCBI taxonomy): domain Eukaryota; kingdom Viridiplantae; phylum Streptophyta; class Magnoliopsida; order Cornales; family Cornaceae; genus Cornus; species Cornus suecica. Next base: position 86,847,518 of record OY998239.1, on the reverse strand, counting down.
TGGATTATGTCAAATTTAATTTAAAATATTATAATAAATAGGCTAAATGAATTACATAATTTACATGGGTCGACACGAATACGACACGACACGAACACGACACATATAGTAACGACACGATTTCGACCCGACACGAACACGACCCGTAACCCGAAATTGCCAGCTCTAGCTGAAATGTAGGAATTATGACTCAAGTGATGCATGCAATGATGCATGTGATAAAGATGAGTGCAAGAAGCTTCTACCTTTCTGCCAGCACTACATGAAGCCAGCTCTCCCATGCCAGCACAAGTTCATGCATGCACCAAAGTCAAGAAAAGTTGTTTGCGTGAAGAATTTGGACACCTTCACTGCCACCTCATAGGAGTGAATATTTTGGTTTACTCTTACTCAGAGCTTATATATAAAGATATATACATGTTGTATATTGTAAAGGGAGCTAAAGATGTAGAGAGCTCAATTTCTGTATGGGCAGTGAAAGGGTTAAGAGAATTCTCCCAGGAATATATTGAGCTACTCTTCGTGGACGTACCCGTTTTTGGGGAACCATGTATATCTATGTGTCTCTATGTGTTTATGTGTGTTTGGTTTGAGTAGATTTAAGTAGTAAGACACAACAATTGGTATTAGAGCCTATTTGGTTCAAAATAGAGTCGTTCATTTCAAATCTATTTTAAACCCAAACAGTCACCAAAACACCAAGACAAACAATCCATAGGCTTGCCCATCCAGAGAGGAAGCCACGCCCGTTGAAAACAAGTTCAACGGATGCCACATGCGCTCTCACGCGCGGCTAGAAGGGAGGCGCGTGTGAAGGTTCAGTGTCACGCGCCTTAGTCGTCTTCAACCTTCAATGCGCGTGAATCCCATGCACAGTACGCACCTCACGCACTGACACGTCAGCAGTGGTGTGGTTCAGTAAGAGTTTGACACGTAGCCCACTCAGATAGTGCCATGTGCCACGAAGCGGGGACTGACACGTGTCTCCAATCAGAAGGTGATACATGTCACCATCCCGAGACGGCTACGTGGCACCAATGATCAAATGCCATGTGGTATGACCAAAGGCTGCCATGTGGCACCAGTGAGCGACTGCCACGTGACATATCCAGGGGGCTGCCATGTGGCACCATTGAGAGACTGCCACGTGGCACGAACTTAGGCTAACACATGTCACGACTAACTGTTGACAAGTGGACCAACCAGAAGCTGACATATGGCACGATCGAAGGCTGCCACGTGGACCAATTAGAGACTGCCAGTCATCAATTTTTGAAATAAATTACTATTTTGCCCTTCGTCGCTGTTTTAGACGTTTCGAGCCCGTTTTAAGTCCGATTTAAGCAAACGAAAGGTCGTTCATAGCTAATTCAACCATTTCGGATCCAACCGTGAGATTTGTTTTTCCATATCAGTAAAGCAAAATTGGAAAAATTGAGTTTTGATTTCTATTGCTCATGTTTGATGAGTGCATTAATTAATTAATTATTCTAGTGTTTCATACGACTGAAGCATCGGAGATCGAGCAATCCGAAGTCAGAAAAACAGAGTTTGAAACCTAATTTGATTAGTATTATTCCTGGTTGATGAGTTAACATCATCGATTTATTGTTCCTGTGTTTCATACGGCTAAAACAAGAAGACCGAACAATCTATTTAAGAGAATTAATGTTGTCAAATATCAGAACGAGTGATTCTAAGAGGAGAATCATGATATCAAATGCAAAGTTGAGGTGGAGAAATAGTATGGCACAATAACTTTGGCATGTGACAATGCGAAGGTTCCAGATCTACAGCTTCGAGAAAGTGGAGGATAAGCCTTGGAGACCAAGCACTAGGATTTCTCGTGCTCCGAGAAAGTGGAGGATAAGGCTTGAAGACCAAGTGCCAGGACTTCTCGGATGAAGGAAAAAGTGAAGGATAAACCTTGGAGACCAAGCGCCAGGACTTCTCGGATGAAGATTGAAAATTCGTAAATTGTCAAAGCTTGCGGTACAATTAGACAATACTCAAGTTCGACACAAGAGCTCAGGGGATGTGAATGATTAATGGTCCCATCTCCAGGGTAGGAAATCAGTCAACAACTTAGGTATCATCAGTAAATACTAGTATAACCTAGTGTTTTACTGAGGTGGATATTTGCTCAAACATACCAGCTCTAGGAAGCTTAGTACAGTTTAACCTTCAATCAGCTCTACAATATAAATTGTATGAGAGAGCGATATCCATACGAGCAGATACAATAAACAGTTCAGGAAGGGACTGTTCATACGAGGTCTCCAGTAAGAGATCTCCAGTACCGGTAACCATTATAGCAATTGATCATCCTGAAGGTGGAAATGATAATCAGGAAGAGTCAACAACTAGAGAACAGTTGAGGGAGAGGTCTTCAGTAAGAGATCTCCAACACCGATAATCCAGTCAACAACAAGGTAGCTCAGTTGCGGGAGAAGTCTCTAGTAAGAGATCTCTAGTACCGGTAATCCAATCATCAGCGGAGGTGAAAAAAGAAGTGCCATCTCTAGTACCGGGAAATGAGTCAGCAACTCAGGTTGAGGTGGATAGAGTTCCATTTCTAGTATCGGTAATCAGTCAGTAATAGATTGACCAGAAGAGATCTCCAGTAAAAGAACTTAGTTGAGGTGGATGATCCATGGTCCCATCTCTAGTACCGTGTAACCACTGAGTAATTAGACTGACCAGAAGCGGTCTCCAGTAAGAGATCTCCAGCGTCGATGACTCAGTTAAGGTGGAGGATCCATTTCCAGAATCGATGATCAGTTAGTAACCAGAAGCTATTGACATTAGCAGATCCAGAAGAGAGACAAGGTAGCTATGCGGCTATGCCTTTTCAGCGACATACGATGATGTCACATACACGGACAAAGAAGCAATACAGAGTACTGATGATACGAAGTGGAAGGATGCAGTGAATGACGAGATTAAGTCATTTCACCATAATCAAACTTGGAAGTTAGTTTTACTTCTAAAAGAAGCTGTAAATGGGTTTATGCCAAGGTGCTTCCGGCATAAACAATATCTCTCGGAATCAAAACGCATAAAGGCGCATTAAGGTAGCGTCAATCAGTGCACTTAGTCAGTGGACTCTTCCGTCATGGTGGAGATTTGTAAGAATTATGACTCAAGTGATGCATGCAATGATACATGTGATAAAGATGAATGCAAGAAGCTTCTACCCTTCTGCCATCACCACATGAAGCCAGCTCTCCCATGCCAGCACAAGTTCATGTATGCACCAAAGTTAAGGAAAATTGTTTGCGTGAAGAATTTGGACACCTTCAATGCCACATCATAGGAGTGAATATTTTAGTTTACTCTTATTCAGAGCCTATATATAAGGACATATACATGTTGTATATTGTAAGGGGAGCTAAGGATGTAGATAACTCAATTTTTGTATGGGAAGTGAAAGGGTTGAGAGAATTCTCCCCATAATATATTGAGCCACTATCCGTGGATGTACCTGTTTTTGGGAAACCGCGTCTATATATATATATATATATATATATGTGTGTGTGTGTGTGTGTCTCTATGTGTTTGTATCTGTTTGGTTTGAGTAAATTTAAGTAGTAGGGCACAACATGAAATGTCTTGGTGGTTCTTCAGTTGATGGATATCTGTTTTGGGGTTATGTAAAATTAATAAGATGTTCAATCTGGCAAGGTTATGGAGGTGTCTAATTGATGGCAATTCAAGATTTCTTAGTACTGGACAACAATATATATATATATATATTATATTCTGCATTTAGAGATATCTGTCTATCTATATATATATATTCTGCATTTAGATATATCTGTCAAGAAGGTTTACATTTTTGGAAATGATTTAGAAGCACAAAGAAAGTTTACAGGACAGCTCTTTGTTAGATACTTGTCTGGTTTAAGCAGAGCATATATACTTTTGAAAATAAATAACCAAAGCTGCCACTTCTGAAGCATGGGATTGCAGTCTTTGATATGTATATATAATTTCTATATCTACTGTTTCAGTTTAGTCAAGTCAACTAAACTTTGATTGCCAATTTTTTTTAGTTATATGGGGAAATTGGAAATTCAGGTGACATCATCCAATCCGATTCTTTAAATGTCTCTGGAATATTAGCTGTGGTTTGTATACATATATGCCTTTTCCCTTTATTTATTTAATATCTCTGTAATTGTTAGAAAAAGGTAGATATTGTACTTGAAAAGCTGGAAAATGCACAGAAGATAATTTCTTCATGCTCTTCAATGGGACAAAAATATTTGAGTTTTGTCCTGATTCTTATTTTCCCAGATTGATGTGAGGTAAATAAGAAGAATTTACAAGCATACCGAGATTCTTTGCACGGTCGCTATGAAATCATGTTTTATCATAAATTGTTGAATCTTAGCGTCAGGTTTCGTTGGAAGATGAATTCACAAGATATGATTTTCTTTTATTAATTTTTCGATCATTAAGACAATTTTTACGATCACTTCTTTTGGGCTTGAACCGTGCCTGCTTGGGCCGAACTAGTTTTGGGCTCTAAAGTGTATTAAACTCCCCTGAACTATTTTTTTTTTCTCAATAAATCTCTTGAACTATGTTTTAAACTCTAAACTCTCCAAATTATTCCAATTTTTACAATTCCCTCCCTCCCATCTTAACACAACACCGTTAGTTAAAATTAGAGTAATTTTCATTCAGATCCCTTGAGGTTTTGATCAATTCCACTTGCCCCCTGAGATTTTATTTTCCTTGCAATGACACGCCCTGAAGGGGAGAAATGACCGGAATGCCCTTGTGTTGTCTCCCTTTTTTCATGAGACAAATATCTAAATGGTGAAATTATCTCCATGCCCCGAGATGAAAATCCTACAATGTATATATATTTATAACAATTATTCTAAAATGTGAGGGGTTGAGAATATTTCCAAACATTTTCTTCAAAATAAAAATTAATGAATTAATATGTATTAGTTGAAGTGCAGTATGTCAAAACGATATAGAGTAAAAGAAAAGGGGTTGGAAATATTTCAATACTTTTAAAAATAATAATAATTAATTAATATGCATTGCTTGAAGTGTCTAATGAATATTTTAAAAGATATAGAGTAAATATATAAGACAAGGGGTTATAAATATTTTCATATATTTTTTTTAAAAAATTAATTAATTAATATACATTAATTGAAATGTAACTCTAATGAATATTTCATAAGATATAGAGTAAATATATAAGACAAATATATTTCGATAGAGAAAAATAATATAACTTAAAATACAGAAATTTGTATATATTTATCTATTTATCAATTTATATACTACTAATAAAACATAAGGAATGTCTAATATTTCGATTCATTATCACATTTTACAATATAAAAAATTATAATAAGTAAAGTTTGTCATTATTTAAAGTGTACGGGCTTAAATTAACTTTACAAAAAAAATTAATAAATAATAAACCATTTGTCATATTTTTATAAAAATATAAAAAATTACAATAAGTAAAGTTTGTTATTATTTTACAGTGTAAGAGTTTAAATTAATTTTACACAAAGAATAATAAATTATAAACCATTTGTAACATTTTTATACATTTATCACCTCTTACAATACAACAAAAATTATAATTAAAATGTATTACTACTTATTTAAATTGTAGGAGTTGTATATTATTTATTTACAAAATCAATTAAATTATATGAGCTCACAAATATTTTATACATGTATCACATTCTAAAATACAAAAAAAAAATATAATCATAAATAAAGTGTATTATTATTATTTAATGTAAAATGTCACAATATTAGTTTTAGGGAAAAATTAAAAAAAGATAACTTTTGGGGCCTATATTACAAAAATGACAATTTTAAAAAAATAATTTAAAGAAATGTGATAATATTTCAAAAATCATTTTATCCAAAATGCTTGAAAAGTTTTCCAAATTGAACTTAAGACACAAGGGTTGTTTGATCCATTAATTTAGCCAATATGACTTTTACACTAAAGTAATGGCACAAAAGTCATTTCATGGGGTCTTCACCCCTTCAGGGGGTGTCATTGCAAGGAAAATGAAATCTCAGGGGTCATGAGTGCAATTGACCAAAACCTCAAGGGTCTTAGTGTAAATTATTCTAATTTAATTAACGGTGTTATAATAGAGTGTCCTTGATTGTAACAATTTCATAATTTGAGGGGCCATCACATAGTTCAGAGGAGTTTGTTGAGAGAGAGAATAATTCAGGGGGGTTTAATGCACTTTACCCTAAACTATTTATAACTATTGTTATGTAAAATCAATACAGGTGGTATGAAAATGGAAAATATTCGTAGAAAAAGATGCACCAAAATTGCAAAAAGTATATTTACATAGTTGTTTTTTTTTGTTTTTTTTTTTTTTTCTAATTTCATGCATAGCATGTGTAAAAGCTTGTGTAGTCACACCCCAACAAATTCATCCACAATTGCAATGTACAAGATTGGATGAAGCATGAAGAAGAATATGCACCCATCAAACTTCAAAATAAATATGGTGCCGGAGAGAATGCAGGAAGTGCCAATGGGGAAGTAGATTTCCTGAAACAAAACAAAGAGTAAAATTTAGCCCATAATGAAAGACAAGAAAAATAATAGTCTCTACAATATATATATATAATTCATAGACAACAGATCTATATATTTATGTTATGAATACTAATATATATATATATATATATATATATATAATTCATAGACAACAGATCTATATATTTATGTTATGAATACTAATATATATATATATATATATATATATAATTCATAGACAACAGATCTATATATTTATGTTATGAATACTAACATTGACTATAATTATTAATTGGCAATCAAACTCCATTTGATTATATTTAGTAGTTAATGTGTCAGTGTCGAGTACATCTATGAATTTGATGAAAGATTGCCTCAATTTTGTTCAATTTACGAGACAAAGTTATTATTCAAAGGGCCATTGCTCCGTGGTGTCATTACATATTGTTAGGAATCAATAGTAGTATGATGTAAATTGAACGGAATTGGGATTTAGTGTCAAAAAATATTATATTTTATTTTCGATTTTTATTGGGTGCAAATAATTTGTTGGAACCACGAACCGTAAATATAATTTGAGCATTACCCGATACGTGTGAAGGGATCATTTTGCACGGTATTATGGATTAGTAAAGATTTGAGATTAAATAATGGGTACAAAAAATTTGTTAGTACTATGCCAACGAATCCTATCCGCTGAATTACTTGGGGGTATTTATTAGGGAAAAAGAATTTTTTTTATTTTATTTTTATCCTGGGAAAAAGATTTCAAAATGCTTGTTTATTCTATTCCTTTTGCATTATTGTTAACATTTTTTCTTTTTCTGATTTTAGGAAAAGTTGGACCATTGGCCTTTGACAAGACTGTAATGGACTACAACATGTCAACAACCACTTCGACTAAAATAAATTTCAAAATTTATGTGTATTTCGTAATGCTACAATGACGTGGATCTCATTACATTACCCATCTCATAAGTTTTGTATTTTGGTTATAATTATGTTCCGTACACAAATTCCGTCAAAATTTCACATAAACTTTTTTATTTTTATTTTTGATACCCATTTAATATTGCAATCTCTTATAAAATTTTTTTTGCTTATTTTAACACTAAAAAAAAAACACTAATATACTAATTTATACATTTCGAAACATTTATATTTCTAAATAAGAGTTCCATGGTATCTATATGTATTTACCTATCTATACTACTATAAGAAGTGTGAAGAAGTTTTGGTATTTCTGTTAATCAGTGATCCAGATTTAATGAGCGAAGAGATATTTAATTTTTCATTTTAATTTTTACTTGAATTATAACCACAAAATTTAATTGAATTCTATAACTCCAATTCAAGTATATAACTATTTTGAAGCACTAACACTTATTATGTATGAATTATGTATTTAAATTCTATCACCAAGATCTAATTGCATTTTAATTGTATTAAATTATATTGAATTTATAAATTATAGATTTGATTGTGATAGAATACTAAAATTTTAAATAAATTTTATATCTATTACATTCTTTTACTATAATTTAACTGTAATTAATAATCCTAATCATAAAAAAATAATAATAATGAATTATGTTTAACAATTTTAATTCTAAATCGATTATAATACGGAATATGTATTATAATTAATAATCCTAATTCTAATTATAATCCTAATTTTATAGGGAATAATACCTTGGACATGTAATTAATAATTCTAATCTTAATTATATATGAGATAACTTTGGACCCGAACCCAACTTTACAATTCTAATATCATGTGATGTGATTAAAAGTCATGACACCTGATCCTAATTGTAATGGTAGTCTAATATATTTTCTATATTAGTTGTTAACTAGATTATTATTAAAAACAACTATTTATAAAAATATATATTTTTAATAATTAACTAATATATTTAAATATTCATAACATTGATAACAATACTAACATTTTTTTTAATATTAGTATAGTCTTATTTATTTATGATATAGATTTTATGTGCAGGGACTTTTTACTAGTTTATGTATCTGTGCGTAAATTTTAGTGCGGCTGGCACTTCATGTTTTTACATCTAGATAAAGATTTTAAAGTCTATAATTATCCATCTTATCTGTCTGTATAAATTAAACGGTGGTTGGCACTTCAATTTGTTAGTTAGACAAGGATGTGTATAAAGACACAGTGTATATATATATATATATATATATTATATGTATATGCATAGGTTTACGTAAAAAGGTTAGTATGTTTAACATTAATATATCAGAGCACATTGCAAATAAAAAGTGTTATTTTAAGCCCAGAAGTTTGGTTGAAAGCTTTTTCAAGAATTATCATTAGCGTAAAAACCACAAAAGAATAAATAAATTTATATATATATATATATATATTATATCTCCTAAAAATCATTACGATAGGTGATAATAGTTACCTGTAGTCATCGCCATATCTAGGAGTTGATCGACTCTTCGCTGATTTACCTTTTCCCAAAATTTTCTTCTCAGATCCGACCGTCCGTTGATTGCTTCTCTCCACGTCCAAAACGACGCCGTCTTCGGAGATAGCCGAAAGCGCCGGTTTCCAGTGCTTCGAAGACTGAACTTTCCTTAACCTGCCACGTGGCGCATGCCCGCCGTCCGCCTCCGCGCTCGTCAGAGGCACCACCTCCTGCGGCGGCGATGCCCCGGCGGAGCCACCACAACACAATCCGCCAAGCTTCATGTTGATACAATACTATCTCTCTGTTTTTGGATATAACTGAAAACAGAATTGGACTCTGTTTTTGTGAGACTATAATATATATATAGTCATATTCATATACAGCCACATGGGAGAGATATTGGGATTTTCTGACGTGGCCATTAATTAATTTCTAAAATTAGAGATGTGTGTTGTGCTTATCTTGAAGGGGAGGGCATTTTTGTAATTTTGGACTCTTTGGGATCGGTTACGTTAAGGTGGGCTTTTTTATGTCCCACTATAGAAAAACTGTTGGCTTGATTTTTAATAGTAACGCTGATCTGTTTTGATATTGTAATTTAAATCAATTATGGCCTTTTATTAGGGTTTAATTTAGTAAATACTATTCAATAAAATTTTCAAATACGGTCCAACTACCCTCAATCATAAATCATAACATCGTGTGTGAGAAGTATTAATCTAATTGATTAAAGTTTTATCCGGTAGATTAAGTGTAAATCCTATCTACTCATCAAGAAAGTATTATATTTTTAATGTCATCAGTATGTCTAATTATTGGGATTATTGCAACAATCCCTCTCCTTATCTTAAAATAAATCCGATAGTATTTTTTTTTGTTTAAAAACTTGAATTTTTTAGTTACTTGATAAAAAGATATAACTTAGCAACAAGAAAAAAATAGTTGAGGTACTTAAGACCAGGCACGGAGCCACTAAGGCAGTTGCTCTCATTCAAAAAAATTTTTTTGATTTTTTTAATGATAATTTAAATATTTTGAAAAAAATATAGGCAAAAATTGAGATTTGTTCCCATTTAATTTTGAAAAAAATAAATTTATTGCCCCTAATATCATGGATTGTCCCCAATGAGAAAAATTCTGTCCCTACTTAAGACAGATTTTATAAATAATCGTGTAATAATATTCGATTCAATATTATAATAACTATTTACTATATCAGTTCTACCTAAAAATAACTAATTAAAGAATCAAACCAGGGAAGATCTATGATTTTTTTACCCTTTTCCTAAACTAAAATTAACTAATTAAAGAACCAAAACTTTTTATTTTTTATTTTTTGTCACCAAAACTGGAACTCCAAAAAGTCCAATGGATGCAACCTATGAAATGGTGGGTAGAAGAGAACTTGTGAGCGGACACAATTTGCTTATTAAACTTTGATATTTTTCATTTTTCTCCCTGTGGTAGATAATGATTTCCTTTTATTTTGTTATGGACAAATATATCTTTTTTCTATATAAGAATACACGCAATTGGTTGCTGGAATCTAAAATAATTAATGCACCCCAGTATTAAAATCATAAACATGCATATATATATATGCATATATATACACAAAGACTCGTATCTTCGCATTACTTTTTTTTTCGGTTAATAATTTATTAATTTTGGCATTACCTGCACGGGTAAATATCACAAATGTTGGCCTTGAAAGTTTATTTCAAACAATAATTCTTATTTTGATATCAACAAAACATTCAAAATCGTGTTTGGTACTAATATGACTTTGAGTTAAGTGTTTCAGCAAGTACAGGTAAATGATCCGAAAAGATCATTAATACCAAAAAGCGACGAGCGATAAGGAAACTCAAGCGTAAACTCGGAAAATGACAAAAAGATCAAAGAAAGAACAAAAGTTGGACTCAAGACTTGTGGTAGATAGGTCGGGGTGAGAATATTGTAACAAGGTACCTTATGCGTTGATTGGTCTTATAAGCTCAAGTAATTAAACAAACGAACTCAAAACGGATCAAAAACGGATCTTGAAAATATTTCTTGGAGTCACCCAGTCGACTGACCATGAAATGGCAGCCGACTGGCTGGTGACCCAGTCGACTAGATGAACCAGTGAGCTAAATATTTTTATGATTACCTGAGGCAGTCGACTGACCTGTCCAAGGCAGTCGACTGACTCATTAGGCAATCGACTGGCCTTTTTGAGGCAGTCGACTGACCATAGCCGTTGGGAAAATATTTTAAATCTAAACATGGAGGCAGTCGACTGGGTGCCGGTAGGCAGTCGACTGAGTGCTTTAGGATTTTCAGGAAAAATATTTCTAAACAATATTTTGGCCCAAAAACAAATGATATTGCTTGCTACTTTTCAGATCCTACTCTCCAAAATGTCTAGGGTGAGATACACTCTCTTAACCCTAGTAATGCACTATATAAAGAAATAGATATGGATTGAAAACCCAAGGTTCTTGTGTGAGAAATTTTTCTGAAAATCATTCATTTCTTATTTTCTCTCAAGCATTTTCTGGAAAATCTTGAGATAACAAGAAAGATATAAATCTCGTTTCTCACTCAAATCATTTTGAAGATTTAAACTCAAGCTTTGTCCTCATTCTCTTCTTGAAAATAATTTTTGAGAATATATATATATCTTGAGTTCTTGAAATATTACCTAAAAACACTTGAGCTTATATTGATCTATCTTCCATAAAAACCTTAGGGTTTTTGAGTGTTTTTGTTTCTTGAGTGATATATTGATTGCATACACAAATTTGTGATCTTGGGTGAGTGAAACCCAATGTATCAAGGGAGGATTGTTATCTTGATTGTGTGAAGAGCTAGTTAGCTCTTTTGTAAAGGTTTTGCTATTCCACCTATTGAAGGAAGAGCCATAGTGTGAGGATTGGGAAAGTCTCAAGGAAGGGGATTCTTTGAGCCAAGGAGTAGGAGTTACCGAACCTCGTAAAAATCACGGTATCAATATCTCTATCTCTATCTCCTTACTTTGTGTTCTTGCATTCTAAATTTATATTGTGGTAAATTAATTGTTATAATTGAATTGGAATATTCATTGCATATTTACCTTGTAAGTTAATATAAAGTTTTTGTAGAATTTGTAAGTAAGAATTAAAAAGAGTTAGATTATATTCTTAAACCCTATTCAACCCCCCCCCCCCTCTAGGGTAGTTTAGTGATTAACAATTGGTATCAGAGCCTAATCTCTACTTTTTTTAGACTTAACCATCTTAGAGAACGATCATGGCCTCAAACATAGTCACTCATGTAGAAGGACAATCAAACAATAGGCCCCCATGGTTTGATGGTTCAAACTATAGTTATTGGAAGACTAGAATGATAGACTTTCTTCAAGCTATTGATTATCAAATTTGGCTAGTTATTGTCGATGGACCTTTCACTATAACCAAAGTGGTTGATGGAAAAACTATCCCCAAATTGCCCAACGAATGGGACAATGATGAGCGTAGACTTATGTCTTTTAATGCCAAAGCTAAGGTTAATCTAAATTGTGTCTTAAGTCCAAATGAATTTAATCGCGTCTCTACTTGCTCCACGACCAAAAAAATGTGGGATAAATTTGAAGTTACATATGAATGAACTACTCAAGTTAGATAATCTAAAATTGATATACTTATACATGAATATGAATTATTTGCCATGAAGGGAGATGAAAATATCAATTCTATGATGCTTCGTTTCACTAATATTTTGAATGGACTAAAACATCTTGGTAGAATTGTTCCTAGATCCGATGCGGCACGCAAAGTCCTTAAAAGCCTTCCGGTCAAATGGGATGCGAAAGTGACGGCTATTAAAGAAGCGCACGATCTTAGCACAATGAGTTTCGATGAGATTTTTGGGTCACTTCTTACATGGGAAATTACTTTAAAGTCTCGTGAAGAATACGTCAAGCCTAGAAAAGGTATAGCCTTGCAAGCTTCCACTAAAAGTGAAGCAAATGAGAAAATCGAAGAAGAGGTAGATGAAGACATTGTCTTGATCACTCAACAATTCAAGAGATTTCTTTAAAGAAAGAAGGCTAAAGGTCGAAGGTTCATAAAGAGCAACGAACCAAGAGGAGAGACAAGCAAGAAGGAGTCCATTACTTGCTTCAATTGTGGAAAACCGGGACACTATAGAAATGAGTGTTTCAAGCCCAAAAAGGAGAACGAGAAAAGGCCAAACAAAATGGCCATGAATGCAACATGGGACGACTATGACTCTTGTGATTCGGATGAGGAAGAAAATGGTGAGGAAATTGCAAATCTTTGCCTCATGGCAAATGAATATGAGGTACATTTAAATTTACATGCATTAGATAAATCCATTTTGTCATATGATGAGCTTTTATTTTCCCATAATGAATTACAAGATGCATTTGAAAATTTATATGATGAGTTTGAAAAACTAGCTAAGAAACATAGTTTGCTTAAGAAATCTAAATCCTCATGTAATTCTACTTGTCTCACCGTAGTTGATTTAAATGCAACAAATGACAAAAGTATTAAGATAGAAGTGGAAAATGTTTTGTTGAAAAAGATTATTGATGATCAAATAAACATATTAGCAAAATTCACAAAAGGAAAAGAAAATTTGAGCATCATGTTAGGAAGACAAAGAAACTCTTTTGACAAATGCGGCTTAGGATATGATGCATTCAATAAAGATGCACTCTTATTGAAGAAAAAAAAATCATTAAGGCATACTATTTCAAGACAATCTTCTCTCTCAACCTCAATTGATCACAATCATGTTACATGTTACTATTGCAAGAAAAAGGGTCACAAAACAAATGCATGTTATCTAAGAAAGAAAAAGAAAATTGTCTCAAAAGTGTTTTGGGTTCCAAAAGGAACCATTGCATCTCTACGTGCAAAAGAAAACTCGGTAACTAAATCATTTTGGGTTCCTAAAGGAACTATTGCATCTCTCTCTAACCATAATGGACCCAAAACAGATTGGGTACCAATAAAAGTCACGTAACGTTGTTTTGTAGGTATGCTTGAAGTCCACCTCAAAAGAAAGATGGTTTCTTGATAACGGATGTTCAAGGCACATGACGGGGGACAAATCGAAATTCATGTCCTTAAAATCTTATGAAGGCGGAAGCGTTACTTTTGGAGACAACTCACAAGGCAAAATTGTTGGAATTGGATCCATTAGTATATCTTCTTCTCTAGCTATAGATAACGTACTTTTAGTTGATGGTTTGAAGCATAACTTGTTTAGTATTAGCCAACTTTGTGACAAAGGTTATGATGTTATCTTTAGGTCAAATGCATGCATAGTTGAGAAAGATGGAAAACAATTGTTTAATGCAAAGAGAAACAGAAATTTATATACTATGTTGCTTTGTGAATTAAATGAACAAGATGTTAAGTGCTTTGTCACATCGAGTGAAAACAGTTGGTTATGGCATAGACGCTTAGGACATGATAGTTTGGACCTCATTCAACGTTTATCGAAAAATGAATCAGTCAAAAGCCTCCCGAAGACTAATTTTTCAAAAGATAAAATATGTAGTACATGTCAAATAGGTAAGCAAGTGAAATAGATTTATTTCAAGAGAAAGAAAGATATCACCACTTTTAGACCTTTGGAGCTACTTCATATGGATTTCTTTGGTCCGGAAAGAACGGCTAGCTTAGCCGGGAAACTCTATGTACTCGTTATAGTCTATGACTACTCTAGATTTACTTGGGTTCATTTTCTTACTCATAAAAATGAAACTCACTCCATTCTTGATAAATTTTATAGAGTCATTCAAAATGAAAAAGATTTGAAAATCAAGAAAATTATAAGTGATAGGGGTAGAGAATTTGACAATCAAGATCTAGAGAAATTATGTGATGAATTTGGTGTATCTCATGATCTCTCGGCTCCAAGATCTCTTCAACAAAATGGGGTAGTTGAAAAGAAGAATAGATCTTTACAAGAAATAGCTAGAACTATGTTAAATGAACACAACCTTCCCCGAAGCCTTTGGGCGAAAGCGGTTACCGCTTGTCATGTCATGAATAGAGTTATCATTCGAATGAAATTGGGTAAAACTCCGTATGAGTTGTGGAATGGTCGGAAACCCAATATTGGGTATTTTAAGGTATTTGGTTGTAAATGTTTTGTTTTAAATGATAAAAATAACTTGGGAAAATTTGACTCCAAATCGGATGAAGCAATTTTCTTAGGTTATTCCTCAACAAGTAGAGCCTTTAAAGTCTTTAACAAAATGACTTTAACCATGGTATAGTCTATCCATGTTGTTTTTGATGAATCACTACCTCTACCCTCACCTAAAGTTGACCTAGATGATGATGAAGTTGTAGGGATTGAGGATAGTTTCAATAATCTCAATATCTCCAACCCATCAAGTAGGCAAATGGATAAGAGTAAAGTTGGAAATCAATCTAATGATGATTTGACTTACTCCATTCCTAAATCTTGGAGGATTGTACACAACCATCCTCTTGACCAAGTCATAGGTAACCCTTCACAAGGTGTTAGCACAAGATCTCAACTTAGAGACTTATGCAACCACATGGCTTTTGTGTCCAATATTGAACCCAAGAACTTTCACGAAGCTCAATGTGATGATTCTTGGATCATGGTTATGCAAGAGGAACTAAATCAATTTGAACGCAATCAAGTTTGGCATTTAGTCCCTCAACCCACACATCAAATTATAATAGGCACTAAATGGGTTTTTCGAAATAAAAATGATGAAAATGGAGTGATTATTCGAAATAAAGCAATATTGGTAGCTCAATGTTACAATCAAGAGGAAGGCATTGACTATGATGAAACCTTTGCACCCGTAGCTAGAGTAGAAACAATTAGAATGCTTCTTGCATTTGCATCATTTAGAAATTTCATTCTTTATCAATTGGATGTCAAAAGTGCTTTTCTAAATGAAACTATAGATGAAGAAGTGTTTGTAAAACAACCACCCCGGCTTTGAAAATGAACTTTTTCCAAATCATGTTTACAAATTATCTAAAGCCTTGTACGGGTTAAAACAAGCTCTTAGAGCTTGGTATGAACGACTTAGTGATTTTTTACTTCAAAAAGGGTTTTCTAAAGGCAAAGTTGACAACGCTCTCTTTACAAAAACTGTCAAGAATGATTTCTGATTATCCAAATATATGTTGACGATATTATATTCGGATCAACAAATACTTCCCTTTGCAAAGATTTCACATCTAGTATGCAAAACGAATTTGAAATGAGTATGATGGGTGAGTTGAACTTCTTCTTAGGGTTGCAAATCAAGCAAAGCTTGGATGAATTATTTGTTAGTCAATCTAAGTACACTAAAGATTTGTTAAAGCGATTTGGTATGGAGGAAGTCAAACATGCCATTACTCCTATGAGTACCTCTATTAAACTCGACAAAGATGAAAATGGAAAATGTGTTGATATTACTAAATATAGAGGCATGATAGGAAGTTTACTTTATTTAACTACTAGTAGACCGGATATTATGTTTAGTGTATGCTTATGTGCTCGTTTTCAATCTTGTCCTAAAGAATCTCACTTGCTAGCCGTAAAATGAATTTTTCGCTATCTTAATGGGACGATTAACTTAGGACTATGTTATCCACGTGACACTTCACTTGATCTCACTAGTTATTCGGATGCTGATTTTGCGGGTTGTAAAGTGGATAGGAAAAACACAAGTGGTACATGTCATTTTCTAGGTCACGCTTTAGTTTCATGGTCAAGTAAAAAGTAAAATTCGGTTTCCTTGTCTACGGTTGAAGCCGAATATGTTGCGGCCGGTAGTAGTTGCGCTCAAACTCTTTACATTAAGCAACAATTACTTGATTTTGGACTTGTTTTCAATCGTGTACCTATTAAATGTGATAACACTAGTGTTATTTGTATCTCGAAGAATCCTATTCAACACTCTCGCACAAAGCACATAGAGATTAAGCATCATTTTTTACGGGATCACGTAGCTAAAGGTGACGTTGAATTGGTTTTTATTGATACTAAAAATCAATTGACGGATATTTTTACAAAACCTCTCTCGGACGAACCGTTTTCAAAAATTCGTAGGGAAATAGGAATGTCCATGGATTTTGAAGTAATCAGTTAATTTTCACAAAATCTCGTCCACGATCTCGGCTTTCAAAATTTAAAATATTTTTGATTTTTTTTTTAGGGCCAGTCGACTGCCTCGTATACGGCCAATCGACTGGATCAACCAGAAAGTTTTTGTGATTTTAATCAACTCCAGCCAGTCGACTGCCTACCTTAGGCCAGTCGACTGGGTCATGAGCCAGTCGACTATCTCCATATGGCCAGTCAACTGCCTCTGCACGAACTAAGTTTTTATTTCTCCTTTCTCTCTGTCTCAACCACGTCTACTCGCCACCAAACTTAGATCCGATGTTGGGGGCGAATCATTTGAGTTCACCGAAGTAGTAATTAATACTATTTTTCGGCTACCTCCTGGTGGCATCTTCTACTACTGCCCATCTATTTGGTACTCTTCGAGTGATTTCGATCCTCTCGAAGCAGTTCGGGCCATTTCGGTAAATAAAGCCACTACCGCCATTGTTGAGTTTCCTTCTTCCTCACTTACTCCTTAGGCTCGACTTGTGCACAATATTATCACGTACTCTATTTTGCCCAAGTCCGGAAGCCGCAGTCTTGTGTCGATTATGGAAGCTTTTCTCGTCTACTGTGTCATGACCGGTCGAAAGGTCAATCTTGTTTTCCTCTTCATTTCGGCAATCCTCGAGTGCCACAAGAAGAAATGTGCACTTATTTTTCCTACCCATATATCATATCTTCTTAGCCGGAACGGTGTTCCACTCGGTGACGAGCCTACGGAGCATAATCCGATTTTTATGGACCGCACTAATCTCAAGCATATGCACATTGGTAGAAATATCGATGGAGTGTTAGTCTCTCTTAGGGGTGCTCCTTCTGTGGACCAGGCCAGTCCATCTGCTCCTCGTCCTGATGCTCCTCGTCCGGAAGCTCCGACTTCTTCTTTTCCGTCTCTTAGTAGCAATTTCGATATTCCAGATTTTGGGTTCGGGGGAAATCCCAAAACTCTTACCCAAATCTTGGAAATCGTAAAGCGCAATAAGGAGGCCCAAAAGAAGACGGTCGAGGACATGAAGCGCCTTGAGGATAAGATCGACCGCAACACCACTGCTATGGATGCACTTCGCCGTGACCCTCCGCCTTTTTGATGTCGTCAAAGGGGGATGTTTTTTTTTGGGGATATAGGTGTTTTGCCATAGGTCTATTTTGTGTAGCATAGGATGTTACCTATGTTTGTTGTTTATGTTATCTTTAGTTTCTATTTTATGCTTTATCATTTTGTGGATCATTGTAGGGATAAAACAACATGTACCGAACTTGCAATGTTAATTGAAAAATGTTGTTTCTATTATTTTTCAATGCATTACATAAATGATTATCGAATTGCAAAATTTATTTCTTAAGGGGGATCATGAAAATATAAATGAAATATGCACACATTGAGGGGGAATATCATTTGATACTTCACAAATTATGCGCAAACACGAAATGTTTTGTCAACATAAAAAAGGGGGAGATTGTTGGCCTTGAAAGTTTATTTCAAACAATAACTCTTATTTTGATATCAATAAAACATTCAAAACCGTGTTTGGTACTAATATGACTTTGAGCTAAGTGTTTCAGCAAGTACAGGTAAATGATCCGAAAAGATCATTAATACCAAAAAGCGACAAGCGACAAGGAAACTCAAGCGTAAACTCGGAAAAGGACAAAAAGGTCAAAGAAAGAACAAAAGCTGGACTCGAGACCTGGGGTAGATAGGTTGGGGTGAGAATATTGTAACAAGGTACCTTATGCGTTGATTGATCTTATAAGCTCAAGTAATTAAACAAACGAACTCAAAACGGATAAAAAACAAATCTTGAAAATATTTCTTGGAGTCACCCAGTCGACTAGCCTAGAGCCCAACCGACTGGATGAACCAGTGAGCTAAACATTTTTATGATTGTCTGAGGCAGTCGATTGGCCTGTCCAATGCAGTCGACTGACTCATTAGGCAGTCGACTGGCCTTCTTAAGGCAGTCGATTGACCATAGCCGTTGGGAAAATATTTTAAATCTAAACATGGAGGCAGTCGACTGAGTGCTTCAGGATTTTCAGGAAAAGTATTTCTAAACAATATTTTGGCCCAAAAACAAATGATATTGTTTGCTACTTTTCATATCCTACTCTCCAAAATGTCTAGGGTGAGATACACTCTCTTAACCCTAGTAATGCACTATATAAAGAAATAGATATGGATTGAAAACCTAAGGTTCTTGTGTGAGAAATTTTTCTGAAAATCATTCATCTCTTATTTTCTCTCAAGCATTTTCTGGAAAATATTTTGATAGCAAGAAAGATATAAATCTCGTTTTTCACTCAAATTATTTTGAAGATTTAACCTTAAGCTTTGTCCTCATTCTCTTCTTGAAAATAATTTTTGAGAATATATATATATCTTGAGTTCTTGAAATATCACCTAAAAACACTTAAGCTTATATTGATCTATCTTCCATAAAAACCTTAGAGTTTTTGAATGTTTTTGTTTCTTGAGTGATATATTGATTGCATACACAAATTTGTGATATTGGGTGAGTGAAGCCCATTGTATCAAGGGATGATTGTTATCTTGATTGTGTAAAGAGCTAGTTAGCTCTTTTGTAAAGGTTTTGTTATTCCACCTATTGAAGGAAGAGCCATAGTGTGAGGATTGAGAAAGTCTCAAGGAAGGGGATTCTTTGAGCCGAAGAGTAGGAGTTACCGAACCTCGTAAAAATCAAGGTGTCAATATCTCTATCTCCATCTCCTTACTTTTTGTTCTTGTATGCTAAATTTATATTGTGGTAAATTAATTGTTATAATTGAATTGGAATATTCATTGCATATTTACCTTGTAAGTTAATATAAAGTTTTTGTAAAATTTGTAAGTAAGAATTAAAAAGAGTTAGATTATATTCTTAAACCCTATTCATCTCCCTTTAGGGTAAATTAGTGACTAACAACAAACATGCTTGTATTAGGCCTAATTACAAACAGAGCCCCCAATATTTATGAAATTCCACTGACCTCTATTCATATCATGGGAACTCATAACTTTAATGCGAATTAACTTAAATATCTTGAATTAAAAAAATTATTTATAAATCATTCTTGATCAAGATAAAATTATCATTTTGCCCATTAGTTGATTAGGCAAGAGAGTGTGCTTTCATTTCACACCCTTTCATTTCCCAACTCTCACTTTGAGAGAGAGCAAACATGGCGTTAGCACTTTTTATTTGATTTTTCATATTCTCTTTTTCAGGAAACCTAGGTTTTTAATGATGATGAGCCGATCCATCTGAGTTGTTTACCTAACCCATTAAGCCGATAAAAAATCTCTCCATTTCTCTTTATTTTGATCATAAATCCTTAAAGTAAAGGGTTAATTTCAGTAACCCCCATATACTATCCAGATTAATCAACTAACCCATTCTCTGTCCACTTTGCCCCCTATACTATTCAATTTCATCAAATTGCCCCCCTCAGCTCACATTTTGACTCAAAATGCCTAAACTACCCTCAATCAATAGTATAAGGGGGTTTGTTGATTCTACCATTTAAATTTTTTTTTTTCAAAAATCAATTATATTTTTCACAAAAATATATATATATTTCTTTTGAAAAAAATCTGCAACATATGAAAATTCATTTTTCACAAAAAATTCAAAAATTTTTTTGCAAAAAATCTTTTTTTTCCGAAAATCTGCAACATATGAAAAAAAAAAATTCAAATTTTTTTTTGCAAAAAATCATTTTTTTCCGAAAATCTGCAACATATGAAAAAAAAAAATTCAAAATTTTTTGCGAAATAAAAAAATTCCAAAAAAAAAAAAATTCTGAAAATCTGCAACATATGAAAAAAAAAAATTCAAAACTTTTTTTGCAAAAGATCATTTTTTTCCGAAAATCTGCAACATATGAAAAAAAAAAAATTCAAAATTTTTTTCTGAAAATCAGCAATATACGAAGAAAAAAAAATTTCAAATTTTTTTGCGAAAAAAAAAATTTCCGAAAATCTGCAACATATGAAAAAAAAAAATTTCAAAATTTTTTTTGCAAAAACTCATTTTTTTTCCGAAAATCTGCAACATATGAAAAAAAAAAAATTCAAAATTTATTTTGCAAAAAATCATTTTTTTCTGAAAATCTGCAACATATGAAAAAAAAAAAAAATTTCAAAATTTTTTTTGCAATAAATCATTTTTTTTAAAACCTGCAGCATATGAAAAAAAAAATTTCAGAATTTTTTTTTTTTGCGAAAAAGTATTTATTACGTTCCAAAATATGAATTTTTTTCCGAAAAATATTTTTTTTGCCAAAAATATATATTATGTTCCAAAATATAATCTTTTCCAAGAAATATATATATATATTTCTGAATTTATAATTTTTGTGAAAAATATAATTGATTTTTGAAAAATAATTTTTTTAAATGGTTGAATCAACAAACCCCCTTATACTATTGATTGAGGGTAGTTTAGGCATTTTGAGTTAAAATGTTAGCTGAGGGGGGCAATTTGATGAAATTGAATAGTATAGGGGGCAAAGTGGACAGAGAAGGGGTTAGTTGATTAATCTGGATAGTATAGGGGGGTTTACTGAAATTAACCCTAAAATAAACTATTCTTTTGAGATGAAGATATAGTCATTTTCGTTGGGTATCAAAACTCCCAACTCGTTTTCTCTTAAAAACCTCCATAGCAATATTTGACGTTGAAATCAAAGGTTTCCAAATTTAGAGAGAGAGATGTTAGAGAGAGAGAGAGAGAGAGAGGGAGTTGGTAAAATGGTATATGCATTTGAGTTTATAAAAATTCTTAGAATTTTTAGTAATGTGTGTATGATTTTTTTGGTAATATTTCTTTAAAAAATAAGGGCAAAATTGGTATTGTATATATTCTAAGGGTAATTTGGGGATTACACATAAAAAATTAACTTAATTAATCCAAAAAGTCAAAATATGGTGTTAACTTATGACGGAAGGGGCAAAATGTCATACCAGAGCTAAAAGTAAGGGAGGTTAGTGGGATTTCATAAACATTAAAGGTATCACATGTAATTAAGCCTAATTACAAAGGATGTTAGTAATATTTACCCTTATGGTTGAGTAAGCCTCTTTTTCACTTGATTTTCACTTATCTTAATTATCAAACTTGGATTAGGTTTTTTTTATTAATTACTTGACAAAGTGACAAAAAAAAAGGGGCCATGAGTCCATCTCACACTCAAGGAAGTTTAATAATTTTAGGAGTTAAGGATAGATTCCTGACGAATAATCTATATTTAATTTTTTAAATGATTTGAGAATATTATACTATACAAATTAAATATACAAAGGTGGAGGTAGCATTATAAATTTAGTCAAATATATTATATAACAGTTGTAGCAAATCTAATACTCTCTTTTAATATCTTACTTATTGTGAGTGAAATCAAATCTATTATTTTATCCAGATAAGAGCATAATATTTATTGATATATATGTTTAGTGGCACCCACGAGCTTAACAACGGATCTACTGACTCCAAAATAACAATAATAAATAAATAAATAAAATTTGCTCGTTTGCCTGCCAAAATTTATAAGGCCAATAAGTTATTGATAGATCCTATAATAAATGAATAAATAAACAACAAAAATAGAGTATTTTTTTTGAAAAGTATAGAAAGAAAGAACTAATTGAAGAGGATATACTTAATTATTTTAAAATTTATTGGACTATTAAATATTTATTAAAGAGCAAAATTTCGTATATAAGTATTTATCTAGTGTACTTTCATAGTGTTTAATTAGGAAGTGTATGTCTATATATATATATATTTGTTGCAACAATAGAATTTTTTTTGGTTAGTAGGTAGACGCCTCACCTATTATAATTGATATTAGAGTCATTTATTGCGATTTGATCCCAGAATTCAAGTAGAAGAACCCATTTAAGAAGGGTCATGGTCCGACTAGGTATGATACTTCAATCGCAACAATATACCAATTTAACTGTTTTCTTATTCTTTACCAATTAACTAGTGATCAAACTATTTTCTAAGAGTTTAATTTTAGATTTTTTCCCCACAAATTTAAACAATATTTTTCAACAAACATGGAGTTAAATTAGGGTTGATAACTATTTTTGCCTTCTATGTAATTAATGTTCAATTTGTTTTCAATTTTGTCTGTATATAAAACTCGATTCCAAACAAACCCATAATATTTTAACTAACACTTAACTTTAGTTACACGAGTAGAGACCAACTAATTTTCTTCTTCTTCAATTAACCTTGAGTTTTCAACTTGGGCGGAAATTTTAAATTAAAAAACCAAGTTAATATGAGTTAATCATGTGGTCAATATTCACGCTAACAAAGATGACCATTATCTAATATGTAAAATATTAGAACATGGGTTGTGTTAGACTGAAGTTTCTAGCACTTCGACTTAAAATAAACAACAAATCTACACCTGAATAGAAATATATAATTTTTTATTTAAGTTATATAATCCTTAAATCGATAACCCCTGCCATAATCATATGAAAATAAAAAAATTAAGATAGTGGATCAGTGGGATGCACACATCTATAAAAGAATATGAAGTAAAACGTAATTGTCAAGGTTCTCTCCAAGATTTTTAATTCTTGAGCTAATCACTTCAATCTCTTATTTTATTTATTCAAGGTTCATTTTATTTATTCAAGCTAATCGTACATTGTTTTTTATTACGTTTAGTTCCTTGGTCTTCTCTGGTAGATTATAAAAATAAAATGATATTAAATAAGAAAATACTTGCTTTAAGCCACTTTCTTCTTACATGTGATTGTGATGTGATCCAATAAAAAAATTAAACGTGTCTTAAATTTTGAAAACATTTCCATAACTTTCAAAATCTTTTCATGATTATAGATTTATTTTATTTCCATAATATTTAAAAGATACAATTATGGTAATGTTTTTGAAATTATATGACATATGCAAGTTTTTTTATGAGACAACATCACATGTATGGAAGAATTTCTTTTTACATGGCCTTGAAGCAAACATTGCCCAATTAAATATGCAAGTATTGTCAAGGACTATTGTAAATGTTGTCAATAAATATTAAAGTTCTTTGGATTCCATCTCATGAAAACATGGTTTATTTGGTTTCAAAATAGTTTAGGATAACTGTAGACAACAGGGTAACAAAGTTTATTAGTATTGTTTGGTTTGGAATGGATGTAGATCCAGAATATCTACTACTTCGGTGTTGATTCTTCAAAATGTTATTCCTACATTTGTCAATTTGTAGAGGAATGCATCATTCTAAATTTCATTTGTCATAATTGCTTCAATTGTAATGATTCTACCAATCACTTATTTTGGAAGTGTCAGTTTACTCAATATATTTAGTCTTGATTTAGTAGACTTTGTGGTTAGAATCTTCCCTCTGTTAGTTTCTCGTTTGGAAACGTTCTTGATTGGTTTATTGCATTAAAAGGCTCATCTTTGATAATCAGAGTTGGTAGGGGCATGTTCACTGATATGTTGTGGGTAATCTGAAATAAGAGAAACAGTCGACTTCATGGTTCTTCTCAATTGAATGCAGATATCATTACTTTTCAAGCAATTCATTTTTTGAATTCTTATATTTTCTTTTGTACTAGCATCTTTAGTGTCAATTTTTTATTTTTTTCCACTTTTTATCTTTCTTTGTGTCTATTGTATTATCTTAATATCTTTCTTCTTAATACAAAACTCATTTAGGACAAAAATAATATTAAAGTTCTTTTGGTTAATAAGGTTGCTCACATAGTAGTGTTTATTTCCTTATCGGTGTTAGAAGCTACCCCTTCAATGTAAAACTTTGTATAATTCTATTTTTAAACGAGTTAGGTATACCATGTGCTTTAGGATGCTAACATTTAAAATATGAGCAGCCTTAAATCATAGAATAAATTAATAATACAATTTGTTAAAGTGTTGCTTATATAGTATTATTAACATGTTGCATTCTGTTTTTAAATAATCTTATGTGTTGTTTGATAAAATTAAAAATTAAGTAATGAAATTTTTAAGATCTAAATTTTAAGTACTGAAGGTTTTAAGTGGTGTTTAAAAAAATTATATTTTTTGATATTTTTGTAAATTTTCAGTCTTTAGACTTCAGTGTTAAGTGATGACCTGGTCACTTAAATTTTTACCTCATTTTAAGTGGCACTTAATATATTAAGTGATGATCAAATTTCTTATTAAACGCATTTTAACTGAATAAGTGTTGAATCTGTTCAGATTTAAGTAATAAATAAATGTTAACAAACATGCTCTTAGTTGAAATTAATTTATTAGCTAAAAGTTAGTTGAGGTCTCTTTCAAATTTCAACGCTCTGATTGCTCCTTAAAACAAATCCCATAGGAAATGATAATGGAACGAGGAAGCGAGTAATAAAAATAATCATTATAAATAACTAAAAATTCAACTCACAAGCTAAAAAAAAAATCGAAAGGCAAGAATTAAGTAGAAAGAAAAACCGAATTAGAAGGAAGGCATTGTCATTGGCTCTCCCAATTCAAAGTCATGGCCATTCCAATTATAGTATCCATTCTTACATTGTTTTCCTGTCTTCAAATATTGCTTAAATATATATATATATATATATATATATATATATATATATATATATATATATATTCTTCATAAATATGACAAGTCTTGTATTTGTTTTTCAACTCCAAGAATCAATGTGAAGTTTATATTAAATATTTTTGTAACATTTTAAAATCTCAGATTTTTTAAAAATTAATTTCATATATAGGTTGATAAAATATTACCAAGAAAAATAATAATTCCAAAGCAGTATAGTATTTGCTTTCTGAAGACAATTTACGTGAACTATTGATATAGTATATTCTTGTCAATCTGAGAATGTTTCTTTCCATCGAAGTTACTTTTCCTTTTTGATGGCAAATAACTAAGCCTAGCTTTAATAACGCTAGTTTAGTCCACCAAAATGATTAACCATTTTTTTCATGTCACTCCAATAATGTGGGATAAGATATGAAACAATACGTCCCAGACAAGCTGGAATTAATACCTACCGACCAATTCAAGATTATTTTGACAAAATATCTCAAGATTGTTTTTAATATAAACCACTTTAAGTCATAGTTGAGAATCGCGTTAGGATTCTACTACGATTTTGTGATTTTAACACAATTTTACTCACAAATATTTTAAAAAATTTTGGACTCAAATAATGGTTTGATAGTTAGGTAATTCATAATGACCAAAAATCTTAATGATTTAGTTTAATATGACTCAAACTTATAAGAAAATAATTAAATACCCAAAATTTTAATATTTTGTTTATATTTTATATTTTATTATATTATATATATATTTAATTTCATTTACACCCCCAAACTATGTTTAAAATACATTTTGACCCTAACTATGCATAATTGCATTTAGACCCCCTAATTAGGCAAACTTTTATTATTTGGACCCCCTGATTACTTTTGGGCGTTGACTTAGAAAGAAAAGACAAGTTTGTCATTTGCTAAACAACTCTAATTTAAGTTTAAATCTATCCATTTGCAGGAATAAGGATATCATTATTCCAATTTCGGATTTAGTTAAAACTCATCCCCAAACACCTATCTTCTTCAACCCCTCTTCCAAACCAAACCCTAACCCTAACCCTAATTCTCACACACCGGCCGTCGCCGCCTACACCACCGCTACCACCACCACTTCCTCCTGGCGCGACTTTACCTCCACCACCTCCCACCTCTGATAAGTCCATTTTACATACATATTGTATCCTCAAATGTATATTGTTAGTATGTAAAACTATTTATTTTAACTAATTTAGAAGTGTAATAATGATAAATGCACAAAACTTAATTTATGTAATAAAATTGTTGAATAAATCATTTTCAATGTTATTAAATTACATCTACATGTGTGTCTTTCATTTATAGGTGTAAAGTGAGAAATGAATCAAATGCACATGGATAAAAGTTGAAAAGAATTAAATGCACATGGATGAAAGTTGGAATATTCAAATGCACATGGAGAAAGAACAAAATGTGATGGAAAGTTATGTATATTCAAAGAAAAAGAAAAGAAAAAAATATTTCATTTCTCTTTACAAGTTGTAATTTGATTCCAATATTTCTCTATAAATATAGATACATTTTAAGAGAAGAAGAAAGGAAACAAAGGAAGAGAGGAAGGAGAAGAGTAAGAATGACACCAAAGAAGAGAATAATTTATCTTCAATTCCGGGTTTTATTGTTCTTACTTTATTATTTTCTTTTTAAGCATGCGTAATTAAATCCTCAACTGAGGTTGATGATGAAACCACCATTTATGAAATAAATTCCTTTTAGTCTTTTATCAATTTCCATGTGTATGGTTTAAATGCTTATGATTTTCGCTTCATAGTATTAATTGTTTTAAATTCCTTTCACTATAAATATCATGTATTTATAGTAGTTAGGAATTCTTATCATAATTATTCAAGCTTTGATTTGATGAGTTTATAAGTAAAAATCTTTGATCTTATGTGATTCATTAAATTGCATACATAGGATGCTTAGAATTTTACACTTTAAAACGAAAGAAAATCTATTTCTTGAAAATATATTTCATCAGTACGTTATTGTTAAATCTTGAGAAAATAATAAGATTGATTTCTAAATTACTACTCTAAAATTGGAATTGATAAATGGATAATTAGAAGTTTATGGATTAGTGGTGGTGGATTCCGATACCTTAGTATTTTTTTCCTATTATTCTTGTTTTAATTATTTGTATTTCGATATTGCATGTTTAGTATAAAAATCACTTCAACAAACAAACTTTGAGAAACTAGGTTAGTTTTAGATTAATTTGAGTTTAATTAAGTTCTCTTTAAAGCATTCATTTGGGTTTGACCTCGTTCTTGCATAACCTAAACTACAATTGATTCATGCACTTGCGAGTAATATTTTAAAACACACCAACCTCCTCCATGCCTCCGGTCGTGGCTGCCCCTCTCTCTCTCTATATATATACATACACACACACGCACATACACACACACATATATACACACACAGAGCAACCGATTTCCCCTCTCTCTATATCTATATCTACACTACTATTAAAAGTGTGAAAATTTTCAGTATTTTTTAGTGTTTCAGTATTTCAAGGTTCAACCCTATTTTTTATTTTATAAATTATAAAAAAAATTGAGATGTTATATAATTGTAATTAACTATATATATTAAAGACATAATTGTAATAAAATACTAAGAATTTTAGTTCTACCATAATTATAGTAAACCTAATGTATTAATGTTATACAAGTATATATATTTTAGTAATTTTTTAATTTGTTTGACTAACCTATCTCTTTTTTTATTACTATGTTATTATCCCTAAATTAGCGTTATAAGAGAAAGAGAGACAAATGAGGAATTTGGGTGACTCCAACGAGTTTCCTCCCCTATTCTTTTTAATTTTAATTTCAAATATAATTATAATCAAACTCTATCCCTACAATTTTTAGCGTGGGATTCTATTTCTATAAAATTCATTAACTACCAACTGAACTCTATTCTCAACTATGATGTTTTTGGAAATCAAAATAGGCTTTATTTATCCTTATCACTATATTTCGCCCTTATTTCGGATTTAATCTAATGGGCACAAATTTTATTATGTATCAAATTCCTTTAGTTAATCAAACTCTAAAATATTATCATTATACCTGTCGTTAAAAATTCGTATTACAAACTCCTTTACTAATACAAACTCTATAACATCATCAGTATAGTATTGATGTTAAACATTATCATTATTTATTGTAATTCTATATATATATACAATTTTTCTATTTCTCTTAAGCATGGATCTATTAGACTCTTTTCCTTTACCCTATTTTTTTCCTCCTAATGTGCGATGCATTGTTGCTTGTAAGTTGTTACTTCAAATTTGTGGTGTTACTTCGAAATTGTTCGTTAATACTTTTATTGTTTTATAATGAGGCAATATGAAAAAGCTCGAAGAAATGTAACTAATTGACATTTATATTTTTATTTATTTGTACCTATCGTGTTAGATATTACTTCTTCTTCGTTGTTTTGCATATTATTTTATACAGAGATTATTATTTTTGTGGTTGGAAGACTATATTGACATGAGGTAATTTTTCCATTAACCTAAAATTTTGTTATACATCATATTTTTCCTACATCTTATACATCATAGGGCCATTAACAAACAACTTCCTATGGTTTCAGATTCTTGACAAACACCCCCCCTAAGGTGTCAAATAACCCTCTGCACTTTTCTCCGTTAATAAACAACCCACATTCCATTAACAAATGCCCCCTGCCATTAAAAATAGATATTTTATGCCCAAAATATCCCTAAATTGATATTTTATGCCCAAAATACTCCTAAAATAAATTAGTAACTAAATTAAGATTTTTTAGTAAATTACAAATTATTATTCTTTTAACTAAATTAAGAATTTTGAGTAAATTACAATTTTTTTTTTTAAGTTTACTTATTTATTTAAATTCAAATTTGAAAAAATATATTACTCCCCCGTCTCAAATTATAAGTCCCTTTTGGGGAATTCAAATTTTTAAGAGGATGAATTTTTATTGTAGTGTTAGTGAATAAAATACCAACTTTACCTGTGGTCCACTATAGTGATGTGATCGTTTATAAAATATATGTTTTATAACTTTAATGGTTGAAGGTTAAACTGGTAAATTAATCAAATAAAATGCTTTAATTTTTTAAAGTGGACACTTATTTTGGGATGGAAGGAGTACAAATTATTAAAAAAAAGCTATTATTGATAATAATACACTTTAAATAATATTTTTTTTATTTTTTTTAAGAGAATAGATGCATAGAAATTTTAAAAGGACTTAGCAATAAAAGATGAATGCATTAAAGTTATAAAATATATATTTTATAAACGATCACATCATTATAGTGGGACCACGAGTAAAGTTGATATTTTATTCACTAACCCTACAATAAAAGTCATTATCTTAAAAAATTGAACTCCCCAAAAGGGAATTCCCCAAAAGGGACTTATAATTTGAGACGGAGGGAGTAATATATTTTTTCAAATTTGAATTTAAATAAATAAGTAAACTTAAAAAAAAAAAAATTTGTAATTTACTCAAAATTCTTAATTTAGTTAAAAGAATAATAATTTGTAATTTACTAAAAAATCTTAATTTAATTACTAATTTATTTTAGGGATATTTTGGGTATAAAATATCAATTTAGAGGTATTTTGGGTAAAATATCTATTTTTAACGGTATGAGGGATATTTGTTAACGGAGTGGGATTGTTTGTTAACGAAGAAAAGTGTAGGGGGTTATTTGACACCTCAAGAAGGTATTTGTTAAGAATCTGAAACCGAGGTTGTTTGTTAATGACCCAACATCATATTCGTAGTTGTTATATAGATATGCATTCTTCTTTGCTACATAAGGTTCTTCTTTTTAATTTTATATTTATTTGTTATTTCCAATATATAGGACTGCTTTATTATATATTTATTTTAATTTTATTTAACTAAATTACTTTGAGTTTCAGAACTCTATTATTTCTTTCTTGTTTTTGATATATTAATATAAATTTTATTTATTTATTTTTATGGGGTATATTTATATGTATTACTTTGAGGAATTGATTCACCATAGAATATATATTTGTTAATCCTTTGGATTACATTTTTGTTTTTATTCTAAACATTGCATTGGATTTTTAATTATTTATTTTACTTTTTTTTAGTATATTAGTTTGAGTTTGAGGAGTTTTTTAGTTTGTAGTTTTATATTTTGATAGTATGTTTTGAAAACATTGACACATATTGTTGCAATTCTTTTGTTATTTATATGAACTTTTAAATATATTCATTTTTTCTTTAATTTTTTTCCTTTTAGTTTTCCCCAGTTGTGGTATATTTTAGTTTGAGTTTTTATTTATTTATATTACTATTCCTAATTATATATTAGATTGAGTTTGAAGACTTTTTATTCTATTTTCTTGGGTTTTCAATCAATTAATTTATTTTATTCATAAATTTTCTTTTATAACTGTACGTATTAGTTTGGGTGGGATGCATTCAAAATGTAATTTATATTTTTAATATCTTTTGGTTATAACTTTTTTTTTCTTTTTCTTTTGATTAAGATGTCTTCCTCTTTTTGCTTCATATTCTTCTCTTTGTTAAATTTTTAATTTTTTATATTATAATTACTCTTCTCCCCTTCTACTCCTCTATGTCGTAATTAGTTTAAGGATATCATCTTCTAATAGTTGTTTATCTTTTTTTTAAAAAAATTATTTATTAGTTTAATTCTGAGAAATTTGATTCTTTTGTTTTTATTCTAAACATTGCATTGAATTTTTAATTATTTATCTTACTTTTTTTTTACTATATTAGTTTGAGTTTGAGGAGTTTTTTACTTTTTACTTTTATATTTTGATAGTATGTTTTGAAGACATGGACACATATTGTTGCAATTCTTTCTGTTATTTATATGAACTTTTAAATATATTCATTTTTTCTTCATGCTTATTTTTTTAATTTTTTTTCCTTTTAGTTTTCCTAAGTTGTGGTATATTTTAGTTTGAGTTTTTATTTATTTATCTACTCTTCCTAATTATATATTAGATTGAGTTTGAAGACTTTTTATTCTATTTTCTTGGGTTTTCGATCAATTAATTTATTTTTATTCATAAATTTTCTTTTATAACTGTACGTATTAGTGTGGGTGGGAGTAATTGCATTCAAAATGTAATTTATATTTTTAATATCTTTTGGTTATAATGTTTTTTTCTTCTTCTTTTGGTTCTGATGTCTTCCTCTTTTTGCTACATATT
Source organism: Cornus suecica (assembly GCA_963922005.1). Taxonomy (NCBI): domain Eukaryota; kingdom Viridiplantae; phylum Streptophyta; class Magnoliopsida; order Cornales; family Cornaceae; genus Cornus; species Cornus suecica. Next base: position 86,815,531 of record OY998239.1, on the reverse strand, counting down.
CTTCTCTTTGTTAATTTTTAATTTTTTTTATATTATAATTATTTTTCTCCCCTTCTGCTCCTCTATGTCGTAATTATTTTAAAGACATCATCTTCTAATAGTTGTTTAATTTTTTAAAGTATTTATTAGTTTAATTCTCAGAAATTTGATTCCGGAATAATTTATATTAGTATTGGATTATGGGTTTTGATTGTAATTTTTAAAATTTTATGATTATATTCTTTTTCGGTTTTTTCTTCTAATATATTTGGTTGATATTTTATTTATTGATTTTAATTTTTTCTTCATTTCAAAATATTAGTTGGTGTTATTTTTATTTTCCAAAACTAGATGTATTAGTCCAAATTTGAGAGATTTAATCCACAACAAAATTGATATTCCTACTAGGTATTGAAGAACTTTTTTTTATTTTTTTATTGGGATAAATTTCTTTTTTTTTTTATTTTCCTACCATCACAAAATATCAAAAATTTCAGCATGCAAACCATATTATCTATTCCAATATTGGAAAACATATTGTTACAATAATAAATTCACAAACACTATGGGTGCGTTTGGAAAACCTGTTTTTTGTATTTGTTTTCTATCTTCAAATATAAAAACTATTTTTGTATTTGTCTTTGTTTTTTTAGCAAAAAACTAAAAACAAAAAAGCGTTTGGATCAAAATTTGTATTGAAAAATAAAATGGTATTGGTGGGCGGCGGTGATCGGCGGCGGCGGGGGGCAGTGGTGGTGGGTGACTGGCGGCAGGTGGAGGCGGCGGCGGTGGGGGCCGGCGACACCCGGCGGCAACCGGAGGTGGTGGGGGCCGGTGGGGGTGACCGGTGGCGGTTGGTGGCGGCGGCGATGGGGGCGGTGGCGGAGGTGGTACCCTAAATAGGGAAAAAACTCAAAAAATAACTAAAAGTTGTATTTGGTGTTTTCACCACTTTTATCCACTATTCACAGAAAATAGTTTTCTTGGGAAAAAAAAAGTGAACAGTAAACGCGTTTGCCCAACGTGTTTTTACTTTTGAAATGGGTGAAGAGTAAAAAAAAAAAAAACAAAAAACAGGCGAGCCAAACAGACCCTATATATATAGGTGATTTATTTATTATTTTGGTAGATTTTTTTACTTCGATTTTAGAAAAGTAATTACTTATATATTTTCTATTCTTTTAACATCTTATTATTTAATAGTAAAAAATAATTGATTTAAAATTATAAAATTATTTCTATTGAAGAATACTAATAAGAATTATATATTAAATTTTCCTTTCGTGCATCGCACGTGCACGTTACTAGTATATATACACACACACACGCACATATACATATACATATATATACACATGAAATTGGAATTGGGTCTGGGCAATAGAAAGGGTAATGAAACAGATCGGGTGGGGATGGTGGTGGTGGTGGTGAGAGATAAATTTATTAATTTAATTTTATAATGTATTATTATTTTTTAATTTATTATTAATTTTATATGAATAAATGTGTTTTTATATTTTATTTTCATATTAAAATAGAAATTTGTATATTTGAATATTACAATGGACTAATTGAATATTTTATTTATATAAACAGTAAAATTTAAAATTATTTTGGACCAAAAATTGCTATTTATGTGTGTGATTTAGTATTTTTTTTAAAAAGTGTAAATATTTTATATTTTTATTTCAATTTAAAATATAATATATATTTTTATTTTTTGGAGATGGTAGTGGTGGTGGTTGCAGTGGTAGAGAGAGAAAATTAGATTAATTGAATTGAATAATGTATTAAAATTTTAAATTTATTATTAATTCTCTATGAATAAAGTGTTTTTATATTTTATTTGCTTATTAAAATAGAAATTTGTATGTTTGAATATTACAATGGACAAATTAAATATTTTCATTTTCATAAACAATAAAATTAAATTTATTTTTTGACCAAAAAATGCTATTTATGTGTGCAATTTAGTATTTTTTTTGAAAAATGCAAATAATTTAGTAAATACTTGTGTTAGTTAAATATGTAAACAATTTTTTTTTAATTAATTTCATTTACACCCCCCTAATATTAATATATTAAAGTAGGGATAGGGCCAAAAGTAGTTTAGAAATTTCACACGTTGTGAGGTCTGAAAATGTGTTAAGTGGTCAGGGGGTCCAAATGATGAAAGTTTGCCTAATTGGGGGTCTTACTGAAATTATGAAGAGTTGGGGGTCAAAATGCATTTTGAACACATGTTTTTTAATGGAGAATAATACTTATAAATAGAATGCCAAGAGGAGGTGGGCCCTCGAAAGGACCAGAGCCCGAGGCCCACAAAGTAAATAAAGGAGCCCAGCCCAACAAGGCTAACAGAAAAAACTGCCAAACAAGAGAAATAAGAGCAGAGTTTAAGAAAGTCATTACAGCCACTAATAAATAGATTGAAACCTTAACTTGCTTTATTGCATGGCACACTAAAGAATTACATATACCTTGATATGTTTTTGTAGCAAAAAAATGAGAGATCATCGACTCAAATTCTGAAATTTCGTTACAATGTATATGCATTGATGTATATGTTGTATTATATTATTAACCCGGTCTTCTCCATTCTCTTTTTCACTCGAAATAGTTAGTTGTGAAGTGAAATAATCTTGTCCGTCCTCTAAATCTCAGGGAAAATCAAACAATTAAGCACTGCTAGATTCAACGGATTAATCTCGGCTGTATGCATGTTAATCTTAATTGTCCGATCACAACTTGAAGATTAATTTCCGGTGAGAGATAAGGTAGGGGAAATTATTGTTTATATTATAGTTGTGTTTGTTTGTAACGAATTATATTAGATCATAACTTTTCCTATTTTTAATGTTGAATACATGTAATATGCACATATATATGTATCTAATATTATAGGTATATATATTTATGTGGAGGTCAATTTCAAAACTTCAAAAAAAGATGGGAGTCTAGCAGCCGGTGCAATGCCTAATATTGATTTTTTTTCTTCTGAAAATTGATTGCAGGCCATATATAGTTCATTGTGTACTGCTTATGTATTTTCTTCTGTTTGGTGATGCGATGGGAGGGCTAAATTACTATCAAACAAACAAAAATTTTGTCCCGAAAATTGACAGAAAAAAAAAAATTAAAATCACAAGCACACAAATTTTAGTTAAATCCACTCAAAAATTAGGACTGCGTGTAGAGATTAGAATTAATGAAGAAATAACACAAATTAGAGAAAATGAGGAACTAATATATGTAGTTGAACGCTGGAGTAGGTCAAGCAAGCAACATATGAATGTAAAGAATCAAATCCTTAAATATACATGCATCATATATATATGCATGTAAATATATAATTTTAAAATGTAAAAATTTAATTTCCGAGTTTGATTTTCATAGCAACCTCTTTGTTTATTGTTATAATTTCCTTCAGTATAAGTATGTAATTAAGTGCCTTCATGTATAGTAACTCGTTAACAACTTAAATTGCTTCCAATTGTGATTGTTATTTCCTTAAAATCAGAGGTTTTCAACTATGTAGGGCCTTCGAAGAGTGAACCTGTGAGTAATGCTCATGTTGGTCAAGGAGCATATATATATATATATATATATGCTCCTATGTATTACAAACATCTACATGTATATGCATGTTTCAATAAATAATGGAAGACAATCATTGCAAAGTACTGAAGTTAAGTGAAATGCTAATTAAACATACTTAGTTGGACTCTGGTTTTTGGTTTGTGTGACAAACAAAAACTTGCGAATCAGAATTTGACTCTTTCCAAATCGATTTAAATTTAGGATACATCGCCGTAGGGAATTTTGCAAAGCTTTTTCCAGCTATATATATACACTAAAGAGGGACAACCATGACAAATATATAGCATCATGAAATATATATAAAAACAGCTGAGAGTATATATATAATTAGCTGTTTTGAAGTTATAACTGTCTATACGTTGACACCTTAATTATATTGCAGCAAAAAATTGCAAATTACTTCATTTAACAGTAAGGCAGTGACAGTAGTGTGGTCATGAATCATGATGTGAGTGGTGCTATTGTTTTTTGCTTAATTATTCACTTCTCAAGTAGTACAAAAAAGTTAGAGCTTAATCTAATTCCCGAACCAAAAATTAGGCGAAAACTACTATGCTTAGCACATAATATACAGAAAATGAAGTGACAACAGATCTATTTGCATCTTGTGTAGTTCAAATTAATTAGTGCTGTTATTTTTTAATTGTGTATTACAAAAGAATATGCTGGCTAGCTAGCTTCCTCCTTCAAACAAATTAGAGTTCAAAGGGCTTCTAGTTATAGTAATAATTATTACTCTTTTTAGTTAGCTTAATTTGATATGTACACGTAGATTAATTAATATTGCAAAATACGCTACATCGTAGTGCAACAAGCTGACATACGTACATATACCCAACAACAATGTGCCTTTTTTATTTGGGTGGGAAATTGCTTTACACGGATTCGAGAATTAGTCGGGTGGAAACCTAGTTACCCTAGTTATTGAAATGAAAAACGTGTTGCATTGCATAAATTATTAGCTTTCATGCACAAGATCAGAATCCTATGTGCCATTCTACAGTTTCAATTTTACTCATTTTTTCGCCTTTTTTCACCGCTAATTCTATTGAGTGTTAGAAACCCTATTCTTAATTAGGGTTTCCATTTTCACCAGAAAAACAAAACAAAACCTCTCCATCTTGTAAGCAATAATTGATCTCGTGGGAAGTACTATTAATGACAAAAGGCAAAAGGAGGACATTCATGAAATGAAAGAAAAAGGAATTTACTCAAATATTCCATGGTTTATAACTAGTGCAATTTTAGGAAGTTTATGTAAATATTCTATGGTTTTTAACCAGTACTACATAGAGTGACATTTCAGTGAAAATACTCAATTGGCTAGTACTCCTTGATATGTATAGATCCATTTGTCTTTTGTTGTGGCATTACACACCACAAGAGACCAACATGATATCTTAAATATCATGTATTTGGAAGGATGGGAATGAAACGTAGCCATCAATCCCTAAGCTCAAAGAGACCAAAATTATATATATATATAATTACAATAATAATAATAGTGAATTAATTTGTCCTAAATGGCATTCCGTAAGTACAAATTCGACAAAAGAATGGCCGGCTAAGACAGCTTTTTTAACCTATTCTCTGCCCCTCAGTTCACTAATCATCAGTTGACTACACAAGATTGAGTGGTAATAAAGGGGTATCAGACAAATTATCTTCTTAAACCTCATTTGTTGTTAATTAGTGCACCTATGAAAAATGTATATATCAAATACTAAGGAGTTTGATTCAAATACTTCAAGTAGTAATCCGGACAGGTGGGTGGGATGGAAGAGTTCTTAGATCCTTCACCATGAGGTCCTATGTTCAAATCCTCCTAAATACGTTTTCATCTGGGCCATTAGAGATTTACCTGGGCCACGAGAATTAATTGAGGTGCGCCGGAAAAAAAAAAACCTTCAAATAGTTCATGCATCTGTGGGAAAGCTAACTAGTGAGGTGTCCTAATAACCATATAGAACCAATGGAAAATAAATTGCATTCATGGAGCAATTTTTTTCTTTTTTTTTTTTGATAAGTTCATGGAGCATTAATTTATATTTCAAATAAGAATAATACTTAAGTCATATCCCATAATAATCAAATTCGATAAATAATAAGGTGTGCTTCTCGGTAATCATGAATTGTTACTCCGAAGAACTTTCACACTGTGTAGATATTGTCTGAATATGCGTGTGTAAATTAAACTCTGATATGTGGTTATTTTACGTCTATCAATTAATGCTTTTATCAATTCTAAATCTAAAATCAGTGAACAACCTGTGTGTGCGTGCGCAAGTATTACTCGTCATTCTCTTTGAACCATCATCCTCAATGCACCTAATTAACTAGACAGGTGCCTTAACAACTAACTCATTGAAGATTAATAATAAAAAAAATAACTCTATTAAATTTAAAAGAAAAATGAGAGGAAAATAAAAAAAGAAACATAATGTTTATATCATATTTGTCTGTTTACAGAAAACGGAGTTGCATGGATAAGTGGATACCCATGCCATGTAGTCTTGTCATTTTAGCATAAAAACTCATTCTTCATTTAACACTACATATATATATATATATATATGGAAAATTACATAAACTACCCCTGAACTATGATATAATTGCACATGGTATCCCTTACGTTTCAATAATATCATAAACTACCCTTAAAACCAGCTCTCATGTATCACATAACCCATTCCGTTAAAAGTCAACCCATTCCGTTAAAAGTCAACTACGGAAAATTTTCTTTTTGGTCAATAAAGCCTATTTTTGGAATGAACTTCCAATTTTGCCCTTATATATGCATGTTCCAATTTAACCCTTACTTTTACATACAAAATTACTTAAATATCCTAACTTTTTTTACCAAATTGCCCTCACAATTTCATTTTAAAAAATATAAAAATTGAAATTGCTTATTCCAAAAAACACAAACATCAATGTTTTAGCAAATTCCATTAACATCAATATTAGTTTAAACCCCAGAAGCTTAAATAAAAAGATTCTATAAATTATATTTTTCGTAAAAAGTATAAATTTCAAAATATATATATATATTTCGGAAAATATGATTTTTTCCGAAAAATATTTTTTTTGCGAATAATATATATTATGTTCCAAAATATGATTTTTTTACGAAAAATATTTTTTTTGTGAAAAATATATATTATGTTCCAAAATATGAATTTTTTTTTGCGAAAAAGTATATATTATGTTCCAAAATATGAATTTTTTTTTTGAAAAATATATTTTGAAACATAATATATAATTTTTGAGTTGTACAAAAGGTTTAATTAACTTGATCAAGATTATATGTGGAGGGTTGCACCCTTTGTTTGTAGGCTAGGGTGTGTTGTAATAGTGGGCAGTGGTATTTTTTCCCTAGATTCATATGTTGCTATTATGGGTAATGTTTTTTCGGGTCCATGTCTTTCATGTGTAAACAGTGTTTCTTCTCATGAACATTGGTGGGCAGTGATATTTTTTTTTCTAGATTCATATGTTGCTATTATGGGTAATGTTTTTTCAGGTTCAACTCAAATATGAATTTTTTTTTTTGAAAAACAAATTCATATTTTGGAACATAATATATATTTTTCACAAAAAAATCATATTTTGGAACATAATATATATTATTAGCAAAAAAATTATTTTTCGGAAAAAATCATATTTTCCGAAATATATATATATTTTGAAATTTATACTTTTTACGAAAAATATAATTTATAGAATCTTTTTATTTAAGCTTATGGGGTTTAAACTAATATTTATGTTAATGGAATTTGCTAAAACATTGATGTTTGTGTTTTTTGGAACAAGCAATTTCAATTTTTATATTTTTTTAAATGAAATTGTGAGGGCAATTTGGTAAAAAAAGTTAGAATATTTAAGTAATTTTGTATGTAAAAGTAAGAGTTAAATTGGAACATGCATATATAAGGGCAAAATTGGAAGTTCACTCCAAAAATAGGCTTTATTGACCAAAAATAAAATTTTCCGTAGTTGACTTTTAACGGAAGGGGTTATGTGATACACGGGAGCTGGTTTTAAGGGTAGTTTATGATATTATTGAAACGTAATAGGAACCGCGTGCAATTATGTCATAGTTCAGGGATAGTTTGTGTAATTTTCCCATATATATATATATATGCGTAGTTTGGATTTATATATAGCATTTTCATACAATTATTCAATTAGAAACCTTTCTTACTGTCTATATATATGGCCCTTGCCATCAGAAGATAAAACTTGCTCTCAACTTCAGAAGATAAACTCTCTCTCTCTCTCTCTCTCTCTCCATGTAAAACACCCACCAAAGCCATGTATAAATCTCCAACACAAGAGACCTCATATTTCTAAATCCTGCAAATTCGCATAGAATAAAACCCTAGCTCTTCAATTCAATCCACCAATAACTCTCAGACACGTGACAAGTGGCACTAGCTCCCCTTCTTCTCCTTCCTCTCTCTCTTCTCTCAAGGTATCAGACCTTCCATGCACGTTCAGGCCGGCTAAAAAAGCCTCAAATATATTCTACGTACATATATATATATATATATATATATATCATCACAGCAATGAAAGCAGAACTAAGAGGAAACGGTATCACACCTATTTCACTACAAAACCCTAACATCTTCACGACCACCACTCCTCCTCCTCCTCCTCAGACACCTCTCTCAGTCTCAGGTGCACTCAAAGGATGTCTCGGCAGCCTCGACGGAGCCTGTATCGAGAAGCTTCTTCTCCACTGTGCCAGTGCCCTAGAGAGCAATGACGTCACTCTAGCCCAACAGGTGATGTGGGTACTCAACAACGTGGCTTCTTCAGTAGGCGACCCTAACCAGAGGCTCACTTCATGGTTTTTACGCGCCCTCGTCTCCCGGGCCTCTAGGGTTTGCCCTACCGCCATGAATTTCAACGGCAGCAGTGCCCTCCAGAGGAGGTTGATGACGGTGACCGAGCTTGCCGGGTACGTTGACCTAATCCCTTGGCACAGGTTTGGCTTCTGTGCCTCAAATAGTGTCATTTTAATGGCAATTCAAGGCCATCAAAGAGTTCATATACTAGATTTTAGTATAACTCATTGTATGCAATGGCCTACTCTCATAGACACATTGGCTAAGAGGCTCGAGGGCCCTCCTTGGCTCCGAATCTCGGTCCCCTCTTGGAGGCCTCATGTCCCTCCCTTGCTTAATGTCTCCAGCGAAGAAGTTGGCGTTCGCTTGGCGAATTTCGCCAAGTTTAGGGATGTCCCTTTTGAATTCAATGTGATTGAAGACTCATCATCATCATCGTCATCAATGGAGGCTGCAATTTTATCTCATGATCAAGAGTACTATTCCTCCACTTATCACTATGACTCACTCTTGAGCCAACTCAATCCTTTGACATTAGGGCTTAGGGATGATGAGGTTTTGGTCATCAATTGCCAAAACTGGCTAAGGTACTTGCCCGAAGAACAACGAAGCGAAAACAGTACTCATGATCATGTTTCTTCTTCCTGGAGAGACGCTTTTCTCGAAACAGTTAAAGGGCTTAACCCTCAGATTATAACCATTGTTGATGAAGATTGTGATTTGGGTGCATCAAGTCTCACTTCAAGAATCACCACTTGCTTCAATTACCTATGGATACCATTTGATGCATTGGAGACTTTCTTGCCCAAGGAGAGTTGCCAAAGAGTAGAGTATGAAGCTGACATTGGCCACAAAATTGAAAACATTATTAGTTATGAAGGGATTCAAAGGATTGAGAGATTGGAGTCTGGGATTAAGCTGTCACAACGGATGCGAAACGCCGATTATTCGAGTGTGACATTCTGTGAGGAGACTGTGAATGAAGTGAAGTTCTTGCTAGATGAGCATGCAAGTGGTTGGGGGATGAAGAAAGAAGATGATATGTTGGTGCTCACTTGGAAAGGGCATAACTCAGTGTATGCCACAGCTTGGGTCCCAAGTGGGCTCATTTGAGGATTGAATGGTTGTGGACTTGAATTAACATATATATATATATATATATATATATATAAGTGTATGCCTTTGGGTTATACATTGGTAGCTTGGTTGGGCCTACGATGATGGGATGGGTTTTAAGCTGCGGTGGTCCTGTGAAAAGGCAAGTGACAAAAATGTTGTTCTCCTCTTTGTCAAAAGGCTGCAATTGGGACAAGACAATAAGGAAAAAAGGCATAACTTTGATAGTATAGATATATATATATCTATATTCATGGCAATGCTGCCTTTGTATCGGAGCTCTAGCTAAGCTTTGATCACATGAAAGGCAAAGAGAGAAATGTACATATGGTCTTTGTATGATGACAAAAGCTATGGTCACTTTTTTATTCTCATCTTTGCAGGGCTAGGAAGTAGGATACTAACTAGTAGCTAGTCCTTTCTTAATCAGCTTTGTTAATTATCAGTTTTATGTAGTCCCCCCAAAGCTTGAAACTTGTTCTGTCATTGGAATGGTAGGAATAGTTTTTTATTTTTATTTTTTTCTAATTTCCCCCCATATAAATTCAATTAATGGTAGTTAATTCTGATTTTAAAGGTTAGAACATAGATGTAAATGAAAGATTAGAATACCAATTAGGCTAATTTGCACCGTCCAATATCACACTGATGAAACGTTTGAGATTGTTACTTTGACATGTCCTGAAGTTTTGCACGTGTGTTTAATGACACCATTGTCAGTAATAAAATTTTAGGTTAGCTTCATTTAAACCTCGTAAAATTTGTTTTTATTTTAAGCAGAGTTAGGTTTGAGAATTTTTATTTATATTCCTTATTTTTTCAAACTCACATCATTTATATCCCTTAATGTCACTTAATATCTAAATTACCCTTAATGTTAAGATATGTGATATTTGAGAACAAGATTTACTATCCTCAAATTCTATTATCCAAACAAGGTATTAATTTTTTATTTTAACATAAATTAAAAAACAAATTCATTTATAGTACAATATATAAAAAAAAATTAAAAAACCAAAAAAAAATCTAATTGGTAATCGAAAAAAATTAATGCCGAAATATATATTTTTTTCGAACTATCAATTAGGGTAAAATGTAAAAAAATATTTAGAACTACCAATTAGATTTTTTTGTTTTTTAAATATTTTACTAAAAATGAATTTATTTTTTGATTTATGCCAAAATAAAAAATTAATGTCCTGTTTGGATAATAAAATATGAGGGTAGTAAACCTTATTTCCAAACACCACCTATTTCAACAAACTTTGTTTCCAAATACCACTTATCTCAATATTGAGGGTAGTTTCAGTATATGGGGTGTAAATAATGTGGGCTTGAAAAAATAAGAGGTATAAATGAAGATTCTTAAACTTGGGGGATTTGATTAAAATAAAAATAAACATCAGGAATTGTAAATGAAGTTAACCTTAAAATTTTATAAAATACCAAGAACCCCTTGCATAGATATATATATATTTTTGATAATAAAATTTATTTTAATTAATATACAAGTAGTATAATATAAATTAAGGATATAAATAATATTAAGTTCTAAGTCTTTTACAACTTGGCTAACCCGTTCAGGGTTACATTGAGGCACGGAGCCACTTGTAGGGGATAGGGGTAGTTGCCCCCTTTGAAAATTTAATTTTTTTAAATATTTTTAATAGTAATATAAATTATCTTAAGAGGTTTATATCAAAAAATGAGATTTGACCCCTATTAAATTTTTTAAAAATTCTGCTTATTGCCCCTCAATTTTAAAGATTAGATAAAATTATTATGCTAAAAAAATAAAAATATCTTAAAATTATATGTAATATATAAATTAGTTTAATAAACTATTTAATGGAACTATAATTTCCTTCTTATGATCTATCTAACCCACAACTACGACCCCACAATAATTTCTAATTTAATTAAAATACAACCCATAAGACCACAACCAACATCCCAAATCTCATTTAACCCATCCCATAACAATTTTTAATTTAATTAAAGCACAACCCACAACTCACATATCTAATTGAACCCTATTTTTTTTTAATACAAACAGAACTTTAGATCTCTCTCGGTGATAACGGCGGAGCCACTCTTTGGCTAGTGGGTCATGCCCCATCCACAATGTTTTTCAATTTTTTTAGCCTAAAAAATTATATATATTATAGATATATCTTTATAAAAATTGCATAAGACCCCTCCAAGTTTTTAAAAAATTCCTTTGGTAGCCTAAACAAATATAAATTTTACCAATAAATTTATACAAAATTGTATTTCCACCTCCAAATAAATTCCTTTGGCAACCTAAACAATATAAATTTTACCAATGAACTTATAAAAAAATTTCTTGGCTCTGCCCCTACTCAATGACAACATTTCTTTTAAAGGTTTCCCCTAATAAAATTATTTTTGGCTTTGTCCCTGTTTACATTTATGTTAACTCATTCAACTTATTATTTCTCTTATACATCCATCTTCCATCCATCTCTCAACTTGCCTTAGGCCTTATTTGGTCTTGGTTTTCAGGGACCAAACCATGTTTGTTTGGACTGGTCTCAAAATTTGGAACCAGACCAAATGAGTGATATGAGCCGAATGTTATACATTTTAGGCGATTAATTCGGTATTGTTAGTCTCTATATCTTATTACCTTGATATTTTTATGTTTTTTGTACATTTCAGTATGTTTCAAGTTCAATGCGTGTAAAGAGAGCTAAGTTTAGTGAATTAACTGAAGTATTAGCTCATGACCATTCGAGAACCAATTAAGGTCGGGGTAAAATGATGTGGAAAATGACCAACTTCAAGTGACCATAACCTGGTCATATCAGCATCAAACTGACTCATTAAAGAGTCTAAAATCAAGTTCGTGAAGTTAGCTTTCCAACGAGCTAAAAAAATACCAAAAACGAACATCCGTAGCTCCAGTTATGACCGAAACAAGACAACATGGTCAGGCAGGAATTTATGCTCGGTAATGGACAAATTTAGCAACTTTGTGGATCCCGTTTGGTGTGTTGACTAGTCAATGACGTTTTTGAAGAGTTAACTAGAAGGTGGACCTGATTTATGATGTATATACTCTAATTAAAGAGTTAACCTAAAGAGGGGGAAGAAGGTGACTCAAGGGAGGACTCTAGTGATATATATATAGTAGTATTGCAATTAGATTGAAAAAAACCTCTTCATCACCTCTTTTCTTGACAACAAGATTAGTGCGTAGAAAGAATATATCACGAAAGTGACGAAAGAAGGGAGGAAAAAGAAAACACAAAGAGATCCATGGAGTCAAGTTCTTCATCAACAACGCAATCACCAACACCCATGAGCAACTAAATGGTAACTAGGATTTTCTAGCAAAACCCTAGTCCAAGTAATGTAATCTAAGCTTTATTTATTTTTATTGGGGAAGGGGAAGCTAAAGAGCAATCCTATGATGGTAATGTAGACAAGAGATCGAATATTATGTTTATATAAGATTTACATTTTTTCTATTCTAGATTGATTTAATGTGAATTATTACACAACTACACTTAACCATTATGAGCTAAAACTCCGAAAGTTAAATTGTTAGTTATCTACATAACGGTGCTTAAAACATGAAGCTTTAGTTTGGACAGTTCATGCTAAGGGAATATGAAACGAATGTGTTTTTAATTTAATGCAAGTAGGAGTAGTGAAGAGTAGTTGCATGTCTGAATCATATTTGTGCCAAAGATGAATTGTGACTGAACTCGGTTGCATGTAATTTTTGTTGGGGACTAAAGGCTTGCTTATAGCGGCATTAGTCTGAGTCATAGGAGATGTCTCTCCCTATCATAAAATAAATAAATAGCGTGTTTATATTACGAAACTAGTGGTGGCGCTAGATACGCTCTAGACTTTCTCTTTATCGAATTTTCTCAACCATTTCATTCTTTGATTTATTTAGTTTAATTTGTTGTCAAAATTAGTTATAACCACAAGTCAAAATCATTTCACTCTTAATTCAGGAATACTAGCATATTAGAATTTAGAATAATGCCTAGTCCCTGTGGGATCGATAAACCCAGTCCTAAGCTATACTTTACTACGAACGGACTCGTACGCTTGCGATAGGCAAAATGAGGTTGCATTAGGTTATATTTTAAGCATATTTTTAGCCGACTTATTGAGCCCATCAATGAGACCAAATATGGTATTTTTGGAACCAGTTTTTTTTGTGATTCCACATGGTCTGGTCTGGTCTGGTCTTGGTAACCAAAATCAAAATTTTGAGACCAACAATTAAGACCATTAAAAACCAAAATTGAATAAAAATAATAATATACAAAATAAATTAAATAATACATAAATAATAATAAATGAATTAAATAATACTCCCTCCGTCCCAATTTAAGTATCCACATTCACTATTCAACTCATTCCAAAATAATAAAAGTCAATACCACTTTATTTGATCAATTTACCAATTTACCTTTCAATCATTCAAATTATCAAATATCTAAACTACAAATATCACATCACTTGGTGGAACCAAGGGTAAAATTGGTTTTTCATTCACTATCACACCAATAAAAGTCATTATCTCAAAAAGTTAGATTCCCCAAAATGGACACTTAAATTGGGACAGAGGGAGTATATAATAATAAAAAATGAATAAATAATTAAAAATTAATAAATAAAAATAATGAATAAATAAAATGAATTAAATAATACATAATAATAATAAATAAATTAATAATATTTATTTCGAAATAATTAAAAATGAATAAATAAAAAATTAAATAAAAAAAATTTAAAAATAAAATAAATATAATGAATAATAAAAAAATGAATTAAATGATACATAATAATAAATAAATTAATATAATAATAAATAAATAAAATAAAACATATTTAAAAATGAAATAAAAATAATGAATAAAAAAAAATGAATTTAATAATACATAATAATAAATTAATTAATATAATAATAATAAATTAAATAAAACATATTTAAAAATAAAATAAAAATAATGAATAATAAGCAAAATGAATTAAATAATACATAATAATAATAAAAATGAATAAATTAATTAATTAATGAATAAATACAATAATAAATAAATTAATAAAATATATTTATAAATAGTTTAAAATGAATAAATAATAATAATAATATAATAATATAAATAAATAATGAAATAATAATAAATTAAATGAATTAAATAATGAAATAATAGTAAATAAAATGAATTATATAATTAAATAATAAATAAATGAATAAATAATAAATTAATAGAATATATTTATAAATTAATATATAATTGAATAAATAATAATATAAATAATAACTTAATAAAATATATTTATAAATGAAAAAATAATAAATAATACATAAAAATAATAAATGAATATTATAATAAATAATTTTATTTTTTTAAAGTGAAAAGATCAGACCAAATCACTTTACCAAATATGGTCTTGTTCAATGTTTGTGAGACTGTGATCATCAGATCAAAGTGTTTACCAAATAGATTTTTAAATTAAGGATCTAGACAATATCAAACCAGAACAAATCAAACCACACCACATCATACCATACCGCGGTAGCCGCCAACCAAACATGGCCTAACCTTAAATATCTGGTTTCAATTAATTACTCATATCTATGTCCTATCTGAGTTACAAAGCGGGTGATCCATATAGAAATGTATATATATAGTACTTCTTCAAAAATGGAATAATATTAAGAAAGTGGTTTCTCACGAGGAATAAGAGTTTCTACTTTCTAGTCACGTGAAAGACGCGTTCTCATTACGACATCGACCCCTTCACTAACATCCACGGTCATTTTACCAACTTCATACATTGCATATGCCACCCATATATCTATTGTATGCTCAAACTCTCATACAAAATTAGATAAACACCTAAATATATATATTGTTACAATGTCGACAACCATTTTCTCATCCATGTTAATAATGAAATTTGTGAAAAATTATTAGATATCATCAACCATGTAATTATAACAAATCACAAATTTAATCATACCCAATTATACACTTCAACATATATTCTGTATTAATACAAGACATATCTTCTCTAGCTAGATGGACGAAAGAGAAATTGATATATATATATATATATATTAGCTTAAAGCTTATACCTTTAGAGAGTTCCTCTCCCCATCACAACCCATAGCTTTTTTCTTTTTTTTTGCGTAGAGTTCCCCTTCTCCTCAGTGATTTTACACTTTTTTAGAGCCCGTTTGGTAGGCGGTCCGGTCTGGTCTTATCTGGAAGATGTTCTGAAAGTCTGTTTGGTAAAACTGTCTGGTCTTATGATCTTATTCAAGTTCTTTGGTCTTATGTTTGGAAAATAATACAAAAAATAAAAAAATAATATATAAAATTCAAAAAATATAAAAAATTTGAAAAAATATAAAAAAATTGAAATAATATAAGAAATTCAAAAATAATATATTTTTCTAACTTTATAAATTATTTAGAATTTTTATATTATTTTTTTAATTTTATATATTATTTTTAATTTTTTATATTATTTTCAATTTTTTTTATATTTTCTCAAATATATATATCTAATTTTTTATATTATTTTTGAATTTTATATTTTTTTTCAAATTTTATACATTATTTCAAATTTTTTATATTATTTTTCAAAACTTATATATTATTTTTTAAATTATATATATATTTAAAATTTTATATATTAATTTTGATTTTTATATATTTTTTTCGAATTTAATACATTATTTTAAAAAAATTATATTATTTTTCAAATTTTATATATTATTTTCGAATTTTATACATTATTTTTTATTTTTTCTATTATTTTGGAATTTTTTATTTTCCCAAATTTTAAATATATTTTTTGCATTTTATATATTAATTTTGAATTTTATATATATATTTCAAATTTTATACATTATTTCAAATTTTTTATATTATTTTTTTAATTTTATATATTTTTTTCAAATTATATATATTTTTTAATTTTATATATATATTTCAAATTTTATGGTTCCATGTGTTAAGATAATTGTATATAAGACCACTTGAGACCATCATTTTTTGTTGCCTCAAATTACCTCTTTTGGTGCAAAGTGATCCTTATTTTTTTGGAACCGTGTTACCAAACAGTGTCCGATCCCAAAAAAATCATTATGAGACCGGATCACATGAGACCGGACCGCCAACCAAACATGACCAAATGTTGTAATTGCCTTTGTCTTTCATTTTTTTTCTCTCTGAAAAGAAAAGAAATTTGGGTGGTTTTTATATGCTGACTTAATAAAAATTACATTCTCTCGCCTTGTTCAAATCAAAT
Organism: Cornus suecica; assembly: GCA_963922005.1. Classification (NCBI taxonomy): domain Eukaryota; kingdom Viridiplantae; phylum Streptophyta; class Magnoliopsida; order Cornales; family Cornaceae; genus Cornus; species Cornus suecica. The sequence goes on along the minus strand of OY998239.1, from coordinate 86,798,669 downwards.
CTCTATTAAAATAATAGTTGGAATTCTTTATCATGTGCTCATAGTTCATTGTAATTTTTTGGAAATTGCCAATATAAGCGGGGCGCTCACTTTTAAAATCTAAGTTGTTTGAGTCCATTATAACATTATTACGATTGTGACAAAAAATATATATATTACACCAGCAAACAATGATCGTGTCACACATGCATCCAACAAATTTCAATTTCACTTTTAAAATCTAAGTTGTTTGAGACTTTGGCGCCATCCTACGTCATGCCAAGCATTACCTAGTACTCGATATTTTGGATTTTCGAATACTCGAAATATTTTACCACGAATTCGAAGCTGTTGACTTCAATTTTTAAATATGGGTTATTCTAATTTATTACAGACTCCTATTCACTTAAGGACATGTCTAGAAGTTATTATTGATATATTGAGATATATTTGGAGACTTTATGGTCAAAAGTCTAAGACTTGGAGGACAAGATAAAGACTTGGAGATTAAGTAATTTTATTCCATAATTGAAGATTTTTCTCTTTATAAATATGAGAAGATAAGATAAGTTTTGAGAGACAAAGTTTTTTTTAAAGCTCTGCAATTCTTTCACATAAAAGATCTCCTACAGAGAGAGACAAATATTAACTGATCATTCATCTTGTAGTTCTTTCTTGTTTTTGAGATTCTCCAATTGTGCTACAACACATGTGATTTTTATGCACAATTGGATGACCTAGATATTGGAAAAATCTACACATCATCTGTTGCACTCTATGTGCATTGATTCGTGAGAAGCGGAGCCGTCAGAGTACATAAATCGAAGTAGGAGGTTTCGTGGTTCCTTGATCCGTTGAGAAACGAAGCCATCGGAACGAGAACTTGTGGTAGCGCGAGTGATTCAAGACCTTTAGAGGTCGAGTGATAAACGGCAAATCAGAGTGATTGTAAGTCCTAATTTCATAGAGTTTGTGTACTTCTTGATTCATGATGCATCAATATCAGAGGATATCCGTGGTCTTTACTTGAAGCGTTTTTCAATAATTTTCACGTAAAAATATTGGTGTCGTCTCTACTTTATTTTATGTACTTATATTTATTATTGCGTGATTAATGCTATTAAAGAATTGAATTAAAATTAACTATTTCATAATTAATATTTTAATTTATTAATTAATTTATAAAAAACTTATTCACCCCTCTAAACTTAATTTTCTTCCGGTTAATTTCACCCACAAAGACTGAATTAGTTAGTTCAATGCAGTAAAACACAGGTGTCAATCTCAACCCCAGACGCCGTGATCTCCCGGCAATAGCTTGGTGATCCTTGTGGATGTGGATTGGTTGTATCTTTTTTTGGTAGGGCTGCGAAGCTTTCTTACGACTCTCCTTTTGTTTGCTCCTGCCTTTTTCTGCTCCCATATATTTTGTTGTGTAGCATTTTTTTTTATCGTTTATTCACTTTCACACTCGTTTATATGAAAATAGGGAGAAAAAAAATACTTGACAATTATGCACCAACCAAAATATTCATGACAAGAACAGTTATCTAAAGCATCACATCGGCAGCCATGAAATAGGCCAAACAAATTACTGTAGTAGGTGAGGAGGTTAATTTAGGGATAGCAAAAATCCCGACTCAACTAGACTGAAAATCACCCTACCTCGCCCCGATTTAAGTAGATTTGGAATTTGATTAAATAAATGAAAAGATAGAGAATCCTATCGGGTTTCGGAGCGGGTATGGGATATGGGGTATGGGAGAGGGTCACCCGTCCCAATATGTTGTCCATCCCGATTATATAAAAAAATTACATATTTATCCTTATTAATTTATATATTACATTTGTGTAACTATATAATTATACACTCACAAGTAAAGCCTAATTTCCTGACATAATTTTTTTTTTTTACATTTCACCATATATCAATTCTTGTACACTCACAAGTAAAGTCTAATCTCCTGACATAATTTTTTTTTTTTACATTTCATCTTATATCAAATCCTAATTTTCTTACATCTTCACTCTTTTCGCTTTAATCTTATATCAATTATGTAAAAAATTACTTATATTACTTTGATACTCATATAATAATAGTTATTTAAAAATTTAAATTAAACATTACTTTCATTTGTATAACCCCGTCCCGCCCCGTTCCGTACCTCTTCACTATTTTTTTTATTTTATGATAAAAATTCATCCCGTCCCGTTAAGTTAAATAATCAATTTTGAAACTAGAATGAGAATGACACAGTTAAACGAGATCCATTGTCATCCGTAGATTAATTATCCCATTAAGTAGTCAAATTAAAACTTTGAATTAATTAAACATACAATTTAAATATCACTTTCAAGGTGAATAACCTTATTCCTCTATTTATATAAAGTGAAAGGGTTCATATGTAGTTAAGCGTAAGTCCAAACAAAAGAGCTCCTTCGTGCAACATCCTTTGTCACCACTACACGCATTCAAATCCTTTGTGTCGTTAAAATGTAACATCATGGTCCCTCAAATATACAATAATAATCGTATTCAATTGATTTTGGAATTAGTTATCAACCACTAATTTGAATTGCAAATCTTTTATATTTCCTTTTCAAATAAATCACTTTAATTTTAATATTTTAAATGTAATTATATTGTTCACGTTAATTTTTGTCTCTAATTATTGAAAGTAGATAGGTTTTAATTTTTGTTTTTATCAACTGTGGTGCACAAGCAGCACAACTTGTATTGGGGCATAAGTTCAAAAATTGAATTCACTATTAGATTTTCAAATTAAAGTGTATACATGTCTAAATTATCTTGTCTGTCTCACCTATCATTATACAAGTTCCAAGGACGAACTTATCTAGTATCCAATATAAAAAATTGTATACACGTTTAAAGTTTAGACGCCACTCATAGATTATTAACCAAATTTTGGGAATGAATAAAAGAAGTTCTTAATTAGTCTCACTATTGGATGGATGACGTTAATCCATCCGGTGATGTGGTACAATCAGGAGCACGTGCTCATGGGTCACATCCCCCAACTAAAAAAAAAAAATTCTTTACAAATATATACATATATATTTGATATTGTAAAATTACCCCTCCTTAATTTTTTTTTCTTTCCAAAAATTAGTCATAGCATGTGTCAAACTAAATTGATTATTTAAGATTTTCATACCAAATAAAAAACTCAAATCACAAAATATTACTAATTCCTAAAAAAGCATAGAAAATTAAAATTGCTCAAACTAACAATATTATCACTTTGTAAAAGAAAATATTCTCCAGAAATTTTTCTGCCTACTCTCACATTCAAAACTCTATTGTCTGGTTAGTTATTAGTATTGAATCTCTATTATATGCGAAAACATGCATAAGAGCTTAAGATATAGCAAGAAAAAATTAATATTTTGTCACGAACTCACAGCTCGATTTGTAGGTAAAACACATTTTACTTCAATAAAATAAAAAAACACTTATACTTCCTATTTTTTGTTTACATTACTTGCAATTATTTTAATTTTTGTCTGTTTGGTAGAGAATATTGATAGATTTCAGATTTCATCTATGTATTGTGTTTAAAAAAAAAAATTTATTGTGGTTTGAGGCTATTTACCCTATTCTTTTTTCTTTTCTTTTTTTTGTAGTTGATTTATATATTCAATAAAGAGAATATAATTTAAGTGTTCATATTATATATAAATGTTTTTTTAAAAACACTTATAGAGACAATGGATAGCTATTTTTTTAAAAAAAAATTAGAGTTGACTCTCCTATTAGAAGAATTTACTTTTACAAAAAGAATATTTATTGTATTAATTCATGCCATTTATAAAAGATTTCTTTTTATAAGATATGTTACGCTCCTCCTCAAATAAAATCTAGACTCAACCCCTGAGTACAATACAATATAAATATTATAAAATTTACTTACATGAAACAATTATACGATGAATGCAACACCGTAACATAACACAGATAAAGAGAATTGTTATATAAGCAATGTAACAATGCAATAGAGGATTTGCGTTTATTCAATTCATAAACTAATGTTGAGTCATAAGGCACTTAAATCTCTATTGATCTCATCAAATCACTCATTGCTTTGAGTGAATGATATGCCACAAAATATCCTAAAAGTTTCAACGCTAATAAAAGTGATGGTTCGATGTTGAATTATTATTGTGAAAAATAGACTGGTAAATTATAAGACACCGTATGTTATTATTTTTTAAATGACTTTTGTATTAAAAAAAACATGTATTTACAATATGCACACAGAGAAGAAAAAGGAAAAATAAATTTACAAAATATGAAAATTTTCATTATTTGGTCTTGACGGGTCAACATGTACGGAAGTATGGCAATAATAGAAGAATCAATATTTGTGTCGGTCCGAAAGATTTGTGGCTAAGTAGATCCTAAACATTAATGTGGACGCACCAAGGCCATTCCAATTGCTGATAATCACTTATTATCTTCATGATTTAAATTCTTTGTTGCATAAGAAAATCTCTAGTAGGATCCACAAAATGATTTAATGGGGTACAATTTTAAAAGGCGCCACCCAACACGATGGATTGAAAATATGGATCTTTTCGGAGGACGAACTTATGAGGTTACTTACCCAAAAAAAATAAAAATAAAATAAATTTATTGAAAAAAAACTTACGAGGGTATGGTCCAAAACTCTATTACAATATATGTAACACCCTGCTTCAATATTTGGTATGCTATTGTCCACTCTGGGCTTAGCCCGCACGGTTTTGTTCTTGGGCTCCTCCCAAAAGGCCTCATAATTGGTATCAGAGCCAGAGTCTGGCCGGAATTAAGTGTGGGAGCATGCACGTCACCCGTGGGTCGCCATCGATGACGCTGGGTCCCAAGGGGGGTGATTGTGATGTCCCACATCGCCCGGGTAGAGGTTTGGGGATGTGCTTATATGTGCAGTGTTGTCTCCAATTGATATGAGACCTTTTGGGAGGAGCCCAAGAACAAAACCGTGCGAACTGGCCCAAAACGGACAAATATTATACCAAATGTTGAAACAGTATGATACAACATAGGTCCAAATACTTCTAGGGGCAGTATGGTCCGTGAATAATCTACCCATCATTTATTACCCATGTCAACCCCATATATTACATAGCTTGAGTGACAATGAGTGTGGTAGGTAACTTAGATAGGAGTATTTGTTTATTTCTATTTTTAATTGTAATATTCAAAATTTCAACCTAATTAATTTAGGAAACTCACACAAAATTGAATAAAATTAAGAATATTGATAGTGGTGACTATCGAATTAAACACAATTTATGCCCTTCATCAAAGTCTCAAAGAAATAATTGTAATAGTTAGTTAGATCTGTTTGATTTGCATATCTGAATTTTTTTCAGAAAACTCTAAAAGGATTTTAATTGAGTCCAGTTACCCTTTAACTAAACTTTGGTAATTGAGTCCAGTTACCCTTTAACTAAACTTTGGTATAAGAATCTAATGGACCAGATCTCATCATACTAGGGTAGGCCAACATCAATAGAACCCGCTTACTACTAGATGAATTTTGGTTCATCAAATGTCGCTACGCCAAAGTTCAGTAATAGAACAACTTAACCGAATTATTTTTCACTATGAAATTAGAAAATTATTTTCTGAGAATAATAAAAGAGAGTTTTTTAAAATTAATATTTTTATAACCGAATTTTAGAAAATAATTTTAAAAAAACTCAATCTGAGTAAACTTTTTGTACAATTTTTTTATTTTTAATTTTCACATACCCGAAAACTATTCTTAGAAATGTCACTTTTATGAGTTTCAATAAATGCAAGAGAGCAAAATTTTATTAAGCTAGTGTCTTCACTCACTTGTCCTAGTCTCTATTTGATATGTATTCTTATTGTATATGCGAGGACCATCTGTCCTTGTGTTCTCTATTGCTTCATACATACTCTTTGGGTGTCTCTGTATTCCACTAGTGAACCACCACAAAGTTTCTGCACCAATTGACTAATAAGCATTTACAGAGCCAAAACAACCTCTCTATTGTTTGTCCTCTTCTCCATCTCAGAATATGTCTTGCCCTATATTTCTGTCCTTGTTGGGTTTGTTCTCTTCCAGTTTCTGATACATTTCGCAGAGAAGACTCGAGATTTGAGGTGGGCTTTTCTGGGTTTTCTTTATTTGGGCCATGGATGTCTCTTGTGATCTTGAAGTTGATGTCAATGGAGAAGAGAATTTCTTTGTGGACAAGGTCAATTCTCTGCTCTTACCTTACATTTTCCTCTGTTTTCAATGTAATTCTAATTTTTATTTTCCTGTCAACTTTAAATGGGTTTGATTTGATATTAGTAACTAGTAACTAGTAACTTTTATTTGTGAGATTATGTCTGTTTGGCTGCTGAGAAAATGTGAGAAAATATTATATATGTACAACTGTCCTGTCCTTGTAGAAAACAGAAATCTGTTAGAGTGGCCTTATCTTATGCAAAAAGAAAAAGAAATCATATGAAGATGAAAATATACGACTCCATTTTGTTTTTCTCAACACATTTTCTCTTCATTAACTCTTTTTTGTTCTCACTTTAACTACCATTTAATTTGAGTCTAGTTTGCAGCAATGTGAGGCTTGGGTTTGATCCAAGTCTAAGTCTATTTCTAATTATTTCATTTTAGCCATTTAATTATTGTCACATAATGACTCAATGAGTTGGGTAGTGTCTTTTCTTACTTGTTCGGTCATTTATTGCTCTTGTAGTCTTGTGGGATTAAATGTGAAGCTTTTCAAATTTTTACCTTTATTTTCTTATCTCTCACCTTTTAAAAGTGTGAGTTGTATTAATTGCCCCCCCATTTTTTTTTCCGTTGGGATGATCACAGCAGACATCTTTTCATGATTCTTTTTCAACAAATTTATTGCCCTATAACGACCTCACATCATTCTTTTGCAGAATTTGGTACACATATTCATTATAATCCCTTTTTTTCAGCATGGGTAATTTTTATTTCATTTTTTTTGGTACACTATGAAATAGTTTTTATTTTATTTCATCTTTTTTTTTGTGGGGAGGAATAGTTTTGTTTTGAATTACTAGTTTGTTAGCTTCAACACGTAGTACTTAGTTTTCGATATTAGTTTTTTACGTCAATGTTGTTTCGGGAGATTTTGTTTTTGTTTTCGTTTTCGAATTTTGGTGTACATTTGTTAAACAACTTATTTGTCGTGCAATGAATGTTTGCAGAAAACTATTTCTTTACATTCAAGCAGAATAAGCAAATTTTTAGGTAAATCAACGCTTTCGAGGAAAAAACTGAAGTTGATATTCCATGATTTCCCCGGAGGAGCAGTGAGTTTCGAGCTCATGACACGGTTCTGCTACAACAATGGCAAAATCGAGATAAATCCCTTCAACCTTGTTCGTTTGCATTGCGTCGCAGATTTCATGGAAATGAACATACCTGTGCCGGGAATGATTAATTTATTTGATCAAACTGAGAAGTCACTCGAAGAAATCAAGTATTGGACATGGTCTGAGCTATTGGTAGCTTTGAAGCAGTGTCAAAATTTACTTCCTGAGGTGAATTCTAATGGCATTCTTCAAAAGTGCTTGGACTCTCTCGTGGGTAGGCTTGAATTGGGCATCGAAACTAGTCCATGTCCATCTACTTCGTCCTCTGATAGCTCGGAATTTTTACAGTTTTCGTGCGACACTAGAAGCTCCAAGAGCTTGCAAAATAGCTGCTTCCGAATAACATGGTGGTTCGAAGACCTTGTGGCATTGAGTCCTGATATAGTCGAAATGGTTATAAAATCGTTGATATCCCGAAAATTTAATCATGTTGTTGTTACTAAGTTCTTGTTTTATTACCTAAAGTCGAGATTAAGTACTGCAACATTGAACGATAAATGTAGAATCATTGAGACAGTGATCGATATGCTCTTTTCTCTAGATTGGGGTACTATTTCTTGCAAGAGTTTATTTGGGATTCTACGCGCTGCGCTGAGCTTGAACATAAGCAAATACTGCAGGCAGAAATTGGAGTGTATGATTGGTTCAATGATGGATCAAGCCACACTAGACGATCTGCTTCTTCCATCTCCGGTTGGGATGAATCATTTGTATGATGTGAATTTGGTTCTTAGGTTTTTGAAATCGCTTCTGATATGTCGTGTGACGTTGAATCAATTGAAGAAAGTTGCTAGCTTGATGGACTTGTATTTAGCTGAAGTGGCTCCAGATCCTAGTCTAAAACCATCAACATTCGTGGCGCTAATTAGGGCTCTGCCAGATTCTGCTAGAGATCGTTACGATGGAATCTATCGTGCCATGGACATGTATCTAGAGGTACTGTGTTGAATTTACAACATTTGCATAAAGTTCTATAGCTGTTTAGTTTGCAAGAAATGGTTTTAAACTATTACTTGATTAGTTTTGCAACATTTTTGTTGTCTTGAATTCATGTCACAGTTTGTGTTGTTTGGATGCCTGTGGATCCATTTGGTTCTTTATCTAGAGATAATGTATTGAATTTAGGAAATTTTAGATGAAGTTCTATAGCTTTTTAGTTTACAAAACATGTTCTTAAAGTGTTACTAATAAATTTTTGCAAACTCTTGTTCTATTGCATATATGATATATGTGACAATTTGTATATATGTTTGGAGTGCTTGTGGATTAAATTTGGTTCTTTTTTGACAGGTCCATGCTAGATTATGTGATGATGAAAAGATAAATATATGCTGTGGATTGAATTATGAGAAACTCTCATCAGAAGCTAGTAACCACCTTGCTCACAACACAAAATTCCCATCACAATGTGCTATCAAAGCTCTCACCTCTCAGCAATGCAAGCTCAAAAGCTTGTTCCAAGACACAAACCAGCCAAAACCCTCCATTGAATCACCATGTAGCTTCATGGATATCGATGATCGAAAGGGAAAGAAAGGCGAAGCGTTTAAACAAATTGTTCTTTACGCGGGAAAGCTTGATCCTTCATCGGAGAATAAGAAGCTTAAAGCACACCTACAAGGGATGAATTCAAGGGTGTTGGAATTGGAAAAAGCTTGTAAAAAGATGGAATCCCAAATGACAAAGATCATGAAATCCAGATTATCAAGTCACAGTAATGCCAGATCCTTACCTAAGCTTTGTTCGTGATATATAATTTGCATATAATATTTATTTTGTCTTAAATATTTTCATGCAGTTGTATGTATAAACAATAAAGCATGAGAAATGAGATTATTTTGTTTGTAACTTGTAACAAATTTTCCTTCCTTTTCTGCATCAATAAACTTTGATTGAGGACAGCTCCTTTTACAAAAGTTGAAAACAAAAAGAAATATGAGTTATTTTCTCTTATGAACTGTCTATTCAATGTGATGTGTGTGACATGAAAATCCAAGGTTAAGTCCATTTCATGTCACTCAGGATAAAGTAGCCAATGATATATATATGTATATATCATTAATGCAAGTGGGGAAATGGAAAAGGGACTCACAAAAAGCATGCTTGATTCAGATCTGAATAGTGAAGTGTTTTTTCATTTTGAAACTTTTGCATGCACTCTCTTGTGGTTTGGACTATTACAGACATGATTGAGAGAAGCATTTGTAGATTCTCTGTTAAACAGTAAAAGTCAGCTTAGTGGTTGATTTGTCCTGTGTGTTATGGGAGAGTAATAAGTATCAATAATGGAAGGGACAACACACACAGAATGCAACATTACTAGTTTAAGACTGGCAATTTGATACCTAATTGTAAATGGATTAACATCAAAATAATGTGATTTCATTTTAGCAGAAACAAAATTAGGTGATGCATTATTGTAAGAGCTGTGCTTTCCCTCAAAAGTAATTGCCTTTTCTTGTTGATATTGTAGGTTATGAAATGTTCATTCTCTGTTTGGTTGCAAAGAGATTATGAGAAATTAACAAAAAATATTCTGAATTTCTGCAGTATCCACTCCAACCATTGCACTTTCTGTTTCTAGATTCCAAGATTTTATCATCTTTTCATTTTTGTAAAAAAAAATGTGCTCAATGTTGATCAAAATACTTTAGTAGTCTATGTCACCCAAATTTCTTTGGTCTAAATTCAAGCAAATTATTATTATTACAAAAATATCATCCTTTTTAGGATAATTATAGTTACCACCCTCGAGAATTGGTAAATTATGCTCGCACCCCTTTTAGTTTGGATAATTACTATTACCTCCTCTCCAATTTATATTTTAACAATACCCCTTCCGGCTAACATCCTGCATGGTCAAAGGCAGTCAACACTTACGTTAGCAGTTTTTTCAATAATGAAATGATTATAATATCCTTACTTATTTGTGAAGATATTTAATAAACACATGAGTATGAGAGTAATTTGATACTTTCGACAGCCGGATATAAAGGCATCACTTGAAGGGAGGAAATTGTAATTATTCAAAAGACAGGAAATACGGGCATAATTTGACCAATCTCAAAGGGAGGTAACTATTATTATCTTTTTTCTTCTTTTTTTTTTATGTCTCCTAAATTAGGTAGTAGTAGAGTGAAACTAGATACTAATGACTATATATGAAAATTGCTATTAATTCTATATATATCACACGGATAATGCTAAAGAGAACAGAGAGATGTTGATATGAGACAGTTTTATGAGCACTGCTTTCGAGTCCAAATCGACTTGTCGTGTCAACACGTTTGCTTAATTCTCAAGGGTCCACTTCCAAGAAATTAAGGTTAAACAAAATAAAATGCTAATCTGAATTTGAGTTCGTTCAAAGTCATTTGTCAATGTGATAGTGTAATTTGATAAATTGGGCACAAAAATAATGGTGACTTTGAGGTTCCATTTTGGTGGAACCAAGAGAGAATATTGATGTAGGACAAAATCCCATAAGCATTTTCCTTTAACGTTACTCTTCTCCTCCTTTCAATGTTTTATATGTCAATGATGGTATCAATTATTATACTTGGTCTTACACCTAGTTTGGTCAATATGTTTTTATTAGAAAATCATATGTTAATCATATTGAATCCTTTTTTTTCTTTTTTCGGTAATCGTAATATTCGAATCAGCTTACGCGTACCTCAACTAATTTTTAGGACCCTGAAGTTAACGATCGGGTAAATCTCCAGTGACCCAAATGGAATTGAAGCCAACGAGAATCGAACCTAAAACCTAATATTTTTTGAGGCACTAAATAGGTTCCTGCATTTTTCCAATTGTGCCACGTGTTCGGGTAGCTTCCACTATAATGTAGGTTCCTTGATATTAATTGGTTATGGTAGAAATGTAATTCAAAATCATTACATGGGATTGTTTATCTTGTTTAATGCTTTATTTCATAGAAAATAGAGAAAAATAATAGACAAGACATTCTCTACTACAAAAGTTTTACTTTTTATTTTTTTATTTTTTCCACCCAATTTAAACTCGTACAAAAAAAAAAGTCTAAGAAGGAAAGAATCATTTTTTTTGTATGAAATAAATATTAATAATATTTCTTCATTTCTAATTCTACATATTAATACAAGTTTTTTTAAGTACGTTAAAGTGCCAAAAAGTAATTATGACTGGATTTTTTTATTGTGTACAGCAAGAAAGGACTTTAGACCCAAAAAATAGGACCACGTATTGGGCTGAAAAGCCTCATATGAAATACAAAAAGCAAGGTCTGGCCTTAGCTTCCATTATAATGTAGGTTTCTTGATATTAATTGATTATGGTAGAAATGTAATTCAAAATCATTACATGGAGTTGTTTATCTTGTTTAATGCTTTATTTCATAGAGAAGAGAGAAAAATAATAGACAAGACATTCTCTACTATAAAAGTTTTACTTATTTGTTTTTTATTTTTTCCACCCAATTTAAATAGTTTAAGAAGGAAAGAATACAAATTTATCATTTTTTTTCTGTATGAAATAAATATTAATAATATTTCTTCATTTATAATTCTAATTTCTACATATTAAAACAAGTCTTTTTAAGTACGTTGAAGTGTCACGTGTCAAAAAGTAAAGGATTATTTGCGAAAACCCCCTCTAGTTTCATACTCGGTGCGAAAAATCCCCTATAGTTACAAAATATGTGTATAAGTTCGCTATATTTCAAAAATATTGCAACTTACCCCAAAACGATATGAAATCCCTAAAATACCCCTTCTAACCTAATAAAAATAATAAATATTGAATTAATAATAAATAATCTATAATAAAAATATAATAAATATTAAATAAAAATAAAAAATAAATTAAATGATTAAAAAAGTTTTAAAAAATATACTTTTTTTTCAAAAAAATTTAATATTTTTGAAAGTAAAATTGTATTTATTTTTTTGATAATTTTATTAAATATATTTTCAGTTTTTTATTTTTGTTTTTGTAATTTTATTATATTTTTTTTAAAAAAATAAACTGGATTAATTTTTTTAATCAAATGTTATATAAATATAAATATATTTTAAAAAAAAAACTAGATTAATTGTTTTAATCAAATGTTATATAAATATAAATATTTTTTTAAAAAAAATAGTCTTATTTGTTTTTCAAAATAATTTTAATGTTTTTGGGAAAAAAATGAAATTATTTTATTGATTATTTTCTTAAATATATTTTATGTTTTCTTTTTTGTTTTTTTGTTTTTTTAAAAAAAATAACTTATTCTAATGATATTTCAGACAATTCATGTCACAATGGAGGCAAAACGCACATATTTTTGAATAATATGGTATCTAAGAATCATATGAGTTTATACACATTATATGCATACTACATAAAGTTTTTCGCACTTGACCCAAAAGTAAATAATAAATATGATCGAAATTTTTTATTGTGTACAGCGAGAAAGGACCTTAGACCAAAAAATAGGCCCACATATTGGGCTGAAAAGCCTCATATGAAATACAAAAGCAAAGCCCAAATCCTAAAGGAAGGAGTCCAGTTCCTTACCTTTCGTTTGGGAGTAAGGGCACGTGAAGTACACATTATGTTTGCTTAGTTTATACCCCTGAAAAAACTGTTATCATGAATTTTAATAACAAAAAGTAATTTTCTGAGAATAATAAAAAATAAATTCTTTAAAACTTAGTTTTCAGAATTCTACTAAGGCACTCGACTTTGTGTAGAATTTCGTAATGTCCACCTCGCAACATTTTTGGTGTGATACAACCTTGCCATGAAAAAGGAAACCTGTTATAAAAACGTTTTAATTTATGCAAAGGAGAAAACAAATTAAACAAAAGCAATAAACAAACAAAGCCTACAAATCAAATAAACATGAATATGTCCGCCTCCAATCGTTTCGATGTAACAAAATGTTGTCGTATTGCAATGAATGGAGGACACACTGATGAATGTCTTTTTCAAGAGTTTGTTCTCAAACTTTACGTACATCCGAATAAAAAGCGAAAGTATCATCTATCACGAGTTCGAAAAAGAAATTCCTCACGCTAAACTATATATATATATATATATATATATATATATATATATATATCAATCAAGCAGTTAACTCAAACTTTCGCTTGCATTCATCAAAGGTTAAATTGACAAAACTTTCTGCCTTTATTCAATATCCTATTAAATCCTAAATTCCCCTTTATGTTAGCTCCTCAAGAACATTTTGTACGACTATAATAACATTGAAGCAAACCTCGTTCTAAAACTTAACTAAAATATCCTTTAGCACCAATTATAAAAGGGTTAAATAATTTTACACTAATTTTAGTTAACAGTAGGTGAACTATAGTATATATTATATTATATTATAAGTCAAAAATTAAAATAAATGATTTGATTAAACAATGTTAGATTTAGCTTGTGAAAACTAAATCAGCCTAGGCTTGTATCATATTTGTTTTTTGTTTTTTGTTTTTTTCGATAACCGGAGTTATCCGGACCAGCTTACGCTGCACCTCGACTAATTTCGGGACCCTGAAGTTAAAGATTGGGTAAACCTTCAGTGATCCAGATGAAAACTTAGTTGTGAGTATTTGAACCTAGAACCTCATGGTGAAGGATTCAAGAATTCTTCCATCCCACTCACCGTCCAGATTCTTGTATCATATTTGTTGCAACAACGTAGACTTGTATGTGTAATGCATTACCATGTTTATATAGGCTTCATGAACATACATTTGTACATATGAGCTAGTCAAGCCTGATATTAACTTTTTCACTAAAAATATGAAGGGAGTCGAACTCAAACTTGATTTATTTCATTTGTAGTCACAATGGAATGTATTTTGGTACACCTTATACACATTGATATGGACCTACACTAAATGAGATAGTCCCCTATTTTTATTTCTATTTTTATTTTTCATAGTGGTATTGAACGTTAAATGTCATATGCATGAATAGATAAAATATTAAAATTAACCGCTACATGATATTATAAATTCTTTTTTATTGTCTCCGCAATCTCAAAAAATTTATTGTTCAAGGCCTACCTTATAAATATTTTCGAGACAGGTTCATTGGTATACATTACCACAAGTTTTTTTTTTGGGTCAATAAATTTTATTCCAACCAAAGAGAGTCAAACAAAGCTTCAAAAGAAGCCAAGAAACAAGAGAACCTATACAAAGCTAGAGACAAACAACAAGAGCAAGCATGAAAGCTTAACAATAGCCAACATGGCAAAGCCTTAGCAATTAAACAAAGTGACTAGAGGCAAAGAAACAAAGAGCTAACTAAAGCTAACAGAAAGCAATCTAGACAAGCTTACACATTGTCCATTGCATCAGTTTGAATCCTCCAAGTAGCAACAATTTCCCTATTCCTGGGATTGGAGGAGAAAGAAGGAGCAATAATAGCAAGGTAGGTGAGTTTAAAATTGAACTTCCCATTTGGAGATAGTGTCCAGTCATTGAGACCATGGTGAATTGGAGGAAGAAGATCAAAAGTGCCATGAGGAGCTTGAGTAAGAAGCTGATCATTGTTGATGTCAATAGGCCCATTGGGTAACCAGTAGTTAGGCCAAAGGGAGATAGACTTGCCTTTCACTACATGTGTTTGATGAAGGTTTTTGCAAGCCCACCAAGCTTTAGAAGCTACCTCCAGTTCCAAGAGCTTAAGATTGAAGGTTTAAGAGTCCAGAAACATTTGCCTTTGATCAGATAAGCATGCACCCATTCTTTCCAAATGGGTTGTTTCTCATCATTGAAGAGGAACCAGATGAGTTTAAGAATTGCAATCCAATTGAGATTGGTTAGGTTGGGGAGACCAATACCACCACAATCCTTTGGCTGACAAATGGTTTTCCAACTGATTTTGGCACCAGTAAATTTCAACTCATTACCAGTCCATAAAAATCTTCTTCGGACAATGTTGATGTCATTGAGAACCTGCAATGGCAATACAAGGTGAGAACTCTAATACATATTACCTATTAGGATTGTTTTGATAAGCTGCAATCTGTCAGCATAAGAGAAAAATTTAGAAGTCCGACTAGAAATTCTTCTTGTAATCCTTTCAACAATACATTTGTAATAGAAAGAAGCTTAAAAGAGAAAAGGGGAAGTCCAATGTATTTGAAATGAAATGTACCTAACTCAAATTCACAAGCATGTAAGGAGATGTTGGGGGTGAGGGCCAAAAAGAGAGGAGAATAAATGAGTTGCATCAAGAAGCACTTTGAGGGAATGAGGATCTCCATAACAAAATATCATGAGATCATCAGCAAAGCAAAGGTGAGAGGGGTCAAGCTTGTTACATTTCTAGTGAAATTGAAAATAAGGGTCATTATGAGTGAAACTCTTGATAATGGAGGACAACACATCCATTACAATCACAAAAAATAAAGGGGAAAAGGGATCATGTTGCCTTAAACCTTGAGCTCCCTTAAAGAAGCCAACCAGCTCCCCAGCTCCCCATTGATAGAGACGAAGAAAGAAGGGCTGCAAATGCAAGATTTAATTCATCCTATGAACCTAGGAGGGTAGCCCAAAAGAAAGAGTGTCAATGAGGAATTTTTTTGTTCTTGGTAAATAAACCTACCTAGTTTCTCAAATAAGTTGGTTTTTCTAAAATGAAAAAATAAAAATGTGAATTGCCCCCAGAATGGTTCGAGCTTTTAACCCCTATGATATACATATAGTGCGTTTAACCCCCTTATAGTTCTACTTCACCCAAAATGTTTTATTTTTGTGCGAATTGCCCCCATATTAAAAAAATTGCGATGAAGTAGAACCACAGGAAGTTATACACTATATGAATACCAGATGGGGTTAAAAGCTAGCCACCCTTGTAGATATAAGATAGATGGGTACCTGCTCCTCATTATTAGTAGAAAGGATCCCAGACTGAAAGCAAGAAGCATAGGGCCTAGTACTGCCCTATTAGCTACAGTTTAAAAACCATTTTCACACTTTATGGTCACAATGCTCAATTAGAACACCATCAATAGCTCACTGCTCTGATCTCTCCTTGCAACGAAAACTCCGTGATCAACAAAATGCAAGAACTATAAGTAAATAAATGTAGAAGTTCAACAAAAGCAAGGGAAAAAAAACACTCAAAATGGAAGTTCATATATTCATCAACAGAAAACATTAATCCTGATACTGGAAACCAAATGATCAAAGCAATATTTCGATACACCACTAATAGGTGAAGAGGTTCAAAATTATGATGTAGTAAATAAAGGTGAAATCCGAAACGAGATGCTCTCTAAGCCTTGTCCTTTGCAGCTGTGGCAGCAGCCTGTCCCCGTAGACGACCGGTTCTTCTAGCGGCAATAAGACCAACCTTTTGGCCGGGAGGAGCGTCCCGCCGAACAGTACTGGCATGACCAATGTGTTGATGGTTACCACCACCATGAGGATGCTCTACAGGGTTCATAGCCACACCACGAACCTTGGGCCAGCAGTTCCTCTTGACTCTGTACTTGTGATATGCGTTACCTGCCTTAAGAAGCGGTTTCTCTGTCCTGCCTCCGCCAGCAACCTGGCCAATCATAGCACGGCAACCGCTGGGCACAATCTTCTTTGACCCTGATGGAAGCTTGATCCTAGACAGTGCGTAATAAGAAGAAGATTAGTTAACTATCAAAAATATATTGGTGACCAACAAACTGGAATCCACACAAGGAACCCACAAATCGCATACATTAAGAGAGGTCAATGGCCTACAAAACCTGAAGCTTTCTCCTTAAAACCATCTTTTGGCAAATTTCGCAATTTATATACCAGCAACCAAAAACAAATCCCATGCCCAAAGAATCATAGTGTGCCCGCCCAACATGTTTTATCTTGTAGATGCTCCAGGTTTTATCCTTCCCATATGATAGAAAGTCGCAAGATAAATGGACAAATGCTACAATCTAAACAACTGCTAGGGAGGTCAACAAATTCTTAATTTACGGGCACTGAACAGATGTCAGGATCTATTGAAGTTACAATATTATACGAGAAACAAAAATACAGCAAGTCTAATAGGAACCCTATACAGAAGTATATATAGACGAAAAAGAAGTTGTTCGTGAGTAACCATGCAATAAACAAAACCCTATAGAGAAGTACAGAAATAAATAGAAGCACAAGTTGTTCATGAGAAGCCAGCATGATCAAATTGATGAGTTGATTGAGATCAGCTCATTCAATTGGACGCAGTGTAGAGCACCAACTTAGCTTTTACTATATAATTGCATCTTGGTCAAAGAACAATAGTTTAATATACTCAAAAACTCAAGACATGATCACAGAAAAAAAAATAGTATAATCCATTATGATTCCATGAAATAGAAATGAAGGTTTCTAAACAAAAGGAAAACCACTGTGGGGATCATTGTGGTCAAGAACATTTCCAATAAATTCCTGTAGCTCCATATGAATATTTAGCAGTAAGAACTCGAACTGAGAATATATGGGTGATGGCAATACACTGCAGTGACCAAGTGTCAACTATAATTATCAAAACAAATACTTTGAACACCTCTAGACTAGGTGCACACGGTCCGGTTCGGTTCCGACAGAAACTAGAACAATATCGGAACCGAACCGTTATTTTCGGTTCCTTAAAAATGAGAACCGGAAACGAAACAAAACCATTTTTCCCGGTTTAGTTCAATTCCGTTCCGGTTCCTACTATTGCCTTTCAAAAAAATAAAAACGTCAAATATCAAAACATAATATAATTATAAACTAAATTAAATAGAATATCTCAACTATTACAAACCCAAAATCAAATATATGATTAGCGGAATGGAACTATTTCAAAATTACAACCCATAAAATTACTTATCAAAAAAATAATTTACTTATCAAAAAAAAATTACAACCCATAAAATTATAACCTTTTTTTTTCCTAAATGGGTTTTGTATTAAGAAGAAAAATAAGATATTATAATAGACACAAAGAAAGATAAAAAGTGAAAACAAGCCTTCACAGAGAGGGAAAAAAAGAAAACAAACACCTAGCTAAAGATGCTAGTACAAAAGAAAAGATAAGAATTCAGAAAATGCATTTTAACCTTACAACTATTAACTTACAACTTTTCAAATATATATAAGCAAAAATATAATACTAAAAAATATATAAAAAATTAATTAAAAAAAATCAGTTTTCAGGTTCAGTTTGGTTCTTTGTGCAGAACTATAAATTGCCGTGTCCGCCACAATCCAGAAATTTAACATGAAAAATGGGTTTTGATGTTCAGGTTTCAAACTAGACTTCTTGGAACGTGGATTTCATTTCACCCAACATATATTGTCTTCAAAAGATTTAGAAATATTTTGATGAAATCTAGGTTTATTGAACAAGAGGTGCTCATTAGATTGGTAAAGGAACTACTGATCTGCAGGCTAAGAAGTCCAACAAGATGATGTCAATGGTAGCAATCACAATGTGGTGATTGTATGAGTGAACCCCTAAATGGGTGACAACTATCTCCATTGGTGAATCTTATGCAACATACTGAAAATTAAACAAAGCACTTCTAACTTTAGTTTGGTTTCTTAAACATCAAAGTTAAAGTATGAAAATTGACAATTGATAAAACCATAATAATTTCCAATTAAGATAATCAAATTATATACAAAACCAAACCGTATAATCCAATTTTAAAAACCCTAATGCTAATTTCTTGACCCTAAACACTTCAATTTTTTAGTGCAGTCAAAGTATCTTAATTAAAACACCTAAAGATATTTTACTTTCAAGCTCTCGGCAACTCTTAATCTCAATCAGATCCATTCCAACCAAACTGTAAAGTGAATAAATTTATGATTAAAAAACTGAAGGGGTGAAATCCCCAAAACAGTAGAAAAGACAAGACGAAGAAAAAAAGGCAAAACAATATTGTAAAACCCATGTTGAATTAAAAACAGCTCAAGACTCGCCAAGTGTTTGCCACATGGGAACCACATACCTCATTTTAAAAAATAAGTAGATCTTAATAGAAAGAATACATCCCATATTTCAAATGAGCTCAAACTCCAAACTTCAAAGAATTGAGCATCTCCAAGTTTCAGGTCTAACCATCACCTTTCATATAAACTAACTACATCAGAGAGTTTACTGAGTACACAACTTTGTTGAGTCAATTGCATTCTAAACACAATATCATCTAAAATCCAATTCAAAGTTGTCCCTCCAAACTCAGAAATGTGTACGAACTCAATAGTTTGTTTAATCAGTAATAGTTTGCTAAATCAGTAATCAGGTTAAGTCTATTAGCAACACAGGTCTACCGAAGCACGAATTCCTAATTTAATTAGATTAAAATGTTTCCCTAATAACAGCTTTCAAGCTAACCAACAAATGCCTAAGCGGCACATGTTTGGTACTTTTAAAAGCAATTCAACAACACCTTAAGTATGAATGACAAAATTCGACACAGTGAATCAGCACCAGGCAGTGACAGTTTTTCAGCAACAAGTGAATTTTTCTTCTGTTCAAATACAAAACCATACAATTGCACTCAATTCAAGAGCTTACTAACTCAAATTAAATCACACACATTATATCACCATCACAATAACTCTTCAGATCAGGTTTGTTGCTTTCCTAATAAATTGAATTGTCTAGATTTCCTCATTAAACAAAATATTTAAAACATAAAAATTTCAACAAAGTGAACAGAATTGAGTACGTAATGCAACCTTCTCAAGGTGTTACATATATAATTATATGAAAAGTACTAATTAGACCTCAAATTCAGGGGACACAGAATGATTAGTGTTCGATTTTTTCAGGATGGACCCATTTGTCAATAAACGCTGCATACACAATTGCTAGACTAAGCAAAGAAAAAATAATCAAAAACAAACCAATGAAAAAGGAAAGCACGTATATACAAACACACACAGACAAACATATATATATATATATATATACCTGGAGGTACCATTATCTGGGTTGTGACTGATGACAATGGCGTAATCCCCAGATGCCCTAGCGAAGACTCCGCGGTCACCCACATGGTGTTCGACGTTGCACACAACGGCACCTTCAGGGATCGATCGGATAGGCAAGACGTTGCCGACCATGAGATTGGCCTTCTTGCCGCAGTAGACGAACTGTCCGGTGTACATTCCCTCGGCGGCGACGAAGAGCTCCTTCTGGTGCTTAAACCGGAACGGGTGTCGGAACGTTACGCGGGCTAACGGGGCGCCCCGACCCGGATCGTGGATGATCTCGGTGATGACACCTTTCAGGTAGCCGTTGCGCTCGCCGAAGTCAAGGCTCCGGAAGCGCGCGGGACCTTTGCGGTGGTGGGTGTGGGACTTGAAGACGGAGCCAGCACCCTTTCTTTGCGCGCGAATCACGCGACCCATGGCGGCTAGGGTTAGGGTTTTGGGACGGCTCTGGGGAAGTGGAGGAGATGAAGTGAAATGATGAATGAGATGTTTATATAGGGTTGAATCTAGATACAGAGAAGGGACGAGACTTGATGGGCTTCAAATTTAAGGTATTTGGGCTCAGACCAATCTATAAGGCCTAACCTAGGTCTTAATATTTTACGACCTATTGGGCTTGAAATATAAGGTTGTCGGCTTCAGTGATTGGGCTTAGTCCAAAGGATTGGGCCTAGGTCTTAATCTGTCTTGAGGGTGCTAGTTTGGGCTTCCATACAAAGGACTTTCAAAATAGGTTCAATTTATTTTCCCTTCAATTGGAAAAATCAAATTGGACATTTTGGTCAATTAAGGTTGATTTCACGATTAGATTTCGAATTTAAAACGTGTGAAACCAAATTTATTAGTTAATCATTATACCTTTTAACTCTTGATGTGTTTAGGGTCTTGTGTTATATATAGTTGTTCTAGACTAACCCAATTTATAATGCTCGGTCTGATTGAAGGGATGGAAATATGGATGGAACCCAGAGGAGAGGACAGACGATGAGTGTCTCTCGTTATTACCTATGTACTTTATAAACATATATTTAGGAATGTAATAAATTAAAAACTACAAAATTTATGAAAGTTAGTTTTTTCTCTATCTTAATCCGTCTGAAATTATGATGTTAAAATATATTAGGATTTAGACTCATCTATATCATTAGGCTCAACTCACTTTATATTATTTTGTTCTTCACTTTTCTACCCAAATTATATTGATTTGTCTCTCACACCAAGTTTACTTGTTCTCCACATCTTCTCCCCTCTATTGTAAATATGTACTTTAATATATATTTCAATATACAATTCAATACACATTTCAATATTTTTTTCTTCTCCATTATTCTCTTTAGTGTCTTTATTATATTATCTCTATTAACATGGCATCAGAACATATTTTCTTCTAACATGGTATCAAAGTCTATCGATTATTGATAATTTTTTTCGCGTATTGTCATCTCTGCCGGGGATGACACTCCATCTCCCATCCCTAGTGGCGATCCTCCATTAAAATCATAGTCTCTCAAACAAACTCTCATCACCAAAATCTCTCTTGTCTCTATATTCTTGGTGGGATTCGTCTTGTCTTTCACCTCACCACAACTCGTTTTGGATTTGTCTTTCACCACCTCTCAAGGAAAACAACTAACTTAAGTCCTCAATCACACTTTTGCGATCCATAAATCGATTGCTTCTTTCTGATATGTCAACGCCTTTCTCCTGATCGGTCATTGTTTCTCCCTCGATCAATCGCCATATTTTATCGATTGATCACCATTTCTTACCGACCGATCGTCATCTCGTCACAATCTATCGCTCCTCTTTTTCGATCGATCGTCTCATCCTCAATCTATTGTCGCCACCTCCACCACCGAAGCCCGCAGGCTCCTCCCGCTTTCTTGTCAATTTGTGCCCTAGGTCGTGCTCAATCTGCAACAACCGAACCGCGGCACCACCAAACAGCCCCTTAGTCGCGCCTTCACCTCGCCATGTCACCTGCGCGCCGCTACCTCACCAGTGACCAGAACCCTCCAACTGACCAGCATCGCCCTCCACCGATGACCTCCTCTCTTAGTCGCAGTCTCTCCTTCTATCCCTACCAATCTCTCTCATCTCTCACTCAGTAACTCCCAAAACTATATCCCACTCAATTTCTAAATTCAAATTCGAAATTTAAACACTTGCCAAGGAAATAATGAAAGTCATATCATTAAGTTCTCATCTTTTTTTTCTCGATCATTCGATTCTCAATCTCGCAGAAACAACTTCTTCGGCGAGATCTCTCTACTCGTTATAGGTACTCTTATGCCGATTTTCATAGCGAGCATCTTATTTTCTCGTCTCGCGGAAAAATCTCAATCTGACCCATTTTGGGTATTCTCTATCTTATTTTCTCGTTTCGCAAGAAAATCTCAATCTGATCCATTTTGGGGTACTCTCTATTTTCTCCTCTCACGGGAAAATCTACTCTTAGTGGGGCTTGAAATTACCGCTCATTCTTCAATCAATCATGGCCTAGGGCCATCTATATAACTAGGCCCCAGCTTACTTTATATTGTCTTATTATCCACTATTCTACCTAAATTATATTGACTTGTCCTCCATACTAAGTTTACTTATTCTACACACCTTCTCCCCTATATACAGGGTCATCTCTATTGTAAATATATACTTCAATATACAATTCAATACACAGTTTCAATACTCTCTTTTCTTCATTATTCTTTTTATTGTCTTTATTATATTCTCTCTATTAACATGACATTAGAGCATCTTGACTTATAATATAGGGAATCCAAACAATGTGAATGAAGGAGGAATGAAAGAGGGATGATGGATCCCTCCTAACTTCCTACATCTCCTCTTCCCTCCAACTAAACATAAACACCTTGACTTATTTTTTTTCTCATTCATTCTTCCGCAATTCATCCCTCCAACCAAACATAACACAAGAGTTTAAGTTGTAAGTCCGTGCTTGGGTGTTGTTATGTCATTACTGAAGTATATTATTCCCTTCGTCCCGCGATACTTGTCCAATTTGGACTTTTTAACATTTTATGGTTTGAGGTTGACTAGTGTGTCATTTCCAAATTTGCCTTTAATGATATAGTATTATGGTGGAGGCCAATATTTGTTTGAAGTTAGTGGGAGAAGGGTAGTTGGGGAAAGTGGGAGGTGAAATTGCATTGGAATTCGAAAATGAATAAGTAATTTGAGACAAGTAAAGTTGTAATAGTGAACAATTAATATGAGACATAGATAATTTTAATTATGGACAATATTTAGATCTTGTTTCATAAGTACCAAGTTAATTTTTCTCCATGATGTAACCCTCATATGACTAAATTTTTTTATAAAAAAAAAAAAATTAATAAATTCATAAGAACAAAATTTAATATCAATTCTTCTTAAAACGATTCTTATCAAATGTCCAAATTATATTCGCAAGAGCTTAGTCCACGTACGAAAGCGTCAAATATTAATCATCAATTATTTGGTTCCAGAAAGGACATTGCAACCAATTAAATATGTAGAAAGAGTAGAATCGTTGATTCACCTTTTGTTGAACAAGGACCAAAGAGTTTGAAAATCCTGATTTTCAACGGTTTGAAAATGACTTTTACAGATAAAATTTTAAAGATAAACGAAAATTGATATCAACTGCGTTTGATGGATTGGAAAAAATCTTATTTGATGTTTGGAGGTGTTAACAATAATGTTCTCGCCAAATTTAAATGACAAAGTCGCATTAGACTTAAATATTGTGTCAATCCATCTGCGAAGCATGGCTCAATTTGCAAACACTCTGTTCATACTTCACACACACACACACACACACACACACATATATATATATATATATATATATATTGACATTTTATCAATATATACAAGTTACTTCATGAGTTTAATCTTTTGTCAAAGATGGTAATATTATACTTCACTCACACACACATATATATATATTGACATTTTATAAATATATACAAGTTACTATTTTGTCAAAGATGGTGATATTATAATTGCAGTCTTGGAAGCATATTACAAAAGTACCAAGTTTCAAGAAATTCAACCTTTAAAATCAATTATTGGATGGTGTCGAATGAAGACCAAGGGCCCTTTGGTAACTTATAATAGTTTTATTTTTGGTTTTGGTTTTGGTCTTGGTGGTCTTTGGTGGTTTTAGGTAAATCTAAAACCATGTTTGGTAAGGAGTTGGTTTTGGTCTTGATATAATTATACATATATATACTAATATGTATTAAAAATATATAAATATGAAAAAATATATATAAAATAAAAAAAAATATTAAAATGAATATATATATAATTAAAAAATATTTATAATTCCCAAAAACAATTGACATTTCTATTTTTTTTATTCCAAAAAATATATATATAATCGAAAAAAATATTTTAAAATGTTAAAATTATATATAAAATTCAAATAATATATATTAAATTCGAAAAAATATATATAATTCAAAAAATATATAAAATTCTGAAAAATTATATTATATACTGAATTTTTTTAAAAATTTAGTAAAAAAATGATATAAAATGGGGAAAAATATATAGATTCGAAAGAAATATATAAAATTCAAAAATCATATAAAAAATATTTAAATTTCTATTTTTTTAAAATTCAAATATATATATATATAATTGATAAAAATATTTTAAAATGTGAAAATTTTATATAAAATTCAAATAATATATATTAATATATATATAATTGATAAAAATATTTCGCACTTTCCAGAAAATTATATTTTCTAAAAATATATTTCCAGAAAATTATAAAATTTTCTCACTTTCCAGAAAATATAAAAAAGTGCGAAATATTTATAATTTTTTTCTCCAACTTAATTTTCCAAAAATGTTGTTTTTCATAATATATATTTTGAAAAAATATATATTTTAAGAAAATTATATTTTGAAAAAAATATTTTCAGAAAATTATAAAATTTTCGCACTTTTTTTTTTATTTTTTGAAAAGTGCAAAATATTTATATTTTATTATAAAATTTTCGCACTTTTTTTATATTTTTTTAAAAGTGCGAAATATTTAAAATTCAAAAAAAATTATAAAATTCAAAAAATATATAAAATTTTGAAATATTATATTAAAATATGATTTTTTTCCAAAAAATATTTTTTTCAAAATATAAAATTTGAAAAATACTTTTCCGAAAATTTATATGTCCCAAAATATAAAAAAAATTCCGAAAAATACTTCTTTTGCGAAAAATATATATTATATTTCAAAATATGATATTTTACGAAAAAAATATATATTATGTTTCAAAATATGATTTTTTTTTCGAAAAATAAATTTTTTTCAAATATTATATATTATTTTTTTCAAAATAATTCATATTTTCGGCTATATATATATATATATGTATAGAGAGAGAGAAGTCAAAATTGCTAAGCCAAAATCAAGGTTTTAATGTTGTATTTTAAAAAATCCAAAACCAAGTCCGAAAAACCACCAACCAAATATGATTTGATCTTCAAACCAAGCCCAAAACCAAGCCCAAAACCCACTTCCCAATTTTCCCATTGCGCCTTCCATGGCAAATGGTGGCTTCAAAATAGGCTGCTTATAATTTTGTTCTTTTATTTGTTTACTTTTATCAACACGTCTCTTTAAATATGAAAAAGTGATTGAAGGTGATGTGTGATGATTAGACCTATATGGATCCCATTCAGATTCGGATTAATTAAATTTAAATCTAATTTATTAAAAATTATAATTATTCAATTCGGATTCTAATTGAATTTTCGGATTTTATTTTTAAATCATATTCGGTTAATATCGGATTCGGATCATAATCTGATTATTGACAACTCTATTCATAAGAATGACAAAAACTCCCGATCCGCAATCTGAATCCGATAATTCGACGAATTTTTACTTAGTTAATTCATATTCGAATTTCCCCATTATTGGATATCTGATCCGATTATCTAATTAAAAATATACTAAAATACTAAAATTATTCATATTTTTAATAATTCTATTTATGATTAATCATTATTAATAAATAATAAAATAATTAATAACTAATATTTATATACATGTACAATATTAAATATATACACATAAAAATATCAAAATATATATATATAAATATATTATATATCGGATCGGATTGACATAAATTCAAATCCAATTTGTTAAGAAATCGGATTATCGGATTCGGATCAAAATCCGATCCATTGACAGGTCTAGTAATGATATCAATATATCATATTATTCTGGTTGTTGTGATGATTTAAAAAAGGGTTATTCCCACCGACACCCCCTCAAAGAGACCATAATTCCACACGGACCCCCTCGATATTGAGTATTCCCACATGGATCCCCTTTGACAGACGGCCGTTAGGGTTATTGACGTTTTTATTGTGAAATTACTAATTTGCCCTTCGATATATATTTAAAAAAAGGATAAATTGCAGTAGCACCCCCTAAAGTTTCACTTATTACATTAGGATAATATATAAAATATGAAATTACCCATATGCCCACAATATATATATATATTACGAAAATATATATATATTAGAAAAAATATATATCAAATTTGAAAAAATATATAAATTATAAAATTCAAAAATAATATATAAAATTTGAAAGAAATATTTAAAATTCAAAAAAATTATATAAAATCTGAAAATGCAAAAAAAATATAAAATTAAAAAATATATATAAAATTTTGAAAAATTATATTAAAATCTGAAAATATATAAAAATTTAGAAAAAAATATATAAATAGGGGAAAAATATATAGATTCAAAAAAATATTTAAATTTCAAAAAACATACCTAAATTATAAAGTTCAAAAATAATATATAAAATTTGAAAGAAATATTTAAAATTCAAAACAAATTGTATTAAATTTTCAAAATATATTTTAAAATTTGAAAAATATTATAAATTCGAAAATAAATATAATATTAAAAATATATATAAATTTCGAAATTATTTTTTTTTTCAAAAAAACATATTAAATTTTGAAAATAAATATAAAAATCGCAAAAAACATAAAAATTTAAAACTATATATTAAATTTTGAAAAAAATTATAAAATCGAAAATAAATATAAAATAAAAAATATATATAAATTTTGAATTTTTTTAAAAAAACATATTAAATTCAAGACAAATATATAAAATTAAAAAAAAAACCATATAGAATTCAAATAATATATATTAAATTTCGAAAATAATTATAAAATTCGAAAAAAACATAAAAAATTATAAAATTTGAAAATAAATATAAAATTCAAAATATATATATATTAAATTTCAAAAAAAAAAAACTAAATTCGAAAATAAATATAAAATTAAAAAAATATTTAAATTTTATTTAATTCTTTCTCTCTCTCTCTCTTTCTCTCTCTCTCTCTCTCACACACACACAGACACAGACACACACACACACCCCTCCCTCCCTTGCTCTGCACACAGCGCACACACACATATATATATATACACACACATATATATATAGATCTATACATATATATATATACGGATATATATACGGATATATATATATATATACGGGTATATATATAACAGCTATATATATATATATATACGGGTATATATATAACAGATATATATATATATACGGGTATATATAGCAGAATATATATATATATATATATATATGTATATGTGGGTATGCAATATATATAATTCCAATCTTCATTCTCTCTCCCAATTTCTCACTTCCAATCTCTCTATATATATAAATTAGGGTTAGGGTTTTGAGATACCCAAATTGAAGAAGAAGAAGGATATGTAGGTCATTTTATATCATTTTGAGGGCAAAATAGACA
Organism: Cornus suecica; assembly: GCA_963922005.1. Taxonomy (NCBI): domain Eukaryota; kingdom Viridiplantae; phylum Streptophyta; class Magnoliopsida; order Cornales; family Cornaceae; genus Cornus; species Cornus suecica. The sequence goes on along the minus strand of OY998239.1, from coordinate 86,770,497 downwards.
ATTCACAGGGTGGTTAACGGCAGAATTTAACGGCGTGGAGACGGAGGGGGTCTTTGTGGGACAAAATTCAATTTTGAAGGGGTCTGATTGGGAATAGTGAATATCGAGGGGGTCTATGTGGGATTAGGGTATCTTTGAGGGGGTGTCAGTAGTATTTACCCTTTAAAAAATATAGGGTTACTTCATTTACATTTTTTGAGGTTTGTTTTAACTTCAATCACACCTCCTCAGGTTTGAATATTTTCAATTACACTCTCAAATTTGAGATTCTCATCATTTACACCCCTTGTCCATTTTTGGGACTAAAATGCCCTTACCCAAACACACACTATCCATATTCCTAAATATATATATAAAATTCAAAAATAATATAAAATTCAAAAAATATATAGAAAATTCAAAATATATATATATAAACTTTGAAAAATATATAAAAATCGAAAATAATATATAAAATTCGAAATATATATAATTCAAAAAATATATTAAAAAATCGAAAATAATATATAAAATTTGAAAAAAATATATAAATTCAAAAAATATATATAAAATATTGTTTTCAAAAAAATAAATGGCGAGGGTATACAAGACGCAATAGAGAAAGAAAGTGTGAGACTACAACACTTAAGTTCCAACCAATGGTGTCACGTGTACATATAAACCATGGAGGCTTTGATTATTTGAAGGCAAATGATGCAACTGTCCCTCAACTACCTTTATTTCAGTACAACACCAAGCAAACACATAAGATATATTGACAATCTAAGTGGTCTAGATTGAACTTCTCAAGTGACACTATCATGTGCTTCCTCATAATTCCCATTATGGCTTGGAAAAATAAAATATATATTAAAAAAGTTTTGAATTATTTTATATATATATATATTTGAATTATATATATATATTTTAAATTTTATATATTATTTTTGAATTTATATTTTTTTTGAATTTTATATATTATATTTGAATTATATATATTTTTGAATTTTATACATATTTTTTGAATTTTATATATTATTTTTGAATTATATATATATATTTAGGAATAAGGATATTGAGTGTTTGGGTAAGGGCATTTTAGTTCCAAAAGTGGTCAGGGGTGTAAATGATGAGAATCTCAAACCTGAGAAGGTATAAATTATAAGAATCTCAAACCTGAGAGGGTACAATTGAAGATATTCAAACTTCAATATGTGTAAATGAAGGTAATCCAAAAATATATAAAAAAAATTATTATTATTTTTCTTACATTTTTTCTTTCGGGAAGTATTGTTCTTAAATATTGATATATATTATAATTATCTGCAGCACATATGGTATATGCGGGTTCAATTGTCATACTTGAACAATTTTGTTCCTTCTCATGTTGTAAGTGAAATTGGAGCATCTATTCATTTATTCACTATTTGAACAAGAACAATATAACACCAAAAAAACCCGAAAATTTGGTAATTTTACATTCCAATTTTTGTCTTCAATCAATTTTTTTTTTATAATATAACGAGAGAAATATTAAAATGTCTTATGTTGGTGAGATGCATTTGATTACTTAGATGATAATTAAATGAATAATTTTGAACATGTCATATATTTCATTTAACTTAAGTATTTGTTTTTTTTTTGTTTATAAATTTATTTAGTTCGTATTGTTTAAGTGATAAAATAAAATATTTATGTAATATAATATGTATATAAAAAAAATTATAAACATGTTGAAGACGTGTCGTGTCGATATGTTTATGTCGTATTCGTGTCTGTGCTTCAAAGTACTGTACCACACACGTGCTAAAGTAATATATGCGGGTTCAATTATCATACTGTATACTTGTCGGTTCATACGACCCCACACACGTGCTAAAGTAATAATGGATTAATAATTCCTGAACTTTATAGCGAACATTCTTCTTTATGTATGAGAGTATAAGAAAGGAAAGTGTATATAAAATATAAGGGTTAATTTCAATAAATTCATCTCTTTTATTGAATTTAATTAAATTTTTTTTATATCCGAATTATTATCTATGCTTTCTAATTTAATCAACTAACCTCTCGAATTGCCCTCTATACTTTTCAATTTCAATCACATTGTCCCCCACCCTCAAACTATTTATAAAATTAAAAATATATATATAATTCGAAAAAAATATATAATATTTGAAAAAATATATAAAATTTGAAATAATATATTAAATTTCAAAAAATATATATAAAGTTCGAAACAAATATATAAAATTCAAAAAATATATATAAAACTCGAAAACAATATATTAAATTTCGAAAAAATATATATAATTTGAAAATTATATATAAAATTCAGAAAAAAAATATAAATTTCGAAAATAATATATAAAATTCAAAAAATATATAAATTTTGAAAACAATATATAAAATTCAAAATATATATATAAAATTAAAAATATATATAATTTGAAATAAATATATAAATTTCTATTTTTTTTTATAAATTTCAAAAATATCATATAAATTTCGAAAAATATATATATTTCGGGAAAAAATATATAAAAAAATTTCCACTAATTAATGTTGGTAATAAGTAGTTTGATTCACTTCATTAGAAAAGATATGACATTTTACGAATATATATATATATATATATATATGTATATGTTTTCAAATTATATAATTTTTTGAATTTTGTTTTTCAAAATATATATATATATTTTGAATTTTATATATATTTTCGAATTTTAAATATTTTTTGAATTATATATATATATATTCTCAAATTTTATATTTTTTTTTTCAAATTTTAATATATTATTTTTGAATTTTATATATTTGTTGAATTTTATATGTTTTTTCAAAATTTAATATATATTTTTCGAATTTTATATATATATATATATATATATATATATATATTTTAGGGTGGGGGGCAATGTGATTGAAATTGAAATGTATAAGGGATAATCTGGAGATAGAAATGATTAATTGATTAAATTAAAAAGTATAGGAGCAATCCAGACAGACGAGGATTAGTTAATTAAATTCAATAATAGAGTGGGGTTATTGAAATTAACTCTTCTATTTATTTCTTTTTTCGGTGTATCCAAAATAATATATTTGCGTTCCAACTTCTATCTATAGGCAAGCAAATAAGTATGCAAGTTGTCAAACTACAACAAGATTTTCAATGGTATAGTTACTATAGACCCCATACCAATAAATGTTGTACATAACAATATCTATATTAGTATCATCATTCAATAATATTATCAAAAAGAATAAGAGGGTATAAATTCAGTACTTTGACAGCCAAAACGAAATTAAAATATTTATTAAATGGTTCATGCTCTTGAAACTTCCTAACTATTTTATTAGTTAAATTGTCCACTGCTCTTGACAAATATATTTCCCAATTTCATTCTGTTCACGATAAAGATCACTTTCTTTGACTAATAACATTTGGCAATTTTTGATAAACGGTTATACCAAAAATAACAAACAAAATGAAAAAATGACTTCAGTCCACTTAACGGGCTTCAACCGGAAACCGGAGATGCAATAAGGACAGTTGCTCTCAATATATATATATATATATATGTATGTATGTATATATATAGACACACACCGCCACATTATAAGATCATATTTCTACCAAACTATAAGAAAGTAATCAAGGTAGCTATATAGCCAAAGTTGATATGGCCTCACTTTGGAGAGTTACCATTCCCTCAAATGCCATATCAATTGGTTCTGGTGGTCTAAGGGTCTCACACAAAGCTTGTTCAAGGTTTATATTCTCATCACGTGCCACCAGTTCCTTCGTGGAACACCATAATAGTCCCCTTCTCAAATCCTTGCCATCCCATCATATGGTATCTATTCGCCATCCACTTCTCTCTAGTATATATATATATAGACACACTCACACACACATACTTGTAATGCTAGACCTATTTACTTAGTTGATGATCATTGTAATCTAAAGGCTTTTATTTCACTTAAAATAATGAATAAGATTTATTATATATAGATATATTTATTTATTTTTTAATAATCGGAAAGGCGGAAACTACTTTTTTTGAACTAATTGAGAGACACGTACGTGCAAAATGACCATACACTAATCAGATAAGATTCAGACTAAGTCGGTCTACCGTCATGGTAATAATATTTGCATTCGTGAAATCTAATTCTTTTTGAGACACAAGGTTTGCTTGCAATTATATATACTTTTATAACATTTTTGGGCAGTTTTCCTTTTTGCCCTTGCTTTATTTGTATGCTTTTTGTTATTTATAAAATAGTTTATTTACCGGGAAAAAATTGTTTTGAATTAGGTTTTACCTTGTAACGATGATTATCGATATTTTGGGCAAAGGATAGAAGAACTGCAAGATAGTACTTCAAAGACATTGGGGAGATGTGTTAATCAACCTCCAACAACAAAGATGAAGCTGATAGACACACTTCAACGGTTGGGAATTGGATACCATTTTAAAGAAGATATAAATGCTTCATTACAAATGTTATCAGAATGGAGAGCCAACGGTACTGAAGATGATGATCTCTATTCTACTGCATTGCGTTTCCGGCTGCTTAGGCATAACGGGTGGCCAGTTTCCTCTGGTACCAGCCACTACTTTGATATATATATATATATATGGCTTTATATATTTCATTCTCTGTTATTCTTCCTTTTTTATTATTATCATCTTCTTTTCATCATTCCATCTCTCACATGATTGTTATAGCTCTATTTATTTTGGGGCGTTTTAAAATCCATCTTACATTTAAAAAATAATAGACTATTTTTAATAATATTCTCAACTCACCCCTTTCAAATTTGACCACTAGAAAAAGTTAGTCCACCATATAATAATACCATGGTATTTTATACATGGACGAATGTGTAAATTTTGCTTATTAGTATTAATTATAATAAGATATACTAAAACTTCACTGTCATAAAAGAATATATATATATATATATATATATATATATATATATATATATATATGCAAAAACGAGAGAATAAGTTTTGAATTTTGGTTGTCCATTGCATAATATAAAAAGTAAAACTTTCTATAAAGGGACTTGTACTCCAAAGTACTTCACACAGATCATCACACATATATGTATATAAATAAGGATAAATTACACTTTCACACCCTTAAGATATGACTTATTACAGTTTCACCCTTTATCCTTCGGATAATTATAGTTTCACTCCCTCAAGTTTGGAAGTTGTAACAAATACCCTCCTGGAATGAAATTCCAACGTGATCAAATGCGATCAATATTAGGTAAAATGTCTTAAATACCTCCAAATTTATTGTTATGAGCATTTTTTCTCCAGTCTATTATATTATTGCTTCATTTTGCCTTAATTAGGATACACTAATTGGACAATTACGGACAAATTAGACAAAAAAACTCAATTTTTTACACCATAATTGAGAAATTATTTAGGGGTATATATGTCATTTCACTTTTTCAATAATCGGAATTGGGCTTTGATGACCAAGAAATGGTGAAACTGTAATCATCCCAAAAATAAGAGATGAAGCTGTAATAAGTCATATCTCGATGAGGTAAAAATATAATTTAGAGATGACGGTGATCCTTGAACCGGGTGTATTTAAATCAATAAGTAATTAAGGGTCCAAGTTCAAGAACATGCAATAATTTCTACATATAATTTAAGTTGTTACATTTTTTATGTATATTTTTTAATTTTTCTCTGTATCTATTGGCGTTATATATATATATAGACGTATTCAAGGCGTTCATGGACAAAAGTGGGAAATTCAAGGATTTGTTGAGGGAAGGCATTTTAGGATGTCAAGACTTGAAACCAGAAATTATATTGGTGAATATAGCAGTGAAATCAACCCCAGCATTGCTCTTCTGGAACTAGCAAAATTAGATTTCAATATGGTTCAATCAATGCACCAAATTGAGTTGGCTGAGATAACCAGGTGATTTTCTATTCAATAATTTGACTTCCACACCAACACTGCAACTATTTTTTTACCACAAAACTAGATTAATTTTAAACAAAGCGGCATGTCAAATGATGCCTTAATTTGTCGTATTAAAAATTAGATAAATGCTAAACATCATGAGAAAAATTTCATGATATAGTCATGAAAGATGTGGATGCATACAAGAATTGACAAGTGTCCATTATAAAATATTTAAAACTAAATAAATAAAAAGAAAAGTGAATAGAATAAGTGTTTTTTGGTAAGTAAAGATTGAAAATTGGAATTCAATGATAAGAATGAATTCAAGTAATCACAATCAAACCTTATCATTTTTTTGATTCATGATATTATCTTAAATTTTTTTCATGATGTCTAGCATTGCTCTAAAAATTATTGAATATTACTGAAATGTATACCCCCTCAGGTGCAATATTTCTGTAACGCAAATAATAGTAAGATTTGAACTAGAGATCAATACTGGTTCGATGACATGTTAATTACCCATCTACTTAAGCTACGGGAGATGGTGCATCTTTAAACCTAAAAATATATTGCGCATGATATGTAGATTGCATCATCCTATGCAACACAATATTTTATTTTATTTTGAAAGGTAAGAAACTCTCAATAATTTATGTAGATTTTAAAGAGATTGGCTCAACATATATAGATTAAATTTGATAAGCCATATTGTTTTTAGGTGGTGGAAAGATTTGGGACTGGTTGATAAGCTTAGTTTTGATCGAGATCGACCACTAGAGTGCTACCTATGGACTGTGGGAATATTTCCAGAACCCGGTCAATCAAGCTGCCGAATCGAACTAGCCAAAACCATAGCAATTTTATTGGTTATTGATGATATCTTCGACTCATATGGCTCATTCACTGATCTTGTTCTCTTCACCAATGCAATCAAGAGGTTTATATCTGTAGCTATATTTGAGTTGGACCTGCATTAATTAGGGTTTAAGTAACATTTTTTTCTAAAATTTGCAGATGGGATCTTTGTGCAATGGAAAATCTTCCTCAATACATGAAGATATGTTACATGGCACTGTATAATACTACTAACGATATTGGCTACAGAGTCCTCAGAGAACATGGATGGAGTATTGTACCACATCTGAAAAGGACGGTACGTAATATAGACCATAACCTTAGGACCCGTTTGGGACGTTTTTTGTTTTTAGCTGAAACAAATCATAAGTTATTGTTGTTGGGTGTTTCAGTTACAGTGGTATTGAAGTAAATAGTACAAAACAAAATGCCGAAACATCAACTTGTGTTTTTGTTTTTTCTTGAAACACGTTTTTTCCTGAAATGTTTCAACTATTCACTTTACTATGCAAAACAAAACAGATCGCATCAAACATGTTTCAGCCTAAAAAGTACACTGGTTTTCCGAAAACAGAAACATAAAAAATAGAACGCATGGTAAACGGGGTCTTACTTTAACTACTTCTTAATGTTATGTTTGGTACGTAATTGTTACATTAAAATTAGAATCGGAGAAAAGTTAATTACTGTTGAGCATACATATACTTCTGTTATATATATATAAATATCATGCATACAAATATATTTGCAATAATTAAGAAGGAAACTGACCCGCAATGTCAAATTGTTAGAATGAGCAGATTAAATCCGAGCCCTGTGTGATACCACAGTTTCCTTAAGGCAATATTGCTCCCTCTACGGTGTTCAAGGATTCTGAGCAAGTGCCTCCCAAGATAGAACGGATTTCGCCTTCACAATTGCAGCACTGCAATGGTGAAGACCGGCGAACTCAAGTTCTGTGATTGTACCCGAACCGAACCAGACTTATCTGTCTAAATGTATATGTGTATGTATGCAGAGGGAACTTTGTATATTCTGGCAGAGTGTATGCAAAAATGAAAAACGTATCTTTAATGAACTGCAATGGCCTATACATATAGAGAATGGAAAGGTATCTCAACTGTATAGGTATCCATTCCAATAGGTGTATAAACTGTGCAGGTGATGGTTGATACAACAAACTGTATACGCAACTCTTTAAAAGAGTCATTACAGTTTTGTCCAAAAAAATATAAAAAATGGGTAGAACCGATGACCCACCCCCGCCAGGCCCACGGCCCGGACCGGGCGGGCGGCACGCGCGCGCGTGTGGTTAGGCTAAGGCTTGCATGGTTCATGCATGGTCTAGCTCTCCTCCCATGCCTCTAGTTATTCAAGTCACTCATTCAATGCAACCATATATAAACACCTTTACACTTCACTTTATTTCCAATGTGGGACAAACATTCTTACCCAAGTTCAAGTGGGTCACTTTGAGAGATAATTTCTCATTCAATAATGAATAGTTTTGAATATGTAATTATACCAACTTGATCTCCTTACCAAGGAGAACACATTAGTGTTTGGTCCCGTAAAAATCGGAGTTCGGATCCCATAATTATTTAAGCTCAAAGTTGGGTTTAATTACTGTTTTTCCAAACTATTTCCAACAATTACAATATTAACAGTTGCAAAATGCTATTAATTCATGTTGTGTTAGAATGTGAGGCTTAATTATCTTCTTCTTTGCAGTGGATAGACATGTTTGAAGCATTTCTAGTTGAAGCAAAATGGTGCAACAGTGGATGTGTACCTAGTGTTGAGGAATATTTGGTGAATGGAGTTACCACTGGAGGGACGTACATGGCATTGGTGCATTCTTTCTTTCTAATGGGACATGGTGTCACAGAGGAAACTATTAAGATGATGGAGCCATATCCCAAGCTCTTTTCCCGCGCTGGAAGGATTCTCCGGCTTTGGGATGACTTAGGAACTGCCAGAGTATGCGTTACTCCTTACGTCCCAAAATAATAGTTCATATTTGATTTTCTTACTTTTTATGAAATTAAACTTTTATATTTTATTACTGGCAGTACAATAATTATCATTTCTTTAATGAAATAAATTATAATACCCGAAACTAGTCAACCATTTTAAAATAGTTAAAATTGAGAAAATAAACTATTAATATTAGTGAATTAGGGAGTAATTACTTGTTTATCAGTGTTAACTTAATTTCTACCATGTATTATGTTAGGAAGAGCAAGAACGAGGAGATGTTGCATCGAGCATAGAGTGCTACATGAGAGATTCCAATATTTTATCGAATGACGAAGCAAGAAAACATATAAGGAAACTCATACAAGGATTATGGAAAAAGCTCAATGGGGAGAGTATAGCTCCAAATGCATTGCCTCGATCGATAATTGAAGCTTCTTTTAACCTCTCAAGGACTGCTCAAGTAATTTATCAGCACGGAGATGACAATAGGGGGTGTAGCGTCGATGATCATGTGCAGTCTTTGTTCTTTTGACCCATTATTTCTTGACTTTTAGGTTCATCATATATATATATATATATATACATTATGTATACAAATATATGTATTAATGTATGGATTAGCATTTGTTTTAGATGGTATATGATATCTAAAGAATATGAATTCCTAACAAAATTGACCATGTCTATGAGCACAATGTGTCAATGGCTGTCCAACGCATTGCTCGAGCCCAAGAAAGAATGGGTTCAAGACTTCAAGGGACAAGACTTGTTGATAGGCTGTCCCAAGCTCGGATGAAGCCCAAGAAGGAATTGATTATTTAGAGGCTCAGGCCCACCAAAGCAACAAAGCTCAAGCCCAAGAATGATTGACAACGACTTATGCAGTCAATGTTGTCGTAAAGGTGAGAACTGAACCAAAAATTCTCTTTTTTCATCGTTAATCGAATCACTTAGAGACCAAAAATTTTATCTTATTTTTATCAATGATATCTTTACTTATATGACTTAGATGTTTTGTATTTCTCGAAACTTGGGACTTACAGCCGAGGGAGTCTCCAAATACTTATTGTAGGTCACAATTAGAAATTTACTCAATTTCTATTAATTCAAATAAAAGTAAAGTTCAATTTGATCAATTAAAAAACTGCACAGACTCAATAAACTGACTATGAGTTTATTAAATTCAAGTCCAATATGGCCAATAAGAGATTACCACTACACGGATTCCATTATTTTTTTAGACTAGATTATGTATATATATATATAGTGACGGACATGGGGTTTGAGTTGAGTGAAGGCGAAATTGTAATATTCAAAATTTAAGGGTAAGGTAAAATGAAAAAACAAAATTTAGTGAGGGTTTTGTTGTATTTTCCAAAAGATGTAGGTCCGTGCCTCTAGAGATATATTCTCTCGAAAACAATTCTTATTAATCACTGTGCACGTGTGAACGAATGTTTGTATCTCGTGACAAAACTACCTCTATATTATGACGGATTTGATATTTCTCAATCATTTTAAACACTAGCTTTCTTTTCTGCATAATCTAAATCTTATTGAACTTTGAAATTAATGTTTTATGGGCAAGTGAGCTTTCACATGTTCGATACAACATTTCGAACTTCTCTACAAAACACTTGTTCAGGAAAAAAAGAATAAAAAAAAAAAAAACACTAGTTCCAACTCCGTACATCACTTAGAAGAGCAATTATTTGTCTCTATCTGATCATTGTGAGACAATTTTACATATATGTGCATAACCAGACAAACATTCCTTGCTCATTTGGCCTTGGAAAAAAGAAAAATGAAAGACATACATTTTGTAGCGGTGACAACCTTTTTGGGAGTGTTTGGTTTTTTGTTTTCACACATGCTGCCTAACAGCAGTCACTTCCAAATTCCTATCATCTCACTCAAAAGACTTATCTACCCTTCATTATTTTTCATGGAATTAAATATCTTTATACCTAGTTGAAAGTATTTTAGATATTTCACCACTAAAAAATAATAATTAAGAAAGTATTTATTACAATTTATAAATTTGAAATAATCTACCTATAATTATGCAAATAATAGATATAATTAAGAAAATATTTATTACAACTTATAAATTTGAAAGGATCCACCTATAGTTATGCAAATAATAGATAGTGTGGGTGTAATTTCATATCTAGAGTGGTGTAACTATAATTTACCCTTAAAAATAAAAGGATGTTATGGTAAATTACAGTTTCACTCTTTTTTATTTGAACTTATTAGTTTGATCTCTTTAGTATGAACATTTATTATTATCTCTCTTATTGTTTATATTTTTGTTTCACGTTTCTCATCCTGTAAACTTCCGCTACAGTCAACGTCGATCAACACTGACTTCATCTTATTTTTAGAAGTGAATGATTATATTGCCCCTCAATTTTTGTAAATATCTTTTTTTCCTTTTCAAAAAGATAAAATAACATGGATAGAATTGTAAATTCATTTTGTTGGTCATTAGAATTAAACGTCGTGACTATAATGGGAGGAAATTGTAAATATTCAAAACATAGAGGGTCAAAACGTAATAGTTCAAACAAGAGGGAGTAAATTGTAATAAGTCCAAATAAAAAGATATTTTGCCCTATTATCAATGGTTAATTTCAATAAACTCCTCTCTACTATTGAATTTAATCAACTAACCCCCTATATCCAGATTGCAATATATAAAATTCAAAAAATATATATATAATTTGAAAATAATATATAAAATTCAAAAACAATATATAAAATTTGAAAACATATATAAATTTTGAAACAAATAAATAAATTTTGATTTTTTTTTATAAAATTTGAAAATATCATATAAATTTCGAAATATATATATTTCAAAAAATATATATTGGAAATATATATATAAAAGAAGATCACTAATTTATGTTGGTGTTAAGTAGTTTGATTTACTTCATTAGAAAATATATGATATTTTACCAATATGTATATATTTTTTTGTAAATTTATATTTTTTTTCGAATTTATATATTTTTTAGAATTTTCTATATATTTTTTAAATTTAATATATATTTTTTGAATTTTATATATATATATATTTTAATTTATATATTTGTTTTGAATTTTATATATATTTTTGAAATTTAATATATTTTTTTGAATTTTATATATATATTTTTGAATTATGTATATATATATTTTTTGAGAGTGGGGGCAATGTGATTGAAATTGAAAAATATATGGGGTAATCTAGACATAGGAGAGGTTAATTGATTAAATTGAAAAGTATAGTGGGCAATCCGGACAAGTGATGGATTAATTGATTAAAGGGTTAAGTGCATTAAATCCCCCTTCTTTTTTTTTTCTCTCTCAACTAACCCCCTGAATTATATTTTTTACTATAAACCCCCCAAACTATCATGATTTTTATAATTTACTCCCCTCGTCATAATACCGTTAGTTACAATTAGGATAATTTGCACTCAGATCCCCTGAGATTTTGATCAATTGCACTCTCCTCCTAAAATTGTATTTTCCTTGCAATGACACCCCTGAAGGGGAAAAATGACCGGAATGCCCTTGTGTTGTCTCTCTTATTTCATGAGACAAATATCTAGGCGGTGAAATTACCTCTATGCCCCAAGATGAAAACCCTATAATGTATATATATCTATAACAACTATTATAAAATGTAAGGGGTTGAGAATATTTTCAAACATTTTCTTCAAAATAAAAATGAATGAATTAATATGTATTAGTTGAAGTGCACTCTAAGGAATATGTCAAAACGATATAGAATAAAATAAAATGGGTTGGAAATATTTCAATACTTTTTAAAAAATAATACTTCCTCCGTCCCAAATTATAGGTCCACTTTGGGGATTCCAACTTTTTAAAATGATGACTTTTATTGTAGTGTTAGTTAATGAAATATCAACTTTATCCATGGTCACACCATAGTGATGTGATGGTTTATAATGTATATGTTTTATAACTTTAATGATTGAAGGTTAAATTGGTAAATTGACCAAATAAAGTGCTTTGACTTTTCAAAAGTGGACACTTATTTTGGAACAAGGTAAAGAGGAAAAGTGGACCTATAATTTGGGACGGAGGGAGTAATAATTAATTAATATACATTACTTGAAGTGTAACTCTAATGAATATTTCAAAAGATATAGAGTTAAAATATAAGACAAAGGGTTAAAAATATTTTCATTTTTTTTTATAAAAAAATAAATTAATTAATATACATTAATTGAAATGTAACTCTAATGGATATTTCATAAGATATAAGACAAATATATTTCGGCAAGAAAAAATAATATAATATAAAATACAAAAATATGTATATATTTATCTATCTATCTATATATTATTAATAAAAACATAAGAATTGTCTAATATTTTGATTCATTGTCACCTTTTATAATATAAAAAAATTATAATAAGTAAAATTTGTCATTATTTAAAGTGTAAGGACTTAAATTAACTTTACAAAAAAATTAATAAATAATAAACCATTTGTCATATTCTTATAAAAATATAAAAAATTACAATAAGTAAAATTTGTTATTATTTTACAGTGTAAGTGCTTAAATTAATTTTATACAAAGAATAATAATAAATATTAAATTAATTTTATATATGTATCACCTTTTAAAATAAAATATATATATAATCATAAATAAAGTGTATTATTATTATTTAATGTAAAAGGTCACAATATTAGTTTTAGGAGAAAATTAAAAAATGATAATTTTTGGAGCATATATTACAAAAATAGCAATTAAAAAAAACTAATTTAAAGAAATGTGATAATATTTCAAAAATCTTTGTATCCAAAGTACTTGAAAAGTTTTTCAAATTGTGCTTAAGATACAAGAGTTTTTTGGTTCATTAATTTAGCCAACATATTTTTTACATTAAAACAAGGGCACAAGAGTCATTTCATGGGGTCTTCACCCCTTCAGGGAGTGTCATTGCAAGAAAAATAAAATATCAAAAAATGAGTGCAATTTACCTAAATCTAAGGGGATTTGAGTACAAAATATTATAATTTTAACTAATGATGTAATGAGATTATAGGGTTAAATGAAGGACAATACTTAGTTAGGGGTTAGTTGAGAGAGAAGAAAAAAGAAGAATGTTTAATGCATTTAACCCTTGATTAAATTAACCCTATTAGTATGGGTTTTTTTTATTGAAATTAGCCCTATTATAAACAACATAACGGTAAGTTTGTGAAGTAATGTAGGACCAATCCTCTGTGGCATCTGACATGGATCGTACAAGATTGAAGTGGACGCGCACGAGTTATGAGTGAGTACGTTGCGTTCAAGAATTCACAAGTATTGTGGGGTCCGATCTGATGGGACCATTGCTAATTATAGTATTTGTTAAAGCCACCGCGTGTATCACACATTTTAAATGCCATAAATTGCATTGCAGCGTATACAATATCACGTCAATATGCGTGCACTTAACTTAAAAATATTCGGAAATATTCCGAATATTTTTTTCCGAATATATAAAAATACTTTTATATTTTTTTTCAAAATTATATATTTTTATAAAAAATATATAAATTTTTTTTTTTCCGAATTATAAATATATATTTTTATACATTATTTTTGTTTTATAATTTGAGGGTAATTGTGTAAATTCACGTGGCTCTAGAAAACTCTTTAAATATTTCCACATATATGAGGGTATATCAGTCATTTCCCTATTTCTAACAACTGAATCACTGTTCCGATTCAGTTCAGGGGGTAACTGATATTAATGAAACGTTAGGGGGTAGTGTATGTAATTAGGTCAAAGTTGAGGGGGGGTTTGTATAATTTACCCTTAATATATTAATATGAATATATATTAATATTATAAATTTTAATATTTATAAATAAAATGTGAAACCATCCCAAGTTACCAAACATGGTTTGGTTTCAGAATTTCTACCCATACCAACTCTACCAAACATGGTTTGGTTTTTTAGCATCACTTTTTCTCACACCAAAACCATATGCACCAAACATGATTTGAAACCAAAATAAAACCACACCAAATCAAATCAAATCCAACCCAATCCAAAATTAAAAATTAACACCACACCGCACCGTTACCAAACGCAACCTAAATGATTATAAATAGTTGTCCCCCCGTGCCGCACTCCCCACTGTCCTTTAATTTATTTTTAACATCCCCTAAAAAATAATAAATGCTAAAATTTAATGGGAGATATTTAATGTAATCTTTATTTTATTTTATTTATCTTTTAAAATCATTTTAGCATATATAAAATTATCATTGCTTTTCAATTTTAAAGTATGAGTTGTTCTTTCAAGGATCACTTAGTCAAACGGTATAATTCCTCATTCCAATAGGAAATGTGAGGAGTCTCTTAAAAATAAAATGGGTGTGTGTGGAAAAAACAAATCAAAAAAATTCTTACCTTTTGAATATATATATATATATATATAGAATATATATATATATATATATATATGAGTTGTTGTACCCTCATGTCAAATTTGAGGGAGGTAATTATAATAAATTTTAAATCCTCTACTTATATGAGATTTATTAAAACTTGAGAGGAAGTCAGTGTAATTTATCCTTACGTAAACTATAAATCAATAACAAAAATTACAACATCATAATAAAAAAACATTTGAGCAATTATATTTTAGTACAAAAAATATAATATTCGAACTAAAAATTCATTTAAACATAATATTTAACTTTATTATCAAAAGATTTTCCATTTCCATTTCAACCTATCCTAAAGTTTAGATATTGTAGATTGTAGGGGCTAGGTTAATAGATTAGGCAATGATGAACCTAAGTCACTACAGATCCGAGGGATCAGAGTTTGATTTTCACAAGCAAGACACACAATAAATTGCTAGCAGATTGATAGTTTGATACCCATTGAAACGTCACTCCATCTTGTCAATCCATTGCCCTGAGCAAGTTTTTTGTAGCAACTTGATAGTAATAGATGCCAGTGAATTCTCTTGAATCACTGTATACAAGTTGTTTGGTTTGTATATTTTTGAAAATAATTTTTAATTTTAAAAAAATTAAAAATTAAAAAATTATACAATTTTTTTTTATTTAGTTGGATTTTTTAATTATTTAATTATAAAATATATGTTTTCAGATAATTTATTTTTATTATATTTTTTAGAATTTTTAATAACTTGTGATATATATACTACAAACCAAGCAAACCATACTAATTCAAGTGTCTCATTCTTATAATTCAAATGTTTCCAAGTGATATTCTTGGATTTTTGAAATTTATTCACATACATGTGTATTATCATGTGATGACCCCAAATCAAATTTTTATTTTTATTTTTAATAAGTTCAAGAATAGAATTGATAACGTTACAAAACTTAATAAATTGATTTTTATAATGAAACATTTATCTTGACACTTTGAAAGAATAAAAATTATACACTTATTTTGAGAGACTAGATCATGAACAACATTAATGCCTTTTGCTCTAAGAATCTACACTTACTGTCATAGTTTTTTATTTAGTGGTCTCCCAAATTATCGAATGGTTGTAATTTGTCCGATGAAATATAACTTAAAGGGGAGAAAAAAAAACTTGAATAAAAAAAAATTAAAATGAAAATTCCATCGAGAAGAGTTTAAATTGAGTATTAGAAAGAAAAGAAAATCCAAATTTAGAACCTTGAGCAGAACCCGGTCCTCTGTGATTAATCACAGGTGTGACATTTTGATAAATTAGGGAATACATAAATAAATAAATAACAAGAAAGGGCAAAAAAACAGATGGCGTGTATTTTCCATTGTGATTCATTAATTTTATTTGAAATTTATTTGTATTCATTTATTTATTAATTACATTAATATACATGACTTATTAAAAAATAGGGGCTGACACTAAACTATCTCTTTCAACACAGCAAGAAAATCCAAATTTACAACCTTGAGCATCCCCCACAATTTCAATTTCAGAGTTTTAGAAGGCTCGTCCACAATTATTTGGAGATTTAAAATTGGTGTGTCAGCAACATTTTCCAGAAACAAATAGTTACAAACTTTTATATTCGGGGACATGATGATCCCCTCCGCTCTATTGCATGATTGAACATACCAAATAAACCCATTCTCAAAATTCAATTTTACTAACATATGAGTAAGATAATACATAAAGACATGGATAGTTGTGTAAATTGGCACTCCATCTCTTCACAATATTATGGGACCTGTCGATCAGTACGAATTCTCATCACCTTCACCTGCCCCAATGGCCCCCATACATATATTCTTAATATATATATCATATATGTATATATGTATATATATAATGTGGCACACATCTCGAGAGTCCAGAAAATTAATATTTTCTCCATTAAGTGACATACTTTACGCATTGTGTAAAAGGATGGCACTCGTACTCTCCCAGCTGGCACTGCCGTCACCAAAGTTAAACCCAAAATTTAAAGGGTAATAAGTGATACCCTCTCCCAACTTTCACACTCTCGAGTCTATACTAAATTCATACTCGCCCACTACTCATATTTTGCAACTTCTATTTAGTGTTGGTATGTTGATTATATATGATGAACAAAGATTTTTTTTAAAAGAATGAAAAATTATCTAGTATAATTGTTTCACATGTACTTAAATGTTAACTTTTACATGGAGTGATGATTGGTCCTAGTTGCTGCATTAGTAGAACATAAATACAGGCAGGGCCGGAGTCAATTTTTATTTATTTATTGGGATAATCTATGACATCAGATATAATTAAGAACAATAATAATAATTTTTTTAAAATTTAATGGGGACAAATTTTATTTTTTTGCCTATATTTTTTTTAAAATATTTAAATTAGTATTAAATTTTTTTTTTCCAGGCTGGTTGTCCCTCGGTGCCTGAATATAGGTGTTCTAAGTAAATATCTTTTAAAAATATTACGAATCAGTTGATAATAACGTATCGGATTATAAGATCAATTATTGTCAATAGATGAACCTTATCTGATTAGGTTTTTAATTTTGGAAAAAAAATAATGTAAAAGAATTACATGACAATAAATTTGGTTAACAATTTCTAAAATTTAGCTTAAAACATTAAGCTAAAATGATTTATTTTGTCTAGTTATTTAAAATTCATTTTATGATATTATCGCTAATTTTCTTAAAAACTAAACTTTATTTTTTCTGGTTGTATCCATTACAAATTTCCAACTTTATACATTTTCCCACCACTTTCTTGGCCTCCAAACAAAACTAGCATTAGAAGAAGAGTATACTCGCATGGTTATTGTGGTTAAAATATAAGGAATATATGATTATACATGTGTGGTGTGTGTCGAACGCTTTCGAGCAAAGCCACTGCAAAGTGACAACTGGACATAACAGCGAACAGCTGTAGTTGTCCACGTGGCAAACAACAATTGGGTAAAATCTGCCTCTCATCCTTTTCCAACAGTGACATATCGTATTGAATTGTCCTTCACACAGTAACAGCTATGCCCAGCTAAGCCAGAGTGCCCAACGGCTATAATTTTTGATTTTCACTATCTCCGAACAAGTACTAAATCTACGTGGACAATGACGTGGCTAGTGAGTTGAGTGATATGTCAGATGACAGGGCAGATATGTTGATGAGGGGCTTGTGATAGAAGCCAGACAAAATTGGCTATAAAATAGAGCACATTGTTGGCCATTGGCTCTTCACAAATCATTTGCAGAGTAGAAGCTTCACTCCCACTCCCACTCTCACTCTCACTCTCTCTAAATATATATCTTTCTCTCTCTATATATCATGGCCTCTTCTCTTGGTCTTCCATTGTTGTGGGTTTTTCTAGCTTTCTCTTTTGCCGTTGTAATGGTGGGCTCTGTTACCCCGTCTAGGTTTGATGAGCTCTTTCAGCCCAGTTGGGCATTTGACCATTTCAACTATGAAGGAGAGCTTGTTAAGATGAAACTGGATAGCTATTCTGGTAATATATACGACAAAATATATCACTCATATAAATTTTTGTATTGGGTTTTTATGGTTTTGCTAGTTATGCATTTTTTGTTCTATGTATCTTCAGTTTTCAATCACTTGATTTTCATGCTAATACATAAAGGATGTATTTTTATTATGATATGTATATATATATTATATGTGTGTATATATTGACATGTATGCAAAATTTCAGGGGCTGGGTTTGCATCCAAAAGCAAGTATATGTTTGGGAAAGTCAATATTCAGATCAAGCTTGTGGAGGGTGACTCTGCTGGGACTGTCACTGCTTTCTATGTGAGTTTTCAAGCATCAACTGTAGTATATTTTTAATCAAATAATATACTGTTCATACATTAACTAAAATTTTGGTTCCATGCAATAAAACTTTAGTACATCTCATTCAATGCATTTATTTAAGTTATTCAATTTCAGATAATTGAAAGCTTCACATCATTTAAATTCATGAGCTGGCCTTTTTCCTATCAGCTCGTGAACTGGATTTAATTTCATTTACTTCCACATTTAAAACCTACCCATCAACTAAAAACATGTTCGATTTCATTGGTTCAAATCTATTTCTATTAAAATTAGAAAATTGTCATTCTCCAATTGGCTTTACCTTTGTTCTTAATTTTGGTAATTGACTGTGACATTAATGATGATTATGACCAGTGTTGCTTTTGATTGTGATATTTTTATTCTGGATTCATGGATTTTTAATGTGTTGTGCAGATGTCATCGGAAGGTTCAAATCACAACGAATTTGATTTTGAGTTTCTGGGCAACACCACAGGTGAACCATATGTGGTCCAAACCAATTTGTATGTCAATGGTGTTGGTAATAGAGAGCAAAGGTTGAACCTATGGTTCGACCCCACCAAGGACTTCCACACCTATTCCATCCTCTGGAACCAGCGCCAAGTTGTGTAAGCTCTCCCACTGTATATATAGATATATGTATGTATGACTGTATGTATGTGTGCATGTATATGGTTTGTATTTTCTATGCTAGTTATGTTACACATGCACATCATCAATTTCATTTTTTGTATCTATAATTAATTAACACTAAGAATGCATCACTAGTCACCCTACTGTATTAAAATTTGAAATCTTCATATATTGATCTTTAAAATTTAATATTATTCTAGGGTTGAATTATAATTTTTTAGTTTAAAAATGTTGTGACATTTGATTTTCAGATTTTTGGTGGACGAGACACCTATTCGGGTACATTCCAACATGGAAAGCAAGGGAATACCATTCCCAAAGGACCAAGCCATGGGCGTGTACAGCTCAATATGGAATGCGGACGACTGGGCGACGCAGGGTGGTCGGGTCAAGACCGACTGGTCCCACGCGCCATTTGTCGCTTCCTACCGCGGCTTCCACATCGACGCTTGCGAGTGTCCGGTGACAATCGCCGCCGTCGACAATACCCGGCGGTGCAGTAGCGGCGCCGAGAAGCGGTATTGGTGGGACGAGCCTACAATGTCCGAGCTCAGCCTCCACCAAAGCCACCAGCTCTTGTGGGTTCGAGCCAATCACATGATATACGATTACTGCACCGATGTCGCGAGGTTTCCCGCCACACCGCAGGAGTGCCTTCACCACCACCACTAGTGGTGGTTCCTTTATATGTTTGGGAAGGGGTTCAATCACATTGTAAAAAATCGAAAAAATGAAAATGAAGTTATGGGCCCATAGATATGAACTCCTTGTTACATATTTTTGGTTAATTGTGTGTTTTGCTTTTTGCATTTTGTAAGATATATGCTAGGTTAATATGAAGTGTTATTTGATTTCTTCAATATATATGGCATTGTGATGTATTTTGTGGGGTCCATCGATTTTGTAGATTGTCATGCACAAAATGTGGAAGCTGTGTTCAGTTCAGTCAGACACTGCTATATTATACTATAATTATTTATTTAGTGGGCCAGTGCAGTCACGGGCTGACTCACGGGTCCTAGCTAAAAGTAAAGGGACATGAATAAACTGGGCCATTGCTACACAGCCCAATGGAAAAGTTTGATATGGTGGGCCATTTTGTGGACCAGACAATTATTATTTACATAGTTCCAACTTTCAAGAAAAGTGTTTAGTTGCTAACTTTTGATATATTTATTTTCAAGCTTAGTATCTCACGTCAAATTATCTCACGGTTAGTATTTCTCGTCAAATTATGATAAAGAACTAAGGATCATGATTTGCCGTAACGTTTTAAGAAAATATTTAGTATCAATATTGTTCAAATTCGTTACCATGCTCAAGATAATTAGACTCAAATTAGTTTTGGTTACTGTGTATATATATATATATATTATATTTCCATGTTAGTGTTGTTATATGCAAATATGCAAACACTTAACAAAGTAAGCTTTGACTTCACCCTCCCTTCATTTAATTGCCACTCTAAAATCTTAGGGTGCGTTTGGATAGGAGTGTGTCCGTTTTAGTTATTGTTTTTTTCACTGTTCACGAGAACAAAAACGCGTTTGGGAGCCTTTGATGATTTTTGTTTTCGTGAACGGTAAAAAAAGCGTTTTCTCACCCTAAGTTCAAAATTTAAGAACACCAAAATGGTGTTTTTTTGTTTACGGCACTGTTTGTTTTCAGCAAAAAAAAAATTAATTGTTGCAGATTCCTTAACCTTCATCTTCAACCTCCAAACCTTAACCTCCAAATTTTTTTTTTTTTTGTTCCCAAAAATTTTTGAGACAAAATTTTCAACCAAACGTGTTTTTGTTTCCGGATTACCTTTAGGACAAGAAAAAGAAAAAATTTTGTTCTCAAGATATAAAAAATGAAAACGAAAACACTACCCAAACGTACTTTTTGATTATTATTTCGAGAAGGTTGGACAATTATTTTTCCTACTATAGTCACTTCAATAAAAGTGTGAAACGTATCCATCTCAATAACTTTATTTCAATGCAGATGATTAGTTTAATTTGATTATTAATAATAAATATGAAAAAGGATACCTAATCATGGTGAACTTTATATAAAGTTGTTAACTAAATAAGAAAATATCTGATAGTAAGCCCAAATGTTTTATATATACAAAAATCGAAGTCAATAATTAATGTTTGATATATCGGAATGTTGGTAAAAGAGAGATAGGCTTTAGAGGCACCTATGTATATAGATTGACATTATTTTTGTGAAAAGTGTATGTACACAATAGTAGAGTAAACATTGATCTTCTTAGTCGGTGCAACATTTCTATAGCTGTAGCATTGTATAGATTCATTCCCTTTTGGCTATATATATATATATACATATATAGAGAGAGAAAAAAGTTGGATGGCGGTGGGAACTTCATCAATTAATAGTGTCACTTTGCCAAACTTCTCACCATCCCATTTATGGAATAATCACATTTTCACATTAATCATTTCAACTCTCACCATTGCTAGTTTGAAAAATGTGATATGTATTCAATCTTATATGGGTGAAGGACTATTTATTTTGTTTCATTTCATGACCTTTAAATCCCATCAAAATAGTTATTGTTATAACAAAGTTGAAATATTTGTCTATAATTATAAAATTTTACTGACAGATTAAAATTGTCAATGCTACTGCACAAAAAATTTATTTTGAAAGAATTAAGATATAATAACAAGTTTTACTGTTATTATATCCTGAATTAAATTTTTTTTTCTTCTAATGCCGGGATTTTAGGTGCTTGTATAGAGCCTATCACTAAAGATTATACCGATTATTTTTACTTTTATAATAGCAGTTGCCACCGTCACTAAAATCTTTAATTTTTATAGTGATGGTAGATTTGAATTGTCTTGTAACAATTAATAGCATCATATTCCAGAACTAACTTTGGGCTAAACTTCCATTATAAAACCAATTAAATATGATAATGGGGAATCTAATGATTGAATTAAAGAAAATGTATTTTAGCAACTCACAAATGAAGAATGAAATAATAGATCACTATTAAACTGAGATACTGTGTCTGTAAAGTATATAACCACATCTACTAAAATAGCCACAAATTCACTCTCCAATACCATTCTGGACCACAACACTAATAAGTGATTTCCAAAGTATGATACCTAATATTTGGTACTCATACATACCATCATCCAAGTAGCTCCAAGCCATATTGTATTAGCTATATTTGTATAAATCATCTTTCAGTAATAATTTTTTTTATCATTAAGTTAACTTTTTTATTTGATGACAACAGAGAAAAAAAATAGTTAATCAAAAGATGAGATTGAACAACTCCGCCATCTAAACCATCCATACCGGTTCATCAAAGTATTCCTTTGATTAATTTTTAAATTATTAAAAGAAATAACAGAGTTCTATTCATGATTTATCGTATTGTCTAATACATCAATTAATTAATATTTTTAAAAAATATCTCAATTAATTAATATTTTTAAAAAATATCGATATTATTACACAATATTGATACTTATTTCTAAAATTGTTACAGTTACCATGACGTAATCAAAATCGATATTTCGGCCATAAACCATGGTCTTATTATTATTAAATATTGGCGGATATGATTAGAAGCAAGGATTAATTAAGTGGCAATTTGGAATACATCTATAGGGAGAAATATATTGACTAGCTTGATTAATTGGGGTAGATGAAAATGCCCATCAGAGTGGACCCTAATACTTAATGATGATTGGAGTTTGCTTTTTGAGTTGGACATCTGGCGTTTCCTTCAGTGCATTCCCCCTTGGGATGGGACGACCTATTGCTTTTAAAATTTGGACACACTAATAATTCAAGGGATAACTTCATTTACACCCTTTGAGGTTTGTTCTATTTTCACTTTGACTTCCTCAGATTTGTATATTTTTATTTACATCCCCAACTGTTCAATATTCTCATCACTTAGACCCCCTGAACGATGACATCAGCCTGAATTGTTTTTAAAATCCCTAAACTACCCTCAATGTGTTATCCTTGTTCTGTTTAGAAACAAGGATAGTGCTTTTATCAATTAGACCCCTCCCATCATTTAATAATTTAATTTGTACTAAATTTTCAAAATATATATAAAATTCAAAAAAATATATATTAAAATTTGAAAATTAATATAAATTCGAAAATAAATATAAAATTAAAAAATATATAAATTTCGAAATTATTTTTTTTTCCAGAAAAACATATTAAATTTCGAAAATAAATATAAAAATCACAAAAAAACATAAAAAATTTGAAAAATATATATAAAATTAAAAAAAATATATATTAAATTTCGAAAAAAATTATAAAATCGAAAATAAATATAAAATAAAAAATATATAGAATTTTTGAATTTTTTTTTTTAAAAACATATTAAATTCAAGACAAATATATAAAATTAAAAAAAACCATATCTTCACTTTGATATGGGGATGGAGTGGAGCGGGCATGATCCGAGTTCAGAATCGGGCGGGTGTTGGCATTCAGAGTGACCCGGACCAACCCTGTGGGTGGGGACGGAGAGCTCGAGGAGGAGGGAGGGTTTGGTGTTGAGGCGATCGTGTTTGACGCAGAACCAGATGTGGCCGTGACGGTGGCCGAAGATGGTTCCGATGACCATTGTCTTGGAGGGTCGCGGCGGCGCCAGGGGGTTGTCGGTGGAGGTGGAGTCGTCGTCTTCTTGGGTTTTGGGGGTTTCGATGTCGTCTCAAAGCGAGGTGTTTATGCGTCTCTTGGTGGCGGGAATGGTGGTGGTGGTGGTGGAGTGGGAGGTGAAGCAGGGGAGGGGGAATCGACGAAGGGCATCGATCTTGGTCATGGTTGTTTCCGATTGGGGACTTGGAGATTGAAGAATGAAGAGAGAAAATGGATGGGTTCGGTCAAGATTGAAGAACGACGAGTCTCTACAATATGTGTGTGTGTATATATATATATATGTGTGTGTGTGTATATATATGTATAGATCTATATATATGTGTGTGTGCGTCTGTGTAGTGTGTGCAGAGGTGTGTGTGTGTGTGTGAGAGAGAGAGATAGTTGGGGTTGGGGTGTTTGGTAATGTGGAAATATAAAAAGTTTGGAGTGTAAAAGGGTAAATTTTTTTGAGAGCAAGCCCATGGTGCAAGAAAATAAAAGTTCAAGGGGTATAATTAGTTGAGGGGGTATTCGTAAGAAAGAGAGTAAACTTCAGGGGGTTTTAAGCAATTTACCTTTCAATGTATGTATATATATATATGTGTATATATATATACACATTAACTGTGTGTGAGAGAGGGGGAGGTAAGAAGGACGATATAGTCATCTTGTAATTGGATGCATATGGACCACAGCAAATGATGGATGGCAAGAGAGGTGGGTAGGTGTCAGTTTAAGAACCAAATGGTACAAAAAAAAAAGGACCCCCCTTGAATAAATTGTTGAACTTATAGGCTCAAAGTTGTAGGATAACTTATTGATTTTGATCCCCACTTCATGCTTTCCAGCTAGCCTTACCTCTTTAGCCTACCATAACAGCAAGAGGCCACTCCACATTTTGTGTTTTTACCATTCATTTATATTAGTTGATAGTGATAGTGATATTAATTTACAATGATGTAATAAATTCGAATAATATGATTAATTTTACAAATGAATATCAAACAAGAATTAATGCTATATAACTATATCGACATCTTTTACCAATATTATGAACTCGGCAATATATACATAATATGTTGGATAATACAGAGTACCATATTCCAAACTCGAAAATATCATCTACTTAGCAAATTCAGATAATTCTATCATTAGGGAATTTAAGAGTATTTGATTTAGTGTGGCATGCTTCAAATTCTAATGTTAGAATGGTAATACAACAACTGTCTTATTGTTACGATGAAGTTGGCCTTTTTTTACTTTTTAAGTGTACGTACACTTGAATTGAAGTAGAAACAACACTTGCACGTGAATAAATTAAAACCGAAGATAGATCACAAATTCACAATAAAACACACCGTCTCCCACCTACTTCGTACGACTTGGAGGCTCGGTTCATCTGTTTACATTTGCAAATACATTTCCCATGCATTTAACTTGTCTAGACGAGTGATATATACACACACACACACATAGATGTATATCAACATCCCACAAAAAATAATGGTAGTAATTGATGTTTATAGAGTTGAAACGGATAGAAGAGAATGAGTGAGGGGGATGTAATGTCAAGCATAAATCAACATCAAAATATATGGACACTGTCCTAAACAAATAAATTTTTTTGTGAAAAAGAATGTGTCATGTATAAATTATGTGGGCGGAGACTCGTCTCTTGGTTCAAGTGGTATATCATTCTCCTTTCACGTGAAAAGGTTGAGAATGTTGATCCGTGTTTAAACATTATTGATTTAAGGATAAATTACACTTACATCCCTTATTATTTTGATAATTACAGTTTCATCCCTTCAAATTTGTAGGTTGTAACAAATATTCCCTAGGATGAACTTCCAGTGTAGTCAAATCAGGTCAATGCTAGGTGAAATGTCTAAAATGCCCCCAAATTTATTATTTGAACATTTTGGCTCTAATTTACTAGATTAGTGCTTTCATTTTGATCCAATTTTTACACTCTAATTGGACAATTAAGGACAAATCAGACAAAAAACCCAATTTTGTACACCCTAATTGAAAAATATTCAAGGATATATATATCATTTCACTTTTTCTGTCTTTTGAATTGAGCTTTGATGACCAAGAGGGGGTGAAACTATAATTATCTAAAGGACATGAAATGAAAGTGTAATAAGTCATATCTGGAGGGGTGTAAGTATAATTTACCCTTGATTTAAAAGATACAACAGGAACATATATAAATATATAGGATTAATTTTAGTAAACCCCCATCTATTATTGAATTTAATCAACTAACTCCACCTATGTCTGGATTTTTCCCTGTGGTTTAAAATTTAATCAACTAACCTCTCTTATGTTCGAATTACCCCTATACTTTTTAATTTCATCACCTTGCCCCCCACCATCACATTGCATATATTTTGGAAAAATATATATATTTTAAAATATTTTATTTTTTCCAAAGCTAATGAAATGGGGGGGGGGGGGGGGGGGGGGGGTAATCTAGATATAGGGGAGTTAGTTGAAGTATATGGTAATCCAGATATAGGGGAGTTAGTTGATTAAATTCAATAATAGATGGATTTATTGAAATTAACCCATATATATATATGTATATATATATATATATGTATATATATATTGCAAAATAGTGAATTCAGAACTTCTTTTGAGTAATTTTTAGTCACGGCTTATAATCGGACAACAAGAATACAATTTAGGGCAAAACTTACCCGCGATACATATGGCCAATGCTTGGCGGAAACACTAAATCGTTCCTCAACCCTTACTTGAACTAATAAAATTAACATACATGCACAATATTAATTAAAAAATAATAATGAATATTACTTACTATCATGAGTTAAATCTAAATCCATACAAGCACGAATGAACGTGGCTTATAATTTTTGTAAATTAATAACAAATAGTTAAAATAATCACTACTTAAAACTACAAAAATAATTTTTATTCAGGAAGGCTGTACATATAAACATTAGCTATTATAAAAAAATAAATCAAATTAAAAAAAAAGGATGAATGAACCAATTTTAATAACAATAACAACATTTCTTATTCATCTAGGATAATTCTACGTGTTTTCAAAATAATAGATTATACTTATATTTTAAACAACAACAAAAAAATCTCATTTATAAACAACATATAGGAAAAGTTTCACATTTTAATATTAATAACAATATCTATGATTCTTCTACAATGGGGAGATGAAAAACTTGAGTATTTTAATATTATAAATAACATTTCAAACAAAAAAGAATAACAAAATTAGGTGGAAGGACCAAAAGTCATATAATTTTTAAATAAATGAATTTATACCTTATTATCGTATAAAAGAATGGATTATATCATTATTAAAATATCAAGATATAAATTTCTTATCGATAAAAAGATCTTTTTTCACTTACCGGAAAAAAGATATAATTTTCTTCTCTAAACAAAAAACAATAAAATCAAACAATTTAGAAAAAAAATACCAACAAATAATCTGGAAAAAAAGAAGTTATAATACCAGTTTTAATAACACATAATAATTCCTCATTTCATAATAGTAGTAGGAAAGAGTATGTGTGATTTATCAGAAAATCTATGATAAGTGATTGAAGTTAAAACAAATTAATAATATTTTTTTTTTAGATAATACTTGGGTTTTGCCCCATGATGTGGTCAAAATCTTTTTAAAAAGGAATAGACACTAATTCCTATTTTTATGAATTTTATACCATCTTCATGTTATAAAACTATTTAGCCATGTGTTCAAGTTCTATTGGACCACATCAATATGGATGACGAACTTTGTCCTCATGGGACATACTTAAATATTGTTGTTTTTTTCTTACTTCTAAATTTGTATCTATTGATAAGCCTATTAATTATATTTATTCACAGATACCTAAAATATATGATAGATAATTGAAGTACAAATAAATGAATAATTTTTATTTCCTACAAGAACAAGAGTTGTTTGAGCGTCCAAGTCTTCGGTTAATCTTATTAGTATTAGTTATATTTGTACAAAGTTTTTGTTTCTCAAATCAGTGCAATAAAACATAAATAAATTATCGAAACAAATTTGCACTTTTGAGTATACAAGTATGGCTAGAAAGGTTTATAATACTATGATTACAAAGATCGACAATAAAAGTCAAGATGGCTAATTACCACAACATTAGACAAATAATTTAAAATATTTTACTAAAACAAAGAAATTGCAAACATCATCTCTAATTTAAAATCTTATATGAACTAATATAAAAGTCAGCTTTTAAAAATCAACAAATACATTGAAATATATAAATTTTGGTTGAAATTAACAAAGCCAAAAAATTTGAAATGCAAATTTACCTGGAAACAGGCTTGGACCCAGAAATTCAAGCAAGCGGGGACATAATTGTATTATTTTAAGTTCAGTAAGGATTTTTAAAAAAAATTCAGTAAGGGCATATGCATATTTATTATATATTTAAGGATAAATAATATAAATAAAAAACTTCCCCATGCAGATCCGTCAACTTATCCCGCAACATAATCAATCAAAATAACCATGAAGAATGAGCTTTGACAAAGAGAAAACTTTACCATGTGTTTCTGAAATTGCAATGGAATTGTGAATGGAATGTATAGCTTCCAAGCCCCGTCACTTATACCTTTTAAATTTAATTATAATTTGCTTGAAATGATTAAAGCATTAGGAAGTGTATTAATTAGTAAAATTTGAGAGGGCTGGGAATTTCAAAGGACAATCAGTACTTCTACCTTTCGAATGTATATCTCTTGCACAGTTGGAAATACAAAAAGGTACATGGAGAGAGAACCATTATATTACTCTTAAATAGTAAATGTTGGGTAAATGGAAAATTGTAACTTTTCAATAGTAAGTGTATAAAAATATAATTAATTTGTATTTAAAAATAAAGATATATTTGTGTCCGTTGGAATGTCCATTTTTAAGATAAAGATCATTTACTAATTTGAATAGATACAATGTATTATTGTATTTGCAACTCTTGAGAGGAAACTTAAAAGTTTAATATTGAATTTTAATACTAATTCATTGAATGTAATTTGTGAAAGCCTACACTTTATTTAATATATATTTTTTAAAATAGATAAAATGTATAGAAATATTAGAATAACCTTACACTTTTAGAATAAATTATAGATGGATAGATAGATTATAGATTATAAATTTTAGAATAGTTATACTTATAGATTCTTGATTATAGATATAGATTAAGATAACGATCATTTACTAATTTGAATAAATGCAATGCATTATTGTATGTGAAACTCTTGGAAAGAAGCTTTAAAAGTTTAATAGTACACTTTTATTCAAATTCATTGAATGTAATTTGTGAAAGCCTACACTTTATTTAATATATATATATTTTAAATAGATATATGTATAGAAATATTAGAATAATCTTACACTTTTAGAATAGTTATAGATTATAGATTATAGATATATATATCTATATTAATTTGAAAATTTTTGAGCACACGGAAACAACTTATTATTCAAATTGTGGATAAATATTCATGGCAATAATATATTTATACGAATCCAATATATACATCAATCTCAACATTTAATTTCCTCCCTTCTCATTAAATTTGCGGATGATCTTGGAATAGAACCACCATTTGGACTTTTAGAATAGTATAGATATAGATAGATAATTCATCCGTATTGTGTTTGGTAAAAGGGTTTCAAGGTTTGGAATTGGATATGAAGAGTTTTAAGTTTTAACTAATGTTTCTATAATTACAAATTCAACACACGTGCTTCATATTGGTAACATTCAGGCTAAGCAATGCATAATAGACCTAAACAAAGTCACCAAACAATACAGAGTCCTCCATACAAAGGGCCATTAGGCCCATTACTACCAACATAGCATTCTACAAGAAAAGCCCATATTGAAGCCCACTCACAGGTGTAATTTATTGAAATTGTCCTTACAAGTTATTTCGAAATGAGTTTTGTAAATTATTCCAAGGCCCACCTAAATTCCTCTTCCAGATCAAGAATTCGAATGTCGATCGAATGGGCAGGCCCAATACAGAAGAACATATATCTAAGCTTATATAGATCACTCCTTCATTGGTCCATGCATTGCTCTTGTATGAAGTTGGTACTCATGCAGTGACGGAATATATGTCAATGGGGCAAAATAGAAAGTATCTTACATTCTATGGTAAATCTTTATTTATTTTTAACTAATTTTTCTTTTTACTGGAGACCGAATGAGAATTATGAAACATTTTGAGGTATATAAAGTAAAAATGAAAATCGTGGAGGCCATACAAACCCTGTTCATGTTCTTTTTTTTTTTCCCCCGGTAAATTCAGCTGAGCTAATAGGCCATTTTAAAGTACCTGTTCATGTTGAATTCTCAAGAGCTATAATACTTTAGTTTAAATAAAAATAAAACTAAAGTAACCTATATATATATATATAAATAAGAGAACACCATGAGCAACCATCATTAATCACTTCACTCCACCTATAATGCCATTGTGTTACTCCGGTCCAGGTTGAATTTGAGGTTTATTAACTTATGCTCAAAGGAGTCTATTATATTCAAATACAATACTGAAAATGAATAATTTTAACTTTTATTATGATTTACTATGTTTTGCTTTCATAAAATAAGTTCATTTCATTCTTATATACCAAACAAACAGATGAGAAAAATAATAGAAAAAGGCATAAAACAATTGTTATTGCTCTGGATAAACAAAGCCTTTGATGGGTGCTAAATCGTGTGTAGTTTCGGTATAGTTGTCTTGTGACCAAACCGTTGGCAGAAGTATAGCAAATGATCAATATCATATCATTGATGAGCAGAAAATGACAGAGTACTGAAATGGAAAGGTCCCATATAGATATGTATATGTATATACATATACGTATATATGCTCCAGTTGCATTCCAGCTGTAAGGCCATCTCTACCCTTAAGCAGCGAAAATAACGGAGCAACAAGCCAATGAACTCTAGATTGTTTGGTTGGAACGTCCAAGTCAACATCACCACCTTCGTGATCCTAATCTATGATACTGCTTCTATATTGACTATATTCTAACATCATATGAATATAATTTGATAAGTAACGTTATTAAAATAACTCTCACTAGAGTCATGAGTAGGTTTATCAGTTCTTAAATTCAAAATTAAGTTCATGCAGATTGGATTGTGATGCAAGAATGTTCAACCTTCTTAGTTAGAGAGAGAGAAAAAAACCCATTGTGTTTCATTTTGTTTTAAACAGAATACCTAATACATTATATTCATTCAAAATCCAAGAAATTATTACATATTCTGGTATTTATTCCATTACAATCATAATTTCATACCCGAGTAATTATTTTTATAAAATCGACACAATTACATATAATTTCGAGCCTATATGTCGGCAAAAATACCTTATCTATATTATTATTATTTGATTTTGATGGATGAAAGGTGGTATAAATGATGCATATCTGGAGCTTAGAACTTTGAAAGTGATACCCTTAATCCCCACATATATATAACTAACCATATTCCATATATGCTCTTAAATCCATGATTTGGACTTGTGAACTGCCATAGTCGTCCCACCAGGCTCACATATGGTGCTCACAGATCAACATACTTATAATTTTCCTGGCACATATTTTTTTAAATTAATGTTTATATTATTTGATTCTAAAGTCCTCCAATAACATCCACACGTGTGTCAAATCTGTCAATATATATACCCACACACATGTACAAGTGTATGGGACCAGTGTATATGTGGAAGAATATTGTACACTCAGTTTTATATTAAGTAACTGATTTTAGGCAACAATCAATTTTCCTTGGCTATATGGTCACTCGATCTTTTTGTTTCATATGGTATCAGTTACAATTAAAGCTTCATTTTCTATTTATTCACTCCAACTTTAATTAGTTATAGGGATGCAAATAGTGGATGACAATGTTTAATTAATAAAGGGTTAATTTCAGTAAACCCCCTATACTATTCAATTTAATCAACTAATCTCTACTGTGTCCATTTTACTCTCTATACTATTCAATTTCATCAATATGCCCCCTCACATCTCAAAATGCCTAAACTACCCTCAATAGTATAAGGGAGTTTAGTGAAAATTAATAGTATAAAGGAACAAAATATGATTTTTTTTTGAATTTTTTTTTTTTTGCAAAAAGTATATATTATTTTTTCCAAAATAATTCACTAAACCCCCTTATACTATTAATTTCACTAAACCCCCTTATACTATTGAGGGTAGTTTAGGCATTTTGAGAGGTGATGGGGCATATTGATGAAATTGAATAGTATAGGGGTAAAATGGACACAGTAAGGGTTAGTTAATTAAATTGGATAATATAGGGGGTTTACTGAAATTAACCCATTAATAAATTAAGAGGGAAGGAGAGAAAAAAAAGAGTATGAAAAAAATGACACCTAAATATAAAAGAGAGATTAAAAAATATCATGCAAATTGATGGATGACAAAGTTTTCATAAATGAAGAGGGGATGGGAGAAAAAAAAGTGTGAAAAAAAAATGCCACCTAAAAATAAAGATATATTAAAAAAGATGGATTTGTTTATCATATATTTATACATATATTAGAATATTTATGACAGAAAAAAGTTTTTTTTTTTTTTTTGAAAGTTAGAAAAAAAGTTGTCATATATTTACATCTAACTTTTAGATTTGTTAATCATTGATCTTGTCTTAAATCTTATGGTTCCTAAGGGCTTGTTTTGTAAACAGGTTTGGTGCCAAAAATATATTTTTGGTGCCAAAAAATGGTACCAAATTTGTGAAGGATTTTGGAACCATCTTTTTGATCGTTTTGGATGGTGCGGGTACTGTAGCAAACCACTATAGCACTCCACTGTAGCAACCCGAATCACTGTAGCACCGAATATGATATTTATATTTTAATATTAATATATATATATTAATATTAAAATTTATATTAATATTAATATTAAAATAATATTATTAAAAAATTTAATTTTAATATTAATATGAAAATATTAATATAATAAAAATATAATATATTTTAATATAATAAAAATATATTAATATTATAAATTTTAATATTAATATTAAAATAATAATATTATAAATATTAATATTTTAATATTAAAATTTATAAATTTTAATATTAATATTAAAATATATTAATATATTTTAATATAATAAAAATATATTAATATATTTTAATTTTAATATTAATATTAATATATTTTAACCCATACCAAATCTACCAAACATGGTTTGGTTTTTCAGCATCACTTTTTCTCACACCAAAATCATCTGCACCAAACATGGTTTGGAACCAAAATAAAATCACACCAAACCAAACCAAATCCAACCCAACCCAAACCAAAACCAAAAACTAACACCGCACCAAACCGTTACCAAACACAACCTAAGAAATTGTTCTATGTAAGTTTGGTGACTAAAATATATATTTATCATATTTAAAGGTTACTTGGTTCATACATGGTCACGCGTATGCAATAAGATTGAGCATGTCAGCTTTTCAAATGTATTTAATAATTTAGAATTATGTAATTTCGACTAATTATATGTTAAAATGTCATTTGATTTTTTATTACCAAAAAAAAAAAAAACACTCCCAATTTTAAGTGATATGATTGAATCTGAACCATAGAAAAAATTAGAAGTAATCATAATTGAACATCAAAGAAATAGCCTATCTAATAATTTTGTAACATTTTAACTATATTACATCTTTTGATTGGTTTTGTGAGTATACAGGCAAATGCCAGAAAATTATACAAAAATTCTAGAAATTACACATGCACCACTTGGGACCAAGAGTCCGGGCTCTTGCTTTGATTTTGGCCTAACCAATACGATTTTATTTTTGGACTTCTTCCAAAAAATTCATACCAATTGAAAACACATATGCACATATAAGCACATTACTGGAATGATATAGGACATATGAGTACTTTTTCATATATATATATAGGGTTAATTTTAAGAAACCCCCCTATACTATTCAGTTTAATTAACTAACATCCATTGTGTCCACTTTGCCCCATATACTATTCAATTTCATCATTATACCCCCTCACCTCACATCATATTTTGAGTTAAAATGCCTAAACTACCCTCAATAGTATAAGGGGGTTTAGTGAAATCAACCATTTAAAAAATTTATTTTTCGAAAATCAATTATATTTTTCACAAAAATTATAAATTCAAAAATATATATATATTTTTCGGAAGGAGTATATTATTTTCCAAAATATGAATTATTTCGGAAAAAATAATATATATTTTTTGCAAAAAAAATATTTTTCGGAAAAAAATAATATATTTGAACATAATAGTATATATTTTTCTCAAAAAAATTATTTTTTGGAAAAAATCATATTTTGGAAAATAATAGTATATTATATATTTTTTCAAAAAAAAATATTTTCGGAAAATATCATATTTTGGAACATAATAAATACTTTTTCACAAAAAAAATATTTTTCAGGAAAAAATTATATTTTGGAACATAATATATATTTTTCGCAAAAAAAATATTTTTTGAAAAAAAAATCATATTTTGGAACATAATATATACTTTTTCGGAAAAAAAAAATCATATTTTGGAACATAATATATATTTTTCACAAATAATATATTTTTCATAAAAAAATCATATTTTGAAACATAATATATATTTTTCGCAAAAAATCATATTTTCCGAGATATATTTATATATTTTGAAATTTATAGTTTTTACGAAAAATATAATTTATTTTCTAAATTTTTTTAAGGATTGATTTCACTAAACCTCCTTATACTATTAAGGGAGGGTAATTTAGATAATTTGACTCTAAATATGAAGATAATGGGGCATAGTGATAAAATTGAATAATATAGAAGGCAAAGTGAATACCGTAAAAATTAGTTAATTAAATTAAATAAGATAAAGGAGTTTTCTTGAACTTAACCCATATATATATATATATATATTAAGAAAAATTATCAGAGTGGAGAAGGAATATATGAAAAAGAAGGGTAGACAGCTAGTGATTTTGTAATAAAAACCCAGTTGGTCTCCACTATTTTTTCACCTGCCTAGGGTTTGACCACCTTACTAATACACGATATAGCCCCATAACAGCTGGAATAGCTTTTTGCCACCTCCCAACTCTCACTACCAAAACAAACCCCCTCCTCCTCCCTCATTAAATCCAAATTTATTATTCACTATGAACCTTCTCTTCTCGTTCAAACAACACGCTCTTTTTCTTCCCTTTTCCCTTTTATATTCTTCTATATATATATATATATATATATCACATCACAGACAACGATATCAGTCTCACCCTTCACCACCTCCCCCCAAATCCCCTCTCTCTCCACCTATATTATATATATAAGCGTGTGTATCTCCCACAACTCATAAGCAAAGATTCACCCAAAGAGAAGCTTATTCTTCACATTTTCTCACATGGCTCGCTCTATCTCTTTCTTGGCTTGCCTCATTCTAGTCCAGATCTTGATGGTCCACGCAATGGCCATCAGATCCGACGGCTCAGATCTGATCAACCCAAGAAAGATGATGGTGATGATTCACACAAGGAATAGTATTGCAGATCCGCCTCTATCATCAGGCGGTGCAGAGTCGTCCACGTCATCATCATCAGAGGGTGGTGAGGAAGTGTCCAGTGTGGCCGAGGCTCCGGAGATCAGACGGCTGGGAAAGCACCACTCGTCAGACAAATCAGTGGCCGGTGGGGGTGTCATCATTGGTGGACTTGTCACCGCCATTTTCGCCGCTGTTTATTGCTACATCAAAGTCACTAGAAAACATAATGCTGATAATAAACATTAAACACTGATAGGGATTTCACTTGTTTTATTTCTACATATAACATACATATATATATATATATATATACATATGAAAGGTAGCAGAGCGTAAATATATAGATTAGTTACATATATACTCTGTTCTACTCAAACTCTGTTAGGTGGGTCTGGGTTGGGGAATGAAATGTTGGTTAGTGAATATTGAATCATAGAGAAGTAAGCAATTTTATACAAATGAAAGTGATTGATGTTTAATTAGTTGTTTATTTATTTTTATTAATTTCATGTTTGGTATACATGTAAATGTGATATGTACCAATCATGTGTGCTTAGCTTGACCATATTGAATCTATTTTGTCGTGTATTAGTAATTTAGTACAAGATTTGGTCCACTGTGTAATCAGCAAACTGGAAGGAATATAAAATTGGGGGTTTTGAATTTAAAATTTGTTTAGTTCAATATTTTTTAATGTTTCCCAATTCAATATTTCAATAATTTTAATCCATATGTTTTTAATTATTTCCTAATGCACAGGACCTAGCATAGCAATCTAAACATGCACATACATATACGGGGTTCCTTTTTTGTAAAAGACTATTAATCAATCTTTTTCAAAAGTTGAGATTCAAGGGTTGGTGTGTGGAATTCTTTAACAAGAAAGAGAAAAAAAAACACGCACTTTTATTGCATAAAAATTCGAGCCATCAACATATTTCACCATGATGTAAACCATAAATTCATCTAAGCAAAAACTCATTATTAATATGTGGGTGAAAAAGTCCAGCAGATGCACTGCATGAATGAAAAAGGAGAAACTAAAATTCCCAAAATAAAATACTCCCAAATTTGCTAAAGATCAAGAGAAATGAGAAGAGACAAGCAAATAGAGAAGAAATGTATGATGCGATAAAGGTAGGAAATTAGTCCCCCATGGCCGAAGCCCTATCAAAGGAGGAAGAAGAAGAAAGTAGGTGCACTTCTAAGGCACTGTTTTGTAACTGATTTTGGTACCAGTTTTTTGGTTTTGGTACGAAATGGTAGTACCAACCCATGTTTGTTAAGATTGGTGTTGGTTCAACAGTACCAAACCAATGGTACCAAATGATGGTACCAATCCATGATTTTGGAACCATCTAATGAGATGGTTTTTGGTGGTGCGGTACTGTAGCAGCCCAAACCAAAACCAAATGGTTGCACCATCTCACCCCAAACAAAAACCAAATAGTTGAACAATATTAATATATTTATATTAATATAAAAAAATATTTTTTGAAATTATATTAATATTAAAATATATATTTGAAAATTTAATATATTTTAATATTATAGTTTTATTATTTTTCCTAAAAATTAATATATTAATATATTAATATTAATATTAATATATATTAAAATATTAAAATATATTAATATTAATATATTATAATATATTAATATTAAAAAATATTTTTGAAAGTTATTTTAATATTATAGTTTTATTATCTTTCCTAAAAATTAATATATTAATATATTAAAACTATAATATTAAAATATATTAAATTTCCAAAAATATATTAATATTAAAATATATTTTTGGAAGTTATTTTAATATTATAATTTTATTATCTTTCCTAAAAATTAATATATTAATATTAATATATTATTAATATTTTAATATTAAAATATATTTTTTGAAATTTAATATATTTTAATATTATAGTTTTATTATCTTTCTTAAAAATTAATATATTAATATTAATATATTTTAATATATTAAAATTAAAATATATTTTTGGAAGTTATTTTAATATTATAATTTTATTATCTTTCCTAAAAATTAATATATTAATATTAATATATTATTAATATTTTAATATTAAAATATATTTTTTGAAATTTAATATATTTTAATATTATAGTTTTATTATCTTTCCTAAAAATTAATATATTAATATATTAATATTAATATTAAATATATTTTAATATTTATAAATAAAATGTGAAATCATTCCAAGTAACTAAACATGGTTTAGTTTCAGAATTTCAACACATACCAACTCTACCAAACATGGTTTGGTTTTTTAGCATCATTTTTTCTCACACCAAAACCATCTACACCAAACATGGTTTGAAATCAAAATAAAACCACACCAAGCCAAATCCAACACAACCCAAACCAAAATCAAAAACTAACACCGCACCGCACCGTTACCAAACGCAACCTAAATGAGTGACCTCCAAGAAAGGAAAAGAATGAGAATGGAGTAGGGATCCCTAGGCAAGCACTATTGCCTTCTATTTATAGGTCATTTGTCCAAAATATTGCCCTAATTGAAGTGGTCCCCAAATCCTACAAATACTCCACATATCTCTAACAAGTGATGAATGCCATAATATGGCCCAATAATGAGAGTTTCTTTCACATAAAGAATAATGGGTGAAATTCACATTATGAGACTTTATCATGACTAAACTACAACTCTAACCTCCATGCCACATGTTCTTTCCAATTCCTTCAAAATGTGAGGATGGTGTCGCGTTGTCCACGTGTCACAGCTACGCACCATCTGAGGCCACAACCGAATTAATCGTGCAACAGATCACTCCCCAATAGCCTTCGCAGTACATGCATATATTGCTAGAGTTATGCAGAAATGGTAGTAAACGCCATTGAGAGACTACTACTTCATCAGAACTCGTAAACCATGGATGTACTACTCCCGTGTACGCTCTTCAGCTCCACAGGTACCTTGCCACAATAAGACCACCTTCGGAAGACTTTAAGTTACTACGAGTAATTCGCCTCAATGTCGGACACATTAGGTCAACCCGTATACCAACTTCAGTGGGGCGGGTCCAAGGCTCTACCCAGTAGCCTAAAGGAGATCTCTCACGAGTCCAGTGCACCCTAAAATAATACATATGTCTATATAATACAAAGTCTCCTGTAATTTTGAAGTATAACAAATAATTTTTAAAAACAAGAGGGGCCTTTTTTATATTTAACTACAAGGTTTGCAGTCGCAGGACTCATTTGGGTTGTACTGGTGGCGCAAAATGAAAAAAAAATAAAAATTCAGTGTTTAATAGGCATGTTTGTGAGAATGACAGTGATGTATAATAAACAATTCAAGCATCGATTTAATATTAATATTATACAACAGTATTAAAATTTTCAAATATAGAATGAATCAAATGTAAAGATTAAGGTATGCTTTATTTGTATATTTGAAATTATTCTCAAAATAAAAAACAGTTTTCTAACAATAGACATTTTTAAAATTGAACTTTTAGTGCTTGTTTGGCTAATGGAGTGGAGCCTTGATTTTGGGTTTGGTTTCAAAAAATGGCACTAAATCCATGTTTGGCAAATGGAGTGGAAATTTGGAGTAAGCACTGTAGCAATTCCATGGTGCAACTTTTGTGAAGGAATGAGCCAAAATTTGGAACCATCATTTTTTATGGTTCATGGTTTTGGTTTTGGTACCAACACTGTAGCAAATTTATTTTTGATATTAATAAATTTCGAAAAATTAAATATTCTGAAAAATTAAATATTTATGAAAAATTAAATATATTAATATATTATAATATTAATATATTAATATATTAAAAAATATTAATATTAATATATTTTAATATTATAATATTAATATATTAATATTAATATTTATGAAAAATTAAATATTTCAAAAAATTAAATATATTAATATATTATAATATTAATATATTAAAAAATATTAATATTAATATATTATAATATTAATATTAATATTTATTAATAAATAAAATGTGAAACCCATATATTAATATTTATTAATAAATAAAATGTGAAACTCATATATTAATATATTTTAATATATTAATATTAATATTCAGAATTTCAACCCATACCAACTCTACCAAACATGGTTTGGTTTTTCAGCATCACTTTTTCTCACACCAAAACCATCTGCACCAAACATGGTTTGGAACCAAAATAAAACCACACCAACTCCAACCACTCCAACTCCAACCCAACTCTAACCAAACCAAAACCAAAAACCAACTCCACACCCTCTACCAAACAAGCACTTAAAAAGTTCTTTTCAAAATCTGAACCAAACAATTTTTTTTTTATAATTTTATAATTTTTAATTTTCAAAAAATAAAAAAATATTTTCAGACACAAAACCTAGCCACTCTAATATCTCATGAATTAAAAAAAAAAAAAAATTCCATTTAATCTCTAATTCCTCCTTTACACCGTATCTCCTTTCTTCTAAACGAGAGTGTCATGAAAATAGAATGATCAAAATTCGACCGTTAGGTCAATACATTTATGGCTCTAACTCATTCTCTCTCCATAAGACTCCCAAACCCTTCCCTCCTCTATCTCTATGCTCTTCCCACCAAAATTCGACCGTTGCATCCAACACTCTTAACATCACTTGAATTTCCCGCGTCACCATTCCAATTTCTCAACCCTTATTCTTCATTACCTCTCCATCTAGACTCTCACTATGACAATGACAATCACTGCAACAATGGCTTCGACCCTTATTTCTATTACACATCTCTCCTTGACCAATCAATCCATAAGGGCCATTTGAATCAAGTTCATGCCCAATTAGTTGTGTCTGGACTTCAATACAATGGTTACATTGTCACCAAATTTATCAACGTGAGCTCAAATCTCGGAGAAATTGGCTATGCCCGCAAGGTGTTCGATGAATTTCCTGACCCGTATGTGTTTTTGTGGAATGCCATTATTCGGGGTTATTCCAGGATTAACATGTTCAATGAGGCTATTGAAATGTATAGGAAAATGCAAGAGAGGGGTGTGATTCCGGATTGCTTTACTCTTCCTCAGGTGCTGAAAGCTTGTAGTGGGCTGCCAGCAGTTGGAATTGGTTGTGCAGTACACGGGCAGATATATAGACATGGGTTTGAATCGGATGCGTTTTTGAGGAATGGGCTTGTGGCTTTGTACGCGAAATGCAGTCGAATGAGTCGAGCTCAGATTGTTTTTGATGGGTTATATGATAGGACGATTGTTTCATGGACCTCGCTTATTTCTGGGTATGCGCAGAATGGGCAGCCTATGGAAGCGTTGAAAGTTTTTAGTCAAATGCGGAAGTTGAATGTTGAACTGGATTGGATTGCCCTTGTGAGTGTTTTAAGGGCTTACACTGAAGTCGAGGACTTGGAACAAGGAAAATCTGTTCATGGCTGTGTGATCAAAACTGGACTTGAATTTGAACCCGACTTACGAATTTCACTTACAGCCATGTATGCAAAATGTGGGCAAGTGATGGTTGCCAAATCATTGTTTGATCAAATGGAGGTGTCAAATGTGATTCTGTGGAATGCCATGATATCCGGTTATGCGAAAAATGGTTATGCTGATGAAGCCATAGAGCTCTTCAAGGAGATGATATCAAAGAACGTTAGACCTGATTCTGTCACAGTACGGTCTACAATCTTAGCTTGTGCTCAAGTTGGCTCGCTTGAACAAGCAAGACAGATGGATGTCTATATCAATAACAGTGAGCATAGAAATGATGTCTATGTGAACGCAGCCCTTATAGACATGTATGCAAAATGCGGAAGTGTGGAGTTGGCTCGCAAAGTATTTGACCAAACACCAAATAAAGATGTTGTTGTGTGGAGTGCTATGATTGTGGGATATGGATTGCATGGTCGGGGTGGAGAAGCTATTGATCTTTTCGACAGAATGAAGCAAGCTGGGGTGTGCCCCAATGATGTCACATTCATCGGGCTTCTTATGGCATGCAATCATTCAGGCCTTGTAGAAGAGGGATGGAATTTTTTCCACAGCATGAGAGATTACAAGATTGAGCCTCGCCACCAACACTATGCCTGTGTGGTTGATCTCCTTGGCCGTGCAGGATACTTGGAAAAGGCTTATGATTTTATTATAAGGATGCCAATTGAACCAGCTGTTAGCATATGGGGAGCACTTTTGAGTGCATGCAAGATCTACCGCCATGTGATTCTCGGAGAATATGCAGCAAAACAGATTTTCTCATTAGACCCTTTAAATACAGGGCATTATGTTCAGCTCTCAAATCTCTATGCTTCAGTCCACTTATGGGATCGTGTTGCAAAAGTTCGGGTGCTGATGAGGGAGAGAGGGCTAACTAAAGACCTAGGGTATAGCATGATTGAGGTAAACGGGAAGCTTCAGGCGTTCCGCATGGGGGACAAGTCACATCCAAAGTGGAAGGAGATATTTGCAGAACTTGAAAGATTGGAGAGGAGGTTGAGGGAGGCAGGGTTTGTTCCAGATACGGATTCTGCTTTGCATGACTTAAATTACGAAGACAATGTAGAGAGCCTCTGTAATCATAGTGAGAGGTTGGCAATTGCTTATGGGCTTATCAGCACTCCTCCTGGGATTACCCTTAGGATAAAAAAGAACCTGCGAGCATGTGTTAACTGTCATTCAGCAGCAAAGCTAATTTCCAATATCGTTGGTAGAGAGATAGTTGTTAGAGATGCAAATAGATTTCATCATTTTAAAGATGGGTTTTGTTCTTGTGGAGATTACTGGTGATGGGTGTATTTTACTTGGTATTCACCATTTTCCGGCTGGCTTCAGATGCATCAGGGAAGCCTAGAAATTTTGACTAAATTGAGCTTGAAAAAGGGTAATCCATGCTGTGACTAAATTTGAGGAGCTTGAGGAATATGACTGGAGGTTGAAGGATGCTCGGTTTGTTCTGAAATCAGAATTTGCGTTTAACATGACTTCAATAACTCAGATAAGGAAGTGCATTTGGGAACATGTAATGGTACATTTTTGGGCATGACTGAAGCATTACCAGCAATCCACATTGCAACAAGGTTGATTTACTTTCTCAGGGCTGCAAATCACTTTCAAATTTCATGAGTGGATTTTGTTACTGAGAAAATCATCATCGGCGACAGCAACAGTTGGTTCTTGACGTTCAGGGTAAGTAGTCTGGTTCAATTTTTAAGTTGCTATCATGGAAGATTGGTATAATGTTGTATCAACTAGACCTGAATCCTTTGGTCTGAACATGACATGGTCATGTCTAAGCTCCCTAGATGTTTATGCAG
Source organism: Cornus suecica (assembly GCA_963922005.1). Classification (NCBI taxonomy): domain Eukaryota; kingdom Viridiplantae; phylum Streptophyta; class Magnoliopsida; order Cornales; family Cornaceae; genus Cornus; species Cornus suecica. The sequence continues at coordinate 86,727,236 of OY998239.1, read as the reverse complement.
CAAGCAGCTAGAGATAAATAATGTTGTAATTGTTTTTGTAATTTTTGAGCCAATAGTCACATATACCATTTGTAGTTGAAACATAACTCCCATTTTATATTACAAGGTTCTATCTCCAATTCTATGTTAACAATCATATTATTTTAATTAGGGACGGAATGTAGCCAGCGGGACTCGAACCTGAGACCTAATGCTTCTTGAGGCACTAGGTCCTGCCTTTTCCGAACTGCGCCACCCGTTCGGGTTAGTTTCTTTTATTATTACTTATTTTTAGTATTGATCGGTAAATTTAGTCATGCACAAAGCTGAAAACCCTTACTGCCCCCTTTAAGGGGTGGAAATAGAAGGCACAAACTACTCAAGCGAAGGCTTTTTTTTTTTTTTTTTTTTTTCCAATTATTCGCAAGGTATCCAAGCAAAGTCTTGTTTTTCAGATAAGTTTTGGAGTGGTGATACGTTTTTCATTACGATCCAACAATTTTTATTTTTTTGCTTTCTATCATATAGATACGATTTTATTGACTCAGCTCTTTAGGAGTCTTTTACTAGTCATCTGGTATATGTGTATTTGAACACCTCGAAGTTATCTGGATATAATTTCAAATTTTCTTAATGCAGAGAATTATTTTTAAACTATATATATATATATATATAAACTAATATAAACTAATATTATTGTCAAATTTTTTTTCGGGTTCTGGGCTTGCAAAGCACCCGAGCAAGTTTAGATAAATTAGTTAATCCTCTACTAAGCCAATCTCAAGCTTCCCCTAATCAATCCACTATTTGCTCCTAAATCCCCCAACTAAATAGTCATCAAGCCAATACTATTTTACCACATATTAAATTTAAAACACCAACTTAAAACACCCACCACACTAGATCATTATCCAATGCATATTCTTCTCCTAGTTGAAAACAAACTCTAGCTATCTTATCGTTATACATTGGCTTCACTCATTTGAAACTTTCAAATCCTAATCTCATGAATATGTAAACAACCTCATGATCTCGAGAGTGACCTAAGAAAGTGATGATCAAACACCAAAAAAAACAATGGAAACAAGATCTGCCAAGAGAAAGAAGCTCTTGATCAATGCACAACATCAACATGATCATGATGATCATAGGAGTGAAGACATAATCAGTAATCTTCCTGATGTTATTCTTCATCACATTCTCTCTCTTCTTCCCATCAAGTCCATAGCTCAGACCAGCCTGTTATCGAAACGATGGAGGCACCTATGGTCCTCCTTTCCAGACCTAGACTTCAACCCAATGGAACCCATCATCACTTCTTGGAAAAAAATGAAAAGAAACTCCAACGGTCAAAAAAGAGTGCTTTCACCGATCGGTAAAGGCATGGACTTCCTCAGCCAAGTGCTAGCTCACCGGGACAAGCATTCCGATATCCGGAGACTCCGATTCCGCGCTGTCGTGAGCTTTTCACGCTTAAACGGACTGATTCGCCATGCGGTGAGACACAATGTTCAAGAACTTGATCTCGAGGTCTCCACCAATGACTATTTCAACTTCCCTCGTTGCGTAGTCGCTTGCGAATCGTTGCGGGTTTTGAAGCTCAAGTCTATTTATCCTGGCTTTAGATTGCCTCCACCACTAATTTTGAAGAGTGGTTTTCAATCACTTCACACGTTGTCACTTTCTCTCATCATTTTGTACCAACAAACGTCGCTTCTCGATCTGTTTACGGACCCGTCGTTCCCTCTACTCAAGAAACTGAGTTTGGATGCTTGTTTCGGGTTGAGGGATCTCCATGTTAGTTGTCGAGGGCTCGAAGAATTAGTCCTCGAGAATTGTTTTCAGTTGAATGGATTGCACGTTTCGGGGCCGAAGATGGAGAAATTGCGAGTGTCGAGTTGTTTCGATGCTTATAGTGTGAATAGTTGGGTCAAAATTGATGCCCCGAGACTCAAAGTTTTGTTTTGGGAATACAATGCTATAACTGAGACTAGTTGTGTGGAGAACTTGAGTTCACTGCATGAGGCCTCCATTGGTTTCTTTGTACTTCATGTGCAAATGGACTTGACTGCATCAAAGCTTTTGAGTGTTTCCCATTTCCTAGCTGGATTTTCTCATGCACAGTGTTTAACCCTAGAAACCCAATGTGTTGAGGTACTTTCTCATCTCTGCCTCTTTGTTACGCAGACTGTGTGTGGGTGTGTACAAGGAAGGATGGCCATATAATATATACATATGTGTGTGTGTGTGTGTGTGTGTTTTAGGCTTAAAATGTCTGTAATATGAGAAGTTAATTTTTGCAATAGTCACATTACTTTGACATTCTAAACTTTTGGTTTTTAAATAGATATTACTCATCTGTTGATTTTAATCAATTATATTCTCACAAATTTGTAGTGCAAATGTGTCCATGAATTTTTATCGAGATATTTCAAGCTTTATTAAGAATCGTATTATAAAATGTGTAAACGGAACATTATCATCTAGATGACATAAACTGGTAGAACAATGTATATTTGTGGACGCTTTTCATTATTCTAATCATCATTGTTGCCTAATGATAAGGAGGAATAATAAGAGAAACTACCAAAGTATTAGTGTATCATAGATGTATTATTTTGTACCACACTAGTTAATTGTGCATATTGAGTTAGGAAAATAAATTATGTCAAAAAAAACTCTATGAATCAACAGGTATGATTCAATTTAGTAGAAGGATCAGAAGAAAAAAAGAGAGCATATTGATCATGACCGTTGAGGCCTAAACTACCTATACAATGTGATATTGCTGAAGGCTTCTCAGTTGTATGAGTAAAGTACTTAAATTCCTGGTCGACAAGTCATATTTTTGTGCTAGAGATCTTAGATTATATTCTGAATTTCATGAATTTTCCACAGACTAACTGCCAATATATATGCATGTATTGGGTGCAGGTTTTGTCCAAGAACAAGCAATTTCATGGTGTTTTATTGCATCCCTTTAATAATCTCAGATCATTGGAACTTCGTACCTGTTTCAATAAACACAATGTTCCGGGACTAGCATGCCTATTCAGGAACTCTCCTACTCTACACACACTCGTTATCAAGATCATTGACGATTACAAGAATGAAAGGAAAGTAAGTGTCATCGTAATTAATTGCGATGTACATATATATGTATGTATATAGTTCTGCTTAATCATGTTGCATTTTTCCTATGTATAGTTCATTAGTTTACTAATGTCATTCCATTTCAGCAGCAATGGAATGGAGACTTGTGGGACTTGTCCAACTCCGAGGAAGAACGATACTGGGAATCTCAAAGCCAAGCCCTGAAGTCTTTCTTGCATCACCTAAAGGTGGTAGAAATCCATGGATTTCTGGCTCTTGAGAATGACATTAGTCTGGCAATGTTTTTGCTCAAGCATGGAAGGGTGTTGCAAGAAATGACCGTCTTCTTAGGACACTACAATTCTAAACATTCACTTAGGCGCGAAAAAATCAAGTCACAGATGACGGGATTTTCGCGGGCTTCTTCCAATGCTAAAATTGCATTTCAATGAGCCTTGGGCCCAATTTGGATTGACTTTTCCAAACACCGCTTATGACTTATTGTATGGAAAAACTATTTTGAATGATGTTTGACATATTTTTTTAAAGAATTTTTAAGTTTTGGAAGAGCATTTTAAAGAAGTTATCGGTAACCAGCTGCTCCAAAACATTTTTGTTTCTCTTTTTCTTCTACCGTCATCCCTATGGATGAGAACTACGGTGTAACTTTAGGATCAGGGATGTTTAGTTGTGAGCCTTCTTTAAGGCTTATTCTTGCAATTGAAGGAAGTAATTAGCAATGTAAGATGGAGGCCTATTGAACAAGTACTTTCTGAGATTGACATAAACTCTTCAATGGCTCTAATTGAAGTCACATTTCTATAATTGTGTTTATAATGTTTTATTATGCTGATATGAATGCAATGTATCTGCTATCTGGTCGATTTTCTTTTGAGAAGCATACTATAACATGTGCTTTTCAACTTTTTTATTTAGGATAAAACACCTTAATTTAGGATAATGCACCATATTTTTTTTGTTGTGTGCGCGCATTATTGACTTTATGAATGTTTCTTCCTTGTATGTATCAAAATTAAGGTTACAAATAATTCTGATGCCAAATTGAATTTACAAGGATGAGATTTTTTATTTCTTTATTTATATTTATTTTTTTCGACGATGGTGATGTCAGGCCTCGAAGTACTGGTACACGGTGGATGGATTAGTGGAATTTTATTTGGAAATTGGAGGTGGCCAATATTTCAGTGGTCTATCCAAAACCCTCTTATTTTACATTATATACTGGGGCACCAATTCAGTGAATAGGCTAAAACATAACTGTTTATTGGTATCAATATACAGTATAGAAAGCACAAGCAAAACACAACTGTTTGTTGTGTTTGTGCATTTAAACAACTGAAAAAAAAAAAAAAAAAAAAACTCCGTTATTTATTTTGGAGAATATATTATATAGCTTGAAAATGATATGTAATTCACTAAAAATCTACACATCAGAATGGTGAAAAATATGAAAACCAAGACATATTGACATATTTAGAAAGGTGTTGCGTTACATTTGTCTTAAATTAATAACATAAGTATTGTGCAAAAATTCTTATTTATATATATACACTAGCTAGTGGTTGGGGAATATTGATCGTGTCCTACTTTTTGTAATGCATGGACGTGTAACTTTATATGCATGTCATTTGACATCCGTACGTTGCCTGCACGTCTATGCTAGTTAGATATGAGACAATTTGATATTGCATGTACTGTGACTTTTGAATCAGAAACCATGTTTGGTTCTCCTTATAAGTCACAAGTCATAGACACAAGTACTCCATAGGCATGGTGGTAGCGTGAAATCTGCTTGTTTGCTACTAGAGGCCGCGGAATTTACCCCAAAACCACCAACCTGTCCATACTACTCTCAAATTTTGGGTTGATGGGTGAGTGGTTTATGATAAGGGTTGTTAACGGGTTGGGTTGGGTAACACTCTCAAATAAGCAGGTTATTAACGGATCAAATGAGGGCACCCGTATTTACCTGCTCTCACCAGCTCAACCTCTCTCTCTCCTTCGTCGCTCTTTCAGTTCACACATTTTAACACTCACAAAATCTAATTACTTGACCGGTGCGTTTCTCTCTCTTCTATCTCTTAGGGCTCTGGTAAAAAAAAAAAAAAAAATCTCTTAAGGCATGTTTGGAAAACAGTCTGGTCTGAAACTCTATTTGGTAAGTAGTTTGGTCTGGTTTCAAATTTTATTGAATAAATATATACATATTTATTTTATGTATATATATATATATAATTATAAAAAATTATACGTATATTAGATATGTGTGGTGGAGACGCATGCATGCGTCTAGGGCTTCGACCTTCTTCTTCCTCGTCGATTATCTGCAGCTTCTTCTCCTCATCACTTCATCGTCGATCAAGGGGGGAGAGAGAGAAAGAGGGCGAGAACAAGAGAAGGGGTGGCTGGAGAAGACACACAACTTGGAAGAAGAAGGGGTTTCGCCGAAGAAGGGGTGGTGGTGGTGGTGGCGTGAAGGTGTGAGAAGGCGAATGCTTTTGGCTTCCAAAAAAGGCGCAGATCTGTTTTGTCAATAGAGTTTGATTGTTTTGGAAAATGGGCAAACTCTCAAAAACCATCATTTTGATGGTCTTGGAATTTTAAGATCTTGGGCCTGTTGGTTTTGTGTGGTCTGGTTTCAATATTAGAAACCAAGTCCACCAAACATGATCTGGTCTGAAAAACAAAGACAATACCATACCAAATGAACCCAAAACCACTAAACAAACAGGCCCTAAGTTTTGCCTTCCTTGTGCCCTTTTCTCTCTATACATATATATCATGGAAATAATATATATATATATATAGTTGTATATATTTTTCTCTCTATTTTATAGGGATATTCCATACATAAATATATGTAAGTTTTTAAATTTTCAAATACAATAATATTGAAATTAATTTTTAAAATTACGGGTCGGGTTGGGTCGCGAGTCGACCCGGCCCATTAATGACTCAACCCGATTATGACCCGTCACAATGGGTTGAGAATGGGTCATTGACCCTGTAACAACCCTTCCTTATCCTGACACAATATTCGTTTTTGGCTCACTCGTACTAGAGACTTCCCAGGGGGTAATAGGCCCGCCTTATCCTGACAATATTGTTCGCTCAAGCGTGAAGTTCTAATGGGTTCCTAGCCATCACGATTTTAAAATGTGTCGTATCATAGAAAGGTATGAAACTCATATATAGCACGTAGTCTTCCCTTACCCAGTCGATGTGAGATTGTGCACATGTAACTCGTCTAGTATGGTAGCTTGCCAGTGTCAATTGCACCCGCCCACGGCACACCCGCTCACATAAGTTGTCACAAACCCGTTTACGACCCAACCCAAACCCGCCCGTTTGCCACCCCTATTTGCTACATATGTTGATTTAATTGACTTTGATATGAATTAAAGGTGTGTACTACAAACAAAAGTGACTTCTCTTTTAGTTTTTATTAGGGTTAGGGTTGCCAAAAACTAGTAGAATATATGACACAGTTTGGTTTGTATTTTTGAAAATTATTTTTTATTTAATGAAAACTGAAAATTATAAAACTGTACAAAAGTTTAATTGGTTCAATTTTCAGGAAACTCAGTTATAATAATACCAGTTTTCAAATATTTCATTTTTATTGTTCTTAGAAAACTGTTTACTATTCTCAGAATCTCGAGAATAATTTTCAAAAATACAAACCAAACAGACTTTATAAATCAGATTGGTAGTTTAGTCTTGTGTTGATTCAAAAAATATTGAATTGTGAATTAGTCGGAACCAAAGTCTTGGACACTCCGGTTATCGGGATATAACCACTTTGTTTCTAGTTTTGAAGTCCTATGAGATCAAACCGAGCCGTGACAAAATTATATAACTTATATTATATATATCGCTAACAGGAAAAATCCAAAGAAGAACAGAAAATTCAACCAGTTCTAAGGCATAAATCTCAAAAACAGCTAGTTTAATTTCCTTTCTCTCGGACTTTCATGTTTCACTTCACATTGAGTACAAAAAGTTGCAGCTGGAATAACCTCTCCCTTCCTTCAGTTGTTGGTGGTCCATTTCTTGTGACCAGGAGCCCATTTGGGACATTTAGGGCTGAAGTAATTCGAAACAACTCTCGAATTCAAAAGCTCAATAACCGGACCATATTTGAGGCATCGAGAAGCCTTGTACTGGTTTATCGATGCACCATTGTTGAGAGCATGGTCCATAACCTTTTCAAACGTCTCACTCTCCACTATCTTGATCTCTAGAGGACCAATCGACTTGTCTGAGACTCGACCTTGGCGATACACACTATTGAGTGACTCTTCGATGGCAAGGCAACAATCTTCAAGAACCGATGGAGGAATTGGAGTTGCACTACTACTTAGCCCTAGTTCCCAGTACAAGACATAGTGGCCCGGGATGTTCGATGTATCTGCATAGCTTGTATATTCTACGAGAGATGCATCAAATGGCAAAAGATGGTTAGCTGCATTCCTCACCGCGTTGTGTAGCTCAACTTCATCGGTTTTGTCAGAATCTATGCTGAGAACAACATTCTTTCGGCATATGAAGTTGAATTGAGGTGCCTTGTTCTTGAATCCAGCTACTCGAAGTATGTCTCCCACGCGATAACGATAAAGACCTGGTATTAATTTGAGGGTATAAAGTAAATTTGTTGAGCCATCGAAAGCATATGCACATATTATATGATAATCTGTTACATAAATACTCATTATGTATACACACACTCGGAAATGCCCATTACTCTAACCTTTCATCTCTCTTTTTTTTTTTTTTTTTTTCCGGTAAATTCTTCATCTCTCTTTTAGAGAGTAGATGTTATACCAGCTAGGCTAATCGCGTGGTAGGACTAAATATACTATATTTTCTCAAGTCTCACTTTTGAAGTATTTATGTATAGAATCTAAGATAATGAACTATTGATCCTAAACCATCTCGGGCGATTTATTAATCAACAATTCAAAGTACTTTTTCTGCGTATTCTTAATAAACCGGCGTATATATACAGATGCCAGATGATCTAAAGTTAATAAGGTTTAATTCTTGTTATCTATTCCTTAGGAGTCTCAAGTCATGTCACTACTATATTTTATATTCTATGATAACTAGATAGAGAAACAAATGGTTAATTATTGCAAACTATTGTATCTTACCAGCATATGTTGTGACTACAAGCTCATATTCTTGTCCAAGTTTGACATCCACAAGATCAACTAACATGGAGTTCTCAGTGAGTGAATTGTCATCTCCAATTTCTCTATTCACCGGCAAGAACTCGAAATAGGCCATGGTGGGAATGAGGGTGTAAGAAACTTCACTTGGCTTGGAGAGAGGGTTTAGGTTTACACCAAAGTAACACTCAGAAGAAGCATACATGGTGCAAACAAGTGACAAACCATTGCTGTAATAATCAAGAGTTGGAATATATTGGGACATAGTACCGGTCACTATAACATCTATATACTTGGTGTTAGGCCATAACCTAGTTATGATCCCTTTCCATGACCTCCTACACTCACCCTCAATAAATTCAGCAAGATTAGGGTTTGGTTTGAGAATTTTCGAGACGGATAATCTCACCGACTGGTCAGTGATTCGGGGGTCAATTGTTCCGGTCCTAATGTCATGACAAAGAAGAGTCCAATGCTTTTCTAGGAACCGGATAGCCCTAATGAAGCCCGAAGCGAAAACAGCTCCAACTCGAAGAACTTCATTGTTTTGAAAGAGGCCACAGAGCAATTGAGAGTACATACTTTGGTAAGAGTCTGGGCAGAGAATGGTTTCATTAGGGCTTGTATAGTTGGTGAATGGATCATTATGAGGCCTGTCCTTAAAATGTGAGCTTTTGTAGTAACTGGTTAGAACTGGACGAGCCACGAGCCCTCCCGGAGTCTTAGCTTCTGACTTTATGAAGAGAAAGTACATTCCTTTGCCTTTGTCTAAACCAGGAACATATTGGTTCATCACAGGCATCAGAAGGCTGTAAATCAATGATCTCCTCTCGTGCTCCTCCTCGATCGTTGGCATCAGTTTTCTCTCTCCCCCAGATGTTCCAGAGCTACACACACATCAAACAAAACACATCAATTCAACCAAAACCCAATTGAATCCACTATGTATGTGTCTGTTTGTTTGGTTTGCAACTCTGGAAAAACTCGTATTCTAGTTTTTATAAAAATTGAAAATTGCATAAAGAATGTTTGATTTCATTCTTTGATTGTTCTCTGATTTTCTTTTTCCTAAGGCCTGCTTGGTATATATTTCTGAACACATATTTCTGTTTTATGAAAACTGTACAAAATTATGCTGAGTTTTTTGGAAACTGTTCTTAGAATGCTTATAAGTTATAAAAATGCATGTTTTCAAGAAATCTATCTCTTTTCTTGTTATCATATTGTTTGTGAAATTCTCTCGAACAATTTTTAGATATGAATACCAAGCAAGTTCAAGAGCCTGCTTGGTTCAGTTTTCAATATTTTGATAATTGAAAATCAGAAAACCGGCTTGTTGAAAGCTTCTATTGAAACTCAACTAAAAAAAGGTACTATTTAAATAAAATTGACTAGAGTATATAAATTGAATAGCAATAATCTTAGTTCTTAACAAAATTATTTCAAAAAATAATTTAGGTCAAAATATGTGTAAGGAAGGTTAAGGCGAAAGACTAACCTTGTGAGAAACTCAGAAATGGGAGGAGAGCAAAGGATTGAGGAAGTGTCACCATTGGCGATACGGTCGACATCGGGCACTATATCCTCGTAGGTGATCACAGGGATCAGCTTCTTGAAAGATTTAGGGTCTGTGTGGCCATTAAGGCCATGGCGTTGCAAGTACTCAACACTTGCATTTCGAGAGAGGATTTCATTAAGAACTCCCTTCTGAACTTCCTCAGCATTATTAGTAACATTCTCAATGAATTGAAGAACACTCTTATTCTCATCATCAACATGACTATGATCATAAATATTCAATGAGCTTTCTGGGGCCTCTGGCATAGTTAATTTGATCAATATATATATATGTGTGTGTGAGAGAGAGAGAGTGTGCGTTGTGTATTAGAAAGAGCAAGAATGCAAGAGGAGAATTAGAAAGATATGGCTAAAGAGTTCTGAGAAGGTAAGTAATTGGATGAAAGTATTGGAAAGGTGGGTACATATATATAGAGAGGAAATGGAAGAAGCTGTAACCCACTGACCATACAAAGAGGTTCAATCGTGCAAACAAAGTTAACGAACACAGGAAATGTCCGAGGGCTAAATGGTAAAATTTCTAAATCATTGGTTAACAAACTAATAAAGTTGCATTGGGGACTTTGGGTCCGTTTGGCAACCCGGTTTTGGTCTTGGTTTTGGTCTTGGTCTTTGATTTCAAGACCAAGATCATGTTTGGTTGGCCGGTTTTGGACTTGGTTTTGGACACCCTAAAACCAACCACTAAAACCTGGTTTTGGCCCACCATTTTTGACTTTTCTCTCTCTCTCTCTCTCTCTCTATATATATATGGCCGAAAATATGAATTATTTTGAATTTTTTTTTTATATTTTTCGGAAAAAATTAATTTCCGGGAAAAAATTATTTTTTCGAAAATAATTATCTTTTTCGGAAAAAAATTAATTTTCGGGAAAAAATCATATTTTCGGACAAAAATTAATTTTCTCCAAAAAATTATTTTTTCGAAAATATTTATTTTTTGGAAAATAATTATTTTTTTCGGAAAAAAATTAATTTTTCGGAAAAAAATCATATTTTCGGAAAAAAAATTAATTTTCGGAAAATAATTATTTTCCGGAAAATATTTATTTTTTCGTCAAAAAATAAATTTTTGGGAAAAAATTAATTTTCGGAAAAAAAATATTTTTTCGAAAATAATTATTTTCCGGAAAATATTTATTTTTTCGACAAAAATTAATTTTTGGAAAAAAAATCATATTTTCGGAAAAAAATATTTTTTCGACAAAAAATAATTTTTTGAGAAATTTAATTATTTTTTTTCCAAAAATTAATTATTTTCCAAAAAATTATTTTTTATATTTTTCGGAAAAATATTTTTTTCCCGAAAATTACTTTTTTCCAATTTTATATATATATATTTTTCATATTTATATATTTTTAATACATATTAGTATATATATATATAATTATACCAAGACCAAGACCAAAATCAACTCCTTACCAAACATTATATATTGGTTTTAGATTTACCTAAAACCACCCAAGACCAAAACTAAGACCAAAACCAAGACCAAAACCAAAACCAAGACCAAAACCAAGTTCCCAAACGGGCCCTTTACATTTAATAATAATATCTTCTCCTGATATGTTTTTCGCATAATCAACAACAATTAACAATTATATTAGTATTTATATGATAAATAAGCAAGGCTATATAGGTAATTGCACATATTCATTTAACGATTATGTCAGTATTTATATGATAAATGAGCATGGTTATATAGGTAATTGAACACGTCTTCAATCATCTAGATTACTTAGAGATGATGGAACTGTAATTATCATAATGGGAGAGGGTGCAGATGTAAATTTATAATTTGCGAGCAAGTGAAAATGTAATTATCCCTATATATAATATACATATCAATATGTATATATATGTTTTATATGTAGATGAGTGTTGGCTTGGGTGACAAGGAAAATCTGAAGCGATGATAAATTTAAGAGGGTGAAACCGAAACAGAAGGGTGAATTTGGTGAGAAAGTCGCGAGTAAAAGAGTATATGCATCCACATACCGAGATCCCCTGCATCTTCAAATACCTATAACCAAACGACTCGCTTAGTTACCATCCCCTTCCCGCCGACACCATATATTCATCGATTTTCAAACATTATTTATTATCACACACAGTGACGGATCCAGTTGAGGACCATTGCCCCCGCTAATTTGTTTTTTACATTTCTTATCCTTAAAATTAAAATATTTAGCATTTAACCCCACTGAATATATATTATTTTTTACTTTTTTTATCCTTAAATGTAAGATATTTAACATTTATCCTTCACTAACCTCAATGCCTAGATCGGTTCCTGCACACACATATTATATATATGGAAAAATTACACAATCTATCTTTGAACTATGACCTAATTGCATGCGGTATCCTTTACGTTTCAATAATATCATAAACTACTCTTAAAATCACCTCCGTTGTAACACTTAGCCCCTCCTGTTCAAACTCAACGCTGGAAACTTTGTGTATTGGTCAATAAAGGTTGTTTTTGTAGTGAACTTCCATTTTTGCCCTCATATCATTGCATGTTCCAATTTTGCATACAAAATTACTTAAATACCCTAATTTTTTTGAATTTATATATAATGTTCCAAAATATGAATGTTTTTTCGAAAAATAATTTTTTTGCGAAAAAGTATATATTATGTTCCAAAATATGAATTTTTTCTGAAAAATATATATTATGTTCCAAAATATGATTTTTTTTTGCAAAAAAAGTACTTAATATGTTCCAAAATATGAAAAAAAAATTCGAAAAATATTATTTTTGCGAAAAAGTATATATTATGTTCCAAAATATGATTTTTTTGCAAAAAAGTACTTATTATGTTCCAAAATATGAATATTTTCCGAAAAATATATATTATGTTCCAAAATATGAATTTTTTTCCGAAAAATATTTTTTTTGCGAAAAATATATATTATATTCCAAAATATGATTTTTTTTGCAAAAAAGTACTTATTATGTTCCAAAATATGAATTTTTTTGCGAAAAATATATATTATGTTCCAAAATATGATCTTTTCCGAAAAATATTTTTTTTGCAAAAAATATATACTATTATGTTCCAAAATATGATCTTTTCTAAAAAATATTTTTTTTGCGAAAAATATATACTATATTCCAAAATATGATTTTTTTCTAAAAATAATTTTTTTTCAAAAAATATATATTATTTTTTCCGAAATAATTCATATTTTGGAAAATAATATTCTCCCTCTGAAAAATAATTTTTTTTGCGAAAAATATATATATATATATTTGAATTTATAATTTTTGGGGCAAAGTGGACACCGTGGGGGTTAGTTGATAAAACTGGATAGTATAGAGGGTTTCTTGAAATTAACCCTAAAATATAATATAAAACAAGGGCTTTTAAGTAAATTCACGCACAAATTTGAATGGAGTTGTTCTAAGGGGTAGTAATTGATATTATTCAAATATTAGAGGTACTCTTTGTAATTAGGTCATAGTTCAGGAATAATTTGTGTAATTTTCCATATATATATATATATATATATACATACCTATTAACCTATATAGGCTATAATGTCTAAGTCTATGCATATTGATTTTTGACGCGTGAATTGACTACAATTTGCATGCATGCCTTAGCTAGGCTCAAATCAATAATTAACCTATAAACATACAAAAAAGTCTTTAGGATAGTCCAATTAACAACTCATGAAGTAGTGGTAGATAGAGAATTAAGGAGATTTTGTATGATTTGAGTGCGAAAATTTCCAATAAAAGCCTCTAACGTATAAGTTGGTCCACCTGGTTGGTTCTTGAGGGAGTAAAATTGTATTATCCCTAAAATAATATATTATTTTGTTTTTTTGTGTGTAAACAATCCAAACCACCAAAAAGTTAATATAATTTCTCTACTTTTTATTAAACCAATCGGAGATGAGTCCATTATCAAGTGCTCTCGTCAGCTCACGTCTTGGAGAGCGTAAAATTTTTCTCTCATATTAATTGTTTATTCTCGTAATTTTATTTGTCCTAAAATACTTATCTAGTTTCGAATTTTAATGTAATATAATTTTATATCTTTTTAAATTATTCATCTTCATTAATTTCAAAAAATCAATGTGTCCCACTAAAAATTACAACTATATTATATTACCAAAAGATAAAATTTAAAATACAAAATAACCAAAAAAAATTTTTTTAAAAAATGGATAACTAATTTGAAATAGAAAGAATAAATATATATATTTATCACACTATATATACAGTGTGATAAAAACATAATGACAGGCAATGGGATTTGCTAGTTGTGAAGATGGAATGTTTAACACCTCGATTATCACATAGAATTCATTCCAAGCATACATTTTCATGCATTATGAGAAAGTTTTTGTTTTTTCTGAAAGTTCAAACATAATTCAACCCTCCAACTCTCACTTTCTTCTAAGAGAGATCCTACGATTGTTTGAGGTTTCATATGTACATGTTTTACTGACGAAAAGCGAGAAGAGGGAACATAGTTTTTAGTAACTTGCACGTCTCCCTCCAACACGTTTTTTTGCAATGTGAAAATGTAAACGTTATTATTTACGTATAGGGTAATTTGCAGTAAGACACGTAAGGTTTGGGTTAATTTTACTCAAATGTTGGTCAACCTATTTTATTACAAGACATTCCATGAGGCTTGTAAAGTGTTGCAATGATATTTCTTGGAGGTATGAAATAACTTAAATACCCTTAAATAACTTAAATATCCTTGAATATGTTAATTTATATGCAAAATGTTTAAGTTATCCCAATACTTAAACCCTACATTTTTTTTTATTTACTCTTGTTACTTATTAAATACTTATACATATTTATTTATTTTATATTTATACTTAAATGTTACAAAACTTTTTTGATATTCCCACTAAAATTCTTACTAATTCAAATTTAATACTACATAATTATATTGTCAAATTTTACAAAAATTGTTGATTGACAATAGTATTCAAATAAATAAATATATATATATATATATATATATATATTGTTATATGTTCATCAAAATTTAGGTATTGGTTATTAGGTATGTAATACTTATAATGATTATTAGTTAGAACGCTTTATTATTTATAAAATATTTTTAGTAGTAGAATTTATTTTTGAATAGATTTTCAATATATTTTAGATATTTTTTGAATTTTTATAGTTAAAATAAAATTATATTTATATATCTTATTTATTTATTGTAAATTTTTTTATAATAAGAGTGTGGTGATAAGGATGGTTGTTGTAATGGGAGAGGTTTAGGGTTTAGACATGGGGTAGTTTAGACATTTCGCATAAAAATTAAAATAATGAAGGATAGTAAAATTATTTTATGCCTCTAAAAAGTGTCATTTGTAACACTTTACAAACCTCAGTGGGTGTCTTTGTAAAATAATGGGTTGATCGACATCTACATGGAATTGACCCAAATTTAAAGGGGTGTCATTGCAAATTACCCTTACATATAATAGTCAACATATATACTCCCTCCGTCCCAAATTATTGGTTCATTTTTGGGAATCCAACTTTTTAAGATTATGAATTTTATTGCGGTATTAGTGAATGAAATATCAACTTTACTCATGGTCCCACTATAGTGATGTGATGATTTTTAGTGTATATGTTTTATAATTTTAATGGTTGAAGGTCAAATTTGTAAATTAACTAAATAAAGTGTTTTGACTTTTTAAAAGTGGACACTTATTTTGGGATAAGGAAAATTAAAAAAATGAACACTTATTTTAGGACAAGGAAAAGAAAAAAAATTGATACTTATTTTGAAAAGGAGGGAATATTAATATATATAATGTCATGAGATAACTAATCAACTTTCAGAAAGAAAGAAAAAAGTGTTGAAAGATACATATTGATGTCTTATCAACTCCATGTGATGCTAAAGTCCATCAGAGCAACCTTAAGGGCTTGTTTGGTTCGCGATTTTGGGTTATTTTAGGGTAAATTTAAAATTATGTTTGGTAAGGAGTTGGTCTTGGTCCAAATATTATTATATATATAAATACTAATATGTATTAAAAATATATAAATTTGAAAAATATATATATAAAATTTGAAATATATATATAAAATTCGAAAAAATATTAAAATAAAAATATATATAATTCAAAAAAATAGATAAAAATTTAGAAAAATATATATTAAATGGGGAAAAATATATAAATTCAAAAAAAAAAAAAATTGAAAAACATATAGGGTTGGTTTGACAATCATTTGTTTTTGTTTTTGTTTTGGGCCTCAAAAAACAAGAATCAATTTTTATCTTGTCCTTATTTTTTTACCCTTAAAAATAAAAACACAAAGGTTGTTTGAGACCAATTTCCTCTTCTTCATCTCGCATTTCTCATTTCCCTCTGTCTCCTCCTCCATCGCACGCATATACACACATCTATATATATACACATTGATTTGGGGGTTAGGATTCCGGCGGTGGTCGAATTGGGTTAATTGAATTGGGGGTTAGGGTTCTGGCGATGGTGATGGTGAGTTGCGAAGGTGGTGGTGGTGGCGGCTAGTGGTGGTTGCAAAGGTGTGTGTATATATATCTATATACATATATAGATATAGGTGGTGGTGGCGTGGTGTCGGGGTGGGTGTTGGGTGGCGTTGGGTGGTGGTGATGGTGTGATGATGTGGTCAATTTCTCCTTTCTGTATTTTTATTTTAGGAAAATCCCAAAAGAACATCATTTTCATATTCTCATATTTTCTGCACTATTCATGAGAAGTGTTTTCAACCCAAGAATAAGTGAACACTAAAAAAGCCTCCCAAACGTGTTTTGTTCTCATGAATAGTGTCAAAAAACAAAAACAAAAACGAAAACACCCCTATCCAAACGGACCCATAACACTATAAAATTAAAAAATAATATATAAAATTTTAAAAAAATATTTAAAATTCAAAAAAAAAAATTAATTTGAAAAAATATAAAAAATAAAATTATATATATATTTCAAAATAAAATATAAAAAATTGAAAATAAATAAAAAAAAAATCGAAAATCATATATAAAATTTTAAAAAATATTTAAAATTAGAAAAAAAATTATATAAAATTCGAAACAAATATTAAAATTCAAAAACAATATAAACTTTTGAAAATTTATATTAAAATATGAAAATATATAAAAATTTAGAAAAAAATATATAAAAGGGGAAAAATATATAGATTCAAAAAACAATTAAATTTCAAAAAACATACCTAAATTATAAAGTTCAAAAATAATATATAAAATTTGAAAGAAATATTTAAAATTAAAAAAAATTGCCTAAATTCAAAAAAATCTAAACTTTTTTTTTAAATATATATATATTACATAAATAAATAACAAATTCAAAACAATACATAAAAAATATCGAAAAAAATATAAATTTGAAGATAAAATATACAATTTTTATAAAATATTTAAAACCGAAACAAATATATAAAATTTGCCTCAAAATAGAAAATAAATTTTAAAAATTAATATAAATTCCGAACTAAAATATAAAATATATAAATTATTTATGAAACTTTTCAAAAAGGAGATGAAAATCGAAAACAAATATCTAAAATTTGCGTCAAAATATAAAATTCTTAAAAAATATTTACAACTCGAAAAAAATTCATAAATGTAAACAAATATTTAAAATTGAAAAATAAAATATGAAAAATTCAAAAATAAAACATTAAATTCGAGAATACAAACAATTATTCTGATATGATATATAAAATTTGAAAAAATATATATTAAATAAAAATAACTTGTTAAAATTTTATAAAACATATAAAAATAAATTTAATATATAAAATTTAAAAATCCCACTGTAAATTTCAAATTTTGTTTTATAAAATTTGAGAAAAATTGAAAAATTGGAAAATTTACAAAAATATTCAAAAAATACAAACAATGAGCATGACTTCTATTATTTTTTGGAAATAAAATATATTCAAGTTGATATAAAATTTAAAAAGACATATTTAAAATATAAAAAAAATGAATATAAAATATAGAAAATTGGAAACACATTAAAATTCGTACAAACATATATAAATTTATAAAAAAATATTTTAAAAAAAAAATATCCGCCAAAATTTAAAAACATATTTAAAAAATCAAAATTGTTTTCTAAATTTTGAAAAACTTATCAACAATTCAATAATAAATAAAATTATGTTTTTGCTTATTAAATATATAAATTTTATTTTGCATAATTTTACTTGAGTTATTGAAGCACACAAAAAGTAAATATAAATAATTATTTTTCCATAATTTTACATAGGGTTAATTTCAGTAAACCCCCCTATTCTATCCAGATTAATCAACTAACCCCTACTCTGTCCACTTTGCCCCCTATACTATTCAATTTCATCAAATTGCCCCCTCAGCTCACATTTTGACTCAAAATGCCTAAACTACACTCAATTAATAGTATAAGGGGGTTTGTTGATTCAACCATTTAAAAAAATTATTTTTCAAAAATCAATTATATTTTTCACAAAAATTATAAATTCAAAAATTATTTTTCAAAAATCATTTTTTTACGAAAATCTGCAACATATGAAAAAAAAAATTCAAAATTTTTTGCGAAAAAAACAATTTCCAAAAAAAAAAAATTCGGAAAATTTGCAACATATGAAAAAAAAAAAATTTAAAATTTTTTTGCAAAAAATCATTTTTTTTCCGAAAACCTACAACATATTAAAAAAAAAAAATTCAAAAATTTTTTGCGAAAAAAAAAAAAAATTCCCGAAAATCTGCAACATATGAAAAAAAAATTTTCAAAAATTTTATTATGTTCCAAAATATGAATTTTTTTCCGAAAAATATTTTTTTTGCCAAAAATATATATTATGTTCCAAAATATGATATTTTCCGAGAAATATATATATATTATTAATTGAGTGTAGTTTAGGCATTTTTGTGAAAAATATATTTTGGAACATATATATATATATTTCTGAATTTATAATTTTTTGTGAAAAATATAATTGATTTTTGAAAAATAATTTTTTTAAATGGTTGAATCAACAAACCCCCTTATACTATTAATTGAGTGTAGTTTAGGCATTTTGAGTCAAAATGTGAGCTGATGGGGCAATTTGATGAAATTGAATAGTATAGGGGGCAAAGTGGACAGAGTAGGGGTTAGTTGATTAATCTGGATAGTATAGGGGGGTTTACTGAAATTAACCATTTTACATATTGCTCACAAAAAGTAAATAAATTAGTGAAGAGAATATAAATGTGGAGGTTGGTTTTAGATGGGCCTTGAGGTCTCAGGTGGGTTTTAAATTAGTTTTAAAAAACTTAAAACCAAATAACCAAACAAGATTTGGTCTTCAAATTGAAGCCCAAAAGCAAAAGCAAAACCCAAAATCAGTAACCAAACAGATGTTTAAAGGTTTTTGAAAATGGTCTAACTTTTCATCCATTTTATATATATTTATTGATATTTTAAGTTTTGTAAGTTGTGTTATAGTCAATATTAAAAAGTAAGAAGTAAAAATGATTATATATAATGTGGGAAAATCAATATATAATTTTATTTGTCCCACTTCACATTCTAATAAGAAGTAAAATGAATATATATCAGTTGGGTCTACGTAATCTGTGATCTTATTACGAAGCACCCATGGTTACCGTATCCAACACATGATTAGGAAATGAAAGTCCATAAAAAAATTTGTATTCCAAACTTATACATAGCAGAAAATTTCGAGTAATGCACAAATAGTTCTTGAAATGTAGGTACACGATGTTTAGTAGAAAGAGATTAACTCTTGGTGCTTGTTTGGGAGAGGGTGTGGTGTTGATTTTTGGTTTTGGTTTGGTTAGAGTAGATGTGGTTTTATTTTGGTTCCAAACCATGTTTGGTATAAATGGTTTTGGTGTGAGAAAAAGTGATGCTGAAAAATCAAATCATGTTTGGTAGAGTTGGTATGGGTTGAAATTCTGAATATTAATATATATTAATATTAATATATTAAAATATATTAATATATGGGTTTCCCATTTTATTTATTAATATATATTAATATTAATATATTAATATTATAATATTTTAATATATTAATATACAAATATTAATATTAATATATTAAAATCTATTATATATTAAAAATGATATATATATATATAATATATATTTCGGATTGCTACAGTGTTGCTACAGTAGCCGCACCAAACCAAAACTAAAAAAAATGATGGTTCCAAATTCATTCACAAAGTTGGTACCATGGAGTTGCTACAGTGTTGATACCAAATTTTCACACTATTTACCAAATATGATTTGGTGCCATTTTTTAAAACCAAATTCAAAATTTTGGCTCAATTCCCTCTGCCAAACATGAAGCTTGATGACAAATATAATTAACCAGTTCAAATATTGAGGACTTTTCCATTATAACTAGCCTATACTTTCTTTCAAATGCGTCCATTTCAATTCCAATTTCGGAGTTGATTATTCCTCTCTATTTGAATCTATTGATATTTGAGGTGTCTCTAGTGAATATATAATATATAAATGGGTAAAGTGCATAAAATTCCCCCAATTATTGTCCCATGAGTACAAAATTCCTCTCAAAATATATATATATTTTTAATTTTCTTATAGTATTTTGGAATTTTATATATTATTTTTGTATTTTATATAATTTTTGAATTTTGTATATTATTTTTATTATATATATATTTTGAATTTTGTATATTATTTTTAATTTATATTTTAAAAAAAAAATTATTAGAGTATTTTGGAATTATATATATATATTTTTTAATTATATATTTTTAATTTTATTACAGTATTTTAGAATTTTATATATTATTTTTGTATTTTATATATTTTTTTAATTTTATATATTATCACAAGGATAGTTTAAAAATAGGGATAGTTGTTCTTTGGGAATAAGAATAGTAACTCAAACATTCTATATATATTTATTAAATCTTACTTTAAGAAAAAAGACTATTTTTATTTTTTTATTTTTAAAGTTTATTACAAAATAAAGACTATTATATTCCAATATATTTGGAACCATACAGTTTGTCAAATATGATTTTGTTTTAGTTTTTCAGACAAAACCTGAAAGACCAGATCGCTTACCGAATAGAGTTTCAGATCAACACCAAGACAAAACCAGACCACACAAGCTATCCCAACTCTTACTCAAAATTAAAAAAAACAGAAAAAACGAAAATAAAAAATTCATAAAAAAATATATAAAATTCAATATATATATATATATATATAATTCGTAAAAAATATATAAAATTAAAAATAAACATATATAATTTGAAAAAATTATATAAAATTCGTATAAACATATATAAAATTCAAAAAATATATATAAAATTTAGAAAACATATAAAATTCGAAAAAATATTTAAAATTTATAAAAATATATATATAATCCGGAAAAACATATAAAATTCGTAAACAATATATAAAATTCATAAAAAATATGTATAAAATTTAAAAAACATATAAACTTCGAAAAAACAAATAAAATTCATAAAAAATATATATAATTATATAAAATTCGTAAAAAATATATAAAATTAAAAATATATATGAATATATATAATCATTTGGCACACCACAATAGTATATCCATACAAGATTATCCAAAAGAAAAAAAAGGGTAGGAAAATCATAATCAAGAGAACCAATGAGAGTTGAGCAATACAATCCAAGAAAGTTCTCTTCCATTATATTTAATTTATGTTTTTGTGATATTTTATTTGATTGGTTATATGGTTTTTTCGAATTTTATATATATTTTTTGAATTTTATATATATTTTCTATGAATTATATATATATTTTTTACGAATTTTATATCTTTTTTCAAATTTTATATATTTTTTACAAATTTTAAATATTTTTTCGAATTTTAATTTTTTTTTGAATTTTATATATTTTTTATGAATTTATATATTTTTTTGAATTTTATGTTTGTTTTTAATTTTATATATATTTTTCAAATTTTATATATATTTTTATGAATTTTATATATATATTTTTAATTTTATATATATATTTTTAATTTTATATATTTTTTACGAATTATATATATATATTT
Source organism: Cornus suecica (assembly GCA_963922005.1). Taxonomy (NCBI): domain Eukaryota; kingdom Viridiplantae; phylum Streptophyta; class Magnoliopsida; order Cornales; family Cornaceae; genus Cornus; species Cornus suecica. Next base: position 86,705,313 of record OY998239.1, on the reverse strand, counting down.
TTAATTTTCTATATTTTTTTCGAATTTAATTAATTTCTAGGAGTATTTTGGTCCAAAATTATAAGGAAGGGGGTAAGCTAATGCAAAATGAAACCATATGAGGGTTTATTGATAATAGTCATTTCTTGTATTTCTCAGATAGTTTTTCACTTTTTTTTTCTTTTTTTTTTCCATCTCTTTTATTAATTCTCCTGATCAAATAATTTTTGGAGCAATTGATTTTGTTTAGGTGTATATATATTTATATTTAATAAATTTTGGAACCTGACCAAATCGTTACCAAACAGACCCTAGGGGCCTATTTAGGACACTTTTTGTTTTTAACCAAAACAAATCGTTTTTGTTGTAGGATGTTTTTAAGTAAAAGGACAATACTTGGGTTTATCCCCGCTAATGTTGTCTAATGTAATTTGGACACGTAGCAAAAAAAATAAATAAATGAAAGATGAACATAAAATTCATAAAAATATGGATTAATATCAATTATTTTTTAAAAGAATTTTGACTATGTGTCCAAATTATATTGGACAATATTAGCGGGGAGGACGAACTTCGTTCTCATGGAGCAGAACTCAAGTATTTGCTCCATAAAAATATTTTAGATATTAATCATGTTTGGTTAACATAAAAGTCGAACATGTTTTAAGTTTGACCCATATATATTTTAGGTATAGTGTTAAAGCAAACATTGCAAAAAACCAAAAACATCAAATTAGTGTTTCCGATTTTTTCATGAAACGGTTCAATATTCATTGTATAGAACAAAATAGACCTGCCAAATATGCTTCAGCCCAAATGATGTATTGGTTTTCGACAAAAAAACAAAAACACTAAAAACAAAGCCCATACCAAACAGGACCTAAACTTTGATTCTTCTGATTGAGACTCCAATATTTGTAGATGAACCAAGGAAACCACACAGAAACTCACCCTGGCAATCATGTAACAAGTGGTACATGATTTGTTCAAGGGGTGCACACAGTTCGGTTCAGCTTCGATCGAAACTGGAATCGATCCTTTATTTTTAATTTCTTAAAAATAAAAACAATAATCAAACCGTTAGTAAAAGAAATCGAATCAAAGCAAATCATTTTCTTCAGTTCGGTTTTGATTTTTATAGAAAAAAATTATATCAATAACATTTTCTATATATATTTAAGAAAATAATTTTTTTTGTTAAAATTTATAAATGACATTTTCAATAATATTTTTTAGATATTTTAAAATTTATAAATAAAAATTTTATTACTGTTATTATCTTTTTATAAAATCAAAAATTTTGATAAGAATAAACTAACAAGTTTATTTTCATATCTATTTATTCATCTATCTATAATCAGTATCCTTGTAGTTGTATCTATCTAATTTGCATATGTTGGAAATTTACTCTTTTTTCCTTTTACACTTTATTTTGGTTATATTTTATGGAGTTAGTAAAATTTGGAAAAAGGTAATTTAACTTTTCTATATTAGATTTATTTTTCATATCAAATTATAATCATACTCTCTCAAAGTCTCACAAGTTGTCTGATATAATCATATAAATAATACATATACATATAAATCAGTTTAGTTCGGTTTTTGGAGGGTAAAAATCGAAACCGAACCAAAAATTTTGATTTTTAAATTTTAAAAATTATAATCGAACCAAATAACCAATTTTGATTCGATCCGATTTGATTTTTTCGATTTTATGTGCAGCCGTAGTAAGAATATTTGCTACTGGAAGTAGAGTCCCCTTCACCTTTTATCTTTATGCTTAGACCAATAGGTACAAACTACAAATATAGATATAGATATATGCATGTATTAGAGTACAGTCCCGTCAGTTTTACACTGTAACATGGAGATGGAGTGCATTGTTTTTCTTTTCCGTAAGGAGTAAGAGATGGCCTTCTGTCGATCACTGTAGATATGGCTGCGACTCCTTATCTTTCTAAAGCAATAAATTTGCATGATGGCTGCAAATTCTTACCCAATACATTTGCTTTGCCGACAACTTACACTAATGTAACTTTTTTTTTTTTTTCCATAACCGAGATATCCGAAACTTTAATTGCATATTTTTTTATAGAAATGTTCATGGTTAGGGATGATAAAAAAAAAAAACAAAAAAAAAAAGTCTTGTAGGGGAATCGTCTCATTTTTTATGTTTTTTACAGCCCCATTTTAAGATGAGTGGTTATGAGGGCAATTTTGGGGTCTGTGATGATTTTATGGATTTTTCCATTAGTGAATATCCCGCCTCAAATCCCATAATAATTATATTAATTTTTAATAATTTTTTATATTAAAATTACATAATTATATATATATATATAATTTTTTATATAAAAATTACAGTATTTATTTATATACTCTCTCTATACATGTCTAAACCTAAATCTAAACATTGTATTCGTGGTTGATTTTAATTGAACTCAATGAGATTGATTTTAAATTATTAATTTTATTTTTATGCTAGAAATTATTACGTGTAAATCAATTGGTGACAAAATACAGTAATACAGTTTACTAGATAAACACTAGTATATATATATAATTGAAAAATAAATATTAAATTGAGTAATGAAATAATTAATTAGTGGTTTTATAAGGATTATTTTAGTACCCAGGAGAGATTAGCAGAACATTCAGATTGATAGGTTTTTCATAATTCAAGTGCCTCAATTATATACCACATTTTCTGAAAACTTGAGAAATTTTTTACTTTTGACATGAACCATGTAGTTCATGAAATATCCAAGCTAAGCCTATACTAGTACTATTGGATTAGACATGCATTGTGCCCATACATCTTTTCATGTAGCCTATTTGGCATACACATATAAGCCAGTATATAGTAGCTTGACCACAAAGTACTCCCAACCTTTTTACAAGATTGTGGTTGTCATATATATCTAGGGGACAACGCCTTTGATATTACTTCTTCTAAAGGTATTCTTCCTTTTCCTTTTCCATCTTTCCAAACAAGGGTGGAGGAGGGTACAAAGGTCAAGCAAATGTGGGGAACACATTGATGCAGGAGTTGAGATATAAACATAGCCAAACAGGTCATAGGAATGAGTCAGTTTGTGTGAATGTGGATTAAGGATGACTAAATCTTCCAATACAAACAGTAAGTAAGAGGGGGTTTGTGGACCAGAGACCAGACTTCTGTGGAAGAATTGCTGGGGTTTGTCTGGATAATGTTCAGAACAATGTGGATTGTGGATAGAAACCATTGACTAACTGTAACAGGACCCCAATATCTGGTAATTAAATGAATGAATGAAATTAGTCTCAAACCTTTTTTAAGATTGCATTTTTGTTGTTGTGGGATTAAGAGTGTTGTACAACAGTGTTGTATAGATATTGTTAGATTTGCATATATCTTTTGTGTTAAAAACACTTTTTCATATCTATTTCAAGTGGAGGTTGCATATTATGAATGTAGTAGGGTTTGTTGTTTTATTTCAACTCTAAAAATATTTATCGGAAACTCAAAAAAATCTATTTTATTGCATTTTTTAAAATTATTTTTCAAAAAATTTAGTAATTAAAAAGTTTGTGTTTAAAAATCTGTCTATTACTGTTTTCAGAAAACAACTTTCTGTTATCAAAGTTCTTGAGAACAGTTTCCTGATATACAAATCAAAAACCCTAAGTTAGAATATTTTAGTTTTTAACTTTTTTTTAAAAAAAAGAGTTAAAATTGGAGTGATCCCCATGATTTTGGGGGATAAGGGGCTAGTCAAGTATTTTTTTTTTTTTTTATAATGGTGATATCCGAGTTAGCTTACGCGTATCTCAACTATAGCAAAGTACATATGTCTCTTCGATTTTGTGAAATATTGGTTTGGCTTCAAACAATTAATCAAGGGCTATTAACATAAAGCCCCTATAATTTTAAAATCTTAACAAACACCCCCCTGAGGTATTATTCGGTCCTCTGCATTTTTTATAGGTTGTGCACAGTCCTCTTTTAAGTTCATAAAATCCTCAATAATTTTAGCGTTTTAACATAAATCTTCCTATGATTTCAATTTTTAGTCCTAAAACTATGTCATTTTGAAACTGAAAGGGGATCTAAGAAAAAAATTAAAGTAACCATAAGGATATTTGTTAAAAAACTGAAAATATATGGAATTTTATGTTAATAGCCAATTAATCAAATTAAGAGGTAAGGTAGCCCCCCTTGCTCCCAACACCACTATTCTTGCTAAATTTGTATCTTTTTGCCTCCTAGGCTCCTAGCTAGGTTAGCTACCTTGATTTGATACAAGGAATGAGGGTCATCATAGAGAAAGTTTGATAAGTATCACTTCTTACCTACAGGGACCAATAATTTTGAGACCATTATTGCATTTCACCATATATGGGTCCATTGTATATATGTTGAGACATTGTGTTTTGTACTAGATTACTAACTTACTAATACGAATATAAAAGAGGTTATATTGAATACAAATTTTAGGGAAATCGGATTGAAACTACGAGGAGGATAATAATAGATAAGAAAGTAATTCAGATTCATAGGATAATGTTTATTTTTCTAATCCTTCTTACTTCGTCTGGTTCCTCTTTTTATAAATGTATAAAGTTATTTCGATACTCGTCTTTGATATGACGGACATACTGAAAGAATGCTTAAAAGTCAAGACTTGGCCGACAACTCATGCCTAACATTAAATACGAAGGGAATTTGCAGTTAATACTTCTAACATGAGTGTGCACTCTTTTGGCCCTTCATCATTACTTTGTACATAGTGGAGGAAGTTGATTTTGGTGACTAGGTTAACAGTGATAACTCTTATTGCGTCTTTCTTAGTCTCTTAACTTGCTCTATTACCTAATCCTCCATTCCATAACTCTCCATTCATTTCCAAACACGTCAGGTTCAAAGGGAACAATTCCTATGTATTCTCCCTTGTTTGGAAATGAATGAAGTTGTCAACTATGTATTCCTATATATAAAAACGTCAAAGTTCAAACCAAAAAGTGACGCTTCTCTTGAGCATGAAGTTGTCATATCATGGAGAGGTTCTCGAGTGAGTCAAGTGTGCTCGCTCGAGGTGCATGCCTTGAGGTGTGATGTTTAACACCTACACATTGTTTAGCATAAATAAATTTATACTAATGTATTTGTTTCTTCATTTGAAGAAGCGTCACTTTTTGGTTTGAACTTTGACGTTTTTATATATATAATGAAACATTTGTATAATCTGAGGTGCTAGGCCTTGGCCAAACTAAAGAGCCCATAACATGAGATTGAGCAAGTTTTGAACTGATAATGTATTGTCATGAATAAAAGGTCCTAAAGTAGTCATCTATTTTCGAAAACCCATGTGGATGTGCAGGGCTTGGGCCCAATTGGATGTCTTGATCCCAAAACATTGGCAAGTGTAGGAAAGAAATTAGGCAACTGGGTATATATATTATCCTCAAACAAATTAAACAATGTATATATATATATGTGTGTGTAAGGGTAAAGTGGTATTTTTAATTTTAAAAAAAATATATATAATAATCGGGAGTAAATAGGTAATTGTATGTCCGTTTCTCAGGGGTGAAAGTGGGAATTTTAAACTTTGATGGGTGAAATTGAGAATATAACAAACTTAAGAGGATAAAAGTAGGAATAACCCTTTTTTTTTTTGTTGAAATAATATACTCTGATTCATTGATGTAATTATATACCTTTAAGTTGAAACCAAGTTTTAATTCGCTATATTGATTTTGATTGTGATCGCGATCCTATATCAATTTTAAAAGTTCGCATTAGTGCTGTTAAAACCATTAAAACCATTACTAACCACGTATTAAAGTATCCGCCAATAGAACTATGACTAAAATTTAATATTACTATTTGATGTTAAAGTAGAAGAAAATGCTTGGAGTCTTCCCAAGACTATAATGATGATTGTTTGTGGATCAAGAGAAAATATTCGTTGCGAGTAAAATAAAAAAATCAATAGAATAGTATTTATGTATTTCACTCAAAATTTAGAGTTACTTTTTCGGAACGCACTAAAACAAATATTTCAATCTTAAAAGGAGTGCAGTTCATGGAACAAAATATCATCTCCCTCTCCCCCTATCTCTTTATATTAATATGTTTAGCCACACACAAAATCAAAATCGAGAATAATAGATTTAAACCCGTTCGTTGTTGCCGAACGAATTGTTAATTTTTATAATTTTAACAAAAATACTATGCTGAGAAAAATGACAGAAAAATAACCAAGCTTGAAGAATTATAATGAATGGAAATAATTGGATCATTTCTTTGATCTCTTCAAATCCTTTTTATACATGAATTTGATTATGTTCTCATAAAGAGTATCAAATGGGTATTAAAGTACATTTAAAATGACATCAATGCATTAAAAACATATTTACTGTTTTCAATTAGTTTTATTGTGTGTTTTGAAACTGTCAGCCATTATGAACTTTTAATCTGAAATGGGCTTTTATTTTTGGGCTTCATTCTTCTATTGGGCTGACTAATGTTATTTTGTGTTTTGGACAAAAATTGCCTTGTCTGATGGGCCTTGTATAAAATATGGGTTTACACTTTACCCCCAATTCCCAAGCCCATTTCATGTTTTGAAATAGGGTGGGAATTCGAGGCGCCATTTAACTGTCACTTTACCTTTTTCGCTTCATCTTCCCCAAGTTAACTCCTCATCTACAAGGGCAGAATCTTATTCTCTGAAGCTATGACGATTTCAACAAAAAGCTCTTAAGGTTAGTCTTATTTTTCCTCCCTTCTCGCTTTCTTTCTTTAATCTAATACCATGAGTAACGATAGTAGTCGAACTCCTTCTCTGGATGTGGTGGTGAATGAGATTCCTACCGTTTCTTCTTCTGATGTTGCCCCCAGTTCTAGTAGATCGAAATTATAGAAGTTTTCCCGCAAACAATTGCGTAAGTTTTCTCTAGTCGATAGGTGTAAGATAAAGTTCGAAATTCCTGATGACGTTTCGATTTCTGAATACTCCACCGATTTGAATTTCAAATTGTATGAAGAAGTTGGTGCGAATGAATCTCTTTTCTCTGCAAATTATTTAGCCGTACTTAGATTTCCCCTTCATCCTTCTATCATTACATTTTATTCTTTTTAGGGCTCACGCCTTTGCAAGTGAACCCTAACTTTTTTAGGGTTTTGTCGATAATGCTCGTTCTAAATCATGAACGAGGCTTGAATTTAGGTATGCCTGATTTCTTGCTTTGCTACAAAGTTGATCAGATCAGAAAAAATCCTTGTCGGTACCATCTGCACTCTCGTTCAACTCTGAAACTTTGTGATGGGAACCCATCTTCCGAAAAGGAATGGAAAGACAAGTGGTAAAAATTCGGGGAAACTGGAGGGTGGATGCATCCGGCCCATACCCTCTGCCAAGGTCCTTCGACATTTGTAAAAAATACAAATATGGATTCCAAAATCCTGGCAAGTGCCCCTTTGTATTTTTTGAATTTTTCCTATTTTTCTTGAACAACATACTAATTTTCTTTTGATCACGCGTTCGTTCTATTTGCAGTCGTTCGCCTTGAATATCTGAACGAGAAGGTCTTTGCTGCCCTTCCTTCTAGTAAAATCCTTTTAACTTCAAAGAATTTGAAATCCTTTGTTGCGAGTGCCACAGAAGTCACTATAATGGAAATTCCAGCACCGACTTCTAAATGAGCCATGGCACAAAGATCACCTGCCCCCATCGGCTCAACTGCTGATAAAGGAAAAAGCAAAGTGATCGATCTGACCAAAAATCCGAAAACAGCAAAGGGTCTCTTGATAAGGACGAACACAGATGATGGCTCTCCCCTACAGAAAAAATTGAAGCTTGGCCCTCCTTCAGAGCATGTCAAGAAAAATGACTCTGAAAATAATGAAAAAATATTGAGGAAGGCTGGATCTGTGAGCGGCTACACTATCCTTGACTGTTGTTTTCCTCCAAAGTTTGATCCTGAAGGCAATCGGACTCCTAATTTCGTAAAAAATGATGGAAGCGTTCTGAATCGCCGTTCGCTGGCTATGTCATATCCAGTTCGCTGTTGGCACTAGCCCATGGAATGTGGCCACCAAAAGACGAGTTTTTTCAACAACATGTTGATCAAAACGAGCTTTTAGCCAGGGCCCCTGCTTCTATTTTGGAGGTAACTTATAATTTTTTTTCAACGTAATTTTAACGTTTTTTGAGGTACTTACCGATTCTTTTTACCTCTTTCCAGTTTGTTTTTGATGTTCTGGCTCTCTGTAAAGCCGTTAAAGCGGGGGAATATGAAAGGAAAAGCATTGATGTTGCGTATCTAAGGGCTGAAAGGTGTGCCACTTTAGCTGAAAAAGAGAAGAAGATTGTGGAGTCTGAACTGGAAAGTCTAAGGAAAATCCACAAAAGTGAAGCCGATCGGATTGTTGAACTAGAAAAACAAGTCCATAATCTTGAAACTTCAAATGTTGTACTGAAATCTGGTTTGGAGCTTTGTCGAAGAGGAGGTATGGACATGCATTGGCGTTACGTGAACATTTTCGATGTTAAATTTTGTGACGGATTCAGGTTTTGTTATGGTCAAATGTCGATGGAACCTTCTAACCGTTCATATAATGATCCGGAGGCTCATAACGTTGCTTGTGGTGTCATTCACCCTTATGTAGAGCCTGAACCAAGCAGAGACAAGAAGGATTTTGCTCAGTTTCTATTGCATGGGACCTTTCCGGTTGAACGCCCTGATCCTATTTCTGCAATCTCTTCTAACGCGAATGTTACCAGCGAAGTATCTAATGTACCCTCCGTTCCTCCCTCAGACAACAAGAAACCAAGTACCGAAGGAGGAGTTCCGAACGATATCCCTTCGACCTCTTAATTTTTTAGAGGTTTTATTTTGAACAATCTTTCTTCATGGTCTGTAAACAAAAAAAAAATTTGTTGCTCTTATGGTGAGCATTTTTTGAACAAGTTTGTGATGACACGGATGTGCTAGAAAATTTTTTGAACAGGTTAATGTATTTTTAGAACACAGATTTTTGGAACGCATTTTTGTGCGTTTTATAAAACATGAACTATGTTGGTGCCATCTTTTTAGATGGTATTTTATTTTTGTCAAGATGGCTTATATACTTGGCCAAGTACATTTTACTTGGGCTTTTCATGAATTACCTTTTGTGATTCTGGAGTATAAGTATTGAAAATAGGAATCTGAATGCAGTATCTTTTATACTTGATACGGATCTTATAGAAACAGAATACAACTTTGAGACAAATGCTTGAACAAATTTAGAACTATTATATAAATCTTATTTTGTAAGATTAAATCTTTACTGAAAATACCTCTTAAGATGAATGGCATTCCATGCTCGTTCAATATGTTTCCCGCGTTGATCAGTCAATCTGTTAGCCCATTTTCCAATCACCTCTGTTACTGTGTACGGCCCATCCCATGTGGGATCTAATTTATTTGATCTTTTTGCCAATACCCTGAGTACTTGATCCCCTACTTGGAAGGATCTTGGCTTCACTTTTCTGTTGTAACTCCTCATTAGCTTTTGATGATATTCTGCTAACCTTATTGAAGCCATTTCCCTTTTCTCATCTATGAAGTCACCTTCAATTCTAAGAATTGTTTCATTCTGTTCAGGATCAAAGAGTTGTGTTCTTGTTGTGGAACTTCCAATTCAATTGGAATTACTGCTTCGACGTCGTACACCATAGCGAACGGTGTTAAACCGGCTGGCTTTCGGGGAGTCGTTCGGTAACTCCAAAACACTCTAGGCAATTCCACCAACCAGCATCCATTTTCTTGAATCCCTTCCAGTTTTCTTTTTATCCCAATAAAGATCGTTCAATTTGTTATCTCAGTTTGGCCGTTTGCTTGCGGGTAACTGACCGATGATAAGTTCCAGTTTATGCTGTACTTGTCTAGCAACTCACGAACGTACTGATTGTCCAGATTTGTGCCTTTGTCCATCATTATGAACCTTGGCACTCCGAACCTGTAGATTATATGATTTAAAATAAAATCAACTACCTGAGTGTGCGTTATTCTTACATAAGCCTTCGCCTCAACCCACTTAGTGAAATAATCTGTAGCCAGAAACACATGTTTTTGATTTGATGTTATCCTTGTTAATGGCCTGACCGCATCCATCCCCCATCTGGCGAACGGAACAGGGGATGCCATCGTTGTGAGGAGTTCTGTTGGTTGATGAATTATATGTGAATGCCTTTGACACTTGTCGCACCTTTTCGTGTACTCTTCCGCATCTCGGATCATGTACGGCCAAAAGTAACCTTGTGTTATTGCTCTGTTGGATAGCGATCTGCCCCCAATATGACCTCCACATATTCCATCATACAACTGCTTGAGTACCTCCCTTACTTCACCCGGGGTCAAACATCGCAAGTAAGGTCTGATCATCGATCTGCGATATAGAAACCCATCGATCACTGAATACTTGACAAAAGTTGATCTCACTTTTTTTGCTTCCCTTCGATCTTCCGGTAAAGCTCCCGTCTGTAAATACTGAAGTATTGGATCAATCCAGCTTGGTTCATATGGAATTACGTACACCTCTTTATTTTTTTTGATCGAAGGAACAAGTAGCTCATCCACGGGAATTACCCTGATCATATCATCCCCAGCTGATGACGCTTGATTTGCTATATGATCAGCCCCATGATTATCTACCCTTGGAATTTGCTTGAAAGTTTTGTGCTTCCTCCTGGACAGCCTGTTTGTACTCCAGCATCTTTTCCTCCTTTGTGTTGTAACTTCCTGTGACCTGATTTATGATTAATTATGAGTCGCTGAACACTATTAATTCCTGGATCTGGAGTTCTTTCGCCAACCTTAAGCCTGCCAAAACTGCTTTATATTCAGCCTCATTGTTCGAACTTTCAAAGCATAATTTGATTGACTGCTGCAACTTAGTGCCTTCTGGGGATATTAATTCGATCCCCACGCCTGCCCCTAGACTATTCACAGATCCATCCACATAAAGCATCCACCTTGGATTTTCACCTTCTACCTCGTCTTCAGTTGCTTCATATTCGAGGAGAAAATTCGCCACAACTTGTCCTTTTATTGACGTTCGTGGCTCATAGTTGAGATCGAACATGCTCAATTATATCGCCCATTTTGTCGTTCGTCCAGAAAAATATGATTTTGCCAAAATCACTTTGATCGAAAATATTGTAGGGATCCTGATTGGATGAGATTCGAAATAATGCCACAACTTCCGTTTAGCCTGGACCAAGGCCAAAATTATTTTCTCCGTTCTTGAATACATTATCTCGACATCGAGCAACGTCTTACTTGCATAATAAATGGGGTACTGCATGCTTCCATCATCTCTTACCAATGCTGAACGCACGACGTTCAGTGAGACTGCTAGATATAAAGTTAGAATCTCATGATCCCTAGGGGCCGTCAGGATTGGCGGTTTTGCCATATAGAGCTTCAATTGGTCGAAAGTTTCTTGTTGCTTCTCTCCCTAAGTCATCGTTTTCTTAGACTTCAGTACATCAAAGAACGATTTACATCTATCTGACAACTTGGATATGAACCGGCTTAGAGTTGCTACTCGACCTGTAAGCACCTGAATTTCTTTTGGGGATTCTGGTGCCTTCATCTTGATCAATGCCTGGACTTGTGCGGGACTAGCCTTGATTCCTTCCTTGTTAACTATGTGCCCCAAGAATTGTCCCGAAGAGACCAAATGTGCATTTCTTCGGATTTAGCTTCATTTTATGCAGCCACAGGGATGCGAATACATCTTCTAAGTGCTTTAGGTGATCATCTTTGCATTGGATTTTGACAACTATATCATCTATATAAGCCTCAATCGTGTCTCTGATCTGAGTTTTGAAAATCTTATCGATTAGCCGTTGATAAGTTGCACCTGCATTTTTTAGACCAAACGACATAACTTTGTAGCAATAAGTCCCTCTTTCAGTTATAAACGCCATTTTGTCTTCATCTTTTGGGTTCATTGGGATTTGATTGTATCTTGAATAAACATTCAGGAATGCGAGCCGATCGAACCCGATAGTCGCATCAATTATGCGATCTATCTTTGGTAGAGGAAAACTATCCTTCGGGCAAGATTTGTTTAAATTGGTGAAGTCCACACACATTCGGAATTTTCCATTTTTCTTCTGAACGATAACAACATTGGACAACCAATCCAGATAATGAACTTCTCTGATAAAGCCAGCTTCTAACAACCGGTCAACCTCTTCAACTATAAACTTTCCACCTTTTGTTCTAATCCTTCTCGGTCATTGTCGTACAGGTTGTGCGCCGGAACGAACACTTAAAGTGTGCATCATGGTTCGTGGATCAATCCCGGGCATGTCGTTGTGCTCCCAAGCAAAAACATCAACATTTGCTCTTAGCATGGTAATCAAATCGCTCATTTCGGCCAAACTGAGATTTATTCCAATCCGGATGGTCCTTCCTTTCCTCCCAATGATCAGATCCACTGCCACAGTATCCTCCTCTATTTTCTCATCAACATCAGTCCGATCCGGAACGTTCGGTAATTGCTATAATGGGAGTTCGTCGTTTTTCAAACTTTTGGTGATGATGGCATAACACTCTTTTGCCACCACTTGATCTCCTTGGATGTCAACAAATCCTTTCCCTGAAGGATCAATACATCGCATCACCTGATGCAGAGTTGAAGGAACTCCCTGCATTCGGTGAATCCATCCTCTTCCCATGATCAAATTATAGAAGGGTTGCACGTCTACCAACATAAAATTTGCTATCAAAGTTCGCTTTGCAGCTGTTACAAGTAACGTCAATACTCCAATTGGGCAGACCCTCTTCCCATCAAAGCCTGCCAGTGGACTTGCAGTCGGCCTGATCAATTCTGCGTTGATGCCGATTTTTTTGAAGGCTAATTTGGTTAAGACGTTCGTGTTGCTCCCTGGATCAACAAGTACCATTTTAACTAAACAATTGAAATTATAATTAAAATTACCAGTGAATCCTCATGTGGTAGTTGCACGTGCCTTAAATCCTCCTGGGTGAACGATATGGTTGGCATTGGGTGGTTACGAATTATATTCACCTCTCCAATTCTCCAGATCTTGTTAGCATTGTGCATCCGTAAAAGTTGAACGAAGCGGCTCTCTTCGTCTTCTTTGGGCTTTTCATGGATTTTGTCTATGATTTTCACCAGTTGTCCGCACATAACCTTGTTGGTCTTTGGGCGATCAAAGTTTCTTGTTCCACTGTCCACGTATTCCTTCAAATCTCCCCTGGCTATTAAGGTCTCAACCTGCTTCCGCAAATGTCTGCACTCATTAGTCAAATGAACGAGGTCATTATGGAATGCACAGTGCTTCGAATGGTTCTGTTGTTCTGGTGGTGTTCTCATCGGCAATGGTGATCGGAATATGCCTTTTATCTTATTCTCGTTGTACAGCTTTGCTAAGGTCGTTCTAAGTGGAGTTTCTGGTCCGTCATACCTTGGCCTCTTCTCCTGTTGTCTGACTGGAGTTGTTCGTGGGCTGCTCGTACTATCGGTTTTCTTGTTTATCCATTCTTTTTACTTGCCCTCCACATTGACCAATGCTGAACGATGACCCCTTTCCTATTCATCTTCTTCCAATCTTAAATATCCCTGCGCCCATGAATTCAACTGACCCATATTTAGGGGTGTTGACTTCACCAAGGATCTATGAAAACTGGTTCTTTGCTCAATAACCACCTTGAAAGCTTCCACCGTCGCTGGTTGATCGCAACCTGGTATCATTCCCATTTATAAATTGAATCTTGACAGGAAATTTTTCAAAGTTTCTCCATTCGCCAGCCTCATCGTGAATAGATTAGAAATAGTTCGTTTCTGCTTCTGGTTGCCAAAATATTGAGCTAAAAACTTTTCCATTAAGGTTTGGAAGCAATCGACTGAACCACCAGGCAATTGTCTGAACCACAACAGGACTGGACCAATTAAACTCGTAGAAAAATCCTTGTACATTAGTGCGTCATCCGCCATATCAAGAGTCATCATCTGCTCTATATGAAAAAGGTGTTCAATGGGATCATGTGTCCCATTAAACATGATAAATTTTGGCATCCGGAATTTGTCTGGCCTTTTTGTTTGCTGTATTTTAGCATTGAACGGTGACTTAATCATTTTTTCCATCATCTCGACTGCTAGATCAGCTGGGGATTGTGTTCTGAGATCCTTCACTTGTTTATCCACGATCTTCTAAAGCCTGGTCACCATGTCGAGCGGAACTGCTTGATTATTAGTGTTTGGTCATGCCTCATCTTCCATCTGCTGGGTACGGGTGTGGTTCGCTGAACTTGTCTCCTGATAGTTATTTTCTTTTTTAGCGTCGGGACCATTCCGACGTCCTACTGCTGGTAGCTCTTGACGTTCTGATTGGTCTAGCATTTCCCTTAATTCTTGATTTTCTTTTTCGAGGGCTTCCAAGCGTTGAAGGATGGCATCTGCGTCTCTCTGTTGTGCTGTGGATTCTTCTACCATTGATCTGATAGCTTCTGACTGGAACTTTCGAGTTCCCACAGACGGCGCCAAAAAGTGTAAACCCGTTTGGTGTTGCCAAACGAATTGTTAACTTTTATAATTTTAACAAAAACACTATGCTAAGAAAAATGACAGGAAAATAACCAAGCTTGAAGAACTAGAATGAATGGAAATAATTGGATCCTTTATTTGATCTCTTCAAGCCCTTTTTATACATGAATTTGATTATGCCCTCATAAAGAGTATCAAATGGGTATTAAAGTACATTTAAAATGACATCAATGCATTAAAAACAGATTTACTGTTTTCAATTAGTTTTATTATGTGTTTTGAAACTGCCAGCCGTTATGAACTTTTAATCTGAAATGGGCTTTTATTTCTGGGTTTCATTATTCTATTGGGCTGACTAATGTTATTTTGTATTTTGGACAAAAATTGCCTTGTCTGATGGGCCTTGCATGAAATATGGGCATACAATAGATGTTTATATATTTATGGCATTTATAGAGTACAATGTTAGGGTTTTCACACCCTATGTTCGAAGCCGTGCACACCTGCAAATCAGAAATCACACACAAACATACACCAAACAATTGATACAAAGATATATACGTGGTTCGGCCAAATCAGCCTACGTCCACGGAGAGCACCGTTTCACTATTGATCAATGAGAGGATTACAAAACTCACACAGTGTTTCACTCACACGTGTATCGCTCACCCTTACCGGTGTTTCACTCACATCAAGAAGAATACTAATCTGTAGTTATCCATATTCTCTCTTTATTTATGCACTCAATACAATAGGTTGGACCCTGTATTTATAGGAGATATTAATTAGTGAACAAAACAATTGATTTTCCAAACCAATTAGAATCAGGAGTCTTCAAGTCAATCTTCCATTTAAATAAGGATTGTTTGGTGGCTAAGTTATCTTTCCCCACAAGGAAAAAGAGTCACCAAATATAACAATCTCACACTTTACGACTTTTCACCCAATAATCAACTTCATCAATGATCAGTACATTATGGCGCCCTCATTTCTGTCTTCAAGCTTGAAGACCCACTGAAGTTGAGCACAACTTCAGTTTCTCTGTTGTCACCACTTTGGTCAACATGTCGACTGGATTTTTGTTGCCTTAGATCTTCTCAAGTGCCAACACCTCATCCTCTAACAGAGATCTGATGAAGTGATAATGAAGTCCTATATGTTTGGTCCTCTAATGAAATGTTGAATTCTTTGCCAGATGTATTGCACTCTGACTATCACTTTTCAAAACATTATTTTCTTGCTCGAATCCCAATTTTGCCAACAAACCCTGTAATCAAATCAACTATTTGCTAGCCTTTGTCATAACAACATACTCAGCCTCTGTAGTTGATAATGCTACAATCCTCTATATTTGCAAAACCCAACTGACTGTTGTAGTACACACTGTAAAGATGTAGCCAATAGTACTTCTTTTGCGGTCTATCTCACAAGCAAAATCTGAATCTACATAGCCATGTAAATTCACTTCGTCTTTTCCAAAACAAAGGCATTTATTTGTGGTACCTCGTAGATATCTTAATATCCACTTCATTGTTTCTCAATAAGTCTTACTTGGATTGGACATGAACCTGCTAACTGCTCCCATTGCATATGCAATATCTGGTCTTGTATAAACCATCGCATACATCAAGCTTCCAATAACTGAAGCGTATGGAACACTGGCCATGTTGTTCCTCTCTGCTTCTATCTTGGGGGACTTCTCTTTAGATAATCGGAAATGACTAGCCAAAGGTGTGTTAACCGGCTTAGCATCACTTATGTTAAATCGCTTCAGAACCCGTTCAACGTAGTCAGCCTGAGACAACTTCAAAATACCCTTATGTTTCTCCCTGTTGATTATCATACCAAGAATCTGTTTTGATGCGCCTAAGTCCTTCATCTCGAACTCATTTTCCAAATGCTTTTTCAACTTACTGATTTTCGCAAAATCAGACCCAACTACTAACATGTCGTCAACATAATTTACCCCAACCTCGGTCACTTTGGTATTGGCCCCTTCCATATCAGTCACTTTATTTACCCTAACCTCGGCCACTTTGGTTTCTGCGACAGTGGTATTGGCCAAATTGATATCGGCTATATTAGTATTAGCCATTATCTACTTTGATACCACTTTGTCTTTCTTAAACGATGGTGAACTGGCCACCGGCTAGCCTCCGTGTCTTAAAGAACTCGTGAATCTTTTTTTCAACAAATCATTAAGCTTATGAAGCTTATGTTTTACTTCAGCCAATCCAGCTTGATACATCTGTCTTATCTTAGTATAATTCGCTAGTTGCTCGTGCATCAATACCTTTAATTGTCGGATTTCATCATTGACCGCAAACATGGACTTTGAACCTTGTGGTGACATGTCACAATTCTCTCGGCTACCTAGTGGGGTCTCACTGGACGTGCCAAAATATGTTCGCTCCAAAAAATAATCGGCCGAAGGAATGGCCGATTCTTTTCTTTTCCGTGAGATGCGGGCGTGCTAGAACCGGTGACAGAGTTCAACCGGTTCAAAAGGAACGAGTTTTCAACTCTTTTGAACAAAAGGGATAGAATCATGCGATTTACGAGATATAGAACTCAACTCTCGTTAAGGGTTATGATTGCCTCAATAAAGAAGACTTTTGGGTAACCGAAAGAAAATGACAGGAATTGAAAGAACGATTGCTGAAAATTAAATTGCAGGAAAGTAAAGATTTGCAAGGAATTTAAAGAGACTTGGAATTAAAATAGTGTATGGAAAATAAATGGTATTGAAAGTGTAGGATAAGAAAATTAAAGAAACGATATTGAGAAGAATTGAAATAAACAATGCTGAGAAATTAAATTGCATAATGAAAATGAAAGGGTTGTTATTGTAGCATGAATATTTTTGTGTTTGGTGCCCCTAAAATAGAGATATGCGTTCTTTATTTATAGAGATAATGTATTACACGATAACTCCTAATAAAATAAATAAACTAGTATAATAATTATCAAAAACTAACTTAAACTTCATATCCAAGTAAATAACATAAATAACTACAACTCATATAATTAATCTATGGGTTTTTTTTACTTAAGTCTTACAATTTTGGGGGTAATTTGACATTGGTCCCTTTTTGAAAACTTAATGTTTGATAAATTACACTTTCACAATCACTTATTTTGTTAATTACACTTTCACCCCTTAACAAAATTTTAAAATATAAAATGACTAAATTACCCCCTAAATGTGTGTGAGGACCTATTTGCCCATCCATAAAGATATGAAAAGACCAACATACCCTCCTTTTATATGTATTTCGAAAAAAAATTATTTCAAAAAATATATATATTTCCAAAAATAAATATCTATTTTTTTAAAATATATTTTTCGAAATATATATACTGGAAATATATATATATTGCAAAAAATACATATTGCAAAAATATATGTATAATAGTATATATATTTCCAATAATATATATATATTTCAAAAAAAATATTTTAAAAAAATAGATATATATTTTCGAAAAATTTATTCAATAATATATATATATTGGAAAAAATAGATATATTTGGAAAAATATATTTCGAAATTACTGTGAGCTACATTTTTTCAAAATATATATATATATATATTTTTGGAAATATATATATATATTTTGAATTAAATTTTTTTTTGAAATACATATAAAATGAGGGTATGTTGGACTTTTCACATCTTTATGGATGGGCAAATAGGTCCTCACACACATTTAGGAGTAATTTAATCATTTTATATTTTAAAATTTGGTTGAAGAGGTGAAAGTGTAATTAGTGAAATAAGTGAGTGTGAAAGTATAATTTACCAAACATTAAGTTTTTAAAATGGGACCAAAGTCAAATAAGTTTTAAAAAAAGCACCAATGTCAAATTACCCCAAAAACTGTAGGATTTAAGTAAAAAAACCCTTAATATATTCCAAGATGATTTACACAAGTGTCGGAAATCTTCCGTTCCGCTATCCGTTGGGCGAAAACTCTTATATCTTATATGGGTATTCGTTGGGCCGAAACTCCAATCGGTTAGTGGACGATCTTTATCAATTTACTCTTAAATTTTAATTTCACGTGTTGGCTCATTTAGGGTGTCAACACCATGATTAAGAATAAAAAATTAAAGGGTAATTTGCATTGACACCCCTTGAGGTTTGAGTCAATTGCAGCAAGATGAGTGTCAATGCACAAGTTTGCAGAGATACCCCCTGAGCTTTCAAAAGTCTTGCAATGACACATCTTTGGGCCATGAAAAGTCAGATTTGCCCTTATTTAATTTCAATAAACTCCCCTCTACTATTGAATTTAATCAACTAACCCTTCTTATATTCGGATTACTCACTGTGCTTTCCAATTTAATCCATTAACCCCTTCTATATCCGGATTGCCTCTTATATTTTTCAATTTCAAAAATTATAAATATATATATTTCAAAAATAATATATAAAATTTGAAAACAATATATAAAATTCAAAAAAATTATATAAAATTCAGAACATATATAAAATTTGAAACAAATATATAAATTTTGATTTTTTTTATAAAATTTGAAATTATCATATAACTTTCGAAAACATCATATAAAATTCGAAAACGTCATATAAAATTTGAAATATATATATATATATATAATTCAAAAATATATATATATATTTTGGAAAAAAATATATAAAAAGACCACTAATTGTTGTTGGTGTAAGTAGTTTGATTCACTTCATTAAAAAAGATATGATATTTTACCAATATATTTTTTTTTATTCTAAATTTATTTATTATTCTAATTTTGTTTTTCAAAATATATATTTTTTGAAATTTAAATATATTTTCAAATTTTATATATTATTTCTAAATTTATATGTTTTTGAATTTATATATTTCTTTCGAATTATATATGTATCATGGTTCGCCGTAACGGTAACGGTCAATGTAATGGTAACGGTTTCGGTGTAACGGTAACGGGTCCGTAATGGGGTTACGTAACGGGACGCGGTTATCGCAAGTGTGAATTTTTTAAAATCTTGCACATCTTACCCAAAATGTTTAATTGGATACTTTTGGCAACATGAATGAATAAAGATGATTTTTTGGTAGATTTAAGTGAATTTTATTTAATTTTTTAAAGAATTTTAATATCAAAAAATGGGTTATTAATAAATATAATGGTGTCGTCGTTATTTGAATGTTTATGATATACTTGTTATGATATTATTAAATTAAATTTAAATTTAAATAAATAAAAATTTGAAATCACAAAAGATATAATTTATTTCCAACAATGTAAAATAATTTTTAAAAAGATACATGGTTCACCACCAAAATGAATTTCGTGGTGGATCTTGTTGCTCTGGTTGGGGTTCATGAAAAGATTGTCAATTTTGAGTTGTATCTTCAGTGGACATTTGATTCATCATTAGTAGATCATCTTCTCTTTGTAACTGATGGAGTAACATTTATCATATCATATACATAATAGAAAGCTTTTTAACCCAATTTTTTTAAAAACTTTAATTGTGTTAACCCTTACGATATTTTCGGAACCGGTAAAAATTGGGGTCCCGATCACCGTAACAGCCGTAACGGCTACGGGTGCGGGAAACGGGAAATGATGCCGTAACGGTAATGGCAAGCCATAAAACCGTTACGGCGAACCATGATATGTATATATGTATATTTATTTATTTTTGAATTTTATATATATTTGAAATTTATATACTTTTTTCGAAATTTATATATTATTTTCGAAATAAATATATATATTTTAAATTTTATATAATTGTTTTAAATTTTATATATATATTTTTGAATTTTATAAAAAAAATTAAATTTGATATATATTTTTCGAATTTTATATATATATTGTTTGAGGGTGGGGGGTAATGTGATTGAAATTGAAAAATATAGGGGGCAATCCAGATATAGGAGGGGTTAATTGATTAAATTGGAAAACACGGTGGACAATCCGGATATAAGAGGGGTTAGTTGATTAAATTTAATAGTAGAGGGGAGTTTATTGAAATTAAATAAGGGCAAATCTGACTTTTCATGGCCCAAAAGGATGTCATTGCAAGACTTTTGAAAGCTCAGAGGTGTCTCTGCAAACTTTTCGTTAACTGTCATCTGGCTGCAATTAACCTAAACCTCAGGGGTGTCATTGCAAATTACCCAAAATTAAATTAAAGCTCTATACCAAACAAGCTACTTATTTATTAAATTTATTTTAGGGCATTTTCGTTGTATATATCTGTTTAGAAAAGGTCGAGTCGTCTCATTTATAAAGTTGTGCTCTGAATATTATTCTTGCTTAAATCTACAAACAAAAAAAAAAAAAGAATTAAGGGTAAAAATTGAACGTAGTTCACTATTTTTGACCTAATCAAATTTGTGTGGATATTTGGGTTTTGTGTGTGGACACAAGTCACACAACTACTCCCATGTTTTTCTACTTTTATATCTTCTTCACGATTCTATCTATTTCCAAGACAATAACAAAAGTTATATGTATATATATATATATGATATATATGGTAGTATCTAACTGCACGAAAACGTCATGCCATATGTATGTCCGTTTGTGTGCAAATAAATGTGAACGATCTCCTAACGCATTTTCAGCGAAAAGAAAATATATATATCAAACTATCAAACAAAATACCCACTTATTTTATATTTCAATATATGACCCTATATTCCCCTCTCTGATTCAACTTTCAATATGAACAACACCAATAAAACTGAACTGAAAATCTTTATTTCCAAGAAACCGATCGAAGAAACAAAGAACAACATGCAAAAACAAAGTTAATTTCGTTTCCTTGGCAATAACAGTAACAGTTGGTGTTATCACTTCCCATCAAACCAACAACTTTGGAGTTGTTGTTGAAGCCAAACCTCAGAGCATCAAATCAGGACTCAATCTGAACATGAGCACACAAAACTCCATCTGATTAAGCGCTCCATCGCCGTCCGTATCGCCTTCCCTGAGCATGCTCATCAGCTCATCGTCTCCCAAATCCTGCAACCCAAGCAGAGCAGAGTTGTTCTTCAAGCTCTCGAAAGTGATGAGTCCTCTGTCTCTGTCCATCAATAGCTCAAACCCATTACACAGCTCTCTTATCAGACCCTCCCCGCCTAATTTATCAGCCATTAATGGCAGCAAATCTTCGAACTCAACACCACTCTCTGTTTCTCTCTTTCCCATCCTTGGAATTATCAATTTTGGATATGTATATATATATATAGAGAGAGAGAGAGAGCGGTGGTTTGGGGGAGGAAGAGGAGGGGTTGATATAGGGGTGTTATGGGGAGTATAAATTGGTGACAACCCATGTACAGACAGGCAATGCCGGTCGGGTTTGGTGCTTAACAGGGACAGACTGAAATTGCCACTCTGTTTCTTGGAAGAGGGAGTCAGGGGTATTTTAGTCATTTGGGGTGGGTTTTATATTCACAGTGCTTTTGACTTGTTCTGAACCTGCCGGCAAATTGGGTTCAAGGTGTTAATTCTATTCACATGATATGAAACATTGTTGTCGGTTCGTTCTGGTTTGGGATTTGTGGTTGGAGGTGAACAGGGGCGGACCAAGAATTTGAGCCTAGGGTGAATTATTAACTAAATTTTTATATAATATAAATGTATATTAAATATTTTTTATTGAACAATTGATATATTTATTATAAATATATAACTAACTAAAATTTAGCCTATTTGCTAAAAAATAAAAAGAAATTATTGGCCTTTATCTAATCATTACAAAAAAAAAAAAAAATTTAAACTAATATCAAATTTGAATTTGAAGACTTTTTGTGGAATAAAATTATCTATTATAGAATTTGAACAATGTTTTTCAATATTAGTAGGAAAATAACTTGCAAGTGAAACTCGTCTTCTATCTTTAACGAAGTTATGTTTTGACAAGTTTAATCCTATAAAAAATTATCATTCCCAATATTTACAAGTACCAATTTAATTAGCTCATATATTAATTTTAAGTTCATCTAAAACTATCAAATGAGCATTTTTAATGAATTAAACATATTGCAATTCATTATAATTGATATTCTTTAATTAAAAAATGATAAACATTTTAAAACTAATGCCAATATATAATCATGAATACATGACCCAAGTACCAATTTGATTAGCTCCTCTATTAAACTCAAGTTCATCTAGAGCTATCAAATGAGCAATTTTAATGAATTAAATATATTGCAATTCATTATAATTGATATTATTTAATTAAAAAATGATAAACATTTTAAAACTAATGCCAATATATAATCATGAATGATGGATGAATGCATGACCCAAGTACCAATTTGATTTAACTTCTCTATTAAACTCAAGTTCATCTAGAGCTATCAAATGAGTAATTTTAATGAATTAAACATATTGCAATTTATTATAATTGATATTCTTTAATTAAAAAATACTAAACATTTTGAAACTAATGCCAATATATAATCATAAATGATGGAATGAATATATGACCGGATGTGTTTCCAAAACAAAACAAATAAATAAATATAATAAAAAAGTAAGAGTTTAGATTTTGGTAATAGAATTGTAGGGATGTTAAATTTGGAGCTTAATTAATCAACAAAGTTAGAATGAAAAAAAAATAATGTAAAAATCTTACCCTTTATTAATTTGTGATTCTTTAGCATTATTTTTATTTTTTTTGCAAATTATTGGGCCTTGTAATTTTTGTTGGAGGGGCAATAGTATATACAATTCATTTTATTCTTATAATTTAGGGATAACTTTATTTACACCCCCTGAGGTTTGTCCTATCATCATTTTGACCTCTCAAGTTTGCATATCTTCATTTACACCCCCTCATATGGTGAAATGTCTAAAATACCCTTATACCAAACACCCCTTAAATCAATTTAATCCCTAAACCAAACACCTCCTTAGAATTAATCTAACCTCAAACCAAACACCCCAATATCTATTCAATATTTATTTTTTTTCTCTCTTTCTCTAACTCTCAGACACACGCACACACACACACACACATATATATATATATATATATATATATATATATATATATATACACACACATATATATATATATATACACACATATATATATATAGATCTATACACACACATATATAGATCTATACATATATATATATATAGACCCATCGGGGGCGGTGCCGACGGGGAGGCGGTGGTGGGAGGGGGCGGCGCCGACGAGGAGGCGGTGGGAGGGGGTCGGCCGACGACTTATATATATATATATATGTGTGTGTGTATATATATATAGATAGATCTCTATCTATATATATGTGTGTGTGTGTGTGTGTGTGTGTGTGGTGGTGTGTGCGTCTGAGAGAGAAGAGAATTAAATTTTTTTTTTAATTTTATATTTATTTTCGAATTTAGTTTTTTTTTTTTGAAATTTAATATATATATATTTGAATTTTATATTTATTTTCAAATTTTATATTTTTTTGAAATTTAATATATATTATTAGAATTTTATATGGTTTTTTTAATTTTATATATTTGTCTTGAATTTAATATGTTTTTAAAAAAAATTTAAAAATTTATATATATTTTTTATTTTATATTTATTTTCGATTTTATAATTTTTTTTGAAGTTTAATATATTTTTTTGAATTTTATATGTTTTTTTTTAAAAAATTATATATTTGTTTCAAATTTTTTATGTTTTTTGTGATTTTTATATTTATTTTTGAAATTTAATATGTTTTTTTGAAAAAAAAATAATTTCAAAATTTATATATATATTTTTAATTTTATATTTATTTTCGAATTTATAATATTTTTTAAATTTTAATATATATTTTTTCAAATTTTATATATATTTTGAAATTTTAATACAAATTAAATTATTAAATGATGGGAGGGGGTCTAATTGATAAAAACACTATCCTTGTTTCCAAACAGAATAAGAATAAGACATTGAGGGTAGTTTAGGGATTTAAAAAAAAAATTCAGGCTGATGTCATCGTTCAGGGGGTCTAAGTGATGAGAATATTGAAAAGTAAGAGGTATAAATGAAGATATACAAACCTGAGGAGGTCCAAGTGAAGATAAGACAAACATCAGAGGATGTAAATAAAATTATCCCTATAATTTATATATAGTAGTAAAGGTTTTTGAAAATCTTGGAACCAGGAGGTGGATTCTTTGTGATTTTGGTATATGATTGAGTGATTGTTAAAAGCTAGACGCAGCATAATTGCCGGCTCACCGATATTTGTCTAATATTTAATTTTAAGATCAATATTGTCCATCTCCATCTCTAGTTGGGGTTTCGGTTCGAAGGTTATAAAATGTGGTGCAGGTTCATCTCTCTCGACTAGGTCATTATCTCCATCGCAATTTAAATCAATACCCGACAAACTTCTGCAGGGTAATTATTTCCAAGGTTGTCGTGTTGAAAATAATAAATAAATAAATATCCATATTTGTGTGTTCATTTTAGATTTCAGCATTTCATTGGGCCCATTGTGGGCTTAATGTTAGGCCTCATATCAGTCTGAGCCGCAAGTGATGACTCAGATGAGGAGGCCCATATCTGTCGTGGTCCACAAGCAATATTTTTTTGGTTTTATTAAGAAAACTG
The DNA here is from genome assembly GCA_963922005.1 of Cornus suecica. Lineage (NCBI taxonomy): Eukaryota > Viridiplantae > Streptophyta > Magnoliopsida > Cornales > Cornaceae > Cornus > Cornus suecica. Next base: position 86,680,185 of record OY998239.1, on the reverse strand, counting down.
TCCAAATAGATTCAGTGTGGGCCTAGTGCCCATGGACCAACCTTGGAAGGAGTCAAACTCTGCAGTGAAGCGTCAACATACCTAAATATCTCATAAATGATGCCATCATGGGCCAGCCTAATTGCCCCCGCGGAATAGCGGTCTAACGGAGATGGTTGGAGGAAATTTCGTTATTTGGACGAGTCGTATCTAATATATCAAATATGAGTTTGAATCTCAGGTCATGCACAAGTATGTGATTTAATGAATTTAATGTTACATAAGTTGTGAAACCGGTTCGGGTCCGTGTAATAGCCAAAGATGATTTTCTTGGGGGTGACCTTTATTTTTATTTTATTTTTCATCTGCTGATATTCAAGAATGTTTGGCAGACAATTTTTTCTTCTGAGCCATTAATCCTCACAAAACCTCTTCCATTCAAATAAAAAGTCAAGGTCCAAATTTCATACTGGAAATTGTTGGTCTGTTTACCCGACTTGGAACCCCGCACCTTGATCTAGCAATGAGACAATCAACCCAAAATCCATCTTCTTCTTGAGAAGCCTTTCAAAATGGGATAATGCTGGAGTCCTCCTCTGTCCTCATACCACCGACAATGTGATTAAAAAAAAATTAAACAATAATTTAGATACAGAATATAAAACCAAAAAAACAAAAAACAAAAAAAAATTGAAACTACTCTTCTTCTATGAATTTTACGTTTATTTTTAAAATTCTTTAATCAAATATCAAAATTATGTTGGAGCACGACAGGGGGATTCAAGCGTTGTCAATAAAATTATAAGGCGATTGAAAAAACCTGTGCTTTTATTTTAAATTAGAGGAATTTGTATCAAAATTCTTGATTTTTTTTCCTTTCTTTTATGTTATTACTTATCATTTGTCTTATCTTACTGTAACTTTATAAAGTAGAGAAGATACTACTCCTAAATTACATGATTTTGTTCAAAATTTTCGATTCCAAGAAAGAGAGCATTATGTGTTTGATTAGAGATAGAGACCACAAAATAAACTTGGATGTGTTTGATAATATTTATTTATTACTTAAGTCTGAATAAATTTAATATTTATTTAATTTAGTGCGTTTGATAAAAAAAATTGAACATCACTTCAAACATTAAATATCACATAAAATGAGATAAAATTTTAAGTGACAGAGTCACCACATAATAAGTCTGAAGACTGAGAATTAACAAAAATATTATAAAATATAATTTTTTTTAAGCACCGCTTAAAACCTTAAGTACTTAAAATTCAGATCTTAAAATTTTTAGTACTTAATTTTTAATTTTATCAAAGAGTCTCTTACACATATTGACGGTTGATGATTTGATAATATTTGTCGTTGCTTCACCAAACTCCAGTCAACAAAATTTATAATACCTACAAATACTTTACTTAAAATAGTATAGCAATAAGTAGGGTCGAACCACTCTCAACTTAGAAATCGGTTTGAGACTAGGATCCAAAACTATATTTTTCGAGATAAAAAGAAATTAATTAAAACAATTCTTGACTTGATGATTTGTAAACTAAAATAACTAGATAATTATCAAATGATGGAAGAAATCTCAAGGGAAGAGAATCCACCACCCGGGTCTATATAAATAATATTATATATTTCTATTGCAAATTCTCCTCCAACCTATTAAACATAAACATAGATATTGGTAGGCATTCCCCGTATTTCCATTAATTGGTAATCACGGAAAATCTTCCCTCTAATGTTTTGGTTTAAAAATAAATAAATATAAATAGTGGTAGGCATTCCCCGTATTTCCATTGATTGGTAATCACGGAGAATCCTTCCTCTATTTTCAACCTCTATTATAGGTTTTGTCACTTGAAAGAATTAATTCGGGAAGAGAATTAAACAATAAGAAATAAAATAAAATTATGTATATCTTACCCAATGTGGCTTCATCACTCCCTTGAGAAGATGTTTAAGCTAGCATAATGATATAGGAATAAAACATGATGATAGAAGAAATTTTCATTAACTAAGAAAAATATTACAACAAAATAAAAACTTGATACAAGACTAAATTCTCTCTACAATTTCTCACTCTCTACCATCTAACTCCTTACAATTTCCAACTACTCTCCTATTTATAGAGAAAATTGGAATATAATGACATCTTGTAAAGTGAAGTTAGATCTACTTTTCTTTTCTTTTTCTTTGAATATTGATGATTTCCAAGTCATTTTCTTCTTTCTTCATGTGCATTATATTCTTCATCTTTCATCCATGTGCATTATATTCTTTCTTCCATCCATGTGCATTCCTTTCTTCACTTTAATATATTTTCTTCATCTTTTCCAATTCAAACCTATAAAAAATAAAAAGATATATATAAGAACATTTATGCAATAAAATGGTGAATTAAAGATTTATTTTTGACATTTAAAATAGTGATTTTGTGAACTTATCAAATTACCCCCAAACAAGCTCTTGCTAGTCCTCTAGCAATTAAGGACAAAATAGATTAGTTCGCAAAATTAGACTCTTATTAATTTTAACTAAAGATGTGCCACTTCCGCAGGCTGCTTTCGATTGCATTTACCATATGCAATAAGGCCTTAAACCCCTAGGTTACCCTAGTGGACGAGCAATAGCCTCGTGAGGGTTGGATATATTACCCACAACTTCTTCATTCTTCATTTTCATGCATTCATGCATTCACATATTCATTAATCAAGCCATGATACAATATATAAGATAATATGAATACAAATACTACCACTCACTACCGAACAATAACTATCTCAAGCTAATGATATGAATGATCCCCACTGAAGTAAATAATTTCGTTACTTTCTACTCCCAATCTAGACAACCTTCCATGTTTTTGTGAACATTCTACTATGGTATGTCAATCTCTCTTCTTCTACTTTATTGATCAAACTTTGCCATATTTTTCGTAAAAACTCATTATTTCCATCATTTCACTTCCATCCCTTTTTGTATTTATAAGCTCCGGACTTTCCAGTGAGGACTTTTAGTCCCGACCACTGGGCCCGAACTTCTTCCATGGGATTTATGCTCATTAGTTCTCTCCCCTTTTTACGCGAACAATGATATTGGTGATACCAAGGTCCGGTTACTCAGATCGAAGAACTACTTTTTGCATTTCTTTGAAAATAATTTTTTTAAATTTTCTCCATTCTATCTCCCCTTCTATAGCGGCAAAGCTAATTTTTCAACTCCATAGTCAAATATCAACTGTTTTTCCCATAGTGAATGTGTGCATGTGCTTATAGGTCAAAGCTGTCCTTTTCGGTTTCAATTTCACTAATTTATTTACCTATGTAAAATCACATCATTTCACTAACTCAATCTAATCATTACTCTCATGAGCGGGAATATCGCATCACATACTACGGATATATCATAAACATAAACTTAATCAACTTATAATGCAAAACACTCATGCATAAAAACAAAAAACTTTTCCAAACGAAATCAAATTTTTTTTTTTTTTTTTTTTTTTTTTAATAATGAAATTCTATTTTGATTAAATAGATATCCACCCCCAAACAAAAATAACACTGTCCCTAGTGTTTAAAAATACATCTAAGAGACAAATTGGAACAAATTACCGCAATTGAGGTGGTGTTTTTGGAGTATAGTCCCTGCAAAGATTCTTGGCAAAAGAAAAGTCAAGTGATTGAAAATATTATGACATACTTTACCCCCAAACAAAATCTAAACATATCCAAATAGAGTGAAAAAAAATAAAATTGATAGAAAAATTTACACAACTGACTGGGCTGCCTCCCAGTAGCGCTAAGTTTAACGTCTTCAGCCAGACTCAACAGATGTGCTACCCCTAAACAGATCAGTCCGAATAAATCGGATCAATGAGGAGAATTTCCTCATTTTCAGAAGTTTCAAGTTCTAGGAAAGGCTTTAGACGATGAGCATTAACTTTAAACAACTGTCCATTCTTAGGGTCTTGTAACTCAATGGCACCATGACTAGAAATGTGATGGACATAGTATGGGCCTGACCTACGTGACCTTAACTTCCCAGAAAATAATTGAAGACGGGAGTTATACAAAAGAACCTTTTGTCCTATGAAAAACTCATTTTTGAGAATGTGTTTGTCATGTTCCAACTTAGTCTTGGCTTTATAAATTCTTGAACTCTCATAGGCATCATTTCTGATTTCTTCTAACTCATCAAGTTGAAGGGTCCTACGTTGACCGGATTTATCATAGTCAAAGTTCATGGCCTTGATGGCCCAATAAGCACGGTGTTCGAGTTCAACAGGCAAGTGACAGGCTTTGCCATAGACCAATCGATATGGGGACATTCCTATAGGGGTCTTGTAAGCAGTACGGTATGCCCATAAAGCATCCTGGAGACGAAGACTCCAGTCCTTCCTTGTGGGGTTAACTGTTTTCTCTAAGATCTGTTTAATATCCCTATTAGATACCTCAGCTTGACCATTGGTTTGAGGGTGATATGATAGGGCCACTTTGTGATTGATTCCATATTTGGACAACAGGTTTCCAAAGACTTTGTTGCAAAAATGTGAACCATTGTCACTAATTATGGCTCGAGGTGTTCCAAACCGAGGTAAAACCTGGTCTTTGAAAAAACGCACCACAACTCTATGGTCAGCTGTTTTGGTGGCTAAAGCTTCTACCCATTTTGACACATAATCAACTGCTAAAAGGATGTAGAGATTGCCAAACGAGGATGGAAATGGTCCCATGAAATCAATACCCCATACGTCAAAGATTTCAACGACGAGAATCGATTGTTGAGGCCATTCGTTTCTTTTGGTAATCTTACCTAGCAATTGGCATCTATGACAAGCTAGACAGTATGTGTGGGTGTCTTTGAAAATGGTTGGCCAATAGAATCCTGATTGCAAGATTTTTGCAGCTGTTCGTTTGGAACTGAAATGGCCACCACATGTCTGGTCATGACAGAAGGAAATGACAGACTTTTGATCTACCTCGGGAACACACCTACGAATGATCTGATCTGGACAATATTTAAACAATTAGGGGTCATCCCAGAAATATTCCTTAGCCTTGGCCAAAAATTTATCTTTCTCTTGTTTGGACCAGTTGGAAGGAATTTGACTAGTCACAATATAATTGACAATATCTGCATACCATGGTGCATGAGATATTTCAAATAATTGTTCATCAGGAAAATAATCAGAAATGGGAATGGAGTCACTAGTGGATTCAATAACAAGACGGGACAAATGATCAGCGACTACATTCTAGGAACCTTTCTTATCTCGAATCTCAAGGTCAAATTCTTGAAGGAGTAAGATCCAGCGTATCAACCTAGGTTTTGCATCAGATTTGGACAAAAGATGTCTTAACGCTGCATGATCTGTATATATGATGACCTTAGATCCAACCAAATAAGATCTAAACTTCTCAAAGGAGAACACGACTGCTAGCAACTCTTTCTCAGTGGTTGAGTAGTTGATTTGGGCATCATTTAAGGTTTTGCTAGCATAGTATATGACATGTCGTGCTTTATCCACTTTTTGGCCTAAAACAGCACCTACTGTATAATCAGACGCATCACACATAATTTCAAAAGGCAAGTTCCAATCAGGTGAGCGAATGATAGGTGCAGTAGTGAGTGCTGACTTTAAGTACTCAAAGGCGGACTTACAGGCATCAGTAAACTCAAATTGTGCATCTTTAGCTAGAAGATGGGTCAAAGGTCTAGCTATCTTACTGAAATCTTTGATGAAACGCCTGTAGAAACCGGCATGACCTAGGAATGCTCTAATATCTCGAACAGATTTGGGGATAGGTAGATTGGAGATTAGCTCAATTTTTGCTTTGTCTACCACAATTCCTGCACTGGAGATATTATGACCTAGGACAATTCCCTTTTGGACCATGAAATGACACTTTTCCCAGTTAAGTACCAAGTTACTGTCACGACAACGTTGAAGTACGAGAGAAAGATGGTCTAGACATTGCTCAAATGATGACCCAAAGACAGAGAAGTCATCCATGAAGATTTCTAGAAACTTTTCAACCATGTCACTAAATATACTCATCATACATCGCTGAAATGTAGCTGGTGCATTACACAAGCCGAATGGCATGCGACGATAGGCGAATGTACCGAATGGACAGGTGAAAGTAGTTTTGTCTTGGTCATCAGGGTGGACAGGAATTTGATTGTAACCAGAATAACCATCTAAAAAGCAATAGAAGGCCTGACCAGCTAATCTTTCTAACATTTGGTCGATGAAGGGAAGTGGAAAATGGTCTTTTCTAGTCACGCTATTCAGTTTCCTGTAGTCTATGCAAACTCGCCATCCAGTTTGAATGCGAGTAGGAACAAGCTCATTATGGGCATTGGACACAACAGTGATGCCAGACTTTTTAGGAACTACCTGGATTGGACTCACCCATTGACTATCAGAAATCGGGTAGATGATATTAGCATCAAGAAGTTTGATAACTTCTCCGCGGACAACTTCTTTCATATTGGGGTTAAGTCTTCTTTGAGGTTGTCTACAGGTTTTCGCATTATCTTCTAAGTGAATGCGATGTTGCACCACTAGAGGATTAATGCCCTTGATATCATCAATGGACCATGCTATGGCTTCCCTATTTGTCTTAAGAACCTCAATTAATTGGGACTCTTGTTGCTCAGTTAACTCAGAAGATATTACCACTGGAAAAGTCTCAGATTCACCAAGATACGAATATTTTAGAGTCTCGGGTAAAGGCTTTAATTCAATATTAGGTGGTTTCTTTGCATTTTCAGATTCAGTGTTAACTGGCAAGGACAATGATTCAAATTTGGATTTATACTTGGGTGCTTCAAATGGTGGGGCAGAGTCTAGCAAATCATTTACTTGGCTAATGTTATTAGCTTCGTCCAAATTATCATCAAAATGGGCTAGACAATGCTGGAGTGGATCCTCAGGATATGAGTGGTAAAAGGTGTGGTTGGTCAATGAATCAATGAGACAAACATCTTCAACAGACTCTGATTCAATGGGTTGTTTCATCAAATTGAACACATTGACTTCTACTTTCATGTTCCCAAAGGTTAAGGTCATGCTACCATTTCTACAATTGATCAATGCATTGGCTGTGGCTAAAAATGGTCGACCTAAAATGATTGGAATTTGTTTACCTTGGGTTGGTTGAGTGTCTAGCACAATAAAGTCTACGGGGTAATAAAAATCATTAACTTTTACTATCACATCCTCAATGATACCCCTTGGAATTTTGATGGATCGATCAGCTAACTGAATTCTAACATCAGTTTTCTTCAAATCAGTCAATCCCAAATCCAAGTAGACTGAATACGGTAACACATTGACACTGGCACCAAGGTCCAATAAAGCTTGACCTTCAAAATTTTCTCCTATCCTACAAGTGATAGTTGGACTACCAGGGTCTTTGTGTTTAACCACAACTTGATTTTGTAGGAAGGAGGAACAATGTTGGGCTATGAAGGCTTCCTTAGGGATATTGGTTTTCCTCTTGACTAAGTCTTTAATGAATTTTGCATAAGAAGGAATTTGCTTAATAGCAGTGAGAAATGGAATGTTAATCTGGAGATTTTGAAAAATCTCTAAGATTTCACTGTATTGAGAGTCCTTCTTATTGTTGACTAGTCTAGAGGGAAAAGGTGCACGTGGAATAAACAGCTTTGGAATGACATCATCAAGCTTAGGACCTTGGTCCTTTTTGGATTTTTGGGAATTAGGTGGAAGAGATTTGGATGGTTCAATTTCATCACTGATGGGTGGCTCAACCTTATTATCAATTTTGTTTCCTGACCTGAGGGTAATGATGGAATTTACATTGGCATTTGATTGGTCAGAAGTGGAAGGAGTCCCTACAAGATTAACTCCTTGTCTTTTTGGATTGATTTCGGGTTGGCTAGGCAATGTACCCCTTTGTCTTTCAGACAGAGCTGCAGTGAGTTGACTCAACTGATTTTGGAGAGACTGCTGAAATTGCAGTTGATTTTGAGTCAAGAGATCAAAGTTATTTTCTAATTTTTGAAATCTCTGATTGGAATGCTTATTGGATTGATCAAGATTAAGGGCAAGCATTTTCAAAGTGTCCTCATAATTGGAAGTATTATTGACCGGTGGGACAGGAGCAACATAGTTGTTCATGGGATCAACTGCTAAATCTCGGCTTGGATTGAACTGGTTATTCCTAGGGAATTGATTTTGAGGAATTATTGGTCCTTGAGTTTGAGGTTGCCTATTGGAGTTACCTTGAAAACCAGACTGACCACTTAAGTTTTGTGGAGGTAAATTTTGCCTCCATGAAAAATTAGGGTGGTTTCTAGTATCAGGATGGTAACTTTGGCTAAATGTATTAGGCAATGGTCTCCTAAAGGTATTGAAAGCACAAACTTGCGCATCCGAAGGTTCAGATGTACAAGAGACCGGACATTCCTCTGTTGGATGGGATAAACCAGAACAAACATTGCATTGTGCAGGGGTAGATATTAGGGCAAATGCATCAAACTTTTTGCCTAAGTCTTTCACTCCCTCAGCAAGACTTTTCATCACAGACTTTAACTCATTTTCAGGTTTGATATCATAAAAACCAGATGTTCTATTCATTTGATCATTCCTAGAAAATTCATTATCATTTTGGTTCCAATTCCAATTTTGGGCATTTTCAGCTAGTTCCTCCAAAAATATATATGCTTGGTCAGGGGTTTGGGCATTGAACTTTCCTTGGTGCATTGACTCAATCATGGTTCGGTTCATAGGTGAAAGTCCCTTATAGAAGAAATGAACTAGTTGTGCTTTATCAAAGCCATGGTGTGGGCATTTGAGTAGCAAGTCATGAAATCGGTCCCAAGTTTGATGGAATTGTTCCTCAATTTTTCCTCTAAAAGTACTAATGGCATCTCTCATTGATTCGGTCTTTTGCATGGGATAAAACTTACTCATGAATTTCCTTGCAAGTTCATCCCATGATCGAATGGAGTCGGGTGGAATGGAGTTTAGCCATGATGCAGCTCTATCTTCTAAGGACAGGGGGAAAAGACGCAGTTTGACACCCTCTTCATTCAAATTTTGATTTTTGAATGTGTTGCATATTGTTAAAAACTTCCCTAAATGGATATAGGGTTGTTCGCTTTCAAGTCCATGAAATTTTGGCAACATATTGATTGTGGCGGGTCTAATCTCAAACTGGGGTGCATCATTCTCAGGTAGAACAATGCAATTGGGTGGGTTGGCTGTGATTGGGGCAAAGTAGTCATTAAGAGTTCTCGGTGCAGCCATTGATGAATTATTGGTGGTTGACAGATTTAACAAGGTAGTTGATTTTTCTTCTAAATCAAAGAGTGAGAGATCACTAGGAAACCTAACTAATCGCTTGTTAACTCGCAACCACTGGGGCATAAACAAAAAGAAACCTAAAAAGGCTAGATGATGGGCAAATCACACAAAATTTTTGGCTTTGTTATCTTGAGCTTAAATTCAAGGGTGGTGAATTTTTAAATCTAATATTGTAGAGAATTAATAAGATGGTGTCCAAATTAATTCTCTCATAATTAGACAGCTCCTACTCTATTCCAGATTAAGTTGATAGATTACCAATTAAGGATCATCAAACTAACAACGGAGTAGTTCCCAGGAAAGTGTGGCGAGGCACGTGGCCTGCTTAATGGCGCGTCAACCACACTCCTAGACAGAATTTCCTACCGTTTATCAATTTGATAATGACTCACTGGAGTGACTACCAACCGCTTCCTTCTTAGAGGGCCTATGAGCTCGTAACCCTAAATTGGATTATTGCTAATGAATTTTAAAATTAGGCTCATGGTTTAACAAATGCAAGGATTTTTGTGATTTGTGGGTCACGGAAACGGGTGATGAAATCCCGACCGTATCTTGTGGGAATTTTTGCCCTTAAGTATCTTATGCAAAATGTTAATTAAAATATGCACACACAAGAGAAAAAGAAATTAAAAAACGGGAGCTTAGGGGAATTTCTAATGTTATTCTATCCTAAAATTCGCATGCAAAATTTGTGTCTAGAAAAACTAAAACTAAAAATAAATAAAATAGAAATAAACTAAATACAAAGGATGGGAACTTAGGGTAATTTCTAATGTTATTTTATCCTAGAATTTGCATGCAAAATTTTCATCTAATCTAGGAAAAAAAATAACAAGGGTTTAGAGATATGGAACCTGGCTGACGAACCGGTACAGTACCTCCTGCAAAAGAAACAACAAAAATAAACAAGTAAGTAAATAAATAAAATGAAAACGAGATTGAGTAAATAATAAAAATAATAATAATTAAACAAATCGGTTTTTTTTTATTTATTATTATTATTATTATTTGGGTAAATAGCTAAAAATACTCCTCAACTTTCTTCTCTTTCTCTACTATACCCCTCAATTAATTATACCCCCCTCAACTTTCATTTTCTTGCACCATGGGTTTGCCCTCAAATTTTTTTACCCTTTTACCCTTCAAATTTTTTGTATTTCCACATTACCTTTAATCCTATCATTACTATTATATTTATTAATTCTTTAAATTACAAAAATATTATTTATTTTAGTTACAATATTAATTATGTCATTTACCTTTAATGTATTAGACTAAATATACTCTCAAATGTAATTTTTTTTTTAATAAGTTCTAATTATTTTATTTGTAAATCAATTAACTTGGTATTAAATTTTAATTTGATTTAAATCATAAAACTCAATCCTAATTAATATATTCATAAATAAATCCAATTTATGAAAATAATATATATATTTTGAACAAAATATATATATTTCGGAATATATATATATATATTGGAAAATGATATATATTTCGGAATATATATATAATTCGTTAAAAATATATCTTTTCCGAATTCTTTTAAAAAATATGAATTTTTTCCGAAAAATAATTTTTTTGGGAAAAATATATATTATGTTCCAAAATATGATTTTTTCTGAAAAATAATTTTTATTGAGAAAAATATATATTATTTTCAAAAATATGAATTTTTTCCGAAAAATAATTTTTTTGAGAAAAATATATATTATGTTCCAAAATATGTTTTTGAGTCATAATACCTAAACTACCATCAATAGTATAAGAGGGTTTAGTGAAATCAAACCTTCAAAAAAATTATTTTTTGAAAAAATATGTATATTTTGGAATATATATATTGAAAAATGATATATGTTTCGGAATATACATATATATATATATATATGATTCATCAAAAGTATATATTTTTTGAATTATTTTAAAAAATATGAATTTTTTATGAAAAATATACATTATTTTCTAAAATATAAAAAATATATATTTCGGAAAAAAAATCATATTTTGGAAAATAATATATATTTTTCTCAAAAAAATTATTTTTCGGAAAAACTCATATTTTGGAACATAATATATATTTTTCCCAAAAATTTTATTTTTTGGAAAAAATTCATAATTTTTTAAAACAATTCAAAAAATATATATTTTTGACGAATTATATATATATATTCCAAAATATATATCATTTTCCAATAAAACTTAATTTCATTTAAATCATAAAACTCATTATCCTAATTAAAAAAAAAAATTTGCCCAAATGAAACTTTCTTTTCATAAAAATATATTCATAAATTGTTTTTTATTTATGAATATATTAATTAGGATTGAGTTTTATGATTTAAATCAAATTAAAATTTAATAACAAGTTAATTGATTTACAAATAAAATAATTAAAACTTACAAAAAAATAAAATTAACATTTGAGAGTATATTTAGTCTAATACATTAAAGGTAAATTGCATAATTAATATTCTAACTTATAGAAATAATATTTTTGTAATATAAAGAATTAAGAAATATAATAGTAAGGATAGAATTAAAGGTAAGGTGGAAATACAAAAACTTTGGAGGGTAAAAGGGTAAAAAAAATTGAAGGCAAGCCCATGGTGCAACATTTTATGAAACTTTAGGGGGTTCTAAGTTCATTTCATAGTTGAGGGGGTATAGTAGGGAAAGAGAGTAAAATTTAGGGGGACTTTAAGCTATTTACCCTTATTATTTTTAATTTTGAAAGTTGACTTGTCAAATGCAAATTTGGAAATATGGAAAGAAAATGAAACTGCAATTTCGAAACTGCAGTTTTTTTTTTTTTTTTTTTAACCAAAAACTTCAATAACCTACTGTTGTTGGAGTCTACTGTAGTTTTTTTTTTTTTGAAAGAACCTACAAAGAAAATTTGGAAAGTCCAAAGTGCAGGCTTTGAAAGTCCAAGCTGCAGATTGCTTTTTTTGCTTTTTTTTTTTTTTTTTTTTTTTTTTTTTTTAATATCGGATACAATCTTCAAACTCAAGCAAAAGTCCAGCCCCACTATCTAATGGAATCTACAATCTAATGGATATATATATATATAAATATATATATATATATAATATACGGAAATGATAACAGAATACAAAACACACTGTTAGAAACTAGAGTTTACAATTTTATTTTTTTTTTAATAATGAAATACAAAAAATAAAAATAAAATAAAGATAAAGGGAGGGATAGAAAGTTTGGGTGGGTTCCCAAAAAATTTAAGTTGAGGATCTTTGACTCCGAATTTAATGTTGATGCGGTAACGGCGCCATTTGACGGTTGATGATTTGATAATATTTGTCGTTGCTTCACCAAACTCCGGTCAACAAAATTTATAATACCTACAAATACTTTACTTAAAATAGTATAGCAATAAGTAGGGTCGAACCACTCTCAACTTAGAAATCGGTTTGAGACTAGGATCCAAAACTATATTTTTCGAGATAAAAAGAAATTACTTAAAACAATTCTTGACTTGATGATTTGTAAACTAAAATAACTAGATAATTATCAAATGATGGAAGAAATCTCAAGGGAAGAGAATCCACCACCCGGGTCTATATAAATAATATTATATATTTCTATTGCAAATTCTCCTCCAACCTATTAAACATAAACATAGATATTGGTAGGCATTCCCCGTATTTCCATTAATTGGTAATCACGGAAAATCTTCCCTCTAATGTTTTGGTTTAAAAATAAATAAATATAAATAGTGGTAGGCATTCCCCGTATTTCCATTGATTGGTAATCACGGAGAATCCTTCCTCTATTTTCAACCTCTATTGTAGGTTTTGTCACTTGAAAGAATTAATTCGGGAAGAGAATTAAACAATAAGAAATAAAATAAAATTATGTATATCTTACCCAAGGTGGCTTCATCACTCCCTTGAGAAGATGTTTAAGCTAGCATAATGATATAGGAATAAAACATGATGATAGAAGAAATTTTCATTAACTAAGAAAAATATTACAACAAAATAAAAACTTGATACAAGACTAAATTCTCTCTACAATTTCTCACTCTCTACCATCTAACTCCTTACAATTTCCAACTACTCTCCTATTTATAGAGAAAATTGGAATATAATGACATCTTGTAAAGTGAAGTTAGATCTACTTTTCTTTTCTTTTTCTTTGAATATTGATGATTTCCAAGTCATTTTCTTCTTTCTTCATGTGCATTATATTCTTCATCTTTCATCCATGTGCATTATATTCTTTCTTCCATCCATGTGCATTCCTTTCTTCACTTTAATATATTTTCTTCATCTTTTCCAATTCAAACCTATAAGAAATAAAAAGATATATATAAGAACATTTATGCAATAAAATGGTGAATTAAAGATTTATTTTTGACATTTAAAATAGTGATTTTGTGAACTTATCACATATGCAATTGACCAAAGTTTGTTCAATGTTTTATATAATCTCTTTGATTCACCGTTGATATTCACATCATATACAATGTTAAAATATAATCAACGCTAACCTTTATTTTGAAGGTTGAAATAATTACACATTTTGTTAACCGTGTTGTGTTTAGAATTTCTTTAAAATTGGGCAGGCGTGCTCAACACCCTAATTTATTTTTTCAATAGAAATTATATAAAGTGACAATTCAACATTTCAAATATATACACATGCAAATACATACATGTATATACACACACTTACACATGCATACACCATCCATATATATCCACTTATACTTGTATATTTATCCTCATATACAGGGCCAGCCCTGAGGCAAGGTGACCTATGCGGTCGCCTAGGGCATCCTGTCCCGGGGCCCAATTTTTTTTTATTTTGTATTTGTTTGAATTTTTTTTAATATTTCTATAAGCCCTAAAAAAAATTAATTTTTCAACCTAATTCAAAAAAAAAACGAATGTAAATTACAAAATTTAGGACCACAATTTTATTGTTTTAAAAAAGTTATTTTCCTATAGGTCCCAAAAAAAAAAAAAAATTAATAATAATTTGTTTAACAGTCCAATTCGTATTAAATCTTAATCCAATTTCACAATCTAGGACCCAAATTTTATACTTATTATTACTACTAAAATAATAATAATAATAATTTTTCAACTCAATGGAACTAAAGTATAATCCAAATCAAATCATTATTTTGATTAGGTCCAAAAGATTCTTGTCGCACTTACACAACACTTAGAGAGAGTACTTAGGGCTCTTACAATTGTCTCACTCTCAAAATGGCAATAATTTTTTCAAGCGACTATACTTAGGGGTCTCGTGACTACTGCACTCACACTACAATAATTTTTCACGACAACACCAAGATGAATGTTATTTTTTGTTTTTTTCAATATTAATATTTTTAATTTATTTTTAATAACGTTTTTTTTATATATATTTTTAAGCACGTGAAACACTACATATAAAGGGCCTCAAATTTGATCTCGCCTAAGTCCTCTAAATATTTTTGGAGTTTCAGGGTCGGCCTTGCTTATATATATATATATATATTTATTTATATTATTTAATTTGATTTTAAAGTTAGGATCTTTTACATTCAAATTGGGTTTGAGATTGAAATACAATTATAATTGAATTCCAAGATAAATCCAAATAATGTATTTAAAATTACATTTGTGGAATTAAAATACCATAAAATTTCAATTCCAATGCAATTCAATATAGACGCAACCAAACTCAACCTTATAATATAAAAATATGACTTACTTTACACGTTTAATAATTTTAAAGTTGACCAACAAGTAATAAACAAGAATTACAAGTAATTAATTTAGAAAATCAAATATATTGGTAGCGACTTAAAAGAAAATATGTTATTCCC
Source organism: Cornus suecica (assembly GCA_963922005.1). Taxonomy (NCBI): domain Eukaryota; kingdom Viridiplantae; phylum Streptophyta; class Magnoliopsida; order Cornales; family Cornaceae; genus Cornus; species Cornus suecica. Next base: position 86,665,017 of record OY998239.1, on the reverse strand, counting down.
ACTGATAAGGTTAATTTACACAAAATTATTGAGGTTTTAAGATTTAATCACCAAATCCCATGTCGTTCGCCAAATTTTTGACATTTCATAATTTAATCAAATACCCCCTTAAGCCAATTTTCATGTTAAAATAACTTAAATACCCCTCACATAAATTATAGTTTCACCTCTCTTTTTTGGGCATATTATACTTTCCCCCCTCTTATTTGAATAATTATACTTTCCCCCTCTATAAATATATATATATATATATATATATATATATATATATATAATTCGAAAAAATTATTTAAAATTTGAATGAATATATAAAATTTGAAAAATATATATATAATTCAAATATATATATATATATATAATTCGAAACAAATATATAAATTTTGAAATATATATATATAAAATTCGTAAACTATATATTAAATTTCAAAAAAATATATAAAATTCAAAAATATATTTATAAATTTTAAAATATATATATAATTCAAAACAAATATATAAGATTCGAAAAATTATATACAATTCGGAAAATATATATAAATTCAAAAAATATATATATAAATTGAAACAAATATATAATATAAAATTCATAAATAATATATTAAATTTCGAAAAATATATAAATTTTGAAATATATATAAATTTTGAAAAACATATATAAAATTTGAAATATATATAAATTTCAAAAAATATATATAAATTTCAAAAAACATATATAAATTTACCCGCCAAAAAAAAAAAAAAAAAAAAGAAAAAGAAAATGATGATGCAAGTATCCAAGAAGAGAAAAGCAATCAGCTAACCATCTTACCCTATCCAACTTTTTTTTGTCCAATTTTCGCACATTTACCTCTTTTTCCTTTAATTTTTTGTCAATTTGAAACAATACAATAAAAAATAAAGATTTAATTACATAACATAACATGGATTCCCTTTCAACCTCACTTGTCTGGTTTGAAACATACACCATGTCACGTGTCACTCACGTGGTGACATAAAAAAATAAAATTCAAATTTTGAAATTTATATATATATTCTGAAATTTATATTTCCTTTTTCAAATTTTATATATTTGTTTTGAATTTTATATATATTTTTAAATTTATATATTTTTTCAAATTTTAATATATATATTTCAAATTTTATATATATTTTCAAAATTTTAATATATTATTTATGAATTTTATATATTTGTTTCGAATTATATATATATATATTTTAATTTATATATTTTTTCCGAATTTTATATAGTTTTTCTAATTTTATATATGTTTTTCAAATTTTAAATATTTGTTTTGAATTTTATATATATTTTAAAATTTATATATTTTTTTGAATTTTATATATTTTTTTCAAAATTTAATATATTGTTTATAAATTATATATATATATTTCAAATTTTATATATATTTTTTCGAATTTTATATATAATATTTTTTTATTTATGGGGGAAAAGTGTAATATGTCCAAACAAGATGAATGAAACTATAATTTATGTGAGAGACATTTAAGTCATTTTATCATAAAAATTGACTAGAAAGAATATTTGATTAAAATTTAAAATGTAAGAGGGTTTGAAAATACTGAAATCTGAGGGGATTTTGTGCAAATTACCCAATAATTAATAATTCACGCACACTTGGACCCGTATATTGGGAGCGAATTACTAGTGGTTTCTGTTCGCTCGGTGATCCCCAAAATCACGGTGGCCCCACATTCCTCGCCAGCTCAGACACGCTCACATGCTTAAATCAACCACACCACGACACGTAAGCGAATCCTAATCTACCCGCCATGTGGACGACATGTCACCAATCGGATCCACACAAAATATCCTGCACGAACCCAGCAACCCTCTCTCGACGAACCTCCACCACACAACCCCTTGTTCCCTCTCTAACCAACACCTGGCATTTTATTTGCTAGCCTTGGACCTTGCTCTGGACACAGAACCCCAGGTTCGGACAATTTCCCATACCCAAAAGCTCCAACTAAACGACAGCTCTACCCTTCCCCTACCATACCATGAAAAAAGGTGGGGATAATTACAGTTTACCACATCAAAATATGTTATATTACACCGCATCCTTTCTCCTTTGGAAGTTTGTTAGTAATAACAAATACCGAACAAACTTTCGACATGGTCAATTAATAATCTTGTAGGAGTGAAATGATTATTTTACTCACCATTTAATTTTTTTAAACATATTATTGGCCATGAAAAAATATGCGGGGCATATAAATAGTTTCATTTCTTCCATTATCTGATCCGAACACAATCAATTTAAGAAGGTGGACTTGTAATTATCTAAAAGATGGAGGTGCGAGTGTAATTTAACATATTTCGAGCGTTGAAACTGTAATTATGCCTAAAAGGTAATTTCGTAGTTTTGGGAGATAGGAGGGTGGTTTCGTTACCCACTGCAAGTTGTTTTCTCTCATTTTCTTGAAGAGAAGGAAAATTTGGGAAATTTGGGAGAGAAAATAGAGATGAAGAGGTGTGAGCTGTGTAAGTCTCCGGCGAGGTTGTACTGCGAGTCCGATCAGGCGAGTCTGTGTTGGGACTGCGACGCCAAGGTTCACTTCGCGAACTTTCTGGTGGCGAGGCATTGCCGTAATCTTCTCTGCCATGTGTGTCAGACTCCGACGGCCTGGACCGCCTCCGGTTCCAAGCTCGGGAAGACGATCTCTGTGTGCGAGGCGTGTACGGATCGAGGAGGGAGGAGAGAGGAGGAGAGCGAAGGAGATAATGGCGATGATGAAACTGATACAGAAGATGAATATGAAGACGAAGACGAAGACGATGATGATGATGAGGAGGAGGAGGAGGAGGAGGAGGAGAAGGAGGCGGAGGAGGACGGAGATAATCAGGTTGTGCCGTGGTCGTCGTCGGCGGTGGAGCCACCGGCGTCGAGTGACTCGAGCAGCGAGGAGTCCTCTGGCGGGTTCGGTAATGGCGTCGGCGATGATTGTTTGAAGAGAATGCGAGAGAATGATTCAGATCTTCGCTCTGATGTATGAATTTTCTCTCGATCTCTTGCAATTTCTCTCTACTTCGAACAGATTTAATTCCTAAATTATTTTTTTCGTTTGATTTGTTTCTACATTTTTAGCGTGTTTGTGTTTGAATTTTTTTGACTTGAATTTAATCGTTTTTCTACATCCAGTCAAATCCGTTTCCGTTTCCAAAATGATCGGCTTTGAAGCCTTGAATTTCGCAATTACTATGATTTATTTCTTCTTTTATCGAAATCTTCAATACATTTGAGTCTTGATTTTGACGATTTTGTGTTATTGCAGCAAGATGATGATGACGACAGCACATTTTGTAGGCGGAATTGTTCGCCGCCGTCGGCGGCGGCGGAGGGCGATCTGTGCGGTGGAAAAGGAGGGGCTGCTTTTGTTGACTCCAATAGGCCGATGAAAAGCCGAAGAATTGAGGCGGAGGAGTCTGGCCGTGGATCGGCGGCGATCGTGGAGTCGCTGAAGAAATTTCACGAGCAAGGCGTGACTTCCGGCAAGAGTCCGAGAGCCGTTGATTTTGATTACTCCGAGTCTTCATAGCGTGAGATCAGATGTAGTTTAATCCATAATTAACCACTTATTAGCTTGCTAACAAACACTGCAAAATATGGATTAATTTGGCTTCACCGCTTCACCATTGTATTGGTAAATCACTATAAATATATCTACATATACATATATGTATCTATAAAACAGAGGTTTGATTTACTTTGATATTGATATTGATATTTTGGGTAGAACGTGGTTAGCTAAATTTTCTTTTTGCAATTTGGTTGCTTGAAAAATAAACTTAGACTCTAGACTCCCTTTGGTACAAAATTTGTAGACTCCCAGTAGACTATGACAAACCATAAATAGTTCATACAAATGAACATGGGAGACCAAAGTACTCTAAGCATCCCATCTTTTTAGATTCTTGCCTAAAAATCGTACTTTGATGTGCGTATTGGTTGGAAAATTACTGTTAAGTCATATTTTTGCACATCAATTTTAAATAATTATTAAGAATAGTTTGGTAGCACAATTAAGTCCTATTTTTTTTTAGGTGTATTTACAAACAAGTTATATATATATTTTAATACTAATATATATATATTTTTTATTACCTATCAATATTATTTTAAATTGTATTAGTTTTCTTTATGACTATTATTTTATTAGAAACTAATAGTTAGTTTTATGGATTTTATTTGTTTTTATTTGGCTATCACTGTGTTACAAATTATGAATTAAACAGTTTATTTATAAAATTATATTTTATGGATTTGTGGTGTTATTTTAAAATAAAATAAATAAATTTGACGTGCTTATATTTTTTTTTGAAGTAATTTTAAATTTAATTTTACATGTTCAGCCATATTTTTTTCTTTAAAAAAATTTGTTTAGAGAGTAAAATTTTAAATAAGATATTAAGCCTATGAAATAATTTCTTAAAAAAAATTTGTTTAGAGAGTAAAATTTTAAATAAGATATTAAGCCTATGAATTAAGAATGAAATTTCAAGGAGTAATGTGTAAATAGATTATGAATTTACTTATTGATAGGTTATTATTAAAGGGTAATATGGGAGAAAGATTTTACAAAATTTCAAATTTGAATTTGTTTGTAAATATATCTAAAAAGTATGACTTAATTGTGCTATCAAATTATTTTTAAGATTTATTTAAAATTGGTGTGCAAAAGTATAACTTATCAGTAATTTTCCCTAATATTAATCCTAAAATTGAGTATGGAATGAGCAATGAAACTTGTGTAGGTGGTTAATGCAAATTTTTATAAGTTTATTAGTGAAATTTATACTCTTTCGGTTCCTTTTAGAGGAATTCAATTTTTTAAGAAAATAACTTTTATTGTGGTGTTAGTGAATGAAATACAAACTTTACTCATGGTTCCATCATAGTAATGTGATGGTTTATAATATATATGATTTATAACTTTAATGCTTAAAGTTTAAATTGGTAAATTAACAAAATAAAGTTTTTTGACTTTTTAAAGTGGACACTTATTTTGGGACGGCTAAAAGAGAAAAAGTAGACACTTAGGGTCCGTTTGGCAACCCTTGTTCTTGTTTTTTCCATTATTCACAAGAACAAAAACATGTTTGGCTGCCCAAAAATTGTTCTTGTTTTTGTGAACAGTGTTGAAGACAAAAAATATGTTTTTTCAGCCTTAGTTCAAAATTTAAGAACAAAAAAAACCTGTGTTTTTTGTTCTTGTTCTCAAAGAAAAAAAAAACACGTTTCAGCTTCTTCGATACCACCACCATGCCGGCACCACCACCCACCACCACCACCACCACCAAAATTGGTGTTGCCACCACCGATCGGCACCAGCAAACACACATACATATATATATATACACACACATAATAGAATCGTCGCCGCCACCAATCGACACAGCCAGCAAACACACACACACATACACACATATATATATACACACACAGAAACCTCAATCAAACCCTAACCCCCAATCGAAACCCAAATCCATCCCACCTCCACCACAACCACCAATCGGCACCACCAATACCTCCGATTGAAACTCAAATCCACCCATGTGTGTGTGTGTGTGTTTGAGAGAACAAAAACAAGAATTGGGCTCAAACAAGACCTTTTTTTTTTGTTTTTAAGGTAGATAAAACAAAGACAAGAACAAAAATCTATTCTTGTTCTTTCACAAACAAAAACAAGAACAAAAATACCCCTTTCCAAATGACCCTTACTATGGGACGGAATAAGTATTTTTTTAAGTTACTAGAAGATTTTTTTTTTTAAAAATGGGGGTGGAAATGCAATTTTTTTTATAAATTTATTAATAAAATATATACTTTTTAAAGCTATCAAATGAATTTTAAAAAAAATTGGCATGGGTTATAAGAAATTGGGTCATTAACAAATAACCTCCTATGATTTCAGATTCTTGACAAACAACCCCTGAGGTGTCAAATAACCCCCTACACTTTTCTCCGTTAACAAACCACCACCACTACATTAACAAATACCCCCTGCCGTTAATAATATATATTTCATGCCCAAAATACCCCTAAAATAAATTGGTAATTAAATTAAGATTTTTTAGTAAATTACAAATTATTATTCTTTTAACTAAATTAAGATTTTTGAGTAAATTACAAATTCTTTTTTTGTATTTTTGTTTAAGATTACTTATTTATTTAAATTCAAATATGAAAAAATATATTACTCCCTTCGTCTTAAATTATAAGTCCCTTTTGGGGAATTCAATTTTTTAAGATGATGACTTTTATTGTAGTGTTAGTGAATAAAATACCAACTTTACTCGTGATCCCACTATAATGATGTGATCGTTTATAAAGTATATATTTTATAACTTTAATGCAACTACAAGGGCAAAACCCTTTTAAAATTTCTATGCATTTATTCTCATAAAAAAAATATAAAAAAAATATTTAAAGTGTATTATTATCAATAATGGTTTTTTTTAATAATTTGTACTCCCTCCGTCCCAAAATAAATGTCCACTTTGAAAAATCAAAGCATTTTATTTTATCAATTTACCAGTTTAACCTTCAAGCATTAAAGTTATAAAACATATATTTTATAAACGATCACATCACTATAGTAGACCACAGGTAAAGTTGGTATTTTATTCACTAACACTACAATAAAAAATCATCCTCTTAAAAAATTGAATTCCCCAAAAATGGACTTATAATTTGAGACCCGGGAGGGGGGGTAATATATTTTTTCAGATTTGAATTTAAACAAATAATTAAACTTAAACAAAAAACAAAAAAATTATTTATAATTTACTCAAAAATCTTAATTTAGTTAAAATAATAATAATTTTTAATTTACTAAAAAATCTTAATTTAGTTACCAATTTATTTTAAGGATATTTTGGGCATAAAATATCTATTTTTAACGGCAGGGGGTATTTATTAACGGAGTGAGGGTTGTTTGTTAACGGAGAAAAGTGCAAGATTATTTGACACCTTAGGGGTATTTGTCAAGAATCTAAAATCATAGAGGATTCTTTGTTAATGCCCTAAGAAATTTTTATAAATATATTTGTAATATATATAAAACTTTTTAGGCTAAAATTTTTTTTTTACAAAATTTGGGCAGGGGTCATGCCCCGGCCCAAAGGATAGCTCCGCCCTCTAGAATGAGTAAAAGTGAATATCGGATTAGTATTTGCACAATGGTATAGACATCTGTCAACGATATTACGAATCGAACAATATATAATGTATCAAATAATGTGTAACCATTGAACCATATGATGGGTTTGATTGAGGAATATATGGGAAAGGGACCCGGATAGTCTGCAATAGATTGCAACAGCAATCACTTAGAACGGTAGCGTTTTGACACCAAAGTGGCACATTTTTTTAGATTTCTTAAGACTTGGCTCTCAACCCAAGCCAAAGCCAAGCTGATGCCAATTGTTAAGCGGTTGTATCACTCCTCCAAACAAATCTAATTTCCATCCCCAACACTCCATTTGTTTTATATTTTTCATTAGTTTATTTACTAATTATATAAACATACATAACCTATTATTTTTTCTTCTCTTTTCGTAATGATTAAATTATTTTTAGCAATTAATAATTTAACTTTAATAATTATTAAATAATTCAAATAATAATATGACTTTTCAAAAATATCCTAACCATTAGAGTTGGCAAAATATGACATGACGTTGTAACACAACATGAATTAAAAGGATTATGGTTCATCATAAATGGGTTCAAATTGTATAAGGGTCGACCCGAATACGATATAAAATATTATTATCTTGTTTGGGTCAAACTAAAGTAATCCGAACAACACGTTTGACCTAATTATATTTCTATTTATATTTATATTTTCTAATTGGTCATGGTTGAAATAATAAAATAGTTGTAATTGAGTTGTGTCAAATTCAATTTAATTTTGTTAATAAATAAGTTAAAATGTTCGTTTTGTATAGGATTGTGTTAAATTTTAATTTAATACTTCAGATAAATAGGTTAAACGTGTTACATTGATTGGGTCAGGTTACCTGTTAAAATAATGGGTTGGATTAGTGCTGAGTATATTTGACACGTATATTAATTAGGTCAATTTTGACACGACCCATTTAATGGAAGACAATGTCTCAACCCGACACGAACACAAATTGCCATCCCCACTTAGGTTCAATTACATCCAATTTAAAACAAATTCAAATAATTGAATTGATGCATTTAATAGTGAATTTTTTGTTTTTTGTATTATTCATGTTGCCTTTAGAACAAAATAGGCTACAACATTTGAATAAGTTTGTTTTTTAGTTGAACAATTTTTTAATATTTATATTTTTAGAATTTTATTTTATGAACAATTTTGTGTTGTTATTTAGACCCGTATTTCAAATAAATTTGCCCTAAAAGTCAACTGCATATAGTACTTTTCTTAGTATAAATTAACTACCTTTGGTATTATTAATGTTGCATCTTGTACAAATAGTATTATCTTTTATACACTAAGGGCATGTTTACTAACCGGAAACGTTTTATATTTTTTGTTTTTACTTTCTAAAATAAAGAAGTAAAAGTAAAATTTTGTTTCCCAATTTATTTCTACTTGTGCCCTTAAGGAAACATTTCCTCTAGTTATAAAGAATAGAGGAAACAAAAAAAATGGTACTTCCTCTTTTTGTTTCCTCTCATCTTCAAAATAACCAAATTTCAAAGTTGTAAAATTGGGACTTTCATGTCTTTTGCATTAATAAATTTAAATATTATATATAAATAATAAATAAATTAAATATCTTTCTAAATTAAATAAATAAATAAATAAAAAATAAATGAATAAATAATAATAAACAAAATAAATAATAATAAATAGATTAAATAATACATAAAAATAATAATAAATAAAAAATTATTATGATAAATAAAAAATAAAAAATAATAAGAAATACAAATAAGAAATAAATTAAATATTTTTATAAATTAAATAAAAATATAATAAATAATAAATTAAATTAAATATATTTATAAATTAAATAATAATAAGAAATAAAAATAATAAATTAATTAAATATTTTTATAAATTAAATAAAAATATAATAAATAATAAATTAAATAAAAATAATGAATGAATAATAATATAAATAATAAATTAAATAAAAATAATGAATGAATAATAAATTAAATAAAAATAATAAAAATAAATTAAATAATATACAGAAATAATAATAAATAAATAAAACTTATGATAAATAATAAATAATTAGAAATAAATATAATAAATAAATAAAATATTTTTATTTTTCTTACTGCAAAAATATCAGTACCAAACAGGCTTTCAGTTTATGCAATGTTTACAAGATAGTTGATTTTATTAGAAAAATAAAAAGTAAGAACAACCTTTTTTTAGTAAACATACTTTCTATTTTTTATTTTTGTTTCTGAAAAAAATCAAAATTTAGTAAACAATATTTTACTTTCTGTTTCTTTTAGAGGAATCAAAATCATAATTCTACTTCTTCAGGAAACGAAAACAAGAAACGTTTCATGTTAGTAAACAGGCCCTAAATTTTTTTAGTCGACTGCTTTTGATATTCCACCTTACAAAACCATTTTTAATTATTTCATCTTATTTATTTGATACAACTTTTATATTGTATCTCTTTATTTTATTTTATTTATAAACTTATTATTTATTTATTATATTTTTTTAATTAATAAATAAGATTTTAAGATTTCTTTATTTATGTTTACTAATTTTTAATAATTATTAAATTAATTTAAATAGTTATTAATTCATTTTATTAAATAAATATATTATCCAATTTTACTTCTCTTCCCGTTCAATCAAATCCACTTGAATTTTTCATATTCCTAACTTCCCGCCCAATCACATCAACTTATATTAAAAAAATTCCATTTCCCACTCAATCAATCACACAAAGAGTTTTGTTGTCACTAGTAATAATACTGTTGATTATTGTAGTAAGTTTACTGCAGTTGGTACCAAACTTGCTAACACCTTATAATTATTAATTAATTTAATTAAAATTTCAACTTAACTAAATAATATGACTTCACGAAATGCACCGTAAGACTTGGAGTTCAACTCCATCCAATTTTATATAAATATTGTTAATGAAATTTGGACATGTATTTCAATAAATTGGCCAAAAACATCAAATTCATTGGGTCATTTTATAGGTTAAAAAGTTGTTGCATTTGATAAATAAAATGTTGCATTTGGTTGAAAAACTGTTGCATTCCATACCTTAGATTTTATCAGCGACTGATGAAATAGACCAATAGATTGATATATTTTTGTTTTCAAAACTGTTTTACATTATGTTCTAAATATTTTATTAATTTATTTATAATTTATTATTTATTAATCATATTTGTTTTTAATTAATAATTAACTTTTAGGTTTATTTTATATTTTTAGTAACTATTACTGAGTATTTAATAATTATTAATTTAATTTATTATTTGAAACCTCATTTTAAATCTTTTTATTATTATTTTAATTTGTTATAATTATGATTCATTTATTATATATTATTTGGTTAATAATTTAATTTTGAGATTTCATTTTTTATCGTTAGTAATTATAAATTAGTTTTTTGTAGTTATTAAATCAATTCAAATAATTATTAATTCGTTTTCAATTTTAAAAATTTCACTTCAGGTATAATAACAACGTATAAAATGTTTTACTTCCGGTAGTTGTAAATATGCTTATTTTGGTAGGAAGTTCGATTCTTCTGGTAGTTTTATTGCTGCATTTTGTATCATACATGTGAACACCTCATAATTTTTAATTAATTTGAACTTAACTACATAATATGACTTCCCCATAATATCCTCACCACTTGGGATTCAATTACATCTAATTTTTAAAAAATTTAAAATAATTCAATTGTTGCTTCCGGTAGTAAAATTACTGCATTTAGTAAATATTGTGTTGCCTTTGGTAGAAAGTATGTTACGGCTTTTGAAAATTTTTGTTTTTTGTTTGGTTTAGGGTATTGAGAGGGAAATTAATAAGTTTATTTGTAGTTTTATCAATCTATTCACCTTTTATCATAGATAATAATTTACTTTTACTATTTTATTTTCCTTTCCAATGTGGAGAACTAATTTAACTAATTTTGTTATACCTTTTGATTTACTATTTCATCAAAATAACTAATGTTCTTTTTGCTATAAAATTAATTAATAAAAGATAATAATTTATTCCTTCTTCAGTCTCTCAAATTTTTAATTATTTTTTATTTAAGTCGGATAAAACTTATTAATTTTTTTAATAAATTTGTACATAATTAGTATTTTGTTCATTTCTGACTTTTATAATTTTTTGAAATTTATCTTTGTTTTAATATTATTTATACAAGTATTTCAATAAATTTGGCCAAAAACCTCAACTTCATAGGTAACTTTCTTTAGTAGTAAATATGTTGTATTTAGTACTATAAGGCCCTGTTTGGTTCGCGGTCTGGTCCCATGTCGTCCGGTCTCATAATGGCTTTTGTCACGCCCCAAATTTCCTAGGACTCTGAAACCGAGCCTAAGAGTTAAGGGAGTGAATACGGAAGTAAAAAGAAATGAGAACCAATGACCTTCAATCATCAAACACCTACAAAAGGGTAAAAATGCCCTGATACCATACAGTCACGCCCCTAAAATCCCCGAAACTCTAATATAGAGAATCAGCGAATTTTCAAGGGATGACGTTAGTAAAGCGACTACTAGAGTCAACAATAACAAAGAATTACATGGAATAACAATGAAAAATATACTCCATGCCAAAACGAATACTAGAAACTCAATAGTATCCTCGGATACCAACTGACACGCTCCAAAATTCCTTAATACGAATGACCAACTAAGATATCATTAACCATGAAAATATATGAAAAAATGATAGAAATAGTATATTTCATACCCAAATGAATGATAGAACAAAGTATCGGAATCTAACGAAAATCCGGCAGAGTTCCATTTATAAATGGAACATCCGGACCCAAAACCACAACACAATAACCTGCCAATAACAGTTCGATAATAACAATGGCTTCCAAGCCCCACATTCATCAATCCTACTAGGGCCGAGATAGTGGAAAGAAACCAAAACCCCTCCAAACCCTCTATAATCAACAGAGCCACAAATGCTCGAATAAGAATACAGAAATGCACCTAGCTATGCAGAATAGATACAATAACATCCTGAAATAATAAAGACAGGAAAATAAATGATACATCAATAGGGATATGCCAACAGACTGACTCCCAAAAGAAATATAAGACAATCCCATAAAATATGGGTAAAGAAACTGACAGCAGAAAACTATCATCCCCAAACCAGTCGTGTTGCAACCGTAACCGCATCACCCAACGCAACTCCAAAATCTGTAACAAGAAAACAAAAGAAAACGGCCGTTGCACTACATCCTGCCGTATCCGTAACGTTTCCTGCAACCTGGCGTGAAATACCAGGGGGCAAATGAAATTCCCCTGTGAGCAAATAAGCTCAGTGGGAAAAGATACTCTAACTACCACATCCTCTGGCAGTTTAGGTAATGTTAAACTATCTAGCAAGATATATATAGCCCAACAAATCCCATCCACGCAAACCCAATGCACGCGCTCATATGCTACCATAAACGGGTATATATATATTGGGAATATATATATAATTACACAACAAGATTTTACAATGTACGACTAAGACTCGTACTCTAAGTACCAACACAGGTAGTCTACACTACTCTCACCAACTTACATTAGGTACACGACACTCAGGTCCAATCTAACAGATCATCAAGTGCTCACCACGCTAGCCACAAAATCCAACAGAGGAAAACATATTCACCTCTAATATCCACAAGAATCAAATACACAACTAGTACCAAGGAATACTCATAACTCACTCCCCAAGAACACATGAGGAAAAACACTCACATCTTTGCGTACTAACACAATCGTCATCTATATATATATATATATATATATATATATAAGAAACATCATCCCATTCCTAAAGAAAATCTATACCTCAAGGATGGAATTAACTCTTCATATCACCATACCATAAATCACGTCGACCTCATAATACTATCATCAATAGGGTCAATCAAATCATTAACGCTCTCACTGTAGGTGAGGAAAACCACCCAATCAAATCACTAAGGGTCCGTTTGGATACCCTGTTTTTTTGTTTTTGTTTTTTTACTGTTCACAAGACTAAAAAAAAAAACACGTTTGGCAAACGCGTTTATTATTCACTGTTTTTTCCCCAAGAAAACTGTTTTCTGTGAATAGTGTGTAAAAGTGATGAAAACACCAAATACAACTTTTAGTTGTTTTTTGAGTTTTTTCACTGTTTAGGTGGTAAAAACAATGAAAACACAAAATTCATAAAATACAATTTTCACCAAATAAAAGTGGTGAAAACACCTTCATCCAAACGCTTTTTTGTTTTTAGTTTTTTCCTGAAAAAACAAAGACAAATACAAAAACAGTTTTTATATTTGAAGACAGAAAACAAATACAAAAAACAGGCTTTCCAAACGCACCCTAAGAGTACACAAACTCAACTTACAAGAACGACCACCTAAGGGTCACCAAAATAAAGCAAAGGAAAAGACTTATCAATGTTAAACCAACAGATAACCGAGACAACAATGTCAAGGTTAAGACACCACAAGTGTTTAGTGAAAACACCCGAACAAGGAAACCAGAAGCGAATGCCCGAGAGTAAAAGTTATAAAAAGATGAATCACAAGGATTCAATAGTTTTTAAGAAAAAGGTTTTTAAAACTTGAACCAATCCATTTGACATCCATGCCCCTAACGTAAGAAAAACTCAAATCACCTAGGTGGTGACACCAACAACCAAGAAGAAATGAAAGACAACACTATATGTGTGCACTGAACAACAACAAGCCTCATAACCGAGACTTAGAATGATCCAAAGAAAATGTGAAACAAGAAACCACCTTCCAAAACACTACAAGTCGAGATATTGAGAAAGAAGTCTCAAAACCTCAGAATCACGAGAAAAGTAATAAAATAGTTTTCTTTTAGGAAATCACACAGTAAAAATGACCGTCTTGCCCCCGGTCTCTATCAGTCGCCATCACCGGCTTTTAGAATTAAAAATCTTTTCAAAGAAGATCTTAAGATCATTTTATAAAGTACTAACTTTTAGTTACTACGGGGGTAGGCGAAAACGGATTTTTCCTTTAAAATATAAAGAGTTTATTTCAATATTTAGAAAACACCGTTTTTGAAAAACAGTCAAATAAGAGTGAACACAACTCTACAGATTCCTATAATGCCCAAAAGGACAGTAAATGAAGAACAACACGTTGGACTCACGGAAGACAACCATCCGTTTCCAACTCCACCAAATCAAATGACAACACATGGAAGAGGTTCGGCACCACGCCGTAACCGAAAACTCAATGAATGACATACAAGTCAACGACTACGTACTAGAGTACAAAACACAGTACAATGAATGCTTAGGAGAATGAACTAAACACTAGAACCAAGTCAGTCAAACTACAATACCTCGAGTACTTCATAAATCACCTCAACCATAACCTCTTTTCTCCCAATCAAAATCTCAGTTACGATTGATAACTTATTCCCCAAAAGTGGAAGGCACCTAAAGGTCTATACAACAACATCCACTAAGTTCACAATCTCGTCACCCACCTTCTCTAAGGCATCAACCTCAATTGATACTGAAATTAATCCTTAACCTCAAATCTCTAAAGAGATCACACAACTTCACAAAACTATTAACCGCCTCCTCTAAGGCCTCAAATCAAAATCAACTCTACAGTCCATCACTAACCTCAACCAACCACAGAAGTCACTGTGCCAATATACTTAACCTCCCCCAAGAGCACTAAAGTATACAACCACGAGTATAAAGATATACGTTTCATTTATACTTTAATAATTTCCGTATTTAAAGTCATGTTCCATATTAATCACTTTCAACTGAGCATTTTATAAAATATGAATTTATTTTACAATATTCATAATGAACATGCTCCAACATCACATATATATATATATATCAATGAAATCACATAATGATATGCAATACAATGTACTCATAGACCGCCTGTGATACACACACAAAAACACACCCTCCCAAAGGGTAAACGGATCATTCTCCACCATTCCCCTGAGACTGTAGGCTCACTAAGGAATGTGGACTCATCGTACCGTCATTCCCAAGTGTTTTACACTTGTAATCAGGATGACGTCACCATGACCTAGTAGAGCACATAGGCTTTGGACGATGAGTCCTCCCCCTATCACATATGCGTTTCTCAGCTTTTTAGTTCCGTGGGAGCAAGAAGCACCCCCTGGCCAATTGTTACGACGATCCAAACACAAACGTCTACCCGCACGCAAACGGAAGTAGACCACACCAATTGAATTTTCTCTGCAAAAGGTGAAAACCATGCACTACATGCACCAACACCCATGTCTCACAATACATGGTGTACGCAATAAAATCATGTCTCAACATAAATATGTCATGCATCATATTTATGAAAATATCCGCATGAAAATACCAACATGAATCTCAAATCGTGAGAAAATAGATTCATTTACAATTCATGCTTAAACAACATATTTTATTTAATTCCTTAGAAAATATTTTCAATTTCCCTTAACATGCCTTTAAACAATTTAAATCAATTAATCCACGTATAATAAGGGAAACCTAGCATAATGTCTAAGTGTTCACGTCCCTTACGTCTACATATCCACTAGCCCATTTAATTCTCAAGGGAATTTCTAAGCCACCTATTCCTATTCAATTAAAATAGGAATTCATTTAATTTTGTAGGAAATAATTTAATTAATTTCTTAAATTAATCCATATGTCCTATTTCGATTCTAAGCAAATTATAGATATTTAAATTTACAATTTAATATATATACACTAAAATAAATAAGGGTTTGCACACCCCAAACTACGTCAACGATACGGAGTGAAAAATAAAAAATTTCACCTAAAATTACGCTTACAGAACCGCCCGAAACAACCCACCGTGAACAGTACACAGTACCGACGCTCGTATATGGAGCCTGCCGACTAAAGTCACCCGAATAATATTTCGAATATATTGAAACGTCCGTCTCGACAACCTATACGAAATATACGAAGCCCATTAGCAATAGGTTAATCAATTTGGGTAAATCTAAAATAACCCAAACGAAAATCATAATCTATAAACGCGATTTCCGGACAAACCGTTCAACGGAAAAATACCAAATTTTAGTATGACGTACACAACGTAGAAATGCAGCTACTCACCAAAATCGTCGTCATCGGACCACCAGAAGTCACCGAACCGGCCGCCCGAAGCTCCGGCCGAACCGGCCAGCTATGCCACTGTTACACGTATTGCGAGCTTACTGTAATCGCCTCCTCCAGGTCACGACGTCACCGCCGCCGTCCACCAGGGACCTCCATGGTCGCCGTCGCTGCTTGCGACGCCGCCGACCCTGGCCAGCACCCACCATGGTTGTTTCACTCTCTCGCGCAGTCGACCTCTCACGCAGCTTCTCTCTCTCTCTCGACGACAATGGAGAAAGAGAAAAGCAGGTTCGGTCGTGTGAAGAGGAAGGAGATGTAACAGGTTGTTTCGTGTAAAGAAAGAAGAGAGAGTGGTTTGTGTAGCAGGTAGTTGTGTATACATGTATCCATATATATGCAAAACCGCCTAAGTGACCCACCTTTTATCCATAATTACAAAACAACCCATCTCTATATAATTATTTGCAATAATCTATATAGGCATAATAAATCCAAAATTATGATGGACCAACCCCCAAGTGTGATTACGCAAACTGGAAATTCCACGGGACACCAATTAAATAAAATAACCCGAAATAAATACACCCGGTTAGAAACCCAAACGTCGGAACACTTAACAAGCCCGATCAATTACAACGTGTCGTCATCCAGTCGAAGTACTAAACATTCAATGTCGAAACGATACCGCGTAGTCGATAACAAGAATTCGCGTAGTCGTCAAAGAGAACTCGTAAAGTCATCCAATCGACTTTAAAACTTAACGCGAAAAATTTACATACGAAATACCAAGGATAACATGAACGTCATGAACAAGTGACGTCATAACTGAAATTAAAATTTAAATAATTTTAGGAAAAAGGAAAATAACACGGGGTGTTACAACTTTTTTGGGACCGGACACTGTTTGGTAACACGCTTCCAAAAAAATAAGGACCACTTGGAACCAAAAGGAGTAATTTGAGACAACAAAAAATGATGGTCTCAAGTGGTCTCAAGGGGTCTTATATACAATTGTCTTAACACATGGGACCATAAAATTTGAAAAAATATATATAATTTGAAAATAATATATAAAATTAAAAAAATAATAGAAAAATTTGAAATAATGAATAAAATTTGAAATATATATATATAATTCAAAATTAATATATAAAATGCAAAAAATATATTTAAAATTTGGGAAAATAAAAAAAATCCAAAATAATAGAAAAAATAAAAAATAATGTCTAAAATTCGAAAATAATATATTATATTTGAAAAATAATATATATATTTTAAAATAATGTATTAAATTTGAAAACAAATATATAAAAATCAAAATTAATATATTAAATTTGAAAATAATATAAAAAATTTGAAAAAATGTATAAAATTTGAAAAAAATATAAAATTCAAAAATAATATATAAAATTCAAAAAATAATATAAAATTTTGAAATAAATTATAAAATTTGAAAAATATATTATTTTTGAATTTCTTATATTATTTTCAAATTTTTATATTTTTTCAAATTTTATATATTTTTCTTACTTAATATATTTTTTGAATTTTATATATTTTTTATTTTTATTTTTTGTATTATTTTCCAAACATAAGACCAGATAGCTTTACCAAACAGACTTTCAGAACACCACCCAGATAAGACCAGACCGGACTGCCTACCAAACGGGCCCTAAATTTTGCATATTTTATTTATTTATTTATTTTACTTATTTATAATTTATTATTTATTTCCTTTAATTTATTTTTAGTAATTATTAATCACTTGTTAATAATTATTAGATAAATTTAAGTAATTATTAATTCATTTAATTATATGAATATGTTATCCAATTCTCTTTTTAGAAACTTCATTTCCCACCCAATCACATCTCACATAGAGTTTTGTTGCTACTAGTAATAATAGTCTTGTTTATTGTAGTAAGTTTGCTACCGTTGATAGTAGGTTTGCTGCAGTTGACTGATATAATTTATCAGTCAACTCATATATTTTATTTATCATTGTATTTTATATTGTATTTATTTATTTTATTTCTTTATTATATTTTTAATTAATAATTGAATTTTAGAATTTATTTATTTATTTTATAATTTATCAATCGACTAAAATAACCTTTTTTTTACAAAATTTATTTTATCCTATATTTTTGAGAAAATTTATGGTAGAAAAGGCAGTAGAGTTTATACAGGATGCAAGACTAATAGTACCAAAGGCAATATGTTTACTACTAAACAAAAGTATTATATGAAGTTGAGTTTTTCGGCCAATTTTAATGAAATATAAGTCCAACTAGCATTACAAAGGTGTCTAAAAATAATTATAAGATATTAGCAAGTTTGGTAGCAAATGCAGCAAACTTACTACAATAAATAACACTATTATTACTAATGGCAACAAAAATTTATGTGTAATGTGATTGGGCGGGAAAAGAAGCTTTTTAAATTCAAGTTGATATGATTAGGCGAGAATGAATATGAAAAATTCAAGTTGATTTGATTGAGCAGGAAAAAAAAGGAGAATGGTATAATATATTCATTTGATAAAATAAACTAATAAAATAATTAAATTGATTTAATAATTACTATAAATAAATAAAGAAATCCTAGAAATCAATTATTATTCGAAAATATAATAAATAAATAATAAATTATATAAAATAAATAAATAAAATAAAATAATTCAAAATAAATATGTAAGGTGGAAAATAAAAGTACCATAAGGTGTTTGTACAAGATGCAACACTAATAATATTAAAGGCAACACGTTACTACTAAATAAAAGTATCATATAAAGTTGAATTTTTCAACCAAATTTAATGAAATGTCATTACAAAAGTGTCTACAAAATATATTTTAGTATAAAAATAAATTTCAAAAATTTGTAAAAAGACACAAATGAAGAAACAATAAGTTTGGGAATAAGATAAGGTAATCCTCCCGGTAACTTATTTAAAAATTGAAAAAGACTAAACTAACTAAAAAACCTATTATGTGTTAAGGTGCATTTAGTAAAGTGATAAGATGCATTTAGTAAATTATTTAGTAAAAAACAAACATACTAAAAACAGCAATTAAATTATTAAATTTTTTAAAAAATGAATGGAGTTGAACCTCAAGTGTTAAGGTGCATTTAGTAAATTCATATTATTTAGTTAAGTTGAAATTTTAAACAAATTAATTAATAATTATAAGGTGTTAACAAGTTTGGTACCAATTGCAGCAAACTTACTATAATAAGCAACAATATTATTACTAGTGGCAGCAAAACTTTATGTGTTATGTTTGGGCGGGAAATAGTATTTTTTAAATTTAGGTTGATGTGATCGGGCGGGAATGAAGGAATATAAAAAATTCAAGTGGATATGATTAGGCGGGAAGAGAAGGAGAATTGGATAACATATTCATTTAATAAAAAAAATTAATAATTTATTAAATTGATTTAATAATTATTAAAAATTAATTAAGAATTAGGGAAAATAAATAAATAAATCTCAAGATATTAATTATTAAATTGTAATAAATAAATAATGTTATAAAAAATAAAATAAGTAGATACAGTATAAAACTTGTATCAAATAAATAAAATAAAATAATCAAAAACCGTTTTATAATGTGGAATATAAAAAAAATTATGCTGAGAAAATGTAATATATAAAAGGCAATACTATTTGTAGAGGATGCAACATTAATAGTACCAAAGGTTAGCTGATTTACTACTAAAGAAAATTACGATATGTAATTGACTTTTAGGGCAAGTTTATTGAAATAAGAGTCCAAATAGAATAGGGTTATTCAAAAGTATTCATAAAATAAAATAGGGTTATTCCCACCGACATTCCATCAAAGAGACCATAATCTTACACGGACCCCTCGATATTGAGTATTCCCATACGGACTTCTCTGACAGACGGGGCCGTTAGGTTTAATGAGGTTTTATTGTGAAATTACTAATTTGCCCTTCGATATATATTTTAAAAAAAGGGTAAATTGCAGTAGCACCCCCTGAAGTTTCACTTATTACATTAGGGTAATATATAAATTATAAAATTACCCATATGCCCAAAATATATATATATATATATATATATATTACGAAAATATATATATATTAGGAAAATATATATATTTTACGAAAATATATATATATATATATATTAGAAAAAATATATAATTTACAAAATTCAAAAATAATATATAAAATTTGAAAGAAATATTTAAAATTCAAAAATATTATATAAAATCTGAAAATGCAAAAACAATATAAAATTCAAAAAAAATATAAAATTTTGAAAAATTATATTAAAATCTGAAAATATATAAAAATTTAGAAAAAATATATATAAAAAGGGGAAAAATATATAGATTCAAAAAAATATTTAAATTTCAAAAAATATACCTAAATTATAAAGTTCAAAAATAATATATAAAATTTGAAAGAAATATTTAAAATTCAAAAAAAATTGTATTAAATTTTCAAAATATATATAAAAATCGAAATAATATATTTTAAAATTTGAAAAATATTATAAATTCGAAAATAAATATAATATTAAAAATATATATAAATTTCGAAATTATTTTTTTTTCAAAAAAAAATATTAAATTTCGAAAATAAATATAAAAATCGCAAAAAACATAAATTTTTTGAAACAAATATATAAAATTTTTAAAAAAACATATAAAATTCAAAAATATATATTAAATTTCGAAAATAATTATAAAATCGAAAATAAATATAAAATAAAATATATATATAAAAAAACATATTAAATTCAAGACAATATATAAAATTAAAAAAAAACCATATAAAATTCAAATAATATATATTAAATTTTGAAAATAATTATAAAATTCGAAAAAAACATAAACAATTATAAAATTTGAAAATAAATATAAAATTCAAAAAATATATATATTAAATTTTTTTTAAAAAATATTAAATTCGAAAATAAATATAAAATTAAAAAAACATTTAAAATTTTTCTCTCTCTCTCACACACACACACACATACCATTGCCAGAGACGCACAGACACACACACACACATATATATATATATATATAGATCTATACATATATACATACACACACATATATATAGATTTATACATATATATAGCAACATCTATATATATATATATATATACGGGTATAGCAGCTATAGATATATACGGGTATATATAGCAGCATATATATATATGGGTATGTAATATATACAATCCTCATCTTCAATTTCTTTCTCAATTTCCCACTTCCAATCTCTCTCTATATATAAATTAGGTTTAGGGTTTTGGGATGCCCAAATTGAAAAAGAAGAAGGATATGCAAGTCATTTTATATCATTTTGAGGACAAAATAGACAATTCACAGGTTGGTTAACGGCACAATTTAACGGCGTGGAGACGGAGGGGGTCTTTGTGGGACAAAATTCAATTTTGAGGGGGTCTGAGTGGGAATAGTGAATATCAAAGGGGTCTATGTGAGATTAGAATATCTTTGAAGGGGTGTTAGTGGTATTTACCCAATAAAATACAACAAATATAAATTTTAAAAAATTGTCCAACTAAAAAATAAAAGTTTTTCAAATGTTATATAACATTTTGTCCTAAAGGCAACATGAATAGTATAGAAGACAACAAATTTACTATTAAAGAATGTAATTGGATTATTTTTAAATTGGATGTAATTGAACCCAATTGGTAAGTAGAGGGGGTAATTTGTGTATGTGAGTTGTATTCGTGTTGAGATATTGTAGTTCATTAAACGGATCGTGTCGAAAAAGTCCTAATTAATATACGTGTAAAATATGTTCAACACTAACTCAATTCATTATATAAACAGGTAATCCGACCCAACTCATATACCCCGTTTATCCTATTTATCAAAAATATTAAATGGACTACAGTGTCTCAACTATTACAACTATTTTATTATTTCAACTCATGACTAATTAGATAAGAGAGAAAATATAGATAAAGATATAAATATAACTATAATCGTGTCAAACGAGTTGTTCAATTTACTCCAGTTTGACCCAAACACGACACTAATATTTTCATGTCGTGTTCGGGTTGACTCTTATACAACTTGAATCAATTTATAGTGAACCTTAACCCTTTTAATTCATATTGTGTTAGTGTCGTGTTACCGTAACATGTCTCATTTTGCCAACTCTAATGAAAAAATATTTTTGAAAAGTCATATTATTATTAAAAAACTATTTAATAATTACTGAAGATTAGTTAATAATATATATATATAAATAAAATAAGTTATGTATATTTATATAATTATTAAATAAAGTAATAAAAAATATAAAACAAATGAAGTGATGGGGGCAGGACTTAATAGAGGAAAGTGATAGAAGCAGCCGATTATTGGGTCGCGGCTTGGGCTTGGGAGCCAAATTTTAAACAAGAACAGAACAATGTCGTTCGTAGTCCAAACGCTGCCGTTTTCATTGATTGCTGCTACAATTGAGGGTATACGATCCGGGTCCATGGGAAAGTTGGGTGAGGTGTGGGGGACCACTGGGGTGAGTTAGAAAGAAGAATGTGGTCGCCCTTAATCTGCTACACTGTGGGCTTCCAACTTTAGCTAAAAAGATTGTGCGCTGTCACTCTTCATTGCCTCACGTTTAATGCATGAACCTGCTAGCAAGCAAGACCGATTCCAAAACCATTCCTTCTTGAGGCTGCTTTTGTGCTTCCTACCATGGCATTCTACAAATACTGGTAATTTAATATAATTTAAATTACCCAGCATCAATGTTGCGTAATGATATTAATATAATTTAAAAATTACACGGATCGAAGTTTGGAACAAATACTGGTATCTGACATACTTCAAAAATATTATTGATCGAAGTCAATATGAACCAACGAACTATGATTGTGATATAGTTCAATAATTGCATCCAATGAACAAGCGAATATGATTATGATACAGTGAGGGATGATAAAATGACATGTTATGTTAGTTATCAATGTGTTTAGTTTAAGTAGTTTTGAGCCAATTATATAGTAAGAGGAACCTGCATATATAATTGTGAAGTGGAATGAGATAAGCAGCTAAACTCGAAACCTTTTTATATATATATATGTATATATATATATATATATATATTTTGACGGGATATTATACATAATTCACCCAGATAATAGTACTATACATATATATTACCCTTTCCTTTGTTTAAACTTCAATTGTGGTGCAACATAATTTATCATGGACTTACCATGGCCATATAATAATGTATAGACTAACTTCGCCCATTTGATGATTTCATTCCTAAAATTGATGGATGTGTGTTTCCATACAATTTTTTAAAAAGAGCAATGGTGTTATGGGTTTTATTTTATTGGCATAGGTATGGGAGAAATTCATATTATTTAAAATCAGTATTAAAATATTGTTTGGCTTTCAAATCATTTTTCTTTTCTTATGCTTTCCTGAGTGAGTGGATCTGTTTGGTGGATGATTCTTCTTACCATGATTATTTGTAGTATTAAAATCTAAGTATCTTAAGTGAATCTAGTATTAAAATCATCTTCTCATGAAATTAAGCCACATTTTATGGCCGGCAATAACATCAAATGGGGTAGGATTTCAACTTTATAAAAACAAGAAACTGAAAAATTTATTGTATCTTAATAATATATATATATATATATATATATATATATATATATATATAATGTATCACATAATTAGCTTTGAAGATTGTGGTTGAGAGATTGTATCATCAATCAATATCCTAATGGTCAGTCAACTGTATCATTAGTTTCAATTGCTTATTTTAATTGACCATAAGTGACAAGTGTTGTGTATGGTATGGTATTTATGAGGGACCATATGGTGAAATAATAAAGAATTTGATTGGGAGAGGAGGGAAAGGAATCAAATAGAGTGATGAGTTCTTGTGGTGGAAAGTTGTCGACCGTTTTGAGGAAAGAATAAGTGGGAATAGGTTTATGTGGCTGGTGTTGCTGTTGGTGTTTTCTCATTCTTTAATTACCGTGTGAAGAAGATATTATTCAACTTATCTTTCGGTTCACCTTTCGATTCTGCCCTGAAAGTGACACAAAGTTTTCATTATCTCCTTATTTTAGTGGACATAATTGTCACATTTAAGTTGTCACTTTTTCAAATTTTGAAATTGGCCCCCTTTTAAGAATTTTACTAAACATATAGTGAGTTCAACAAAAAAATATATATAATGAATTCGAATAATATTATTAAAATAAAAAATGAACATTAATATTATACAATAATAAAGTATCTTATTGATCAATAATTTTCAAAAATATTATGAATCAGATGATACAACTAAATAGCATTTAAAAAATAACAACAAGGGAATTCTAATTTTCTATCTTTTCTATTAAACCTTGATTGTTTTATCAGGCACTTGACCAATGAAAACTCTTCATGTTTATTGATACCCAAATATTTCTTGCTCATCCAAGTAGTCTCATTAAATAAGCCGTCCAAGAAAAAAACTGGTAAGGGACCAATTTTATTTATTTTTCCCTGTTAGAAACAAAAGAAACAAGAAAAAAACTAAACTGAGGATGAAGAAGGGAGATCCTTCTCAATAGAGCTAATGAGCCACGGAGGTTAGAGGTTCCAGTCTGAATCCACAACTTTGGTTTGGAGAGCATTCTTGGCAATACGGTGAGCAACCGAATTACAAATAGGAAGAGCTCAAACAAACTGAATCTTCTAAAAAGATTCGACTAACAATAAGTTGTCATCCAACACTCTGGGATGATAATTCAGTTGAGGCTTTCATATCAATAATGGATTTACAATCCAATTCCACGCCCACATTTGTATAGCCCAGAGCCTAAGTAGGAACTTGAGGCTTTCCTTCAACGAGAGAACTTCGGCCACCTCAGTGTTGGAGAAAAAAGAGAAGAAAAAAGAATGCACCAAAAACTGGTAAGGGACCACTTTTATTTGAAGGAATATAGGTTGGAGCTTTGGACTACATTACTAGAAAGACCACAATAGTACCAAATGAAGAGGAACTTTTAACTAAATCAGTAGAGACATGAACTTCCATTTAATAAATAGTACAAGAGC
Organism: Cornus suecica; assembly: GCA_963922005.1. Lineage (NCBI taxonomy): Eukaryota > Viridiplantae > Streptophyta > Magnoliopsida > Cornales > Cornaceae > Cornus > Cornus suecica. The sequence continues at coordinate 86,639,580 of OY998239.1, read as the reverse complement.
AAATACAAAACTGCAACCCAGTGAAGAAGAAAAACACGAAAACCTAATTATGATCAATACACTCCCTGTAGATACACTCCACAGTATATCACAGACCCGTAATTGTTCATGAAAGACTGATGGGTTCACCACATAGTTGCTCCAACTCACTTTCCAAAAGTTGCGATAAATTTGCTTTGGTCCGTCTGTAGATCCAAGCTTGAGCATCTCTATCCCAATCAAACCTGGATGGACCGCTACATGAAAAGAATAACCAATTTTTTTATATATGTGCAATAATATATATATATATATATATGAAGGGAAAAAATAGAACAAACTTCAGACATTATCTCAGAAGTCAAAACATAAGTAAAGAAGGTGTGGTAAAGAGATATGGAGTTCATTAAAAAAGCAAATAAAAGCTTTACGGCGACCCAACAAAAAGCATTAAGGGCATCTGGTACTGAAGCATTTGTTTGATCAACATTCACGTTACACGGGATCATATGTGAATCCATGGTTATATGTTTCCACGCCGAATACATCCACATTACAACTGCTCAACAATAGATAGTTGAAATCAAACTTCGCGGGATTGAATTACATCAACAATCAGTGTCATTTTGTCTCCGACAGCGTGGTACATTATTTTCTACAGGTCTAATTATTTTGTTGAGGCAGCTGAACAGTTGCCTATCACCAAAATAAAATATTTGATTGGAAAAATTGACTCTACTCTACTAATTTCTTTTTCGGTTTGTACATATTAATTGATTAGAAATTTTGAAATCATTATACATCTATACCCTCATTAGATATTAACACCATAGTAATTTTGAAACTCTAATATTTATGCTTTTGGGAGCCCTTCTGACTTCATAAGTAACTACAATTCCTACCTTCAACAGAATTTATCAAGGAACCACAGAGACCCTTTCTTGCGCTACATGACATATTTCAGTACACAGCTTAAACTGCTCAGGCAACAAAGAAGTTTCAAAATAAAAATCATTGCACACTGAGCTCTTAACAATTGTGCTATACGCTAATCATAGGAGCCCAATACAAGTTGAGTAAGGAAGAAAGAACACTCTTGGCCGTGGTCTCCATGGATGAGCACTAGACCCCACATTCATTGCCAATCTAGTCTACAAAGATGGCTTCACCAAGGATAGCAAGGAATATAGAGAAGAAAAAATCAGCATACAAGATACGAAATCCTACACTCCATAATCATGATTTTGATGAACCTGTGAACTCATTAGATCTCCAGGTAATTAGTAGACGTATCGAAGTGGAGCTGGTTACAATATAAAACTCAACTTCTATCTCATAATATGCACTTCCAACATATAATTTAAGCAGGTGGGATGTCCACTAGGAAATTTCAACAGTGTCTGTAGTCTTGAGGGGTGTAATTATTATATCCTGTAGGCTTTGCATGGTAACCGAGGTTCTGATTTTAGTGGAACAAGTTCATTATCACTCGACTTGCTTTGGTTTTAATTAACAAAACCCATGCTATTTATTGAGATGCACTTCATGTTACCTAGCATGAGGATCGCTACATGGTCCATGCCAGAAACCCCCTTCTAGCCTCCATAGACATGGTAGTAAAATGGGTAGGTAGCCTAGAAACTTCTCCCAAATTTAAACTAGACATCAACATTGAAAAGATATAAGGATTTGGGGTTGAGGTTTTCTTTTTCCTTTTTCTTCTTACTGTAAATTCACAGTTCTATCTTTGGATTACTTAAATTACATATAATATACAGATCTACTAGTGGAGAAAATTAAAGTGCTCAAAAAAATGATTAAGGAAAATACAATGAAACGGCTTATGCATTGAGGTGCAGAAGGTACTAAGAAGTACACATACAAGGATATAACAGATATGTATAAACCAAAGGAAGCACAAGAAGTAAACCATTACAGTGCTCCAAAAAAGGGAAAAAACAACACAACAACAAAATAATGAAACAAGAAACACTTCCACACATTGTTTAATGAATCTAATGTCCCGGTAGGCTGGCATAGCAGTGGCCTTGGTTTTATCTCCCAAGCCCTTGGTCAAGGTTTGAGACTGGCAGAGATAAAAGTGTGGTGTAAACCTTGGGTCTAGTTTTTATTTTCTGCTTCCAAGCTTCTTTTATTAACAAACAACCAACCTTAGAAAACAGGGAGCACCTCTCTAGAGTATATTTGACATATTTTCTTCGGGGGTTTTCCATGCTCTTATGTGAGCTTTGATGCATTTTACCACAAAAGAATGTCGAATGAATCCTCATTCTGGTTTCAAGTTGGACTGAACCAAACAAAAAAAACAAAAAAGTGTTGAACCTATCTATCCTACATTACCCAACTTCAGTTCCATTTTACATTCCTTCAGCTGAAATTTAGTAATTAGTACCTCACTACGTTGTTTTTCTTGAATGCATAAAATTTATTTATTTCACCAAAAAATTCTTTTCCAACAAAATTGTTACTATATATATTAATTTTTTTGTCAAAACATATTAATGCCATTCAAAACCTATCTAACATTAATGTTACCATATTCTGGTGCATATTGGGTTACTATCACTAAGTAGAGATGGTAATAAAATTCATATATAATTATTAGAATTAAGAACCAGAACAAGGTAAAACTAAATTCTAGGGACAACCATGACGAACATTATATGACAATAAGTCATAAAATTATCAAATACACTGAGGCCAAAGCCCACAACTCAAATTGTAAGGGGCTCATTACCTCACAGGGGAGGACAGCCAAAGTTGTCTATTGGGTGTTTGTTTGTTTAACACATAGGTGCCCAAGCTTCCAAGCTTCAGGGTTAAGACCTGGTTCTGCCAAATACACAACAAAGTTTTATTGTAAGACAACAAAAGAACTAATCAATCTTAAACAGAAACCAATCTGTCTCACCCCATAGTCTATGTCGAAACCATCAACCTGGAAAGAGTCGCCATATTCCTGTCAAGTCACAAAGGAAAGTAGGATATTTTAAAACACGGTAAGACTGACTGTCAATTCTATAGGAAAAAATATTGCACAATTCAAAATGTATTACACAGAATGGCCTAAACAACATTTTTGTGAGGCCAAACCCTATCTGCGACTTGTGATCTTTGAAACAAACTATTAAATTAATTTAATCCAACACAAAATCCTGTACTAGAGATTGAGGATAACAGCATTGCCTCTATCAAGAAGGAAAACTAAAGAAGGGAGGACAAACAATGAGGTAAGGAGAATATGCATAATACTGACTGATAGATATTGCATCCTCAGTATAAAGTCATAAGGTTGCAGAACTCAGAACTATGTATCATAATAATCTACTTCAGAGATTTTAAATTGTACGAATCATTCTAGGACCTTAAACTAACAAATAGAGACTCTCAAAAACTAGTGTCACGGATCAGAGCATAAAAATTAATCACATTAACAATTATATACATATATATATATATATATATATATATAGAGAGAGAGAGAGAGAGAGAGAGAGAGCATCAAATATATTACCTCCAACTTCTCTAGCAGATCATGTATTGTAGAATCAGCCAGATCATGAAATTCATCCTCCTGCAGTAAAGAACTGTTTACATATTAATTATTAGCAAATTCACTGAATCGCAGCACAAAAGAACTAATAACACATGCAGGTACAAACTATCATAACAAATAGTCGAAGCCTCGCAGAACTCCAGATATTCATTGGAACTCAACAAAGATTCATACCAGCTACACAAATGATGGACTATATAGCACTGGGGAATAAAGTTTTAGAGCCTCTAATGATGATTTAAAGTGTTGAGCATTATTTTATCCCAATATATATATATATATTTTGATCAAAGAATTGACGGAAAAAAGTTGCAATTTTGATCACATTACACACTGCCACTATTGAAACAGAGGAAAAACAGGGGATATAACAGTGATCCAGATCAGAAAAATCAGATCAAAATCTGGAATTCAATAAAGAGGGATCATAATATTCTTGACATTTTCACTGATTTGAGGAATACCCATATCAGATTTCATTGAATTATGGGAAAAAAGAACAAGATCCGATAAAAAAGAGAAGCAAAGTCTATACAGTTAGACTCTGTCTCTCTCTCTCTCTCTGTGTTTCACTAGTAGCTAGCTATTGAGTAGATGATTTTTTTTCTGAAGAGAGAATAAAAATTGAAGACATGGGTGTGTTGTATTACACTTTGTTGTTGTAGTTAATGATGGAGATGAAGAAGCCAAAGAGGAAAAATTTAGAGAGAGAAGTGTTATAATTTTTTTTTGTTTCTCTCTCTAGATGTGAAGAGTGTATGTATTTGGAGGAGAAATCCATGCATGGAAGCAAAGATAAAAAGAGGCAAAGGAGAGAGAGCAGCACGTGTACTCAACCGAGAATCCTACGCCAACCACATCTAACGGCTCAGATTTGTCAAATTGAGCATCGTGTGGTTCAAGAACTTCCTACTAAAACTAACTGCTTTGTTCTCTTTAACTATTCTTTCCTTTGTCTTGCTATTATAAAACCCCACAACACCAATTGCAAAGGTTCCACTCTTGGCCCTTCTCACTCTCTCTCTCTCTCTCTCACTATATATACATATATATAGACATATCATTTGTGAGGATAGAGGCGAATTGGAAGGCCCTGGGATGGGAGTGGAATGGGATCCATCACAATTTTCTCATCTAGAATGATTTTCTCCCACCTGAACCTCCTCACAAGGTGGTGCATGAACACAAGTATTTGAACTCGGGCAAACTCCCTTCCGGGGCACATCCTAGGTCCTCCACCAAATGGTACAAACGTCGAAGTAGCTGGTCCACTTCCTTCGAACCTCGAAGGATCGAATTTTAGAGGTTCCGGAAAAACATCAGGATTTCTATGTGTGGTGTTTGTACTCCAGTAAAGCTGTGCCAACAAACGAAAATGATTACCGACGACTAATTTTATGTTTGTCTAATTCATACATGTAAAAAAAAAAAAAAAAGAAGGTAAGACTGCCTGCATCTACATCTTTAGACTCGAAAAAGAGTTAATTGACTTGCATATATTTATTTTATGTATACAAATATATATATATATATAGCACTGGGGAATAATTGTTGAATTATTTTATCCTCTCTGCAGAGTCCCCCTCATCAAAGTGTTGAGCATTGTACAATTCACTTCATAACCAAGCTTAATAGTCCTCCCAAGAAGAGAGAAACCGAAATCAACCCGGTTCAAATGGCATTAACAATTGATCAAGATGCCTAGACTATATGTGTTTGGCTTAGCTATTCTTGAGGTCTCCAGGTGATTAAGTAAAGAAATGGCAGTGGGGTTATACTTCATTGTGACAATGGACCCTATCAGTTGATAAAAATGGGAAATTGAAGGAAGAGGTTGCGGTTGAGACATTTTATCAAACATGGAGAGTGCATCATCAAGATTAGTGAAATCAAATCGACTTGTTTTTCTCATGGACTTAACAAGCCGGGTTCGAATACCCATAATGTGATGGGTTTGATCTGTAGCAGTTTGAGAATGAAAAAAGAAAAAAAGAGACCTAGAAATGACGCTTGAAACTGAGAAAATGAGACACAGAGTGAGAGAAGTTATGGAGCTGCAATACCACTTTATGGAGAGACAAAGCATCAAGACGCCAATAGAGAGAGAGAGACCGATAACTGAGAAGAATCAACAGTAGACATAAACTAATTTTTATTTTTATTTTTATTTTTTTTAATTTGTGCCACAGTGCCAATGCACGTTTTTCTCAGATTGAGCATAACACACAAAATACACAGATAGAAAAACAACATTAGAACCCTAAATTTCAGAACATTCCCTTTTGCGGTTTTCTATTTTCCCTCAGTTTTCTCAGCAACCAAACAGGCAGTAAAACTAGAAACTGAATATGGATATACAGAGAGAGAGAAGAGAGAACACACCGGTAATCGATAGGCGCTGGGCCTTCAAATTCGCCGTTGAGATTGGAAGGGCGAGAACAGAAGCTTCTAGAAGGGGCTGAGATTGGAGGAGTATTAGCAGAATTCGAAGCTTCTAGAAGGCGCATAGAGGAATACAGTAACGATCTGTGAATCGATGACGAAGAAGAAGATGGTGAAGGAGGTTTCACAACTCGTAACAATCTTCTCAGCAGAAGCAACTTCACGGTAGAAGAATAAGCCATTTTTGGGTCAACAAAACCTCTTCAGCTTTGCTCTCTTCTTGTTATAAACTTAAATGTGAACCATGGGCTTGGCCATATATTTGGTGTTGGACTGTGATGGGCCTCATTTATATTTTCTGCAACCTTTAATTTATTGTAAATTTAAATTATGGTTTCTTTCAATTTCGTTGCCTACACTTCCGATAACTGTTTATTTTTCATGCCCTATTTTAATTATTCGTCATTTGAATTCCGCAATCGCACACCTTCATTTCTTTTATGTTTTTTTTCTCACTTACCCAAAAGTCTCTTTGTTGAAACAATCAGAACTCTTCACGAGAGTTGAGTTATTTCTCGTAAATCGTCTTGATTTTATTCTCCATGTTCAAAAGAGACGAAGACTCGTTCCTTTTGAACCGGTTAAACTCCGTCACCAGTTCTGTCACGCCCACATCTCATGAAACAAGAGAAAAATCGGCCGAGCACCGACCGATTATTTTTGGAGCAAACAGCCATTAAAGAAGGTGGTTCGAATGGATCAAAATTTTGAAGCCCTACTAATATATTTTTTCTTTGAAATCTGCACACGCATATATATATATATATTTATATATTTTTTGTCTTTTTCATTCAATATCACAGCAATAAAAGACATCATTTAAAAAAGTTAAATTTTCCAAAATAGACATATAATTTGAGACAGAGGGAGTATTTTTTTTTGGCAATCTTGTTGAAATCAAGAAAAGAGGAAGAAGGTTTCCCATAATCGGTGTTACAAAAAAATTCCAGAAAAAGAAGTGGGTGTTGGAGAAAATTGAGTCGATGGGCTTGAATTGGGGTTTTTGAAGTTTGGTTCTCATGGTTTTTGGCCTCGTCTTTGTTACGAGTAAACTGTTAAATTAAGACCCTGTTTGGTAGGTGGTTATGGTTCCACCTGGTCTGGTTTGGTCTTGGTTTTCAGGGACTAAACCATGTTTGTTTGGACTGGTCTCAAAATTTGGAATCAAACCAAATAAGATCAAATTAAACCAAATGTAGTGTTTTTGAAATCAGTTTTTTTTTTTTGTTCCACATGGTCTAGTCTGTTATTGGTAACCAAAATCAGATTTTTGAGACCAACGATTAAGACCACCAAAAATCAAAATTGAATAAAAAAAATAATAATATGCAAAATAAATTAAATAATACATAAAAATAAAAAAATAATAATATGCAAAATAAATTAAATAATACATAAAAATAAAATTAATAAATTAATTAAATAATATATAATTATAAATAAATTAATAAAATAAATTTAAAAATAAATAAAAATTAAAAAATTAAAAATAAAATAAAAAATGAATAATAAACAAAATCAATTAAATAATACATAATAATAATAATAAATGAATATAATAATTAATAAATTAATAAAATATATTTTTAAATAATTAAAAAATGAATAAATAATAATAAGAAATTAAATAAAACATATTTTAAAATAAAAATAATAATAATGAATAATAAACAAAATGAATTAAATAATACATAATAATAAATAATAATTAATTAATTAATTAATAATAATAATAAATAAATAAATAAAATATGTTTATAAATAATTTAAAATTAATAAATAATAATAATTAATTAATAATATAAATAAATAATAAAATAATAATAAATGAAATGAATAAATAATAAATTAATAGAATATATTTATAAATTAATATATAAATGAATAAATAATATAAATAATAAATTAATCAAATATATTTATAAATAAAATAAAATAAATAATACATAAAAATAATAAATGAATATTATAATAAATAATAAATAATTTTATTTTTTAAAAGCGAAAATATCACACTAGATCGCTTTACCAATTATGGTATGATTCAATGTTTGTGAGACCATGAGTCCATGACCATCAGACCAGATCGCTTGCCAAACAGACTTTTAAGTTCAGGATCTAAACAATACCATACCATATCATAACAGACCGGACCACACCACACCAGACCACACTATACCGCCTACCAAACATGGCCTAAGGAATTGGGTGTTCTCCTAGATCTAAGTAACAAATTTTTTTTTTTACAAGAATATGTGATGAAATATATATGAATATATTATATTTATATATTTCTCGTCTTTTTTAGCATTTATATTTTTTTTTATTGATATATATATATATGTGTGTGACTGGTCGGAAAAAATTTGTAATTACTAAATAGATAAACATTTATCTTGTTTTTAATATGGTAAAAATTTATCTATTTCTAGTCTGTTCAATATTTATCTTGTTTTACATGGGTAATTTATATATATAGGTTTTATAATTTGTGTGTGGCACTGTGGTTGAATAACAAAAAAAATATTTTATAAGTGAATGGAGGGGGTGTAATTAATAAAATAAAGTAAGCAAATATTGTCTTTGTATCTAAACAACAGCTTCAGGGGTAGTATATGCATTAAATAAAATATTTTTATTGATGTCAGGTCTTGATTAGACTTGAAAGTGACATGAGGTGTGTCAGATAAAGTAAGGGGTGTGAATGATGATATGCAAACGTGAGAGAGTCAAAGTTGTTGGCCACATATTGACACCTAGAGGGGGGTGAATAGGGTCAATGACAAACTTTGAAACTTTTTCGGTTTGACTTTATTTAGAGAAATATATGCATCACAAGACTCTAGTCAAACACTTAGTGGTTCATATAATCTCTTAAGTGACTTTCACATTTCATACTTGTAATCATGCATTAGTAATTTATACAATTGAATGCATGCATCATTGATTCAAGTAAATGTGAATTGTTCTATTAACCAAGTAAACAATTCGACCAAACAAGTTGAAACACTTATCTCATAATGATAATACATGCATTATGGATTCAAGTAGCATATGAACCAATTTAAGCACCAAGTGAATATGTTATTCAACTAAACATGTAAATCACTTTCATCATATATAGACTTAATGTATAAAGTGTTATTTGTCATAAAAAATATATTTGTAGAGTTTTTACAAAGTGATTAAATATTAAGAACACACATAAACCCTTAAAGAGAATGTTGTGTTGAATATGCATTTTGTCAAACACTTGGTGTACATACGGAATTTCAATGATATTGTGTTGTGGAAGATGTATTTTATCAAACACTTAGTGAACACTTATATCTAATTGTCCAAGAGTAGATATGTTATAATTTACATGTTATCTAATCAAGTTCACAATTTAATTCATTTCAACTATGCATTTTCTAACCACTTCGTTAATATACTAACACAAACAATTTCATAGCATTTATATATATAAGGCTCAAGATTATAAATGACAATTGCTTTTATGTTATAGCAAACTAATGAACAAGTAGAGAATTTATAATCTAAGCTATAATCAAGTTCACATTGCAATTTACTTCAACCAAACATTTTCCCAATCCCCTCATGAATATTTAAGCACACACAATTTTCAAGCATTGATAAATAAAGCTCAAGATTGAAATGAAATTGCTTGTAAAGTAAGGAATTAAGGGATAGAGAAAATGCAAACCAAGACACCGAGTTTTTACATGGTTCAACCAAAGTTTTGGTCTACTCCATGCCTTGAGAAAACCTCTCAAGGATTCCACTATCGTGTTTTTCTTGCGGGTGAAAAACAAACCCTTACATGCTCCTTCTTCCGGGTGAAGAGCCAACCTTGCTCACTCTTGCGGGTGGAGAGCCAATCTTCGAACACTCTTGCTTCCAGGTGAAGAGCCGACATTTGCTCACACTTGCGGGTAGAGAGCCAACCTAATCCTCTCTTTTTAAGGTAGAGAAAAACCTTTACAAAGCTTCAACAAGCCCATCCCATGCCAAGACAACTTCTTGGTCTTTCACTCACAAAGAATAAGAATGGAATTTGAGTGTACAACATTTTATCTCAATAGATAGATATGAAAATTCAAAGTTCACTTCCTCACATACTTAGAGTCATAAATGAAATAATCAAATGAAAAGCTCAACTCAATATGTGGAAGAATGAATCACAAGAAGATGATATGAGTGATGCACAATGGTGTGATTCATAATAGAGAATTTTCTACCCAAATATGAATTTAAAAATGAAGCACAAATGGTAGATTTCAATACAACTCCTATCCCTCTCTTCTTCAACCTCTTTTGGATCATATATGACATATATATAGAGTAAGAAACAATTCTAGCCGTTTGGGGGTGTTTTGGGTAGTTTAGAAGAAGTTTGAATAAAAAAATAGTTGTTGGAAGTCGTTCCAGGCCGAGTCGGTCGACTGACCTGCTTCATCGGTTGACTGAAAAATGTCAAAAAAATTGCCAAAACGCCTCTAGTGGGTTCGGTCGACTGACCATTTAGTGTCGGTCAACTGATTCGGATCTGCTCTGTCTAGTTCCACTCTTTTGGTCATAACTCAAGTTTCGTAAGTCGGATTGAGGAGTTCTTTAGCTTTTTGGAAAGAGGACTTCAAGGTCTTGATTTTAGGATTTTGAATCACTCCATTTAACCCATTTTTGAGTACGATATGGTCGTTTGAATGTGACACTTCATTTCAATCTCTTAAACCGCATAACGGTTTTTCGGAAAATCTTTTGGGATATTTCCGAAATGACTTAGAGACATTCCTATGATGTCTTATAGACTTATTAAGGTCCTTGACATTCCTAAAAATAATATTGAGATTATAAAATAATATATTCATTTAAATAAATTCTCAATATTTGACAAAAGCTTTTCATGATTGAAACAATTTTGTTCAAAGCTTTAATATATGTCTAGAATCCATTTCAAGTTATATGAAATTAGTTTAGGTTTTATGACAACCTCTTTGTTGAGTTCTTTCATAGCTTATGAAAGCTTGAACTAACTGAACTCTAGCAAAGACTATATATATGAATGTATCATCAATGATATTCATAATCTAATACTAATGGTTCAAGGACTCATGGATGACGTAAATGATATGCATGGTCCTATATGCTAATTTGTCAAGAGTTGAACTTTCAAATAAGTTATTTCAAAAATAACTTTACATTTAATCTAACACTCACCCAAGACTATTTTACCCAATTCTTTGATCTTCAATTTCTTTAAGCTTTGGGTTGATGTCTCCATCCTTGTCTCCAATGTTTTTTGAGCTTTAAGCACATTTGCTTGATTTTCTCATGGATTCACTAGCTCTCTTGAGCTTTATCTTGAATCAACAACCTATTAAACATAACTCAAGTAGACATTAAATTCACCACATTCAATAGTTTGTTATCATCAAAATGTCATGTTTACCCATGGTGAAAATCCTTGGGTCAACAAAAGTGATGAGAGAAAAAAACCTACGGGTGTAAATGAAGTTACCTTTTTTTTAAGGGTTAATTTCACAAAACCCCCATATACTATCCAATTTAATCAACTAACCTCCACTGTGTCTACTTTGCCCCCTATACTATTCAATTTCATCACTATGCCCCCTCTCCTCACATTTTAAGTCAAAATACCTAAACTACTCTCAATAGTATAAGGGGGTTTAGTGAAATCAACCCTTTAAAAAAAATATATTTTTCGGAAATAAATTATATTTTTTGCAAAAATTAAAAATTCAAAAAAACATATATATTTCGGAAATAAAATTTTATTATTCGAAAACAATATATATTTTGGACCAAATATATATATATATATATATATATATATATTTATATTGGAAAATGATATATATTTCGGAAAAAAATTTATTTTTTGAAAACAATATATATTTTGGAGAAAATATATATCTTTCGGAAAATATATATATATTGGAAAATGATATATATTTCGGAATATATACATATAATTTGTCAAAAATATATATTTTCCGAATTATTTTAAAAAAATATGATTTTTTTTCGAAAATTAATTTTTTACGAAAAATATATATTATATTCCAAAATATGATTTCTTTCGAAAAATAATTTTGTTTAAAAAATTATATATTATTTTCCAAAATATGAATTTTTTTCAAAAAATATATATTATTTTTTCTTAAAATAATATAATTTTTTTCCGAAATATATATTTTTTATATTTTGGAAAATAATAATTTTTTTTTGCAGAAAAAATTATTTTTCAAAAAAAAATCATTTTTTGGAAAATAATATACTGTATATTTTTCGCAAAAGAATTATTTTTCAAAAAAAAAATCATATATTTTTATAACAATTCGGAAAATATATATTATTGACGAATTATATATATTTAGGAATATATATATAATTCGTCAAAAATATATATTTTCCGAATTGTTTTAAAAAATATAAAGTTTTTTCGAAAAATAATTTTTTTTGCAAAAAATATATGTTATTTGTTTTGCAAAAAATATATGTTATTTTTTCCGAAAATAATATAATTTTTTCTAAAATATATATTATGTTCCAAAATATGATCTTTTCCGAGAAAAATATTTTTTGCGAAAAATATATACTATTATGTTCCAAAATATGATATTTTCCAAAAAATAATATTTTTTGCCAAAAATATATACTATTATATTCCAAAATATGATTTTTTTCTGAAAAATAATTTTTTTGCAAAAAATACATATTATTTTTTCTGAAATAATTCATATTTTGGAAAATAATAAACTCCCTCAAAAAAATATTTTTTTTGCGAAAAATATATATATTTAATTTTGAATTTATAATTTTTGCAAAAAATATAATTTATTTTCGAAAAATAATTTTTTTAAATTGTTGATTTCACTAAACCTCCTTATACTATTGAGGGTAGTTTAGACATTTTGACTCAAAATGTGAGGTGAGGGGGCATAATGATGAAATTGAATAGTATATGGGGCAAAGTTGACACAATGGAAGTTAGTTGATTAAACTGGATAGTATATGAGTTTTTTTTGAAATTAACCATTTTTTTAATTATTTGATATAAACAAGAAAACAAAATCAAAATTTCATGTTTTGCTGTGAAATATTGTTTTTGAGAGATAAATAAAAAATGTGTTATATCTCATTGCGAAGGTATCACAAATATTTTGAGAACCTTTTTCATGTATAAATTTGAAAAGTATTTCTTGAAAAAATTTGCAGTCAATGTTTTAACAACTTTAACACATATTTGAACACACAGAGGAAGAATTACCTTGTCATGATGCTATTGTATTACATTAGGAGATATGACATGAGTCATGGTGTGAAATATCTCCCCATTCTAAAATTAACTTATTTATTTCTTAACTCGAAAGGCATGTGGTCCAATAATCTCATAAAACATTAGTTATAAAAATATATATATATTAAGAGAGAATCGAACTGTTTATAAAATTAAAAATTAAGTATTGAAAATTTTAAGATCTTAATTTTAAATACGGAAGGTTTTTAAGTGGTATTTAAAAAGATTATAATTTTTGATATTTTTATAAATTTTACATCTTCAGACTTCAATGTTAGGTGATGACCCTATCACTTAAAATTTTATCTCGTTTTAAGTGACACTTAATATTTTCAGTGATGTTCAAAAATCTTATCAAACGCACTTAATTAAATAAGTACTGAATCTGTTAAGATTTAAGTGATAAATAAATGTTATCAAACAAAAATATTTCATTGATGATTAAATACATTTGGATATATGTTTTTTTGATCTTTCAACTTGTTTATGCTCATTCAGGTTGCGTTTGGTAACGGTTTGGTGCGGTGTTAGTTTTTGGTTTTGGTTTTGGTTGGGTTGGATTTGGTTTGGTGTGGTTTTATTTTGGTTCCAAACCATGTTTGGTGCATATGGTTTTGGTGTGAGAAAAAGTGATACTGAAAAATCAAACCATGTTTGGTAGAGTTGGTATGGGTTAAAATATATTAATATTAATATTAAAATTAAAATATATTAATACACTAATATATTAATATTAAAATTTATAATATTAAAATATATTAATATATTTTTATTATATTAATATTTTAATATTAATATGTTTTAATTTTTATATTAATATTAATATTAATATTATTGAAATATTAATATATATATATTAATATTATATTCGGTGCTACAGTGATTCAGGTTGCTACAGTACCTGCACCATCCAAAACCATCAAAAAGATGGTTCCAAAATCCTTCACAAATTTGGCACAATGGTTTTCTACAGTAACGGTACCATTTTTTGGCACCATTTTACCAAACATGATTTGATACCATTTTTTTGGCACCAAAACCATATTTTTGGCACCAAACCTGTTTACAAAACAGGCCCTCATTGAATGATGAGATTATGACAATATCTTTAGAGGAGGTTCCTTACTTGCAGTGATATTACAATAAACAAAAGAGTTTTAACGTAGGGATAATTTCACAAAATCCCATATATTATTTAATTTAATCAACTAACTTTCATTGTATCTACTTTGTTTTCTATATTATTTAATTTCATCACTATGCCCCATTCCCTTACATTTTGAGTCATAATACCTAAACTACCCTCAATAGTATAGAGGGTTTAGCGAAATCAAGCCTTTAAAAAAATTATTTATCGAAAATCAATTATTTCGTAAAGAAATATAAATTTCAAAAAAATATATATATTTCGGGAATTTTTTTTTTTCAAAAACACTATATATTTTGGAAAAAATATATATATTTCGGAAAATATATATATTTCGAGATATATATATATATTTCGATATATATATATATATATATATATATATATATATATATATATATATATTCGAGAATGATATATATTTCGGAATATATATATAATTCGTCAAAAATATACATTTTCCGAATTGTTTTCAAAAAATATGATTTTTTTGGGAAAAATATATATTATGTTCCAAAATATGATTTTTTCCGAAAATAATTTTTTTGAGAAAAATATATATTATTTTCCAAAATATGATTTTTTTCCGAAATATAATTTTTTTGCGAAAAATATATATTATTTTTTCCGAAAATAATATAATTTTTTCCTGAAATATATATTTTTTATATTTAGGAAAATAATGTATATTTTCACAAAAAAAAATATTTTTCAGAAAAAAATCATATATTTTTAAAACAATTTGAAAAATATATATTTTTGACGAATTATATATATATTCCAAAATATATATCATTTTCCAAGATATATATATATATATATATATTTCCCGATATATATTCTCTGAAATATATATTTTCCGAAATATATATATATTTTTCAAAATATATATTGTTTTCGAAAAATATTTTTTTCCTGAAATATATATATATTTGAAATTTATAATTTTTACGAAAAATATAATTGATTTTCGAAAAATAAATTTTTTAAATGCTTGATTTCACTAAACTCCCTTATACTATTGAGGGTAGTTTAAGTATTATGACTCAAAATGCGTGGGAGGGGGCATAATGATGAAATTAAATAATATAGGGAGCAAAATGGACACAGTAAAAATTAGTTGATTAAATTAAATAGTATAGGGGGTTTTGTGAAATTAACCTTTTAAAGTATCAATAGAAAAGGCATAAATTAACACCCCGTTAATAGTTTGTGTTTAGAAGGAAACATAGAATGATTATCTAATTCTTGAGGAATACAGCAACGTCTGGTCATCACCACTAAATTAAATTTAAAAGCTAGTGCATAGAGAATAAACAAAATTAGTAAAAGTAATGTAAAATTCGATGCCAAAGCAGGAGTGTTAATTGAAAGCATTGTACAACCAGCTTAATTTGAAAATGCTTGCCAACCAAACAATTTTCTATATTATTAGTTATTATCTAAACATATCGAATAAATTATCGGTTAGGCAATCAATATTGACAATTTCTGTAGCTATTTATAGGGAATAAATTAATATAGTTGTCTACTGTGTGAAAAGACCATCCATAAGGTGACTTAAAAAAAGGAAAATGAAAAAATCACATCTATAGTCTATGGTTTCAAAGATGCAATAAAATAATACATCTACTCATGAATTTTTTTTCTTGATATACAAACTTAAATATTTGACAATGTAGTTTTGGATATTAAAGTTTTAAGTAAAATTTGTAATTTTAGTTATAAGATAATTTTTGTGCAAAAAATATTAAATAATAATAGTAATTTTCTTCCCAAAAGATATATCCTATTATAAATGGTGTTTAATCTGTGAGGTGAATTTATGTCCACAGTTTTAGGCAATTATCAAAAAAACAATGCATTTAATTGTTATGCCGGATCATAACACTAAATACATATCACTATTAAATGAAATATTATAGGATTCAAATATATTTATGTGAATATGGATTCACTATCCTAATTTTATCTATCAATTTGTGCAAGAAACATTTTTTTTTTTTTATCGTAGAACCTACCTCTATTATAAATTTTGATGAAAATTCTTTTTTCGTTGGTCCACTCTATCAAATTTTGAACAGATTGCCTACCTTAATTTCCTGTCATATACGTTAATTGCTAATTGCAGTAGCACAAATTATTAAATGGACTTTCATTTATCTACTAAAATTTATTGAATTCATAATTTCATATATGATAAATGTTTATTTATATATAAAATTTTGATTATATGAAATTATGAATGACAAGTTCGTAGATTTAAGTATTATTTTAATATTATATACATATATAATTATGAAGTCAATAAGGGTAAGCTTAATAATTTGACTATGCCCATTATGAGGATATTATCAAGTGATAGAGGGGACCATTGTTACCATAAATTAATCATCAAAGAGGCAACAACAGAGAATATTTTTTTAATAAAAAATGATAATAATCGGAATTTTATGATAATTATCTCTTTTCAATTCACATGCAAAAATTCAATATTGCTTGGTCAGAAAATAGCTCGTCACAATCCTCAAAATGAACCGCCGTGAGTTTAGCAGCTCTGCTCCAATGGTGCTGTAGTTTTTGCACACAAAAAGATCCGTTATAATTTCACTCGTTTTGGACCTCTCGTGTGGTCGGTCATTGAACACACGCTCTCTCTCTCTCTCTCTTCATTTATACGCTATTGTACAACCAATACAGTCCGTTCCTTTTTTTTTTTTAATTTGCTATCAGAAAATTATTTATTTAGAATATATTACCAATCCAATTATTAATTTCATTTAATTTGTAAATCAACTTAGAATGATTGAATAAAATCAGAACCGTCGATTCTCCTATAAAAAATTACAGCCAAGCGTTTTAAATCTCTCCTTAGGGTTAGCGTTCAAAACTTGTGGTTTCACACGCCTTTTATTCACAAAATTCAAAACAAAAACAAAAGTAATTTCTTTCTAATTCGTGAATTTCTTCAGCTACAGAAGAAAAAATGCAATCTCCTAGAAACGAAGAAGCTACATCGCAATCAGGATAAAAAGAGGTTAGATCTCTAAACCTTGCTTTTTTCATTTATTGTATTACCTGATTGAATATATCTATATCTATATATATACATGTGTAATTTATGTTCTAAACTTGTTCCACTGCTTTCGGTAACTGTTGCAATTTTTCATCGTCTGTACCTTACGGGAATTGATTTTATTTTTTCCCCCTCGTTTTGGTTAATTTTGGTTCAAATATTAACATTTTGTTATTCTTAATGGAATTATTGATTTGATATTCTGTTTGATGATTATGCAACTGGAACTTATGTGTTTGTGATATATATATATATATATATGTGTGTGTATATAGATATGCGTGTTTGTTGAATTGTCATCTTTATGTAGTTGTATTTGTTTGAATTATATGGTGTTTGTGATCTGTATAAAGAATAGGGTCTTTTGTTAAGTTGAACGTGATTTGCGCGTATTTTAGAAAAAAGTGTTTGTGATTTTCATACCCAAACTGCCAGGAATGTTCCTACCTTATGTAGAACAGAGTTAGTAGTTGTTATCAATTTGGTGTCTTATTTATTATAGAATTATAATTTCTAGAATAGAGTTAGCAGTTGTTATTAATTAGGTTTCTTATCTATTCTTGATTTATAATTTCTGTGTTGGTTTCTTTTGAGATTAGGTTTAATCATAGTATAGGGTTTTCGAAATATGTTAGGTTCCTCATAAATTTATGTTAATATTTGGAGTTAAATACATGTACAACTGAGAGCAGATCACCAAACCAATTATCCATACAATATCAGATTTCTCCTTTATTTTGTGGATTCATTATTGAAGGTTCATAGCTTCTGCTTTGTCACTTACACAATACACACACTATAGATTTATATATATATATATATATATCCAAGTATATTAAAAGAATAGCAATCATTGTTGATATGTTACTAATGGTTGTATCTATATAATATCCATTTATACTATGTCATTGTGGATTTTTTATTTTATTTTTTTAGGATCTTATAGCATGCAGGGTTGTACTGCCTGTGTAGGATAACTGCTCTCTCCCTTGTGATGATCTATTGGCAGTCAAATAGAGCATTTCTATTTTGCCCTTGATGGTTGTGTATTTGCTAGTTACTCAACATTTGTTGCATTTTCACGGAAATAGTCAGAATTGCTTGGTAATTGTCGAAAAAGATATTGGAAATAGCAAGAGTGAAAACTGTATTTGTAGACACTTCTCAAAGCCCTGAAAGCAAAAAACACGTGTAACGGCATTTACAAGTAATAACTTCTTTTAAAAAACTCAGCTCAAGAAGGGTCTCAAGAAATTTCAAAGGCTTTTCAATGTTTCAATTGTTTAGCTGTTGTTTATAGAATTCAAAAACAACAAAAAACTGATTTTCTTGAATACTTTCACCATTTTTACTATCTGAAACTTTCAAACTGCATTTTGAAACTTGAATCTAACATGCTGGTGTGCGAAATATGGAATCGAATTTTGGATATAGATCAGATTTTGCATTTTATTTTTAAGTTTCTGCTTTACATCTAACATAAATTTTATGTTTTATTTTTCCCTTTTCCATGATCAGGCCATCTTCCCTGAAGCATGCTAAGGTTTGGATATTTATAGTTGCTAAAGATTCTCATTCAGTCTGGCCGCTGCAACAAAGTTAAACTCTTCTCGCACCTCTAAGTGGGTGTGGGTTAGTAATGAGGGGGTGATTTTACTTTGTGTTCTGAGGAGATCAAGATCATCACACATCTGGAGGTTGTGTCGTGTTTCAGAGGGTTTGTCTCTTGATTATGGCTAAGGTCACTGTTGGTTGAGTTCCCAGAAAAAAGAGTATTTGGCATTTGAAAGAAGCTTTAGTCGATTTCAATTAGATGGTTAGGTTTTCATGTTTCAACGCTCATATAAACTCCCACAAAACAAAAGTGAGTGAAAGAACCATTGAGGTTATTTTTTCATTTGATTATTAGGGTAGTAGCAAATGGCTTTTGCTGACTATGTGTATCTGTCTGTTAATCAGAAAACAGTTCCAATGTCTGTTGAAGCGATGCAGAAGACCTTGCAAGATAGTTCTTTAAAGCAGAGCCTGAAGGACTTTCCTAATGCTTCAGACTTAAACCCGATACATTTGAAGGAGCAAGAAGATATTGGTGTCAAATTCGACAGTGAGAGGAACACAGGGATTCATCAGACTGGGTATATTAAAAAGAGCCTTTCTCTAGGAAGTGGACTGGAAAGAAAGGGGACGATTTACGCTGGCAATGATTCAGAGGATGGGGCAAATCGTAGATTTTCTTGTGATGATTCTCATGGATACAATGGGTTGGTGGTGCCACTTTGTGGCAAGGATTCAGAAATAACCTTGCCTAATCAGTATGAAGAAGCTCTGCCCTTTGATTATTTTCATGTAAGTTCTGATTTGGTAAACAATGACTCAATCTTTTCAACCGGGGATGTGCAACAATCGGAAAAAGGAGGAAGCGGAAACTCTGATAGACAATCTTTTGACGAGAATGCTGATAAGTCTAGATCCCACATGCCTCGCAGTCCCCCTTTTATCATAAAATCCAGTTCTTTGCCCAACATAGGTTTGTTGGGCGGCTCTTCTTCTCCTACATACCTGGCATCTTACTCTAGATCTTCTGACGATCTTCAAATTCTAGACTCGAGGCGGAAAGAGATGCTAGCTTATGAGATAGGTGCACAAGTGATACAAGTCCCGAGAAAAGACAATACAGTATCGAACAATGACAAAAATAACTGGGAAAACCCTGCTGATGATGGTTGTGATTCTTGTAACTATGTTGGTTCAGCAAAAGACTGGATAATACCTGTGATGGATGAAGATAACACGGTGAAAAACCTTCAGGGAGAATCTTCATCGCGCCAGTGGAATGAATTACCAAGCAAGGATTTCAAGATCAAACGTATTGAGGATTGGGTTATTGATCTTCAGCATTGCAGCCCTTTAGAAGATACTGATGAAGTATCCACGTTTAACGATCATCAGGTAGAGAGAGGTTCCGCTGTCTTGGATCATCTGGATGTTGCAAGGTTTGATGGTAAAATCATCCCAGGAATGGAAGCAGTTAGGAAATATATCTCTTCTCTGAGTGCCTCAGCCACTGCGGCTCAGCTAGCAAATCATGGGTTGGTGGTGATCCCATTTCTCAGTGCCTTTGTAAGCCTAAGGGAGCTTAATTTATCAGGCAATGCTATAGGTTTGCATCAATGACTACTGTGATTTTTTGCTGGATTAAATTATAGTATTTTCTGGAAGAGGATTTTAATTATTTCCGTTTCCTTCTTACTGATGTACTCCTTCCCTTTTTTCATAGTGAGGATAACTGCTGGTGCTCTTCCCCGAGGACTCCATGCTTTGAATCTGTCAAAAAACAATATCTCCACCATTGAAGGTTTGCGTGAACTTACACGACTTCGTATACTCAACCTGAGCTACAACCGGATAGTCAGAATTGGACATGGTACGAGTTTTGCTGAAGTGCAAATTTTGCAGCTCTTTTACTTTGTTTTTTGTGTTTATCTTTATGTTACTAATATTTGTTTTTAAACTGCTGGATGAGAGGCTATTACTCTAATATTGCATTTAGATGGTGCAATTGCAACACTATATGGAAGATGTCTTCAGTGCTAGGTTTTGCATAAGGTTTGTTGTGGCCTGCTGAAGCAACTCATGATGCATCTCCCCTCACCATTTGATACCAACATTTTGCTTCTGATGATTGTTCTGTTCTTTCGGACTTGATGCTTTCCCGCCCCCAAATTAATTTGTTGTTTATCCTCTGGAGTCAATCAACTCCAGAAAAACAACATTGCCTCACCCATTTCATCTTTCTGGTCAGGGTTGTCAATTACTGAAAAAAGGAGAGTTTGACAGGATAAGAGATAGCAATTATTAGGAACTTTAGCTGAACTCTAAACTCGATCGAAACCCTGATTTGTTAATTGCTTTGTTGGATGATTATTGGAGATGCATACTAGATTTTCATTTGAGTAATAATTGGAGATACTTGTTTCTTTCGAAATTAGTATGATAATATGCTGGCCCTTAAACATAAAATCATGGTCTGGCTACTTATAGATCAGCCACTGATGTACTTTCCTCTACTTATTTGATAGGCCTAGCTTCTTGTTCCTCTCTGAAAGAGTTATATTTGGCTGGAAACAAGATTAGTGAGGTTGAAGGTCTTCACCGTCTCTTAAAACTGAATGTCCTCGATATGCGTTTCAACAAGATCTCGACAGCCAAATGTTTGGGCCAACTTGCAGCTAATTACAATTCCTTACAAGCCATCAGCCTGGAAGGAAACCCAGCCCAGAAGAATGTAGGAGACGAACAACTGAAAAAGTATCTGCTCGGTCTCCTTCCCCATCTGGTTTATTTCAACAGGCGGTCCATTAAAGCTGGCTCATTGAAAGACACAGCAGATCGATCAGCTCGATTAATTATGTCTACCCATCAGACTGATCGCGGACTTAGATCAGAACACAAGACTTTGCGGAGGGGAAGCCATGGTGCTTCTGCTCATAAGACGCTATCTTCATCAATTCATGGTCGTAGAAGTCAACCCGTGGATCTACCAAAACAGGCCAAAAACAGGCATGGGCGCCTGCCCCCTATTGGGACTAAACCAACACTGAGCAATCGGCATCAGTTTTCCGACATCAGCAGCAAACTTGTGAGCTTCAGACCTGAACTCTCTATTCGGAGGACTCGAAGTGAAGGAACTTTGGCAGCGCTTTGAGGATTCTCATGCTCTGCATATGAATTATATACTACTCTCCAGTTTTTGTCGGTGTCCGATTGTTACTGCCCTTCTGTAGTGCTAAATCTTCCATGGGCATACAACATTGTTAATGCCATTTCTTTTTTATGCAGCGTGGCTTGATGATGTAGTTTATATGGATTGGGAAAACTGTAATGAGCCACCCCTCTAATCTTTTTTTCCCCTTTGAATAATTGTTTGGTTTTTAGTGTCTGAAGATTGGAGTTCTGCATTATTTTCTGAAATCTTTCTGGTGTTCTACTGTTATGTTGAAAAGCTTGGACACAGAGGTCATTCTCTACGCATGAATTGCCGAATTAAAAATTGTAAACTAATAAATCACGTAATTTGATCACAAAAGTCATTCTCGGCGCGTGAATAAGTCATTGGTCATTTTCAGCACATGAATTGGCGAATTAAGATTAATAAGTCGCTCAGAGCATCAATTAGCGAATAAAGAGTAAATTCACAGCTTTTAGAATTCACGAATTCAAGATGAATTGCTTTTTACATGTTCAAATAAATGAATCTAAGATCTATGGTTGAGAAAGCATAAATTAAAAAATATTTTGAAATAAAATAGATACATATCTATATATAATAAATTTATTGACATTTTAAAAGTGCTCCGCTCTCAGAGTTGCTCTCGAATTTTTTGTAAAACTATTTTAATTATATTACAAATACTTTAAAGAGCTTGACATTGTTGGATACTTGAATCTATGTAAGCAGTTGTCAACCGAATAAAGGGTTATAGTTTATTGATCCTCAGTAATTTAAATTTTTTTAATTTTATTTTATTATCAATTAATTAAATATTTCATTTTGATAAATCGATAAATCTCAAGAATTGAATCTATATTTAAAACAAATAATCATCCAAAAAGCCTCAAAATCATCACCAGTTGGGAGTTTTTGCAAAATGAGTTCTGAGGAAAGCAAGACGGGTTGCCAATTTGTCACTCCATTCACAAAATTTCTCTTTTTAAAAAAAGAGAATATGTCTGTCAAATAATTGGTAGATAAAAAAAAGAAAAAAAAAGTGTCTAAGAGCTATACATTTGAGGTAAAAGTGAAAAACAAAAAAAGGAGAAACTCACAGTATTGGCAGTTTATATTTGGAGGGAATAAAAGAAAAAGGCTTGGAAATTCAAAACTGAAAATCTCCCGCCAACACATTCACCATGTTCTTCCTCTCGTCTCTCACCTGTTGCTTCAAACCCTAGATTCCGAGAACCTAAACACACACACACACACATACACAAACACACAAACTCGAATTTCTTGCAAGAAATTGTGATGGAGAGCGGTATGATCTCGGTGGATCGGTGGTCCGGCGGCAGTCAGGTGTATTTCCTGACGCACCTCCACGCCGATCACACCAGAGGCTTGTCTTCGTCATGGCAAAGAGGCCCACTCTACTGCTCTCGAATCACCGCCAAGCTCTTTCCCTCCAAATTTCCCCAGTTCGATCTCAAGTTGCTCCGAGTCTTGAACATTGGTTCTTGGCATTCCATCTCCTTGCTCTCTCCCACCTCTGATTCACGTATTCGCGTCCATGTCATCCCCATTGATGCTCATCATTGCCCTGGTAATTTGATCACCAACTGTTCACTTTTTTGTCTAAATGAACTGATGAATTGCTTTTCATATATATGCATATATATATATATATATATATATAAGACATAATTGTTACCTGTTCATAATTAGGATTACAGTTATATTTTATTGATTGTAGTTATATTGATAGGACCGAGCCATAGCTCGCTAGTTAATCGACTAGGTGATATGTGTGTGCAACGCATTTCAGATTTTATTTTTGGAAAATGAAATAATTTCAGTGTATTCACTCTTTATCTTGTTACTGTTTTTTCCACTTAATCATCACCTAGCACTATAGATATAAGTACGTTATTCGAGATCAAGTCATGTTCTCCAGATTCCAATTAAGAGATTTACGAGTTGATACGTAGATGTCAATTTCCTATACAGATACTAAAAGTCGTGAAATATTTCAACTGAATTTCAGAACATCTGTTTAAAAGAGAGTGTATATAAGCCACTAAATTTTGTTTTATTAAATGCTATTCAGCTGCAACAATTCCGTCCTAGTAGAATTTGATTTGGTTATGTGTAACACATCTTGAAAATGCAAATTGAAATTCGCCTATGACTTGCTGCACAAGTTAAGCTTGTGGTCATACTGGAGATTTCCGAAGTGCCTTATTTGCCGAATTGGTCATCTATTTTGTTCTCTCAGCAGTAGCAACTCACATCATTGACAAGTCTTGTACTACATTCTGACAAACTGCTTCTCTAAATATGGATTTGTGATGAGTCTCAAATACTTAACCTACGTGTTAACTAAATGTATATAGCTAGATTCTCCATTCCCCTATTGTTTTGATCTAGTACTGTATAGAAGCTGTACTTGAGTTTGTTTTCCTGCTGTTAGGACCAAGTCCACTGTTAACCACCCATCTTCGAGGATTTTACTTGAGTATTTATATGCTTTAACACGGCCTCTCATGTATTGCCTTCTTTTTGGTCCAACATGTGTAACAATTTTTTAATATGGGTGGCATCGAGGTTGAATACTGGACTTCCTGAGCTGATACCAGGCTAATATCTCATTTACTCTAAAAGTTTAAGCTATTAGAGATCATGTAACTTAGTATTTATATGCTTCACCATCCACTAGGAGAATGATGACTAAAACAATGACTTGAATGTAGTGTTCAGTATCATTGCTTAACAGTAGCATTTTCAGTTGTAATGTTGCTGCTTTACTTAATCTATATGACCATGGTTAGAACCTATCTGTCAACAAACTAATGCTGTGTCATAATGCTTTAATCATTTTCTTGTCCGGGTGCTCACAGGTGCAGTTATGTTTTTGTTTCGTGGAGATTTCGGCCTCATGCTTTACACGGGGGATTTTCGGTGGGAAACAACAAGTAAAAGGGCAGATATTGCAAGGGCCATGCTTGCTAATGCTATTGGGAATGATAAAGTAGACATAGTTTACTTGGATAATACTTATTGTAATCCATCATACTCTTTTCCTTCTCGAGAAGTTGCTGCTCAGCAGGTGCGAGTTTCTTTTTCTTGCAGGAAGTTATATAGATTCCTTTAGCTTCATATAGTTCATTGGGTTTACTGCTGTGACATACGGTTTACATGATCAATTAACCATTTTTTACCAGTACTTGGATAAACCTTGCTTAACCAGCTTGTTATAACATATTGTTGATTTTAGCTACACTGAAGCTTACACAGAATGTACTAGTTCTTGTCTAAATTTTAGTATACTTTCCTTTGGGGTTTAGTCAAGTTAGGGAAGAGAATGTGGTAAAATTCGTAATATGTGAAGTCCTTTTATACTTTTGGAGAAGGAAAGGTAAATAGTGTACTGGACAAGGACTTTCAGGTTGGACTTTTTAAGTTACTGTTTTCTTCAGCAGTCTTAATACACAAGTGGGCGTCGCAGTTGTAGGTGAACTTCTTGTTGGTGGCGGGAAGTTTTTGGAGGTATTGAATGGCTATGGAACTGAAATAATATCTTTTCTGTTTTATTGGGTTATGGGTTTTATTTGTACATTTATAGAGGAAAAGGTGGATTTCTTGGGCTCTCTTGGGCCTTAGTTTTTTCTTTCTGCCTTTTCTGTCTACAAGGTGTGCTCCCTTGTTGAGCACATTCTATATATATTTCTTACATATCAAAAAAGAAAAAAAGTGTTGAGGGCCTCTTAGGAGTATATAAAAATTTACTAATGTAGTATCTGGGAATCTGGTAAAAGCAAACATTTGAATGAGTTGAGCAATTTTTGTGAGAACTATCATAGTTTTCTGCAAGAGGAAGGAAGAAAGGCAACAATTTCATAAAACCTGAAATGAAAATGCCACGGATGCATTAGGTATGCAAGTCATGGTAATTTTTGGGTATAGTTCAAAGACTTATCTTTGAAATATGGTGAAGTATTTCCAGGAAAGGAGAAGGCTAAAGCAGGGAATGGGGAAATTAAGTGTGTAATTAGTTTGGGTTCTTCTGAACATCAATTTGTTTTTTGTTATATGCATGGGAGGGAGGGATGGAATGTATCAAGTTTTAACTTTCTGTCATGAGTCCATCTAAGCAAGGTAAAAAATCTTAAATGGATATAAGCATGGCATGGTGTCTCTCGAGAGCTTGTAGTGATAAGAATTTTTGTAGTTAAATGATTAGCATGGTAGATTACATCTTCATCTATTTGACACTTCGTAATATCAATTGTATGATGGATTCTCACGGTTTGAGGTTTAGCATACTCATTCCTAGAACTAATGTCATGTTTGATACGAAGGAATGGAATGGAATGCTAATTTTATCCATTCCTTTGTTTAGTATGTTTTGTTGAATGAGAATGGTCATTCTCAAGGAATGAAAATCCATTCCATTAGTAAACCTATGGAATGGCCATTCCATTCCTTAAGGAATGGTTTTAAAATATAAAATTACTAAAACAACCCTTTCATATTTCAAGTAAACAAACCACCCTCACTACCGTGTCACTAACTTCTACCACCGTCACCACCATCACTTGCGCCCCCTCAGTCACCACCTCCACCTCCATTTTTCACCACTACTATTTTTGTAGCCTTTCACCACTTTTTCTGTATTTATTATATTTATTACTAAGAGGGGTACTTTTGAGAATTTTTTTAAAGTTCATTCCATTCCTAAAGTGCTTCATATTTACAACCAAACAATAGAATAATTCTCATTCTCATTCCATTTCCACTTGCATTCCATTCCATTCATGCATACCAAACATAACGTAATGCTCTTGGATATTCCCTAGACTATATTTGAGATTATATATGCTGTAAAATATCCAGATTTCAGAGTTTTAATGGTTTCTTTTCTGATGGATGATAACAGGTTGTCGATATTATTGCCTCTCATCCTGAACATGATGTCATAATTGGGATAGACTCTTTGGGGAAGGAAGATCTTTTACTCTACATTTCACAAGTGCTAAAAACAAAGGTCCATTTACATCTATTTATTTACATCTATTTAGGAGAACTTGAGCTATAGTTGTCTCTTAAAGTTTAACTTACCATTGCGTCTGCAGAATAAAGACACCCTCCATGTCATCCTATTTATGTAATTATATGCAGAGACCAAAGTGTTGACCAATTTTGACGCATATATATTTGCTTGAAGATTTGTTGACAATTAAGCAAATTATTTTAGAAAATAAACTATATTTGTTAGTACCTTAATGTCATTTGGTACTACTACTTTGGGTCTTTGATTTACCCACAATATTTTGAAGATTCATATTTTCTTTTTTTGACCTATACCAAGATGGTGTTAAAAGCGTTATAATGTAGTCTTTGTACATTTTACTACCTATCAAACTAATAATTCACATTATTTTTCTATTTTATTATTTACAGATTTGGGTGTGGCCAGAACGCTTGCGAATCATGCATCTTCTTGGATTCCATGACATATTTACCACCAAAACTTCGCTGACAAGAGTACGGGCTGTACCCCGTTACAGTTTTAGCATCGACACACTAGAGGGATTAAATACTCTGCGTGCGACCATAGGAATCATGCCATCTGGTCTTCTATTTACGAGGAAACTCCTCAAAGGGAAGGACAATCTCTTTGCTTCTTCTCCTTCAGTTTCTCGCATTAACAAAAGCGAATTTGACACAAAGGTTGGGACCTGCAAGGATATTAATAATCCAGAGAAAAACTTGAGAAATGTGGAAAGATATCATCAGCACATATATTCAGTTCCATACTCTGACCATTCATGTTTTGCTGAGATACAGGAGTTTGTTAAACTAATCCAACCAACCAACATGAAAGGCATTGTCTCTTCGTCACCTTCATATGTTGACCCTCTTTACTATCTGGGCCACATTTCTTACGCAAAGGAACCATCATGGGGGTTGAATGACCAGATTGGGAAGGAGAGTGGTGATAGAGTTGAAGCTGTCCAAGTGAAATCCTCTGGTGGAAACAGTAGTTCTGCAAAGGAGAAAAGGAAAAGAGAGAACACACAAGTTGATCTTTTAGGTGTTCGTGTGAGGAGGGTGAGTGTATTGAGACGAGTACGACGTGGTGCAAAGATTGCAGAAATTGACCACACTGATTAATCAGTTACATGTTGGTATTGCATCAAATGTATAGGTGATGTTCTATATGATTTCCGGATCTTGAATACGTGTAAATCTGTTGAACTTTCTTGAAAAATGATTGTGCTATAAATCCATCGCATCCCCCCCCCCCCCCCCCCCCCCCCCCAATCCCCCGCTCTCCAACCAACACCCACCCACCGTATACTATGGCTCAAATTTCCCCACAGCCAGTCCTGTTTTGGGATGAGGTATGCTCTTTAAAAGGGTTGATACTTCAGCCAGTGAGAATTAGTTGGTGACGTTGAGGTTTATATATCTTGTTTGAAGTGTCTTTCTCCTCAGTTGTTACATGTTTCGATTAGTATCCCATAGACATTACATGGCACAACGATAGAGTTATAGTTGTTGCTTTGCGTATTACATGCTAGTCCTATGTATAGATTTTGCATTTCAATTTAAGTTCTTACAACGACTGGACTCTGCTGTCGTTTACATGGTCTTTCTGTCTTGTTTTGTTTCTGTTGGATTTCTTTAGTGATCAAACTGATGACTTTGGACCCTGCTTGGATAAATTGGAAGATATTGGCAATAAGCAACGTGCCAAAAAGCTCAGTGGTTGAAGAGTTGAAGGTAATGTGTAAAACTTGCTTTACTTATTATTGTTCTTTTTACATTATTTCCATAGCATGATGGATTTTTTTAAAATTAAGAGGTGAGTTTTTAACTGATATTTACTTGGTCGTAAGAATGCCTTGTGTGATGCTAAATTGCCAATGCACAGGTTGATGCAAAACGCAATACAATTTTCACTGATTGTGCTGGAAATTTTGGTGATATTAAGCCAAGTCTTGAAACTAAAGCATCATTACTCTCGTGCAACTGAGATTTGGAAAATAATGAAGCTAGAGATAACCCTAATGTGGTTTTGAGGATGAATAATGATTGTTATTTTAGTTATTTTTGGTTTCTTTTGACGGTATGGGGTGCAAAGTTCTCTTATTATTGGTCAAATTTGCTTGTTGCTTGAGTGATGAATCCCTGGAATAAAGTGCCACTTCCAACTGTCAGCTAGATGGTGAAGATTGATAGCACTTTCATATATATATATATATAAGTGCTTGCCTGCAGATCATATATATATATATATATATATATATTTATAAGTGCTTTGCCAGCATCTGCATGTTTTTTGAGTGAAAATACACTTTACAATAGCAGTCTTTCTTTAGATTGGATGGAGAAGAATTTGCTTCTCCGTACCTGACTAAATGTCAGTTATGGCCACTTTTGGATTTCTGGTGGATTGAACTTTGAAGTTCTTTAATGGACGAAATTTCTAGAACTTCTTTCCCCCTCGATGACCTCAAAGTGTGAATGAAAATGCCTGCAAGGCTTGACCTAGTGGTAATGTTTTCAAAATGATTACTTTGCATGCGGTGTTATTCCTTTCCAATACTATTAGGTTGGTGAAACTGTTCTGAAAGAGTCAAATACTATGGTCAATTTTCCTTTTCATTTGCAAGGGTGCGATATATATGTAAACTGCCTCAACTTCAAAGTCACCTGAAAATTTGAATTTGCAACAAGTTCTCAATGAAATAAGTTTTGGATTCTGGGGGCCTAATTTTTTTCAATTCCACTTAGTTTCTGGACCTATTGCCCTTGAACATGAGCATAATCTATAAATCAGCCAAAACTTCTGACTTTTTTGCAGAGGAATTTTGAGACTTCGAATTTGTAAGAGAAAGTAACTCGAATTCAATTACTTACTCCACATTTGTAATTTGTTTGGGAAGCCTGATTACATTTCAAACTAAAAATGTATGATGTATGTAAGCAGGCCAATTAACTTTAAGCTAACTGTTACACTCGGATTTTTGTTCCTATGAATAGACGGAGACTCATATTTCTTCCACATTACATATTTTTGTTTTCTATTTGCAATCATTTTCCATTATATTATACTTCTCTTTACAGGATGGAAGCAAGTCAAGACAGAACACGCAGGGCATGTAGAACACAAAAGTTTAAATGAGAAGTCAGTCGAAGTACTGAGGTAATTTTAGACTTCTCTTTGACTATTAGGTGACAGTCTGGTTTGTTTGCCCTTGTGATGATACTTTAGTGACTGCATTGGAGCATCAAAGAATAAGAAGATAAATGATAAATTGATAAAAGATGGATAAAGAAATCACTATACTGGATTATAATGTGTGAGTGATTGCTATATTAAGTGCAGTACATTGTCTTACAATTGCCTTTACGATTAGGGTTTCGCATATTTGAAGCTTGACTAGCCTTTTTCCTGCAAAGTATCAGTTTGTTATACTATTGCTAATTTCAGTACTAGATTCCATCATTTAACAACTTAGTCTCGCATCGCATAGACTTTTTCAAATTTCTGATACTAGATCTTTGTATGGATGAATTTAACATTGACCCCTCAAAATAAAGAAAGAAAAAATATGGGGGGTTCTTCAAAATCAAAACTCAAATTTGCTTTGATACTCTTGGTTTGTATTTTTGAGAACAAAATCAAAAAATTGTAAAAAAATCTGTTCAGTTTTTTGAAAACAAGAGTATTCTGAAAATTCAGTTACAAAAATGACCGTTTTTAGAGAACTCAAATTTATTGTTTTCAGAATTTTTTTTCTGTTTTTAGAATTCTCAAGAATAGTTTTCAGAAATAAAAACCAAACATACCCTAATATTCTTACATTTTTAAAGTCGGGGTAGTAAAGGGTGAATGCTGTTCCTCTTCAAAACTCTTTCTTTTGTTTTTGGAAATCCTTAACTTGTTTGCTTGTCTATCACTTTTTGAGTATATATCTTCTTTCTTTCTTAGAAAAATCCCATTTAATTGAGAATTAATTTCTCGTGAATAAAAATGAATGAAAATTCGCTTATGTATTTTGTACTTGTATTATTGGGTATACAGTTGTTGCTTTCATCACCTACGTTACATATAATAGTAGTATTAGTTTCTCACCAACCGTTTTCCTTATTTAGTGGATAAATCTTGAAAGTTATTTTATAATTTGAAATGAAATGATGCATCAGAATTTCTGATTCAGAAAGGTCTTGTTTTTCAGCTAAAGCTTGTTACCAAAACGGAGAATAAGGGTCGTTTGGGAACCATTGTTTTTGTTTTTGTTTTGAGAACAAAAAAACAAGAACAATTCTTGTTCTTGTTCTTATTTTCTCACCCAAGAGAACAAGAACAAAAAACATGTTTGGGGACAAAAATACACATATTCTTTCACAATTTTTCCTCTCTACCACAATTCATTTTTTTTGAAAAATCTCAAAAAGAACAAAAAAACAAGTTTTTGTTGTTCCCTTGTTTTTTCTACTATTCACGAAAACAGTTTCCAAATTAAGAACAGAACAAACAGTAAAAAGGGTTGCCAAACATGTTCTGTTCTCCTGAACAGTGCCAAAAAACAAAAAACAGAACAAAAACACAGTTTCCAAACGGGGCCTAAGTTCTTTCACATTACATAATTGTCAACTTTAAAGTAAATTGTTGATTGTCATTTTGGGTTTGACACCAGGTGATTTTATGCATAAAAAAATTGCCTGGCAGAATTTTGAAAGTATAAATATTATTAGTGTTCTATATATTTACTTTTTGTCCTCATTTTCTTTTTAGTTTTTTAGGAGGTTTGTGTATCTATGATATAATTCTTAGGGTTATTTATAGTGACACCCCTTGAGGTTTAAGTAAATTACAGGTAGATGCAACGTTTGGAGAGTGCGTTTCAATTGTCCCCTGAGGTTTGAAAAAGTTGACAAAGACACCCCCAACACCTAGGAAATATTCATAGTACTCCTTGACTTTGGATTTGCAATATAAATATTTTTTTCTTTCCTTTCTTGCTATTTTTTTTAAAAGTTGAATATACTAAAATAACCATGACTACATTTTAATTTTTTAAACTTTTGTGTTGTAACATTATTAATCCTTAAGTTAACTATTTATTTATTTATCATAAGTACTTTTTATCATATTTAATATACGCCACTGACACAATTTTTCGGTTTGTCCCTGTGTGTGTAGATTTTAGTTTTTTTTAACTATTAACGATTATTTTTAAATATAATTGTAATACTTGTTAATTAACTTTATTTATATAAATAATTTGAAATAAATAGTGTCTACTTAGAATAGTAATCTCTTCTTATATTTAGTAGAGTTATTAGACAAGTTTTAATTAACTAAATTTCAATAATGATAATATATACATTATATTTTATCATTAGTAACTAATGATTTTTATAAATTTTACATATTTGTCACACTTAAAAATAATTAATAAAAAACTTAACCTTTTGGCACAAGGTGCCAAATGCATATATTCTACAACCAAATGGAACTTTGTCATAAAAATATATATTTTAAGCAACAAACATTCAAAATTGTTGCTAAAAAAATTATTTTACGCAACAAATCAAAAATTTATTACAAAAAACTAATTATTATAACAAAAAAAAAATTGTCACTAAAAGTTAATTAATTTGCACCAAATAATTCGTATAATTTTTTTTTGTACGAATTATATTTTTGTTGCTAAGTTCAAAAAGTTTGCAACCAATTAGTACTTTGTTGAAAAAAAATTTTAAACAACAAACATATAAGTTTGTGGTTAAAAATTGAAATTTAGGCAACAAATTTTTTTTTTGCAAAAAATTAATTATCTACAACAAAATCTTATGTTGTTACATAGAAGGGTATATGCATTATTTTATTATTCAATAATTTTACTTATTTAATCAATTCTTTAATTCAAGGGGCATATGCGTCATTGGGGTGTCTTTGTCAATTTTTTCAAACCTCAAGGGGCAATTGAAACACAGTCTTCAAATAATTTATTAAAATCTTGGAGGTGTCACTGTAAATAACCCTAATTCTTAAGATGAATGTTTATATAAGCTTAACAATTTATAAAGTTCTTCTGATTTATACATGATATGGTATTAGGTCTTATAAATGAAAAATTTATTACACGGTACAATATAGTTGGTTCCAGAAGTTTCATTTTCAAGTACTAGAATCAAAATAAATGAAGATAGGAGGTAAGGCGACCACGTCCCTCTGAACCGGATATTGCCGGTTTTAATAGGATACAGAATGTGTGCTCCTGGATAGAACCTTGTAACATACGCAGGCCACGCACGAGTCTAGACTTTAGTGTGAGACCTGTTCTGTCGGTGTAGACTTTTCTCAAATTGGTGGTCTAGTTTTTTTCTTTGGAATGTGAACCTAATTAGCAAACCCAAATTTTATTGCACGCAAAAATTATATTATTTTATGTGTTAATTAAATTAAACACCAAGACCTTATAACAAAAAATAATGTAATGTATTTTAAGGGCGGACCCACAAATTGTTTGATCCATTGAGGGGAAGGAGGACATGGTAAGTATAATGGGTGATGTTTCGGGTTTTGATCCAAAATTTTAAGTAACTAATATTTTCCCTTATTTAAATTCGTGCAACGCTTTCGTTGCGGTCGAACCACTCTGTTTGTCCACCTTGGACCCATACTTTGGCTTGGGTGAATGAACCCAGACAGGTATTTGGTGTAACATCGAATTACGAAGTAAGTTTGACTCTGATATCAATTATAACAAATAGATATTTTACAATTCAATCAAAAAATTTAAACCAATAAATTAGACTAACATCCACGTATTATAATCACACATATTAGATGGTCATTCATTTTCCCATAACTATTGGATGTAGACACTTCTAACATTAAGTTCTATGGAGGACCTGTGGGTTACAATGACGAGTTATGGGATTAATGTCTTGAAATCAACGAATTGGTCAAATTTACATCACATTTCAGCGGTCAAAGTCACATTAAAACATGGAGAAGAACGGTTGATTAATTTAACTGACTAAATTCATTTGAAGTATCAGAGTTATTTTTTTCCTTTCTTCCAACTTATGTTTATCTATTATATTTTGACATTTATGGAGGTTTAATTATACTCACTAAATTCATTTGAATTATCTGAGCTATTTTTTTTCTTTCTTACAACTTATGTATATGTGTATTATAGTTTGACATTAATGAAAGTTTAATTAATTTATAAAGTATATACTAAAATTACACAAGTTAAAAGATGACGATATAAAGAAATTATGTCAAATTATATATGTAATAGTACTGTCACATCTTGTTATATAATCATGTCTTTATTTTTTTTCAGTGATGGATATGTTAGTAAAAATGTATAGACAAAGTGTCCTACATATATCGACAAAGTTTCAAAAATTAAAAAATAATATAAAAAATATACACAAAAATAACATGCTGAATACACATGTAGATGTATTCATTGAATATCATTCTGGATACAATACTTTTATAAATGCTGAATTATATTCTTCTTCTGTAAATAATGTGCTAACTTTGTTTATGTTTATGTGTATTGGTATTTCATAGTACTTTTAGTATCCAGTAATTGATTAAGAGTGTAACCATTATTTGTTCTTTGTATATTGGTATTAGTATCTCTGTATATATAGGAATCATATAATCAAAAGTTATATAGTGTAGACTTGGACGGGTGAGTGAGATGGAAGAGTTCTTAGGTCTTTCACCATGAGATTTTAAGTTTAAATCCTCCCAATTACGTTTCCGTCTAAGCCACTGGAAGTTTATCCGGTCGTTAATTTCAGGGTCCCGAGATTAGTCGAGGTGCGCGTAAGCTGATCCGGATCACTCTAGTTACCGAAAAGGAAGAAGTTATATAGACAGTTGATGGGTCTGTTTACTAATAGGAATTAATTATTGTTTTCCAATTTATTTTTACTTTTGTCCTTAAGGAACTGATACTTTTTTTTTTGTTTCCTCACTTTCAAAATGATCAAATTTAAAAGTTGTAAATTTGAGACTTTCATATGTTTTGCATAAATAAATTAAAATACTATATATAAATAATAATTAAATTAAATAAATATAAAATTAAATTAAATAATAAATAATGAATATATAATAATATAACTAATAAATTAAATATAAATAATAAACAAATAAAAATAATAAATAAATAAAAATAATAATGAATAATAAATAATAAATAATAAATAAATAAAATATTTTTATTTTTCTTACAAATAAAAATATATCACATTTTTGTTATGCTTTAGCTTATATTTTTTTTCACATATTGTATACATTTTTTACTTGCAATTTTTATCTAAAGTATGCTATTGTTTATGCAATATTTACAAGATG
Source organism: Cornus suecica (assembly GCA_963922005.1). Taxonomy (NCBI): domain Eukaryota; kingdom Viridiplantae; phylum Streptophyta; class Magnoliopsida; order Cornales; family Cornaceae; genus Cornus; species Cornus suecica. The sequence goes on along the minus strand of OY998239.1, from coordinate 86,603,913 downwards.
GTTGATTTTATTAGAAAAATAAAAACTAAAAACAATTTTTTTTAGAAAACATACTTTTTGTTTTTTATTTTTATTTATAAAAAAATCAAAATTTAGTAAATAAGATTTTTTTTTCTGTTTCTCTTACAAGAATCAAAATTATGATTCTACTTCTTAGAAAACGGAAATAGAAAATATTTCCAGTCCGCCCGAAATAATCTCTAACCGATACTATTTTCCTTTACTCATACGTCATAAATACGTGGTTGGCCAGTAATCAATTTTAAACTCCATGGACCCATTATTGGGTTGCCGTCCATTTACTTCTTCCAAGTAGGACTTGATCAACGATGGTGACACCTCTTAGGCTGTGACACATGATATATCACAGCCCATGGCACAAAATAAAAGTCTTTACAATATAAGATTTCACGGTGTTGAATCGATTTCAGCCAATCATAATCTAGGATTGACGCAGTCTGGTGACTACCAAAGTCAAGTCTTTGTTTGACTATTCTTGTCCTAGAGAGCACGTGGTTAGCTGACCAGCTGTATCTCCAATCTCTGAAGTGTCCAAAATGCCCACAGTACTTCATTTACTTTTTCTTTTTTCCTCTTTCTTTGGTATATTCTATATTCTATTTGAGTGAAAAATGAAGAAATTTTAAGTTTGAATTCAACTTGGATTATTATGAATGCCAATATACCATTCCCATTGTCTGTCATTCAATAAGAAATATGAAGACAAAATTTCTTTGAACTAGTTTTATTTTATTTTTATTTTAATATGTGAAAATACAATTATGTTTAATGGTTATAAGTTTTTCCTTTTATGAACTTTTTTTTATGTAGAATAATAAGAGGTCATATAGCCTTATAAGAAATTTTAAAAATGTACTTACATTTAAAATATATATATATCTTATGAAACATATTTCATCAACAAGAACGAGTTAGCCGTTGTTATTCTTTGATAAGGTAAGATGTTGTATTAAGTTCTAGAAAATAAAATATAAATTTTTTTCCAGATAACTATATGACAATATGCTTACACTAATAAATTCAATCAAGCCATATGCAATTTGTCTTTGTAATTATGTCAACTCTATATTATTAATTTGCTTTGACCTTATTATTTTGTACGAGTGTGGCTCATGTTTTCTTTTTTCTTTCAATATTATTATTATTATAGTCCAAGTGACTATAATATTGGTAATAGCATATTTATTCATCATTGATTACCTCATGTCTATGGTGAAAAGGGCAAAACTGTCCAGAAGACAATCTTTCTTTAAATGATCTGAACAATCCTCTTCTCTCTCTTGCTCAACCCTCAGAATATCTTCCTTGTCTGCACAGACTCTCTGTGCAGCCATGGCCACCATAAACAATCCAACCTTCATGCTTTCCCTTTCTCTCCTCTTCCTCTGCTTCTCTCTCAACACCCAATCCCTCTTTGCAGCTGATACCATCTCTGCAAACCAATCTCTCTCTGGTGACCAAACCATCGTCTCATCTGGCGGGAACTTCGTTTTGGGCTTCTTCCAACCAGGTAATTCTTCAAAGTATTACATAGGCATGTGGTATGAGAAAGTGTCTGTTCAAACTATAGTTTGGGTAGCAAATAGAGACACACCAGTCTCTGACAAGTACTCAACAGAATTGAAAATTCTAGATGGTAATTTAGTTCTTGTTAATCGGTCTCAAACACCAATTTGGTCCACAAATTTAAGCTCTACGAATTCGAGTAATTTAGTGGCTGTTCTTCGTGATGATGGTAATTTTGTTTTGGGCGAGAGCCCAAATTCAACAAATCCAATTTGGCAAAGTTTTGATCATCCTGCACATACATGGTTGCCTGGTAGTAAGATTGGATTTAACAAAATTACTCAAAAAAACCAGCTTCTTACTTCATGGAAGAATTCGGAAAATCCGACTACTGGGTTGTTTTCGCTTGAGCTAGATCCTAATAGTAGTCAGTATCTGATTCTGTGGAATAGGACTGAGAGTTATTGGACTAGTGGAGAATGGAATGGGCATATTTTTAGCTTGGTACCCGAAATGAGTTTGAATTATATCTACAACTTTAGTTATGTTAATAATACGACCGAGAGTTATTTTACCTATTCTCTTTACAATCCTTCGATTATTTCTAGATTTATTATGGATGTTTCGGGGCAAGTTAAGCAGCTCACTTGGTTGGATAGTACGAAGGAATGGAATTTGTTTTGGTCGCAACCAAGGGAGCAATGTGAGGTTTATGCTTATTGTGGGGCTTATGGCACCTGCAATCAGATTATTCAACCCTTCTGTAATTGTTTGCCTGGTTTCAGAAGTAAGTCTACGAATGATTGGGATTTGAGTGATTATTCGAGCGGGTGTGTGAGGGATATTGAGCTGCAATGTGAAAGTAACAGTACTTCAAATAGGGCAGAAGATAAATTTTGGGAAAATCCGAACATGGGATTGCCTCAACATGCTCAATCTGTGGCTGTTAGGAGTGTTGCAGAATGTAAATCGGCCTGTTTGAGAAACTGCTCTTGCACTGCTTATGCTTATGATGACAATGGGTGCTCAATTTGGATTGGGGAGCTGTTGAATCTGAAACAACTCTTGCAAGGTGATGTCACTGGAAGAACTCTCTATGTAAGACTTGATCCATCTGAGTTTTCGAATCATAAAAATAATAAGGGAGTTATCATCGGTTCTGTTGCGGGTTCAGTGGCAGTACTAGTCATCTTAGGCTTCATTTTCTTCGTCATACTGAGGCGGAAAAGGAGATCAATCGGAACAGCAAAAGCAGTTGAGGGTCAATTGGTGGCATTTGGGTACAAAGACTTGCAAATTGTAACAAAAAATTTCTCCGAGAGTCTGGGAGGGGGAGGTTTTGGTTCTGTATCCAAAGGGACATTACCTGATTCTACTGTCATAGCAGTGAAGAAGCTCGAAAGTATCAGCCAAGGAGAGAAGCAATTCCGAACAGAAGTCAGCACAATCGGGGCTATCCAACATGTTAATCTTGTCCGCCTTCGTGGGTTCTGCTCCGAAGGGGATAAGAGGTTGTTGGTGTATGATTACATGCCGAACAGCTCCTTGGATTCCCATCTTTTCCACGGAAAGAATTCTAAGGTTTTGGACTGGAAAACCAGGTACCAGATTGCACTTGGGACAGCCAGAGGGTTAGTTTATCTCCATGAGAAGTGCAGGGACTGCATCATACACTGCGACATAAAACCGGAGAACATTCTGTTGGATGCTGATTTCTGTCCAAAAGTGGCAGATTTCGGTCTGGCAAAGCTTTTAGGGCGAGAATTCAGCCGGGTGCTGACAACCATGAGAGGGACAAGAGGCTACCTTGCACCAGAGTGGATATCAGGTGTCGCCATAACGGCTAAAGCTGATGTTTATAGCTACGGTATGATGCTTTTTGAATTTGTATCGGGAAGGAGAAATTCCGAGCAATCTGAAGATGGGAAGGTCAAATTCTTTCCGTCTTGGGCTGCTAGTGTGATAGTGGAAGGCAATGTTCTTAGCCTATTAGACCCCAGGCTGGAGGGAAATGCTGATGAAGATGAAGTCATGAGAATATGTAGAGTGGCTTGTTGGTGCATTCAAGACGATGAAAATAATAGGCCATCAATGAGTCAGATAGTTCAGATCCTTGAAAGGATTTTAGATGTGAACTTGCCTCCGATCCCACGGTCTCTCCAACTGTTCGTTGACAACCAGGAGCATATAATTTTCTTTACCGAATCGTCCTCCAACCAGAGTTCACAAGCACCAAGCAATCCCTCGACTGCTTCGTCTCAGGCAAAGAGCATCACATCATCAAGGAGTTCCAAGTCTTGAAGACCATAGAAGATGATCTTTCGGGGACTTCAACGTTCAGTTAAGTATATATACTCTTCATTTATGCATCATAGCAATGGTTAGAGGTGGCCTTTTGTATTTCCAGTTATATATTTTTGTTTGGATATCTATTTGAAACCTTGGTTTAAATCCTCAGTTAATGATAGGCCTAAGTTTTCTGCGCTGCATTGTGCCTTTCTCGTCTGCAATATCTGTTCATTTTGGCGTATCGAATCAATATAAGTTCCCAGAGTTTGAGGAACTGAAATACATTTTTTTGAACTTTGAAGAAAAAATTATAAACATGAACCAAAAGATCCTAAACTTTTTAGAAATCTCCCCAAGTCTTAAACCACATGCTTAAGATAAAACGAGTTAAGCATTTCCTTTTCATATTGGTCTGATATCTTTGCCCTCCATCTTTCCTATCTGACCCTATATTCATTAGGTACTCCTCATTCATTTTTCATGAACCTATGAAGTGTAAACGACTTCAGCAGGAAACATGTTTCGAAAATGGATGGTATTAGAGTCTATTTGGCTTATATATGTGAAAACAGTTCTCAAAAATTCTAGAAACTGATGTAGTTTTAGAGAACAATAAAGGACAGGTCTATGAAGACCAGCATTTTTATAATTGATTAGTCTCTAAACAATTTTCAGAAAATCGAATCACACAGAAGCTAAACTTCAAATTAATTGATAGTGAAGGTTTTGGAGAGTTCCCAGTGCCCCCACCTATAATTCTTGATCAAACCCTGGTGATGATATACTGCAAGAAACAAATGTGAAGAGCAATTTAAATTTAGGAAAGAGAGGACTTGAAAATTTTCGGAACAACAAATAAATTTCGTATAAATAAGTTAGGAAACACAGGACTTGTGACAATTTTCATATAAATACGTAACACTTGGATGATTATTAAAAGGATAAAACGCCTTTACTTATCTTCTACGTGAAATATTTTTAGTTAATATGTCTAACTCTACTTTTCAAAACTCACGTAACTAATAATTGATGGTGAATCAATCAAATATTAGTAAATTGATTTCCACGTAAAATAAATCTCACACTAACTCATAGACAACTACAAATGAACTATCCTATCCGATAGAGATGAAAATTGTTACAAGTATTGTGGACAAGTTTGACTGTTGAACATTTCAAGTCACAAGAGACTCACAAGACACTTGTGCACTTGGCTCTCACCAATTCATATTCGTAACTCATTAAAACATAGGGCTATTAACAAACAACCCCAATGGTTTTAAATTTTTGACAAACACCCCTGAGTTGTCAAAAAAATCCCTGCACTTTTCTCATCTTACACACAGCCCCCACTCCGTTAGTATTTCGTTAACAAACACCCCATGCCGTTAGAAATTGATATTTTATGTCCAAAATACTCCTAAATTGATATTTTATACTCAAAATACTTCTAAAATAAATTGGTAACTAAATTTAGATTTTTTAATAAATTACAAATTATTATTTTTTAACTAAATTAAGATTTTTGAGTAAATTACAAAAAAAAAATTTGTTTTTTGTTTAAGTTTACTTATTTATTTAAATTTAAATTCAAAATTGAAAAAATATATTACTCTTTCCGTCTCAAATTATAAGTCCCTTTTGGGGAATTCAATTTTTTAAGATGATGAATTTTATTGTAGTATTAGTGAATAAAATACCAAATTTACTTGTGGTCCTACTATAATTATGTGATCGTTTATAAAATATATATTTTATAACTTTAATGCTTGAAGGTTAAATTGGTAAATTAACCAAATTAAGTGATTTGACTTTTCAAAGTGGAAACTTATTTTGGGACGGAGAAAATACAAATTATAAGAGCAAAACCCTTTTAAAATCTATGCATCTATTCTCTTAAAAAAAATTAAAAAAATATTATTTAAAGTGTATTATTATCAATAATGTTTTTTTTTTTTTATATATAATTTGTACTCCTTCCATCCAAAAATAAGTGTCCACTTTGAAAAGTCAAAACATTTTATTTGATTAATTTACCAGTTTAACCTTCAAGCATTAAAGTTATAAAACATATACTTTATAAACGATCACATCACTATAGTGGACCACGGGTAAAGTTGGTATTTTATTCACTAACACTACAATAAAAAGTCATCATTTTAAAAAATTGAATTCCCTAAAAGTGACTTATAATTTGAGACGGGGGAGTAATATTTTTTTTTTTCAGATTTGAATTTAAATAAATAAGTAAACTTAAACAAAAAACAAAAAAGTTATTTGTAATTTACTCAAAAATCTTAATTTAGTTAAAAATATAATAATTTGTAATTTACTAAAAAATCTTAATTTAGTTACCAATTTATTTTAGGAGTATTTTGGGCATAAAATATCTATTTTTAACGGTATGGGGGTGTTTGTTTACGGAATACTGACGGAGCAGGGGCTGTGTGTATGATGGTAAAAGTGTAGGGGGTTATTTGACACCTCAGGGGGGTGTTTGTCAATAATTTAAAATTATAAGGGGTTATTTGTTAATAGCCCTAAAACATATTGAACAAATGTTTGATATAATATTATATATGACAGCCCATATTTATTGGCAATTTGGGTGCATATATGAAGACTAGCATCCATAAGGGTACTTATACTAGAAAATCGTAAAGAGATACAAATAGAGAACAAAATCTCTGATATGAAGTAGAAAATCAAAGAGAAATAAAACAAGAAGAATATTAATAATAAATTTGTATTATTGAATGAATTGTATTTTTTTTGTATTGTAACTGCACATAAAAGGCCTATATATATAGGCTGAGTATACAAACATTTTTAATAAGAAACCGATGTGAGACACACATTAATTGTATTTTGTATATTCCAACACTCTCTCCTCAAGTTGGACACTGAGATCTTCACAAGTCCAACTTGAAACTGAGAAAAAAGTCGTCTCTGAACACATCCTGATATATCTTGCCACTTGACACGTATCACACTACCGAACAAATTGATAGTCACGTACCACGGATAAATCAAAAAATATTGATGCTGAGATACTGATTCCGAGATCTCGGAAAAACCACCGAGAAACACTGAAGTCTCCAAACAAATCAAAAACAATTGAGAAGTAGGGCTCCACCTGTACTAGTAACAACGAATCAGCAGAGGAAAAAATCAGCATGAATCACATAAACGGACTCATAAACAAGGGCTAAAAACATCAATGAACCCGTAAATAAAGGCAAAACCGTGGGAGATTATGACTCCCAAACCCTAAAAGGCGGAAAAAACAAGAAACAATAATTTTGGTGGGGTAAAAGACAAATCACACAAAGAATATAATATATATATATATATATATATCATATAAATATATATTAATTGAAGATTGCTGTTGGAGATGGGATATGGAGCACCATCTCCGGCAGAGACGAAGATAAACGAAAATAACTATAAAGAATCGGTAGATTCTGATACCAACTAGAAAATCATAAAGAAATACAAACTGAGAACAAAAACTCTGATATGAAATAGAAAATCAAAGAGAAATCGATGTGGGACACCCACTAATTGTATTTTGTATATTCTAACGCTGATAACATCCAAATTGAAGCTCCTCAAATAATACTGGCACGTCTTCTCTTAATCATTTACAATAAATAAAGTACCACAACTATCATGAGAGCTCCCTCACGATGAATTCTCCATTTTAACCAATGAATGAATAGAAATAATGAATGATTTCTTTGCAATTTTAACTACAAATCTCAATAAATTATGTCAACATTTCAATAATTAAAAGGGAAGAACTCGTGATTCTGTGATTCTTTTAAGGACTATTATCAGTAACCCCTGCGATTTTAAAATGGATTAATTAATCCCCTTTTATTTTAGAAAACTCCCCTATTGTTATCAAATTATATCAATTTGCCCAATTCCCTTCAATTTTAGACAAAATTATCCCTGAAACTAGAAGGGGTTTACTGATAAACGAATTTTTTTTTTTTACTTATGCCGAAAAAAGCATTAATGCCAAAATAATTTTTTTTGAACTACCAATTAAAATAAAATATATATAAAAAAATTATGTTCAAAATATAAACAAATATTTCGAACTATAAGCTAACGGTCGCATCTTGTTATATAATCATGTCTTTATTTGTTCAGAGGTTGAATATTTAATAGCTGTGGTTTTTTCGTTTAATTATCCAGACGAAGAGTGTTGGATATGTTAGTAAACATGTATAGGCAAAGTTTTAAAAATAAAAAAATAATTTTAAAGAAATTCACAAAAATAACATGTTGAATACACACGTAGTTGTATTCATTGAATATCATGCTGGATACAATACTTTTATAAATGCTGAATTATATTCTTCTTCTGTAAATAATGTGCTAACTTTGTTTATGTGTATTGGTATTTCATAGTATATACATTAAGTACCTAGTAATTGATGAAGTGTGGAACCATTATTTGTTCTTTATATATATTGGTATTAGTATATCTGTATCGGTAGGAATCATATAATCAAAAGTTACAGTAGAGTGGTGGTAAAATTAAAATCCTCTCAGTTCAAGCTGTATAAATGTATTATTTTTCATATACAAGAAAATGGCAGTTGATATATTCTCAACATATGCTAGGGAAAATTACAAATTTATCCATAAAATGGAATATAATTATAAATATAACGAGAGATAAATTGTATTTACAACAAATAACGATAAAATGGAATATAATTATACATATAACGAAAGATCAATTGTATTTACAACAAATAACGAAAGGGTATAATTATTTATATATTACACAAGTTGACTTTAATATCCTTTAAAATTATAAACTTTACTAAATTAACATAACATCACCATCCCTATACTATCTAATTTAATTAACTAATTCTCATTATGTCCACTTTGTCCCCTATACTATTCAATTTCATCACTATGCCCCCTCCCCTCACATTTTGAGTCATAATACCTAAATTGCCCTCAATAGTATAGGGGGGTTTAGTGAAATCAAGACTTTAAAAAAATTATTTTTTGAAAATCAATTATATTTTTTGTAAAAACTATAAATTTAAAATATATATATATATTTCGGACAAAATATATATAATTCAGAAAATATATATTTTGGAATACATATATATTTCGGGAAATATATATATATTGGAAAATGATATATATATTTCGAAATATATATATATATAATTCGTCAAAAATATATATTTTTCGAATTGTTTTAAAAAATATGATTTTTTTCTGAAAAATATACATTAATTTCCAAAATATAAAAAATATATATTTCGGGAAAAAATATATATTATTTTCGGAAAAAATAATATATATTTTTCTCAAAAAATTTATTTTTCGGAAAAAATTCATATTTTGGAAAATAATATATATTTTTCTCAAAAAAATTATTTTTCGGAAAAAAATCATATTTTGGAACATAATATATATTTTTCGAAAAAAATTCATATTTTTTTAAAACAATTCGGAAAATATATATATTTGACGAATTATATATATATATATATTTTTCCAAAATATATATTGTTTTCGAAAAATATTTTTTTTCCGAAATATATATATATTTGAAATTTATATTATTTTCGATAAATAATTTTTTTAAAGGCTTGATTTCACTAAACCCCTCTATACTATTGAGGATAGTTTAGGTATTATGACTCAAAATGTGAGGGGAGGGGGCATAGTGATGAAATTGAATAGTATATGGGGCAAAGTGAACACAGTGGTGGTTAGATGATTAAATTGAATAGTATAGGGGAGTTTTGTGAAATTAACCCTTTACGTAATTAAATTTACTATATTTTTTGAGACCAATATACCCTTATTAACTAATAGTATATTACTAAACTGTCCTATTATTTATTACCTCACATATCTTTTTTACCAAAATATCCCCATCCACCATCCACATGGCTTTCATTCAAGGGTTATTAACAAACAACCCCCTATGGTTTCAAATTCTTGACAAACACCCCTCTGAGGTGTCCAATAACCCCCTGCACTTTTCTCACCTTACAGACAACCCCACTCCGTTAGTATTCCGTTAACAAACACCCCCCTGCCATTAAAAATAGATATTTTATGCTCAAAATACCCCTAAATTGATATTTTATGCCAAAAATACTCCTAAAATAAATTGATAACTAAATTAAGAATTTTTAGTAAATTATAAATTATTATTTTTTAACTAAATTAAGATTTTTGAGTAAATTACAAATTATTTTTTTTGTTTTTTGTTTAAGTTTACTTATTTATTTAAATTCAAATTTGAAAAAATATATTACTCCCTCCGTCTCAAATGATAAGTCCCTTTTGGATAATTCAACTTTTTAAGATGATGACTTTTATTGTAGTGTTAGTGAATAAAATACCAACTTTACTCGTGGTCCCACTATAATGATGTGATCGTTTGTAAAATATATATTTTATAACTTTAATATTTAAAGGTTAAACTGGTAAATTGATCAAATCAAGTAATTTGACTTTTCAAAGTGGATACTTATTTTGGGATGACTAAAAAAGAAAAATAGACACTTATTTTGGGACGGAGAAAGTACAAATTATAAGGGCAAAGCCCTTTTAAATTTTCTATGCCTCTATTCTCTTAAAAAAATTAAAAAAAACATTATTTAAAGTGTATTATTATCAATAATGTTTTCTTTTTATATAATTTGTACTCCCTCCATCCCAAAATAAATGTCCACTTTGAAAAGTCAAAGCATTTTATTTGATCAATTTACCAGTTTAACATTCAAACATTAAAGTTATAAAACATATACTTTATAAACGATCACATTACTATAGTGGACCATGGGTAAAGTTGGTATTTTATTCACTGATACTACAATAAAAAGTCATCCTCTTAAAATATTAAATTCCCCAAAAGGGGCTAATAATTTTAGATGGGGGGAGTAATATAGGCTTTACTTGGTATAGAACTTTGAAAATTCTAGGAAACAGTTTTTTTAAAACAAGAACAAAGAATAGAGAACAGTTTTTTCAGTTCAAAAATTCACTTAGTTAGTAAAATTACAAAACAGTTTTCAAAAAATAAAAATTCAAAAATCTACTTGGTTGCATTTATTATGTAAATAAAATAATTCAAAAGTACAATATAATAAGCTAGGAAATATCAAACATCCTCAAATTATAAGATATTATATTATTTTCATAATACTGAGAACAAGAAATAAATAACACACGTTTAATAAATATTTGTTTCACAAGTTTCCATTAATAAATTAAATATTTTATTAATATATTATATTATTAATCTCAATTAATATATTAATAAAATTATATATAATAATTTATATATTTTTGTCTCATAAACTCAAACTAATATATCAAATTTTATATTAATTAAAAATATTTTAATATTAAATAATGTTTTATTATTTAATATAATATATTATATATTTAATACTAGTATTATATATAATGAATTATATAATTTTGTCTATTCAAACTAATATATAAAATTTTATGTATTAAAAATTATTTTATATTAATTAAAAATATTTTTTATTTAATATAATATATTATATATTTAATAATAATATTAGATATAATAAATTATACATTTAAGCATGGAACGTTCATGTTAGTGAACAAACCCTTGTTTTATTGTTTATGAGAACAACTTTTATTGAATTTGATATTATTGAACTTGAGTTTCCAAAAGCTATTTTACAAAACAACTTGCTAAGTAGGAAATTTTAGTCGTTTTCTGTTTTTTACAACTTAAAGTACAAAAAACTATTTTTCATAGTTCCATACCAAGCAAACTCATATTTTTTCAGATTTGAATTTATATAAATAAGTAAACTTAAACAAAAAACAAAAAAATAATTTGTAATTTACTCAAAAATCTTAATTTAGTTAAAAGAATAATAATTTTTAATTTACTAAAAAATCTTAATTTAGTTACCAATTCATTTTAGGGGTATTTTGGGCAAAAAATATCTATTTTTAATGGCATGGGGTATTTGTTAACGGGATACTAACGAAGTGGGGGCTGTGTGTATGGTGGGAAAAGTGCAAGGGATTATTTGACACATCAGGGGGGTGTTTATCAAGAATTTAAAACCATAGGGGGGTGTTTGTTAATAGCCCTTCATTCAATCACAACTTGTTCTCTCAACTTCATATTATTGTCAATCTCACTCCAAATATACACTAGAGCAAAGATGAAGACAATATGCCCTATCATACATACATATGATGGTGATAAGGTCACTTCCATTTGTAAGCAGAGGTGTTCTTGGAGAGTCCATGCAAGTAAACCAAGTAATGAGGACTGTTTAAGGATCAAGACTCTTAATTTTGAACATAAAAATTGCCTATGGGTTCATAGGAACAAACAAGCAAACTCAAGCTATTTGGCAAATAGATACCTAAAACAGATTAGGTTAAATCCAAACATGAGATGCCAAGCTCGTAGGAGTACCATAGCTCTTGATATGGAAATTGATGTGTTCAAATACAAAGCCTACAGAGCAAAGAAGAGGGCTTTAAGCATGATCCAAGGTGATGAGGCTGAACAATATGCTAAATTAAGGGATTATTGTGCTTTGATCTTAAGTACAAACCCTGGTAGCTGACGGGTTGAGATTTGATGATATTGTGTCGTTGTTTCACCACACCCCGATCAACAAGAATTTATACCTACTAATACTTTACTTAAAATAGTATAGCAATAAGTAGGGTCGAACCACTCTCAACTTGGAACTCGTTTTGAGACAAGGATCCAAAACTTTACTTTTCGAGATAAAAAGAAATCACTTAAAACAACTCTTGAATTTTTTTAATAGTAAACTAAAATAACTATATAAAATTATCAAATGGTGGAAAAAATCTCAAGGGAAAAGAATCCACCACCCGGGTCTATATAAATAATATTATATATTTCTATTGCAAATTCTCCTCCAACCTATTAAACATAAACATAGATATTGGTAGGCATTCCCCGTATTTCCATTAATTGGTAATCACGAAGAATCCTCCCTCTAATGTTTTGGTTTAAATAAAATGTAAATAGTAGTAGGCATTCCCCGTATTTCCATTAATTGGTAATCACGGAAAATCCTCCTTCTATTTTTTAGTGTCCAACCTCTATTGTAAGGTTTTTGTTCATTGAGATTCATAAAATGAATACTCTCGGGACGAGAATTAAACAATATGAAATAAAATAAAAATTATTTATATCTTACCCATGGTGGCTTCATCACCCCCTTGAGAAGAGTTTTAAGCTAGCATGTTGATAAAAAAATGAAACAAGGTAATAGAATAAAATTCCATTGATAGAACAAAAATTACACAAAATATGAAAATGGTACAAAAGTATTCTAAGCTCTCATTCCTCCACTCCCCACTCTCATTCTACATGGCCTCTATATATAGGCATAATGCAACTGATGCATTTAATTCTACATTAAATGTTACCTACTCTCTCAACTACTTCTCTCACCTACTTCTCTCAACTACTTCTCTCTTTTTTTTCTTTAACTCATCACACACTTTCACACGTACACACACACATATATATATATATATATGCATTTATTACATTCTCCCCCACCAATTCTTTCTTTTTCTTCATTTTCATCCTTCTTGCTTTCTTTTTCTTTTCTTTTGCAAATCAACCCCTGCATGAAATAAAAATATATACATATGAGGACATTATGTTAGGTAAATTACTCTATTTTGTGCACTTATCAAATTACCCCCAAACAAGCTTTTGCTAGTCCTCTAGCAAATAAGGAAAAAAAAATAGATAAGTTCACAAAAATGATATATTATTGAAGTTTAACTAAAGATGTGCCACTTTCGCAGGCTGCATTCGATTGCATTTACCATATGCAATAAGGCCTTAAACCCCTAGGTTACCCTAGTGGACGAGCAATAGCCTCGTGAGGGTTTACAGTGAAGATACCCACAAACTTCTTTAGTCTTCATTTTCACGCATTCATGCATTCACACACTCATTAATTAAGCCATGATACAATATATAAGATAATATGAATGCAAATACTCCCACTCACTACCGAACAATAACTATCTCAAATTAATGATATGAACGGTTCCCACTAAAGTAAATAACTTCGTTACTCTCTACTCCCAATCTAGACAACCTTCCGTGTTTTAGTGAACATTCTACTATGGTATGTCAATTTCTCTTCTTCTAATTCATTGATCAAACTTTGCCATTTTTCATAAAAATTTATTATTTCCATCATTCCACTTCTATCCTTTTTTTATCTTTCTAAGCTCCGGACTTTCCAGCGAGGATTTTTAGTCCCGACCAACTGGGCCCGAGCTTCTTCCATAGGATTTATGCTAATTAGTTTTCTCCCCTTTTTACGCGAGCAGTGATATTGGTGATACCAAGGCCCGGTTACTCAGATCGAAGAACTACTTTTTGCATTTCTTTCAAAATAAATTTTTAAATTTCTCCATTCTTTCTCCCCTTTTTATAGCGGCAAAGCTATTTTTTCAACTTCATAGTCAAAGATCAACTGTTTTTCCCATAGTGAATGTGTGCATGTGCTTATAGGTCAAAGTTGTCCTTTTCGGTTTCAATTTCACTAATTCATTTACCTATGTAAAACCACATCACTTCACTAACTCAATCTAATCATTACTCTCATGAGCGGGAATATCGCATCACATACTACTGCTATATCATAAACACAAACTTAATCAACTTATAATGCAAAACACTTATGCATAAAAACAAAGAATTTTTTTTTATTTTTTTATTTTTTATTTTTTATTTTTTTATTTTTACAACTCTATTTGATTAAATAGATATCCTCCCCCAAACAAAAATAACACTGTCCCTAGTGTGTAAAAATACATCTAAGAGACAAATTGGAACAAATTACCGCAATTGAGGTGGAGGTAAGGAGTATAGTCCCTGTAAAGATCCTGGGCAAAAGAAAAGTCAAGTGAGTGGAAATATTATGACAGACGTTACTCCCAAACAAAATCTAAACATACCCAAATAGAGTGAGAAAGAAATTTTGTAGAAAATATTTACACAACATACTGGGTTACCTCCCAGGAGCGCTAAGTTTAACGTCATCATCCAGACGTAAGGGATGTGCTACCCCTAAATGGATCAGTCCGAATAAATCGGATCAATGAGGAGAATTTCCTCAGTTTCAGAAGCTTCAAGTTCTAGGAAAGGCTTGAGGCGATGAGCATTGACTTTAAACAACTGTCCATTCTTAGGGTCTTGTAACTCAATGGCACCATGACTAGAAATGTGATGGACATAATACGGGCCTGACCAACGTGACTTTAACTTCCCAGGAAACAATTGAAGACGGGAGTTATACAAAAGAACCTTTTGTCCTATGAAAAACTCCTTTTTGAGAATGTGTTTGTCATGTTCCATTTTAGTCTTAGCTTTATAAAGTCTTGAACTCTCATAGGCATCATTTCTAATTTCTTCTAACTCATCAAGTTGAAGGGTCCTACGTTGACCGGCTTTATCATAGTCAAAATTCATGGCCTTGATAGCCCAATAAGCACGGTGTTCAAGTTCAACAGGCAAGTGACAGGCTTTGCCATAGACCAATCGATATGGGGACATTCCTATAGGGGTCTTGTAAGCAGTTCGGTATGCCCATAACGCATTCTGGAGTCGAAGACTCCAGTCCTTCCTTGTGGGGTTAACAGTTTTCTCTAAAATCTGCTTAATCTCCCTATTGGATACCTCAGCTTGACCATTGGTTTGAGGATGATATGATAGGGCCACTTTATGGTTGATTCCATATTTGGACAACAGGTTGCCAAAGACTTTATTGCAAAAATGTGAACCATTGTCACTGATTATGGCTCGAGGTGTTCCAAATCGAGGCAAAACCTGGTCTTTGAAAAATTGCACCACAACTCTATGGTCAGCTGTTTTGGTGGCTAAAACTTCTACCCATTTTGACACATAATCAACTGCTAGAAGGATGTAGAGATTGCCAAACGAGGATGGAAATGGTCCCATGAAATCAATACCCCAGACATCAAAGATTTCAACGACGAGAATTGATTGTTGAGGCCATTCATTTCTTTTGGTAATCTTACCGAGCAGTTGACATCTATGACAAGCTAGACAGTATGTGTGGGTGTCTTTGAAAAGGGTTGGCCAATAGAATCCTGACTGCAAGATTTTTGCAGCAGTTCGTTTGGAACTAAAATGGCCACCACATGCCTGGTCATGACAGAAGGAAATGACAGACTCTTGGTCTACCTCAGGAACACACCTACGAATGATCTGATCTGGACAATATTTAAACAAGTAGGGGTCATCCCAAAAATATTCCTTAGCCTTGGCCAAAAACTTATCTTTCTCTTGCTTGGACCAGTTGGAAGGAATTTGACCAATCACAATATAATTGACAATATCAGCATACCATGGTGCATGAGATATCTCAAATAATTGCTCATCAGGAAAATAATCAGAGATGGGAATGGAGTCACTAGTGGATTCAATAACTAGACGGGACAAATGATCAGCGACTACATTCTCAGAACCTTTCTTATCTCGAATCTCAAGGTCAAACTCTTGAAGGAGTAAGATCCAGCGTATCAATCGAGGTTTTGCATCAGATTTGGACAAAAGATGTCTTAACGCTGCATGATCTGTATAGATGATGACCTTAGATCCAATCAAATAAGATCTAAACTTCTCAAAGGAGAACACGACTGCTAGCAACTCTTTCTCAGTGGTTGAGTAGTTGATTTGGGCATCATTTAAGGTTTTGCTAGCATAGTATATGACATGTCGTGCTCTATCCACTTTCTAGCCTAAAACAGCACCTACTGCATAATCAGACGCATCACACATAATTTCAAAAGGTAAGGTCCAATCAGGTGAGCGAATGATAGGTGCAGTAGTGAGTGTGGACTTCAAGTGCTCAAAGGCGGACTTACAGGCATCAGTAAACTCAAATTGGGCATCTTTTGCGAGAAGATGGGTCAAAGGTCTAGCTATCTTACTGAAATCTTTGATGAAGCGCCTGTAGAAACCGGCATGACCTAGGAATGCTCTAATATCTCGAACAGATTTAGGGATAGGTAGATTGGAGATTAGATCAATTTTGGCTTTGTCGACCTCAATTCCTGCACTAGAGATATTATGACCTAGGACAATTCCCTTTGTAACCATGAAATGACACTTTTCCCAGTTAAGTACCAAGTTAGTGTCACGACAACGTTGAAGTACGAGAGAAAGATGGTCCAGACATTGCTCAAATGATGATCCAAAGACAGAGAAGTCATCCATGAAGATTTCTAAAAACTTTTCAACCATGTCACTAAATATACTCATCATACACCGCTGAAATGTAGCTGGGGCATTACACAAGCCGAATGGCATACGACGATAAGCGAATGTACCGAATGGACAGGTGAAAGTTGTCTTGTCTTGGTCATCTGGGTGGACAGGAATTTGATTGTAACCAGAATAGCCATCTAAAAAGCAATAAAAGGCCTGACCAGCTAATCTCTCTAACATTTGGTCGATGAAGGGAAGTGGAAAATGGTCTTTCCGAGTCACACTATTCAGTTTCCTGTAGTCTATGCAAACTCGCCATCCAGTTTGAATGCGAGTAGGAATTAGCTCATTGTGGGCATTGGACACAACAGTGATGCCAGACTTTTTTGGAACGACCTGGATTGGGCTCACCCACTGACTATCAGAAATCGGGTAGATGATATCAGTGTCAAGAAGTTTGATAACTTCTCCGCGGACAACTTCCTTCATATTGGGGTTAAGTCTCCTTTGAGGTTGCCTACAGGTTTTCGCATTATCTTCTAAGTGAATGCGATGTTGCACCACTAGAGGACTAATGCCTTTGATATCATCAATGGACCATGCTATGACTTCCCTATTTGTCTTAAGAACCTCAAGTAATTGGGACTCTTGTTGCTCAGTTAACTCAGAAGATATTACCACTGGAAAAGTCTCAAATTCACCAAGATACGAATATTTTAAAGTCTCGGGTAAAGGCTTTAATTCAATCTTAGGTGGTTTCTTTGCATGTTCAGATTCAGTGGTAACCGGTAAGGACAATGATTCAAATTTGGATTTATACTTGGGGGCTTCAAAAGGTGGGGCAGAGTTTAGCAAATCATTGATTTGGCTAATATAATTAGCCTCATCAAAACTATCACCAAAATGGGCTAAACACTGCTGAAGTGGATCCTCAGGATAAGAATGGTTAAAGGTGTGGGTGATCAATGAATCAATAAGACAAACTTCCTCAACAGATTCTGATTCAATGGGTTGTTTCATCAAATTAAACACATTGACTTCCACTTTCATGTTCCCAAAGGTCAAGGTCATGCTACCATTTCTACAGTTGATCAAGGCATTGGCTGTGGCTAAAAATGGTCGACCTAAAATGATTGGAATTTGCTTCCCTTGAGTTGGCTGAGTGTCTAGCACAATGAAGTCTACGGGGTAATAAAAATCATTAACTTTGACTATCACATCCTCAATGATACCCCTTGGAATTTTTATGGATCGGTCAGCTAACTGAATTCTAACGTCAGTTTTCTTCAAATCAGTCAATCCTAAATCCAAGTAGACTGAATACGGTAGCACATTGACACTGGCACCAAGATCCAATAAAGCCTGACCTTCAAAATTTTCTCCTATCCTACAAGTGATAGTGGGACTACCAGGGTCTTTGTGTTTAACCACAGCTTGGTTTTGTAGGAAAGAGGAACAATGTTGGGCCATGAAGGCTTCCTTAGGAATATTGGTTTTCCTCTTGACTAAGTCTTTAATGAATTTTGCATAAGAAGGAATTTGCTTAATAGCAGTGAGAAATAGAATGTTAATCTGGAGATTTTGAAAAATCTCTAAGATTTCACTGTATTGAGAATCCTTCTTATTGTTGACTAGTCTAGAGGGAAAGGGTGTACGTGGAACAACCGGCTTAGGAATAACCTCATCAAGCTCAGGATCTTGATCCTTTTTGGATTTTGGGGAATTGGGTCGAAGAGATTTGGATTGTTCATTTTCATGACTGATGGGTGGCTCAACTTTATTATCAATTTTCTTTCCTGACCTCAAGGTAGTGATAGAATTTACATGGTCATTTGAGTGGTCAGAATTAGAAGTGGTCCCTATGTGATTAACTCCTTTCCCTTTTGGATTGATTTCGGGTTGGCTCGGTAATGTACCCCTTTGTCTTTCAGAAAGAGCTGCAGTGAGTTGACTCAACTGATTTTGGAGAGACTGCTGAAATTGTAGTTGATTTTGAGTCAAGAGATCAAAGTTATTTTCTAACTTTTGGAATCTCTGATTGGAATGCTTATTGGATTGATCAAGATTAAGGGCAAGCATTTTCAAAGTGTCCTCATAATTGGAAGTATTATGGACCGGTGGGACAGGAGCAACATAGTTGTTCATGGGATCAACTGCTAAATCTCGGCTTGGATTGAACTGGTTATTCCTGGGGAATTGAGTTTGAGGAATGATTTGTCCTTGAGGTGGAGGTGGCCTATTGGAGTTACCTTGAAAACCGGATGGACCACCTAAGTTTTGTGGAGGTAAATTTTGCCTCCATGAAAAATTAGGGTGGTTTCTAGTATCAGGATGGTAACTTTGGCTAAATGTGTTAGGCAATGGTCTCCTAAATGTAGTGAAGGCACAAACTTGCGCATCCGAAGGTTCAGATGTGCAATAGACCGGACAGTCCTCTGTGGGATGAGATAAACCAGAACAAACATTGCATTGTGCAGGTGTGGATATTAGGGCAAATGCATCAAACTTTTTGCTTAAGTCTTTCACTCCATCAGCAAGATTTTGCATCACAGACTTTAACTCATTTTCAGGTTTGATCTCATAAAAACCAGGATTTCTATTCATTTGATCATTCCTAGAAAAATCATTCTCACTTTGGTTCCAATTCCAATTTTGGGCATTTTCAGCTAGTTCCTCCAAAAATATATAGGCTTGGTCAGGGGTTTGGGCATTGAACTTTCCTTGGTGCATGGACTCAATCATGGTTCGGTTCATAGGTGAAAGTCCCTTATAAAAGAAATGGACTAACTGTGCTTTATCAAAGCCATGATGTGGGCATTTGAGGAGCAAGTCATGAAATCGGTCCCAAGTTTGGTGGAATTGTTCTTCAATTTTCCCTCTAAAAGTACTAATGGCATCTCTCATTGATTCGGTCTTTTGCATGGGATAAAACTTACTCATGAATTTTCTTGCAAGTTCATCCCATGATCTAATGGAGTTGGGTGGAATGGAGTTTAGCCATGAAACAGCTTTATCTTCTAAGGATAGGGGAAAAAGACGCAGTTTGACACCCTCTTCATTCAAATTTTGATTTTTGAATGTGTTGCATATTGTCAAAAACTTCCCTAAATGGATATAGGGTTGTTCACTTTCGAGTCCATGGAATTTTGGCAACATATTGATTGTGGCGGGTCTAATCTCAAACTGGGGTGCATCATTCTCAGGTAGAACTATGCTATTGGGTGGGTTGGCTGTGATTGGGGCAAAATAGTCATTAAGAGTTCTTGGTGCAGCCATTGATGAATTATTGGTGGTTGACAGATATAACAAGGGAATTGATTTTTCTTCTAAATCAATTAGAGACAGATCACTAGGAAACCTGACTAGATGCTTGTTAACTCGCAACCACTGGGGCATAAACAAAAAGAAACCTAAAAGGGCTAGATGAGGGACAAATCACACAAAATTTTTGGCTTTTTTTTTTTTTTTTTTTTTTTTTTTATCTTGAGCTTAAATTCAAAGGTGGTGAATTTTTAAATCTAATATTGTAGAGAATTAATAGGATGATGTCCAAATTAATTCTCTCCTAATTAGACAGCTCCTACTCTATTCCAGATTAAGTCGATAGATTACCAGTTAAGGATCATCAAACTAACAACGGAGTAGTTCCCAGGAAAGTGTGGCGAGGCACGTGGCCTGCTTAATGCCGAGTCAACCTCACTTTCCTAGACAGAACTGTCCTACCGTTTATCAATTTGATAATGACTCACTGGAGTGACTACCAACTGCTTCCTTCCTAGAGGGCCTATGAGCTCGTAACCCTAAAGTGGCTGATTGCTAATGAATTTTAATCAAATCCGGCTCATGGTTTAACAAATGCAAGGAATTTTTGTGATTTGTGGGCCACGGAGACGGGTGATGAAATCCCGACCGTATTTTGTGGGAATTTTGCCCTTAAGTATCTTATGCAAAATGCTAATTAAAATATGCACAAACAAGAGAAAAAGAAATAAAAAAAAAATTTAAAAACGGGAGCTTAGGGGAATTTCTAATGTTATTCTATCCTAAAATTCGCATGCAAAATATGTGTCTATAAAAACTAAAACTAAAAATAAATAAAATAGAAATAAACTAAATACAAAGGATGGGAACTTAGGGTAATTTCTAATGTTATTTTATCCTAGAATTTGCATGCAAAATTTTCACCTAATCTAGGAAAAATAAATAAATAACAAGGGTTTAGAGATATGGAACCTGGCTGACGAACCGGTACGGTATCTCCTGCAAAAGAAACAACAAAAATAAACAAGTAAGTAAATAAATAAAATGAAAATAAAAATGAGTGGAAAAAAAAAATAATAATAATTAAACTAATCTGATTTTTTATTTTTTTTTATTTTTTTTTTTATATATTTTTTTATTTGTACCTTAATATTAGAATGTTAGAAAATGGGTTAAATAATGATAGATGGCTACTAGTATTAGACAACAATTACAAGCTACTGGACTTGTAATTTTTTTTTTTTTTTTTTGAAACTAACAATCACACCTCAAAGTCAACTAGTATGAATTGAACAAAATAAATGGAATGGACAATCAACTCAACAAACTGTCTAGAATAATGATTCCGTTTTTTTTTTTTTTTGAAACTAACAATCACACCTCAAAGTCAACTAGTATATATGAATTGAACAAAATAAATGGAATGGACAATCAACTCAACAAACTGTCCAGAATAATGATTCCGTTTTTTTTTTTTTTTTTTTTTTCTTTTTAAAAAAAAAAACTGTAAAGAAAATTAGGAAAGTCCAAACTGCAGACTTGGAAAGTCAAAACGGCAGATTGATTTTTTATTTATTTATTTTTTAATTTTTTTTTTATATGAAACCTTACAGTGTTGGAATCTACTGCAGTTTTTTCAAATAATTTTTTTTTTTTTTTTTAACTTCAAGAACCTACTGTTGTTATACAATGAACATATTACAAAATGGAGTTTTTTTATTTTTTTTTTATTTATTTTTTTCGAAAATTAACAAAAATCACACAATATAGAAAATTTAAAATAAAGAGAGGGATAGAAAGTTCGGGTGGGTTCCCGAAAACTTGTAGTCTCGAATCTTTGACTCCGAATTCAATGTTGATGCGGCAACGGCGCCATTTGACGGGTTGAGATTTGATGATATTGTGTCGTTGTTTCACCACACCCCGATCAACAAGAATTTATACCTACTAATACTTTACTTAAAATAGTATAGCAATAAGTAGGGTCGAACCACTCTCAACTTGGAACTCGTTTTGAGACAAGGATCCAAAACTTTACTTTTCGAGATAAAAAGAAATCACTTAAAACAACTCTTGAATTTTTTTAATAGTAAACTAAAATAACTATATAAAATTATCAAATGGTGGAAAAAATCTCAAGGGAAAAGAATCCACCACCCGGGTCTATATAAATAATATTATATATTTCTATTGCAAATTCTCCTCCAACCTATTAAACATAAACATAGATATTGGTAGGCATTCCCCGTATTTCCATTAATTGGTAATCACGAAGAATCCTCCCTCTAATGTTTTGGTTTAAATAAAATGTAAATAGTAGTAGGCATTCCCCGTATTTCCATTAATTGGTAATCACGGAAAATCCTCCTTCTATTTTTTAGTGTCCAACCTCTATTGTAAGGTTTTTGTTCATTGAGATTCATAAAATGAATACTCTCGGGACGAGAATTAAACAATATGAAATAAAATAAAAATTATTTATATCTTACCCATGGTGGCTTCATCACCCCCTTGAGAAGAGTTTTAAGCTAGCATGTTGATAAAAAAATGAAACAAGGTAATAGAATAAAATTCCATTGATAGAACAAAAATTACACAAAATATGAAAATGGTACAAAAGTATTCTAAGCTCTCATTCCTCCACTCCCCACTCTCATTCTACATGGCCTCTATATATAGGCATAATGCAACTGATGCATTTAATTCTACATTAAATGTTACCTACTCTCTCAACTACTTCTCTCACCTACTTCTCTCAACTACTTCTCTCTTTTTTTTCTTTAACTCATCACACACTTTCACACGTACACACACACATATATATATATATATATATGCATTTATTACATTCTCCCCCACCAATTCTTTCTTTTTCTTCATTTTCATCATTCTTGCTTTCTTTTTCTTTTCTTTTGCAAATCAACCCCTGCATGAAATAAAAATATATACATATGAGGACATTATGTTAGGTAAATTACTCTATTTTGTGCACTTATCAGTAGCAGAGCTACCATATATGTTGATCCAGTGTCCTACCATTCTGAGTTGAAAATATTCCAAAGGGTATTCATTTGTTATGGTGCCATAATGATAGGTTTTAGAGTTGGTTGCAGGCCTTTTATTGGGGTTGATGGATGATTTTTAAAGAATGCATATGGTGGTCAACTAATTTCAATTGTGAGATGTGATGGGAACAACCAAATGTACCCAATTGCATTTGGAGTAGTTGAGGCTGAGACAAAGGACTCTTGGAACTGGTTTATGACAAAATTGATGGAGTGTGTTGGGCCTAACTATGACATTACCTTCATCTCAGATAGACAGAAAGTATGTATGCTTTAAAATCATTTTTTTCTATTTATATTGCTTTTTTATGATATTAGGGTAATTTTGTCATTTTCCTAAATATTTTGCATTGGGGTTTCAATATTCTGAAAATTTGGATTTTTTTAGATTTTAGGGATTTTTTCTGAATTTCCCCCCCATACTTTAGGGTTCTGTTTGGTGAAAAAAATGCATATTTTCTAATTTTAGTGACATTTTTTTTAAAAATTCACTAAATTGTTGGTTTTCTGCCATGTTGCAGAAATAAGTGTTGATATAGAGTGATTTTACTTCACTCTCTGAATTTGTTGCCTTAAATATTGGTTTTAGGGTTAAGTTTAGGGATTAAATTTTGGGTTATTAAGGTAATTCTGTCATTTTCCTAAATATTTTGCATTGGGGTTTCAATGTTCTGAAATTTTGGATTTTTTTTGGGATTTTAGGGTATTTTTCTGAAATTTTCCCCATACTTTAAGGTTCGGTTTGGTGAAAAAATGCATATTTTTAGTGAAATTTATTAAGTGTTGATATAGAGTGCTTTTACTTCACTCTCTGAATTGCATATGTTCATGTTGATTGTAGGGCTAATTACTTTGAACACACTTTGTATGGGAGTGAACATAGATTTCGTGTTAGACATTTGTATGAAAACTTCAAACTGAAATTTAAGGGGCAAACATTGAAGAATGAGCTATGGGAAACAGCTTTGTCATACACAGAATCTAAGTTCATGGTGCATATGAATAGGATCAAGGACATTAATGTTGAAGCATTTAAGTGGCTCATATGAGTTGATCCAAGCTTGTGGACAAGATCACACTTTAGTGACCAGTCAAAGAACAATTTGGTCCTAAACAACATGTGTGAGTCTTGGAATGCAGTTATTCTGCCAGCAAGGGATAAGTCTATCATCTACATGTTAGAATGGATTAGGAAGCATTTGATGCTGAGGTTGCAAAAGAAAAGAGAATCAATGATTTCAAATGATGTTTTGTTATGTCCTAAAATCCAAATGGAGTTGAATAGAAGGAAAGGGGCTGCTAGAATGTGTATGGTCAGATATGTTGGTAAAGATAAGTAGGAGGTGGAATGTAGGGGAGTTACTGAAGCTGTTGATATCACTTTGAACACATGCACTTGTAGGGTTTAGTCTGTGAGTGGAATCCCATGCTCCTATGCAATTGTTTGTTTATTTGTATAAAGGGTGAATCCAGAGATTTATGTTGATGCATACTTTCATAGAGCTACATATCTCAAGGCCTATGATGGTTTAATTTACCCAGTCCCTATGAGAATCCTTTTCATTTCATCTTCTAGTGATCCAAAGTTGCCTCCCAATTATAGAGTTCCAGTTGGAAGGCCTGCAAAGTTGAGGAAGAAGCAATCTGGTGAAAAGGCTTCTACATCCAAGCTGAGTAAGTTAAGGAAGCAATTGCAGTGTAAAAAATGCTGAGGTTTTGGGCACAATGTGAGGACTTGCATTGCTCAGTCACCACAAGTTGAACCTAAAGCTCCAAACAAGGAGGGATACCTAAATCAGCTATTAAGCTTTTGCCAAAGATAACCCTAAGAATTGGAAGGACTTCTAGCCAACAATCAAGCCTTCTTAAACATACCAGTGGAATGAGTGCAACACCTGCTACAAATAAGAGAAAATGCATGGGTGCATTTTATGGAAATTGGTTTGACAGTGAGAGGGGTGGAACTACAATTTCTTCAACATCAATGCCAAGCTCAAGCACTATTGGAGGGTTTCCCAAAGCAACCCATGCTCAGATTATGTAAAACCAGGAGGTAAAAATTGATTATATGTTAATATAAGTAGCATTCATGTTTTATTTGGGTTTATATTTGCATTAAAACTGATATATTTTAATTTTTTTCATCATATATTAGACTACAAATATCTCCTACACTGAGTTGCTAAACTCCCAAGTTTTATCATCCAGGTATGTTTTTATACTACTTAATTTAAATTATTTTGTTTGGAAAATACTAAATCAGTTATGTAAAGTTGTGCACATGAATGTTATTGAATGACAAATGCAGGTCAATGGGTATGGGTGATGAATATGCTGTTTGGTAGATGAAGATTACTAGCTGAGATGGTCACTTTTTGTCTTTTGAAGCTACTGACTATATGAATTAATCAAGAAGAATATAACATTTTTTTTTGTGTTTTGATGCTAGGACAACAAACTTTGAATACTTTAGTTTTTTCTCTTTTGTAAACTTACTTGACTAGTTGAATAGGGTTGCTGTGTAAAGTGGTTTTAGGGTAAAATATGTTCAGCCTATCTTTTGCAAAACAAACACTATCTATGTATGATCCAATGCTGCCACTTTAAGTATGCAACCTCTTCAACTCACTGATGTAAAACTATGACAATTGATGAATTTGAGTGACCATTTTTATGTTTGAATGATTCTGTCATTTCAAGTTCAAGTTCATTAATTTTTCCCAATTGCATTAATTTTTCAAGTTTTGTAAATGATTTTGCCCAAGTAAATGATTTACATGTTCATTTATCTGTATTTTGATTTGTTCTGTGTATGACAAGGTTAGTGCATTGAATCTGTGTTTGATTTTGAAGCTCAGTGAATTCAAAGATCAAAATTTCAATTTACATGTTCATTTTCCTGTCATTTGATTCATTATGTGTTTGACAAGCTCAGTGAGTTCAAAGATCAAAATGACCAAATTAAAGCACCAATGATTTGAACAAATTGTCTCAATTCTCATTAACATAGCAAAATGACAAAGTTGTGAACAATGTGAAACAATTACTCCCTAAACTGATTCACAACAACATACACACACAATCAACTTCAACTCCCTAAACTGATTCACAACAACACTACACTATACTTCAACACAACTACAGTTTCACAATACACCAGTGTCACTAGTTCATTACTCCACAAGTTGCTCCTAGTTCATTACTCCACACATACAATTTCTCTGCTTCACTACTTCACCCTCATCATTAGTGCAACCAATAATACAACAAAAGCAAATAGGAGCAGAAACATGGCCCTAGCAAACACAACCATTGTAAATAGCATCATTGACCTGATAAAACTGTCAGTGGTATCAACTTGAGTAGCTTCTTGTGTGGTTTGAGCAAGAGTTGGTGCAGGAATTGGTACTTGTTATGGCTCTGCTACACCACTGTTCACAATTTCACTCTTAAACCTCCTCTATCTTGGATTATCTGCCTAATCCCAATAATGGCATTTACCATCTGCACATTTGAAATAGACCCTCCCAGGATTGTTGTCTGAATCTGAGATAAAGACAACAATTTTTTTTTGCGGGCAAAAACACTGTCTGTTGTAAAGGCCACGACTGTTCACACTCATTGAACTCTCACCCATGCTTCGCAATAAATTATCAAATGGGGCTTTGAGGTCTGAATATGGGAATTAGGGTTCTAGGGTTCGAAAAGAAGAATTGAGGCTTTAGGTCTGAATCGCAATTGGAGTTCGAAGATAGGGGTTCGGGCTATGAGAGTTAGGGTTCGAGAGAAAACAAATTGGGGATTAGGGTTTTAGAGATTGGGTTTGAGAGACGAATTGATTGGGGAGGGTTTGACGAATTGGGGATTAGGGTTTGAGAGAGACGAATTGATTGGGAAGGGTTTGAGAGTAAGAGAGACGATTGAATAGGGGAGGGTTTGAGAGTGAGAGAGACGATTGAATAGGGGAGGGTTTGAGAGTTTGAGTTTGAGCTTGAGAGTGAGAGAGACGAATTCAATTGGGGAATTTTGGCGACTTGCTGCAACGGTCACACAGGGGTATTCTAGCCATTTTAGCTTACAAACTCTACACGTGACTTGCACACCACCTCTTTCTAATGGAACCCTAACTGTGCGCATAGATGAAGGAGTTATTTGTAAAAATCGTGATAGTATGGGGGGTTTATGGTCAAAAACTTAGTTCAAGGGGTTAAGTGAAGAAAGAGAAAATAGATGAGGGAGGTTTATTGCATTTAACCCATATTTATATGCACATAGTAATGAGATAGATGAGGGATGGGAATTGATTTGAAGAAACAAAATTTGAAATATTAGATCTTTTGAAAATTGGGTGTAACAAATATTTCGGTAGAGTTGGTTTTAAGAGCTAGTTGATTATTACTTTGGTTCATCTTTAACTCAACCAAGCTATCTTTTAAGGTGTTTGCCGGAGTTCTTCCATTAATTCCAGCAATCAAAGCTTTGTTAGCAAAGTGGTGATAAGTTAATAACAAAAGAGCATCATTGTCTTTTTTTCTTTGTAAGGGCAATATGGTATTTGAAAATTAAATATTTTGGTCACATGCTGCCAGGTGTTGTTTTTAACATCCACCGGTGAGTTGATGGAAGGGGTAATATGCAACAAACATTAGGAGTGTTCAGGAACCGGAACCGGAATCGGCGGTTCGGTTCGGTTCCATAGGGGTCCGGTCCCAAAATTTAAAAAATTAAAAATTTCGGTTCGGTTCTGGTTCCGATCCCACGGAACCGGTTTATTTATTTATGAAGGTTGAGTGGGCTCATTTCACTTCATAATTATGAATTTTGTGATGGAATGGTTGAAGCCTAAGATGTTAATTTGCCTTGTACTCAAATAGTTAGAAAATATTAATTCAGTGACTATGCAACTTTAACTAAAAATTATAAAGAACCAAAAAAAAAATTTAATAAGTAAAAGGATAGATAGATGTGGAGAGTTTTGAAAAATGGAGCTTTCACGTAAAATAAGGTAGCGTTTGGGAGGGGTTTTTTATTTGAGAAGTCCTTCTAATAAAAAGTCCTTCATAAAAATGAGGTCTCAGAAAGTTCTTTAAGATAAAAAAACATGTTTGGTAAACCTCCGTTGAATACGTACTTTTGAATAAAAAATATTCCTTATGTGTTTGGTGACAAAACTTTAAAAGTCCTTTCACAATTAAAATAATTTTTATTTTACATATTTACCCTCAGTTCATAATAATTATTACATATTAAACTTACAAAAGAACTAATAAAAAACCAACATTATTTTTACCGTTGCTTAATTATGCATAAGTAACCTGCCAAAATTCAGAATTCTTATGTTAAAAATACAAATGTTTAAAAACAAAAAAATCAACATTATTTTCCTCCAAATAATTTTTGTCTTTTTATCTTGTTTTTAGAATCTTAATTGAAACTAGAACCAACATCCGCACTAGGTGAGGGGAGGGACAAGAAATTAGTAAAACAATAAAAATATATTTATGTGTTTATTTCACTATAATTATTTCCAGTTATTCAAATTTCTCCGAAGTGAAATTCAAACCACAAAATGAGAACTTTAAACCTATGGAAAACACTACACATCCACACATTACACAGTTCTTTCACTTTTAGGAGTAATGATGGCACATGCATGAATCAATCTCCAAAAAAGAATTCAAAGAGTAAAGAAAACCCATAGTAAATAGCAAAGATCATAGAAAATCCACTTGAAGAGAGTTGGAAATAAGTGGAGTGCTTGACCTTCTGCTGTGAGCCCTCTTTGATGCAGTTAAAATTTTCTT
Source organism: Cornus suecica (assembly GCA_963922005.1). Taxonomy (NCBI): domain Eukaryota; kingdom Viridiplantae; phylum Streptophyta; class Magnoliopsida; order Cornales; family Cornaceae; genus Cornus; species Cornus suecica. Next base: position 86,574,658 of record OY998239.1, on the reverse strand, counting down.
GTAGTGAGTCACTATTTTTAATACACACGTTTGTATATATATATATACACATACTATTAAAGTTATTCAGCTTTTTGGTGAATAAGAATCCAATTATTATTAAACACTGAATAGGATTCCTCATTGTTATATAATAGACTATACATATATACAACATCCAATTGTTATTGAACACCGAATAGGATTGTGATAAACTTTATCACACTCCAAAAGATCACAACAAAACCTATCACACTTATACATATACGCTTATGTATATATATATATATACATGTATATATATATACAATATACGATAAACCATACAATAATACAACATACAATGAGCTAACAATCATAGCTTGAATAGGAGACTACGAACCCTTGATTATTCTCTTGAGAACTCTAAATACATATACTAATACATGAAATTAGTGGATAACGCACACCTATTGTTTATGCATATTTCCCCAATCTCACGTATCAATAAATATCGGATAATCTTCAAACCCTGATTGCTAAATTTTGGCCATATGAGAATTTTTTTTTTTTTTTTTTTTTTACGCATTAAAGAGAGGAAACTTGCGATTGAATAGGATGAGAAGATATTGATGTACCACTAGAATTTTTCTGACTTTCCTATCATGAAATGAGTTGGGGCAAAATTGTTAACTTCAAAATTAGATTTTAGCTTCCTAAACGTAAATTTGAAAAACAAGTTTTTGAAGCTTCTTTGAAATGGACTTAAAACCTCTTCTGCGTTTGTTAAAAGTCCTTTTTTAATCCATCACCAAACATCCAAATTTTTTTAAAACAGGCTTTTTGGGCTCGGAATCCCGTTTGGAGGGGTTGAAAAGCTCCCCCAAACATACAAGTCTCGCCCACTCTCAAGTCTCAAGCCTCCTTACTAGAGCTGGTAAAATTGGACACGACCCTGTTTAAAAGGATTAGGGTCGAGCATAAAAGGGTCGAGGCGTTAAAAGGGTCGACTCGATCATGGCACGAAAACGTTCGGGTTGTGTTCGGGTCAAACCCGTATAACCTGAACACGACCCGTATAATTAATCGAGTCAAGTGGGTCGAGTGACCTGTTTAACACGAACACAACCCGTATAATTAATCGGGTCAAATGAGTCGAGTTTACATGTTTACTTGAATGTGACCCATTAATTATTTAGGCTTAAGATAAATTTTCAATACCAATATATATATATATATATATATATTTTTTTTTTTGACTCTTTGAAGTTTGTTCCAGCTCTAGTACCTAACACGTTGCAAGTTGCAACCCACTACAACCTTATCACTTCACTTCACATTACCCAAACACCACTCAAATGACAAGTCTCAAACACTGCATCATCTGTCCTTTTGAGAGCTCAGTATAAATTTCCATGGGTTATCTAGCCTTCAAGGTTTTCATCTCCAATTTTATCTCCGATCTTCCATGCAATTACTAGGGTTGTTTGGTTTATCTGATATAGGATATTGATGGGTTTTTTTGTGATCATTGTTTAGATCTTTTTGCTGACCGAATTTGATCTTTTGTTTCATCTTAGTCTTTAAAATTTCGTTCTATCTTTTTCCTTGCTCGTTGTGATTCCTAAAGATTTCTTCTTGTTCTTGCCATTTCATCTTCATCGGTTTGATAGCTTGGTTTTGATCTCTCGTTCTCCAATCTGGGTCATAACCTTTGTTCTTTGAGTTGGATCTACATGTTACCAACTTAATTTTATGTAAGTATTAACTGATAGGTGTTGATTGGAAAATTTTGTTTCATTAATTTTTTTTCTAACCCAAGTGTACTTGTTTCTTTTTATAGATGAACTGATTTGAAGGTTAGCCGAGCAAGAATCCTTGGATTTGGCTTATTTAGCATCTGCATACTGCGGTATTAATTTTTCTAACCTGGTATTATATTTAGAAATTTGGGATTTTTTTAAATTCCATGTTAATATAGCTCTGATTTTAATGTTTTCGGTGTTTGATTATAAGTGAGCTAGTGATGATGGATGTAATTTGGGGTTTTTTAAAATTCTGAGAACATTTCATGTTGATTAAGTGTTTGCATGTTGATTAAGGGTTTGTTTGGGGGAGCTTTTCAAACCCTCCAAAGGGTCTTCCAAGCTCAAAAAGTGCGTTTTAATTTTTTTTTGATGTTTGGCGAAACAATATAAAGGGACTTTTGGATGTTTCGTATTCTAATTTTTTTTTTTCTGAAAACAAAAGTGTACAAAATTTTCTGTCAAAATCTCCCAGGTTTTTTAAAATTATTCAACTTTTTTATTGATAAGTTTGGCCTTGCTTGGTTTGTCAAACAACTGTATGTAAAAAAAGGTCTCTCCCTCTATAGACTATGATATATATATATATATCAAGTTTATCAACCACCCTTTGTAGAAAGGACTTTGTAAAAAGTGTTTCGGAATCAGATTTTTGTACAGAATTTTCAATTACTAGAAAACAGAGCCTACATACCCCTAGTTTCAAGATGGGTTAGTTTGAGAGTTTAGGATTTGTTTTTCCAGGTTTTTTTTTATTTTTGAAATTTCAAATGTGCCTCATTTTTCATAATATTTCTTAGTTTCCGAAATGGGGTTGGCTTGTCCTTGCTTTATTCTCTCTCCTCAGTTGATTGATTCTTTCAATTAAATTTTTTTTTTTATGAGTTGGATCCCTAGTAGTAGTTGCATAGTCTTATTAAGTTTCATGAATGCCTTTGGTTTTGTTATTTGTTTATACTGAAATTTCTCTGTTTAATCTTTGTATAGTCAATGATTCACGAAGTTGGTAGCTTTATCAATAGAAGATCTGGTTTTAATATTAAATTGTTAGTTGTAACACCCCATGCTATTTTTCCAATTTTCTGGAATTATTTCCGATTTATTTTCAGTTGTGACGTCACTTGTTCATGACATCATGGTTATTCTTGGTATTTCACGTGTAAATTTTTCGCGTTTAACATTTGGAGCTGAATGGGCGGCTGGACGATTGTCTCCTTAAGGACTTCGTGGACTATCGTTGGTGATTACATGACTTGACTTGACGTGACGATAGTGTTTTGGACTTAGTGAAACGTTGACGTGAATTCTTATTGTCGACTAAGTGGATTCATTTAGACACTCGACTATTAGTGCTTCGACTGGGTGGCGGTACGTTTTGTTGACCGACATTAAAGGTTTCGACTCAACTGTGCGAGTTCGGCATTTAGTGCGTTAGGAGTATTTATATTCTCCTTTCTCATTTTCTGTGTTTGTATTTACGCGATATAGTTGCGACGTTAACATTTAGCATCTTGTCAGGCTTAGGATGTGCTAGGTGACGTGAGGAGTTATAATTTTCTTCCATATTTGGTTTAGTACGTACTTTGTCTGACTGACGTACTTTGTGTTTGTATGTACGCATTTTGTTTGGTTGGTGTGCTTATTTCTTCGTGTTTCTAAGTGTTCCTATGTGTTGATGTGGCTGTACTTGATTATTGTTTTGGATTCTTTTTGTGCCATATTGCTTGTTGTTATTCGGTGGGTCTTGTACGTACCCGATGTTCCGGTAGTTGGGTTTCACACCCCGGACTATTTGTTTCAGTTTATCTTATTTATTTAGCGTTACGATTTAAATCGGAGTTGTTAAGAAAGTGTTTGGTTCGTGAGCTTGAGCTGATTTATGATGGGAGTTGATTTAGTGTTCAGGTTTTACACCTCGGATTATATATTCGAATTGTAGTAATTATTGGGTGACCCGTTTATTCTTCGGGCTCGTATGATTTTATTTGGGGGTTTCCGGTACATTTCGGGATTTATTGTTAGTATGTATATATTATTAATGGGGAGAATATATATATATATATATATATATATATATATATATATATAAGTGGGTATTTAATCAATATATTTAAATGCAATTATATATGGGTATATGTATTATTGGAGATTATTCACGAAGCTTCTCCATCTTTCTCCACCTGCTCTAACCCCTCACGCCCAGACCACTCCCTACTTCTCCATCTCTTAACGCGGCTCAACCTCTATCTCCTCATTCTCTTCAGCAAGCCGACCACCCTCTTCTTCACCATCATTACCGGCGAGAAAGAGAGAGGACGGGAAAGAGGCAGAGGGTCGTGCACAGAAGAGGCGTGACCTGATCTGGTGTTGCCGGAGTTTAGAGAAGCGGCGACAATCGAGGGTGCGACAGTGCTGCGTCGCGTAGGTGGTGCGCAGTGGTGGCGCGAGGTGGCTGCAATTGCAGTTCAGACGCGATTAGGCGAGGGTTTTGGTCGTGGCTTAGGGTTTCAGTCATGGGGTCTGGTGGTTTGCGGCCTAGGGTTCAGCTAGGGCTGGCGACGTGGTGTCACGCAAGAGGTTGTGGTGGCGCTGGTTTGCGCGACGATGGTGCTGACGAATAGAACCGAGTTCGGCCAGACCGAGTTAGGTCGACTCAGTGCCGATTCGGGCTTCGTTTGGCGTGAAACTTTGAGGATAGCTTGCTTCCGATGTCGTACACGATATATCCGATTTTGGTGCGAAACCGTTGAGCAGTTTGCTGGGAATTTCAGATTATAGGTACAATTTTTCGGTTTGGTTTTCGTTAGATTTGTTCAAATTTGTTTATTGATTGCTAACGGGTTTTAACTATATTGAATAGGACGGTAAGACGGATGTTTCGATATATTCAAAATAATTTTCGGGCGACTTTGATCGGCGGGCTCTATATTCGGGCACCGACACTGTTCACGACGAGCACTGTTCGGGACTGTTTGTAAGCAATTAATATAGGTGGGAATTTACATATATATTTTTTTCATATATATGCATATCTGACACTCACTAATAGTGCGTAAAAAATGTTAATATATCTCCGTTATATGTTTATGGGTAGATAACAACGTTTAATTAAATTCCTAGCGATAGACAAAAATCTAGGAAATTTGTAAAATTTACGAAATACCCATAGTTGGATTAGATGATTGGCGGAAATAGAAATACTTCGAAGAAATTAAATTAGAAGGTGTATGTGGACGTAGATCCGGTTAATTGATTTTCCCCTATTATATATATTTTATTGAAATTAAAAATATGTTAGGGGATTCACGAGAACGAGGGACGTTAAAACTTAGACACGGTTTTAGTTCCCTTTTTAGTTTATTTTTTATCGTAAAATATAATGAGGTTATATTGCGACTTAAATTTTCCCTGAGGTGGACTAATTTGAAAACAATTACTGAAAATTAAATTAAAAGCATGTGAGCTTATAAAAATGTATTAATATCGGAAAATTGAGAACCCAGATGATCTTGAGATAAATTAATGTGATTTGCTGCTATAATTGAATTATAAAACATGCTTTTAAAAATGAAAATGATTATATATTATGGATTGGTTGTATAAAAATGGATTGTGAGATATATATTGTCAATTGATAGTGTTATATTTCGATTATTGACTCACTGTTGAGGCATGTTATACATATTTCATACACCATGAGCATTGATATTGCATTTGGTGTGGTTTCATGTCTCATTCATATACCATTTATGTGAGTCTTTCGGGTCGTCACAACAACTGATCAGGTGGTGTCTCTCGCTACCGGCAGACTAGTAATCCGGGAATCAGGGTGGCGTGGGAGGATTTGATCCGAACACGATATGTTTTTCATGAGTCGATTTAATCCTCGTGGTTGTGTTACTTTGGCAACATTATACCCGGGTGTCCCTTGTCATTGCATAGTATTCACATTGAGCATTCATTCATTTATATGAGCATTTATGGATCTTTTATACTGTTGATATTTGCTGTTATTGAGCTGATGGTATCTGTATTATAATAAGCTTTATGTTTTTCCTTGGGAGCTACGACTGAGTGGCTGTGAACGGGATGGTTTTTGTAAATTCATTAAAAATGGTGGAAATTAACTCAATGTGAATAAAAGTTAAAGATTTTAAAAACTTAAAAGAAAGGAAATGTAACAATGTTAAAACCTGGATTAGTGGAGCCACGATTGGCATGTGTTCCAGGTGGTTAAGTGAACATAAGTGGAAATAGGCTTTGGAGTGAAACTGTTCCCCCTTGAGTTGGGCTATAGTTGAGCTGGTTAACGATGTACTGAAACTTAGTTAAGTTGAATATGGATATAAATAAAAAGAGGTTTTGGTAATTAACTGCCCCTCCCCCGAGTTGGGTGTTTAGTTGCGTTGGTTAACGCTTTACAGGGACTTAGTTGAGTTTGTAATGTTCGGCCATATAGGCCGTCGTGGTTGGTGAGTGGTACTACCACGGGTTGATTATTAGACCACTTCGGTGGTGTGATGAGTTAGAAATTTAAAGGTTGCTCTAGGCACATAAGTCTTGCCGTTTCTCTCTTTCGACTGTTGTTATTTGTGAGCTTGTTATTATTTCCTCCCATTTGTGGGAATATTTTTTAGTATTAAACCGTGGTTATTCCGGTACCTTGAAATCTGGGTCATGGTTTGGATCTTTGGGATCAAACCAGGGTTTTCTCAAAGTTTTGAAAACTTAAAGCTTTTGAATTTTATAAATTGTGTTCTTTAGTTACCCTGGTGCCCGTTAACTATTTTTGAAAGTCAGAAATCAAAAACTTGTTTTGTAAAATATATTTAAATTCTTGGGACCAGGAGTACCGAATGTAAATTCGCTTTTGAAATAAATTTTCGAAAATATCATTTGAAACTGTTTTGTAAAATCGGTGAATTAGGGCACGGGTTGCTCCTGTACTAGAAATCTCGATGTTATTTCCGAGATCTCGGCATCGTTAGAGGTCGATAAATCCAGGTTCCTCCTAGCTTGTTGTCTGGGATTCCTTATTGAGTCCGGTTTTGTTTGGGCACTCTTACGGGATTATTTTTATAAATTTTTAAATAAATGTTAAAGGTCTTAGGACTAGATTTGAACAAAATTTAAAAGTGATTTGAAAATGGTTATCGGTTTGAACTCTAGTAGTTCTTCCTTCTTGTATAGTTATTCCTTTGGTTTGAGCCCGGACTTGTGATGTTGAGTCACGCACACATAGTGTGATTCATATTATTTCGGTTGGGTTTGGAGACGTTGGAACCAAATAATATTCGACAGGGTCCTAACTTTTTCTTAAAAACTGGTTGAATCCTTCGGGGTTCAACATTTTTCTTTCAAAACCCGAGGGTCATGGCATCTGTTTGGGACTAAATGACTCCAATAACCCTTTCTAGTGCCTAGATAGGCAGTGTGAGTTAGAGGTAGTTCGGTTGGTTACCGAATCCGGCATGGGGATAATATCTTCCCTTTTATGTTTCTTCAAGTGAACGGGTTGGTTCACTGGTTATTGTAAGTAGAAAAACTAAATTAAAGATAGAAAATGTGTGTGTGACTTTCTCTCTAGGAATGATTTGATAGCGATGCTAGTTATGAGTGATGATCGAGTTGTGGGCATGGTTATGATGATTCACGTTCGGTAGTCCTGGTGAGTGATCTATTTACCTCCTAGGAACCTTGAGCAGCGTGCTAGGTGCACGGTATATTAGATAGTTAGTCCTTGTTGTATCTCTAGAAGAGAGTGGAGTTTAGATTGGTTGTTTATAGGCCTAGGTGACAGGCTTAGTTATTTACAGGACGTATATATATATATATATATATATATATATATATATATATATATATATATATATATACGCATACATGTGTTGTTTATATTTTCGTTGATCTGTAGTTCTTATGATATTCGTAGCGTACTTGAGATTAGTGATGATGTTATTGATGGGGTCTCAGATTGGCGGGGTGCCATGTGAGACGAATGACTGGCCTAGGATAAATGCATGCACGCAGGATGGTAAGCCTTTTCTAGACGGCTATTAGTGTGATGTTTTGATATTTTTGGTGAGCCCCCGAGGTTGTGCTCACCCTTACACAGATTGCAGGTTTGCAGGTGGATGCAACACGGCATGCTTGGCGGCGACGATACAGGTGATCTGGGACGGTAGTTTTATTCCTCCTTTCGTAGTCATTCATGTGTATTCTTTTATTCCCTTGGGAGCCAGGTTGTTGACAGATCCCCTTGTGTTGTATCTTCAGTCTATGTATTTATTATTTTCGGGGTGCCTTTGTATCATTTCGGTACTATCGTATGACTTTCTGTATTCTTATTCGAGCTTGGTGGCTCAGTTGGTTTTAGAAAGGGGTTGTGTAGAGGTTTTGGTGTTCTTTTCCACTACCTCGGCCCAAGTAGGTTTCTGGAATGTTGGGTTGCGTGCCATTGATTTTATTTCTGTTATTATGGGCAGGTTGTGTTATTGTGTTGTTTTTGGGTTGTCCGGATGTTCCATTTACAAACGAAACTCTGCCGGATTTTCGTTATATTTTTTTGCTGAGTTTCTATCACTCAGGTGACATGGAATATTTCATTTTCATCCCTATTCCATGTATTTCAGTGTTGTTGTTGATTTTGGTTGTCATTTTCAGTGACGTCATACCTCGGGATTCCCTGATTCTCCGAACAGGAGTCTCAGGAATAACGGGGCGTGACATTAGTAGTGAACAATTTTTAAACTACCAGTATTTTGTGTTAGGTCTACTTCAATATTATTCCTCATTTCTTTCTCAAATCCATCATATTGACCCCTGCAAAGCTGTTGATGGCTTAAAATTCATGTGCTCCTATTTTTGTTTATTGGAGGTCTCGAGTAGACCAAGGCAAGTGGTCTTATTGCCACGGTGTACTAATAGCTCAAAAAATGAAAATTTTATGAGTTGGATCCCTATTATGCTTATTGTTAAGGGTTCTAACTAATTGTGAAGGGTTATAACTAATTGTTATATGCATTGTGTTGCAAGTTCTTATTGTACATCATTTTTAATTTTTTTTTTTCTATTTTGCTAAATATTTTAGATGGAAATTGCTTAAATCCAAATTGACGCTGAAGATATTGATAAAAATGATGATGAAGTTGAAGAGCTTCTTGGAGATAATGAAGTTTTCAAAGGGAAAAAGGCAGCAAATAAGCGGAAAAGGCGATTGAGGTCAAATGTTTGGGGCTTTTTTGAGATGATTCCTCTTCAACCTGACAACAAGCCAAGATGCAAATGCAAGCATTGTGGGAAGGTGTATTTGGCTAATAGTGCGTATGGAACTGGAAATTTGAGGCGACATATGGATAAGTGTGTTGGAAGGGACTCACGTGATATAGTTCAGCTTCTTATATCTCAAGATTTAACCACCCAGTCATTACAATTTGATCCTGTTAAATTTCGTGAACTATTAACTGCTGCTCTTATCATGCATGAGCTACCATTTCAATTTGTTGAGTATGAGGGCATTAGAGCTGTATTCCGGTACTTATGTACCGATTTTCAGCCTATTAATAGAAATACCGCCAAGGCTGATGTCTTAAGGTTGTATAAAAATGAAAAGGATCGGTTACAAGACTTGTTAGGAATAGTTCAAAGTAAAATATGTTTGACATCTAATTTGTGGACTTCTTTAACCACGGATGGTTATATGTGTCTCATTGCCCATTTTATAGATGATGATTGGAATTTACAGAAAAGAATTTTGAACTTTTGTTACATGCCATCACCGCACAATGGTGTGATCATTAATGAAAAATTTTACACACTGTTAACCGAGTGGGGGATTGAGAATTTACTGTTTTCAATCACATTGGACAATGCTTCCTTAAATGCAGCATTTGTTGACATGTTGAAGTGTCAATTAAATTTGAATGATGCATTGTTGAGTGGCGGTATGTACTTCCATATTCGCTGTTGTGCTCATATACTAAACTTAATTGTGTAAGATGGGTTGAAAGAAACTGATGGATCAGTCATTAAGATTTGTGAAAGTGCTAAGTATGTTAAAGGTTCTCTGGGGAGAAAACAAATTTTTTTTGAATTTGTCTCTCATGTCTCTTTAGATTCTAAGAAAGGTTTGAGGCAAGATGTTTCTACAAGATGGAATTCTACCTTTATGATGATTGAGTTTTCAATTTATTATCGTCGTGTATTTTGTCAAAAGGCACTAAGTGATTCAAATTATAAGTTTTGTCCCTCTATTGAGGAATGGAGCAAAGTACAAAAGATATGCAACTTCTTGGGAGAGTTTTATAATGTTACCAAAGTCTTTTCTGGAACAAAATATGCCACAACAAATCTGTATTTTCCAGCAATAAAGTTCAACAAAAATTGCTAACTGAAAAGAACAGTCCATATTTGTTCTTGTCTACCATGGCCAATCAAATGTACTCGAAGTTTGCAAAGTATTGGTCAGAATTCAGCATGATATTTGCTATTGCTATAACTTTAGACCCTCGTTACAAGCTTGGATTTGTGGCTTTTAGTTATAGTAAGATCTATGGTGATAACTCTATAGAGAGCCAAAGAGTGCGGGATAACTTGTATAAACTTTTTAATGAGTATATGCATGGTGGTCCACTGCATAAATACACAAAATTCTCTCCACAACAAGCTGATTATGATTCTCATGAAAGAGAGGAGGCTCTTTTCTCAAAAGAGAGTTGAGATATCATGTAGGTAATTTAAATTTATTTTATAATTTATTTATTCTAACTATTTGAACTATTATTCTTGCAAAATATGTATGGGATTGCTTACTTTTTTTCATTTACTTTTTATATAGGAATTTGATAGTTTTGAAAGTGATGAGTTTGGCAGTGGTCAAAAATCAAAATTAGAATTGTATTTGGATGAACCAAAGATTGACAAGAAAGTGGAGCTTGATGTGCTTGCCTATTGGAACACTAATCAATCCAGGTATCCCATACTTTATTGCATTGCTCGCGATATATAAAGTGTTCCGGTGTCTACAGTTGCTTCCGAGACTGCTTTTAGTATTGGTGGCCGAATTCTCGATCAATTTTGTAGCTCTTTTAAACCTGAGAATGTGGAGACTTTGGTAAACACTAAAGATTGGTTATTTAATTTGAAAGGTAGTCGTCAAAATTTCTCTTATCACTGTCTAAAATAAATTTGATTTTGTTAGTTTTTATATTAATTTGTTTTTGTGTGTTTTAAATGAAGAAAGAGCGCAACTTCAATTGGATGAACTTGTTGAGTTTGATGATTTAACTTTGCGTAGCGAAGAGAACAATCCTACAACACAAGTGAATACTTGTGCTGCAAGTGAATACTTGTGTTGTTAAGGGTCAATAAGGTACTAATAATGCTAATATATAATTAAATTTATACTAAAAAAATATACTTAATTAGTTATATTGTTTGTGTCTTTTCAGCTATTTCTCAAGTGAAACCCTTTTTGGTGTTACTATGATACAATGTTTCTTTTGATTATGCCTTTTTCATTGAACCAAATGAATGTTCCTTTTGGTGGAATTTTGATGGATAGAGTCTTAGAGATAACATGCTTTGAGGTAACTATTTTGTTTGTGTAGATATAATTATGATTTGTATTTTATTATCACTATATTTAGTCTTCTTAGATATTGATTATCTTTGTACAAGTTTACTTTTTTTACTGAAGATGTCAACTTTTAATCTTTTTAATTTGTTGTCTTCTCCAGCTTTGGCTTGTCCTACTTTTGTTGGCTTTGGGATAAGTTGCTTTGTGCAGTCTTTTGATTATGCCTTCTTCATTGAACCAAGTGAATGCTCTTTTTGGTGGGATTTTGATGGATAGTCTTAGAGATAACATGCTTGGAGGTAACCCTTTTGTTTGTGCATATATAATTATGATTTGTATTTTATTATCATTATATTTAGTCTTCTTAGATATTGATTATCTTTGTACAAGCTTACTTTTTTTACTAAAGATGTCAACTTTTAATCTTTTTAATTTGTTGCCTTCTCCAGCTTTGGTTTGTCCTACTTTTGTTGGCTTTAGGATGTGGTATTAAATGTGTTGTTCCTACTTTGGAAGGTAGAATTGTGAATTTTTAATGGGCAAATGATTTAGACCCAAGTTTTAGACTTTGAAAATAAAATCAACACAGGTACTTAAACCTTTTTCTGGTGTTCAACCAAAGTCATGATAAGGATTCAAAATCAGAGAAACGACAATTGTTGTCGTTTTATTATAGCATGCAATTAAATAAACAAAGCAAGCTACTCATGCACTATACTACACCTAATAGAATTATGACTTTTATGTTGATTAGTACCAACTATATGTATGCATATATATATATATATATATATAGATATGCATGCAGTTGAAGAGAGCCATAAACTCAAAAAAGCTTAAAGCTACTGTTGGAAGTGCATATTATACTAACCATGTCCAATACCAACTCCAAGGTTATAAGTTTTAACATGCAGAAGTAAGTTATAAGCTCCTCCAAGCTTGATTTCATTCATTTTTATTTTTATTATTATTATTAATATTATTATATTTATAGAGATGATATGTTTAATTGAATTAAAGATGTGTTTTAGGCAGTGGAGTAGATCTCATGAAACAACTTCTTCATCTTTATGTGTATTCATAGTTAAATCTGCTTAATCTTATTATGAATAAATAACTTCTTCATCTTTATTTCTTTTTCTCGACTCCGGCAACAACATATATATATATATATATATATATATATATATTTCGGTTTTTTCAAGCGTTAACTTCAACTTACTTGACTATTGGTTTTGCTAGAAGCATTCAATACTTTGACTGGGCTTGCCGGAGCTAGCGGAGGTATCATTGCTCGGATCATCACTTGCCCACTTCAAACGGTACTTAAATTAAATATAGGCGCTCCAATCCTTTGTTTTTTTTTTTTTTTGCTTCAGCCTTATGTAGTTCTTGGGATGCATTTGTACATGATTGTTAGATACATGAAGTCTTGACCCAATCATAATGGACAATATTTGGGTTATATTAAGTCTGTTTTCAATTTCAGTAATGAAGATGTGTTCAATTGATATTTTCTTCAACTAACTCTGTTATGTTCTACTGACCTTGAATGAGACAAATTATATGTTTAGTTAAATTTTTTTCTAATTTTTATATTTTTTTTGTTTAAGTTAATGACTGAAAGCATTTATCTTTTTTTATTTATTTATTTTATTTATCTAGGTATCAAGTGTAAAAAGTACGAAGCAGGGATAGTTGGTTTTGTTCGGTGATAAGCTTGAAGAAGGAAATTGATTTATAATCAGTTTTTTGTATAATCAAAAGAATGAAACATTGTAAACTTGATTTATATTTTATTGAAGTGATTTGTAATGTTATATTTATATTTATATTTTTGACTTATCTAAATTGTTCTAAATTGTTGATTGTATTATTATGTCAAAGTTAATTTTTTTTTTTTAAACAGGTCAAAATTTTCGAGTTGGGTTGAATCCATCACGACCTGTTATTTTAAACGTGTAAGTCACTAAAATACCCTAGAGGGGGGGTGAATAGGGTTTTAAAAATAATTTCTAACTTCTTTTTATTCTTACTAGAACATGCAACAAGGTTCAATATTAATTTACAAGGTAAAATATGTAATGAATAATTTCACTTAAATTCAACAAGCTATTTACCACAATATAAATTAAGCATGCATGAACATATAGTAAGGAGATAGAGATAGAGATATTGACACCGTGATTTTTACGAGGTTCGACAACTCCTACTCCTCGGCTCAAAGAATCCCCTTCCTTGAGACTTTCCCGATCCTCACACTATGGCTCTTCCTTCAATAGGTGGAATAGAAAAACCTTTACAAAAGAGCTAACTAGCTCTTCACACAATCAAGAGAACAATCCTCCCTTGATACAATGGGCTTCAGTCACCCAAGATCACAAATTTGTGTATGCAATCAATATATCACTCAAGAAACAAAAACACTCAAAACCCTAAGGTTTTTATGGAAGATAGATCAATATAAGCTCAAGTGTTTGTAGGTGATATTTCAAGAACTCAAGATATATATATTCTCACAATATATTTTCAATAAGTGAATAAGCTCAAAGCTTGAGTTTAAATCTTCAAAATGATAAGAGTGAAAAACGAGATTTTGATCTTTCTTGCTATCAAAAGATTTTTCAGAAGATGCTTGAGAGAAAATTAGAGATGAACAATATTTGAAAAAATTCTCACACAAGAACCTTAAGATTTCAATCCATATCTCTTTATTTATATAGTGTAACACTAGGGTTTGGAGAGTGTATCTCACCCTAGACAATGTGGAGAATAGGACCTGAAAATCAGCAAACAAAACCATTTCTTTTTGGGCAAAAATATTGTTTAGAAATACTTTTCCTTAAAATCCTGAAGCACCCAGTCGACTGCTTCCATGCTTAGATTTAAAATATTTTTTCCAACGGCTAGGGTCAGTCGACTGCCTCAAGAAGGCCAGTCGATTGCCTCATGAGTCAGTTGACTGCCTTGGATAGGCCAGTCGACTGCCTCAGGCAATCAAAAATGTTCAAAACTCTCTAGTTTAGTTAGTCGGCTGGGTCCTGAACTGCCAGTTGACTGGGCACAGTCAGTCGACTGCCTTAGACAGGTCAGTCGACTGCCTCATGCAATCAAAATATTTTATAGCTCACTGGTTCATCCAGTCGGCTTGGTCCTTATTGGCCAGTCGACTGGGTCACAGTCAGTCGGCTGCCATTTCATGGCCAGTCGACTGGGTGACTCCAAGAATTATTTTCAAGGTCCATTTTTGATCCATTTGAGTTCGTTTGATTTATTACTTGAGCTTATAAGATCAATAAACGCATAAGATACCTTGTTACAATATTTTCACCCCGACCTATCTACCCCAGGTTTTGAGTCCAGCATTTGTTCTTTCTTTGATCTTTTTGTCCTTCTTCGAGTTTGCGCTTGAGTTTCCTTTTCGCTTGTTGCTTTAATGATCTTTCCGAATCATTTACCTGTACTTGCTGAAACACTTAGCTCAAAGTCATATTAGTACCAAACATGGTTTTGAATGTTTTGTTAATATCAAAATAAGATTTATTGCTTGAAATAGAATTTCAAAGCCAACAATCTCCCCCTTTTTGATGTTAACAAAACATTTCGTGTTTGTGCATAAATGGTGAAGTATCAAGTGATACCCCCCTCAGTGTGTGCAACTTTCATTTTTATTTGCATGCTCCCCCTTAGGAAATAAATTTTGCAATGTGATATTCATTTACGTAATGCATGGAAAGATAATTGAAACAACATATTTCAATTCATAATTTGCGAGTTCGGTACATGTTGGTTTACTACTACACATTACAAAATGACAAAGCATAGAAATGAAGCGATGCATAAACAACAAACATAAAACATAGAAAACGTCCTATGCTACACAAAATAGACCTATGGACAACACAAACACCCTAATACATTCTCCCCCTTTGACGACATCAAAAAGGTGGAGGGTCACGGCGAAAGGCGTCCATGGTAGTGGCGATGCGGTCGATCTTGGCCTCAAGACGTTTCATATCCTCGGCTGTCTTCCTCTGGACCTCCTTATTGCGCTTTTGGGCCTCTTCATTGTGCTTTACGATTTCCAAGATTTGGGTAAGAGTTTCGGGATTTCCCCCGAACCCAAAATCTGGAATATCGAAATCGCTACCAAGAGACGGAAAATAAGAAGTCGGAGCTTCCGGACGAGGTGCCTTTGGACGAGGAATATCATGGTGAGGAACAGATGGACTAGCCTGGTCCGCAGGAGGAGCAACCTTAAGTGAAACCAACACTTCATCCGCATTCTTACCGATATGCATCTGCTTGAGATGCGTGCGGTCCAGAAAAATTAGATTGCTCTCCGAAGGTTCTTCATCAAGAGGAACTCCACACCGATCAAGAAGAAAAGATAAATGGGTAGGAAAGATGAGTGCGCCTTTCTTCTTGTGGCACTCGAGAATAGCCGAAATGAAAAGAAAAGCAAGGTTGACCTTATGACCGGTCATGACACAATAGACTAGGAAGGCTTCCATGATCGACACAAGACCCCGGCTTCCGGACTTGGGCAAAATGGAATATGTGATAACGTTGTGCACAAGTCGAGCCTCGGGAGTAAGCGAGGAAGAAGGAAACTCAGAAGTGGCAGTGGTGGTTTTATTCACTGAGATGACCCGAACTGCTTCGAGAGGATCGAAATCACTCGAAGAATACCAAATGGATGGGCAGAAATACGATATACCGCCAGTAGGTAGCCGAAAAACAGTATTAATTTATGCTTCGGTCAACTCAACTGAAACGCCTGCAACAGTGGAGCAAAGTTTACGAGAGGGAGGACTTGGTTGAGAAGGATTCTCCAGATTTGTATAAAAAGCTTTGACGGCTCGGGGAAAATTCAAAACATTAAGCGAAACGAAGAAGTCCCAACCCATATTTTGAAAAAGATTGAACGTATTGGAGCCAATCTCTTCGCACAAGGGTTGAGTCACAATGCGACTCCGAGCAAACTTGCGATGAATGAAGTTAGTTTCGAAAATACGAACACTATCTTCATCACCAAGAAGGGCAAAGAGAGACATCGGACCAGATTCAGGTTCTGAATTAGTGTCCTCATGAACAGGGGACGAAGGTGGAGGAGGTGCAGCTGAAGAGCTTCCACCCCTACGAGCGCGTTTCTTGAGGCGCATGACATTGGGAGCCATGAAAGAGAGGAGAACCAAGATGATTGAAAGCATTTTGAAGAGAAAAGGAAAAGAAATCGAGAAGAAAATGAGAGAGAAAAGAGAAACTGGAAAAAAAATGATGTGTATAGATATGTATATATATATATGGATATATATGATTATAAATAAAGAAAAGAGTGGTGATAATGGAGGAGAGGATCGTGGTGTAGTGGGGAAGTGGTTTAAAGGTGTTTAAATGGCTTGAAGGAAGGAAGAAATGGGAGAGATCGTGGAGAGAAGACGAAGAGAATGAAGAAATAAAAACTAGGTTCGCGCAGAGGCAGACTGGCTCATGACCCAGTCGACTGGCCGAATGAGACAGTTGACTGGCTGAAGATGAATAAAATCAGAAAAACTCCCTGGTTGATCCAATCGACTGGCCGTATACGAGGCAGTCGTCTGGCCCTCAAAAATAAATTTTCGAAAAATATTTTAAATTTTGAAAGCCGAGATCGTGGACGAGATTTTGTGAAAATTTAACTGATTACTTCAAAATCCATGGCCATTCCTAATTCCCTACGAATTTTTGAAAACGGTTCATCCGAGAGGGGTTTAATAAAAATATCCGCCAGTTGATTTTTAATGTCAATAAAAATCAATTCAATGTCACATTTGGCTACGTGATCCCTTAGAAAATGATGCATAATCTCTATGTGCTTTGTACGAGAATGTTGAGTAGAATTCTTTGAGATACAAATAGCACTAGTGTTATCACATTTAATAGGTACGAGATTAAAAACAAGTCCAAAATCAAGTAATTGTTGCTTAATATAAATAGTTTGGGCGCAACAACTACCGGCTGCTATGTATTCGGCTTCAGCCGTAGACTGGGCAACCGAATTTTGCTTTTTACTTGACCATGAAACAAGAGAGTGACCTAGAAAATGACATGTACCACTTGTACTTTTCCTATCCACTCTACAACCCGCAAAATCGGCATCCGAATAGCTAGTGAGATCAAGTGTGGTGCCACGTGGATACCATAGTCCTAAGTTAATCGTCCCACTGAGATAGCGAAAAATACGTTTTACGGCTAGCAAGTGAGATTCTTTAGGACAATATTGAAAACGAGCACATAAGCATACACTAAACATGATATCCGGTCTACTAGCAGTTAAATAAAGTAAACTTCCAATCATGCATCTATATTGAGTAATATCAACACATTTTCCATTTTCATCTTTGTCGAGTTTAATAGAGGTACTCATAGGACTAATGGCATGTTTGGCTCCCTTCATGCCAAATCGCTTTAGCAAATCTTTAGTGTACTTAGATTGGCTAACAAATAAGCCATCCAAGCTTTGCTTGATTTGCAACCCTAAGAAGAAATTCAACTCACCCATCATACTCATTTCAAATTCGTTTTGCATACTAGATGCGAAATCTTTGCAAAGAGAAGTATTTGTGGAACCGAATATAATGTCGTCAACATATATTTGGATAATCAACAAATCATTTTTGACAGTTTTTGTAAAGGGAGTGTTGTCAACTTTGCCTTTAGAAAATCCTTTTTGAAGTAAAAAGTCACTAGGCCGTTCATACCAAGCTCTAGGAGCTTGCTTTAACCCGTATAAGGATTTAGATAATTTGTAAACATGATTTGGAAAAAGTTCATTTTCAAAACCGAGTGGTTGTTTTATAAACACTTCTTCATCTATAGTTCCATTTAGAAAAACACTTTTGACATCCATTTGATAAAGAATGAAATTTCTAGATGATGCAAATGCAAGAAGCATTCTAATTGCTTTTAATCTAGCTACGGGTGAAAAGGTTTCATCATAGTCAATGCCCTCCTCTTGATTGTAACCTTGAGCTACCAATCTTGCTTTATTTCGAATAATCACTCCATTTTCATCCTTTTTATTTCAAAAAACCCATTTAGTGCCTATTATAGTTTGATGTGTGGGTTGAGGGACTAAATGCCAAACTTGATTGCGTTCAAATTGATTTAGTTCCTCTTGTATGGCCATGATCCAAGAATCATCACATTGAGCTTCGTGGAAGTTCTTGGGTTCAATATTAGACACAAAAGCCATGTGGTTACATAAGTCTCTAAGTTGAGATCTTGTGTTAACACCTTGTGAAGGGTTACCTATGACTTGGTCAAGAGGATGGTTGTGCACAATCCTCCAAGATTTAGGAATGAAGCCAGTCAATGCATCACTAGATTGATTTCCAACTTCGCTCTTATCCATTTGACTACTTGATGAGTTAGAGATATTGAGATTATTGAAGCTATCCTCAATTCCTACAACTTCATCATCATCTAGGTGAACTTTAGGTGAGGGTAGAGGCAGTGATTCATCAAAAACAACATGGATAGACTCTACCATGGTTAAAGTCCTTTTGTTAAAGACTTTAAAGGCTCTACTAGTTGAGGAATATCCTAAGAAAATTGCTTCATCCGATTTGGAGTCAAATTTTTCCCAAGTTATCTTTATCATTTAAAACGAAACATTTACAACCAAACACTTTGAAATAACCAATATTGGGTTTCCGACCATTCCACAACTCATACGGAGTCTTACCTAATTTCATTCGGATGATAACTCTATTTATGACATGACAAGCGGTGTTTACCGCTTCAGCCCAAAGACTTCAGGGAAGGTTGTGTTCATTTAACATAGTCCTAGCCATTTCTTGTAAAGATCTATTTTTCCTTTCAACTACCCCATTTTGTTGAGGAGATCTTGGAGCCGAGAGATCATGAGATACACCAAATTCATCACATAATTTCTCTAGATCTTGATTGTCAAATTCTCTACCCCTATCACTTCTAATTTTCTTGATTTTCAAATCTTTTTCATTTTGAATGACTCTATAAAATTTATCAAGAATGGAGTGAGTTTCATTTTTATGAGCAAGAAAGCGAACCCAAGTAAATCTAGAGTAGTCATCTACTATAACAAGTACATAGAGTTTCCCGGCTAAGCTAGCCATTCTCTCCGGACCAAAGAGGTCCATATGAAGTAACTCTAAGGGTCGAGAAGTGGTGATATATTTCTTTCTCTTGAAAGAAGATTTCACCTGCTTACATATTTGACATGCACTACATATTTTATCTTTTGAAAAATTAGTCTTCGGGAGGCCTTTGACTAATCATTTTTAGACAAACGTTGAATGAGGTCCATACTAGCATGTCCTAAGCATCTATGCCATAACCAACTATTTTCACTCGATGTGACAAAGCACTTAACATCTTGTTCATTTAACTCACATAGCAACATAGTATATAAATTTCCGTTTCTCTTTGCATTGAACAATTGCTTTCCATCTTTCTCAACTATGCATGCATTTGACCTAAAGATAACATCATAACCTTTGTCACAAAGTTGGCTAATACTAAAAAAGCTATGCTTTAAACCATCAACTAAAAGTACGTTATCTATAGCTAGAGAAGGAGATATACCAATGGATCCAATTACAACAATTTTGCCTTGTGAGTTGTCTCCAAAAGTAACACTTCCTCCTTCATAAGATTTTAGGGACATGAATTTTGATTTGTCCCCCGTCATGTGCCTTGAACATCCGCTATCAAGGAACCATCTTTATTTTAAGGCGGACTTCAAGCATACCTACAACACAACGTTACGTGACTTTTATTGGTACCCAATCTATTTTGGGTCCATTATGGTTAGAAAGAGATGCAATAGTTCCTTTAGGAACCCAAAATGATTTGGTTACCAAATTTTATTTTGCATGTAGAGATGCAATGGTTCCTTTAGGAACCCAAAACATTTTTGAGACAATTTTCTTCTTCTTTCTTAGAAAACATGCATTTGCTTTGTGACCTCTTTTCTTGCAATAATAGCATGAGACATGGTTGTGATCAATAGAAGATGAGAATGAAGATTGTTTTGAAAAAGTATGCTTTAATGATTTTATTTTCTTCAATAAAAGTGCATCTTTGTTGAATGCATCATATCCTAAGCCGCATTTGTCAAAAGAGTTTCTTTGTCTTCCTAGCATGATGCTCAAGTTTTCTTTTCCTTTTGTGAATTTTGCTAAGATGTTTATTTGATCATCGATAGTCTTTTTCAATAAACTGTTTTCCTCTTCTATCTTCATACTTTTGTCATTTTTAGCATTTACATTAACTATGGTGTGACAAGTAGAATTACATGAAGATTTAGATTTCTTGAGCAAACTATGTTTCTTAGCTAGTTTTTCAAACTCATCATACAATTTTTCAAATGCATCTTGTAATTCATTATGAGAAAATAAAAGCTCATCATATGACAAAATGGAATTATCTAATGCATGTAAATTTAAATGTACCTCATCTTCATTTGCCATGAGGCAAAGATTTGCAAATTCCTCACCATTTTCTTCTTCATCCGAATCACAAGAGTCATAATCATCCCATGGTGCATTCATGGCCATTTTGTTTGGCCTTTTCTCATTCTCCTTTTTGGGCTTGAAACACTCATTTTTATAGTGTCCCGGTTTATCACAATTGAAGCAAGTAATGGACTCCTTCTTGCTTGTCTCTCTTCTTGGTTCGTTGCTCTTTGAGAACCTCCGACCTTTAGCCTTCTTTCGTTGAAGAAATCTCTTGAATTGTTGAGTGATCAAGGCAATCTCTTCATCAACCTCTTCTTCGATTCTTTCATTTGCTTCACTTTTAGTTGATGCTTGCAAGGCTATACCTTTTATAGGCTTGGCGTCTTCTTCATGAGATTTTAAGGTAATTTCCCATGTAAGGAGTGAACCGAAAATCTCATCAAAACTCATAGTGCTAAGATCGTGTGTTTGTTTAATAGCTGTCACCTTTGCATCCCATTTGACCGGAAGGCTTCTAAGGACTTTGCGTGCCGCATCGGATCTAGGAACAATTCTACCAAGGTGCTTTACTCCATTCAAAATATTAGTAAAACGAGACATCATAGAATTGATATTTTCATCTTCCTTCATGGCAAAGAGTTTATATTTATGCATAAGTATATCAATTTTAGATTCTCTAACTTGAGTAGTTCCTTCATAAGTAACTTCAAGTTTATCCCACATTTCTTTGGCCGTGGAGCAAGTAGATACACGGTTAAATTCGTTTGGACTTAAGGCACAATTTAGATTAACCTTAGCTTTGGCGTTAAATGACATAAGTCTACGCTCATCATTATCCCATTCGTTGTGCAATTTGGGAATAGTTTTTCCATCAACCACTTTGGTAATAGTAAAAGGTCCATCAACAATAACTAGCCAAATTTGATAATCAATAGCTTTAAGAAAATCTATCATTCTAGTATTCCAATAGCTATAGTTTGAACCATCAAACCATGGGGGCCTATTGTTAGATTGTCCTTCTACATGAGTGACTATGTTTGAGGTCATGATCGTTTTGTAAGACGGTTAAGTCTAAAACAAGTAGAGATTAGGCTCTGATACCAATTGTAAGTCACTAAAATACCCTAGAGGTGGGGTGAATAGGGTTTTAAAAATAATTTCTAACTTCTTTTTATTCTTACTAGAATATGCAACAAGGTTCAATATTAATTTACAAGGTAAAATATGCAATGAATAATTTCACTTAAATTCAACAAGCTATTTACCACAATATAAATTAAGCATGCATGAACATAAAGTAAGGAGATAGAGATAGAGATATTGACACCGTGATTTTTATGAGGTTCGGTAACTACTACTCCTCGGCTCAAAGAATCCCCTTCCTTAAGACTTTCCCGATCCTCACACTATGGCTCTTCCTTCAATAGGTGGAATAGAAAAACCTTTACAAAAGAGCTAACTAGCTCTTCACACAATCAAGAGAACAATCCTCCCTTGATACAATGGGCTTCACTCACCCAAGATCACAAATTTGTGTATGCAATCAATATATCACTCAAGAAACAAAAACACTCAAAACCCTAAGGTTTTTATGGAATATAGATCAATATAAGCTCAAGTGTTTTTAGGTGATATTTCAAGAACTCAAGATATATATATTCTCACAATATATTTTCAATAAGAGAATAAGCTCAAAGCTTGAGTTTAAATCTTCAAAATGATAAGAGTGAAAAACGAGATTTTGATCTTTCTTGCTATCAAAAGATTTTTCAGAAGATGCTTGAGAGAAAATTAGAGATGAACAATATTTAAAAAATTTCTCACACAAGAACCTTAAGATTTCAATCCATAACTCTTTATTTATATAGTGTAACACTAGGGTTTGGAGAGTGTATCTCACCCTAGACAATGTGGAGAGTAGGACCTGAAAATCAGCAAACAAAACCATTTCTTTTTGGGAAAAAATATTGTTTAGAAATGCTTTTCCTTAAAATCCTGAAGCACCCAGTCGACTGCCTCCATGCTTAGATTTAAAATATTTTTCCCAACGGCTAGGGTCAGTCGACTGCCTCATTAGTCAGTCGACTGCCTTGGATAGGCCAGTTGACTGCCTCAGGCAATCAAAAATGTTCAAAACTCTCTGGTTTAGTTAGTCAGCTGGGTCCTTAACTGCCAGTTGACTGGGCACAGTCAGTCGATTGCCTTAGACAGGCCAGTCGACTGCCTCATGCAGTCAAAACGTTTTATAGCTCACTGGTTCATCCAGTCGGCTGGGTCCTTATTGGCCAGTTGACTGGGTCACAGTCAGTCGGCTGCCATTTCATGGCCAGTCGACTGGGTGACTCCAAGAATTATTTTCAAGCTCCGTTTTTTATCCGTTTGAGTTCGTTTGATTTATTACTTGAGCTTATAAGATCAATCAACACATAAGATACCTTGTTACAATATTCTCACCCCGACCTATCTACCCCAGGTCTTGAGTCCAGCTTTTGTTCTTTCTTTGATCTTTTTGTCCTTCTTCGAGTTTGCGCTTGAGTTTCCTTATCGCTTGTTGCTTTAATGATCTTTCCGAATCATTTACCTGTACTTGCTGAAACACTTAGCTTAAAGTCATATTAGTACCAAACACGGTTTTGAATGTTTTGTTAATATCAAAATAAGATTTATTGCTTGAAATAGAATTTAAAAGCCTACAAAACGGGTTACACGGGTCGTGTCGTGTTACATGTTTAAAAAATAGGTCGTGTTAGTGTTTAATAACTTCGACACGATTATTAATCGTGTCTTGTTAGAGTTTTTCCATTTCGTGTTCGTTTCATTTTGGGTTCTACCCGAATACGATCCGTTGACACGAATTGCCAGCTTTACTCCTTACACACACACAAAAATAAAAATAAAAATAAAATATTTATATATATACATATAAACATATCACCTGACCTATTCCATAAATTCTCATGTTGACTGACTTTCTCGATCTAAGACACAACAAACAATAACAATGTTCTCCGATGGAATTATAATAATAATCTTACTTTCAGGTTCCGCTTAGTATATAAACATGACTTGTCAAAGTTCACCACAATTATAACTTTAGGGATGTAATATTTTGATATAACTATTTTCATTCCGCTAATTATACATTTGATTTTGGGTTTGTAATATTTCAAATACTCTAATTTATAATTATATAATCTTATAATATTTGGTATTTTTATTTTTAAAATAAAATAAAATAAAAGGATCCGGAACCGAACCGGAGCCGAACCGATTTTTCAGTTTCGGTTCCGGTTCGGTTCCATACACTTTCAGTTCCGGTTTTTCAGAAATCGAAAAAACCGGTTCGGTTCCGGTTCCATCCGGAACGGGAACCGATTTGAACACCCCTAACAAACATGCATAGTTCATGGGATTACTTGCAACTTTTGATGTTTAGGGAAGTTTCTTGCATATATACCAATAGTTCAGGGGGTTTTCTGCATTTTTCCTTATATTATATTGGTATTCAGTATTTTGGTATCAAAGTGAAGAAGTATATGAGATTTCGCGGTGTTGAATCGATATCAGCCAATCATAATCTAGGATTGACGCAGTCTAGAGACTACCAAATTCAAGTCTTTGTTTTGACTATTCTTTGTCCTAGAGAGCACGTGGTTAGCTGACCAGCTGTATCTCCAATCTCTGAAGTGTCCAAAATGCCCACAGTACTTAATTTACTTTCTTCTTCTTTTTTTTCCCTCTCTTTGGTGGTATATTGTATAGGGTAAAGTGTATAAAACATTCCTGAACTATTATACTTTGCAACAAATCTCCCTAAACTAAACATAATCTTTCTGGATTATCAATTTGGTGCAATTAGCCCAAATTTTATTTAAAAAGACTCCTTTACCTTTCTCACTCAATTTGTCATTATTAAATTATCCTAATAATCTTTTCTCTTATCTATAATACTTATTAATTATTCAACTTAATTGTACTAGAATAAATATCCCCTCAAATGAGAAATAAAATAAAAGTACAAATTGCAATTGCTTTATTTTCTAAAATAATAAATAATTTATTATAATTTAGTTTGATTTATATAATAAATTTTTTTATTCTAAGTTCAAGCTTTTTTATACTAATTCAATAAAAAAATATTTTCTTAAGATGTATTCAAAATGAATTTACTAATGACTTAAATAATACAAACTTTTTTTTCTCATATTATATACGTAAATAATGTTGCATAATAACTTAACAATATTTTAGAATATTTGCCAATCTTTATTTAAGCAACTTAAAAGAATTATTTAAATTTATTAAGTATAAAAATTATATGTAAATTTGAATGATATTTGCCATCATATTAGTAGCAATTATGTCAAAATTTATGTTAATGAAAATTTGCATTAAGTATAATTGAATTAGAAAGGGCGTTTTGGTCATTTATGAAATTTTTTGAAGATAATGGGACATTTTGCAACAAAATGTGATAGTTGAAGGGTTTAGTTGCACAAATCATAATTCAAGGGGGTTATTTGTAAATTTGATCATAATTCAGGGAGATTTTATGCATTTTACCCTCTTGTATATTCTATTTGAGTGAAAGATGGAGAAATTTTAAGTTTATATCATGGTTCGCTGTAATGCCCGATTCGTAACGTTTTTGGAAAGCGCCGATACCGTTATTTAACATCGATACTCATTCGATATTTATTTTTAAGACCGATATTGTCCAAATCCGTTACACTGATACCGCAACCGTTATCGAAACCGATACTTTTCCTGCAAACTATGATTTATATAAGTGAATTCAACTTGGATTATTATGGATGTCAATATACCGTTCCCATCGTCTGTCATTCAATGAGAAATATGAAGACAAAATTTCTTTGAACTTGTTTTATTTTATTTTCATTTTAATCTTTGAAAATACAATTATGTTTAATGGTTATAAGTTTTTCCTTTTATGAACTTTTTTTATGTAGAATAATAAGAGGTCATATATCCTTATAAGAATTATTTCAAACCATTTCTATAATGGATTGATTTATATTAGAGGCAAGGTGGGATTGAAGCAAGTTTTTTCAACAAATATCCTTGTGGATGAAGTAAAAAATGTACTTACATTTAAAAAATATATATTCTTTACCATTCATGAAAACATATTTCATTAACAAGAACGAATTAGCAATTGTTACTCTTTGATAATGTAAGATGTTGTAAGTGAAACGCAATTACTTAAGTCCTAGAAAAAAAAAATTTTGAGATAACTATAGGACACTAATAAATTCAATCAAACCAAATGCAATATGTTTTTGTAATTCTGTCAACTCTGTATTAGTTGTTTGCTTTGACCTTATTATTTTTTACGAGTGTGGTTCATGTTTCTCTTGTTTTCTTTTTTCTTTCAATATTATTATTATTATCATCATCATTATAGTCCAAGTGACTATAATATTGATTACCTCATGTCTATGGTGAAAAGGGCAAAACTGTCCAGAAGACAAAAGCAACCGTCAACTTCTTCTACCATTACGTTTGTTTCACTGAGAAAATCTTTCTTTAAATGATCTGAAAAATCCTCTTCTCTCTCTTCCTCAACCCTCAGAATATCTTCCTTGTCTGCACAGACTCTCTGTGCAGCCATGGCCACCATAAACAATCCAACCTTCATGTTTTCCCTTTCTCTCCTCTTCCTCTGCTTCTCTCTCAACACCCAATCCCTCTTTGCAGCTGATACCATCTCTGCAAACCAATCTCTCTCTGGTGACCAAACCATCGTCTCATCTGGCGGGAACTTCGTTTTGGGCTTCTTCCAACCAGGTAATTCTTCAAACTATTACATAGGCATGTGGTATGAGAAAGTCTCTGTTCAAACTATAGTTTGGGTAGCAAATAGAGACACACCAGTCTCTGACAAGTACTCATCAGAATTGAAAATTCTAGATGGTAATTTAGTTCTTGTTAATCAGTCTCAGACCCCAATTTGGTCCACAAATTTAAGCTCTACGAATTCGAGTAATTTAGTGGCTGTTCTTCGTGATGATGGTAATTTTGTTTTGGGTGAGAGCCCAAATTCAACAAATCCAATTTGGCAAAGTTTTGATCATCCTGCACATACATTTTTGCCTGGTAGTAAGATTGGATTTAACAAAATTACTCAAAAAAACCAGCTTCTTACTTCATGGAAGAATTCGGAGAATCCAACTGCTGGGTTGTTTTCGCTTGAGCTAGATCCTAATGGGAGTCAGTATCTGATTCTGTGGAATAGGACTGAGAGTTATTGGACTAGTGGAGAATGGAATGGGCAGATTTTTGGCTTGGTACCCGAAATGACGTTGAATTATATCTACAACTTTAGTTATGTTAATAATAAGAACGAGAGTTATTTTACCTATTCTCTTTACAATCCTTCGATTATTTCTAGATTTATTATGGATGTTTCGGGGCAAGTTAAGCAGCTCACTTGGTTGGATAGTACGAAGGAATGGAATTTGTTTTGGTCGCAACCAAGGGAGCAATGTGAGGTTTATGCTTATTGTGGGGCTTATGGCACCTGCAATCAGATTATTCGACCCTTCTGTAATTGTTTGCCTGGTTTCAGTAAGATGTCTACGAATGATTACGATTTGAGTGATTATTCGGGCGGGTGTGTGAGGGATACTAAGCTGCAATGTGAAAGTAACAGTACTGCAAATAGGGCAGAAGATAAGTTTTGGGAAAATTCCAACATGGGATTGCCTCAACATGCTCAATCTGTGGCTGTTGAGAGTGTTGCAGAATGTAAATCGGCCTGCTTGAGTAACTGCTCTTGCACTGCTTATGCTTATGATGACAATGGGTGCTCAATTTGGATTGGGGAGCTGTTGAATCTGAATCAACTCTCGCAAGCTGATGTCACTGCAAGAACTCTCTATGTAAGACTTGATCCATCTGAGTTTTCGAATCATAAAAATAATAAGGGAGTTATCATCGGTTCTGTTGCGGGTTCAGTGGCACTTCTAGTCATCTTAGGCTTCATTTTCTTCATCATACTGAGGCAGAAAAGGAAATCAATCGGAACAGCAAAAGCAGTTGAGGGTCAATTGGTGGCATTTGGGTACAAAGACTTGCAAATTGTAACAAAACATTTCTCCGAGAATCTGGGAGGGGGACGTTTTGGTTCTGTATCCAAAGGGACATTACCTGATTCTACTGTCATAGCAGTGAAGAAGCTCGAAAGTATCAGCCAAGGAGAGAAGCAATTCCGAACAGAAGTCAGCACAATCGGGGCTATCCAACATGTTAATCTTGTCCGCCTTCGTGGGTTCTGCTCCGAAGGGGATAAGAGGTTGTTGGTGTATGATTACATGCTGAACGGCTCCTTGGATTCCCATCTTTTCCACGGAAAGAATTCGAAGGTTTTGGACTGGAAAACCAGGTACCAGATTGTACTTGGGACAGCCAGAGGGTTAGTTTATCTCCATGAGAAGTGCAGGGACTGCATCATACACTGCGACATAAAACCGGAGAACATTCTGTTGGATGCTGATTTCTGTCCAAAAGTAGCAGATTTCGGTCTGGCAAAGCTTTTAGGGCGAGAATTCTGCCTGATTCTGACAACCATGAGAGGGACGAGAGGCTACCTTGCACCAGAATGGATATCAGGTGTACCCATAACGGCTAAAGCTGATGTTTATAGCTATGGTATGATGCTTTTTGAATTTGTATCGGGAAGGAGAAATTCCGAGCAATCTGAAGATGGGAAGGTCAAATTCTTTCCGTCTTGGGCTGCTAGTGTGGTAGTAGAAGGTGAGGTTCTTAGCCTATTAGACCCCAGGTTGGAGGGAAATGCTGATGAAGATGAAGTCATGAGAATATGTAGAGTGGCTTGTTGGTGCATTCAAGACGATGAAAATAATAGGCCATCAATGAGTCTGATAGTTCTGATCCTTGAAGGGATTTTGGATGTGAACATGCCTCCGATCCCACGGTCTCTCCAACTGTTCCCCACCATTCAGTTGGAACTTTCGGGGACTTCAACGTTCAGTTAAGTATATAGACTCTTCATTTATGCATCATAGCAATAGTTAGAGGTGCCTTTTTGTATTTCCAGTTACACATTGTTGTTTGGATATCTATTTGAAACCTTGGTATAAAATAAATCCTCGGTTAATGATAGGCCTAAGTTTTCTGCGCTGCATTGCGCCTTTTTTCTAATCTTCGATATCTGTTCATTTTCGTGCATAGAAGCAGTTTAGTACCCAGAGTCTGAGGAACTGGCATACATTTCTTAGAAATTGGAATAGGTTCTTCCAAATCTGGTTTAGATTTCTATAATCCTTGCTTCAATCCATAACACAGTCTACTTTGTGATATTATTGATTGCAGTCCTGCTGGCATACATTTCTTCTTCTTTTTTTTTATCTTATTCTATTTTTTTTTTTTTTATATATATATATATGTATATAAAGCTGAACTATATACCATGATACCATTTAGGGGGAAAGAAATTTAGTTGTAGATTCATCAAACATGACTCTAATCTAGCTTCCAAAAAATGTGGTGCTTCTATAACTCTTGGGTCTTTTCATGATAAATGGAAACTAACTTGGCCATTTGAACTTTGAAGTAAAAACTGTAAACATGAACCAAAAGATGCTGAACTGAATTGTTCACTTTTTAGGAAAGCAGTTCCATTTGGTCCGATATTTTTGGTAATTCTCATTCATCCTCGTTTTGACCATATAAATTTAATTATTGATATTAATCGTGTTATCGGATTTCTTTTGCAATCCATATCCAAGACTCCGAAACTAATAATAAATGGCGAATAAAATAAATAATAATTCATTGAATTCCAAATACAATAAATCTCACAGTAACTTAGAATCAACCAGAAATGAACTATCCTATCTAATAGAAATGAAATGTGGTACAAGTATATATCAGAATAAGTTCTCCATTTTAACCAATGAATGAAGAGAAGTATTGAATGATTTATTGGAATTTTTAATTCTCAATAAACTTTATCATTTCAATAATTACATGTGAAGAACTCATGATTCTTAATGCCCTTATTCTTCTAGAAAACATCTTTAAGCACCTAATGAGCCACTTGTCAATATTGAATCTTTTTAGTATTATTATTATTTATCTTTTAAGACATTAAAAGGTAGCACAAAACAAAGTGATTAAACGTATAGCATATAGAAAAGACACTCTAAAGTATCAGTTGCTTTGTTTCATGGAGTTTTATTTAAACTATTGAAAAGATACCACAAAGGTGACAAATGATTTGCTTCTTTTTTTTTTTTTTTAAAGTTCCAGGCTCTATTGATGATGCACTATGTATATATATTTATTATGTGAATATCTATATTTGTAGGTATGGCCGTGGTTTTCTTGAGTGAAAATACATAATGTTTGGAAAATTCAAGTTGTTCGGATTCAAGAACTGTGAATTTACACAGTAGAGTTGTTGGTGAAGCAAAGCTTAACATGCAAAAAGCAAAACAAAAGTTCAAGATTAATAAATAGGCCAAAACAAGGTGGAGGTGTTAAAAGCTGAAACTGACTCTACTTTTTTCAATAAATAAAAGTTTTATAAAAGGGTAAAAGTATATATATACAAGTTAAAATATCCTAAACAGATTTGAGATTGAGATTGAGATTGAGATTGAGATTCAAGGATTAGACAGAGAGAACTTTATAAAAATTGATGCGACTATAAAAATTTAAAAAGATAAACAATTTTGAATTAATAATATAGCAGTTAGAATGAAATTTTCATTTCAACGTATTAGGTTAATTACTTAAGCTTCTTATTTATGGATTATAAAATTTGGATGTACCATATATATATCCATGGTTTGCAGTATCATCCGACGGTTCATAATATTTTTGAAAGTTACCGATATCATTATGCCGCACCGATATTCCTTCATACTATTTTTAAGATCGGTATTATCTGACTTTGTTACACTGTTACTACAACCACGACAGCCCATGCATATATCTCTTTAAATTAGAATGGCGGACTTGTTAATCCCCTTTACCATGTTTGTTATTTCACTGTCATTAGACCACCACTCTCACCTTCTGTCTGTGATTGGTTTAATACTAAAAGCAAAACAACTTAATGAGTAAAAACACTGAATTAACAAACTCACTCAGTTATAACATTGTATCACGTACTTGTAGTTTGGATTAATAATGCATAATAATCCCACTCCCAAAAGTTTCCAAATCCACCACATTGTAGATGCTTTTGGTCAGGGACGGAGCTACACTGTCCACGTGGGGGCAGTTGCCCCCCATAATATAATTTTTTTTTGTTATTTTTTGAAGAATTCAAAAAAAATATGATAATTTATGCAAAAAAATTACATTTGTCCCTTATAAAATTATTAAAAAATATTATTTTGCCCCTCGTTCCAAAGTTTTTTGTCTCCGTCCTTTTGGTACCTATCCAAAGGATCTCAATATAAAGAACTTGCATTGATGTATATACCCTACAATGTGTGTAGTGGTATAATAGAACCTCATTTTGACACCAAATTAGTTAGTTTTTCGCCTAAAAGATTAGAGGCAACAGTTTTTACTGATGCTATAACTTAAAAACTTGGGATAACTTCATTTACATCCCCTGAGGTTTGTTTTATCTTCACTTGGATCCTCTCAGGTTTGCATATCTTCATTTACACCCCATATTTTTCAATATTCTCATCACTTAGACCCCCTAAACGATGACATCAGCCTGAATTTTTTTTTAAATCCCTAAACTACCTTCAATGTCTTATCCTTATTCTGTTTGGAAACAAGGATAGTGTTTTTATCAATTAGACCCCCTCCCATCATTTAATAATTTAATTTGTATTAAAATTTCAAAATATATATAAAATTTTAAAAAATATATATTAAAATTTGAAAAATATTATAAATTCGAAAATAAATATAAAATTAAAATATATATATAAATTTTGAAATTATTTTTTTTTCAAAAAAACATATTAAATTTCAAAAATAAATATAAAAATCACAAAAAACATAAAAAATTTGAAAAAAATATATAAAATTTTTAAAAAAAACATATAAAATTCAAAAATATATATTAAATTTCAAAAAAAATTATAAAATCGAAAATAAATATAAAATAAAATATATATATAAATTTTGAATTTTTTTTTAAAAACATATTAAATTCAAGACAAATATATAAAATTAAAAAAAATCATATAAAATTCTAATAATATATATTAAATTTCGAAAATAATTATAAATTTCAAAAAAAATATAAAATTTGAAAATAAATATAAAATTCAAATATATATATATTAAATTTAAAAAAAAAAACTAAATTCGAAAATAAATATAAAATTAAAAAAAAAATTCTCTCTCTCTTTCTCTCTCAAACGCACACACCACACACACACACACACACACACACACACACACACACGCACACACATATATATATACACACATATATATATAGATCTATATATATATACACTCTCGTCGCCAGCCGACTCCCACCGCCTCCCCGTCGGCGCCGCCCCCTCCCACCACCCCCTCCCCCTCCCCCGATGGGTCTATATATATATATGTATAGATCTATATGTGTGTATATATATATGTGCGTGTGTGTGTGTGTGTGTGTGTGTGTGCGTGTGTGAGAGTTAGAGAGAGAGAGAGAGAGAGTTAGAGAGAGAGAGAGATAGAGGAGAGAGAGAAAAAAAATATATTGAATAGATATTGGGGTGTTTGGTTTGAGGGTTAGATTGATTCTAAAGGGTGTTTGGTTTAGGGTTTAAATTGATTTAGGGATTAAATTGATTTAAGGGGTGTTTGGTATAAGGGTATTTTAGACATTTCACACCATAAGGGGTGTAAATGAAGATATGCAAACCTGAGAGGGTCAAAATGATGATAGGACAAATCTCAGGGGGTGTAAATGAAATTATCCCTAAAAACTTTTAATGTTTGGATTTTAAGTGAGAATTTGTAGTCCGTCGCTAATTTATTGTCTCTCCCTCCCTACATATGTACATATATATATACACATACATAGATATGTGTACGTATGTATATTTTTTTTTTTTTTTTTTTTTTTTGATAACCGTGATGTCCGGGCCAGCTTACGCGCACCTCGACTAATTCACGGAATTCATGCAAGGCGACCCCCCACATGAATCGGGTAAGGCTCGGACTATGTCCGCGGTCGTGGCCCTAACGAATTGTTTGCACCGAATAGGAATCGAACATGAGACTTCATGCTTCTTGAAGCATCAAATCCCAAATCTTTTCCAACTAGGCCAACCCGCTCAGGTTTGTACGTATGTATCTTACATTTGAATCAAATTCCAAATGGACATAAACAAAGAAAACAACAAAAGGAAATCTGTATCACAATCCATGGAACAAATTGTTATCAAATAGTAATTTGATATATATACAATACTATATTGTAACAGTACCATATGATTGTTACCCTGATTTTTATACAGTGAATAACAGAATACGTGAACGTCAGTGTGTTATTGATTATGTACGTATAATATATATAAGCATAACCAGAACAGAGTATATATATTTATATATAAAATAGAACAGTGTGTATATATCTATTTGTATAATACAAATTGTAACATGCAAATTCAAATTGAGAAGAAAGAAAACACAAAAAACTCACTGTATAGTCGCAAAATTTCCGAAATGCAAAATGGTAAAGATGAATTTGAGCCTTGTGCAATCACAGTTTCCTTAAGATAAATTTGCTCCCTCTCGGTGCTCAAGATTGATGAGCAATTGTCTCCCAAGATATAACAAATTTTTCGCCTTTGTAGAAGCAACACTGCAATATCCAGAGGCCAACGAACTCAAATATGTGCTTATAATCGAACTCGAAACACTAAACTAATATGTGCTGAGAGAGAGAGATAGAGAAGATGATATATGAATATATATGTATTCTGTGTATACGAATGGAATGAAAAATGTAAGAATGAATTAGGGTTCGTGGGATATTTGTAGACCTTGAATGGTTGTCTAACTGTCGATGCAAGAGTTGGTAGAGTCGTCCAAAGTGTTGGCACAGTTTGAAAGAGACACTTCCAATTATCTAACTGTATAGATATTGGATTAGACATTCACAATCCATAAATAATCCGTGAATAAAAAAACCTGACCTAATTTAGAATGAATTTTTATTCTATTTTTTCAATTAGGTCACTTTGAGATATCATTTAATTTCTCATTCAATATTTTCCAACACAAATTTGGCATGAATGATGCTAATATTTGTGTGTAGTGCTTATCTGTTTTACAGCTGTCTTTGAACTAATAAGGGCGTGGTAGCTCTGTTGCGTGTTGCTTTCGTATATTTAAAAAGTAAGATTGTTATTTCCATATCTCCCCATTTAAGGCGATGGCTCGTCATTTGGCAATTGCATTTATTTTTCCTTGTTGCTAGTCATGTTTTAGAAACCAACTTCTTTATTAGATACACATAATCTTCTGGTTGAGGGGGCGACTTGACATGGGTTTTTATGACAATTGATAATTCGATATCACAAAAATCAATCATCTAAACACGAGAATGATTTTATTACTGAAATGTTACAATCTTGTGATATCTCGTATTCGTTAATGTGTTTCAATACAATTTAATCTCGATGTTGGAGGATCTAGTATTGTCCTGAGAATTTGATTAGCCCATTGGAATTGACTAGAAAAACATACCGGTTGAATCAATAAAAACCAGAAAAGGACATGCATTTTAATTTGTTTGACATAGGAATGATAATATGTTAATATATGTATGTAATAACAAATCCATTGGCGTCAAAAAACCAAAAATAAATGAAATGTGAATGTGTTTGATATTGTCAAAATGAGTAACACAAGCATTGATGAGTTTGACAGAGCTATGCGCCAACTCAAATTCAAAACACAAGTATATACACCCCTATACATATTTCTTTTTTGTGCTTCTATATGTATATGCGCAATCAAAACCCAAAGTTGTGATTCACGTAAAGGATTTAATGCGACGCAGGTGGTGGTTCCTTTCCAGCAGCCCTTCCATTATGACTCTCTTCTTGTAATCACTCAGCTTCTCCGCCTCCGCCGCCGATTTTGCCGCCTTCTGCGGTGGCTGAATGAAGTAACTCCGGCGAGGCAGAAAGTAAAGCCACGTCAATGCCAACAAAATAGCAGACACTTTGCCCAAAAATATGGTAACAGAGAGAGTAATAAAAAGTAAATAAAGCCCTGAGTTCGAACTCGAACCACTCATCACTCTGTCTTCTGTTCTCTCTGTACTCTGTATACTCTGTTTTTTCGAATTGATCGGAAGAGAATGAAACCGTGATAGACTCTTCTTGAATGGAAGTGGTTGTGGGTTTTCCAATTCTGATGAGGAAATTGATGAAATTGTTTTCTTCGGCTTGATTCGCTGAGCATTTCTGTGATGAACTCTCTTTCTCTGTGAAAAAAGCAAGGCAGAGGATTAAACATAACTGAAAACAATGAAGAAACATTGATTAAGAGCTGTTTCATAAAAATTTAACAAGGTTTTAAGTGGTTCTTAAAAATATAATTTTTTTTATCTCTCTATAAAGTTCCATCTTTTAGATTTCAGTTTGAATTGTATCCAACGTCCTTAATTGAATAAGTGCTGAATATGTTAAAATTCAAGTTTTGAATTTTGAGAACTTACCAATGAGATCACAAACAGAGCAACTTTGAAAAACCCAGAGAGTGAGCGGCGAGAATTGATCTTTGGTTGACGGAGAATGATTTCCTCTCCAATTCTCGAGCTTTTGTGGTTCGAAAATGGGGAATTTTGTTTGTTTTGGGGGTTATATGTACATACTTGACCTGTTGAATAATCAAAGCCACGGGTCTCGAGCTCTGTTTCGAGGACTAGTGGGCGAAAACAGAGCAAGAACTTGTTCTTCATGGTGTTTTTCGGTTGTATGGGTCTTCAACAAGGTGGTGGTGAAGGATTTTAGAGAGAGAGGGAATAGGAAGGAACAAAGGAATGAACAACAGAGCATGCTCTGTTTTGTTGTTTGGTTTTCAGTCTGTGGGGGTTGATAATACTCGTGTTTCGTCTGTTTTCAATAATACAATACATAAATATTCAAAGGGTAAATAGCTAAAAATACCCCTCAATTTTCTTCTCTTTCTCTACTATACCCCCTCAATTAATTATACCCCCCTCAACTTTCATTTTCTTGCACCATGGGTTTGCCCTCAAATTTTTTTACCCTTTTACCCTCCAAATTTTTTTTATTTCCACCTTACCTTTAATCATATCCTTACTATTATATTTCTTAATTCTTTAAATTACAAAAATATTATTTCTTTTAGTTACAATATTAATTATGCCATTTACCTTTAATATATTAGACTAAATATACTCTCAAATGTAATTTTTTTTTAATAAGTTCTAATTATTGTATTTGTAAATCAATTAACTTGGTATTAAATTTTAGTTTGATTTAAATCATAAAAATCAATCCTAATTAATATATTCATAAATAAATCCAATTTATGAAAACAATATATATATTTTGAACAAAATATATATATTTCGGAATATATATATAATTCGTTAAAAATATATCTTTTCCGAATTCTTTTAAAAAATATGAATTTTTTCCGAAAAATAATTTTTTTGGGAAAAATATATATTATGTTCCAAACTATAATTTTTTCTGAAAAATAAATTTTATTGAGAAAAATATATATTATGTTCCAAAATATAATTTTTTCTGAAAAATAAATTTTATTGAGAAAAATATATATTATTTTCAAAAATATGAATTTTTTCCGAAAAATATATATTATGTTCCAAAATATGATTTTGAGTCATAATACCTAAACTACCATCAATAGTATAAGAGGGTTTAGTGAAATCAAACCTTCAAAAAAATTATTTTTTGAAAAAATATGTATATTTTGGAATATATATATATATATATATGATTCGTCAAAAGTATATATTTTTTGAATTGTTTTAAAAAATATGAATTTTTTATGAAAAATATACATTATTTTCTAAAATATAAAAAATATATATTTCGGAAAAAAAATCATATTTTGGAAAATAATATATATTTTTCTCAAAAAAATTATTTTTCGGAAAAAATCATATTTTGGAACATAATATATATTTTTCCCAAAATTTTTATTTTTTGGAAAAAAATCATAATTTTTTAAAACAATTCGAAAAATATTTTTTTTGACGAATTATATATATATATTCCAAAATATATATCATTTTCCAATAAAACTTAATTTCATTTAAATCATAAAACTCATTGTCCTAATTAAAATTTTTTTTTGCCCAAATGAAACTTTCTTTTCATAAAAATATATTCATAAATTGTTATTTATTTATGAATATATTAATTAGGATTGAGTTTTATGATTTAAATCAAACTAAAATTTAATAACAAGTTAATTGATTTACAAATAAAATAATTAAAACTTACAAAAAAAAAATTAACATTTGAAAATATATTTAGTCTAATACATTAAAGGTAAATGACATAAATAATATTCTAACTTAAAGAAATAATATTTTTGTAATATAAAGAATTAAGAAATATAATAGTAAGGATAGAATTAAAGGTAAGGTGGAAATACAAAAAGTTTGGAGGGTAAAAGGGTAAAAAAAATTGAAGGCAAGCCCATGGTGCAACATTTTATAAAACTTTAGGGGGTTTTAAGCTCATTTCATAGTTGAGGGGGGATAGTAGGGAAAGAGAGTAAAATTTAGGGGGGGTTTAAGGTATTTACCCATATTCAAATATATACTTAATATGTCTGTACTATATATATATATATGTGTGTGTACGCGTGTCGCGTATAGAGTGTACTAGTTCCCACTTGCAACTCTTATTTTAAGCAATACTCTGACTACAACTTTATATTTCAATAATCTCACTTATCTTCTCTGTAAGTGAGAGAGCATCTTATTTACTAATAAATTTATGCAATTTTGCATTTTTTTTATGAAGTCAAAAATATCATTTCATGCATGAGAGAATAAAAATAATTAACTATATATTTATTTTTAGCTGCTAAGTGCTAAGGTCAGTGTAGTGATGGTAAAAAGTAACAAAAATTCAAAATTAAAAAAATATGGTAGCTAAAATAATTGAAAATATATAAGGGAATGGGTCAAGTTTCTTTTTTTATATATATGTACAAATCAGTAAACATATTATCTAAACAGCTTGGGTACAAGTGATGTTAACCATTTTATGTACATCATGTAATATAGGGTTAAATGCAATAAACCCCCCTATACTATTTTCTCTTTCTTCAAATAATCCTCCAATCTATGCTTTTGGCAAAAAAACCCCATACTATCCCCTTTTTAGCACTTAACCCCCCTCATCTATGTGCACAGTTATAACACCGTTAGTGGACATTTATTGGACAGTTTTACCCTTCATTAAATAAGGCTTTGTTTGGCCAAACAACTCATACAAATATAAAAAATATATAAATAATATTTGGAAAAAGCAATTTCTGAAAAATATAAATATCTTAAAAAATACATGTAAAAAAAGTCAAAACAATCTGAGAAAAAAAAAATCGGGAAAATTTTTTTTTTCGAAAAAATCCGGGAAATAAATTAATCTGGAAAAAAATCGAAAAAAAAATTCTTGAAAAAATTTCTAAAAATGTTTTTTGGAAAAAAAATTAAATATTTAGAAAAATATTTTGGGAAACATTTATATTTTTTCCGGACTTTTTCTAGTAATATATTTTTGGAAAAAATATATAAATAATATTTGGAAAAAGCAATTTCTAAAAAAATATAAATATTTTAAAAAATACGTGTAAAAAAAAAATTAGCTTTCGTTCAGATTTCTGGAGCCAATCTTTGGGTTAATAGAGACCACACTGACTATTATGCTTGCCTGATGAAGTAGTAATTAATCATCATCAATCAGCATAAGATAATTTGTTAAGTGGAGAAATTGCCACAACAACAATACTGCTTCCTTGAAAAACTAACTGACTTTTTTTACATGTATTTTTTTAGAAATTGCCTTTTCCAAATATTATTTATATATTTTTTCCAAAAATATATTACTAGAAAAAGTCCGGGAAAAATATAAATGTTTCCCAAAATATTTTTCTAAATATTTAATTTTTTTTTCCAAAAAACAGTTTTAGAAATTTTTTCAAGAATTTTTTTTTCGATTTTTTTCCAGATTAATTTATTTCCCGGATTTTTTCGAAAAAAAATTTTTTCCCGATTTTTTTTTCTCAGATTTTGATTCCTATATATTAATCTGGAAAAAATTTTCCAAATTTTTTTTATTATATATTCCAGGAATTGTTTTTTCGATTTTTTTCCAGAAATTTTCCAAAAAACTTTTTCCCGGATTTTTTCCAGAATTTTTTTTCCCGGATTAATTCCCAAAATATTATTTTCCAGAATTTTTTTTTGAAATATATATTTTCCAAATATTTATATTTCTTCCAAAATATTTTTTTGAATTGTTTTTACATATTTTTTATATTTATTTTTCAGAAAATTTTATTTTTTTCAAAAAAAATATTTCTTATAACAAGGGGGTAGATTGATCTTTTCTATAATATATAATTTTTTTATGAAATAAATATTTCTTCCCAATATTATTTTTTAATATATAAAGTGTGTGTTGTCACAGGTGCATTGATTGTGGGAGATTTGCATTGCCACGTCACTAAAGTTGAAAGCTTAAGTTGGTTTGGCCAAACAAAGCCTTATTTAATGAAGGGTAAAACTGTCCAAACAAATGTCCACTAACGGTGTTATAACGGAATTGGGTAAATTGCAACATTTACATAGTTTAGGGGGCAATCCTTTAGTGCAGGGGTTATTTTAGAAAGAGAAAATAGTATAGGGGGGTTTTTTGCATTTATATATATATGTCGGCACTGCACGTGAGGGACAGGTAGGAGATATAACTCCGTTTTGCCTTTTTGTAGAATAGTAAAAGAGGTGTGACTAATTTTAGTGAAATGTTGGGTTAAAGACAGACACGGATCCAATGAAGGACCTGGGTGCCACCGCCCCCATTTATTTTTTATCTTATATATTTTAGAATTTAAATTTCTTCACAAGTAAATTAATTTTAAACTCTCATTAAAATAAATATATTTTATTTATACTTTCAAGAGCTCATTGTAATTTTTTATTAGCCTTACCTTTTGAAATATATATATATATATTTTTTATCTCTACCACTCTTGGAAGGTGACGAATTAAGGTATGTGAATTAAGCTCTTGTTGGTTGTTGAATCAGATAAGCGTAATTAATATGCTACCAGTCATGAACTTGAGTTTCAATTTATAGTCAAATGACATATGTTTAATATCTAGTCGGTAGGTTTCTCCAAACCTTTGGAATAGTTCATAAATGCTCAACTTACCATCAAACTCAAACTTTTGTTTTTGTGTTATTTTTTATCTTTTCCTTGTTTTTCTTACATTATTTTCATTTATTTCTTTCAAATCCGGACACAAACATACGATAAATTATGTATGTTTATATTGTTTTATTGGTGGATAATTTGCGATTCGATCAAAAAAATTAAGTCAATATACAAAATTAACATTCACCCATTATAAATCATATTTATTTTTTTATTTTTATTTAATGTGGAACTCTAAATGCACCTCTACCATCGTCTATGTACCCTTTTCATATTGATAGACAAAGCTGCCAAAGCTATTCCAGCTCATTACTTTCTTTTTTCGTGTCCTTAAGAAGCAAAAGAACTGCGGCTAATGAACTGCCAGCATTATAAATTCATTAGTTCATTCATAAGGTTTGTTTGGTATAAGAGATTTGAAAGGATTTGAAGAGAAAAGAAAAGAAATGATGGTGTTATATGTGTTTAGATTAACATCTTGAAGAAAAAATAGAGAGATTTGGAGGGATAAACTTATAACTACAAAACTCTTTGGTGATATCCCTCCAAAAATGAA
Source organism: Cornus suecica (assembly GCA_963922005.1). Classification (NCBI taxonomy): domain Eukaryota; kingdom Viridiplantae; phylum Streptophyta; class Magnoliopsida; order Cornales; family Cornaceae; genus Cornus; species Cornus suecica. Next base: position 86,533,861 of record OY998239.1, on the reverse strand, counting down.
AAGATTTGAAAATAAAAGAAATGATAACAATTTTAAGTATTAAAATAACAAAATTATCATCTATAATTAAAAGAATAATTTTATTAACTAAATGATATAGTGATAATTTAATTATTTTTTTTATTTTTATTTTTTTTCATTTGACTTATCCAAACAAGAATGATATCATTTCTTTTATTTTCTTTCATAATATATCCAAACATAAATTTAAAATATTGATATACTTTCTTTTCTTTTCTATTATAACTAATGTTATTATTTCTTTTCTTTTCTCCCATGTCCATCCAAACGAACCCTAAATGCCCAGTCATCAAGGATCAAAGACCCATTCCTATGACACTATTTTTCACGTTTTCATATACATATATATGTATATATATGGATCTAGAGATCCAACTCAGTGGAGGCTAAAAAAAATTACAGTCAATTTTTGAGATATAAATGACATATATTTATTTCAATGGAGTTTAAAACAAATTTTTAGTGGGGACTTAGTTGTAAAGAAATCTAAATTCTCTAGTACCTATGGTAAAAAAAAAAATTCAATAAGGTATAAATGTTAAATATCCAAAATTTTAGAATAAAAAATAAATATAAAAAAAATTTCCCACCAGCCCTTAGATGGATTCATCCTTGTATATATATTACTTTAATAATTATTTTTTGCCAAATTTTAACAATATAAATTGTGTTAGTTTTATTATCATAAGATTACCTTATGAGTTATGGGTTCATTTCTCGTGAGGGAGCAGTGGCCCTACTGAATTTTTTTTTTTTTATCTAAATTAATCTAAAATTTTAGATTTTTTACAATTACGCATCCATCATTTTTTTTACAAAAATACCCCCCTCCCCCCAAAATATTATATGATAATTATGTCCACACTCTCCAAAACTTCACTCCCAGTAATTTTGTACCTTTTAACCTATAAATTTAAAAATGTTAGGAAAGGTCCCTCCCTACAATTTTCCTTTTTCTATTCCTATTTTTTTATCAAACCTTATTTTTTCTTTCAAATTATCTCAATTTTTATCTTCTTTTCATTCTCCTTGTTCAGCTCCCATTTTTTATTATTATTTTATTTCAACCAGTCTTGTTTGATACTGTTATTGTTAACTAGAATGATAAAAACTGAACCTGAGTCTACACAATCGCAAAACTCAGTCTTGTTTTTAAAAGAAAAAAAGAAGATATATAATTTTCTTATATATGCATGCACTAGTGTTGAATAAGAAGTGGTCTAATCTCGATTGTTAACTGTGCCTACATATTCAGTTTGTTGGAACTATAGAGGGTTGGATAACTCATTTAATTTGTTGGGTCTGTAGTGAGTAGTCACAACCGAATTAATTAGCATGCACAATGATAATGATTAATCACAAAATATACCATGTGGAATTAAATCTTTGGAAATGAAAATTTCCCCCAAGTCTCGCCTGTTGGCAGATGTCATGTATAACACTGAACCTTCGGCAAGGCCTTGAATTTTTTTATTTTTTATTTTTAAGTTAAGCATTACTCATACACTGTGTCTTTATCGAGGCTTGAATTATAAACTTTTCATTTGAGAGTTAGAGTTCAGTACCGCTTGGCCATTAGGCCTTTGGTACGGCCGTGAGGTTCTGAGACTAAAAGCGGGGGATAATCACTTTTGGAATAATAAGACATGTTTGGTTTGTATCTTTGAAAACTATTCTAAAGAATTATGAGAACATAAAATAATTTTCTAAAAACAATAAAATGAGTTTTTTAAACAGTCATTTTTATAATTGAGTTTTCAAAAAACTGAACCAATCACACTTTTTTTATAGTTTTCTGAATTCTCAATTTTTAAAAAATAAAAAACTGTTTTTAGAAATGCAAAAAAAAAAGAAAAGAAGAAGAAACAATATTGGAAATATTGATATATAATATAACATATATATCAAATCGTTCAATACTATTATTGAAACCTTTTTATTTAACTTGTAAACCTAATTATCCTTGAAGTTCTCAAAAAACAGTACCAATCAGATTTTTTTCATAATTTTATGATTTTCAGTTTTCAGAAAATAAAAAACTACTTTTATAAAAAGAAAATAAACAAAACGCAGTGTTGGAAATATCGTAATATATATCACATATATATCAAACAGTTCAGTACTATTATGGAAATGTTTTTATTTAAACTTTCCGAAAAAAGGTAAACCTAATTAACCTTAAGATAAATATATTAGGCCGAAGCAAAAAAAAAATGACCACTCTCCACTCTCAATTACTTTTGTTGGCCTTGAAATTCTATTTCGGACAATAACTCTTATTTTGATATTAACAAAACATTTAAAAATGTGTTTGGTACTAATATAACTTTGAGCTAAGTGTTTTCAGTAAGGACAGGAGAATGATTCGGAAAGAACACCAACACAAAAAGCAATAAGCGATAAGGTAACTCAAGCGCAAAATCGGAAAATGACAAAATGGTCAACGAAAGACGAAAGCTGAAGACTCAAGACCTAAGGTAGATAGGTCGGGGTGAGAATATTGTAACAAGGTATTCTACACGTTGATTGGTCTTATAAGCTGAAGCGATTAAAGAACCGAACTCAAAACGGATCAAAAACGAACCTTGAAACAATTTCTTGGAGTCACCCAGTCGACTGACCAAGAAATAGCAGCCAACTGGCTGTGACCCAGTCGACTGACCAAGGGCCCAGCCGACTGGATGAACCAGAGAGTTATAAACATTTTTTATTGCCTGAGACAGTCGACTGACCTGTCCAAGGCAGTCGACTGACTCTTGACGCAGTCGACTGACTCTCTTGAGGCAGTCGACTGGCCATAGCCATTGGGGAAAATATTTTAAATTATTGCTTGGAGGCAGTCGACTAGGTGCCGATAGGCAGTTCACTGGGTGCTTCGGGATTTTAAGGAAAAGTATTTCTAAACAATATTTTTGTCCAATACTTTGTGATTATTCTTGCTACTTTTCAGATCCCACTCTCCAAACTTCCTAGGGTGAGATTCACTCTCCAAACCCCAATGCTTCACTATATATAGAAAGAGATATGGGATTGAAAGACATGGTTCTTGTGTGAGAAATTTTCTAAAAAATCTTCATCTCTTATTTTCTCTCAAGCACTATTTGAAAAGTCTTTTAAAAGCAAGAAGAAGTAAATCTCGTTTTCCACTCAAATCATTTTGAAGATTTAAACTCTAGCTCTTAACTTATTCTCTTCTTGAAAATATCTTTTGAGAATATATATCTAGAATTCTTGAAATATCACCTAAAAACACTTGAGCTTATATTGATCTATCTTCCATAAAAATCTTAGGGTTTTTGAGTGTTTTTTATTCTTGAGTGATATATTGATTGCATACATAAATTTGTGATCTTGGGTAAGTGAAGCTCATTGTATCAAGAGAGGATTGTTCTCTTGATTGTGTGATGAGCTAGTTAGCTCTTGGGTAAAAGTTTCGATATTCCACTTATTGAAGGAAGAGCCATAGTGTGAGGATTGGGAAAGTCTCAAGGAAGGGGATTCTTTGAGTCGAGGACTAGGAGTTACCGAACCTCGTAAAAATCACGGTGTCAATCTCTCTATCTCTATCTCCTTATTTTGTGATCTTGCATGCTTAATTTATATTGTAGTAAATAGATTGTTGAATTAAATTAAGTCGTTCATTGCAAACTTGCTTTGTAAACTAATTTAGAGAATTGTGGTGATTGCTAGTAAGTACTAAAAAGAACTTGATAATTGTTTTTAAACCCTATTCACCCCCTTCTAGGGTTAATTAGTGACTAACAATTGGTATCAGAGCCTAATCTCTACTTGTTTTAGACTTAACCGTCTTAGAGAACGATCATGGCCTCGAATGTAGTCACTCATGTAGAAGGACAATCCAACAATAGGCCCCCATGGTTTGATGGTTGAAACAATAGTTATTGGAATACTAGAATGGTAGACTTTCTTCAAGCTATTGATTATCAAATTTGGCAAGTTATTGTTGATGGACCTTTCACTATAACCCAAGTAGTAGATGGAAAAACTATCCCTAAATTGCCCAACGAATGGGAGAATGATGAGCGTAGACTTATGTCCTTTAATGCTAAAGCTAAGGTAAATCTAAATTGTGTCTTAAGTCCAAATTAATTTAATCGTGTCTCTACTTGCTCCACGGCTAAAGAAATGTGGGATAAACTTGAAGTAACTTATGAAGGTACTACTCAAGTTAGAGAATCTAAAATTGATATACTTATGCATGAATATGAATTATTTACCATGAAGGAATATGAAAATATCAATTCTATGATGTCTCGTTTCACTAATATTTTGAATGGACTAAAGCATCTTGGTATAATTGTTCCTAGATCCGATGCGGCTCGCAAAGTCCTTAAAAGCCTTCCGGTCAAATGGGATGCAAAAGTGACGGAAATTAAAGAAGCACACGATCTTAGCACAATGAGTCTCGATGAGATTTTTGGGTCCCTTCTCACATGGGAAATCACCTTAAAATCTCGTGAAGAAAACACCAAGCCTAGAAAAAAGTATTGCCTTGCAAGCCGCTACTAAAAGTGAGCGAATGAGCAAATTGAAGAAGAGTTAGATGAAGACATTGCCTTGATCACCCAAAGATTTAAGAGATTTCTTCAAAGAAAGAAGGCTAACGGGGGGAGATTCATAAAGAGAAATGAGCGAAGAGGTGGGACTAACAAAAGGGAGCCTATAACTTGCTTCAATTGTGGAAAACCAGTGCACTATAGAAGTGAGTGTTTCAAGCCCAAAAAGGAGAACGAGAAAAGGCCAAACAAGATGGCCATGAATGCAACATGGGATGACTATGATTCTTGTGATTCGGATAAGGAAGAAAATGGCGAGGAAATTACAAATCTTTGCTTCATGGCAAATGAAGATGAGGTACATTTAAATTTACAAGCATTAGATAAATCCATTTTGTCATATGATGAGCTTCTATTCTCCTATAATAAATTGCAAGATGTATTTGAAGAATTGCATGATGAATTTGAAAGATTAGCTAGTAAACATATTTTACTCAAATATAACGAATGACAAAAGTATTAAGATAGAAAAGGAAAATGTATTATTGAAAAAGACTATAGATGATCAAATAAACATCTTAGCAAAATTCACAAAAGGAAAAGAAAATTTAAGCATCATGTTAGGAAGACAAAGAAGATCATTTGACAAAAGTGGCTTAGGGTATGATGTTTTTAACAAAGATGCACTTCTATTGAAGAAAAGAAAATCATTAGGACGTACTTTTTCTAAACAATCATCGCACTCAACCTCAATTGATCACAACCATGTTACATGTTATTGTTGCAAGAAAAAGGGTCATAAGGCAAATGCATGTTTTCTAAGGAAGAAGAAAGTTCTCTTAAAAATATTTTGGGTTCCAAAAGGAACCATTGCATGTCTATGTATAAAAGGAAATGTGGTAACTAAAACATTTTGGGTTCCAAAAGGAACTATTGCATATCTCTCTACCATAGTGGACCCAAAACAGATTGGGTACTAATGAACGCTACTTAAATTTGTTTTGTAGGTATGCTTGAAGTCCGCCTCAAAAGAAAGATGGTTTCTTGATAGCGGATGCTCAAGGCATATGACGGGAGACAAATCAAAATTCATGTCTTTAAGATCATTTGAAGGAGGAAACGTTACTTTTGGAGACAACTCTAAAGGAAAAATTATTGGAATTAGATCCATCGGTATATCTTCTTCTCTTTCTATAGATAATGTGTTTTTAGTTGATGGTTTTAAGCATAACTTGTTTAGTATTAGTCAATTATGTGACAAAGGTTATGATGTTAATTTTAGGTCAAATGCATGCATACTTGAGAAAGATGGAAAACAATTGTTCAATGCCAAAAGAAACGGAAATTTATGTACTATCTTGCTTTGTGAATTGAATTAATAAGATGTTAAGTGTTTTGTCACTTCTAGTGAAAATAGTTGGTTATGGCATAGATGTTTAGGACTTGCTAGTATGGACCTCATTCATCATTTATCTAAAAATGAGTTAGTCAAAGGCCTCCCGAAGACTAATTTTTCAAGAGATAAAATATGTAGTGCGAGTCAAATAGGCAAACAAGTGAAATCCTCTTTCAAAATAAAGAAAGACATTACCACGTCTAGACCATTAGAGCTATTACACATGGACCTTTTTGGTCCGGAGAGAACGGCTAGCTTAGCTGGGAAACTCTATGTACTTGTTATAGTCGATGACTACTCTAGATTTACTTGGGTTCACTTTCTTGCTCATAAAAATGAAACTCACTCCATTCTTGGTAAATTTTATAGTCATTCAAAATGAAAAAGATTTGAAAATCAAGAAAATTAGAAGTGATAGGGGTACAAAATTTGATAATCAAGATTTAGAGAAATTATGTGATGATTCTTGGATCATGGCTATGCAAGAGGAGCTAAATCAATTTGAACGTAATTAAGTTTGACATTTAGTTCCTCAACCCACATATCAAACTATAATAAACACAAAATGGGTTTTTCGAAATAAAAAAGATGAAAATGGAGTGATTATTCGTAACAAAACAAGATTGGTAGCTCAAGGTTACAATCAATAGGAAGGCATTGACTATGATGAAACCTTTGCACCCGTAGCTAGATTAGAAGTAATTAGAATGCTTTTTGCATTTGCATCATCTAGAATTTTTACTCTTTATCAAATGGATGTCAAAAGTGTTTTTCTAAACGGAACTATAAATGAAGAAGTGTTTGTAAAGCAACCACCCGGTTTTGAAAATGAACTTTTTCCAAATCATGTTTACAAATTATTTAAAACCTTGTACTGTTTAAAGCAAACTCCTAGAGCTTGGTATGAAAGGCTTAGTGACTTCTTGATTCAAAATGGGTTTTCAAAAGGAAAAATTGATAATACTCTCTTTACAAAATCTGTCAAGAATAATATGTTGATTATCCAAATATATGTTGACGACATTATATTCGAATCAACAAATGCTTCTCTTTGCAAAGAATTTGCAACTAGTATGCAAAATGAATTTGAAATGAGTATGATGGGTGAGTTGAACTTCTTCTTAGGGTTGCAAATCAAGCAAAACATGGATGGCTTATTTGTTAGCCAATCCAAGTACACTAAAGATTTGCTAAAGCGATTTGGTATGGAGGAAGCCAAACATGCCATAACTCCTATGAGTACCTCTATTAAGCTAGACAAAGACGAAAATGGAAAATGTGTTGACATCACTAAATATAGAGGCATGATAGGAAGTTTGCTTTACTTAACCGCTAGTAGACCGGATATAATGTTTAGCGTATGTTTATGTGCTCGTTTTCAATCTTGTCCTAAAGAATCTCACTTGCTAGTCGTAAAACGTATTTTTTGCTATCTTAATGGGACAATTAATTTAGGACTATAGTTTCCACGTGGCACTATACTTGATCTCACTAGTTATTCGGATGCCGATTTTGCGGGATGTAAAGTGGATAGGAAAAGCACAAGCGGTACATGTCACTTTCTAGGTCACTCCCTTGTATCATAGTCAAGTAAAAAGCAAAATTCCGTTGCCTTGTCTACGGCTGAAGCCGAATACGTTGCAGCCGGTAGTAGTAGCGCTCAAACTCTTTACATTAAGCAACAATTACTTGATTTCGGACTTATCTTCAATCATGTACCTATTAAATGTGACAATACTAGTGCTATTTGCATATCGAAGAATCCTATTCAACACTCGCGCATAAAGCACATCGAGATTAGGCATCACTTCTTGCGGGATCACGTAGCTAAAGGTGACGTTGAATTGGTTTTTATTGACACTAAAAATCAATTAGCGGATATTTTCACAAAACCTCTCTCGGACGAACCTTTTTCAAAAATTCGTAGAGAACTTGGAATGACCATGGATTTTGAAGTAATTATTTAGTTTTCACAAAACCTCATTCACTATCTCGGCTTTCAAAATTTTCAAATTTTTTTTTTTAAGGCCAGTCGATTGCCTCATAAACGGCCAGTCGACTGGGTGAACCAAAGAGCTTTTGTGTTTTTAATCTACTTCAGCCAATCGACTGCCTACCTTCGGCCAGCTGACTGGGTCATGAGCCAGTCGACTACCTCCATTTGGCCAGTCAACTGCCTCTACACGAACTTTGTTTTAAAACCTCTTTTCTCTTCGTCTTCTCTCCACCCTCTCCACGATTTCTCCCATTTCTTCCCTATTTCACACCCTATATTCACATCTCATCCACTTCCCCATTACTCCACGACCCTCTTCTTCATTCTCATCACTTCAATCTCACCTATATACATATACATCCATATATATATATATATATATACATATCTACTACCCATCTCCTCTCTAATCCACGACTTCCTTCTCTCTTTCTCTCAAAATGTTTTCCTTTCTCCTGGTACTCCTCTCTATCATGGCACCCAAGCCCGTGCTTACTCGCAAACGAACCCGTAGGGGTGGAAGCTTTATGGATGCACCTCCTCTACCATGTCCTACGCCTCCTGTTCAAGAGGAAACTGAGTCTGACACTGCATCTGTTCCATTGTCCATCTCTGCTCTTCTCGGTGATGACGAAGACAGTATTCGTCTCTTCAAAACGAAATTCATCCATCACAAATTTGATCGATGTCGCATTGTGACTCAATCTCTATGCGAAGAGATTGGTGCAAATACGTTCAATCTCTTCCAAAATATGGGTTGGGGCTTCTTTGTTTCGCTCAATGTTCTTCATTATCCACGTGTCTTCAAGATTTTCTACACGAATATGCGGAATCCGCCTCAACCAAGTCCCCCCTACCACTACTCTCCACTCTGATGTTGCGGGAAAATCCGTTAATTTCACTGAAACAGTAATAAATGGTGCATTTTAGCTCCCTCCCGGCGGTATCTCCTACTATTATCCATCTATTTGGTATTCTTTAAGTGATTTCGATCCTCTCGAAGCTGTTCGGGCAATTTCGGTAAATAAAGCCACTACCGCAACTACCGAATTTCCATATCTCTCGCTTACTCCCGAGGCTCGACTTGTGCACAATATTATCACATATTCCATCTTGCCCAAGTCTGGAAGTCAAAGTCTTGTGTCGATCATGGATTTTTTCCTTGTCTATTGTGTCATGACCGGTCGAAAGGTCAATCTTGCCTTCATTTTCACTTCGGCAATCCTTGAGTGCCAGAAGAAGAAAGGCGTTCTCATCTTTCCAGCCCATATCTTGTATCTTCTTGCTCAGTGCAATGTTCCGATTCATGACGAGCCTTCAAAGCACAATCCAATTTTTCTTAATCGCACTCATCTCAAGCAAATGCACATTGGAAAAAATGCGAATGGGGTGTTTGTCTCTCTAAAGGATGATCCTCCAGCGGACTAAGCCGATCCATCTGTTCCTTGTCCCGAAGTTCCGACTTCTTCTTTTCCGTCTCTGGGCAGCTTTTTCGACATTCCTGATTTTGGGTTCGATGGAAATCCCAAAACTCTTACTCAAATTCTGGAGGTCGTTAAGCGCAATGAGGAGGCCCACAAGAAGACGGCCGAGGACATGAAACGTCTTGAGGACAAGGTCGACCGCATCACCACTGCTATGGAAGCTCTTCGCCGCGATCCTCCGCCTTTTTTATGTCGCCAAAGGGGGATAATTTTTGGGTATTTTAGGTGTTTGGTCATAGCCTATATTTTGTATTGCATAGGGCGTTGCCTAGCCTAGTTTTTGTTGTTTCTGTTTTTACTCTATGCTTTATCATTTTGTGGATTGTTGTAGTAGTAAAACAACATGTACCAAAAATTGCAAAATTAAATGAAAAATGTTGTTTCTATTATCTTTTAATACATTAACTCAATGACTATCGGATTGCAAAATTTATTTCCTAAGGGGAAACATCAAAATAAAAATGAAAGATGCACACATTAAGGGGGAGTATCACTTAATACTTCACCAATTATGCGCAAACACGAAATGTTTTGTCAACATAAAAAAGGGGGAGATTGTTGGCCTTGAAATTCTATTTTGGACAATAACCCTTATTTTGATATTAAGAAAACATTTAAAAACGTGTTTGGTACTAATATAACTTTGAGCTAAGTGTTTTCAGCAAGGACAAGAGAATGATTCGGAAAGAACACCAACACAAAAGGCAATAAGCGATAAGCGATAAGGTAGCTCAAGCGCAAAATCGGAAAATGAAAAAATGGTCAACGAAAGACGAAAGCTGAAGACTCAAGACTTAGGGTAGATAGGTCGGGGTTAGAATATTGTAACAAGGTATTCTATACGTTGATTGGTCTTATAAGCTCAAGCGATTAAAGAACCGAACTCAAAATGAATCAAAAACGAACCTTGAAACAATTTCTTGGAGTCACCTAGTCGACTGGCCAAGAAATGGCAGCCGGCTGGCCAAGGGCCCAACCGACTAGATGAACCAGAGATTTGTAAACATTTTTTATTGCCTGAGACAATCGACTGGCATGTCCAAGGTAGTCGATTGACTTTCTTGAGGCAGTCGACTGGCCATAGCCGTTAAGGAAAATATTTTAAATTACAGCTTGGAGGCAGTCGACTGGGTGCCGATAGGCAGTTGACTGGGTGCTTCGGGATTTTAAGGAAAAGTATTTCTAAACAATATTTTTGCCCAATACTTTGTGATTATTCTTGCTACTTTTCAGATCCCACTCTCCAAACTTCCTAGGGTGAGATTCACTTTCCAAACCCTAATGCTTCATTATATATAGAAAGAGATATGGGATTGAAAGACATGGTTCTTGTGTGAGAAATTTTCTGAAAAATCTTCATCTCTTATTTTCTCTCAACCACTATTTGAAAAGTCTTTTGAAAGCAAGAAGAATTAAATCTCGTTTTTCACTCAAATCATTTTGAAGATTTAAACTCTAGCTCTTAGCTTATTTTCTTCTTGAAAATATCTTTTGAGAATATATATCTAGAGTTCTTGAAATATCACCTAAAAACACTTGAGCTTATATTGATCTATCTTCCATAAAAATCTTAGGATTTTTGAGTATTTTTTATTCTTGAGTGATATATTGATTGTATACATAAATTTGTGATCTTGGGTAAGTGAAGCTCATTGTATCAAGAGAGGGTTGTTCTCTTGATTGTGTGATGAGCTAGTTAGCTCTTGGGTAAAGGTTTCTCTATTCCACTTATTGAAGGAAGAGCCATAGTGTGAGGATTGGGAAAGTCTCAAGGAAGGGGATTATTTGAGCCGAGGACTAGGAGTTACCGAACCTCGTAAAAATCATGGTGTCAATCTCTCTATCTCTATCTCCTTATTTTGTGATCTTGCATGCTTAATTTATATTGTGGTAAATAGCTTATTGAATTAAATTAAGTCGTTCATTGTAAACTTGCTTTGTAAACTAATTTAGATAATTGTGGTGATTGCTAGTAAGTACTAAAAAGAACTTGATAATTGTTTTTAAACCCTATTCACCCCCTCTGGGATTAATTACTAACTAACAACTTTTTTATCCAAGTCCTTTGGGCCAGACAGACTATTGAAAGAAGCATCATTATGTGGGCCTTTAGTGAGAACTATCCGAAGGCGAAAACATGATTAAATTATTCTTTAGTATCTCTTCTTTGGTCAAAATAGTAATTGTCGTTTACCTTAATTATAGTATTATGATCAATTTATCCCATCAGTGGAAAAGATCAAATTGAAGAGAGTTGTCATTATCAATATTTTATTAAATAAATATTATACAGATTTACTTGTTAAAATAAAATTTATAATACTCTATTTAATTTCCTTCTTCTACTGAAAATACATCCTTTTTTTATACAATATATGTGTAAATGCCCAAATTTGCACAACACAAGAGAGAATCCTTTTATTAATTTTTGATTTTCTTTATATACATTATCTTAATGGGCTTAAGGCCCATTAGGGCAATGAAGCCTGTATTACATCACTACTTTACTTTTCTAAAGGAATTCAAAAATGTAATGGGCTTACAAAAATCTTACTGTGCCATCAGCCCGATGGGTCTGGTGCCTGATGGGCTCAATTGGGCTTGGACATTTCCACTCTTACACAGGCCCGATTCCTTGTGATGGGTCATCGATCAGTCAGGCCCATTACAAAGGATACAGAGTGGGGAGCGAGGTACATCACCCCTGTCGGGGTGACGTGGTTGATGCAATTAATGTGATGGCTGTAACGTCCTTCGAATATTTGAAACCCACGGTTCGGGTGGCCTCGATTAGCGAGCTGGAGGCTGAGGAGGCACACGCAAAATGACACGACGTTTCATTTCCCGAGCGCACGGCTCTCCAGGTGTTTCAAAAACTTCTATAAATACTCATTGCCTTACGTCAAATGCACATTGCATTTCAAAACTTATAATTCTCAAAAAACTCTCTACACTTGAGTTGTTCGCTTATCATTTCCAGAGTCCATCCTTTTTTTCAGAAAGGCACCCGAAACTACTACAGGATTCATCTTAGAGTAAGTGATTTTCTTTCAGCTTTTCCTACTTCTATTTCAGTATGTCCGATAGTGATGACACTCGGTCGGGTAGCGACCGCCTCCCTTCTTTGGTTGACCCAGACGCTTCACTTAATACTCCTTTGGTAGAGGTGATTAGGACAGTCGGGTCTAGCCCACCAGAAGTCAATCAGGACGTCGTAGCGGTTGGGGAACCGGTTGCAGGCAGTTCGGTCGACCAATTTTACGTCGACCCCCTTCCTCCTACACATAGGGTAGAAACAGTACTAAAAAGACTAAGAGTCAAATGTGGGATACCTGATGGGGTAATTATTAAAAACTACCCTAAAAATACGATTTCAGGAAGGGTGAGGGGGTTTTGGACCACCAGATTCTGTTGTCGGCCTTTCACCTTCAGGTTATTAGATTCTCGATTCAGCCTTTTTTTCTTCATACCCTGGGTCTGGCTCCACTTCAGGTAGGGCCCAACTTCTTCAGGGTCTTGGCTATGCTCCTAATACTTAATCGGGATCTGGGGTTGGATCTTGGCCTGGCGGAACTTCTGTTATGTTACAAAATACAGGCCCAGAAGGATTGCAAGGGCCGATATAATCTTTTTCCTCTTAGTGGGAGGAAGATTTGTGATGGCACCGAAAAGTCCAAAAAGGGTGGAAAGAGATAATGGTCTTGGTGAGCGGTAATTGGAGACTCCCTAGCTCATCGGGATTCAAAGTCCCTAGCGAATTCAACCGGCCCTTATTCCCTTCCTTCAAGCCATTCCACAAGGGGTCATACTACTGTGATCAGTGCAATGATAATTTGGGCCTCCATGTGCTTGAGTTTCTGGGAGCACCTGATAAATTTAAAACTTCAACTTACATCAGAACCCGTTTTGAACTTCTTAAATAAAAAATTTGGGGACAGCCCTTAAGGATGTGTAACAGTTTCCTGACGGGTTCTAACTTGCAGACCTTGTCAACAGAAATGCTGAGAATCCCTCAGGTCGTGCTGAAAAAGAAGGCCAAGCGGGCAGCTAGCCCTCAAGTGATAACTCCAGCATCAGGTGAGGATCAAAGTGGACAGGAGTCGCAAAGTGTTCCAATTCCCTTGCCCGGTCCTGTTCTTCTGCCACCGGTGGAGGATAGCCTGGTGATCCCACCTCCACATATGGGGAATATTCAAATCAATCAGACCTTTCTATCAAGACCAGAGGAGGTTGTTCGCCCTTCTGGGGTTGTTCCCACTCCTGAATTCTGGCTGGTTGAAGGGGAATCCAGCTTGACGGGGACGCGACATCCCCGAACAGAGGATGATCTACCCGACCGGTCTGTCAGGCCCCGTACGACCATAGTGTCATCTCCCATCATAGTAGATGATAGCGGGGTTGCAACTGAAGAGGAGCGACCCGTTCCATGGGCGCCAAAGATCACACTCCCAGGCGGAGACTTTCTGGTTGCGGGGCATGCCACTATTGACAATGACATTTCCCTTCGGGCAATGGGTTCCCAGATCTGGACACCCGTTAACCGAAAGAGACTAAGAACAATCGATCGGGAGGAATTGGCCCTTACAGGTCCAGAGGTAGCTATGAAGGTACTACTTCAACCTACTGTTTCCTCAATCGTATTTAACATTTTATTTATTTCTTTATCAGGCTAACACTTGTCCTTTTGGCAGATGTTTTACTTGACCCAGGCCTACAACGCAAAGATGGAGGAGGACACCAAGTTGCTCCGGAAATCTAATGAGCTTCTGAGGCTGAAGGAGGATTCCCGGATGAAAGTTGCCAACCTGTTGTCCATATCCAATGAAAAGTTGGATGTTCAGACCCAGAGGGCCATCTCTGCAGAGCAGTAGCTTCGGGCTGCTCAAGATAAGATTAAAGAGATGGAGGCGGTCCGACGGGCCATATTTGCTGAAATGGAGGCCTTAAAGGCTGAGAATGAGAGCTTGAAAGCTAGCAATGAGAGCCTGACGGCCTCCAATTCGAAGCTCCTGGAGAAGAAGACAGAGATCGAGAATCTCCTTGCAATGGAGATGTTGGTGGTGGAGATGCGCCACCGGGGTGGGAACGAAATGTACAAGCGTTTATGCGACACTTCCCAGTACCGAATAGGGTTCGTTTGGAGGTCATATTTCAATGACATGCAGAAACCTGCTGAGGAGAGGGACTTCACTTCAGAAACCTGCTGATCGATGACTTCGGTAATGGTGTACGGGCCCTCCCAAGGCTCCCTGAGCTTGCCTACGAGCCTGATTTTTCGCCTAAGGACCATGTCTCCGACCTGAAACTCTCTTCTTTTGACTTTTTGATTGAAGTGGTTCCGGACTTGCTGTTGGTAGGCGGACAGCCTGATCCCGACAGCATCTCTTCTTTCATCCAGAAGATCAAGATTCTGAGCCAGGTGCTGGTTATTTGGTCCTTCAACCCAGGCCTCGCTCCGGAGGGTTGGAACCCTGATCTCCGTTGGTATCACGACCTCAGTGTCGTATGCCATCGCAAAGGGGGTTTCCCCGGTGGGTTGTCTGGGAGTTGTTCTGTATGACTAGAGAACCTCAGGTAGTTAATCTAACCATGCTCCTTTGGCATCCTCGAGCTTTTTGGCCAAAGTGTTGAATATGGTTTGGTTTGTCCTGTCCGTTTCCTTGTGGGTACCCGACGTAAAGACGTATTCTGGTTGATACCGTGCTCGGCGAATAACGCTCTCACCTCATTGTTGTCAAGATTTGTCCCATTATCCATCATGATTGTCCTTGGCAGACCGAATCTGCATATTATGTGGGTCCATACGAATTTGATAACGTGGCTACCCTTGATGGTGGGATAGGCTTCTGCCTCTACCCATTTGGTGAAGTAATCAGTGGCCAGAAGGACATAAGCGTTTGACCGTATCACTTTTGGAAGGGGTCCGACTATATCCATTCCCCATCGAGCGAATGGGTGTGGTACAATGGTAGGATGTAAGAATTCAGGAGGCCGATGGATGGCATCTCCGTGCATCTGGCATGGCTTACATCTTCGGATGTATTTTTCGGCATCCCGAGACATATAAGGCCAGAAATACCCCTGAGAGAGTATCTTATGGGCAAGGGATCTGCCGCCGGAGTGGTTTCCACAAGCCCCACTGTGAATCTCCTGCATCACTGCTCTAGATTCTAACGATGTAATATATCTCAAGTAAGGACCTGAAAAGGATTTTCGGTAGAGTTGCCCGTTTATGACTGAGTATCAGGCTGAATTCCTCCTGATCTTGTAAGTTTCAGCTTTGTTTTCGAGGAGAGTTCCATTTCGTAGGTAATCCATCAGGGGATCTATCCAGCTGGGCTCCCATGGGATAAACATCACTTGTTCTGGGCTCCTGAATATTGGGCATGTGAATAGAGTCCACTAGTGCAACCCGGGTCAGGTCTTCTCCGGTTGAGGATGCCTGATTGGCTAGGTGGTCAGCTTCAGAGTTTTTGCTCCTGGGGATTTATGTAAAGGTTATTCTTTGAAAACTTTTTGTTTCTTTCAACACGAGTGCCCAATACGACTCCATTTTCGGATCCTTTGTTTCATACTCCCCGTTTATCTGACGGACGACCAGTTGAGAATCACTGTATACTACTAGAGACTGAATCTGGAGGCTTCGGGCTATCCTCAATCCGGATACGACAGCCTCATACTCTGCCTCATTGTTCGTGGCTGGGAACTGTAGTTGCACTGATATATGAAGGCGTGTCCCATCAGGTGTCAAGATTTCCAAACCAATTCCTGATCCGGAAGAGCTGGCTAACCCATCCACAAAAATCTTCCATGTGTCCGGTTCACTTTTCTGGTCTGGCTCTTCAGTTTCACTTTTAAGTAAAAAGTACGTTACTGCCTGTCCTTTGATGGAAACCCGGGGTATGTATGTCAAATTGTATATGCCCAATTCGATGGCCCATTTAGAGATTCTCCCTGAGAGGTCGGGCTTTGACATAATAACCCGTAGGGGTGTGGCTATCGGGACGATGATCGGATGAGCTTCAAAGTAATGCCTTAGCCGTCTCTTGGCATTCACCAGTGAGAGAACCAATTTTTCATGCCTGTTGTATTTGGTCTCTACCTCAGCCAAGGATTTCCTAGTGTAGAATACTGGCATTTGAAGGTTTTCGTCCTCTCTGATGAGGGCGGCGCTGGTCGACACAGAGGACACTGCCAAATACAGATATAAGACTTCATCGGGATTTGGTGTGGATAGGATTGGGGGCATGGTCAAGTACTCTTTTAACCTCGCCAGGGCTTCCGATTGTTCAGGACCCCAGATCTCTCCCTTCTTCGCCTTGATTGCCAGAAAGAATGGTCTACATCGATTAGTGAGTCGTGAAATGAATCTGCTAAGCACAACCACTCTTCCCGTCAAGACCTGGACGTCTTTATGTGTCCGGGGCTCTTTCATTTCTATAAGGGCCTTGACTTGTGTCGGGCTGGCCTGGATCCCGGTCCGAACTACAATGTGCCCCAGGAACTGCCCAGATGATACACCAAAAGAGCATTTTTCCGGATTAAGCTTCATGCCATGTGACCTGAGGGTGTCAAACACTTGGTGTAGGTGGGTAAGATGGTCCCCCTTCTTTCTGCTTTTGACCACAGTGTCATCGATATAAGCCTCAATTACTGTACCCATCATACCCTTAAAGATCCTGTTGACCAACCTCTGGAAAATGGCACCTGTATTTTTCAGTCCGAAAGGCATAACTTTAAAGTAGTATGTACCTGTTTCGGTAATGAAAGAGGTATTTTCCTCGTCTAACGGGTTCATTTTTATCTGGTTGTAACCTGAATAAGCATCCATGAGGGTTAAACGATCGTAACCAGCTGTAGCATCAACCATCTGTTCGATCTTTGGCAGTGGAAAGCTATCCTTCGGGCATGTCTTGTTTAAGTCAATAAAATCAATGCAAACCTTCCACTTGCCATTCTTCTTCTGCACGACCACCACGTTGCCAAGCCACTCGGGATATCTGACCTCCCTGATAAAGCCGGCCTAGAGCAATCTAGATACCTCATCTGCTATAATTTGGTTCTGATGTGCCCCCATGCGCCTCTGCTTTTGTCTGATGGGTTTGACGTTCGGGTCAACATGCAATGAGTGATGGGCAATATGAGGATCGATCCCTGGCATGTCTGTATGCTCCCATGCGAAGACATCAAAGTTATCCTGTAGCAATTGTGTTAGTTCCTTAAATTCAGGGTCGGTGAGGTTTGTACCTGCAAAAGTAACTTTTTCCGAACAGTCGGGCACAACATGGATTGACTGCAATGGTTCGATCACAACTGGGATACCTGGATCCCTCTCCTTTAATTGCTATTTGGAGCCTGAGGTTTGATCCTTAGAGTGGGGTGCCATTGGGGATTTCATCTTCCGGATTTCTTTTAGGGTGACCGCATAGCACTCCTTGGCGGCCACCTGGTCACCTTTGACATCAATGGTACCTATATCGTCGGGGCTCACACATCTCATGACCTGGTGAAGAGTTGAAGGTACACCTTGTATTCGGTGAATCCATCCCCTTCCCATGAGCAAATTATACGAAGGTTTGGCATCCACTACAACGAATGTCGCGGTCAAGGTCCTCTGAGCGGCAGATACTGGCAACTGGATTTCCCCGATCGGCTCCATTTGCCTCCCATCAAAACCTGCAATGGGGCACCGGGATGCCACAATTTCGGATGGATTGATCTCAAGATTTTCAAAAGCCCACTTGGTGATGATGTTGGCACTGCTACCAGGATCGATCATGACTCTCTTCACAAGATAGTTGGCCACCATTAGGGTCACAACCAGAGGGTCGTCATGCGGGGTCTGGACATCCCGAAGGTCCGACACCGAGAAAGTGATTTGAGTTTCCCCTGCTCTATGGTGGGCCCCGCTGATCTCGTTGACTCTCCTCATCTTGCGAGCTCTCCGCAGATGGCTCCGGCGTGATCCTTCGGTCTCTTTGGATAGGGGGCCACCATGAATCATACTAATGACCTTGATCGGCTGTGCGTCCGAGGAGTTCCGGGGGGCACTAAGGGCCCGTTGGTCAGTCTTTGGTCTGTCCCGATGGACGTAATCTCGGAGTTCCCCGTGAAGCAGTAACGTCTTCACCTGTTGCCTTAGGTTACGACATTCATTTGTGATATGCCCCAAATCGTTGTGGAAAGCACAGTGTTTTGACTTGTCCCTTTGGTCAAGTGGCTGTCTGATGGTCGGGGGTTACTGGAAAATTCCTTTGGCTTTGTTCTCTTGGTAGAGTTTCGCAAGGCTAACCTTCAGGGGTGTCAACATTTCTTCGAATCTAGGGCGTTTGAATGGTTTTGGGACTGATGATCCCGGTGGGGATGATGATCCCGGTCGGGCTGATGGCCCAGATGGAGTTGATCGTTTTCGATCGATCAATCGATCCCTGGATTGAATCTCAACACTGACTAAGGCTGACCTCCTTTGCTTGATAGTTTCCTCTTCTTCAATTCTCAAGCACCCTTGGGCCCTGGAGTTTAGCTCCCCAATGCCCGATGGAGGGCATTTTACCAGAGATTGATGGAACTTAGTTCCTGGAATGAGGGCCATCCTGAATGCCTCAACAGCAGAGTGCTGGTCACAGTTATCCACAGAAGATGATTCGATGTTGAATCGGGATAGAAAAAATTTCAGTGACTCTCATTTCTTCTGGATCATGGTGAAGAAGCAGGATATGGTCTTCTTCTGTCTCTTGTTTCCATAATACTGGGCGATGAAGAGCCTGGTCAACTGCTGTCAGTTGCCAATGGATCGGGGTGGCTGTTTCCTAAACCACAATAGAGCGACATCAGCAAGGCTTGTGGAGAACACTTTGCAAAGCAGGGACTCGTTCTCAGCGTACAGGGTCATCTTCTGATGGATATGGTATATGTGATCTTCGGGGTCCCTTGTGCCATCGTAAGGGGTGAACTGGGGCATAACGAACTTCTTTGGGAAAGGTTCTTGGGTTATTTCGTGGACGAAAGGTGACTGTATCAATTCAGTGGATGCCTGGATGGCCATGTCATCGGTAGATCGGGACCTCATATCCCCGAGAACTTTTCTTTGGAATTCATCCATCATTGCTTGAAGTTTCTGGGGGGTTATGGACTCATCGGCTGCTGGAGCCTTTCCTGAGCGCTGAGAAGACTCGGGCATGCTCTTCAGGTCTGTCGCTGCCTTGCTGGTTCAGAGAATGGTCGACCGCCGCCACCGGAGGGTCAGGTGCAACTACCGGTGGGGCAGTAGGTTGTGGAGCCAACCTCGCCATGAGTTCCGCATTCTGCCTTTCCAAGGCCATGCTACATTCCTCAGCAACTATCAAGCGTTGAAGAATTTGCTCCATGGTCTGGGAACTCTCTGCACGATTATCTGCAGTGGGTAGAACGTCTGCCCGTGAACGAGTGATTGACATCTCTGTCCGGGGGGTGTAGTGAGTGAAGGTTTTTGAAGATGGTAGAAGATCTTTTTGTTTGACAAACAGACTTAGCTTTTTGAGATGGGAAGAAGGAGGAGATTTTACAGATCCCGAAGGGCAGATTTGAAAAATCAGGAACTCCCTGTCGTTCTCACAGATGGCGCCAAAGTGAAAATGCCCAAATTTGCACAACACAAGAGAGAATCCTTTTATTAATTTTTGATTTTCTTTATATACATTATCTTAATGGGCTTGAGGCCCATTAGGGCAATGAAGCCTGTATTACATCACTACTTTACTTTTCTAAAGGAATTCAAAAATGCAATGGGCTTACAAAAATCTTACTGGGCCATCAACCCGATAGGTATGGTGCTTGATGGACTCAATTGGGCTTGGACATTTCCACTCTTACAATATATTTTGAAAAACTATCTAAATTTCCTAACTGAATTGCCTTCTTTTTTTCGTGCAATATTCCTTGTAAAATAATGAAATTAGTTAATTAAATCATTTCAACCCTTTTTTTCCCTCAAAATTTATTATAAACAATCAATTGCAATATTTAAATATAATTTTATGCCACTGTATTCAAGAATATGCTATCATACTCGAATAAAATTTCCTAAGAAAAAAAACATGCAAAAAAAAAAAAACAAAAAAACAATCAATTGTAAAAAAAACATGCAAAAAAAAAAAAGCAATCAATTGCAATATTTAAATATAATATTATGCCACTGTATTAATTGTAATTTAGCAATTAAGGGTATGATGATCGTTTAAGAAATTTTTTTGACATGCAACGACATGCAACAATTCAGAGGATATTCAGTATAAAACATGGTTGTTAGGATCACGATCCTATGGGGTAGGATTTTATGATCCTACGATCCTACCACTCAAAATGATCCCGATTCCATAAAAATCTCTCATGGGGTATGATCGCCATAAGATCGCGATCCTATGGGGTAGGATCTTACGATCCTATCACCCCAAAATGATCTCGATCCCACCCAAACGATACTACTATTTGCATGTAATTTAGGGCTTTTTAGGTGAAAAAATTAATTTTGGGTTGGGGCAATTCATATAAAAGTGCCAATTTTTTAAAAAAAGTAACAAAAAAATACTTTTAATACCCAAATTCAACCCAATCTATTATATATTTATCTATACTATTATAAAGTACAAGGTCCTTAGAATATTTCTATATATTATTTAATTATTTTAGAATAAAAAATGTTGAATTACTTATTATTTAACATTTATTTTTATATTAATCATTGAAAAACTCTTTTTATTTTTTCATTAACTGTATATATCTATCCATAGTTACTACTTATCTATACTCGTTATCTAATAAACATTCACATTCATACATGTATATACACACATACATACATATATATATTCCTACCTATACTTCAATCCCCCCGGACTATTTTCTCTCTCTCAACTAACCCCCCTGAACTAACTAATGGCCCATTAAACTATCAAAAACTTTCAATTCACTTCATTCCGTTATAACACCGTTAGTTAAATTAGGATAATTTGCACTCAGATCCTTTGAGGTTTCGATCAATTGCACTCGCTCCCTGAGATTTCATTTTTCTTGCAATGACACCCCCTGAAGGGGAGAAATGACCGGAATGCCCTTGTGTTGTCTCCCTTACTTCATGAAACAAATATCTGAGTGGTGAAATTACCTCTATGCCCCAAGATGAAAATCTTATAATATACATACATATACATATATATATATATATATATATATATATATATAACAACTATTCTAAAATGTGAGGGGTTGAGAATATTTTCAAACATTTTCTTCAAAATAAAAATTAATAAATTAATATGTATTAGTTGAAGTGGAACTCTAAGGAGTATGTCAAAACGATATAAAGTAAAAGAAAAGGAGTTGGGAATATTTCAATACTTTTAAAAAATAATAATAATTAATTAATATGCATTACTTGAAGTGTAACTCTAATGAATATTTCAAAAGATATAGAATAAAGATATACGACAAGGGGTTATAAATATTTTCATATATATATTTTTTAAATTAATTAATTAATATACATTAATTAAAATGTAACTCTAATGGATATTTCATAATATATAGAGTAAAGATATAAGATAAATATATTTCGGCAAGGAAAAATAATATAACTTCAAATACAGAAATCTGTATATTTATCTATCTATCTATCTATATACTAGTAATAAAAACACAAGGACTGTCTAATATTTTGATTCATTATCACCTTTTACAATATAAAAAATTATAATAAGTAAATTTTAACATTATTTAAAGTATAAAGACTTAAATTAACTTTACAAAAAAATTAATAAATAATAAACCATTTGTCATATTTTAAAACAAATATATAAAAATTACAATAAGTAAAATTTGTTATTATTTTACAGTGTAAAAGCTTAAATTAATTTTACACAAAGAATAATAAATTATAAACCATTTGTAACATTTTTATACATTTATCACCTCTTATAATATAACAAAAACTATAATTAAAATGTATTACTAGTTGTTTAAATTGTAGGAGTTGTATATTATTTATTTACAAAATAAATTAAATTATATGAGCTCACAAATATTTTATACATGTATCACCTTCTAGAATACAAAAAAAAAAAAAAAAAAATCATAAATAAAGTGTATTATTATTATTTAATGTTAAAGGTCACAATATTAGTTTTAGGAAAAAATTAAAAAATGATAACTTTTGGGTCTATATTACAAAAATGACAATTTTAAAAAAATAATTTAAAGAAATGTGATAATATTTCAAAAATCTTTGTATCCAAAATATTTGAAAAGTTTTCCAAATTGAGCTTAAGACACAAGAGTTGTTTAGTCTATTAATTTAGCCAACATGTCTTTTACACTAAAGCAAGGGCACACAAATCATTTCATGGGGTCTTCACCCCTTCAGGGGATGTCATTGTAAGAAAAATGAAATCTCAGGAAGCGAGTGCAATTGACCGGAACCTCAGGGGATTTGAGTACAAATTATCCTAATTTAACTAACGGTGTTATAACGGAATGGAGTGAATTGTAAAAGTTGGGATACTTTAGGGAGTTTTGTGTATAAAGTGTAGTTCATGACGGTTAGTTGAGAGAGATAAAATAGTCCAGTGGGGTTTAATGCACTTTACCCATATTTTTAAAATAGACTTTAGGATTATGTTTTTTTTATTATAGTTGATGTTTTGAGTATATTTTTGTTTTATTATAGAGATACCATTGATTAAGAAGTTAATTTAAACATTTTTTATAACAATGTGGTAGAATCTTGCGATCTTATTTACGATTCTACGATCCCGATCCTACAAACCTTCTAACGATCCTACCTAGAATCCTGATCCTAATAACCTTGGTATAAAATACAGTTCAAGCAAATTAACAAACTGAATTATTCTCCATTTTTTAAAAATATTTTGTGTTGGACAATGAACTTAACTAAACCACATTTAAGGGAGAAAACAAACTTATTCAAACCCAAAGCTAAACTCATGAAATCAAATTAATATTTAGAAACTTTTATTTTGTTGGTAAGTAAAAATGTAAACGGTAAAATGTAAACCTTCTTTTTTTTGATGGGTTCACTTAGCTAGCACTCACTAAAAACCTCCCCAAGATAATTACAAACCAATCTAGAAGCAGAGATTAAAATTGTCAAGCTATGAGCTGAACTTTTCACAATTTAGATTGGATCTTGGCTCACGTACTTTTTAAAAAACGAGAAATTTGCTTGTGGAAACTTTTGTAAAAAAGGAAAGGAATCAAAAGTTTAGGACAACACGTGTGCTTTTATTATATAATCGAGAAGAAAATAAAGGATAAAATTAGTTACAAGAGAAAAAATAAATTACTTATAAATACTTTTAAAAAGGGAAATGAAGAAAACAGGTCCAAAGTTTGCTTTTACCAAAGACTTGTTATTGCTATGACTCCAATACTTTTTTTTTATAACTTTTGACTTCATTTAAAAAAAAAAAAAAAAAGACAATACTTAGGTCTTGTCTTATTATGATCAAATTCGTTTTTTCCGATGATGTGGTCCAATACAAGTTGGACACATGATCAAAATCTTTTTCAAAATAAATTAACCTTGATTTGTGTATTTATGAATTTTATATCCAACATCCTTTTTAAAAAACTTTTGATCACGTGTCAAATTTATATTGGACCACGTCATCAAGGAGACAAACTTCCATGATGGGGGCAAGACCTAAGTATTTTCTCTCATTTCCTTCCACTTTTGGTTGGTAATATTTTAACTTTCCAACTACTTGTATTTTCTTTCCAAAAGGAAATCACATCTCTACATTTTATTTTATTTTCTTTTTCTATGTCTTTCCAAGCAGTCTATCTCCATTTCTTTTGACATGTCAGTCTGTCTAGCAACTTTATTTATTTACCTGGAAAGTTTAGCCATGTTTACCACATTTGATTAGGGTGAATCTTGAACTTTAAATTTTATCTGCAAAAAATGAAATGTGAATCCAATTAAAACTAGTAGAATCTAGTGGCTGTCGTCTCCATGTGCTTGACTTCAAATTCTAATTAAGACTCATAGCCTAAGCACGTTATTCATATATAGTCCTCAATGCACACATGATGGTCTGGTCTCCTCTATATATGTGTGTATATATATATATATCTTGATTAAAAGCCCCAATGAAATTCGAGAAACGTCTTAGTCTTATCCTCACACTCACTTTCTAATTCTCAGTCAATTATAAAGTCAAAAGGTGTCTCTGTAGACTATACAGTATACACGTTATTCATATCCTCAAAAAGTTAAAATCCCCCAATGTATTTGTCTTCATTGGCTTGATTTTTAGCTAAACTTAATTAAAGTTTTCAAAAAACAGTGTCCCAAACGTTTTGCCATGAAATGTCCTAGCTAGTCTTGTTAAAATCTCTCTTTTTAAATATAACTGCAATTTTTGAAAAAAAAAAGGGTAAAGTGCATTAAACCCCTGACTATTTTCTCTCTTTCAATTAACTCCCCTGAACTAACTAATGGCCTCTTGAACTATCAAAAACTTATAATTTACTTCATTCCGTTATAACAACGTTTGTTAAATTAGGATAATTTGTACTTAGATCCCCTAAGATTTCGATCAATTGGACTCGCCCCCTGAGATTTTATTTTCCTTGCAATGACACCCCCTGAAGGGAAGAAATGACCGGAATGCCCTTGTGTTGTCTCCCTTACTTCATGAGACAAATATCTAGGTGGTGAAATTACCTCCATGCCCCAAGATGAAAACCCTATAATATATATATCTATAACAACTATTCTAAAATGTGAGGGGTTGAGAATATTTTCATATATTTTCTTCAAAATATAAATTAATAAATTAATATGTATTAGTTGAAGTGCAACTCTAAGAAGTATGTCAAAATGATATAGAGTAAAAGAAAAGGGGTTGGAAATATTTCAATACTTTTAAAAAATAATAATAATTAATTAATATGCATTACTTGAAGTGTAACTCTAATGAATATTTCAAAAGATATAGAGTAAAGATATACGACAAGGGATTATAAATATTTTCATATTTTTTTAAAAAAAATTTAATTAATTAATATATATTAATTGAAATGTAACTCTAATGAATATTTCATAAGATATAGAGTAAAGATATAAGACAAATATATTTCGGTAAGGAAAAATAATATAACTTAAAATACAGAAATTTGTATATTTATTTATCTATCTATATACTACTAATAAAAACACAAGGACTGTCTAATATTTCGATTCATTATCACCTTTTAAAATATAAAAAATTATAATAAGTAAAGTTTGACATTATTTAAAGTGTAAGAGTTTAAATTAACTTTACAAAAAATTTAATAAATAATAAACCATTTGTCATATTTTAAAAAAATATATAAAAAAATACAATAAGTAAAATTTGTTATTATTTTACAGTGTACGGGCTTAAATTAAATTTACCCAAAGAATAATAAATTATAAATCATTTGTAACATTTATCACCTCTTATAATACAACAAAAAATATAATTAAAATGTATTACTAGTTGTTTAAATTGTAGGAGTTGTACATTATTTATTTACAAAATAAATTAAATTATATAAGCTCACAAATATTTTATACATTTATCACCTTCTAAAATAAAATAAAAAAATCATAAATAAAGTGTATTATTATTATTTAATATAAAAGGTCACAATATTAGTTTTAGGAAAAAATTAAAAAATAATAACTTTTGGGGCGTATATTACAAAAACGAAAATTTTAAAAAAATAATTTTAAAAAATATGATAATATTTCAAAAATCATTGTATCCAAAATACTTGAAAAGTTTTTCAAATTAAGCTTAAGACATAAGGGTTGTTTGGTTCATTAATTTAGCCAACATGTCTTTTATACTAAAATAATGACACAAGAGTTATTTCATGGAATCTTTATCCCTTTTACATAATGTCAGTGTAAAAAAAATAAAATTTTAGAGAGCAAGTGCATTTGATACGAACACATTTATCGTTACGGGTAGAACGATCTTATACTAAGGGTGCGTTTGGAAAACCTGTTTTTTGTATTTGTTTTCTGTCTTCAAATATAAAAGCTGTTTTTGTATTTGTCTTTGTTTTTTTCAGCGAAAAACTAAAAACAAAAAAACGTTTGGATGAAGGTGTTTTCACCACTTTTATTTGGTGAAAGTTGTATTTTATGAAATTGGTGTTTTCACTGTTTTTACCACCTAAACAGTGAAAAAACTCAAAAAATAATTAAAAGTTGTATTTGGTGTTTTTACCACTTTTACACACTATTCACATAAAACAGTTTTCTTTGGAAAAAAAAAAGTGAACAGTAAACGCGTTTGCCAAACATATATTTTTTTTTTTGAACTTGGTGAATAGTAAAAAAACAAAAACTATTTTTCCATATCCAAACGGGCCTAAGTGTCCGTGCATGATACTTTTTCGGTGAATGGGTGGTGGTCACAAAATATTTGATAATGAACAAATCTTAATTGTTTTCCGTTAATTTGGTCCCTACCACCTTGTAGTTGTGGACAAAATGATGATTTGATAGTCCGAGTAGTTGACTTGAGAATAATGATGGGTCACTCAGTTTTCATCGTTGGTCTTCGAGGGTTCCTTCCTTACTGTTGCTACACGTGATCAATTCAACGTGTTGTTAAATTATGTTCAAACTCTGTTGACTCTCGTGTTAATCGTGAAGTAATGCTTTTACTTTGTTTTTTTCCTTCATTATTATTTATTTATTATTATTTTAATTTTTTCATAATGTTGTTCTTCCTCTTCCACGAATGAGATCCGGTTATCATAGAACTAGTAAAATGAGACACGATATAAATTAAAATGGTTAAAGTTGACTATTAAAAGATTAAAATTGTATAAGAGTTGACCCGAACATGATTCAAGAATATTAGTGCCGAGTTATGATCAAACTCGAGTAACCCGAACAACCTGTTTGACACGATTATATTTATATTTAATTTAATTTATATATTTTTATTTTCTCTAATTGATTATGAGTTGAAATATATTAATAAGTTATTATTGAGTCGTGTCAAATTTAATTTAATTTTGCTGATAAATAGGCTAAATAGTTCATTTCGTGTTAGATTGTGACAAATTTAATTTGATATATTATAATAAATAGGTTAAATGGGTTACATAGGTCGACACGGATAACATGTTTAATAAATGAGTTGGGCCAAGGTTGAGCTATTTCAATCCAATTCGAACACGAATTTCTAATTTTTTTTTTTTTTTTTTTTTAACTAAAACAAGGATTCCTCCCATAATTTCCATCTATACCAAATTTTACTATATTTATATTTACATGCACGAAGGTGAGTAAAAAATTTCATTTATGCCTATAACAATGAAGGTTATATATGACTGACATAAATAAAAGAATTATCATATATATTTTAATTAAAATTAATATTCAACATGGAGGGCTGAATATTTGAGTAGTACAATTGTTCGGAGGTCCTATATATCATTACTCTCGAGCTTATTTCTTTTTCTTTGTCCAAGTGAACTTTTTCTTTCCTTTTTTTTTTTTTTGTTAAGATCTTTAATTCAGCTTAAATTAATTCTCAATCACTCGTTGCATGGGATGTCTCAATCTGTTTTACCCTTATCACTTGTTACTTGTTCTATTGGTTCACTCTAATTTGAAAAATTGGACAAATATGTTAGAAAATAATTGAATCGAATAGGTCTGAAAGTTTAGGAACCAAATAACTCAGGACCACACAAAACAGGTACTTTAAACATGATCCATATGGGTTGAGTTACACAAAAACTGAAAATGTATCAACCTCTAGTACTGAAAGAGACTGGATCAACAAAACTTCATCGAAATAGACAAAAATTGAGGAATGCAGAACTCAATTTAGGCTTCTGGGGACAGAATTGTGCAATGCCCTGAACCAGTATGAAGCACTTAGCAAATAACATCAAATGCTAATGCAGAATTTCATATTTCAAAAGATAATATTTGGGTTTTATCATTTAATTTGCTAATGTGTCAAATACAATGTAAACACGTGACTATTACTATTATTTTTTTTAAAAGGGTGTTTAATCAAATAGTTTTAAAAAAATTTAGCTATGTGTCCATTATACTGAACTACAACTACATCTTCGTCCTCTATGTGGAGGACTCAAGTATATATTCATTCAAAGTCGTATTATATTTGTATGTTTTAAAGTTTGAATTCAAATTAACTTTTTCAACAACCTATATGTTTCTTCGTATATATTATGGTAAAAACTCAAATAAAAAGAGTGAAGTTATAAAATTAGATAGAATATTATAAGAAATACCTTTTCTTTTAAATCATAAATTAGCCACGAGTGCATATATAGTGGGAGGAGACGAGGAAATTTCATGCTGACAACCTTTAATGGAAAATAATCATGGGTCAAAATATGAGACTTGCAAGTGCAACATACACGTTGCCGCAAAAATATATTGTTTTTTCTTTTTATTTAACGAAAAAAAAAATACTCCTTCCTTCCCAAATTATAGGTCTACTTTTTCTCTTTACCTTGTCTCAAAATAAGTGTCCACTTTTGAAAAGTTAAAGCACTTTATTTGATCAATTTACCAATTTAACCTTCAACCATTAAAGTTATAAAACATATACACTATAAACCATCACATCACTATGGTGAAACCATGGATAAAGTTGATATTTCATTCACTAACACTACAATAAAAGTCATCCTCTTAAAAAGTTGGATTTCCCAAAGTGGACCTATAATTTGGGGCGAGGGAGTATGTGTTTTTGTTAAGAATATTTTTGCAAAGAATATTCTTGTTTCAAATGATTGTATTAATAAATTATATGCAAATTTATTATCCATAACACCTTCTAACCAATTTTAAAAATTCTTAAAGTCTATCAAAACTAATTTTTCTTCTTACTTCTATTATTTTAACCAAGTTTCATCCCAAAAAAAAAAAAAAAAAACCACACAATACTCCTAGCTATTTAAGATGTTTGCATGCTCCATTTACAACCATTCACTTTTGAAAGTAGCCTCTAAGGTTATGTGATACATCATACATGAATATATATCAATATATCATGTCACGTGTAGTAGTAGAAGTATTACCTCATATTCCCTGTGGTACTAGTAATAATTGGTCAAGACTCGAGAGACACCATATATCACTTTTCCTAGTATTGAATTTCCCTGAAGCCAGCATAGGACATTTTCGTCAGTATATATACCCCATTTATACCTGGTGGGGTAGGACTTGAAGTGGTATCTTCTTAGAGGGAGATATGTTTTTTATTAGAAAGAGACTTGTGTCATTCACTGTTGGTGCATGGCATGTTACACGTTTGGGACATGAGATATATATATATATATATATTTTGGTTAATGAGTCCTGGTATATATAGAGGACACTTTCAAATTTTGCATTCAGGTAGCGAAGGTTCTTGAGTTTTCCATACATATCATATATAGATATATATTTAGAGAGATGGTGAGGACTCCTTGCTGTGACAAAACTGGACTGAAAAAAGGCACTTGGACTCCAGAGGAGGATATGAAGCTAAAAGCTTACATCACTAGATATGGGTGTTGGAACTGGCGCCAACTTCCCAAGTATGCAGGTACTTATTTCAATGCCAACCTCCTAGTTCATTAATATGGTTCATATATATATATATATATATATAAATTGTTCAAGCAAAGGCATAACGGCTCACAATATAGCTCTTCATAGGAATATTCAACCTCTCTAGAGGTCATACCATGCCTCCTCATTAGTGCCTATAATTATTCATATAAAATTTGTTTTTATTTCACTGATGATATATCCTTTTTTTTACTTTTTGTTTTTTTTTCTCTCATAAGGACTAGCAAGGTGTGGGAAAAGTTGCAGGTTGAGATGGATGAATTACCTACGGCCAAACATCAAAAGAGGGATTTTTAGCAAAGAAGAAGAGGAAACTATCATCAAATTACATGAATCACTTGGCAATAGGTACTCCATCTCTCTCTCTCTCTCTCTCTCTCTCTCTCTCTCTCTCTCTCTCTATATATATATATATATATATATATATATATATATATATATATATATATATATATATATATACCTTCAACTTTTCTTCCAAAATACACATCAAGACACTAATACTTGATATTCAAAACTTTTGAATATAAAGTAAACAAAACTTATGAGAGTTGATATACAAATCATGTCAAATAGATTTCCTTTTTGTTGCCTACAAGAAATAAGGCTTTAGTGGCAGTCGTAACCGCTAGCTATTAAAATGGATAAAAACTGCGGCGGTAACCTTTAGTGATGGACGGTAATTAAGTTGATACCTAAAGTCCGGACATTAATTTTTATTTGTTAGAGTTGATACTAGTCTAATAAGAAATTACCTCCAACAATACAACTCTTAGAGTAGAAATTAGGTATTTGAGAGACAATATATATATATATACTAACAATATTGTAAAGCTTTTCAAAAGTTACAAAACTCAATCTTAACCAAAAACTTGAGTTATTGATCTTATTCTTCATTTGCAGATGGTCTACCATTGCTGCCCATTTACCAGGAAGGACAGACAATGATATAAAGAACCATTGGCACACCTACCTCAACAAAGTCTCCAAGAAAAAATCAATTTCACAACAAGTTATAAAACCAAGCTCTAGTACTGTTTCGTCCCAACGCCAAAGCAGTCCCGAAAACGGAATAGAAACGAACAGTTTTGATGCTATGAAACTTTTCACTGATCAAAACTTTGAAAACTCTACATTGTCACAACCACCAGCTGCAAGTGAATTTTCCTCTTCGACCTCGGTCGACACTGAAGCAAAGTGCACAAAATTTGCCGCCAAAAGTGATGTTGCTCTTTTGGATATGTTCTCAGAAAGTGAGAGTTTTTGGACAGAACCATTTGTGGCAGACAATTATAACTCCCAAAGTGAGTACATGGCACCATTGGTCCACCATGAATTTCTATCATCGGATTTTACTGTTGTTAGTGAAGATTTGTTAGGGTTATATGGTTTATACGATGAACATATGAATGTCATTTATTGGTGAAACCTATTGTGCTTGTAAGGAGTGCATATATATAGTGTGGAAGGAGGATATTTTTGACCCGAAAAATCTATCTTGGTTCGGGGCTAGCAGGTGGAGCTCCGAACTCACTATTCGGATTGGAGCTAAGTGACACGTCTCGGCGAACTTAAATGGACCGTATGGGTATCCTCGGGTGATCCTCGGGCCTTTCGGATTTTGATTCGATTGGAGCTGGGCGACACGACCTTGTGAACTTTATACGACCACCATACAAGTATCTCGGGGTGATCCTTGGGCCAACCAATAGCTTATATTTGTGGGAGCACAGCTCACCGAACCGAGCAACCGACACGGAGGGCAAACTCATATTTAGTTTGCAGCATCCGATGCGGTGGCGGTATCCTGGGGGTGTCTCCCACCATTATGCACAATCCTTGCGGTGGGTGCACACACTGCGGGGATTATTGGGGAGTGATCCGTTGCATGTCGATCCGGCTGCAGCCACAGATACTGCGTAGCCGTGACGCATGGCCAGCGCGACACATCTTCACATTATGAAGGGACTGATGGAGCATGTGGACTGGAGGTAAAGGATACAGGTTCATTATGCCAGGAGCATACAAAAGAATATTTCCCATGAGGCAGGGAATATTCTTTAGTAGCTGTTAGTATGATCCATAGTATGTGCGGTGGATATTTGGAACTGTGGGAGAGGCTGGAATCAGTTGAGTGTATAAATATAATGTGAGTGCATAGTAGTATACATGCATAGTACACGTGAATAGTAATATACGTGAATAGTAAAATACGTTCATATTAAAATATATAAGTGAATAGTGTCACATTAGGTTTTTCTATAAATAGAAGCATTGCATTTCATTTCAAAGGAGGAGGAGGATTGATTTAAAGGAGGGGATTGATTCAAGGAGGATGGAGAGGAAACTCTCTGGACTTCTTCTTCACTTTTAGTAGTGTTTTTGAGAAGTTTTCATGATATTATTTGGAGGGGTTTTTTGGGAGTATTCTAGAGAGAAAAGAGAGATAAAAGAGGGTGGAGAGAAAGAGTGAAGCTCTCCTGCGGCTCCCTGCCTGGTCTCCTGCTCATACTAGCGGCTGTGTCCTTTGCTCCTCACCATATTTTTCCATCTAGTCTATTATTTCAGGTTTGGTTCATGATAACTAATTTTGAAGCGGGTCAGACTCTGCAATCTCACAGAGCCCTCTATCGGAATTCGTGTCCAGATTCGGATACTATATTTCTGTTACGGTTCGTAGTAGCTGATTTTGAGACGGGTCAGACTGCGCTGTCTCTTGGAGCCTTCCACCGGAATTCAGGTCCAGATTCGGATCTAGATAACCCAACTTTCATCTACATATAGATATATAGTTGGTGAAATCTATGCACTTCTTACTCATCCTAAATGAGAAAATTTGCAGTGATGTGCAAAACACCTTAACAATGGAGTTTAATTTCTGTTATTATTTAGTTCCTGCCTTTATGAAAATATGAATGCAAGAATTAGTCTTTCCTGTAATATTAGTTGCCCACAGTATCGGACTCAATTTTTTAATTTTTTGAGAGTGTAAAATAAAAAATATTTAAAAAATTAATTAATTAATACATGTAAGAATTCAATTTTTATAACGAGTTGCTCATGTGTGAATAAGAGCCCGTGTAGGCTATACAGTGGACGTGGACTATGTGAATAACAACATCTGCTTTGAAATGTTCAAACTCGATTCATTTACTAAACGAGTTTGGAAAATGTACTCAAGCTCGGCTCATTTTTTAACTAGTGAGCCCGAGCCAAACGTCAGATTTAACGAGCCAAGTCCGAACTTGCTCACGAACGACTCGTTTTAGTTGCAACAAATATTACTTTTGTCAATAACTGGTTAGATTAAGTTGTTGCATGTCTGTTTTTAACATATTTTCACTAGTATAATTTTTTATAAGTGATTTTTATGTTATGACCGCATTATTTCTATAATCTTTTCACAGCAATCTTCATAATTTGTTCAATTTGAACACTTTCTTTTGTCAAATATGAGATAATTTCACGAGCTTACTAAACGAGCTGAAAAATTGTGCTCATGCTCGGTTCATTTACTAAACGAACGAACACGAGTCGAACAATTAACGACCGAAGTCGAGCCTTCTCATGAATGATTCGGTTCATTTGTAGCCTTAGATACATGGTTTAAATTAATTTAAGGGATATTATCATAAAAATCCTCGTGGTTTTAAAAAAAAAATCAACTAACCCCCCTCTAGTTCAGAATACCCCCTTGTTAGGGTTATATGGTTTAGGGAAAACTACATATAGGTAGAGTTAGGGAAGATAAATTACAAATTGATCAACTTTTAAGTTTTAATTTATAATTTGATCAATTTAACTAAACTAATTACAAATTGATCAACTTTTTTGTTTAAAGTCTGAAATACCTTGAACAAAACTCCAATATTTTTCCTCTTATTTTCTTCCATTCCAAAATCCCCTATTTCAATTTTCGATTACTTGCTCCAACCATTTTCTAATAGTAGTGTTCCACAGAAAGGTGAGATTGGTACAAGTCATAACATCCTCAGTGAGGCATATCAAGTCATTACAAGAACCAAGTACCCGGAAATAGCATCCGGACCAGTGGGTGGAACTATATAGATTGATAGAATATGGATCAAATGATAAACAATTATTGATCAAATCAGGGAGGTGTATTGGTTTTGCCCACATTTTTCACCAAATGCTTCCTCATTTAATAACCCAAAAAATAATTGCCACATCTCTCTTATCAATTTCTTGGATAAGTTTAACATTAAGGAGACTGGTGCAATGTTGGGTACATCATGAGCTCATGGACTAATTTAAACACATCACATTTCACATAGTCTCCCTCCCTGTATATATAGTTGTGGTTATCAAAATGCAGTGAGAAGTGTTCTTCTTCTTTGTCTCTGCCCTGATTTGAAGGGTAGTGCCTAACTAGACATAAGTGAGTATTGTTGGTATGGGTTGTTGGATTCAGATGAAAACTAATGAAATTATCACCGGTGATTATAGAATTCCATAGTTTGGAAACGCACCTCATGACCTGTAACATGGTTTTCACCGATAGTATGGAGAGGATGTCACTCATGGGCAAATAATATATTTTTCTTTGGCAGAGAGACACAAAAAGGCTATCAAACGTTTGAATGTTAAGAAAAAAGAGGCGTCTCAACCCTAAATCATATGAACCCTAGGTTAGATTGAAACAAACCCTAGAGAGTAATTAATCTTAGAAGAGAAATATATGAAATAGATTGGAGTTTTGTTAAGGGTATTTCAGACTTCAAACAAAAAAGTTGATCAATCTGTAATTAATTTAGTTAAATTGATCAAATTAGAACTTAAAAGTTAATCAATTTGTAATTTAGCTTCCCTAACTTTACCTATATGTAGTTTTCCCGATGGTTTATATGATGATCATATGAATGTATTTTATTGGTGAAACCTATTGTGATTGTAAGGAGTGCACATATATATATATATACAGTGGCGGAACCAACATTCTATTTCAGGAGGGGCATAATGCAACAATAAAATAAATCAAAAAATTTATTCAACTTCAAACTTGAACAAATATTATAATTAAATAAAGAAAACTCTATACCATTGATGACGATTATAGTTGCCCCCAACAATTTTATTTCTTTTGAAAGTGTTGGATGATAGCCTTGTTATCAATGCCCCGAAATATATATCTTTCAATGTATACAACCAAGCTATCATTAAGAAATTGATCCCCATCCATTTTCACAATATTTATAGCAGAAAATGCCGATGGTCTGTATACTTGTCAATTTGATTTGATTATAAATTATACATATAACTTTGACTTGAGTTGATTTGATTATACTGTTATACATATATATGCACGGTTTGGGATTCAATGAGAATTGGGAGTTGATGGGTATAAAGCCCTAGTATTAGCTTAAGGGGTTGGGTTTGTTTGTTTTAATGGGCTGAGTTTGTATAAACCTTCAATTCCAATTTGTTTGTTTTAATTTTGGGCCTAAACTAACATAACAAGTTTTTTTTTTGTTTTTTTTGGTTTGAACCGTTTGAGCCTTTGAGAAGGGACAATTTTAGAATATCAAATATATATGTAAATATATATTAGTATAAAAAAAAAAATTTGAGGAGGGGCATGTGCCCCTTTATATAGTTGGTGAAATCTATATAATTTGTACGTATCCTCTGCACGATCAAACGTACTCATCCTAAGTGCGAAAAGTTGCAGTGATGTGCAAAACACCTTAACAATGGAGTTTAATTTCTGTTATTATTTAGGTCTTGCCTTTATGATGCAAGAATTAGTCTTTCCTGTAATATTAGTTGCCTACAGTATTGGACTTAATTTTTTTATTTTTTTTTATTTTTTGAGAGGGGGTTTGCTGTAAAATAAAAAATATTTATAGTAAGTATTCAAAAAATAAATTAATAATGTAAGAATTCAAATTTCATAACAAGTTTTTTTTTTGGGTAAATAAAATAATTTTCATAA
Organism: Cornus suecica; assembly: GCA_963922005.1. NCBI lineage: Eukaryota > Viridiplantae > Streptophyta > Magnoliopsida > Cornales > Cornaceae > Cornus > Cornus suecica. The sequence goes on along the minus strand of OY998239.1, from coordinate 86,497,853 downwards.
CAAGTTGCTCATGTGTGAAACCATGTCTACCTAACATGTGTTATAATTATATATTATATATTCGATATTTTAACCTTAATTGTAAAATAATTGATTACTACTTTCTTTTGGACCTAAAAAATCAGTAGGTAAAAAATATGTAGGAGAAAATTGAATACAAAAAGAAATTAATACACATTCTCTCTTAGCTTGGTTGTTCATATTCCTTTTTTTAATTAAATAAAGACTATTAAACAATCTCACTCTCTAATTTAAATGTTAGGGAAATTATTTCACATGCATACATTATATAGTATAACTACACAATAACAGTAAACAAAATAAAATGACTATATAGTCACTCATTTAAATTAATTTAACGGTTGTGTGATGTCAAACGAATAATTTCCTTCATAGGAGGTGAGCACCAGCAGAACCTTCCTTAATAGTTAATACTATGTTTAAATAATCATACCAGGTTTAGTTATTGGTAATCCAAAACCAACCCTTGATAAACGGGAAATGAACGTGTAAGATTCTTTCGGTCTGAATTGGTTTAATTTAATTAATTGTAAACTCCTACAATCAAATATTATATATTTCATCCCCTACTTTTGTCTTTTGGGATTGAATTAAATTTAGTTTTGACTTGCAATGGTGGTGACGTCTGCACATGTACATCACGCTCTAATTTCGAACCTATGAATGAATCAACGTTGCAATTATTTATTTGTTAATTAATCAGTGTCCCCATTAAACTGTTGGTTGAAGTGGGCTCGGAGCCTCGGAATGCACAACTTGGACGGATTGGATAAATTGATTAGTCTTAATCCAAACCTAAGACCACTAATCCTGGATATATTGATTAGTCTTAATCCAAACCTAAAACCACTAATCCACCAAGTTATAATTCTCCAAACCTTCACTAATATTTAAATACATATTTCGATTCCATTTGAACAGAAAAAAGAAGAAGTTGGAATTCGAGCTTTTCGTAATATATATATAAATAATCACACAAATGGATACAAATTTTGGGACTCTGGATGAGAGAATGAAATCTAAAGATATTCACAAACGAATATTATATAAATGGATTAATTTCATTTATATCCTTTAAGATTTGTCAGCACTTCAGTTAGATTTTTTCTGTTTTGCATATATTTAGTCAATCTCCTTAGACACATAATTTCCTCTCTCCTAACAGCATTTTCAAAGTAAATAAAAAATGATATCATTATGAATTTTTTCTTTAATACACAAATCCTCAATCCTTATTTTGGATAATATTATTCTTAAATATAAGGAAAGACAATTGAGATATTTTATTAAAAAATTGACCAAAGTCAACCAACAATTATTGACAAAGAGTTTGATTGAATACTGTAAAATTGAGAGGTTTGATTGAATTATTGACAAACCTCAGGGAATTTAAATGAATTAAACCCTATATAAATCTACAAATTTATTTTTTTATAAAAAAGAGATAAATGATGTGTTCTGTTGTATTGCCTATATAGAACTTTTATACCATATTCTTTATTATTTCTATTTACTTTAACATAATGTAATATAATAGTTTAATCAGAATTACTAACCTCAATCTCCTACATGAGTAAACAAGTTTTGAATATTCTGATTTCAATAGCCGAAGCAGTGCATAGCGACTCTGACTTTGGGTAAGGCTTAGACTATGTCTGTGATCGTAACTCAAAATTATTTGGACATTAGGATTCAAACATGAGATGCTTCAAGAAAGACCAGTTCTTTGAATTCAATTTGAATTACTAAATTTTGAACATTAATAATGTACAACACAACTTTATATACAATATTTTTGGTGGTGTAAGGTGAGCTGGCTAGCTGTTGTTTATGGAAGAAGGCAGGGGTGGAGCCAGGCGAACAATTTTTATTTTCTAAAATAAATACATTTTAAATTAAAATTTTTGAATATTTAATTCTATTTATTACAAATATATAACTAGTTAAGCTTTTGACCAAAAAATAATTGGCCTCTATTTACTATCAAATTTGAACTTGAAGATTTTTTAAAGAATAAAAATAATTTATTATAGAGTTCATACTAAAAATTTAAACTATTTATTTTCCAATACTTATACTCAAATAAAATGTAAGAGAAACTCGTCTTCCATCTTGTAAATAATTTCTTTTTTGATAATTTCATTCTAATAATCGCCTTTTCAAAAAAATTCAGTTACTAATTTGTTTAGCTCTTTTATTAGTCTCATGAAAATCTATCAAATTGGCAAATTTTAATGACTTGAATAGATTTGCATTTGATAATAATTGAATTTTTTAATTAAAAAATATTATACAACTTGAAACGAATTTCATAATATAATCATAAATAGTATAAATGAACATATATTGATTTATGGTATAACCTTAGCATTTTTTTTTAATTAGGGTTACAAAGAGAGTTTTTCAAATTTTTATTATTTTTTTTGTAAAATATTGGATTACAAAATTTGATTGGGCCAAGTAAATATTTTTTGGAGTTAGGCCTATAATAGGTTTTAGTAATTGAACATATATGTAGTATTCAAAAAAATAAAAAATTTTGGGCCCCAAACTCCGTCCCTGGAAGAAGGTATATATAAACATCGTTACTTACGCTTGTAGTGTGATAAATACAAGTGGTATCCGAAATTAATAATAGAATGTAATGTAATACAGGCAGACAACACACTTAGACTTATACATGTGATATCCAATAATTTTCAATTTTCCCACCAATCACGTAGATGCATTTCACACGGAGCAACTGTGGTACATCATCATGTGACATCTTTTAAGTCAAGTCTCCTTATTCCAATTAATTTAATAGCAGTCCCAAAGACAAGTGGTATATATATTTTTTATTACTATATATTAATTATGCAATAGATCTGTGTTTGAATGTTGAGTATGACTATTACTGTACATAATCTGTACGACCATTAAACGTGATTTTTCCTGGAACACTAGTTGATAAATAAGAGCGAGCTTAGTACTGTTGCTGTTTGAATCTAGATCATATATATATATAGAGAGAGAGAGGAGTTGCTAAAAATGGTGAGAGCACCTTTCATAGACAAAAATGGAATGAAGAAAGGTGCATGGAGTGCGGAAGAAGATTATAAGTTAAGAACTTATATTCTCAGATATGGCTCTTGGAATTGGAGTCAACTTCCCAAGTATGCTGGTAAGAGTTTATATATATATATATGTACACACACACATACATGTTTTCATATGTGTGTTTATACACGTTTGTGATGTAATTTGGAGTGTTGAAAGTAACGCACGGGCAAAGTGTGTTGCTCTTGCTCGCGATGAAGGAATTCATAATCGCTCTGGTCATATATTTCTTTTTCATTTTTCTCAAACTTTGTGCTGCGTTTGCATCATTAAAAGCTATTCTTGTGTTTTATATTAGCATATTTCACCATTTTCAGTGTAATAATAAGTTATCGTGTGTTTGAAATTATTCGTATTATTGAACTATTTTTTGTAATTCTTTTTAGGGTAATGCTTATTTCATTTTGTGGAATGATAACCTTAATTTGTCAATTTTTGTCCGTTATGAAAACATATGCACTGATGAAGTGGAGATATAAATATAATTATATAAGGTATATAGCTAGCTTCTAATTAATTAATAATGTTGCCTTCAATTTGCAGGTCTAACCAGATGTGGGAAGAGTTGCAGGCTCCGATGGTTGAATTATCTGCGGCCTAATGTTAATCGGGCTATGTATAGCAAAGAAGAAGATGATCTCATCATCAAATTAATTGGCGAATTCGGAAATAAGTATGTGGTGATTTTTGTTATTTTGTTTCAATAAATTAAAATGGTTTTTGAACAACATGGATATCACATAAGTTTCATGATCACACTGTTGCATGCAACATATATTTCATTGATAGCCAATAATTCCGAGTTTTGATTTACTGTATTTTAGGCTCTGTTTGTTTATATATAATTTTTTTGTGTTTTTCGTTGTTTGCTAGTCCCCAACTTAAAAAAAAATTACAAAATAATTCATGGACTATAACGATAGTTTTTATTTTTTTTAGTGATGGTTGCGACCGCCACTAGTACTAATGAAGTAAACAACACTATTTTACATACAGATGGTCAGCAATTGCAGCAAAATTGCCCGGAAGAACAGACAATGACATAAAAAACCATTGGCACACCCACCTCAAGAAGCGGATGGCATCTCAAGTGCAAGAGCAATCTAGTGAAATTTATGCCCCCGAAACTTGTGAGATCGAAACACCGATAGATACCAAATCGACACCTGAAATCGTTGAGCCTACTTCGGAAAAAATTTCACCATCTCCAGGATCATCAAGTTCTAGTGAATTCTCGGGTTTAAGCTACAATGATGCATATTCAAGTGGCATAAGGTGTGCGACAACATCGGATAATATGAGTTCAATAGAGTCATTTGATCAAGAGGCTGTTGGAAATTTTTGGACTGAGCCATTTTTAGCAGACACATCCTACAGCCAGTGTCATGATGTTCCATTGTCCAGTATGGTGGAGGAAGGATTTATGTCTTCGGATTTTTTGTGCTACGATGATGAAACTGTTCTTTTCTACCAATTGATGCAAGAACTTACTAATAGAGATACAGTATCGTACTAGCCAACCTAATATGTGAAATTTATCTTAAATGTACTTGGAGTCTTGGACACACCGAAAAGAACAGTAGTCCTTTAATCATGAGGGACAATTGCCCTCCTAGCTTACCTGGCCTCCCTAAATAACCTTTGAATATGATTTATCGTTCTATTGGTAACGTTTTTAGAATATATCAATTTTGTTACTATTCATGGATACTTATGCAATACTTGCAACTGGTACCTCATAGATGTGGTCATAAACTGAATAGTCTTGACCAATTCAAAAGAATTTAAAATTCGATATTCATCAAGTTTGATTGATCGATATCGCGATTGCGAACCATAAATACAACATGATTTATATTTTTTAGGGAAAGTAAATTTTGTTCCAACCGAAAGAAAACACCAAGAAGCAGGCTCTAGGGCCTCCAAACAAGGACTACAAAAGATCAACGACAAAGAAAGGTCCTAGCAGAACATTTAATACAACATGTAGAAGAAAACACAAACAAGGCTAAAAATCCCTTAGCAAAGGGTTACAAAAGAGTCATAAAAAAACTGAACTTGAGATCTTCCGCATAAAATGAATAATATAATTTTCCTGCTCCCATAAATATACAAATCAATGTCAATTTTTTTTTAAAATTTTTTTATCCACGTGTCAGATTTATATTAGACAACATCACGGGGAGGATAAACTTAATCATCGTGAGCGAGGACTTTAATCCACAACTTAACTGGGACAGTGATTAATTTACAATAAATAAATGCAATGTTTAATATTAATTCAAGTGTGATGGCAGCTGCCACGAAAGCAACTCATGAAGCGTGACGTAGATGGTGTTGACGTCACCACCAATATTGCAAGTCAAAATTAATATTTAATTAACATAAAATAAAATTTAATTCTATCCAAAAAGACTGACGCCGGATAGAATAGAGATTATTCTGTAGGCTAGCGCAACGGGTAATTTGCAAGGGAAAAATGGGAGAAATTCAACCCAAAAATCAGAGAACACTCTGAAATTTAATAAAATTCTTAATATTCAGCAAGCATCCAAAACAACCCACAAGCCAGGTTTAAATAGCTAAAAATCGACCCTTAATAGAATTTTACCAAAAATAGCAAAACCCTAAAAGTCTTACCAAAACAAAATACTGAATAAAATCAAAAGATTGCCAAAATTCTGGCCCAAATCGGGTTCAGAATCATTTCCTAATTGACAAATTAAAGATTACCATAAATAAAAATTAACTAAAAATAAAGATTTGAAAAGGAAACCGCCCCAATTAGGCTAGATCACGATTTCCTGCCATCCTTGCACTGATCCTCCTGCATCAGTCACCCCGGGTTGGAAAGAACTCGTCCACGAGTTCACAACAGCATCAGCAGAATCCGCAAAACAAGGGAGATGCAACCTGACGATAATGATTGTCTGCTCGAGTTTTGTACTTGGCATTGCTCTCGTGAATGGCCAGTTTCACCTGCTCATGGATGCCTTCTGGCGGCAGTCCAGGAGGAAGGTCTGAAAACAGCTGCTGGACCTCCGTGGGTAATACTGGAACCTCACCTGCTGCACAATTTCCACAAGGTAGTAAAGCATAGACTACATTCTCACGCTTAACCAAAAACCTGGACATAGAAAGTAGATTGTTACTATTAACAACCGGGGTGGGATTGGGTCCTTCCCGCCGAGGTGCCAACACAATCTTTTTCCCTTTGATGCTAAGGGAATATGTATTCTTCTGTCCGTCATGTACCACACTTCGATCATACTGCCAAGGTCTGCCTAACAATATATGACACGCATCCATGGACACTACATCACACCAAGCATTATCGAAATATTTCTTGCCAACAGAAAAAGACACTAAGCATCGTCTATCTACTGTTACCTCACTGCCTTTATTCAGCCATGACAGTTTGTATGGCTTGGGGTGACGATCTGTCTTCAACTGCAATTTCTGGATAGCGTCTTCTGAGACTACGTTCTCGCAACTGTCACTGTCAATAATCATCTTGCAGACTTTGTCAGCCACGGTGCAGGTTGTGTGGAAAATATTGGTTCTCAACCAATCATCTTTGGAATCGCCTTTGGGAGTCAGGGGGTACTTACGAATGACCAGAGTTTCATGGTCGTCTTCATAAAACACATCCAACACATCCTCATCTCCTTCTTCGTCATACACTGGCTCTCCAACCTCCTCAGTCTCGTCTTCTTCGTCATACACTGGCTCTCCAACGAAAGTATCGGTTTTCAACCAATCATCTTCGGAATCATAATCTTCTGAAAATATTGGCCATAACAGTGGATACGGATTTTCGAAGGTGGAATTGTCGGTATCAGAATCTTCCACATCATGATTACCGATTTCCTGCGCTGCCAGGCGCTGGGTTAACTCTGCCACTTGCCTTTGCAAATCCTCAATCATAATATCCTTAACGTTACGATCACGGTGCGGGACTTCCTCAATCGGAACCTGCCCACGACGACCACCACGACCACGATAATTAGCCATCGAAAACTGATGGAAATACCGCCTCAGGAAGATGCTGAGCTCTTATACCAATTGACGCCGGATAGAATAGAGATTATTCTGTAGGCTAGCGCAACGGGTAATTTGCAAGGGAAAAATGGGAGAAATTCAACCCAAAAATCAGAGAACACTCTGAAATTTAATAAAATTCTTAATATTCAGCAAGCATCCAAAACAACCCACAAGCCAGGTTTAAATAGCTAAAAATCGACCCTTAATAGAATTTTACCAAAAATAGCAAAACCCTAAAAGTCTTACCAAAACAAAATACTGAATAAAATCAAAAGATTGCCAAAATTCTGGCCCAAATCGGGTTCAGAATCATTTCCTAATTGACAAATTAAAGATTACCATAAATAAAAATTAACTAAAAATAAAGATTTGAAAAGGAAACCGCCCCAATTAGGCTAGATCACGATTTCCTGCCATCCTTGCACTGATCCTCCTGCATCAAAGACACAACTAAGGGCCGAGATTAAAAAAAATATTTGATTGTAAGTGCTTGTTTGGCAACCGGTGTAGTGTTGGTTTTTGGTTTTGGTTTGGTTGAAGTTGGGTTGGATTTGGTGTGGTTTTATTCTGAACTGAAACCATATTTGATGCAAATGGTTTTGGTATGAGAAAAAGTGAAACTGAAAAACCAAACCATGTTTGGTAGAGTTAGCTGAAATTCTGAAACCAATCATATTTGGTAACTTGGAATAGTTTGACATTTTATTTATTCAAAATAACATTTTGTAAATATATATGTTTTAAAAAATAAAATATATAAATATTTAATTTTTTCGAAATATTTAATTTTTCATAAATATTTAATTTTTTCGAAATATTTATAGATAAAATATTTTATATAAGATATTTCAAAAAAATAAAATATTTTGAAAAAATAAAAGATTTCAGTAAAAATACATATAATTTGTATATTTTTTAAAAAATAATAAATATATTTTTATCATATTTTATTTTTTCTAGAAATATTTGTTTTCCCGAAATATTTTATTTTTTATGAAATATATTTTTTCGTTTGATTTTTTTGAAATATTTTATTTTTTCATAAATATTTTATTTTTCGAATTTATATATATATATAATATTATAAATGAATTGGTTTGAGTTAAACAATGATACACCAAATTGAATTGGTTTGGGTTAAATGATAGTTTTGGTGTGAGAAAACCAAACCAAACCATCAAAACCATCTATTGAGATGGTGTGAAAAATGATAGATTTGGTACCAATGGATTGACACTATTGCACCAACACCAAGATTGTCAAACATGGATTGGGCCACAAATTTCATTCCAAAATCATATATTTCACACCAACTCCTTCTACCAAACACCACCTATAAGAGTTCACATTTCAAATCAGTTTGACTCAAAGAATCTTACACATTCTTATCCCCTTCATCAATGGTTGTTTTTCGTATTATCAAGAACAAAACCTGATTATTTATACAATAGTATTAAGGAAGGCAAGGTCCCGCCCAGAAATCCCAAAACTAAGAGGAAGTCTTAGGCGAGAACAACTGTGAGACCCTTTAGATGTAAGATTTCACGCACTTAAAAAGGTTTAAGTGTAAACAAAATTACAAAAAATATATATTAAATATCTTAATATTTAAAAAATAAAAACAACTTCCATATTGATGATGTCGTGAAAATTTGTTATTGTTGGGAGAGTGCAGCAGTTACGAGAACCATAAGTGTAGTCACCAAATATTGTGCAATTGCGACAAAAATCTTCTAAATTAAATCAAGATAATAACTTGATTTGAGCTAGACTTTAGTTCCATTAATTTGAAATTTTGAAATTGTTTTTTTTTTCTTTAGTTTATAGCAATTGAAATATAAATTTTTGGGGCCCAAAATTGTGAAAATGAATTGTAATTTAACAGAAATTGGGTTATTAAACAAATCATTTTGTTTTTTTGGATCTATAGTGATATAATGTTTATTCTAAAAAAAATCAAGTTCTTGAATTTGGGCCGAAAAATAACTAAATTTTTTTAACAACTTTAAAAGTACTAATTTTTTTTTAAAAAAAGTTTTGGGCCCCCCCGGACCCAGGTCCATAGGTGACCGCCTAGGTCGCCTAGCCTCAGGGCCGAGCATGAGGAAGGCTGAGGGACTATGAAACACGTATAATTTTTAATGACACTGTGGCGGTATCAAATACGTGTCCAGTACCGATATTCCTTAGATACGCCCAAACATGTGTCTAATACTCCATAAAAGTATGCAATTATTTTTTAATTTCTTATACAACCAAGATACGGCTCAGATACACAAGAATATGACCCGAAATGATATCTTTTAAATTATGCTGCAAATATATTTTTCTTTCTTGTAACGAGGCATGACTTCTATATTGCAAAGCTACTGATTGTAATAGCATTTGTTTACCAACTATATATATAGTTTATATTAATGGAAATTATTCGTTCGATATAACACGGCCAATAAATATAAGTCGTTTTTATAATGACATTTGTTTGCCAATTATACAATTTATATTAATGGAATGACAATACTTAGGTCCTGCCTCATGAGGACCAAGTTTGTCTTTCCCCATGATGTGGTCTAATACAAGTTGGATACGTGGGCAAAAAATTTTTCAAAAGGAATTAACCTTGATATGTGTATTTATGGATATTATGTCCAACTTCCTTTTAAAAAATATTTTAGCCACGTGTTCAATTTGTATTGGACCACATTATGGGGAATGACGAATTTGGTTCTCATTGTGCAGGACCTCAGTATTGTCCTTACTAATAATCCAAACTGATCAAAACCAGTAATTCATCAACTTCCTGTTCTCCAAACTCACAAGCCTAAACTTACTGAAGTTTAGTACTCTCTTTGTTCCAAATTATTAATCCAAGTCTGACTTTTCAATATATTTTTTTGGTTATTTTATGTTTTCAATTTTGTCTTTAATAATATAATATAGTTGTAGCTTTTAGTGGAACCATTACTTTTTGAAGTTAATGAAGAGAGATAATTTAAAAAAATATAAGATAATATTGTATTGGAATTCGAAATTGGACAATATTTTAAAACAAGTAAAATTGAAAAAAAGGACAACTAATATGGGATATGGGACCCGGGGGAGTATAATACTTTGGATTCCATGCACTTATACAAAAAGTTAGTTCAAATTCGAGCTTTCATAATTATTATATAACCACAAATTTATGCAAATGTTTTGATGGTGCATTAAGGAATGTACAATCCCACAAAGCTTAGGGCTTGTTTGGAAATGCTTTCGTTTTTTGCTTTTACTCTTGTTTCTATTACTATTCACAGAGTATGCCTGTTTGGTTAGTTGCTCCTACTCCCAAAATCTGGAAACAGGCCAGAGCAAGACCCCAAATTTGAAAGCAAGGTTGCTTCCACTTGCTCTCATCACTATTTTTAATGAGCCCCAATACATTTGCTCCCACTTGCTCCTAATTCATTTGCAACATGCTTTCCCAATTCAATGAGTGTTTGGTGTTCAAGAAAATGCAAATATTTTTCAAAGTCCTAGAAACTTTTTGTTTTTCACTTTTTTCTTTTGTGACTTGTTATTTTTCTGTTATTTATATATAAGTTTTTTTATTTGTCCTATTTGCTCTTTGTTTATACTAATCATTTTTTTTCCTTTTTGTGAAAATCAATGCTCAGTAGATTTTGCGAAATATAAATAGTATCCAATCTCTCTTATCAATTTAAATCAGAACAACTATTTAACCAAAAATAATAATTACAACTTATCAAAATGTGGTATTCTTACAAAAAAAATAATTGCAAAAATCAAACACAATAGCTAGGTAAAAGCATGAATTATTTCAAAACTTGTATATATACACTTATTAGACTAATTAATAATTGATTTAGGATATTATTAGTAAAAATCAATTTTGTCATATTTTCGTTCTGTTTTTTTGTCAAAAAAACCAAAGTGAAACTATATTGTATTGTAAATAATTGTTTACATGAAAAAATAAAATATCATAACCAAATGAAAGGTCTTGTGCAATACAATATTATAGTTAGAATTTACCTAAAAAAAATATTATAGTTTAGAAAAATATAATTATTTTTATCCAAAATTATAATTTACAAAAAATTAAAAAATTATTTACAATATCCAATTTTTATTTTTTTAATTTGTAGAACTTATTAATTTCTTATATTCAATCTAAAATCCAAAAAAAAAAACAGAATCTTAAATCATTTGAATTCACCAAACATGTTTTGCTTTTAAATTTTAGGGAATCAGCAGTTCCACCAAACATGATTTGCTTGCTTCAGCTTTTATTTTTCTCATATCAGAATCATCGGCACCAAACATGCTTCCGTTTCAGAAAAAACTTACAGCACATGCTTCGCTACGCTTCAACTTTCAAACCCGTTTGGAATCAGGAAGCGAGAGCGTTTCCAAACAGGCCCTTAGAAAACAGAGAGAAATGACATGATATTGATAAAAAATGGAACTATAACAAAGAAAAGAAAAATATTCTTTTAACTTTGTCACAAATATTTTTTTTATGAACTACATAGTGGAACAATTGTTTTTTGAAGTTAATGAACAGAGATAATTTTAAAAAATATAGGATGATATTGTATTGAGATTCGAAATTAAACAATATTTTAAGACAAGTAAAATTGAGAAAATTAACAACTAATATGGGATATGGGACCCCGGGAGTAAAATACTTTGGATTACATGCAAAAAGTTCGTTGAAATTCGAGCTTTCATAATATATAACCATAAATCTATGCAAATGTTTTGATGGTGCATGAAGGAATGTACGTACAACCCCAGAAAGCTTAGAAAACATAGATAAATGACATGATATTGATGAAAAATGAAACCATAACAAAGAAAAAAAAAAATCTTTGAACTTTGTCACAAATATTTTTATTACAAATAAGTGATTGACTGGTAATTTTGTAACAATATTTGAACTACATAGTGGAATTATTATTTTTTGAAGTTAATGAAGAAAAAATAATTTGAAAAAATATAAGATGAGATTATATTGGGATCCGTAACTGAATAATATTTTAGAACAAGTAAAATTGAGAAAATGAACAACTAATATGGAATATCGGACCGGGGAGTATAATACTTTGGATTCCATGCACTTATACAAAAAGTTAGTTGAAATTCCAGCTTTCATTATATATAAACACAAATTTATGCAAATGTTTTGATGGTGCATGAAGGAATGTACAACCCCACAAAGCTTAGAAAACAGAGATAAATGACATGATCAAAAATGAAACTATAACAAAGAAAAAAAAATCTTTGAACTTTGTCACAAATAAGTGATTGACCGGTAATTTTGTAACAGTATTTCAACTACATAGCGCGGAATCATTATTTTTTGAAGTTAATGAAAAAAGATAATTTAAAAAATATAAAATAATATTATATTGGGATTCAAAACTGGACAATATTTTAAAAAAAATAAAAGTGAAAAAATGACCAACTAATATGGGATATAGGACCCAGGAGTATAATACTTTGGATTCCATGCACTTATACAAAAAGTTAGTTGAAATTCCAGCTTTCATAATATATAACCACAAATTTATGCAAATGTTTTGATGGTGCATGAAGGAATGTACAACCCCACGAAGCTTAGAAAACAGAGATAAATGACATGATCAAAAATGAAACTATATAAAGAAAAAAAATTCTTTGAATTTTGTCACAAATATTTTTATTACAAATAAGTGATTGACCGGTAATTTTGTAACAATATTTGAACATAGTAGTAAAGGAAAAAAAGAAAGAAAAAAAATACATGCAATAATTAATAACATACTTGTAATCATGATTTGTTACAATTGTTTTTTAAAAAACAACAGAATAAATCGAACAAAATAATTCAATAGCATGTCCATGATTTAGCAAGGGAAGAAAGTTGTTAGCATGCATCTTTTTTCTGTGAGTAGACGAGTTATAAATGTGGTAACCTTCAACAACCAAAAATTATGAACAAGCAATATTCTAGCAGTGTGAGGTGAACTACATATAATAACAAATATGTTTACCTTACACATTTGAGTATATACACACACATATATATATATATATATACACACATCGTGTGACATCTTTAGGTCAAGTCTCCTAATTAATCCATCTAATATTATACCACTTCAACTCCTAAAGACAAGTGGTATTTATTCTACAATATAGCAGGGACCCATCCATGCAATAGATCTGCCACACCCCAAAATTCACAAAGGAAAAGTTTCATTAATAAAATATACACACATCGTGTGACATCTTTAGGTCAAGTCTCCTAATTAATCCATCTAATATTATTCCACTTCAACTCCTAAAGACAAGTGGTATTTATTCTACAATATAGTAGGGACCCATCCATGCAATAGATCTGCCACACCCCAAAATTCAAAAAGGAAAAGTTTCATTAATAAAAATTCGTGGGCATGATAAATATAGCATAACCCAATACTCAACACTTTTGCATTAAAGATATGTCAACAATAACAACTAAAAATTGTTTTCAAGTATTAACATTATTACATCAAACAACCCACTAAAAGTCAGTCACAAATGAGCTTATTACAATGCTCTCAAATAAAATAACTTGGAAATAATAATCGCAAAATCTGACGAAGTGCCCTCACCGCAAGCTAATTAACGTGTACCTGAAAAATAATGGGGTGAGCTCACAAACTCAGCAAATAATGCTAAACACAATCATTGTTCAACAAATTAACCCGACTTTATATATCTGTATATAAAAAAGATTCAATCACGTTACAAAACATAATATCAATTAAAATTCATGGGATACTCAAATAATTAATAAATAACAATCCTCGTCAACTTATCTCACTTGAGCCCTAGGCTCTCATCTTTCAACGATACGGTGTGCAACGGATAGTCCCTGACTATCATTAACACACAAGTGACTGGGTAGACGTCTACACCTAGATGGTCCCGGACCACGTCCACATAAGGGCACATTAAGCCCAATGGCCATAATGACAGGTAGTGCACACCTCAAAGCAGGTCCCGGACCATGCTTAACAATTTATTTCATAGAGTCGTACTGCCACAATATATTCATACGCACATTTTCATGTTTAACTAACTAATAATGGAACATTATAAAAATGAACACAAATAACCAAAAAGATATTTAATAAATAAGTTCGTAATATTCCAATGTATTCACAAGCACTTTTCAACTAACTTAAATCTTCCAAAAATAGCATACCAAAGTACTTTATAACATTCTAAATAGTTTTAAGTTTGTTTCATTCAATCCTTCCATGATATATAAACTCTTGTATTTAGCATTCAACAACCATGCTTACGAATACGTTATTTTAAATATAGAGTATTTCTTAATTCAATTTATAAACTAATCATGTAAAATATATAGATTATAAATGAAATAGAAATATAAATATTAATTATATACTTAAACTGTTTTACGATAATATAACCTAATAACATCCCAAAATATTATTTACGTATTCTTACATCAGCGATAACCTACTGTTTTATGACTAAGTATACGATAATGATATAGGTTAACCACTTACACTTACATCAGCGATAACCTACTGTATAGTATTGTACGTCCACTACCGCAACAATCTGATATACAACCACTACGGTTATTGTTATGATATTTAATAGTGATAAAATACTTGTTATTTAGCAACGTACTAACAATAACCTAATGTAACAATAAAATAATTATTGTTTAGCAATATATTAATAATAACCTACTGTAATAATGATACAACGTGAGTCAATAACCTACACTGTCCTATTGTATTCAACAACGTGAATACAACTATCCTACAATAACTTATTATATTCAATAGCGAAACGAAATCACATATACTATTTAATCGACACTATACAAATTCTATCAAATTTTGTATAATCAATTATGTTAGGTTTATTATCTATACAAATATATAAAACTAGATTTCACATATACAAACAACGTACTGCAATCAATTACAATTCACAAATATATATTTTCATACTCTTATAACAACTCATAAATCCTACTTATATATAGACGTATAATGCAAGGTTAACTTGTCTGGTAACACGTATGACCCAATACACGTCAGTCAATTCCTTGCTACACCAACAAATCACAGACAACACCTTCTGTAACTCTTCTCTCTTCTGCAAACGCGAATAATAGGTATAGACGTCTTCTCAACAAAAATAATTATCGATATTTATAAAATATAAAAATTGTTAAGTTGTTGAGATAACATACTTTATCCACAAATTCAAAATTAAAAAATCTTATGACTTATCTAGTTATTTACTCAAATTTAAAATGTTAATATATATATATATATATATATATATATATATAATAAGAAAAACACCGGTGTTACAAGATCTGTTTCTGAAGATTGAAGATTACTAATTAATACTGTCTATATATATATATATATTCTATTTGGTCATGATCTAACGCGTTTTTACATTGAATAATAGTCGATATATAAGAGCCAGCTTAGTAATGATGCTTACAAACCGAGGGAGAGAAGACATTCTAAAAATGGTGAGAGCACCTTTCATAGACAAAAATGGATTGAATAAAGGTGCGTGGAGTGCCGAAGAAGATAATAAGTTGAGATCTTATATTCTCAGATATGGCTCTTGGAACTGGAATCAACTTCCCAAGTATGCCGGTAAGAGTATATATTTCTACGTACATATATGTATATATTCAATACATTTAAATGTGATGATAATTTGGATGTGTTCAAACTAACTAAAGTGTTATTTTCGGTTGCAACGAAGGAGTTCAAAAGCGCTAACTCATGTACTCCGTGTTCCAAATTAGTTGTACAATTTTCAATATTTTTTGATTATTGTTCTCTTGGATAATATAATATAGTTGTAATTTTTAGTTGGACCATTGTTTTTTAAAATTAATGAAGAGAAGTAATTTAGAAAAATATAAGATTATATTATATTAGGTTTCGAAACGAACAAATATTTTTGATAAGTAAAATTGAGAAAGTTGACAATTAATTTGGGAAGGAGGGAGTAATTTTTTTTATTGATCTGTTACTTTTTTTTTTTTTTTGAAAGGACAATAAATTTAAAATGACAAGTATTTTATTTACGTCAATAAGATCTAACCGTCATTGTAATATGTGTATATTAATTTCTTACCCACTTATGAGCAATGGACATTTTCTTATATACATTGATCTGTAACTTTGTCACTACAAAACATAAATGTGTTTATGATGACAAAAATTTATAAACAAACTTAAATTGTTCCAAAGTTTATTTTTTCATGTGGGAGATTTAAGATGTAACTGCGATTTTTTTTTTTATCTCTAATTAATTCATAAGGTTGCCTTCAATTCGCAGGTCTATCGAGATGTGGTAAGAGTTGCAGGCTCAGATGGATGAATCATCTGCGGCCTAATATTAATCGGACTACATATAGCAAAGACGAAGAAGATCTCATCCTCATATTAATCTGCAAATTTGGAAATAAGTATGTGCTCGTTTTCATTATTTTGTTTATTTTCAATATTAAAATGATGTTCGAACATGGATATCACATAAGTTTCAGCACCATTCAATTTGGTTTTTGCCAATTATATATATATATATATATATATATCTTGGTGTCATGATCACATAGTTGCATGCAACATAGTTCATAGATAGCCAATACTTCAGAGCTCTGATATTACTGTATTAGTTCAATAAAACATACCTGATTTATTGTCAATGTATAACATGTTTGATAAACTATATATATATGAGGACTAATTGTCATGACTATCCATTTGATTTTTCCTTTTCATTTTTGTTAAAAAGAATAGACTAATGAAGTAACACAACACTATTTTACGTACAGATGGTCAACAATTGCAACAAAATTGCCCGGAAGAACAGACAATGACATAAAAACCCACTGGCACACCCACCTCAAGAAACGGATGCAATCTAATGATAACCAGATAGATAAATTATCTGAAATTTGTGAGATCGAAACAACGAGAGATGACAGATTGACACCTGAAATCTTTGAGCCTACTTGGGAAATTTTTTCACCATCTCCAGGATCATCAACTTCTAGTGCATTCTCGGGTTTGAGCTACAATGATGCACATTCAATAGTCATTTGAAGAGGCTGTTGGAAATTTTTGGACTGAGCCCTTTCTAGTAGACACATCATACAGCCACAATGATATTCCATTGTCTAGCATGGTGGAGGAAGGATTTATGTCTTCGGATTTCTTGTGCTACGATGATGAAACTGTTCTGTTCTATCAATTGATGCAAGAACTTAGTGAGACTAATAGAGATACAATATCATACTAGCCAACTTAATATGGGAATTTTATCCTAATTAATGTACTTGGACACTGACAAGAACTGTGATCCTTTTAATTATAAATTTGTTTTTGTCATATTTCTCCTAGATGTTGCTCAGTTTTTATGCTGATTCTGTCATTAGCTTTTCCTTGAATAGGATGATCTGCATTTGTTTCTATATATGGAATTTGATCCTCAAAGATGTGGTTTAATTCTAACTTGACTTGCCGAACCTTTTCTTTTCCTCATCAGTTTAGCTAGCAAACACTACTTGCATGGGTCATGCTCTATGAGGAAGTTCGTTGTTCCCAATAATGTGGTCCAAATACAGGAGAAGGAGATGCTTAAATAGTTAGGGCATTCAGAGTGTACAAATATAAACATAGAAACATCCAGGGTCACGCATGCATATAGTAATATCGAAGGACACACATGAAAACATTCAGGGGTACAATAGTGTTAGTTCCATATCCCATATGAACGCATGCCATATCTCTGCCGTATGGAAACAAACCTTTCAATCACATGCAAGACAAACCACCACCACCAACCACTGCCGTATACTTCAACAGAGCCGCCCATGTGCATGCGGAGAGAAAACTCCAAACTCCATCCAAGTCAAGCAAGGCTGCGCAGCCCACGCCTGTTGAAGATAGACTTTTGTCTATACATGATATCAGTATGTATATATATATCAGTGTATGTTGTTGTAAGCAGAGTGAGAAGCACAACATAAGCTACAATTGTAAGAGTGTAAAGATACACAGTGTTGTAAGAGAGAACCACAGAGAGTGTCTGTGAGGTTGAGAGAGAGAGTTTCATACCCGGTTTTGATTCAAACCGAAGCTAGTAAAGCCTCTCAAAGTGGACGTACCCATATTTTTGGGGAACCACTATATATCTGGTGTCCATTGTGTGTGTGTGTTTGCATTAGAGCTTGTTTCGACCCAACAAAGTGGTATCAGAGCCATTAAAGCTCAAACACAGTCGAAACTTCAAGCTCTATTTCGCACCAGTCCAGAGATCAAATCACCACACCACACCTGTTTTCAGACGACCCATCACCCAAGGAAGATTTTCCCGTCAACCGCCGCCGCAACCGCCGCTGCACGCGCCTCCACGCGCCGCCTGAAGACCAGCGCGTCAACATCCTCGGTGTCACGCGCCTCACGCGTCGTCTACCTCCAGCGCGCGTGAGGCCCACGCGCACCACGCGCCGGACCACCTCCAGCAGCCGCGCGCGTGAAGACCACGCGCACCACGCGCTGACACGTCATCCCTGACGTCATCTTCAATGACACGTCACTGCTGACGTCAGCAGTGCCACGTGTCACAGCCAGACACTGCCACGTGGCCTGCCACGTGTCAGTCAACCATTGTGCCACGTCACCTGCCACGTGTCACCACTGACACTTTGCCACGTGTACCTACCACGTGTCACTCCCAGGTGCTGCCACGTCATCACCAAGTTTGCAAAATTACAGTTTTGCCCCTCGACGTTGTTTTGACCATTCCGGACTCATCCGAAGTCAGAATTGAGCTCAGTCAGAGTCGATCTTAAGGTTTTCGACCGTTCCGGACACAACGGTACACTCCGTTTCGCGAGATTCCACTCCGAATATATCAAACAAGCCAGGAGGGCTTAAAGATTTCGTTTCGATGGACGATTCAGGATCCGGAACGATGATCAGATTGACCGCAGCCAACTATTCGTTGTGGAAGTCAAAGATGGAGGATCTTTTGTATATCAAAGATCTGTGGAAGCCGATCAAAAGGACCGACGATGCACCTGATGGCAAACCGAAGGACATGACCGACGGAGACTGGATGGTACTCAATCGAAAATGTGCCGCCCAAATCAGACAGTGGATCGACAAGAGTATTTACCAAAATTTTGCCAACGACAATGATGCTTATGCTCTTTGGCAAAAACTGGAGAAGATGTACGCACGAAAGACATCTCAGAACAAGGTAAATCTTTTGAGCCGTATGGTGAATCTTAAATACAAAGACGGCAAAAGTGTGTCAGAACACATGAGCGAATTCCAGGGGTTGTTGGATCAATTCAACTCGATGAAAATGACTATAGAAGATGAGATGCAGGCAGTATTTCTATTACATTCCCTTCCGAAAAGTTGGGATACGCTAGTTGTCTCTGTAAGCAACTCAGCTCCAGACGGAATAATCAATATGGAAATGGCGAAAGACAGAATGCTGAACGAGGAAGCAAGAAGAAAGGAAGAAGGATATCATCCGGAGTCAGAAGCTCTTGTCACTGAAAGACGAGAAAGAAAAGAATGGCGTGGTAGAAGCAAAAGCAGAAACCATCGCAATCAGCCACAGCATCGTGGGCGATCAAAGTCCAATTTCAGAAGAGACAAAACTTGTCATCACTGTGGCAAGCCAGGCCATTTTATCAGAGAATGCAGGAAGCTAAAAGCCGAACAGTCTGGACAACAGACCAGAAATAGAGGTGAAGAAAGTACCTCAGAAGCAACAGCAACAGCCGGAGAAGGGCTCGTCATCGTTCAAGATGATGAGTGTGTCAACTTCACATCCGAAGATTCTACCTGGGTTATTGACTCAGGTGCTTCCTGTCACATCACTTCGAGAAAGGATATGTTCACATCCTACACTAGTGGTGACTTCGGACTTATGAAGATGGGAAATCAAGGAGCATCCAAAATTACCGGCAGAGGTGATATTCTTTTGGAAAGCAGCAATGGATGCAAAATACTCCTCAAAGATGTGAGACATGTTCCAGATATTCGTCTCAACCTGATCTCCACCGGCAAGCTCGATGATGAAGGCTACAACAGTCATTTTGGTGATGGCAAGTGGAAGCTCACCAAATGCAATCTTGTGGTGGCTAGAGGAAAGAAGATCAGCTCACTCTACACAACGCAAGCAAAATTGTGCAGAGTCGAGGTGAATACAATGGAAAAAGAAATCCCCACCGAGTTATGGCACAAAAGACTCGGTCATATGAGTGAGAAAGGACTCAAGGTCCTTGCCATAAAAGAACTCTTACCTGGAATGAAAGGTACTCCATTACACACCTGTGTCGACTGCATCATGGGGAAACAGCACAGAGTTGCATTCCGCAGTTCCCCTCCATCTAGAAGACCAAACATTCTAGATCTCGTACACACGGATGTTTGCACCATGCAAACCAGAACTCATGGAGGTGCCCTCTATTTTGTCACATTCATTGATGATCATTCCAGAAAATTATGGACCTTTGCCTTGAAAACTAAAGACCAGGTGCTGGAAGTGTTCAAGGAGTTTCATGTAAAGGTGGAAAGAGAAACTGGAATAAGGCTGAAATGTGTACGTGCAGACAATGGTGGCGAGTACAGAGGACCATTCGAGGAGTATTGCAGACGCTTCGGCATCAGACTGGAAAAATCAGTGCCGAAAACTCCTCAACATAACGGCCTTGCAGAAAGAATGAACAGAACCATCTGCGAAAGGATCCGGTGCATGTTATCTAATGCCAAGTTGTCAACTCCGTTCTGGGGTGAAGCAATGAGAACAGCGGTTGACTTAATCAACCTATCTCCCTCCGTTCCATTAAACTGTGATGTTCCAGAGAAAGTATGGAGAGGGAAAGATGTTTCCTACAAACACTTGAAGGTGTTTGGCTGCAGAGCATTTGTCCACATCCCCAGAGATGAAAGATCCAAGCTTGACGGAAAGGCCAAACAGTGCATCTTCCTGGGATATGCCCATGAAGAATTTGGTTACAGACTCTGGGATCCTATCAACAAGAAGGTCATCAGAAGCAGAGATGTGATATTTTTCGAAGATCAGACCATTGAAGATCTTGAAAAACAGAAGAAATCAGACTCACCTGAAGAGTTACCAGCTAATCTAGATCCGGTTCCCTCACCGAGAGCAGAAAATGATGGGGGAGCTATTCAAGGAGATCCAGCTGATGACGGTGCAGAACCAGAACCAGTTGCAGAAGAAAATCCGGTTGATCCTCAAACAAGGAGATCTTCCAGAGAGCGACAACCGAACCGCAAATATTCCTCCGCAGAGTATGTGATGCTTAGTGACGGGGGAGAACCAGAGAGCTATCAGGAAGCTGTTGAAGACAGTAAAAATGCGGAGTGGATGAAAGCCATGCAGGAAGAGATGAAATCGCTGCATGAGAACCACACATATGACTTGGTCAAGTTACCGCAGGGAAGGAAAGCTCTCAGGAACAAATGGGTATTCAAACTGAAGTCTGAAGAAAACAATCCACAACCACGGTACAAGGCAAGACTGGTTGTGAAGGGATTCGGTCAGAAGAAGGGCATTGATTTTGAAGAAATATTTTCACCTGTAGTGAAAATGTCCTCCATCCGAGTTGTTCTTGGCTTGGCAGCCAGCTTGAACCTAGAGATCGAACAACTGGATGTAAAGACTGCATTTTTACATGGTGATCTGGATGAAGAAATCTACATGGAGCAACCTGAAGGATTCAGAACCAAAGGAAAGGAAAATCTTGTGTGCAGATTGAGAAAGAGTCTCTATGGGCTCAAACAAGCACCAAGACAGTGGTACAAAAAGTTCGATTCATTCATGGACCAGAATGGATACAACAGAACCACTGCAGATCATTGTGTATTTGTCAAGAAATTTCCTGATGGAGATTTTATCATCCTCTTGCTATATGTCGATGATATGTTGATCGTTGGCCATGACAGCAACAAGATCAACAAATTGAAGAAGGAACTGAGCCAGTCATTTGCTATGAAGGAGTTGGGACCGGCAAAACAAATCTTGGGAATGCAGATCTCTCGAGACAGACTGAAACACAAGCTCTGGTTATCTCAAGAAAGGTATATCGGCAAAGTTCTTGAAAGGTTCAACATGAGCAAAGCAAAACCAGTCAGTGCTCCACTTGCAAGCCACTTCAAGTTGAATATGAAGCAGTGTCCTTCAAGTGAGACAGAAAAAGCAGAAATGAAGAAAGTGCCTTATGCTTCAGCAGTTGGCAGTTTGATGTACGCCATGGTATGCACGAGGCCTGATATTGCTCATGCAGTTGGAGTTGTCAGTCGGTATTTGTCAAAACCTGGAAAGGACCATTGGGCAGCAGTAAAATGGATCCTCAGGTATCTTAGAGGAACTACCAATATTTATTTATGCTTTGGTAGTGGTGAACCTTTATTGGAAGGTTGCACAGACGCAGATATGGCTGGAGACAGTGACTCCAGAAAATCCACATCAGGGTATCTAATCACTTTTGCAGGGGGAGCAGTTTCATGGCAATCCCGATTACAAAAGTGTGTTGCCTTATCCACCACAGAAGCTGAATACATTGCAGTAACAGAAGGATGCAAAGAGCTCTTGTGGATGAAGAAGTTTCTTCAAGAATTGGGACAAAAGCAGGAAAAGTATGTCATATACTGTGACAATCAGAGTGCTATTCATCTTAGCAAAAATTCCACCTTCCACTCAAGGTCCAAGCACATAGACGTCAGGTATCACTGGATCCGTGACGTGCTCGAAGACAAACTTCTACAGCTAGAGAAGATTCACACAGATGATAATGGATCAGATATGCTGACCAAGAGCCTGTCCAGAGAAAAGCTAGAAGTTTGCAAAGAAGAAGCTGGTTTAACACCAGCCCCAAATTGGCAGTGAGGGGGAGATCAGGTGAAGACGTTCTCCTCTGATTGATATGGAAGGGGGAGAATTGTTAGTTCCATATCCCATATGAACGCATGCCATATCTCTGCCGTATGGAAACAAACCTTTCAATCACATGCAAGACAAACCACCACCACCAACCACTGCCGTATACTCCAACAGAGCCGCCCATGTGCATGCGGAGAGAAAACTCCAAACTCCATCCAAGTCAAGCAAGGCTGCGCAGCCCACGCCTGTTGAAGATAGACTTTTGTCTATACATGATATCAGTATGTATATATATATCAGTGTATGTTGTTGTAAGCAGAGTGAGAAGCACAACATAAGCTACAATTGTAAGAGTGTAAAGATACACGAGTGTTGTAAGAGAGAACCACAGAGAGTGTCTGTGAGGTTGAGAGAGAGAGTTTCATACCCGGTTTTGATTCAAACCGAAGCTAGTAAAGCCTCTCAAAGTGGACGTACCCATATTTTTGGGGAACCACTATATATCTGGTGTCCATTGTGTGTGTGTGTTTGCATTAGAGCTTGTTTCGACCCAACAAAGTTTCCTTGAATAGGATGATCTGCATTTGTTTCTATATATGGAATTTGATCCTCAAAGATGTGGTTTAATTCTAACTTGACTTGCCGAACCTTTTCTTTTCCTCATCAGTTTAGCTAGCAAACACTACTTGCATGGGTCATGCTCTATGAGGAAGTTCGTTGTTCCCAATAATGTGGTCCAAATACAGGAGAAGGAGATGCTTAAATAGTTAGGGCATTCAGAGTGTACAAATATAAACATAGAAACATCCAGGGTCACGCATGCATATAGTAATATCGAAGGACACACATGAAAACATTCAGGGGTACAATAGTCAATAACTAAAAATTCTCAAAAGAGCTGCCCCTGTTGGAAATATACACTTGAGAAAAAAACTTTTATTCAAACTATGATGAATATTACAAGCCACTCTTTCACTCAACAACTCACAACTCACACTCTTAGAAGACTACTTCACTCTCTTAGAAGCTTTTGCTTCTTCTTGATGCTTAAACTTCATAGATGAAGGGGCATTTATAGTAGAAGGAACTCAATACAAACCACACATTATTAAAATCTTAAAAACTATTAGCCACTAGACCTGTCAATGGATTGGATTTTGATCCGAATCCGATCCAAATCCGATCCGATTAGCCGGATATGGATTGAAAATAAAATCCGATAACCCGATTAGGATCCGAATCCGATAATCCGATTTCTTAACAAATTGGATTTGAATTTATGTCATCCGATCCGATAATAACCCGATCCGATATAAAATATATTTACATATATATAAATATATATTTGATATTTTTATGTGTATATATTTAATATTGTACATGTATATAAATGTTAGTTGTTAATTATTTTATTATTTATTAATAATGATTGATCATAAATATAATTATTAAAAGTGTGAATAATTTAGTGTTTCAGTATTTATTGATTTTTGTATTTTTGTATTTTTTTAATTAGATATTCGAATCAGATATTTTATAATGAAGAAATTTGAATATGAATTAACTAAGTGAAAATTTGTTAAATTATCGGATTCGGATCGCGGATCGGGAGTTTTTGTCATCCTTATCAATAGACCTGTCAATAATCCGATTATGATCCGAATCCGATATTAACCGAATATGGATTAAAAATAAAATCCGATAACCCGATTAGGATCCGAATTCGATAATCCAATTTCTTAACAAATTGGATTTGGATTTAACTGATCCGATCCGAATCCGATCCATTGACAGGTCTATTAGCCACACACCTATTCCACTAATCTCAATAATTCATATCACATGATTTGCATGTATCCACTAATATCTTCATGATTGGCATGTAGACACTTCTATGGATTGGACCTCAAATGAATTGGGTTTTGTTAATGGATTTGGATAAAGTTTATAATCTAACACTCCCCTTAAACTTGATCTTGTAACTCGAAGTAAATTCCTCAATCTTACGAAGTCATCATGTTTTAGTGGCTTAGTGAAGATGTTGGCGACTTGATCTTGAGACTTCACATATTCCACTTGCGCATCCTTTCTTGTGATGCACTCCCTTATGTAGTGGTATCGAGTATCAATGTGCTTGTTTCGATCATGGAACACTGGATTCTTTGCTAAGGCTATGGCTGACTTGTTATCGACACAAATCTTGATTGACTCTTCTTGTGTTATACTTAGTTCCTTCAACAATTTTCTTAGCCAAACTGTATGGCAAACACATGAGGTAGCAACTACATATTCAACTTCATAGGTGGATAGTGTGACGATCGGTTGCTTCTTTGACATCTAAGTAAAAACAGTGTCTCCCATGAAGAACACGAATCCTGTGGTGCTCTTTCTGTCATCTATATCTCCAGCCCAATCGTTATCACTATATACAACAAGCTTGTAGTTATTAGAAGATGAGTATAACAAGCCAAAATTAATTGTACCTTTAGTATAGCGAATGATTCTCTTAGCAGTTTTGAAATGGGTGGTTGTTGGATTCTCCATGTAACGACTCACAAGTCCAACACTATAAAGGATGTCAGGTCTTGTGCACGGCAAACAGCGTAAACTTCCAACCAAACTCTTGAAGAATATGTTTTCGCCTTCATCATGCTTGGATAGCTTGATTCCGCATCCCACTGGTGTGTTTATCGGCTTGCAATCATTCATCTTGAACTTATTAAGAATCTCTTTCGCATTACTTTCTTGGGAGATGAAGATGCCATCTTCATTTTGTTTGACTTCAATGCCAAGATAGTATGACATTAATCCGATGTCGGTCATCTCGAATTCTCTGGTCAGCACTCTCTTAAACTCTTCAAACATGTTTGGATTACTGCAGGTGAAGATCAAATCATTCACATAGATGCACACGATCAAAACCTCTTCATCCTTGATCTTTACATATAGAGCATGCTAGTATGGACATTTGGTGAAGCCATTCTCTTGGAAATACTTGTCAATTCGATTATTCCATGCCTTTGGTGCTTGCTTCAACCCGTAGAGAGCTTTCTTCAGCTTCAAGACTTTGTCTTCATGTCCCTTCACTTCGTAGCCCAAAGGTTGCTCTATGTAGACTTCTTCTTCTAGCACTCCATTCAGAAAAGCAGACTTTACATATATTTGATAAATCTTCCATCTATATTGTGTTGCTAAAGAGATTAATAGTCTTATAGTTTCTAACTGGGCAACAGGAGCAAATACCTCATCGTAGTCGACGCCGGCTCTTTGACTATATCGTTTCACAACTAGCCTCGCCTTGTGCCTTTCAATTTCTCCTTTGGCATTTCTCTTCATTTTGTAAACCCATTTGACACCAATAACCTTATGCCTTTTTGGAAGTGAAGTGAGTTCCCATGTGTCATTCTTCTCGATGGAATTAATTTATTCATCCATCGCGCCTCTCCATTTTTTATCTTGTATTGCTTCTTGGAAGTTCATTGGCTCACAATTGGCAAAGAGGCAGAAAAGTGTAAGATTATCAAGTCTTTTGGTTACCTCATAGAGATCTCGTAGACTTCTTGTACGAGGCACAACTCTTTCATTTGGACTCCCACTTGTCGATGATGATAGTGATGATTCTCCATGAGTGGTTAATGTTGGTCAAGTAGGTGGAGTAGTGGGCTCTTGTTGGACTTCTCCTGCTTGCTCCATCAGTGTCTGTTCATCTTTTTCGAAATTAAGAAATAAGTTTAAATTATCCACATGAGATCCAAAATCCCATTCGCCTTCTTCATCGAATATCACATCACGACTAATTACAATCTTCTTATTGTTTGGATTGTACAGCTTGTAGCCTTTTGAATTTGAGTCGTAGCCGATGAAGATAAAACTCTTACTTTTATCGTCAAGCTTGGTTCTTCTCTCGTACAGTACATGTACATGGGCTATGCTTCCAAATACTTTTAGATGAGAGATGTTAGGCTTTCTTCCATTCCATGCTTCTTGCGGTGTCTTTCCCAACACATTTCTTGTTGGAGATCGGTTGGACAGGTAGACTGCACATGCAACAGCTTCTGCCCAAAACTCCTTAGGCAACTTCTTGCTTTTGAGCATGCTTCGAGCCATGTCGAGGATAGTTTTGTTCTTCCTTTTTGCGACTCCGTTTTGTTAGGGGATCTTGGAACTGTCAAGGGGCGACGAATTCCATTTCCTTCGCAGAACTGCTGAAACTCCTTGGAAGTAAATTATCCTTCTCGATCAAATCTCATGGCTATGATCTCACGACCACTTTCTTTCTCTACAGCGGCTTTGAACTTCTTAAAAAACTTCAAATTTTGTTTCAAGAAATATACCCATGTGTTTTCTTGAAAAATCATCAATGAAGAGAAGAAAATAGTTACTTTTACAGAGAGAACTTGGCATGATTGGACCACAAACATCTGTGTGTGTGAGCTCGAGCGGCTTTTGGGCTCTTAAGTTTGATTCCTTTGGAAAGCTCTTCCTGAATTGTTTCCCAAATAAACATCCTTCATAGAGTTGATCAGGGTGATTTGTAATGACCGGGTTTATTTAAATAATTTTATTTTCTTCAGTTATAATATATTTTTTCTTGTGCATTACGTGGCATTGCATGTGTTTTCGTGCATTAAGGATTACATGATTTGAATTTTTTTGGTTCATTCCTATGTTTTGTAAAATTTTCATTTTATCGTTGATCGGGTAGTTTTGATATTTTAATTAAATGTGGGGGTTACTTTTGAGTTTGATAAAGATGAGGGTAACTTTTGCAATATATTCATTATGTGTTAATGTGTGACCAAATTCCACATTTTTATTTTTATTTTTATCTTTAACTTTCCAAAAGCATATTCCTCCATCATTTAAAGGTGCAATCATACATCTATTATATTGACACCACTTTGTGACATTATTGATGAAAGTTTTCAGCCATTATATTGAAGTGTTGAGTTTGGCTTTTGCAAATAAAATTTTCAGCCAAGAACTATTTTTTTTTTCTTTCTCCTCCATTGTTCATATCTTCTTCTCTCTACATATTGGGCATCTTAGAGTGGGGATTCAATTTTGTGCTCAACTAGAAAGTTGTTCTACGTGTTCTGATCTTCGGTTTAATACCAATTATGGTATGTGATCTATATTATTTAATTTGATTTGATTTTTCAAAAATTTCAGATTATTGTTCTCATTGTTCTAGCAAATAAAAGCCTTCGATCTATGATTTTTTTTAAATATGTAAGGATTCGTTTTATTTTCTGAAAATTTTACAGCATATGTATATGTATGAGATTATATGTTCCTGAAAATTTCAGAAATTATAGATCAATATAGATTTAATTAAAAATCCGGAATTTCATGATTTTCGGATATAGTTCCTGTTGCAGAATTGTTTTCTTGCCTTAGTTTGAGCAATTTATAGACCATGTTAATTTATTTGTAAATTTTTGAAACTTTTTCAGTATGATTTTTGATATGTCTAGTTTAATATATAAAAATATCAAATCATCTAGATAAATCATTAATTTTCTACAAATCACGGAAGCAGGCTGTCCAGTGATATTTTACTCTTGCTGATCCGATTTCGGTTTCGGTTTAGCCAATGGTTTCATATGGTTTAATATCCTTATAAATCTTGAAACTTTTATTATAACATTTTTTATGCAGGGGGATCCGAGTCAGACGATGCCGAGCTGTCAGATTGCTCATTAATGGCGCTGGATTACCTAGAGCGGGAGGATCAACGCAAAGATGGCAAGAAATCATGCTCTAGCCTAATTGGGGCGGTTTCCGTGTACGTGTCGGTTTTTTGGCCATAACTGGAGCTACAAGTGTCCGATTAGCGCCCGTGACCCCAATTCGGAAAGCTAATTTCGGCACGCACGTCGTGGCCACCGAGCTATGCTCGGTGCACATCATTTCGAGCCCCAAATCCGTTGTTTTCCTTTTCAAATCTTTATTTTTAGTTATTTTTTGCTATTTATGGTAATCTTTTATTTGTCAATTAGGAATTGATTCTGAACCCGATTTGGGCCAGATTTTTGGTATTTTTTTTATTTCTTTCCCTATTTCGTTTTGGTAAGACTTTTAGGGTTTTGCTATTTTTGGCCAAAATCCCATTAGGGGTCGATTTTCAACTATTTAAACCTGGCTTGTGGGTTGTTTTTCATTCATTCTTGATTATAAACAATTTTATTGAATACCAGAGTGTTCTCTGAAATTTTGGGTCGAATTCTCCTGTTCTTTTCCTTGCAAATTACCTATTGCACTAGCCTGCAGAATAATCTCTATTCTGTCCGGCGTCAATTTTGTATATGTCTAGGACATATGTACTGAAGATCAAGAATTGTAAGTTAATTTATACCGGTAAAAATAATTGTTGAGTAGTAACTGTTCAGTTTCAATCGTATTTCAAAACCGGAACTTGTGTTACCGATTTGAGCTATCTATAATTCTAATTTTGTACTTATACTTTTATCACCTAATCTTGAGTATATAATATGTAAATCTGGAGATTTTGGTAGTCATATAATTCATGGATAGTTTTGTAAAAATCTTGGAGTAAAGGGTGTTCAGTTTTCGGAACTGTTAGGAAAGTTGTCTTTTATAATTATTTTGGACCACTGTCCTTTGATTAAAGCTTATGAAAATTTTATAGTAGACCTACGTAGAGGTTTGGAGTGTATCCTGTAAATTTCATATTTGTATCAAACCTGTAGATTTTTCTAAAAATCATAGATTACCTGCTGTCCATTTTACGGTAGTATTCGAAACCGAACTTTTCGATTCTTAATTAAGTAATTAAATTTTGTCTATTAATCCCGAATATTTTTGAGTAGATATTTATATATATCAGAATGTTTATTAGCAAATCTTATTATAAAAATAAATATGGTTATGTATATAAAAATTATTCAATAGTGTTAATTGGTTTCGGGCGTAACATGGTACAAATGAAGGCGTGAAGGGAGAACCGTTCGTTTCTTCATTCTCTACACAACCATATTGTTTTGATTGTTGGTATTTTACTGGATATTTTATCAAGTTTTAGGTAGGGATTTATTGGGGTATCGTGTGAGTTTAAGAATCTTCATTTATGCATTTTAATGTTTATATATAGATTCATCATCATATTGTGCTATTTTTTACATGAGTTGTGAAATTGCATTAATGTGTTTAAATGCATTGATTCATGCCACGGTAGAATTTTTATTAGGTGGATCATGGAGTGCGGATATATTTATTACTTATGTGCGCATGTGAATGACATTTATGAATTGTGAATTGTGAATGGTGGATTGGTTGTTGATTTTGGGAAATGGTCGTGTGGTGTGAGCAATGGGGGGACGAAGGAGCTCCCGGGGTACAAGTCCTCAAATTATCGCGCGATTAGTTGACGTCACCGTAGGATTAGTAGCCCCAAGACAACTAGGCAGATGAACAGGTAGTTCATGTCCTAGGGTTTGTTTCACGACATAATTCTCCCATTTGATGATTTTAAATTTGATGTTATTTCAGTTGTGATAGTTGGATTTGAGTTCATATTGAGAGTATTGGTTTTAATTTCGTGATTATAGAACTTTTAAATTATCTTGATGGTATTATTTAAATTGTTCTACACGAGTATATTGTGATTCCTTATGCATTTATATCATGACATTGGACTAGGGTAAAGACTTGACACTATACGTATTCATTAATTTACATACTTGCGGAATCTTACGCTTCATGATTTTTCTCTACTGGGCCGTTTGTGCTCACCCCTTAACATTTTTCAGGAAAAGAACCGTTGGTGGATGATGCATGAGCTATTGGAAATTTGTGGAATTTGAACTTATAATAATTACATCTTTATGTAATAATAAAGATTGCGTGCTTATTATGATTTGTACTTGTTTGGCTTTGGACTAGTGTGTTCGTGTTGTAATTTGATTTGATTTCGGGATTTGTGTGTGATTTTATTATTTCTATTTCGCTTCCGCGCTAGTGAATTATAAACAATGTCGGTTGACCAGTTTGACCATTTGATATTTTTATGAATTTTAATTAAATTTAAGTCATTATCCGGGTTTTCGGATTCGAGACGTGACATGATTGATGCAAGGTAAGCCTTTCACCATTTCCTTATTGGATAATAACTCCAATCCTCCAAAGTTGAGATACCCAAATCGATGATGCCAAAGCCATGATGCATCTTTGTAACAAGCCTTAAGACACTTTGCAACATCGTTTTGAATATTCAAAGTAAACATTCTATTATTTGACATTTTCACCTTGGTGATTAACTTTCTTTTTTCATCTCTTATAAAAAGACTATAATCTTTCATGTGAATATTATAGCCTTTTTCTAAGAGTTGACCCAAACTCAAAATATTACTTTTCATATTGGGCACATAATAGACATTTGAAATCAATTGGTGACTTTCATCTTTTGTGCGAATTAGGATGTTACGTTTTCCTTTTACCAGTGTTTTGGAACCATCTCCAAAAGAGACATCGCCGTTTATTGATTCATTGAGCTCTATGAACATGTTTCTTCTTCCACACATGTGGTTGCTTGCACCGGTATCAAGGTACCATGTATTCTCTTGGCCTTCATCATTATTATTGCATGCTAGTAATAACGATCCATTCTCCTTGGTTTTTACTTCCACATAATTGGTCTTCTCCTCGACTTTGTTGTTGGGAGCTCTACATTCAGAAACATAATGCCCTAACTTTTAACAATTATAACATTGAACTCAAGATTTTTCATACCTTGAGTTCACATTGCCTCTTTCACAGCCTCTTGTTGAGCTTTCCCCTCTCTCTTATTTTTTGTTGGAATTGTTATTGTTAAAATTTCAACCTCGTCCTCGGCCTTTGCCTCTACCTCGGCCATGTTGGTTTCTCTCATTGCCTTGGCTTTCTTCTTTCTCCTTGAGTTGCATCTTAAGGAGTTGCTCCATGATCCCTTGTTTCTTCTTATATTTTTCTTCATAGGCTTGCAATGATCCTTGGAGTTGCTCAATTGTCATCTTTTCCAAATCTTTAGTTTCTTCAATCGTGACGACTATGTGCTCAAATTTGGGATCCAATGAGTGAAGTATCTTCTCCATTATTCTAGGATCTTCTAACTTTTCACCGTTTCTTTTTAATTGATTAGAAACGGTTAACACTCTTGTGAAGTAGTTAGAAATAGACTCGGACGCTTTCATTTGTAAAGATTTGAATTCACCTTTTAGAGTTTGAAGACGAACCTTCTTGACTTGTTCGGCTCATTTGTAAGAGGTTTACAGCTTCTCCCACACTTCTTTGACGGAGGTTGCACTTGAAATCTTCTCAATGCCATCATCATCTAATGCTTGATATATGAGGTAGAGAGCTTTCTTGTCTCTCTTTATCGAGTCTTTCGAACTCTCCTTTTGGGTTGCGGTTAAAGTAGCTTCATTTTCTGGCTCACTATAACCTTTCTCTATAACTTCCCAAACATCATGTGCACCCAAAAGAGCTTTCATCTTGATGCACTAATTATCATAGTTGTTCTTGTTGAGTGCGGGAACTTGGAAAGATGCCATACCACTATTTGCCATAATTCTCAATAGAGCGAGAATTTGCAAAATTTGATCGCACAGATGGATCAGAAATGTCGAAAATCCTTAGAAGGAACTCGGACAAAAAATAAAAAAATGTTGGTCAAAGTCAACCTTCGCTGGTCAACAGTCAATAGGTTGGACGGCTCGGCAACATGGCTTGGCGGCTCAGTCAACAGGTTTGGCGGCTCGATCAACTGGCTTGGCTGCTCAGTCAGCTCAACTCAGTGAGTCGACTCAGTTTTCTGGCAGAAACTTCGAACGAAGATTGGTGGCATGTACGAACTCCGATCGGGCTAATTTTTGCGGCAATGCCTACTTGTGGAGCTCTTCGATTTGATATGTTATAGTGTTATGCTTAACACAAGCTCTGATACCACTTTGTTGGAAATAAATACTTGAGAAAAAAAACTTTTATTCAAACTCTAATGAATATTACGAGCCACTCTTTCACTCACCAACTCACAACTCACACTCTTAGAAGACTACTTCACTCTCTCAGAAGCTTTTGCTTCTTTTTTATGCTTAAACTTCATAGATGGAAGGGTATTTATAGTAGAAGAAACTCAATACAAACCACACATTATTAAAATCTTAAAAACTATTAGCCACACACATATTCCACTAATCTCAATAATTCATATCACATGATTTGCATGTATCCACTAATATCTTCATGATTGACATGTAGACACTTCCATGGATTAGGCCTCAAATGAATTGGGTTTTGTTAATGGATTTGGATCAAGTTTATAATCCAACAGCCCCTTGGGACCCGTCTTAGGGAGCTACCCCTAGACCTCATTGTGGGTGTTGCCCCTGGACTCCTATGAGCTTATAGAGCCGCTCGATCCCCAACCCAACGCGAATATGTAAAATGGCAACACAAATATCTTTCATCTCCTATGTGATTGGAGCTTCAAAGTCTCAATAATTCCTCTACTTGGTGTTGGGAGTAAAAAAGAAATAATAAATCAATTAGACAATGCAACACAGATCTACATGGTATATCCACAGAACGCACTGAAGTAAATATTTCACTATGAATGAAGTAGTGAGATATTACAACATATATTCTCTCTTTGTTGGTCCTACCAAAAAACAAGAGAAAAAGATACTTAGGGCCCATTTAAGAACCCTTGTTTTTTTTAAACAAGAATAATTATTTGTTCTTGTTCTTATTTTCTCACCCAAAAAACAAGAACAAAAAAACATGTTTAGGCAAAAATATATATATTTGTTTTTTCTACCACACACACATGCAGGGGTTTTAAAACACACACTCTCACACACACACACATACACACAGTTGAGGTCGAAGATGTTTCAAAATCGTCTATCTCTCCCCAAAATTACTTGTGGGTGGAAGGTTTCGAATTGGGGGTGGAGGTCGAAGGGTTCGGGGTTTCAAATTGGGGGTTAGGGTTCCGGCCAAATTGGTGGTGGTGGTGGTGGTGGTTGTGGTGGTGCCGATTGGTGTGTGTATATACATATATGTGTGTGTGTGTGTATATATATGTGTGCATGTGTGTGTGTGTGTGTGTGTATATATGTGTGTATCGGAGGTTGTAGAATTGTTCGTGGTGGGTGTTGGTGGTTGTGGTAGTGGTGGCGGGACGGGGGTTGCTAGTGGAACTCCCTATTTTCCCAAATCTTGTTGCACATATATATATAGGGGTGTTCAGGAACCGAACCGGAACCGGCGGTTCGATTCGGTTCCATAGGGGTTCGGTTCTGGTTCCGATTTTAAAATTCTAAGAATCGAAAATTTCGGTTCGGTTCCGGTTCCGGCCCCGCGAAACCGAACCGGAACCGGTATTTAAAAAAAAAAATTATTTATTATTAAACAAAAAGTCTAGCAATTAACCTCTACAAAATAGAATAAAATTTCAGTAATAGTATAAATCCAAGCTACTTTTTTTATTCCACTAATTATATATTTTGTTTTGGGTTTGCTTTAATTGAAATACTCTAGTTTATAATTATATAAAATTGAGGCTTTTTTAAAAAATAAATAAAAAATAGATGGAACAGGAACCGAACCGATTTTTCGGTTCGGTTCCTTCCCCTTTCGGTTCCAGTTCCGGTTTTTCAGGAACTGAAAAAATTGGATCGGTTCCGATTTGAACCGGAACCGGAACCGGTTTGAACAACCCTATATATATATATATATATATATATATATATTTGGAAAATCTCAAAGAGAACAAAAAAGCTTATATTTTATGTTCTCTTATTTTTTCTACTATTCATAAAAATAGTTTCCAAATTGAGAACAAAATGAACAATAAATGAGTTGCCAAACATGCTTTGTTCTCATGAACAGTGCCAAAAAATAAGAACAAAAACACACGTTCCCAAATGGATCCTTAATAACCAGACTTTCATAGGCTCAAATACAAATATGAAAATATCAAGAGTTACATATATATCACATATGGTAATATCCCGCATTGGGGCGCTGCCCCTCGACCTCCATGAGCTGAAGAGGAAGCTCGACCCCTTACATAGGTCTGAAAAATATTGGCACAACCATCTCCAATGTGATTCAATTAAGTTCCACAATCTCAATTTTTTCGACCGGTAAATAAAAAATTTATAGCAAAAAAATCAAACACTTGTACAAAGTGTGGGCTAAAAGCCCAAAGAAACAGAAAGGGAAAAGGAAATTAGGAGTGCAGACCACTTGGGCCTTTACAAACATGGGCTTCTTCTGGCCCATCAAGGTTCACAAACAAACATCAGAAAAACAAAGTTTGAAACTGAATCCAAATCACAAAGAGGGACAGTAAACGTCTTCTTCTCCCTGTTTGACCACACGCAAGGTAGATGTGGACCCTTTTTTAATTTTTATTTTATTTACTTATTAATTTAGTTTTGATAGAAAGGCTTATCTAATTATAAGTTGAGTCGAGTATTAAAACTCTCACTCACCTTCTGAACACTATTTCAGGAAGTCAAATGATTAGACTCATATTGAATTATTGCGTGGACTTACAAACTTTAATTTATATATATATAGATAGATAAATATATGTGTGTATTTGTATTGTTATTCAAGATAGGTTGCCTTCACACCCATAACAACCAGTGGTGCTTCAATATTGTGAATGAAATAGTGAATGTTCACATCTCAGAACCTAACACAACAATTAAAAACATGATCTTTAGAAAATGTATAACAACTGTGATGTCGGTCATGTGACCGGTCGGGACAAGTTAGCGTCCAACACCGAGTTAATACGGCATTGGCAATTCATTATTCAAATAATAGTTAAATGTCAAACATACAATGTGAATATCAAAGTACATGTACACGGCGGAGCGAGGAAAAATATATGAGATTATATGTCAATTATTTATAAAACATATATTTTGTGGGCTATAAAAAGAATTATGAATTTTTTTTTGGAAGAGTCATATGTAATTTTAATATATTTATGTATAAAATATATTATTTTATGGATAACTAATAGGATTTTTAAAAAATTTAGGAGGGGTCAGCTATAACGTAGCTTGGCCCTGCATGTACACTTCATATAACTATATACAAAAAGTATGTACGATGTATTTGGTAAACTTAAATGTGGTGCTTTGTGGGGGTGTTAATGCAATTTATTCAAATTTTAATGCTTAATGTAATGAATAAACATGTTAAATGAATCAAATAATTTTTTAAAAAGTTAACTCTTGTTCTACCGACTTTAAATGCACTCCTGTATTTTTATTTAAAAATAAATACTACGCGGATGAAATAAAAAAACACACACACACTTCTAGAATGGATTAGTTGTATCACCTAAAATAATTTAGGGTTCATTATACTTACCAATATTTTTAGAGAAAAAAAACAATTATATAACTTTTATGAATTAAAAATTAAAAAAATGCACAGATATAGAAAATTATCATTTTCTTACAAAAATAATTACTATTCTGAGTAACAAACAAAACAAATACCTAAATTTTTAAAACAAATATGAGATTGGAGTGGAGTGGAATGTAAAAGTTTGTCCTAATTGAGGGGTCTTAGGATTATTACCTTAAACATTTGGCCTAGAGTAAGGTTGGACTTTTCTATTGCGTCCATTCTTATTGCTCTTTGCAGCATCTATCTACCTATCAAACGCAGGCCTTTAAATATCATGCTTGTATATATATATATATATATATGTATCCACACATGTATGTATCAAAACAGATTCCCCAGAATCCCACCATAACTCTACCAATCTCTCCTTGTAGTCCATTCATGTTCACCCACCTTTCACTAAATCCGCACCCCCTTTCTGTTTGCTGGTGGAAAGGTACATACTATGTTGTGTTATGATATTACATATATTTGTGTATATATATGATACAGTTTGGTTTCTGATTTTTAGTAATGAGCCTTTGCCTCTGAGGTTTTGGCGTTGGATGCATTTTTTTTTTTTTTTGTCATATTTTATTTTCCTTTCTCTTTCCCTGAAAATAACTACCATGCCACTAAATATCATTATTGCTGGTTTTGGTCTTTTAGAAATGTATGTATATGTAAAAACATATAATTTTGTGTTTATATTACACCCTTTGATAGATCTGCTTTAGTGCTATTTGATAAATTTGAATTATAGCGTTTTATTATTCAACTATTGATTTTTTTTTTGTTATATTTTTAAAAAATACTACTGCTCTGTTTGCAAGTAGCAACGAGCATATAAAGGGTTATTTGCTAGCAATGTATATCTGGAAACATGACTCAGTAGTGTATATAATCAGGTCTGGGTTTAGCTACATTTAAAAATGAAATTTAGAAAACACACATATATGTGCTTTTATGTGTTTTTGGTAGGAATTGCAGATGCATATGCCTATGTCTATACAGGTTTTAAAGATTTTGGCTGTTCGGTGCACTACTGTGGTGTTAGAAATTGAAAATTTATCACTTACTATATCATAAAATTTATCAATGATGATGAGATTTTTTGTGATGCAAATTGCAATACTTTATTGTGTATG
The DNA here is from genome assembly GCA_963922005.1 of Cornus suecica. NCBI lineage: Eukaryota > Viridiplantae > Streptophyta > Magnoliopsida > Cornales > Cornaceae > Cornus > Cornus suecica. The sequence continues at coordinate 86,460,144 of OY998239.1, read as the reverse complement.
ATACTTTGTTTAGGTTTGTGTGAAGGTGTAGTATTACATGTTCTATCTATTTTCGGTTGATTAAAATGTCAAGATTTATAACCTGTAGGAGTTTGTTGAAAGGAAGCAGCAATGGCTACTAATCATGAAAATGGGGCTCCAATCAAACTTGAGGTTTGTGATTAAAACTACTGGTTTTTTTAACCCAGGTGACAAAAATATTGAAACATATATTATTCGTTGAGCGAGTATCTGATGTGAACTTTACCCTCAGGGAAAGCTTGCTGCAATGGGTGTGTGTTGGCTTCTCGGAAACGGATGCCTTTTTTCATGGAACAGTATGCTTACCATAGAAGATTACTATGTTAACTTGTTTCCGGTAATTAGCGTCTCCTGTGTTTGGAATTCGATATGCTATTTTTCTCTTTTGGTTTTGGTAAATATTGGTGCAGTTAGTCGTCCTTTATGGATAATCCTTAGTTTAGTTCTATGTATTTGTATGATTTATTGCAATATCTATGCAACCGCCTTGATCACAATGTTGCACTGATTTCATAATGTGATGAATATCAACTGTACTAGACAGTTGCTCATTCCTGTTTCTTAGCAACGATACCATCAACTTAAAGATGATTCTGCAAGGGCAATATGGAGGATGAATTGGATACACACCTTGTTTTTAGATTCATATGGGCAAAAGTCACAATCCTCCTACCTGGATTGCGTTCTCACTTTTGATAGCACGAGCTCTTAACAGTGACTGTGGACTTCAAAACTTACCTGTATTCCATACTTTTTGTAGTTCAAACTTGCTAGAATATGTACTGTCCATTTCATGGAGCTCTCTCTGTTGCTCTAATTTTGCCATCAGCAACATAAGTATGTGTATAGCGAGTAAATTGGGTCATTGTCATACTGTTTTTTCCGTTGGAGCAATTCGTGATTATCTTGAAATTACTGATATATGTTAGAATTTTCCATTTATTTCTGACTTCTGCAATTTCTTTTAGTGTTCAAAATTTGCATTTTGTATAATATATATAGATAGCCACATCTATGTATGGTAAGCAACCCAAAAAAAAAAAAAATCCTTCTTAAAAGTCTTGCCATCAAATTAACTATATGCTGACTATTTTCTTCGCTTGAGTTGTCAAACTATAGGGTATAGTCTTTAGATCTTGCTTACTCTTGGAAGTGTCTCAAGTGGCAGTGTGGATGTGGGACGGGTAAATGGAAATATATTGTTGTTGATGTGGCTGCTGCGGCTAATATTGTTATTGTTGTTTAATGGATAATCTCTATACATTTTCAGCAATACCACCCGTCTAGGGTGCTTACTCTTGTTTATCAACCATTTGCCCTTGGAACTCTTGCGATCCTGGCTTACAACGAGGCAAAGATCAACACTAGACGACGAAATCTTTTGGGATATATCATTTTCTTCATAAGTTCTCTTTTGGTTCTAATTGTAAGTGGTGTTCATTTCTACACAGATATTTCCTATTTATTTGTATGACATCTTTCATTTTAACAAATAACTACAGGTCTACCAATGGCCTTGTGGTCTAATGGTATTTACATTCCTTTCTAAATTGGGAGAGGTTTGGGTTTCGAGCCCTATAGGGCTCATGTGGGGGGTGTGAGTGTGTGAGTTCCTTAATGTTCAAAAAAAAACTACAGGTCTTTCTTAGGACAAAGTAATTTCAACGCAGATTGATAATCCTTCAACTTCAAATTGATTTGCGTTTCTTATTCTGCCACAGTTGGATTTAGCTACATCTGGGAAAGGCGGAATCGGAACATTTATTGGGATATGTGCTATTAGTGGTGCTTTTGGCGTTGCAGATGCTCATGTTCAGGGTGGGATGGTTGGAGACCTTTCATTCATGCTACCTGACTTCATTCAAGTTGGTATCTGTAATCTGTCTTATTTGATGTTAAAAGTCGTGTTTGGTTTACTCAACTGCTTGGTTATGAAGTTTGAAAATCTTCTTCTTTGGACTTCTTCAGTCATTTCTGGCTGGTTTGGCTGCATCAGGGGTTCTAACCTCCGCTTTGAGGCTGATTACCAAAGCAGCATTTGATAATTCCAAGGATGGTCTTCGAAAGGGAGCCAGTAAGCTTGAAATGCCCTGTTGTTGTTGTTGTTTTGTTACTTTCATTGCAAATATTACTTGTTAATCTACTGTTACAGTTACCTAAGGGGTCACAAGTTTCTTATTACTTGCATGACTGAAATCAAAGTTTTGCAGGTTTATATTTCATTTAGCCCGGGGACTAAAATTATGAATGTAGATAGATGATAGATATGTAAATAATGCTGCTTCTTAGTGTAAATAACAACATAGCCTGATGACTAAAATTATGAATGTAGATAGATGATTGATATGTAAATAATGCTGCTTCTTGTTGTTCCTTTTTTATTCGAACAGTACTACATTTGTGTTTAAGAGAGACACACGAATACTTGCACATATTTTTCGTTCATGTAAGTCCATGCTTATATGCATCCCGCTAATAGCTAGAGATTGATTTCAAATTTTTCTACATCAGGAGACTAATTTGGACTTGTTTGTATCTTTTATACTGCTTACTGACTACAGATACTGTATTTTTGTCCCTTGCAGTTTTATTCTTTGCCATCTCTGCATTTTTTGAGTTGCTTTGTGTTCTTCTCTATGCATTTGTCTTCCCAAAGCTATCAATTGTGAAGTACTACCGCTCAAAGGCAGCCTCAGAAGGATCCAAAACTGTTTCAGCTGATCTCGCGGCTGGTGGTATTTATGCACAACCCCAAGATGTGTGTCTCTTTCTTTTTCTGTAACTATGAGGATATGGAACTAGATATTCCTGTTAAATTGATTGATTCTTCTTATAAAAAAAATTCTGCAGGTGGAGGAAAATCCTAAACAACTGGAGCGACTGAGCAACAAAGAGTTGTTTATTCAAAATATAGATTATGCAGTAGATATGTTTCTGATATATGTATTGACATTGTCAATTTTTCCTGGATTTTTATCTGAAGATACTGGATCACACAGCTTGGGTGCATGGTACTTTTCTTAACCACCTTCTAATTGGTTGAGCAATATTTATGTGAATGATTCTTCTGAAAGAGAATCCGTTTGAATTCTTCCTCCATATTTTTATATTGATGTTCTGTTATATGGTCATATGGTAGGTACGCACTTGTTCTGATAGCCATGTATAACGTATGGGATCTTATCGGGAGATACATTCCACTCTTGAAAAAACTAAAGATGGAATCACGAAAAGGACTCATGATAGCCATCCTCTCCCGTTTTTTACTGATCCCAGCATTCTATTTCACTGCAAAATACGGTGACCAGGGTTGGATGATTATGCTGACATCCTTCTTGGGATTGAGTAACGGTTACCTTACGGTCTGTGTCCTTACTTCTGCTCCGAAAGGTTATAAGGTTTGTTTTCTAGACCATACATGGAAGTATCAATTTCCCAAATTTCCGAATAGTGTTATTAGCAGAAATTTATCGAATTGTGGTTTTGTAGGGTCCGGAACAAAATGCCTTGGGGAATATACTCGTGTTCTTTCTTTTAGGAGGTATATTTGCTGGGGTAACACTTGACTGGTTGTGGCTCATAGGAAAAGGTTGGTGAGAATCAAGTCTAGCTTATCTCAAAGCAAGGATTCTTCCTATTCTAGTCGGATATAACATATTTGAGAACGCTGATTCTTGGAAGGATATGGCAAAATGGATTGTTAGGCTTCTGGTACAACTTGATTGAAGAACAGGACCAAGTGTTGATAGTGTATTGTAAGTTTATATTGTGATGTACAGCTTATTCTTGAAAATAATGGAAGGTTATTTGAACAGATTGATTTACAGTTTGTTTTGTATAAAGCTGTTCTGTGTTTTGTGAACCCTGCTTGTAAATTGTCACACCCTTGCCGGATAATGCTGTGCATGTCATAGCATGATAGATTTTGAAAGCTATGCAAAAGAAGTTCTTGAAGATGTTTCTTTTAGCCTTGATTTACAAAATCTGTCCAATCGGTCCTTATTATCCAACCTGTCCCATGGCAAATGGGGCACTGGGCATTAGAAAAGCTGTATGTGTTTAAGCATAATTACTGTTCGGAGTGATGAAAATGGTGCAATATCTTTGAGGTTTTCTCACTGACATTGATATTGTCATATTGATTTACACAATAAGGGTAGTGAAATTCTTCCATACCAATTACAATGATGGTTGGATGTGTTTGTATATATATATATATATGACGACTTTAGAGTTATGGCAATTTCTATGCGCTTAAGAGAGAAGGCAATGGAAAACATGGGTTGCAAGGATAGGGAAATGAGTAGTAAAATTTATTATACATAGTAACAAACAGCAGACATACAGGACTCCTACTAGCAAGTGTTTGTACTAAGCATTTAGCAGCAGTATCTCACAACATATATAACATCCATATAAATGATAATGAAACTAGAAGAAAAGGCACAAAGAAGAGATAACCACTGAGTTGATCAATGTTTGCCTTTGATTGCATCCCATCCATCTCCATTGAAAATCCTCTTCATCTAGCTGGGTGAATCTCAACTTCTGAAAGTATCTCGGGTGGGTTATCATACACTCAAGTTAGATAATCTCCTTTTGTTTCTTTCTAAGCTGTCGTATATACTTGTATGATCAATTTGATCTTTGGCTGTAAGTGCATCCCATCCATCCTCATCTCTGTTCCACTCAACATCTGCTTCATATTTAGATTCATGTATCTGGTTGCATTTGAACATCTCAAAGTACCTCAGATCAGGAAACACTTTCCGCAGATACGAACCCTCTATGTTGAAATTCCTCAAATATTTCAATCGCAAAATCTCAACTTTCCATTCCCTATCGGTCTCAGTGATCAACCTATCAAGTTCCCCTCCTCTTATATACAGCTTCTTTAATTCCTGCAGGCTGCTAGGCCTTAACCATTCTGGTGACATTTGCCGAGGAAAGCACCTAAGATCCAGTTTCTCCAATTTCGGAGGCAATTCAAAAGGTTTCATGGTCAATGTGGCTGTTCTATTCAATTTGTTGTCTTTCTGTGCTCCTCCAGCATGAGATATGACCACCTCTCCCCACGATATCGTTAGGACGCGAAGGGCTGCAAGTTCCTTCAACTTACTGAGCGCCCCGTCTTTGATGACAGCTTCACTCCCTATATGAATGCTCAGTTTCCTCAGTTTCTTCAACTGAGCCAAGTCCCCTAACTTGCAAGGATTTTTCCTCGAATGCCCTATAACAAAACCCTTGAGAACTTGCAATGAGGAGAGCTTTTCGATCCCCTTAGGCATGCTCTCTAGCAAGTAACACTCGGACACATCCAAGTGCGTGAGCTTCTGCAATCGCGAGATATCCTTGGGCAATGTCTCTAAATTGTGACATGCCCTCAGGTCCAGAATCTCAAGGCTGAAGCACTCAACAATTGAAGAAGGTATAGATGTAATTCTCGACATCCCTTGAAGACTAAGGTACTTCAAATGCTTCTGACTCCGCAACTCATTCAAAAACCCCTCATTTTCTACTTCAATGTGGTGCTTAGCTGAGGTTTGCCACCTTCCCAGATGCAAAACCCCAAGCTTCTTGAATTTGAGAAACAACTCGGGGCGAAAACTGAGATAGTGCTCATCGACATTGAAAATGGTCACCAACTCCTCCTCAACCGAATTAGGATTACTATTAGAATCAGCATTGGAGTCGGCACTACCCGAAAAGCCTTGATCACCCGAAACTAAGCAGGCGCGACGAGAGAGAGTGTATTCATGGGTGAACTCTCCGGAACGATTGAAATCGAAGAACTGAGCTCTCGTGGCAACAGAAATAAGCATTCGCCGAATCCACGGATGCATTCTGCAGCAATCAACAATGGGGCTTTTCTTCTTCTTCCGAACAGGCTCTATCAACCCATTCTTAATCAGCTTGGCGAAGATTTCACCGCCAGCTTCCTCAGCTGTTCTATCTCTGGACTGGGTAACCAAACTTTCCCCAATCCACCAATAAATCAACGCCCTTTTCTTGATGTCTTTCTCGGGAAAAACTGCCAAACAGAGCAAACAGAGCTTCGATTGAAGCTCGAGAAGGTCATAACTCAGCTTAAGCTTGGCGATTGCGGGCGAAACCAGAATGTTCTCTTCCACATTTAGGTCAAGCCAATGATCAGACACCTGGCGGGTCTGGTTCTGGGACGGAGCTCGCTGCTCGGAGGGCGTGAGGGCGGTGGGAAGCGCGTGGACTAAGGACTTGATGGAATCGAGCTTTTTGTGGATGGATTGGAGCTTTAGGTCGATCTGGGCTTCGTTCGTGGTGGTGGTGTCGGTGTCGAAGATGTCGTCGTCGATGTCTTGTTGGAGGGAGATGAGTTGGGTCATGAGGGTGTCTTCCCAAGTGTTGAATTTGGGGAAGCGATCATTGATTTGGGTGAGTTGGGTTTTGATGGTTGTGAAGGAGCGGAGGACGGTGTCGGTGTTGATGGCGGTGGCGGTGGCGGTGGCGGTTTGGTTGGTTTGGGTGGCGCGTGTGATGAGTTCGGTGACGCGGCTCAGCAGAATTGGGACTTTGTCGGCTGGTTTTCTTCGGATAGGCATTTTTTAAGGTTTGGAGAGAGATATGAAGATTCAAGATGAGGGTCAAAGCGCGACAGTGAAGAGAAGAAGATGAGATTTTGATCGGGAAAGGGAACATCTATAGATACAATTACAAAGTTTTTTTTTTTGTTTTTTTTCAACTCATGGTCGACACTTGGACAGTGGTCACTTTAATTGATCGAGATATGTCAAATAAAAGATAAATCCCCTCACGTCAATCGGCGTATATTTTCGATGACTGATAATGTGAAATTATATCTTTATCCATGTCTATATTTCATTTAAAAGATCTAAAAATTATTATTTTGTCAATTATTTATTTACAAAGGTAATTTTGGTTTTATTATAAATTTTAAATGATGGTATTTTAATCTTTTCACATATCCTTTGCATCTATTTGAGGGTATTTAAGACATTTTACATCTGAAAAAGTGTTGACATCATCATTGAGCGAGTTTGACCACGCCGATTGGAACATCTATTGATACAATTACAAAGTTTTTTCAAATTTGTAAGTTGTAACAAATTTGAGAGAATTTAAGTATAATTTATCAAAGATTAACCTATTATTTGACATATCTCGAGGGTTCTAGTTGTAATTAACCATTTGATTAATAATGCTCTTGACATAAGTCCTCCTAAAGTAATTCAAATACCATTTTGGCATATAAAAAAGGACAGTGCTTGGGTCCTCACCAGTGAGGACCAACTTGGTCATTACCACTTGTAATGGTTGAAATATTTGGCCCAATTATAGATGGGCCACTGGACTGATGGGCCAACGACGGATGGGCCAGGGACCGATGGGCCGGAAGGCGGATGGGCTGAAGACAAGCAGGCCGAAAAACAACAATGGGCCCATGGAAATTTCTAGAAGCTAAAGTGTGGTCCACAAGGCAAGAAGTAATCCAATTATAGTATGAAGAGTCCAAATAAGGTTAGGGTTTATCAAATCCCTTGATTTAAGGGGTTGATAAACCTGGGTACATGGGCTTGACCCATTTATCGCAAACTTGTATAAATAGAGGACTTTGATTAATGAGAAAGGATCCAAGTTTTAACCAAATATCTATTGTGTAACTTTTCTGCATTTACACAATTGGCGCCGTCTGTGGGAAACCCTATTATTGAAGTTTGTTTTTCAATAAGCTTCCCACCCTCTACAAAAAGCTAAGATTCATACCCCCAATGGCGATTACACGATCACAACAGACCGATTTGCCTCCAAACGGAGGCCAACAACCAGAAGATCCGATCAGAAGAGCCATTGAGGAAAGAACCGCCGAGTTAGAAAGACAGAACGCCGAACTGGCAGCAAAACTGGCTCAACTGCAGAACCTACAGGAGACCCATGATGACGAACAATCCGACCAGCACGAACGATCCGTGGGCCGCCAGACAGACAAAGAAGACCTACCCGCTAGAGCCCACGACGGTCGTGAAGAACAGGCCGAGTCATCCTTACAGGTTCTTGGGGTACACAACCCCGATGAGGTCCTGACCATGAAAAAACTAGAAGAAATCATGTCAAGATTCCAGCGAGACGTGCTCAGGGACCTGAAAGTACAAACCCCAATCGACCTGGCATCCGAGGCATCTATAGACGCCGTTCAGACACCATTCACCGTCTCGATCACCAGCGTGCCCTATCCGGAAAGGTTCAGATTACCGAAGTTCACCCTGTTCGATGGTACAAAAGATCCAACCGAACACATCTATCACGTCCATACCAAGATGAATGTTTACAACGAAAACGAGGCCTTACTCTGCAAAGTTTTCCCCACCAGCCTGACCGAAGCAGCCCTCATGTGGTTCAGAAAGCAACCGCCTCGATCGATCGGTAGTTGGCTCAGACTATGCGAGTTATTTATCGCACAGTACTTTGGCAATAAAAGGCAGAAGAAGACTATCTCCAGCCTGTTCACCATGATCCAAGAAAAGGGCGAATCCCTGAAAAGTTTTGTCTCACGGTTCAATGTGGAGATGTCTTCCATTGACAACTGCGATCAACATTCAGCCGTCGAAGCCTTCAGAATGGCCCTGATCCCGGGAACCAAGTTCCATCAGTCCCTAGTCAAAAGGCCGCCGGCCGATATTGGAGAGCTCAACTCTAGGGCACAGGGGCACCTCCGAATAGAAGAAGAGTTGGCCATACGACAAAGAATGACCGCCTTTGCAACAGTAGAGGCCAGAGCGTCCGAACCTTCCAGGATAAAGGATCGGGCACCAGACCGGAAGAGACCGAGCGCACCTCCTACTCCTTCCCCGGCCCCAGAGAAACGACCAAGGTTTGAGGAGAAGGTCACCCCCTTAAAAGTAACCTTGGCAAAGCTGTACCAGGAAACAAAGAGCAAAGGAATCTACCGTTCACCACCTCCCATTAGACAGCCGATGGACCAAAGGGATATGTCGAGGCACTGCGCCTTCCATGGCGAATACGGGCACCACGCTAATGAGTGCAGAAGCCTCAGGAGACAGGTGGAAGCCATGATTGCCAAAGGAGAATTGACCGAGTATGTTGCCAAGGAAGGAGCCCGATCAGATCAAGCGACGCATGCCCCTACCAAGGGGGCTTTGGGACAACCCGTGCGGGTCATTCACATGGTCCATGGAGGGCCCAGTCGGTCAGAAGCGAAAGAAACTCGTAGATCACAGATGCGGCAAGCCCAGAAGTTACGAAGGGTTGGATAAGTCACCAAGTTTCGAAGCCCGAAGGAGGATGCCCGGATTATTTTCACCTCTGCAGATATGCAGAATATTCAGACACCTCATGACGACCCCCTGGTTATCTCCCTCATGGTCTCCAACTGCCTGATCAAGAGGGTAATGGTCGATCCAGGAAGCAGCGCCAACATTATCACCAAATGGGCCTTTGAGAAATTGGAAATCAGCCCCCAGGAAATAGTCCCATCCAGAAGCCCGATAGCAGGATTCGATGGAAAGAGAGTGGAACCGATAGGGGAAATCCAGCTACCAGTGACGGCAGTAAGGCGCACACTCCGAGAGACTTTCGTGGTGGTGGATGTCAAACCTTCCTATAATCTCCTCATGGGAAGAGGATGGATCCATTGAATGCACGGAGTCCCTTCTACCATGCATCAGGTCATGCAGTGTATCGACCCGAACAGAGTTGACGTAATCGATATCAGGGGAGATCAGGTAGCTGCAAAGGAGTGTTACGCAGTCACGATGAAAAGTCTAAAAAGGAGTACGAAACCGGAACAAAAGTCGCAGTCCAAGACAGTACTTGATACCAAATAGCAATTACAGGAGGGCGGATCGGGATCACCGGTAGCATTTGAACCACTACTGGAAGTTCAAATTTGTCACGATCGCCCTGAAAGATTTACCTATGTTGGTTCAGGCCTCAATCCACAAGAAAAAGAGGAAATGGAATCCCTTCTCCAATCCAATGCTGACATATTTGCGTGGAGCCATATGGACATGACCGGTATTGATCCATCAATAGCCCTGCATTCTCTCAATGTGGATCCCAGCGCAAAGCCCATTAGACAGAAACAGAGACGAATGGGGGCCCATCGAAATCAGATCATAGCTGAAGAAGTCGATCGGCTTCTGCAAGCAGGATTCATTAAGGAGGTTCAGTATCCTTCCTGGTTGGCAAACGTGGTGGTGGTCCAGAAGAAAAACGGCAAGTGGAGGGTATGTGTTGACTTCACTGATCTGAATAAAGCATGCCCAAAAGACTGTTTCCCTTTACCAAAGATCGACCAGATGGTAGATGCCACCGCAGGATTCGAACGCCTGAGTTTTCTGGACGCATACTCTGGCTATAACCAAGTCCGAATGGATCCGGAGGACCAGGAAAAGACTGCCTTCATCACTGAGTCAGGTACATTTTGTTATACAGTTATGCCTTTCGGACTAAAGAATGCAGGAGCTACCTATCAGAGGTTGGTCAGAAGGGTGTTCCAAGGGATGATCGGATCCACCATCGAAGCCTACATCGATGACACAGTGGTCAAAAGCAAGGTAAAAGGAGACCATCTAGCCGACCTACAGCAGGTATTCAATACCCTCCGGAAGTACAATATGAAGCTCAATCCAGCCAAATGTTCCTTCGGAGTATCCTCAGGCCAGTTTTTGGGACACATAGTTGATCGGACGGGAATACAAGCTAGACCTGCGCAAGTCAAAGCTCTCGTAGAAACAACTGAGCCAAAGTCCCGGAAAGAGATCCAGGTGCTAACCGGCAGAATAGCAGCCCTAAGTCGTTTCATCTCTCGGCTAACCGATCGGTGTAGGCCGTTCTTTCAGGCAATAAAAGCGGCACAAGGAGAAGTCTGGGGGCCAGAGCAAGCGAAGGCCCTACACAAACTCAAAAGTTACATGGCAAAGCCCCCGATTCTGGCAACCCCCGAAACCGATGAGCCGCTGCACCTGTATTTGGCCATTTCAGTAACATCTACCAGCGCCGCCCTGGTCAAGGAGGGCAAAGGATACCAGACACCAGTTTTCTACACCAGCAAATCCCTTGCTGATGCAGAAACCCGTTATTCAAAGCAGGAGAAGCTGGTACTATCGTTGATCAATGCTAAGCGACGTCTACGGCATTATTTTGAAGCACACCCGATCATAGTACCTACTGTAACTCCGATCAGATCCATAATGGTGAAACCTGAGTTATCTGGGAGAATATCAAAATGGGCGATTGAACTGGGAATTTTTGACATAACCTATGTCCCCCGAACGGCCATCAAAGGACAAGCAGTAGCTGATTTCCTGTTAGAAACAGAAACTGCTGACTCCACAGAAGAAGGTGAACCTGGATTATGGTTCGTGTTCGTAGACGGATCATCCAACATCAACGGAGCAGGGGTCGGGGTAGTACTCGTAACACCGGATGGTACCAAAATCCAACAATCCGTTAGACTGGAATTTCCAACTTCTAACAACGAAGCGGAGTATGAAGCCATCCTTACAGGAATTCGGTTAGCCCGAAGCCTTCAGGTCCAGAAAGTAGAGGTGCGAAGTGACTCCCAGCTAGTCGTGCGACAGTTACATGGGGAGTATGAAACCCGAGAGCCGAAGATGGAATCCTACAAGAATCTAGTTCTAAGAGAGGCTGAAGAGTTCCAGCAAATAAACTTTGAACAGATTCCCAGAGGGGATAATTCTGCAGCAGATCATCTGGTTAACCAAGCCTCCGCCACAAAAGAAAGTATGTCTCGCACTGTACCAATGGACTTCATTGCCCGATCCAGCTTGGAACCCCCCGAAGAAGTAATGGTTATCCCATGGGAACCAAGTTGGATGGATCCGATAGTAGATTATCTGAGATTTGGTACATTGCCTTAATCAAAATCAGAATCCCGGAAGATAAGAATGAAGGCAGCCAGATATGCCCTATACAACGGCCAACTATACCGAAAGTCTTTTTCCGGACCATACTTGAGATGTCTGACCCCCTCAGAGGCATCGGCAGTCATGGAAGAGATCCATGAAGGAGCTTGTGGCAATCACTCTGGAGGAAGGTCCCTGGCTCATAAAATCCTCACCCAGGGGTATTTCTGGCCCTACTTGGCAAGGGACGCTGAAATTTATGTCAGACACTGCAAAAAATGTCAGTTTCATGGAGATGCCATTCACCCACCGCCGGAGTTCTTAAACCCAACTATTGTTCCTCACCCTTTCGCCCGATGGGGCATGGACATCGTAGGTCCTCTCCCTCAGGCAATACGATGTACCACACATGTTCTCCTGGCCACCGATTATTTTACCAAATGGGTGGAAGCGGAGGCATACCCCACCATAACAGGCAGCCATGTTATAAAATTCATCTGGAGCCACATCATCTGTAGGTTCGGCCTAACCCGAACCATAATGATGGACAATGGCACCAACCTGGACAACAGAAGGGTTCAAGCATTCTTATCAAAGCATGGGATCAATCAAAACACTTCTTCCGTCGGCTACCCGCAGGGAAATGAGCAAGCCGAAAGGACGAATAGAACAATTTTTGACACACTGAGAAAAAAACTTGAAGACGCAAAAGGGGTTTGGTTGGAGAAATTGCCAGAGGTGTTGTGGTCCTATCGGACTACTCTGAGACAGCCAACTGGAGAAACCCCTTTCGCCATGGCTTATGGGGCCGAAGCAGTTATCCCGACCGAGCTAAAAGTACATACTTTAAGGAGTCAAGCCTGGGAAGAAGGTCCAAACAATCAGCACTTAGCCCACGATCTAGATCTCCTGGAAGAAAAATAGGAGCCGCCGGGATAAGACTGGCTTCCTATCAGCAGCAGGTCAGAGCACGTTTCAATCAGAAAGTCAAAAGAAGAGAATTCCAAGTAGGCGATATGGTGCTCAGAAGGAAGATTGGTATTGTAGGCAAATTACGAGAGACATGGGAAGGACCTTACACAGTGGTTGAGGTTATCGGACGCGGTGCTTATCGGGTTCGGAAGAACGAAACAGGCCGCCTCGAGTCCAACTCTCAGAATGCTTATCGGTTAAAGAGGTATTATCCTTAGATAGTTGTTTTTCTTGTTAAGAAATAAAACTGTGTCTTTTTATGACGCCTTTGTTACGAAGCATCTGTGCCCGATATCGGTACCTCTGCTTCATGATTTTCAAATTCATTTCAATAAAAATAAATTCTACTTTTGTGCAAGGCTCTAGGATTATAAAATTTCCTGAGTGTTTGAGTTCGAACCTGATTTGAACAAACCAGAGGATGAAACCAAGCCTCAGGGGCCAAATGCCCGAAGGCTTCACAATTTGCTAAAATTTCCTAAGTGTTTGAGTTCAAACCTGATTTGAACAAACCAGAGGATGAAACCAAGCCTCAGGGGCCAAATGCCCGAAGGCTTCACAATTTGCTAAAATTTCCTAAGTGTTTGAGTTCAAACCTGATTTGAACAAACCAGATGATGAAACCAAGCCTCAGGGGCCAAATGCCCGAAGGCTTCACAATTTACTAAAATTTCCTAAGTGTTTGAGTTCAAACCTGATTTCAACAAACCAGAGGATGAAACCAAGCCTCAGGGGTCAAATGTCCGAAGGCTTTACAATTTGCTAAAAATTTCCTAAGTGTTTAAGTTCAAACCTGGTTTGAACAAACCAGAGGATGAAACCAAGCCTCAGGGGCCAAATGCCCGAAGGCTTTACAATTTTCTAAAAATTTCCTAAGTGTTTAAGTTCAAACCTGGTTTGAACAAACCAGAGGATGAAACCAAGCCTCAGGGGCCAAATGCCCGAAGGCTTTACAATTTTCTAAAAATTTCCTAAGTGTTTAAGTTCAAACCTGGTTTGAACAAACCAGAGGATGAAACCAAGCCTCAGGGGCCAAATGCCCGAAGGCTTTACAATTTGCTAAAAATTTCCTAAGTGTTTGAGTTCAAACCTGATTTGAACTAACAAGAGGATGAAATTCACACTAAATATGTGAATTTAGAATAAATAGTAAATAGACTCAGGAGCCATATGTCCGAAGACTCGATTGCTTCATAAAAGCTAAGTACGAAACGATAAAAACCCACACAAAGGACGAATAATTACTGGAAAAAAGGGGATAAAAGTTCTTGTTCATTAAAAATGGAGGAAGTTACAAGAAATTAGCCCATTGGGGGAAACAAAAACATATAAAATTGCCCTGGCTACTGTTTGGGAGGATGGTATTCCTTCCCCTTCAGAAGGGCAGCAAAGCGCTCCTCGTTCTCAGAAGCAGGAGGGTTTTCATAAGGAAAGGGTATTCCCATATGGGCATCGAATGCCTCTGCGGTCTTGAATTCCCGGGATTCCAGAGGGATATGCTCCATTTCATGCCTACATCTCCAGGCCCTGACCGCTCGGAGGTCACAGATGACACTGTATCTTTTGAACATGTCAAGCCCTCCCAGACGACACATCTCTACATTTTCCCGCTCCAGGGAAAGAAGCCTTTCTGATTATGCCAAAAGTTTATCAGATTCAGCCTTTTCAGCTGCCATAAGCCTAGCAACCTCTTTCGCTTTTTCCAGCTCGACAGCCAGAACCAGCTTTTCGGCAATCAGGGTTTGTTTTTCCGCCTCACCGGTTTCCAAAAGAGTCTTCTGTTCAGAAACGGTCTGGCGCAGACCATCCGCCTCCTTGACTAAAGAAACCCGGTGGATCTCATTCTGCTTTATTTGGGCCTTCATACCGGCCATCTCTCTGACATCAGTCTCAAGGAGGCTGTTGTAGGCCTGAACGCCGTAGAGAAGCTGCACAATAAAAAATGGATTATTACACAAATAGCGATCAACAAACGAAATAGAAAACACAAACTGATGATTGAAGTCTTTTACCTCCATAACCATTATCAAAGTCTTCTTAGCCAGATCAGTCCTGGTGATTTTTTACTGAGCCGCCCTATCAGCTGGTGTCTAGATCCCTTTGGCCATAGCCCGAAGAGCTTCCGGATGGTTAAAAGTGATTTGATCAGCACAAACTGGAGTTCCATCTGGCAGCAGAAACTTAGGCTCCCAAGGGATCAGAGCTTGGGATGATTCAGGGGCAGCAAGAGCCTTGCTTGAAGAAGCATTCTCGGCTTGTGCCCTGGCCCTTTTAGTACCCACTCCACCAGTTGTACTGGATCGGGTCCTCACAGTCGGAGCATTGACAGGAGGCGGAGGAGGAACCGATGGGTTCTGCGCTAGTGGCGCTGGCGGGTTCTGAACAGGAGGAGGCACCGAAGTCGAAGGCGGTGCTGTTGACAACTGCACAGCATCAACAAGCGTAATCCCTTCGGGAACTTGAGGGATTCTGGCGGACATAGGTTTATCAGGCAAGTCCATCCTGTCAACACCAGCGCCCAAGTTAGAGATCGATTTAAGATTGTCCAGGGTCAGCAGGTCAGTAGCCTATCGGGTCTTGCCCCAAACATGAGTTTTCAAGAGACCTATCCGTTGTTTTATAAAGGTAAGGGGAAGGTCCTTGTCCTCATAACCTAAAAATTTGAAGGCGTAGTCCCCCCGGTGAAGGTCACAATGGTTACAGAGGCAAGAAGCCTTATGAAGGGGGCGGTAGACAGGCAGGCGAATGGGACCGAACTTGTTGGGGATCGGGAAAGTACGAGAAAAAGGGTACGACCACTTGCCACTCACTACTACCATTCGTTCTTTCCATCCCTTGTCCGATTTTTCAGTATCGGTACAGATGATGCGGCCGTGAAAGGGGAAAAGGTTGTATCTACCTCTACTCGCTCTGGCATTTTGGAAAAAATAACAAAGGAGGAGGTCGGTCAGCCCTAAGTTCAGATCCATATCCCTATTGTACAACAGTAGCATGGATATGATCCTAATGCTGTTCGGGTTCAGTTGAAGAGGGTGCAACCCCAGCATGAAAAATACATAGTGAAAAAAAGGATGAAGAGGAAACCTTAGAACCCTCAGATGAGATGCCGATAGTAGAATGCTACCGGGGGCTAGGCCCTGGCTCTGGGTAAAGTCTAGGTAACCAGGATAGTGGGACACATCAACGTCCTGGGGAACATGGGTCTCAGCCCGAAGGTGTTTGGCGTCCACTTCAGGTCGGGTCCTCTTAAGTGGGGCCACTACGAATGGTTCAGAAGGTTTGGATTTCGCAGGACCGGTCGCTGAGGAACCCGGAAGGTTAGTACTTTTGAGAGTGGTCTTTCTGGTTCCTTTAGAAACAGGCTGGGGAGTGTCACTACTAGTAGAATCGGTACCTGAGGCAGAAGGTAAAGCTACTTCCTCTACCGACCGGGTATCGTCACTATCGGACATAACGTTAAGAAATATAGAAGAGACAGAAGGAGGTAAAGGTGATAAATTAAAGAAAGAAGAAAGGAAGAAAACCGATCGACTTACTTAGTTGGCGAAGGAAGAGTCACAAAAACTCTGAGTAACAGCAGGTTCCTATGGTATCTGAGATGAGCAACGGAATGAACGGCGGCAATGACAAAGAAACGAATCCCAGTAATGAAGAACTAAAGAAGGCAGAGACAAGAATATAGAGTTACAAAGTATGAAATGTGATGAGAAGTGAAGAATAAGGGGGTTTTTATAGAAGGAGAGAAGGAAGCCAAAAAGGCTGCACGAAGTCCGAAAGGCACGCCAAAGCCGTCATGGTGCGAGATTTAAGGGAGAAATGGCCTCACGTTTTGGCATATCATTAAGTAGACAATAATGACATGACAACTCATCATCTTCATTTCCCATAAAAGCTATTAGTGTATATATACATAGGTATTTACATTTATTAGGTCATGGGCTTTAGAAAGAATGTCAAGCCCATAACCTCAGGGGCCTGTGTAATGGTTGAAATATTTGGCCCAATTATAGATGGGCCACTGGACTGATGGGCCAACGACGGATGGGCCGGAAGACGGATGGGCTGAAGACAAGCAGGCCGAAAAACAACAATGGGCCCATGGAAATTTCTAGAAGCTAAAGTGTGGTCTACAAGGCAAGAAGTAATCCAATTATAGTATGAAGAGTCCAAATAAGGTTAGGGTTTATCAAATCCCTTGATTTAAGGGGTTGATAAACCTGGGTACATGGGCTTGACCCATTTATCGCAAACTTGTATAAATAGAGGACTTTGATTAATGAGAAAGGATCCAAGTTTTAACCAAATATCTATTGTGTAACTTTTCTGCATTTACACCACTTATTTGGACCAA
Source organism: Cornus suecica (assembly GCA_963922005.1). Taxonomy (NCBI): domain Eukaryota; kingdom Viridiplantae; phylum Streptophyta; class Magnoliopsida; order Cornales; family Cornaceae; genus Cornus; species Cornus suecica. The sequence goes on along the minus strand of OY998239.1, from coordinate 86,442,918 downwards.
TAGAATTAAGACACATGGTATATATTAATTAAAAAAATAGAAATGGGTATTACACATTATTTATGGGATTCAACCCGAATTTGAATTCTTCTTTTTTCTCTTATTCACTTTAAAAAATAAAAATCTAATGGGCAGTTTAACGTCATATATATATGCATGTACACTTTCTTTAAACACAAATAAGAAAAAAGTCACAATCCACGAATATTGTGATGATACTTCTCCATATTTCGTAAAAACCAAAAATATATAAATGAATTGGATACAAAATATTATGAACACAAATAAGAAAAAATAAAAATAAAGTGATTGAAGTATACAAATTTGGAGAAAAAAGTCAGAAATCTCGTATGTAAAGTGCCGTTCACCCTCACCAAATTGATGATATTACAGAAATAACACAATTTTTTTTATCATCCTTTAGATTCAATTGAAATATACATAGCATATATATATATATATGTATCAATCTATATATAAATAAAAGTGTACACGCATATATCAATCTATATATACAAATAAGTGTACACGCATATGTAGACGTTAAACTGCCCATGAGATTTTTTTTTTTAAGTGAATAAGAGAAAAAAGAATAATTCAAATCCGGGTTGAATTTCATAAATAATGGGTAATACTCATTTATGTTTTTTAATTAATATATACCACGTGTTTTAATTATATTGGTCCAAATAAGAGGTGATGACCAACTTGGTCCTCACTGGTGAGGAACCAAGCATTGTCCTAGAAAAGCATTGTCCTATAAAAATTTCAAACGAATCATATTCTTAGATTCTAGAGTTCATCACTATTACTGAAATTTTGTTAGGTAACTTCTGGAAATTGGAGCGCATTTGAATGTGAATGTTCACGGCAAAGAATGTGAAAAATATATTATATATGAAAGGTAATGCCTTATGCTCTTGTGTGATTTTACTTCTAATTCAATTTTATTTTCTTGTGGTTCTGAAACAGGCTTGCTTTATTGTGGCTAATACTAATACCGGATCTGAATTTTTTTGTGCCATGTTTTAATAATTTGACAATTCTCCCTGACAGGTACTTTGCCCACATGAGGTTAGGTAAAGCTCTCTGGCCAATTATCAAATATCTAATGGCCAAGACGTACCGAACACTCCAGAAAAAGGGGAAAAAAAAATAAAAAACTCTCTGGACAGTTGACCCAAATGATGCAAATTGCACTTGTATGCGATAATATTATTTTTGTAAATACGTTTGTGAGTCCGTTCGTAATGATCGAACAAATTCAACTTCCAAGAAAAAAAAAATATCCTTGATTGCAAACAAGATGACTATCGATAGGAAAACAAAATGAAATCTTAAAGAAAAACTAAATTTACTGAAGATAAATAATGTTTAGTCAATATAGAGAAAGACTTGAAAAAAATTGGATGTCTTTTATTAAGAATTTCACCCCTATTTATACAAATGGAGAATTTTGAATTCTTGTAACAGTTCAGCATTAATTATTGTACGATTCTCTCCTACTATTAACTATGTGCTTGATTTTAGGGATCGTTTATCCATTAATTTTGTAATTTCTTGATATGTTTTTTATTTGCATTTATTCAATTGGTGGGCCTAATCTCATGGTTTGGGCTTAGACTTGATGCAGATGGGCTTTTATTTTGAGTTGGGCTCAAGCTCGCCGAAGTTGGGTTTGTGATTGTGCTTGGTTTTGCACTGTTATGATGTGCTCAACACGAAATTGGGCTTACATTTTTCCCCATATTCCCAATCTCATTTCATTTTTGAAATAAGGTGGGAATTTGAAGAGTTAAGTAACTACCTATACAATTTGTCATCTCCATTCTTCCAGGCAATTCCTCTGCTTCATTTTCCCTTTGTAAAGCTACACTTGTGAAAGGCCATTTTTTGTTTAGTTCAAAGCTTTTGAAGGTTTTCAACAAGGTTAGTTCTCGAATCTCTTCTTTCTTTCAATTTCTTCTTTTCCCTGTAAACATGAGTGGTGATAGTAGTTGTACCGCTTCTCCTAAAACGGTGGTTGTCGGTATACGGGTTGCTTCATCTTCTCGGAGGTTAGGGTCTGTAAAACCTAAAACCAAGAAAATCTCTCGTAGAAAATTGTTAAAACTTCCCTTATCTGAACGATGTAAGATCGAATTTGGAATCCCTGATGATGTGACCATAGCAGAATGCCTTGCGGACTTAAATTATGAGGCATACAAAGAGGTTGGAGAGGGTGAAGTCCTTTTTTTAAAAAAATCACTTAGTTGTTCTTCGTTTTGCCCCTACATCCCTTTTACCATCACGTTCTATTCAAACTGGGTTACCCCTTTACAAGTTAATCCAAAAATTTTTAGGGTTTTATCCGTAATGCTTGTTTTGAACCATGAGCGTGGTCTGAATTTGGGTTTAGATGATTTCCTTCTCTGCTATAAAGTTGATCGGATCAGAGATAACCCCGGTCGGTACCATCTCCATCCTCGTTCTACTCTCAAAATTTGTGAAGGTAATCCCTTATCTGAGAAGGAGAATATGGTAAAAATTTGGGGAAATTGGCATGTTGACGCGTCAGGCCCGTACCCACTCCCCATATCTTTCGGCACTTGTAAAAAATTCAAGTGTGGGACTAATCCTGGCAAGTGTCCCTTTTTTTTTTTTTACTTCGATCTGCTCACTCTAATCGTTCGTTCCCATGTTGCAGTTCTCCGCCTTCAGTATTTGAACGAAAAAGTCTTCTCAAACCTGCCTTCCAGCAAACTCTTTCTAACTTCAGAAAGTCTTGAGTTGATCGCTGCCAGTGCGAAAGACGTTACTGTCATAGATGTCCCAGTGCCAGCTTCTAAGAGGAATACTTTGGAAAGAAAAGTTGTTGCTGCTTAGTCATCTGGGAGTGACAAAGGAAAAAACAAGGTGATCGATCTGACTGAAAATCCAAAAGCACCGAAGGGCCTCTTAATTAAAATGGGGACTGAAAGCGAAGTCCCTCCTTAGAAAAAGCTCAAGCTTGGGGTCCAGACAAATAGTGATACTGGTAAGGTTGTGGAAAGTGAAGAGAAGATTTTAGAAAAAATGAAATATGTTTGTGGTTACACCATTCCTGAGTGTTCCTTTGCCCCCAAGTTCGAAGACGATTGGAAGCCAGAATTTCTTAAAGCTGGTGACAATCCTTTAACTCGTCAATTGATGACCATGGTTGATCCTGATTCCCAGCTCGCTTTGGCTCGTGGGATGTGGCCTCCCAAAGATGAAATTTTCCAACAGCATGTGGATCGAAGGGAACTTCTGGCCAGGGCTCCAGTCTCAATACTCGAGGTAAAAAATATATATTTTTATTTTTTTTCAAATATGGATTCCCAATTTGTTCATAACTTTGTATAACTCACTTGTTATTTCAGTCTGTCTTTAATGTGCTTGCTCTCTGCAAAGCCTCTGAGGCTGATGAGTACAAGATAAAAACCATCGATACTACATACTTAAGGGCTGATGCTTGTGCCACATCTGTTGTGAAGGATAAAAAGATTCTACAGAATGAGGTTGATAGTATGAGCAACCTTCAAAAAGTTGCAGCTGAACGAATCAAGGAGCTTGAGAAGAAGGTTGCGGATCTAGAAGATAAAGCCTTGAAATTGGAAAGCACCAATGTTGTGCAGAAGGGTGCTTTTGAAATTTGCCGAAGGGGTGGCCTTGACATGCACAGTCGTTATGTCAGTATGTTTGACATTAGATTTTGTGATGGATTCCGGTTTTGTCATGAATAACTTCATCTTAATCTTGCCAATCGTAAGTACAACGATCCAAACAGTCATGATGTTGTCTGTGAAGTTGAACATCCGTATAAGGATCCTGAGCCGAGCAGAGATGAAAAGGACTTCGCTCAATTTTTGCAGCATGGTTTCATTCTTGTTCCAATCCCTGAGCCTATTTCTGCCGTGCCAGCTGGTCAAGACGTTTCTTCCAAAATACCGAAGAATGATGCTCAATCTACCTTCGTACCAGCCGTTAATCCTGATGTCAGTGTTCAACCTTAGGATTCACTCCCTTCTTAATGCTCCAAAACATTTTTTGAACAATTTGACTTGGTCTGTAAGAATATATATATTTTTGATAATTCTATTTTCGCTCATGATGTGTGCACTTGGTGCATGGCATCTAATTTGGCACACAACTTTTGCTTCGCCATCTAATTTGATGGTCTTTTGTGAAAATTCGCTTGTGAATTTTTTTAGTGCTTCTGCACTTATAATTTTGAGTAGGTGCCAAGATTTTGCCATCTCCTGAATGACCTTTTTATTTAAGCATTATGGGTGCGTTATGCTCTTGCCCATCTCAAAATTTTGCCATTTTTTTTATGGTCTTTCAGTAGAGCTTTTCTTGTGAGCTCTTTTGTTTTTTGAATTTTGGTGCTTTTTCACTTTATACTTGAGCATGTGTCATATTGTTGATGGTCTTTTTATGAATGCTTGGTGCTTGTGCACTAAATTTTTTGGGCAAGGAAATGTACCCTTGAACTTGTGTTTAACATTGAATGTTTCTCTTTTCGCTTTTGATATTCGAACGCAGAATTCAAGCTATATTTATAAAAATTGAACTTGAAATTTTATTGATTCTAGAAAATAAAATGTGATTGTGCTTACTGATAATATCTTTTCAAATGAATTGCATTCCAAGCTCATTCAATCACGTTTTCGTGTCGATCGGCCAACTGATAAGCGTTTTTGCCGATCACTTCGATAATAGTGTAAGGCTCATCCCACGTAGGATCCAGCTTGTTTGATCATTTAGCTAGGACTCTGAGCACGTGGTCTACTACCTGAAATGATCTAGGCTTCACATTTCTATTGCAGCTCATCATCAGCCTTTGTTGGTATGCTGCTAATTTGATCAATGCCATCTCTCTCTTCTCATCGATCAGATCTCCTTCGATTCTGAGTATTTATTTGTTTTGATCAGGGTTGAAGAGGTGTGTTCTAGTTGTGGGGATTTTTGCTTCGATTGGTATAACCGCCTCTACTCCGTATGTCATGGCAAAGGGCGTTAATCCCGTTGGCTTTCTTGGTGTCGTTAGGTAGTTCCAGAGTACTCTTGGCAGTTTGTCTAGCCACAATCATTTCCCTTCAATGCCCTCAAGTTTCCTCTTTATTTCGGAGAAGATCGTTCGATTTATGATCTCGGCTTGTCCGTTTACCTGCAGATAATTGACTGATGATAGATTCTGATTGATTCCATATTCATTAAGTACTTTTCGCACATGCTGATTATCCAGGTTAGTACCATTGTCCATCATTATATATTTGGGCACTCCAAATCTATAAATTATATGGTTTAAAATGAATTTTATCACCTGGACATGAGTTATTCTTACGTATGCCTTTGTCTCCACCCATTTTGTGAAGTAATCTGTGGCCAACAATACGTGTTTTTGATTTGATGTAGCCCGGGTCAATGGTCCTACAGAATCCATCCCCCATCAAGCAAATGGAAATGGTGTTACCATTGCAGACAAGAGCTCCGCTGGCTGATGAATTATACTGGCATGCCTCTAGCACTTATCGCATCTTCTTGAGTACTCCTCTACATCACGGATCATGTACGGCCAGAAGTAACCTTGGGTGATTGCCCTATGAGAGAACGATCTGCCTTTTGCATGCCCCCCGCATGATCCTTCTTGAAGCTACTTGAGAACTTCCCTTGTTTCTGATGGAGTTAAACACCTTAGATAGGGCCAAGTAAGTGACTTTTGGTATAAGGTACCATTAATCACAGCGTATTTTACCGAAGTTATTTTCATTTTTCTTGTTTCTCTATGATCTTCTAGAAGTAGGCCGATCTTTAAATACGCTAGTATAAAATCTATCCAAGTTGGTTCATACGGAATGACGAAGACCTCATCCTTCTTTCTGATCAATGGTTCATCTAGTTCATCGATAGGGATAACTCTGGTCATATCTTCTCCTGCCATTAAAGCTTGGTTTGTTAAATGATTAGCCGTTACATAATCCGCTCTTGGAATCTGAGCGAACGTTATCAACTGAAAGTTTCGTGCTTTGTTCTTTACGGCCTTTTTGTATTCACGCATCCTTCCTCCATTCATATAAAAAATCCCATCTATTTGTTTAATGATTAACTGCGAATTACTAAACACTGCTACCTTTTGGACTTGGAGTTTTCTTGCCAATCCGAGTCCAGCTAACAATGCTTCGTACTCCGCCTCATTGTTCGAACTTTGAAAGTTGAGCTTTATAGATTGTTGCAGCTTTGTTCCTTCCGGGGTGATCAGTTCAATTCCGAGACCTGCCCCCAAACTGTTCATTGACCCATCAATGTACAGCTTCCATATTAGCCCTTCTCATTCGGCTTCATATTCAAGCAAAAATTCTGTTACCGCTTGCCTCTTCATCGAAGTTATAGGCTCGTAAGAAAGCTCGAACGTGCTTAGTTTGATCGACCACTTCGTTGTTCGACCAGAAAATTTTGGTTTTGCCAGAATTGCCCGAATTGGAAAGGTTGTTGGAATTACGATCGGATGGGACTCAAAGTAATGGCATAGTTTTCGTTTGGCTTGTACCAAGGCCAATATTATTTTCTCTGTTTTTGAATATCTTTTCTCCGCATCCAGCAGAGTCTTGCTTGCATAATTAATGGGGAATTAACAATTGTCATCTTCCCAAATTAGGACTGAACTGACGGCGTTCGGGGAAACCGCCAGGTACAATGTGAGTACTTCATGATCTCTGGGAGCTGCCAAGATCGATGGTTTGGCCATGTAGTACTTCAATTGGTCAAAAGCCTCCTGCTATTTTTGCCCCCATTCGATCATTCGTTTGGATCTCGGCACATCAAAGAATGGCTTGCATCGGTCTAATAGTTTTTAAATGAACCTGCTGAGTGCCACTATTCTTCCTGTCAAAACTTGGACCTCCTTTAGGATTCTTGGAGCTTTCATCTGGATAAGTGCCTGAACTTGAGCTAGAATGGCCTTGATTCCCTCCTTATTGACCATGTGCCCCAAGAATTGACCGGAAGCAACCCCAAATGTGCATTTATCTGGATTGAGCTTCATTTGATGTGTTCGCAATGATGAAAAGACATCCTCCAAATGACTCAAGTGATCGTCTCTCTTATTGCTTTTAACAACCATATTATCGATGTATGCCTCCACTGTGTCTCCAATTTGCTTTTTGAAGATCATGTTAACTAGTCGCTGAGATGTGGCCCCGATATTCTTTAAACCGAACGGTATCACTTTATAGCATGTGCCTTTTTCAGTGATGAAAGATGTTTTGTCCTCATCTTTTGGATTCATCAGAATTTGGTTGTAGCCTGAATAAGCATCGAGGAAGCTGAGACGTTCAAACCCAGTAGTTGCATCGATCATTTGATCAATTTTTGGGAGCGGAAAGCTATCATTTGGGCATGTCTTGTTCAGATTTATAAAGTCTATGCACATTCTGAACTTCCCGTTCTTCTTTTGTACCACGACCACGTTGGACAACCAACTTGGATAATGGACTTCCCTAATGAAGCCTGCAGGCAAAAGCCGATCAACCTCCTCGAATACGAACCTTCCACATTCGAGACCTATCCGGCGAGGGCGTTGTTGCACTGGAATTGCATTTGGGTTAATACTCAAACTATGCATAATAACTTAAGGGTTAATACCTGACATGTCGTTGTGCTCCCAAGCGAAGACATCGATGTTGGCCTTAAGTAGCGTGATTAATTCATTCCTTTCTACCGGGCTGAGGCGAGCTTTAATTTTTACCGTTCTGTCTTTTTTTTCATCGATTAGATCCATCACTATGGTTTCCTCCTCTGACCTGTCGTCCTGAACGGGCTGATCAACGGACATAAGTAATTGCTATAAGGGAGGATCATCTTCTGCTGACTTCAGACATTTCAAAATGATGGAGTAGCATTCCTTGGCCACAACTTGATCGCCTAGAATATCAACGAAGCCTTTTCCTGAGGGATCAACACACCTGATCACCTGATGAAGTGTTGATGGTACGTCTTGCATTCTATGGATCTATCCCTTTCCCATGATCAGGTTATAGGAAGGTTGAACGTCCACGAACATGAAATTCTCCATTAGGGTTCTGTAAGTGTCAAATTTCACTCACCTCAAAAAGATCTCTTTATTCAGGCTCAAGTGGCCATATTTATACATTTGTGTTTGTGGATCATGGCCTAAGTTCATGGGGTCATGACCCACTCTTTTTAATAACTACCCACTTTCCTCTTGTAGTGGGTTGTTACTCCCTTTTTTAAGGGAATGGCTTAATGTTGATGGTCCCACTTATATCTGGTGGGCTCAAATACATGGGATGTTCACTATCTACACTTTACATGGGCTCAATACACCTTGGGCCTAATAAATGGACCTGGGCCTTTAATTTTCACTATTTACACTAGCCCCATTCGGGTTTGACATACGGTTCGTGGGCCTGACCCGAATTTAATTGAATTGATTGATGACAGTCGTTTTTGATGACGTCAGCGTCATTATTGTGGAGAGACGTGTGATTTCGAATTTCATAATGGCGGCCGTCGTTTCACTGTATTCGAGGCATAGGGAATCGACGCACCCCTTCAGCCTTAATGATGTCTGTTGGTATGCCGTGTGTATATAAATCCTTATGTAGCCTCATTTTCATTCTTTATCACTTTCAAATCTTGCAAGCAATCTTCAGCAGTGTTCAAACTTTGACCGCCGATTATACTTTGGTTGCCGGAGGTTCTTTCTTCAACCGGTTTTGTGTAAGTTGTCATTCTCATTCTCATCATGTCTGATAGTAGTGCCACAAGGTCTACCGAGGAGATGACTCACCAAGAGTATGGTGGATCTGAGGTTCCCAGCCCCCCTTCTACAAATCCATCTTCTTCGTCCTCTCCTCCTTTGTCCACGCCTAGTCGTCCGGAGCTATCTGGCTTGAGAACAACTATTTCGGAGATAAAAAACCAGACAGATGTTGCTGATACTGTTCTGATCGGGACTTCTGTCATATCTAACCCGATTGGGGCCGATGCTCCTGGAGGCGCTCCCGTTGGATCTTCCACTGAATCAGCCCCATTCGTGGCAGAACCACTTGAAAGTCATAAAAGAAAATCCGTAAACCTTAAAAGTCTGAGGAGGGACTGTAGGATCCCAAAAGAGGTGATCTTGACGGAGTACGACTCTTCTCGTGACTTCAGAGTGGGCGACGGAGTGGGTCCGGACGAGGTGTTGTTGTCGGCCCTTCAGATAAAGATGCTTCGGTTTCCTCTTCATCCTCTGTTTCATTTTATCTTCTTCACCCTGGGAATAGCCCCTCTGCAAGTCAATCCAAACTTCTTCAGGATAATTTCCATGTTAATTTTGATTAACAGAGAGAAAAAGCTATCCTTGGGTCTGGCAGATCTTCTGCTTAGCTATAAGATTGTAGATCTGAAAGATTGTGAGGGGAGGTACAACTTCTACCCATTCAAGGGTCGGGCGATCTGCCAAGGGACCGAGAAAACAGAGAAATATTGGAAGGAGAAGATGGTTTTGGTAAAGGGGGCTTGGTTCTACCCCTACTCTAGGAGATGGCCGATACCCTGTGTTTTCAAGCATCTAGCCCTTCTACCTTTTTCATTTATCCATAAAGAATCTTGCCTCTGTTCCGGCTGTGACCAGCTCAGGGCAGATTTTGTTTATAAATCCTTAGGTTATAAGGATACAGATATAGTGGCTCAGGATGTAGAAGCCCATATTTCTTTATTAAAGTCCAAGGTCTGGTCGGACCGTATGTCATGTGCTGACCTGCTTACTCCTGCTAATTTGCAGGGTATATCCAGGTTAGGAGCCAAGTACAAGATTATTATGGATCCGATCAGACCAGTGATTGAGGACGATGATGATGATGTGGAGGAACTGGCTGCACCTTCAACTGATCCAGTACACATGCCTCTGGATCCTGATCCTCAGGCTGTGACCGTCGCCTTGATGGGCGATGCTTCTGGGTCTGCACTTGTGCAGACCACTATTCCCGAGATGCTTCATCCTTCTTCTGCCCGAACCAGACCGGTGGGGGAAGAGAGACCAAGTAAGAAAAGGAAGCATAAGGGTAAGGAGAAGAGTTCTGCTTCTTCTGACCAATCCACCTCCAGTCTTACTTCTATGTCTGCCATGATAAATCGGGCGCAGGCACTCTGGACGCCGGAGGAGCTTGAGGCACAGAGGAATGCTGAGCATGCCCGCCTTGTGCGCAAAACTCCGGGGTTGTTATTGGGGGTACGTATTTGCTTGATTCCATGTTATTCCTACTTCTGTATACATTACTGACCCATTTTGTCTTGTATTTTTCTTCTTAGGCTCTCTTCAGCGTCAATGCGTTATGCCTTTCCCACGAGGAGGGTGTGAAGGAGCTTGAACGCCTGAGAGCTGACCTAGCTGAAAAGGACGATCAGGAGAAAAAACTGAAAGCTCAGCTAGGAGACCTCCCATCCAGGGTTGCTCAATTGGAAGAGGAACTGGCTCAAGCAAAAGAGCAAAATGCCAGGCTGACCAGTGAGAAGGAGAAGCTGGCATCTGACCATGAGGCTCTTCAACACCAATTCGGCATCTCTCAGTCAGCCCTGGAGATGTGTAAGAAAGGAGGGCTTGACATGCATCAGCACTATTCACAGATGAATAGGATTGTAGCTGGTGAATTCTGGAGGAAGGGCTTTGTTGTTGGAGAGAAGGATCCAGCAAGGAGGAAGATCAAAGATCCTGATGCCATGGATAAGGTGTTAAGGGTACAGAGGCCATATTCCAGCCCCGAGCCTAGTCATGCTCAGAATCTTTTCACAGAATTCCTTAAGGGATATCTCCCTGCTGACCCTCTCAACCCCTCCATAGAATTCTTCCCTCCGACCACACATGTGGATACCTTAGGAAAGGATTTTAGTGGTTCAGGCCAAGCTTAGGTCACTCCGTATTCCTTTTGTAGTGCTGTATTTTGTAACATGCCTTTCAGGCAATTTTGTAATACAAAACAGCAATTTTTTGCTTATTTAATGGAATATGCACTTTTCTATGGTACGAGTCAAGAAAATTTTTTTTATCGTGAATCAGGCTTATGAGCCTCTGTCATTTCATTACTTGGAATTATTTTAGTTTTATTCATCTGGGAGTGAATCAGGCTCATAAGCCTCTGTCATCTCATTACTTAGGAAATATTTTAATTTTATTCCTCTGGGAGTGAATCAGGCTTATAAGCCTCTGTCATTTCACCACTTAGGAAATATTTTAATTTTATTCCTCTGGGAGTGAATCAGGCTTATAAGCCTCTGTCATTTCACCACTTAGGAAATATTTTAATTTTATTCCTCTGGGAGTGAATCAGGATTATAAGCCTCTGTCATTTCACCACTTAGGAATTATTTTAATTTTATTCCTCTGAGAGTGAATCAGGCTTATAAGCCTCTGCCATTTCACCACTTAGGAAATATTTTAATTTTATTCCTCTGGGAGTGAATCAGGCTTATAAGCCTCTGTCATTTCACCACTTAGGAATTATTTTAATTTTATTCCTCTGGGAGTGAATCAGGCTCATAAGCCTCTGTCATCTCATTACTTAGGAAATATTTTAATTTTATTCCTTTGGGAGTGAATCAGGCTTATAAGCCTCTGTCATTTCACCACTTAGGAATTATTTTAATTTTATTCCTCTGGGAGTGAATCAGGCTTATAAGTCTCTGTCATTTCACCACTTAGGAAATATTTTAATTTTATTCCTCTGGGAGTGAATCAAGCTTATAAGCCTCTGTCATTTCACCACTTAGGAAATATTTTAATTTTATTCCTCTGGGAGTGAATCAGGCTTATAAGCCTCTGTCATTTCACCACTTAGGAAATATTTTTATTTTAGGCTATTTGTTTGCAAGAAGGATGACCATCTTTTATTATAATCGTGAAATTACGAAGATTAGAACATCTGACTGAATCAGGATAACAAACATGGAATTTTTAAAGCTATCTATAAAGCTAGGCTCAGACGCCTCTGTTTAATTATTCTAAAAATGAAATAAATATCAAGGATAGTACCTCTTCAGTCGTGAGGCATTCTGTGAATTGGGTACCATATTACCGTCATTATTCATGAGGCGGTAAGCCCCACGTCCAATGACCTCTGTGACTGTGTATGGTCCTTCCCAATTTTCCCTGAGCTTTCCGATTAGCCCGATTTTCTTTCGCAATACCATATCGCCCACCTGGAATTCTCGTCTTTTGACTTTTTTGTTGAAGGTGTTTCTGACCCTCTGGTGGTAGGCTGCTAGTCTGATGGCAGCTTGTTCTCTTTTTTCTTCGAGCAAATCGAGTCCATCAACCAGTTGTTGGTCATTCAGTTCTTCCTGATACAGCTCTGTTCTGGCTGTTGGCACTATCTGCTCTGTTGGAATGACTGCTTCTGTCCCATACGCCATTGAGAATGGTGTCTCTCCTGTAGGGATTCTTGATGTTGTTCTGTAAGACCATAATACCTCTGGAAGCTTGTCTGGCCACACTCCCTTGTGCTCTTCTAGCTTCTTCTTCAGGGTATTTAGTATGGTTTTGTTGGATCTTTCAGCCTGGCCGTTTCCTTGAGGGTATGCGACCGATGAGGTTCTCAACTGGATCCCATGTTCATTACAGAATTGTCTGGTCCACTGATTATCCAGATTTAATCCATTGTCGATCACTATCACCCTCGGCACTCCGAACCTACAGATGATATTGTTCCATATGAATTTGATTACGTGTCTGTGAGTGATGGTGGAGTAAGATTCTGCCTCGACCCATTTTGTGAAATAGTCAGTTGCTATCAGTGCTTGATTTACCGATCTGAGAGCCATGGGAAGTGGTCCAACTGCATCAATCCCCCATTGCGCAAATGGGTGCGGGCTGAATATGGGGTTAAGCAGTTCTGGTGGCGGATGGATGAAGTCTCCATGGAACTGACACTTTTTGCATCTTCTGACAAAGGCTTCAGTATCATGGGAAAGATACGGCCAAAAATATCCTTGGCTTAGTACCTTATGGGCCAAAGCTCGTCCCCCGGAGTGATTGTCGCATGAGCCTTCATGGATTTCCCTCATTACAACCGATGCCTCCGAAGGTGTGAGGCATCGAAGGTAGGGTCCACCAAAAGATCTCCTATATAACTGGCCATGTAGCAAGGCATATCGGGCCGACTTCATGCGAATTTTCCGAGCCTCTGCTTTGTCAGCAGGAAGTGCACCATTTCTGAGGTATTCTGCTATGGGGTCCATCCAGCTCGGCTCCCAAGGTATTGCGCACACCACATCTGTCTGATGGATGCTTGGGACATCAAGATAGTCGATCGGGGCGATTCTGGTCAGGTCTTGATTATTGACTGAAGCCATGTTGGCCAATCGATCCGCATTTTCATTTTCCTCCCTTGGGATCTGACTGAGGGAATACTGCTCCAGTCTGTCTAGCTCCATCTGAGCCAACTTCTTATAGGGCTGCAGTTTTTCTCCAGCGTCGTACTCGTCTTGAACTTGTTTTACCACCAGTTGTGAGTCACTGAAAATACGGAGCCTCTTAATACAGAGGCTCTGAGCTAGTCGCAGCCCAGCTAGGAGTGCCTCGTACTCAGCTTCGTTATTGGTGGCGGGAAACTCCAGGCGCACTGACTGCTGGATTCGGGTCCCATCTGGTGTTATAATTTCGAGCCCAATTCCCGAGCCAGCTGAACCAACTGATCTGTCTACAAAGAGCGTCCATTCGGGTTCGTCTGGATCTTGGAGGATTGACTCTGGCTCTGCTTCTAGGAGAAAATCAGCTAAGGCTTGACCTTTGATAGCTGTTCGTGGCACATACGTGATGTCAAATGTCCCAAGTTCCAACGCCCATCTGGTTATTCTTCCTGTCAGATCGGGTTTGGACATGATGGATCTCATCGACAGGGTGGTTGGCACAACGATTGGATGAGTTTCAAAATAATGCCTCAGTCGTCTCTTTGCGTTGATTAGAGAAAGAACAGCTCGCTCCGCCATGGTGTATCTGGTTTCCGCATCAGATAGGGATTTGCTGCTGAAGAAGACTGGTTTCTGGCACTTTTTGTCATCTTTTACTAGTGCTGCGCTGGTTGAGGTTGTTGACATGGCAAGGTACAGATGCAATGGTTCTCCTAGATTTGGTGAGGCAAGGATCGGTGGACTTTGGAGATACTGCTTCAACTTCTGGAGGGCCTCTGCCTGTTCTGGCCCCCATACGCTACCTTTTCCGCCTTTAATTGCCTGGAAAAATGGTCTGCATCGGTCTGTCAGTCGGGATACGAACCTGCTCAGTGCGGCTACCCTTCCTGTCAGAATTTGGACCTCCTTTTGTGTTTTTGGCTCTTCGCAGTTTATCAGAGTCTTGACTTGCGATGGGCTGGCTTCGATTCCTCTTCGGTTGACTATATGTCCGAGGAACTGTCCGGAGGAGACTCCGAAAGAACACTTGGCTGGATTGAGCTTCATCTTGTACCTTCGGAGTGCATCGAACACTTCTTCAGGTGCTCGAGATGGTCGCCTTTCCTCCTGTTCTTTACCACCGTATCATCTATGTAGGCTTCAACCGTTTTGCCCATCTGACCTTTGAATATCCTCCTGACTAGTCTTTGATAGGTGGCACCTGCATTTTTAAGTCCGAAAGGCATTACTTTGTAGCAGTACGTACCTTCTTCGGTAATAAAGGCTGTTTTCTCCTCATCAGCCTGGCTCATCGGGATCTGGTTATAGCCGGAGTATGCATCAAGAAAAGAGAGTCTTTCGTATCCCGAGGTGGCATCTACCATCTGATCAATTTTCGGCAGAGGGAAGCAATCCTTCGGGCAAGCCTTGTTTAAGTTGGTGAAGTCCACGCAGACTCTCCATTTTCCGTTCTTCTTTCTAACTACTACCACGTTTGACAACCATGATGGGTACTTAACTTCCCTTATGAATCCGGCTTCTAGCAGTTTTCCCACTTCCTCGGATATGATCTGGTTTCTTTCTACCCCGAACCTCCTCTGCTTCTGCCTTACAGGTCTGACGTTTGGATCAACATTCAGGTTATGCTGAGCGATAAAAGGATCAATGCCCGGCATGTCGAGATGAGACCAGGCGAACACGTCTGAATTTGATTGGAGGAAATGAATCAGTCTGTCCTTTTCTTCTTTCTGGAGACATGATCCGATGAACGTGACTCTGGTGCGATCCGTCTGACAAACTTTCACCTCTTCTAGGGATTCAGTTGTTGACTGAGTTTCCTGACCCTCTGAGGTAGGGTCTGACTGTAATTGTTATTTCTCGTTGTACAGGGACTTTTCTGGTGCTTCCAACACTTGTTTACTTCTCTGGTTCAAGTCCTTCATGCATACTGAGTAACATTCCTTTGCTGCTACCTGGTCTCCAGGAATATCTGTCACGTCCACTCCATTCGGGTCAAGACAACGCATGACCTGATGGAGTGTCGAAGGAACACCTTGCATCCGATGGATCCACCCGCGTCCCATCAGTAGATTGTATGATGGTTTGACGTCCACCACTACGAAAGTTTCTCTCAGGGTTCGGCGTGCTGCTGATACTGACAAATGGACTACGCCTATTGGCTCTACGCGTCGTCCGTCAAAGCCGGCCAAAGGAATCCGATCCGGTTGAAGCTGTGATACATCAATTCCGATTTTGTCGAAGGCCCATTTTGTCATGATATTGGTGTTGCTTCCTGGGTCAATCATTACACGTTTGATCAGACAATTAGCTACCAGAAGAGTGATTACCAGAGGATCTTCGTGAGGCATCTGAATATTCTGTATGTCAGCCTTTGAGAACATGATCATTGATTCTCCCTGTAGGAGGGTTGTCTGGCAGACTTCGCCGACTCGCCTGAGTTTATGTGTTTTTCTTAGCTTTGACCTTCTGCTTCCTTCGGCCTCCAACGCCTCTTCACCCCCTTGGATCATGTGGATAACCCTCACCGGTTGCCCCGATGTAGTGCTGTTCGGCTGTGTCCTGTGTGGTTTGTCTGGTCTCGGCTGATCCTTCATTACGTAATCTGCAAGCTCTCCTTTGGCGATCATTGCCTCTACCTGCCTTCGGAGATTTCTGCAGTCATTTGTATGATGACCATACTCGCTGTGAAAGGCACAG
This sequence comes from Cornus suecica, assembly GCA_963922005.1. Lineage (NCBI taxonomy): Eukaryota > Viridiplantae > Streptophyta > Magnoliopsida > Cornales > Cornaceae > Cornus > Cornus suecica. The sequence continues at coordinate 86,426,811 of OY998239.1, read as the reverse complement.
TGCTTGGTCATGTCCCTCAGTTCCATCGGTTGTCTGATCGGTGGAGGTGGTCTGAAAATCCCTTTAGTTTTGTTTTCTTGGAAGAGCTTCCCTAGGCTGGTTTTGAGTGGAGTGGATCTTTCTTCCGTCCGTTGACGCTTGTCTGAATTTCTGGATGACGAGGTTTGCCGAGATGGATCTTATCGTTGAGGCCTCTGATCCTTCATCCTTTCTTTGGATTTTGCCTCTACCGATACCAGAGAGGCTCTTTTGTGTCTGACTGCTTCCTCCTCTTCTATTCTGAGATACCCTTATGCTCTGGAGTTGAGCTCACCGATGTTGATAGGGGGTCGTTTTACTAGTGAAGAGTGGAATTTTGTGCCAGGGATGACCGCCATACGGAATGCCTCTACCGCTGACAGTTGATCGCAGTCATCGATAGAAGACATTTCGACGTTGAATCTGGATAAAAAGCTCTTGAGGCTCTCCCCTTTTTCCTGGGTCATGGTGAAGAGGCTTGATATCGTCTTCCTCTGCCTCCGATTGCTGAAGTATTGACCAATAAAGCGTCTGCAGAGATCATTCCAACTGCTTATGGATCCAGGAGTCTGCTTCCTGAACCACAGAAGTGGTGCCTCCGTCAAACTGATTGAAAAGACTTTGCACAAGAGTGCTTGGTTCCTTCCATAAACAGTCATCTTGGTCTGCACTTGGTAGATGTGATCGAGTGGATCTTTTGTACCATCATATAGTGTAAAAGTTGGCAGCACAAACTTCTTCGGGAATTCTGCTGCTTTAATTTCTCCGGTGAATGGAGACTGAGTCATATCCGTTGTCGCATGGATGGCCAGATCATCAGGGGTCTGCAATTTCAAATCTTTCATCACTTCTCTCTGGATTTTGGCAGCCATTTCGTGCAGGTCATTCTGAGTCGGGACCTGCATCCTTGGCATTCCCCCTGTTATGGGGTGAGAGGACTCTTCCTCTTCCCTCGGGATTTTATCTCCTCGGGCGGCGGATGCGTCTTGCCCGTGATGAGAGTTGAAAGGCTCTGGCTCTTCTGCGCACTCTTCTGGATTAGGACTCTGGAGAGGAAAAGGGCCCTGAGTAACTTGATGGAGCAATTCAGCATTCTGCCGCTCGAGGGCCGCATTTCTTTGCTCGACAGCCTCCAACCTCCTCATGACTTCTTCGAACCTGATCTCATTGTTTGTTGACCGTGTGGACACCATTTTAAATAAAACTTGTTGCAAGTGGAAAAATATTATCGCTTCCCACAGACGGCGCCAAATGTAAGTGTCAAATTTCACTCACCTCAAAAAGATCTCTTTATTCAGGCTCAAGTGGCCATATTTATACATTTGTGTTTGTGGATCATGGCCTAAGTTCATGGGGTCATGACCCACTCTTTTTAATAACTACCCACTTTCCTCTTGTAGTGGGTTGTTACTCCCTTTTTTAAGGGAATGGCTTAATGTTGATGGTCCCACTTATATCTGGTGGGCTCAAATACATGGGTTGTTCACTATCTACACTTTACATGGGCTCAATACACCTTGGGCCTAATAAATGGACCTGGGCCTTTAATTTTCACTATTTACAGGTTCGTTTCCCCGTTGTGACCGACAAAGTCAGAACCCCGATCGGGCTCACCCTTCGTCCGTCAAACCCAACCAACGAATTTGCGGTCGATCTGATTAAACCCGGGCTGATGTTGATCTTTTCAAAATCCGATTTGGTCAATACATTTGTGCTGCTCCCTGGATCAATTAAGACTCGTTTTACTAAATAATTTGAAATTACGAGAGAGATTACTAGTGGATCCTCGTGCGGGAGTTTCACCCTCTTTAAATCTTCCTGGGTGAACGAGATGGTTGGTGTCGAAAAGTTGACCAACGCATTCTTCTCGCATATCCTTCTGATTTTATTAGCATTCCTCATTCGTGAACGCTGCACCAATCGATTTTTTTCGTCGTCCTCTAGTTTTCCATGAATGGTATCTATAAATTTTACTGGTTGACCATCAATGACTTTGTTGCTCTTTGCATGATCTTGAGTTCGAGCACCTCTATCAACATACTCCTTGAGTTCTCCTAGTGTGATCATTGCCTCAACTTGGTTTATCAGAATCTTACAATCGTTGGTCAAATAACCAAAGTCGTCGTGGAACGCGCAATGCTTTGACATGTCCTTCAGCTCCGGGGCTATCCTCATTAGCAGAGGAGGGCGGAAGATACCTTTTGATTTATTTTCCTGGAACAGCTTTGCGAGCGACGTTCTGAGTGGAGTTTTTGCTTCCTCAATCCTGGGTCTTTTCTCTTGCGATCAGTTTGAATGTGTTCGGGAGCTACTTGCGCCATCAGATTTTTTACTGCTATGAGTTATCCAATCTTTTGATTTCCCTTCTACGTTTACCAATGCCGAACAATGTCTTCTAACCAACTCATCATCCTCCAGTCTGAGATAGCCTTGAGCTCTTGAATTAAGTTGCCCCATGTTTAAGGGTGTGGACTTCACTAGGGATCTTTGAAAGCTGGTCCCCTGCTCGACGACCACTTTGAAAGCCTCCACAGCTGCTGGTTGATCACACCCCGAGATCATTCCCATCTCTAAATTGAATCGTGAAAAAAAAAATTCAAGCTTTCCCCTTTTGCTTGCCTCATTGTGAACAGATTGGATATCGTCCTCTTTTGCTTCCGGTTCCCAAAGTATTAGGCCAGAAAGCGTTCCATGAGTTTCTGGAAGCAATGGATCGATCCGCCAGGCAACTGGCGGAACCACAGAAGTGTCGGTCCCATCAGGCTAGTGGAAAAGGCTTTGCACATCAATGCATCATCGACCATGTCCAATGTCATCATTTGCTCTACATGAAAGAGATGTTCGATGGGATCCTGTGTTCCATCGAACTTGGTAAAAGTTGGCATGCGAAACTTGTCTGGCCTCTTGTGCCGCCTGATCTCCTCGCTGAACGGTGATTTGATCATTTTTGCCGTCATTTCCACTGCCATATCTGCCGGCGTCTGCGTTCTGAGATCTTTGACCTACTCGTCCACGATCTTTTAAAGTCTGGTCATTATGTCGAGGGGCACGGCTTGAGCTGAGGCTTGTATATTCTAATCGGCTCCTTCTGTCCTCGGATGCGTCTAAGATTTCTCCACCGAACATCCTAGTTCCGATTACTTTCTTCTTGAACCTCTGGGTTATTTCCCTGACCCCCTAGAGGATAAGCCCGTTGTTCGGCTTGGTTCAGCCAAGCGCTCAACTCCTGATTTTCTTTTTCGAGAGCTTCTAAGCGTTGGAGTATTTTATTTGCGGCTCCTTATGGCACTGTTGAGGTTTCTCCATCTCCATCCCCCATGGATCTATTAGTCACCATTTTTAAACCTAGGAACTTCGGTTCCCATAGACGGCGCCAAAAGTGTGAGCTCGTTTATAATGATCGAACGAATTCAACTTCTAAGAAAAAGAAAATATCCTTGATTGCAAACAAGATGACAATCGATATGAGAATAAGAATGAAATCTTAAAGAAAAACTAAATTTACTGAAGATGAATAATGTTTTGTCAATATAGAGAAAGACTTGGAAAAAATTGGATGCCTTTCATTAAGAATTCCACCCCTATTTATACAAATGAAGAATTTTGAATTCATGTAACAGTCCAACATTAGTTACTGCACGATTCTCTCCTACTATTAACTACGTGCTTGATTTTAGGGATCGTTTCTCCATTAATTTTGTAACTTCTTAATATGTTTTTTATTTGCATTTATTCAATTGGTGGGCCTAATCTCATGGTTCGGGCCTAGACTTGATGCAGATGGGCTTTTATTTTGAGTTGGGCTCAAGCTCGCCAAAGTTAGGTTTGTGGTTGTGGTTGGTTTTGCACGCTTATGATGTGCTCAACACGAAATTGGGCTTACAATGTTAAAATTCAAACCGTTAAATACTTAAAGGAAAAGTGCTTGAATTTTCCTACTTTCATCCTTGGAAGACAATCTGTCAAAGATAAATGGAGTTTTGAGATTCGGAAGGGCATGTTTTACAATTATGACGTTTTAAATTTTGCAAATATAGGTCGTATGAATCCTAGCAAGTCAGCATGCATCCCTTGGCACAGATCGTGACACGCCTTACACGCATGGAAAAGTTTTCAATATGCTTAGACAATGATGGTTCACGTCATCAACTCGGTGATCACCCTGTGGGTGGTTTGTGTACACACTCTTCACACATCGCCTAGCAAGTAGCAAGCCATGTGCGCATGGATCCATGACCAGGGGCGGAGCCATGTATAACCGTAACAATCCAGTAGGGGACATGGCATTTCCCAAACTTTTTAAAAAATTTATTAATAGCCTACAATTATATGTATATTACGAATAATATTCTAAAAAATTGCATATGGCCTCCCCTAAAATTTTCAAAATTTTGTTCAAGAGCCCAAAAAATATATATATATTATCAATAAATTCATACAAATTTGTAGATGCTCCCCCTAAAATTTGTAAAAATTCCTTAAATAGGCCATGAAAATATATATTTTATAAATAAATTCATACAAAATTGCATATGACCCCCTAAAACTTTTTAATAATTTGACAATTCTCCTTGACAGGTATTTTGCCCATATGATGTTAAATAAAGTTTTCTGAGCGGTTATCAAATGTATAATGGCCAAGTCGTACCGAACACCCCAACAAAAGGAATATATATATATATATATATATATATATATATATATATATATATATCTTTGGATAGTTGACCTGAATGCTGCAGATTGCACTTGCATGCAACAATGTTATTTTTGTAAATACGTTAAAATTCAAACCGTGAAATACTTAAAGGAAAAGTGCTTGAATTTTCCTACAACTTCTTTCATCCTTCGATGACAATCTGTCAAAGATAAATGGAGTTTTGAGATTCGGAAGGGCATGTTTTACAAGTATGACGTTTTAAATTTTGCAAATATAGGTGGTATGAATCCTTAGCAAGTCAGCATGCATTCACTTATAACAATCGCCTTACACGTATGGAATAGTTTTCAATATGCTTAGACAATGATGGTTCACGTCACCAACTCGGTGATCACCTTGTGAGAGGGTTGTGTACACACTCTCTCCACGCATCGCCTAGTAAGCCATGTGCGCATGGATCCATGAGCAGGGGCGGAGCCATGTACAACCCAATGGGGGCCATGGCCCTTCCCAAACTTTTTAAAAAAATTATTAATAGGCTACAATTATATGTATATTAGGGATAATATTCTAGAAAATTGCATATGGCCTCCCTAAAAATTTTCAAAATTTTCTTCAAGAGCCCTAAAAATGTATATTTTATCAATAAATTCATAAAAATTGTAGATGCTCCCCCTGAAAGTTGTAAAAAAACCTTAAATAGGCCATGAAAATATATATTTTATTCATACAAAATTGCATATAGCCCCCTAAAACTTTTTCCTGGCTCCGCCCCGATGCCAATTGGCCCTAAGCAAGAGTGTGGATCTTGATGAACCGTATGGATGCATGGTGAGCACGGACAGACTCGGAGCCAGTATGGTTCAATGCTGTCCTAAACCTACCAACATGGCGTGGTCTTCGATATGGGGCTCAGGCACGTAGCAACCAACAAAGGAATGTGAAATTACCACATGCAAGGCTCACACACGCACGTAGGGCCGACTCAATTAGTGGTGTGTATGTAGTAATGAGTCGAAGCAATACCGAAACCTGATCTTAAATATACAGAAAGCTAAAACACAGAACAAAGTCCCCATACTGCCCTGTTTGGTCGAGTAGCTTCACCTCACGTGACCCACCACACAAAAATTAGCAGGGGTATGGATGAAGAACAATAAGTCAATGGATGGTACTGCCCACTACATACTCAGAGAAAAAAGAATGATCAGGGGCAGATATGGAAAACAAGAAAAGTGTGAAGATGCCGGCGGCGAATGAGCTATGTCTAAATGCAGGGAATCAACGGCCAACGGCATGTTGTCTTGATCGGGACTGCATTTGGAGTCGGAAGGGGAATGCGCACTGTACAACATGGCGCGCAACACTGCTGACACTGTGGGAATGTACGCCGTCTTGTTTCGGGCCAGCAGCCACGTCAGACCCATCAACTGGCAGTCTTGACCCAACGCTTTGCTCACCTGCTTGCTTCTGTTTCTACCCTCACCCTTTACCTGTAATGAAGACCATGTTATGGTAGAGATTATGGGGAAAGTTTTCAATAATATATTATACACAGGGCAGCCCTGACCATAGGCGACCTAAGCCGTCCCCGCTGGCCTCCGGCCGATGGGCCCCAAATTTTTTACTTCTTTTTAGTATTTTTAATTTAAAAAAGTTTAATATTTTTGTAGTCTTTAAAAAAATTAATTAATTTTTTAGTCCAACTCAAAATAAAACCTAATATAATTACATACTTTAGGGCCTCACTTTTTTTTTTTTAATTTATTAACAGCCCAATTTGTAATAAATCCAAAAATAATTTCACAATGTAAGACCCCAAAATTTTATATTTCACTTACTATTACTAAATACTAAAAAAAAAAACTTTATTTTTTCAAACTAAATTTTAATATAAATCAAACCATTATTTTAATTATGACTAAAAAATTCTTATCGTATTGGCACAACGTTTAACAACTACACTCACCGCCGCACTTACTCAACGACAATAATTTTTCACGCGGTTATACTTGAGCTTTCGCAACCGTCGCACTCACACACACAACAACTTTTCATGACAACACCAAAATGGAGGTTGTTTCCAAAATTTTAAATATTAGTATATTTAATGTATTTTTTTCTCACAATTATAACTTTTAAATTTATTTTTTTTAGTAAGTTTATTGACTGAAAAAAGAGCACAATCCTAATTTTTTAAGTTCATGAAACCTTATGTATAAGGGACCTTACATTTGATCTGGCCTAGGACCTTAGCGCATTTTTGAGATTTCAGGGCCGACCCTGACCTTAATAGATATTAAGAATTTTTTTAAAATTGTTTCCATTCTTTTTCCCTTTCACATCTCTTATATCAGGGCATTTGATTTCAAAATTAGCACACATAAGACCTCTTAGGATCCGTTTGGGAGTATAGAATTAGAGTTTTGGAATTGGAATAAGGGGCCTTCAATTCCAAATCTATTGTTTAAATGTAAAAATATACTTTAGAATTAGTATTGAAATGCAATTTCATAAAAAAAAGTTGTGATTTCGAATTTCACATATTCTCCAAACTTTGACTGACTAAATACTCTCTCTTTAAGAACAAAATTTTCACAACCACAAACATACACACATATATATACATAAATACTTATATATGTACATACACATATATATATACGAACATATATATACACATTTATATATATAAACATGTATACACACATATACCTATATAGGCATAAATATATACCCATAAAGGCATATATAACATTCACATTCATACATGTATATACATATGCATATACACATATACATATAGAGATATATATTCATACCTATACTTATATACTTATACTTATATATATATATTTATCTATATTGTCTAATTTGATTTTAAACTTATAATATTTTACATTCAAATTGGGTTTAAAATTAAAATCAAATTACACTTGAATTCCAAAATACATCCAAACAATATATTTGTATTTGAAATTGTATTTGTGGAATTAAAATACCATATAATTTTAATTCCATTACAATTACAAATTCGCATAACCAAACATAAGCTTAGTTTATTTCTAAAATAACACACCATAGCAAAAACTTACTGTTCGAAAAAGCTCAAAATCAAATACATATCAAATTTAGTTTTATATTTACCTCCTTCATAAAGAATTCTAACAAAGTTTTAACAAACTTGAATTTACTCTAAAAATTTAGTAGTACTATTTTTTATTTTCCCAACATATATACGATGGTATTGAGGTTACTTTTCGAACATGACTAAATTAATAACCGCTTATTTTATGAATAGCTAATTACAAAGAAATTAAATATTTTTTTAATCAAAATTAGGACTCAGGTCAATTCAATTCTCACACATTATTCAAGCTCAATCGGAAAACAAACCTACCTTGTGTAGAGCTCCAAGGCAGCTGGTGCAACCGGCGTACGACGAATTCCGGCAGTCACGCTCCAAATCCCTCACAGCGGCGGTCGGAGCAACATCCCGGTGATCCGAACTATTAAACGCCGCCGGACAACTCAGCGACCTGATCTCATGGAGTCGAATTCCGCAGAAACAGAGCACCGCGTCGCAAGTCGCGTTCGGCCTCGGAATGTCGATGTTTCGACTTCGCAAAGCGCTCTGTAGCGAGTTCACGCACTTCTGCGAGTCGTCCGGCATTATCGGCTCCTCGGAGATCGCCGCCGTCGCCGCCGACGGCGGAGGAGCTTGGAGGGCGGAGCGAGCATGTGCGGCGAAGAGCCACGCCGCCAGCACAGGGCAGCACCGGCTGCGGTCGAGGTTCCCGCCACACGCGTCGCTCACGCCGCCGAAGAGCTCCGCCGAGAGGTCGAGACGGCACATTTGTGTCCCGGTTTGAACCGGAATGGCTGGGACTGTGTTTGGGACGGAGTAATCGCCCGGGTTTAGTGGTTGAGCCGGTTCGGAAAGTAAACCGGCGAGAGAGTGATGAAAATGAGAGAGTGTAAAGAAGAAAAGCATTGAGCACACAATTGCCTTCATCATATATGCAAATCTTATTCTAAATCAGGAGAAAATCGAAACTTGATGATAACGTGAATATATATATATATATATATAGGTTATACAGAGATTTATAAGCATACATAAAGATGTGATTGATTGTAATGTAAAGCTATGTGAAGGAAGGAAAAAGGAAAAAGGCAAAAGGAAAAAGGAAAAAAGTTGAGAGAAAGGAAAAATAACTTGGAAATTGGAGAGAGGAAAAGGGAATGCCTTTGGATCTACTTTTTCTCTTGTGGAAAAGGAAAATCTAGAGAAGTGTTCGTAGATTTTGTTTTTCATTTCTCTCTTGAAATATATTTATTGAGATGTTTTAAGAAAAAAAAATTTGAAAGAGATTCGAAGTAACTGACATTAGTGTTTTAATTTAAGGTTTAGGATTTGAAAAAGAATAGCGTTATAGTATAATTATATAATTAGGCTTGTATCGCATTTGGAATATTATTCGTATTCATTATACTCTTACCATAATTGTAATCAAAATTGATATAAATATAAAGTGGGCTTTATTTCAAAGTAGTGGGTGTTTTCACAATTTTGATAAATTAATTGATAGATAATAAATTAGTGCGCTTTAAAAAAAAAAAATATTACGAGGGGAAGTGCTTCTCTAATTGAGAGAGAAAGGGACAGAGAATAAAGGTAAAGGGAAAGGCTGTGGGAGATTTTGGCAGCTTGTGGGTGGTTCTTTTTCCTTTATCTGTTTGATATGAAATGAAATTGCTTTATCTGGTGATCGAGTGAACCACTCGAAGAGTAGATTATTGAAAAAATTGGCTGACATGAACATGATGCACTGAACAAATGGAACCCACGTCTTTGGTGAAGTGAAGGACAGTGAAGAGCTCACTGCATCTGTTATGCACTCACTCACTTTGTACTCATTCAAAAATTGAAAACTAAAAAAAAAAAATTGAAACAAAAGTATTCATAATGAATCCAAAGACTTCTTTTAACCACATAAAGATGACAACCGGGAACAACTTCGCCATGACCTGCAGTGGTTTGAAGAAAAAATATGGGCTTTTGGTCTAAAACGCTATTGGCTATGGCATGGTTTAGTCTAGTGATGGTCTCATTTTATACACACTTGTTCTTGTTTAAAATAGTAGCAGTAACAACAGCGGTTTCAGTATCAGTGTAACGGTTTTGAAAAATATTAACCTCTAAAATGAGTATCGGTACTAAATAACGGTATTGGTATTTCCTAAAGGGTTACGAACCGAACGATACGTAACGATTTCGGACGATATCGCAAACTATGAGTAGTAGTATCTCATGGTATAACACCTTAGATGACTTTATTTTCGTATTTGAATGAGTAATTTGGGTGTGACAAAAATTACTACATCTATTTATGAATTGCGGCATCTATTTGAGACAGTTTACAACAATAATTGAAAAAACTTTTGTTTTCTCTTTTAACCGCTAGAAAATAAGTGTCCATTTATTTTGTCAATTTTCCCTTCAAGTATTTAAGTTCTAAAACATCTTAATTATAAAATATCACATTAATTAGTTGGATAATGGATAAAATTAGTATTTCATTTAATAATAAAAGTGATCCTCTTAAAAGTTGGATTACCATAAGGGCCTGTTTGGATAGATGGTTTTGGGCCTGGTTTTGATTTTGGTCTTTGATTTCAAGACCAAATCATGTTTGGTTGGTGGGTTTTGGACTTGGTTTTGGGCTTTTTAAAACCAACCACTAAAACCATGGTTTTAGCCTACAAATTTTGACTTCTCTCTCTCTCTCTCTATATATATATATATATATATATGGCTGAAAACATGAATTATTTTGAAAAAAATAATATATAATATTTGGAAAAAAATTATTTTTTCAGAAAAAAAATTATTTTTCGGGAAAAAATTAATTTTTGGGAATAAAATTAATTTTTCGGAAAAATAATTATTTTTCCCCATTTTATATCTTTTTTTTTCTAAATTTTTAAATTTTTTCAGTATATAATAAAATTATTCAAAATTTTATATATTTTTTTAATTATATATATATTTTCGAATTTAAGATATATTATTTGAATTATATATATAATTTTTACATTTTAAAATATTTTTTTCGATTATATATATATTTTTTGGAATAAAAAAAATAAAAATGTCAAATGTTTTCAAGAATTTTAAATATTTTTTAATTATATATATATTTTTTCATTTTAATATTTTTTTCCAATTTTATATATATATATTTTTCATATTTATATATTTTTAATACATATTAGTATATATATATAATTATACCAAGACCAAGACCATCTCATTACCAAACATTATATATAGGTTTTAGATTTACCTAAAACCACCCAAGACCACCAAAACCAAAATCACAAGACCAAGACCAAAATCAAGTTCCCAAACGGGCCCTAAGAGACTTATAATTGGATAAATTACATTTACATCCCTTTGAAATATGATATATTACACCCGCACCCCTGTCCTCAAGTTGTAAGTTGTAACAAACATTCCTCTCAGTTGAACTTCCGACTTGGTCAAATTCAGTCAATGCTTACGTCATCACTTTTTCAGAGGTGAAATGTCAAGAATACTCTCAACTAGATGCAAAGACATGAAAAATAACAGTAGGTAGATAAGTCATTTCACAGCTTTGGTCACCTGAAGTAAACGTCAATAAAATAGAGGGGGTGAAACTATAATTATTCAAACGACAGAATGTGCGGGTGTAATATATCATATCTTGAGGGGTTAAAGTATGATTTGCTCTATAATTTGGGACCGAGTAACATCAAATAACACGAAATAAAAAGGCCAAGAATGTTAAACAATAATTACGTTAAAGAAAAACAGTGTTAGTTTTTACATACGATTCAATAATTTAATGTCTAAATGATGAGCCTTCAGGGTGTAATGGCTTTAAGCGGACAAAATACAGAGCCAGAACTGGTCTCCTGGGATAAAATAGGATGAGAGCAACTTAATTTGTGTGAACCATATACACCTAATCATCTTTAATATATCTCGATATTAAATCTTATAAAAGAAAAATGAAAACATAATCACACGAAACATGTGAAACACATGTATTATTAGAAAAAGATATTGAATATTCAATGAAAATATACTAACTATTAACAAACCCATTTAGATTCTAAGCCTTTAAGGTCGATGTTTATTACTTTATACACAAACATAACGGAGATCTCTTGTTAATCCCTTTTTATACGATATGGTGTCTTTACTATTATTAAAGTTCAAATTTACTTCATCATTAAAATGTAACAATAACAATAATAATAAAAAAGATAGTTACATCATTAAGATTTATTTTGTGTTAGAATTTCTAAAAAAAAATAGAAATCAATATTCTCTGTTCTAAGAAGTTAGGGAACAACTTGTTCAAATTGTTATTTGTGGATAGATTAGATGAAGGAAAGCACTCAAAGAAATATATAATTGAATCCACAACCTAAGTAAAGAGGCCTATTTTGAGCAAATCCAAAGCTCTTAACACACTCCATAGCGTTATAAATACTAGGTGTAAACCCGTTCCTCGTCACCGAACGAATTGATACTTTTATAATTTCAACAGAAACAATATACTTAGAAAAATGACAGGAAAAATAATAGAGCTTGAAGAACTAAAGTGAATGGGAAAATCGGATCCCTTCTTTGATCTCTTCCAATCCTTTTTATACATGAGCTTAATTTTGACCTCATAAATGGGTATTCAAGTACATTAAAAATAATATCACTGTATTGAAAACAGATCCATTGCTTTCAATTAACTTTATTGTACAATTTGAAATTGTCGGGCCCGTTACAAACTTTTGATTTGAAATGGGCTTTTATTTTTGGGCTTTATCTTTCTATTGGGCTAACTAGTGTTATTTTGTGTGTTGGTCCAACATTGCCTTGTCTGATGGGCCCTGTGGAAAAATGGGCCTATACTAGGCAATTTGTCTGGAGAAAAAAATTATACATTGAATCATGTAATGAAAAAATTCTCAGGGTCATTTGAACAATTTTTTCTTTGATAACCGTGATATCTGGGGCATGCTTATGCGCACTACGACTAATTCACGAGACCCGTGCAAAGCGACCCCAAATTAATCGGATAAAACTCGAACTATGTCCGCGGTAATTTGAACAAAATATTCACTCCAAATGGAGCATTAAACAGGTGATGGTGCTTTCTAAATCCAAATATTGGAAATTAAATTGGTTATATGGTAGCGTGAATGGAGCATTAAACTAGTAAGAATTCAAATGAAGGAAATCATGAAATTAATCTCTCAAAGTTCATGTAATAACCACATAAAAAAATTGAACTATTTAACAGTCCACCTATAAATATTGTTAAATTTCGAACAATTTAACCAGAAGAGTACCATAAAAAATAAATACCAAAAAAAATAAAAATCTATCTATATATATATATATATATATATTGGTCTCTCTTCCTGCAAGATAATTCATAGACCTTCACTAGAATAGGAGCTATTTTGATGTTGCTGTCAAAATGTGGTGGGCTTGCCTAGGACTCGGTTCAAGAAAGCAACAAATGGTACCATACAAAACTATGTACATTCCCTAGTTTTCATGTTGAATTTTATTATATATTTTTTTTTTATCCGAAATTCATTTTGTATAGCTCTCATTGCATATATAAAATGAATATTTACTATATCTTCAAATAATATATATTTGTCCGATATTTATTTTTTAACATTAATATTATTTGAGTGTAATATACCATTTTCGCCACCGAGACAAAACGATACTCGGGCGTGAACCATGATTCCAACTCTTCGACTACTGGCCGATGGCTAAGATCAAAATGAATGATTGTAGTGGTTTCTTTCCCGATGACCTTTGAGTATCCGAAAAAATGGTAAATATATGATGTCTAAGCAAAGCTAAACATGTCCTAGAAGCTTTGCTCTTGGTGTCGTCTTTTTATTTGGTTATATGGTACAGATAGATGTTAGTTGGTGAGTCTTGTCAATTACAAAGCGTTCCCATACTCGGATGAATTAATGGTATCCTATCCATTGCTTGGATTAGTAATGGTTGTCCATTTAGTCATTTAATTATTGGACTAATGTTTAGGGGTGGGAAAAAAATCGCCCCGCCCCGTCTCGTTTAACTAATCGGGATGGGTATGGGGCAAAAAAAAATTTTTCCGATTATAATCGGGGTGAGCATGAGACACCCTTGCCCCGCTCCGATTAGCTATATAATATATATATATATTTATCTATATATATGAATAAACATGTATTGACGGATTGTTTATTATATTTTTGAAATCTTTGATTTTGATTTCATATAAATTTATTGTTTGATTTTGATCTCTTATAGTTAGGTTTGATTTTGAGATTTTATTATTATTTGGGAAAAAAATAATACGTAAACCAGCGCACATGTGTTGCAATGGTATAATCTCACTTCTAAATTGGAAAGGTGAGGAGTTTGAGACTCTTAGGAGTCATTTGTGGGTGTGATGTGTGAGTTTCTTACCATTTAAAAAAAAAAAACGTAATCGGGACACAACGGGTCGGGGAAATAAAAAATTAATCGGGAACGGGACAAGTACAGGGCGGGGAAAAATAATCGGGTTCGGGGACGGGGCGGGTGATACCCGCCCCGACCCACCCCATTGCCATCCCTACTAATGTTTTGTCACACAATACAATTATAGAATCGCCTCTTGTCCAAGCCCTTCAAAAAATAATTGGGAAAATTTATCGTAAGTCCTACTTTATACACCTAAAGATAAATAAGTTTTAAAATATTTATTTTTAGATCAATAAATCATACTTTTGAGATACATTTCCAATGAAGTTCTAAAATATTTCTCTTTTTAAACCAATAAGTCATACTTGTTGAGATTCATTCCAATGAAGTTCTAAAATATTTCACTTTGGACAAATAAATCCTACTTTTTGAGATTCCTTTCCATTTAAGTCCTAATTTATTTTTATTTTTATTTTTATCCATCCTTAGTAAATTAGTTTTGATGATAACTTTATTCATTAATTAATACATAGTTTATTTTTTTTATAAGTTTTAGTTACGAAAAATAGTATATTACGAATTTAAATAATAATTGATCTAATTTAAATTTAATTTAATAAACTTGAATGCATATATAATAACTTTACTAAAAATATAATATATTACTATACATAAAAATAATAAAATAAAGTTTCATTCAATTTTTATAGTTTAATGTTAGTGTTCATGCCAAATTTGAATTAAAAATTTATATTTAATCTAATATCTTTCATATAATTTAATAAGGGTGTAAATAGATTATTTAGTAATTTAGAATTTATATGGAACAAGAACACCAAAAGTAAGAATTTCTAAATAATCAACCATTATCAAATTATTTAGAAGATATTAGACTAAATATAAAATTGTTATTCAACTTTATATATAGGAATTTATTATTTTTTATTAAATTTTATATATAGGAATTTTATTATTTATTTATATATATATGCATTCAAGTTTTCTAAATAAAATTTAAATTAGATAAATTATTATTTAAATTCGTAGTATAATATTATTCGTAACTAAAACTTATAACAAAATAAACTATGTATTAATTATTGAATAAATTTATCATCAAAATTAATTTACTAAAGGTATAGATATTTTTTTTTAGGAATTTAGGACTTAGGACTTATTGGTCCAAAGACAAAAAAAAAAATTAGGACTTTATTGAAAAAGAATCTAAAAAATAAGACTTATTTATCTTTTTCTGTAAAAAATACGACTTTTGAGGAATTTTCCAAAATAATTCCTCTGGACTTTAGAACCTCACATGCGCACTTTTCGAAAATGCAATAAGGCGAGCTTAACTTTTTTACAACTATGGATTTAGTGCAAGGGTGCGTTTGTCCACTTTCACTTATAAATGAGTAAATATTAGTTTCACTTATAGATTTTTGGATGAAACTAAAAAATATTCAAATGATATGATAATCAAATCAAATCATTGATCCAAGTTGGTAGTCGGATCCCAACTATAACTTATCATTTTATCATTCTGAATAATAATTGAATAATAATGTAATCTCATCTATTTAATTATATATATATATATATATATATATATATATATATATTTAGCGAAGCATCGAACTAATTACATAAGGTCGAAATTTTTGAAAAGGTAAAATTTTAATTAAGGTTTGATTATCTTCAAAATTCTTCTTTAAAACACAATAAAAAAAGATTTTAATAAAGGTGTGATTTCATATTCTTCAATTATTGTCGTACAAGTTATATGTGTAGATATTATTATAAAAGTACCTGTGGAAATTTTGAATCCTCCTAAAATGGACCTGCTTTTAGATAAAAGTATTGAATAATTCGAAGACGAATCCAATTTGACTAATATCATTGTCACGATAATTCAATACTAAACTAGACCTAATTCAATATTAAGGAGTATAACAATTCCAATTGGACTCTTAATCAACTACTGAAAATTTTCTCACGTGGAGTTGAAAGAGACAATCTTTGTGTGTTTATTATGTCTATCAGACTATCAGTGTATTAATAATTTTAATAAATAAAAATTATCAAGAAAAAAATAGAACTATTATTAGAAAACCCCTATATTGAATTGGGTTTAAATTGAAATTTATATTGAAAGTGGGTTTGTTGTAAAGGAATTAAAATTTTGGAATAAATGGGTGAGAAAAATTAGAGCTATGATTTTTAAATTGTTCTAAAAAATCCTATTATTTTAAAAAAACTCTATAATTTTTAATTTAATCAAATACTGTCCTTTATAAGTGTAAATGCAGAAAAGTTACACAATAGATATTTGGTTAAAACTTGGATCCTTTCTCATTAATCAAAGTCCTCTATTTATACAAGTTTGCGATAAATGGGTCAAGCCCATGTACCCAGGTTTATCAACCCCTTAAATCAAGGGATTTGATAAACCCTAACCTTATTTGGACTCTTCATACTATAATTGGATTACTTCTTGCCTTGTGGACCACACTTTAGCTTCTAGAAATTTCCATGGGCCCATTGTTGTTTTTCGGCCTGCTTGTCTTCAGCCCATCCGCCTTCCGGCCCATCGGTCCCTGGCCCATCCGTCGTTGGCCCATCAGTCCAGTGACCCATCTATAATTGGGCCAAATATTTCAACCATTACACAGGCCCCTGAGGTTATGGGCTTGACATTCTTTCTAAAGCCCATGACCTAATAAATGTAAATACCTATGTATATATACACTAATAGCTTTTATGGGAAATGAAGATGATGAGTTGTCATGTCATTATTGTCTACTTAATGATATGCCAAAACGTGAGGCCATTTCTCCCTTAAATCTCGCACCATGACGGCTTTGGCGTGCCTTTCGGACTTCGTGCAGCCTTTTTGGCTTATTTCTCTCCTTCTATAAAAACCCCCTTATTCTTCACTTCTCATCACATTTCATACTTTGTAACTCTATATTCTTGTCTCTGCCTTCTTTACTTCTTCATTACTGGGATTCGTTTCTTTGTCATTGCCGCCGTTCATTCCGTTGCTCATCTCAGATACCATAGGAACCTGCTGTTACTCAGAGTTTTTGTGACTCTTCCTTCGCCAACTAAGTAAGTCGATCGGTTTTCTTCCTTTCTTCTTTCTTTAATTTATCACATTTACCTCTGTTAGTCACTAAATAACCCTAGAGGGGGGGTGAATAGGGTTTTAAAAGTTATTTCTAAATCTTTTCGATAATAGATCAAGCTATACAAATTAATCAATTCCTTTAATAGATAATTTTCAATTTAATTAATCTAATTATCTCAAGATCAATTATAGCATACAAAATATTGAAACAAATATTGCATGCAAAATATTAAAGTAAAGAGATAGAGATAGAGAAATTGACACCGCGATTTTTCGAGGTTCGGTAACTCCTAGTCCTCGGCTCAAGAACCCCTTCTTGAGACTTTTCTCGATCCTTTCACTATGGCTCTTCCTTCACAGGTGGAATAGCAAACCTTTACACACGAGCTAACAAGCCCGTCACACAAGTAAGAGGACAAACCCCTCTTCAAGATCAATGAGCTTCACTCACTCAATGATCACAATCCTTTTATAACACAAGGAATCACTCAAGAACTAAACACTCAAAAACCCTAAGGTTTTTATGGAGGATGAAATAATATAAGCTCAAGTGTTCTTTTAGTGATTTACCAAAGAAGAATAAACTCTAGATGAATATTCTCTAATGAATGGTTTCAATAAATATGCTCAAGAGAATAGACACAGACTCAAATCTAGAGTTTCAAAACTTGTAGTATATGAGTTGGAAATCAAGCTTTACAAATCTTGCTTTGAATGGTTTTTCTAGAAAAGTTATGAGAGAAGAAGATGGTGAATATTTAGGCTTTTCTCACACTAGGCTTTCTTGGTTTTTCACTCTATTATCTCATTCTATATATATGAAAATATTAGGGTTTTAGGAATGAGAGAATAAAACTTTTGGGACACAAATCAAACATCAGGTTATGGGCAAGAATATGCCTGACATAACCGTTTGATTGCATCAAGAGTCGACTTCCCATTTGTCGAGAGTCGACTGCCCAATAAGAGTTTTGAATGTGATAACCTTCGTCCTCAAGAAGTCGACTTCCAACACATGGAGAGTCGGCTTCCCAACCTCGAGAGTAGGCTTCCAGACTTTGAGAGTCGGCTGCCCAAAGAGTGTTTAAACAGGTTATCTTTCGTCTTGAAGAAGTCGACTTCCAACATATGGAGAGTCGGCTTCCCAGACTTTGAGAGTAGGCTTCCAGACTTTGAGAGTCGGCTGCCCAAAGAGTGTTTAAACAGGTTTTCTTTCGACTTGAAGAAGTCGACTTCCAACATATGGAGAGTCGGCTTCCCAGACTTTGAGAGTCGACTTCCATAACTCGAGAGTCGACTTCCGAAGGATGGTTTAAAACATGATTTCTTTCGTCTTAAAGGAGTCGACTTCCAACATATGGAGAGTCGGCTTCCCTGTCCTGAGAGTCGACTTCCCTACCTCGAGAGTCGACTTCCGAAGGATGGTTCATAAGCTTAATACCTTCGACTTGAAGCAGTCGACTTCTTTTGTGTGAGAGTCGACTTCCGAACAAGACAGATGAATTTTCCCTAAACTGATTAAGGTTCATTTTAAGTTCGGTTAACACTTGAGCTTATAGTATTTTATCAACACATAAAATACCTCATTACAATTGATCGCACCCCGACCTATCTACCCCGAGTCTTGAGTCTTCAAATTGTCTTTTGTTGATCATTTTGACATTTCTCGATTTTGCACTTCAATTCTAATTTCTCTTTTTGCTTTTGTATTCACACTTTCTTTTCCAAAGCTGGTTTTTCCTGTTCTAGCTGAAATACATAACTCAATAATTATTAGTACCAAACACTCTCAAATGATTTGTTATCATCAAAATAAGATTTTTTGTTTGAAATAAATTTCAAAGCCAACAATCTCCCCCTTTTTGATGATGACAAAACATTCTGTGTTTGTCCGGAAATGGTGAAGTATCAAGTGATACTCCCCCTCAATATATGCATTACATGATTCATATTATTTTATAATTTTGAGAGTAATGATAAAAGAAAGATAAAACATTTAATATTTATCATTAGCATTTTAAAATAAACATGAAGTACACTGCTTGTCATAATGGGTGAAAATAAAGCAAAAAGATAAAGGAAAACAAACATGTAGTACTAGACAACAAAAGACTACACTAGACAACAAAAGACTAAAAAACACCCTTCCTCATGTGTCTTCTTCATTTCCACCATTTCCACCCTCTTCATTTCCATTATCTCCATCATCATTTTCTCCCCCTTTGTCATCATCAAAAGGAGGGAGTCCAGACTTGATGCGAAGGTCGGCGACATTCGCAACAAGGAGGAGGAGGAGGAGGAGGGTTAGTGCGTGAGCATTTCCGTAGAGAACCGGATCCGGAAGAGCGAGGAGGAGCCATGAGAGTTGCCAGAGCAAGGATAAGGAGCAGCATGGTGAGGAAGGTAAGGATTTCGGTATATATATGTATATATAACTGTATATATGCGTAAAGATATTTGGATATATGTGATAGAATGATGAATGTGGGTTTAAATAGAGTAAATAGGGAAGAAAGTGGGATGAATGTGATTTAATGGTGGTTGATGAGTATGGGTAAAGAAAGGGGATGAACGGAGAAGACGAAGCACTAGTTAGTTTTGAAGAAAAACACAGGGGAAGTCGACTTCTGGATTTCGGAAGTCGACTTCTAGTAGCGGGAAGTCGACTCTTAGTACCGGGAAGTCGACTCTTGGAAGTCAACTCTTACCCTAGTGCGAGTCGACTCTTGACCTAGAGGAAGTCTGCTGCTGATATTGCGAGAGTCAACTTCTGACATGAAGGAAGTCGACTGCAATAGGTCGAAAGATTTTTTTTTTTTTTTTTTTAAATAAGTTAAATCTTCTAAATTTAAACAAGAACATCAAAATCCATGGCCATCCCGATTTCCCTACGAATTTTTGAGAATGGTTCGTCCGGGAGAGGTTTAGTGAAAATGTCGGCTAGTTGATTTTTAGTGTCAATAAACACCAATTCAACGTCACCTTTAGCAACGTGATCACGCAAAAAATGATGCATAATCTCAATGTGCTTAGTGCGGGAGTGTTGAATAGGATTCTTAGAAATGCAAATAGCACTAGTGTTGTCACATTTAATAGGCACATGATCGAAAACAAGGCCGAAATCAAGTAATTGTTGCTTAATATAAAGAGTTTGAGCACAACTACTACCGGCCGCAACATATTCGGCTTCGGCCGTAGATAAGGCAACAGAATTTTGCTTTTTACTTGACCATGAAACTAAGGAGTGCCCTAGAAAATGACATGTGCCGCTTGAACTTTTTCGATCAACTTTACATCCCGCAAAATCGGCGTCCGAATAACTAATAAGATCGAGGGAAGTGCCACGTGGATACCAAAGTCCTAAGTTTATTGTACCACTAAGATAGCGAAAAATGCGTTTTACGGCTAACAAGTGAGATTCCTTAGGATTAGATTGAAAACGAGCACATAAGCACACACTAAACATTATATCCGGTCTACTTGCGGTTAAGTAAAGCAAACTACCGATCATACCTCTATATCTAGTGATATCAACACATTTACCATTTTCATCTTTGTCAAGCTTAATAGAGGTACTCATAGGAGTTATGGCATGTTTGGTAACCTCCATACTAAATCGCTTTAGCAAATCTTTTGTATATTTGGATTGGCTAACAAATAAGCCATCCGAACTTTGTTTGATTTGCAAACCTAAAAAGAAGTTCAACTCACCCATCATGCTCATTTCAAATTCATTTTGCATACTTGTAGCGAAATCTTTACAAAGAGAATCATTTGTTGAGCCGAATATAATGTCGTCAACATATATTTGGACAATCAACAAATTTTTCTTAATAGTTTTTGTAAAAAGTGTGTTATCAACTTTTCCTCTTAAAAAATCATTTTGAATCAAAAAGCCACTAAGTCTTTCATACCAAGCTCTAGGGGCTTGCTTTAAACCATAAAGAGCCTTGGTTAATTTGAAGACATGATTTGGAAAAAGTTTATTTTCAAAACCGGGTGGTTGCTTTACAAAAACTTCTTCTTCTATGACACCATTTAAGAAAGCACATTTGACATCCATTTGATAAAGAGTAAAATTTCTAGATGATGCAAATGCAAGAAGCATTCTAATTGCTTCTAATCTAGCTACGGGTGCAAAAGTCTCATCATAATCAATGCCTTCCTCTTGATTATATCCTTGAGCTACCAATCTTGCTTTATTTCGAATGATCACTCCATTTTCATCCTTTTTATTTCGAAAAACCCATTTTGTACCAATTATAGTTTGATTTTCGGGTTTAGGAACTAAATGTCAAACTTGATTGCGTTCAAATTGATTTAGTTCCTTTTGCATGGCAACAATCCAAGAATCATCACATTGAGCATCGTGGAAGTTCTTGGGTTCGATATGGGACACAAATGCCATGTAATTACAAAAGTCTCGAAGTTGAGATCTAGTGCTAACCCCTTTTGACGGATTGCCTATGACTTGATCAAGAGGATGATTGTGTACAATCCTCCATGCATTTGGAATTAAGTTTGTCAAGTTATCATTTGATTGATGCTTGACTTCACTCTTTTCCTCTTGACTACTTGATGAGTTGGAGATATCAAGATTATTTGCACTATTCTCAATTCCTACAACTTCATCTTCATCTAGTTCAACTCTAGGTGATGGAGGTGGTGGTGATTCATCAAAAACAACGTGAATTGACTCAACCATGGTTAGAGTCCTCTTGTTAAAAACACGAAAAGCTTTACTTCTTGAAGAGTAGCCAAGGAAAATTGCTTCATCCGATTTGGAGTTGAATTTTCCTAAGTTGTCTTTATCATTTAGCACAAAACATTTACACCCAAACACTTTGAAATACCCAATATTGGGTTTTCGACCTTTCCACAACTCATAGGGTGTTTTTCCCAAAATCATTCGAATAATGACACGATTAATTATATGACAAGCGGTATTTACCGCTTCCGCCCAAAGACTTCGAGGAAGGTTGTGTTCGTTTAGCATGGTTCTAGCCATTTCTTGTAAAGATCTATTTTTCCTTTCAACTACCCCATTTTGTTGAGGAGATCTTGGAGCCGAGAGATCATGAGATACACCAAGTTCATCACATAATTTCTCTAGATCTTGATTATCAAATTCTCTACCTCTATCACTTCTAATTTTCTTGATTTTCAAATCTTTTTCATTTTGGATGAATCTATAAAATTTACCAAGAATGGAGTGAGTTTCATTTTTGTGAGCAAGAAAGTGAACCCAAGTAAATCTAGAGTAGTCATCAACAATAACAAGTACATAGAGTTTCCCGGCTAAGCTAGCCGTTCTCTCCGGACCGAAAAGATCCATATGAAGTAGTTCTAATGGTCTTGAAGAGGTAATGTCTTTCTTTCTCTTGAAAGAAGACTTAACTTGCTTACCTACTTGACATGCGCTACAAACTTTATATTTTGAAAATTTAGTCTTCGGGAGGCCTTTGACTAAATCATTTTTGGATAAAAGATGAATGAGGTCCATACTAGCATGTCCTAAACGTCTATGCCATAACCAACTATTTTCACTAGATGTGACAAAACATTTAACATCTTGTTCATGCAATTCACATAGCAACATAGTATACAAGTTTCCATTTCGTTTAGCATTGAATAATTGCTTCCCATCTTTCTCAACTACGCATGCATTTGACCTAAAAATAACATCATAGCCTTTGTCACATAATTGACTAATACTAAACAAGTTGTGCTTCAAACCATCAACTAATAAAACATTATCTATAGAGAGAGATGAAGATATACCGATGGAGCCAATTCCAATGATTTTGCCTTTCGAATTGTCCCCGAAAGTAACATTTCCTCCTTCATAGGATTTAAGAGAGTTGAACATTGATTTGTCTCCCGTCATATGCCTTGAGCATCCGCTATCAAGGAACCATTTATCCTTTGAAGCGGACTTCAAACATATCTACAAAAGTGATTGAAGTTCATTGGTACCCAATTTTACTTTGGGTCCACTAAGGTTAGAAAAAGATGCAATAGTTCCTTTTGGAACCCAAAACGTTTTAGTTACAATATTTTCTTTTGTTTGTAGATATGCAATGGTTCATTTTGGAACCCAAAACATTTGTGATGCAACTTTGTTTTTCCTTAGAAAGCATGCATTTGCCTTATGACCATTTTTCTTGCAATAATAACAACTAACATAGTTGTGATCAATTGAGGTTGAGTGAGATGATTGTTTTGAAAAAGTATGCCTTAAAGATTTTCTCTTTTTCAATAGAAGTGCATCTTTGTCAAATGCATCATACCCTAAGCCACTTTTGTCAAATGATCTTCTTTGTCTTCCTAACATGATGCTTAGGTTTTCTTTTCCCTTTGTAAATTTTGCCAAAATGTTAATTTGATCATCAATGGTCTTTTTCAAGGAAACATTTTCTTTCTCTAATTCAATATTCTTATCATCCGTTACACTTGATGCAATGGAACAAGTAGAGCTACATGATGATTTTATTTTCTTGAGTTTTATGTGTTTATTTGCTAACTTTTCAAACTCTTCATGCAACTCTTCAAATGCATCTTGTAGTTCATTATAAGAGTTAAGAATTTCTTCATATGATAATTTAGACATATCTAAAGTATGAGAGTTTAGATATACCTCATCTTCCTTTGCCATAAGACAAATGTTTGCCATTTCCTCGCCATTTTCTTCTTCCTCTGATTCACATGAGTCATAATCGTCCCATGTAGCATTCATAGCCATCTTATTTGACATTTTCTCGTTTTCCTTTTTGAGCTTGAAACAATCGGACTTATAGTGCCCCGGCTTCCCACAGTTGAAGCATGTTGGAGGCTCCCTCTTGCTAGGTTCGCCTCTTTGTTCTTTCCGCCTTATGAATCTCCCACCATTGGCTTTCTTTCTTTGAAGAAATTTCTTGAATTTTTGGGTAATTAATGCAATGTCTTCATCTACTTCTTCTTCAATTTGTTCATTGACTTCATTTTTGGTGGAGGCTTGTAAAGCGATACCTTTTCTAGGCTTGGAGTCTTCCTCTCGAGATTTGAGAGTGATTTCCCAAGTGAGAAGGGATCCGAAAATCTCGTCAATGCTCATGATATTGAGATCGTGAGCTTCTTTGATTGCCATTACCTTTGCGTCCCATTTGACCGGAAGGCTTCTAAGGACTTTGCGTGAGGCATCGGATCTAGGAATAATTCTACCTAGATGCTTTAGTCCATTCAAAATATTAGTAAAACGAGACATCATTGAATTTATACTTTCATCATCCTTCATGGTAAATAATTCATATTCATGCATGAGTATATCAATTTTTGATTCTCTCACTTGAGAGGTTCCTTCATAGGTTATTTCAAGCTTATCCCACATTTCTTTTGCCGTAGTACACGTGGAGACACGATTAAATTCATTTGGGCTTAAAGCACAATTTAGGTTGACCTTGGCTTTAGCATTAAATGACATAAGCCTACGTTCATCATTATCCCATTCATTTGGCAATTTAGGAATTGTTTTACCATCAACAACTTTGGTTATAACAAAAGGTCCATCAACAATGACTTGCCAAATTTGGTAGTCAATAGCTTGAAGGAAATCAATCATCCTAGTTTTCCAATAGCTATAGTTTGATCCATCAAACCAAGGGGGCCTATTGTTTGATTGTCCTTCAACATGAGTGACTAAGTTAGAGGCCATGATCGTTCTCTAAGACGGTTAAGTCTAAAACAAGTAGATATTAGGCTCTGATACCAATTGTTAGTCACTAAATAACCCTAGAGGGGGGGTGAATAGGGTTTTAAAAGTTATTTCTAAATCTTTTCGATAATAGATCAAGCTATACAAATTAATCAATTCCTTTAATAGATAATTTTCAATTTAATTAATCTAATTATCCCAAGATCAATTATAGCATACAAAATATTGAAACAAATATTGCATGCAAAATATTAAAGTAAAGAGATAGAGATAGAGAAATTGACACCGCGATTTTTCGAGGTTCGGTAACTCCTAGTCCTCGGCTCAAGAACCCCTTCTTGAGACTTTTCTCGATCCTTTCACTATGGCTCTTCCTTCACAGGTGGAATAGCAAACCTTTACACACGAGCTAACAAGCCCGTCACACAAGTAAGAGGACAAACCCCTCTTCAAGATCAATGAGCTTCACTCACTCAATGATCACAATCCTTTTATAACACAAGGAATCACTCAAGAACTAAACACTCAAAAACCCTAAGGTTTTTATGGAGGATGAAATAATATAAGCTCAAGTGTTCTTTTAGTGATTTACCAAAGAAGAATAAACTCTAGATGAATATTCTCTAATGAATGGTTTCAATAAATATGCTCAAGAGAATAGACACAGACTCAAATCTAGAGTTTCAAAACTTGTAGTATATGAGTTGGAAATCAAGCTTTACAAATCTTGCTTTGAATGGTTTTTCTAGAAAAGTTATGAGAGAAGAAGATGGTGAATATTTAGGCTTTTCTCACACTAGGCTTTCTT
The DNA here is from genome assembly GCA_963922005.1 of Cornus suecica. NCBI lineage: Eukaryota > Viridiplantae > Streptophyta > Magnoliopsida > Cornales > Cornaceae > Cornus > Cornus suecica. The sequence goes on along the minus strand of OY998239.1, from coordinate 86,400,976 downwards.
GGTTTTTCACTCTATTATCTCATTCTATATATATGAAAATATTAGGGTTTTAGGAATGAGAGAATAAAACTTTTGGGACACAAATCAAACATCAGGTTATGGGCAAGAATATGCCTGACATAACCGTTTGATTGCATCAAGAGTCGACTTCCCATTTGTCGAGAGTCGACTGCCCAATAAGAGTTTTGAATGTGATAACCTTCGTCCTCAAGAAGTCGACTTCCAACACATGGAGAGTCGGCTTCCCAACCTCGAGAGTAGGCTTCCAGACTTTGAGAGTCGGCTGCCCAAAGAGTGTTTAAACAGGTTATCTTTCGTCTTGAAGAAGTCGACTTCCAACATATGGAGAGTCGGCTTCCCAGACTTTGAGAGTAGGCTTCCAGACTTTGAGAGTCGGCTGCCCAAAGAGTGTTTAAACAGGTTTTCTTTCGACTTGAAGAAGTCGACTTCCAACATATGGAGAGTCGGCTTCCCAGACTTTGAGAGTCGACTTCCATAACTCGAGAGTCGACTTCCGAAGGATGGTTTAAAACATGATTTCTTTCGTCTTAAAGGAGTCGACTTCCAACATATGGAGAGTCGGCTTCCCTGTCCTGAGAGTCAACTTCCCTACCTCGAGAGTCGACTTCCGAAGGATGGTTCATAAGCTTAATACCTTCGACTTGAAGCAGTCGACTTCTTTTGTGTGAGAGTCGACTTCCGAACAAGACAGATGAATTTTCCCTAAACTGATTAAGGTTCATTTTAAGTTCGGTTAACACTTGAGCTTATAGTATTTTATCAACACATAAAATACCTCATTACAATTGATCGCACCCCGACCTATCTACCCCGAGTCTTGAGTCTTCAAATTGTCTTTTGTTGATCATTTTGACATTTCTCGATTTTGCACTTCAATTCTAATTTTTCTTTTTGCTTTTGTATTCACACTTTCTTTTCCAAAGCTGGTTTTTCCTGTTCTAGCTGAAATACATAACTCAATAATTATTAGTACCAAACACTCTCAAATGATTTGTTATCATCAAAATAAGATTTGTTGTTTGAAATAAATTTCAAAGCCAACAACCTCCTTCTGTCTCTTTTACATTTCTTAACGTTATATCCGATAGTGACGATACCCGGTCGGTAGAGGAAGTAGCTTTACCTTCTGCCTCAGGTACCGATTCTACTAGTAGTGACACTCCCCAGCCTGTTTCTAAAGGAACCAGAAAGACCACTCTCAAAAGTACTAACCTTCCGGGTTCCTCAGCGACCGGTCCTGTGAAATCCAAACCTTCTGAACCATTCGTAGTGGCCCCACTTAAGAGGACCCGACCTGAAGTGGACGTCAAACACCTTCGGGTTGAGACCCATGTTCCCCAGGACGTTGATGTGTCCCCCTATCCTGGTTACCTAGACTTTACCCAGAGCCAGGGCCTAGCCCCCGGTAGCATTCTGCTATCGGCATCTCATCTGAGGGTTCTAAGGTTTCCTCTTCATCCTTTTTTTCACTATGTATTTTTCATGCTGGGGTTGCACCCTCTTCAACTGAACCCGAACAGCATTAGGATCATATCCATGCTACTGTTGTACAATAGGGATATGGATCTGAACTTAGGGCTGACCGACCTCCTCCTTTGTTATTTTTTCCAAAATGCCAGAGCGAGTAGAGGTAGATACAACCTTTTCCCCTTTCACGGCCGCAGCATCTGTACCGATACTGAAAAATCGGACAAGGGATGGAAAGAACGAATGGTAGTAGTGAGTGGCAAGTGGTCGTACCCTTTTTCTCGTACTTTCCCGATCCCCAACAAGTTCGGTCCCATTCGCCTGCCTGTCTACTGCCCCCTTCATAAGGCTTCTTGCCTCTGTAACCATTGTGACCTTCACCGGGGGGACTACGCCTTCAAATTTTTAGGTTATGAGGACAAGGACCTTCCCCTTACCTTTATAAAACAGCTGATAGGTCTCTTGAAAACTCATGTTTGGGGCAAGACCCGATCGGCTACTGACCTGCTGACCCTGGATAATCTTAAATCGATCTCTAACTTGGGCGCTGGTGTTGACAGGATGGACTTGCCTGATAAACCTATGTCCGCCAGAATCCCTCAAGTTCCCGAAGGGATTACGCTTGTTGATGCTGTGCCGTTGTCAACAGCACCGCCTTCGACTTCGGTGCCTCCACCTGTTCAGAACCCACCAGCGCCACTAGCGCAGAACCTATCGGTTCCTCCTCCGCCTCCTGTCAATGCTCCGACTGTGAGGACCCGATCCAGTACAACTGGTGGAGTGGGTACTAAAAGGGCCAGGGCACAAGCCGAGAATGCTTCTTCAAGCAAAGCTCCTGCTGCCCCTGAATCATCCCAAGCTCTGATCCCTTGGGAGCCTAAGTTTCTGCTGCCAGATGGAACTCCAGTTTGTGCTGATCAAATCACTTTTAACCATCCGGAAGCTCTTCGGGCTATGGCCAAAGGGATCTGGACACCAGTTGATAGGGCGGCTCAGTCAAAAATCACCAGGACTGATCTGGCTAAGAAGACTTCGATAATGGTTACGGAGGTAAAAGACTTCAATCATCAGTTTGTGTTTTCTATTTTGTTTGTTGACCGCTATTTGTGTAATAATCCAATTTTTATTGTGCAGCTTCTCTACGGCGGGCATTTGACCCCTGAGGCTTGGTTTCATCCTCTGGTTTGTTCAAATCAGGTTTGAACTCAAACACTTAGGAAATTTTAGCAAATTGTGAAGCCTTCGGGCATTTGGCCCCTGAGGCTTGGTTTCATCCTCTGGTTTGTTCAAATCAGGTTTGAACTCAAACACTTAGGAAATTTTAGCAAATTGTGAAGCCTTCGGGCATTTGGCCCCTGAGGCTTGGTTTCATCCTCTGGTTTGTTCAAATCAGGTTTGAACTCAAACACTTAGGAAATTTTAGCAAATTGTGAAGCCTTCGGGCATTTGGCCCCTGAGGCTTGGTTTCATCCTCTGGTTTGTTCAAATCAGGTTCGAACTCAAACACTCAGGAAATTTTATAATCCTAGAGCCTTGCACAAAAGTATAATTTATTTTTATTGAAAGGAATTTGAAAATCATGAAGCAGAGGTACCGATATCGGGCACAGATGCTTCGTAACAAAGGCGTCATAAAAAGACACAGTTTTATTTCTTAACAAGAAAAGCAACTATCTAAGGATAATACCTCTTTAACCGATAAGCATTCTGAGAGTTGGACTCGAGGCGGCCTGTTTCGTTCTTTCGAACCCGATAAGCACCGCGTCCGATAACCTCAACCACTGTGTAAGGTCCTTCCCATGTCTCTCGTAATTTGCCTACAATACCAATCTTCCTTCTGAGCACCATATCGCCTACTTGGAATTCTCTTCTTTTGACTTTCTGATTGAAACGTGCTCTGACCTGCTGCTGATAGGAAGCCAGTCTTATCCCGGCGGCTTCCCGTTTTTCTTCCAGGAGATCTAGATCGTGGGCTAAGTGCTGATTGTTTGGACCTTCTTCCCAGGCTTGACTCCTTAAAGTAGGTACTTTTAGCTCGGTCGGGATAACTGCTTCGGCCCCATAAGCCATGGCGAAAGGGGTTTCTCCAGTTGGCTGTCTCGGAGTAGTCCAATAGGACCACAACACCTCTGGCAATTTCTCCAACCAAGCCCCTTTTGCGTCTTCAAGTTTTTTCTCAGTGTGTCAAAAATTGTTCTATTCGTCCTTTCGGCTTGCCCATTTCCCTGCGGGTAGCCGACGGAAGAAGTGTTTTGATTGATCTCATGCTTTGATAAGAATGCTTGAACCCTTCTGTTGTCCAGGTTGGTGCCATTGTCCATCATTATGGTTCAGGGTAGGCCGAACCTACAGATGATGTGGCTCCAGATGAATTTTATAACATGGCTGCCTGTTATGATGGGGTATGCCTCCGCTTCCACCCATTTGGTAAAATAATCGGTGGCCAGGAGAACATGTGTGGTACATCGTATTGCCTGAGGGAGAGGACCTACGATGTCCATGCCCCATCGGGCGAAAGGGTGAGGAACAATAGTTGGGTTTAAGAACTCCGGCGGTGGGTGAATGGCATCTCCATGAAACTGACATTTTTTGCAGTGTCTGACATAAATTTCAGCGTCCCTTGCCAAGTAGGGCCAGAAATACCCCTGGGTGAGGATTTTATGAGCCAGGGACCTTCCTCCAGAGTGATTGCCACAAGCTCCTTCATGGATCTCTTCCATGACTGCCGATGCCTCTGAGGGGGTCAGACATCTCAAGTATGGTCCGGAAAAAGACTTTCGGTATAGTTGGCCGTTGTATAGGGCATATCTGGTTGCCTTCATTCTTATCTTCCGGGCTTCTGATTTTGATTCAGGCAATGTACCAAATCTCAGATAATCTACTATCGGATCCATCCAACTTGGTTCACATGGGATAACCATTACTTCTTCGGGGGGTTCCAAGCTGGATCGGGCAATGAAGTCCATTGGTACAGTGCGAGTCATACTTTCTTTTGTGGCGGAGGCTTGGTTAGCCAGATGATCTGCTGCAGAATTATCCCCTCTGGGAATCTGTTCAAAGTTTATTTGCTGGAACTCTTCAGCCTCTCTTAGAACTAGATTCTTGTAGGATTCCATGTTCGGCTCTCGGGTTTCATACTCCCCATGTAACTGTCGCACGACTAGCTGGGAGTCACTTCGCACCTCTGCTTTCTGGACCTGAAGGCTTCGGGCTAACCGAATTCCTGGAAGGATGGCTTCATACTCCGCTTCGTTGTTAGAAGCTGGAAATTCCAGTCTAACGGATTGTTGGATTTTGGTACCATCCGGTGTTACGAGTACTACCCCGACCCCTGCTCCGTTGATGTTGGATGATCCGTCTACGAACACGAACCATAATCCAGGTTCACCTTCTTCTGTGGAGTCAGCAGTTTCTATTTCTAACAGGAAATCAACTACTGCTTGTCCTTTGATGGCCGTTCGGGGGACATAGGTTATGTCAAAAATTCCCAGTTCAATCGCCCATTTTGATATTCTCCCAGATAACTCAGGTTTCGCCATTATGGATCTGATCGGAGTTACAGTAGGTACTATGATCGGGTGTGCTTCAAAATAATGTCGTAGACGTCGCTTAGCATTGATCAACGATAGTACCAGCTTCTCCTGCTTTGAATAACGGGTTTCTGCATCAGCAAGGGATTTGCTGGTGTAGAAAACTGGTGTCTGGTATCCTTTGCCCTCCTTAACCAGGGCGGCGCTGGTAGATGTTACTGAAATGGCCAAATACAGGTGCAGCGGCTCATCGGCTTCGGGGGTTGCCAGAATCGGGGGCTTTGCCATGTAAATTTTGAGTTTGTGTAGGGCCTCCGCTTGCTCTGGCCCCCAGACTTCTCCTTGTGCCGCTTTTATTGCCTGAAAGAACGGCCTACACCGATCGGTTAGCCGAGAGATGAAACGACTTAGGGCTGCTATTATGCCGGTTAGCACCTGGATCTCTTTCCGGGACTTTGGCTCAGCTGTTTCTACGAGAGCTTTGACTTGCGCAGGGCTAGCTTGTATTCCCGTCCGATCAACTATGTGTCCCAAAAACTGGCCTGAGGATACTCCGAAGGAACATTTGGCTGGATTGAGCTTCATATTGTACTTCCGGAGGGTATTGAATACCTGCTGTAGGTTGGCTAGATGGTCTCCTTTTACCTTGCTTTTGACCATTGTGTCATCGATGTAGGCTTCGATGGTGGATCCGATCATCCCTTGGAACACCCCTTCTGACCAACCTCTGATAGGTAGCTCCTGCATTCTTTAGTCCGAAAGGCATAACTGTATAACAAAATGTACCTGACTCAGTGATGAAGGTAGTCTTTTCTTGGTCCTCCGGATCCATTCGGACTTGGTTATAGCCAGAGTATGCGTCCAGAAAACTCAGGCGTTCGAATCTTGCGGTGGCATCTACCATCTGGTCGATCTTTGGTAAAGGGAAACAGTCTTTTGGGCATGCTTTATTCAGATCAGTGAAGTCAACACATACCCTCCACTTGCCGTTTTTCTTCTGGACCACCACCACGTTTGCCAACCAGGAAGGATACTGAACCTCCTTAATGAATCCTGCTTGCAGAAGCCGATCGACTTCTTCAGCTATGATCTGATTTCGATGGGCCCCCATTCGTCTCTGTTTCTTTCTAATGGGCTTTGCGCTGGGATCCACATTGAGAGAATGCAGGGCTATTGATGGATCAATACTGGTCATGTCCATATGGCTCCACGCAAATATGTCAGCATTGGATTGGAGAAGGGATTCCATTTCCTCTTTTTCCTGTGGATTGAGGCCTGAACCAACATAGGTAAATCTTTCAGGGCGATCGTGACAAATTTGAACTTCCAGTAGTGGTTCAAATGCTACCGGTGATCCCGATCCGCCCTCCTGTAATTGCTATTTGGTATCAAGTACTGTCTTGGACTGCGACTTTTGTTCCGGTTCCGTACTCCTTTTTAGACTTTTCATCGTGACTGCGTAACACTCCTTTGCAGCTACCTGATCTCCCCTGATATCGATTACGTCAACTCCGTTCGGGTCGATACACCGCATGACCTGATGCATGGTAGAAGGGACTCCGTGCATTCGATGGATCCATCCTCTTCCCATGAGGAGATTATAGGAAGGTTTGACATCCACCACCACGAAAGTCTCTCGGAGTGTGCGCCTTGCTGCCGTCACTGGTAGCTGGATTTCCCCTATCGGTTCCACTCTCTTTCCATCGAATCCTGCTATCGGGCTTCTGGATGGGACTATTTCCTGGGGGCTGCTTTCCAATTTCTCAAAGGTCCATTTGGTGATAATGTTGGCGCTGCTTCCTGGATCGACCATTACCCTCTTGATCAGGCAGTTGGAGACCATGAGGGAGATAACCAGGGGGTCGTCATGAGGTGTCTGAATATTCTGCATATCTGCATAGGTGAAAATAATCCGGGCATCCTCCTTCGGGCTTCGAAACTTGGTGACTTCTCCAACCCTTCGTAACTTCTGGGCTTGCCGCATCTGTGATCTACGAGTTTCTTCCGCTTCTGACCGACTGGGCCCTCTATGGACCATGTGAATGACCCGCACGGGTTGTCCCAAAGCCCCCTTGGTAGGGGCATGCGTCGCTTGATCTGATCGGGCTCCTTCCTTGGCAACATACTCGGTCAATTCTCCTTTGGCAATCATGGCTTCCACCTGTCTCCTGAGGCTTCTGCACTCATTAGCGTGGTGCCCGTATTCGCCATGGAAGGCGCAGTGCCTCGACATATCCCTTTGGTCCATCGGCTGTCTGATGGGAGGTGGTGAACGGTAGATTCCTTTGCTCTTTGTTTCCTGGTACAACTTTGCCAAGGTTACTTTTAAGGGGGTGACATTCTCCTCAAACCTTGGTCGTTTCTCTGGGGCCGGGGAAGGAGTAAGAGGTGCGCTCGGTCTCTTCCGGTCTGGTGCCCGATCCTTTATCCTGGAAGGTTCGGACGCTCTGGCCTTTACTGTTGCAAAGGCGGTCATTCTTTGTCGTATGGCCAACTCTTCTTCTATTCGGAGGTGCCCCTGTGCCCTAGAGTTGAGCTCTCCAATATCGGCCGGCGGCCTTTTGACTAGGGACTGATGGAACTTGGTTCCCGGGATCAGGGCCATTCTGAAGGCTTCGACGGCTGAATGTTGATCGCAGTTGTCAATGGAAGACATCTCCACATTGAACCGTGAGACAAAACTTTTCAGGGATTTGCCCTTTTCTTGGATCATGGTGAACAGGCTGGAGATAGTCTTCTTCTGCGTTTTATTGCCAAAGTACTGTGCGATAAATAACTCACATAGTCTGAGCCAACTACCGATCGATCGGGGCGGTTGCTTTCTGAACCACAGGAGGGCTGCTTCGGTCAGGCTGGTGGGGAAAACTTTGCAGAGTAAGGCCTCGTTTTCGTTGTAAACAATCATCTTGGTATGGATGTGATAGATGTGTTCGATTGGATCTTTTGTACCATCGAACAGGGTGAACTTCGGTAATCTGAACCTTTCCGGATAGGGCATGCTGGTGATCGAGACGGTGAATGGTGTCTGAACGGCGTCTATAGATGCCTCGGATGCCAGGTCGATTGGGGTTTGTACTTTCAGGTCCCTAAGCACGTCTCGCTGGAATCTTGACATGATTTCTTCCAGTTTTTTCATGGTCAGGACCTCCTCGGGGTTGTGTACCCCAAGAACCTGTAAGGATGACTCGGCCTGTTCTTCATGACCGTCGTGGGCTCTAGCGGGTAGGTCTTCTTTGTCTGTCTGGCGGCCCACGGATCGTTCATGCTGGTCGGATTGTTCGTCATCATGGGTCTCCTGTAGGTTCTGCAGTTGAGCCAGTTTTGCTGCCAGTTCGGCGTTCTGTCTTTCTAACTCGGCGGTTCTTTCCTCAAGGGCTCTTCTGATCGGATCTTCTGGTTGTTGGCCTCCGTTTGGAGGCAAATCGGTCTGTTGTGATCGTGTAATCGCCATTGGTGGTATGAATCTTAGCTTTTTGTAGAGGGTGGGAAGCTTATTGAAAAACAAACTTCAATAATAGGGTTTCCCACAGACAGCGCCAATTGTGTAAATGCAGAAAAGTTACACAATAGATATTTGGTTAAAACTTGGATCCTTTCTCATTAATCAAAGTCCTCTATTTATACAAGTTTGCGATAAATGGGTCAAGCCCATGTACCCAGGTTTATCAACCCCTTAAATCAAGGGATTTGATAAACCCTAACCTTATTTGGACTCTTCATACTATAATTGGATTACTTCTTGCCTTGTGGACCACATTTTAGCTTCTAGAAATTTCCATGGGCCCATTGTTGTTTTTCGGCCTGCTTGTCTTCAGCCCATCCGCCTTCCGGCCCATCGGTCCCTGGCCCATCCGTCGTTGGCCCATCAGTCCAGTGGCCCATCTATAATTGGGCCAAATATTTCAACCATTACAATAAGATTACAAAAATACCCTCCAAAATTCTAATTCATTCCATTTAAATCTCAATTAAACTCTAATTCCTTTTATTTATCACAAACCCACTTTCTCTCACTCATTTATTCAAAAACTCTAATTCCTTCCATTTACAACAAACTCACTTTCAATATAAATTCCAATTTTAACTCAATTCAACTTTAATTCATTCCATTTATTACAAACCCTCTTTCAATTTAAATCTCAATTTCAAACCAATTCAACCACAATTTCTTCCATTTATCACAAACCCAATTTTAATTTAAATAAAAAAATTACAGATAAAAGTCCTAGTATATTGGGTCATTTTAGAATAAATAAAGAGAATAATTACAATCAAGTCTCCTGCTTTTATTCGGTAGGCTAATCGAATTCTAGAAAATACAGATTTTATTATTTTATTTATGGGCTAATTTCATTTACACCCCTAAACTATGTCTATACATCAATCACACCCCTCAATTATGCAAAACATCAGTCAGACCCCTAATTAATAAATTTGGCATCATTTGTACCTCCTGACCACTTTTGGGACTAAAATGCCCTTACCCAAACACCCACTATCTCTATTCCTAAAAATATATATAAAATTCGAAATATATATATATATATATATATATATATATATATAATTCAAAAATAATATATAAAATTCAAAAAATATATAAAATTTGAAAAATATATATATAATTCGAAAACAATATATAAAATTCGAAAACAATATATACAATTCGAAATATATATATATAATTTGAAATATATATATATAATTTGAAAAATATATGTAAATTTTGAAATATATATATAAAATCCGAAAACAATATATAAAGTTCGAAAAATATATAAATTTCAAAAAAAATATATAGAATTCAAAAAATATATATAATTAGAAAAATATATAGAAAATTAGAAATATATATATATAATTCGAAAACAATATATAAATTTTGAAAAAAATATATAAAATTCAAAATATATATCTAAAATTCGAAAATAATATATAAAATTCGAAAGCAATATATAATGGAATCCATGGAATGAAGGGTACCATTTAATTTTTCAACCCCTGTATAGGTGACATGATTTTCCACATAAAATATAGTCAATTAGAGGTTTTGGGAGGAACTTTCACAGACTAAAAAACTGAGATCTCAATGGGGGCTGACATTCTCATTCTTAATATAACAATACACACATATATGGTGAATGAAGAACACATCCAACCATATCATAACATCATATGTGGTTCTCAATTCATGGCCACTAAAAATAAGGATTCACAAAAATAGAGGCATTTTTTTTTAATTTTATATATTGTTTTTGAATTATATATATATTTTGAATTTTATATATTGTTTTCGAATTTTATATATTATTTTCGAATTATATATATATTTCAAAAAATTTATATATTTTTTTGAATTTTATATATCATTTTCGAATTATATATATATATTTCGAATTTTATATATCATTTTCGAATTATATATATATTTTGAATTTTATATATCATTTTCGAATTTTATATATATTTTTCGAATTTTATATATTGTTTTCGAATTTTATATATTATTTTTGAATTTTATATAATTTTTTCAAATTATATATATTATTTTTGAATTTTATATATATATTTGGGAATAGGGATAGTGGGTGTTTGGGTAAGGGCACTTTAGTCCCAAAAATGATCAAATGTGCAAATGATGTCAACTTTCTTAATTAAAGTGTCTGACTGATGTTTTGCATAGTTGGGGTGCGATTGATGTATAGATATAGTTTAGGGTGTAAATGAAATTAGCCCCTTTATTTATTGTTAAGATTTAATTGTTTTATTTAACTTTTATTGCATGAAAAAGATGAATCAGATAAATATGTCAATGTAGGCGAGGTGGACCCACTCAATTAACCGAGCAGAATCCACCTCACGCGGATTCTCTCTTTTGAAGGGAGAGGGGAATTAGAGCACACATCCCATGAACGCCCCAACTAAAATGACGCCAATTGAAGCAGCCATGTAATTTCCTCTCTTCCCTCTCTGTGTGTGTATACATATACATATACGTATATAACTAAATAAAAACACATTACACACGCGCTACCTTTCGTTGCCTTTCCATATATATATACATTATACATATATATATATATATATATCTATATAGATGTATCTCCGAACCAGTCAACTCACCATATACTCCTCCGACGTCTAAGTGAATCCAACGCGTTTCTCTCTCGCCCCTGTCATTTCTGGATCTCTCTCAATTCACTCCTCAAACTCGCCCCTATTCAATTCAATCCTCTTCCGGTTTGAATTTTCCAGGTATTGTTTTCTCATTTTCATCAATTTTCTCGAGAATTTGTTGTTTTGGTACCGAATTACCTGCATACGCAATGCTCTGATCTCCAATTGCTCCTAATGAGTTCTTTTCCAATATATTGATATGTATGTGTATATGCAAGACACGAATACCAGTCCTCTGTGTGTGTATATATATATGTATATGCATCTGTGTGTATATATATATACACACACACACATATATATATAATGTGTCCTGATTATTTGTTAAGAGATGATTCATGACAATATGAGGATTTTTTATTGTAGCTTCAAGAATACTGTGTTTGGTGCTCTATTATTTTGCGGATTATGATACATTGCAAGCGTATTTATATCAAATTTATGCATTCTGTTTATAGTTAAATTACTAGATTCATTCAAAACTCATTTGCAATGCTAAGTTTGGGAGCACGAATTGGCAGCTTGAATTTAGATTTGAGAAAATTTTAGTTCAATGTTTAAACTTAAATTTTTTTTTTTAATTTTAATTTTAAGATGTTGATTTGGTGCTCCCAAACCTAACATTTCACGGAATGCAGACAGATAGATAGGATCTTCTTCTTGTTGAGGGACTTGTAATTGGAAATTATATCATATATGTGACATACTTTTGGACAGTGGCAAGGTTTGTAGGATTGGTCTTCTTTCTTCTTTGTGATTTGACCACGATGTTCCAATTTTATGCCCTCGAGATCAGTATTGCTTTCAATTTCCGATTCATTGTGCCGGAAGGTTTTATAATTTTAGTCCTATTGATTTATTCCAATCAAGTAACATTATGATGTTTTCTAAGAGCTCAAAAGCATCAAATTTAAAACAAGTATATGTTTCTATGCGGTTATGTGTAATTGGATTTTATATTTATGATCCTTTCAGTATAATGGTTATGTTCTAAATAGATAAAAATTTCATGGTGTCAACCAGAAATCTCAACTTCTTTCTCTTTATTATTATTATTTAGGGAAATATGAAATTATTCATTCAACAGCTTGGAAAGTGAAAAGGTCATTTTGTCACTATGATTGTGTAAATATTTTTCTCAAGTTTATTCTAGATTTAAACCTCGTTAACAACCTGAAAAACTAATGACCGAAGGCAATAGTCCACAGCTGAGTAATGGCAAGAGTCAACATATATATTAAGTAAACAGAATTGCAACGTATATGTGATCACTGTGATTTTGACATTGAAAATTGATGCGTCCATCTATCCACATGGTTTTTCCATATTTCATGTGGTTTCCAGATGCCTGCTGTGGGTTTGAAACTAATGATATTTAGTGTTATGGATGTGTTACAACATAATAGAGATCTCAGGTGGACTGTACTAGGTGGGTGTCAAGACTGACCATGAAGCCAAGGTCTATTTATACATTTACTAAAGTATATAGGAAGAGATGTGTAGATGACCCTGCGCCTGCGGACTTAGTTGTTTCGTTGTCTGGGTGACCCTGCGGACCAAGTACTGTAATTGAAGACCTCGAGATCACAGCACAGGTAAGATCTCAAGGTTGAGTTGAAATATTGAGTTGGAAGTGAAGTATTCTAGGTGAAGTCAGGGTGGAATCCCAAGGTGAGATGAGGACTCTACTTAAAACTGAATGAGTTGGAGAAAATACAATCTAGAGGTGCAGTTATTCTCTCTCTCTCTCTGTGTCTCGTCTATCCTTTGAACCTCTTCAACCTCTGTAGTGGAGTGTGTGGATGTTAGGTTGATGTGAGGGGAGAAGGGTGATTATGAAACATGTCTTGATGACAGTCATGTGAAAAATTGTCTCGTCTACATGAGAGATGTTTTGTATAAGTCATGGAATGGGTACAGTGCCTGGTAAAAATTGTCATATGCACATGTTGAAGTGAGTCCCCTGTCTAAATGCCACATGTTGTATGTTGCTTGATAGACAAATTCTGTTTGCTTCTTAAAGATTTAAATCTTCGATATGTATTTTAACCATCTAAATTTGATTAATTCTTGCAGTTGGAGCCAGTAATGGCAAGCACAAGCTCCGCTTCTGACAACATCCTACAGGATTTCTATATACCAAATTACATACTTATCCCTGATGCAAAGGCTGAGAATGTTCCTGATGTACCTGTGTGCCCGGTGCTAGTATTCAGCAACTCCAGAAGTGGTGGTCAGTTGGGTGGGGAACTTCTTGTTACATACCGTAGTCTACTTAACAAAAATCAGGTATTCTGACTCTGTGAAGTATGTTTAGACATGTGAAGGATATCGTCGCAGGATTTAGTTGAACTGGCACAAATGTGTATTACCACTTGCTGGCTGACATTTAGGGAATGAATTTTCAGGTTTTTGATTTGGGAGAAGAGGCTCCTGATGGTGTGCTACGCAGACTGTATCTCAATCTCGAAAAACTGAGGGTTAATGGTGATAAATTTGCTCCTAAATTGCAGGAGAGGCTGAGAATAATTGTGAGTTGATTACAGAACTGATTTTTCCTATATATGGCTTCGTAGTGTCACATAGTATTAGGGAAATTACCTTCATATCCAATTGTCATATATCATTTCTGACATGGACTCAGCTGATTAGGTAGCAGGTGGGGACGGCACAGCCGGCTGGCTTCTTGGAGTTGTTTCTGATCTCAAATTATCTCAGCCACCACCAATTGCTACAGTGCCCCTGGGAACTGGAAACAACCTCCCTTTCGCATTTGGTTGGGTAGGAAAAGTCCTATATCAGTGATAATGGTGGTTTAACTTGAAAGTGTTTTCATTAATGTGTGAATATGAAGTAGTAATTAACAATTTTCTTGCTTTGTAGGGGAAAAAAAATCCGGGAACAGATGCCAAGTCTGTTGAGTCATTCTTGGTCGAAGTTAAGAAAGCAAGAGAAATGAAGATAGACAGGTACCCAGTTTACATGGCCTCTCTTTTGAGTTAATAAACAAACATCAATGCTGAGTTGCTAGGATATGTCTGATTTTAGATAGGAGAGTAAAAAAAATTGTACCTTGATTAGCACTGCACACAAACGGGAGGTTAAAGCACTTTTTCTTTTTAAGACTTTGACATTCGATTCTAGAATGGTTTAAAATCTTATTTTGATACACAATTGCAGCATTGCTTCTATTTTTCTTCCTCTCAACTTGATTTTTATGTATCTTGTTCATTGCAATCCAGCTGGCACATTCTCATGAGGATGAAAGCCCCAAAGGAAGGGTCCTGTGATCCTATTGCTCCTCTTGAGCTACCACATTCTTTGCACGCATTTAATCGTGTTTCTCCTTCAGACGAACTCAACAGGGTAACCAGTCCATGATTAATTTTTATGTAATAGATTTTTCATGAAATATATCCATGATGCTAGTACTAAATCAGGAAAACATATCTTCTTTGGAGCAAATGTTAAAATGGTAAATGTGTTTTTAATCCTGAATCTGCATCTAGATACCTTCTCTTTGAAGTTGTTTGGTCTCCATCTTACTAGACCAGGTTATTTCTTTCGCCAATGACAATGGTTACTGAGAAGTGATGTTGTTTAAATGCCCAAGATTATTAGACCTTTAATTCTCTATTAGGTGCCTTGTATACGGACCTTCTACAATTCTGGCTTGTTTGAAAGGGTATTTTAGAGAAGGCAGTCAAGCAAATAGAATGGTTCATGTTATCAAAGTTTGACGCTCCATCTAGTTGACGTCAAAATTTTGTGGGCTTAGAATTGAGTAGCATGAAGGGATATCAGGATCTTTCGGTCATTTGTTTGCTATTGATGTGGATGGGTGTGGCATGAATATTAGCATGACTCAGAGTGGAGAGGTGGCCTTGAAGGAGTGATTCCAGGAGCTATGTGGGATTACACTTTATGTGTCAATGCAGAGTTCAATTCCTGGGAAAAGTCCTCTCTGGAACGGTTGATGACTTCAGTAGACATGCTTCATGAGTTTCGTGTAATTATTAGAACGTTGGAGGACACAATTAGATGGAAAATCAGGAAGACATTGATGAGAGACTCTTCTCATTGGGGTTATGATGATCGTGCTTAGCACAGTGATGGACATGTTGGAAGTTGGAGAGGCAGTTAGTGCCGTTACTTGGCCTATGGTGCATCTGGCTGGAGAATAATGGGAGAAATTTGGAATGGGTGGAGTAAACTGTTAGTAGATTGAAGCTGATAATGTTGTAAGATGTGCGTGTGTATATACATTGGGTTTCTGAATTTTTCTTTATCTAGAGATATTTTTCATATATCTCTGGAGACATGATTGCTTCTTCATGTGCATGGCCCTTCGTCAGGCTCTAGAGGATTTATGTTAATAATCCATGAATGATTAAGATGTATTGGAGTAGTCATTCTTACAGCAGGTGGATTTTGATCCTGATAGATGATAGAAACATATGTATATATTATTAGCAATTCAAATGACATAATTAGAATTTTCATTTGTTTGAATTGGTCTCTTATTGTGAGATTGTTCCTCTTTAAATAGATTCTTCATGCCTCCATAATCTTACAAGCATATGTTTGAATGCTTCTCAGGAAGGCTGCCACACATTTCGCGGGGGATTCTGGAATTACTTCAGCATGGGTAAGTGTATTCTATTTTCACCTTGGCAAGAAACTCAAATACCCACTATGCCTCTAGAGGACTCGAACCCTCTTCCTTCCATTTTAGAAGGGGATGAAAGTACTGATTTTCACTACATCTATACGGCAAAAGCTTATATTTAATTTAGAGATAAAACACCGTGTAATGAAAAAATGCTACCAACTCCTTGAATATTTCTAATTAGGTCCACTGAGAGCACAATTCATTCACTATATTTTATATTTTTATTATTATTATTTTGAATGAGATTCCTCCATATTGACAGTATAATCGGTTTTAGATGATTTTTTCTATTGTTTTTTTTCCCTTTTTGTTTTCCGAAGGGGTAAGTATTTTGTTGTTGAGGAGATAGAAATATGAAGATATTTTTTTAAAGCAACCATTATATTCAAACCTGCAGCTGTATAAAGGAAATCTGATAATTCGATTTTGGGTAAATGAATATGAAAGTATAAATTTAAAAACCTTTTGTGTCCTTTGAGTACTTTAGTTGACTTTCCAGTTCATAAGTTGTGTTGCACAAATAAGGAAAAGTAGCTCTTTGTTAATTAAATATTGGTTAGTCTTCATCATAATTTCACTCATTACCTTGTAACACGTTGCGCACTCTGAGCAACTAGGATAGTATTTTCTATCATATCTTTCCAGTATTATCGACAATGGTTCCTTTCAATTACAGGAATGGATGCTCAGGTATCTTATGCATTTCATTCTGAGCGAAAGTTGCATCCTGAAAAATTTAAGAACCAGTTGGTTAATCAGGTACTTTTTATTTCATGCACTAAGTGGTAAAATGTTTTTCTTTTCGTTTTTGGCTTTTTTTAAAGGTAATTGTGCTAAGATGTTGTGGAATGCTAAGTGTGCCTTTCATCATATCAATTTCTTCAGTTTAGGGGCTTCAGTTTAGTCAAATTGATATGAGCCTCAGCCAACTTAATTACATTAGTATATAATTTCTATAACCAGTTCCTTATCTTGGTTTGTCGTACTTGGGATCCAACAAGTTATACTGCTTGATTGGTTCAGCAGAAGATATTTTTGAATACAAGTTAGTATGCTAGGAGTTTATCTGACAATTATCCCACAAGAATAGATGACACATGGCGGAAACACAAAATGGCATAGAGGCTAAGTGTGCAAAATGTAAAAGAAAACAATGAGGTGTTGCACCTTCCTCTAAGTAATCAATATGAATCAACGTCAATGGAAAATCAAATTAGTCACAACTATAAGTACATATAGATTAGTATCTTACTGTGACATTTTAGGTGATCCTCTTGACATTTATATCGAAAGGCAAGTGTCTTGACACCAATGCATATCCCTAAGACCCGGTGTGTCTATCAGGCTGATTCTATTATATGTTCCCCTTTTTTACTATTTATGTAGTTATCCAGCCTTCATCATCGACAATTAATTTTGCCAAACTCACATATGTTTGTATTGCTTTGGAAAGCACATTATTCTGGATAAATATGATCATATGAAATTGGTCATGTGCATATTCTATATTCTCAAGTCCTTGCTGTGAAAGATGCTACTTATTGCTTTTGTGTTTCTCAGACTACTTATGCAAAGCTTGGATGCACACAAGGATGGTTTGCTGCTTCTCTTTTTCATCATCCTTCAAAGTGAGTAAAAAGGAATTGCTTGTTATGTGCAGATTTCTTTTTTCTCTTTTCTAGGGGTGAAGAGAGTATTTGTCCGTCACTGCTAGATGGAAATGTGGTTTGAAGTACATTGTAGGAAAATAGTCGTCCGTATCAATTTTTACACAATCTGATATCATGATTATCTTGGACCTAGTTGCAAATTTTATCTAGATTTGTTCGATATTGTTTTGTTAAACGTCAACATTTATTCTACTAAACCAACGTTTTCTGTTGCTCGAATACTCCCTCTAAACTTCCACTTCCACTCAACTGAAGTGTATACCAACCGTTTTTGAAAGTTCATTTATAATAGGTCTCAACTGAAACCTAATCCAGATCCTCCAAAGAAATTTCAGTTTGTTATGGCAGTTATGCACAATGTGATTGGTTTTTGTGGTTCTAATGCATCTCAAGAATATTATCCTACTCTGCAATGTTGACCACATAAATAGATTCTGAAAGTATTTTATTTCAATGCAGGAATATAGCTCAACTTGCAAAGGTTAGGGTCATGAAAAAAGATGGTCAATGGAAAGAACTTCAGATATCTCCCAGGTCAATTGATTGCCCTTCGAGTAATTTTCTTGCTGATCAATCCTGTTTAAAGTTTATCATTGTTGTTCCTGTGTTATTTTGTCATGTGTACCAGAACAGTGACACATAGAACTATGTTTAGCTGGCGATCTTGGATCATTTTCATCATTATAATGCTTCTATAAATATCAAACACAAACACAGGCTTTTCCCTATTACTTTGGGTGATTCTTCTATACAATATTCACCAAATAAAGAGCACTGCCTCTGCAAACACCCGTTTCTGTATGTCATGTTTGTAGCTTTTTCCCTTTCAAAAAGTTTGACTCAGTTTGACAGAAATCCTGAAGATATATGTTCTAGCAAATGCTAAGGATTCCCCTTTCCGTAAGCAATGCAGTACAAGTCTACAACCACAAACTGTATAAGATAAGAATGGACTTGGTAGTTAATTCCGATAAGCCACATTAGCATCTAGACATGGTTATTACTTGGAAATAGGCAATTGTTCCTGCACTTTTTGAATCAGTTCAGCTTCTTGTGTTCCTTATACTCGTACCTTAGAGCACATTTTAGATGGATGTGGGACAGATCAGATTTACGCATCCTTGACAATAGGCTATGGCCTTCTACAATTATATGTTTTAAAGAAAACATATGTACAGTCCTCTATGCTATGTTATGGTTGAACTTTTAGAAGAAAAAAAATTAAATAAAAAGTCTAGAAACAAATTTATGGGGAAAATGATTAACATTGTTTGGGGTCATAAACCCTGTTTTGTTATTATGCTCTTTCTGGGTTCATAACATCAGTAAACCACCTGCTGTCATATATTTTCATACTATCCAAAACCCATGTTAGTTTGGATCTTTCCCTCAACTACTACTATGCTATTACAATCAATATGGAAGTACATGCCAAACCATCTTGGTTTTCTCTCATTGGTGCTACTTCAACACTCACAAATGTGGTCATTTATATTTTTATCAATTCTCATCTTGTTTCATAAATACCTTAGTGCTCATATTGTGTGGTTATGTATAAACATTTTCAATGACTCTAAAACTGAAAACTTTTTAGAGAACTGAATAGATGACTATCTTGAATTGAAACTTTTTTCACCTCTCTTCCCAGATAAGAGTTGACCAAATAACTTTGAAACTGTGACTTGTTTTTTCTTCAAATTGGAAATCAAGCCTGGTTGATGCAAAAACTTCTGTTATTATGTGTGGTTACTATGAATATCTTGCATGTAAGAAAGCATTGTGTGTACTGTTTTGTCTATTGGTTCATGTTATTGAAACATTCGCATACTGCATTACCTTTGAATTTATTCTAGTTCGAGGTGGTATTGTGTGGAAGTGGAAGATAAAGCATTATTGAATATACACTTTTGAAAGATCATTCTAGGAAATGTATACTTATTCTTTGTGGACATGGTCCTACGATCAGTTCATTTGTCACTGCAATGGAAGATGATTTTCAGTATGAGAATTTTAAATTTTTAGAGACTTTCTAATGAAACTTGAAAGGATCTATGAAGGTGATTTTTAATTTCTCCATTACTTCAGACATGTTTTACGGCAACATCTTCCACAGAAGCGTTTCTAGTTATCCGCCGGTTCATATTGTTCTTGAATATGTTTCACCTACGGATGATATCTTATGGAGATGAGTGATTGTACTGACCATTATTTTATCTATTTTACAGTATCAGGTCAATTGTATGCCTCAACTTGCCTAGCTTCTCTGGTGGACTAAATCCTTGGGGAACACCTAATCAGAGGAAAAAGAATGATGTTCGTTCCACCATGTCATTTGCATGTTCATACATCTATCAATTCCTAACATAGTTTCCAGGAACATTGGTTAATTCTTCAAGTCTTTTTTCCCCTTAATAATCTCTGACCAATATACTTGCTGGACTATTATTATTACAGAGAGATCTGACTCCACCATATGTAGACGATGGCCTAATTGAGGTTGTTGGATTTAGAGATGCTTGGCACGGGCTTGTTTTGCTTGCTCCTAAAGGTCATGGGACTCGTCTTGCTCAGGTTAGGCATGAACTCAATTCTTAACCTGATTTAACATTTTCTTGAATGAATCTCTTTTGTAGAAGCATGCATGAAAGATATATTAAGCCCATTTGGAAACCTTGTTTTTGTTTTTTGGCACTGTTCATGAGAACAAAACATGTTTGGGAGCATTTTCAATATTGTTTTTGTTCTCGGTTTGGAAACAATAATGATGAACACTGCAGAAAACATAGGGAACAAGAAAATCATGTTCTCTTTTGGGATTTCCCTAAAAAGAAAAAGAAAAAATTGGAAACCCAAAAATCTGCAAACCCCCGTCGCCACTACCCTCCGCACGCCACTACCCTCCAATGCACATACACACACACACACACACCCCCATATACACACACACACATAAATATATATACACACACCAATCGGCCCAACCACTCCACCACCTGCAACCTCCAACACCACCAATCGACCACCACCATCAAACCCCCAAACCACCAATCGAAACCCTAACCCCCTTCGACAACCACCTGCAACCTCCAACACCACCAATCGACCACCACCATCAAACCCCCAAACCACCAATCAACCACCACCATCAAACCTCCTTAGATAACTGTGTGTGTGTGAGAGAGAGAGAGAGCCGACTGTGTGTGTGTGTGAAAAAACAAATATATATTTTTTTGTCCCAAACATATTTTTTGTTCTTGTTTTTTGGTTTCCAAAACAAAAACAAAAATAAGGGTTCCCAAACGGGCTGGGTCAATTCAACTTGTCTATTTGTTGTAGTTTTGCTTCATTTGAAGTAATATAAATATTTTTTTTCAGTAATGAGTTTTGTTGGCTTGTATAATATAAATATTTAGTAGTTAGTTATGGAAAATAAATAAATTCCAACACTATATAGGAAATCAAAACTTCCAAACTTTTTTCAGTAATAAAATATGAATGATTTGATCAGTTGGATAACAAAAATCTAGGTTGGATTGTGTCTGTATTTGTCAGTTTTGGTTGCAAGCAACTATTTTTACCTTCTTCAGGACCGAAAACTATTGTTCTTAGACTAATTTCTTTTTTCCCCCTTTTCTGAATAATGCAGGCAAAACGAATCCAGTTTGAGTTTCACAAGGGTGCAGCTGACCACACGTTTATGAGAATAGATGGGGAACCCTGGAAACAACCTCTCCCAGTGGATGATGACACTGTGGTGGTAGAAATCTCTCATCTCCGCCAGGTGAAGATGCTTGCCACCCATGAGTGCATATCCAAAAGCGTACAAGATCCATCCTCGGTGCATATGGATAGTGCCGCTGATGAGGAGGATCAGAACGATGAATACTCTGTGGGGGAAGAGTGGAGGAAGTTCGGTGCTGCAGACACATTCAAGATCCCTGATGAGGTCGACATTTCTCGTTTAAGTTGAGTCCCAATTCATTCATTGCTTAGGTTCGACATTGATCAGGCCATTGCCGTTGTTGGAACCTCAATCCCGACTTAAATAATATCTCTTTTGAGTGCTTATACATCACTAACCATCAGTTTAAGAATCGCAGCATCATGATATAGCTTTGAGCTTGGGATTGTTTTCTTAATATTGTCCATATTAATTTTATTATACAACGTTGCTCCAGTGGGCAAAAATTTAATGAGAAGTTCAAACATAACCAATCTTCTGATAATGAGGGCATGAATATTAGGATGTGTTTTTCAACAAAGATTACTGAAAAAACAGTTTTTAAGTTTGATTTTGTCGCTCTCTTCAGCTTCTATTACTGAACCATGCATTCTTGTTACAAAATGGCAATGGAGAATAGATATTGTAGAAGATGGAATGCGTTACTACTTCTCTTGGACCTTATTAACATGCGTCATTTCACGACTCACGACAGACGTGACCCCTCTCCGAATCCTATTACGCCAGACATAAGCCAATTAACTCTGAAAATGGTTCTATTTATTTTGAAGTAATAGTCATTCCATAGAGAGTTTTCCACCAGTTGAATTTTTTTATTTTTTATTTTCCCCATTCTTTCCTATTAAACAATGTCTCCTCTTAAATTTACATTTTCCAAGTTGTTTCTAATTACTTCATTTCTTGTGAGTTTTGGTCAGCCTATGTGTCGCTTATCATGGACCAAAACGGAAATAGCGAAGAAAGAAATAGATAGAGCTATTGCAACAAGAACCAATTTGGATATAGTTGAAATGTTAATGTTATATAGATATAGCCGTTGCAACAAGAATCCAATCCACATGACATGGACACAATTCAAAAGCTATTTTTTATGGCTGTTAGGGATTGCATGCATTCACAGTAAAATACACTTCAAACAAAACTTTAAAAAAATTATTTCAAAGGGGAAAAGAAACGGAGAGAGGGAGAAACATGTGTTATATATATCATCATTTTTTAAAACAACACATCTGTAATACAAAGATGCTCCGATGAAAACTGCCTAACCTTGCACCTTTCGACTACGCCTCTGAAAGACAAGTAATCAGGGAACTGCAGCTTGAGAGTGATAATCTCTGCAAAGGCATAAAGATTCGCACTATTTTCCAGCATATTGGAAATCCGCTAAGCATTTTGTAACCGCCTCACTCGCCTTCTGAGATTCTGCAATCCTCTCTTCTCTCTTCTTCTTCTCTCTGAAAACCATAAACATCTCATCAGGGGTCCGTATATTGATTTATGTCTTGATTAATTTTTTCCAGAAACAAAAAATAAATAAATAAATTGGACATATCATCTGAAGCACTTCCAGAGAAGCAGTAACTAAACCTAAAGTTGCATCAACGCCTCAATGATCATGAACCATTAATACGTCCAGAAGGCAAAAAAATAGAAATGCAAATAGTATTGACATTTGCACTTTTTCCTTTTCCTTTTTTTTTAATTTTTTCTCTCTTTCCTCTTTTATTTATTTATTTTTTAAAATGTGTCTTGTAAACAAAATTGTCAGTATCTTCAATGAAAAGTACAGAAATGCATGGGAAATAGAAAGAGAGAAATTAATGTCACCTTTCCACGTATTCCTTTATGAGCTCTTTTGCTTGAACCAGCTTAGAAAGCAAATTGCGGTATACATCAAGGTCCCTATCCACACTTCTTTTGTTTATGTTTAGTGATGCACAGAGCTGTTAGGTACAAAACAAGACAAGTCAATACTGAAGCTGAATAGATTCCAACCAACATGTCGACAATCCTGTGATAATATAGCATGAAAGGTAACCTCGATTTACATCACTGGTGACACGATGCAATCTCAAAGAAATGACCCGAATTTAAGGGGTCACATCCCAAACATTTCATGATGAGCAAGAGTGAGGATATAAAACCAAAATGTACACCTCATGCACGTATTAAACCTATCAGATATCAGGCAAAAAACTCAATCGAACTTTATTATAGGGCTTCGCCAAACTATGGATTCCATACATGGTCATGTGTTCACTACACCTTATGTTTTTTCATATAGATGAACACCACAAAAGAAGTCATGTTGATAATCAATAACAAAACACACATTTAAATCAATCAAACTCAGACAATTTCATTATTGGTGACATTATATATGTGCCCATATTGTTCTTCAAATCAATTTTGGTTACTTCTGATGATAGTAAAGAGCTTCATGCCAATAAATAATACTGCAGTGCAACATGAAATACCATACAAAGACGCAACAAATGAGGCATGAGCACAGATCCCACTAACTACAACACACTGATGCAACCTACCACTTCCTCACCTTCAAAAGAAAATAAGCGAAAAAATTGATTCTTGTCCTTTATCTTTCTTTCTTTCTTTTTCCGTTTTTCAGTTGAGTTTGTGTTTTTTATCTATAACTCGATTCTAATTATTTTTAAAAGTAAAAGAACTTCGGTAGCAAAATTTTCAGGGGAAGGAAATCAGGAAAGTGCACTGGTGAAGCTCATCTGAGTGCTCATTAGATCACCAAGTTAAAACTATTACCTACCATGGGAAGAAATTAAAAAACTTTTACCAGAAATTCTTCAGTCAGAATGAAACAAGATGTCCTTCAACCACCTAGTGAACAAATAAATGAATAAAAAGTAGTAGCACAAGTCCAGACAATACGGATATAAGTTGGGAATAAGCTCCTTCTTCTAATAGCAGCATAGGAGTGGAAAGAATCTCTTGTTGGTAAATCCTGGTTTTAGATTGTAATTGGTGGAGTTAGCAGACTGCTCCAGTTCTATTGCATTAGGTAGCATGGCCTGTTTTGCTTCCAATTCCAAGAGAGGCTGAGATCAATAATCATTCTGGAAATAGACAGCGAAGTTTTCTGTTGCCCCCAGAGCAAGTAATCCCTTCATATTGCAGACTTTCAGAGGGTTTGGGACGTAAAGCTTTTTTTAGGCCCCATATCAGCCTATCCACAAGCAGACAACCTCGTAAAGAGTGATAAATTTCACTTCTCTGGAAAATATATTCTTCATTTCTTTGTCATTGCTCTTCATTTATAAACAGTTTTTCTGTCCTCCATTATCAATTGCTATTCTCCTTGAAGCTTTTTGTTCACCCTTAACAAAAATTACATCTACTTCATACTGGAAATAAATAAAATCTACAAAAAAAGTGAGTTTCATACAAAATGAGTTGAACCATTGATGTGCAATGGCCCTTCCTCAATCTTATATCTACTTACATTTTCCTCTCGCTAATGTTTGCTAAAACATATTTAATTATAGTATCTATTATGACTGCACAAGCCTAGCAGCAGTACTTCCAAAGAGGACTACCAACAAAGAAGAAGAGAACCAACATGAATTATTTGTTCCAGTATAATCCCCCGAAGGCAATGGATGCAGAAACGAGTAGTAGATCCATGAGTAACACGGGAGACTGGTATAAATTGAATCCTCAGATTCCGTAAGTTTGATATGGCACGGGCACAGGGCTTCAGAGAAACTAGACTATGGTACCAAGTCAACCTATGGTGAAGGTCATGATCAGACAGATGACTTCAACTATCAACATGGATGATGAAACAAACCAAGAACTCCACATAAAGCTAAAATGTTACATCCCACACTGCCCAAATTCAAAATGTGACCCATTTCTATATTAGAACAAACACCTCATAAAAGCACACAAATGGAATAGGAATACGCCAGAGTAGGAAAGGTAATCAAACAATGGTATGCCACGTTGACTATAGAATCCCAATAAACTATGATACCCCTCTAAATTACCCATATAAAAGCAAATGGGTGAATGGCACAAAACCCCCATGTAGTATGAATATAGTGCATATAACCCCCCTCATGGTTTTCAAACACCCCTATCATATACATTTGGTGCAAATAGCCCCCTCCATTCCATTTGCCGGTGCTGAGATGTTGAATTACCATCTTACCATTATCTATTTGTTAATTTATTCATTTTACAAAAAAAAAAAGATGAACTGTAAAATAACGATTTAAGCCATTTTTTTCGGCGGTATCAGTTTTCAGGTTTGGTGTTTAATCACAAATGAGGGCATTTTTGTAAGTGATTAAAGGCATTTTCGTCATTTGGGGATAAAGTATTGCATATGGAAGTCATGTGCCTAAATTCAGGCCAAAAAAGTGAAGGGAATCTTGGTTGAGGGGGTCAAAGTGCACATTTTTGCAACACTACTAGTGCTTATATACACATTTTGAACTTTAGGGGTGTTATCTGCATATTTTTCATACTATTGGGGGGTTTTCCGCCATTTACCCAAAAGCAAATAGGCGAAGAATGGAGATGTCTTGAATGAATCATCCCAAAAGCATAAAAGTTGGGAGTATGAAATGCAAATGGAAATGTGGTACACATAATTGGATATGTGATAAGAGGGGAAGGATTACATAGATCATGTTGGACAGTGAAAGGTCCTTCCAATGCAACGTAAAGGATAATGAAGCATAATTTTCACTTTGGATGTTTGTCATAGTGAAGTTAATCATGTAAAACATAGAATTAAGCATATATTTTTTTAAGTCGAACTATTGATGTGCAATGGCCCTTCCTCGATATTTCCCCTCTTGACTCTATCTCACTCAATTTCATTCATTTTCTTTACTTTTTATGATTTTCTTGTAATGAAGAAACTAGGGTAGCGAAAATTGCCCAAACCCCTCAACCCGCCAAAACAATCGCAAAAAATAACTTACCAAGTGATTGATTTAATTTATCGGACCATTAACGGGCTAGTAAGTACCAAATAGTACATTAGCAGGTTGATAATGGGTCCCACTCCAAGTCTCTAACCCGCCCACAATTGAAGAGATCTTGCGTCAGCATCTCCCACCACGGGGATGTTTCTACCTTCTCTACCTACTTTCTCTCTCTACACCCTACATCAATATCTCTATTTTCTCTCTCTACACACTCTCTCTCAAACAGAATCTCTTTTTAGACATCCCAGTCGTCATTTCAGCACAAGGACTTCCATTTGGCTATCGATCTATAGGTGCAGAGTCGCCTTATTATTTTTCTCTTCAGAGATAGGTGTGCAAAAACTGGGTTCGATAAGGAAGAACCGTCATGGAGGACTTTGATGCTTCAGAGTTGTAGTAGGCTTCTTCATAGGTAGTGGTGTTCCGGAGATTAAGAGATCTTTGTTTCTCTCTCTAGTTTCCTAGGTGTTATGAGGTTTGGAATCTCTATTACTCTGTTTGAAAAAATGTTTTCTTTTACAAAGGTACTAGGCCCGGGTGAATCAAATTTTGATCATAGAGATGGATTGCGAAATTGAAACAAAGTTGTTAGAAATCTTTGGTTGTGGTTTTGAGGATAATGATAACAAAGAATTATTGACTTTATCTCTCTTCTATCCTTTCCCTTTATTATTTTATATACAAACATTGTCTAGCTCTTGAATTGAAACTTGGCAGGAGAGAAAAATAACATATAATCTTACACATATTATACCTATACTTATAGCATGTGAAGTTGCGAGCATAGGAATGAGGAAACTCATTCTCCAAAAACTTTTGATATCCCACATTTTTTTACTTTTTATCTCTTGCCCAAAATTCTCTCCACATATATAGATATTTTTATACAATTTTAAATTCATAATTTCTATTTTCTATTTTTTCCAGACCTTCAGCAAGTAATACCACATATATAGCAATGTCTTTTATTATGACAGTAATTTCATCTTTTATTATGTGACTATTTTTGGCTTGAAAATTGCAATACTTCTATAGGATGAACCAGATGTCATACCTTTTCTAAAATGGTCGGTTCAGTAGCATTTGCCAACTCAATAAGGCGAAACAGACCAACAGCAAAGAAACGACTGTAGCTGAAACTCCCCTTACCACCAGCTCTTTCTGCAATATCCTTTAATTCGCCTTCAACTTCTCCATCTCTAGATGGGAAATCGATCAATGAACTAGCAGTCTGAGCCCGGGCCCATTCCTCCATCTTCTTTGCATCAATTCTGCAGTGAATTCACCAATATCCTTTTAAGGCTGAGGTGCATATGATGTGCTTAAATGGATATAGCACCACATATAAGACAAAAATGCTTGGTAACACAAAAATTTGATTGCAACTACTTGGCTGGCTAAGGTGTATATATTGATAATGATTTATCTCTTGGCTAAACCATAGCTTATCAAGACTTCCTTCCTGTGTTAAATTGTCATAATCAGAAGAAGTGGACAGGGTAATTGGTAAAACAATAATAGAAATTGACAAACTCTAAAAGTGTCATTCAGTCTCTGATGGTCGAAAACAGCACTACAGTACAACTGTACAACATTTAAGTAGCCACCACATTTAATAATAAAAAATATATAAATAAATAACAGCATCACTGCCACAGTGTTTTTATCTTCCATTTTCTGCTGTGTCAGCATAGAAATTCAAAATTGAATAAAAATCAAAAGTAAGAACTGTTAATATACACGTGCCAAAAGGTCATAAATATTGTGGAAGACAAGTTTAGTTAAGAATTAATTCCACAACTAAGTTGTTTACTTCGAGAACTAACTGCCAAGTTGAATTCAATCGAAAATTAATGAAGTAAAAGAGTAAACTACTAAGTCAAGGATTTTGTATACAGGCCTGTACTGCATCGGGTCCTCCTTTAGTGCATTAATATATGCTTGAAAGATCGCCTCTCGATCCTCATCACTTGGATACCCTTCCATGAGTTGATCGTAAACAGTAACAAAACCAAGAGCAAAGACAGCATCATAGCGGTATGTCTTCTTGTACCTCATTAGATGCTGCTGGACAATTAGCTCCTGCAGCACAGTGTTGTAGATACTTGGAATGGGTCGCTTATAGGCTTTTAGGAAATTCAATTTTGTCTCAGATACTGTGGGCACATCTGGAATTAAAAGAAATGACATGTCATAAAAGAGTAAAGTAGTCCGAATCCCTACAAACTCATTTCGCCATAGATGGAAAATGCTTCACTAAATTCAGACTAACAGTACATGAATTCAAGTACGGCAGAACAAATTGACTGAAAACACAAATCAGGTTTTGAAATATATGTAGAAGAGTATTAGTCAAGGGACTTAAGAATTAGTTCAACTAAACCAATGTATGGGATGCAAATTAAATAAAGTGGAAAACCACGACAATATAAATATCACACTTCAAGACAAAATAGTTACTGAATACAACTATTTCCGTTACCTAAGATCATTAAATGATGAGAGATGGATGATAATGTTAAGAGTCCACGGGATGCACAAAATGAAGGCAAGCTAGTGATATCCTTTGTGAAAAAATGAATATCAAATAAGCTAAAATTAAAATTCTTATAGAATGGTTGCTAGGCCGGCTATATTGTATGGATCGAAGTATCGGACATTGAGAAAGATAATTACAACACACCATATACCATAAATGAGGTTCCATCAACAATGATAGCAATCACTCAATTGAGATAAAATAGATAACGAAGGTGTGAGGCAAACACTAGGTATAGCTCCTGTAAATAATAAAGTTAGGAAAAGTAGATCTAGAAGGTATGATCAAATTTAATGCACAGGAAGAGTTGTTTGCGTAGAAGCGACAAAACAGCTGACCAAAACTCGCCTGGGATGAAGTGATTAAAAATGACATGAAAAATCTAAATTTAGGAGAGGACGTGACATATATTAAGAAAGAACCGAGAAAGAAAATTCATATGGCCGATTTTATCTCTGTGGGATAAAGGCAAGGATGATAGCTAAAATGAAATCAGACTTTCTAAAGCTTTCAGCATCTCAGTGTATCTTCCTCATTGAAAAAAGAAGGTCTTGATCTCCCTGGGACCTAAACCCCAAGGAGATTGTCCTTTGAGGCTGTTACACGGACCGGCCCCACAATCTGAGGACTATAACCAATCCGGGTATTTGGAGTTATGAAGGTGTGGTGTGGCCGGGGCACATATTGTGTTTTCTGGCTTGTGCTTCTTGGCAGCTATCTGGCATTGGGTGTATTGGGATCTAGAAATATTTTCTGATGAACGTACAGGAGAACCTTTTTTGGATTTGCCCAAGATCTTTGGAATTCATTTATTTCTTTCAGGGGTAGCTTGCTTTGGTTTTGGTGCATTTCATGTGACAGGCTTATAACATCAAGTCGCAGACCCGCACTTGGGAGCGAAGATTCAAACCCAGACAACACTAAATAGGGTTCGTCCTTCCAACCATCTTTGTTACGCCGGAGGGGCATATCTTCCTCGTTATGTACGCCTTATTTGATTAAATTAGGATTTATCAAAATGTACAATCTAATAATACCTTGAATGGCTGTGTCATAATGACAACCTAACTGTGCAACTTCTACTACACACAGAACTTTCTTCAAGTAATACATGATCTAAAAGTGAAATGCTATACAACAATTCAGTAAATTAGAATCCACATTGCAGATAGAAAATTCACTTATCTTCTGTTTGGTTCCCGAGAAAATGGAGAAATAAAAAAGATAAAGGAAAAAAAAAAATGAAATAGGGATTCTATATATCAGTGCAAGCGCAGCTCAGCTCAGCTCAGTTCAGTGGAAATCTTACCTTCTCAGCCATGATAAAGAATTCTAACCTTAAAGGCGTTTTCATTCACCTCATTCATCCTATATTTTCTCAGTAACCAAACAGAGCATGAATTGAAATGAACATAGCTCAATTGATGTAGAAAACATCACCTGTTGCGGCAGAAACACATTGAATAACCATACGAGAACCAGATTTCGGGGCTCGAACGCCGACATAGTCACAAGAGAAGCTCGTACGAAGCCGAAAACCCTCGAAATTGGAAGCGAATTGACGAGTCGATGGAACAGAGACTTTCCTATCAGAGGATTGACCTAATGCAGTGAAAGACAGAGAAGCAACAGCCGCCATTGGAGTAAGCAAGAGAGGAGAGAGAATCGGAACGACTGATAATTTTCAGAGTGGAGAGGGGTTTTTCATAGTGGTGAGCGAAATCGGAGGGGAGAGAAAATCCGCAATTTTCTCGGGAAAACGAAAGAAAGAGCAGGAAAGGTAGCAATGGTGGCTTATCCGGTGTACAAAATTTTCCTAATCCAAACAAGGAGTCAATATAAATGTGACACGCGGCAAACGTTTGTGATTCTAGTCTCCACCTCGTGTTGATCCTTGTTTTGTTTTGTTTCTCAATCTCTTTTTTTCTCGTGGTGGTGGTTGAGTAAAGCATACCTATCGGAATCTCTATTCTAATGGGTGAAATTTTAGGATTATATGATTATATATAATTTTATGATTTTATTATGTTAAAATCATTGTTGAATGGTTAAATCCTTTATATGAAATGTTTAAAAAATTAATGATTAATTTAATATTTAGTATATAACTTAAATTTATGATAAAATATTTAAAATCATAATGTATTAAAAAAATTTAAAAATTCTAATATAATTTAGATTTTTAAATTAAATATTATATATTTAATATTTTTTTAGAAAAATTAATACTTTTAAAAATCTACGATTTCAATTTTACGAATCCAAAATAATTTTATCTAAACTTCCGATTCTGACTACCTTACTGAAGCAAATCAGACCCAACTTCAATTCACATACAAAGGGCTTTATTAGTCCAATGGGCTTACCCTTCCTCTTGAGCAAATTGTATGGATTAATAGAACCCATTGAATTCCATAAATCCCATTGTGTATATTTTACTAGCATGGTAGAATTCTCTACATATGTCAAGTTCAAACTTCAATTTTCTAAGAGGATTATTTGTAGAAGGTAGAAGAAGTGTTATTGGGAAATTAAAAGTAAAAATACGGTGAGAAATCGTTGCAGAATCACCACACTTCGACTACACAACCATGTATATAAATAGACACGAATGCATCTGTTTACTACAATTATGTGATCGTGATTAGTAAAAATTGAATTATTGCGAAATTATTTTTTGTTGCAGTTTAAGCACATCAATATTTATTATCAATTGAGAGGATTACAATAATAAATAACTTACACAGAGCTCAACATTTTGCTCTGCGCACTCTGTAGGCAGTCGGCCTCTCCAAAGATGTGTAGAATTTAATCCCGAACTACGTTCAAAATTATGAAAGAAAAAATTCAATGGATAAGTTTCATGCCTCCAAATGCACCTATAACACCTGTATTTAAGAAAAAAATTATAGGGTAAAGTGCATTAAACCCCCCTGACTATTTTCTCTCCCTCAACTAACCCCCTGAACTACACTTTTTATACAAAATTCCCTAAACTATCATAACTTTTACAATTCAATCCATTCCGTTATAACACCGTTAGTTAAATTAGAATAATTTGCACTCAAATCCCTGAGATTTTGATCAATTACACTCGCCCCCTGAGATTTCATTTTCCTTGCAATGACACCCCTGAATGGGAGAAATGACCGGAATGCCCTTGTGTTCCCTTATTTCATGAGACAAATATTTAGGTGGTGAAATTACCTCCATGCCCCAAGATAAAAATCCTATAATATATATATATATATATATATATCTATAACAACTATTCTAAAATGTGAGTGGTTGGGAATATTTCCAAACATTTTCTTCAAAATAAAAATTAATGAATTAATATGTATTAGTTGAAGTGCAACACTATGGAGTATGTCAAAACGATATAGAGTAAAAGAAAAGGAGTTGAAAATATTTCAATAATTTTAAAAAATAATAATAATTAATTAATATGCATTACTTGAAGTGTAACTCTAATGAATATTTCAAAAGATATAGAGTACTAAAGATATAAGACAAGGGATTATAAATATTTTCATATTTTTTAAAAAAAATTATTTAATTAATATACATTAATTGAAATGTAATTCTAATGGATATTTCATAAGATATAGAATAAAGATATAAGACAAATATATTTCGGTAAGGAAAAATAATATAACTTAAAATACAAAAATCTATATATATTTATTTATCTATCTATATACTACTAATAAAAACACAAAGACTCTCTAATATTTCGATTCATTATCATATTTTATAATATAAAAAATTATAATAAGTAAAAATTGTCATTATTTAAAGTGTAAGGGCTTAAATTAACTTTACAAAAAAAAATAATAATAATAAACCATTTGTCATATGTTTATAAAAATATAAAAAATTACAAAAGTAAAGTTTGTTATTATTTTATAGTGTAAGGGTTTAAATTAATTTTACACAAAGAATAATAAATTATAAACAAAGAATAATAATAAATATTAAATTAATTTTATCCATGTATCACCTTCTAAAATACAAAAAAAAAATATTATCATAAATAAAATGTATTATTATTATTTAATGTAAAAGGTCACAGTATTAGTTTTAGGGAAAAATTAAAAAAACGATAACTTTTGGGGCCTATATTAAAAAAATGACAATTTAAGAAAAATAATTTAAAGAAAGGTGATAACATTTCAAAAATCATTGTATCCAAAGTACTTGAAATTTTTTTCAAATTGAGCTTAAAACACAAGGGTTGTTTGGTCTATTAATTTAGCCAACATATCTTTTACACTAAAGTAAGGGTACAAGAGTCATTTCATGGGGTCTTCACCCCTTCAGGGGGTGTTATTACAAGGAAAATAAAATTTCAGGGGACGAGTGCAATTGATCGAAACTTCAGGGGATCTGAGTACAAAGTATTCTAAATTTAACTAACGGTGTTATGACGGAATGAGATTAAATGCAACACTTAAATAGTTTAGGGGAGTAATGATTAGTTTAGGGGGGTTAGTTGAGAGAGAGAAGAAAGAATAAAGGGGTTTAATGCACTTAACCCAAAAAATATAAAAAAAGTTTATAAATTTTGAACTTCAAATCACCCCTAAATTATCAATTTGTTGCAAATAACCACAATTCCCTTGCCTTGCAAATAACCACAATTCCCTTTGCAAAAGAACGTCTACCCTTCTTAATAATTTTATTCACCTTCTAATTAAATCACTAATTTTTTCTCTCTTTTAAAATATTAATTATATCATGCACCTTAATTGTATTTGCATGGAATATATTCTGAAAAAAAGAAAAAAAAAGTATAAGTTGTAACTATTTTATATTTAAAGCAATAAACTTGTTATTAAAATTTAGTTTGATTTAATGTATAAAACTTATTACTCTGAGCTTAAATTTTTTAGATGCTAAAATAAAAAAATAAAAAATTTCTTTTCCTAAGATATACAATTATACAAAATTTATAAATTACTTAGATAACAAATTCATTTTGCATTATATATATATAAATATTGTTGAGTAATTACTTAATTATTTTAATAACCTTAATTAATTTTATTTAAACAATCTAAAATTATTAATTATTCAATTAATTTAAAATTTGTGTAAATCTATGCAAATTTTCATGGAGAATATGCTATCAATTTGTATAAGTTATTCCATAATCTATGTTAATAAGAAAAATAGATAAGTATAATACATAAGAAAGGGAATTATGGTCATTTATAAAAAATAAAAATAAAAATTGAAGAAATTGGGGCAATGTGCAAATAAATGTGATAGTTTAGGGGGGTAATTGCACATATTATAATTCAGGAAGGTTTTGTGCAAAACTGACCATAGTTCAAGGATTTTTGTTTTGCACTTTACCCTAAATTTTAAGTATTGGTTTATAAATTTTTAGTAAATTATAAATAAAATTTTAAAGAAACTCTCTTTGACTCGTATTAAATATCCGTGTATAAATTTTCAAAGAGATATACTACATTTGTCACAATTTACTTATCCAAATTTAACTTTTCAAAGTTTTTTTTGTTTATTTAGTGTTGCCAATTTTGCTCTTTAACATTATATTATAGTTGTAGTTTTTAGTGAAGCCTATTATTTTTTAAAGTTAATGAAATGGATAATTTGAGAAAGTATAAGGTTATATTGTATTGAGATTCGAAACTAAACAATTATTTTGGGATAAATAAAATAGATAAAGTGAACAACTAATATGGGACTGAGGGAGTACATTGATTGCATTTCTCGCAAATTTTAGTACTAAGTCGTACTTATAAGTTTTAATATATATATATAGTCATGTTTAAAATAAATATGAAAATATTTAAAATATTTTATAAAAGTGAACAAGTATTTTTGGGACAAATTAAGAAAAGAGGCAAGACAACTAATATAAGGGGAAAATATGCAAAATGCATATAGTATGTATTAATAAAAGACAGAAAATCATATATTAAATATGGTAAGTAACGTACTTAAAATAAAAACTCATAAGAAAATGATATGAAATTTCAAATTCAAATTTAAATTCAATTAATTAAAATTGGGTCAAAACATTCCAACTCATAACATAGTTGGCGGTATCAATTCGTAACATTTTTGGAAATCGTTATTTAGCAATAATCATCTTGTACTCGTTTTTAGAGCTGGTATTGTCCAAATTCATTATACCCCACCAAAATTACCCGTACTTTAGATCATTTATCCTGTAATATGAAATAAATAAGTCAATTACCATATTTGTTGTTTACCCACTGACCAAGAAACCTTTGGAAACCCTAATGTTTTTAATTTTCCCTAAATATTCTTGGAAGACCCCTCACTGAATTTATATATCAATCACAAAGTCTTTAAGCAGTCACCGAGTCATGAGTTTGAGAAACCTGAGTCGTGTATGGCTTAAAGCAGTCCAAGGGGTCAAAGAACAAAACTCCAAAGGAATAGTAAAGCCTCCACAGGCAAGACCCAGATCGGAATCTGACAACTCAGCCCATGTCAGAGGCGTCTCCGGTGTCCTAGAGGCGGCGGAGAAGGTTAATGTCCACCAGAGACGGCGGATCAGGGAAGCCCA
This sequence comes from Cornus suecica, assembly GCA_963922005.1. Lineage (NCBI taxonomy): Eukaryota > Viridiplantae > Streptophyta > Magnoliopsida > Cornales > Cornaceae > Cornus > Cornus suecica. Next base: position 86,365,615 of record OY998239.1, on the reverse strand, counting down.
GAAGGCCGAGAATGTCATGCACCTTGTTTGTTGGGGACCAAAGTAGTCCTCATTTCTTTCTGTATATGGTCTGCTTTTTATCCCTTTAAGTTTTAAGTATCTTACTTCTTGTTGAAATTCTTTCTGAGTTGGAGCTTTAGATTTTAATAATAGAATAAATATTGTACTGATTTGATCCGATTGAATATATGTATATTTATGAAAATTATAATTGGCTGTTTTTAGTAGAGGATGATGTTATAATGCAATACAGTTAAATATATTTTTTTAAGCATTCTAACTAACTGACATAAATTTCTTTTGGAATTCCAACATTAAAAAAATCCTATCCCTTATTCCCTTGTTAATTTTGATCGCACGAGAATGAGGATGTTTTTTCCCCATGTTATGAATCATGGCCTTAGAATTTTTCGTATATTGCTATGCTTTTCCCTTAATGGGTCGATGTTATTTGATTATCTGTCAATTAAGTTTAGAATTAGTCCCTAATTTATAATTTTCATTTTATTAGGATGTTTTATGCTTATGTTTCCATAAACTATATGGATTATGTCATCATGTGGTAAAGTTTTATTGGCCTATGATAATGTAGTATTTTGAATAGTGATGACTATATATATAATAATACATATATATATATATATTCAACAGCAACATAATTATAAAGGAAACTTGTGGGTGGAAAAGTACCGGGAAAGAAGTACATGAATGGAAAATGGAGAAATGCCTCCACTAGCAAGTCAGAACACATGAATCCAAATTCATGATTGAAATCTCAAGTAAAGTGGATGAAGAGAAAAGAAAGACAATGTGGATAGAGCAAATAATGTAGCATTATCACAACTAGATAGTGGGTAGTGATCATTAGTAGATCTAAAATCCCCAAAATGAAATACTCCAAAAATAACTAAAGACCAAGAGAAAGGGGAAGAGAGAAGAAGGGTGTAATGTAATGAAGGTAAGAAATCAATCCCCCATGACTGAAACATAGAGGAAAGAAGAAGAAGAAGGTGGACGTCGTCCTGAAGGAGTGGCCTCCAAAAAAGGGCAATAATGAGAATGAAGTTGAGATCTCTAGGCAAGCACTAATGTCTTCTATTTATAGGTCATTTGCTCAAAATGTTGCCCTAATTGAAGTGGTCCCTAAATCCTCTCAATGCTCCACATATCTCTAATAAGTGATGAGGGTCATAATGTGGGCCAATAAGGAGAGTTCATTCCACATTAAGGATAATGAGTGGAATTTACATTATGGGCATTTATTATGACTAAACTACACCCCTAACCTCCATGCTACATGCTCTTTCCAATCCCTTTAAAATGTGAGGATGGTGTCGCGCTGTTCACATGTCATGGATACGTAACATTTGTGGCCACAGTCAGATTAGTCGTGTAACGGATCACTCCCCAATAGCCTTTGCAGTACACGTGTATACTGCTAAAGCTGTGCAGAAATGGTGATAAACGCCCCTGGGATACTGCTATATCATCAGGACTCGTAGACCATAGAGATATTACTCTCATGTATGTTCTTCAGTTCCACAAGCTGCGCTGCCACAAAAAGACCACATTTAGAAGGCTTTGAGTTACCACGAGTAATCGGTCTCGATGTTGAACACATTGGGTCAACTCATATACCAACTTTAGTGGGGCGGGTCCAAGGCTCTACACAGTAGCCCAATATCCTAAAGGAGACCCATCTACGAGTATAGTGCACCCTAAAATAACACATATGCCTACAAAACTCTACTATATTTTGCAAAATTAGTATAAACTCCAACTTGTTTAAGTGCTTGTTTGGCAACCGTGCGATACGGTATGGTGTTGGTTTTTAGTTTTGGTTTGGATTGGGTTGGGTTGGGTTTGGTGTGATTTTATTCTGAACTGAAACCATGTTTGGTGCAGATGGTTTTGGTGTGAGAAAAAGTAAAGCTGAAAAAACAAACCATGTTTGGTAGAATTGGTATGGACTGAAATTCTAAAACCAAATCATGCTTGGTAACTTGGAATGGTTTGACATTTTATTTATTTATAATAACTTTTTGTAAATATATATGTTTTAAAAAATAAAATATATAGATAAAAATACATTTCAAAAAAATATAAATTTCAAATATATGTATAATTCGAAAAATATATATAAAATTCAAAAAATATATAAAATTCGAAAAAAATATATATTTTGAAATATATATAATATTCAAAAATATATATAAAATTTCAAATATATATAATTCCAAAAATATATAAAAATTTAAATATATATATTGTTTTCGACTTTTATATATTTATTTCGAAAGTTTGCCCTAGTTCGCCCTAATTGTACAACTATACTTGAGTAAACAATATTCGATTTTAGTGTCCTTTATCTTTTAACCAAACAGTCATAAATATGGTGTCTAGGGCATACAAATGTAAATTATAATCATCCATGTTTTAAAATTGATATTCAAATTAATATTTATTTATAATATTTATTTTGTTTACTTTATTTATTATTTTTAAATATTTATTACTCAATTTTATTTATTATTAATTATATTCTATTATTTGATAACTTTTATTTAGTTATTTAATTTAATTAAATACAAATGTTAATTAAATAAATATATATGTATATAGTCGTGTTTGTGTATATAATTATATATATATATCACACAACACACAAAACATACACCAAGGTACCAACACATGGGACTTGAGCATTGAAGTTGGTTTGAAAAATTGGAGTTGATTTACTTGAACAGTATCACAACATCCCAAAATGTCTAGAGATGATGTGAAAAACATATTATTTGGTACCAATTTGGCACACAATTTTTTGATATCATTCAACCATCTCACACCAGTCAAACATAATTTGGGTTATAATTGACATTCCACATCAAATTTTTGGCACCGACTCCACCTACCAAATAAGCCCTAACTATTGTAACATCCTTTCACAAAAACAAGAAATATACTATAACATAATATAATAAAAGCTTATATTATACTAATTAATTTGGTCCCCAGCAAATGAGGTGCATAAGTTTCTCGGCCTTCTCAGCTTCCCTTGTCCGACGCTTCTCATCCACCCCAACCACCTTCTTTGCCGGCTCTCTGCCGGATTCCGAGTTGGGTTTCGCCGGAGAAGGCTTGACTCCGGCCATCATCATGCAGCGTTGTTCCTTCAGCGCTTGAACTGCTCTAAGGCAACACCTACTAATTAATGTACCTCAAGCTCATGTATACAAAAATATCTTCTATAAATTTTTGGACCTATATATACACACAAATATATATATATATATATATAAGCGTGTCTGACCCGAGAGTTGTGTTAGATTATCGGAATCTACGGATCATGTGAATTTTAAATGGACATGGAATCCCAACTTGGGCTACACTTGGGTCGGTTTGGGAACTTGATTTTGGTTTTGGTTTTGATTTTGGTTTTGGGTGGTTTTAGGTAAATCTAAAACCAATATATAGTGTTTGGTAAGGAGTTGGTTTTGCTTTTGGTCTTGGTATAATTATATATATATATATATACTAATATGTATTAAAAATATATAAATATGAAAAATATATATATATAAAATTGGAAAAAAAGTAATTTTCGGGAAAAAAATATTTTTCCCAAAAATATAAAAAATAATTTTTCAAAAATAATTAATTTTCGGAAAAAAAAATAATTAATTTTTTCCGAAAAATTAATTTTTTCAAAAAAATAATTTTTGTCGAAAAAATATTTTTTTCCGATTATTAATTTTTTTCCAAAAATATGATTTTTTTCCGAAAATATGATTTTTTTTCCAAAAATTAATTTTTTCCCAAAAATATGATTTTTTTCCGAAAAAATAAATATTTTCCGGAAAATAATTTTTTCCCAAAAATATGATTTTTTTCCAAAAATTTATTTTTTGACGAAAAAATAAATTTTTCCGAAAAAATAATTATTTTCCGAAAATATGATTTTTTTCCAAAAAAATAAATATTTTCGGAAAAATAATTTTTTTCCGGAAAAGAATTTTTTCCCAAAAATTAATTTTTTTCCAAAAAAAAAAATTATTTTCGAAAAATTTTTTTTTTGGAGAAAATTAATTTTTGTCCGAAAATATGATTTTTTCCGAAAAAATAATTTTTTTCCGAAATTTTTTTTTTTTCCAAAAAATTAATTTTTTTCCGAAAAAGATAATTATTTTCGAAAAAATAATTTTTTTCCGGAAATTAATTTTTTCCCGAAAAATATAAATTTTTTTTTTAAAATAATTCATATTTTCGGCCATATATATATATATATATATATATATAGAGAGAGAGAGAGAGAAAAAAAAGTCAAAAATGGTGGGCCAAAACCAGGTTTTAGTGGTTGGTTTTAGGGTGTCCAAAATCAAATCCAAAACCGGCCAACCAAACATGGTCTTGGTCTTGAAATCAAAGACCAAGACCAAGACCGCCAAACGGACCATGGGAAATGAAGAAATGGTACGTGTAGCTTTCTAATGTACGTGCTTTCCCACCAAGTCTACGTGTTGGATCCTTGTCTTTTTAGAGTCGTACGTGGTTTTTCCGAGTAAAACAAGGGGTGGACATTGACAGAAAACCACTCCTGTTTTTTGTTTTGTATTATTTAAATCTTTTTTCTTCTCTCTCTTTTTTAAATAATTTTTTATTTATACCCTACAATCCTGTATAAACCATAGAGTATTTGAATATTAAAGAATCATTTTTTCCGGCATAATTAACATAAAGCTATATTAATGTTAAATCTATTTTTAACCTTTTGTTTTTAAAACAAAGAAGAAAAAAGAAAATTGAAAATATATAATGACCAACACTTTTAGGGTGCGTTTGGTAACGGTTTGGTGCGGTGTTAGTTTTTGGTTTTGGTTTGGGTTGGGTTGGGTTGGATTTGGATTGGTGTGGTTTTATTTTGGTTCCAAATCATGTTTGGTGCAGATGGTTTTGGTGTGAGAAAAAGTGATGCTGAAAAACCAAACCATGTTTGGTAAAGTTGGTATGAGTTGAAATTCTGAAACCAAACCATGTTTGGTAACTTGGGATGGTTTCACATTTTATTTATAAATATTAAAATTTTGTAATATTAAAATATATTAATATACTAATATATTAATATTATAATATATTAATATATTTTAATATTAATATATTATATAAAAATATATTAATATATTAATATTAGAAAAATGGGATTTGGTTTGGTGTGGGTGAGATGGTGCAAGAGTGCTACGCTTGATTTGCTACAGTGCTACATTGGGTTTGCTACAGTGCCCGCACCACCCAAAACCATCAAAGTTTATGGTTTAAAAAATGGACCCAAATGGTTTGCTACAGTGCCGAATGGTTTGCTACAGTTGTACCAACATCAATCTTAACAAATATGGGTTGGTATCATTTTTTCACACCAAAACCAAAAAAATGGCACCAACCCACCTTAGAGTTACTAGTACAAAACATGAGATCTATGAAGTTCAGAATTTAAAATAAAATAAAATAATGTTCTACAAAATATAATTAATATGAGCAAAACAATTTTAGAATAAATTTTACACAATCAAGCAAGTTTAACTCACACAATCAAGCAATATAGAAAGAAAAATAAAGGAAGAAGAAGATTGCACCTAGTATTGTTAAAAACGTGAGATCTGAGAAGTCCAAAGTTTCAAATAAAATAAATGTGAATGTTAAAGAGAATCAATTTTAAGTGAATATAAAATTGTATTAATTAGAATTGTTAATTAAAGCATGAAATAGAGTGTTTTCCTGAAAAGGGAAAAAAACTAATGAGATAAGTCTTGCTTGTACAGTACAGTATCGCTATATATAAAACTCTAAAAACATTACTAAAAATAGTTGAAAAATAATAATTGAAACACTTAAAAAATAAACATATATTAAATAAAAAAACCAATTCGAATAGAAAGAGTCCGGAACGAAAACGTTGCTACGGACAAGCAATGGGCGGTTCATGAAAACCAATAGCTGAAGTACCGTGTTTGAACTCACATTTGTTGACTCGAGTCAAAATAAAGCAAAACAAATGCAAAACCAGTGGCGTGCGTATTTTCAGTGTTCCACGTAAAATTACATGCTTATTTTACCCTCTTATATGTGTATATATATATAGACACACACACTATCTTCAATACGTGGGTTTAAAAAGTAGAAAAAAAAAGACATAACTAAGTTAATCGAAGATGATTTGGACAAGAAGGGCATGGATTGTGGCGGCAAGTGTTGGAGTGGTGGAGGCACTGAAGGATCAAGGCTTGTGCAGATGGAACTACACCTTGAAGTCTCTTCACAGACACACCATGAACAATCTCATGAGCTCCACCTCTCGAGCTAACATAAATCTCTCTTCTTCTTCTTCTTCAGTAGTTGAAATGAGTGCTCTTGACGAGTCTCTGATTAGGAAAGATGATCATCTGCTTAAGCTGTTGGAATCCCAATTAATTGAGATGCTATTGGATCATTATTGAGAAGATGATGTTAGAAGAGAGATGAACTGGACATACGTATTTCATACATGTATCCTGTATATGCTTATATATATTTCCATATTCATATGTAGTATTGGGGAGGAAGTTAAATATTGCAATCAGAAAGTGTTAGCTCAAAATCAACGTCTCAAAACTTGCAGCATTACATTGCACAGTAATTTTTGGCATGAACAATGAATTTCTTTTTGCAAGATACAACATTTTAGGTACTTGTGGTCACAACTCACTACCAATTTTGTATTTTGGGTATTAACTACAAAATACAAAATTTGTAATAAGTTATTGCCACACGTGGATAAATATTTTAATTTCTGTTTCAAAATTTTTTTTTCTTAGAAAAATCATATTGAATGGTGTTTATACTATACTTTTCAAAATACTTATACTCTTTCTGTCCCAATTTAATTGACTTTTCAAATTTATTTATTTTTGATATTTTGTGTTTCTCATTTTACTCTTTGATAATGTAATATAGTTATAGTTTTTTGTGGAACCCATTCCTTTTTGAAGTTAATGTAGAGGGATAATTTGGAACAATATATGATAATATTGTATTTAGATTCGAAACTGAACAACTAGTTTGTCACAAGTAAAGTAGATCAAAGTGACCAATGTCCTTGTGATCTGATGGTATTTTCATTCCTCCCCAAATTAGGCGAGGTCTGAAGTTCGAGCCCTAAAAAGCTCGTGTAGGGGTGTATGAGTTCCTTAAATTGGTTAGTGGCCAGAACAAAGAGCATACAAGAATCCAGAGCAAACAGAAGTCTGGAGCAAGGAAAGGAAAAATCTTTAAAAGTAGAGAAGGCATCCCACAGGAACCAAGCCTACTAAGGCTAGGAGCTAGAGCAAGAGGAAGAGACTTCCACTACAGTCAAAGCACATGGCAGTGATCATTAGGAGAGCAACACTTGAGGCTTCTACCAGAGATAGAGTCAGATCATGACTAAGAAGTTTGTACATAACTAGTTTGATCTTCCCAAGCAGAGCTAGGGAGAGACCATACAACAACAATCCCCCTTGTTTCCCTGGAGTCAGGCATTTTGAGAGATAGAAGCTTGAGCCTGATGTTGTCTTCAATCCTTCTGATAACTCTTCTAGAGGAAAAATAGACTTGAGCAAAGATTCTACAATTCCTCTCCTTCCAAATGAAATAAATGGTAGAAGCAAAGCAAAGCCTAAAGATAATTGCATCAAGAGGAGCTTCTTTCCTATCCCATTTGCTTAAAGCCCATCCTATGATATTAAGGAATTGCGTATCAATTACAGAGACACCACATTTATTGATGCACCATTGCCATACTCTAGCAGAAAAATTACACTTGAGGAGAGATGTCTATAGGCAGACCCGGTTTGTCTTTAGTCCTTAATCTTCTTTGTAAAGCAAGCCAAGTAATGAAAGTATGTCTTGGTATATGGTGCTGGAACCATAAGGAATGATGCCAACTACATGTAAAAGAAAGAGGGAGTAAAACATAAAATGTGAGTTTGAAGTTAAAACTTCCATTGGTGGAGAGGGCCCAAGTCACCCAATCAGTAGTTTCAAGATGGATGGTAGGGAGAGTTTCAAACCACTTCAAAGAATCATTAGAAAGGAGAGCAGTAAGAATTCTCCACTGACCCCTTCTAATTAAGTGTGAGACCTTAGTGTTTTCACCCTATCTAGAGAGCTCTTGCTCATTTATGTCAAAAACATCTTCCAGAATTCCACTAGGAAGCCAATAATTAGTCCGGAGAAATATGTTTTTCCAATTACCTACATGATGGATAATGAAATGCTTTGCAAGCCCTCTAAAGCTAAGCAGCTTCCTCCAATTCCATGAGCTAAGAATGAAGTTTTTGACATTCCAGAAGCTTTGATTTTTTTTCGGATTAGAGTGCACCCATTCATGCCAAACAGATTGTCCTTCATCTTTAAAAAGGTTCCAAATGTGTTTGATGCAAGCCACCCTATTGAGGTGATACAAATTAGGTAGCCCTAAACCTCCAGAAGCCTTAGGTTTGCAAATGTTGTTCCAATTCACCTTAGCACCTTTGCACCCCATTTCAGAACCAAGTCCATAGGTACCTCCTAAGAATATAGTTGACATCTTTAATCACTTGGAGATGACGAATGATATGAGAGCTCTAGAACATGTGGATACTGATGAGAATGGACTTAATGAGTTGGAGCCTCCCTACATAAGAAAGAAATTTAGCAGTCCAGGATGAAATTATGTCAACCATGGTTTTGCATTCATTAGTTTTAAGCTTGGCAGAAGATAGGGGTAACCCCAAATATCTAAATGGGAAGTTGCCTTGCTCAAATCCAACCTTATTCATCATTAGCACTCTATCATTTGGTGATACACTAGAGAAGAAAATGTGGCTATTAGAAGTACTTGGATTTAGACCTGAGAGAGTGGAGAACTTTTGGATCCCTGCATAGAGCACTTTGAGGGAGGAGATATCACCATAGCAAAAAGCCATTAAATCATCTGCAAAACACAAGTGAGAGAGCTTGGTTTTCTTGCACTCCAATGATAAAGAAATGTAGAATCTTTTTCTATGGCATCCTGGATGCAAGAGGATAGAACATCCATGATTATGACAAACAAAGAAGAAGAAAGGGGATCTCATTGTCTAAGCCCTCTGGCTCCCTTGAAGAAGCCTTCAAGATCTCCATTAATGGAAACTGAGAAGGTTGGAGTGCAAATACAAGTCCTGATCCAGTTGATGAAGACAGTAGGAAAATTGAAAATTAAAAGTACATCAAGAAGAAACTCCCAACACACAGTGTCATAGGCCTTGTGAAGGTCAATTTTCAATGTGCATTTAAGGGTGCTTGTATTGACATAATAACCATGAAGTAATTCTTGAGCTACAAGAAAATCATCTCCTAATCTCCTCCCTTTAATGAATGCAATGTGAGGCTAATCTATAATAAGGGGGAGAAAAGGTTGGAGTTTATGGGCAAGGAGCTTAGCAATGACTTTGTAAATAGTGTTACAATAGGCTATGGGCCTAAAATCATTCATGGATGAAGGGTTAGGAGTTTTGGGAACCAAGGTGAAGGAAGTAGAGTTGATGGTTTTGAGCATCTGGCCATTGAGGAAGAACCGTTGGACGGTAGCAATAACATCAACACCAATGATGGACCAGTTTTTCTTAAAAAAATAAGGAATTGTAACCATCAGGGCCAGGAGCCTTGGAGGAATGAATACTAAAGAAGCATTGTTGGATGGCCTCAGAGGTAAGGATTTCAATGAGAGAGGCAATGGAATCAGTAGGAATAGATTTCTTGTAGATTTCTCTCAGAGAATGAATTCCTGGATAACTTGTGTAAGGAGTACCTAGGAGGTTCTGGAAGTGGTTGACGGCTTCTTTTTTAATGGAGGAGATGGAGTCAGTATAATAGTGTCATCACTGAGCATAAGGTTACAAATCCTTTTCCTATTACATCTGCTGTTGAAAGATCTCATGAAAAATTTGGTATTTTTATCTCCTTCATTGATCCATTGCAATCTAGACTTCTGTTTAAATAGAGATTCTTCAGTTCTTGTTAGAGTGGTATGTTGTCTAAGAAGCTGCATTTCCTCTTCTCTTGTGTTAGCATCAGAAGGATTCAAATCAAGTTTGATTTGACAAGCATCAAGGGCTTGCTTAGCCTCAACAACTCTACTAGTGATGTCACTGAAATGTCTCTTGTTGAGAAGCTTTAATTCACCTTTAAGAAGTCTGAGCTTTTGAGTGATTTGGTACATTCTTGTGCCTGAGATATCTTGCTTCCAGATACAATCAACAGTGGTAAAAAAATCGCGATGCTCAGCAATGTAATTAAAGAAATAAAAGGAATGGCTTTTTTGGGCATGGGTTTACCAGACTTGATGATCATTGGGGAATGATCAGAGATGCCATAGGGTAAGAACATACAGTCAGAGAAGCGGAGATTTGCAGCGCAATTATTGTTAATGAGAGCTCTGTCAAGCTTCTTCGAGATGTTATGAATGTCATTTCTCTTGTTAGTCCATGTGTGAAAGATGCCATTGTATCTTAAATCACATAGCTCAGCATCATGAAGGCATTCCCTGAAATCTTGAATACCAGTGTTCCAAGCACCTGTCCCTCCATAGTTCTCACAAGGGTGGGTGATGGTATTAAAATCTCTCCAAGGATTAACCAAGGACTGTTAGCAAACTTATGAGTTGTGCTAGCTAAGTCACTCCAAAGCTATCTTCTCTGTGAAATGTCTGTTTATGTAGTGAACATTAGTATCAATTTCAGTAGTGGTGATGTGTATGGCTTGAGCAGAAGCATCATTCACAACAACTTTGATGAAGAGGGGATTGGAGAGTATCCATATTCTGCCACACGGTAGAGTGGTTGTAGTTATGGGTTAGATTCCAAGAAGGAGCAATGTTTTCTGTGAATAGAATCAACATCACAAGATTGAATTTTGGTTTCAAGAATAGCAAACACGTGAATATTGTGCTACTTAATAATTTTCTTGATTTCATATTGTTTGTCAGGGGCATGAAGCCCTCTGATGTTCCATGCCCCTACAATCATTGAGAGAGGGTATGAGCCATGAGACCAGTGAAGCCTAGAATAGGCCCAATAGGGGTATCTCCTCCCTTCTTCTTCTTCTTCTTCTTACTCCGTCCCTCACTCAAGACATTGTTAAGGGTAGGAGAAGAGAGGGAGTGAGGTTCTGCAGAACTAGAGGTTTCAAGGGAGGCATTAAGAGATGAGTCAATGCTTCCATTCATTGTGTCACAAATGGGGTCAAGGATGCAAGCATCAGTTTCCTTGATAGGAAGAAGAGAGGTACATGGAAGGACATGCTTGGTTGTGTCATCAGCAATAGCATCAGAAGAACAAGCTAAGTCTAGAAAGTAAAACCTTTGTCAAACAAGAACTTAATATTTCAATCAAAAAGTCAATCACAACTTTAATTTTGTGTAGCTAAACTATTTTTTATCAAATTCAAAAATTTCTTGTAAACAGTACTTGCTCGGAGTAATCATTTTTGAACAATTAACATTGACATTTGTAATTTATAAATAAGTCCATTTGCACGACTAACTATCGTATTAAAATTTAAAATATGGGTAATTTACATATAACCCTTCATGTTTCAGGATTTAATCACCAAATTTCCTACCGTTTGCCAAATTTTCTGACATTTCAGATTTTAATCAAATATCTCCTCCAGCCAATTTTTATGTCAAAATAACTTAAATATTCATCACATAAATTACAGTTTCACCTCTCCTTTTTGAGCATATTATACTTTTTCCCTTTTTGTTTGGATAATTACATTTTCCCCCTCTATAAATATATATATATATATATAAAATTCAAAAAATATATTTAAAATTTGAACAAATATATAAAATTTGAAATATATATATATAATTAAACAAATATATAAATTTTGAAATATATATATATATATAATTTGTAAACTATATATTAAATTTCGAAAAAATATATAACTTTTGAAATATATATAAATTTCAAAACAAATATATAAATTTCAAAAAATATATATAAAATTAGAAAAACTATATAAAATTCGGAATATATATATAAATTCAAAAAATATATATATAATTCGAAACAAATATATAAAATTCAAAAAATATATATTAAAATTCAAAAAAATATATAAAATTTGAAATATATATATAAATTTACTGTAACACCCCGCTCCAACACTTGGTATAATATTGTCCGTTCTGGGCCCAGCCCGCACGGTTTTGTTCTTGGACTCCTCCCAAAAGGCCTAATACCAATTGGAGACAACGCTGCACATATAAGTACATCCCCAGACCTCTACCCAGGTGATGTGGGACATCACAATCACCCCCTTGAGACCCAGCGTCCTCGCTGGCGACCCACGGGTGATGTGCATGCTCCCACACTTAATTCCGGCCGGGCTCTGGCTCTGATACCAATTGTAACACCCCGCTCCAACACTTGGTATAATATTGTCCGCTCTGGCCCAAGCCCGCACGGTTTTGCTATTGGGCTCCTTCCAAAAGGCCTCATACCAATTGGAGACAACACTGCACATATAAGCACATCCCCGGACCTCTACCCGGGCGATGTGGGACATCACATCACCCGTGGGTCGCCAGCGAGGATGCTGGGTCTCAAGGGGAGGTGATTGTGATGTCCCACATCGCCCGAGTAGAGGTCTGGGGATGTGCTTATATGTGCAGTGTTGTCTCCAATTGGTATGAGGCCTTTTGGAAGGAGCCCAATAGCAAAACCGTGCGGGCTTGGGCCAGAGCGGACAATATTATACCAAGTGTTGGAGCGGGGTGTTACATTTACCCCCAAAAAAATAGAAAGGAAAGAAAAAGAAAACGATGAACTAGGATCCAAGAAGTAACAAACAATCAACCTACCATCTTATCCTATCTCACTTCTTCTTGTCTAACTTTTGCACATTTACCTATTTTTCCTTTCATTTTTTGTCTATTTAAAACAATACAATAAAAAAATATATTTAAGTACACAATATAACATGGGTTCTCATTCAACCTCACGTGTCTGGTCCAAACCATACACCCTATCACGTGTCACTCACGTGGTAACATAAAAAAATAAAATTCATTTTTTGAAATATATATATATATTCTGAATTTTATATATTTTTTAAAAAATCAATATATATTTTTTGAAATTTATATATTATTTATGAATTTTATATATTTTTTTCGAATTAAATATATATATATATATTTGAATTTATATATTTTATCTGAATTTTATATAGTTTTTCTAATTTTATATATTTGTTTTGAATTTTATATATTTTTTTCAAAATTTAATATATTGTTTATGAATTATATATATATATATATATTTCAAAATTTATATATTTGTTTCGAATTATATATATGTTTTTTCGAATTTTATATATAATATTTTTTTATAAATGGAGAAGAGTGTAATATTTTCAAACAAGATGGGTGAAATTATAATTTATGTAAGAATATTTAAGTCATTTTGACTTAAAAATTGGTTAAATGGGTATTTGATTAAAATCTGAAAGGTCAGAAAATTTGGCAAAAGACAAAAAATTTAGTGATTAAATCTTAAAATCTCAAAAATTTGGTGTAAATTACCCTTTAAAATATATAACCGGCCAGCAAAGCTGAGGAGGATTAAACATCATTTTCAAATATACTAAAACTGGTAATAACCCAAAATCATTAAATTTCTTCTTTCAATAAATACAGTTTGAAAAAAATATTAAAAAAATAGGGGGCGACTCCACTCGATCGGGACGTATAAAGACAAGCTGTAATAGTTTCAATACTCTGGGCGTCAATGGATTCGTATTTGAATCAATAAAAAAAACAATGTGCCCACCAACTAGCAGATGGCGACCCGCGAGATAAACAACTGCCCATCCAAAACATTACTATTTTGCCCTTCTATAACTCATGTTGCTAAACTGATTGTATGGGTATAAGGGTAATTCCAGTTACCCCAAGCGCCCACAGAAGATAAGCCACTGGATTTTCCAAACCAGTGCCTCTAGGTCCCAATTTTCAAACTAGTGTGTGTAGATAGATATATATGCTATATCTAAAGACTACAACCATCAAAGCAATACAATCTCGAAACACAGAAGTCCTAACACATATCACTAGCAAAGAGTCCTCTAAAGAAAAAAGAGAATATTAAGATGAGTTCAACAAGCAGAGCATGGGTTGTGGCCGCCAGTGTTGGAGCAGTGGAGGCATTGAAAGACCAGGGATTCTGTAGATGGAACCACACAATAAGATCAGTACACCAGCATGCAAAGAACAATCTCCGATCATATTCTCAGGCCAAGAAGCTCTCTTCCTCATCGCCGGCAATAGCTTTGAATAAAGTGAGGGAAGAGATGAAGATGAAGCAATCAGAGGAGTCTCTGAGACAAGTCATGTATTTGAGCTGTTGGGGACCCAATTAAACCCCATATATATATATATATATATATATATATATATATAGCACAAGTAATTGATCTCTGTAGTCTGTAGTAATGTAATACCACTGTATAGTGTGTAATTTGGAAGCAATTAATTGTTCCCTCAATGAGAAACCGACTTTTTGACAATTTTTCATTTATTTTGTGATCCAAAGTTTAAATTTCTTGTAGAGTAGTGAGGGCAATCATGGATTTTCAATTTTTAACAAGTATCTGGTTGAAAAATAAATATAAATACGGGAATTGGAGTCGATGATGATATGTGAGCAATCAACAGCGATTCATTGACGTTCAATATGTAAATATCCATCCACCAACGTAAATATCCATCCACTTCCACTAGTAACTAGGGAGGCAAACGAGACGAACCGAGCTTTGGAATGTTCAAATTCGGTTCATTTGTTAAACGAACTTAGAAAATGTGTTTAAGCTTCGCTCATTTGTTTAATGAACGAGCCTGAGCCGAACGTCGGATTTAACGAGTCGAGCCCGAGCTTGCTCACGAACGACTCGTTTCAGTATAACATATACTACTTTTCTTAATAGTTGCCTAGATTGAGTTGTTGCATGTCTGTTTTAACATATTTCTACTAGTATAATTTTTTATGAATGAATTTTATGTTATGGCCGCCTAATTTCTAGAATCTTTTCACAATAATCTTCATAATTTGTTTAATTTGAACACTTTCTTTTGTCAAATATGATATAATTTTACTATTTAACTTTGACGAGCATGTTCACGAGCTTGGCGAGCCGAGTTTAGTAATGTTCAAGCTCGGCTCATTTACTAAACGAGCCTAAAAATTGTGCTCAAACTCGGTTCGTTTACTAAACGAACGAGCATGAACCAAGCTCTTAACGAGCTGAACCCGAGTCTGCTCACGAACGGCTCGGTTCATTTGCAGCCCTACTAGTAACTCTAGTATGAAGATAAATAAACAGCAACGCTAATGAGGATTAAGCATTATTCGATATCCGTACTAAAACATAAAATAACCCTGATGTTTCAAAAAGTCTGACATATAGTCCCTGATAATCCTTGAGTGCATGAATGGTCACTTTTTTTTAATGGAAATGGTCACTTATAGGCCTGTTATTCCTGAGACTCCAATCTGGAGAATCAGCGAATTCCGAGTTATGACGTCAATGGAAACAATCACAAAAATCAATAATAACGAGAAAATACATAGAATAAGAATAAAAACAAGGTATTCCATGCCTACCTGAGTGATAGAAACTCAACAACGGAATATAACAAAAATTCGGCAAAATTTCATTTATAAATGGAACATTCAGATACACAACCACAACAAAACAGAATAACCTGCACATAATGAATTCAAAACACAACCCTTCTAAAACCTATAGAGCCACAATGCTCGAATTTAAAATATAAATAAAATCACATGGCAATGTCGAAAAGATACAATGGCACCCCGAAATAATAATTACACTAAATAAAAGATACAACGAAAGAGAATATGCGAACAGACTGACTCCCAAGATAAATAAGACTACACAAGGATAACTACGGATAAAAGGAACAAAACTAATTAAAAACATCTCAATTCACCCGTTTTGGCTAAAATAAATGACAAACGGCTAAAGTTAAATTTCGAATCATAAAAAAAAAAAAAGGAAAACAAAATTGGAGAAGTTTTATCCTACCTTGGAAGGTGTTATAGGCAAAGCTTTTGAAGGTTCACTGAATAAGTCACCAGTTGGGCTATCGTCATCATCAAGATCAATGATCCCCGAAAATATTTTTGTCAGAAAATTTGCTAGGAGGCGTGTAGAACGACGACGAACATTAGTAGAAGCCACAGGTGTGGAGACTAGCGGAATCAACAAATCAATGTTTGGAACCTGTAAAGAAATAATTATGCATGAATTAGATTTTGAATTGAAAATGTTGGATAAAATTCATAATAGTTAAGAATTTACCAAAGGCTGGTGAGACCGGGTGGTGTACGCTTCCCACCAGGAGATAAAATGCGAGGATGAAGACGGAAACGATTGCGAGAATCGGGGAAAATTTGTTTTAGCTTCTTAAAAAAAACCTGACTTTTAACACTTGATCCGATGAGTCGAGGATCACCCGTTTATCAAAATGTTTGTTGAGTGAAAAATAAGGTGGAATCGATACTATTTGTACAAATCCAAATTGTCGAGCCCACTTACTCAGATTGCAATGCTCAACACTAGAGCGACGATTAGGAGCATCAAACTTGGTCAGGCCAAAATGAAAATCACTGGAGATTAAACAATGTGACCAACAGTCCCAAAAGGCATTATGTTCTTCAGGAGTAGAAGAGGGAATAGGTTTTTTAAGCCATTCTGGACATTGGGTACAGTTCTGAAAAGGCATCCATTGGGCCGCAGTGCGGTTTTAACATTTTGAATAAAAAAAAAGAAAAAACAAGCCTCGGGTGAGTGATCTTTTGGTTGAACAGTGGCATATGAAAATGAGATCAAAGAAAAGTTGTGGTCAATTTTGACTGGTGGGCTCATTTCGAGGAAATAAATTTGAAGCCACATTGGACCCCCGAATCGTGTAAATGAAAAAAAAAAAAGATCATTGAGGTCGCGATAGGTATAAGGGAGAACAAAAGGTGCAAAGGCCATCTTACGGCCTCGTGATAATGCGATGGCTAAAGGGATCAAGTCTTTCGTTACCTTAATGGCGGGAACGCATAGAAGACACCTCGTCAGCCATAAAAGTAGAAAGACAACGTGTTCTGACTCGTTTACTGCCCCAATTTTTTGTTGTGATTCGATTAAGCTGAAATAAGTCGTTCCTGCTAATTTGGCGCAAATGATTTTGTCAAAGCGGAATGAGGAGGATGATTCAGAATCAGGTATAAGGCAGTGGATTTCTTCGCCGGAAGTGGGAAGACCTATGAGGAAACAAATGTCGCGAAGAGTTGGGGAGATCATGTCGCATTCAAGATGGAAAACATTCGTTGTCGGCGACCACATCATCACATCTGAACCAATTAGGTCATGTTTGGTAACCAATTTTGCTACCATTTTTTTGGGTTTGGTGTGAAAAATTGACTCCAACCCATGTTTGGTAAAATGGTTTTGGGTCAACAGTATTGGCACCATTGACACCAAATGGCCAAAATTTGGAACCATGTGAATTGATGGTTTTTGGTGGTGCGGTATTGTAGCAACCCAAATCAAAACCAAATGGTTGCACCATCTCACCCCAAACCAAAACCAAATGGTTGCACCATATTAATATATTAATATTAAAATATATTTTTGGAAATTTAATATATTTTAATATTATAGTTTTATTATCTTTCCTAAAAATTAATATATTAATATTAAAATATATTTTTGGAAATTTAATATATTTTAATATTATAGTTTTATTATCTTTCCTAAAAATTAATATATTAATATATTAAAATATATTTTTGGAAATTTAATATATTTTAATATTATAGTTTTATTATCTTTCCTAAAAACTAATATATTAATATATTAATATTAATATATTAATATTAAAATATATTTTTGGAAGTTATTTTAATATTATAGTTTTATTATCTTTCCTAAAAATTAATATATTAATATTAATATATTAAAATATATTTCCACAAATATATTTTAATATTATAGTTTTATTATCTTTCCTAAAAATTAATATATTAAAATATATTAATATTTTAATATATTAATATTAATATTTTAATATTATAAATTTTAATATTTATAAATAAAATGTGAAACCATTCCAAGTTACCAAACATGGTTTGGCTTCAGAATTTCAACTCATATCAAAATCATATGCACCAAACATGGTTTGGTTTTTCAGCATCACATTTTCTTACACCAAAACCATATGCACCAAACATGGTTCCAATTTAAAATAAAACCACACCAACCCAACCCAATCCAAAACCAAAAACTAACACCGCACCGCACCGTTACCAAACGCACCCTTAGGGATTTGTCTGGTTCGGGCTCCATGGTAAGCTTGCTTAGTTGAATGACGTCGAAAATCTCTTGGGCTCGCCACTGGTGCTCGAAGACAGGAGTCAATTGGTCAACCCATTCTCGCCATTGTTACCAATTTCGTAGATTGAAGTTAGGTGGATTTTTTATGGAGGAAGAGCTAAATAATTTGAGAAATGGGAGTTATTTCTCGGTCATTGGATAACAATGATCTAGTTCAATCGGAAAAGAGTTCACAAAGGCAGGTCCTAAACCGAAAATACCGTTGAGAGGCACAAATGTCATGAGGTATTTATCGTTGAGGTGTGTTAGGGCGTCTCGAACTTGGGCGTTATGGGCATCGGCCTTTGGCTCAGGGGTTTCGTAGATTTGACCAATCTTAGGAGCTATGGAAGAGAAGGTAGAGTTAGGGTTTCGAATGTTATTGTTTAGATAGGACTAGAATATAGGAGTATTTGTCTTTTTATTTTTCAAGTAAATCAGTTTAATTGTTATTTAGTATAAATAAATAACAAGGCCTCTATTTTAGAGATCCTGCACCAAACGCAAACTTTTATTCTTATGTTTCAATAACATCGTTATTATATTTTCTTGCTATATTTATTTTACCAGTGTTTTTAAATTCTTGTCTTGCAAATTTCGTTCATTACATTACAGTTTTTCGTAGTATAATTTTTTGGTTACCAAAAGTCCTCTTGATTGAGGCAAAATAACTTTTACACGCGAGTTTTCGTTCTCTCTCGTGTAATCGCCTCATTCGCAAATTTATTCAAAAGAGACGATCATTCGTTCGTCTTGAATTTTTTGAGTCACATCATTGGCTATGGCACGTCCGCAATTTACATAAAATACAATCTGCCTAATTTCTTCGATCGATTTATTTTTAGAGCAAACACATTTTTGGTGTATCAGACACGTATTTTTGGCGTGTCCGCGCATCCGACACTGGTACGACGACTCTAGATGAAGTGTCCGTACTTCATAGATTGAAACACTTAAAAAATAAACATTTATTAAATAAAAAAACCAATTCGAATAGAAAGAGTCCGGAACGAAAACGTTGCTACAGACAAGCAATGGGCGGTTAATGAAAACCAATAGCTGTAGTACCGTGTTTGAACTCACATTTGTTGACTCGAGTCAAAATAAAACAAAACAAATGCAAAACCAGTGGCGTATTTTCAGTGTTCCACGTAAAATTACATCCTTATTTTACCGTCTTATATGTGTGTATATATATATATACACACACACTATCTTCAATACGTGGGTTTAAAAAGTAGAAAAAAAGGACATAACTAAGTTAATCGAAGATGATTTGGACAAGAAGGGCATGGATTGTGGCGGCAAGTGTTGGAGTGGTGGAGGCACTGAAGGATCAAGGCTTGTGCAGATGGAACTACACCTTGAAGTCTCTTCACAGACACGTCATGAACAATCTCATGAGCTCCATCTCTCGAACTGACATAAATCTCTCTTCTTCTTCAGTAGTTGAAATGACTGCTCTTGACGAGTCTCTGATCAGGAAAGATGATCATCTGCTTAAGCTGTTGGAATCCCAATTAATTGAGATGTTATTGGATCATTATTGAGAAGATGATGTTAGAAGAGAGATGAACTGGACATACATACGACTACGTATTTCATACATGTATTCTGTATATGCTTATATATATTTCCATATTCATTTGTAGTATTGGGGAGGAAGTTAAATATTGCAATCAGAAAGTTTTTTTGCACTTAGTATTTGTTTGGCTAATGGAATGGAGCCAAAATTTTGAGTTTGGTTTGAAAAAATGGCACCAAATCATGTTTGGTAAATGGAGTGGAAATTTGGTACCAACACTGTAGCAACTCCATGGAGCCAACTTTGTGAAGGAATTTTGGAAAATTTGGAACCATCTTTTTTTATGGTTCATGGTTTTGGTTTTGGTACCAACACTGTAGCAAATTCATTTTTGATATTAATAAATTTCGAAAAATTAAATATTTTGAAAAATTAAATATTTATGAAAAATTAAATATTTTGAAAATTTTAATATATTAATATATATTAATTAATAAATAAAATGTGAAACCCATATTTTAATATATTAATATTAATATTTATTAATATATTAATATTCAGAATTTCAACCAATACCAAACTTGGTTTGGTTTTTCAGCATCACTTTTTCTCACATCAAAATCATTTGCACCAAACATGGTTTGGAACTAAAATAAAACCACGTCAACTCCAACCAAACCAAAATCAAAAATCAACTCCACACCGTCTACCAAACAATCACTTAAAGTGTTTGCTCAAAATCAACGTCTCAAAACTTGCAGCATTACATTAAACAGTAATTTTTGGCATGAACAATGAATTTCTTTTTGCAAGATACAACATTTTAGGTACTTGTGGTCACAACTCACTACCAATTTTGTATTTTGGGTAATAACTACAAAATACAAAATTTGTAATAAGTTATTTCCACACGTGGATAAATATTTTAATTTCTGTTTCAAATATATATATTTTTTTTCTTAGGTTATTTCCACACGTGGATAAATATTTTAATTTCTGTTTCAAATATATATATTTTTTTTCTTAGGTTATTTCCACACGTGGATAAATATTTTAATTTCTGTTTCAAATATATATTTTTTTTTTCTTAGGAAAATCGTATTGAATGGTGTTTATACTATACTTTTCAAAATACTTGTACTTTTTCCGTCCCAATTTAGTTGTCCTCGTTTGACTTTTCAAAATGTTTTTGATATTTTGTGTTTCTCATTTTGCGTTTTGATAATGTAGTATAGTTGTAGTTTCTTGTGGAACCCATTCATTTTTTAAGTTAATAAAGAGGGATAATTTGGGAAAGTATATGATAGTATTGTATTTGAATTTGAAACTGGATAACTAATTTGGGACAAGTAAAATAGGCAATGCGGACAACTAAATTGGAACATATGGAGTAATATTTTTTTTTTTCTTCTATATGAAAGTAAAACCTTTGTCAAACAAGAACTTAGGGCATGTTTGGAAATAGTTTGTTTTTGTTCTTGTTTCTTGAATGAAAGAATAAGTTGTTCTTGTCTTTGTTTTTCTCAACCTAAAAAAAAAAAAAAACAAGACCTTGCTTGGGGCAAAATCAAAATCCATTATTGTTCTCCCCCAAATCCAAAACCCTAAAATCAAAATCCATTCTTGTTCTCCCCTAAAATCAAAATATATTATTCTTCTCCCCTAAATTCAATAAAGTAAAAGGAGTAGAGAGAGGGATTTCATCCATTCTTGGTCTGGACCACGGACCGACACCATCAATCTAGAACCCATTATTTGTCTAGAGCAGAGAGACGGGTCAAATTGGGGGTGGGGGTTTGTAAATACATATGTGTGTGTGTGTGTATTTGCAAAGTTTGGATTGGTGGTGGTGTTGGTAGTGGTGGCGGCATGTGGGGTGGTGGCGGCGGCGTTGGTGGTGGTGGTGATCGAAGGATAGGATTTGCAGAGTTTGGATTTTTGGTGGTTGGGGGGTGGGGAAGGGGATCGAAGAAGATGATTTGTAGAGTTTGTATTTTTGGTTTTTTTCTTTTCTTTGAGAATAAGAACAAAAAATAGTTTTTTTTTGTTCTTAAATTTTGAACTAAGGCTGAAAAAACATGTTTTTTGTCCTCAACACTGTTCACAAAATCAAGAATAGATTTTAGGCTCCCAAACACATTTTTGTTTTTATGAACAATAAAAAAAACAAAAACAAAAACAGAAACAAGGGTCCCAAACGCACCTTAATATTTCAATCAAAAAGTCAATCACAACTTTAATTTTGTGTAGCTAAACTATTTTTGATCAAATTCAAATTTTCTTGTAAACTAGGGTTGCAACTTGGGTCAGCCTAACCCGACCCAACCCAAACCCGGTGAACCCGATTCCGGGTTGGGTCGAGTCGGGCCAACTTTCACCAGTCTCAGGTTTCGGGTTGAGCCCGAACCCGAAATTAACGATTTGGGTCGGGTCGGGTCTAGGCAACCCTTTTTTTTTATTTTATTTTAAACAAAACTGGAAGTGAATTTTGATATGTAGTTTGAAAGTAGGAGTAAATTTTGTTTGAAGGTTTTTTCTTTTGTTTGAAATTCTGAGATAAGAAAATAATCTAGAAATAGAAAAAAAAAAAATTCCTTCTTTCAATTTATATTTTTTTTGTGATAAAAAATTATAAAATGAAAATACTAATCAAGATCTAATATTGCAATGACAACCGTATATTGAAATGCTATCTTGATAAAGCCACCAAAATAATTTTCTGCCAACACCAATCTAATATCTCATCTTATATTTATATATGTATATATAAAAATCAAAATTGATTCCTTTATTTTTCGATATATGTATTCTGTATGTAAATTTAAGAATCAAACCAAAAACTCTTTTGTGTATATATTGGTTAAAAATCAAAGCTCAGATCTGGAAAAAAAAAAAAAAGGGAGAGAGAGATCTGACTATGAGATATATATATATATATATATATATATATGACAACTATGTATATATATATATACACAAATCCACAACAATATCAGAGAATAGAGAGAGGGAAAGATAGGAGGGAGAGAGAGAGACAGCTGGCGACAACGGCGGTTGACGGCTATGAGTGGCGGCGGCGAAACGATCCGGAGGGGGCACAAGTATGAAGAGAAGACAATGGTTGCTAGGGTTTATTCGTATGGAAAGAAGACAATGGTAGCTAGGGTTTGTTATTAGTGTTATATATATATATATATATATATTAAATTTGGGTTTTGGGTTGGGTTTGGGTCCAACCCAATTTAAACATTGACCCGATAAAACACAACCCATGCTAGCTCAAATTGAGTCCGAACCCGACCCAAACCCGAAATTTCCAGGTTGGATCCGGGTTGGGCTGGGCCAACCCGCCCAAGTTGCATCCCTATTGTAAACAGCACTTGCTAAGGGCAGTAATTTTTTAACAATTAACATTGGCATTAATTTGCAATTTATAAATGAGTCCATTTGCACTACTAACTATCGTATTAAAATATATAACCGGCCAGCAAAGCTGAGGAGGATTAAACACCATTCTCATGTATACTAAAACATGTAATAACCCAAAATCATTAATTTTCTTCTTTCAATAAATACAATTTGAAAAAACAAAGGAAAAATATCATTTTCCTCCCCTAAGGTAAGGTCTAATTGCACGCACTTCCCCTTAATATTCAAAATGAACTTCAGCTAACACTTTCACCGCCTCCGTCCAAAATCAATACCGGTCAAATAATTTTTTTGATGACATCACTCAATTTTATGCCCTAAAATACCAAAAATACTCTTATATATTTACAAATATACACACTTCATATATATATATATATATAACTCACCCTCTCTTGCTCATTGCAAGATCCAAACAAAAATTAAAATTCTTATTTTAATCAACTGGTGCAAATGAATTTATGAAAAAATTGGAATTGTTTTTTGTGATTTTTGTTCCAATTAAGTGCATTAAAACGTTGTTTCTCATATAGCAGCAAGTACAGAAGGGCATTAACCCTCAAAAACTTCTTCTGGTGATGTAGAAAAAAAAATTCTTAAATTTTCTTTTGGAATTGAACCTGGTGCATATGGGTTTCTGTTGGGATAAATTTGGAATGACAACCACCATATCCACCATAGCCACCACCACCACCATACATCTAACATACTGTATATGCCTAAATCTGGGATGACCACCTCTACCACCATACCCACCGCCTCCTCCAGAGCCATCGCCATCGCCATCGTCATCACTATGGCCGCCACCACGACATCATATATATATATATATATATATTACTATATATGTATGAATCTGGGATGACCACCACCGTACCCACCGCCTCCATAACGACCACCGCCTCCACCTCCACCTCAAAAACAATCAGATCCCTCTTTACCCCCTTTCTATCTCTCCCTCTTCGCAGTGAGTCGTAGCTAAGGTCGCTGGCGATGGGCGTGACGATGATGGCAATCGGTGACGGAGGGGTCGGGGTAGGGCCACGAAGGAAACCAGTTCGATGATGGAGTTGATGGGGTAAATGATATTTTTCCAAAAAAAAAAATAGGGCGTGATTCCACTGCGGACGTAAAAATAAAATTTGTAATAATTTCAAGGGTTTTGAGAGAAAACCCTCCTCTATTTTAGTATTATGTGCGAAAAAATCATTGTGGTTTAAGAATGTGGGTAAATCCACTATGTTTTAAAAATGTGCAACTTACCCCACACACTTCTTTATCTCATTCCTCCCCTCACAATTCGACCCTCTCTCATTCTCAAAAACCCACATGTAATTCATTCCTCTCTCATACATACTTTTTGAATTATGATTATATTCCTTTATTCCAAATATTTACAAGATTTGTTTTAATTTTTCTCATATACTGTTATCTGTCACTACCAACTAAATATACATAATCAAAATATGTCATTACAACAAATTTCAAAAATATTTCAATACAACTATCATAATTTTTCACTAAATCAGAAATATGTCTCATCATAATTTGTTACTGAATCAAAACAGAAACAAAAACTTCACATGAAAAGTACAGTCACAAATTAACCCAACAAAACAAATGCTTCCCTAACAAGTTCAACACATATTGTTCACTAATACAGACTAAACTTCCAAAATACTACTTCAATACAAATTGTGACAACAAAAAACACCCCAAGCACTATAATCTTGATATTGCATGTTATCAAATATCAGACCTATTGACTGATTCTTGTGTGGGTTGTACTTCATGCATTTCACTTCCATTTGTTTCTCCCATTGTACCCTGCACCAATAAACACTTAATTAGAATTCAAGTGTTCAAATATTTAAAATAGAATAAATAAGTTAAATAAATCACTTTTGGTTAACCTTATTCCCACCCCTACTGCCAACAAACCCACTTATTCCACCCCTATTTCGGTTTATCCTATGTCCCCCACTTGTAATAGCTTCTTCCACCCCTACCATTGAAACCACATATGTTACTCACAAACATGATGCCCCTTTTTAGCAATCGGGGTCTACCACCTCTTCCACTCTCTGTAGGTGGAGCATGTTGATTCTTTCATATTCTTTTAGTGTGTCCAACTTATAAACAATTTGTGCATCCCAACTTGGCCCTCACTCTCTTGCCTTTGCCTTCACCTAGTGCCTCAATCCTATTGATTTGTGGCTTACCAGTCCTTGGAAGTACAACTGGTGCTAAAAGTGAACCCCTACTTGTCTTCACCATTTTCCTAAGTGACAATGGTTTAATCAATGGAGCACAAACCCTCAAAAAAGTCTTTTTGTAATAGTAAGGAGACACATAGTTTTTAACATTTTCCCTCATTAACACAATTGCATGTACACATGGGACTCCACTAACATCCCATTCTCTGCAACTGCATATTCTTTTCCCCAAGTCAACAGCTTCATTTAAACCTCTATTGTCCACCTCAAATAGTAAATGACCTACTGGATGCACCTCACACTTCCTTGCCTTCAACTTAGTCTTCTCAATCTCTACTTCTAACTTTGGACATATTTTACCACCATGCATTTCCATCCAATTCCTTCTAGTTTGGAACTTGTTCATCAAATATCTCTTAATCATCTCAAACATATAAATGATTGACTTCCTCCTTGCAAACTTCAATGTCCCATTCCAACTCTCACACATGTTATTAGAATTCAACTCACATTTTGAGTTGGTTGTCAAACCACTTCTGGACCACATATGATGAGGCACATTTTCTAGCCATTTATGAGCATCAGTGTTCATCCTTTTGATGGTATTCCTGTGTTATTCATACTCCTCTTCAGTGTATGCATTGGCAGCTCCCCAAACCTCTGCCTTTAGCTCCAACAAACCTCAACTCTTCCTAAAATTCTCATGCATATGTCTAGCATAGAATCTATAGTCATTATTCTCACACAACTTGTGCAAACAATCAATTAATCCCTGCAATAGAACATAAAACTGATTTTATAAGTAACATTGATATAATTAAAAAAAATATTATGAATAAAAAGATGTTCAAATATACCTTCTGTCTGTTAGAAATAAAAGTCAGACCACTTGCAGGTCCAATAATCTTCATCAACTCATCCAAAAACCACTTCCATGTCACCTTATTTTCAGCCTCCACCGCAATACAAGCAATTGGAAAGTAATTGCCATCACCATCTCTTTCAACTGCACTTAACAATTGTCCTTTGTAAGCTGTTTTCAATAAGCAACCATCCAATCCTACAAAAGGTCTACAACCTTATTTGAATCCCCTCCACATTGCATCAAGACAAAAAAAAACAATCTCTTGAACTTCTCATTCCCATTCTCATCAAAATCAGTGTCAACATAGACCACACTTCCAGGGTTTGTTTTCTTAACAAGATTAGCATACTATTGCACCTTGCTAAACTGATCCTCATGATTGCCCTCTATTATTTCCCTTGCCTTGTTCGTCATCCTATACAACTGGAACCTACTAACACTCACTTCAAAGTCATCATTTATAGAGTCCTTTACAAGACCATATTTCAACTGAGGATCAATTCTAAACTTGTTTAAGTATTTTTCAGCAAGTATGGTTGAGTTTGTTTGTCTGTTTCTTGGAGGGCATTTAGTGTGTGTTGATGTGAATTTTTTAATCTCAAATGCCCCATTGCATGTATATACCACCCACAATTCCTCACACAATATGTTGTTACCCTTGCTGATTCATTTTTCTTAAACCTAAAGTCATATATATTTTTAAGAGCATGGTCCCTCAATGCCTTTCTAAAATCATTTGCACAAACAAACATCATCCCAACTATTAAAGGTTTTATACCCAAATCTCTGTCAATAAAAAACTCTTCTGGTATGCTCTCAACTTCATCACTTTCCTCATTAGAACTATGGACACTCCACAGTTCATCACTGGGTGCATAATCTGAATCCCCCTCTATATCTTCCAATACACCCTAAGTGGCATCAAGAATTTTGATAATGAATAAGAAAAAACGGAGAATTGAAAAATTAAAAAATAAATGGCATAACAATCAACCCTCCCATGTTCTATATTGTAACCCCAAGGGTTTTTTAGTTTGCAGTAGTCAAAATTTATTGGTATAATGAATATAGGAGTAAAGTTAAGACTTGCTTTAAAAAAGCAAAATCTGAAATAAAGGGGTACTTTGGTCGATAGAAAGAGGACATACAAACATTCTTTCAAATCAAATGGTACTTGACACATCATTAAACTCATTATTTCCTACAAGACTCCTCCAAAATAAGGGTTAACATCAGATCATTTATTATGTTTGGTATCCCGAAAAACAGAAAAGAAAAAGAAGACTAAAAAATTAGGAGAACATAAGAAAAAAAAATAGACGTGTATAGAGAGAAAGAAACATAGTAGAACAAGAATCTCTTTGTGTTTGTTTGGATAGGGGTGTTTTCGTTCTTATTCTTATTTTTTGGCACTGTTCATAGGAACAAAACACGTTTGGGAGGCTTTTTTACTGTTCACTTTATTCTTGGGTTGGAAACACTTCTCATGAATAGTGCAGAAAACATGAAAACATAAAAATGTATGTGCATATGCGCGTGTGTAGATATATATATATATATATATATATATATATATGTGTGTGTGTGTGTGTGTGTGTGTGTGTGTGTGCGTATGTGTGTATATCTATGTATATGTGTGCGATGGTGGAGGAGACAGAGGGAGATGAGGAAGGCGAGATGAATAAGAGGAAATTGGTCCCAAACAGCCTTTGTGTTTTTATTTTTAAGAGTAAGAAAATAAAGACAATATAAGAATTGATTCATGTTTTTTGGGGGCCAGAACAAAAACAAAAACAAAGGGTTGTCAAACGGACCCTTTCTCTTGCTGCTGTGGTGATCGAATCGGAATCAAAGACAAAAGAAGCAAAAACCCTAATCATTTATGCACAATGGTGGTTCCAATTGAAATTAAAAATCCTAAAATGGACAAATCACTCACAAATCATGAAATTTTAGTGTAAACCACAAAGAAATAAGCACTAATATTCACAAAATTCAGAGTCGAACTATATAAAGTTTTAAAAGATGACAAAAATAAAAGAAATAAGCTTTTGTTCACTCACCCAAAGTCTTCTGGTTCCATCTTCCAAGCTTGTCTTAGTAAGGATTTTGTTTGCAAGCTCAAAAATTGGTTCCTTCCCAAGATCAGACACAAGCCTATGATCACAATGGAAGATATTAGGGTTTGTGGAAGATGGGTTATTGTTTTTTTTGTTGGGCTTGCAAAATGAGAGGAAATGAACAAGTAGGTTCACACCCTAGTTAAGGTAGATGGATTAATTAGTAATTTGATAAATTTTGTAATCTTTTAGAAATTTGAAAAAGGGCATTTTAAAAAATTTCCACCACAAATTATAAATAGGATCAAAGGGCGCAAATTTTCAAATATTGGGGTAAAAGAGAACCCACGGGTTATTCGCACCATATGGAAACCACATGGGGTAAATGATGGCACGCGACCCTAATTTCAATACTCTGTGCGTCAATGGATTAGTATTTGAATCAATAAAGAAAAACCATGTGCCCACCAACTAGCAGATGGCGACCCGTGAGATAAACAACTGCCCATCCGAAAAATTACTATTTTGCCCTTGTATAAATTATGTTGCTAAACTGGTTGTATGGGTAAAAGGGTCATTCCAGTTTCCCCAAGCGCCCACATAATTAAGAGAAGCCACTGGATTTACCAAACCAGTGCCTCTTTGGTCCCAATTTCCAAACTAGTGTGTGTGTGTATATATATACACCATATCTAAAGACTACAACCATCAAAATAATTCAATCTCAAAACACAAAAGTCCTGATACATATCAGTAGCAAAGAGTCGTCTTTAGAAAAAAAGGAAGAAGAAAAAGAAAATGAGTTCAACAAGCAGAGCATGGGTTGTGGCAGCGAGTGTCGGAGCAGTGGAGGCGTTGAAAGATCAGGGATTCTGTAGATGGAACCACACAATAAGATCAGTACACCAGCATGCAAAGAACAATCTCAGATCATATTCTCAGGCCAAGAAGCTCTCTTCCTCATCGCCGGCAATAGCTTTGAATAAAGTGAGGGAGGAGATGAAGAGGAAGCAATCAGAGGAGTCTCTGAGACTAGTCATGTACTTGAGCTGTTGGGGACCCAATTAAACCCCATATGTGTATATATATATATATATAGCACAAGTAATTGATCTCTGTAGTCTGTAGTAATGTAATACCAGTACCACTGTATAGTATGTAATTTGGAAGCAATTAATTGCCCCCTCAATGAGGAACCGACTTTTTGACAAATTTTCATTTATTTTGTGATCCAAGTTTAAATTTCTTGTAAAGTAGTGAGGGCAATCACGGATTTTCAATTTTTAACAATTATCTGGTTGAAAAATAAATATAAATACGGGAATTGGAGTTGATGATGATATGTCAGCAATCAACAGTGATTCATTGACGTCAATATGTAAATATGTCCATCCACTTACACTAGTAATAAATAAACAGCAACGCTAATGGGATACGTTAGTCTCTCCCTCCGCTGTCCTTCGGTGACGCATGGCACCCTATATGACTGACATGTGGCTTCTTAAAGCAAACAAAAATTTGAATGGAAGACCATCACGTGTAATGGATAGAAAGAAAGAAACGGATATTTTCCAATAATATTGACAGAATGATATCCATTAATCTTTTTGTATTATAATAAAATAACATCCAATATTAATCTTTTTCTATTATAATAAAATAACATCCAATAATATTGACGAATATTTTTTTCTGGTGATTTTATACGAATATCAGTTATTTTCATTGAATATTAGGTGCATTTATGATAAACTAATTTAATTTTTAGTAATAGTAGTATGTCCATGTATATTACTTTTTTTTTTTTTTTTGACTTCATTAATTAATATAAATTTTTTTCTTAGGGCATGTAGTAAACAATAATTATATCAAATCTTTAGTGAAAATTATAACTTATGAGTAAGGGTGATAATACATCAATATTTGTCTCAGCTTCACATTATCCTCTTAAACTCTATAAATTGTTTTTTATCTTTAAACTTATGTTGTTATTTTAATTATTTATTTATTTAATATAATATCAAATCTACTCTCTTTAATATCAAATCTATTTTATATATTTGTTTAATCATTAAAATATTTTATTTATTTATTTATTAATTCTCTTGTAACTATTTTCTTTGCCAAGAAAATACTTGTAATTATTGATATAATAAAATATTTCCTTCTAAAAAAACTAATTTATTTTCTGATTTTAATTTATTTCACCCCATTTTAACTCAAACTTTACAAATTAAAATTGAAAGAAAAAAAAGTTTTTTAGGAAGAAAGAGTAAAGATAACATAGGGTAGTTTCGCCATTTGAATAAAAGTTTCTCTTTCCTCTCTCATCCATAAAGTGAAGGAACCGATGATCCTATTTTTTGAACTTTGTATTGCTTTGAACTGCACGTGTCCTTCTATTAACGCACCACCTAGCAGCGGACCGAGAGAGGAAGCGGAGAGATCCGTAAGGATTAAACATTATTCCCGGATATACGTACTAAAACATAAAATAAAAGCCACCCTTTGAGTAACAAATATTTATGCAATATATAAAATAAAAGGGTTAATTATATTGACGCCCCTTAAGATTTGCGTAAATTACAACTAAATACAAAATTTGTATTTTATAAACCATTAGCCCCCTGATGTTTCAAAAAGTCTGACATATAAACCCTAATGACTTTTGAGTGCATGAATGATCATTTGCTATTGATAAAATAGTCAATTAATTGATAAATTATACTTCTTCCATCCCAATTTAAGTACCCATTTTGGGAAATCTAACTTTTTGAGATAATGACTTTTATTGGTGTAATAGTGAATGAAAAATCAATTTTACCCTTGATCCCACTAATTGATGTAATGTTTGTAGTTTAGATATTTTATAATTTGAATAATTAAATGGTAAATTGGAAAATTTATCAAATAAAGTGACATTGATTTTTTTTTATTTTGAAATGAGTTTAATAGTGATTGTGAACACTTAAATTAGGACGGAAGGAGTATGATATTTTAAAATAACCATAATACCCTTCTATATATACTTATAATTCTATTATTATAGGATCCCCTCAAGATATGATATGTGATATCCGTATCCCCTATTATTTGGTAAATTATCGTTTGACCACCTCTAATTGACAGGCGTTGTGAAGTTACTTATATGCTCATGCCTATTTTATATTTAAAATATGTCTTTAGAAATCAGTGAAGGTATTATAGTCAATTCACCCATGGTCAATTGCTGACGTCAACATTGACCAGGCCGTAAGTTTTCCAGAAGGGAGTTTTTGTTACTATTTACAAACTAGAAGGGGTCAAGCTATAATTTATTGAATAATAAGGAGTGCGAGTGTAATATATCATATTTTGAGAGGGTCAAAATATAATTTATCATTTATTCTATATTAAGGACTTATTGTAGAAATAAATTAATTATTTGTAAACTACTTTTACATGTTCTTTTATCTGTAAAATCAAAATAATGTACCTTGACATTGTAAACTAGATCAACTTACTGTATCTGCCATACTATCTACTATCAATAATCCTTTCCTATATATACCTTGTAATTTTCCCTTTTTTTTTTTTCTCATTCAATAAAGATTCATTTTCTATAACTTGTTTCATATCTATAATACAAAAAGAATAATAAAAAAAGCCAATTAAACATTATATTTTTTATTTATGTAACAAATTATTTTATTTTTATTAATTTATCAATTATTAAAAGATAAAAAGGTTAGATATTGTATTTTCAATTAAGCGGTTATAAGTGACGGTTAAGGAGTTATAAATGACTCTACGTTCAAGAGAATCCTTTATAATTGAGTGTAATGACTAATTTATTCGAAGGTAGTAGAATCCCGATTCTATCTGATAAAATCTTATGATTCTACGATTTTGCAATGATACTATACGATTTTACTATGATTTATTGTGTTTTTATAATGATTTGACAGTTTCACCCTTCATATGAAATACCCAAAAACTTTATGATTTAATCAAATATCTCAATATATGACCTAAATTTATGAAAAAATATTTAAAGGGCTAATGTATTAGAAGATTTTTAAAATTCTAATATGATTTAGACTTTTAAATTAAATGTTTAATTATTAATATTTTTTTTAAAAAATAATACGAGTTGCTAGAATCTACGATTCTGATTATACGGACCCCAAAACGATTCTACCTACAATCCCGATTATGACTTCCTTGATTTATTAAGGCCAGATATGATAATTCTCATGATCAAAAGTTATTAAGGGATTATTTGTTAAGTGTGGAAACTTTAGGGGACAAGTGTTAATAAAGTAAAAAATTAATACAAACATCAAGGAGTGTGGTTGTAATTAACCCAAGATAAAAAGAGGGCTCCAATGGATTCTTATTTCAATCAAAAAAACAAGAAAAATCATGTGCCCACCCAACTAGCAGATGGCGACCTGAGAGATAAACAACTGCCCATCACCTAAATTACTACTTTGCCCTTAGATAAATCAGAGTTCATGAACTGATTGTAAGGGTAAAAGGGTCATTCCGACACCCCAACCGCCCACAGAAGAAAACCCACTGGATTTTCCAAACCAGTGCCTCTTGGTTCCAATTTCCCAACCATTGTGTGTATATATATATATCTAAAGACTACAATCATCAAAGTAATTCAATCTCCAAACACAAGAGTCCTAATACATATCAGTAGCAAAGAGTCCTTCAAAGAAAAAAAGTAAGAAGAAGAAGAAGAAGATGAGTTCAACAAGCAGAGCATGGATTGTGGCCGCGAGTGTCGGAGCTGTGGAGGCGTTGAAAGATCAGGGATTCTGTAGGTGGAACCACACCATAAGATCAGTACACCAGCATGCAAAGAACAATCTCAGGTCATATTCTCAGGCGAAGAAGCTCTCTTCCTCATCGCCGGCAATGGCTTTGAATATAGTGAGGGAGGAGATGAAGATGAAACAATCAGAGGAGTCTCTGAGACTAGTCATGTACTTGAGCTGTTGGGGACCCAATTAACACAAGTAATTTGGAAGCAATTTGCTCTGTCAATGAGAAACAGACTTTTGACAATTTCTTTCTTTTGCTACCAGTTTACTCACTAATGTTTGATGGTGTATGAGACTAGATTACTCATAGACACAATCACCGCCTACACTTGCTCCACTGTATACATCAATGGATCTCAAAGTATCATGTGATTTCTGTGTAAGAGGTAGATTGATTTGGTATTTCCTTTTCTTTTTAAAGAAAGGAAAATACAGTAAATTATTTTGGATAAAGTACTTTGAGACCCATAAGCTTTGTCCAATTCACTATCAAATCATCAATTCCTGCACAACTAAAAGTGATTAGATACATCAGTTCAGTGGAGATTTTAAGATATATATATATATATATATATATATATATATAAATTTAGTGGGGCTATTAATGCAAAAATTTTAAATTTTGAAACAATTTAGGTAAAAAACATATTTTCACGGCCTTAGACAAATCCGTGCCTGGATAGTTAATCATAAATGTACTATAATACCATCACTTATATTTTTGTCACCTATATACCAGACTAGGGATAAAGAAAGTGATATAGTTGAGGTCTTCTTAAATCCTTAAGGTGAGTTTGGATAGCATTGTTTTTGTTTTTTTTCTATTGAAAATTAAATTTTTTTGTTTTTGTTTTTGTATTTAGGGTAGTCCGGATACAAAAACATGCTTGGTTCAAAATTTTATCCTAAAAATTTTCGGAAAAAAAATAATAATAACACGTTTGGCAAACCTTGTTTTTTCAGAAAATCTGATAACAGAAACAGAAAAATACGTTTGGCAGCGTCTGTGTTTTCTGAATTTTTGAGAACAGAAACAGAAAAATTCGTTTTGCAATTGAATTTTTTTTAAAAAAAAAGTTTACTAAAAAATTGATTATTAATAGTTTTTTTTTATTATTATTATGTTATTTTATTATTTCATAACTCACATGAAATTAGTAACTATTTTTAAGCACATTATATTATTTTCTAGATAACATGTTAAATTGAATTTGAGTACATTATATTATCAAACATATTGGGTGCGTTTGGATAACCTGTTTTTTGTATTTGTTTTATGTCTTCATATATAAAAACTGTTTTTGTATTTGTCTTTGTTTTTTTCAACAAAAAACTAAAAACAAAAAAGTGTTTGAATGAAAATTTGCATTGAAAAATAAAATGGTATTGGTGGGCGGCGGTGGTGGTCGATGGTGACCGGTGGCGGCAGGGGGCGGTGGTGGTGGGTGACTGGAAGCGGTGGGGGCCGGTGACGGCGACCGGTGGCGGGAGTGGTGGTGGTTGGTGGCGGCGGCGGCGGCGGCGGTGGTGGAGGTGGTACCCTAAACAGTGAAAAAACTCAAAAAATAATTAAAAGTTGTATTTGGTGTTTTTACCACTTTTACACACTATTCACAGAAAACAGTTTTCTTGGAAAAAAAAAAGTGACCAATAAATGCGTTTGCCAAACGTGTTTTTTTTCTTGAACTCGGTGAACAGTAAAAAAACAAAAATTATTTTTCCGTATCCAAACGGGGTCATTACATCATCATACATGGTAAAGAAACCCTTCCATTAAAATACATTACAAGTATTTTACTAATTGGAATTGCTTCATCAACAATATTGCCCAATAAAAACACAAATAGTTTGCGAGATAAGAAAATAAAATAAAAAAAAACCTCTTGTAACATAATAAGCTCTTCCAAAACAAAATTCCCAAAAGCTAGAGAAATAATAGATTCTACTTATTTTTTGTTCAAGAAAAACCATGCCAAGCAAGGATCAAATTCAGTAAGACACCAGAACACCTTATAGGAACAAAATTTTCATAAAAATGAAGGACAATTTCATTATTTACGAGTACAAAGTTCTTGAATTTTCAACTCACTGTTTTCCAACTCAAAAGGCATCAAAACATTACTAGTGACATCAGAAACTGAAATCTACAGAAGTAGACTTCATTCTAGAATTGGAGTGATGCTTCCTCTTAAGTTCACTTGAAACAAAAGTAAAACAAAAACACTCAAGTCCCTTTAAATAGAAGTAGATGTAAACAGACTCCAGAGAGTTTTCTAGGCACAGTCCCAAAATCCCCTTCAATAATAAATCATACCCTAAACCTTAATAGCATATTTCCTCATTGGGAAGTACATCTCTTTCTTCTTCTCCCGCTTTGTTTTCAGTGAAAGCTACAAAAACAAAGCAACAAAACACATTTGGTAAGACACTAGAACACCTTATAAGAACAAGCACATGGATTACTATAGTTTCAATCATATAAACTAGTTGCAGGTTCACTAACACACTCGATATATTTCGAACAACAAAGGTACAAGTACTGCAAGATAACAACGTATGGCTTGTAATCTAATTGTCAGTTTCGTGTTTCTGTGGATTATATAAGCAAGTTCTTAAGTAGAGCTATCAAAAAAGTGACCTCAGATCAGACATATCAAATAGAGCTTGGTAACATGGAATGCAAGGCACATTTTACAACTATTCCTTCTCCGTGAAGATACATAATGATTTTCAATAAATATACCCAGTGCATGAATTTTTTTTTATTCTCTACTTGCAAATTGCTCCAATATTAAATTCCCTAATGCTTGCCAAAATTTCTACAACCAAAAAGCACACTTTTGTATCAATATTTTTTTGTTTAGATTACCAAATACATCTCAAAGATAATTTTCAAATTAAAGGCACTTTTAGTCACTCAAACAACAAACACAAAACTGACACCTATGTCATCGACTTGGGTACAGTCATGTACAGATGTCATCATACATGTCAAATCTCCAAACAAAAAGAATAATTCAATGATGATCTTATTTACCATTTTATTTCTTAAAGTAGTAGGGTGCTTTTACTTAACAGAGTATTCAATATAGTCATTATATTTATTCTTACGTTCTTATTACTATAAAACTGAATTCTTACATACATTTTGAAGCACATGTCCAACCCAAAGTATCAACACATCTAATTCCATGTCCGAGCAAAATATGTGTCTAACACATGTACCTCATTATTTTTGAGGAGAAGATATAACATAGAGCCGCATTAATCTATTTCATCATCTTACAAACAGTCTGACAAAATACCAACATAATGACATTTAATGCAGCCATTTTCTAATTACAACATGCAATTCCAAACGAAACAAGGAAAAAAAATCAAGAACTACAACATAAGTATTTTTTAAAAAGAAAAAGACAGCCAGAGCATAACAATATTAAAAGTTTTCGAAAGAGGAGTATTGCTTGTAGCAGATCTACTTAACATACATAAGACATCAGCAATACGAATTACAATTAGAATTCAAATTATACTTGAATCACAATTGAGAATTCAAATTAGCCTCAAGTTACGCATATAAGGAAAATACGAAAATATTTTAAGATTTTGAGCTTTTTTCACAGTATCCACTCGAATGAATTGATTTTTGCAGTCACCCTTTAATTAACTACCTATGAAGCAGAATCCATCAAAGGCTCACAAATCATTGTTCTCAAAAATTGGACTATTGCAAGGTGTAGAAAGAACAAGGATAACAACATTCAATCAGCAGTATTCTGAACAATTAAGAACCGAGAAAATTAGTATTTATTTTTTTCATTTATTAACAAATATGGATTCAAAATTAGGATAGAATGTTTGCTTCTATATGAACGTTATGCGAAATTCACTAATATTAGTATAAATATTAGTTTTGCCTGATATAAATTTTAGTTCTTATTAACAAATATGAACGCTATACGAAATTCAAAATTAGGATTAGTCGTGTCTGTCTGTTTTGCCTGATATAAATTTTAGTACAAAATATTACACTACTCTTTTTCGTAGTCCTTAAAAACCTACCCTGACTATTAGGAATGCCATGAGATACATAAACCCTAGTTTTAGTTACTGATCCAAATAAGAAAACCCTAAATTCAATCCCTAATTTCAAGCCCAAAATTGAACTTTAAAGCCGAAAAGCCCTAATTTCAATTCAGAAAATCCCTAATGTTTCAACAAGAAAACCCTAAATTCGAACCCAAAATTGAAACTACACAAATGAGCTTTGAAGAATAGATCTATCACATATACATAGCTATACATATATACACATATACATATATATTTCCACCCAAATTCGAAATCCAGCACAGTAAAGAGAGGAAATTCTAGAAATCGCAGAGAGAGAACGAACCTTGAACGCTTGTCGTGGACCGAAGGTGAGTCTGGAGAGTGAGGGTTCCTCTACTTGTACGAGAAAACGAGTGGAATCGCCCTTTTGTGGAGCATAGACGAGTGGAATGGACTTCGATTCGTGGAGAGAGGCGACGAGTGAAATCGAGCTAGGGTTTGTGGAGAGGCGAGAGAGCGATAAGAGAAGAGAGAAGAAAAGAGTTTCTGAAATGAGTTTTGGAAATGATTTTCAGATACGTTTTTTTACTTTGTGGTATTGTACAGTAAAAAAATACCAAAAACAATAAAAAGTTGTACTTGAAATTGAATGAATTTTTAAACAAATTTTTTTACTGTGCCAGAGAAAGAAACAACCTTATTTTTTTTGTCAAACATGTTTTTGTTCTTAAATGAACAGCAAAAAAAACAATACAGAAAACAACCTATCTTAATGATCCTAAGTAAATAAGCAATTGAGATGGTGTCTTATCACATTGTAAATATTTCAAGTATTATTATGGATATTTCTTGATCATCATATTATGCTTTGAAAAAGGCTAGATAGAGATACTACACGAGAAGATCCCTATGTGGTATGGGTTCTTAGAAAAAAAACAAATTATGCAAAACCCCCTTATAAAATGAAAAATATATAAATAACACCCCTTAAGTTTAAAATATTATATAACTACCCATGATTTTATTTGTTTTGTGTAGGCAAACCCCCTCAAGAAATTCCCCTTCGCTTTTTGTTCAGAAATTGAGCACGTGATATGCAGATGTCAAACTTCAACTCCAAATATCCAAAATACCCTCCTTCCTCATGTCTATTAGCAGTCTATATGGGTAAATTGTACAAAATCTCTCATAGTATAAAATATGTGTAAATAACATATATAGTTTTTTTCTTTTAATTTTTTTTAATCATTTTTCGGGTAAAAACTTATCATAATTTTAGTAATTGTATTATGAAAAAAATTATATTCTTAATTTTGCTTGATCACGATGTGAATACTTTTTAAATATTATATCTTGTTTTGGAGATGACGTGATCGGAGAGAATCTTTATTCATACCTCAAACGATCCATAGGTTGAGCTAAGTTAGCTCAGATTCAATTACTCATGGACATCAATCTTCAAAAAATGGATCGAGTTAGATACGATTCATCCACTTGTCCAATACACGGGAATTACACCCTAAAATAAAGATGGTAATAATTTGTGAAATTATAAGCATGACCAGTATTGATTTAAATTATTGAGTCCATTAGAGTGGACTCATCAATGTGTCCCACTCAGTCCACGAATAGGACAAACACCATGACCCCTCACAAACACAAAAGAAAACTGGCTTCATCCTATTCTCTGGGGGCGTCGATGGATTTTATTTTAAAAACCATGTGCTCAGTGCTCACCATGTAACAAGTGGCGAGTAGAGTAAATACCTATTTTGTCCCTGTAACTGTATAGCTACTTAGCTAGCGTTACTGCTGCCTGCTAAAGTAATGTATGGGTGAAAAAGTCATATTCCCACACTGCAATCGCCCACAGAAGAAGAAAATAAAGCCCATAGGCTTCGCCAGACTCCCAAACAGCTCCCCCTTATATGCATGTGTGTATATACTATATATATACCCAGACTCGCTACCATAACAATTAATCAATCTGAAAAAAGAGAAAAAGATCAACAGAAACGAACAAATCATCATCTAGAGAAGAAGAGGAAGAAGATGAGTTCGACAAGCAGAGCTTGGATTGTGGCCGCGAGTGTCGGAGCAGTGGAGGCCTTGAAAGATCAGGGATTCTGTAGGTGGAACCACACCATAAGATCAGTACACCAGCATGCCAAGAACAATCTCAGATCATATTCTCAGGCCAAGAAGCTCTCTTCCTCATCGCCGGCAATAGCTTTGAATAAAGTGAGGGAGGAGATGAAGAGGAAGCAATCAGAGGAGTCTCTGAGACTAGTCATGTACTTGAGCTGTTGGGGACCCAATTAAACCCCATATGTGTATATATATATATATATATATATATAGCACAAGTAATTGATCTCTGTAGTCTGTAGTAATGTAATACCAGTACCACTGTATAGTATGTAATTTGGAAGCAATTAATTGCTCCCTCAATGAGAACCGACTTTTTGACAAATTTTCATTTATTTTGTGATCCAAGCTTAAATTTCTTGTAAAGTAGTGAGGGCAATCATGGATTTTCAATTTTTAAACAATTATCTGGTTGAAAAATAAATATAAATACGGGAATTGGAGTTGATGATGATATGTGAGCAATCAACAGTGATTCATTGACGTTCAATATGTAAATATGTCCATCCACTTACACTAGTAATAAATAAACAGCAACGCTAATGGGATACGTTAGTCTCTCCCTCCGCTGCCCTTCGGTGACACATGGCACCCTATATGACTGACATGTGGCTTCTTAAAGCAAACAAAAATTTGAATGGAAGACCATCACGTGTAATGGATAGAAAGAAAGAAACGGATATTTTTCAAAAGTATTGACGAAATGATATTCAATAATCTTTTTGTATTATAATAAAATAACATTCAATAATATTGACGAATATTTTTCTTCCAGCGATTTTATAATTATTTTCATCAAACATTAGATGCATTTATGATAAATTAATTTAATTTTTAGTAATAGTAATATGTCCATGTATATTACTTATTTATTTTTGTTTAGACTTAATTAATTAATATAAAAAATTTCTCAAGGCACGTAATAAATAATAATTATATCAAATACTTAGTGAAAATTATAATTTATGATTAAGAGTGACAATACATCAATATTTGTCTCAGCTTCACATTATTCTCTTCAACTTATGTTCTTTATCTTTAAACTTATGTTGTATTTATTATTTAATATAATGTCAAATCTACTTTCTTTAATATAGTGTCAAATCTATTTTATATATTTGTTTCACCATTAAAATATTTTATTTATTTATTTATTAATTCTCTTGTATCTACTTTCTTTGCCAAGAAAATACTTGTAATTATAAATATAATAAAATATTTCCTTCTAAAAAAACTAATTTATTTTCTGATTTTAATTTATTTCATCCCATTTTAACTCAAACTTTACAAATTAAAATTGAAAGAAAAATTTAGAAAGAAAGAGAAAAGATATTATAAGGGTAGTTTCGCCATTTGAATAAAAGTTTCTCTTTCCTCTCTCATCCATAAAGTGAAGGAGCTGATGATCCTATTTTTTGAACTTTGTATTGCTTTGAACTGCACGTGTCCTTCTATTAACGCACCACCTAGCAGCGGACCGAGAGAGGAAGCAGAGAGGATCCGTGAGGATTAAACATTATTCCCAGATATACGTAAAACATAAAATAAAAGCCACCCTTTGAGTTACAAATGTTTATGCAATATGTAAAATAAAAGGGTTAATTATATTGACGCCCCTTAAGATTTGCATAAATTACAACTAAATACGAAATTTGTATTTTATAAACCATTAGCCCCCTAATGTTTCAAAAAGTCAACATATAAACCCTAATGACTTTTGAGTGCATGAATGACCATTTGTTATAGATAAAAGGACAATGCTTGGGTCATCACCCCTTATTTGGACTAATAGAATTAAGACACTTGACATATATTAATTAAAAAATAGAAATGGGTATTACTCATTATTTATGGGATTCAACCCGGATTTGAATTCTTCTTTTTTCTCTTATTCACTTTAAAAAATAAAAATCTAATGGGCAGTTTAACGTCATATACATATGCATGTACACTTTCTTTAAACACAAATAAGAAAAAAGTCACAATAAACGAATATTATTCGATATTGTGATGGGTACTTTTCCATATTTCGTAAAATCCAAAAATATATAAATGAATTGGATACAAAATATTATGAACACAAATAAGAAAAAATAAAAATAAAGTGATTGAAGTATAGAAATTTGGAGAAAAAAAGTCAAAAAATCTCGTGTGTATAGTGTCGCTCACCGCACCAAATTGATGATATTACAGAAATAACACAAAAGATTTTATCATCCTTTGGATTCAATTGCAATATACATAGCATATATATATATATGTATCAATCTATATATAAATAAAAGTATACACGCATATATCAATCTATATATACAAATAAGTGTACACGCATATGTAGACGTTAAATTGCTCATGAGATTTTTTTTTTTAAGTGAATAAGAGAAAAAAGAATAATTCAAATCCGGGTTGAATTTAATAAATAATGGGTAATACCCATTTATGTTTTTTAATTAATATATGTCACGTGTTTTAATTATATTGGTCCAAATAAGGGGTGATGACCAAGTTGGTCATCACTGGTGAGCACCCAAGCATTATCCTAGATAAAATAGTCTATTAATTGATAAATTATACTCCCTCCGTCCCAATTTAAGTGTCCATTTTGGGAAATCTAACTTTTTGAAATAATGACTTTTATTGGTGTGATAGTGAATGAAAAATTATTTTTACCCTTGGTCCCACCAATTGATGTAATGTTTGTAGTTTAAATATTTTATAATTTGAATGATTAAAGGGTAAATTGGTAAATTTATCAAATAAAGTGACATTGATTTTTCTTATTTTGGAATGGGTTGAACAGTGAATGTAAACACTTAAATTTGAACGATGGAGTATTATATTTTAAAATAACTGTAATGCCCTTCTATATATACTTCTAATTCTATTTATTCTAGGATCCCCTCAAGATATGACATATGATACCCGTATCCCCTATTATTTGATAAATTATCATTTGACCTCCTCTAATTGAGAGGCGTTGTGAAGTTACTTATATGTCCATGCCTATTTTTCATTTTAAATATGTCTTTAAAAATAAGTGAAGGTATTATAGTCAATTCACCCATGGTCAACTGCTGATTTCAACATTGACCAGGCCGAAAGTTTACCATAAGGGGGTTTTTGTTACTATTTACAAACTAGAAGAGGGTCAAAGTATAAATTATCAAATAATATGAAATACAAGTGTAATATATCATATTTTGAGAGAGTCAAAGTATAATTTATCCTTTATTCTATATAAAGGACTTTTTGTAGAAATAAATTAATTATTTGTAAACTACTTTTACATGTTCTTTTATCTGTAAAATCAAAATAATGTACCTTGACATTGTAAACTAGATCAACTTACTGCCAAACTATCTCCTATCAATAATTATTTCCTATATATACCTTGTAATTTTGCCCCTTTTCTTTCTCATTCAATAAAGATCCATTTTCTATAATTTGTTTCATATCTATAATACAAAAGAATAAAAAAAAAAACCAATTAAACTTTATATTTTTTATTTATGTAACAAATTATTTTATTTTTATTAATTTATCAATTATTAAAAGACAAAAAGTTAGATATTGTATTTTCAATCAAGCGGTGATAAGTGGCGGTTAAGGGGTTATAAGTAACCCTACGATCAAGAGAATCTTTTAGAATTGAGTGTAAAGAAAATGCATTTTGATAATTGATTGACTAATTTATTCCAAGGTAATAGAATCCTGATTCTACCTGATAAAATCTTATGATTCTGCAATAATTATATACAATTTTACTATGATTTACTGTGTTTTTATAATGATTTGACGGATTCACCCTTCATATGAAATACCCAAAAATTTTATGATTTAGTTCAATATTTTAATATATGACCTAAATTTATGAAAAAATATTTAAAGGGCCAATGTATTAGAAAATTTTAAAAATTCTAATATGATTTAGACTTTTTAATTAAATATTTAATTATTAATATTTTTGTAAAAAAATAATACGAGTGGCTAGAATCTTACTATTCCACTATTCCACCTACAATTGGGACTACCTTGATATGATAATTCTCATGATCAAAAGTTATTAAGGGATTATTTGTTAAAGTGTGGAAACTTAAGGGGACAAGTGTTAATAAACCAAAAAAATTATACAAACCTCAAGGAGTGTGGTTGTAATTAAGACGGACTCAAGCTGCTGTAACTCCAATATAAAAAGAGGGGCTCCAATGGATTATTATTTCAATCAAAACAAGAAAAACCATGTGCCCAACCAACTAGCAGATGGCGACCTGCGAGATAAACAACTTCCTATCACCTAAATTACTACTTTGCCCTTAGATAAATCAAAGTTCATGAGCTGATTGTAAGGGTAAAAGGGTCATTCCGACACACCAATCGCCCACAGAAGAAAACCCACTGGATTTTCTAAACCAGTGCCTCTTGGTTCAAATTTCCCAACCATTGTGTGTGTGTATATATATATATATCTAAAGACTACAATCATCAAAGTAATTCAATCTCCAAATTAACACAAGAGTCCTAACCTAATACATATCAGAAGCAAAGAGTCCTTCAAAGAAAAAAAGTAAGAAGAAGAAGAAGATGAGTTCAACAAGCAGAGCATGGATTGTGGCCGCGAGTGTCGGAGCTGTGGAGGCGTTGAAAGATCAGGGATTCTGTAGGTGGAACCACACCATAAGATCAGTACACCAGCATGCAAAGAACAATCTCAGGTCATATTCTCAGGCGAAGAAGCTCTCTTCCTCATCGCCGGCAATGGCTTTGAATAAAGTGAGGGAGGAGATGAAGATGAAACAATCAGAGGAGTCTCTGAGACTAGTCATGTACTTGAGCTGTTGGGGACCCAATTAAACCCCATATGTATATATATATATATATATATAGCACAAGTAATTGATCTCTGTAGTCTGTAGTAATGTAATACCAGTACCACTGTATAGTATGTAATTTGGAAGCAATTAATTGCTCCCTCAATGAAGAACCGACTTTTTGACAAATTTTCATTTATTTTGTGATCCAAGTTTAAATTTCTTGTAAAGTAGTGAGGGCAATCATGGATTTTCAATTTTTAAACAATTATCTGGTTGAAAAATAAATATAAATACGGGAATTAGAGTTGATGATGATATGTCAGCAATCAACAGTGATTCATTGACGTTCAATATGTAAATATGTCCATCCACTTA
Organism: Cornus suecica; assembly: GCA_963922005.1. Lineage (NCBI taxonomy): Eukaryota > Viridiplantae > Streptophyta > Magnoliopsida > Cornales > Cornaceae > Cornus > Cornus suecica. The sequence continues at coordinate 86,320,833 of OY998239.1, read as the reverse complement.
CACTAGTAACTCTAGTATGAAAATAAATAAACAGCAACGCTAATGGGATACGTTAGTCTCTCCCTCCGCTGCCCTTCGGTGACACATGGCACCCTATTTGACTACATTGACTACATGTGGCTTCTTAAAGCAAACAAAAATTTGAATGGAAGACCATCACGTGTAATGGATATTTTCCATTAATATTGACCGAATGATATCCAATAATTTTTTGAATTATAATAAAATAACATCCAGTAATGTTGACCAATATTTTTTTTCCAGCTATTTTATATGAATATCAATTATTTTCATCTAACATTAGGTGCATTTATGGTAAATTAATTTAATTTTTAGTAGTAGTAGTATGTCCATGTATATTACTTATTTATTTTGGGACGGAGGAAGTATTATATTTTAAAATAACTGTAATGCCCTTCTATATATACTTCTAATTCTTTTATTCTAGGATCTCTCAAGATATGATATATGATACCCGTATCCCCTATTATTTGATAAATTATCGTTTGACCCCCTCTAGTTGACAGACATTGTAAAGTTACTTATATGCACATGCCTATTTTTCATTTAAAAAATGTCTTTAGAAATAAGTGAAGGTATTATAGTAAATTCACACATGGTCAACTGCTGACGTCAACATTGACCAGGCCGGAAGTTTGCTAAAAGGTGATTTTTGTTACTATTTACAAATTAGAAGGGATCAAATAATAAGGAATGTGAATGTAATATATCATATTTTGATTGGGTCAAAGTAAATTTATCCTTTATTCTATATTAAGGACTTTTTGTAGAAATAAATTAATTATTTGTAAACTACTTTTACATGTTCTTTGATCTGTAAAATAAAAACAATGTACCTTGACATTGTAAACTAGATCAACTTACTGTATCTGCCAAACTATCTACTATCAATAATCCTTTCCTATATATACCTTGTAATTTTTCCTTTTTTTTTTTTTTCTCATTCAATAAAAATTCATTTTCTATAACTTGTTTCATATCTATAATACAAAAAGAATAATAAAAAAACCAATTAAACTTTATATTTTTATTTATGTAACAAATTATTTTATTTTTATTAGTTTATCAATTTTTAGAAGACAAAAAGTTAGATATTGTATTTTCAATCAAGCGGTGATAAGTGACGGTTAAGAGGTTATAAATGACTACGTTCAAGAGAATCCTTTAGAATTGAGTATAAAGAAAATGCATTTTTATAATTGATTTAAGAATTGAGTGTAAAGAAAATATTCATTTTGATAATTGATTGACTAATTTATTCCAAGGTAATAGAATCCGATTCTACGTGATAAAATCTTATGATTATACGATTTTATACGATTTTATTACGATTTTGATAGGGGAGATTTAAACTCATATAAAGTCCGAAAAGCAAAATATTGAAAGGAAATAGATAAGCTACTCTTAAGAAATAAGGATAACAACCTTATCACTATATCTTGATATTTGTTTAGTTGAATAAAAATAGGTCACTGAATGGGTGTCCTATTTGACCGTGGATACTAAATCTTTTCCTATAAAAATGAGAAGGATGGCACAACCTATCACCAAAAATCTCTACTCTTTTTATCGGTTAAATAATAACTTGACCGTCGGAATGCCCTCAATCGGCACCATGCTGGTTGTCACTTCTTTTCTATTGTTTTGCAGGAGATGCTCCCGGCTTTCGCTAGCTAGGATGGATACTCGGCTCGAATGGTGGGAAATTTTGCATCAATAGTTGGCGCCGTCTGTGGGAATCGTTTACTAAATTTATCGAAGAAATCATGATTTAGCTACCAGCGGTTAACTACGCTGATTTAACAAAAAAACAGTGGCTAGAAGATTTTCTAAATCATTCTCATAGCCCCTCCACATTTTGTACGTTGTCGATCCAAACATGGAACACAAAAGGAGGTTGCTTAAAGCAGCACACTACTAGAAGGCACGACCCAAAACAACTGCTGCAGAGGCACTACCCAAAACAAATAGTAGATGTTGATTGGGGCATAACGCTTCTTCACGAAGATAAGTAAAATCATCTACTCGATTATATTTGTATTGGTAATGTGCTAGCTTAAGGTTTGTAGAGGATCAATGTAAATATTAAGTAACCAAACCCAATATGTATTATTATTATTTTTTGTTAGTTAATAATACGTAGCAATTTACTTATCATTCAAAATCAAGTATTCGAATTTTCAACAATTGTAACTGCATAATTGCGTGGTTTCTTCCTGGAGTCCTACATCTGTCTCCATACATTTGTCATATTTATAAATTAAAGAACAAAGTGATAATCTCTCTCAATACCTGCACATATCTATATAGATAATGTGTGTATATATAGATATGTCTATATATCTGTATGGCAGAGTTGCACTTAGACAACTTCGCACGAAACATCTCCAAATCTAGTTCCCATCCAAGAGCATGTGCTCTGATTTCCTTCAAAGTCAGGTAGACATGATCTCAATTCACAAAATACTTCAATTTAAGTATACATATATGTGGAATAACACTTATTTGAAATAGAGTTTATTAGACTCCACACTTTTAAGAACTTGTATGTGTGTACCTCGACAGTAGTTTGTAATTTTAAGCTCGGTGAAGTTGCGGGCAACCTATAATATTGTGCCCATGGATAAGCAATCTTACTAATACATAATAGTATTAATAGTTTGTTTAATCAATACTACTAGTAATGACTCCAAAACCTCCTTGTTGGCATGGTCACAGACTCACAGTTAATAACATGTTGCTACTTTTAGTTACAGTATCACTGTAATTAATTTTCTATATATATACGCATGAATAACTGATACTGGATTTAGTTACTTCCCAAGCATGTCGTTATAACACTTGACAAATTAATTTGCATGCATGCTCTTATACCCAATAATCAAAAGCCAAAGGAAACATGCTTAGATATGTCCTGCTAAATTGATAAAGAAATTGAACATTATTGTTAAAAGTGAGTAATATTATTTGCATCTTGGAGAATGTAAGGATTCTTGTAGAGTCTCTAATTGTTATTCTAATTGTTTGTATTTCTATAATCATTGTTACAGTCTCCTATATTAACAAGGATGACAGTATCAATTTTTGCAACGGTAATTGCTAATTATTTACGCTTAATTTGATTTAAAGCAAAGTAATCTTGCATCAAAATTTTCTTCAGACCTTGTCATATGAATGTCATAATAGAACACACATGCATTACCTTAGATCAAGCCTTTAGAAGGTTCTGATGCCGAGAGGTCTCGAAGTTATTTTTCTATACGGTGAATTAGTCATCCATTTTAATATGGTTTATTATTTTATTTAAAGGATAAAGGCTCATCTCATGGTGACTTTGAGTGGATGCTTAGCAGGGAATGATTGGGCAGCATTATAAAGAAATAGTGGAATACTCCAATAATAGGATTGTTACTCAAAATGACCAATATGCTAAGCTGTTGAAAGGAATCCACCAGTCTTATGAGCACTTGTTAGAATCGGCTGATACACTGTCGAAATACAAGTTAACAAAACAGTGAACAACTTATGGAAACTTCCACCATTTGGTTTATTTATTTCATCCTTCACAAGCTCAAGGGATGGCTGTAAAATTATAATGTCAACTATGTTGACAGGAGCTGACAAAAACATTGGTCTTTTGTTTTACAACAGAAATGGCATGACATGCAATAATGCTTACAAGTTTAGGACTCTATATTGGTCTTTGGCTGTATTGGGATGCGCTCAAAAAAAAAAAAAAAATTCCCTTCCTCTACAAGGGATGAGTTCAGAATATTGAGGATAATCTTCATCTCTTTTTAAAGGGACAAACTCACAATGCTAAGGAAACTCAATTAATCTCCTTCATAAAAAGGACGAGTTCAAAATATCCACGAGGGTCTACATCAATTGTTAAAGGAATCAGAGCTCATGAAGCTTGAAAATCTCAACCCTTCTTTATCAAAGGGTAGAACTAGAGGAAACCTTACTCCCTTATTAAATGGCGAGCTCACGAAGTTCGATAATGTCAACAACCCTATATCAAAGGGATGAGTGAGAGAAAAATTTACCCCATTACTAAATGGCGAGCTGACGAAGCTCTTATATAGCTACCTCCATTACGAAAGGATGGGCCCGATAAAATTCTAAACCCTTATTAAAGGGCAAGCTCCCAAAGCTCAAAAATATTTACTTCCCTTTATCAAAGGGATGATAACAAGGCAATTCGACTCCCTTATTAAAGGGTGTACTCACGAAGCTCAAAAATATCAACTTCCCTGATTAAGGGGACGGGCTGAGTGAAGCTTGTGATAAATACTTTCCTTATTAAAGGGACGGACTGAGTGAAGCTCGTAAAATATTCCTTCCTAATTAAAGGGGGGTTGAGTAAAGCTCGTAAAAATATACGTCCCTTATGAAAGGGACTGAGTGAAGCTCGAGAAAACTACACTACTTATTTGAAGAAGCTAAGAAGACTACTTCCTTAATAATGGTCAGATTAGAGGTACTCATTTACTAAAAAGGGTAAGATAATTACTCTTTTTGTTAAAAGATCGACCCACAAAGGTTAGAGCTTCAACTTCACCTATGATCGATATTTTCGAGCCAAATGATATACTCTTAAATCGAAAGGTGTTTGATGAATACAACTCGAGTAACCACACTACTACAGAGGGCACTACTCAAAAGGCCTAAGTTGGTATATGAAATGATCTCATAAAAGAGCCATACTATTCCAAAGGGCAGTATCCAAAAGGCCCAACTTGGTATACAAAATAATCTCATAAAAGATTATGTTCTGATGTCTCGATGACGTGTATCAAATAATGGGTGAGAATTGATGTCAACATACGACATAAGAAAAGCTACAACATTAACATTTCCTAAGTTTGACAAGCAAACCCGGAAATGGGGGGCTACTGATAGGGGATATTTAAACTCATATGAAGTCCGAAGAGCAAAATATTGAAAGGAAATAGATAAGCTACTCTTAAGAAATAAGGATAACAACTTTATCACTATATCTTGATATTTGTTCTAGTTGAATAAAAATAGGTAACTGAATGGGTGTCCTATTTGACCACAGATACTAAATCTTTTCCTATAAAAAGGAGGAGGATGGCACAACCTATCACCAAAAATCTCTACTCTTTTTATTGGTTAAATACTAACTTGACCGTCGGAGTGCCCTCAATCGGCACCATGCCGGTTGTCACTTCTTTTCTATTATTTTGCAGGAGATGCTCCCGGCTTTCGCTAGCTAGGATGGATACTCGGCTCAAATGGTGCGAAATTTTGCATCAACAGATTTAATGCGTTTTTATAATGATTTGACGGTTTCATCCTTTATATGAAATGCTCAAAAACTTTATGATTTAGTTTAATATTTCAATATATGACATAAATTTATGAAAAAATATTTAAAGAGCCAATGTATTAGAAAATTTTAAAATTTCTAATATGATTTAGACTTTTAAATTAAATATTTAATTATTAATATTTTTATAAAAAAATAATACGAATGGCTAGAATCTTACGATTTTACGATTCCAAATCCCAAAATAATTCTATCTAGAATTCCGATTGGACTAGGTGATTTATTCAAGGGCAGATATGATAATTCTCACGATCAAAAGTTATTAAGGGATTATTTGTTTAAGTGTGGAAACTTTATGGGACAAGTGTTAATAAACTAAAAATTTTATACAAACCTCAAGGAGTGGTTGTAACTCGAATACTCTGTCTCCAATGGATTAGTATTTCAATCAAAACAAGAAAAACCATGTGCCCACCAAACTAGCAGATGGCGACCTGCGAGATAAACAACTGCCCATCACCTAAATTACTATTTTACCCTTATAGAAATCAAAGTTCATAAACTGATTGAAAGGATAAAAGGGTCATTCCGACACCCCGAACGCCCACAGAAGAAAATCCACTGGATTTTCCAAACCAGTGCCTCTTGGTTCCAATTTCCCAACCATTGTGTATATGTATATATACATTGTATCTAAAGTCTACAATCATCAAAGTAATTCAATCTCGAAACACAAGAGTCCTAATACATATCAGTAGCAAAGAGTCCTTCAAAGAAAAAAAGGAAGAAGAAGAAGATGAGTTCAACAAGCAAAGCATGGATTGCGGCCGCGAGTGTCGGAGCTGTGGAGGCGTTGAAAGATCAGGGATTCTGTAGGTGGAACCACACCATAAGATCGGTACACCAGCATGCAAGGAACAATCTCAGGTCATATTCTCAGGCGAAGAAGCTCTCTTCCTCATCGCCGGCAATAGCTCTGAATAAAGTGAGGGAGGAGATGAAGATGAAACAGTCAGAGGAGTCTCTGAGACTAGTCATGTACTTGAGCTGTTGGGGACCCAATTGAACCCCATAGCACAAGTAGTTAGTTAATCCCTGTAGTATGGCAATACCAGTGTATACTAAGTAATTTGGAAGCAATTTGCTCTGTCAATGAGAAACAGACTTTTGACAATTTCAGTGGAGATTTTAAGATATTTTTTTTAAAAATTCAGTGGGGCTATTAATGCAAAAATTTTAAATTTTGAAATAATTTAGGTAAAAAACAAATTTCCCCGGCCTTTGCCTGGATAGTTAATCATAAATGTACTAAAATACCGTCAGTTGTATCTTTGTCACCTATATACTAGACTAGGGATAAAGAAAGTGATGTCGTTGAGGGCTTCTTAGATCCTTAAAAGTAAATAAGTAGTTGAGATGGTGTCATATTATCACATCACGATAAAATTATAATTGTAAATAATTCAAGTATTATTATGGATATTTCTTGATCATCATATTATGCTTTGAAGAAGGCTAGAGAGAGATATTACACGAGAAGATCCCAATGTGGTATGGGTTCTTAGAAGAAAAAAAAAGCAAATTACGCAAAACCCCCTTATAAAATGAAAAATATATAAATAACATCCCTTAAGTTCAAAATATTATATAACTACTGCTAGTATTATTATTTTTGTGTAGGCAAACCCCCTCAAGAAATTACCCTTCACTTTTTGTTCAGAAATTGAGCACATGATATACAGATGTCAAACTTCAACTCCAAATAATCAAAATACCCTTCTTCCTCATGTCCATATATATATATATATATATATGGGTAAATTGTACAAAACTTTTCAAAATATTAAATATGTGTAAATAACATATTTTTTAATTCAAATTGTGTATATAACTACCACTAGTAGTTTTTTTCTTTTATTTTTATATGGAGGGAGACTCCCTCATACAACTTTTTAATCATTTTTCGGGTAAAAACTTATCATAATTTTAATAATTGTATCATGAAAAAGATTATATTCTTAATTTTGTTTAGTCACGATGTGAATAGTTTTTAAATATTAGATCTTGTTTTGGAGATGACATACCTCAAACGATCCATCAAGGTTGAGCTAAGTTAGCTCAGATTCAAGTACTCATGGACAGACACGGAGTCACATAGCTCCCAATGGGGGCATCTGACTGCAACCAAATTTTTTATTATTATTATTATTTTTTAATGATAATTTAAGTATTTAAAAAAAATATAAGCAAAAAATAAAATTTGCTCCCTTTTAATTTTAAAATATTTAGATTTATTCCTCTAATTATCCCATAAATTGCTCGAATTAAAAAAAGTTCTGCCTCCTGCTCATGGACATCAATCTTCTTAAAATGGATCATTAGAGTTGACTCATAAATGTGTCCCACTCAGTCCACGAATAGGACAAACACCATGCTGGCTTCATCCTATTCTCTGGGGGAGTCGATGGATTTTATTTTAAAAACCATGTAACAAGTGGCGAGTATAGTAAATACCTATTCTGTCCCTGTAACTGTATAGCTAGCATTACTGCTGCCTGCTAAAGTGCTTGTATGTATGGGTGAAAAAGTCATATTCCCACACCGCAATCGCACATAGAAGAAGAAAATAAAGCCCATAGGCTTCGCCAGAATCCCAAACCGCTCCCCCTTATATGCATGTGTGTATATACTATATATATATATACCCAGACTCGCAAGCGTAACAATTAATCAATCTGAAAAAAGAGCAAAAGATCAACAGAAACAAACAAATCATCATCTAGAGAAGAAGAGGAAGAAAATGAGTTCGACAAGCAGAGCTTGGATTGTAGCCGCGAGTGTCGGAGCAGTGGAGGCCTTGAAAGATCAGGGATTCTGTAGGTGGAACCACACCATAAGATCAGTACACCAGCATGCCAAGAACAATCTCAGATCATATTCTCAGGCCAAGAAGCTCTCTTCCTCATCTCCGGCAATGGCTTTGAATAAAGCGAGGGAGGATATGAAGATGAAGCAATCGGAGGAGTCTCTCAGACAAGTCATGTATTTGAGCTGTTGGGGACCCAATTAAATCCCATAACACATGTAATTGATCTCTGTAGTATTGTAATACCACTGTATAATATGCAAGTAATTGCTCTGTTCATGAAAACAGAATTTTGACAAAAAAAATTTATTTTTATTTTGCAGTAATGTCTTTACTTACTTCAGAAATTAGGTAATTAAAGAAATGGGTAATTTTTCCTGATTAATTAGCATATAGTTTACAGAGTCAAAGTTTTTTTTTGTTTTTTTTTTTCTCTCTTCAAATTATAACAAGAGGTTAGCTCTCTCAATCAATCAGATTATCGCAATAATAATAATAATAGTTTCACCATTTTGAGAGGAAGGCATGAAGTTTTTGCGGTTTTAGAACTGTGTTAAATTAAGTGCATCACACATTTCAGTCGGAGTTTATGGTATTTTAATTTTATTTTATGGTATCCGTGATTATCTCATGACCTATACAATATTTTTTTTCCGTAATTATAATAGGTTTATTTAAACTAAAGCTGATGTGCTAGGAATTTAACGAAAATTCAAAAAAAAAAAAAAAAAAACTGTCATAAGTTGCAGATGTTAAGGTGAAAGATATTTTGTTTTTTTTAAGAATAATTCATCTTTAAGGATTACACACAATACGAATTCAATAGTTTCTAAACTATCGAATTTAATAATAATAATAATTCGTTTCTAAAATAACATTTCTCATTTACAATATTTTTATCTCAAATTACTTAAGACCCAGAATTTATTATTATGAACTTACAAGCCCAACTATAGCCTAAATAAAAAAATAATATTAATTTATCAACATTCTAACTTCCTTAATTAATTAAATTCCAATTTTAACATCACAACAATTTTGTTAATAAAAAAAAAGCTCTTATTTTTCTTTTTTAGTTTCTTATTTGTCACGTGGAGTCAGATATTCATCCCATAATAATATATTGACACTTGTTTCAAGATGTTTAATATTTTTCAATTAATGAATATTAATTATAATGAATTGCAAAATATTCATTTTGTTAAAATTGCGCATTCTATAGCTCCCGATGAATTTGACACCGGTTGTTCATTTTATTAAAATTGCGCATTATATAGCTTCCGATGAATTTGACACCGGTAGATGAGGTAATCAAATTGGGATACATAATTTTTAAAACTGACATTTTTCTAAGATGAAACTTGTCAAAACATATCTTCCTTTAAGAGGGAAGAAAGTTTTACTTGCAAAAGTTACTTGACTATTAATATTTAAAATAATTGTTCTCTTCGAATTCTAATTTGATAGTAAATTTTAATTTTTTTTTCTTATTGTAATGATTAGATAGCGGCTAATATTTTTTTATTTTACCAAATACGCTAAAATTTAGCTAGTTATATTTTTATAATAAATATGTCAATTGTTAATAATTTTAATTTAATATATATTTAAATTACATAAAAAAATATAGTTAATAATTCAGCCCCCTAATATCGAATTCTCGCTCCGCCCCTTAATGCGGCCTTCTTCCCTATGTCGTATAGGTAACATAGACTGCGTCTTAGACACTTGAGAATAGAAATAAAGTGACGATTTGTTGGATATTGAGAGAGAAGTGAGAAGTAATGGTGGTAAACAAAAGTAATAGATTTTAGTTTAAGTGGAGTTTTTATGAGATTTCTCTCTAAGTGTATGGTAAGAGTAAATTAGACACTAAAGGAAAATTAGTATTCACTATTGTCAAGTACAAATGATAAACATTGACAAAAGAGATTAGTGTTAATTTTAAAACCGTAATAAGAGATTTTTTTTAATTTACCTTGTTTAAGAGGAGGCGAATGATGATTTCTCTTATATAAGTTACGAGGTAATTATAATTACCTTTATTTTTATTTGTGCATGACAAAAAAAAAAACTTAAAGTTGTGAAAGATTAAAGGGTATATTACACTTTCATCCCCTATTGTTAATGTAAATTACATTTACAATCCTATTATTTTATTAATTATACTTTCACCCCTTATTTGTTTCACTTTGACCCTCAATTCAACCTCCAGCGAAAAATGACAAAATGACAAAATTGCCCCTAAATATGTGTGAAAACATATTTGTACACCCTTAATAATGTAAAAAGATAATTTTACCCTCACACATATATACTCAGCTATAATATATATATATATATATATATATATATATATATACTATTCTAAATGTGTAATCCCCTTCGATTATTTCTCCTCACTTTAATATAGTATTTTAAATTAAAAAAAAACACTTATTTTATTATTTATTAAATATATTTCATTAAAGAAGTGTATTAAATCTGTTTCATTCAAGAAATGTGACCCTTAGATTATTTCTCCACATTTTAATATAATATTTTAAATAAAAAAAACATATGTTTTATAGAAATTTACATGCATGTAGAGCTGTCAATGGATCGGATCAGTTAAATCCAAATCCAATTTGTTAAGAAATCGGATTATCGGATTCGGATTCTAATCGGATTATCGGATTTTATTTTCAATCCATATCCGGTTAATATCGGATTCGGATCGGATTTGGATCATAATCGGATTATTGATAAGTCTATTGATATGGATGACAAAAACTCCCAATCCGCGATCCGAATCCGATAATTCGACAGATTTTCACTTAATTAATTCATATTCGAATTTCTTCATTATAGAATATCTTATCCGAATATCTAATTAAAAAAATACAAAAATCAATAAATACTGAAACACTAAAATTATTCACACTTTTAATAATTGTATTTATGATCAATCATTATTAATAAATAATAAAATAATTAACAACTAACATTTATATACATGTACAATATTAAAAATTTATACATATATATATTTATATATATGTATATTTTATCGGATCGGATTAGGCTAATCCAAATCCAATTTGTTAAGGAATCGGATTATCGGATTCGGATCATATTCGGGTAATCGGATTTTTTTTGCAATCCAAATCCGACTAATTGGATCGGATTCGGATCAAAATCCAATCCATTGACAGGTCTACATGCATGAATAGAAAGACCAAAAGTTTTTCACGCCTCATTGATTTTGAACTAAATACATTATTTTCTCTATTTAAATTTTAAATCAAATTAAGTTACACGTAAGATATATACAATATTTCATTATAAGATGATTAATGCAACAAGTTTAACCTCTTACCATTCTTGAGAGTTACAATTAATTAAATAATTTTAACCGTTACACTTCTTTACATTCCTCATAGAGTTACAATTCACAATCATTAACAATTTCATTATATAAATAGAACTCTTAAGCAACAATATTGTTTCGTGATTTGTTTTAGGTGATTTACTCAAAGTTTATACTTGACATATGTATCTCATTCAGGTCAACTTTCCTTCCTATTGTCTTTTTCAGTTTTATTTACTTTTTAAATTCCCGTTTTTCTTAAGCAAGAATATTGTTTCTTGATTTTTAAATTTTCATAGTTTATACAAATAATATTTTTGAGAGTTACAATTATTCATTTTTTTATTGAAAAATAGTAGATTTTGTTTCCTAATATTTCTATACATTTAACCTTTTAAAAAAATAAAAAATAAAAAACTTAAAGTTTAAGCCTCCAAGAAAACCATATTCATTGAACTATTAAAGTATATTAAAGTGTTAGCATTTAATGCATTAATTTCCTTGATATAATCAAAATATTTCTAACAGTTACCAAAGAATATGTATGGATAGCTAAAAGGTATCCATTCAGCATAAAATTTAAAATCTTAGTGTCGTACATATATATATATATATTGGTATACTTTGATAAATTTAATTTCACATTTTCAAATATTAAATTAAATATGATTAAAGTGCATTACTATTTATCTTCCCCATAAATTATATATTTGTTCAAAATTATTATAGTCATTATGTACCTTTTAAATATAAAAGTTATATATAGTTATTAAAATACCCATGCATCTAAGAATTTGTATGATCATAATGTAAATCACATTTTAAAGCATTTACTCACATTTTAGCCGTTACAGTTTTTAAGTATTTACTCATTTATTGAAATTGATTGTTGTGAGGGGAAAGTGGAGGAATTTATTATGGAATTGATGGGCTGTCAACAAGCATCATGTACTTTTAGGGATTGTCGAGCTGGTGATGTTTAGGCCCTGTTTGGTAGGCGGTCTAGTTTTAGGTGGTTTGGTCTGGTCTTGAGTTTTATGGGACCAGACCGTGTTTGGTAGTATTGGTCCCAAATTTTTGGTTAGACCAAGTAAGACCAAATCAGACCAAAATGGCCTCATTTCAGACAAAAAAAAAGGTGGTTCCTGGTGGTCCGGTCTGGTCTTATTAATAAAATATATTTATAAAAAATTAAAAATGAATAAATAATAATAATAAATTAATAATAATAATAATAAATTAAATAAAATATATTTTAAAAATAAAATATAAATAATAAATAATAAACAAAATGAAATAAATAATACCTAATAATAAAAAAAAATGAATATAATAATAATAAATAAATGAATAAATGAATAAATAATAAAATATATTTATAAATAATTAAAAATGAATAATTAATAATATAAATAATAAATTAAATAAAACATAATAATAATAAAAAATGAATACAATAATAATAAATAAATATAATAATAAATTACATAAAACATATTTAAAAATATAATAAAAATAATAAATAATAAACAAAATGAAATAAATAATAATAAATAAATAAAAATAATAAATAGATATAATAATAAATAATAATTAAATATAATAATGAATAAATACTTCATAATAATAATAAAAAATGAGTATAATAATAATAAATTAATATTAAATTAATAAAATATATTTTTAAATAATTAAAAATGAATAAATAATTTATAAATAAAATGAATTAAATAATGAAATAATAATAAATAAATAAATATATTTATAAATTAATAAATAATAATTTAATAATATAAATAATAAAATATATTATAAAGTGAAGAAATAATAAATAAAGAAATAAATAATACATAAATAAATATTATAATAAATAATAAATAAATAGTAAGACCAGACCGCTTAGCAAATAGACTTTTCCATATTAGATTAGACCAGACAAGACCGAACCGCACCGGACCGAATCAGACCAGACCAGAAAAACTGCCTACCAAACATGGCCTTAGTTGGGAGTGGTCTCATTTTTAAATAGAATAAAATATATATAGCAATAGTAACCTAGATAAAAGTGCATTGAATTGATCAAAAATATTTTTGTGGATTAAATTTATTCATTTGTTAATTTTAGGCCTTTTGAAATCTCTAGAGTCATATAATTTTTAGGGTAAAGTGCATTAAACTTCTTGAATTATTTTTTTTTTCTCAATTAATCTTGAATTATATTTTTTACACAAAGTTCTCTAAATTATCACATTTTTTATAATTTACTTCATTCTGTTATAACACCGTTAGTTAAATTAGGATAATTTGCACTCAGATGCCCTGAGATTTCGGTCAGTTGCATTCACCCCTTAAGATTTCATTTTCTTTTCAATGACACCCCCTGAAGGGGTGAAAACCCCATGAAATGACTTTTGTGCCCTTGTTTTAGTGTAAAAGACACGTTGACTAAATTAATGGACCAAACAACCCTTGTGTCTTAAGCTCAATTTAAAAAAAAATTCAAGTATTTTGGATACAATAATTTTTTAAATATTATCATATTTCTTTAAATTATTTTTTTAAAATTATAATTTTTGTAATATAGGCCCCAAAAGTTATCATTTTTTAATTTTTACCTAAAACTAATATTGTTACCTTTTACATTAAATAATAATAATACACTTTATTTATGATTATATATATTTTTTGTATTTTAGAATGTGATACATGTATAAAATATTTGTGAGCTCATATAATTTAATTTATTTTGTAAATAAATAATATATAACTCCTACAATTTAAACAAGTAGTAATACATTTTAATTATAGTTTTTGTTGTATTATAAGATGTGATAAATGTATAAAAATATTACAAATGGTTTATAATTTATTATTCTTTGTGTAAAATTAATTTAAGTCCTTACACTGTAAAATAATAACAAACTTTACTTATTGTAATTTTTTATATTTTTATAAAAATATGACAAATGATTTATTATTTATTAATTTTTTTTTAAAGTTAATTTAAGCTCTTACACTTTAAATAATGTCAAACTTTACTTATTATAATTTTTTATATTGTAAAGGGTGATAATGAATCGAAATATTAGACAGTCTTTATGTTTTTATTAGTAGTATATAGATAGATAAATAAATATAAAGATTTTTGTATTTTAAGTTATATTATTTTTCCTTACCGAAATATATTTGTCTTATATCTTTACTCTATATCTTATGAAATATTTATTAGAGTTACATTTCAATTAATGTATATTAATTAATTATTTTTTTATATAACCCCTTGTGGTATATCTTTACTCTATATTTTTTGAAATATTTATTAGAGTTACACTTCAAGTAATGCATATTAATTTATTATTATTATTTTTTAAAAGTATTGAAATATTTTCAACCCTTTTTCTTTTACTCTATATCGTTTTAACATACTCCTTAGAATTGCACTTTAATTAATACATATTAATTCATTAATTTTTATTTTGAAGAAAATGTTTAAAAATATTTACAACCCCTCACATTTTAGAATTATTGTTATAGATATATATACATTATAGGGTTTTTATCTTGGGGCATGGAGGTAATTTTACCACCTAAATATTTGTCTCATGAAATAAGGGAGACAACACAAGGGCATTCCAGTCATTTCTCCCCTTAAGGGGGTGTCATTGCAAAAAAAATGAAATCTCAGTGAGCGAGTGTAATTGACCGAAACCTTAGGGGACCTGAGTGAAAATATCCTAATTTAACTAATGGTGTTATAACAAAATGGAGTGAATTGTAAAAATTGGGATAGTTTAGAAAATTTTATGTAAAAAGTGTAGTTCAAGGGGTTAGTTGAGAGAGATAAAATAATTCAGAGGGGTTTAATGCACTTTATCTGAATTTTTATAACTCTTCAAATTTTCAAACCCATACTTTTATAGGGCTTTTCTAGAGCTGACTTTCTCTTTTTAGCTATAAATACGTACACCTACGGTTATATATATATATATATATATATATACTTTATTCTCTACACTAATCATTCAGTATAATTTGTTCTTCCTCTAACTCTATTTTTTTTTAATACTTTTGGAGGTTGTTTTCATTAATCATGTTCTTTCTCTAACTCTATTTTTTTTTAATACTTTTGGAGGTTGTTTTCATTAATCATGTTCTTTCTCTAACTCTATTTTTTTTTTTTAATACTTTTGGAGATTGTTTTCATTGTTCAACTTGTTTATTTTAAAGTATGCGTATACTAATTTCCAGATTGATTCAATATATTTTGTCTTAGCCTTCCTCTATTATCCTCCATTTCTCTTTATATCACAAGATTTTATATGAGTTGATAATTCACACTGTTATATATTGTTATATACATAAATTATATTCTTGAGAAAAAAAATGAAGGTATAGTTTCATGCTTAAATATCTAAATCAACAACATTTGCTATAGTAAATAATTATAATCTTAAATAATAGACATTTCAAAGGACAAAAGCACTTAATCCATTACAATTATTAGTAAAAAAATATTACGATTAACACTGAAATTGATAATTTACGTTTTGAAATGTCCATTTAAGATTGCAATATAAGTCAAATTTTACGCCATGTGCATATCGTATATCAAAATAACTAAGGTGTAATTTACACCACGTGCATCGCACGTGCTCTTGGCTAGTATATATATATGTATGCATGCATGTATTCTCATGGATTAACATAGCGAGAGCTTGATGGGCAAGAATCACACATGCACGTGCTTTTGGCTAGTATATATATGCTCCTCAATTAGGCCCTTGTGTTAAAACTCAGAGATTGAAACACCAGTTAAACCTTATATATATATATATATATATATATCCATATTGATAGATATATAGAGAGAAAGAAGTAACCAAAAAGAAAATCAAATTGAAACACAAGTATATATGGACATGCATGAAGGATATAAAATTTATGAAATACAAGGTTTGAATCAATTAGCAGTAATATATAACATATATATATATATAGGTTAGGGTTTGGTTTTGATTGACAAGGCCTTTCAATTTATTTTTGTGATAGTTTGAATTCTATATGTAAATATGAATTTATGTTATAGTTGAATCAAATGGATAATGGTTTTGTAGGGTTTGATTTTAGGGATTTTAGGAGAGAGAAGAGGTGAAGATGAAGAAGATGATTGAAGGGTAAATAGGTAATTTAATATAAAATAATATTTAATTATTTAAAATAAAGAAAAAAACATGGGTATATGAGTAATTTCATATATCCGTCATGGATATGGTTTTATGGGGTGAAAGTATAATTAGCAAAATAACAGGGGTGAAAGTATAATTTACCCAAAATTAAAAACAGTAGGCGGGTCGGGTCATGTCATGGGTGTGCAATGGATACGTGTCTAGGACACAAATGGTCCCAATGGACCACCTATATAGTTGTCACACACACACATAGAATAAAACAAAGTTGGCACTTGGCACACATTATTTACAAAACCAGCTAAAACTTAAACCAAACCAAGCCCCAGTTCAATTATTACTTGTACTAAACAACTAGTTAACTAGTTTTCCTCCAAATCTTTGGGCCGAAATCACAAGACAGTGGGAGTGGACTCCTCACTACAAACTTGAAATCCCTACACTACCCCCAACTTATTAAATTCCCACAACTAATTCATTGGGATCATTATAAAAAAACTATTGATATAAAGTAATTTCATAATTATACTATGTGACTTTGAACCAAGACATTTATTTTGCTTGTTTTTTTAAAATACTACTACTTTGTCGCATATTAGTTGTCTACTATTACAATTTTACTTGTCCCAAAATACTTGTTCAGTTCGAATTCTAATGCAGTTTAACATTCCACTTTTCCCAACTACCATTCTTCCACTAACTTTAAACAAATATCGGACTCCACCATAATATTACTCCATTCGTCCTGCAATAGTTGTCTAATTTAATTTGGACTTTTTAATATTTTATTAATTTAGGTTGACTAATGTACAATTTTTAATTTTGCCCTTAATGATATAGTATTATGGTGAGTCCGATATTTGTTTAAAGTTAGTGGAAGATGGGTAGTTGGGGAAAGTGGAAGATTAAATTATATTGGAATTTGATCTGGACAAGTATTTTGGGACAAGTAAAGTTACAATAGTGGACAACTAATATGGGACAGATGTAGTATATCATTAAGCGCAAAATTGGAAATTGCACACTAGTCAACCCAAAATCAATAAAATGTTAAAAAGTCCAAATTGGACAATTATTGTAGGATGGAGGGAGTAAGAATTAACTTATTGTCAAGTTGAAAGCATATACTCCATCTAGGGGTGCACAAAAGAACCGGTGGAACTGGCGATTCGGTTCGGTTCCAAACTGAAATGGTTCGGTTCCGGTTCCTAATATTCAAGAACCGAAATTTTTGGTTCGGTTCCATTCTTCCCTATTTGGAACCAAACTGAATCGGAACCATTTTTTTTATAATATATATATATAGTGTTATAAACCTAAATACATGTCCTATTTTTTCACGTCGCTCTTCACTTCAGTCTTTAATTCATGTCATAACTGACAAAAATAACAACCACTAATGTCTTTGCCCAATGTTTTGTAGATAATATTTGGTATAACTTGCATAAAAGGGTAAAATTATACCAACTGGTATATAAATTAGATATATAGATTGCACTATCTTTTAACTTTGGTTAAAAAATTTGAGTCTAAAAAAAAAAAAAATTGTTTATTTTTTGTGTTATGTTTCAATATATATTTTTTGAAATGGGATAGTAGAAACCGGAACCGAATTAAAATTTAGGTTCCGGTTCAGTTCCTTGCCCGTTCGGTTCGATTCTGGCTGAAATCAGAACCGAACCGTAACATGTGCACCCTTAACTCCATCCGTTCCAATTTAATTGTCCACATTTGACACTTTTTTGGATATTTTGTGATTCTTATTTTGCCCTTTGATAATGTGGTATAATTGTAATTTTTAGTGAGATTTGTTATTTTTTTTATATTAATGAAAATAAATAATATATAATAATATTATATTGAGATTTAAAACTGAATAATTAATTTAAGATAAATAAAATAGGCAACTAAATTAGGACTGATGGAGTCTTAATATGGTGACTTAAACCAACGCCATCACTTCATACTTTGATAGTGTAAAATGATTTCATCGTAACATGAACCAGGACATTTTTTGTATATTTATCAAAATAGAATTTTTAAATTCACCTTGAGATGATGATTTTTAATCGAGGCAATCCTTTAAATTACAATTTTGTACAATAGTAAGAATTAACTTAAAAGTTGAAAATACTAATGAAATCATAATGTATTAACTTATTTACCCTAACAATAAATTATATATATATAAAGAATTGGCCCTACAGAAGCCAAATGTGTCATTGCCTTGAGAACCAGAATTGGCTTTCACATTTATTGTTTTGAATCAAATGCAACAACATTTCAATTGATCGGACTTGTGTATCTATTTATTATGCTCTTTAACTAGGACTATGTCACGGGGTTTAGAGTTTTCACGCGTAGCGGTACGGCCCGTGCGGCACCATACCTCAAATATGAGCTTGTGAGAGCATGGTAAGCCTCAGACGATGTGCCTCACTCGGCTTGCACACTGATTGATTTCGACCTGCTTTGATCTCGTCAAGGGAACGGCTCCAGCTCTCGACCAGTTTGTGCAGGGGTGACCCAAAGGAGGTTACCACCTTATGTCCTGCACGCCCCTTCCCTGGAACCATTCCAGTCATTTGACGTTGAAGTACATCCACCAGCCAGCATGCTTGTCTCTCGAAAGGTCGAGGTGTGTTGTCACGGAGACTTAAGAATAAATCCATGACATTCTCCCCCACTCAATCTGCGAACATCCTCGTCGCAGTCACAAGTGGATCTCATTGCCATATCCTCAAGCAAGGGTCGAGGTCTATGGTAGGTGTGGCC
The DNA here is from genome assembly GCA_963922005.1 of Cornus suecica. NCBI lineage: Eukaryota > Viridiplantae > Streptophyta > Magnoliopsida > Cornales > Cornaceae > Cornus > Cornus suecica. The sequence continues at coordinate 86,301,340 of OY998239.1, read as the reverse complement.
AAGAGATGAGAACAGCTCCGCCGCAACTTCTACCCCGTCGACCTCCAACGCTACGTTGTCACGGAGAGTCGGGTGAATCGCCGTAGTTACTCTCTACGTACGATCACGATGTGAACATGGCCCGGGACACCTAACTTCAGTGAGATCACCTGATCAGCTTCAGGGTGAAGCGCTTTCTTCGTAGGGGGTGACAATGGAGGATTACCCTCTGGCATACACGTGTTGCTCCGTCTTGGCCCAAGAATCGACCTGGGGACACAATCGCAGGTGCTTACTCCTAAGTCCTGCTCTGATACCATTTGTCACGGGCCTAGAGTTTTCACGCGCAGCGGCACCGCCCGTGCGACACCATGCCCCAAATATGAGCTTGTGAGGGCATGGTAAGCCTCGCACGATGTGCCTCACTCGGCTTGCACACTGACTGGTTTCCACCTGCCTTGGTCTCGTCAGGGGAACGGCTCCAGCTCCCGATCAGTTTGTGCAGGGGTGACCCAAAGGAGGTTACCACCTTGTGTCCTGCACGCCCTTTCCCTGGAACCATTCCAGTCATTTGACGTTGAAGTAGATCCACCAGCCAACATGCTTGTCTCTCGAAAGGTCGAGGTGTATTGTCACGGAGGCTCAAGAATAAGTCCGTGACAACTAGCTCAAAAATATTTCAAAGATAACTTATCTCATGCTACATAGTTTTTCTAAGTACCATTATAAGTTTCAATTAATCCTCAATTTAAACAATATATACACCATGATTCGCGAAATCGGCGGTTCGTAATGATTTTTAAGCTGATCATATGCAAATATTTCAACGAATCAGCTGCTTAAATTAAAAAGTGGCCAAGATAAATCGGCCCAAGCATTTTAAATTGAATTTATTATTTTGCAAGCCCTTGTTCAATATATTATACACTCAAATTTGAAATACACTTTTAAATTTCAAAATTTTATCAACTTAATTTTTTATGTTTCCTGATAACCGTGGTATTCGGGCCACTTTACGTATGCGCACCTCGACTAATCTACGGGGCCCTGAAGTTAATAACCGGATAAATTTCCAGTGACTCAAACGGAATGTAGCCAGCGGGAATCGAAGTTGAAACCTAATCCTTATTGAGACAAGGGAATCCTACATTTCCTAATTGTGACACCAGTTTGGATTAAAATTTTATCAATTTAATAACATATCACTCAAAATTGAAAAGATTGTAATATCAAAAAGACTAATTATATGGGACCAGAGCCATCAGAGGATTTAAATTTAACATGTAAAAAGATATCAAACTCCAACCACCTGATCGATACATAGGCTTAGCCGTAAGAATCTTCAATGTATTGGAAGTATGAACCGTTTGGGTCCAGCACCCATTATCAGTAGTACTGTCAGAAAATTGGGGAGTGAAAGTGGCTTTATACAAAAGCTGCTTGCTACATTATACCTGGCTAGTGGCTAGTTACCATTTGCCTAAAGTGAATGCAGGTAAAAATATTGCCTAGAAGAAGAATATAAATTTATATAACTGTATGTAGGTATTTGACATGAATGAAAAGAATGGATGCTTTTTTGCAAGAGGGTCACATGATAGGAGCATCAGATAGTATTCCAATGTTCTTCTTTTTAGGGCATTACAACAACATGTGAAAACATCATAATGCATCATGGCTCTCATGCATGTTCAATATCAACTTTGAATAATTTACGCAAATATATACATACATATATATATATCAACTTTGAATAGGCAAATGGTAAAAACTTAGGATTAACCCTTTATATATATCTATACCATGGTTTCATCTTTTGCCTATCCTTTGATACGATACGTTCTTATTTAATTCGTTAAATTTTTAAATTTTTGTAAAGTGCCAATGCTATTATTTTACACCAATGATCACATTGTCCAAATTTGATACATCCTCGCGCAATTGCAATTGATATTAGAACAATAAAAATGAGAAGTAGCCACTTAGATCTGACCTGTAATCTGGATGGATATAGTACTTATATAACATTTCCTTATTTGTCAATAATATAAGAAAGGTCTAAATAGTTTAAGAGGTAATTTCCCTTTTGCCTATATATATATATATGAAAGTTATATACTCCTATTTTAATTATAGCAATCGTTAGTGACGGAGCGTAAACAAAACGGTCTTGGGTCATATCTTGTAACATCCATAATGGGATTGGATCCTTTCTAGAACATAAGATCCGCTAATTAATTTAATATATACAAAAGTACCATATCATCTATTCTAAATGATACTTTAGAATAAAGTTAAAAATGCCTTACTGCTTTGCATCCATTAGAGTCATTAGAACAACTCTTGGGATCTCTGTTTTTGAGATGTCCATAATTTAAAGCATCCAATTTAAATATGAAATTACATGTATTGAGCTCGTGGTTGTAACCATTTTTTAAAAGATATCGACATTCTATCATATACTCACTTTTTAAAACCAGTGTTGTATGAGTTTTTTATATCATTTTTGCTATGATTGTTTAAGGAAATCAATATTAGTCATATACTCACTTTTTTAGATAGTTATTGTACTGAGTTTGTTATAAAATTTCCACTGATACGACAAAAATTAATACCTCAACGAATAAACATGTTTAGGGGGTATGTTTGGTTCACGATTTTGGGTGATCTGGTCTTGATTTTGGTGGTCTTGTCCGGTCTTGGGTGATTTTGTCCTAAATTTAAAATGGTAAGGAATTGAGAGAGAGAGAGAAAATTTTCGGATATATATATATATATATATATATAAACAGAGAGAGAAAAGTCAAAATTGGTAGGCCAAACCCCCCAAATGTTTTAACGATTGGTTTTAAAAAGCCCAAAACCAAGCCTAAAAATCAATAACCAAATATGATTTGGTCTTCAAATCAAAACCCAAAACCAAAATCAAACCCAAAATTCAGTTCCTAAACAAACCTTTATTGTAAATTATGGAATAAAATTTTGACATCACTATTGCCAGGAATTAAATAAATATTTAAAAAATGCCAAAAGGTGGGAAGTAAAGGCAACAAAATTGGGAAGGAGAGAACATCAAATCAAATGAAATACAATACAGCTAATTCCAACATTTAAAGATCCCAGCTGCCTCACAACCATGGATTGGCCACAACGCCATGTCCTATTCAAACACTCCTAAGTGGCAACCCAACTAGGGATGGCAATGGGGTGGGTCGGGGCGGGTATCACCCGCCCCGTACCCGTACCCGATTATTTTTCCCCGCCTCATACCCGCCCCATTTTCGTTTAATTTTTTATTTTTCCGACCCGACCCGCCCCGCCCCGCCCCGGTTAGCTCCCCGCCCCGTCCCGATTACGTATTATTTTTATTAAAAATATATTTTTTAATAATAAAAAATAATATTATTTTATTTCTAATTAATATTATTATTTTAGAATTTGTTTCTAGAATAAATCTATATGAAATCAAAATCAAACAATAAATCTATAATTAAGGAGAATATTATATGTATATATAAAAATTTATAATTAAGGAGAATATATATATATGTATAAATTTATATATATATATATATAAATTTATAATTAAGGAGAATATATATATATACCTAATCGGGGCGGGTTCGGGGCGGGGCGGGGTGCCCCATACCCGTCCCGATTATAATCGGGGAATTGATACCCGCCCCATACCCGCCCCGATTAGCTAAACGGAGCGGGACGGGGCGGGTTTGGAGCGGGTTCTGGGCGGGCGGGTTTTTTTGCCATCCCTAAACCCAACAGGATATTGAAAACCTCCATCCATATATATATATATATACACACACATAGAAACACACAGACACATACTCTCTATATGACACTGATATATCATTCACGTGTAAAGTCGTATGGATTGTTCAAGACAATCTCAGGAGTAACTGCGTGGCGGTGCCCAGTATTCGATTCCCGGTGAAGTGGGTCAGATTCCGACAAAGAGAATGGCTCTGACCAACGAAAAATCTGAAGGGAAAATGTGGAGTCTCTGTAAATTGCCGTTTTGGCAATCCAACAATGCTTCTTCTTCACATAGTACTGGTCTTTATCTGCAGAATCAAACCATGGATCACTCAAATCTTCTTTCTTCAAACTCTGTATCTTCCATGGCAAAGTCTCTTCTTCCCAGTAGACGCAGACTCAGTCTCGATCCTCCCAGCAAACTCTACTTTCCCTGTAAGTTTCACGGGGGGTGTATATATATATATATATGTATGTATGTATTTAAGTATATATATATATACACTCACATGATCATTTTTGGTGCGATTTAGTAGCCAATCGGTGGAGTTTTGATCTGGGTTTTCTTCATTTAATTGATTTTGCATTTTAGGTTTGCTTCTATTTCATGGCTTTTAAGTATTGAGTAGAGATTTTTAAATGGTCTTTAGGCTTTCCTGACATTTTCTCTCTTAGATGCATTTTGGGTTTTTGCCGTATATTAATTTTGAAATACTTAGGCACAAAAGGGACACCGAAACATTATAGGTGTTGGATACATCAGGAAGTGAATTTTGAGTTCAATTGTCTACAGTGTTGGTTACTTGTTTTATACTGGACTAGTTTTTTTATTTGTTGTTTTGTGTGTGTTTAATTTGAAGATGAACCTGGGAAACAGGTCAGGAGTGCAGTTAGGATAAAGAACATAAGCAGGTCTCGTGTTGCTTTCAAGGTATGGAATATATATATATATATATATATAGCTTTGTCTATTAGTGGTTCATCTTTGGGCCTGATACTTTTATCTTTCTGACTTGTCTCTCATATGGGTATTTATTTTAGCTGAGCATATTCTAAATTCCTATGCTAGAAAATTGATATGTGGGAATAGTTGTGATTAGTTGGCCAAATGCTTAACATTTGGATGGAAATTCTTTGCCATAAAATTGGCAAAAATTTTAAAAGCCTGGTCAGAGATTCTGGAGAATGATGAAAGAGAGCTCTGAAATTTCTGTAACATTAACATGAACTTTGTGTTGAAAGTTAGGTTTTGAAAGTTAGGTAAATTGGTCAAATAAAATCCAAGCAACCCATGTGTTATTCATGTGGTTGCCATGGATGCTTCTTTCTAGTCAAATAAGGTTTTGCAAGTTTTAGTAGGTGAGTTGCCATTTTTGACAAAAATAAAACTCATGTAATGTGTGTGTATTAGTTTATTGTGTGTTTAGGATTTGTAAACCTATAAAAGGCATATGTAACCATTAGTTTCATATCAAACAATCTTACAAGGAATTCTTTCCTTAGTTCTCTCTTTCCCTCATTTATATTTTGTTCCTCATAAATTCTAGTGTATCTTTGTGTTTTAACAAGTGGTATCAGAGCCAACGATCCCGAAGTTTTAAATTGAATCATGTCTGCAAACAATTCGATTCATTTACAGCTTCCAAAGCTCACTGAAAAAAATTATAACAGTTGGTCCGTCCAATTGAAAGTATTTTTTCGGTCCCAAGATTTATGGAATTTGGTGGAGACCGGCTACATCGAAGTAGCGGACTCAAAAGTATTTGAGGCATTGAAGAAAGAGGAGAAATATGCATTGATCGAGATCCGGAAAAAGGATCAAAAGGCATTATATGCCATTTTTCAAGCCGTAGACGAGTTGGTATTTGAAAAAATAGCGGCGGCAGAAACGGCACACACGGCGTGGGATATTTTGCAAAAATCCTACAGAGGCGATGATCGGGTCAGACGAGTGCGACTACAAACGTTGAGAGGTGATTTCGAATCTCTAACCATGGGTGATTCGGAATCAACCTCGGCGTACATCGATCGGGTGCAATCCATCGTTAATCAATTGAAGGTTAATGGAGAAATGATTGATGATCAAAAGATCGTGGAAAATGTTTAAAGATCTTTGACCACAAAATTTGATTATGTAGTGGCGGCGATCGAAGAAGGGCAAGACATATCAACCATGTCCATCGAACGGTTGATGGGTTCATTAGGCTCCCACGAGCAAAGGATGAACCAGAAGGCCAATAACTCTAGCACGGAGCAGACGTTGCAGAGCAGATTTGTTTCGACAAATCGAGGGGGCAGTCAAGGACGACGAGGTCAAGGTCGCGGACGTAGTCGTGGTAGAGGAATAAATGACTTTGGAGGTCGTAGTGGTAATACCGAAACACGTGACAAAACCAACGTCAAATGCCATCGATGTCAACGGTTCGGACATTACAAAAATGAATGTCGAACCCATATGCCGGACGAAAAGAGTGAGTATGCAAATCTTGCCGACACCGAAGAAAACATAGCTCTAGCATGCAACGATGTTGGGCTAGATGGCGCATGCACAAATATATGGTATTTGGATACCGGATGTAGCAACCACATGTGTGGGAAGAAGGAGTTATTCTCACACTTGGACGAATCGTTTCACGGTGAAGTGAATTTTGGAAATCGATCCAAAGTTCCTGTAATGGGCAAAGGTGACGTAAAAATTATATCGAAAGATGGCACCGATGTCACTATTGCTGATGTTTTTTTTGTGCCGGAAATGTTCTGGAATTTGTTGAGTATGAGACAACTTTCAGAAAAAGGGCATGACATTCATATTTTGGATGGTGTGTGTACCGTTCATAGCAAAAGCGGGAAACAAGTGGCAAATGTGCAGATGACAAAGAATAGAATGTTCCCATTGGATCTTTATACAAAAACCGAGGTAAATCTGATGGCGAGGTCGAAAGATATCAATTGGCTATGGCACCTTCGGTTCGGTCATCTAAACTTTCGAGGCTTGAGATTCCTGGTGCAGAAAAACATGGTAACGGGGTTACCACTAATCGATGCTCCTGATCACCTGTGCGAAGGATGCCTTCTCGGAAAACACCACCGAGAATCTTTTCCAGTTGGAAAAACACAGAGAGCCAAACAATCGTTGGAGTTGGTTCATACTGACATATGTGGACCAGTTGAGGTAGAATCTCTCGGGCACAAGAGGTATGTTATACTTTTTGTAGATGATTTTTCTAGAAAAAGTTGGGTATATTTTCTAGAACAAAAATCAGAGGCGTTTGGAAAATTTAAAGAGTTTAAAGCTTTTGTTGAAAAACAAAGTGGCTTTAATCTCAAGACATTGAGATCGGACAGAGGAGGAGAATTCACCTCTAACGAATTCAACAATTATTTCAAATCTCAAGGGATAAAACGCCAATTAACCGCCAGTTATACACTTCAGCAGAACGGTATAGCTGAAAGAAAAAACAGAACCATTTTTGAAATGGTTAGATGCATGTTGAAAGCCAAAAGTTTGTCAAAGTCTTTTTGGGCAGAAGCTGTTGCATGTGCTATATATCTATTGAATAGGTGTCCAACGAAGAGTGTTTTGGGGAAAACTCCACATGAAGCATGGAGCGGTAACAAACCGGATGTTTCACTCCTACGAGTATTTGGGTGCGTCGCATACACTCATGTACCAGAACAACGGAGAAAGAAACTTGATGACAAAAGCCAAAAGTGTATCTTCATCGGCTACAGTGAGGTAACTAAAGGTTATAAGCTTTATAATCCTCTCACAAAAGATGTTATTGTAAGCCGAGATGTCCAATTCATCGAGGATGATACTTGGGCATGTAATTAAACACCACATACGGAGCAACGTGTCATCATTGAAAATGAAACAGAAGAAACAAGTGATTGCTCTTCACCGGATAGTTCATCACCTTCACCGGCACCTGCAGGTCGTCCAAAGCAAACGCATGTGATGCCTGCACGTCTCCAGGATTATGTGGTCACAAATGATAATGATGATGATTTTACTGATGAAACTCTAGTAAATTTTTGCTTATTTGCAGATTGTGATCCAGTTTCATATAAGGAAGCAGAGAATGATGAACGGTGGATCCATGCAATGAACGAGGAGATTCATGCAATTGAGAAAAATGATACTTGGGAGCTAACTTCTTTACCTGTCAGAAAGAAGTCAATTGGTGTCAAGTGGGTGTACAAGACAAAATATAAACCAAATGGTCAGGTGGACCGATTAAAGGCGAGAATGGTAGTCAAAGGCTATAAGCAGAAGCTAGGAATTGATTACTACGAAGTATTTACACCAGTGGTAAGGATGGATACGATCCGAATGACTATAGCACTTGCAGCTCAAAACAGGTGGAAGATTCATCAGATGAATGTCAAGTCCGCCTTTCTCAATGGCGTTCTTGAGGAGGAGGTATATGTTGACCAACCACCTGGTTTTCTTAAAAGAGGTCATGAAAAATTAGTGTACAAGTTGAAGAAGGCGTTGTACGGACTGAAGCAGGCACCACGTGTCTGGTACACACAGATCGACACATACATGCTGGAAGATGGATTCCAAAATGTCCTCATGAGCACACCTTTTATATCAAATCAAAGACTAATGGTGATATAATGATTGTATGCCTTTATGTTGATGATTTGATATTTACAGGAAATTGCGAGACGATGTTTACTGAATTCAGGGAGTCGATGACTCGCCAGTTCGAAATGACGGATATGGGATTGATGTCATATTTCTTAGGCATCGAAGTGCATCAAACTGAAGATGACATATTTATTTCACAAAATAAATATGCAAATGATATTCTCAAGAAGCTTCATATGGATTCAGGGACGCCAATTCGGACTCCAGTGGCAGAACGTCTGGAGATGAGGAAAGAAGGAAGTGGTGAACTGGTAAACCCAACATATTTCAAAAGTATAGTTGGTAGTCTACGTTATTTGACTTCCACTAGACCATATATTGTTTATGGTGTGGGGTTTATCAGTCGGTTCATGGAAACACCACGACAATCATATCTACAAGCAGCAAAACGGATCTTACGGTACGTGAGTGGTACTCGGGATCATGGAATTTTTTATACATATTCTGACGATTTCAGTCTAGTAGGCTATACAGACAGTGATTGGGCAGGTGATGTGGAGACTCAGAAAAGCACTTCCGGGTATGTTTTCTATCTGGGAGAAGGAGTGTTCTCTTGGTCCTCGAAGAAGCAACAAGTTGTTGCATTGTCAACAGCGGAAGCGGAATACATGGCAGCTACATCGGCAGCATGTCAAGCTGTATGGTTACGCCGTATACTGGATGAGTTACACTACGAACATGGAGGTCCAACCAAAATCATGTGCGATAATAAGTCAGCAATCGCACTTGCTAAAAATCCAGTGTTTCATGGTCGAAGCAAGCATATTGGGATCAAATATCATTACATTCGAGATTTGGTTAAAGATGGAGAAATCGAACTAGATTTTTGCAGGTCAGAAGATCAAGCGGCAGATATTTTGACTAAACCGTTAAAATCTGAAGTGTTTGAAAAATTGAAGAATATGTTGGGGGTTATTAAAGACCAATTTAAGGGAGGCTGTTGAAAGTTAGGTTTTGAAAGTTAGGTAAATTGGTCAAATAAAACCCAAGCAACCCATGTGTTATTCATGTGGTTGCCATGGATGCTTCTTTCTAGTCAAATAAGGTTTGACAAGTTTTAGTAGGTGAGTTGCCATTTTTGACAAAAATGAAACTCATGTAATGTGTGTGTATTAGTTTATTGTGTGTTTAGGATTTGTAAACCTATAAAAGGCATATGTAACCATTAGTTTCATATCAAGCAATCTTACAAGGAATTCTTTCCTTAGTTCTCTCTGTCCCTCATTTATATTTTGTTCCTCATAAATTCTAGTATATCTTTGTGTTCTAACACTTTGGTTGAGTGATATGAAATAAATATTTAATCTAAACAACTGCAGAGGAAGTAACCAAAGTTCAACTAATTTATAAATCAAAGCATTATTTAAAATTACTGCCCAAATTGAAATTGTAATTATAAGTGTAAATCTATTTCCCGCAGCTAAAAAGAAAATTAATGAGCCAGTGTATGTCCTGCCTCTATGTGGGGTTGCGGCGAGGAGAGTATTTAGACAAACCTAATTTCTGGCTCAAATTGCTACCGTTGCACCAAGTAATTGGTAAGAAAATTATGGCATGGTCTTTGACTGTATGGTCCTGAACGATCACAACACGACATGCAAACAAATGTCTCCATAAAACTGACATAATTGCTTATGTGTCGGGCAATGATTGTTTTGTACCATGTAGTACAAGACCTTCTCTCTACAGTCGAACGATAATTATATTAAGATATTCTCTTTTGAAGCCGAAAATTTATTATGCATCATATTAAATTATTTTTTTGACATATTTCACAAACATTATTGGTGCTCAACTGAGCCAGCTAACTGTGGTTGTTCCTTATATTTTAGTTTCAAACAACAGCACCTAAGAGCTGTTACATGCGTCCTCCCGGGGGTATGCTTGCCCCCAATGAAAGTCTTATTGCAACTGGTAACATAATTTTTTTTGGTTCTTCGTGTTTTTGAGCTCTGTTATACTGTGAGATTTTCATTAGAATTCAAACTTCTCCTAACAGTGTTCAAGTTTGTGGAGCATCCAGAGAACAATGAGAAACTACTAGGTCAGAAGAGCAGAGATAAGTTCAAAATAATGAGCTTAAAAGTCAAAGGGGAAATGGATTATGTACCAGAGCTGGTAAATCTTGGTTCCCCTATATCTATATTTGGTTTTAATCGATTGATATAGAGAGTTTAACCTACCACAACTCTAAATATCATATATATACTGTTTTTTATGGTTCAATTGAGCTTAACGTATGCGGCCTTGAAGTCACATGAGCTCAAGTAAATTTAAATGATTGTTAGACAGATTACTTCAATTGCTTTTGTTATGTTACATGGACTTTTTATCGGACATGGATATGCGATGTGTGTTGACAGTTTTGTTTTACGCCACCTAAATAGTATATCAAAAAACTAAATAAAAACATCTTCCCAACTATTTTGGGTCGGGTATGTGAATCTTCTTTCCTCATTCCGCCATACCTAGATGTTACAATTATCAATTTGGCCTGGTTGAATATAATGGACATTAATCAGTTTTACTTGCAATTTTACATCTGAAATCTAGACTACATTTTTATCAAATGAAATTCAATTTAAACTATTTTTCATATTGCTTTTGGATTTGTGTTATTTGACGATTTTTGAACAGTTTGATGAGCAGAAGGATGAAGTAGCCAATGAGCAGATATTGCAAGTAGTCTTCGTTGATGCAGAACGAACCTCCCCCGTAAGTGATATTACAGTATGACTAATTTAGTATCGTTCTTCACTTGTATACGTACATTTCTGAGTCTATAGTTGCTGATTTTGTCAAGACATTGGAAAAACTGAATCGACAATTGGCTGAGGCTGACGCTGCAGTTGAGTCCCGGAAAAAGCCTCCAGATGAGACAGGTCCACGAATCGTCGCAGAAGGACTAGTTATAGATGAATGGGTGAGACTTTCAAGCATTTCTGATTTGGCTACCTTAAAAAAAATTTCCTTGTAAAACATTGCTTAAAATCGTATTCGCTCCTTGTTTGCTTTTGCAGAAAGAGCGGAGAGAACGATACCTTGCTCGACAGCAGGTTGAAGGTGTTGATTTAGTATAATGTACTGAATTTTTATAAGCTTGTTGTGGATTAGTCACTAGATGATTTATGGTAATTAAGGTAACATCAATCTGTTTTCATGAAATGTGATATTGTGAAATGTGTAATGCTTTTAAGAAGTTTCAAAGCTTTGATTAGAAACGATATTTTCTGGGTTTTTTTTTTCCAACATCATTAAATACTACATTTTAGGCCATAGCTAGTTCTTCTACAATAATTCTAACATTCAGGTCATTGAAGATCATATTAAACTTGAGTCTGCTTGTGGAAGCCAACCAATATTCATCCTATAAGTTCGCTTGTGAAGGTCAGTGGTTCGAGCCAATAAGCGAGGAGGCCCTTCTCGCTCGAGGTCAAACATTTACTTTTGTAGTAAGAGACTGACCTCTCGTGGCTAACATGGGATCCGCTCAAGGACTTACTGGTTTAGGTAAATATCTCATGCGTTCCCCCGACCGTAGAGGTCATTTTTGGAGGAGAAACTGTTTTTTATTTGTGTCTATAAGGTGGTTCTGATCATTTTAAACCAAATCCAAAGCTTTTGTTTAGAATTATCTAATTCTCTATTGCTATTTGATGTATATTATATGGTTTGAATGATAAAAAGCAGACTAAACTATATATGCAAAGACTAATCTTTTCTTAGTTATTATGTTGGAAATAGTGGACAATAGATTGCGATCTAGATACCATTACACTGTCCAGTGTCCACTAGTCTTACTATATATAATCTCCTACCAGGTAAATCAAATAATTAATTGAATTTTGATCTTGCAGCATTGTGGTGTGTTTGGCATCTTATGAAAACAATTTAATTCCATTATGTTAAGCATAGCTTCTAAAACTGGTTTGTTTGTGACACTCGAGAGTTTTAAATTCTTTCGAGAGTACTTATTTCGAATAACTTTCAGCTGTTGAATGTGAAAGTGAAAATTTCGCAGTGTATGATATATTGACTGAAAATAATTGGGACTACATACTTATTTACAAATTTCGAATGTTAACGAAAGTAAAGGTTAACTTGATTGAGTTAAGTAAATTTATGAATTTACATTAATTAGCCCTTAGTGAAATAATCATGGTTTATTATCGCGGTATCAGTTTAGGTTGCGGTCGCAACAACAGTTTAACGAACTTGGACAATATGATTGTTAAAAATAAATATGGAATGAGTCGGTGCTATAATAGTATAGGTAACTTTCAAAACCACCAAAGAAATTACTATACCATATTGGATAAATATCTTGATAATCAAAAGTATCAAGCAATAATGTGTTGTTAGACAATAAGGGAGAGCACATAATCTAAACCTTGCTGGATGCTAATTTAATAATCGAAATTAGTAGATAAAAAATTGATGGACAATAAAATGGGGAAAATAATATCTGCAAAAGTTGCTTGATACTAATTTAATAATTGAAAGTAATAAATATTTATTTGTTGGATAATAAAGAACGAGATTATATCTGGGGGTCGGTTCAAAGCCACTGGATAAGTTTCTTGTAGCTGTCTTAATCCAAGAGGGAATAAAAGTCCTTAATGACCGTTTTTTATTATTAATTCTTCTAGGTACGGGTTAGTGGGTGGTCAAGAAACTTTTTTTAAAAGCTTAAGAAAATAAACCAGTGTCCACGTTCATTATTTAACTCATTATAAAATAAGAAAAGTCAATATCATTTTATTTGATCAATTTATCAATTTACCCTTCAATTATTCAAATTATAAAATATTTAGACTACAAACATCACATCACTTGATGCGATCAAGGGTAAAATTGATCTTTCATTCTCTATCACACTAATAAAAATTTTTATCTCAAAAAATTAAATTCCTCAAAATAAATACTTCAATTGGGACGGAGGGAGTATAAACTTTGAGTGCTTTTATTTAAATAATTAAAAAAGTAATTTTGTGGACCTCACATAAATGATTATAAAAGTGTAATAGAGAAAAGACTTAGGATATTAATCATTATCCTTTTGTATTTAATTAGAACATTTATTTGTATGTCTAAATTGTTGGGATAATTTTTGGTGCTTCCCATGTCAAATTATTAGTGTGTCCTATTCATGTAACTTTATATTTAAATAAAGTGATTAAACTGGTATATATATAAATAGTTCATAGGGATGATTACAGTTTCATCCCTCAAGATATAATAAATTACATTCACGTCCCTATCTTTTGAAAAATTATAATTTTATCCCTTCAAATTGATAACCATGCAAATTGTTACCCAAAATGTAAACTTACTTGTATATTCATGCCTGTTTTTTATTTTTAAAATATTTTTATAAATAAGTGATGATATTATAGTTATTTCATCTCTAGTCAAACTAAGGAAAGCATTGATCATGTTCGGAAGATCTTGGAAAAAAGTTTATGTTATTACTTACAAATGAGAGGGTTTCAAATTGTTATTTTTTAAAGGATAAAAGATAGGGTGAATCTGTTATTATCTCTAATTAATATATATATATATATATATATATATATATATATATATAGTTATATATATCTGCTCGTATTCTGGGCCCATTACTCATGATCACCAGATATAAAGTAGAGAAAGGAAGAAGACAATCGAGCATATTGGACAGCATACCAAATGATGTCCATGAGCTTTGGATGGAATTATCAGCCCCATCCTATTCCTGTACTAGTGGATTTTTATACAAAGTGATAACCTTAAAACAGAAACAAGGCTTGGAAGTTGGTGGTGATAACTTTCACTATGTACTTTGATAACCACTTTAGATATGTTTGGTTGTACGAATTTGAAATTGAATTGAAATGGTATTAGAATTAAAAAATAATTAGAATTAAAATATTATGGTATTTTAATTTTATAAATGTAATTTTAATTAAATACATTATTTGGATATGTCTTAGAATTCAATTTCAAACTCAATTCAATTTGAATGTAAAAGATCTGAACTTTAAAATTAAATTAGACAATATAGATAAATATATATATAGATATAAGTTTACAAGTATATGTATGAATATATATATATATACGTGTGTATGTATGTATATATATGCATGTGTATGTGTGTATATATATATATATATGTGAATGTGTATATATGTGTGAATTTATATATAATTAATTCCATTCATTTTTTTTAAAATTTTAAAAGCCACAATTACTCGAGCCAACCTTATTTTTGTTGATCTTATTATATTATGATTAGCCACCGCGATATTAATTTCAGTCACAGTTACAATAACGATGTAATAAACTCGAACACTATTAATTTTAAAAATAAATATTGAATGATTATTAATGTTGTATAATAGTATTGAGACTTTTAAATATATATGACGTAGCGGAAGCAAATAGGGGTTTAGTTAGGAACCAAAAAAATAACTAAAATTTTGAAATTCTCAAAGTCAATAAAACAACTCGCAAAAACTTGCAGATAATTCTTGAATGATATATGTAAAGAAATCCTAATGGGTTATGGGCCTAATCTTGATGAACAAGAAAACTTATTTTAATTTTTTTTTAATAAATCTAGAAAATCTCATAATAATTAGAAAACTAGTCCTAAAAGAAAACTAAAATATAGAGAATAAAAAATATATATAATTGAAAGAAAATTCTAGAACTAAGATGTAGGCAATCGTGCTACATCAATATAACCAACCAGACTGCTCCTAAAAGATATTTTCCCGTTCATGTGTTTTGGCCAATTTGATTCAATTTGACGGAGAGATAAACTGGCAAATCATTACCTATATACATACAACATTCATTATACATTTATATATATATACATAATTATAGGTCAGTCAAACAAATTTCTCGGCTTCAACCTCACAAAATTTATTCCATACGTCAAGAAAAGAACCAAAAATTGATAGGTTATATCCAATTATCAAGGAAGGTCTCAAACAAGGTTCTTAGGATTGTTGGGGTCTGAGGATTTGTAAAATCGTAAGTATGATCGTAAGATTCTACCATATTATTATAAAAATAATTTAAATTAATTCTTTAACCAATGAATTCTCTATTATACCACAAAAATATACTCAAAATATCAAATATAAACAAAAACATCACCCTAAAGTTAATCTTGAATATATTATGAATAATATATACATACGATCTTGATTACATTCTCTTATTAATCTTAAAAGTAATCAAAATAATATGAATTATAACTTTTAAAATAGATTTTGTGAAAATTATACAAATAATATATAAGCTTAAATTTTTTATTGTATTATTATTTGTTAAATGCAATAGAAAATTAAAGCTTATATATTATTTTATGTATAAAAATAATCAAGATAATCCGATATAATATATAATTAGATTTTATGTTTATATTTTTTTGGAATATAAGAATTGAATGCTCAAGCTTTTATTTTGTTTTTCATTTCATAGAAATTTGTCGTGGTAAAAAATCTAAGTCATATGTCCCTACGAAGGACTAACCACTTCTAGAGTGAACAATAGTCGAAGAAATCAACCACCATCAATTCAAATGAAAATTTTATGATTTGTTTTAAAACACTAGTGAGTAGTAAAAATAAAAGAATATTCGTTTTTCTTTTTTATTTTAGTCATACAGTTGATATGATTTTTTCTTTCTTCAAAAAGAATTATGAAAAAATTTCATGAAACTTCAAGAAGGAAAAAAGAAAACATTTGTCATGTGAGATGTGGAAAATGGCTTCCAAATGCTATCTCAAGCCTGCCCGGTTATTGATTCAAAAAGAATTACTTATGTACAAATTACAAATGACAATAACAAATAAAAATAACACATAAATAAAATCAAAGAAATTATCACCCCATGCTAGGCTGGGCATGAAATTTTTGATGGTGTACATGTCAGAGAGTTGGAAAGATAGAAAAATTAAAAAACTTACAATTGCATATAAATATTAGAATTATAATAGAATCGTACAATCTTACCGATCCATCCTTTAATTTTTGTGCAATCTAAATCGTTTTGAATTATAGAATTGTACGATTTACATTCCATCGCGTTCCTAACAAGTAACAACCATGGTCTCAAAATACTCTCAATACTCCCTTCGGTTTGGTGAGAAAATAAAGAAGAAAATGAGGTGAGAAAGTGAAGGTGAAACCATCATTATTTATTGGTATTTACTTTGTCACCTTCTAATTAAATACTGAAGTCAAGGCCCAAGTATAGACTATAGATGATCCATCTATCCACGATTCATTGCTTGAAAGGAAATAAAATGAATAATATTCATTGTATTACTATATCTAATGGCCCTGTTTTGTCCTGTGATGAAGGAAATAAAATGATTAATCTCATCAGATCACTATATTTTGACCGAGCAACGTTCACTAATAAATAAGATGATGATTTGAATTCACATAATTAAGAAAAAAATCTTGAAAAATGTACTATAGTATTGATAACTGAATGAAGGATAAGAGTCTCTGTATTTGTAATTAAAAAAATTATGAACTATAAAGGAACTACTAAAATGAGAAAGCCTTGTAACAAATGAAACTAACACCAACAGAAGCGAGAGTGTTCTTCGTTCTAAGGTTTGTGGAGAGAGGCAACCAACACATAATTGAAAATCCTAGAAACGTACGAAATCGGAGAATGAGGTCTGAGAAGAATAACCGTCTGTGAGAAAGAGTCAAGTGTGTTCGTAGGGTTTTGTGGAGAGAAGCTACCAACGCGAAGGTTGTCTGGTTCAATTTGTTTGAGATGTGGATATGATTTTGGTCAAGGAAATGGGAACCAAACAACGATGACCCACCATTTTTGTTGGTATCAAATTATATCATTTTGGTCAGATTTGGTTAAATTTGGTCTGGTTCTAATTTTTTAGACCAATGCAAACAAACATGGTCTGGTCACTTAAAACCAAAATCAGACTAGACCAAATAGAACCATAACCCGCTACCAAACATGGCCTAAGTCAAAGAGTGAGAATTTATCCAAAAATTGACTGAAAAAATTAATCAACAAAAACTTCTATATATAAATTATTTAGCACAGTCTATGTCCGTCTAGGTTAAAAAAAAAACCTTTGACATAATCAACATGCCTCCTAAACAGTAAAACACATTTGCGAGACATTAAACAATTAATTATTGGATGTAAACCCGTTCGTTGTTGCCGGACGAATTGCTAACTTTTATAATTGTAACAAAAACATTTATGTTGAGAAAAATGATAGGAAAATAACAAAGCTTGGAGAACTAAAATGAATGGAAAAAATTGGATCCTTTCTTTGATCTCTTCCGGTCCTTTTTATACATGAACTTGATTCTGCCCTCATAAAGAGTATCAAATGGGTATTAAAGTACATTTAAAATGACATAAATGCATTGAAAATAGATCTACTGTTTTCAATTAGCTTTATTGTGTGTTTTGAAATTGTATGAACTTTTAATCTGAAATGGGCTTTTATTTTTTGAGCTTCATTATTCTATTGGGCTAACTAAGGTTATTTTGTGTTTTGGACAAAAATTGTCTCATCTGATTGGCCTTGTATGAAATATGGGCCTATATTTGCCTCCAATTCTCAAGCCCAATTCACATTTTGAAATAGGGTGGGAATTCGAGGCGCCATTTAACTGCCACTTTCTCTTCTTCGCTTCATCTTCCCCAAGTTAACTCCTCATCTACAAGGGCAAAATATTATTCTCTGAAGCTCTGACGATTTCAGCAAAAAGCTCTTAAGGTTAGTCTTATTTTTCCTCCCTTCTCGTTTTCTTTCTTTAATCTAATACCATGAGTAACGATAGTAGTCGAACTCTTTCTCTGGATGTGGTGGTGAATGAGATTCCTATCGTTTCTTCTTCTGATGTTGCCCCCAGTTCTAGTAGATTGAAATCACAAAAGTTTTCCAACAAACAATTGCGTAAATTTTCTCTAGCCGATAGGTGTAAGATAGAGTTCGAAATTCCTGATGACGTTTCAATTTCTGAATACTCCACCGATTTGAATTTCAAATCGTACGAAGAAGTTGGTGCGAATGAAGCTCTTTTCTCTGCAAATCATTTAGTCTTACATAGATTTCCCTTTCATCCTTTCTATCATTACGTTTCATTCTCTTTAGGGCTCACGCCTTTGCAAGTGAACACTAATTTTTTTAGGGTTCTGTCTGTAATGCTCGTTCTAAATCATGAACGAGACTTGAATTTAGGTCTGGCTAATTTGTTGCTTTGCTACAAAGTCAATCAAATCAAAAAAAATCCTGGTATGTACCATTTGCACCCTAGTTCAACTCTGAAACTTTGTGATGGGAACCCATCTTCCGAAAATGAATGGAAAGACAAAGTGGTAAAAATTGGGAAAAATTGGAGGGTGAATGCGTTTGGCCCATACCCTCTTCCAAGGTCCTTCAGCATTTGTAAAAAATACAAATATGGATTCCAAAATCCTGGCAAGTGCCCCTTTGTATTTTTTGAATTTTCCTTATTTTTCTTGAACTGCATATTAATTTGCTTTTGATCACACGTTCGTTCTTATTTGCAACCGTTAGCCTTGAATATCTAAACGAAAAGGTCTTTACTGCCCTTCCCTCTAGTAAAATTCTTTTAACTTCAAAGAGTTTGAAATCCATTGATGCGAGTGCCACAGAAGCCACTATAATGAAAATTTCAGCACCAACTTCTAAACGAGCCATGGCACAAAGATCACCTGCCCCCATCGGCTTAGCTGTTGATAAAGGAAAAAACAAAGTGATCGATCTGACCGAAAATCCGAAGACAGCAAAGGGTCTCCTGATAAGGACGAACACAGATGATGGGTTTCCCCTACAGAAAAAATTGAAGCTTGGCCCTCCTTCAGAGCATGTCAAGAAAAATGACTGAAAATAATGAGAAAATATTGAGGAAGGTTAGATCTGTGAGCGACTACACCATCCCTGACTGTTGTTTTCCTCCAAAGTTCGATCCTGAAGGCAGTTGGACTCCTAATTTCGTAAAAAGCTAGGGAAGCGTTCTGAATCGCCGTTCGCTGGCTATGTTAGATCCAGATTTACTGCTGTCACTAGCCCGTGGAATATGGCCACCAAAAGACGAGATTTTTTAACAACATGTTGATCAAAATGAGCTTTTGGCCAGGGCCCCTACTTCTATTTTGGAGGTAACTCGTAAATTTTTCAACGTAATTTTAACGTTTTTTGAGGTACTTACCGATTCTTTTTACCTATTTCCAGTCTATTTTCGATGTTTTGGCTCTCTGTAAAGCCGTTGAAGCGGGGGAATATAAGAGGAAAAACATTGATGCAGCGTATTTAAGGGCTGACAGGTGTGTCACTTAGAAGATTGTGGAGTCTGAACTGGAAAATCTAAGGAAAATCCACAGGAGTGAAGCCGATCGGATTGCTGAACTGGAAAAACAAATCCATAATCTTGAAACTTCAAATACTGTACTGAAATCGAGTTTTGAGCTTTATCGAAGAGGAGGTATGGACATGCATCGACGTTACGTGAACATTTTCAATGTTAAATTCTGTGACGGATTCAGGTTTTGTTATGGTCAAATGTCGATGGAACCTTTTGACCGTTCATATAATGATCCGGAAGCTCATGACGCTGTTTGTGGTGTCATTCACCCTTATGTAGAGCCTGAACCGAGTAGAGACGAGAAAGACTTTGCTCAGTTTCTATTGCATGATACCTTTCCAGTTGAACGCCCTGATCCTATTTCTGCAATCTTTTCTAATGCGAATGTTACCGGTGAAGTATCTAATGAACCCTCCATTCCTCTCTCAGACAACAAAAAGCCAAGTATCGAAGGAAGAGTTCCGAACGATATCCCCTCGACCTCTTAATTAGAGGTTTTATTTTGAACAAACTTACTTCATGGTCTGTAATTTGTTGCTTTTATGGTGAGCATTTTGAAAAGGTTTTGATGGCACGGATGTGCTAGAAATTATTTTTTGAACAGGTTAATGTGTTTTTAGAACACAGATTTTTGAAATGCATTTTTGTGCATTTTATGAAACAAGAACTAAGGTGGTGCCATATTTTTAGATGGTCTTTTATTTTTGCCAAGATGACTTATATACTTGGCCAAGTATCTTTTACTTGGGCTTTTCATGAATTTACCTTTTGTGATTGTTGAGTATAAGTATTGAAAAAATAAGAATCTGAATGCAATATCTTTATTGACTTGATACGGATCTTATATAAACAGAATACAACTTTGAGACAAATGTTTGAACAAATTTAGAGCCATTATATAAATCTTATTTTGTAATATTAAATCTTTATTGAAAATACTTCTTAAGATGAATAACATTCCATGCTCATTCGATCTGTTTCCCATGTTGATCAGCCAATCTGTAGGCTCCTTTTCCGATCACCTCCGTTACTGTGTACGACCCATCCCATGTGGGATCTAATTTACTTGATCTTTTGGCCAGTACCCTAAGTACTTGATCCCCTATTTGGAAGGATCTTGGCTTCACTTTCCTGTTGTAACTCCTTATTAGCTTTTGCTGATATTCTGCCAACCTTATTGAAGTCATTTCCCCTTTCTTATCTATGAAGTCACCTTCAATTCTAAGAATTGTTTCATTCTGTTCAGGATCAAAGAGTTGTGTTCTTGTTGGTTGAACTTCCAATTCAATTGGAATTACTACCTCAACGTCGTACGCCATAACGAATGGTGTTAAACCGGTCGGCTTTCGGGGAGTAGTTCGATAGCTCCAAAGCACTCTAGGCAATTCCTCCAACCAGCGTCCCTTTTCTTGAATCGCTTCCAATTTTCTTTTTATCCCAGCAAAGATCGTTTGATTTGTTATATTGGCTTGGCCGTTTGCTTGTGGGTAACTGACCGATGATAAATTCTGGTTTATGCCGTACTAGTCTAGCAACTCACGAACGTACTGATTGTCCAGGTTTGTGCCGTTGTCCATCATTATGTACCTTGGCATTTCGAACGTATAGATTATATGATTTAAAATAAAATCAATTACATGAGTGTGCGTTATTCTTACATAAGCCTTCGCCTAAACCCACTTATTGAAATAATCTGTGGCCAGAAGCACATGTTTTTGATTTGATGTTGCCCTTGTTAATGGCCCGACCGCATCCATCCCCTATCTGACGAACGGAATGGGGGATGCCATCGTTGTGAGAAGCTCTATTGGTTAATGAATTATATGTGAATGCCTTTGACACTTGTCGCACCTTTTTGCGTACTCTTCCGCATCTCGGATCATGTACGACCAAAAGTAACCTTGTGTTATTCCTTTGTGGGATAACGATCTGCCCCCAATATGACCTCCACATATTCCATCATGCAACTGTTTGAGTACCTCCTGTGCTTCACCCGGGGTCAAACATCGCAAGTAAGGCCCGGTCATCGATGTACAATATAGAAAACCATTGATCACTGAATACTTGGCAGAAGCTGATCTCACTTTCTTTGCTTCCCTTCAATCTTCCGGCAAAACCCCGATTTGTAAATACTGAAGTATTGGATCAATCCAGCTTGGTTCATATGGAATTACGTGCACCTCTTTCTTTTTTCCGATCTAAGGAATGAGTAGTTCGTCCATGGGAATTACCCTGATCATATCATCCCCAGTTGATGACGTTTGATTTGCTATATGATCAGCCCCATGATTGTCTGCCCTTGGAATTTGCTTGAAAGTTACTACCTGAAAGTTTTGTGTTTCTTCCTGGACAGCCTATTTGTACTCCAACATCTTTTCCTCCTTTGTGTTGTAACTTCCTACGACCTGATTTATGATTAACTGTGAGTCGTTGAACATTGTTAATTCCCGGAACTGGAGTTCTTTCGCCAACCTTAAGCCTGCCAAAACTGTTTCATATTCGGCCTCATTGTTTGAACTTTCAAAGCATAATCTGATCGACTGCTGCAACTTGGTGCCTTCTGGGGATATTAATTTGATCCATACGCCTGCCCCCAGGCTATTCACAGATCCATCCACATAAAGCATCCACCTTGGATTTTCACCTTCCACCTCGTCTTCAGTTATTTCATATTCGAGGAGAAAATCCGCCACAACTTGTCCTTTTATTGACGTTCGAGGCTCATAGTTGAGATCGAACATGCTCAGTTCTATCGCCCATTTTGTCATTCGTTCAGAAAAATTTGGTTTTGCTAAAATCGCTTTGATCGGAAATGTTGTAGGGATCCTGATCGGATGAGATTCGAAATAATGCCGCAACTTTCGTTTAGCCTGGACCAGGGCCAAAATTATTTTCTCCGTTCTTGAATACCTTCTCTCGACATCGAGCAATGTCTTACTTGCATAATAAATGGGGTACTGCCTGCCTCCATCATCTCTTACCAATGCTGAACTGACGGCATTCGGTGAGACTGCTAGATATAAAGTTAGAATCTCATGATCCTTGGGAGCCATCAGGATTGGTGGTTTTGCCATATAGAGCTTCAATTGATCGAAAGCTTATTGTTGTTTCTCTCCCCAAATCATTGTTTTCTTAGACTTCAGTACATCAAAGAATGGTTTACACCTATCTGACAACTTGGAGATGAACCGACTTAAAGCTGTTACTCATCCTGTAAGCACTTGAATTTCTTTTAGGGAGTCTGGTGCCTTCATCTCGATCAATGCCTGGACTTGTGCGGGACTAGCCTTGATTCATTCCTTGTTAACTATGTGCCCCAAGAACTGTCCCGAAGAAACACCAAAGGTGCATTTCTCCGGATTTAGCTTCATTTTATGCAGCCTCAGGGATGGGAACACATCTTTCAAGTGCTTCAGGTGATCATCTTTGCGTCGAATTTTGACAACCATATCATCTATATAAGGCTCAACCGTGTCTCCGATATGAGTTTTGAAGATCTTATCGATTAGCCACTGATAAGTTGCACCTGCATTTTTTACACCGAACGACATGACTTTGTAGCAATAGGTCTCTCTTTCAGTTATAAATGTCATTTTGTCTTCATCTTTTGGGTTCATTGGGATTTAATTATATCCTGAATAGGCATCCAGGAATATGAGCCGATCAAACTCGGTAGTCGCATCAATTATGCGATCTATCTTTGGTAGAGGGAAATTGTCTTTTGGGCAAACTTTGTTTAAATTGGTGAAGTCCACACACATTTGGAACTTTTCATTATTCTTCTGAATGACAACAACATTGGACAACTAATCCGGATAATGAACTTCTTTGATAAAGCCAGCTTCTAACAACCGGTCAACCTCTTCGGCTATAAACTTTCCATGTCTGTTCCAATTCTTCTTGGTCGTTGCCGTACTGAATGTGCACCCGGATGAACACTTAAAGTGTGCATCATGGTTTGTGGATCAATCCCGAGCATGTCGTTGTGTTCCCAAGCAAAAACATCGGCATTTGATCTTAGCATGGTAATCAAATCGCTCCTTTCGTCCGAACTAAGATTTCTTCCAATCCGGGTGGTCTTTCCTTTCCTTCCAACAATCAGATCCACTGCTATAGTATCCCCCTCTGTCTTCTCGTCATCATCAGTCCAATCCGGAACGTTCGGTAATTGCTATAATGGGCGTTCGTCACTTTTCAAACTTTTGGTAACGATGGCATAACACTCTTTTGCCACCACCTAATCTCCTTGGATGTCAACAAATCCTTTTCCTGATGGATCAATACATCGCATCACCTGATACAGAGTTGAAGGAACTCCCTGCATTCGATGAATCCATCATCTTCCCATGATCAAATTGTAGGAGGGTTGCACATCTACCAACACAAAAATTTCGTCATAGTTCGCTTGCAGCTGTTACAGGTAACGTCAATACTCCAATTGGGCAGACCCTCCTCCCATGAAAGCCTACCAACGAATTTGCGGTCAGCCTAATCAATTCCGTGGTGATGCCGATTTTTTCGAAGGCCGACTTGGTCAAGACGTTCGTACTGCTCCCTGAATCAACAAGTACCCTTTTAACTAAACAATTTGAAATTATAATCGAGATTACCAGTGGATCCTCATGTGGTAGCTGCATGCACCTCAAATCCTTCTGGGTGAACGATATGGTTGGCATTGAGTGGTTACGAATTACATTCACCTCCCCAATTCTTCGGATCTTGTTCGCATTGCACATCCGTGAACGCTGAACGGAGAGGCTTTCTTCGTCTTCTTCAGGTTTTCCATGGATTATGTCTATGATTTTCACTGGTTGTTTGCTCAGAACCTTGTTGGTCTTCAGGCGATCGAAGTTTCTTGTTCCACTGTCTACGTATTCCTTCAAATCTCCCCTGGCTATTAAGGTCTCAACCTACCTCCACAAATGCCTGCACTTATTAGTCAAATGACCAAAGTCATTATGGAATGTAGAGTGCTTCGAACGATCCTGCTGTTCTGGTGGTGTTTTCATCGGTAATGCTGATCGGAATATGCCTTTTATTTTATTCTTGTTGTACAGCTAGGGATGGGAACATGTCGGGTTTGGGACGGGTTTGGCTAATACCATTACCACCCCATTTAAAAATTACTAATACCAAATCCGTCTTAAACCCGCGACGGGTTGTAATTAGTAATACCATTACCACCCCGTCGGTATAAACGGGTTCCATCGGGTTACCATCGATTGTACTAAATTATTTCTAATAAATTAAAAGTACAGTTGATTTACTAAATTATTTGATGACAAATTAAGTTATAATGCGTTTGATAACAAAGTAAGTTATAAACTAAGTATCTCTCTTATTCTAGGCATATATTCTGCTTTACGTTATAAACCAAATATCCGACATATTTAGATAAACAAATGTATATATACGCATATTGATTGAAATTCTTCCAAATATATATATATAGATGTCAGCACCAAGAATCAGATTAATGAGTTATATATAGACAAAGACGCACACATATATATATAATTAAAATCATAAACGGGTCGGGGTTGGGTTGCCAACGGGTTTTCTAGAAAACCCAAACTCGACCCTAACCCGCTTCGGGTTTTAATTTTGGATACCAAACCCGTCCCAAACCCGTTTATAAGTTTACCAAACCCGCCCCAATCGGGTTGGGACGGGTCAGACCATTTTGCCATCCCTATGTACAGCTTTGCCAAGGTCGTTTTGAGTGGAGTTTCTAGTCCGTCATACCTTGGCCTCTTCTCCCGCTGTCTGACCGGAGTTGTTTGTGGGTTGCTCGTACTATCGGTTATCTTGTTTATCCATTCTTTTGACTTGCCCTCCACACTGACCAATGCTGAACGATGACCCATTTCCTGTTCATCTTCTTCCAACCTTAAATATCCCTGCGCCCTTGAATTCAACTGACCCATATTAAGGGATGTTGACTTCACCAAGGACCTATGAAAACTAGTTCCTTGCTCGATAGCAATCTTGAAAGCTTCCACCGCCGCTGACTGATCGCAACCTGGTATCATTCACATTTCTAAATTGAATCTTGACAGGAAATTTTTCAAAGTTTCTCCCTTCACCTGCCTTATCGTGAATAGATTAGAAATAGTTCGCTTCTGCTTCCAGTTGCCAAAATATTGAGCTAGAAACTTTTCCATTAAGGTTTGGAAACAATCGATTGAACCACTAGGCAATTGTCTGAACCACAACAGGGTTGAACCAGTTAAACTCGTAGAAAAATCCTTGCACATTAGTGCGTCATCCGCCATGTAAAGAGTCATCATCTGTTAAAAATGACATAAATGCATTGAAAACAGATCTACTGTTTTCAATTAGCTTTATTGTGTGTTTTGAAACTGTCAGGCCGTTATGAACTTTTAATCTGAAATGGGTTTTTATTTTTATGGCTCCATCCTTCTATTAGGTTAACTAATATTATTTTGTGTTTTGGACAAAAATTATCTCGTCTGATAGGCCTTGTATGAAATATGGGCCTACATTGGACTATTTTTATGTTAAAAATAATATTTTTAAATCAAACATACAATTCACACTATGATTTAAAAATAATTCATTCACTCCATTTCACATATGTGATCCTATTAAATTGATTGAACAATTTTACTCAATAGTGAGCTAAAAACTTGGGGAAATGCTTAAGGTCTGTTTGGTTTGTATATTTGAAAACTGTTCTTGAAAATTCGAGAATAGTGAAAAGTTTTATGAGAACAATAAAAATGAGTTATCTGAAAATAGTTATTTTTGTAACTGAATTTTCAGAAAACGGAATTAAACATATTTTTTTACATTTATTTGATTTTCAGTTTTCAGAAAATAAAAAATTATTCTCAGAAATACAAATCAATTAGACCCTTAGTATATTTTTGAAAATTATTTCCAAAAATTTAAAAAAAAAATTTATAGACTCAACTAGACTTTAAAATTTTAAAATAAATAAATAAACCAAATTAAAGTACACTATAGTACACCATACTATAGTTCCCTCTATAAGAATTGTAAAAATGTTCATATTTCTCTCTCATATTAGTTATTCACTATTGTAACTTTAATTTTTTCAAAATACTTGTTCACTTCGAATTTCAATACAATTTAACATTCCATTTCCCCCAACTATCATTCTTCCACTAATTTTAAACAAATATTGAATCACATCATAATACTATATCATTAAGGAAAAAATTAAAAATTGCACATTAGTCAACTCAAATTAATAAAAAATTAAAAAATTTAAATTGAACAACTATTGTGGAAAGGAGTACGTGCCAATATATGGATTCCCCGCTGTCACGTGACATTCCAGAGGCCCATGCCATGTCTCGAGACTCGATAAATTAAAGAGCAACAAGTGTGGGC
Organism: Cornus suecica; assembly: GCA_963922005.1. Classification (NCBI taxonomy): domain Eukaryota; kingdom Viridiplantae; phylum Streptophyta; class Magnoliopsida; order Cornales; family Cornaceae; genus Cornus; species Cornus suecica. Next base: position 86,274,165 of record OY998239.1, on the reverse strand, counting down.
CATAGCACGTCCTGTTCACGTGTCCCTCCTGTCCATTTGTGATTTTGTATTGATACCAAAGTGGACAAGGTTTCTCTGGTGTCAAGCAAAAAGACAGAATTATCCTTATGTCAAAGAAAAAGACACATTATTACATACAATAGTTATTGATAGGTGGGACCTACCAGTACAGTAATGTGTTTGTTGGTGATTGGTTCAATGGATGAGGCATTCCATTGCTTCGGATAAGCCCTCCACGTATCACTCCCTCCCTTGTCTGCTACAATAATGGAGAAGAGATACCGCAATTTTTCCCGCGAGTTTTAGATGCATATCGTATGATACCTAACGATTTTATGCTCCCTTATCTTACAGCTAGCTTCCCTTTTTCTTAGCACCATAATTTTATTGATTAAGTACTTTTAAATTTAAATCAATAAAGAAAACTATCTTTTAAAAATGTTTTTTCTTAACATTATGTATATATATAAAGGTGCTTTAGTTACTTTTCCTTCTAATTTTATCTAAATAGTTGTTGTCTTGTACATCAGAAGTCGAGAATTTTGTCATACAATAGTAAAATATCACTAAATAAAATTTTTAATACACTTGCATAGTTATTGTTAATGCTGGCAATTCGTGTTTGTGTATCGGGTTGAGATCATATCGGGCTAATTAATATATGTTGAACTCTAACCTAACTCATTTATTAAACACGTTATTTATGTCAATTCATGTAACTCGTTTAACCTATTTATTATAATATATTAAATTAAATTTGACACACTCCAACACGAAACAAACTATTTAACTTATTTATCAGCAAAATTAAATTGAATTTAGTACGACCTAATAATAGTTTATTGATATATTTCAACTTATGACCAATTAGAGAAAATATATATATATATATATATATATATAAATATAATCGTGTCAAACGGGTTATTCGGATTACTCGGGTTTGACCCTAATATTCTCGTGTCGTGTTTCGGTCAATCTTTATACAACTTCAATCATTTTATGATCAACCCTAATTCTTTTAATTCATGTCGTGTTTTTGTTGTGTTAGCGTGTTATGTCTCATTTGGAAGTTCTAGTTATTGTATTGTATATTAGTGTACTTTTGTTGCACCATTAGGTAACAGAAAGATTGAGAATAATTTAAAATATAATTATTCTTTTCAAAATATATTAAATGTACAATCTGAATTTAACAATTGGTATAATTTCAATTCAGTGCCAATGAAAATTTTGAATATAAAACTAATTAAAATTGAACTTGATTTGAGGTATTAGTAATTCAAATTAATATAAACTAACACCCAGAATTTCAACTCGATATACTCATTCGAGTTTCAAAAGAATAAATTGAATCAACTCGATTGAATAGTTAACTTTGAAAATGAAATTAAAACTAAATAATTTATATATCATATCGAAGTCGAAATGATATCCTAAAATAATAGAATATCATCATTCCTCCAAACTTTTTAACTTTAACAATTATTTTTAGTTGTATAATTGTTATTATATTTTAAATAATATTTCCTTTGTTTTATTTTAATTATCCCTTTTGGGGAATTTAAATTTTTAAGAGAATGAATTTTAATGTATGAGTAGTATATGAATTGTTAATTGTCAATTATTTTGATGAGTAAATACTAAATTGTTAAATTGATAAAGTAAAATTAAGTAAAAATTTAAATTGAAATGGAGAGAATAAACATTTATATCAAATTCTCATTTGGCGAGAAATATCCGAACTTTAATCATTAGTACATAATCTATCGATTCTATCCTCCAAATTAATCCACAACCCTCCGGTCATCTCGTTTTCAATAACATACCAAAACCACTCCCTTGTCCGGTTTCCAGTTTGCGGATTTACAAAACCGCCTCTCACTTTTCTCCTATATAAACACCCCCTCTTGCTCACTACTATCTCCAATACACCAAAACACAGACAAATCATAGCAACCAAACACAAAACACAAACTTCACTTTTGTTACTCAAACCGGAAACAGAAACATGAGTTACTTGAACCGGGTTTGGATGGCGGCCACAGTCGCCGTCGTAAACGGGAGCTCCGACCAGGGGCATAAATGGAAGTCCGGCCTCCGATCTCTCCAGCACGTGAAGGCCGATTTCCGGCCGATCTCCGGCATGATCGACTCCAGCATCGACGGAGTGGTCGGCGGCGGCGGTGAGGAGAGGAAGAAGAAGGCCGACGAGACCCTCCAGCAAGTCATGTATTTGAACTGTTGGGGACAGAGCTAGAGCTAGGCGATTCTTCCAGTTTCGCCGGAGGGTGTAAGATTCCGGAGAGTTCATCGGATTTATTTGGAGAGAGAAGGTCTAAACGATCGGATAAAGACCGAGTTGACTCGGCTTGGGCGGAGTGAAATTGTTGGAAGGATCTGAGTCCTGAATTGTAATTATGTACAATTGTGTATAGTTTTTGTTCTTCTCAAGTGTTTTTTAACTTGTAAGAGCTGAAAAAAGGTAATATGACAAAATTGTTCTATACTCGATTAGTTTCTCTGTTGTTGGTGTCCTTTAATTGCGTTCAATTTGAATCTGGTGCACCGAGTTGTCCATAATTGGCTGAGTCTGGTGCACCGAGTTGGCCATGATTTCAAATTTGAGGAGTCAGTTTTTATTAACCCAGATTGGAGATTGATTGATTGGGCTCTTGTTGGTTTCTGATCACTGCTAGTGAATCAAGCTTTTGCAAGAGAATTTTGTGCCTCGTTGATCTAGCAAAATAAGGTCTATTGGGCACGGAGTATCTGTAATTTGTGGTTTGAACAGTAAGTCAACTTTATAACTCTTGTTGGAGTTTAATACAAAATGGATAGGTATAGCTGTAATTTTGTTGCAATGACAAAACTGTAAGGTAACTGGTTTTGGTATCAGTTTTTTGGTTTTGGTATGAAATGATGGTACCAATTCATGTTTGTTAGGAATGGTGTTGGTTCAACAGTACCAAACCAATGGTACCAAATGGTGGTACCAACCCATGATTTTGGAACCATCTAATAAGATGGTTTTTGGTGGTGCGGTACTGTAGCAACCAAAACCAAATGGTTGCACCATCTCACCCCAAACCAAAATCAAATAGTTGCACCATATTATTATATTTTTGGAAATTATATTAATATTAAAATATATATGGAAATATATTAATATTAATATATTTTAATATCAATATATTAATATTAAAATATATTTTTGGAAATTTAATATATTTTAATATTATAGTTTTATTATCTTTCTTAAAAATTAATATATTAATATTATAATATATTAATATATTATAATATATTAATATTAATATATTATAATATATTAATATTAAAATATATTTTTGAAAGTTATTTTAATATTATAGTTTTATTATCTTTCCTAAAAATTAATATATTAATATTAAAATATATTTTTGGAAATTGAATATATTTTAATATTATAGTTTTATTATCTTTCCTAAAAATTAATATATTTTAATATATTAATATTAAAATATATTTTGGGAAGTTATTTTAATATTATAATTTTATTATCTTTCCGAAAACTTAATATATTAATATTAATATATTAATATTAAAATATATTTTTGGAAATTAATATATTAATATTAAAATATATATTTTGGAAATTTAATATATTTTAATATTATAATTTAATTATCTTTCCTAAAAATTAAAATATAATATTATAAATTTTAATATTTATAAATAAAATGTGAAATCATTCCAAGTTACCAAACATGGTTTGGTTTTAGAATTTCAACTCATAACAACTCTACCAAACATGGTTTGGTTTTTCAGCATCACTTTTTCTCACACCAAAATCATTTGCACCAAACATGATTTAAAACCAAAATAAAATCACACCGAACCAATTCCAACCCAACCCAAACCAAAACCAAAAACTAACACCGCACCGCACCGTTACCAAACGCAACCTAAAGGCACACATATTGGTCTAAATGCTTACTTTTATTTATTTACTTTTATTTATTTATTTATTGGGTTAATTTAAAAAAACTCCCGATACTATTCAGTTTAATTAACTAATTCTCATTGTGTCCACTTTGCCCCCTACACTATTCCATTTCATCATTATGCTCCCTCACATTTTGAGTCAAAATGCCTAAACTATCCTCAATAGTATAAGGGAGTTTAGTGAAATCAACCATTTAAAAAAATTATTTTTCAAAAATTAATTATATTTTACGCAAAAATTATAAATTCAAAAATATATATATTTTTCGTAAAAAAATTATTTTTCAGAGGGAGTATATTATTTTCCAAAATATGAATTATTTCGGAAAAAATAATATATTTTTTGAAAAAAAAATCATATTTTGGAACATAATAGAATATATTTTTCGCAAAAAAACTTATTTTTCTAAAAATATCCTTTTTTGGAACATAATAGTATATATATTTTTCGCAAAAAAATTATTTTTCGGAAAAGATTATATTTTGGAACATAATATATATTTTTCGCAAAAAAAGTATTTTTCAAAAAAAAAATCATAATTTGAAACATAATAAATACTTTTTCGCAAAAAAAATATTTTTGAGAAAGAAATTATATTTTGGAACATAATATATATTTTTTGAAAAAAAATCATATTTTGGAACATAATATATAATTTTCGGAAAAATTCATATTTTGAAACATATGGGCATGTTTACTAACAGGAAATATTTCCTGTTTCCGTTTCCTGAAGAAGTAGAATTATATTTTTGATTCCTTAAGAAAAACAGAAAGTAAAATCTTGTTTACTAAATTTTGATTTTTTTCAGAAACAAAAATAAAAAACAGAAATTATGTTTACTAAAACATTTTTTTTCTTACTTTTTATTTATTTATTATTTGTATTTCTTATTATTTTTTATTTATATTTATTATTTATCATAAGTTTTATTTATTTATTATTAATTTTGTATATTATTTAATTTATTATTTTTATTATTATTAATTCATTATTTTTATTTAATTTATAAAAAATATTTAATTTATTTATTATTTGTATTTCCTATTATTTTTATTTTTTATTTATCATAATTATTATTTATTATTATTATTATTATGTGTTATTTAATCTATTTTATTATTGTTTATTATTATTTATTCATTTACTTTTATTTTATTTATAAATATTTTTTATTTTTTATATAATTTTTAATTTATAAAAATATTTTATTTATTTATTATTATTTATTCTTTATATATAATATTTAAATTTATTAGTGCAAAAGACATGAATGTCCCAATTTTACAACTTTGAAATTTGGTCATTTTGAAGGCGAGAAGAAACAAAAAGAGGAAGTACCATTTTTCTTGTTTCCTCTTTTCTTTACAATTAGAGGAAACGTTTCCTGAAGGGCAAAAGTAAAAATAAATTGGTAAACAAGATTTTACTTTTAATTCTTCATTTCAGGAAGTAAAAACAGGAAATAAGAAATATTTCCTGTTAGGAAACACCACTAATATATATTTTTCGGAAAAAAATCATATTTTGGAACATAATATATACTTTTTCGTAAAAAAAAAATTTCGGAAAGAAAATTAAATTTTGGAACATAATATATATTTTTCACAAAAAAAATAATTTTTCGTAAAAAAATCATATTTTGGAACATAATATATATGTTTTGCAAAAAAAATATTTTTCAGAAAAAATCATATTTTCCGAAATATATATATATATATATATTTTGAAATTTATAGTTTTTACGAAAAACATAATTTATTTTCAAAAAATAATTATTTTAAGGATTGATTTCACTAAACTCCCTTATAATATTAAGGAATGATAGTTTAGATATTTTAACTCAAAATGTGAGAAAGGGGGCATAATGAGCACAGTAAAAATTAGTTAATTAAATTAAATAGTATAAGGGGGTTTCTTGAAATAAACCGTTATTTATTTTTGAAAGGTAATAAACTCACAAACCGCCTCCACTTATGGAAGGTATTTTAGCTAGCTCGAAGGTAATAAATTTAAGGCCCGGTAATATTACTTTGATTTATTGAATTTTGTAGATCATATATAAAATACTAATATATCATTTGAACAGATTAAAAGAAACATATTCAGCAGGACCGTGATTCCCTTAGCCGGTCCTATGCTTTAACGTTGCTGCACTATGACTCACAATGAAGCCGACCACCTAGTAAAACTCGAAGATACATTGTTTAATTTTTTTTATTTTGTTCTCTTTCCCATCTCTAACTTTATAAATATGACTAATTTCATTTAAACCATAACCGAAAAAAAAAGAAAATTCAAACACCAATTTTAGGTAAGACAAAAAGCATAGCACTAACATGGCTCTTCAAGCAACCCACAAATCAGCCATCTTCTTTAACGTCCTTCTATGTCTCTCTTTCCTACTTGTAATCTGTATGGCTGAGGGCAGAATCAATCTTGGCAGTAAGTTTTGACATATATATATATATAATACCATTGATATATATATGCATTTATATTTATATGTTTATTTTTTGTGGTTGTGCAGTTGGGTTTGGAAGCGCGCCAACTCCGGTTTGTACGAAGGTTTATGGGGCAGAAATAGGTGACACATGCTTTAGCGTGACTCAAAAGTTCAATCTCACTGCCGAATTCTTCAGTGCTATAAATCCCAATCTGAATTGTGATAAGATCTTCCAGAACGAATGGCTTTGCATCGTTGGATCTGCAAATTAAGTAGTTCATGACAATCAATCTATGCATCAGATCCTGTCAACTATTTTGGTTCCTCTTATCATGCTATTTTTTTTTAAAATAAATTAATTAATGCTTCTTGAAAACATTTGTTCATTGTTTGAGTTTTACAAAACAATAAGTGCATGTTTGGTACGTTGGAATGGAATGGAATGGAATGCCCATTCATTCCATTCTTTGGTTTGGTACAACATAATGAATGAGAATGACCATTCCCAATGAATGAAATTTCATTCTTGGGAATGCATTTTCATTCCATTACTAAAGTTGTGGAATGGTCATTCCATTCTTTTAAGAATACTTTTAAAATATAAAATTACTTAAATAACCCTCTCATATTTCAAAAAAATAAGTCACCACCACCACCATTTCACCACCACCGCCGCCACCTTTTTTGTCCATCATTACTATTCCCGTTACGTTTTACCATTTTTTTTGTAAAAAAATTAAAAAATAGTATTTTTTTATTTAATACTAAGAAAGGTATTTTTGAGAAAAAAATTTTAAGTTCATTTCATTCCCAATGTGCTTCATATTTACAACCAAACAATAGAATGAGAATGGTTATTCCATTCCATCCTCATTCTCATTCCATTCTCACTTTCATTCCATTCCATTCAACCGTACCAAACGTGCACTAAAAGTGATTCAACTTTGGAGTTGACGCCTATGTAATATTTTGGCAGGTAAAGTTGATGATGTTAAATATGAGCATTTTGGATTGGTAGATTGGTAGCATGTAGTTCATTGATAGATGTTGTAGAGATATACAACCAATTTGGAAAAATAGAAATGAATAAGCCATTAAATTCATTGATAGAGGAAGTTATCAGAATTTTTGTTCCTTAATCAGCTAGATAGCCAATTAAAATTATATTGTATTCGTTGGCATGCTAGAACTAATGACGTGATCAATTAATTCAAAATGAAACCGACTTTTCACCTCTTTGAAAAAAGTAAGAAGATCCGACGATTTACGATTAACAGGAGAGAAATAATTAGAATGTTACGACCTGCTTGGTTTGCATTTCTGAAAATATTTTTTTATTTTTTTAAAATAATTTTTTTAAAATTGTACGAAAAATCTACTTTCTCGAGAACAATTTCAGAGATACAATTCACGCTCTTAGCTTACAGCCTCTCTTGAAAAGTAAGAAGATCAAACGTTTCACGATTAATAAGGTGTTTGATTTTTCAAATACACCAAAAACCTCTTCCAAGCTCCAAGTTGTTGAAATATATGACTATAGTTGAAATAGGTGGTTGAAATTAGGGTCCAGTCGCATTATTGGTTACGATAACGGTGTAATGAACTCGGATCAGTATAGGGATAACGTAGGAATCAATTATCGAAGTTGTGAATTTTTTTAAAAGTCACACATATTGAACAAATTGTGTGTGTATACAATTTTTTATTTTAGAATCCAATAAAGAAGAGTTTTTAGTAAATTTTGGTGACGTATATTGATTTTTAGAAAATAATTTAGCACAACCAAAATAAATAAATTAAGTCACTCTAATACTATTATATCTTTATTAAATAATGATTTACTCCTCTCAAACAAATATATTTCCAAAAATAATATGCATGTACATATTTTATATATGTGTGTATGGAAAGAGATTACACAACCCATGAAAGTAAATAATTATGGGTGAACTTTTAAAGAAGTAAGAGAAAGAAGAAGAAAATATCTCATGCTTATACTACTACTTTGTACCACATCAGCCAAAATTAAAAGCATTAAAAGTTTGTATAAATATAGTACATGAGAGCAAAGGTACCCCTGATTTCGATGAGCTTGATATGGGCTTGAAGGATTTTTAAGTCTGGTCCTGTAATAGTCAAGAATATCTGGTTCAATCGAGATGGGCTGCAGGACTGATGGGCCGACGACTGATGAATCAAAGACGGATGGACCGAAGGCGGATGGGCTAAAGACAAATGGGCCTATGGAAAATTCTAGAAGATAAGTGGTCCACAAGTTAAGGGGTAGTCCAATTATAGAATAAAGAGTCCAAAAAAGGGTATGGTTTATCAAATCCCTTGATTTTAGGGATTGATAAACTTGGGTAAATGAGCTTGACCCATTTACCATAATTGTGTATAAATACATAGCTTTGATAAATGAAAAATGATCCAATTTTTACCCTAATTATTATTGTGTAATTTTTCTGTATCTATATAATTGGCGCCGTCTGTGGGAAAACTTTATTATTGAAATCTTTTTCAACAAGCTTCCCACTCTCTACAAAAAGCTAAGATTCATACCATCAATGGCAGTCACACGTTTACAACAGACCGATTTACCTCTAAACGGAGGCCAGCAACCAGAAGATCCGATCAGACGAGCCCTAGAAGAGAGGACTGCCGAGTTAGAGAGGAAGAACGCTGAACTGGTGGCAAAATTGGCCCAATTACAGAACCCACAAGAGGTCCATAACGAAGAGCAGTCCGACCAGCATGAACGGTCTATAGGCCGCTAAACAGACAAGGACAACCTCCCCGTTAGATCCCACAACGATCGTGAAAAGCACGCGGAGTCATCTCTACAGGTTCTCGGTGTACGTAACCCCGAGGAGGTCCTGACCATGAGAAAGATGTAGGAAATCATGTCCAGATTCCAACGGGAAGTGTTGAAGGACCTGAAGGTACAGACCTCTATCGATCTGGCATCCGAGGCATCCATCGACGCCGTCCAGACACCGTTCGCCGTCTCTATCACCAGTGTGCCATATCCGGAGAGGTTCAGATTACCGAAGTTCACCCTTTTCAATGGTACAAAATACCCAACAGAGCACATCTACCACGTTCATACCAAGATGAATGTTTACAACGAGAACGAGGCCTTACTCTGCAAAGTTTTCCCCACCAGCTTGACCGAATCAGCCCTCCTGTGGTTCAGAAAGCAACCGCCCCGATCGATTGGAAGCTAGCTCAGGCTCTGCGAGTTATTTATTGCCCAGTACTTCGGCAACAAAAGACAAAAGAAGACTATCTCCAGTCTGTTCACTATGATCCAAGAGAAAGGCGAATCCCTGAAAAGTTTTGTCTCACAATTCAATGTGGAGATGTATTCAATTGACAACTGCGATCAGCATTCAGCTGTCGAAGCTTTTAGAATGGCCCTGATCCTTGGGACCAAGTTCCATCAGTCCCTGGTCAAGAGGCCACTAGCAGACATTGGAGAGCTCAATTCCAGGGCACAAGGGCACCTCCGAATAGAAGAGGAGTTGGTCATACGACAAAGAAGGACCGTATTTGCAACAGTAGAGGCAAGGGCATCCGAACCTTCCAAAGTAAAGGATCGGGCACCGGACCGGAAACGACCAAACGCTCCTCTTGCACCCTCCCCAGTCCCAGAGAAATGCCCGAGGTTTGAGGACAAGGTCACCCCCTTAAAGGTGACCCTGGCCAAGTTTTACCAGGAGACAAAGGGTAAAGGAATCTACCGGTCACCGCCACCCATCAGACAGCCGATGGACCAAAGAGATATGACAAGGCACTGTGCCTTCCATGGCGAGTACGGGCACAACGCCAACGAGTGCAGAAGCCTCAAGAGACAGGTGGAAGCCATGATAGCAAAAGGAGAACTGACCGAGTATGTTGCCAAGGAAGGAGTCCGATCAGACCAAACGTCGCATGCACCTGCCAAGGGAGCTATGGGACAGCCCGTACGGGTCATTCATATGGTCTATGGAGGACCAAGTCGATCAGAGATAGAAGAATCCCGGAGGTCCCAGATGTGACAAGCTCAGAAACTGCAAAGGGTTGGGGAGGTCAGCGAGTTTAGAGGCCCGAAAGAAGATGCCCGGATAATTTTCACTTATGCGGATATGCGGAGCATTCAGACGCCACACGATGACCCTTTGGTGATCTCCCTCATGGTCTCAAACTGCTTGATCAAGAGGGTGATGGTTGACCCTGGGAGCAACGCCAACATTATCACCAAATGGGCCTTTGAGGAGTTAGAAATCAACCCTTTGGAGATCGTACCGTCCAGAAGTCCGATAGCAGGATTCGATGGCAGAAGAGTGGAACCAGTGGGAGAGATCCAACTACCAGTAACAGCAGCAAGGGACACGCTCTGAGAGACTTTTGTGGTGGTAGATGTCAAACCTTCCTATAATTTCCTCATGGGAAGGGGTTGGATCCATCGGATGCAATGAGTCCCTTCAACCATGCATCAAGTCATGCGGTGTATTGACCCGAATGGAGTTGATGTGATTGACATCAGGGGCGATCAGGTAGCAGCAAAAGAGTCTTATGCTGTCACCTTGAAAGGTCTAAAAAGAAAAACAGAATCAGAACGAGGGTCACAATCCAAGGTGGCACCCGATGACAAATAACAATTACATGAGGATGGTTTGGGGTCACCAGTAGCAGCTGAACCTCTGCTAGAAGTTCAAGTTTGCCCCGATCGTCTCGAAAGGTTTACTTATGTTGGTTCAAGCCTCAGTCCACAAGAAAAAGAGGAAATAGAGTCCGTTCTCCGATCTAATGTTGACATATTTGCATGGAGCCATATGGACATGACCGGTATCGACCCATCAATAGCCCAACATTCCCTCAATGTAGATCCCAGTGCAAGGCCTGTCAAACAGAAACAAAGGCGAATGGGGGCCCATCGAAACCAGATCATAGCTGAAGAGGTTGATTGACTTATTCAAGCAGGATTCATAAAGGAGGTCCAGTATCCTTCTTGGTTGGCGAACGTTGTGGTGGTCCAGAAGAAAAACGGAAAATGGAGGGTATGTGTAGACTTCACTGATCTGAATAAAGCCTGCCCAAAAGACTGTTTTCCTTTACCAAAGATCGATCAGATGGTAGATGCCACTGCAGGTTTTGAATGCTTGAGTTTCCTGGATGCATACTCTGAGTATAACCAGATACAAATAGACCCAAAGGACCAGGAAATAACCGCCTTCATCACTGAGTCAGGTACATTTTGCTACACAGTTATGCCTTTCGGACTAAAAAATGCAGGTGCTACCTATCAAAGGTTGGTCAGAAGGGTGTTCCAGGGAATGATGGGATCTACCGTAGAAGCTTATATCGATGACACGGTGGTCAAAATCAAGGTAAAAGGAGACCACCTGACCGATCTGCAGCAGGTGTTCAACAGCCTCAAGAAGTACAATATGAAGCTCAACCCGTCCAAATGTTTTTTCGGAGTGTCCTTGGGCCAGTTTTTGGGGCACATAGTTGATTGGACGGGAATACAAGCTAGTCCGACGCAAGTCAAAGCACTCGTAGTGTCAGCAGAGCCAAAGTCCCGAAAGGAAATCCAGGCGTTAGCCGGAAGGATAGTGACCCTCAGTCGCTTCATCTCTTGATTAACTGATCGGTGTAAGCCGCTCTTTCAGGCAATAAGGGCGGCAAAAGGAGAAGTCTGGGGGCCAGAGCAAGCAGAAGCCCTAAAAAAACTCAAAAGTTACATGGCAAGGCCACCAATACTGGCAACCCGAGATGCAGATGAGCCACTACACCTGTATCTGGCAATTTCAGCATCGTCGACCAGCGCCGCTCTGGTTAAGGATGGCAAGGGGTATCAGACACTGGTCTTCTACACTAGCAAAACCCTTGCTGATGCAGAAACCCGTTACTCGAAGCAGGAGAAACTGGTACTATCATTGATCAATGCAAAACGACGTCTTCGGCATTATTTTGAGGCACACCTGATCATAGTGCCGACGGTCACCCCGATCAGATCTATAATGGCGAAACCTGAGTTGTCAGGAAGGGTGTCCAAATGGTCAATAGAGCTCGGCGTGTTCGACATAACCTATGTCCCCCGAACGGCCATCAAAGGATAGGCAGTAGTTGACTTCCTGTTGGAAACATAAACTACAGACTCCGTAGAAGAATGTGAGTCTGGATTATGGGTCGTGTTCGTGGACGGATCATCAAATATCAATGGAGAAGGGATCGGAGTTGAGCTTGTAACACCAGATGGTACTAAAATCCAACAGTCCGTTCGATTGGAGTTTCCTGCCTCCAACAATGAAGCCGAATACGAAGCCCTCCTTTCAAGAATTTGGTTGCCCCGAAGCCTTCAAGTACAGAAAGCAGAGATTCGAAGTGACTCCCAGTTGGTCGTACGCTAATTAAATGGGGAGTATGAAACCCGAGAGCCCAAAATGGAGGCGTACAGGAATATGGTTCTAAAGGAAGCCGAAGGGTTCCAGCAAATAACTTTTGAGCAGATTCCCAGAGGAGATAATTCCGTAGCAGATCATCTGGCTAACCAGGCCTCCCCGGCAAGAGAAAACATGACTCACACTATACCGATAGACTTCATCGCCCAATCCAGCTTGATGCCCCCTGAAGAAGTAATGGTCATTCCCTGGGAGCCGAGTTGGATGGATCCTATAGCGAATTACTTGAGAACTGGTGCATTGCCTGAGTCAAAATCAGAAGCCCGAAAGATAAGAATGAAGGCATCCAGATATACTCTCTACAACGGCCATCTATACCGCAAGTCTTTCTCCGGGCCATATTTGAGATGTCTTACGCCCTCTGAAGCTTCGGCAATCATGGAAGAGATTCATGGAGGAGCCTGTGGTAATCATTCAGGAAGAAGATCTTTAGCTCATAAAGTTCTCTCCCAGGGATACTTCTGGCCCTATCTGGCAAGAGACGCTGAAGTCTACACCCGACACTGCAAAAAGTGCTAATTTCATGGAGATGTCATTCACCCACCACCGGAATTATTGAACCCCACAATTATCCCTCACCCCTTTGCTCGATGGGGTATGGATATTGTGGGTCCTCTCCCGCAAGCAATACGATGTACCACACATGTTCTCTTGGCTATGGACTACTTTACCAAATGGGTAGAAGCCGAGGCGTACCCCACAATCACAGGGAGCCATGTGATAAAATTCATATGGAGTTACATCATTTGTAGATTCGGCCTACCCCGAACTATAATGATGGATAATGGCACCAATTTGGATAACAGGAAAGTTTAAACATTCCTGGCAAAACATGGGATCAACCAGAATACTTCTTCGGTTGGCTATCCACAGGGAAACGGGTAGGCTGAAAGAACGAGCATAACTATTTTTGATACACTAAGGAAAAAACTTGAAGACGCGAAAGGGGCATGGTTGGAAAAATTTCCTGAAATGTTATGGTCCTATCGAACTACTCCAAGGCAACCCACTGGGGAAACCTTTTTCGCCATGGCTTATGGGGTCGAAGTAGTTATCCTGACCGAGCTAAGGGTACCTACTTTAAGGAGTCAAGCATGGGAAGAAGGTCCAAACAATCAGCATCTAGCCCATGATCTGGACTTCCTAGAAGAAAGAAGGGAAACTGCCGGGATAAGACTGACTGCCTATCAACAACAAATCAGGGCACGGTTCAATCATAAAGTCAAAAGAAAGGAGTTCCAGGTGGGCGATATGGTACTTAGAATAAAGATCGGGATTGTGGGCAAATTGCGAGAGACATGGGAAGGACCTTATACAGTTGTTGAGGTTATCGAGCGCGGCACATATCAGGTTCGGAAGAACGAGACATGCCACCTCGAGTCCAACTCTCAGAATGCTTATCGATTAAAGAGGTATTATCCTTAGATAGTTACTTTTCTTGTTAAGGAATAAAGTTGTGTCTTACTATGGCACCCTTTTTTATGAAAGCATCTGTGCCCTATGTCCGGCACCTCTACTTCATGATTTTCGAATTCATTTCAATAAAGATGCATTCTACTTCTATATAAGTGTTCGATTTCATTAAAAATTTCCTAAGTGTTTGAGTTCAAACCTGATTTGAACTAACCAGAGGATAAAAACATGCCACAGGGGTCAGATGCCCGAAGGCTCAATTCTTTATTAAAATTTTCCTAAGTGTTTGAGTTCAAACCTGATTTGAACTAACTAGAGGATAAAAACAAGCCACAGGGGACAGATGCCCGAAGGCTCAATTCTTTATTAAAATTTTCCTACGTGTTTGAGTTCAAACCTGATTTGAACTAACCAAGAGGATAACAAGCATGCCCCAGGGGTCAGATGCCCGAAGGCTCAATTGTTTTCATAAAAGATTGAGACACTAAAGACAAAACAATAAAAGAATAAGCACTAAAGGAAGGGAAAATTCTTGTTCATTAATAAGGAAAAAGATAGTTACAAAATTACCCTTCTAAGGGAAGTAAGTACCCATAAAAAAAAAGGGAGAGAGAAGAAGCCTAAACTACTGATCGGGAGGATGATATTATTCTCCCTTCAGGATGGCAGTGAACTTCTTCTCATTTTCAGAGGCAGAAGGGTTTTCGTAGGGCATCAGCACTCCCATATGGGCGTCAAATTCCTCTGCGGTCTTAAATTCCCGAGCCTCCAGAGGAATATGTTCCATTTAGTGCCTCCTTCGCCAAGCTCTGGCCGATCGGATGTCACAGATGATGCAGTATCGATTATACATGTCAAGACCCCCTAAGTGGCACACTTCCACTTTGGCCCGTTCAAGATCCAATAGATTTTCTGATTCTGTCAGGAGTTTCTCTGACTCTGCCTTTTCAGCTGCTATCTTTTTGTTAGCTCATTTTGTTTCCCCTAGTTCAGCAGCCATAGCCAGTTTTTCAGCGATCAAAGCCCGTTTCTCCGCCTCACTAGTCTCCAGAAGGGTATTCTGCTCGGAGACGGTCTGGCGAAGGCCATCTGCCTCTTTGACTAGTATAGTCCGGTAAGCGTCATTCTACTTAACTTGGGCTTTCATACTGGCCATTTCCTTGACATCGGCCTCCAGAATGTTGTTGTATGCCTGGACGCCGTAAAGAAGTTCAAGAGTAAAAAAGTGATTAGTACGCAAAATAACAAAGCTATAAGTAAACCGAATACCAAAGGATAAATAAATTTTTACCTCCATGACCATTATTGAAGTCTTCCTGGCCAAGTCAGTCCTGGATATTTTCGATTGGGCGGCCCTATCAGCCGGAGTTCAGATCCCTTTGGCCATAGCCCGAAGAGCTTCTGGCTGATTAAGGGTGATGTGATCGGCGCAAACCGGAGTCCCGTCTGGCAGAAGGAACTTTGCCTCCCAGGGAATCAAAGTCTGGGATGCTTCAGGAGCAGGAGGAGCATTGCTTGTAGAAGCATTATCAACTTGAGTTCTGGCCCTTTTATGGGCCGTTCCACCTGATGCATTGGACCGGGTCCTTATAACTGGAGGGCTTGCTGGCACTGCCAGTTTTTTTGTAGGCGACACTACCGGGTTCCGAACAGGAGGAGGTACCGAGGCCGCCGGTGGTGCTGTCGATAGGGGCACAACATCAACCAGAGTGACACCTTCAGGGACTTGGGGGCATCTGGAAGAAAGGGGTTTGTCAGGCAAGTCCATCCTGTCAACAGTAGCGCCCAAATTAGAAATTGACTCCAGATTTTCCAAAGTCAACAGGTTAGTGGCAGATCGGGCTTTTCCCCAGATATGGGTTTTCAGAAGGCCTATACGTTGTTTTATGAAGGTAAGGGGGATGTCTTTATCCTCATAACCAAGGAATTTATATGCATAGTCACCCCGATGAAGATCGCAATGTTCACAAAGGCAAGAGACCTTATGAAGGGGACGGTAGATGGAAAGACGGATGGCACCGAAAGTTCTTGGGATCGGGAATATACGCGAGAAAGGGTAAGACCAGTTGCCGCTCACTACTACCATTCTTTCCTTCCAACCCTTATTGGATTTTTCGGTATCGGTACATATGCTCCGGCCTTAGAAGGGAAAGAGATTGTATCTACCCTTACTCGCTCGGGCATTCTGGAAAAAATAACAAAGGAGCAGATCTGCTAAGCCTAAGTTGAGATCTAAGTCCCTGTTATACAACAGAAGCATGGAAATGATCCTAAGGTTGTTTGGGTTTAGCTGAAGGGAATGCAAGCCTAGCATAAAGAAAGCGTAGTGAAAGAAAGGGTGAAGGGGGAACCTTAAAACCTTAAGGTGAGATGCCGATAGCAGAATACTACCGAGTGCTAGTCCCTGACTTTGGGTAAAATCTAGGTAACCTGGGTAAGGAGATACGTCAACATCCTCGGGCACTTGGGTTTCAGCCCGAAGATGTTTAAAATCTACTTCGGGTCGGACTCTTTTGAGTGGGGCCACTACAAATGGTTCGGAAGGTTTGGGTTTCGCAGGTTCGTTCGATGAGGAGCCCGGAAGGTCAGTGTTTTGTGGAATTGTTTTTGAGGTGCCCTGACGGTTAGATTGAGGACTATCACTACTGGTGGGGTCGGTACCAGCAGAAGAGGACAGGACGACCTCCTCTACCGACCGGGTGTCATCGCTATCAGACATAGAGATAAGAAAGGTAGAAAAGACAGAGGTGTGGCAAAGGTGAAAATTAAAGGAAAAAGAAACTTATTGACTTACTCAAACTGATGATGAAGTTTCAAGGGAAGCTTCGGACGGTGATAGGCGTCTGTGCTACTGGGAGATCTGTACTGACCAACAGAAAGGATCGCAGAGGTAAGAAGGAACTGGAATTTCGAAGATGAAGCTTGAAATTGGGAGAGAGGTTTAAGCTAGAAGTTGCAAGTATGGAATAAGGAAATGAAATCAAAGAATAATGGGTTTTTATAGAAGGGGAGAATGAGGCCAAATGGTTGCACGAAGTCCGAAGGTCGCGCTACCCATGATGAGCCGTCATGGAGCTAAGATCAAGGAAGTAATAGCCATTCATTTGAAATACCAATAAATGCTCATTAATGATTGACAATTCACCAAATCCCTATTTCCCATAAAGTGCATGAATATATATATATAAAGTAGTGTTCAAAATTTTCGGTCATAGGCTTTTTGCAAAAACCCATAACTTCATGGGCCTGTGTAATAGTCAAGAATATATGGCCCAACCGAGATGGGCCGACGACTGATGGACCAGAGACGGATGGGCCGAAGGCAGATGGGCTAAAGACAAATGGGACTATGGAAAATTTTAGAAGATAAGTTGTCCACAAGTTAAGGGGTAGTCCAATTATAGAATAAAGAGTCCAAAAAATGATATGGTTTATCAAATCACTTGATTTTAGGGATTGATAAACTTCGGTAAATGGGCTTGACCCATTTACCATAATTGTGTATAAATACATAGCTTTGATGAATGAAAAATGATCCAATTTTTACCCTAATTATTATTGTGTAATTTTTCTACATCTACAAGTCATCTTCATTTTTTATAACAAGAGGTCTGTAACGGCCCGGTTCACCGAAATATGACTATGTATAGGGTAAGTATCATAGTAATATAATTGTGATACTCCTAATTTTCATGCATATGTACAAAAGACATATTTAAGAAATAACAGAGTCTCAAATTTTTGAATCTCATGAATAAACAAATTCAGAAATCTAAATCCTCAAAGGATACAACTCGGAAATCCCTGGGAAGTTCCTCTTTTATTATAGGGTAAAGTGCATAAAACCCCCCTCGATATACTCATTCGAGTTTCAAAAGAATAAATTGAATCAGCTTGATTGAATAGTTAACTTTGAAAGTGAAATTAAAACTAAACAATTTATATATCATATCGAAGTCGAAATGACATCCTAAAATAATATTATTTTAGAGTATCATCATTACTCCAAACTTTTTAACTTTAACAATTATTTTTAGTTGTATAATTGTTATTATATTTTAAATAATATTTCCTCTGTTTTATTTGAAGTATCCTGTAAATGTCAAATTTCACTCACATCCAAGAATCCTTTATTTAGCTTCAAATGGCCATATTTATACATTTTTATGCTCTTGGGTCATGGCCTAAGTTCATGGGGTCATGACCCACTTTCTTAATAACTACCTACTCTCTTTTTGGTAGTGGGTTGTTGATCCATTTTTCAAGGGAATGGACCCACGTTGATGGTCCCACGTGTATTTGGTGGGTACAATATATGGGCTATTTATTATGCACATACTACATGGGCTCAATATTCTTTGGGCCTAATACATGGACCTGGGCCTGTAATTTTCACTATTTACACTAGCCCCATTCGGGTCGGGCATACGATTCGTGGGCTTGGCCCGAATTTATTTGAATTGATTGATGCCAGCCGTTTTGTTGATGACGTCAGTGTCATTATTGTGGAGAGACGTGTGTTTTCGAAGTTCATGATGGCAGCCGCCGGTTCGCTGTACTTGAGACATAGGGAATCGACGCATCTCTTCAGCCTTAATGGTGTCTGTTGATATGCAGTGCGTATATAAACCCTTGTGTGATCTCATTTTCACTCTTCATCGCTTTCAAATCTTGCAAGCAATCTTTAGCAGTGTTCAAGCTTTGACCGCCGATTGTACTTTGATTACCGGAGGTTCTTCTTTCTTCTTGCCGGTTATTTGTGTAAGTTTGTCATTCTCACCATGTCTGATAGTAGCGCCACAAGATCTACCGAAGAGACGACCCATCAAGAATATGGGGGATCTGAGGTTCCGAGCCCCCCTTCTGTAAATCCATCTTCTTCATCTTCTCCTCCTCCTTTTTCCATACCAAGTCGTCCGGACCTATCTGGCTTGGGAGCAGCTGTTTCGGAGATAAACAACCAGGCAGATATTGCTGATGTAATTCCGATTGGAATTCCCGTAATATCCGACCCGGTTGGGACCGATGCTCCTGGAGGTGCTCCCGTTGGATCCTCCACCGAACCAGCTCCCTTCGTGGCAGAACCACTTGAAGCTCACAAAAGAAAATCTGTGAACCTTAAAAGTCTGAGGAGGGATTGTAGGATCCCAAAAGAGGTGATCTTGATGGAGTACGATCCTTCTTTCGACTTCAGATTGGGCGACGGAGTGGGTCCGGACGAGGTGTTGTTGTCGGCCCTTCAGATAAAAATGCTTCGATTTCCTCTCCATCCTCTTTTTCATTTTATTTTCTTCACCCTAGGAATAGCCCCTCTACAAGTCAACCCAAACTTCTTCAGGATAATTTCCATGTTAATCCTGATCAACAGAAAGAAAAGGCTATCCTTGGGTCTGGCAGATCTTCTGCTCAGCTACAAGATTGTGGGTCTGAAAGACTGTGAAGGGAGGTACAACTTCTACCCATTCAAGGGTCGGGCGATCTGCCAGGGGACTGAGAAAACAGAGAAGTACTGGAAGGAGAAGATGGTTTTGGTGAAGGGGGCTTGGTTTTACCCCTATTCTAGGAGATGGCCGATCCCATGTGTTTTCAAGCATTTAGCCCTTCTTCCCTTTTCTTTTATCCAAAAGGAATCCTGCCTCTGTTCCGGATGCGACCAGCTCAGGGCGGATTTTGTTTATAAGTCTTTAGGTTATAGGGATACAGAGATAGTGGCTCAGGATGTAGAAGCCCGTATTTCTTTGTTAAAATCCAAGGTCTGGTCGGACCGTTTATCATGCACTGACCTGCTTACTCCTGCCAATTTGCAGGGTATATCCAGGTTAGGAGCCAAGTACAAGATCATTATGGATCCGATCAGACCAGTGATTGAGGATGATGATGATGACATGGAGGAGATGGCTGCTCCTTCGACCGATCAAGGGCAAGTGCTTCTGGATTCTAGTCTTCAGGCTGCGAATGTCAACCCGGCGGGCGATGCTTCCGGGTCTGCACTTGTGCAGACCACCATCCCTGAGCTGCTTCAACCTTCTTCCGCCCGAACCAGACCGACGGGGGAAGAAAGGCCCAGTAAGAAGAGGAAGCATAAGGGTAAGGAGAAGAGTTCTGCTTCTTCTGACCAATCCACCTCCAGCCTTACTTCTATGTCCGCCATGATAACACGGGCGCAGGCGCTCTGGACATCGGAGGAGCTCGAGGCGCAGAGGCATGCTGACCCTAACCGCCTTGTGCGCAAAACTCCGGGGTTGTTATTGGGGGTACGTATTTGCTTGATTCCATGTTATTCCTACTTTTGTATACATTACTGACCCACATTGCTGACCCATTTTGCCTTGAATTTTTCTTCTCAGGCTCTCTTCAGCGTCAATGCGTTATATCTTTCCCACGAGGAGGGCGTGAAGGAGCTTGAACGCCTGAGAGCTGACCTAGCTGAGAAGGACGATCAGGAGAAAAAACTGAAAGCTCAGCTAGGGGACCTCCCATCCAGGGTTGCCCAATTGGAAGAGGAACTGGCTCAAACAAAAGAGCAAAATGCCAGGTTGACCAGTGAGAAGGAGAAGCTGGCATCTGACCATGAGGCTCTTCAACACCGATTCGGCATCTCTCAATCAGCCCTGGAGATGTGTAAGAAAGGAGGGCTTGACATGCACCAGCACTATTCTCAGATGAACATGATTGTAGCTGGTGAATTCTGGAGGAAGGGCTTTGTTGTTGGAGAGAAGGATCCAGCAAGGAGGAAGATCAAAGATCCTGATGCCATGGATAAGGTGTTAGGGGTGCAGAGGCCATATTCCAGCCCCGAGCCTAGTCATGCTCAAAATCTTTTCACAGAATTCCTTCAGGGATATCTCCCTGCTGACCCTCTCAACCCCTCCATAGAATTCTTCCCTCCGACCACACATGTGGATACCTTAGGAAAAGATTTTAGTGGTTCAGGCCAAGCTTAGGTCACTCCGTATTCCTTTTGTAGTGCTGTATTTTGTAACATGCCTTTCAGGCAATTTTGTAATACAAAACGGCAATTTTTTGCTTTATTTAATGGAAACTGCACTTTCCTATGGTACGAGTCAGGCAATTTTTATCGTGAATCAGGCTTATGAGCCTCTGTCATTTCATTACTTGAAATTATTTTAATTTTATTCCTCTGGGAGTGAATCAGGCTTGTAAGCCTCTGTCATTTCGCCACTTAGGAAATATTTTAATGTTATTCCTCTGGGAGTGAGTCAGGCTTATAAGCCTCTGGCACCTCACTAATTAGGAATTATTCCTTAAACTTATTCCTCTGAAAGAGTGAGTCAGGCATATGAGCCTCTGTCATCTTCTAGAATTTGTTCCTCTGAAAGAGTGAGTCAGGCATATAAGCCTCTGGCACCTCACTAATTAGGAATTATTTTGTAAACTTGAAAGAGTGAGTCAGGCATATGAGCCTCTGTCACCTTCTAGAATTCATTCCTCTGAAAGAGCGAGTCAGGCATATAAGCCTTTGGCACCTCACTAATTAGGAATTATTTTGTAAACTTATTCCTCTGAAAGAGTGAGTCAGGCATATGAGCCTCTGTCATCTCACTACTTAGGATTGATTAATTTTTGGCTATCTGTTTGCAAGAAGGATGACCATCTTTTTATTATAACCGTGAAATTACAAAGATAACAATATCTGACTGAGTCAGGACAACTAAAATGGAAATTTTAGAGAGATAAAGCTGGGCTCAGATGCCTCTGTTTAATTATTCTGAGAACGAAATAAATATCAGGGATAATACCTCTTCAGTCGTGAGGCATTCTGTGAATTGGGTTCCATATTGCCGTCACTTTTCCTGAGGCGATAAGCCCCACGTCCTATGACCTCTGTGACTGTGTATGGTCCTTCCCAATTTTCCCTGAGTTTTCCGATTAGCCCGATCTTCTTTCGTAGTACCATATCGCCCACCTGGAATTCTCGTCTTTTGACTTTTTTGTTGAAGGTGTTCCTGACCCTTTGATGGTAGGCTGCTAGCCTGATGGCAGCTTGTTCTCGCTTCTCTTCGAGCAGATCGAGTCCATCAACCAGCTGTTGGTCGTTCAGTTCTTCCTGATACAGCTCTGTCCTGGCTGTTGGCACTGTTTGTTCTGTTGGAATGACTGCTTCTGTCCCATACGCCATTGAGAATGGTGTTTCTCCTGTAGGGATTCTTGATGTTGTTCTGTAAGACCACAGTACCTCTGGAAGTTTGTCTGGCCACACTCCCTTATGCTCTTCTAGCTTCTTCTTTAGGGTATTCAATATGGTTCTGTTGGATCTTTCGGCCTGGCCATTTCCTTGAGGGTATGCGACCGATGACGTTCTCAACTGGATCCCATGTTCTTTACAGAATTGTCTGGTCCATTGATTATCCAGATTTAATCCGTTGTCAATCACTATCGCCCTCGGTACTCCGAACCTGCAGATGATATTGGTCCATATGAATTTGATCACGTGCCTATGAGTGATGCTGGAATAAGCTTCTGCCTCGACCCACTTGGTGAAATAATCAGTTGCTATCAGTGCTTGATTCACTGATCTAAGGGCCATGGGAAGTGGTCCAACTGCATCAATCCCCCATTGTGCAAATGGGTGTGGGCTGAATATGGGGTTAAGCAGTTCTGGTGGCGGATGGATGAAATCCCCATGGAACTGACACTTTCGGCACCTTCTGACAAAGGCTTCAGTATCGTGGGAAAGATAAGGCCAGAAATATCCTTGGCTTAGTACTTTATGGGCCAAAGCTCGTCCCCCCGAGTGATTTCCGCATGACCCTTCATGGATTTCTTTCATTACGGCCGATGCCTCTGAAGGTGTGAGGCATCGAAGGTAGGGTCCACCAAAAGATCTTCTATACAGCTGGCCGTGTAGCAAGGCATACCTGGCCGACTTCATGCGGATTTTCCGAGCCTCTGTTTTATCATCAGGGAGTGTACCATTTCTGAGGTATTCTGCTATGGGGTCCATCCAGCTCGGCTCCCAAGGTATTGCGCACACCACATCTGACTGATGGATGCTTGGGACATCAAGATAGTCGATCGGGGCGATTCTGGTCAGGTCTTGATCGTTGATTGAAGCCATGTTGGCCAATCGATCCGCATTTTCATTTTCCTCCCTTGGGATCTGACTGAGGGAATACTGCTCCAGTCTGTCTAGCTCCATCTGAGCCAACTTCTTATAGGGCTGCAGCTTTTCTCCTGCGTCGTACTCGTCTTGAACTTGTTTCACCACCAGCTGTGAGTCACTGAAAATACGGAGCTTCTTAATACGGAGGCTCTGAGCTAGTCGCAGCCCAGCTAGGAGTGCCTCGTACTCTGCTTCGTTATTGGTGGCGGGGAACTCCAGACGCACTGACTGCTGGATTCGGGTCCCATCTGGTGTTATAATTTCGAGCCCAATTCCCGAGCCAGCTAAACCAACTGATCCGTCTACATAGAGAGTCCATTCGGGTTCATCTGGATCTTGGAGGATGGACTCTGGCTCTGCTTCTAGGAGAAAATCAGCTAAGGCTTGACCTTTGATAGCTGTTCGTGGCACATACGTAATGTCAAATGTCCCGAGTTCCAACGCCCATCTGGTTATTCTTCCAGTCAGATCGGGTTTGGACATGATAGATCTCATCGGCATGGTGGTTGGCACCACGATTGGATGAGTTTCGAAATAGTGCCTCAGTCGTCTCTTTGCGTTGATTAGAGAAAGAACAGCTCGCTCCGCCATGGTGTATCTGGTTTCCGCATCAGACAGGGACTTGCTGCTGAAGAAGACTGGTTTCTGGCACTTTTTGTCATCTTTTATTAGCGCTGCGCTGGTTGAGGTTGTTGACATGGCGAGGTACAGATGCAATGGTTCTCCTGGATTTGGTGAGGCGAGGATCGGTGGACTTTGGAGATACTGTTTCAACTTCTGGAGGACCTCTGCCTGTTCTGGCCCCCATATGTTTCCTTTTCCGCTTTTAATTGCCTGGAAAAATGGTCTGCATCGGTCTGTCAGTCGGGATACGAACCTGCTCAGGGCGGCTACCCTTCCTGTCAGAATTTGGACCTCCTTTTGCGTTTTTGGCTCTTCGCAGCTTACTAGAGTCTTGACTTGCGATGGGCTGGCTTCGATTCCTCTTCGGTTGACTATATGTCCGAGGAACTGTCCGGATGAGACTCCGAAAGAACACTTGGCTGGATTGAGCTTCATCTTGTACCTTCGGAGTGCATCGAACACTTCTTCCAAGTGCTTGAGATGATCGCCTTTCCTCCTGCTTTTCACCACCGTGTCATCTATGTAGGCTTCAACCGTTTTGCCCATCTGACCTTTGAATATTCCTCTGACAAGCCTTTGATAGGTGGCACCTTCGTTTTTAAGTCCGAAAGGCATTACTTTATAACAGTACGTACCTTCTTCGGTAATGAAGGCTGTTTTCTCCTCATCAGCCTGGCTCATCGGAATCTGGTTATAGCCGGAGTATGCATCAAGAAAAGAGAGCCTTTCATATCCCGAGGTGGCATCTACCATCTGATCAATTTTCGGCAGAGGGAAGCAATCCTTCGGGCAGGCCTTGTTTAAGTTTGTGAAGTCAACGCAGACTCTCCATTTCCCATTCTTCTTTCTGACTACCACCACGTTTGATAACCATGATGGGTACTTCACTTCCCTTATGAATCCAGCTTCTAGCAGCTTTCCCACTTCTTCGGATATGATCTGGTTCCTTTCTATCCCGAACCTCCTCTGCTTCTGCCTTACCGGTCTGACATTTGGATCAACATTCAGGTTATGCTGAGTGACCAAAGGATCGATGCCCGGCATGTCGAGATGAGACCAGGCGAACACGTCTGAATTTGTTTTGAGGAAATGAATCAGCCTGTCCTTTTCTTCTTTCTGGAGATATGATCCGATGAACGTGACCCTGGTGTGATCCGTCTGACAAATTTCCACCTCTTCCAGTGGTTCCGTTGTTGACTGAGTCTCCTGACCCTCTGAGGTAGGGTCTGACTGTAATTGCTATTTCTCGTTGTACAAGGACTCTTCTGGTGCTTCCAACGCTTGTTTATTTCTCTGGTTCAGGTCCTTCATGCATACTGAGTAGCATTCCTTCGCTGCTACTTGGTCTCCAGGAATATCTGTCACGTCCACTCCATTCGGGTCAAGACAACGCATGACCTGATGGAGTGTCGAAGGAACACCTTGCATCCGATGGATCCACCCCCGTCCCATCAGCAGATTGTACGATGGCTTGACGTCCACCACGATGAAGGCTTCTCTCAGGGTTCGGCGTGCTGCTGATACCGACAAATGGACTACGCCTATTGGCTCTACGCGTCGTCCGTCAAAGCCGGCCAAAGGAATCCGAGCCGGGTGAAGCTGTGATACATCAATTCCGATTTTGTCGAAGGCCCATTTTGTCATGATATTGGTGCTGCTTCCTGGGTCAATCATTACGCGTTTGATCAGACAATTAGCTACCAGAAGAGTGATTACCAGAGGGTCTTCGTGAGGCATCTGAATATTCTGCATGTCAGCTTTTGAGAACATGATCTTCGATTCTCCCTGAAGGAGGGTTGTCTGGCAGACTTCCCCGACTCGCCTGAGTTTGTGTGCTTTTCTTAGCTTTGACCTTCTGCTTCCTTCGGCCTCCAACGCCTCTTCACCCCCTTGGATCATGTGGATAACCCTCACCGGTTGCCCTGATGTGGTGCTGTTCGGCTGTGTCGTGTGCGGTTTGTCTGGTCTCGGTTGATCCCTTATTACGTAATCTGCAAGCTCTCCTTTGGCGATCATTGCCTCCACCTGCCTTCGGAGGTTTCTGCAGTCATTTGTATGATGACCATACTCGCTGTGAAAGGCACAGTGCTTGGTCATATCCCTCTGCTCCATCGGCTGTCTCATCGGTGGAGGCGGTCTGAAGATACCTTTGTTTTTGTTTTCTTGGAAGAGCTTTCCCAGGCTGGTTTTGAGCGGAGTAGTTCTTTCTTCCGTTCGTTGACGCTTGTCTGAATTTCTGGATGATGAGGTTTGTCGAGGTGGATCTTGTCGTTGAGGCCTCTGATCCCTCATCCTTTCTTTGGATTTTGCCTCTATTGTTACCAGAGAGGCTCTTCTGTATCTGACAGCTTCCTCCTCTTCTATTCTGAGATACCCTTGTGCTCTAGAGTTGAGTTCACCAATGTTGACAGGGGGTCTTTTCACTAGTGAAGAATGGAATTTCGTGCCAGGGATGACCGCCATACGGAATGCTTCTACCGCTGACAACTGATCGCAATCGTCGATAGAAGACATTTCGACGTTGAATCTGGATAAGAAGTTCTTGAGGCTTTCTCCTTTTTCTTGGGTCATGGTGAAAAGGCTTGATATCGTTTTCCTCTGCCTCCGGTTGCTGAAGTATTGACCGATAAAGCGTCTGCAGAGGTCATTCCAACTGCTGATGGATCCAGGCGTCTGCTTCCTGAACCACAGGAGTGGTGCCTCCGTCAGACTGGTTGAAAAGACTTTGCACAAGAGCGCTTGGTTTCTCCCGTAAACAGTCATTTTGGTCTGCACCTGGTAGATGTGATCAAGTGGGTCTTTCGTACCATCATACAGCATAAAAGTTGGCAGTACAAACTTCTTCGGGAATTCTACTGCTTCAATTTCTTCTGTGAACGGAGACTGAGTCATATCCGTTGTCGCGTGGATCGCCAGATCGTCAGGGATCTGCAATTTCAAATCTTTCATTACTTCTCTCTGGATTTTGGCAGCCATTTCGTGCAGGCCGTTCTGGGTCGGGACCTGCGTCCTTGGCATTCCTCCTGTAGTGGGGTGAGAGGATTCTTCTTCTTCCCTCGGGACTTTATCTCCTCTGGCAGCATATGCATCTTTCTCGTGACGAGAGCTGAAGTGCTCTGGCTCATCTGCGCATTCTGCTGGGTCGGAATTTTGGAGAGGAAATGGGCCCCGAGTCACTCGATGGAGCAATTCGGCATTCTGCTGCTCGAGGGCCGCGTTCCTCTGTTCTACAGCCTCCAACCTCCTCATGACTTCTTCGAATCCGCTATCATTGTTTGTTGACCGTGTGGACACCATTTTTTTTTTTTTTTGAAAAAATAAAACTTGCAAGTGGAAAAATATATAATCGTTTCCCACAGACGGCGCCAAATGTAAATGTCAAATTTCACTCACATCCAAGAATCCTTTATTTAGCTTCAAATGGCCATATTTATACATTTTTATGCTCTTGGGTCATGGCCTAAGTTCATGGGGTCATGACCCACTTTCTTAATAACTACCCACTCTCTTTTTGGTAGTGGGTTGTTGATCCATTTTTCAAGGGAATGGACCCACGTTGATGGTCCCACGTGTATTTGGTGGGTACAATATATGGGCTATTTATTATTCACATACTACATGGGCTCAATATTCTTTGGGCCTAATACATGGACCTGGGCCTGTAATTTTCACTATTTACATATCTCTTTAGGGGAATTTAAATTTTTAAGAAGTTGAATTATAGTGTATTTTATTGTATGAGTAGTATGTGAATTGTCCATTGTCAATTATTTTGATGAGTAAATGTTAAATTGTTAAATTGATAAAGTAAAATTATCAGTGATAACTTAAATTGAAATGGAGAGAGAATAAACATTTATATCAAATTCTCATTTGGCGAGAAATATCCGAACTTTAATCATTAGTACATAATCTATCGATTCTATCCTCCAAATTAATCCACAACCCTCCGGTCATCTCGTTTTCAATAACATACCAAAACCACTCCCTTGTCCGGTTTCCAGTTTGCGGATTTACAAAACCGCCTCTCACTTTTCTCCTATATAAACACCCCCTCTTGCTCACTACTATCTCCAATACACCAAAACACACAGACAAATCATAGCAACCAAACACAAAACACAAACTCTTTCACTTTTGTTACAGGAAACAGAAACATGAGTTACTTGAACCGGGTTTGGATGGCGGCCACCGTCGCCGTCGTAAACGGGAGCTCCGACCAGGGGCATAAATGGAAGTCCGGCCTCCGATCTCTCCAGCACGTGAAGGCCGATTTCCGGCCGCTCTCCGGCATGATCGACTCCAGCATCGACGGAGTGGTCGGCGGCGGCGGTGAGGAGAGGAAGAAGAAGGCCGACGAGACCCTCCAGCAAGTCATGTATTTGAACTGTTGGGGACAGAGCTAGAGCTAGGCGATTCTTCCAGTTTCGCCGGAGGGTGTAAGATTCCGGAGAGTTCATCGGATTTATTTGGAGAGAGAAGGTCTAAACGATCGGATAAAGACCGAGTTGACTCGGCTTGGGGGGAGTGAAATTGTTGGAAGGATCTGAGTCCTGAATTGTAATTATGTACAATTGTGTATAGTTTTTGTTCTTCTCAAGTGTTTTTTTAACTTGTAAGAGCTGAAAAAAGGTAATATGACAAAATTGTTCTATACTCGGTTAGTTTCTCTGTTGTTGGTGTCCTTTAATTGCGTTCAATTTGAATCTGGTGCACCGAGTTGTCCATAATTGGCTGAGTCTGGTGCACCGAGTTGGCCATGATTTCAAATTTGAGGAGTCAGTTTTTATTAACCCAGAATGGAGATTGATTGATTGGGCTCTTGTTGGTTTCAGATCACTGCTAGTGAATCAACCTTTTGCAAGAGAATTTTGTGCCTCGTTGATCTAGCAAAATAAGGTCTATTAGGCACGGAGTATCTGTAATTTGTGGTTTGAACAGTAAGTCAACTTTATAACTCTTGTTGGAGTTTAATACAAAATGGATAGGTCAATTTTGTTGCAATGACAAACTGTAAAGGCACACGTATTGGTCTAAATGCTTAGCTTTTTATTTTATTTTATTTATTGGGTTAATTTTAAGAAACTTCCTATACTATCCAGTTTAATCAATTAATCCTCACTGTGTTCATTTTATCCCTTATACTATTCAATTTCATAATTATACGCTTTCACCTTACATTTTGAGTCAAAAAGCCTAAACTATCTTCAATAGTATAAGGGGGTTTAGTGAAGTCAATCATTTAAAAAAATTATTTTTCAAAAATCAATTATATTTTAAGCAAAAATTATAAATTCAAAAATATATATATATATTTTTCGGAGGGAGTATATTATTTTCCAAAATATGAATTATTTCGGAAAAAATAATATATATTTTTTGCAAAAAAATAATTTTTCAGAAAAAAATCATATTTTGGAACATAAATAGTATATATTTTTCGCAAAAAAATTATTTTTCGGAAAAGATCATATTTTGGAACATAATATATATATTTTGAAAAAAAAATTCAAAATTTGAAACTATTCTAAATACTTTTTTGCAAAAAAAATATTTTTCAGAAAAAAAATCATATTTTGGAACATGATATATATTTTTCGAAAAAAAATCATATTTTGGAACATAATATATATTTTTTGCAAAAAAAATATTTTTCAGAAAAAAAAATCATATTTTGGAACATAATATATATTTTTCGAAAAATATTATTTTTCAGGGTACCTTTGCTCATATCAATCCCATATCAAGCTCATCCAATCAAGGGTACCTTTGCTCTCATGTACTATTAGGGCTGCAAACGAACCGAGCTGAGCCGAGCTTTAGAATGTTCAAGCTCGGTTCATTTACTAAACGAGCCTAGAAAATGTGTTCAAGCTCGGCTCATTTGCTTAACGAACGAGCCCGAGCCGAACGCCAGAGTTAACGAGTCGAGCCCGAGCTTGCTCACGAACGACTCATTTCAGTGCAACATATATTACTCTTCCTAATAGTTGTTTGGATTGAGTTGTTGCATGTCTGTTTTAACACATTTCCACTAGTATAATTTTTTATGAATGAATTTTATGTTATGGCCGCCTAATTTCTATAATCTTTTCATAATAATCTTCATAATTTGTTTAATTTGAACACTTTCTTTTGTCAAATATGATATAATTTTACTATTTAATTTAAACTAGCATGTTCACGAGCTTGGCGAGCTGAGCTTAGTAATGTTCAAGCTCTACTCGTTTACTAAACGAGCCTAAAAATTGTGCTCAAGCTCGGTTCGTTTACTAAAGGAACGACCACGAGCCAAGCTCTTAACGAGCCGAATCCGAGTCTGCTCACGAACGGCTTGGTTCATTTGCAGCCCTATGTACTATATTTATACAAACTTTTAATGCTTTTAATTTTGGCTTATGTGGTACAAAGTAGTAGTATAAGCATGAGATATTTTCTTCTTCTTTCTCTTACTTCTTTAAAACTTCACCCATAATTATTTACTTTCATGTTGGGTTGTGTAATCTCTTTCCATACACACATATAAAATACGCACATGCATATTAGTTTTGGAAATATATTTGTTTAAGAGGAGTAAATCATTATTTAATAAAGATATAATAGTATTAGAGTGACTTAATTATTATTTTTCCTTGTGCTAAATTATTTTCTAAAAATCAATATACGTCACCAAAATTTACTAAAAACTCTTCTTTATTGGATTATAAAATAAAATTTTTTATACACACACAATTTATTCAGTATGTGTGACTTTTAAAAAAATTCACAACTTCGATAATTGATTCATACGTTATCCCTATACTGATCCAAGTTCGTTACAGTATTACCGTAACTGATAATGCGACTAGACCCTAATTTTAACCACCTATTTCAACTATAGTCATATATTTCAACAACTTGGAGCTTGGAAGAGGTTTTTGGTGTATTTGAAAAAATCAAACACCTTATTAATCGTGAAACGTATGATCTTCTTACTTTTCAAAAGAGGCTGTAAGCTAAGAGCATGAATTGTATCTCTGAAATTGTTCTCGATAAAGTAGATTTTCATACAATTTTTAAATTTTTTATTTTAAAAGAAATAAAATAAAAATTTCAGAAATGCAAACCAAGCGGGTCGTAACATTCTAATTATTTCTCTCCTGCTAATCGTAAATCGTCTAATCTTCTTACTTTTTTCAAAGAGGTGAAAACTTGGTTTCATTTTGAATTAGTTGATCACGTCAATAGTTCTAGCATGCCAGCAAATACAATATAATTTTAATTGGCTATCTAGCTGATTAAGGAACAAAAATTCCGATAACTTCCTCTATCAATGAATTTCATGGCTTATTCATTTCTATTTTTCCAAATTGGTTGTATATCTCTACAACATCTATCAATGAACTACATGCTACCAATCTACCAATCCAAAATGCTCATATTTAACATCATCGAGTTTACCTACCAAAATATTACATAGGCTTCAACTCCAAAGTTGAATCACTTTTATTGCTTTGTAAAACTCAAACAATGAACAAATGCTTTCAAGAAGCATTAATTAATTTATTTATTTTTTTAAAAAAAACAATAGCATGATAAGAGGAACCAAAATAGTTGACAGCATCTGATGCATATATCGATTGTCATGAACTACTTAATTTGCAGATCCAACGATGCAAAGCCATTCGTTCTGGAAGATCTTATCACAGTTAAGATTGGGATTTATAGCATTGAAGAATTCGGCAGTGAGATTGAACTTTTGAGTCACGCTAAAGCATGTGTCACCTATTTCTGCCCCATAAACCTTCGTACAAACCGGAGTTGGCGCCCTTCCAAACCCAACTGCACAACCACAAAAAATAAACATATATAAATATAAATGTATATATATATATCAATGGAATTATATATATATATATATATGTCAAAACTTACTGCCAAGATTGATTCTGCCCTCAGCCATACAGATTACAAGTAGGAAAGAGAGACATAGAAGGACGTTAAAGAAGATGGCTGATTTGTGGGTTGCTCGAAGAGCCATGTTAGTGCTATGCTTTTTGTCTTACCTAAAATTGGTGTTTGAATTTTTATTTTTTTTCGGTTATGGTTTAAATGAAATTAGTCATATTTATAAAGTTAGAGATGGGAAAGAGAACAAAAAAAAATGAAACAATAATGTATCTTCGAGTTTTACTAGGTGGTCGGCTTCATTGTGAGTCACAGTGAAGCAATGTTAAAGCATAGGACCGGCTAAGGGAATCACGGTCCTGCTGAATATGTTTCTTTTAATCTGTTCAAATGATATATTAGTATTTTATATATGATCTACAAAATTCAATAAATCAAAGTAATCCCTGGCAGCAAAATATCTCCATCAACTATCAATTGGGTGCAATGTACCCCATCAATTCGTAAATAACACATTTACTCATAAATTAAATTTTGAAAAAGTATATAAAATTCAAATAAAAAATATTAATTCTGAAAATATATATAAAATTCAAAAATATATATATAAAATTCGAAATATATATATAAATTTTGAAAAACATATATAACATTCAAAAAATATATATAAATTTCGAAAAAAAATATATAAATTTCAAATAATATATAAATTTCGAAAAAAATATATAAAATTCGAAAAACATATATAAAATTCTAAATATATATATATAAATTGGAATATATATATATATATTTCGAAAAATAAAATTTGAAAAAATATATATATTGGTAGAATGTCATATCTTTTCTAATGAAGTAAATCAAACTACTTACCACCAACATCAACTAGTGGTCTTGTTTGGATATATATATATATATATATATATATATATATGTTTCAAAATCTATATTTTTTTGAAATTTATATATTGTTTTTGAATTTTATATATTGTTTTCGGATTATATATATATTTTTTGAATTTTATATATTGTTTTCAAAATTTATATACTTTTTTCGAATTTTATATATATTTTTGAATTTTATATTTTTCATTCGAAATTTAATATATTGTTTTTGAATTTTCTATATTTTTTTCGAATTTTATATATTTGTTTCGAATTAAAATTTTTTTTTTGAAATTTAATATATATTTTTTGAATTATATATATATATTTTTCTAATTTTAAATATTTGTTTCGAATTTTAAATTTTTTCAAAATTTAATATATTGTTTTTGAATTTTATATATATATTTTTCGAAATTTATTATATTATTTTTTGAATTATATATATATATTAATTATATGTATATTAATTAACCCTTAAAATAATTTATTTTATTTTTATAAGGGTAAAATTATAATTTTTCAATGGGGATGGATAAATTACACCCAATTGAGATAGTTAAGGGGTTTTATTGTAATTGAGGGGAATTTTTTGCTCATAATATTTTGGGTAATAGTTTCCGAATGTCACGTTCTGTTGACACTTATATACCTATTAACCTCTATATATATAACTAACACAAAACATGTATACATACGAATTTTATGTATGTATTACATAATTTTTTTTTAAAAAAAAATACAATATATATATAGAGGATGTGATTATGGGTTCAAAGGAAAAGAGAAGAACATTCTACTTGCACCCACATATACAAATACATCTATTATAATAATTACTAAAGACGATGAATGATTGCATCTGACAAAAATTCAACCACTACAAGACGGAAATGCATCATCTACATTGCCCCTCTCATTACAAAGGGTGTAGTTCAGGCCTCACCATGGAGCCCACCAGGTAAAAAGTGTGTTTTACCATGAGGGTATTATGTGGTTATACGAAATATATGGGGGCAAACTTATTCTAAAGAGAAATTCATAGTTGAAGGGATAAGATGGTCATATACTTGAATACATGAGGGCAAACTTGTCTCAGAAAAGTAAGAATTTAGTAAAAAGAGTGTTATACATCAT
Source organism: Cornus suecica (assembly GCA_963922005.1). Classification (NCBI taxonomy): domain Eukaryota; kingdom Viridiplantae; phylum Streptophyta; class Magnoliopsida; order Cornales; family Cornaceae; genus Cornus; species Cornus suecica. The sequence goes on along the minus strand of OY998239.1, from coordinate 86,240,214 downwards.
TTAATGCAATAAACATCAAATATCTATATAATATTCAACTGTATGCAATATATATCAGTTATATGTAATAAATATAAGATATCTATGTAACCCACACGTGTGATGAACTGTATGATGGGACTAATATTGTTCATCGTCCTTCATCTCCCCATTTTCTCTCCAAAACCTCATCTCCTTCCTAATTTTCCTCCAAACCCTTATTTCTCTTTATTGCAGGGCTGCTGGGCGAGATAGAGAGAAAGAAACCAAAGACAACGAGCGAGAGAAAGAACAGAGGCTTGGCTTGAAGAGTTGCGAAAGCTTGAAGATCGGGGTTGGAGAAAGTTCACAATAGATTAGGTCTCTTGAACACAAAATATTATGGTCAATTTTGAAATAGAATTTGAAATATATGTCTCTAAATAGATCTATCTCTTAGCATACATTAAGCATTGATAATACATTTATAACAGTTATATTATTTTCGGAGAATTTTATTCTATAATATTTGTTAGTCTTGTTGTTTCTTACATACTTATGTGCTGACAATAATCATTTATGATGATACATTTAGTTTTGTTTCTTTATGTCTTGTTATTACTTATATATATGCTAACAGTTATCATTTATGGTGATGTATTTACTGTTGTTATATTCATAACTATTACGGTCCTGATTTTGTGGTGATGCATTTTCTCATACAGGGCCAATTTGTGATCTAATTGAACCAAACAGGGCACTATGTGCTGGCAATAATCATTTATGATGATACATTTAGTTTTGTTATTTTGCAAGTTTGGATATTGGTAAATGTTTCTTTATGTCTTGTTATTATTCACATATATGCTGACAATTATCATTTATGGTGATATATTTACTGTTGTTATATTCATAACTGTTAGGGCATATCTTCTTATTACTGACTTAATGGTGATGCATTTACTCAAACAGGGTCAATTTATGGTCTAATTGAACGAAACAAGGCACTATGTGCTGACAGTAATCATTTATGATGATACATTTAGTATTGTTATTTTACAAGTTTGGATATTCGTAAATGTTTTTTTATCTTTTGTTATTATTCACATATATGCTGACAGTTATCATTTATGGTGATGTATTTACTGTTGTTATATTCATAACCGTTATGGCATGTCTTCTTATTACTGACTTTACGGTGATGCATTTACTCAAACAGGGCCAATTTGTGGTCTAATTGAACGAAACAGGACACTATGTGCTGACAGTAATCATTTATGATAATACATTTAGTTTTGTTATATTACAAGTTTGGATATTCGTAATTGTTTCTTTATGTCTTGTTATTACTCACATAATGATAGAAGTCTTATCTTACTTCCAAACTTGTGATTTATCCATTTATGGTTTTGTACAAACATTGTGAGGAGAGAAAGTTTATTAATTTTTGTTTTTTCAAAGATATTTGGGTTTGTTGGCTTAAGGGTCAATCAAAGAACAATTATCCGTTTTGATAATAATAAAATTTTTAGCACGTGTTTAGTACTAATGATATTATTCAGTTAAGTATTACAGAACAACATAGCACAATGTCGAAAGTTAAAGCAAAAAGCTTTAAGGAATGACAAAAAGGTCATTTCACAAATGAAGTGTTTGAAAGATTGAAGAATCAAGAGTTGGGGTAAATAGAATGGTGAGTGACTTTGTATCAAAAGGTTTATGCTAAGTTCTCACATTTTATAAGCTTAAACAAAAAGTTGAAAAAAATGAACTGTACAGAAGTTCTTGATGTCAATCAACCAAAAATTTAATTGTTAGTCAACCGAACCCATCAGAGAGTTTATACACCTATTTATCAATCAACCGAAATTCATTTTCAGTCGATCGAAACATGTTGTCAGTCGACCGAAACCTCCAGAGACTTTTGAGACTTTTTCATGCCATTTGTCAGTCATGAAAAAATATCAGTCGACTAACAGTAAGTCATTAGGTGACTGATGAAATAATTTCAGTCGTCTGACAGTGTTTAAAACGGCTAGTTCAGAGCATTAATGGCTTTCAACTATCACCACTCTCAGCTCACTCTCTCAGCTTTTGACCTAGCTATATATATGATGTTATAGCGTTTGAGAAATATAACAACCTCCATTACTCTTGCATTCAAAGTTCTTCACTCTCAATCATCCTTCCACTAGCCTCCTCTCATTCAATTCTAATAATTGTGAAAAGATAAATAGAAAAGATCTTTTGTTTATTTTCAAGTACAACTCTCATTTATTATTAAGAGATTCCAAGATCTTGAGAGAACTAAACATATTAATAAAAACACTTATAATTTGTGTATCTTTCATAAAACCTAAGATATTTTGAGTGTTTATTGAGTGATTCTTTTATTTATAAAAAGATTGTGATCTTTGAATGAGTGAAGCTCATTGATCTTGGGGTTTGTCCTCTTGTATATGCGACGGGTTCGTTAGCTCGTGTGTAAAGGTTTGTTATTCCACCTACAAAAAAAAAATCATAGTGTGAGATTAGAAAAGTCTTAAGGGAGACCCTTAAACTCAGGAATAGGAATGCCTTTTCTTTCTCTCTTATTCTTTCATTTGATTTCTTATATTGTTACTTGATTATTGTTTCATAAATAGATAATCTATTATCATTCAATTGTTTAAGTATTTAGTATATGCACATTATTAACTTGCATAGTTGAGACAAATTAAATACAAAAAATGATTAAAAATTTTTTAAAAAAATCTATCCCCGCTCTAATGATAATTAGAGACTAATAATTAGTATCAAAGTTTAATCTCTAATGATTAAGGCTTAACCACTTTAGAGAACGATCATGACATCTAATGTTGTCACTGACGTTTAGGGTCAATCAAACAATAGACCCCTTTGGTTTGATGAATCAAAAGATACTTATTGAAAAACTAGAATGATTTGTGTTTATGGTGATGGTATTTGTTGCCATGATTAATAGTGATATCAACTGCAAATTAGTAAATTACGAGTTGAATTACAATTCAAAAGTGCATTGTCGTATTGTAGGGAAAAAATCCATACGGATCTTTGTTCACATTTATGTATAATACGTTTATATGTATCAAACAAATGGCGTCGCCTCCAATTTCTTCTTCATTGCTGGCTGACTGATATGGCACATCATCATTTAGCTATTGCAATTACTTTTCTGATTGCTGGTAAATTGTATAGAACTAACTCCGGGATTGGGCAAAATATGAAAGATCTTTTAGATGAACATATTCCTCCGGGGGGAGGATTGGGACATGGACATAAGGGTATTTATGACACAATCAATAATTCGATTCATTTTCAATTAGACCTTGCTCTAGCTTCTTAAGGGGTTGTTACTTCTTTGTTAGCTCAACACATATTCTCTTTACATGCTTATGCATTCATAGCACAAGACTTCACTACTGAAGCTGCGTTATATACTCATCACCAATACATCAAAGGATTTATCATGACAGGAGCCTTTGCTCATGGAGTTATATTTTTCATTAGAGATTACAATCCAGAACAAAATGAGGATAATGTATTGGCAAGAATGTTACACCATAAAGAAGCTATCATATCCCATTTATGAGGATAATGTATTGGCAAGAATGTTACACCATAAAGAAGCAATCAAAATTCAATAACGCAAACCCGCAGTCCCCACTATAGAGTACCGAAATACAGAATACTCTCATTGTACAATTGATGTGCTTATAAAAAAGAGAACATTTAAATGCGCTCAGTAATTTCAGTTTCGATCATCTGGGGAAATAATCATCAACTCCATCAACAAGTTGACATTATTAAAAAACATAAAAATTAAAAAACACATAGTATAAAATACCACAGCTTTAACACATGAATTATATTTATTTATATAGGGCCTATTTGGTTAGAGTGTTTTTGTGTTTTATGTTTATAAACTTGTTTGGTTAGTATTTTTGGAATATGTTTAAAAACACTTTTTCACTTTAGGCAAATTTTAGGCATATAAGAATAAATATATTTGGTGTTTGAATTCATACTTTTGTTTTTGAATGAATAAACAAAAAAACAAAAAACGTCTTTTTGTTTTTGAATGAATAAACAAAAAACGTCTTTTTTGTTTATTTCAACACAAACAGAGCTCTACCAAACAGAACAATAGAAATTCACATATAATTATACTACATGTATAGAGATGGATCAGAGTCCTGGCTTGGATTCTCAAAAAGAGAACAATAAAAAGCGCTCAGTGATTTCAGCTTCGATCAACTGGGGAAATACTCATCACTTCCAATCTCTATCATAACAGCAATAACAATTGATAAACTATTTATACCAAAATATATGAATTTCTCGAGATATACTTGGAATTAGGCTCGATCATTATCATTCCTATACTTTTTAGGATGATATAGAAATATAGCATCCGGATCATACGCATCATACGTATATTTTGGGCACTGGTAATCAATATACAATATATTACACATACAATATCGAATATATCCTATATATACATAGGCTAGAGCAAAAACTGAAAGGGTTTAGGGTTTGGGAAGATAGACCAATTTAGAGATGTGAATATAGCCTGAGGAGTTGAAAACCCTAATTTTTATCACAGCCCGATTTTCCATTATATCACTAATAGCACAATTAAACCCCCATATATATTACATCTATATATACACATAGAGACAGACACGCATTAGTGAAAAAAAATCCGTAAGAATGAACAAGAAAAAGAGTTAAAGACTAAATAAAATAAAACACTAAATAAAATGAAGATTGATGCCTCAGATAGTCGATCTATCAACAAAATCTGTGATTCAGACGGTAATTCCAATTTATCAAATAATCATCATAGGCTTCAAAAAATTGCTTCAGATCATGAACGCAACCAGAAATAAAATTAAAACAAAAGTGGCTATTTTGAAAATGTAATCGCATAAACCGGCTCTGTGGACGAACTGGATATTATCGATCCACAGATTCCTATCAAAAATGCGAAAAAAAAAACTTGATATCGGTCCAATCATAGCATTGCAGATCAATGCTCATTGGCTATCAGCAACGTGGCATCGGACCCCAACTCAAAATTTTCAACAGAAATAGATACACAATACATAAAACACACAAGAAGCCTCAGAGACCCGATTAAAATCACACACACAGTGCAACACTAGACACACCTTCCCGGCCAATCGATCAGCCACCTAGACTGACCGTTGGGGGATGGGAAAAATGGCCTCTGTGCGCTCCACTGCTTTTTAAAGTGTCAAACGGCACTTCCTATGCATGGGTGATCTTCCTCACAGGCACATAATGAATATGAAATAATTTTTAAAAAAAAAACAGAATCAAAATTTTTATAGAAACGAAAATTCTGATTGTTACCCATGAACTAGAAGAATCAATGTCCAAAATACCCTTTTTCCAAAGAATAAGACCATTGAATTGGAATTATATATATGCATACATAATATTCAGGATGTATACATACTTGTCTTGTGTATTTATCTAAATGTAATGCATCAGATATAAAGCAATATTTTAAATTTTAGTGCTGTTATTTGACTCCAATTCCACAATTCGAAAGAAAGAAGCTGATGAAAGCACAAAATCTTTGAGTTTTTTCAGACTCTACGCCCATGTTCATTAAGCTAAGAGTATAGTTAAAACTCAATAAAAATAATCCCAGTAAAACATACAAAAAACACAATTATGATCACAAATTACAGAAACATATTACTAAGACTAACAAATTTACCATTAGAATATAAAAGAAAGATCTTTTTGTTAACTAGAGATTTAAAGAAGAATTTTTTTCCTTTTACAAAAAACCTCAGACACATCCATTAATTTCATACTTTGATGTAGCAACCTCAAGTAGGTTCTCCCTGTAAACAGGGTCTTGAAGCTAAATACACCTCAAAATTTATGGATTACTCATCACTGGTCTCAATCACTCACATAAAATAAGTACGCACTAAAAATATCAGATAAGGAAAAGCTTACAGTGAACAAACCGTTTTACACGCAAACATATATATAGATTTATATATATATGCAATTATATTTTCAATTCTATATAAAAAAAAAAACTAAAAAGGGCTCAGAGAATCAGCTTTTTCTATCAAGAATTTTCAGAAGCAGAACTGACATTTTTTAGCTGTGCAATCATCACTGCCACGATCGCAAATACATAAAACCATCAATTATAACCATCAATTAAAAGTCATACAAGAACATAAACACATATAAATACAATAAATTCAACCAAAATTTCCGTTAATGCTGCATAGATTGCTCTCAGAAGCGCAGATAATATATAATCATTGCCAATCAATATAAATTGCAATGAATTAAATAATATGTAGCCGTCAATTTGACACAGAAGAGCCGTGGAAAATAGGTACAAGGCTAAACTGCAACACTAGAAGGCAATCGATCTAGCACAGGCATTGGGGCTTTCTTCTTCAACATAAAATTCAGAGAAGCCCGGGGTTAGCACCGTGCAAGTATAACATGATGAATAAGATCAAACAAATATATATATAGATATATATATATACATATAGATCTGTGTATATGGGGTATGATGCTACCTCCAAGGTGAAGAGACTCGAGGACCAGAGGCGCCTGAACCCTAAAATTGTGATAGACGTTCACAGGAGTGAGTCTGCTATTGGGAGATGTGGGGTTATATATAGAGATTGAAAAACCCTAGCAAACCCTAGCTTTTGCGTTCCAGCCACCGCCATTATGCGGCAAATTAATTCGGCCCGGCCCAATTAGACGGGTGGATGGATAAGAGGGAGTAAAGTATTGGCCCGACACGTTTTTTATGAACTCAGGTTTTGCCACTCCAACAGGCCGTGATGGTCTATAATGGGATTTGGGTTTTGATAAATAAGGTGTGGACTGTGAAGCTTTGTGATAGTAAGGGGCTGTTTGGAATGTGCTTTGCTTTGGGTGTTTTTGTTGCGGCACAAAAGAGGGGTGTAACATGTTTGGTTTGACCTGCTATGTTTTAAACAGTGGTAAAATATTTCAAAAAAATGGCCCAAAACCCAAAACAAGAAATTGATATTTTTGAGTGTTTGGAATTGTATCGTGCCATTTGATTTAGACACTATAGCTACATATAAAAGGAAAAATCCAAAGTGTTGCAGCCATTTCTCTCTCCTCCCTAGGGTTTCCTTTGGCCATTTTTTTGGGCAATTTGCATCTTCGTTTTATGTGAGGTGTTGCAGCCATTTGACATTTCCTTTGTGTAATTTCTTATTTTATGTGAGGTGTTGAACGGATTCAAGAGTCAAGACCCAAAATTTGTAGAAGGGAGAGCTATCTATACATATGGTTCTTGGAGAGCCATCCAATAATGACCACCGAGGCTATGGAGCTGAAGAATAATTGCAGAAAATGGTGAAACATATCCAAAACCATCAAAGAAATGAAGAACATGATTTCAAGATCAACAAACAACTATGGTTACTGGGTGGGTTGGGGGAATTGCCCTAATATTATAAATAATTTCATATATGTATATATATATATATATATGATGAATTTGAGCTAATTATAATTTTCATTGGTCACATATTATTTAGGGAATTTTTCATACACATTGGTGGTATAATTTTTGTAAACATTAGACATTACTAAACATGTTTCACATCTTTCTGTTTTTAAATTCTATACAACAAAGGTAAGTTACCAAATATGATTTTGATTTTAACTGATAACATAATACATCAAAATATTTGTTTTGTTCCAGCTCAAAACAAAACTGTTGCCAAACAGGCCCTAAGGGTCGTATCTTGCACCAATATTTTTTAAATTAGTTTGTTTGGCTGTAAAATATTTTACTAATTATTGGTGTTTGGTAGTCTAAAATTTGAGAAAAATATTTTCTAGATTAAAAAATTCAAGAAATAAAATTGAATATAAAATATAAAATTACTTTACACAACCTCAATATTTTGTATGAAGAAAATATTTTTCTTTTAGACAAACTGAGTCTAAAAGTCAACTTGAGCTCCATATGTTCAATGCAATAAATCGATAATGTTATACTAAAGTCATATCCATCCTCGCTTACATGGGTAGGACGAACTAGCTCTTCATGAGTTTGGGTTGGTTAAAAGCTTATTGTAGTTAAGTTGGGCTCGAGCCGTGACAAAAACATTTTTTTTTTATTTGTTAAGTCAAGTACTATTAAAGAAAAGAGCAAAAGAACAACCAATGGAGGGCCTAAACAGATATTAACCCCAAAAATCAAGACAAGAAAATTTGGCACAAATAAGTGAACCTAAAAAAATACAAAATTGATAGGTATAATTTGTACGACACGTGCAAATAAGGATTTGTCAACCGACTACCTGCTACCAGGACTCTACACATCTCAACAGAATACCTACGGGTAGTTATCAAAATCCTATTATGATACATATGGGTAACTATCAAGATATACACGACACGCTACAACTCTATCAGAACCACCGCATTAAAGACTCTATAAATATAGGGTTGGGGTCAACCTAAAGAGGTACGCAATAATCACCCACCATTACTCCTGTTATATTTTTCTGAACGATCCAAGTTCTAACTTGACCGTCGAAGCCTATTTGGCCGATACCCCACCGGTACCTCTTCCGGTCACTTTTTGTTCTTTTTGACATGAACGACATCATTTTCTATCCGACCATTCCTCGCATCATCAGTTGGCGCCGTCTGTGGGAAGCGACAACTTCTTACTTCCAGAAAACGTTAGAATGGTCCAACTACGAAGCAAAAGTAAGATGGGTGATACCTCTGGACAACCCAAAGATCTTCTCCTTCAACCCAATGATCTCTTACTCCCAACCAACCAAGGAGTACCACTGACCCATACTGGTCTACCTCCAGTGCATCATCCCCGACCTGATGGCCAAGAGGAGGCACGTGTTTCTCTGGGAGATCAAAAAGTTGGTGATGACAGGTTATCACGCAACTCTGAAAGTCCCCAAAATTCAGATCCAGTCAGACAAAACAATCCTACTGAACGTGTGGCAGTATTAGAACAACATGTTCAAACTCTAGCCCAAGGGATGGACCAACTGATCCAGCAGAACGCTTTGCTTCTTCAACGACTGGCTGGTCCCATTCTTCCCGCCCCTGATACGACAAGACATAATAATTTGGAAGAGGGGGCAGAGCATAGCCATAACCAGGATCAACGGAGGACAGTGATCCGGAGCACCCGACGAGGCAGGACTCCCGATGATCTTACAGAAGTCATGGGTGTGGATCAACAGATCCAAGATCTAAAAGCACAGATGGATGAACTCCTACAGAAGATTAATTTCCCATTTGATGCTTTGGTGATGAGTGTTTTCCTACCTAACAAGTTCAAGATGCCACAGCTGGAGAACTTTGATGGGTCCAAGGACCCTCTTGACCACCTGGAGACTTTTAAGGCACTCATGCATCTACAAGTTGTCCCGGATGCTATCATGTGTCGGGTTTTTCCCATCACCCTGAAGGGGTCGGCCCGGGTCTAGTTCAATAAGCTGAGGCCCGGTTCTATTCATGACTTCGACGAGTTAAGCAGGAAATTTATCGGGCACTTTATTGCTGGGCGGAGACACAGGAAGCCCGCCACCTACCTGCTAAACATCAAACAGGATAAAGGAGAGTCGCTTTGAGATTACATAAGCCGGTTGAATAATGAGATGCTCCAGGTTGATAAAGTTAATGATAACGTGGCAGTGACAGCCTTCATGGGAGGACTACAGTCTTCTAGGTTTCTTTTTTCCTTATCAAAAGAACCGCCCGAGACGATGACAGAACTACTTGTTAAAACCTAGAAGCATATGAATGCAGATGATGCCATGAATGCCCAAAAAGGAAAAGGGGCTGAAGAAAATAAGGTGGAAAAAAATAGACTAACAATAACTACTAGGGACGAGAGAGAAGCTAAAGGCGGGAGAACCCAACCGACTGTTGACAGGTCATCTCGACCTGCAAAGAGTCAGGACAAGTTCACTAGTTTCACTCCGTTGAACAAGCCGATAGGCGAGATCCTTTTTCAGATACAAGACGATCATTCATTATCCTGGCCACCAAGGCTGAAGTCGGATCCATCTAAAAGGGCACGCGATAGATTTTGTCACTTTCATCGTGACCATGGGCATACGACAGATGAATGCATCGACCTAAAAAATCAGATTGAGAGCCTGATCCAGAGAGGGCGTTTGAGCCGGTTCACGACCAATGGTGATAAAGGAAAATGCCAACAAGATGCTCCCCGAAGAAGTCGCACACCAGATAAACAGTCGGTTCGGGAGATCAATGTGAATTCTGGAGGGTTTGTTGGAGATAGGGAAACAAGCTCATGCAAGAAGGGCTAGAAATATGATGGAGGTTCAAAGGGTGGATACCTCTGTTCCACCTTCCAAATCACCATAACTAGAAGGGCAGGTCATTACCTTCACTGACGATGATGCACGGGGACTACAACATCCCCATGATGACCCACTGGTGTAAATAGTGAAAATTATAGGCCCAGGTCCATTTATTAAGCCCAAGACTTGTCGAGCCCATGTAAAATGTAAATAGTGAATGGCCCATATATTGAACCCACCAAATATAAGTGGGACCATCAGCATTAGGCCATTCCCTTGAAAAATGGAGTAACAGCCCACTACCTAAAGGGAGTAGGTAGTTATTAAAATAGTGGGTCATGACCCCATGAACTTAGGCTATGATCCAAGAGCACAAAAATGTATAAATATGACCATTAATAGAGGAGAATGTATGATTTTGACATGAGTATATTTTTGCTACTTACATTTGGCGCCGTCTGTGGGAAAGATAATATTTTCCACTTGCAATTTCATTTTTATAAAAAATGGTGTCCACTCGATCAGCGAACAATGAAGCCAGATTCGAAGAAGTCATGAGGCGGTTGGAAGCTGTGGAGCAGAGAAACGCAGCCTTCGAGCAGCAGAATGCTGAGCTACTCCATCGAGTAGCTCAGGGCCCTTTCCCTCTCCAAAATTCCAGCCCGGCAGATGGTGTCAGGAACGATGAGCTAGATCCCTTCAGCTCCCATCAAGAACGGAACGTGTCAATCACTCAAAGGGACAAAGTGTCGAGGGAAGAGGAAGAATCCTCTCATCCCATAACAAGGGAAGTACCAGCAATGCATGCCCCGACCCAGAACGACCTGCATGAAATGGCTGCCAAAATCCAAAGAGATGTGATGAAGGATTTAAGGATGCAGACCCCTGACGATCTGACCATTCATGCAACCACAGATATGACCCAGTCTCCATTCACAGAAGAAATTGAAGCAACAGAATTCCCGAAGAAGTTTGTACTCCTAGTTTTTACACTCTATGATGGTACAAAGGATCCACTCGATCATATCTACCAGGTGCAGACCAAAATGACTGTTTATGGGAGGAACCAAGCCTTTCTGTGTAAAGTATTTTCAACAAGTTTGACAGAGGCACCACTTCTATGGTTCAGGAAGCAATCCCCCGAGTCCATCTGTAGCTGGAATGACCTCTGCAGGCGTTTTATCGGTCAATATTTCAGCAATCGGAGGCAGAGAAAAACGATATCAAACATATTTACCGTGACCCAGGAAAAGGGAGAGAGCCTCAAGAATTTTTTATCCAGATTCAACGTAGAGATGTCTTCTATTGATGACTGCGACCAGTTGTCAGCAGTAGAAGCATTCCATATGACGGTCATCCCTGGCACAAAATTCCACTCTTCATTAGTAAAACGGCCCCCTGTCAACATCGATGAGCTCAATTCCAGAGCACAAGGGTATCTCAGAATAGAAGAAGAGGAAGCAGTCAGACAGAGAAGAGCCTCACTTGTAACGGTAGAGGCAAAATCTAAGGAAAAGATGAGGGACCAGAGGCTTCAACGACCGGATCCGCCTCGGCAAATCCCATTGTCCAGAAATCCAGACAAACGTCAACGAACGGAAGAAAGAACCACTCCGCTCAAAACCAGCCTTGGAAAGCTCTTCCAAGAATGCAAAAACAAAGGGATTTTCAGACCACCTCCACCAATCAAACAACCGATGGAGTTGAGGGACATGACCAAACACTGTGCCTTTCATAGTGAGTATGGCCATCATACGAATGATTGCAGGAATCTTCGAAGGCAGGTCGAGGCAATGATCGCCAAAGGTGAACTTGCAGACTACGTAATGAAGGATCAGCCGAGGCCGGACAAACCACACAGGACACAGCTGAATAACTCCGCAGCAGGGCAACCACTAAGGGTTATCCATATGGTCCAAGGGGGTGAAGAGATATTGGAGGACGAAGGAAACAGAAGGTCAAAGATAAGAAAAACACACAAGCTCAGGCGAGTCGGCAAAGTTTGCCAAACAACCCTCATCCAGGGAGAATAAAGAATCATGTTTTCAAATGCCGATATACAGAATATTCAGACGCCCCACGAAGATCCTCTGGTAATCACTCTTCTGGTAGCTAATTGTCTAATCAAACGTGTGATGATTGATCCAGGAAGCAGCACCAATATCATGACAAAATGGGCCTTCGACAAAATAGGAATCAATGTATCACAGTTGTGCCCGGCTCGGACACCTCTGGCCGGTTTCGACGGACGACGCGTCGAGCCAATAGGGGTAGTCCATTTGTCAGTATCAGCAGCACGCCGAACCCTGAAAGAAGCTTTTGTCGTGGTGGATGTTAAACCATCGTACAATCTACTTACGGGGCGAGGATGGATCCATCGGATGCAAGGTGTTCCTTCAACACTCCATCAGGTCATGAGGTGCCTCGATCCAAATGGGGTAGACGTGACAGATATCCCAGGAGACCAAGTAGCAGCGAATGAGTGTTATTCAGTATCCGTGAAGGATCTAAATCCAAAAAACAAACGAATATTGGAAGCACCAGAAGAATCCCTGTACAACGAGAAATAACAATTACAGTCATACCCTTCCTCAGAGGGTCAGGAGACTCAGGCAACCACGGAGCCCCTAGAAGAGGTGAAGGTCAGTCGGACAGACCATTCCAAAGTCACATTTATCGGCTCATACCTCGAGAAAGAAGAAAAGGATAAGCTGATTCACTTCCTCCAGCTAAACTCGAACTTATTCGCCTGGTCTCATCTTGATATGCCAGGCATAGATCTATCGGTTGCTCAGCATAATCTCAATGTTGATCCAGATGTAAGACCAGTGAGACAGAAGCACAGAAGATTCGGGGTGGAAAGGAACCAGATCATATCCGAGGAAGTGGGAAAACTACTAGAAGCCGAATTCATAAGGGAAGTAAAGTATCCATCATGGTTGTCCAACGTGGTGGTAGTCGGAAAGAAGAATGGCAAATGGAGGGTCTACGTGGACTTCACCAACCTAAACAAGGCTTGCCCGAAGGATTTCTTTCCCCTACCGAAAATTGATCAGATGGTAGATGCCACCTCGGGATATGAAAGACTCTCTTTTCTTGATGCATACTCCGGCTACAACCAAATCCTGATGAATCAGGCTGATGAAGAGAAAACAACCTTCATTACCGAGGAAGGTACGTACTGCTACAGAGTGATGCCTTTCGGATTCAAAAATGCAGGTGCCACTTATCAAAGGCTTGTCAGAAGGATATTCAAAAGTCAGATGGGGAAAACGGTTGAAGCCTACATAGATGACACGGTAGTAAAAAGCAGAAGGAAAGACGACCATCTCAAGCACCTGGAAGAAGTGTTCGATGCACTTCGAAAGTACAGGATGAAGCTCAACCCAACCAAGTGTTCGTTCTGAGTCTCATCCGGGAAATTCCTCGGGCATATCGTCAACCGAACAGAAATTGAAACCAGCCCATCGCAAGTCAAAGCTCTGATAAGCTGCGAATAGCCAAAAATGCAAAAGGAAGTCCAGATTTTGACGGGGAGGGTAGCCGCACTGAGCAGGTTCGTATCCCGACTGACAAACCGATGCAGACCATTTTTTCAGGCAATTAAAGGCGGAAAAAGGGAGCATATGGGGGCCGGAACAGGCAGAGGCCCTCCTGAAATTGAAACAGTATCTCCAGAATCTACCAATTCTAACCTCACCAAATCCAGGGGAACCATTGCATCTGTACCTCGCCATATCAGCAGTCTCAACCAGCGCAACACTTGTAAAGGATGATAAAAAGTGCCAGAAGCCAATCTTTTTCAGCAGTAAGTCCCTATCAGATGCAGAAACCAGATACACAATGGCGGAGCGCGTTGTTCTTTCTCTAATCAATGCAAAAAGGCGACTGAGGCATTATTTTGAAACCCATCTAATTATAGTACCAACTACCATGCCTATAAGGGCCATCATGTCCAAGCATGATCTGACGGGAAGAATAACCAGATGGGCGCTAGAGCTCGGGACATTCGACATCACATATGTGCCACGAACAACCATAAAAGGTCAAGCCTTAGCCGATTTCCTTCTAGAAGCAGAGCCAGAATCAATCCTACAGGATCCAGATGAGCCCGAGTGGACGCTCTATGTAGACGGATCAGTTGGTTCGGCAGGTTCGGGAATTGGGATCGAAATTATAACACCAGACGGGACCCGCATCCAACAATCAGTCCGTTTGGAGTTTTCTGCCACCAATAACGAAGCAGAATACGAGGCACTACTAGCCGGACTGCGACTAGCTCAGAGCCTCTGTATTAGAAGGCTCCGTATTTTCAGTGACTCGCAACTGGTAGTGAAACAAGTTCAAGGTGAATACGACGCAGGAGAAAAGCTGCAGCCCTATAAGAAGTTGGCTCAGATGGAGCTGGACAGATTGGAGCAGTACACTCTCATCCAGATCCCCAGGGAAGAAAATGAAAATGCAGATTGGTTGGCCAACATGGCTTCAGTCAATGATCAATATCTGACCAGAGTCGCTCCGATTGACTATCTTGATGTCCCGAGCATCTACCGGTCAGATGTTGTGTACGTAATACCTTGGGAGCCGAGCTGGATTGATCCCATAGCAGAATACCTCAAACACGACACACTTCTTGATGATAAAGCGGAGGCTCAGAAAATTCGCATGAAGTCAGCCAGATATGCCTTGCTACACGGCCAGCTTTACAGAAAATCTTTTGGAGGTCCTTACCTTCAGTGCCTCACCCCTTCAGAGGCATCAGCCATAATGAAAGAAATCCATGAAGGATCATGCGGAAATCACTCAGGAGGACGAGCATTGGCCCATAAGGTCCTAAGCCAAGGATATTTTTGGCCTTATCTTTCCCAAGATACTGAAGCTTATGTCAAAAGATGCAGAAAGTGTCAATTCCATGAGGACTTCATTCATCCGCCTCCAGAACTACTTAATCCCATCTTCAGCCGCACCCATTTGCGCAATGGGGGATCGATGCAGTTGGACCACTTCCCATGGCTCTCAGATCAGTAAATCAAGCACTGATAGCAACTGATTATTTCACAAAGTGGGTCGAGGCAGAATCCTACTCCACCATCACCCACAAGCATGTAATCAAATTCATATGGACCAATATCATCTGCAGGTTCGGAGTACCGAAGGTGATAGTAATCGACAACAGAAAAAATCTGGATAATCAATGGACCAGACAATTCTGTAATGAGCATGGGATTCAGTTGAGAACATCATCGGTCGCATACCCTCAAGGAAAGGGCCAAGCCGAAAGATCCAACAAAACCATATTGAATACTCTGAAGAAGAAGTTAAAAGACCATAAAGGGGTCTGGCCAGACAAGCTTCCAGAGGTACTTTGGTCTTACAGAACTACATTAAGAGTCCTTACAGGAGAAACAATATTCTCAATGGCATATGGGACAGAAGCTGTCAGTCCAACAGAGCAAATAGTTCCAACAGCCAGAACAGCGCTGTATCAGGAGGAACTGAACGACCAACAACTGGTTGATGAACTGGATCTGCTCGAAGAAAAACGAGATCAAGCTGCCATCAGGCTGGCAGCCTACCATCAAAGGGTCAATAATACCTTCAACAAGAAAGTCAGAATACGAGAATTCCAGGTGGGCGATATGGTATCAAGGAAGAAGATCAGGTTAATCGGAAAACTCAGGGAGTATTGGGAAGGTCTATACACAGTCACAGAGGTCATAGGACGTGTGGCTTATCGCCTCAGGAATAGTGACAGCAATATGGAACCCAATTCTCATAACGCCTCACGACTGAAGAGGTATTATCCTTGATATTTATTTTATTTTCAGAATAATGAAGCAAAGGCATTTGTGCCCAGCTTTACTGATATGTTTTGAATTTCCAAAATTTGTTATTCTGACTCAGTCAGATGTTGTTATCTTTGTAATTTCTTGATTATAATAATAGATGGTCATCATTCTTACAATCAAATAGCCAGATTCATAAAATAATTCCTAAGTAATGAGATGACAGAGACTCATAAGCCTGACTCATTCTTTCAGAGGAATGAGATTAAAAATAATTCCTAAGTAATGAGATGACAGAGGCTCACAAGCCTGACTCATTTTTTCAGAGGAATGAGATTAAAAATAATTCCTAAGTAATGAGATGACAGAGGCTCACAAGCCTGACTCATTCTTTCAGAGGAATGAAATTAAAAATAATTCCTAAGTAATGAGATGACAAAGGCTCATAAGCCTGACTCACTCTTTCAAAGGAATGGGATTAAAAATAATTCCTAAGTAATGAGATGACAGAGGCTCATAAGCCTGACTCACTCTTTCAGAGGAATGAGATAAAAAAAATCCCAAAGGGTGAAATGACATAGGCTCATAAGCCTGAGTCACACTTACAAGAAAAAGAAAAAGTATTGGTAAAAAAAAAAAAAAAGGTTCTGAGCATGGCCTGAACCACTGAAATTCTTTCCTAAGGAATCTACATGTGTGGTCGGAGGGAAGAATTCTATGGAGGGGTTGAGAGGGTCAGCAGGAAGATATCCCTTAAGGAATTCGGTAAAAAGGTTCTGAGCATGACTAGGCTCGGGGCTGGCATATGGCCTCTGTACCCCTAACGCCTTATCCATAGCATCAGGGTCTTTGATCTTCCTCCTTGTTGGATCCTTCTCTCCAACAACAAAACCCTTCCTCCAGAATTCACCAGCTACTATCATGTTCATCTTTGCATAGTGCTGGTGCATGTCACATCTCCAGGGCAGATTGAGAGATGCCGAATTGGTGTTGAAGAGCCTCATGGTCAGATGCCAACATCTCCTTCTCACTGGATAGCTTAGCATTCTGCTCTTTTGCTTGAGCTAGTTCTTCTTCCAATTGAGCAACCCTGGAAGGGAGGTCCCCTAGCTGAGCCTTCAGCTCTTTCTCCTGATCGTCCTTCTCAGCTAGGTCAGCTTTCAGGCGTTCCAGCTCCTTCACACCCTCCTCGTGGGCAAGGCATAACGCATTGACACTAAAGAGAGCCTGAAAATAAATTTTAAGGCAAAAACGGATCAGTATTATACACAAACAGTTATAAAATGTCGGATCAAAGAGAAACGTACCCCTAGTAACAACCCCGGAGTTTTACCCACGATACGGTCAGGGTCAGCCCCTCTCTGTATCCCAAGCTCCTCTGGCGTCCAGAGCCCCTGTGCCCGGGTTATCATGGCCGTTATTGATGTGAGGTTTGAAGTGGACTGGTTAGAAGAAGCAGAACTCTTCTCATTACCCTTATGTTTCCTTTTCTTACTGGGTCTCTCTTCCCCCACCGGTCTGGTTCGGGCAAAGGAAGGATGAAGCATCTCAGGGATAGTGGTCTACACAAGTGCAGACCCAGAAGCATCGCCCATCAGGGCGACAGTCATAGCCTGAGGATTGAAATCCAGAGGCATTTGTCCTTGACCAGCTAAGGGTGCAGTCAGCTCTTCCATATCATCATCGTCATCCTCAATTACTGGTCTGATCGGATCCATCATGATCTTGTACTTGGCTCCTAACCTGGATATGTCCTGCAAATTGGCAGGAGTAAGCAGGTCAGCGCATGACTTACGATCCGACCAGACTTTAGACTTCAATAAAGAAATACGTGCCTCTACATCCTGAGCCACAATGTCTATATCTTTATATCCTAAAGACTTATATACAAAATCCGCTCTGAGCTGATCGCACCCAGAGCAGAGGCAAGATTCCTTGTGGATAAAAGAAAATGGAAGAAGGGCCAGATGCTTAAAAACACTTGGGATCGGCCATTTCCTAGAGTACGGGTAAAACCAAACCCCCTTCACTAAAACCATCTTCTCCGTCCAGTACTTCTCCATTTTCTCAGTCCCATGGCAGATCGACCGACCCCTGAAAGGATAGAAGTTGTACCTCCCCACACAATCTTTCAGATCCACAATTTTGTAGCTAAGCAGAAGAACTGTCAAACCCAAAGATAACTTTTTCTCTCTATTAATCAGGATCAACATTGAAATTATCCTGAGGAAGTTAGGGTTGAATTGCAAAGGAGCTATTCCTAGGGTGAAGAAAATAAAGTGAAAAAGAGGATAAAGGGGAAATCGAAGCATCTTCATCTGGAGAGCCGATAATAGCACCTCATCCGGACCCACTCCATCGCCTATCCTGAAGTCATGAGAAGGATCATACTCCATCAGGATCACCTCTTTTGGGATCTTACAGTCCCTCCTCAGACTCTTGAGGTTCACAGATTTTCTTTTATGAGCCTCAAGTGGTTCAGCTACAAATTGGGCTGACTCAGTAGAGGGCCCAACAGGAACGCCTTCGGGAGCATCAGTCCCTACCGGATTGTATATCATAGAAGTCCCAACAGGGACAGCCTCAAGGCCATCTGCCTGGTTATTCACTCCTGAAACAATTGCTCCCAAGCCAGACGGATCCTGACGACTAGGTATGGGCAAAAGTGAAGGAGATGATGAAGAAGATGGGTTTGAAGAAGGGGGGCTGGGAACATCAGATCCCCCATATTCTTGAGGAATCGTCCCCTCGGTAGATCTTGTGGCACTACTATCAGACATGACGAAAATGACAACTTACACAGAGAACCGGCGAGAAGAAAGAAGAACCTCCGGCAACCAAAGTACAATCAGCGGTCAAAGTTCGAACAATGCTAAAGATTGCTTACAAGATTTAAAAATGATAAAGAATGAAAATGAGGCCACACAAGGATTTATATACACACGACATACCAACAGACATCATTAAAAGGCTGAAGAGGTGCGCCGATTACCAATGCCTCAAATACAGTGAACCGGCAGCCGCCATTATAAAGTTTGAAATCACACGTCTTTTCACAATAATGACGCTGACGTCATAAAAAACGGCTGTCATCAATTGATTCAGTTGAATTCAGGCCAGGCCCACAACCCGTATGCCAGACCCGAATGGGGCTAGTGTAAATAGTGAAAATTATAGGCCCAGGTCCATTTATTAGGCCCAAGACTTGTCGAGCCCATGTAAAATGTAAATAGTGAATGACCCATATATTGAACCCACAAAATATAAGTGGGACCATCAGCATTAGGCCATTCCCTTGAAAAATGGAGTAACAGCCCACTACCTAAAGGGAGTGGGTAGTTATTAAGATAGTGGGTCATGACCCCATAAACTTAGGCCATGATCCAAGAGCACAAAAATGTATAAATATGACCATTAATAGAGGATAAGGTATGATTTTGACGTGAGTATATTTTTGCTACTTACAACTGGTGATTACCGTGGCAGTGGCCAATTTTACTATTCGACGGGTGCTGATCGACAATGGAAGTTCTGCGGATTTGCTATTCTCTGAAGCTTTCAACAAGATGAGTATAAGAAGAGACCAGTTAAAGCCATCCAAATCGCCTCTAGTCGGTTTTTCTGGAGAGAAGGTTTTTCCACTAGGAATAGTGACCCTTCCTCTCACTGTAGGGGTGCCTCCAAGACAGCTTACCATCATGGTAAATTTTTTTGTAGTAGATTGCCCTTCCACCTACAATATCATCCTCGGAAGAACAACTCTTAATGCATTGAAAGCAGTAACTTCAACTTACCCCTTGCTAATGAAGTTCCTAACTAATCATGGTATAGGAGAGGTAAAATGAGACCAAGTTATGGCACGGGAATGCTATGCAGCCGCTCTAAGAGATAGAAGGTCACGGGAATCACTTACTATCAAAGGTCTCGAATCAGTCTCAAGTCAAAATACTCCCCGACAAGAGCCAGTAGAGGACCTCATAGAGGTAAGCCTGGAAGAGGGCGGGAACCGAAAAATAGTAAGCATCGAGTCTCTGCTCCCCGATGATGTTAAGGATCAACTTATTCGATTCTTAAAACAAAATCAAGACATGTTTGCCTTGACACATGAAGATATGTCGGGCATTGATCCTCAAGTTATGTAACATCACCTAAATGTGGATTCTACTACCAAGCCTGTAAAGCAGAAGAAAAGAACATTTGCCCTAGAGAGGAATGCGACTATAATGTCGGAGGTTGACAAGCTTCTAAAGGCCGACTTCATTTGAGAGGTCCACTACCCCGACTGGTTATCAAATGTGGTCTTAGTAAGGAAGGCGAATGGAAAATGGAGGCTCTGTGCCGACTTTACAGATTTGAACAAAGCCTGTCCAAAGGATAGATTTTCGTTACCAAGAATTGACATACTGGTAGAAGCTACTTCAGGGAATGAACTACTTAGCTTTATGGATGCATATTCGGGTTACAATCAGATCCCCATGCACCCTCTTAATTGTGAGAAAACATCTTTCATGACTGATCGAGGCATTTACTGCTATAAAGTCATGCCCTTCGGGTTAAAAAATGTTGGAGCTACCTACCAGAGGTTGGTCAACAACATGTTCAAAGATCAAATTGGAAGGAACATGGAGGTCTACGTAGATGACATGTTAGTTAAGAGTGTCAAAAAGGAGAATCATTTGACGGACCTCGAAGAAGTTTTTGAGGTGCTTCGAAAACACCAAATGCGCCTTAACCCAACCAAGTGCGTTTTTGGTGTATCATCAGGAAAGTTTTTGGGGTTCATGGTCAGTAGAAGAGGCATTGAGGCCAATCCGGAAAAGATTCGGGCCATCTTGGACATGAAGTCTCCACAGTCAACCAAAGATGTGCAGCGATTGACGGGAAATGTGGCTGCCCTCAACATGCTAATTTCTCGAGCTACTGACAGATGTCTTACTTTCTTCAATGTGCTTAAAAAGGCATTTGAGTGGACCCCTGAGTGCGAACATGCATTTATGGATTTGAAGAATTATCTCGCTTCTCCATCCCTGTTGGCCCGACCAGTACCAGGGGAACAACTTCTACTTTACTTAGCTGTCTCCTTAACGACAGTAAGTTCTGCCCTGATGAGTGACGATGGGTCTATTCAGAGACCAATCTACTACACAAGTCGAGCCCTACGGGGAGCAGAAGAAAGGTATCCAGTAATGGAGAAGTTGGCATTCGCCCTTGTTCTTTCTGCTAGGAGATTAATGCCATACTTTCAGGCTCATACGATAACAGTCCTTACTGATCAACCACTCAGGCAGGTGCTCCACAAGCCAGAAACATCCGGTCGCCTAGTGAAATGGTCGATTGAGTTGGGAGAGTTCGACAACCACTACAAGCCCAGAGCAGCGATTAAGGGACAGACACTTGCATATTTTGTGGTGGAATTCACCTATCCTTTAAAAAAAGCCCCTAAAGTTGCTGAAAAAATACTCATTCCTAAGGCAGAAGGACCAATAGACCCGAAGGTGCTCTGGACATTATATGTTAACGGTTCATCCAACTCGTAGGCGAGCGGGGCAGGTTTGCTTTTAATCACTCATGAGGGAGAAAGATTCCCTTACGCCCTCCGGTTCAAGTTTAAAGCTATCAATAACGAAGCAGAGTATGAAACTTTGATAACAGGACTTCAAATAGCGCAAACCTTGCAGGCACCCTACTTAAAGGTCAACACCGACTCCCGACTGGTTGCAGGCCAGGTCAATGGGGAGTATGAGGCGAAAGGAGAAAAAAATGAAGGCTTACCTACTGCATGTAAATGAATTGATCGGTCAATTCAGAAAATGCGTAATCTGCCCAATACCAAGAGAAGAGAATGGTCATGTAGATGCCCTTGCCCGTTTAGCTACAGCTATTGAGCCAGAGGATGATATATTTCCCTTGGAACATTTACATCAACCAAGTATTCACCAGAAGGAGACTACAATGATCATGCAAGTGGAACAAGGTATGGAATGGGCACAACCTATCATCAAATATATCCAGGATGGGGAATTACCAGAAGACCGAATGGAAGCCCAAAAGATAAGGCTTCGTGCTGCCAGATATGCTCTCATCAACGGAGTTCTTTATAAAAGGAATCTTTCTCTTCCATACTTGCGTTGTGTCTCTACTACGGAGACAAACTACATCCCCAAAGAGATTCATGAGGGTTTATGTGGAAACCATGCAAGGGGCAGATCTCTAGCCCATAAGGCCATAAGACAAGGGTACTACTGACCGACAATACAAAATGACGCATTACAGTACGTGAAGAAATGTGACAAGTGCCAGCGATTTGCTAATGTCCCCAGACTTCCAGTGGAGGAATTAACACCCATGATTGGGCCATGGCCTTTCGCTCAATGGGGAATCGACTTGGTTGGCCCATTGCTTCGGAGTAAGGGTCAAACCAAATTTGCGATAGTAGCGATTGACTACTTCACTAAATGGGTGGAAGCACAACAACTAGCCCGAATCACTGCTAAAAATGTCAAAGACTTCACCTGGAAGTCGATCATTTGCAGATTCGGCGTCCCCATGGTCATAGTGTCTGACAATGGAAAACAATTTGAAGGAGGTCTATTCCGAGAGTTTTGTTCGAGTCTGGGAATAAAAAACCACTACTCTTCTCCCGGACACCCGCAGGCTAACGGGCAGGCGGAGGTTGCCAACAGAACAATTCTTGGGATGATAAAAAAACGTCTGGAGAAGGCCAAGGGGTTATGGCCTGAACAGCTGCCCGCTATACTGTGGGCTTACAGGACTACGACCAAAACACCCACGGGTGAGACCCCTTTTCTCCTTGCTTTCGGTAGTGAGGTTGTGACCCCAATTGAAATCCGGTTGGAAAGTTATAGGACAAGTCACTATAATTCATAACATAATGAAAAGGAATTGGCAGTCAACTTAGATCTGATTGAGGAAAAGAGGGAGCAAGCCCATATGAGGGTTTCTGTCTACCAACAGGTAATGTCACGATATTACAATGCGCGGGTAAAACAGAGAAGATTTCAACCATGAGACCTTGTCCTACGGGAAGTTACCCCACTCACCAACAACCGTGAAATTGTGAAAATGGGAAAACTGGCTCCCAACTGGGAAGACCCCTACAGGGTAATCCCCACATATCGGCAGTGGGCATACTGGCTAGAGACCCTCCAGGGAAAGCAGCTACCCCATCCTTGGAATGTGCAGCACTTGAGGAAGTATCACCAGTAAAAGTGGAAATGCAGCATCAGGGTCAGTATAGGATACCATTTATTTTCTTTTCTTTAGCATCATTTTGAGTAGTTTCGTTTACTTAGATTTTAGTTTGCAGTAAGCCATCGAGCATTCTACAGTATAAGTTATTTAATTTACATTAATTGTTAGAGCGGTTATCCCGCCAATTATCAATAAAGAGAATTCTTTTTCCACAATTCTTGGGCATCTATTGTGTTATCATAAACATATTATTCCACCCAAAAAATGGGTCCCCTAACAGAAAGGGGGGTTGAGTGAAGCTCGGGGTTATAATTTTATTGTTGAAATGATATGGCTGAGTGAATCCCAAATCCTATAAATAAAAGAGAGTAAAATTACTACTCATCTTCTCACAAAAACTGTCTTAATGTGAAAGATTAAGTTTTTCCTACATAAATCAAGGATCAAGGTCCATAAACATCGTTTTATTCATAAACTTTCAAAGTACATCAAATGAAAATGAAAGAAAATGAAACATCACAGCGACACTACAAGATTTCAACATATAAAAAGAAAAATAAACAACTACTGCCTACGACGTCTACTAGGATTGAATCCAGTGAAATCTTGGGCTGGATAAAAAACAGTCGCCTGCTCTCGGAGATCCTCAAAACCACCAAGGTAATATACCAGTTGCTGCTCCTGGAGCTTAGGAAAGTGTCTGAATTCCTCAACTGCAGCAATCCTTGCTTCGGCCAACTATAATGCCAAAAGAGAGGCATGTTCCTCTTCTGCCCTCTTGAGGTCTGACTCATAAGTCCCCTTTAGCTTGTTGATCTCCTCCAGTTGGGCACTCTTAAGCTGCTGGTGTTGACGCTCATAGTGGCCCCGAAGTTCGTTGATCTCTGCTTGATGATTAACAGCCATCTGATCTCTTTCAGACTCAGCTCGCATGCATCTATGAGCTATGTACCATCCTCGGGTCAAATTCTGCAAAAAGAAAAATGGGTCAACATATAAAATATAAAAAATGGACCATAAATAATGCAGATATACTAACCCGTCCTGCATCAAGGAGAGATATCCGATAAACCTCTACAATATAGTCATTCTCATTCTCCAATGACCGAAGGTCTTCATCCATCAAAGCGCCCATGACCTTTTCAGTCGCTACTTGCACGCTTGATATCACGGTATCACCCGATGAAGAAATGGACCCAGGTCGCGAAGACTGGCCGAAGGTAGGCGGTCCAAAGAACTGGCTGAACCCAGTCTGAATGGCAGGCCCCTTGCTCATAGTATTAACATCAAGATACAAGGTCCTAACGGGACCAGAGGATGCTCTCGCCATCATCTGGTGAGAGGGAGAAGAACCTTGGCCAAGCAAGGAGGAGAAACAGGGAATCAGTGGCAACAAACCTGTCTTGCGTTTTTTGTTTAAAAAGTTATCAAGCACATCCTGGAAAAACCACTGAGATCCCCCTGTGTATACAATAAAATATTGGTATTTGAGACAAAGCAAATAAGTAACACTAAGAATAAAAACAAAAACAAAAAATATGATGATACCTGCACTGGAACTGGTGAAAGGTGCCCGACTCCCGCCAACTGTTGGGGGTGAGTCAAGATTTCCAGTCGCTCGACTCACGCCAACTGTCGGGGGTACGCCAAGATATCCAGGTGTGGAAGACGCTCGACTCCCGCCAACTATCAGGGATGAACTAGGATCTCCAGGAGTAAAAAATGCTTGACTCCTACCAGAAATTGGGGGAGGACTGGAAAGTGCCCGACTATCGGTCGTCGGAGGAGCGGGGGAGGTCTGACCAGAGTCAATAGTTACCCGACATCCTCTAGATGTCGGAGAATGGAGCTCCGGATGAGATGGCGAAGCTGACGAACTCCCACTCGGAGAGTCAGGAAAAGAAGGTACGGGTGGGATATTAGGGCTTCCACGAAGGCCAAGACGATATCCTGACAAAGCACTTGAGTAAAAAAAAAACTCTTTCTTATGACGGGCCAAGAAAACTTTTGCCCTCTTTAGTCTCTCTTTCATATGTTTTTTATCTTCCAGTGAAATAATGGGTAGCTTCTTTTTCGCTACAGAAGAAAAGAGAAGATGTTTTAAAAAAAAAAAAAAAAAAATTACCCGCTTCTTTTGGAACGGACGGACCATTGTCCTCGCCTTCGACCGCGTCCAGGAACTCCAATCCGTTATCTTTGGCGTGAAATAAACGACTCCACTAAAACTTTGGATTGTCACCAGTCTCCTGTGGGAAGCCCTTTACTGCAGTTAAAAAATTGGCCCATGCACCATTGCGCTGGATGTAATAGCAAGAGAGAAACTCTTGAAGAGACATGGATCCATTCCCGCACATGCACCATAGAAGATGAGCCCTTAGAATAGCCTTCCAGGCATTCAGATAGAGCTGGAAAGGGATGAAACCAAAATGGTTCAAGATCTCTCTCGACAGTCGGGGAAGCGGGAGACGCAGCCCAATATCAAAATATGAGGTGTAAAGAAACATCCCATGTGGAAGGGAGTGATGCGCCATTTGATTTAAACCCGGACAGTTTAGCTCAACCTCGTATGGAAATGCAAATTCCGTCTTCAATTTATCAAACGTGGTTGGGTGGACAGTGGAAATTACGTCCCCTACATTTTTTGGTGCCATGAAATATTTTTGTAGAAATATTCTGGCAAATAAAAGAAAAATCTAGACCAAGAAAGGGGAAAAGGCAAGCTACTGAAAAATAGAAAGGAGCTGGTGGAATATGAAATGTTGGGAATGGATGTATGGAATATAAAAAATATATATATATATAGTCGTTGCGGTTGAAGCTAGCCGTTGAGCAGTATATAACCGTTGCTAACTCTTCATTTTGAAATTGAAATTGAAACTATTCCATCTGATCACTTTGCTCTGTGTACTGGCTACAGACGGACGTGAAGGACACGCCAACCTTTATAAAGGTTTGTGTCTCTCTCCTACGAGCGTGATTGACACGCCAGTCTCCGAAAAGCTTTGCCCAGAATTTTGCTTTTCTTTAAACTGTGTGAATGCTTGACATGTGTACGCCAACTAATACACACAATTGTTGACTTTTTCAACAAATATACATGTTTGCACATGTTATGTTTATGAGATAGTAAAAGCTTTGTCTCCTATTTTTATTGAATTTTCTTAAATATATATATATATATATATGTATATACAAAGGTGATGAATTATGAATTAATTGATTTTTCCCCACAAAGATTTACATAATTATTTAAGAATCCCTATTTAAGAGTTTTTTATAATTAATAAAATGACCTTTTAATTCTTAAAGAAGATTTTTAAGGGATTGATTTTTTACTTTAAATATATATATATATATATATATACGAGATAATTGCAATAGTTCACTAAGAATGGGAGATTTTGTTTCCTAAACCCGTCAAGCGAATTTGGGAACAAGGGACAACTGATAGGTATAATTTGTATGGCACGTGCAGATAAGGATTTGTCAACCGACTACCTGCTACTAGGACTCTACACATCTCAACAGAATACCTACGGGTAATTATCAGAATCCTATCAGGATACATATGAGTAGTTGTCAAGATATACACGACACGCTACAACTCTATCAGGACCACCGCATTAAAGACTCTATAAATATAGGGTTGGGGTTAACCTAAAGAGGTACGCAATAATCACCCACCATTACTCCTGCTATATTACTCTGAACGATCCAAGTTCTAACTTGACCGTCGGAGCCTATTTGGCCGGTACCCCACCGGTATCTTTTCCGGTCACTGTTTGTTCTTTTTGACAAGAATGACATCATTTTCTACCCGACCATTCCTCGCATCATCAAAAACAATAACAAACCTAGACATGTAGAATTCTCAACATCTAACAAAGAAGGGAAGACTTACGGGAGAAGAAGGATCAACCAAGCTTCAAATGCAACAGATTACAAGCTCCAACTCGAACTGAACTAACAAAGGCATCACAATAACCATACTAGATAAACGGACTCAACCCGCAGGGAAGGACATATATGAAATCCAACTTCAGAAGACAAAACTGAGGAGGGTAATTCCCAAGCAGTGGCTATGTCTCTAGAAATTCTACAGTCACGCCATTTGTAAGAAATAAGGTGATAGCGAACTTGCTTGAATATGAGGTGTTGGATAGTAGTCAAGGATGATCGCTTTTCATGCACAGGTACGTTGATTCCATTTTCTCCAAATGAAATATATGCAACTTGTAATTTGTAGGCGATCCTTCTAAACACACTTTTAGTGACTCCACATTGAATATGTCTAGTGAACAATAGATTCAAAACTTTCGACTAGCATATATTAAAGACTATTTCCATCCAAAACCAATATAGAACTGAACCTCTAACACATCGCCACTACATGTAATATGTTAATATCTCGCTCATCAGTGTGAACAACAATCCAATTAAGTATAGAAGCTTTTCAGTTATTTCACAATTTCAAAGCCAACTTTGAAATAAAGACATTTTATATTCAACTATTCGATTCTATTATAACTTATTGTGGATGAGATTAGAGTTTTATCTCAATCATTTTATTATGATTTGACAAATTAGAAATTTGCAGTTCACGAATCATGTTATGGTCTTACTTCATCATCCATGAATTTGATCCAATTTATTAACAATATGTTACAAACTAATAATATGAATTTTGATGAAAAATCATGATTTACTTCACTAACAATATGCTATAAACTACATACATGAATCCGATCTACTCCACTAACTTATATTTGGATTCTGGATCTAAGCCAATTTGATTTCAAACAATGAAACAAACATAACTCAAAATCTATGATCACATTTGATACCCTAAACCACTTTTGGTCAACTAATTTTCAAGTCTTCTTAGATAATAGATATATGGGTAAAAGGTATAAAATACCTCTATAGTTTGGCTAATGGGCACTAAACCACCTACATGTTCAAACGGATCCCTATAGTTTCAATTGTGATTAAACAGTCCCTATCGTCATAACACTGTTAAAAAATAGATGAATTTACTTTGTTAACCCTCTATATTTAATATTAAAATGAAAAAAATATATAAAATTCAAAAAATATATATATAATTCAAAAAATATATATAAAATTCGAAATATATATATAATTCGAAACAAATATATAAAGTTTGAACAAAATATATAAAATTCGAAAAAAATATATAAAATTCAAAAAATATATATAAAATTTGAAAAAATATATAAAATTCGAAATATATATATATAATTCGAAACAAATATATAAAGTTCGAAAAAAATATATAAAATTCAAAAAATATATATAAATTTTGAAACAAAAATATAAATTTTGAAAAACATATATAAATTTTGAAAAATTATATAAAATTCGAAAAAATATATATAAATTAGAAAAACATATATATTTGAAAAAACAAATATAAAATTCAAAAAAAATATGTTTTTGTCTAAATGTTATTTTGATGTATTGTACTTTGGTTACTTGTGTTTTTTATATTTCTATTTGCACAACTATTTGCCTAGTACCAACTTATTTTTTTCCCATTTTGAACTACGGAATACAAAACAATTATTTATGCAAATCTACATAATTGGTAGTTTTATTTATTTATTTATGGATGAAAAGTTGTACCAATAATGGGTTCATTGTTCATAGAACATGGAATTGATGATACTATATAACTTTGAAAATAATTTTTTCTCGTGCCTAGTGTATTGTATTTTTTATTTTAATATGATATTTTTTAAATATATTTTTATATGTTTTTTTATTAATTTTATATTTATTTTCGAATTTTATATTTTTTTTCAAAAATTAATATATATTTGTTTCAAATTTTATATGTTTTTTTTCAAATTTTATATTTATTTTCGAAGTTTATAATTTTTTTCAAAATTTATTTTATATTTTTTCGAATTTTATGTATATTTTTATGAATTTTATATGTTTTTTTTTAATTTTATATTTATTTTTGAAATTTTTTTTTGAATTTGTTTTGAAATTTATATATTTTTTTGAATTTTATATATATTTTTCGAATTTTATAATTTTTTCAAAATTTATTTTATATTTTCTCAAATTATATATATATTTTTTGAATTTTATAATTTTTTCAAAATTTATTTTATATTTTCTCAAATTATATACATATATATTCAAATTTTATAATATTTTTTGAAATTTAATATTAAATGATAAAACATAAAAGGGACAAAAATGACTTTCTACCTTTAAAAAATGGTAATAATGACATTTCATATATCATGTGCACCTCACATGTCCAACTAAATTATAAGGACTCTAGGGATTGTTTGATCACAAATAAAATTATAAGAACTCGTTTAAAGGTGTAGGAGGTTTAGTGCCCACTATAAGTGTTTTATGTCATTTACACTCTATATATATAAAGAGTGTTTTATTGCCTTTACCCTGTATATATATATATTAGGAATTATTTATCCCCCTCTTAAAGGCAACACTTTGACCAATTCCATTTTTAGTGCAAAGAGAGAAAATCAGGAGCTGTTGCCAAATTGCCCAATTACACCACTATTTGAATCCAAAATACACGTGGCATATGCCTACGTGGCCATTTGTAACAACAAGTGCCGGCTATACACCATTGTAGAATCCTCAAACAACTCTAATACTTCCTCACTGTTGTCTTGTCCCCTAGTGCCCAACGTCTCTCTCTATCACTCCACCCAACTCACCTCATTCCCAAACTACCCTTCTCTCCCCCACCAAAACCTCCAACATCAACCGGCCCACAACCCCAATTCAGTCATTCCAACCTCCCGCCGGCATTCAATCCGTTTGCCGCCAATTTTCAAGTGCTTGTTTTTCTCCTTATCTTTTTTTCAAAAGAAACAAAATCCCCAAAATCTCCTGTTAACCATAACTAACTCACATTCCTCTTCTTCACTCACTCTCTACTTTCTCTCTCTACAATAGCCATCTCTGAAGATGAAGACCGCCGCCGGAGCTGTAAATTCCGATGAATCTCGACACCCCCGCAGGCAAAAGTCTCGCGAAGTGAGCTCCAGATTCCTTTCCCCGAGCTCGGAACTCGGAATCCCATCTCCGAACCACACTCTCTCTCCGAGCCGCCACAAACCCAGAACCTCCACCGATTCCCGAAATCACCGGAGCCTCGAAGACGGAGGAGGAGGATTCATACGCGGTCTCTGGCCTTCCTCAGCTGCACCATCACAATCATCCAACAACAATCCGGGCACTCTCGCCGATCACCTCGGAAATGACCGACTCAAAGACTTCATTGACAGCAGAACCAGCAAAACTTCTGATACAGGAATGCCGCTGAACCGGCAGAGAAGCTCTTCGGAGTTTAATCGGTTCGGAAATGAGAGAGAAATTTCCAAAGAAAATCGAAAACCCCTTTTTGGCGGGTCGATGAGGTACACCGGAAAACTCAAGTTTCCGGGGAGATCATCGGCATCGTCCTCGTCTCAGTCTTCATCTTTCGTCAGCGATAAATTAATCTCCGGGAGGCTTTCAGTTGACGAAAACTCGCTGAGAAGGAAGTCATTCGGACGCGGGTCAGATTCGTTATCGGACACTCAAGATTCAGAGTCAGAGTGCAGTACTGAAATGTACTCCGGGACGAGTTTTGATTCTCCGGTCATCGGAAAAACCTCGTCTGCGTTGTACATGGCGTCCACGGCAAGTTCAAGGAAGTCCGGTAGAGAAGTCCCGTCTAAATACATGCATGATTTGTCTTCGAGGTCTCAGAGAGTGGTTTCGAATTCGAAGGCGTTGTCCGACAATTCGATGAAGAAATTCACGATCAAGAATGCGATGAAGAGAGCGAGTTCGTTGACGGCGTACAGTAGTGCCACGTCGAAGTGGGCTCTGTCGCCGGGGAGGTCAGGGTCGCCGCCGATGACGGTGGAGAATAAGGGAATGCCAATGTCGTTTTCGAGTCTGAAGCCTCCGAGTAGTCCGTCCAGGGCAAAAGGGGTTGGGAATTTGCTGAGTATTGGGTTGGATTTGTTCAAGAGCAAGAAAACTTCTTCGAATTGCTCGTCGCCGGCGGGGACGGCCGGGTCCGAGACGGTTCATCAGCTCCGGCTGTTGCATAATAGGTTGGTGCAGTGGCGGTATGCAAATGCTAGAGCTGATAATGTGAACGGAAAGATAACTAACCAGACTCAGGTATGTCTACATTTGAATATTTTTCCTATTATAAACTTGAAAATTGGTTAAGCCCTGTTTGGATAAGAATGGTTATTTTGAATAGTTTTTGACAAATTTTTGAAAGACACTTGAATTTTGAAGAAGTTGGTGGGTATCGGTTTCTCAATTTTTTTTTCTTTTCTTATGTATAAAAGTAAAATGAAAAGCTCTTTTAGAGATGTGATAAGGATTTTATCTCTACCAAAAAAATTGATTAAATGATATGGACTATTTTTAACCACAGGAGAGGATCCCAATTCATATATAAGCTCTTGAACATTAGTGGGAGTTGTCTACAGGATAGGCTTTCTATATAATCACATTATTGAAAGCTATTGTGTCACTTTTATGAAATTGTAAAAAAAAACAATTTTAGCAATTCCTAGATGATATAAATTGTTTCTTCAAGAGCAATTTTGATATTGGATATTATTACCATTTTTCCCCCTATTATGTCTAGATAAGAAACAAAGGTTGGCTAACTGATGCATTTGCTATGATTCTGTAGAGCAACTTATTATGTGCATGGGTTAGTCTTGCAAAACTGCAATATTCTGTGATACAAAAGAGACTACAGCTTGAGAAGGGGAAGCTTGAAATGAAGCTGCATTTTATAGTCCATTCTCAAGTCAGTATAATAGTATAGATTATGAATATTTTATATATATATATACTAAGATACATTCAATTGATGATATATATATTGATGGATTAATGTGGTCTTAGATTAAGCCCTTGGAAGCTTGGGGAGAGATAGAAAGGCAACATCTATCAGCAGTTTCAATGACCAAAGATTGTTTGAACTCTGTTGTCTGTAGAGTGCCCTTTATTGAAGGAGCAAAGGTAGGCCAAAGCAAAATTAATTTTTTTTTTTTGGAAAGGAAAGGAAAATTATTATTCATGGAAGTTAATTTATTTACTCTGTTAAACATCAACATACTAAAAAATCTAAGCTTAATTTTAGGCGGAACCACAATCAACTTCCATTGTGCTTCGGCGTGCATCAGATGTCACAGATTCCATCAAACTGATGATATCTACTTTGTCACCTTCGGTAAGCTTCGCATTGTTAATCTATACTGGTTTTTAGCTCTTGTTCTTTGTCCAAGGTTGGTTTCAATCACGGTCACAGACTCACAGTACAGACGGGTGTTATCAATGTTATATGCGAGTATCAGTGCAACATAACAATATCAGCGTCTTTAAAAGTGTTAAAAACCAAGATACAACAATTATCACCAATACCTTTAAAAAGTGTTACGAACTAGAAGATACATCACTTATCAGACTATACGTCGAACCTTGTTCCCTACCTTTACATTTCTGTTTCTTTGTTCTTTGAATGTCATTTCGGTATTGATAACTCGAATTGTGTAAATTTAACAGGCTGAGAAGACTGCTCTAATGCTTTCGGAATTAGCAGAGGTAGTTGCACAAGAGAAGGCTCTCTTGCAAGAGTGCTCTGAGCTTTCTAGGATTGTTTCAACATTAGAGGTAAATGAAAACTGCATTATTACTTATTCAAAAATAATGAAAAAGTTTTGATGATGATTATTTGTAATATTTTCCTGTCATTTATATTTTTTCCATTCAATTATAGGGAACATATTAGCTAGTAGCATCAATATAGATGTGCATGCACAACCTCTGAATATGACTTGATATAAGTTCATATTTTTCTTATGGTGTTTTATTTTGAGCAGATTCAAGAGAGGAGCTTAAAGTGTTATATACTTCAACTGAAATTGTGGGAACAACAACAACAGCAACAACACAGACAACAAGAGCCTTTACTGATCACAGCTTAAGTGTAGCAATAGCAGCAAACTTACTGTTGTATATCTTAACAGAGTATTTCTAGTTCAGAATAATTTCTCTCAACTCATTTACACAATATATATAACAAGTTAAAAAGATATATATATATATATATATATATATATTTCTGCTCAAACTTACAACAACTATGTATATCTTTTGCCATGTATATCTATGTCACCAAATTGTTTTGTTTACCTCAATTATCTCTTCATATTCAACTTACACTAACTAACCTTGACTTGTATTAGGATATAAATATTGGGACTAGGATATATGAAAGTGTGACCAAGTCAAATCCCAATTGTTAGGATAGTTTCATTTTAGGTAACATACCAGTTGGCACAACAAAAAAAAAGTATCCGTTAATTTTGTCCTCCATTAACTACCATGTATCCAGAGGTGAATATGGTTGGCCATAATCAAATAGTCTCTTCAAGCCTCTAATAAGTTTGACAACATTTTACCAAACATGAAGGAAGCTCATGTCTTCATGAAGGCTTTGCTTCCCCAACCTTCCCTTCTTCCATTTCGCCGTAAAAATGAAGGCCATGGGCCATTAGACACCAAACCAGACATTGAGGAAGGAAGGTCTGGATCGAACAAAGTCGCATCTCGCGAACTTTTGATTCCGCCACCAAAACGAAAAAAAAGAAAAAAAGAAGAAAATAAAAAAACCCTTTCGGGGAAAAAGAGAGGAGGTTCTTGTAGACCGAAAAAGCGGCCAAGATGAACGATCTCATCTCGAATTCATTCAAGAAATATCAGGACAAAAACCGACAGATTCATAACGATGACATTGAGCTTGGTGGTACGGGACAGGAGGCTGTTGATCTCGATAGCTTTTTCGAAGATGTAGAGAAGGTGAAACAGGACATGAAAGATGTGGAGGCACTCTACAAGCGACTACAAGAATCGAACGAAGAGAGCAAGACCGTGCACAATGCGAAAAAGGTCAAGGACCTACGTTCCCGGATGGATTCAGACGTCTCCCAAGTCTTGAAAAGGGTCAAAGTCATCAAGGGAAAGCTCGAGGCGCTGGACCGGGCCAATGTAGCCCACCGCAGCATTCCAGGGTGCGGTCCAGGCTCGTCTGCTGACCGGACCAGGACCGCTGTAGTTAGTGGCCTAGGCAAAAAACTCAAAACCATGATGGATGACTTCCAAAGTCTTCGATCGAAAATCTCCTCCGAATATAAGGAAACCGTGGAGAGAAGATACTTCACTATCACAGGAGAGAAGGCAAACGATGAATTAATCGAAAACTTAATATCGAGCGGAGAGAGCGAGTCGTTCATTCAGAAGGCGATACAAGAACAAGGGCGGGGGCAGATCATGGACACCATCTCGGAAATCCAAGAGAGGCACGACGCGGTGAAGGAGATCGAGAAGAATCTGATAGAGCTGCACCAGGTGTTTTTGGACATGGCTGCATTGGTGGAGGCACAGGGGCAGCAGTTGAACAACATAGAGAGTCACGTGGCACATGCTAGTTCATTTGTGAGGAGAGGGACTGAGAGCTTACAAGACGCTAGGGAGTATCAGAAGAAGTCTAGGAAATGGACTTGCCTCGCTATTATTCTTGGCTCTTGCCTTGTTGTGCTCATTCTTCTACTAGTTTGGGCACAAGTCGCGCCATTGCTTCGCACTATACAGCACACTTAGGGGTGTTCTTCCCATTGTTTGTATATGCATGGTTGTGCCTTGTAACACTATATGTGGATTCCTCCTCTTTTTTCACCAGACTAATGGAATTAGATGTTGTCCAGACATCCTTTTCTACACAAAAAAGATTTAGTTTGCATTTTCTTGGCAATGTTTTTCATTTGCATTTCCTACGTACTAATGGTTAATTAGCCGTAACGTATCAAACGATACGCCCAATTCGTAACATCTTTTTGAAAGGTATCGATACTGTTATGCAACACATATGCTTATTTGATACTTACTTTTGAGACTGATATTGTCAGTTACACTGTTATCACAACTGCGACTAAAATTGATACTCACTGTAAAAGCATGGATGATATATATAGTCATTTGATACTTAGACTGATATTGTCAGTTACACCGTTATCCAACTGCGACCAAAATGATACTCGTGATGGAAGCTTGGATGATATGATAAATTATTTTGCACCTGCACTTTTAGTGGTAATAATTAGAGAAAGCAATGTCATGCTGTTTCAAATATCAAGCATGTGTGATAAAATCTAGGAGCTGAAGATGTGAGAGTTGAGTCATAAACCATATCAGAATCTTTCTCCAATGTCATTGTCAATATATAATTATATAAGAAATGGTTAAAAAGGAAGGCCTGCATTACTGTTGTTCGAATCACAAACAGGTGGTGGATCATATTTACCTGTTTATCAACATGCTGAGATATAACAACCGAGTCCATACCTACGAAAATCATACAAAAATAAATCCATTTGTACACTCAACAGTATCATGTTAGATTCAGTCATTTAAGAAAAGAAAAAAAAATACCTAAAAATAAGGTCAAGAGTAACACTACTGAGAGGTCTTCCTCATAACTATATCTGCAGAAAATCAAACATTGTAATACAGATGTTCGTCCATTGACGAACATTTTCAGAAGTGGAAGTCCAGGAAGCTTTCTTCGTCCAAATTTTCAAAATTCTCCAAAAAGAAAAAATGGAAGTTCTTCAGAAAGAAACCATTCTGTGGCCAGAGAAAATCAGACCAGTGTTATATCTGCAGAAAATAAGGCCATTATGCAAAGCAGTGTCCACAAAAATTAGCCAGAGAAAAAATTGTTAATTCTCTTTCTACTGTTTCGATCGAAACTGATGATTTTGCATAAGCCGATATTGAATCATTGTTTTCCATTGACGAATAAGCCACACCCGAAACCATTTTGGCATTCTCTCTCGAAGAGCAAACCCTTGACTCATCATCAGAATCCTCTGGATCTGAAGACAATTTTCCCCTTGATATTTTCTCTATTGAATCGATACCACTCTCATTTCTTGTCCAACCTCTTGCCAAAGTCCATGTCATCCTTGACAAATATGTCAAACCCATTCCTATGATAGCCTTTTTTGATACTAGAGTCTCATGCTCAATTATGAATCCTTTCATCCTTCTTCACTCCTACTGGGAATCTTGTTTCTCCCCTTTCACCGCAGCCAATGGTGAAACTTTCATCATAACCCTTAAGAGTAAGCCTATTACTCTTCATATTTTTCTTGAATACACTGTCAAACATTAAATCTATGGTTCTAAGCTCCCTGGCAATGATTTGATTTTATGATTTTATATTTTACAAAACCTTCACAAAGTCTCTTGGATGGCTAAAGGATTAAAATTCAAAAACTATTTCCTTCCATGGACTACCCAACCAAACATTTTCTCTGTTGAAAGTTTGACTACCATTAGACAAACAATCATCCAGTCTTCATGTGCAGAATTTCATACCCAGTTCCTTACCAAATGTAATTATCCCTTTTGGAAAAATCCTGATTTCTTCATTTCCATTCTTTTAAAAAAGAACGAAGATTTTAACCCTACCAAAGCTACACATCATGGTATGAATCCTGAGCACTACCACATTGCCCTTCAGGAGCTTCAACAACTCCAAAATGAAGGTCTTGTCGAACCAACCACTTCTCCATGGGCCTGTGAAGCATTCTATGTCAACAAAAAATCAGAACAAGTTCGAGGAAAACTAAGGCTAGTCATTAATTACCAGCCTTTGAACCATTTCCTTCAAGATAACAAATTCCCTCTTCCCCAAAGAACTGTTCTTTTCTCCAACCTTCCTAATGCCGGGATCTTTTCAAAGTTCGTCCTCAAAGCAGGTTTCTGGCAACTTGGAATCCTCCATGAGGATAGACTTAAAACTGGTTTCTGCATCCCAGATCATCATTTCCAGTGGAACATTATGCCTTTCGGATTAAAACTACTCATTCCTTGTTCCAACATGCCATGATCAAGATTTTTGCTCTAATCTTATCCTCTGCCCTTATTTACATTGATGATATCATTCTGTTTTCTACTGACCTTGAGAGCCATTCCAGTTTTCTCCAAACCTTTCACCAACTCGTTCAAAAGTTTAGTATCATGCTTTCTGAAAACAAAATGATTTTAGGACAGCTTGAAATCAATTTCTTGGGTATGAAAATCTCCAAAGGCCGGTATGCTTTTCAGCCTCATATTGCCTCCCAGCTTGACCATTTCCCTAATGATAATCTTTCGGTCAAACAAATTTAACAATTTCTAGAAATTGTGAATTATATGTCTGAGTTTATCCCAAACCTTGCTCAATACAGGAAACCTTTGTCATCCCTTCTCAAGAAAAATCAAGATCCTTGGTCTACTTGGTGCACCTCAGCGATTCTCCACCTCAAAGTTATCTCCAAAACCCTTCCTCTATTAAAAATTCCTACTGATGGTAAAAGAATCCTTCAGACCGATGCTTCTGACTATTTATGGGGTGCCATCCTCCTTGAAGAAATCTCTTATCATAAAAGAAAGATCCGCAGATACAAAAGTGGAGTCTTTTCTCAAGATGAACTCCATTATCACTCTACCTACAAGGAGATCTTCATCATCAAACGAAGCATTGAGAATTTTGAATTTCATTTAATCGGTCATCACTTTTTAATTGAAACTGATTTAATAAGTTTTCCTAACATGCTCCAGTTTAAACAAAAACACCTTCCAAAAACTCAACTCCTTCGATGGGCAAATTGTAATACCCCCAATTTTCACACGTGAGTTGGCCAGACTCACACATGAAGATCAGGAAATACCATGTAATTTATATACAAAAACACAAAATGTAATAGAAAATTTGCGAAATAAAAATCATAGCGGAAACAACACTAACATCAAATCTTACAAAAGACTTTAAGATACAACCTAAGAATTTTGTTTAAGAAGGACCCTTAAATAAAAATTATATTTTTAATAACCGTGCCAAAGTTACAACAGTTGTATAACCAATATACACTATAAACCGAAAGTATGAATGGAGCAGACGATCCCGAACAAATCGATATGACTCAAAACCTTAACCCGGTGGCTAAACTGTCTCAGACCTGAAATGATAACAACAAGGTGGGTTAAACCCACGAGCAAGTCTACTACTACTACAATCCAACAGAGGACCAATAAAGCCAACATTTCTGAACGAAACAACATGGATAGATAGACCATATGTAATAAGATTTATCTTTCACTTCTCATAAATTCCTTTTTACATAACAAAATAAAAAATATATATAAATATACATTTTTAGAATAAATAATCAATGCATCCCATACATAAACATATTTTATAATATATATATTTTTGCATAATCAAATAAAAGATATATTATTATACTTTTTAAAAATAAATAATCAATGCAATCCATGCATAAACATATTTTATAATAATTTTCCCATATTTAAATAAAATACCTATTATTATACATTTTAAAATAAATAACCAAGGCATCTTATGCATCATCATCAACATATTAAAGAATTTATTCATATTCATTATCATTTCTTTATGTCAATAGACAACTCTTCCAAACCATATTTTAACCACGTACCCGACAATTCAATCATGTCGTGATAACTCAATCATGTCCCGTGGTACTCAGGAGACTGAGTTAATAGTCAGCTTCCTTGTAGTTCCTTTAAAAATCTCAACCAAAATTATTTAATTAAATAATAAGATTTACAAATTTATCAATTCTATTTTAACCACGTACCCGACAATTCAACCATGTCGTGATAACTCAATCATGTCCCCTGATACTCATGAGACTGCATTATTAGTCAGTCTCCTTGTGGTTCCTTAGGAATCCTCATTCCATAATTATTTAAATTAAATATTATGATTTAAAACTGTATCATATGCATCAATGTACATATAATAAGTGAGTATTCTATACCTCACTTCATATATATATGGTTATTAGTATTCTATACCTCACTTCATACATATATGCTTATTAGCATAATATAAGTAAACATCTCATACATCACTGCACATAGGGGTGTTCAGGAACCGAACCGGAACCGGAACCGAAACCGAACTGGAACCGAACCGGAACCGGCGGTTCGGTTCAGTTCCGGTTCCGGTTCCAAAATTTCAAGAACCAAAATTTTAGGTTCGGTTCCGGTTTCGTCCCCGCGGAACCGAACCAGAACCGGAACCGGTTTTTTTATATATATATTTTATTATTAAGCAAAAAGACTAGCAATAAACCTCCACTAATTTCAATAACAATACAAATCCAAACTACTTTTTTATTCCACTAATTATATATTTGGTTTTTGGTTTGCTTTAATTCAAATACTGTAGTTTATAATTATATTATTTTATAAAATTGAGATTTTTTAAAAAAATAAATAAATATAGAAGGAACCGGAACCGAACCGAAAAAATCGGTTCGGTTCCGGTTCCAGACGGAACCGAAACCGGAACCAATTTGAACATCCCTAACTGCACACCCCATGTTTTTTATATGTACACAATCATAAATAATGATTTATAACAACATATTAAACCATCATATCCAATAATCAACAAATATCAACTTCCATAATATAATCATTGATAAACCATTCTAATGAATATATTTAACACAATTTTAACCTTCACATATTTTATAATAGGTTAATATATAATAGGATCCGAAATCACCATAATATTTATTTAAAGTTTAGGGATCCAAAATATCTTTTTACCAAAGATATGGGGTCAAACTGTAATTACAGTGCAGTACGGGGATACCAATGTAACTTCAGCAATCTTCGGGGACCAATATGTAATTTTTGTAAAGTATAGGGTTCATAATGTAATTAGTATAAACATAATGATTAAACCATAATATAATTTGGGGTCAAACTATAATTATAGTAACATTCAGGGGTATATCCGTAGTTATATCAATATTCAGGAGTTTTAATATAATTTCAGTGAAGTTCACATGCCTACGATGTGCGTATTTACACCGGATCATTTCTCATATAGGTGGATGATTTTGATTGGTCAATTTTATGTTTAATGTGACCACACCCACACTAGATTATACCCAATAACTATATTATATTTCAAGGATAAGGATTAAATGTTCACCAAATTCTATCGTTAGTAAAATGAGTGTACCATAGTAAAATAAATCCGTCTACACTAGATTTCAGCATACATATATATTTAAATCAAATGCTTGGATTGAACGTTATTATAATCATATGGTTAGAAAAACAAGTGTACCATAATAACATACAATCAACCACATTAGATTTCCAGATTTATATAATTTTCAAAAATTGCCATTAAAAATCCCTAAGAATTTCTAAATAATTCTAGAAATTTCAATAAGCTTATTTAAATAATTATAAATATTATTCAAGCTTCCTAACTAGTACTTGTTGATATTTCCATAATCATAGATGTATTTTATAATTAAAATACAATTTAATGATAATATGAAATATATTATAATAATCATTTAACATTCATCTATTCATATATATATGCATTTATATACATAATAACACTTCTATATTTATTTTTTATAAAAAATTAACTATGTATAAATAATATATATCTATTTATATATATTATTTCATAAATGTCTTGAATTTATAAATCCAAAGGGGTAGAATAGAGTTGTAACTTGCCTTAAATTATCTGGCTTTGATTTAATATCTTCAAGCCCCCAAAATTCATCCAAGATCATCAACTTTCTCTATTCTCTCCAATAACACTTTGTGATTTCTCTCAATTCTCTTTTAAAACATGAATCGTCCACACATGAAAATGAAATACCTTATTTTAAATAATGCTAACATTTATTTTATTTTATTTTTAAAACCTTTGGCCCTTTAGCTTTTGTGTCCCACTTACCGAATTCTTCCTCTTTCCACCTCAAATCCAACTTCCTCATTCATCATTATCCATTTCTTTATATTATATAAATATATACATATATATATATCATCCTTTACACTAATAAAATTAATTTATTACATTAATAAACACACCAACATAAATATACATTTATATACATCACAATTACCAAATTACACACCACAATTACTAAATTACACATCATAATTATAAATTGTACACCTACACATCATAAATACCAAAACAGTTGTATGCACAAAATTAGGGTTATTACATTCTTCCCCCCTAATAAAGTAATTCCGTCCCCGGAATTCACCACATGCCTGAACTAAATAGCTCAGTAAAAGTCGCACAGATTTCATTCCCCTGCATTAATATAATAATACATATTCTCATGTTAGAGAAATTTTCGTAACATGTAGAAAAGAAAAACCAATATGAACCATTTGCATATTATTTGACATAACTAAACTATATGTCACCGGTCCGATCTTCTCAGTAATTACAAAAGAACCCATAAAACGAGGTAATAATTTTACTTTCTTTCCAAAACGCATTTCTCCCTTTATGGGATACACAATGAGTAAAAACTTAATACCACACATTAAACTCTAATATTCGAGTTTAATAATTACCATAATTGTCATGCCCCGAATCCAAATACTCAGATAATGACTAGAATACCCAGAATTTTATGAAAAATCAGCTAGTCAAATCTAATCAACCAATACGATTTACGTGATTATTATTCACTATTACGGAAGCGAATTCAAAAAATATTATAAATATTACAATTCCCAAAAATCAATCAAAGTACAAGCATGGATATACTAATCCATAGACAATCAATTACAAATACTCAATACAAGCAACACACCACACAAAATCTTTATTATTACATTAAGATGTAATTAACTTAGGTTCAAATCCCACAATTATTCTTTATTACTCCAAGAGCTCACGCATCATCCACCAATGGTTATTTCCCTTCTTTTTTTACTCACGTGATAATGTCTTCCTTGATCATTACACCTATCCCTAACAGCGTCATCCCTCCGCCCCTGTACCAACATGCGCCACCTATTATTTCTTCCTAGAACATCCATCTTCTTGTCCGCGTAAAACACGCGCCTCTCCCTCAATCCATCGCGTGACGAAACACCCATATTCTCCCTCGATTGTTCAAAGCGAGAGAAAGGTACACCACCTAAAAACTCTTCACCCATGGAACTTTAGTCCCATAAACCCGATCCATTTTATCATTATTCTCAAACAACCTCTTCATTGTGATCAAACTATGATCGATTATCAAACTAGTAGCCAAAACCCCCTTCTAAACTCTCTGTTGTGGGAACCCTAGATGGAGTCACCACGTCGTAAATGGATACTTCATAACATCTGGCCCCGTCATGAACGAATACTATCGATGGCTTAATATTTCCCACTACCATTGTGATCTTAATCAAATCTGATTGATTCACCAAATCCATATCTACTCTTTTAAAACCTCATCCGCCACCATTTGCGACGGAAAACGAAATAGAAGACAACCTTCCGCCAATAAAAAGACCACAAACAACCCTCCAAGAACGAAGTACCCACAATATCACTCAGAACAATCCCAGAACCCACAAAAAGAAAATCACAAATACAAGTGTTGTGTACATACACGCCCCCATCACCACTGCGGTCAGCAATAAATCCCTAACTTTCATCCTGCCTGGATCCCTAATTTAATCAATTATGTGACTCGATGACAAGCAAGCGTGCGACTGACGGCCGGCGGCGAGATGCCAACTTTCTCTCTCTCTATTTCCGGTGACGGCCAACAAGGAATGAGAAAAAGGTGGATCTGCAGGCCGCTCATACGGAGAAGAAGAAAGAAATCAACTGAAAGTCATCGCGTGATTCCTCTCTCTCTCTCTACGCAGATGTGTATATATATATATATAATAATAATTACACAAGTGACCCTCCAATCCTCCCAAATTATAAAATATCCCCCAAAACAATATATATATATATATATACACGATAAATCCTGAAAAATACCGGGAGCCTCTAAATAATAACGCGTGAACCCTTAAGTCCATGGAATGCCAAATAAATGAAATAATTCGATATAATTACACTGGGTATAAAACTCAATGTTAGAACACCTAACAAGTCTGATCCAATAAAACATGTCGTCGCCCAGTCGAAGGATTAAATGTTAAACGTCGAAACGAAACTGCGTAGTCTATAACAATAAAGCCCATGAAGTCGTCAAGTCGAAATCGTAAAGTCGTCCAGTCAACTTTAAACATAAACGCGAAAAATTTACACACGAAATAACACAAGTAAACAAGACGTCATGAACAAGTGACATCACAACCAAAAATAAATCAAAAATAATTTCAGGAAAAAGGAAAAATAACACGGGGTGATAATACTCCGACAACGAACTTACATGAGTTCTACGAGTCCTATATTTAGGCTTTAAAGATCAGAATACGCAATGCGGAAACCTAACAAAAACATCCCTAGGACATATGAACCTAGAGTGCTTTGATACCAACTATGATACCCCCAATTTTCACATGTGAGTTGGCCAGACTCATACACGAAGATCGGGAAATACCATGCAATTTATATACAAAAACACATAATACAATAGAAAATTTGAGAAATAAAAATCATAGCAGAAGCAACACTAACGTCAAATCTTACAAAAGACTTTAAGATACAACCCGAGAATCCTGTTTAAGAAGGACCCTTAAATAAAAATTACATTTTTAATAACCGTGCCAAAGTTACAACAGTTGTATAACCAATATACACTGTAAACCGAAAGTAGGAATGGAGCAGACGATCCCGAATAAATTTATATGACTCAAAACCTTAACCCGGTGGCTAAACTGTCCCAGATCTGAAATGATAACAACAAGGTGGGTTAAACCCACGAGCAAGTCCACTACTACTACAACCCAATAGAGGACCGATAAAGCCAACATCTCTGAACGAAACAACATGGATAGATAGACCCTATGTAATAAGATTTATCTTTCACTTCTCATAAATTCTTTAGAAAATTCCTTTTTACATAATAAAATAAAAGATATATATAAATATACATTTTTAGAATAAATAATCAATGCATCCCATACATAAATATATTTTATAATATATATTTTTTCATAATCAAATAAAAGATATATTATTATACCTTTTAAAAATAAATAACCAATGCAATCCATGCATAAACATATTTTATAATAATTTTCCCATAATTAAATAAAAGATGTATTATTATACATTTTAAAATAAATAACCAAATTGGTTTTCTCAATGGTCGTTCGATGCAGTTCACATTAAAGGGAAAAACAATATCTTTCCAGATTTCTTGTCCCATTTGAAGAAAGAAATCAATCATGTTTCCTCTAGCCTCAGTTTATGTTTTCCTATGATCTTGTGCTTTGAGCCTAGTAACCTCCATTTTCACCTTCAAACTCTCTTGATGAAAAAAATCATGATTGCTCACAGTGTTCACATGGTAAATTCTTTTTAGTTCCTCTATGTCTACCGTTATGGCTTAGATGCAGGTCCTATAAGAAATTTGTCATTCCATCCTGTTTATCCCTTCCTCGCCCAATTTGAAATTAACCCTAATTTTTATTTCTATTTTCTTAGAGAAACTTATTTCT
Organism: Cornus suecica; assembly: GCA_963922005.1. Taxonomy (NCBI): domain Eukaryota; kingdom Viridiplantae; phylum Streptophyta; class Magnoliopsida; order Cornales; family Cornaceae; genus Cornus; species Cornus suecica. Next base: position 86,195,273 of record OY998239.1, on the reverse strand, counting down.
TGCTTTGGTATTTGGTTGATCTTTACACTATCGGCATTGTTTTTGATAAATCTGGATGTTTCAGTATCTTGCTCAGTGTCTTCTCAATAATCTTCATGTTTCAGAACTTAAGCTATGTTCCTAGCTCACTCTTTTTGGAAACATCTCCTTCTGGCAAAACAAATTTAGAAACAACCTGCGTGAGTCTTATGATTATTGAGCCAACCTGCGTGTTTTAACTCCTCAGTATCAAGACCAATATTAAGGTGAATGTCTGATTAGAGTAGGTATAATTTTATTAAGAACATACAAGAACCTGGCTTTGATACCAAATGAGTCAAACACGCAATAGGTGCAAACACTAAATAGGAAGGATCGAATATGAGACTAGTAAGTTAAGATAAGTAGTTAAGAAAAAAACTAAACTTAAGAAGATAAGGAGGGAAGATATAAGCGAAATATATAAACATACACACTTTTTATTTTTTTCAGGTCTGCCAAACATAAGTAGAGGAACTCTCCTTATATAGACGAAGGAGGACCCCTGAAAATACACAAAACACCTTGATACTTTAAAAAAATAACAAACATGTGACGTAAGACATGACATAGGCTGCCGACACTCTGGAATAGGAAAAGATATAAACACCCTTAGAAAAATACACAATTATAAACATATCCTTACTACATCACTCATGACATCACACACTAATAATACATTGATTACATCATCCATGATATCAATGCTGACATATCAGTCTCTGAACTTAAGTCAATTCACGGAGTCAATCTGAATCATCCTCCGTGGAATTGCCTGTATGGAAATGGTTTAGATGTACTCTGTATATAGGATGATCTGAATAGTTCGGGTACTGAGAGTATTCTTCATGGAATTCTATGAGCAAATAGCGAATACGGTGACACCATTCTTCTAGATAGGCTTATGAGTAACTCCAATGTGCAGATTCTTTGAACAGGAGGTCAGAGGGGATGGAGTTTAACTTGATATGATTAACATGACATAGCTGAGTTCGATGAGTTTCCCAGAAAGGGGGAATCTCATAAACCACAGTATTTTCATGACCTGTGAATAATGAAGTACGGTAGCTTTTGTCAATATGAACTCCATCATCTTGGGTGGGGTAAAACTGGCAACGGGTCCAGAAAATAAACATCGGTGACTAGAAATGAGTGTTTCTAAATTTGTTTTACCAAAATAAGATGTTTCCAAAAAGAGTGAGCCAAGAACATAACTTAAGTTCTGAAACAGAAATATTATTGAGAAGACATTGAGCAAGATACTGAAGCATCCAAGATTTATCAAAAATAATGTCAATAGTGTAAAGATCAACCAAATACCAAAGCAAGAAATAGGTTTCTCTAGGAAAATAGAAATAAAAATTAAGGTTAATTTCAAATTGGGTGAAGAAGGGATAAATATGGTGGAATGACAAATTTCTTATAGGACCTGGATATAAGCCATAGCAGTAGACATAAAGGAACTGAAAATAATTTACCATGTGAACACTGCGAACAATCATGATTTTTTCTATCAAGAGAGTCTGAAGGTGAAAATGGAGGTTACTAGGCTCAAAACACAAGATCATAGGACAACATAAACTGAGGTTAGGGGGAATATGATTGATTTCTTTCTTCAAACGGGATAAAAAATCTAGAAGGATATTGTTTTTCCCTTTAATGTGAACTACATCAAACGACCATTGAGAAAACCAATTTGCCAATCGAATAAGTTGGGCTTTTGGAAGGTGTTTTTGTTTAAAATGGAGCATGTTAGGAAAACTCATTAAATCAGTTTCAATTAAAAAGTGATGACTGATTAAATGAAATTCAAAATTCTCAATGATTCGTTTGATAACGAGGATCTCCTTGTAGGTGGAGTGATAATGGAGTTCAGCTTGAGAAAAGGCTCCACTTTTGTATCCGCAGATCTTTCTTTTCTGATAAGAGATTTATTCAAGGAGGATGGCACCCCAGAAATTATCAGAAGCATCGGTGTGAAAGATTCTTTTACCATCAGCAGGAATGTTTAATGGGGGAAGGGTTTTGGAGATAGCTTTGAGGTGGAGAATCGCTGAGGTGCACTGAGTAGACCAAGGATCTGGATTTTTTTTGAGAAGGGCTGACAAAGGTTTCCTATATTGAGCAAGGTTTGGGATAAACTCAGACATATAATTCACAATGCCTAGAAATTGTTGAATTTGTTTGACCGAAAGATTATCATTAGGGAAATGGTCAAGCTGGGAGGCAATATGAGGCTAAAAAGCATACTGTCCTTTGGAGATTTTCATACCCAAGAAATTGATTTCTGGCTGTCCTAAAATCATTTTCTTTTCGGAAAGCATGATACCAAACTTTTGAACGAGTTGGTGAAAGGTTTGGAGAATACTGGAATGACTCTCAAGGTCAATGGAAAACAGAAGGATATCATCAATGTAGACAATGGCAGATAATAGGATTGGAGCAAAAATCTAGATCATGGCATGTTGGAACAAGGAATGAGCAGTTTTTAATCCGAAAGGCATAACGTTCCACTGGAAATGATGATCTGGGATGCAAAAACCAGTTTTAGGTCTATCCTCAGGGAGGATTCCAAGTTGCAAGAAACCTACTTTGAGGTCGAACTTTGAAAAGATCTGGGCTTTAGGAAGGTTGGAGAAAAGAACAGTTCTTTGGGGAAGAGGGAATTTGTTATCTTTAAGGAAATGGTTTAAAGGCTGGTAACTAATGACTAGCCTTAGTTTTCCTCGAACTTGTTCTGATTTTTTTTTGACATATAATGCTTCACAGGCCCATGGAGAAGTGGTTGGTTCGACAAGACCTTCATTTTGGAGTTGTTGAAGCTGTTGAAAGGCAATGTGATAGTACTCATGATTCATACCATGATGTCTAGCTTTGGTAGGGTTAAGATCTTCGTTCTTTTTGAAAGGAAGGGAAATGAAGAAATCAGGGTTTTTCCAAATAGGGTGATCACATTTGGTAAGGAACTGGGTATGAGATTCTGCACATGAGGACTGGATGATTGTCTGTCTAATGGTAGTCAAACTTTCAACAGAGAAAAGGTTTGGTTGGGTAGTCCATGGAAGGAAATAGTTTTTGAATTCTAATCCTTTGGCCATCCAAGAGACTTTATGAAGGTTTTGTAAAATATAAAATCCTAAAAGCAAATATTTGTCAGGGAGCTCAGAATCATATATTTGATGTTTGACAGTGTATCCAGGGAAAATCTGAAGAGTAATAAGCTTACTCTTAAGGGTTATGATAAAAGTTTCACCATTGGCTGTGGTGAAAGGGGAGAAACAAGATTCCCAGTAGGAGCGAGGAAGGATGGAAGGATTCATAATTGAGCATGAGGCTTTAGTATCAAAAAAGGCTATCATAGGAATAGGTTTGACATATTTGTCAAGGAGGACATAGACTTTGGCAAGAGGTTGGACAAGGAGTGAGGGTGGTATCTATTCAATAGAGAAAATAAGGGGAAAATTGTCTTCCGATTTAGAGGATTCTGATGATGAGTCAAGGGTTTGCTCTTCGAGAGAGAAAGCGAAAATGGTTTTGGGTGTGGCTTATTCGTCAATGAAAAACAATGATTCAATATCGGTTTCTGCAAAATCATCAGTTTGGATCGAAACAACAGAGAGAGAATTAACCATTTTTTCTCTGTCTGATTTCTGTGGACACTGCTTTACATAATGGCCTTATTTTCTACAGATATAACACCGGTCTGATTTTCTCTAGCCACGGAATGGTTTCTTTCTGAAGAACTTCCATTTTTTCTTTTTGGAGAATTTTTGAAATTTGGACGAAGAAAGCTTCCTGGCCTTCCACTTCTGAAAATGTTTGGATTTCTTAGAAGTAGTTCCATAGGTGCATGCTTTGTCTTTGCATTTAATGAGAAGGTCAGGTTGCTCACAGGCTTTTCCAAGAAGTTTGCCTTGTTCATGAAGCTTCTTGAGGAACTGTTGGTGATTGCAGAGTTTCTTTAGAGCTTGTAGAGCATGCTGGTAAATGGCACCGAGTGAAGTGTTATTTAACGCCATGTTCTTGGTCTGAAGTAATCGGAAAGTTTCATTGCCAAAAGGTTCAGGCAGAGAATTCAAGAATGACTGCTTTAAATTGACATTGTCAATACCTCCCAAGATGTAGAATCTTTGGGACATTCTGAGGTAGTGACGTTCTAAATCTTCTCTTAAAGGAACAACATCTCATGCTGAGATATTCTTCACGAATAGAGCTAAAGTGTGCATATGGGAATCCCGAAAAACTCATTGTGAAAGACATCAATGAATACTGAAAGGGTTGAGACTTGTAACAACTGGAGATTGCGATATTCGCCAAGAGAATTTTGCCACTGGCGGAGACGTCCAAGGAATTTGACCACACACTTTGTCAAAACTGTTCTGAGATTTGCATTTGGAAGCAACATTTCAACAGTACACCAGACCTGGATCTCATAGAACTTGTCAAGCCATTTTGAAATTGGGATGTCATTAATAGAAAATCCTTGGTTTAATGGGGTAGAGGATAAATTTTAATGATCAACAGGAGGAGGGATTGATTCTTGAGGCTTATCGACAACTTCTTCAACCATTGGCTCGGGATCAGGAAGGTTTGGTTGAACCATATGGATAAATGAAGCAGAATCTTGGTTTCCAGAGTCAAAGGAAGAGTCAGAGTTTGAAATATTGGACGAAGAAAGCTTCCTGGACTTCCACTTTTGAAAATGTTTGGATTTCTTAAAAGATATTTAATCATTGGATTGATATAATGTTGGAATGGAAAAATTCAAATGAATTACTTTAATCTATTATTTATTGTGAAGATGTTTAATAAAAATATATGGGTATAAGAGTAATTTTATTTTTTTGACGGATATAGAAAAAAGGGAAAATTACATAAATTACCCCTGAACTATGACCTAATTGCAGAGAGTACCCCTAACGTTTGAATAATATCAGTTACTACCCCTTAGAACAACCCCAGTCAGATTTGTGTGTGAATTTACTTGAAAGCCCATGTTTTATATTATATTTTAGGGTTAATTTCAAGAAACCCCCTATACTATCCAGTTTTATCAACTAACCCCCACGTTGTCCACTTTGCCCCAAAAATTATAAATTCAAAAATATATATATATTTTTCGCAAAAAAATTATTTTTCGGAGGGATAATATTATTTTCCAAAATATGAATTATTTCGGAAAAATAATACATATTTTTTGAAAAAAAATTATTTTCAGAAAAAAATCATATTTTGGAATATAGTATATATTTTTCGCAAAGAAAATATTTTTTAGAAAAGATCATATTTTGGAACATAATAGTATATATTTTTCACAAAAAAAATATTTTTCGGAAAAGATCATATTTTGGAACATAATATATATTTTTCGCAAAAAAAGTATTTTTCGGAAAAAAATTCATATTTTGGAACAAAATAAGTATTTTTTTGCAAAAATAATCATATTTTGGAATATAATATATTTTTCGCAAAAAAAATATTGTTCGGAAAAAAATTCATATTTTGGAACATAATAAGTACTTTTTTGCAAAAAAATCATATTTTGGAACATAATATATACTTTTTCGCAAAAAAATTATTTTTCAAAATTTGTTTTCATATTTTGGAACATAATAAGTACTTTTTTGCAAAAAAATTATATTTTGGAACATAATATATATTTTTCAGAAAAAAATTCATATTTTGGAACATAATATATATTTTTTCGCAAAAAATGTATTTTTCGAATTTATTTTTCATATTTTGGAACATAATAAGTACTTTTTTGCAAAAAAAAATTATATTTTGGAACATAATAAGTACTTTTTTGCAAAAAAAAATAATATTTGGAACATAATATATATTTTTCGGAAAAAAATCATATTTTGGAACATAATATATACTTTTTCGTAAAAAAATTATTTTTCGAAAAAAAATTCATATTTTGGAACATAATGGAAATTCAAAAAAAATAGGGTATTTAAGTAATTTTGTATGCAAAATTGGAACATGCAATGATATGAGGGCAAAAAGGGAAGTTCACTACAAAAACAACCTTTATTGACCAATACACAAAGTTTCCAGCGTTGACTTTGAACAGAAGGGGCTAAGTGTTACAACGGAGGTGGTTTTAAGGGTAGTTTATGATATTATTGAAACATAAGAAGTACCGCGTGCAATTAGGTCATAGTTTAGGGGTAGTCTATGTAATTTTCCCTAGAAAAAAATTATAAATATTCAAAAGACAAGGGATACGGGTGTAATTTAACAAATCTTGAGGGGAAGTAACTATAATTATCCCTTTTAAATATGAATAATATTACAATAAAGATTAAAAACAAACAAACATATATATTCAAGAAATTGGGCCGACGTGTTGACTGGTCCTAACATATCCTATTGGGCTCGGGCCTCAAATGGGCTTTATTTGGTCTGAGTACCAATACGACACCGTATTTTCCTACAGTGAGACTGAAATCTTCATTTTCGACCGAGTCCACCATTCCCCATCTCACCTGTGTTAAGTGTTAAGCTTTTCGATCTCTCACAGTCCATCAGCAAAGGTGTGAGCCATGGCTTCTTCACTGGCAAAGATGGCGGCTCGTCAAGCCTCAACCCTATCTCGTCTCTCCTCTTCCAACTCAGCTCAAGCCGCTTCTCTCATTCACCGCCGTGGCCTTGCCGGCGCCGCAGGTGATAACCTCTTCTCTATTTCTCTACGCAACTTTCAAATTGGTTCATGTCATATATATATATATGTATACAAATATATATAGATATGTGTGTGTATTGGTTTTTTTGTGATATTTCCTAATTTAGTGGAGACTGTTTATGCAGCCCTAAAAGAAGAAATTGGCTGGTTTTTTAGATCTATATCTGAAACAAACTCAAATTAACAATCTGTAAGCTATAAAGAATGTGGAAATTCATATCAAGTATGGCTAATTTGCTAAATCAACTTTATTGCATAAGCTAAAGAAACCCACTACTTCTCTATATACTATAAGCCCACTAGCAATGTTTGAAATTGAGAAAAAATAAGCTGAAATTAAGACTTAGACAATGGAAAAAAGGGCTACATTCTAATTCATTGAACCTGAAAAAATTAAACTACTATAAATATATACGTATATATAAATGGAGTAAACCAACAATGGGTTCCATTTGTTCATGCCAAGGTGAGATTGGGGCTTTGGCGCAATCGTGAGGTTGCTCCATAGAGACCCGGAGGTCATGGATTTGAAATGAGGAACAGACTTTGCATACCTCTAAGGCTCCTTACATCTGACCCTCCCTGAATCCCACAATGGCGGGAGCCTCGTGAACTGCTCGCTCTTTAGCCCTATGAGAATGGCAAAGATAAGTTGCTATTTTTTGCCACCTCTCTTGTTTAGGCTTAACCTCGGTGAGCTTGAAGAATTTGTTACCACTACTCTTTGTATCCGTATAACATGCATTGTACTAATATTTTGATTATTCCTCATTTTGGTTTGGGATATTCCTCTATAACTACTGTATTATTATCCATAAGCAGGATGAAATATATATTTTCTCAAATATTATTTGACCACTTGAATTGTTAATTATTTTTTATTTGATATATTTTTAGATCACCATGGACCTGCAAAGGTTGCCTTTTGGAAAGACCCGATGAGTCCATCTAAATGGAAGGAAGAGCACGTGAGTCTTATTCTTGTTCTTTATATGAATACTGTGTTTGTATGTGCTCATGATCTCTGTCATTAGTTTTCCAAATCGATTGATGGACGTTTGAGCGTAGTTAATTCCACATGATTGATCTTTGATTTCGATGTTGCAGGCATTGTAGTTTCAAAGTTTGTTCTCTTTCTCTCTCTCTCTCTCTATATATATATATATGCCGTTAGACAGTTCTCTCTCTATGCCAGTAGACAGTTTTACCATATATTATTGTGTTCCTACATTTTGTCTAGTGTAATAATAGTGGAGATTTTAAACTTGGTCAGGTAAAAAAATCATTTATCTTTAGCAGAATTGCGGAAGAAGAATCAATTGCATAAAATGCCATCTTCAGAAAAATTTGGTTCTCTGGAATAAAAGTATAGAGAGAATGTAAATCGATGGTTGAAAGTTTCTTAAAAATTATGCATCTTTGAGATTTGCATAAATGGTTTCCAGTAAAGGCGGCTGATTTGATGTAAAGTTGATGGTGATACAAACATGGGAGGGTGAATGGAGGATGTGGATCGAGGCAAAAAGTCAAGGTCCAAGTAAAATAAACTTGTATCTCCTAAAGTGTGGAGCTTTTATATGGTACGTATATATAATAAGGTTTATAACCTAAATATCAGTGGAAAAGACATGATGGCCATTTAACAAAAGATTAAGCTCTTAAGATAGCTAATCGTGCAAAGGATCTGGTTTGTTGTCTAAAGTCGTTTTCTTTCTTCCCTAGATATGGCATTTTCTTGTCAACATTTCAGCATCTGATCCTTCTTCCTTCTTACTTTGGTAAATGCATTTGAATGAATAGGTAAATTTCTTTTACCTCCCCTGAGGTCCATTAATAATCCACATAGACCCCCTTTTAGTTCTATAATTCGACTTACCTCCACTGTCAGTGGCAGCTGTCCAACTGAATAACGGTAGTGTATGATTTTGCCATTTTGCCCGGAAATTATATGTTAATTTTCTTCGAGACTTGTAGCGGAAAAGACTGAGAAAAACTTTTCTATCTTTTTATCCACGTAAACACTGTTGGACCACAGTCTTTGGCGATGATTGCGATGACACTTGTAACTGACGAGATGTCGGCAGCGCGAAGGTTCTGGCGACCAGTTGTAACCGATTCCAGTGATGACAACCGTACTCCTTTTCTTCTTTCCTTATTTTTCTTTTTTGTGCAAAAGGTTGTGTTTTTGACTTTCCGGCAAAGGTTGCTGTTGCTAAAGGCGAGATTGTGTTTTAAGGTTGTTGAGGCTGGTTAGGAATGTTCTTTAGTGTTCTCTGTTGAGGTCGCCGGTGTCTTACCGGTGACCTCTGTATACACCCTTTTGTTTTCTTTCTTGATTATTGGTCTGAGTAATGAGATCCTACATGGAGGCCGTTGCTCTCCCTTCTTTCTTTTGGGGTGGCGAGGTTAAGGAGGCAAGCCCCCTAAGAGGTCCGTCGCTTTATGTTGACGGGAGTCCATTTGCCGGCGAAAAGAGTTTCTGAGATCGTGCTTGGTGGGGCGATTTGAGGATTTAGAGGTTGAAGAGACGGACAAGGTGGAGGAATGGGCTATGAGGGTCTGGAAAGTGGCGTCGGGTTTTTCGGTTGCTCTGCTCAATAATGGCTACTACCTGTTTTGCTTCCCATCTAAGGAGGTGGCTATGAAGGTGTTGGGCTCTGGTCGACGCAACTGGGGAAATAGGCGAATGGTGTTGGATGCATGGTCCTCCGGAATAGGGGCGGTGCCGCCATGGCAAAGGAATGATGTTCGTCGGATTTTTCTTAAGGGAGTTCCCTTGCATCTCTGTTGTCTACAATTATTCAAAAGAGTGGGAGACTTGTGTGGTGGTTATAGAAGTTTGGAGAAGGTGGATCCATGCCGGCCTGACGAAGTGGCCATCATCGTCACTGTCGGTAGATCCAGCCCTCCTTATATCTTTGTGCATGACGATGCCGTATGCTTTCGCGTTTCAGTGGTGGATGATAATCCGACGGCGGTGGTGGCGACTACTCAATGTCTTGAAGGGGGTTTCGGAACTCTGGTATTTCGGAAGAATGATTGGCTGGCATTACAGTCTAGTGGGTGGAGAGAAGGGTTGGATATTCGCCGGTGGGTAGCGTCCGATCGAAGATATGCTCAGCCTTCTATGCGATCATTTTTTACGGTGGCGAAGCAGGGAACTAGGGTTGAGGCGAGGAAGGGGATGACCGGTGTTAGTGCTAGGCGGTGTATGGTGGACGATGACGCGCGTGTCGCGCACAGAAGTAGGGGCATGAGGAAGGAGCGTGGGATGGGAGGCGGTGGAGTGGCATGTGGAGATGCTGGTTTATGGGGGGACAAGTGGCAGGAGCAGCAGCTCCTTTTTGTTGACAATAGTGTAAGGAAAGGGTTGTGCGGTGTAAGTAGGGTTGGGAAATGGGCTGTGAGGGATGGGCCAGTTTTTGCAAGGAAGGGTATTGGGCCTGTGGGAAATAAGCTGGCCCAAGTTCATGGTGGGTTTGATGGGGCTGGTGGTGTAGGCCCTGTTGTATACAACAACAGGCCCGTGTATAATAGGGCAACTAAACTGAAGGTTCAAGCCCATTCTACTGGGTCAGGGTATGGGTTGGAGGATTCGGGTAGGGAGGGTATGGTGATGGGTCAACCCGGCGGGGATCCAAGAGATGTGGATCCGGGTATGGAGCCCGACCCGGATCCGAACCATTTTATGTCAGAATCGAACCGCGATGGTGAGGGTTCGGATCGGAATTCGATTCCGGTTGCTATGGATGGCGGGTCGTCGAAGGTTGCTGTTGCTTTAAGGGCAAATAGGGCTGACGAAGGTCCGGAAGCTGGTTCAGGCCGACGAGGTAAGGAGGTGGCTGTCAGGGGAGTGTCGCGAAGGGCTCATATGGCGCGGCGGTTTGTCTGTGATGGTCTGAGGCCAGGATCGATGCACAGAAGTGGGATAGAGAAAGGGAGGAGAAGACCCGTTGGCTCTTTGTTATTGTCGGCCAAGCAGGGGTGTGGTTTAAATGTATGCTCTGGGTTGCATGGTATGCCTGGCGTAGGGCTCTGTAAACCCTTGGCGCAGGGTTCTGTAACGACGGTCCCAATGATAGTGGATGGGGACGGGTTCACCTTGGTGACGCGACGTCGTCGACCCATGTCTCTGGGTGCTTCGCGATGGCCAAAAGGGGTTCGACGCGGTTTGGCGAGGGTCTATCGCTAGCGACTGGGTCAGAGGCGGGGATGGGTGAAGAAAGGTAAAGGGTTTGTTGATGTGTCTTTGGTTACGCCTGGTAAGGCTTCGTCTCCAGGTGTGAAGGTGGGGCTGTGCTGTGTTTCGGATGTTCCCTCTCAGCTGGAGCAGGTGATTTGTTCTAAAGAGGTTGGCTCTGCCAGTGGGGTGTGTTTGTCTACTGATTTTGGGGGTACTCCTTTGGCCGGAACTGGTTCAGGTACGGCAATGGAGCGGGGGCCGTGCTCTTCTGCCGTTTGTTCTGATAGTATGGATTGTGGCATTCAGGAATTGGGATTGCTTCCCGTGATTGTGAGTGAGTTGATGGGGGATGGTGTTACTGTTGATGCTGGTGCTGTGAGTGTTGATGAGACTGTGGGTAGTGAGGCTAGTGGTGGGTTTGGGGTTGAAAGGAATGTTATTGCTGATAACATAGCTCTATTGGAGGTTGATGAAGGTGCAAGACCAGTGGGGGTGGACTATTCTCATATTAATGAGCAACAGTGGGTGGTGGAAAATATTATTGATGTTTCTGATCGTTTGGGCCTTTCATTTGGCAATTGTAAGGAGAAAGGGGATGAGCTGTTGTTGGCTTTGGCAATGGACAAGGGTGAGGAGGATAAGTTGAAGGGTAAGGAGCTGGTGGTTCATCGTCCGCATTCTTCCTGGAAGGGGGAAAGAGAATTGAAGGGCCTCATCTGTACTGTTAATTATGATGGGGCTAAGGGGGGGTCTGCCTTGAGGGAGGGAGGAAGGAGTGGAGGGAGGAGGAGAGAGGAAGGGGCTGTTTTAGTTTCGAAATGAAGCTACAATTAATTTCTTGGAATGTGCGGGGTATTAACAGCCCCGACAAACGGAAGGTGGTTCGGATGGCGCTTGGTAAATGGAGTCCTCATATTGTGTGTTTGCAGGAAACGAAGATGGAACGTCTGAATGATAGGGTGGTTCGGAGCTTATGGGGTAACCGGTTTGTGGATTGGGTGCATTTGGAGTCTGTAGGCTCTTCTGGGGGCATTCTGATTATGTGGGACAAGAGGTGGGCAGTGTTGCGTGATTCCCGTAAGGGTATGTTTTCGGTTTCTTGTTATTTCTCGCTCGTTGAGGATGGCTTTGACTGGGTTTTTTCTGGTGTGTATGGTCCTGTGGATGACAGTGTGCGACCGGTGCTTTGGGAGGAACTTGGGGATGTTAGATCTTTGTGGCCCCTTCCATGGTGTGTGGGAGGGGACTTTAATGTGGTTCGTGTGCCTTCGGAGAGATCTACGGGGGGTCCTCGCACTAGAGCCATGGATTTATTTTCTGATTTTATTGATTGTCAGTTGCTTTTGGATCTCCCTCTTTTCGGTGCCTCTTTCACATGGTCCAGTTGCAGGGCTTGCCCGACCTTTTCTCGGATTGACCGATTTTTGGTCTCTGGGGACTGGGAGGAGCACTTTCCGGATGTTGTCCAGACGATTGCTTCTCGCTTTACTTCGGATCATGTTCCTATTTTTCTGAATTGTGGGGGCTTAACAGTGAGGAAATCGCCCTTTCGGTTCGAGAATATGTGGCTTCGCGCTACGGACTTCCAGTCTAGGGTTGCTGAGTGGTGGGCGGGTGCTCTTGTTTCCGGATCTCCGAGTTTCATTTTGGTTTCCAAGTTGCGTTCTTTGAAATTATCCCTTATTAGGTGGAACAGAGAGGTGTTTGGGAATCTGACGTGGCGCCGGAATGTGTTAATGTCTGAGATCGAGTGTATTGATAGAGAGGATTTGACTGGTGGGGTTTTTGAGGCTTCGATGGTTCGCAGAGTGCAGTGTTTGGCTGAGATTGAGGAGGTTGCTATCCAGGAGGAGATCTCGTGGCGCCAGAAATCCCGAGCCATTTGGCTTAAGGATGGGGACCGGAACACTAAATTTTTCCATCGGATGGCGAATGCTCGTAGGAGGTCCAACTTTATTGGTCATATCACCATTGATGGTTCGTTGTGCTACTCGGAGGATGCCTTCCGTGAGGGAATTCCGGATTTTTATCAGCGGTTATTCGCCGAGCCTGAGTGTTGGAGGCCTGGGCTGGATGGTCTCCCTTTTGATGCTATTGGGGTGGCTAATAGGGACCGGTTGGAGATTCCTTTCACTGAAGATGAGGTTCTGAGGGCCTTGAAGCTGTGTAGTGGTGATCGCGCGCCTGGCCCTGATGGCTTCACCATGCGGTTCCTCTTGGAGTGCTGGCCTACTGTTCGGAATGAGGTGATGGGTACTTTCACGGCCTTCTTTGAGGAGGGTTGTTTTGTCAAGTCTCTTAATGCTTCTTTCATTTCTCTCATCCCCAAAAATGGGGAGCTGAAAGACATTAAGGACTACCGTCCCATTAGCCTCCTGGGTTGTGTGTACAAACTTATTGCTAAGGTGTTGTCCTTTCGGATGAGTGGTGTGTTGAATGGGGTGATTTCCGATTCTCAGAATGCTTTTATTGGTGGCCGTCAGATTATGGATTCTGCTCTTGTTGCGAGTGAGGTGGTGGATGCGTGTCTTTTGAGCGGTGCTCCGGGGGTGTTGGTTAAGCTGGATGTGGAAAAGGCTTATGATCATGTGAATTGGGATTTTCTTCTTTACCTATTGAGGAGGATGGGCTTCGGGGAGCGATGGTGTAGGTGGATTGGTTTTTGTATCTCTTCTGCCCGGTTTTCGGTTCTGGTGAATGGCTCGCCTACGGGTTTTTTTGGCTGTTCCCGAGGATTGAGGCAAGGTGATCCACTATCTCCCTTTCTTTTTTTGGTTGTGATGGAGGCTTTTAGTCGGATGATGTCTCGGGCTACTGATCTAGGGTTGATCCGAGGCTTCCAGGTTGGGGATGCCGCGAGGCATGTTGTGGAGGTCTCGCACCTTCTGTTTGCGGATGATGCTCTTGTGTTCTGTGATGCGGATGTGTCTCAGTTGAGATTTCTTCGGTGCATTTTGATTTGCTTTCAGGCTGTTTCGGGGTTGAAAATCAATACATGTAAGAGTTCGTTGATTCCGATTGGGGCGGTGGATGATATTCATGGTATAGCCTCTTCTCTTGGCTACAGGGTGGGCCAGCTTCCGACGGCATATTTGGGGTTGCAGTTGGGCTCTTCTGGTCAGAGGCAAGCCTGCTGGGATTCTGTGATTGATCGGGTCGAGAAGCGGTTGGCGGGTTGGAAGCGTCAGTATTTGTCCAAAGGTGGGAGGCTCACCTTGGTCAAGAGTACGTTATCCAATATCCCCACGTATGTTCTTTCTCTATACCGGATTCCCCGTGGAGTGGCTCAGCGGATTGAGATGATTCATAGGCGGTTCTTATGGGGGGGGAGAAGAGAGGGCCACCCGGTGTCTTTGGTTCGATGGGAGAATGTTTGTCGTCCTTTTCGGAATGGTGGTTTAGGTATCCGTAGGTTGATCCTGTTCAATGAAGCGCTGCTGGGGAAGTGGCTTTGGCGTTTTGGGATGGAGAGGGACCGGCTATGGAGGAGGGTTATTGCTTGTCGGTTCGGGGAGGATTGGGGTGGTTGGTGTTCTGGGGGGGTACAGGTTCGGAGAGGTGTGGGGGTTTGGAAGGACATTAGGCGAGTATGGGATCCTTTTGCCTCGTTCACACGCTTTGGGGTTAGGGATGGCCGCTGTATCCGATTTTGATCTGATAGGTGGTGTGGGGAGGCTTCTCTTGCTGTCTCTTTTCCTCGTTTGTTTAGGATTGCTCGTGATCGTCTTGCCTTAGTAGCTGACTGTTATCATCTTGATACCGGCAGGCTTGTGTGGGATGTTCAGTTTGTGCGATCTTTTCAGGATTGGGAGCTTGAGGAGGTTTGCGGTTTTCTGGAGCTTTTATATAGGCAGGTTGTGGGCTTTGGGTTGGACTTTTTGATCTGGTCTCCTTCCCCCTCACGGATGTTTTCAGTGTCTTCTTTTTATGGTTGTTTGACGCCTCAGGTGGTGGAGGGCTTTCCTTGGAAGGCGGTTTGGCGCTCTAAAGCCCCCCTTAAGGTTGCTTTCTTTACTTGGTCTGCTGCTTGGGGGCGCATTCTTACTCTTGACACTTTGCGTTTGAGGGGTGTCTATGCGGTTAACCGGTGTTTCCTATGCAAACTGGATGCGGAATCTATTGATCATCTCCTTCTTCATTGCCCTGTGACTTATGATTGTTGGTGCCTTATTCTTGGTCTGTTTGGGGTCCCCTGGGTGATGCCGGGGTCGGTTCGTGAGGTGCTATCTATTTGGCGTGTGGTTCGGGTGAAGTCTCAGGCCCGACTTTTCTGGAGGACTGCTTCCCTTTGCCTTTGGTGGATCATTTGGTTAGAACGGAATTGCTGTTGCTTTGAAGGAAATGAATCTACTATCGAGGCTATCAAGGATCGCATCATTTCTTCTCTGTTTTGTTGGGTTGAGGGCCGTTCTTGTATGTCTAGTGTTGAGAAAGCAGACTTTTTGGCTTCTCTTGGCCCTTAGTGGCTTCTTGTAATTGGGATGCGCTCCGCGGTTGAGTGCTTTTTAATTCATTTCTTACTTATCAAAAAAAAAAAAGGTTGTTTGAGTTTGGGGGATGTGATCTTCAAATGGGGCATCGGTTTATATTCACGACGGTATGTGGCAAATCAGTTGATGGTCGTCGGTGTTGAGAAGGGCAGGCACTGTTTATGTAGATGGTGGCCCTTGGTTGCGACTCTGGGATGAGTCCTCTGTGAATAGTGGTGGTATGACTTTGGGTTTTGTAACCCTGTGGCAGTGATTAGTTGCAGGATTGGTGGTTCTTGGTCCAAGATTTGGTGGTGTGTCAGTGGTTCTTGATTCTAGGTGGGTACGATCCTAACTTGCGAGAGATGATAGAGGTGATAGACATGAAAGAGGGGAACAAAGATTAATGCCGATTGACAACTTATGGCTTCTTAAATTAATTTGTTGGGTTTTCCATATAATGGGGCTGATTTTCTACTGTGCTTTGATCCAAACATTTCATGTTATGTTATATTCCATAAGAACATAAAGTGAATTTTGAATGTGGTGAGCTGTATTCAGTCTTTAGGGAAGGACATTGAGCATTTGGCTGTAATGAAGTTTTTGTAAGAAGAAGAGTTTGTACATATGGCTGTAATGAAGTTTTTGTAAGAAGAAGAGTTTGTACATCTGCATTCCATAAGAATATTAAGTAGGAAGTTCATTGATGAGATTGCAAAAAAAAAACTTGTGATGGTGATATTATTCTAGTATTGAGCTCAATTAGGGAGCACTGTTTGGGTGGGATAGAAGATGAGCAAAGGCAACTCCGTCACCTGTTTTTTCAATTATTGAAGAAGAAGAAAATCTGTTTCTCTTAGAGGAAACTTAGGACTGAGATGATATAAAAAAGTGAAATTTTAATTCTAATACCAAGTGAAAAGTTAATTGGAAATGTCATATTCAAATTATATACGCATTTCACAAAGACTTTTTTTCTCTGTAAAGGATTGCGGAGAGTTAACACAGAGAGAATTGGGTTGCTGAGAGGTTTGGTATGGGTTCGTATGGTGAAGAAGAAGGAGAGATGGATGCCAATATTTAATGTCAGCATGTTCCGTTCATCAATTGACGGGCAGGAGATTATCTGATACATAAACCAAAGCTTAGGGGATTATCTGGGATGCACTCCCCGTTTGGGTGCTTTTTATAGTATACTTATCAAAAAAAAAAAAGCAGGAGGGGGTCTATATGAAACATTGACAAATCCCAGTGAAGGTTAGTGGAATTTTATCCTAATGAATTTACTGAAGGTTTGGCTGTATTTTTTCTCTGATGACTTTGTTTGTAACCATGATTTTATAGCTAATAGGAGGAAATAATTATATATTTGAGCATTTGCGCTTTTTGACATCTGTATTCTCTATTTACTGAACTTATTGTTGGTTTGGTCACTCTACCTTTTATTATTGGAAGTAGTCTTTGTATAATTGATGATGAAGTTTTGTAATAATATATGGGAACCTAGTTGGAAACTGCATTCATGGTTAATTCTACATCTTGTAGTTTGTCATCGTCTCTTTAACTGGATGGGGTTTGCTTTTCTTTTCGGGGTACAAATTCTTCACCAGAGGCAAGAAAAACAATGAAGAGGTACCTTTGTTAACTTATGAAACTGTGGATCTCTATATTTATTACTTCATCTAATCTAACCTTCAGGTATTTTGAACTTCATATTGCTAATAATATTAAGGTGTCATGCTTATCAAGCAATGTATGACAACTGCATCAATGAAATTGATATAATGGATGTTCTAATTCATGGAATCCCATTTAGAAACACCTTTATGCAAATAAGTCATGAGCTAGTCTGGATTCAACTGAAGTCGCAAATTTACTGTGTTAAGGAAGGAAGTGTTTGTCATCTCCATATGCCATTTAACTTGAATTAAAAAATGAAAATTTGAAAATGCAATCGAAATTTTAAGAGTTTGGAAATAGAAACTGGTGCATCATGCAACTCAATCATGTGTGTGCTTTTAGAGACTAGCACCTATTTTTGAAGTCACAACCACAATTTTTTATGGATGCTGATTAATCTTTACATTTCAGTCTGGAATTTCCTTTAACAATATCAGGAACACTTCTTATAAGATAAAATGCTAACGGTAACAGTTTTTGTTAGTGATGACCTCCTACTTGGGGCACATAAAGCTATGTGATTCCCACAGAAAACATGTTTCCGCTTATAATGCTCACTTTCTGAATCCATTCTTCAGTTTTGAGGCTCAGCTGCAGCGTATCTTTTCTTCAATTTCTCTGATAGTTTGAATGGTGCTCTAGTTCCTTACGTTTCATAATTAAGGAATCACCAATGTTGCCCGATAAATGACTCTAGAGGGGAGTGAATAGAGTCTTAGCTTAAACAATGGAATTTAATTCAATTTTCTATTTGATAAATGTAATTGCAATGCTAGATGATTTAATATAAAAGCACAAAACAATATAAATCAAAATAAGAGTAGAGAGAGAAATATAAATATTTGGACAAGTGATTTTAGCGAGGTTCAGAATACCCTTGATTCCTACGTTCTCGGCTCAAGGTTCTCTTGAAACTTCCCAAATTCATTATGGCTTCTCCTTACGGGTGGAGAGCAAAACCTTCACAAGAAGCACAACACTTCTCCTTGCTAAGAGAACACCCTCTCTTAGGCTTGAATTGGGTCACACCAACCCTTGATTACAATGAATTATAAATGTAGTACAATGGAAGTATCTCTCAAAGATTGATTCTCAAATGTTAAGCTCACACAACTATATTCAAAGCAAGAAACAAAAAGAGAAGCTCAAAACTTGATTGATATTTGAATGCTTTGAAATAGAAAGGGAAAGATGATTTTAAAGCTCAATGAATGCTCTATCAATGTGTATTTAGCTCAAGATGTTAAGGTATGTATTTATTGAGGTTTTGAGCCAAAAGAAAAAGTCATAGGGTTGTTGGAGAAAGGTAAAAAAACATCAATTTCAAAAACTAGCCGTTATGGACTTTTTGCCTAAAGTAGTCGACTATATTGATAATGTAGTCGACTATATTGTGCAATATTAATATTCTGAAGAATGTAGTTGACTATATTTAAAATCTAGTTGACTACATGCATAATAATAACAATCTGGAAAATGTAGTCGACTGTATAGATGGTGTAGCTGACTACATTTGTTGAATACTTAATTTTTAAGTCCTTTAAGCTTGATTTGAAGCAATGAAACCATGTTTAAAATATTTGTTAAGATGAATCATGTTTCAAAAATGTTTCTTTCAAATAAGTAATGAGCTTCAAATTTTTGAGTCTTAAAATGAATTTGACATCAAGTCTAAATCACTCACCAACCTATCTACCCCATTTTTCCATGATCTTCATAAGTGACCTTCCCTCTTCATTCAAGCAACTTGAAGATGTTCTTCGCTTTTCATTTTCTCGATCATGCTTGATGAACCTTGAATTTCCTTTGTAGCGACAATATTCATCATATCTTTTGCTAATTCTTGTACATACATTTTTCACAACTTGTTAGTACTAAATACTATTAATGGTTTGTTATCATCAAAATTATGGAAATACCCTTGAATTAAAAACTTTTAGGCCAACAACAAAGATTGATGAAAAAATCTGTGAGAGAGAGCCTAGCAAGCATTGACCAAAAATGTCCTAGCTCAGTGTTTGGGGTTGTGCTTTAAATTTTGTAGATAATTAAACATCCGCTTCTATGACCAACATCGGAGTACTGACTGATACCAAGCACATTTCCTTCATCATATGATTTCAGCTTTTATAGTCATTATACTTTTTAACTCATTATCGTGTGTTTACAGAAATTGGTGGAAGCATCACACACTAGGATGTGGGGTGCTAGTACCTATTTTTATCATACAATTTACAGCTTTTGCTGACTCATAATTCTCTGTTTACAGAAATTGGTCGAAGCATCACACTAAGATATGATGGGGTATTAGTGTCATCGTCGGCAAGGCTTCCTCTTAATAATGTGTGATTGGATTTCATATCTGCTGGATTTGCATCTTCTTTGATTAAAGACAGTTGTGTTCTCCAGTGTCAATAATTTTTTTTGAAGAATGACGAATGATGGATGTCTTTTAGGTGCATTGTATGATTGTGAAACAATCTGCTTTATTTTTTTATGAGGCAAATTTGACATCTGAGGTGGGCCTTAGATGTTTGAATAGTAAAATACTCCTAAGATTACCCTAGTATCTCAACGTTGTTCATGTACTCTGTAAGCCAATGAATCTTGATTTTCTTGGGAATTGGCTTAATCTGCTGCTTCATTTCATTTCTGAAGTTGCATTGTTAGATGTCACTATTATATTGCTTGAAGTTACCTACTCTTAACCGCCTTTGAATAGAAATTAAAAAGAATGGGTGTGCAGAAGCCATGTATATATATATATATATATATATATATATATGAGAGAAATTTATTGTATCTTATTACTGATAAGTTGGGTGCTATTTGAATATTACTTTACTTAGCCGTGATGCGAACTGTTAGAGACGGTGACTGTCCATGGTGCTTAAGTTACATATATGTGCGACTTCAAACCACTGCTTATTGTTGAAAATTGGTTTCTGTTCCTAAAGAATTAGCTTTACTGATAATTTTTAGCTAGAGAAATAAAGTCATGGAACACATATGCTATCCGGAGAAAGTTAAAGGTGGAGTCCTCTGACTAAACTTGAAGAATTATATCAAGGTAAGAAACAACACTTCAACTGCATTAGAACTCCAATGTTTTAATTTGGTGTTATTCAAATGAGAATCACGAAGCTCCATCTGTGGAACTGCATGTGCAAGGTATTTTTAACATGTTACATGTTATCAGATGGACGGAAGAAGAAAATAACAGGTGATTAATACTATTCTATGTCGGAAAATTAGGATATATTAGTACTAATTTTTGTTTTCTGGATGCCATATTTTTCATTATTATGCTTTGATTAAACATTATTATGCTTTGAGCAATGAATATATAGTTTAGACGCTTCAGCCTTTTCCAATGTTACTGTGCAGGCCTCTGAACTCATACTACATGGGTTAATTATGAGTGATTTATATGCTTCTATTTGTCTTGCTTATTAATGTTTTTCTATATGTATTAGTATGTTTCATTATCGACTCCCTTTTCCCAAAAAAACAAGTTATAGTATTTTGTTATTATTTTAGATTGAACTTATGGTTTGCGGAAAATCGATATTGTTACCGCGCCTACTGTATCAGACTACGAATCATGATTTAAACTTAACCAATCCATATTGTTTGCTTGTAACTGCCCTTAGCTAAACTAGGTAGAGCTGTAAATGAACTGAGTCGTTCGTGAGCAGGCTCGGGTTCGGCTTGTCAAAAGTTCGGCTTGTGCTTGTTTATTTAGTAAACGAGCCGAGTCTGAGTACAATTTTTAAGCTCGTTTAGTAAACGAGCCGAGCTTGAACATTACTAAACTCGGCTCGCCAAGCTCGTGAACAAATTCGTCTAAGTTAAATAGTAAAATTATATCATATTTGACAAAAGAAAGTGTTCAAATTGAACAAATTATGAAGATTGTTGTGAAAAGATTATAGGAATTATGCGGCCATAACATAAAAACCATTCATAAAAAAATATATTAGTGGAAATATGTTAAAATAGACATGCAACAACTCAATCCAGACAACTATTGGTAAGAGTAATATATGTTGCAACTGAAACGAGTCGTTCGTGAGCAAGCTCGGGCCCGACTCGTTAAATCTGGTGTTCGGCTCGGGCTTGTTCGTTAAGCAAATGAGCCGAGTTTGAATACATTTTTTAGGCTCGTTTAGTAAATGAACCGAGCTTGAACATTCCAAAGCTCGGTTCAGTTCGGTTCATTTGCAGCCCTAAAACTAGGTAACACATCTTTCCACCTCCTTGTGTGTGCGCCACAACCAAGCATGCTCACACATTGTGGTGTTGTGTGCGTGTGGAAAAGGAGTTGTTGATTAGGTTGGTCTAGTTTGTTTTGAAAAGTATTAAGTTACCATGAACATAAAAACTGCTCTAGTGCAATGGACATTGAAGTTTCTAATACCTCTACATCATGCAAATCACTGAATATAAATCAGCTAAAACTCGGGCTCATCTGCTTGCTCGTTGTAGCTTTCTTTATCTTCTTCTACCCCGGATCCTGATTCCCTTAGCGGATCTGTTTCTGCTTCTTTAGTGTCGGAATCTGTAACCTCAGAATCATCCTCCCCTTGTTCTTCATCAGCAACTTTTACATCTTTCGAATTGCTGTCTGCTTTGTCGGCATCCCTCCTCTCTGTTTGTTGTTCACTGCCACTCATCACTACTTCTTTGGCTTCACCTGTTCTCTCTTTTTCAGCATCACCAGCATTTCCATCGACATTATTGTCAACAGTTCTGTTCTTTGGCACTTCATCTGGGCTGTGACGAGGCTTCTCAGAGTTTTCGTCTTCAGCATCCACTTCTTGTCCTTCAAGTTGTTCATTGATGTCAGTGTTTCTAACTTTGACGATCACATTTTCAGCACCTTCAGAGTTTTGAGGCTCATCGTCAGAAGCAACTGCTTTCGTGTCTTCAGTTGTGCTGTCTTTATACTTTGTTCTCTCCTCTGATTCAACCTGATCAGTCTCTTTCATTTCCAACCTCTTGCCACGTTGATCATCTAGCTTACCATTTTCCTGATCAGAATCATCTCTGACTTTCGAGCTCATGTTATGATTTTGGGTTCTGTCTAGTTTCTCCAGCTCCTCATCTCTAAGTCTCTTGTAGGTTTCACCTCCCAATCCCTCTTTAATAGATTGTATGTTTTCAATGCTCACATCTTCCTTTTTCTCAGAACTCTCACTAGTCTCATACCTCACGTTTTTAGTAGTTGATCTCCACCTCTTCCCCCTTGTGATGCTTGTGGAGCGATGTTTGCCTCTCACTCTGCCAATTTGGGTGTTGTTTGGCATATCCAACTTCATCCCACCTTTAGAATTTACCCCAAGTTTTCGACGTTCACCATCATGGAAATTATGTTTTTCCAACTGTCCATTTTCATGATCTTTTGCATCCATTACTTCTACATCGCCAGTTCCCTCTCTGGTTTGTGAAGTTTCACCACGGTGATTAATGAGGTGCGTTGCATTTGCAATTTTGTTCTCCTCTTCGGCGCCTAAACCTTCGCCATCCTGAGAATCTCCCGTTTTCTTTCCCTCGACTGCATCATCTCGAGAAATTTCCGGCTTCTGAGAAAGTTCTTCACTCATCTCCCTCCTATCAACTAATCCCACTCCGCTTTCGCTCTTATTTTCATCGCTTGATGAATTCTCTTCATCTCGGTGATTGCTGGTTTCATTTCCGCTTCCATCTGCACCTCTCATCGAATTCTCACCATCTCTATCGGCGGTTGATTCTACTAATCCCCCAAACTTGTGTTTAATCCCACTTGTTTCGGATTTATCCTGTTGTGCCATACTTTTTGATGGATCATCTGTACTCACCGACCAGACATTGACAGGATTTTCAAGACGGTGCTTGAGATCATCAATTTCAGCTTCCTTCTGCTTCAACATTTCTGTGAGAGCTATTACTTGTTGATTTCCTACAGTTGACGCCATCTCTTTATCCTTGTTCTCCTTCTGCTTCTCCTCGAGTGCCAATTCCAGCGTTTTTTGCTCGTCTCTCAGGGAAGAAATGGTGGACTGCATCTCCGCTATCCTGCTGTCAAGCACGATTTTCTGTGATCGAAGGGAGTTTATCTTCGCTTTCGTCTCTTCATTTTTCCTTTTGAGTTCTTTGCTATAATCTCTTTCCTTCTGTCTCACCAAAGAAGGAACAATGTGAGTTGGATCCAATTGTTGAAATCACATGTCTGAACCATATATTAGAACTAATCAATAGGTGTGTTGTATCTAATATGGTTTTGTTTCATGAATGGTGGCTGCTAGGATTCAGTATTGAGATTGATACCCTTTGAACAGCTATTTCTAAGAAAAACAGAAATAAAAAAGAATGTTATTTTTAATTGGTCATGGATCATTGGAGAAAATATGATCTTAGTTCTGGTTGAAGTAATACATAATTGTAGTATTCTTGATTAATGGGGTCCTTTTTATCCCTAGAGTAAACATGATTTTCTGGTCAATTACAGTTTGAATAAGGAAAATTACATTGATGCTTAGCAGCATTGAACTCTTTAAATCATCCCCTGGAATTCAAGTTTTTGTTGCAGGTCCGTTAAAAGTTACCCATGAATTCATGCCAGATCACACGGTAAGTGTGTTTTCCTTTCATCTTCTAAAAATGTTACGCTTATGTGCACGAGAATCTCAGGAGTGCAACATCACATTAATTTTACATTTGCACTCACATTTTTTGTCCCGTAGAGCAGATTGCAGGACTGGCCCGAATGACCAACCTGCCTGCACAGTTTCGTATTACAATTTGCTTGCTACTTGTTAAATATTTAGTATATTCGTGTTCGTACTTTTGTCCAACTTTATTTATTAGATGAAACGCGTTACTGGATTCGACACGCCTTATTAACAGTCATGTTTAAATGGAGTTAGAAAGATATTCAAGCAAAAAAAAAAGTAATGTGAGTAGTACTTTGGAAACGACGAATATGGATGAATAATAGGATATAATGTGTTTAAACTACACAAAAGACAGTAATGGTAAAAGTTTGGATCAGTAATTATGAGAATGCTTCATTTTTCTTTTTCTTTTTCTTTTGATAATAAGGGCTTGATTGAATCAACACAACAGGCATGGCAATAAGCAAAAGAGTAATGAGAGGAAGTCAGACTCAATTATAAAAATCTGATTTCTCATCTAGTAATGCTGAACAATTTTTTAGGTTTTTTTTCATGGACTCATGACGGAAGGGGCTTTATATGTGTTTTGCATTTGCTTGAAAGAAAACTGAAATTTTGCTAAGGGGAGAAAATGGGAAATGTACATCACATATATATGTATATATATATAGAGAGAGAGAGGATGGGACCTGTAGAAGGAGTTGGAGAGAAACGAGGTCATTGTCTTTTTGTTTGAGAAGGAGGTTGAAGATGCGTCTGTCTCTGAGCTTATGGAGCACCATCACTCCAAATATAGCAGCCCCAAAAGCCAAAACCAACATAACCCCATACTTGCATGCTCTACCATTCCCTCCTCTGTTCCCACCACCACTACTACTGTGCCCTTTCAATGATCCTCCCATATATATATATATATATATATATATTTGTGTATGATATAGCTAGGCTTCTCTGTCTCTCTCTTCCTCAGATCTAATGAGTTGTAAAAATGAACAAAAGAAGAGAGGAAGAAAAATAACTCTCTCTCTCTCTAGTTATCTCACAGCTTACTTGTTGCTTCTAGCTCATCTAAAAGGAACCTTCAAACTACTCTCTCTCTCTCTCACACACACATATACATACACACAACCATAGCGGAGTAAGCAAGAAGGCTGAAGCTGCATGGGAATTGTGCCCGGGCGCTAATTCTGGCGACTTTTTTTATTATTATATTTATTTCTCCATCAATAATTTTAGACTGGACTTGTAATTTACTAATTTGCCCTCGTTAGCTTCACTTAAATAGCGGAATATTTTGAAGTTTTAGATGAAAAAATGCACAAGAATGTTGAGAGTTGAATGGTAAAAGGCTAAAAGCCAACTTCTCCAATCTTAAAAACATTCTTTCTATATATTTTACTCTCTGTCAATTACAATACTATAATAATATAGAAATAAATCAATCAAATAACAAAGGATCTTCTAGTGAAAACATTAAAGTTTAAAATTGAATACGTTAAAATTTTAAAATTAATGTGAGTAAACCGCGTTCTATATACCGTATTTAGTAACACAATTAGAAGAACAGAAGATCCCAAACTATTTAAGATTTAAAATAAATAAATTAATGAATGCGCTCTTTGTATTGTCCTCCTGTGAATAAAATTATAAGTTGCGGTCAACTCTCTGATGGGCTATGCATTTCTCAAGGCATAAGGAAGCTTTGGTCAAACAAGAGAGTTGGGGAACGCTTGCCCGTTGATGTCACTTCAGGTTTCTTTTAAATTGCACTGATACCTGATATTTTGGTCAATTCTACTATATGCCGGTCAACCAATTTTGAAGAGTCCTCAAGTTTTTAAAATATTGCAATGATATCCCTTGATGATTATTTAATATAAAAAGTTTAAGTTACCCTCATGTTTAAACAGTACACCTCACCCACTATCCCAACTACCTTTATTACCACATCTTTAATTATTACTAAATTTCAATAAATAATATTATTACTTGTAATGTCAAGGTATTTTTTTTTATTTTTTTGTTTACTCTTGTTACCATTTATTTACATGTTCATGTTCCAAAAAATTTATGAGATTTCCACTAAAATTAGTGATTATAACTAAATAATTTTTAAAAATAAATATAATTATATTGTCATATCCCACAAAAATTATGGATTGGCATAGTATATATATATATATATATATATATATATATATATATATATATATATATATATATATATAAATTGTATAAGTTCATAAAAATAATATATATATATATATTATTAGGTATTTAATACTTATAATGGTTATGAGTTATAACCCTTTAGTGTGTTTTTTTTGTGAAATATTTATATAGCAATATATTTAGAATTAAAAGTATTAATCAAATATGGTTTTCTTATTATTGATTTATATATTTTATTATTGATAAAATATATTTAATGGTAGAATTTACTTTTAAATAGATTTTTTAGTGTATTTTAGATGTTTTTAAAAATTTTGTATTTAAAATAAAAGTATATATATTGTATATCTTATATATCTACGGTAGATTTTTTAATAGTAAGAATATGGTGATAAAGATGGTTGGAGACTTGGAGTAGTGAATGAGATGTAATGTTTAAGCAGGGATAACTTAGATTTTTTGTATGAAAATTAATACAATTAAAAGCATAAAAGTAATTTCATGCATCTCGGGGATGTCATTGCAATAATTTGCAAACCCGAGAGGGTATCACTATCCAAAGTCAGTTGACCGGCATTTAAGTGGAATTGATCGAAATCTCGAGAGGTGTCAGTGCAATTTACCACAAATTTTAAGTTTTCTATTAGTTACTTTATTTTACTATAAAATAAAATAAAATAATCAAAATAAATCGACTTTTATACCAAAAATATGCTTAACATAGACGTGAAGTCAACATGAATTTGATTTCACTCCCTATGAATCCATTCCAACGAAATTTCACATGAATGTATTAGTCATACATGTCATGTGATAATGTAAGTATCAAAAATTTACTCACATCCAAGATCCTCCTTTATTTACTCTCAAGGTCATTTATATAGTTTTTAAGCTTAAGATTTTATGGCCTAAATACATGGGGTCATGACCCACTCTTTCAATAACTGCCCACTCCCTTTAGGTAGTGGGCCATCATTCCCTTTTTTCAAGGGAGTGGCCTAATACTAATGAGTCCGCTTCTGCTTTATGGGTTTTATACATGGGTCATTCGTCATTTACAAATACATGGGTTTAACTAATCTTGGGCCTTACAAATGGACTTGGGCCCATAATTTTCACTATTTACACTAGTCCCATTCTGGTCTGACATACGGATTCGTGGGTTTGACCCGAATCACGTGTGATTAATGTTTTACAGTTGTGTGCACTGACATCACCATCATCATTGCGAATAGGCATGTGGTTTTCGAATTTCACAAATGTGGTTGTTGGTTCATCATTCACTGTATTTGATACATTGGGAATCGGCGCGCCTCCTCAGCCATTTAATGATGGTTGTTGGCATGTCCGAGTGTATATAAACCCTTGTGTGGCTTCATTTTGACTCTTATCTTCTCAATTATTGTGAGCAATTCCTAGCAGTGATCAAGCTTTCATCGTCGCTCATATTTTGGTTGCCGAAAGTTCCTTTATCTTCTCGCCGGTATACTCTGCGTAAGTTACCATTTTCTTTTCACTATGTCTGACAGTAGTGTTTCAAGATCGACCGGAGGGACAATTCCTCAGGAATATGGGGGATCTGATGCTCCCAGCCCCCCTTCTGCAAACCTATCTTCTTCATCCTCTCCTCCTTCTTCTTTGCCCATACCCAGTCGTCTGAACCTACCTGGCTTGGGAGTTTTTGCGCCGGATAATCAAGAGGGAGTTACTGTCTCTGGGGTGCATAATCAGGCAGACGTTCCTGATATTATGCCTGTTGGGGCTTCTGTTCCAATTAATCCTGTAGGGGCCGATGCTCCTGAAGGCGTTTCCATTGGAGCTTTTACTGAGTCAGCCCCATTCGTAGCTGAGCCTCTTGAAGCCCATAAAAGAAAGTTTGTGAACATCAAAAGTCTGAGGAGGGATTGTAAGATCCCTAAAGAGGTGATCCTGATGGAATATGATCCTTTTTATGACTTCAGGATGGGGGACGGAGTGGGTCCGGATGAGGTGTTATTGTTGGCTCTTTAGATAAAGGCGCTTCGATTCCCTCTTCACCCTCTCTTTCACTTCATTTTCTTCACCTTAGGAATAGCCCTTTCTGCAAGTCAACCCAAACTTTCTCCGAATAATTTCAATGTTGATCTTGATAAACAGAGACAAAAAGTTGTCCTTGGGTCTGGCAGAAGATCTACTTTGTTATAAAATTGTGGATTTGAAGGATTGTGAGGGGAGGTACAACTTTTACCCCTTCAAGGGTTGGGCGATCTGCCATGGGACTGAAAAAATGGAGAAGTATTGGAAGGAGAATATGGTTTTAGTAAAGGGGGCTTGGTTTTATCCATATTCTAGAAAATGGCCGATCCCGAGTGTTTTTAAGCGTCTGACCCTTCTTCCATTTTCTTTTATCCATAAGGAGTCGTGCCTCTGCTCTGGGTGTGATCAGGTCAGAGCGGATTTTGTGTATAAGTCTTTAGGTTATGATGATGCAGACATTGTGGCTCAGGATGTAGAGGCCCGTTTTTATTTACTGAAGTCTAAGGTCTGGTTAGACCATAAATCATGCGTTGACCTACTTACACCTGCCAATTTGCAGGGTATATCAAGGTTAGGAGCCAAATTCAAGATTATGATGGATCCGATCAGACCGGTAATCGAGGATGATGATGATAAGGTGGAGGAAATAGTTGCGTCACCAGCAGGACAAGAACAAGTGCCTCTAAATTTTGAACATCAGGTTGTGACTGTTGCTGTGGCGGGCGATGCTTCTGGGTCTGCACTTGTGCAGACCACTATCCCTGAATTGCTCCACCCCTCTTCTGCCCGAACCAGACCAGTGGAGGAGGAGATACCCACAAAGAAAAGGAAGCATAAGGATAAGGACAAGAGTTCTGCTTCCTCTGACCAATTTACCACCAGTCTTACCTCAATGTCCGCAATGATAGCTCGGGCAAAGGACCTCTAGATACCAGAAGAGCTTGAAGTGCAGAGAGAGGCCAACCCTGACCTTATTGTTGGTCGAACTCCGGGCTTGTTACTGGGGGTATGTGTCTGTTTGATTTCATGTTTATTCCTGCTCTTATATTTAATGTTGATCCACTTTGCCTCAAAATTTTATTTTTAGGCTCTCTTCAGTGTCAACGCATTATGCCTTGCTCACGAGGCAGATGTGAAGGAAGTCGAACGTCTCAAGGTCGACTTGGCCGAGAGGGAAGACAGGGAGAATGAACTGAAGGCCCAACTAGGGGAGCTTCCTTCCAGGGTTGCTCAGTTAGAGGATGAACTTGCACGGGAGAGAGAGCTCAATGCTAAGCTGACTAGCGAGAAGGAGAAGCTCGCATCTGACCATGAGGCTCTTCAACACCAGTTTGGCATCTCCCAGTTTGCCCTGGAGATGTGTAAGAAATGAGGGTTTGACATGCACCAGCACTATTCAAGGATGAACAGGATAGTGGCTGGTGAATTCTAGCGGAAGGGCTTCATTGTTGGAGAGAAGGATCCAGCAAGGAGGAAGATCAAGGACCCTGATGCCATGGATGAGGTGTTAGGGGTACAGAAACCATATGCCAGCCCCGAGCCTAGTCATGCTCAGAACCTTTTCACGGAATTCTTCAAAGGGTATCTTCCTGCTGACCCCCTTAACCCCTCTATAGAATTCTTCCCCCCGACCAAACATGTAGATTCCTTAGGGAAGGACTTCAGCGGTCCAAGCCATACTTAGGCTTCTCTATATTCATTTTGTAATGTTGTACTTTGTACTATGTCCTTTGGGAAATTTTTGTAATACAAGACAGCGATTTTGCTTATTAATAGGACATGCACTTTTATTTGCTTCTGTCATTTAATATTTAATTCTTGTGTTGATGTGAGTCAGGCTAATTTGCCTCTACTCTGATATTTTATTCCTTTGAAGTGTGAGTCAGGCTTATAAGCCTCTGTCATTTCATCACTTAGGAATTATTTTTAGTTTCATTCATCTGGAAGTGTGAGTCAGGCTTATAAGCCTCTGTCATTTCATCACTTAGGAATTATTTTTAGTTTCATTCATCTGGAAGTGTGAGTCAGACTTATAAGCCTCTGTCATTTCACCACTTAGAAAATATTTTTAATTTCATTTTTCGGGAAGTGTGAGTCAGGCTTATAAGCCTCTATCATTTCATCACATAGGAAATATTTTTAATTTTATTCCTCTGGAAGTGTGAGTCAGGCTTATAAGCCTCTGTCATTTCACCACTTATGAAATATTTTTAATTTTATTCCTCTGGAAGTGTGAGTCAGGCTTATAAGCATCTGTCATTTCACCACTTAGGAAATATTTTATTATTGACATTTATGAATCAGGTTATTTGATTGCAAGAGGGATGGCCATCTCTTATTATAACCAGGGAATTACAAAGATAACATCTGACTAAGTCAGAATAACAGACTTGGAAATTTTAAAAACATATCAGTAAAGCTATGTTTGGATACCTCTGCTTAATTATTCTGAAAACGAAATGAATTTGTCAAGGATAGTACCTCTTCAGTCGTGAGGCATTCTGTGAATTGGGTTCCATATTGCCGTCATTATTCCTGAGGCAATAAGCCCCACGTCCTATGACCTCTGTGACTGTGTATGGCCCTTCCCAATTCTCTCTGAGCTTTCCGACTAACCCAAACTTCTTTCTTAATACCATATCGCCCACCTGGAACTCTCGTCTTCTTACTTTTTTGTTGAAGGCGTTCCTGACCCTTTGATGGTAGGTTGTTAGCCTGATGGCGGCTTGATCTCATTTTTCTTCTAGCAGGTCCAGTTCATCAACAAGCTGTTGGTTGTTCAGTTCATCCTGATATAACTTTGTTCTGACTGTCGGCACTATTTGCTCTGTTGGGATGACTGCCTCTGTTCTATAAGCCATTGAGAATGGACTTTCTCCTGTAGGGATTCTTGAAGTTATTCTGTAAAACCACAATACCTCTGGAAGTTTGTCTGGCCATACCCCCTTATGATCTTCCAACTTCTTCTTTAGGGTATTAAGTATTGTTCTATTGGATCTTTTGACCTGGCCATTTCCTTAAGGGTATGCGACTGATGATGTTTTTAACTAAATCCCATGTTCATTGCAGAACTATCTGGTCCACTGATTATCCAGATTCGTTCCGTTGTCGATCACTATCACCCTTGGCACTCCGAATCTGCAGATGATATTGGTCCATATGAACTTGATTACATGCCTATGAGTGATGGTGGAGTAAGATTCTGCCTCAACCCACTTTGTGAAATAATCAGTCGCTATTAGTGCTTAATTCACTGATCTAAGAGCCATGGGAAGTGGTCCAACTGCATCGATCCCCCATTGTGCAAATGGGTGCGGGCTGAAAATGGGGTTCAGCAGTTCTGGTGGCGGATGGATGAAGTCTCCATGGAACTAACACTTCTTGCATCTTTTAACATAAGCTTTAGTATCCTGGGAGAGATAAGGCCAAAAGTATCCTTGGCTTAGGACTTTGTGGGCCAACGCTCGTCCCCCCGAGTGATTTTCGCATGATCCTTCATGGATTTCCTTCATTATGGTTGATGCCTCTGAATGTGTGAGGCATCGAAGGTATGGACCCCCAAAAGATCTTCTATAAAGCTGGTCATGTAGCAAGGCATATCTGGCTGACTTCATGCGAATTTTTCGAGCCTCTGCTTTATCATCAGGAAGGGTGCCATTCCTGAGGTACTCTGTTATGGGATCCATCCAACTCGGCTCCCAAGGTATTGCGCACACGACATCTGGCTGATGGATGCTCGGGACATCAAGGTAGTCGATCGGGGCGACTCTAGTAAGATCTTGATCATTGACTGAAGCCATATTGGCCAACCGATCTGCATTTTCATTTTCTTCCCTGGGGATCTGACTGAGGGTATACTGCTCCAATCTGTCCAACTCCATCTGAGCCATCTTCTTATAGGGATGCAGCTTTTCCCCTGCGTCATATTCGCCTTGAACTTGTTTGACCACCAGTTGTGAGTCACTAAATATGCGGAGCCTTTTAATACATAGGCTCTGAGCTAGTCGTAGTCCAGCTAGAAGTGCCTCGTATTCGGCTTTGTTATTGGTAGCAGAAAACTCCAGACGAATTGATTGCTGGATTCGGGTTCCGTCTGGTGTTATAATTTCAAGCCCAATTCCTGAACCTGTTAAACCAACCAATCCGTCAACATAGAGGGTCCACTCGGGTTTATCTGGATCCTGTAGGATTGATTCTGGCTCTGCTTCTAGGAGAAAATCAGCTAAGGCTTGACCTTTGATGGTTATTCTTGGCACATATGTGATGTCGAATGTCCCAAGTTCTAACGCACATCTGGTTATTCTTCCCGTCAGATTTGGTTTGGACATGATGGCTCTTATAGGCATGGTGGTTGGTACCACGATTGGATGGGTTTCAAAATAGTGCCTCAGTCGTCTTTTCGCATTGATTAGAGAAAGAACGACTCATTCCGCCATAGTGTATCTGGTTTCTGCATCAGACAGGGACTTGCTGCTGAAAAAGACCGGCTTCTGGCACTTTTTGTCTTCTTTTACAAGTGATGCGCTGGTTGAGGCTGCTGATACGACAAGGTACAGATGCAGGGGCTCTCCTGGATTTGGCGAGGCGAGGATTGGTGGATTCTGGAGATACTGCTTCAATTTTTGAAGGGCCTCGGCTTGTTCTAGTCCCCATACGCTTTCTTTTCCGCCTCTAATTGCCTGAAAAAATGGTTTGTATTGGTCTGTCAGTCGGAATACGAACCTGTTCAGTGCGGCTACCCTTCCTGTCAGAATCTGGACCTCATTTTGCGTTTTTGGCTCTTCGCAGCTTATTAGAGCCTTGACTTGGGATGGGCTGGCCTCAATTCCTATTCGGTTGACGATATGCCCGAGGAACTATCCGGTTGAGACTCCAAACGAGCACTTAGCGGGGTTGAGCTTCATCCCGTATTTTCGGAGTGCATCGAACACTTCTTCCAGGTGCTTGAGATGGTCGTCTTTCATTCTGTTTTTCACCACTGTGTCATCTATGTAGGCTTCAACCGTTGTCCCCATCTGGCTTTTGAATATCCTTCTAACTAGCCTCTGGTAAGTGGCACCTGCATTTTTAAGTCCAAAAGGCATTACTCTGTAGCAGAACGTACCTTCCTCGGTGATAAATGATGTTTTCTCCTCATCAGCCTGATTCATCGGGATTTGGTTGTAGTCGGAGTATGCATCAAGAAATGAGAGGCTGTCATATCCTGATGTGGCATCCACCATCTGATCAATTTTCAGCAGAGGAAAACAGTCCTTCGGGTAAGCCTTATTTAAATTGGCGAAGTCCACGCAGACTCTCCATTTCCCGTTCTTCTTTCTGACTACCACCACGTTTGATAGCCATGACGGGTACTTCACTTCCCTTATGAATCCGGCTTCTAGCAGCTTTCCCACTTCCTCGGATATGATTTGGTTCCTTTCTACTCCGAACCTCCTCTATTTTTACCTCATCGGTCTGACCTCCGGATCAACGTTTAGCTTATGCTGAGCGACCGAGGGATCTATGCCCGACATATCAAGATGGGACCAGGCGAACACGTTTGAGTTTAACTAGAGGAAGTGTATTAGCTTGTTCTTTTCTTCTTCCTGGAGGTACGTGCCGATAAATGTGACTTTGGTGTGGTCTGTTCGACTAATATTTACCTCTTCTAGGGGCTCCGTGGTTGCCTAAATCTCTTGACCCTCAGAGGAAGGGTCTGACTGTAATTGTTATTTCTCGTTGTACAGGGACTTTCCTAACGCTTCCATGACTTGTTTGTTCTTTGGATTTAGATCCTTCAGGGATACTGAATACCACTCCTTCGCTGCTACCTGGTCATCAGGCATATCTGTCACGTCCGCTCCATTCGGATCGAGGCACCGCATGACTTGATGGAGTGTCGAAGGAACACCTTGCATCCGGTGGATCCACCCTCGTCCCATCAGTAGACTGTACGATGGTTTGATGTCCACCATGACAAAAGCTTCTTTCAGGGTTCGGCGTGCCACCGATACTGACAAATGGACTACACCTATTGGCTCAACGCGTCGTCCGTCAAAAATGGCCAGAGGTGCTTGAGTCGGGCACAGCTGTGATGCATCAATTCCGATTTTGTCGAAGGCCCACTTCATCATGATGTTGGTGCTGCTTCCTAGATCAATCTTTACACGTTTGATCAGATAATTAGCTACCAGAAGAGTGATTACCAGAGGATCTTCGTGGGGTGTCTGAATGTTCTGCATATCGGCCTTTGAAAACACAATTCTTGATTCTCCTTGGATGAGGATTGTTTGGCAAACTTCGCCGATTCGTTTGAGTTTGTTTATTTTTCTTAGCTTTGACCTTCTGCTTCCTTCGGCCTCCAATACCTCTTCACCTCCTTGGACCATATGGATGACCCTCACTGGTTGTCCTGATGTAGAGTTATTCGGCTGTGTCCTGTGTGATTTGTCCGGTCTCGGCTGATCCTTCATTATGTAATCTCCAAGCTCCCCTTTGGCGATCATTGCCTCGACCTGCCTTCGGAGGTTCCTGCAGTCATTTGTATGATGGCCATACTCACTGTGAAAGGCACAGTGCTTGGTCATGTCCCTCAACTCCATCGGTTGTCTGATCGGCGGAGGTGATCTGAAAATCCCTTTCCTTTTATTTTCTTGGAAGAGTTTTCCAAGGCTGGTTTTGAGCGGAGTGGTTCTTTCTTCCGTCCATTGACGCTTGTCTAAAGTTATGGATGATGAGGTTTGTCGGGATGGCTCGAGTCTTTGAGGCCTCTGATCCCTCATCCTTTCTTTAGACTTTGCCTCCACCGTTACCAGTGAGGCTCTTCTTTGCCTAACTACTTCCTCTTCTTCTATTCTAAGATACCCTTGTGCTATGGAGTTGAGCTCACCGATGTTGGCAGGGGCCATTTTACTAGTGAATAGTGGAATTTTGTGCCAGGGATAACTGCCATACGGAATGCTTCTACTGCTGACAATTGGTCGCAATCATCAATAGAAGACATCTCCATGTTGAATCTGGATAAAAAAAACTCTTGAGGCTCTCTCCCTTTTCCTGGGTCATGGTGAAAATGCTTGATATCATTTTTCTCTGCCTCCGGTTGCTGAAGTACTGACCGATGAAGCGCCTGCTGAGGTCATTCCAGCTACTGATGGATTCGGGAGATTGCTTCCTGAACCACATAAGTGGTGCCTCTATCAAACTGGTTGAAAAGACTTTACACAGAAGTGCTTGGTTCCTCCCATAAATAGTCATTTTGGTCTTCACCTGGTAGATATGATCGAGTGGATCCTTCGTACCATCATAGAGTGTAAAAGTTGGTAGTACAAACTTCCTCGGGAATTCTGTTGCCTCAATTTCTTCTGTGAATGGAGATTGGGTCATATCTGTTGTTGCATGGATGGCCAAATCATCAGGGGTCTGCAATTTTAAATCCTTCATCACGTCTCTCTGGATTTTGGCAGCCATTTCGTGCAGGCCGTTCAAGGTCGGGGCATGTATTGCTGGTATTCCCCTCGTTATGGGATGAGAGGATTCTTCCTCTTCCCTCGGTACTTTTTCCCTTCGGGTGGCTGATACGTCTCACTCGTGATGGGAGCTGGAGGGCTTTGGCTCATCTGTTCCATCTGCTAGATTGGAATTTTGGAGAGGAAAAGGACCCTGAGCCACTCGATGGAGTAGCTCAGCGTTCTGCTGCTCAATGGCGGCGTTTCTCTGCTCTACAACTTCCAACCTCCTCATGACTTCTTCGAACCTGACTTCATTGTTTGTTGATCGAGTAGACACCATGTTTTTCTTTTAAGAAGTAAAAAAATTTTGAAAGTGAAAAAACAATATGTCGTTTCCCACAGACGGTGTCAAATGTAAGTATCAAAAATTTACTCACATCCAAGATCCTCCTTTATTTAGACTCTCAAGGTCATTTATATAGTTTTTAAGCTCAAGGATCATGGCCTAAATACATGGGGTCATGACCCACTCTTTCAATAACTGCCCACTCCCTTTAGGTAGTGGGTTGTCACTCCCTTTTTTCAAGGGAGTGGCCTAATACTGATGGACCCGCTTCTGCCTTATGGGTTTTATACATGGGTCATTCGTCATTTACAAATACATGGATTTAACTAATCTTGGGCCTTACAAATGGGTTTGGGCCTTACAAATGGGCTTGGGCCCATAATTTTCACTATTTACATATAACAACTTATGAAACAAGTTTTCAAATCATTTTTGTGTATTTTACACACTACCATCAATGAATTTCATATGAATATTACTGCTCATACATGTAAGGTGATAACAACTTATTTTTACATATTACACTTCATCTTCATGTTGTGTATTTTACCCAACAAATCACATATTATCTTTTTAAAAATTTCATATGAAAAATATGATTTGGTTTTTCAGCTTTACTTTTTCTCACACTAAAACCATCTGCACCAAACATGATTTCAGTTCAGAATAAAACCACATCAAAGTGTTCCAACCCAACCCAAAACCAACACCGCACCGGTTGCCAAATAGGCACTAAGACAAAAGAGCATAAAACCCCCATATGCTTTCTAAGAGTTGCAAAATACCCCCTATACATTTTTTACTCCCATTTCACTACCCTCACCTTTCTAAGGGTTGAAAATTCCCCCCTTTAGTCTATATTAAATTTAAAAAAAAAGATATAAAATTCAAAAATATATATTAAATTTTGAAAAAATTTACAAATTCAAAAAATATATATATAATTCGAAACAAATATATAAATTTTGAAAAAATATATATAAAATTTGAAAAAAATATATAAAATTCGAAAATAAATATAAAATTTGAATATATATATATATATATATATAAAATTCAAAACAAACATATAAAATTCATAAAATATATATAAAATTCAAAATATATACATATATAAATCGGAAATATATATAATTAAAAAAACATATAAAATTTGATTTTTTACAAACATAGAATTTGTTTATTTTTTCTTCCAAAAACCTCATTAATTGATAAAATCAAATAGTGCTATGTTGTTAAATCAATTCACCTCCTACACTTTTGACATTGGAGATCAAATAACCAGATAGAGGCAGTCAGTCAATGCATACCCAATGTGACCAGAAGATTAATAATGCTTTGTTACACTCAACTAAAACCAAAATTCGATTTTTATATAAAATTCGGAAAAAACTATATAAATTCAAAATATATATATTTTGAAAAAACAAATATAAAATTAAAAATATATATGTTTCTGCCAAATGTTATTTTGGTATATTGTACTTTGGTTACTTTAAATGTTCTTTTGGTATATTGTACTTTGGTTACTTGTATTTTTTATATTTCTATTTACACAACTATTTGTAAAAAATTAAATTTTATATGTTTTTTTAATTATATATATATATATATATTTCCGATTTATATATATATATTTTCGATTATTATATATATATTACGAATTTTATATGTTTTGTTTTTTAACTTTATATGTTTTTTTCGAATTTTATATTTATTTTTTAATTTTATAAAAAAAATCAAAATTTTAAATATATATTTTTAGAATTTTATAATTTTTTTGAATTTTATATATTTTTTCAAATTTTATATGTTTTGTTTTAATTTTACATATATTTTTTCGAATTTTATATATATGTTTTCGAATTTTATGTTTGTTTTCGAATTTTATAATTTTTTTTGAAATTTAATATATATATTTTTGAATTTTATATCTTTTTTTGGAATTTAATATAAAAGAGGGGTGCAATTTGCGACCCTTAAAAATGTGAGGGTAGTGAAATGGGGGTAAAAAAAGCATGGGTTATTTTGTAACCATATGAGTGTTTTATGTTCTTTTGCCAAACATTAAATAATAACTATCTCATTTAATTCCTTTAACACCTACTTTAATTACGTTGACGACACTTTAAGTTATGTAAAACACACTATCACCCCCTTTTATTTTCATTTGAAAAAAATATATTTCTTAACAAATTAAATAAGCATATGAAATATTTTACTACTCAATAAATTATCAATCTAATGGTAGAAACTTTTCATATATATATATATATATATATATATATATATATATATATATATATCGTTTTGAGCCACCTGTTGACCTAAGGTTTTCCACCATGGGTAAACATAACATTTTGATGATAGCAAACCATTGAATGTGGTGAATTTAATGTCTACTTGAGTTATGCTTAATAGGTTATTGATTCAAGATAAACTCAAGAGAGCTAGTGGATCCATGAGAAGATCAAACAAATGTGTTTAGAGCTCAAAAGACATTGGAGACAAGGATGGAGACATCAACCCAAAGCTTAAAGAAATTGAAGATCAAAGAAATGGGTAAAATAGTCTTGGGTGAGTGCTAGATTAAATGTAAAGTTATTTTTGAAATAACTTATTTGAAAACTCAACTCTAGACCATATAGCATATAGGATCATGCATATCATTCATGAGTCCTTGCATCATTAGCATTAGACTATGAACATCATTTAGTATTTTCTAAAGTTGAGTTAGTTCAAGCTTTCATAAGCTATGGAAGAACTCAACAAAAATGTTGTCCTAGAACCATTAACTTAACTCATATCACTTGAAATTGATTCTAGATGCATATTAAAACTTTGAACAAAACTATTAAACCATGAAAAGCTTTTGTCTAATATTGAGAATTTGTTTAAATTGGAAAAATATTTTATGATCTCAATATTGACTTTAGGCATGTCAAGGACCTTATTAAGTCTCTAATATATCCTAAGAGTGTGTCTAAGTTATTTCGGAAAAATTCCAAAAGATTTAACGAAAAACCATCAAGCGGGTTAGAATTCGAAATGAAGCGTCACATTCAAACGAGAATATCAGACTCAAAAATGGGTTAAATGGAGTGATTCAAAATCCTAAAATCAATATCTTGAAGTTATATTTCCAAAAAGATAAAGAACGCTTTCATCCGAGTTACGGAACTCCAGTTATGATCAAAAGCGTAAACTGCGTCGGAACTCCCAATCGACCTATTGACCAAGTCGACTAGGCCAAGAAGGCCAGTCGACTGGCTGAGTCAGAAAGTTAAAAATAAATTTCGGAATGAATTTTTGAAGACCCAGCCGACCGCCCCAAAACACCCAGTCGATTGCCTTATCCGGAATTTGAATTCTAACGGCTAGTTTCGGATCCAAAGTGTTCCAAAACTTCCCAAAATACCCCCAAACGGCTATATTGTGTTCCTATGCTATATATATGCCTTTTATGAGCCAAAAATGGGTAAGAGAAGAGAGAAATAGGAGTATGAAAGAAATCTACCATTTGTGCATCATTCTTGAATTCATCTTTGGGTAGAAAACTCTCCTATAGGAATCACCATGAGCATCATTCATATTTTATCTTGTGATTCATTGTTCCACACATGGAGTTGAGTTTTTCAATTGAGTATTTCATTTATGACTCTAAGTATGTGAGGAAGTGAACTTTGAATTTCTATATCTATCTATTGAGAGATATGTTGTAAACACTCAAATTCAATTTATATTCTTTGTGAATGAAAGACCGAGAAGTTGTCTTGGCTTGGGATGTGCTTGTTGAAGATTGTATGGGTTTGTTATTCACCCGGAAAGAAGGAGATGTGAAGGATTGCTTTTTACCCTCGTAAGAAAAACACGATAGTGGAATCCTTGGGAGGTTATCTCAAGACATGGACGTAAACCAAAGATTTGGTTGAATCATGTAAAAAATTTGGTGTCTATGGTGTGCATTTTATCTAACCCTTATCTATTTACTTTAAAATCAATTGTCATTTATAATCTTAAGCTTTATATATCAATGCTATGGAATTGCTTGTGTTTGTGTATCAATGAAGAGGTTAGGAAAATGCATAGTTGTAATGAATTGAATTGTGAACATGATTGAATTATAGCTTAGACTACCATCTCATTTAGATATAATCTATGTACACACCAAGTGTTTGATAAAATTCATATTCAACACACATTAGCATAAAATGTTCATATGCACCCTAAGTGTTTGACACAATGCATATTGAACATGTCATACTTCTTAAGAGTTTATATGCACAAAATGTTTAATTACTTTTCACATACTCTTCAAAGTATTCTTTATGACAAATAGCACTTTGCATTATTTCTATACATATGTGAGAAAATTATTTATACATATTTAGTTGAAATGAATAATTGAATGCTTGAACTAGTTCTCATTCTTGAATCCATTACGTATATATTTGGTAATGTAATTCATTATTCATGATTCAAAGTATGAAATGAGGTAGTCACTTAAGGATCATCTATCTAACTAAGTGTTTGACTAGAGCTCTACAAAGATTACTTTTGTTAGAACAAAGTCAAAGCGAAAAGGACTCAAAGTTTGTAATTGACCCTATTCACCCCCCCCCCCCCCCCTAGTTGTCAATATGTGGCCAACACCACCTAATAGGGACTTTTGTGATATATATGGATGAGTAAATTATAAAATTTAGTATATATTATTGTTGGTGAATAATTGAGTTGCATTATTTATTCAAAATAAATGAATAAGAAATAATAATTGAATTTTGAAACATAAATTAGGACAATTGTCACAAGAATACATACAACAAACAAATTTTGAAAAATAAAAATAGTAAATTAAATTAAACAGTCACATATTATATGTATTGTTGTTAATTTAATTTTTATCATTAAACAGTCACATATCTTGTTTGTCAGGTCACCAACATAATAAATAGGTCTTTCATAATAAACAATTCTCCTAATTTATGTTTCATAATTCAATTATTTCTTATTCATTTATTTTGGACAAATAATGCAATTCATTTATTCACCAACAATAATATATACTAAAATTTATGATTCACTCATCCATATATATCACAAAAGTCCCTAATAGGTGGCTCAAATATATATATATATATATATATATATATATATATATATGTGTGTGTGTGTGTGTGTGTGTGTGTGTGTGTGAAAAAGTTTCTACCATTAGATTGATAATTTATTGAGTAGTAAAATATTTCTTATGTTTATTTAACTTGTTAAGAAATATATTTTTTTCGAATGAAAATAAAAGGGGTTAACAGTGTGTTTTACATACTTAAAGTCTCGTCAACGTAATTAAAATAGGTTTTAAAGGAATTAGATGAGATAATTATTAGTTAATGTTTTGAATTTATAATATTTTATTATATTATTAATACACCACCTGGAGGGGACCACCAAATTGCATAACAATTTGGTAAAAAAAAAAGAGTATTAGTGGAGGTCATGTGGCTTTAGTTGTAGCCATTAGATTTAGGTTGATAGATGGCAGGCGAAGGCTGGAGAGAGAAAGATAAGGAAAGGATCCGTATCCTACATATATATACTTTTTTTTGGGTAAATTATGATACATATATTTTGTGAATAAATGTATCATAATTGAATGCACTCTTTGTATGGTCGTTGACACCTAAAAATGTCATGTGGTAGACGTTGATTGGTGGAATGCATGGAAAAAGAGGTAGACGCGTGGCAGATTTAGAAGCAAAGTTGCCACTAAGAATGCAATTCCTATTTTTATGGGATATGAAGTCATGGTAGCTAAAATATAACATAATGAATTTGGCTAAGATTTGGGCAAAATTCATTATATACTCCAAAGATAAAAGTAGTTTGGCACAACGTGGATTAAGGTGAAGAAACCAAGTGGTAAAGGGAACTGCTGTTGAAAATGGACAAGTTAAGGGGGAGTGGATATGAGAAGTTGTAACTGCTAGGTATGTGGCAGAAACATGACATAAATGTGGTAGAAGCGACAGAAACATGGCAGAATCGTGGCAGATTAAGAAGATAAGTTTCCTTCAAGAATACAACTCTTATTGTTACAGATAACTTACAATTTGGTTAACAAAGAAATAGGAGGGAATGATGTAATTGATTTTTAAACCACGTACAAAAGCATAAAATAAGAGCTGGTTATACAAGGGAGACGTGAGTAATGGAACAATTGTAGAAGATGTGGCAGATGGTAGTTTCAACCAAAGAAGGACATTTGACATGTTGTTAGAATATGTTTCAAAATCACGTACTTGTATTTAGAGTATAAATAGTTTGTTTATGACAACTTTGAAAACTCTCTAGCAGCACAAACATTTATCTTTTCTGTATTTTTACATTCCTGTAATTTCAATACAATATTGCACTTTCAATTCCTTTACTTTTTCTTGCACTTTAATTTATGCACTACACTTTTAATTTCTCTTAGTTTGGTGACTTCAACTTCAAAGTAATTTTCATTAAGGCAAAAAGAACCTGACCGAAAGTTTAGTATCATTCTCTCGTTCAATCGTTTGATCAATTCTCAAAAAGGATACTTGTTATCCTTCCTTTCACTCGATTCTCTAATGAATTTGGCACGTCCACAATCTTGATAAAAATCAGTGACAACATATTTGTACGTCCGGAGTGGGACCATTTTTGAACTTGCCAAATGACATATAAGACAAGATCAAGCAAATCTGTCATGACCGGAGGAGAAAACCTGAACGAAATTCCATCAGAATCAATTGGCAGCCCTAACCATGGCTCATTACATGAAGTAGCCCAGCAACACAAGCATAAATGGCAAATTTGACTTCCATGATGGAGAGGCTTGTTGCAATGATAGATGCACTTGAAGGTTCATCTTCACAAAATCAGTCATCTGCCAATCCTATAGATTCGGCATCCCAGCCGAATTCTTAACCGGCAGTGCAAGTTTCAGCCGTATCTGCCGCCCAACAATAACAGTTTCTACCACCAATTCATATGTTTTGGCACCCCAAACAAGTATTCTAGCGCCTATGCCGATGCAGTGGCTAGAAGTTCAACCACAACCAACTTTGTCATTGTTTTAACAACAACCAACGCAGATTTTGCCACAATTCCAACAGCCACAGGGTCAACATCTGCCATAGTAGTTGTTTCTGCCACATGCCAGGTAACAAGTTTTTCCTCCAAATTTGTCAGGGAAAAATCTGCCAGAATTGGGGGGTAATCTGCCACGTTGGAGGCAAAATACACCGAATCTACCAAATCCACCCAAGGGGCAGTAAAATGTTAATTTGCAGCCCGTCGCAAACCAACCAGCCCAACAGATCACCTTAGACACAGGTCAATTGACAAAAATCAACTTTAAGAAGCCTTATGTGTGTGAGGCTTTGACAAAGGCAAAAACTGTTACTAGTGATACTTAGCCATCTGCCAGCACAACCAAAAATGGTTTAGCTGATTT
This sequence comes from Cornus suecica, assembly GCA_963922005.1. Lineage (NCBI taxonomy): Eukaryota > Viridiplantae > Streptophyta > Magnoliopsida > Cornales > Cornaceae > Cornus > Cornus suecica. The sequence goes on along the minus strand of OY998239.1, from coordinate 86,152,135 downwards.
TGGTAAGATGTACACTTTTGATTTAGCTAAAACTGAGCAGATTTTCGACCACCTTTTGGCATATAAGATCATTATTTTGCCAAAAGGACATGTTATACCATCAACTAATGATTTGAAAGGAAAATAGTTTTGCAAATATCATAACTCGTGAAATTATGCGACCAACAATTGTGTTGTTCTCCGGAATATCTTAAAAAAAATAATCGATGATGGATAATTGAAGTTCCTGGAAAAGAAGCTAGAAGTGATGGGAGTTGACAACAATCTGTTTCCCACCATCATTAGTAGCAATATGATTTCGTTGACAGGAAGAAAAGATTCAAAAGGGAAGAAAAAAGTGGAACATTCTTCTGTAGAGTATATGACATCTGCCACAACAAATAGTAATATGGAAAAATTGGAAAGAAAATTATGGGAAACTCAAATTGCCCTTATTAATCATCGTTGTTGTCCTAATTTCAAAAAAGATAGTGGAAGCAGGAGTGGACATGATTATAAAAAGCTCACTATTCTGCCATAAAAAGTGTACACAACATATTGACATTCAACCGTGGCAGAAATGATCATGGCATAAATGATTCTGGCATAAGAGATTTTTGACCATATTCTGCTTATTACTGGGCGAAAGGAGTGACAGTGGTTCGTCCAAGAGAGCTCATGGCAGAAAGAATTATTCCACAACGACGAATGCAACCCATTTTTTTTAAAAAAAAAACAGCTTTGCAATCTGAAATTTGGGTTAAAAAAGGAGAAGTGTCTCACCATGTTAGAATGGTTAATCCACCTTTGACTCCATACAATTTATGGTAAAAGTTGTCACATCCGAAATTTCCAAGAAGGGTGGAGTATGAGGAGAGTTTTTTGTCCAAATCTCATAAGAGAATGAAGCAAAGAAAAATAGATGAGTTGAGGAAAGCAGAGTTCCAAAACAGTCAACCAGTTTTGGCTGAGAGGAAATTGGAGAGTGGAAGCATATCTGCCACAGATTCCGCAATTGTGTCCTTTTCTGCCAAATAATCAAATTTGGAAGATATGGACGAAGGAGAAGATGTGAATTCAAAGCATGCTCCAAAACATAGGATCCAATTTGGATCTCTTCCAGCAAAGGCCTCATGTAATATGGCCTTTATACTTCCAGAAATCTTCCAAATGGTCAGTGAGTTAGTAGAAAAGTCAGTGGCAAAAAATCTAGTGGCAGAAGAGCTAGCGACAAAAAAGGAAGACCTGGTGGGAGAAATCAGCAGTGGCAGATCATCAACAGAAAATGTGAACTTTTATAAGGAAGGGCATAACACAAATAAGGTAGTGTTCGACAAACCTCCTATAGCCATGACTCAACAACTGAGGCATTTGTATATACGAGTGTGGGTAAAAGGTCAACCAATTAATAGGGTGATGGTGGACAATTGTTCCGTGCTTAATGTCATTCCTTAAAAAACTGTAAGTCAAATTGGGAAGACCATGTCACATGTGGTTCCTACAGATATGGCCATTAGTGGTTTTAGTGAAAGCGATATCAACACAAAAGGGATTCTGCCACTTGAAATAACAGTTGGTAAAAAAACTATTTATTCTGCCTTCTTTATTATTGAATTTACAGTGGCCTACAATTTGTTATTAGACCGCGATTAGATTCATCCCAACATGTGTATTCCGTCTTATTTACATCAAATGTTGATATTTTGGGACGAAGATGAAATGAAAATTATCGAGGCCGATGATATGCCATTTATGGCCAAAGTCTACTAGGCCGAAACAAGTTTATATGATAAATATTGTGTGCCTATAAGATTTTTAGGTATGGACATAATGGGAAAGCCAACATCTGCCACTATGAAAAGAATCCTCACGACCAAGGAAGTGGCAGAACTGATGAAGGAAATCCTTCGGTCGAAGTTAGAACTTCTGGTCGATTCCGCTGAAACATCAATGGTGCTTTATGGAATAAAAGCCTGAAGAATATAAGCGAAGGATGAGGAGGCATACCTTTTCGACTGCTTACATTAGGCTAAAATCCTACTTGGCTGAAAAGAAAATCTACATGGCCGAAGTTCATGATCAAGACCTAAATGAGATGGACGTCATACAACTGGAAGATAGTGCGCCATCTAAGATGGATGATTGTCTGGCAGAAGTGCAAAACCCTCTATTGGAAGTTAACCTGGGCACACCAAAAAGGATCCTCGACTAACTTATGAGATGTCGGGTCTTGCCAGAGAGCTGGTAGAACACTGTTTGCCAATTAAAGTGGGGTATTGGCCATATAAATAGCCGTATAGGAGGATGTATCAGGGGGTGATTTTGAAAGTTCTTCTAATGAAAATAGGTTCGAGATCTACCATAATCGCTTATCAAAATGACTTGACTCCGGCAGATTAAACAGAAGCTATATTGGTAGAGTTAGAAGAATTGGACAAAGTGAGGCTCAGTACTTTAGATCACTTGGTAGCCCATAGAAAGAAGGTTGAAAAGGCTTACATCAAGAGAGTAAGGCGAAAAGACTTCGCAGTGTGGAAGTTTGATCTACCAGTTGGAAGAAATGACCCCAAATTTGGCAAATGGACTCCAAGTTGGGAATGTTCATACCAAGTTTGCCAAGTTCTAAAGGGAATTGTTTATCAGTTGATGGATCTTGATGGAATGCTTCACAATTATCTAATCAATGGTCGATACCTTAAAAAGTATCGGCCGAGTTTCTTTGAGATCTTGGAAGAAAGGGAAGTCCGAGGCTAGCCTTGGACGACTTCTGCTAGCTTTTGGCAGCCTTTGGCTGTGGCAGAAATAAACCACCCGTGGGGGAGTGGATATCAATAGTTAGTTTGTTTATTTTATTTTTTAGTTTTATTTAATTATGTTGACAGAAGTTTTGTTTGTTGCTAGTTAGTTGGAAGATAGAGCCGAAAAGAAGATCCCAAGGATACCAGAATTGGTTGTTGGCCATCTCACAGAGTTTGTTATCGACCATCTGCTAAAATTGGTTGTTTGGCCATCTGCCAAAATTCAAATTAATTTGAGTAAGTCAAAATAAAAAGGATAATGGCGTGAAGAGGTGGCCACTCAAAGTCTGCCACATGTTGAATGTATATTTGCCAAGGGTCTTGAATTTGAATTTGATAGAGGATGAAAGATTTTAGCAGAAAATCAAGCAAAGTGATAATCATAAAAATTTGTAAAGCCTCGTTTGGAAGAAATTCACGAGACTTCACAAATTTGGGGGGCAAATGTTGACACCTAAAAATGTCATTACACGTGGCAGACGTTGATTGGTGGAATGCATGGAAAAAGAGGTAGATACGTGGTAGATTTAGAAGCAAAGTTGCCACTAATAATGCAGTTCCTATTTTTGTGGGATGTGGAGTCATGGTAGCTAAAATATAACATAATGAATCTGGCTAAGATTTAGGTAAAATTCATTATCTCCAAAGATAAAAATAGTTTAGCACAACGTGGATTGACGTGAAGAAACTACGTGGTAAAGGGAATTGTTGTTGAAAATGGACAAGTTAAGGGGGAGTGGATATGAGAAGTTGTAACTGCTAGGTATGTGGCAGAAACATAGCATAAATGTGGTAGAAGCGGCAGAAACATGGCAGAATCGTGATAGATTAAGAAGAGAAGTCTCCTTCAAGAATACAACTCTTATTATTACGGATAACTTACAAGTTGGTTAACAAAGAAATAGGAGTGAAGGATGTAATTGATTTTTAAACCGCGTACAAAAGCATAAAACAAGAGCTGGTTATACAAAGGAGACGTGAGTAATGGAACAGTTGTAAAAGATGTGGCAGATGGTAGTTTCAACCAAAGAAGGACATTTGACATGTTTTTAGAATATGTTTCAAAATCACGTACTTGTATTTAGAGTATAAATAATTTGTTATTATAGTATAAATAATTTGTTTAGGACAACTTTGCAAACTCTTCAGCGGCACAAACACTTAGGGTGCGTTTGGAAACTAGTGTTTTCGTTTTCGTTTTTTATCTCTTGAGAACAAAAAAATTTCTTGTTCTTGTCCTAAGGGTAATCCGAAAACAAAAACACGTTTGGTTGGAAATTTTGTCTACAAAATTTTCGGGAACAAAAAAAAAAAAAAATTTGGAAGTTAGGGTTTGGAGGTTGAAGATGGAAGTTAGGGTTTGGAGGTTGAAGATGAAGGTTAGGGAATCTGCAACAATTAATTTTATTTTTTTTGCTAAGAACAAACTGTGCCGAAAACAAAAAAACACCATTTTGGTATTCTTAAATTTTGAACTAAGGATGAGAAAACGCTTTTTTTACTGTTCACGAAAACAAAAATCATCAAATGCTCCCAAACGCGTTTTTGTTCCCGTGAACAGTGGAAAAAACAAGAACTAAAACGGAAACACCCCTATCCAAACGCACCCTTATCTTTTCTGTATTTTTACATTATTGTAATTTCAATACAATATTGCACTTTCAATTCCTTTACTTTTTCTTGCATTTCAATTTATGCATTGCACTTTTAATTTAGTTTGGTAATTTCAACTTCAAAGTCATTTTCATTAAGGCGGAAAGAACCTGATCGAGAGTTTGATATTGTTATCTTATTCAATGGTCTGATCAATTTTCAAAATGGATATTTGTTGTCCTTCATTTCACTTGATTCTCTAACAATCTAGCACGCCTGCATAAAAATTAGCGACAACAATTCATATTGTGTTGTGTCGTGTTTTATTTTGACAGCTCGGTAATCTGGGAGGAAAAAGAGTTGTCATTATTATACATATGGACCCATGTCTCAACCATTTATTTACCAAATCGGCCCTAACTCTTCACAATCAGGTAATCCGTCTTTTCCTCTTCTTCCTCCTCATCAACACACACAACAATGGAAGCTCAACACTCCAATAATATCACAGACATCTTCGACTCTTCACTTAACCTAGAAGATACCCATTACAGCGACGGCTACAAAGAAGGCTACAACGACGGTTTAGCCTCGGGAAAAGACGAGGGACGCCAAGTGGGTCTCAAGAGCGGGTTCGAAATAGGCGAAGAATTAGGGTTTTACAGAGGCTGTATTGATGTTTGGAAATCTGCAATTCGAGTCGATCCGACTTGCTTTTCTGTTAGGGTTCAAAAGACCATCAATCAGATGGACGAATTGGTCCGAAAATACCCAATTTCGGACCCAGAAAACGAGTCCGTGACCGATGCGGTCCAGTCTTTGAGGTTGAAATTTAGGGCTATTTGCGCCACTTTGAATGTGAAATTGGAGTACAGTGGGTACCCAAAGGCTTTTGATTCCAAGGGGAGCGAGTTTTGAGCGCGTGTTCCTCAAATCCTGGTGAATTTATACGATTTTCTTATATATTCAGAAGCTTTTAGTTCTTGGTTTGGGTTGATTTGTATTTTGCTTAATTGGTATTACTAGGGTAGTGGGTAGTTTCGATTTTCTATAGCAAATTTGTATCTTCTTTCCCCAATATATATGAATTTTGAATACTCGGTTGATTTTTGGTGGTTAATTTATGTATTGTATGAATGGGATTGCAATAAGTAACTGAATCCTCATAGATTTAGTGGAAATTTGTCAGTACTTGGTTGATTTTGTGTGGTTTATTTATGGTTTGTTTCGAATTGTATTGCAAGAATTGATAGAATCCTCATAGATTTTATGGAACTTTTTTGTAATTATGAATTTCTAGTAGTGGGTTGATACTTGGTGGTTAATTTATGTTGTTTGAATGGAATTGCATAATTAACTGAATCCTCATAGATTTAGTGGACATTTAGTCAATTATGAATTTCTAGTAGTGGATTGAATTTTTTGTGGTGAATGTTGTTTAATGGAATTTGAAGATTAAATTTAAGAGAAGAAGACATTCTATATCTGCCCGAGTTTCTTCAATTGGTGTTCATGGTTCATTACTCAGAGGTACCTTTTTACTGGTGTTTAGTTTCTTATAATTGATGTTGTGTTTGAATTGTTGCTGTGTGATTTACATATTATGTCCATTTTAAGCTGATTTTCTCTGTAGTGCTACATACATTTATTTGCGAATTGCTTTTATCAACAGATGCTGATTATTGATTTTTTATACTTATACCACTAGTACAATGTGATTGGGTTGGATAATATGTGGTGGTCGTGATCCATTCATGGACCAATGATGACCACAGAGTTCTTTGTGGTGCCCTTATATGGTTTCTGACTCTTTTGGGCAGCTTGTAAAGGGTTGGGACGATTAGACATGTTGAAGTTGATTCTTGCTTGCTGCAAGGTCTATATATCCGAAAGCAGGAACAGGGCTGCACTTGAGTCAATTGAACGAGCTGCCAAGCTATTTCCGGAAGCCGCTCTTATCAATAAATTTGAAGATGAGGCTTATAATAGAGTTGGATACACCCTTGTTTCTAAGTTGGCTCCAAAGCCGTCTACGGATTCATGTCCCTTGAGGAGTGCTGTGTTTGCCATGGTCAAAGCAGCTTGTGAAGCCATAAATCTTGAGTCACACCGTGGAAGTCATCCGCGGCTTGGAGTCGTGGACCACATTTGTTTTCACCCCTTAGCTCAAAGTTCTCTGGACCAAGTCGCTGGGATTGCCAAGTCTTTGGCAGCTGACATTGGCTCTACTCTTCAAGGTCTGTGCATTTGGAACTTCATAGAAAGATTAAGATGGTTGTATAATTGTCGGATCACTGTAGAAGGATATATTAGGCGTTTAATTGATCCCTCATCTTATAGTGGATGGGTGAGTGGTGTTTGGGTAACTGATATGTGCCTATCCCAAAGGATGCTTTCCAAAAGAAGGCTCCTGATGGAAGGTCATCAACTGAACAGTCATTAAAAAAGCTTTTACTTCAATTTTGGTGTAGTTCTTGAATCCCCTTTTTTTCTCCTTATTCCTTATATTATTTATTATATTTATTTTTGTGATGTGCATCATAAATCCTATGATTTAGACGAACGGTTTTAATCAAACAAAAAATTCATCAAGCAGACGAAAGGCTAGCCCAATGGTAACCTGCTTCCTCAAAAGCGAGGTGAGGGGTTTGAGCCCCGTAGGGATTTTTGTGTGGGTGTGAGAGTACTTACCTAACCAAACAATAATAATCAATCAGTCTGTGCCTAATACCCCAAGCCTAGTGACTGGATTCAGCACTGCAGACCTGCATTGCATTAGCAAAGGTCAATACCTGTTCTTTGAATGCAATTGTTCACTGTGTTAAGCCTTCCACTTTTTTCTAGTCAGACGCTATATCGCAAGTGATTTTTTTTTTTTTGGGTTTTGGGCACACTACTTTTACTTTATTTCAAGTTCCTGTAATAATGTTATGAATTTTCTAGACATAAGCAGATCTAGATTCCATGTGACATCTGAACTCTTCATTTTTAATGTTTTTTTTCAGTTTCTGGAATATCTAGTATCACTTCATATTGATTTTAGTAGTGGTAGGACTTAGTTTTCAAAATCACCATTTTTATGTGTATATTTTGTTTGCCTTTATATAGCTTTTGGCTTTGCTAACGATGGTGCACATGTTGAGCCTGCAGTCCCAACCTTTTTATATGGAGCAGCCCATGAAGACGGACAAACTCTCGATTCAATCAGAAGAGAGTTGGGGTACTTCAAGCCTAGTCTAAGTGGGAACCAGTGGGCAGGCGGGCCTAAATCAGTGTCCTTGACTCTGAAGCCAGACGAAGGTCCAGCACAAGCGGTTCAAGGAGCAGGTGTCATTACAATTGGAGCAACACAGTGGGTCGATAACTACAACATCCCGTTCTTCTCCACTGATCTCGCTGCTGTTCGCAGAATCGCAAAGAGGGTAAGTGGGAGAGGAGGTGGCCTCCCAACTGTGCAAGCCATGGCACTTGCTCACGGTGAAGATGTCATTGAGGTAGCTTGTAACTTGTTGGAACCAAGTACAGTTGGAGCCGATCAAGTACAACTTGAAGTTGAGCGACTTGCAGGGGAAGAGCATTTGACTGTGGGGAAGGGATATTTTACTGATCTTCCACAGGAAAAAATAATTGATAGTTTCTTGAAGTTGGATCACAACACTTGAGCAGAAAAATTGAGACGTTCTGTGGCTGTTCCATGAGTAAAAGTCTTAAAAGATCTTTATTCGGGAGGTAAATTTCTGATCTCAAACTGTATTTTAGTAGTTTCCCATATGCATGTAATTACAATGTTCCTATCCATTTATTATGAAATCTAAGAAGTTGGAATCTAGGTTTGCATTTAAATTTCTGTTTGTGCCATCTTTTACCACTCTATTGTAGATCGATGTTATTCAATCTTGGCCCTTGGGTGAAATAGCAAATCTTAGCATAGGAGTATTGAACTTTCCTTACCTGCAAGTACAAGACAGACTTGCAGGGTTCTTAAAATATCAGAAGCCATAGAAGTATCTGCATCTGAATTAAAAGTTTCTATTTAGCTTTGGTAAGAATAAGTTGTCATTTTAGTTTCACATATGCAGATCTTTTTTGAGTTACTGATTATACCCAGTCAACATTTATTAAACTTCATATGTATTATGAGGACTTACAAAGATTACAAGTAGGCAACCTAGGGTTTTATGATACATGTATAAGAAGGAAGGATTGTAGTTAACTTAAGATTCTGATTGCGGTAGTGTTCACAATAATAACAGGGATGAGGCAGAAGCAATAGAATTCGAATCTTGCACGAGCAAGTCCTTAAACGAATATTATTTGATGTTCCATAACTCTTGTTTTTGGTGCAATCAAATTTACATCCTTCATGTCGAACTTTAGAGAGACTGGTCCTGATGCTTCTTGAGGCATCAAAACCCAATCTTTCTCATTTGAGCCAACCCGTTCAGGTTACACATTTTAGAACATTAGAGAGACTAATCCTTGCCTCATATTATAAGGGTCCGTTCGGTTGCACCGTTCCAATTTCAGTGTTCGGATAAGTCTTGGAATTCAAGTGTAATTGAATTTCAATCACAAACCCAATTCGAATGTAAAATATTATAAATCTTGAATTAAATTAGACAATATAGATAGATTTAATTATGTAAATATAGATCATATAGGTCTTTGTGAATATATATATATATATAAGTTTGTAGTTGTGAAAAGTTAGTTGTTAGAAAGAGAATTTATTGGGCTGAAGGCTTGAAGAAGATTTGGAATTGAAAATCACAACTTCTCATGTGAAATTCAAATTGCGGAATTTGAATTGGAAAGTAATTCCAAATCCAAATCATTTTTGAGCAAACGAACAATGGAATTTTTGGAATTAGAATGCAATCCCAAATTCGATGCCCAAACCGGTGCAACCGAATGGACCCGAATAGTACATGATCGATAACCTTGAGGATGAATTGTTAGAGCTCATTAAGATAATCTTTACTTGGATCATTTACAACCCTATATTCTCCTTAATGCATGTCAATAGTATATGAGTGCATGCATTCACTTCTTTCCTATTTACTTTCAGTTAATGAATTTCACACATTTCTAAAACCAAAAAAAATATATATATATATATATATATATATATATGGACACTATCACAAGGAGGAAGAAGTTGAGCTATAAATGAGAATAGACCATCTACCTACTTATATAAATTAATAATCGCGGATAAGGTAATCTATACCTATCAAAATATTAGTTTCTTGTTTTGAGTTGAACATTTTTTGTTAGTCCCTTTCAGTCATTAATCACTACACATAAGCTTTATCTGGCTTCATCTATTATTTTGTTATTTTTCCTTGAAATTATTTAAACTAGTCAGATTTTAGCATGTTAGTGTATGTACTTTCTCTTTAAAAAATAATTTCATTCCCTTTCTTTCCTCTTCTCTTAGAAGTAGTAGTATAATTTATTAGTCTCTTCTCAACCATGTAAAAGAACATTATTATTTTCTCCCTTCATCTATTCTCCTCTCATTTTTACTAAATTATGTGAGTTGCTACATTAATATAATGCATTGAGCTTGGAGTTTTGCACAATTTTTGGTTGCTCCATTGTGAATTGAAGGTCCCAAAGTAATCTCATTATTGCTTATTGAACCTTGAGAAAAAGAGATAATGTAGTAGTTTAGATTGAGGTCCACCACACTCACTCACGGAGGGTCCATGAAAAGTATTAAAATAACAATTTTTTTTCTTTTTTGAGAAATTAAAATAACAAAATTTTGGCTTGGTGAGGCCTACAACTTCAAGTATCCATTATCCTTATAACTTGTAATTATGGCATTTCAAATTCCAATTATTACAATATCTCATGTTTACCAATATCTTATTCTTTTTGAAAAAAAAAAATAAAATATATATATATATATATATATATATATATCATATTTTATAGTCTGAGCTACATGCATGAGGTGGTAGCCTTATCCAAAAATTTGATAATGGTATAACCTGACCCAATTGGGGGAGGTGTGTGGTGTGTGAGTTTCTTATTATTAAAAAAAAAAAAGGAGTAATGGAGCATATTCATTTGTCTGAATTTCAAAAAGTTGATAACACAGCTTTAGATAAAGGAAACAAACTTGCCTTGAAGAATTATTCTGGAAAAAATTTTCCTCCAATTTTTCATGTGACTCACACAATTCAATCAACACACTCAATTTTATGCTCTTAATGCATGCAAATTGTTGCCGTGAATTCAACTACATCCATTGATCAGGTACAATAATTTGGTAGTGGATTCAAATGTTCCAATAAGATAATTACAATAACAAGAGTAACCCACATGCCCATTTGTTTCCTGAAGTAAAGACCAAATGTACTTTTTCTTAAAGTAGTTTTTTTTTTTTTGTGTAACTGAAACTTGTGCTATCTAGTACCATCTAAATTAGTTTGTTAACTGTAACAAAAAGTCCCACCAAAGGTGAGACTGTGTTGTCAATTTAATTTCCTTGGCAGTGTCTATATTGAAGCAGTGGCACGTCAAAATTGTGGGGACACGGGCTCTGTATCAATAAAAATAATTATGATTCTACAAATGGATTGCATGTATATATATATATATATATATATATATGTGGCACCGAATGTCTCATATATGCTATGCCTCTGTCCTCTCCCTCACATGTGAAACAACACTAAAGCAACTAAGCAAGGAAGCTGAAGAATCAAAGCATAGAGGAAAAAAATGGATTTCAACCCAAGTTGCAAGGTAAGGACTCTCTCTCTCTCTCTGTCTCTCTCTCTCTCACACACACAAAAAACACAACAATGGATTTCAAGTTTTCAACTCAAGTAGCACATATCTCTCTCTTTGTAAAGAGAAATTTCATGTCTCTACATATATTATAAATGTATGATTATGATTAGTGCCTGGTTAGTGAAATGAAGGGCTTTTCTCCTCTCTTTATTTTTTATTTTCTATTTTTCTTCCATTGGATTATTAGGTGTGCAAATTAAATTGGATGATGATCCTGAAATTTGATTTTCTAATTTCTTGTTCTGAATTATATAGCATTACCACTAATTATCATGTAATGATGATGAAAACTATGGTAAGTACGATAGCAACTATGTGGAGTAGGACAGCCATACACTTGTCCAGCCTACCCACCAAGAAAACCACACACTTGTCCTTGACTAGAGACTTCATTTTTTTTTTTCCTGAACACGTGAAGTACATGCAAGGTGAATCTAAAAATTGGGCTTAGAGTTGGGCCCAAATATGAGATACGGCCCGTCACTTTGGCCCAAAACCTACTGGATCACCCGCTATTTTATATATATTTATTTACTAAGAAGTAATTACGTATAGCTGGTAAATGAGACACGAACTTTGAATTAAAAGGATTATAATTCGACATAAATGGGTCAAGTTATACAAGGATGGATCTGAACATGACACAAAAATATTAGTGTTGTATTTTGGTCAAACTCGAGTATGGGTCAAGTTATCATAGGATGAACCCAAACATGACACGAAAATATTAGTGTTGTGTTTGGGTCAGACTCGAGTAACTCGAACAACCCATTTGACCCAATTATATTTGCATTTATATTATTGAAGTACTGTTATTGAAAGAGCTCATTCATGACGAGTTGTGAGTTTTATTAAGCATCAACTTTTGCATTTAACCATTAGATTGACTTTGAAATTTAGACATAGGGTCCGTTCGGCTACATCATTTTGGACCTTGGATTTGAGATTGCATTCTAATTCGAAAGATTCCATTATTCGTTTGCTAAAAAATGATTTGGATTTGGAATTGTATTACAATTTCAAATCTACCAATTCCACAACTTCCACATGAGAAGTTGTGATTTTTAATTCCAAATATTCTCCAAGTCTTCAATCCAATAAATTCTCTCTTTCTAATAATTAATTTTTCACAACTACAAAATTACATATATATTCACAAAAACCTATATATATACATATGCCTATATATATATACACACGCCTATATATACAAACATATATACACTCATATGTATAAATATGTACACATAAATATATATGTATATAATTATGAATACACATGTATACACACAAACTTACACATATTCAGATACATATATACATATATATTACACATATACATATTCATAGGTTCCTACATATATTTACATATTTAAATATATTTATATTGTCTAATTTAATTCAAGATTTATGATATTTTACATTCGAATTGGGTTTATGATTAAAATTCACATTCAAATTGGGTTTGTGGTTGAAATTCAATTACACTTGAATTACAAGACTTATCCGAATAATGTATTTGGAATTACATTGGTGGAGTTATAATTCCATGAAATTTTAACTCCAATACAATTTTAAAATGGTGCAACCAAACTGACCCATAACCAAATTAATCATTTAATAATTTTCTATTCCAGTAGATAAATATGGAGACATATGGTTAATCTAAAATAATTACATAAATCATCACTTCTAGTAATGTGCAGACGTGTTTATTGGATGAATAAGACATACGTTCAATTATTTGATAAGAATATCAAGCATTTCCACATCTATCGGTGATGGTTTTTAATCAATAAGTTCATCTCTATTCTTTTTTTCTTTTTATTTATTAGTTAGTTTAGGAAATTACAATGTTATTCAAGATGAATTGGACTTTTTGACTTTTATCAAGAGCATATTTAAATGTATTATATTAAGTAATTTTCAACTTTACCCTTCTTCTAAAAATAAAAGATAGTGGAGGTCTACTTATCGTTTAAATTTAGTAAAAAAATGGTAGTTGGAGAAAGTGAAAAATTATATTGAATTAGAATTTGAAATTGAACAAGTATTTGGAACAATTAAAGTTGTGAATGTGGACTATTGATATGGGACGGAGTTAGTAAGAGTCACAATCAAAAATATTTTGGAGAAAGAGAAAAGGATTGCTTGCTTAGCTTTCTTGACTCAATTTTAAAGTTTTACATGATGAAGAAGTGAGAGCATCCACTAGTAAGCCAAATATATAAAGTAAATGTAAATGTGACCAATGTTAGTTCATCTCTTTTTGTCTAAAGGACAAGAAGAAAACAATGAAGCAATCCATGCTACTCTGCTGCAAGCTCTACATTTCCGAATCGCGGAACAGAGCAGCTCTCGATTCCATCGAACGAGCAGCAAAGAGTGATCCCGAAACGGTCATAGTGAACAAGTTCGAGGATGGTGATTACAACCGAGTGAGATACACACTTGTATCATATGTTGCTCATGATAGCACAGGGTGTCCCGTTTACAGCCCCTTGTACCAAACCGTGCTTGCCATTGTTGAAGCCGCTTATGAAGCAATAAACCTCGAGCTGCACTTGGGGGCACACCCTCGGCTTGGAGTCGTGGACGACATTGTTTTCCATCCGCTTGTTCGGGCTTCGCTGGATGAAGCAGCTTGGCTCGCTAAATCACTTGCAGCAGACATCGGCAACCGATACCAAGGTATGAATCACATTAACGCTATTATGAGTGGCATTCAACTAAAAACAACTATATTGAAAATCAGAAAATTATATAAAAAGTTTGCTTGGTTGATTTTTCTGAAAATTATTTTTAAAAAAATTCAGTTATAAAAATTCTGTTTTTCGAGAACTCTCTTTTATTGTTCTCATAAAACAGATTTTTTGTTGTGTTTTTAGAAAGCATTTTGATTTTCAGCTTTTAAAAAATAAATAACTATTTTCAGAGTTACAAACAAAATAACGTGTTTTTCTTTGTTGTATGCAGTACCAGTATTTCTATATGGTGCAGCACACCCCACTGAGAAGGCCTTGGACACCATAAGGCGTGAGCTTGGTTATTTCCGGCCCAATTTCATGGGCAACCAATGGGCCGGATGGGCCCATCCCGAAGTTCTTCCGGAAAGGCCCGACGAAGGCCCAGCTCTGGTATCCCGGGCCAGAGGCATTGTGATGATCGGGGCACAGCAATGGGTCTCAACCTATAATGTGCCCATCATGTCCACGGACGTCTCAGCCACTCGGAAAATTGCTCAGATGGTAAGTGCTCGAGGGGGTGGGCTGCCCACAGTGCAGACATTGGGCCTGGTCCATGGCGAGGACTCGACGGAGATAGCCTGCATGCTGCTGGAGCCCAACCAGATTGGAGCGGACCGGGTCCAAAGCCGGGTTGAAATGCTGGCGGCCCAAGAAGGTCTTGATGTGGACAAGGGGTATTTCACTGATTTTTCACCGGAGATGATTATTGAGAGATATATGAAACTAATATCTGATGACTCGGCCTAATCCCAAGTTCTTCGTTCTTCGTTCTAACATCCAAAATAATTGTCAAGAGAACCAACAAGTCTTCCCATTCAATAAATTACATATATGCCATTATTTTCATGCTAGAATTGCAAATTTTAGGGGTTATTCTTTACAAAGGGGTGTTATCACCACACTAAAGCCTCATTGTCATAGGAATCAATGTCTTCTTGTATGTGCAAATATGAGATAAGGTTTCTAGCATAGTGTGTACTGAAAATAATAGAATTATTGTGCAAGAGCATTAAAGAATAAACGACAAGAGTAATTAATAGAATTATTGTGCAATTTTTTTTATAAAATTTAAAATATATGTCGCCAATTATATATGTTGTGGTAGACTTTTCGTTCATATTTATACTTTCTTTGTCCCAAATTATTAATTTTTTTTGGGTAATTTAATTTTTTGAAATGATAATTTTTATTGGACTGATAGTGAATGAAAAATTAATTTTATTCTTGGTCCCATCAAGTGATGTAATGTTTGTAGTTTAGATATTTTATAACTTGAATGATTGAAAAGTAAATTGATTGAATAAAATGGTACTAATTTTACTTAATTTGGAATAAAATAAATAGTGAATGTGAACACTTAAATCAGAACAGTACAAATTTTTGACTTTAATCTATTAAGCAACATCTCTAATCCAAAGTTGATTTATGAAAGAGCCAGACATTAGTAGTTGTTACATTCGAATTATAATTAACTTTAATCATCCGAACAAATTCAACTTAAACCTAACTTTATTGGCGTAAAGACGGTCACTACGAATTTTGTCAAAGAGTCTTATCTTCATCAAATGAATGGTTGTTAAAATTTTTAAATGTAGAAATTATAGTTTTGAAGTAATATATAAAGTAGAAGTTATTGGCGACCGAGAAATATAACAGACAGGTAAAAAAGTCAATTGGGTGGGTCGAAGGTTGTGGGTAGGGATGGTAATTTGTGTTCGTGGGTCATTTTTGAAATGGAACGTATTAAAAAAGACTTAGTTAATATATGTGTCAAATAAGTTTAATTCGAGCAGATTGAAAAAGACCTGAGACTTGATGCCTCAAGAAGCATACTAGGTGCAAACAATTCGTTATGGCCACGACCGCGGACATAATCCAAGTCTTACTCGATTTGTGTAGGAGGATCGGCTTGCACAGATCCCGTGAATTAGTCGAGGTGCGCGCAAACTGGCCCGGACAACATAGTTATCAAAAATATATATATATATGCTCAACTTTAACCCAACTCATTAATTAAACAAGTAACCTGACTCAATTCATGTAGTCCATTTAACTTATTTATCATAAATATTAAATTAAATTTGATACGATACAACACAAAATGAACTATTTAACTTGTTTATTAGCAAAATCAAATTGAATTTGACACGATCCAACTACGACTTATTGATATATTAAAATAAATATTATCGTGTCAAATGGGTTGTTTGGATTACTCGAATTTGACCATAATTCGATATTAATATGAATAATATTTGGGTCTTTTCTGGAGAGGATGAAGTTTGTCATCCCCTCTTCCTTAGTCCAATAAAATTAGAAAACATGACAAAATTTAATTAAAAAATAAAAATGAGTACTACCCTTTAATTTATAACCAGATCTAAATTAACCAGACGTGTTTTGCGTTTTAGAGATAGAAAATACTAACACTTTGGGAAACAAGAGAATGATTGTTTGAGTTCTACAGAGAAAAACAAGAGTGTATGGCGATTTGGTTGAAAAAATTCCTATTTGAGTATTAATTTTAGGATTGTGTCTCTCTCTTCTTCGTCGTTCTACACAAATTAATTTAGGATAAATTCCAATTACATCTCCTCTGATTTGACCATATTCCACTTACACCCCCTCTACTATAGTATATCCCAATTACACCCCTTCAGTTTTGGTTCCGTGTATCGAACACCCCCCTCCATTAGTCAACCGTTAGTTGTTGATCGTTATGTGATGATGTCATCAGTAAAAAGGTGATAAATGGTCTATTTTGCCCCTTGTAATCAAATGATTTATTTAACCCCTTGTCTTCTTGAAAATTCCAACATACTCTTGATTTAATTTTAAAATTACAAAATGTCAAATTTTTTTAATTTTAAATTTAAACTGAATAATAAATTTATACATCCTTGACACTTTAAAATTAAAAAAAATTATAATTTGTTTTGAATTTTTATTTCAACTAAATAATATATCTATATATTCTCTTAACTTAGATTTAAAATTAAATAAAAAAAAATTTTGTAATTTTTAAAGATGACCTATATAATTAATGTTTATAGTATTAACATTTTAAAGTTAGAGAACTTTATATTTTTCTAATTTTTAATTTAAATTAAATATTATATATATAAAAAGTGGATATAGGCAAACTAGAGGGGGTGTAACTGAGATATAGGCAAATCAGAGGGGGTGTAAGTGGGATTTACCCTTTTAAAAATATTAAAGTAATAAAATATTGAAAGACAAAATAGACATTTCACACAAATCCGTTAGTTGGTCTGACGGCCGTCACTGACAGGGGATGTACCTGGGATATTCCATAATAGAGGAAGTGTTGTTGGGATATTATCAAATCAAAGGGGGTGTAAATGGAATTTACCCATTAATTTAAGTTCAAAGTTTCAATTCATTCAAGTTCAAACCCTGACACACACACGTATATATATATATATATATATATATGCGATTTGTTATTGTTGATGTAGACATCAAACCCTAAAGAAGAAATGAAGAGAAAGATGTTGTGGCTTGCCTATTGATTTAGATAAATATGAAAAAAAATGCGAGAAAAAAAGGGGATTTGCGGGCAGTGAAGATTTAGAGGAAATAAAATTCAAGAAAAAAAAATCATCGTGTTAGAACTTATAAATACATGGGTAATATTATTTTTACTCCTTAATTAAATTTTATCATATATTTTATTTTTATTAAATCAAATAAAACAGAATATCCAACTCTGTACTCTCCCTCCTATCATGTTCATATCAACCTTTATACAACTTGAATCTTTTTTATAATCAACCAGTGTTAGTGCTAGAGTCTCATTTCGTGGGTTCAGCTCAACTGATTGATTATTAACGTTGACTTTAATTGAGGTTAGTGGCAGAAACATGAAAAAATAGGGACATAGGGGCGCCGCAGTTATCATCAGATTATATATAGGGTAAAATGCAAAACCCCCCACTAAACTATTACACTTTTGCATCCAACTACTCTCAACTGCAACAAACCTCCTTAAACTATTAATTTATTACAATTTACCCCAATTTTATTACAAAAGACTATCCTACCATTCTTAGTATATTTATTAATTCTTTAAATAATCTTTCACTTATTATTCTAGTAAAAAAAATTATAGCAAAATGAAAACTTTGTTTTATAAATATATATTCACAAATAACTAACTAATTACTTAAAAAATATTTTTTTTTCATTTTTTCATGTTATATATGTACATGGGTAATTCCTTAAGAATTTTAAACTTTTTACTTAATTGTTTTATTTAAATAACCTAAAAATATTATTTAAAAAAATAATTTTATAAATTATGTATATTTATGTAAATTTGAATGGAGAATATTTAATCAATTTAGTATCAATTAGTTCATATTCTATGTTAATAAGAAAAATTGATTAAGTAAAATTCAATGAAAAAAGGGTAGTTTGGTCATTTATAAAAATATATATAAGAAAATGGGGCATTTTGCAACAAAATTTGATAGTTCATGGGATTTGTTGCATCATTTATAGTTAAAGGGGGTTAATTGTTGATTTGACCATAGTTCAGGGAAGTTTATTGCATTTTACCCTTATATAGTTATATATATATACACACCACCCTCCAGAGCGAGGAACCGGATCGTCTGCAATCAATTTCTGCTGTCATTAACAAAAACGTTACCGTTTTGGAGCTTTTTTCTTTTCAACTTTGTCAAGTCACCAAGCCATTGAAGCGCCACTTCAACAATCTCCTTCCCGCCTAAATATTTAATTTTCCCTCCAGGCCATTGAAGGAAGTAATCTCCTTCCCGCCTAAATATTTAGCTTTCCCTCCAAAATACACCACTTCAGCAATAGTTGTGTTGACTTCATCTCTTATCACTCTTCATGCTTTCAAACCCTTTCCTTCTACCTACCGACCTCTTTTAAGATCTAAATCTGTATTGCTGAAAATGAAGGTGAGGAGCATTGTTTTGAAGGAGGAAAATCATTTGTTATTATGATATATCTTCTTGTTTGTCTTGCTCTCCTTTGTTTGGAAACTCTCATGTATGCAACAATTTTTATTTATTTACTTTATATTTCACATTATATATTCCTACTAAGTAATTTTATATGCTTGTAATTATGTAAATAGTAATTTGTTCATGATTTCATTACCATATCTTCATCAATAAAGTGTATGTTTTGTAAAGTAGTTGACTAAAAATCCAAATAGAAGTCTGATATTACAATAGTTTCGTAGACTATTTGAAAATAGAAGCCTAAAAAACAAAATAGAAGACTGATATTAAAATATTTTCGACTATTTTAAATAAAAGTCTAAAAATCAAAATAGAAGACTTGATTTGTGCTGTAATTTTTGAGTTGATCTCTCTTGGTTCTATCCACTCAAGTTTGGTCAAGAAACTAGAAAGGGACGTATTATTTTGAAAATCCTAGTTTCAGGTATGCAAGAATATTTTTCACTGTTTCCATAGAAAGTGTGTACATTAATTGCATATTTTTGTTCCTTTGTAAATATTAATTTTTTATCTATCTTCATCAGGAAAGCCAATTGAAAACCAAAATATTCATTAGAAGTACAAATTCAATCTACTTAGTCATTTTGAGTGGACTCATACAATTTTTTTTTAAAAGGAGTGGACTGAAATTTGAAGTAGGTCGCGTTAAATGAAAATTAAAGTAGGCTATTGGTGCGTTAAATACGTGACTAATAATTATTTATTGTAAGTGAAAAGCTAATATTTATAACTCAGACCGAATTTTATTTTCTTCTAGGCGACCATTTAATTTTCTTTTATTACTATTTTCATTCCTTATATACTTTTTCTAAATTCTCAAAAATAAATCTAAATCGCATCACTTTATTTTAAATAAATTACAATAAAACATTTGATTTTTTTTTATTATAGTTTGTGAATGGATACTGGATGTGATATTACATCTCCTCCAATCGAGCCTCTTGAATTTAAACCCAGGATTGGAATGGCGTTTTCAACCCTTGAGAGTGCTTATGATTTTTACAATGCATATGGCCGAATTGTTGGGTTTGGCATAAGAAAAACTAAGACAATGCTTACGACTTTATTAAGTATACTTACAAAAAATTGACCAAAATAATAATAATAATAATAAACCATGTGTTTTAGAAAAACATAAAAATGTCAGAAACAAAACCAAAAAAAGTTTTTTTGAAGGGGTAAGTAAAGTTGTATTTAGTGTCTAAAATGATTAGTTTGTTAGTTAGTCTACTAAATCAACATTATTCTATGTTATCATTTTATTTGTTTGATGCATGTATTGCTAGACCTCAATGAAAGTTGAATTGAAGCTTAAAGGAGTTGTGTGATTGTATACCTTTGGAAGCAAGTTCTCTAATTGTTGTAAATTTTGTATTATGCCTTTTAAGTGTGATTAGACGTTGACTGGTAGTAGTACTGTATGTTTCAAGTTCAAATGAGTTAATTTTGATTCGTATCTATGAAATCAGTGGTGTGATGACAATTGTACTGCAAAATTATAATTATTTTTAGAGAATTGTTTGTTGTTTCAAATGACTAATTCTAGAGGCAAAGGATGTGGTTCTCTATCTATCAGGTATGCATTTGTGATATAGTTCACATATTCCATATTAAGGAATAAAAAGGTCTATAAATGGTCAGAAGGGTTTCTTGCTACTATCTGAAGGAGATGACTAATATGAAAATAATCAAGAAATATGGCAAAGGACTAATTAATAAATGAATTCAACTAAGAAAAACAATAAGCTTGAGCATGTTCTCAGCTGAATCAGGGAGTAATATGCTTTAGAAGACTAATCCATATTAAAAGAAACCAAACTGGAGTAACAAGCTTTATTGCAACCTAACATACAACATACAATTCCAGTAACAAACTTTGAATCCAAACATACAATTCCAGAAATCTGATCCTACATCCAAACATATAACTCCAAAAACAGCTTTGGATCCAACACTAATGCTATTTTTTGTACAAAATATGCTAACATTGGTACAAAATGTTCTGCCCCGTATATAACACCTCATAAAATTGAAACAATTTGTTGTAAATTTTCACTTTATGAATGATATGACTTTCCAGGAGTATCCTTACCATTTTGGGTTCAACATATAATACAATTTAATTATTTTTTGAAATATATATTACTGCTTTTAGTACTAAGTTTGTTGCATTTAGTACAAAACTTGTTAATATTAATAGAAAACGTCTTACGGCATTTTAATAGGCATTCATTTTGAGTTGGTTTAGGGTACAAATCTATTTGTATTTAAACTCTCTGAAACTAAAATACTCAAATTCATTACATTTTTAATAGTACATACAAATAATAATTAAATTAAATAGTGAAATTATAATGTATGTTATAAGGTTTTACATACATGGCAACACAATTTCTACAGATATTGGCACATTTTCTATTACAGGTAGAACCATTAGTACTAATGTCAGCGAAAAGTTTCTATTGGAAAAGTAACAATTAATAAAATTTATTATATAATTTTGATAATAAATAACTAAAACATCTATCCATTTACTAATAAATTATTCATTTGATAGTTTTCATTTATTATTGTTATTTATTTATTAATTTATTTTTACTTATTACTGTTATTGACATATTAATTCATATTCCTTAATAAGATCCTTGACAAAAATAAAAAATTAATTTCTATATTTAAAAATTATAAAAAATCAAAATTATTGCACTTTGAAAACTATTTGTTTATAAAAGTCATTGGTGTCTTATCAAATAAAAGTTAATAAAATAATTAATAATATTCAAAATTTAATGTCATATATTATATCGTTTTAATATTAAGAATAGAAAATTCATATTATAATAATTAAAAATAATGAAAAATACATGTCCAAATAGCATAAAAAATGTGTCAAAAAAATAAAATACTACAAACATAAATTTCAGAAAAATGTAAAAGTTATAAATGAAGAAACTATAAGTTTGGAGATAAAATATAGTAACACTTTATATATCATAAACCGACTAGAAAACAAACTTATTCAAGCGTCATAACACATTTTGTACTAAATGCAACATCAATAGTACAAAATGCAGCAACTTTACTACAAAAAGTAGTAATTATTTGATTTATTTTTAAAATTGGATGGAGTTGAACCTCGAGTGGTAAGGTACATCTTCTAAAGTCATATTATGTAGTTAAGTTGAAATTTTTTTTAAAATTAAAATAAATAATAAATAAAAATGAATTAATAAATAAATAACAATAATAAATGTCGTATAACTTGGTTTATATGAAAGGATGACTATCCCTACACTCTAAAACTATGAAAATAAAACTTGTTAAATATGTTGCAACACATTTATTACTGTTGTTAGAATGATTTTTACTAAAAACATCACTTTTCCTAACAAAATCAGCAATCTAAATATTTCGAGATCTTCAATTTTGGATGTAATTGTTTCCCAAGTTGTAAGGACACAACATAGAATTTTGGATGTAATTAGATGTATAGATATAGAAAAATTATACTTTTTTTATAATTGAGCTAACATACTATGGATAAAATTAGTTAATCATAATCTAACTCTATTACAATAATTTTATTAGAAACCAATAATCCTAGTTATACTATTAGATCATTTTGTTTAAAATTAAAACAAATTTTATGAGGTGTTATATACGGGGCAATACATTTTGTATTGATGTTAGCATCTTTTGTACAAAAAATAGCATTATTCAAACTAATTGACAAACTTAAATAAAATACAATTTGGTGTATAAGATAGGGTAACCCTTCCGATACCGTAAACCAACTCAAAATGAATGCCTATTCAAATTTCGTAATAGATATTTTATTAATATTAGCATATTTTGTACTAAATACAACAAACTTAGTACTAAAAGCAGTAATTAATATATATATTTCAAAAAAATAAATTTGTATTATATCCAAAGTGGTAAGGATACTCTCGGAAAGTCATATCATTCATAAAGTGAAATTTTACATCAAATATTTTTAATTTTATGAGGTGTGGCTTAGCCCAAACCATTTGCAATCTTGAGTGAACATATAAAATCAAAATAACTTATTTTTGTCTTAATAAATTGATAGGGAAAATATAAAATGAATACCCTATTAAAATGTATACCTATTATTAGGGCCGTAATACCCTAAACCAACTCAAAATGAATAGCTATTAAAATATGGTAACACATTTTCTACTAATATTAACACGTTTTTGTATTAAATGTAGCAAACTTAGTACTAAAAGCAAATGTTTTAAAAAAATTAGAATTAAAATGTGGGTTAAGTTAAACCCCAAGTGGTAATGATATTTTTGAGAAGTCATATAATTTAATTAAGTGGAATTTTAATGCAATATTAATTGTAATTTATAAGGTGTTACATACTTGGCAACACAATTTCTACTAATGTTGGCATATTTTATACTACAGACAACATTATTAGTACTAATGTCAGCAAAAAGTTTCTATTGGGAAAGTAAAGATTAATAAACTTTTATATCTAATATTGATAATAAATAACTTAATATTACTAAATTGGTATATGATTCAGAGAAGAAGAAAAAGACATATACAAACCACGCGAAAATGGGGAATAATGTAAGTGAAAACATATATCAGTGCAACTTAAAGTTTATAAAACAAATTATCCAACTAATATATTATTTCATTTTGTTTAGGGTGACACATTTACTACCAAACACCCAGTGATGAATGAATCATCAAGTACGCCCATAAACAACTATTGTCGGAGTCAATCTCAAGCGATAAATTCTGATTTACTTGAACCCATCCCCCACTTTACAAACACTCTATCATCCCACTATCATTTTAATCTCATTCCGGTTAGTGCTCAATTTTAATATTTAACATGTATCCTTACGATTAACTAATTCTATCCATAGTATGCTAGCTCAATTATAAAAATAGTATAATTTGTCTATATCTATACATCCAATTATATCCAAAATTCTATGTTGTGTCCTTACAACTTGGGAAACAATTACATCCAAAATTGAAGATCTCAAAATATTTAGATTGCTTATTTTGTTAGAAAAGTGTTGCAACATATTTAACAAGTTTTATTTTCATAGTTTTAAAGTGTAGGGATAGTTACCCTTTCATATAAACCAAGTTATGCTTAAAAATATTGCATAATATTTTGTAGTTTTCACAAGTTACATTTGAATTTTATTACGATTAACCAATCTTATCCATACTACATCATCCCATATTATTTTTATCATTTGAATTATGTATATTGTATAAAATCAATAAATAAATGAACTAACCAATCTTATTGATGCTATATATTGCTTCTTTTAGTATTAAGTTTGTTGTATTTAGTACAAAAGATGTTGACATCAATAAAAAAACAATATATTATTTCTTTTAGTACTAAGTTTGTTGCATTTAGCACAAAACGTGGTAAATTCAGTAGAAACCGTGATACGACATTTTAATAAGTTTCGGTTTGAGTTGGTTTATGGTGGAGGGTTTCCCCTATCTTATCCTCCAACTTGTGCAATCTTCATTTTAGTACTAAGTTTGCTGGCTCAATTATAATAATAACATATAAATTACAGTAGTAATTCACATATGAAGTGTCCTTACAACTTGGAGAACAATATTCACCCAAATATTTAAATTGTTGTTTTTTTATTTTATTTTTTTATAAAAAAGTGCTACTTTTAGTATAAAAAAAAAAACATGCTAACAATAGTAGTACATGTACTGTATCATCTTTAACAAGTTTCATTTTTATAGATTTAAGGTTAAGGGATAGTCACATTTTCTTATAAATCAAGTTGTGTTTATATATTGTTCAAAACTTTTTTTTTTACAACTTATATTTTAATTATATTACGATTAACCAATCTTATCCATGCTACATCATCCCATATTATTTTTATCATTTGAATTATGTATGTTGTATAAAATGAATAATAAATAATAAGTAAAAATGAATTAATAAATAAATAACAATAATAAATGAAAACTATTAAATGAATAATTTATTACCACTTTATGAATGATATGACATTTTAATAAATATTCTTACCACTTGGGGTTCAGCTACATATAATTTGAATGTTTTTGAAAATTATATATTGTTGCTTTTAGTACTAAGTCTGTTTGTGTTTAGTACAAAACATGCTGACATCAGTAAAAAAATGTGTTACCACATTTTAATATATGTAATACCCCATATTTAAATAATGATTATTTTATTTGGTTATTTATTTCGGATGACATGTTGGGTATTTAGATTTTTGAGTAAAGGTACTCTAGTCATTTTATGAATGCTAGGTATGTTTCGTAAATAAATGAATTATTAAGGGGCATGGTAGTCATTATGGTTATGGCACTTTTGTGATTTAGGTAGATCTGGGGACATTCTAGTAATCTACCTAAACCTAGCTCCTACTAAATATACGTCATTAACTTCAAATTGTGCTATCATCTTATTCTCTACTACTACTTCTTCTTCTTCTTCATAATTTTCCCCCGAAATTGTGAGGGTTGAAAGGTCAAGGTTGGATCGGATCCGGATTTATGGTGGTATAAGCTCTCCAAATCAGGTAAGACATATGTTCTACTCTTCCTCTTTGTACTAAAATTCGTAACCTTTGTTTGGTGTTCCTATAAACTGTTATACATTAATTTCATATATGTATACTTATGAGTATTAGTATGTTCAAATATGTATTGATTTGTAATTATATGAACATGTATCTGTAGATCCGTAGCTATATATATAGATATATAGTTATATGAACATGTATGGGTAGATCTGTAGCTATATGTATTGATATGAAGTTATATGAGCATGTATGTGTAGATCCGTAGCTATATGTCTATATGTATAGATCCGTAGTTATATGAGCATGTATGTATAGATCCATAGCTATATGGTTATATGTATAGATCCGTAGTTATGTGAAAACATATGTATAGATTTGTTATAATATGTTTATATTTACGTATATATATGATGACATATATTATGTTATACATTTATGTATAGATCCGAGAGTATATGTATACATCATGTGTATATGTATAGATTTGTGATATATATAATCACTCATGTATAGATCAGTTATCGTATGTTTTGATTCATGACTACATATGATAGTATATATTCTGTTTATACATATATACATTTATTTGTAGTTATTTGTACATATCTGTTTTACCATGTTCATGTCCATGCATATATACGATGGGTATTATATTCTGTGTAGATAGACGTGTATGAATTTATGTGTAAATGTATAGATCTGTGAGCTTACGTATATGTCTTGTTATTATGAATTATGTTGAGATGTATATGATTTGAACTATATATAGAAATCTGAATATATAAATATTTTAGGTTTCAATGTTGACAATGAATTTAAAAAATGTCATTAGAGAAACACTACTTATATTATGTAATTGTTTTTCTCTATTTTCTTTGTTCATTAATTTATATGTTATTATGATTTCCCATGAATTATACTAAAATACGTATATTTGACTGTATAAAATACTGTACGCTGCCTCCCCAGGCTCGACGTTATAAATTGTTATACGTTCCCTGACAGGTGCTCAATATTGATCATTTTTCACCCTTATCTTGCGTTTGTTATGTCTTTTCATTCCATTACTTGGTATTTTTATCTCGTTTGTGTGTGTAAGCATGTTTCAAGAGCTTAATGAAGAAATAGAGCTAATCTCGGTGAATTAACTGAGTTCGTGTTCATTTCTATCTTGAGAAATGAATCAAGAGGTGCGTCAGAGCAAAGAAGAGCTACCGGAGGGCAAAATGGACATTTCACGACATCATTATCTCACTGAAAGTGCAAAAATGTCATTTTCAAACATTATTACTTCACCGAAAAACATCGAGAGTCGAAGGCAACCAGTTTAGCTCAAATACAAAAATACGGATTTTTACATCAAAAGTGCATGATATCTACGTCACCAAAGAGAAAAATGGGCAAATTGGACTCAACCTACGCTCCAAAGCTACGCTGTGGTTTTGGACCCTACGCTCTAGACCTATGCCCAAGTGTAGGTCAGGAGCGTAGGTCCCACATGATGGTTACGTGATCCCTCGACATGCTGAAGTTGTTTCAGAAATTTCCAGTTTTATCCCTACTTCGATATTTTAAGTGATCGATGATTCCAGACCTATATGTACAAACTTATACACATATTTACATATGATTTTATGAGATTATTGATGTATTATGAAATTACAGAAAAGGGAAACCATTAGGATTTCTCTCACTTGTCTATAAATATGAGAGGATTAGGGTTTAGAAAGATATGCTTTTAGGGTTATTTTTAGTTCTGTTTTGGAGATACACGTTTATTCATAGAGTTCTCTTCCATTGAAGAGAACCACCATTAAAGACCTAGAAATCCAGAGAAGAAGGTCATGGAGAGCGTTTCTACACTAACAATGCAGACTCCCTCAACCATGATCAACTAATTCGGTATCTAGGGTTTTCTCGCAAAACCCTAGCCAAGTAATGTAGTTTTGATTTTGTTTTCAATTGTAGAGAGGGGAAGCTGTGACTATATTGTGATGATTGTGTTAAATGAGAGACCGTTTTTATTCGTGATACAAGTTTTTATATTTGAATTGATTCTTGTCTTAGACTTTTCGAATATATTTATCTTACACAATCACAATTATTCACTATGGGCTGGAACTTGGATGTTTAATCTGTGATTTTTTACACAATGGTGGTCATAAAACTCAAAATCCTAAGTTGACACAGGCCATGCCCTGACAAACTGATATAGACATGCCTTAGTTTATTTTCATGCTTTAATTTACTATTTTAATTTACTACTTTAATTTACTTTTCTGTTAGTAGTCGGTATGCACTAATCAGTTTAGTTTTGAGATGGGTTATCACGATCCGGTTGAGAGTAATCCTTTTTGGGGCCAAACTACTTGTGTGGTGCGACCTGATTCACAGTCAATGGATCGTCCTCATGCAATTGAAATTATAATTTGAACTATGTTATGCGGTTAGTGGTGGAGTGAGGAAACCCTAGTTTTCTCTCCCTCTGAATCACAAACCAATTTACTTTGTTGTTTAGATTAATTTAAGTAATATTAAATAATTTACAAAAAATCAACTATTTTTGGAAAACTATAATTCAGTGTTTTTAGATTATTAAAGTGAACAATCCTCGTCTCTGTGAGATCGATATTCCCCTACTAAAGCAAAACTATACACAATTGATCTGTGCGCTTGCAAAAGGGTAAAACCTAAAGTGACGTTAAGGTGCTGTTTTTAACCATCACACACCTGACGCCACGAGTAAATAATATAAGTGAATTAATAATTTCGTAAAATCATAAGATTTAATTAAATAATTATGGTTGGGGGAGTTAGAAGGAACCACAAGGAGGCTGACAAATAAACGCAGTCTCACTAGTACCACGTGACATGATTGAGTTGTCACGACATGATTGATTTGTCGGGTACATGGTTATAGTTGGGTATTGAGTTGTCCCGACATAATTGATTTATTGGGTACGTGGTTATAGTTGGGTATGGAAGTGTTGGACAAAATTGACATGGGGGAAAAGATTCTTATACCTATTATATAATGGTATATCAGTGACTATGATTATAGTTAAATATATTATTATTATTATTATTATTATTTATACTATAATTTTGGGTGTCACTGGGAAAGAGGATGGATCTTGGTATTATGTTTGAGATCATGTAGAGCTGTACTTGCTCGTGGGTTTGACCCACCTTTGTTGTTATTTTATGTCATCGGCAATTCCATCCGCAAGGTTGAACTCTTGCTCGCTTGTCCTTTTGATCCAGCGGTTATTCTTTCTATTCCAGGGTATGATCAAATTTATGGTATCTTATGTCATTTCTTTATGAGTTGTTCCAGGGGTCCCCATTTATAGGATTCCCAAGTTGTACGGTGTGGAACTTATTATATTATGATGATGTATTGGGTGTGGTCTCTTTTATGTATAAGTTGTATATTTGATTCTTATTTATGTTACTATATCTCTATTTTATGTATTATCATGTATGCTTACGTTTATCAATTGCAGACATTCCTAGTTTTCTGTGTATGGGCCTGACCAACCTATGCATGAAAATTTTGGGGGTGTCACAATATGTCTCATTTTGAATTGGTTTAGGGTATGAGAAGGGTTACCTCGTTTTTTTAGAAATATTAAAATTTATATATGTAATATTTTTATTAATATTATTTTTGAATTATTTTTATTTTAAATGTTCACTCGAGTTTACCAATGGTTTGGGCTAATGCCGACTAAGTCCAAACATATTATATTGCTGCTTTTAGTACTAAGTTTGTTTCATTTAACACAAAATGTGCTAGCTTTAGTAGAAACTGTGATACGACATTTTAATAAGTTTCGTTTTGAGTTGGTTTAGGGTGGAGGATTACCCTATCTTATCCTCCAACTTAGGCAATCTTCATTTTAGTACTAAGTTTGTTGTCTCAATTATAACAATAACTTAATTTTTTTTTTTTACAACTTACATTTCAATTATATTACGATTAACCAATCTTATCCATGCTACATTCTCCCTTATTTTCGCCGATGACCGAAAATTCAAAATTTAAGTTTATTTACTCGCATACAACTTTTACTGCATATAGTACTTGAAATGTTGCATATGGTACAAATAATGTTGTCCACTATTATTTTAGTCTAGTGATAGAATTAACAGTTAGTTTTCATGAAGTTTCACTCTATGTTGCCAATAGTAGCGTTATATGATGTGTTTATAATATATTATGCTATTTTTAATAGAAAATATTTTGAATAAATTATAAGAACAACATACACATTTAACAAAAAGTGTTGCTTTTAATACAAGTATATGTTGACAATAATACAAAATATGTTGCCATTGTTATCACATAATTACAGGACATTTGATATTACAAAAATATACTACTATCTCAATGGTAGTATTCCCTTTAGTGCATGTTTGGTACGTTGGAATGGAATGCACATTCATTCCATTCATTGGTTTGGTACAACATAATAAATGAGAATGACCATTCTCAAGGAATGAAATTTCATTCTTGGGAATGAATTTTCATTCCATTACTAAAGTTGTGGAATGGTCATTCCATTCATTTAGGAATGCTTTTAAAATATAAAATTACTTAAATAACCTTCTCACATTTCAAAAAAATAAGCTACCACCACCACCATTTCGCCACCACCGCCGCCACATTTATTGTCCGTCATCATTATTCCCGTTACGTTTTACCATTTTTTTTGTAAAAAAATTAAAAAATATTATTATTTTATTTTTAATACTAAGAAGGGTATTTTTGAGAAAACAATTCAAGTTCATTCCATTCCCAATGTGCTTCATATTTACAACCAAACAATAGAATGAGAATGGTTATTCCATTCCATTCCATTCAACCGTACCAAACGTGCACTTAGTTCCTTTCTAACATACCTGCACAAAAATTAGCCATATACAACGCAATTAGCTAATCACATCCTACATATTTTTCCACTTAATTACAAAAGAATTTCTACCCCAATGCTTTTTATCTTCATATATCCACAAAAAAATACCTACCACCACCGCAAATCCACAATGATGGTGTGAAAGGATATTCCCAAAATCAAAGATTTCTCTCATGATATTGCATTTGTGGGATAAGAGTTCAAGTGTTATTTGGCTACGCATGTCTATTGGTTTAACCTGCACAAAAATTTAATTTTATAGTTTAGCATTTTCAATATCTACTAAGAAACCATATTGTTCAATATACTTTGAGAAAATATGTCACTCACTGTCGGCAAAATAATACATTCTTGACCATTAAATGTTTGCACGAACCGGATGGCAAATACTCCACAACTAATTCTATAATAAGTGTCATAATTTGTATGAAAAATAATTTTTAGAATCATTCCCGCAAAATTTCCCAAACATAAAAGGCATGCATACCCGTCCTTTTATTTTGGAACATTGACTTCAATAACATTGAAGTTCTCGTATTGGAAATGTGAATTGGGAAGTCCGAACGTAGTAAAAACATAACCCATAAATTTAACCTGTAAAAAAATTGTCAAAAAACTTTAGTCCACCAATTCTAGTACTTGGCTTGTTATAGGTTTTAGCTTTCTGAAATTAAGTTCAGCCTTCTGAAATTGACACTTTTGTTGAAAAAATAAAACATGCACTTTCATTTACCATCTTATCTCTAGCTTTGGAGATGTTGGAAAGTCTACTGAAGTCTAAATAATACAGAGTCATATTATCAAGATCAACTACGAAAAGGTTCCAATGCAGCTTGAAACACACCGGAAAGAAGAAGTGTAATACAAAACAAAAATGTATTATTTGTGCTTGTCTTTCTACTATGAATGAAGGTGTCTTTATTTTTATTTTGATATTAATTTCTAATGAAAATAATGAAACTTATCAACAATTTGAATAACCAATCATATTTTCAATATCCAAGTAAAAACACATTTTTTTAATAAATCAAATACTTACTTAAATAGTATGAATGCAGAGCTGGGCTTGAACCCTGTAAATTCAACTTCTGATGAACTTAATACGCACACATCTTCCTTTAGATTTAGCTCTGCTCCCTTACACTTCGAAATGGGGCCATAGTTTATCTTAATTTAGCATAAACATGAAAAAAAACATTAAGTAAAAACAGGGATTGAGCGAGAATTTTTTTTCATTGGGGACAATCCATGACATTAGGGACAATTAGGGGCAATAAGCCTAAATTTTTAAAAATTTAATGGGGACAAATCTCATTTTTTGCCTATATTTTCTTCAAAATACTTAAATTACCATTAAAAAAATATATATAAAAAACATTCAAGGCATACCCATTTCCAATCTTTTATTTTGATTTTCAGTCTTCTATTTTGAAATATTCTACGCATTTCAGTCTTCTATTTTGAAATATTGATTGATTTTTAGGCTTCTATTTTATAATAGTCTACAAAAATAAGTCCACTAATTTACAAAAAAAGAAACACTTTATTCATGAAGATCCACACATAAAATTAATTAGTAGAGAGTGAAATGTAAAAAAAAATAAAAATAAAAATTGTTGCAAACTTGAGAGTTTCCAAGGAAGAGCAAAAAGATATATCATGAGAGGTAGACATATTTGGAGGGTAAAAGAGGTTGTAGGTTGAAGGAGAGGATTTAGAAGGCTAAGATCAAAGTGAATAGAGATGAAGGTCAAACAACTGTTGTTGAAGTAATGTATTTGGAAGGGAAAACTTAGATATTTAGGTGGGTAGGAGAGACTTCAATGGCAGATAATAGATTTTTAGGAGCGGATGTCTTGACAAATGCAAAATTGTGGTTAATAGCGAAACCAAAGTTGAAAAGGAAAAACACCCCTAAACGACAGCGTTTTTGCTGATTGGAGCAGCAATCAATTGTAGACGATCCGAGCCCACAGCAGTTCGATATGATGAGGAACCACATCTCTGCCGTACGATCAGATGGGATTGGAACAACTTTGAAAGCGATGGCCTTTTGTCACATGTCCAACACCATTAACATTTCACACTACAATCTGTGTCCTAGACTCCTAGTAGGATTTTCTGATACTAGTATATTTTACTGTATGCATAATATTAATTTTCTATTTTTCTTTTGTATAATCGTGATATTCGGGTCAGTTTACGCGCACCTCGATTAATTCATGAGATCCGTGTAAGACAACTTTTCACACGAATCGGGTAAGACTCGGACTATATCCGCGATCATGATCCTAACGAATTATTTGCACCTAGTAAGAATCGAACATGAAAATTAATTTTCTTTCTTTACCTTATGTAATTAAGAAAAAGAATAATTGACGGTGATAACTAATTAAAATAAAAAGCATAGGAAGTTTGTTGATAGAGAAAATGAGTATTTGATGATTTTTGAAAATTTATGATAATAATCTTTGATTAAATAGGTAGGACACTAATGGGTACAAAAGCAAATATAAAAATATTTTGAATCACATATATGAAAATAATAATGATACGATCATACGATGGTCGATAACTATTAAAGTTCGCAAAATAATAACACGACATCTCTCATTTTTAATGTGATGGAGACTCCACAATATGAACGTTCATCTACCCAGTTGTAATTGGATAGCCAATAATTTCGGAATCAAAGAGAATTCATTCTATAATTCACTTTCATTTTGATTTCGAGTTTGCGATCAATTTGATAATAATGAAATCAAATCAAGTTGGTAAGTTCAAATCATAATGGTCAGAATCCCGATTCTAACTGGTAAAATTTTACGATTCTATACAATTTTATGATTTTATTACGATTCTACTACGTTAAAATAATGATTGGACAGTTAAGTCCTCCATATGAAATACCCAAAAATTTAATGATTTAGTTCAATATTCCAATATATGGCCTAAATTTATGAGAAAATATTTAAAGACCCAATGTATTAGAAAATTTTGAAAATTCTAATATGATTTAGATTTTTAAATTAAATATTTAATATTTAATATTTTTTATAAAAAATTAATACGTTTAGATAAAATATTCTACTTATGATTCTACGAACTCCAAAACGATTCTACCTAAACTCCCCACTCTGACTGCCTTAGTCCAAACAAATACACAACTAAATATGTTCATGTTTAAAATTTATTTAGAAAGATGTC
This sequence comes from Cornus suecica, assembly GCA_963922005.1. Taxonomy (NCBI): domain Eukaryota; kingdom Viridiplantae; phylum Streptophyta; class Magnoliopsida; order Cornales; family Cornaceae; genus Cornus; species Cornus suecica. The sequence goes on along the minus strand of OY998239.1, from coordinate 86,118,477 downwards.
AATTTGTTAGTTTAAGAAGTAGAAATATAGATTGTTTGAATTCCGCCATTTTCTAAAATACTCCCTTTGTCCCAAAGTAGTTATCAAAGTCTGACTATTTAATATTTTTTTAGTTATTTTGTGTTTTTAATTTTGTCCTTTAATAATATAATACAGTTATAATTTTTAGTAAGACCATAGCCTTTTGAAATTTATAAAGAGGGATAATTTAAAAAAGTATAAAAATATATTATATTGAGATTCGAAATTGAACAAGTATTTTGGAACAAATAAAATTGAGAAAGTTAACAACTAACTAATACGTACGTGAAGGAATATTTTTAAGAGTTGGATGGCAGCAAAAACCTGTTACACTTCATGCAAAGCAGAGAATAGTTAGTAAACTATCTAATCTCAATTGCTGTATATATTGAATACTGTTCCTTCTAAGAGTAGTGTAATTTTACCAACTGAAAACTTTTGAGTTTTATTTGAACTCGAGCTTGGACATTTGAGCTCCCCCTTGGATTCTAACGAAAAAAAGCCATTTAGTCATTACAAGACAAATATGACAATATTTAGTTAGGTCGGTATTGGACAAAATTTGTATACTGAAATAGCATTAAACAATGTATCAAATTTTATATGTATATATGCATCATATCACTAGCTTGAGGTCTAGATATGCATGTTTCAAAATGGTAGGCCAACAACTATCAAAGCTGGATTCCAAAGTGGTCCTTTACGAATATCGAATCCAATGTTCACATCCATTCAAGAAAAGAAGAAGCGAAAACAAAGATGATATGTTGAATGGGCATATATATAGTTGGAATGGGTTGGCCCAAAGATTTATGGATGGGTAATTCTAAAAGTATATACAAGACTTTGATTCGATTACTAATCTTCAATACAAATAAATTATTAAAGTAATGACTGCGAACATAGTCTAAATTTGATATTGGTTTGGTTTTGAATAATATATCATATTGAATAAGAAGTCCCTTTTGAATTAACCCTACTAGCTAGTTGAAAACATAATGTGTGTATTAATGTAATTTAGAAGCAGTTGAAGAATGCCTTAAAACGGGATGCTTTTGGACTTCAATATAGGTGTGAATATGGGATTTTCATGTTTGTTTTGGCTTTGTAATTTTGTTGATGTGGATACTTGAAATGAAGTAGGAAAGCAAAAGGTGCATGGGAAAAGAAAGGGGCATGGTTATCCATAAAGAGGTTTGCCACGTAGAGAAGCCAATAATATGAATATGTGGTGGTGAGATATACCACTCATACGCTTCCTATTTTCTTGAAGTGATGCCACCACCAAAAAGAAAAACTCCCGCAGATTTGGGTTGCAAAGTGCAATGTTGTGGCAGATTTTTTTTTTTTTTTTTTGTTTTTTTATCCATCTTTCAAATTGAGAGTTATAGTTTGGTTTTGTGGATGAGAAAAATACTCTATATGGCTTATGATTGAGAGATGAAAGTAAATAATTTATATTTTTCGGCCCTGAGTATGGTTTGCGTCTCTAAAGACCACCACTTACATTATAAATATCTTGTAATTTTGTTCCTGTATTTAAGAATTGTGTTATTCTAGTAGGATATAAATGTTATGATTATTTTAATATGAAAATATATGAATCACTTATAATACACAGATTCCTTCAAAATAATCCAAACCTTAATTATATAAGTTTGACTTTCATGACTTATGATTTAATTGGATTTAGGTTCAGAGTTCCAAACCGACCCAAATCCAATTTCAAACCTCTCTATAAAAATATCAAGGCTGCCAAATATCAATATAGACACACATATTGTGTCTATTTATATATATATATATATATATATATATATATATATGTATGTATGTATATATATGTATATAGATATTATCTCATGCAACTAGCACCCACGCTTTCCCCATCCACCCCCATGTATAAAACGACTCTTTAACAGCAATAGCAACCCCTTTGCCCCACGACATATTTGTTTTGTCACCTCATTTATTCAACACTATCCCCCAACCCTCACGCTCTACTTTCTCTCTCTAACTCCTCCTTTTCAACGTTGTCTCCACAGATCTTTCCTCTCCAGTACGCCTCGGAGATCGCGTGATTCTTCAGATTTCCCTACCCTTTCTGTTCTTCTCCTTTCTCCTTTCTCTATCCCTCTGTCTCTCACATTGCATTACATCAATCTTTATACATATAAATATATATATATATATATATATTGATAGATATATACTTGGTGGGTTTTTGTGCTTTTGGGTTGTGAAAACAGAGGGTTAATGGGGACGATGGTGGAGGGAGAGATGTTCAGTGAAGAGGAGGTGAGAGAGATAAGTGGGTTGAAGAGAGGCGATGATTATATAGAAGTCACGTGTGGGTGTACCAGTCATAAATATGGTGATGCTGTTGGCAAGCTTAGGGTTTTCTCTAATGGTCATCTCCAAATCGCCTGTGAATGCACCTCTGCTTGTCAGGAAGGTACTTTCTCTCTCTTCTTTGCTCTTTCTCACAATTGGGTTTCATTCATATGCACGATATACATATATATATATATATATATTGGAGGTTGATGGTCATCACTCTGTTTTTCCATGGAATGTGATTGCTATTCATGGGCTTCCTTTTTTTAAACAAATCAGCTTGATTTGTCTGAGGGGTCTCCTCCATATCATTCATAATCCATTATTGCTTCCAACTTATCACTGATCTCTAGTGTTCTGTCAGATTCTTGGGTTGTTTTTATGATTTTGATTGCAATTTGTCATAGTTTCGTTGTGAATTTTATGTCTTTTGATATTAGAGTTGTGTTCATCTCATGTCAGAACTCACCATTCAAAAAATCACCTTTAGTTTTTCTTTCCTAACATTTGCTTCTGATCAGTACTAACTTAGTTATTAGTACTACTAAGTTGTCAACCATTTAACAACCCTACTCCTTATTATGGGGGGAGTTCTTCTTAACTACTACATTTCGCTTAGTCGTCGAACTTATGAAAGGGCTAGTGAGGCTCCCATCCTGTCCATGGAGGGTGTTATGTATGCCTTACCTCCATATACGTATAGGTTTTTCCTATACATTGACCTACTGTTACAATGGACTACATTTCATGGAAGGTAAAAAAAGAGAGAATTAACAAAAGGTTATTGAAGTTGATTGCATATGTCTATTGTGAGTTAACTACTGCATTAGGAGTTTTAATTTTAATTATACTATTTTTTCCCCTTTCGGCATCTGTCTAAGTTGTGCTTTTTATGATTAGACAAGTTGACACCGGCTGCATTTGAGAAGCATTCTGGGAGAGAAACTGCTAGGAAATGGAAGAATAATGTGTGGGTCTTTGTTAATGGGGAGAAGGTTCCGTTGTTCAAGACGGCGCTGCTCAAGTATTACAATCAATCTTCAAAAAGTATTAATGGATGCAACAGATCCTGTAACGGACGCGCTTGTCATCATGACGAGTTCGTTCGCTGCAGCAGGTGTGACAAAGAGCGCAGGTTCCGTCTCCGCACTAAAGAGGAATGCCGGATTTATCATGATGCTTTGGGGGATGCGAATTGGACTTGTGCCGATATGCCACATGACAAGTATGTTTTCACTTCCTTGATTTCAATAAAAGCTAAATTGAGGATTCTTCAATGGTTCAGCTAAAAAAAAATAAATCCCTCGAGCAATGTCAGCATGTTAGAGCACACCGATATTAGTTCAACTATCTATCTTTTGTGTGATGATGTATGGAAAAGAAGATGTAGCTAACAGATGGAAGAAAACAAATGAACTTGGGGTATCAAATAGATGTCTGTAAAACCAATGACATTGTTGATAAAATATCAGCTAGTAATTTAAGCTGTAGAAGATGAAGTATGTTCTGGTATTGTTAAATAAATCATCCTGATTTTCTTTTTAAGAATATTTTTATTTGTCCACATGGTGCATGTTTCTAAGAAATATGATAGTTTTATAATAGTATCGTCAAAGAGATGTGAGGGGAGGATCATGCTGTTGAACAATCACACACATGCCATATATATATATATATATATATATATGTATGATGGTTTTATAATATTGTCCTCAAAGAGCTGCGAGGAGAGGATTATATGGTCTCTAAACATATATGATATATTCTTTGCTGTCAGCCAATAACCTTGGTCACCTACTATACTAATTTGTAGCATTCTTTAATAATTTATGTTCAAAGTTGATACTTTCTATTTATATAGTAGGTCCACCAATTTGGAGCATCTTACCAAGCTTTGTTGTTTCACACGACAAAAGTGAACATAAAAGTATAGAACATTAATCTTTTGCTCATTGTACCGCGCATAGTTATGCACTACCTGGGTGGGTTTCTCTGTATATATATATATATATATATATATATTGGTGGAGATGAATGTTAAGAATCATAATAGAACATCTAAAGGAAAACATTACCAGACTGTCCTCCCCCATGATGACACCAAAATTCTCTGGCCTTCGCGATATACCCCTTTGCAACCAATATAGTTGCGCACTTAAAAACTAGCTGTTACTTCTTACGCGTTTCACCTTTCAAAGCTACTGGTGTACAGAATGGCTCGTAATAGAAATTGGATTATATATGTATACGTATATTCTTTTAGTGAGAACTTGTTGCAGTTCCTGACTAACACTGGATGTACAAATTGATCTGCATGTAATTGGTTCTGAAATTGCTTGCAAGAAATCTGTTTGTGCGCCAATCATCACACACGCAGATGTTTCATTTACTCGTGCGATTGTTTTTGCTTCCTCTTGTACAGAATATCATGTGATGATGATGAAGAGCGAGCAAGTCGCAAGGTGTACAAGGGCTGCTCCCGTTCTCCAAGATGCGGAGGTTGCACTTCGTGCGTGTGTTTTGGATGTGAAATCTGTCGTTTTTCAGACTGCAGCTGCCAGACTTGCATCGATTTCACAAGAAATGTGAAAATTTGAGTCTCCAGAAATTGCCTTAGCTTCTTTCTTCCTCTATTTAACCCATCCCGGCTATTGAAGAAAGCTTCGGTAGAACTTTTTTCCTTACATTCGACTTGAATTTTCGTTCCGGAATCACAATTTTTTATTTCATTCTCTCCATCTAGAATACCGATTCTCATGGATGAGATACTCTGATACTCTCCCTTAAAATTATTTTGAGTTAATATTTCTCAGTTAATTTTAGTTATCAGTTATTTGGAAGACTACCAATGTTGAACTTATATTTATTTCTCAGTTAATTCTTATGGATAAGTCAATTCTGCATCCAGATGCACCTTGTGATCAACTTGTACAAACAGCTGAAGCATCTGTATAGCTTATCAACTGATATAACATTCATACAATGACTTGTATGATGAATATAAAGAATATTGCATGGTATCCAAATCCCAAGCAAGCTTTGCTTTAACTGATATATATTCATACAATGAGCATTATATGACGAATATAAAGAATATTGCATGATATCCAAATCCAAAACAAGCTTTGCATTTGCAGTTTCAGATTTTTTTTTTTATTTTTTTCTTCACGAGTGCACAAAATCTGGTCAAACAAAACTACACTAGTGCATCAATCTTTCTTGTACCTGCTTTCACACCAACACCGACACTGTAAAAGCATGAACTGTTAAACTCCACATAGCGTAAAATGGGAAATAACGGGAAAAAACAACAGTACAACCATAAGCGGATCAAAATTTTACAACGTTCCAGGTTTATTTACAGCTCCATTGCAATGATATTTCAGTGTTGAAAAAGATGTGACGACCGCTGTTACCCTCTCCCACTGCTAAAACGACCACCACCTCTGTGATGCGGTTTCCTACCACGATACGCGCCCTGATTAAAATTCCGAGAAGCTTCAGTGTTTCCCGGAACAACAGGAGGTTGTTGCAAATTAAAGCTATGATCGTTCCATAAGCTATTCGACACTATTCCTTGCGCTCCTACATTCATGGGCGGACGAGCAAACTGGTTGCGAAAGCCCATCCCAGATGAAATTTGGTTGAAGCCCTCTTGAACCGGGGGGCCAGGCCAAGGTGCAGATGAATGTCCGGGGTGAAAATTTGACTGCTCACCTAGTAAAACAACATTAGAAGGTACCATCTGACCCGGGCCCAACTGCTGCTGAGATGGCGTTCCGTACATCAAAGGCATCTGATATAAAGGTGTCTGATGATGATTTTGTTGTAGCCACGGCGTAACATTTGTCGGAAATCCATTATGGAAAGCCATGCCCTGTTGCTGCTGAAATGGCATCCCATTCGTCCAAACTCCATTAGAAGGTGCAAGAAAACCAGTGGTATGTGAAAGTTGTGGAAGTGGTGGTGCAATGCCTGGACAATTAGCAAAAACCTGTCCTTGCCCAAAGGAGTGTTGCCTACTTTGATCTAGCGATGCTGCAATGGGTTCAAATTGCTGTTTTTGGTCAGTTGGTAGATCACACACATTCACCGGCTTTTTGGGGGCTGAAGGTTGACCAGTTTTCTGAGGTACACCACTGTTTTTGAACTTCTTAACCTCTTTCATGTTTCCCTGTGTCTCGACATTTCTGACCCTTTTTGTCGTCTTCAGTTTTTTCCTGTACTCGGCCTCCTCCTCATCATCTGAAAACTCTGCCTTGTCTGCGACCTCTTCATCATATTCACCGGATGCATCATACCCTTTCTTGTGAAGATCGCTGTCATTCAGGACTTGATTTGCAAATTCAGGGACAAAAGAGATTGAAGTGCCTGGTTGGATACTAGCAGGGATTTCATTTTCCGAGTTGTATCTTACCAGGTAGTAAGGATTCTTGACAGGTCCGAAAATTTCATCTATCAGCCCCAAGGGAGATCTGCTCTCTGTTATCCACAGGATAGAGCCCTCGTTGAGAGGGTTGTGCTTCTCCACCCCTTCCACAATGACTTGGGACCCGATAATCTGCATAATTGTAAAACATGATCCAACCACTTGAGCTAAATTTGAACTCAACAGTCGATTTAAGAGTTCCCATTTTGAAAAGGCAATGAGTGAACACAAATTTGAAAACATGTATTGAATTTATTTTTTGTATTTCTTTCTGTTATTCTATAATCAAAATCTTCTTCTTGTTTTCTATCAGCTTACCGACAACACAGCTCCAACTGGCAGGGTCTGATGATGCGGTTGCAAGGTCTCAGTCACTGGAGGTACAAGAGGGAGAACCTGCCAGATGATAATACCAAAATCATTTGATTGCATGCAAACATACAAAAAAGAATAAATTAAGTACTATATAGGGATATTCATTGATATATATGCAGAAGTATCTGTCAACAAATGAACATAAACTGAAACAATCTAATCCAACAATTGAATTTACATACAGTTGAACATCCTTGACTAATACACTAGTTTTCTCATCGAGGGGCCCAAATATGCTACCTATAAGCCGGGTAACTATCCCTTGACACGCTGATGCAAACTCGAGGGGACTGCCCCATTATTGTGTATCCATGATATTCTAAGAATACGGCATTTTAAGTCTTCTATTGATCAGGCGACACCCGGCTGGGGAAAAAAAGATTTGCAGTCCCCTGCCTCATCACTCGGCCATTCCACCAAAAAAACACAAAATCGCTGACAAATTCCTCCTTTTGGGTTGGATTATAACTGAACATTTTTTTTCTATTATTGTACTTGCCTGCTGAAGCCCATTTTGTAATCCCCTTGCTACATAAATTCTTCCTTTTTTTTTTCTTTTTAAAAAAGTGAAAAACAAAAACAAAAACCAAAAACAGAACAAACAAATTCACTGTGAGGTAAACAAACATCTTTTGTACACAAACTGAATTGATTAAAAATACAGTTTAGTCAATCATATCTAACAGAAACTAAGCCTACAAGCCATATTACACAACCCTAATATAGAAGGAAAATATGGGGTCATTAACACAAATTCTTCTTATATTAGCAGTCATTAACACAAATTCTTCTTATATTAGCAGCTAGATTTAAGAAAGCTAAAACCTTATAGATTTGACTTATCAATTTTTGACCAGAGGAAAATTTCTAAAACTATGACTAGGCACAAAATGTTTGTTAATTTATGAACTTGACTGGAAAGTGTGAACAGCGAAGAAGACAGTAAACTCAGTAATATGTCACAGCATCTGTGTCTCCCTTGACTAATATAATTCTATCATTTAACATTTTAAACAGAAGAACTCAAACTTTTGGCTTATAAACGCATAATCTCTATATGCATCCATGTGGTGCCACCCCTAAAGCTTCAATTTTCAAAGCTGTACTCATCAGTTCTATCAACATTCAAACCCCATAAGCATAGAGATCCAAAATGCAATATGTAGCTTAAGCTTATTATATAAACTTCATGTAGATACCATATAAATTATATAATGCAAAAATTGAACAAAAAATACAAAATATTACCTTAAGCTCATTCTTGGACCTAATAGGTCCTGACATGACATCTGCACCACCACCACCACCACCATCACCATCACCATCATCTTCTTCAGCATCACTCCAAGCAACCATCTCCTCTACATCAGAATCGCTTACATTGCCCTCTTTAACATCATTCCCAATATCTTCTTCCTCCTCCTTGTCCTCACTATCGTCACCATCATTACCAGATGACGAATTCTCCTCCCCCTCCTTCCCTTCATTGTCCTCACTATCGTCGTCATCACTACTAGACGAACTCTCCTCACTATCCTCCTCCTCGCTACTAGAAGACGAATTCTCCTCTTCTTCCTCCTCGCCCTTTCTCTCCTCATCATCACTTCCATTCTCAACAGTCTCCATTCCATCCCCTTTGACTCCCATTATCTGACCATTCCTCGTATCATATCCATCGCCACCCGCAACTTCACCACTCTTAACACCATTAGCATCAACACTCACAGTTCCAACACTCTCCGTGCTACGACCAATAACACTAACCATTTCACCATTGTTCACTCCATCAACACCAACAACAACTGATGACCCACATAACCCCTCTTCCACAATACCCTTCACCATCTCTTCCTCAACCAAGCAACCCAAATCACCCAATTTCTCAGACCCATCTCGAACCGGGTCAGTCACCATCTTTTCCTCAATCAAGGAACCCAAATCCCCCAATTCCTCAGACCCATCACGAATTGGTTCACCAACCATGGTTTCTCTACAAGAATTCAGCTCAGCCATATAGGAACGCTTGTCAATAACTCAAAAATTCAACCTTTTATTCAATCAACGAAGCTGGGTTGGCTCAAACAAGTATGGTTCTGGATTGAAACGATTGAAACCTTGATATTGTCAATGTGAAGAAATCAATTGATACGAAACACGAAGAGAAACGTTGGTTTTGGGGATAGAGAGGTGAAGTGGGTTGTTGAGAATTTCAAGGTTGATGCTTGAGGCCTTCTTCACTGTTGGAATCACACAGAAACCTCACCGACTCGAAGAAATGTTGCTAGGGTTTTACAGATTCAGAAGTTTGGGGAACGTTCGTGTCTTAAACCCTAGTCGGTTGCAAGGGTTTTGGAATTTGAAAATAGGGTTAATTTCATTTACACCCCTGAGGTATGTCTTTATTTTAATCAGATCCTCTCACATTTGAGTATCTTCATTTACACCCTGAAGGTTTGAATATGTCATCATTTACACCCCTTGAAGCATGACATCAGCCTGAAATTTTGTTTTAATACCTAAACCACCATTCATGCTATCCAAGTTGTGTTTGGAAATAATTATTGGGTTTTTTTTTTTTATCAATTTGACCCATTTATTTTATAATTTACCCAAATATTCTTTATTTTTATTTTTATCAAATAATATATATAAAACTAATAAAAATATGAAAACTAATAAAAATATATTAAAATAATACAAGAAATCTGAAAGTTAAAAAAATAAAATTAGTAAATATATATATATATATATATATATATAATAATGTATTTATTCGATATAGAAAAAAAGTGAACAAATGTACAATGAAGAAAAGATTAAAAAAAATAAAAATCAAAGATAAATACTTAAAAATAATTTAAATGTACATATATTTATGAGATATTTATTGGAACAAATATATTATATTAGCGTGTGTAAACTAATTTTTTTTCAAAAAAAATATTATATTGGCGTATATAAACTAAATTAAAATTGTAAAATAAAAGATTAAATAAATTAAAAATTAAAACTGAAAAAATTAAAGTTGAAAAATAAAAAATTAAAAGAAATTAAAGCTAGAAAATAAGAAATATAAATTAGTAACATATATAAATATACATATTATATATATATGTATATTTATACATATACATATATAGGTGAGGGGTGGCGCGGTGGGGGTTGGGGGTGGTAGCCAGAGGGGGGGTATATGGGTGGTAGAACATTTCAATTTATGACCCCAATTCCTTGGTTCTGAAAAGGGTTTCACGAGACCCATTAGGTTTTCAATTCAAGAACTAGAGGAGAGGTAATTTGGGTCGATGTTCATGTCCGAATGCTCCGCGCCGGCGATTAAGGTGAATTTGGAGGACAGAGAACTGTAGTGTGTGCACGTTTGAGGGGAGAAAGAAAGAGAGAAATGAGAACAGAGAACAGAGGATTGTGTGTTAGGGTTAGGGTTTTTGTGCGCGTGCGTGTGAGAGTGAGTAAAGTGGTTTGTGGGTAAATATATAGGGCTGAGCTGTCTTGGTGGTGGTGCTGGGGTAGGGGTGGGTGGTGGCGCGGCGGTTGGGGTATTTGGATATAGGGTTTAGGGTTTGAAAATAGGATTAACACTATTTTATAATTAAATTGATTTAAGAGGTGTTTTTTTTTTTTAATGGTAAAAAACGCACTCACACAACCCCACATAAGCCACATGGGGTTCGAACCCTAATTCCCCTTTGGGGAGGAAATGTGATATCATTAGGCTACAAGACTTTTGGATCAGAGCATTTTAGACATTTCATACCATGAAGGGGTGTGATTGAAGATACTCAAATGTGAAGGGTCTGATTGAAATAAAGACATACCTGAGGGGGTGTAAATGAAATTAACCCTTGAAAGTATAAATATAAAATAAGTATATATATATATATAATCGGTAAAAACACAATTATTACGAAGAGAGATAGAAAGAAAGAAAATTACTGTAAAATGTATAACTTTTTTTTTCCGCAAGACTATAAAAATATTTCAAAATTAAGTTCCTACTTATATATATAATTAATAATTAAACATTCAAGATTTGATACCAATCTCAAAATTCTATCTTCATCTTCACAATATCTATAAATATATATTTATATATATCTAAATTCATGCACCTAGGTACTAATATATATGTATATATATATATATACACACATACAAATCACATATCTATATCCATACATACATGCAAGCAACTCCAAACTTACTATTCTTCACACAACATCCAATATCAAATATAGAACTCTTCCAATCATGATCTCCTTTTCTTGTTCACCATATGAATTCTCTATTAATGGAAATAAATTATAAATTTGATTTGATTTGACAAATATATGGGGATAATTATAATTTTAATTTTTTTTGAGACGTAACATTATTTTATTGGCCCACATAAGGTGTAAGTAGAAACTTCATGATACAGCCTAAGACAAGTATTTTCCTTTTGGCTGGGAGCAAAAAATTGAATCTACCGGTAAGAATAATGTTAAGTATAAATAATTCACTTCTTATTCTATATTAATGCTGTTGCATTTCAATTTATTTTTGTAAAAAAACCCATTGAAAATAGGAGATGATAAATATACTTATGTTTTAGGTAAGTGAGCTCGCTCCTTGTATTTTTCTAAACACAATTGACAAACGAACTCTTCATGTTTGGGTTTCTTAATCATGTGTCAGAAATACTTTAATTATTTTAACATAAGAGTGGAGTGAATTTTGGTTTTTTTTATTTTTTTCTAAATTTCAAGCAAATTGTATTAAAATAATAATAATTACAATGTGAGAGGACTGCAAAATTAAAAAGACCCTGAGCCAAAAGGCAACAACGATGAATGGGAGAACAAGCTCGTAAACTTGTACAAGCAAACTTAAGGCAGAGTTGCCAAAACTCGGAACCCAGTAATGCTCAATCAACCAGAGGATGTAAGGACAGAGAATATGTGGAATTGAAACCAGTGCCAATATCGGTGGCTACTAAAGAATCTGGTGGACGAGGTAGAGGGTAGATTTCAACCCCTAGGAGATTCCATTCTTGAGCAAGGGATTCGGGAATGTGGTGATCATTTAACTATAAAGATAAGAGTTTTTTCAGATAGTACTCGTAATTTTGTTATAAGAGGACTACTTGTGTTACAATTACCTAATAAAGTACTTAATAGATTTTTACACAATTAAAAGATTTTATGTTTGATCAAAATATATTTTAGCTACAATGTGATTTTTTAAGTTCTAGTTAATTAAAAGATTTCTTTCAATATAAGTGCATGTTATAATTTTTTAATTTGTTAAATTTTTGAAAATAATTTTCAGAAGATTAAAACTTATCGACCCGAATAATTTAAAAAGACTTGGAGTCTGGTACTTCAAGAAGTATCAAGTCTAAAGTTTAATTTTTATTAGATGGAAAAATAATTTATTAAAGTCACAATTACAAATAAATTTTGATTTTTTTTTTGTTCATATGAAAAAGTCTCTTTTACTTAAATTATTGGAAAGCCCAAACACCTAATTACTATACAGGATGTGTGTGACACCCACAATTTCCATGCATAGGTTGGCCAGGCCCATACACAAAAACTATGAGTATCTTCAATTGACAAAAATAAGCACAGATAATAAGACATAAAATAGAGATAAGATAATAAGAGTTGATGATACCACTTATACAGGAAAGATCCCACACCCAATACATCTTTGAAATAACTTAAGTTCAAATTTATACAACTTAGGAATCCCATAACATGGACCCCTAGACCACACAAACTTATTTTAACCACAACAAGACTGAATTCCTACCCTGTAGTGGAAGGAAACTGCTGGACCGAGAATACAGGAGAGACAAATCCTCAACCCTGCGGATGCAATTGCCGAGGACCTGAAATATCAACAAAGGTGGGTCAAACCCACGAGCAAGTACATCTCTACATAATCCCAAACAGAGTACTAAAAACCATCCCCTTTCCCAGTGACACCTATCCCAAAAATATTAATAAATATTAATATACCTTACTATACTTTATATACCCTAGAATACCACCATGAAAATATAATTAAATTCATTACTTCTATTTATTTATTTATTTTACTAGAATACCACCGTGAAGATATAAAACAAATACCATAAATTCCTTCCATAAGTCAAATTTCCATCATCTCCATTTCCAACCATAACCACGTACCCGGCAACTCAGTCATGCCGTGACAACTCATCCAAGTCCCGCGGTACTAGTGAGACTGCGTTTATTAGTCAGCCTACTTGTGGTTCCTTTTTAAATCTCCCGACCATATTCCTTTTAATTAAATCTTATGATTTTACGAATTTATTAATTCACTTGTATTCTTTATTCGGGGATGTATAACAATTGGAAAAGTCGAGCCTCGGGGGTCCGGGGGGGGCGGCGCGACCTTTCCTGAGCGCCCCCCTGGCGGGGTCTGGGGCAGCGCCCCAGCGCCAGGAAATACGGTATATTTATACGGTCAAAACTATTCATTTATACGGTCTAATATACATATTTTACTATAATTCGTGGTGACTTATAATAACATATAAATTCATACAAGTCTACACAGAATATAATAAATTGCGTATATATTTATGGACATGAACATGGTAAAACAGATTTGTACATATGACTACAAGTAAATGTATATACGTATAAACAGAATATATACTATCATATGTAATCATGAATCTAAACCTACTATAACCGATCTATACATGAGTGGTTATAAATATCACAATTCTATCCATATACACATGATTTATACATATACTTTCGGATCTATACATATATGTATAACAGAATATATATCATCATATATATACGTAAATACCAACATATTATAACAGATCTATACATATGTTTTTAACATAATTACGGATCTATACATATATGCTCATATGGCTACTGATCTATACATATAACCATATAGCTACGGATCTATACATACATGTTCGTATAACTACATATATAGTTACGGATCTACGCATACATGTTCGTATACCTACATATATAGTTACGGATCTACCCATACATGTTCATATAACTACATATCCATACATATAGCTACGGATCTATACATATATGTTCATATAACTACATATATACATATATCGTTACGGATCTACACATACATGTTCGTATAACTACATATATAGTTACGGATCTACGCATACATGTTCGTATAACTACATATATAGTTACGGATCTACGCATACATGTTCATATAACTACATATCCATACATATAGCTACGGATCTATACATATATGTTCATATAACTACATATATACATATATAGTTACGGATCTACACATACATGTTCATATAACTATATATCAATACATAATTGAACATGCTAATACTCATAAGCATACATATACGAAATTAATGTATAACAGTTTATAGGAGTACCACACAAAGGTTACGAATTCTAGTACAAAAAGGAAGAGTAGAACATATGTCTTGCCTGATTTGGAGAGCTTACTACACCCCGAATCCAGATCTGAACCAAATACTTTCTCTCTCTCTAGATCTCTCTCTCTATATATATATATATATATATGTGTATACATATATAGTTGAGTAACTAAGAAGAGAGAAGTCTGAATTCTTCATAGTCTTGAGATAATAGGCTGAATATCCTTATGCTTATATAGGGGGAGCTAGGTTATGGCGAATGACCATAATGCCCCTAGATCTGCCACAATAACCATCCTGCCACTCGTCTTAATGACTAATATGCCTTTATCAGATCCCATAATAACCAACTTACCTAATAGTTATAAAATGACTAGAGTACCCTTACTCAATAATTTAAAATACCCACCATGCCATCCAAAATAAATAAATAAATAACATAATTATTTAAATACGGGGTATTACAATGTGTTTGATATGCGTTTTGTTTTTGGCGCTTTTTAGATAAAATAAAACATACGTTTTTATTATGGGGTATTTTTAGCTAAAATCAGAATCATATATAGTAACTTAAATTTGCATCTATTTTATGTTTGATCTAAGTATATTTTAGTTAAAATTTTGAAGCAAATGGTGCAAATCCATTTTCAAACATGCCCTAACAAAATTGAAACAAGCCGACAATATTTACATTATTTCTGCTGTATCTAGCTAGGCCTATAGGTTGGGCTTGTAATACTATAGGGCTTGTCTGATCTTGTATTGTTTGACAGTTCCCCTGTTTTTGGGGCAAGGCCCATCTCTCTACATATTTATGGATAAATTACACAGACCTCCTCTAAGATTTAGTCAAATATCACATAAATAAAGTGTTTGAAGTTTATTATTATTTAAGTAATAACACTCCCAAATCAGGAAATGTTAACCACAGTTTCAATGGTAACGGGAATATGCATGAGGGCGAAAGCATACAAAGATAGTGATGCTTCCATCACTTAGAGTTAGGGCGATAGGGTGAACCACAGATACAATAAGAAACATCCTTCAATCGATAGGTCAAACACATAAACATAGTACTAGTTACGTCTCTAATCTTTGAGAAAATCGGGGTATTTTTTACATAATAGCTACATAATATCGTTAACAAAAGATCGGAACATCTTAGCAAACATTGGAGATAAATCCCTAGTAACTTCATCGCCCCAAATTTTTTTTGACAAACTCCAAAACATGACTTATAATAAAAAAAAATTGAAGTACGATACTGACTGTTCACTTTCAAAAAATTGACACCATATAGTCTGTACCAGAGTGGTTTATCATCAAAAGAACAACAATGTAAAAGTTTATTACTTTGACATTCCTTATTTTTAATATAAGTTAGCAAAAATGAAAATTTATGATGAAATACCGTTTATATTCTTTATCGTATAATATTTGTATAAATATAAAAAAAAATCATACTAAAGGAGTTTGGTATTTTCAAAAAATGACACTATTTGCTTTATGTTTTTCTACGACAGAAAACAAAATATTGGTGCTAAATATATTTTTGTTGAGAAAAATAAGAAGAAAATACAACAAAAAAACAAAAACGTGTTTACAGGCCCAAGGGAAGTTTGTATATATAATTTATTCAATTTATATAGATACTTCTATATATAATTTGCTCGTCCGTGAAAAAGAGAGTACAGTAGCACCCTCCATGCATATTGTTGAGTTGTCATACATGATACAACTATCAATGCCTTGTATGTGTCATACAGAGCATTGGTGTTCTTCAGATGTACTATAGTTTACAGCAAGGTACGTAGGCTCAGTTGGGTAGGTAAACAATTAAGTTGGGTCGACAACTCTAGCTTTATATATTTATTTGAGTTCTGAATATGGTAGGGACATTTTTAATTTTTTACTTTTCCGAAGATAAAGGACAAAAGTGAATAATAAATATTATTTAATACTCATTCAGTCTCAAAATAAATATTTATTTTCATAATTTTATTCGTTTCAAAATAAATATTTAACAAACAATACGCCAAACCTAGAACACAACAATCAAGAAGCGCTTAGATATGCAATATATGAAAAATTACGATAAACCGCGATTAGAACAAAACAATTACAAAGTGCTTATTTTCAGATTTACCAATTCATTTATTTCATTATTTGGTAGAAACAAAAATTCCTTATGTCCAAGTACTCATAAGACCCTGTTTGGCCCATTGCATGAAAGTTGTGGAAGTCCAATACTATTTCACATGTGGCTCCACACAGACTCTTAAAACTCTTCACTTTAATTCGTAAGACCTACCCACCAACACAATTTAATGAAGATAGCTAGCACAAGGAAGGTCACTGCTCTTTTTTCTGGTCCAAGTACTCATTTGTGCAGACACTTTAAAGCTATAAGGTGTCCTTGTTCACATGGTGCTACATTAAATTCATACACCAACAATACATAAAAATACATTTTTGGTTTAGTTATGCTCCATCTATAAGGTTGTGTCCTTGTTCACATGGTGCTACATTAATTTCCCATGTTAGTGGTCTTACTCTCATCAGTTTTTATTTTCTACATTTATTGTTATTAGTCACTAATTAACCCCAGAGGGGTGAATAAGATTATAAAAATTTTTAGCTACTTTTTGCACTTAATTTGATTTCAACAATTTAAGTTAAACAAAATGTGAGCAGTAAACACTTTTGAGCAACAATAAATACTTGACATATGAAAGCAATAATCAAACAATTATGTAAGTTAAGATAAAGTAAGCATGCAACTAATCAAATGAAAAAGCAAGAGAGAGAGATGACATCGCAATTTTTACGATGTTCGGTAACTCCTACTCCTCTGCTTAAGAATCCCCCTTAAGACTTTCTCAATCTCACATTATAGTTTTTCCTTGCAGGTGGAATAACAAACATTTACACACAAGCTAACAAGCCTGTCACGCAAACAAGATGACAAAACCCTTTTGAGGATCAATGAGCTTCACTCACTCAAGGATCTCTATCCTTTTATAAAGAAATGATATACTCAATAAATACTCAAAACCTTTAAGGTTTATGAAGGATACATAATATATAAGTTCGAGTGTTTAATGTGATGTGTTTGGTTCTCTCAAGATCTTACACACTCTTAGCAATAAATGACTCAAGAGCTGGAACAAAAATCTTCTCTAACTAGCTTCTCACAAATGATTGGAATTGAATGAGAGGAGTTTAGCTTTTAATGCTCAAGCTTTTCTTGTTGTATATTTGGATGGGAATGAAGAAGAAAATCAATTTTTTGTGCAAGGGAGTAAAGATTGATGTCTTCTACAAAAGTTATCTCATTATATATATAGCTATGGCAAGAGTTAAGAGAGTGAGACTCACTTTAGGAGAGTGAGCTGAGAGTGGTGGTAATTGGGGGTAGTTGAGAGCCATTAATGCACTGAAAAAGTTGTTTTTAGCTATGTCAGCTGACTGATTTCAATCTGTCAGTCGCCTGATGACTGTCTGTCGGTCGACTGACATTATTATGTCGGTTGACTGGCAAATGAACTCAAAAACTCTCTATCGTGGTCGGTCGACTGGTGAATGGTTGTCGGTCGACTGACACCACTATGTTAGTCGACTGGCAAAATAGCCATGATGAAACTTAAAAAATTTCTGTCGTGGTCGGTTAACTGGCAAATAATTGTCGGTCAACTGACAGGTTTGTGAATCGGGCTGATTTGAAGGGTTAGTCACCTGATAGTGCAATTTTCATTTCTTTTGATTTTTAGGATGAGCTTATACGTGTGAAAACCTCACATAAACCCTTTGATATAAGTCACTCACCATCCTATCTACCCCAAGTCTTGATTCTTCAATCTTCTGAAGTATTTTAAAAGTGAAATGACATTTATGTCCTTCCTTTAAGCTTTTTGCTTTTGATAAAAATCATGTTACTCTGTAATGCTCAACTGAGTAAATACATTAATACTAAACACGTATTTAATATTTTATTATCATCAAAACGGATAATTATTCTTTGATTGACCCTCAGACCAACAATTGCCAAAAATGAAAAACATATAGGGGGAAAAGGATTTATAGATTATATACTCCATCTATGTTATGTACTTTAACTTGGTTGTGTTTTTTTAAAGTTGAATACAACTTAATTATTTAAGCAAAATTTGGAAACAAAAGGGATGTTTTGATAAATTAACACTCCATTATCTTAACCAAGAAAGCACTATAACTTAGGTGGCATGAGTTATGTATGACCTTTACTTCCCAAAGGGTAGGTATGTTAGTTGTTTACCTTAAAAACAAGAAATATTATATTTTGATTTGATTTATTAAGGATAAGATATTGGAGAATTATAGTATTGTTACCTATACGTACCACAAGTCAATCGCGAAAAGATGTGTAATTATGTTCTATTTTTACTCAAATATTGAATGTTTTATATACAGAGAAGACTGAAGAGACTACATATGGCCATGTTTGATATATTATTTGCTTATAATTATAGGTAAGAGAAAAAGAGAAACAAAAATTATTTTAAAAAATTTATTTAAAATATTTTTCCAAGTCCTAAAAGGGTTTCAAAATAATTTTTCTTTTGAGAAAGTAGAAAATAATATTTAAAAAACCAATCCAAACAGGGCATTTCACAAGTAACTTGTTTTCATGGAATGGAAGTAATTCAAAATTTTGTTGTCTTGATACTTTTCTAAAGAACATATTTTGATAGGAAAAAATAATCAAATGATAGGGTCCATTTGGATACGGAGAAAATAGTTTTTATTTTTTTACTGTTCACCAGGCAAACGTGTTTACTGTTCACTTTTTTTTCTTCAAAAAAACTATTTTTCTGTGAATAGTATGTAAAAGTGGTAAAAACACCAAATACAATTTTTAGTTATTTTTTGAGTTTTTTCACTGTTTAGGGTACCACCTCCGCCACCGCCCCCACCAACCACCACCGCCCCCCACCACCTCCGGTCGCCGCCGGGCGCTGCCGCCGTTTTTATATTTAAAAACAAAAAATAAATATAAAAAATAGACTTTCCAAACACACCCATTATATTTTTCCTATTTCTAATTTCTAATGTTGTGGAGCTTAAGTAGATTCTCTTTGATCCTAATTCCAAAAAAATCATAAAAACACTAATTGGGTGTTTGGAAACGTAATAGAGAGAGAGAGAGAGCGCAACACAAACTAATTTCACTTTCTACCAATTACATATAGTAACAATCAATATATGCAGACAGAGTGAGATATATATAGCCAAAGAGAGAGCATATGTAGCAATTAGCATATCTTTACTAAAATCTAATTTTTACATCATATTAGTCCAAAAAGGTTTCCAAAATTAAAGAAATAAAAAAACATGTATTATTACAACCAAACCATGGGAGGCCCGAGTCCAAAACAGAGAACCAATTGAGACCGTTCATAGCGCTTTTAAAAGGTTGCAATATAATTACGGATATCATCTCGATGTCCGAGACTGCAACTATAACCCAGCGTGGCACTATGGACTAACATGTGATCATCCATAAGACCTAAGAATTGCTCCACAAAAAGTACACATAATAGCTCTCCACGACTTCCAATAAAACGGCACGTAGCAGAATCGGGTCGCCGTCTTCATCTCCGCCACCGATGCTCCACCGCCGCACCGCGAGCATATTCCCGCCGCCGGCTTGCTCCTCCTCACCTTCCTCGTCTGATCAACCAGAAAACAGAAACAAACCATCACACTTGTATGTATGTGTGTATATATATATAAGAGAAGACTTGTTAACTTTTTTAAGTTGAGAATGTTGAGGTTAGGCGTTCATATATAGGAGGGAGGGTAGTTTAAAGGTCGAGCAAGTCTATTGGGATTGGACCGTTGGATTGGGAGAGAGGTTTGATGGTTAATAGGGGTATGGTTGTTAATTCAAACGTACAGTTGGGGTTAAAGATATATTGCAACTGGTTGGTGATGACATAAGGACCGTACACGTGGAGTGAGTGGTGTATTTTGACTTTTTCAATTGTAAAATTGTTAGTTGACTTATAATAAATTTTTGACGAGCTCCAAAACATGACTTATAATAAAAAGATGTTCGAAGTGCGATATTACTGTTCATTTTAAAAAAATTGACTCCGTATAATTTGTACGAACTATACTGGAGTTGTTCATGTCGTAAGAACAACAATGTAAAAGTTTATTACTTTGACATTCCTTATTTTTAATATAAGTTAGAAAAAATGAAAATTCATGATGAAATATCGTTTATATTCTTTATCGCATAATATTTGTATAAATATAAAAAAAATTCATACAAGAGGAGTTTGGTATTTTCACAAAATGATACTATTTGTTTTATGTTTTATTACGGTAAAAAATAAAGTATTGGTGCCAAATATATTTTTGTTGTGAAAAATAAATAAAAAATACAACAAAAGTCAAAAACATAAACCAAACAGGCCCAAGGGAAGTTTGTATGTATAATTTATTCAATTTATATATATACTTCTATATATAATTTGCTCGTCCGTGAAAAAGAAAGTATTTCATCTGTTTCAAATTATAAGTCTCTTTTAGGGAATTTAACCTTTTGAGATTATGATTTTTATTGGTGTGATAGTAAATGAAAAATTAATTTAAATAATGTGATATTTATAGTTTAGATATTTTATAATTTGAATGATTAAAGAGTAAATTGATCAAATAAAATAATATTAACTTTACTTATTTTAAAATATATTAAATAGTGAATTTAAATTCTTAAATTGGGAGAAAGAGAGTAACACCCTCTGTACATATTGTTGAGCTGTGATACATGATACAACTATCAATGCCTTGTATGTGTCATACAGAGCATTGATGTTCTTCAGCAGTACTATGGTTTACAGCAAGGTACGCAGGCTCAGTTGGGTGGGTAAACAATTAAGTTGGGTCGACAACTCTAGCTTTACATATTGGGTAATTTGCATTAACACCCCCTAGGTTTTAGTCAATTCCACTTTTATGTTAATTTTTGAAAGTTTTGCACTAACATCCCCTGAGGTTTGATTTCTCTTGCAATGACACCCCCTGAGCCAATAAAATAACCAGAATACTCTTAAGATAAATATATGAAATGTGAAATGACCTTTATACCCCAACCCCAAATATATACAATTTCGAAAAACATATATATAAATTCGAAAAAAGATATAAAATTCGAAAACAAATATTTAAAATTTGAAAAATATATATAAAATTAGAAAACAAATATAAATTTCGAAAAAAATATATAAATTTCAAAAAATAAATATAAAATTAAAAAAAAATATATAAAATTTAAGATATACATAATTCAAAAATATATATAAATTTTGAAAAATATTTTAATTCGAATATATATATATATAATTCAAAAAATTATATAATTTCGAAAAACATATATAAATTTCAAAAAATATATATAAAATTAAAAAATATATAAAAAATTTGAAATATATATATATATATTCAAAAACAAAATTCAAAAAAATATATAATTTCAAAAAAGATATATAAATTTCAAAAAATATATATATAATTCAAAAAAATATATAAAATTTGAAATATATATAAAATTCGAATATATATATATATAAATTTTGAAATATATATAAATTCGAAAATATATATATATTTCAAAAAATATATATTTTGAAAAACAAAATTCAAAAAATTATATAATTTTAGAAAAATATATATATATATTGTTAAAATGACATATCTTTTTTAATGAAGTGAATCAAACTACTTACCACCAACATCAATTAGTGGTCTTCTTTTATATATATTTTTTCAAAAAATATATATTTTTTACGAAATTTATATGATGTTTTTGAAATTTATATAATTTATCCGAATTTTATAAAAATAATTCAAAATTTATATATATTTGTTTCAAAATTTATATATATATTTGAATTATATATATATATTTCGAATTTTATATATTGGTTTTGAATATTTTTTATAATTTTATATATATTTCGAATTTATATATATAAAATGGGTAATCTCAAAAAATTCGTGGACAATTCATCTATGACAAACAAGAGTTGTTGGGTAAAAATTCAAAAAATATATATAAAATTAAAAATAATAATTCAAAAATAATATATAAAATTAAGTTATATATATAAATTTTGAATTGTTTTTATAAAATTCGGATATATTATATAAATTTCAAAAACATCATATAAATTTTGAACAAATATATATATTTTGGAAAAATATATATAAAAGAAGGCCACTAATTGATGTTGGTGGTAAGTAGTTTGATTCACTTTATTAGAAAAGATATGACATTTTACCAATATATATGTATTTTTTCTAAAATTATATAATTTTTTGAATTTTGTTTTTGAAAATATATATATTTTGAATTTTATATATTTTTTTGAAATATATATATATATTTTCGAATTTATATATTTTCAAATTATATATATATATTCGAATTATATATATATTTCAAATTTTTATATTGTTTTGAATTTTATATATATTGTTTGAATTTTATATATGTTTTTCGAAATTATATAATTTTTTGAATTAAAATATTTTTCAAAATTTATATGTATTTTCGAATTATATACATATTTCAAAATTTATATATATTTTTGAATTTTATATATATTTTTTGAAATTTATATATGTTTTTCAAAATATATATATATATTTTCTAATTTTATATATTTTTTTTCAAAATTTAAATATTTTTTTTCCGAATTTTATATATTTTTTTGAATTTATATATATGTTTTTCGAAATTGTATATATTTGGAGTTGGGGGATAAAAGTCATTTCACATTTCATATATTTCTCTCAAGGGTATTCTGGTCATTTTATTGGCTTAGGGGGTGTCATTGCAAGAGAAACCAAACCTCAGGGGGTGTTAGTGCAAATTACTATTATATATTTATTTCAGTTGTGACTATGGTAGGGACATTTTTAATTTTTTACTTTTCCGAAGATAAAGGACATCAGGTGAATAATAAATGTTATTTAATACTCGTTCAGTTCCAAAATAAATATTTACTTTTATAATTTTATTCATTTCAAAATAAATATCCAACAAACAATACGCCAAACCGCAATTAGAACACTAGAATCAAGAAGCGCTTAGATATGCAATATATGAAAAATTACGATAAACCGCGATTAGAACAAAACAATTACAAAGTGCTTATTTTCAGATTTACCAATTCATTTATTTCATTCATTGGTAGAAACAAAAATTCCTTATGTCCAAGTACTCATAAGGCCCTGTTTGGCCCATTGCATGAAAGTTAATTATGGAAGTCCAATACTATTTCACATGTAGCTCCACACAGACCCTTAAAACTCTTCAATTTAATTCATAGCAATTTTAAGACCTACCCACCAACACAATTTAATGAAGATAGCTAGCACAAGGAAGGTCGCTGCTCTTTTTTCTGGTCCAAGTACTCATTTGTGCAAACGCTTTAATGCTATAACATGTCCTTGTTCACATGGTGTTACATTAAATTCATACACCAACAATGCATAAAAATACATTATTGGTTTAATTATACTCCATCTATAAGGTTATTTCCCATGTTAGTGGTTTCACTCTCATCAGTTTATATTTTCTGCATTTATTGCCAAGAGTGGAAAACATATAGGGGGAAAAGGATTTATACATTATATACTCCATTTATGTTGTGTACTTTAACTTGGTTGTGTTTTTTTCAAGTTGAATACAACTTAATTATCTAAGCAAAATTTGGAAACAGAAGGGATGTTTTGATAAATTAACACTCCATTATCTTAACCAAGAAAGCACTAGCTTAGGTGGCATGAGTTATGTATGACCTTTACTAGCTGAGGCGATGCTTGAGGGATGATACACATGTTATTGATTTCACGGAGGCCGAGTTACGCCCCGATACAACTTATGATGTGGCACCTTTTTGTATTGTGGATCGTATGGTAAAAAAATTAAGGCGAACAGAGATACCTCTAGTGAAAGTGCAATGGAGTCATCAAGATGAGAGAGAAGCTACGTGGGAGCTAGAATCGGAAATAAAGGCAAAGCATCCCCAGCTATTTGATTGAGGTATGCAATTTCGAGGACGAAATTTTTTTTTTAAGGAGGGTAGGATGTAACAACCGTGTTTTTTTTATTATATATTTATATATATATCAACATTTTAAATTTGAGTAGATGACTAGATAAGTCATCAGACTTTTTTAATTTTAAATTTTTGGATAAGCTAGGTTATCTCAACAACTTAACAACTTTTATATTTTATAAATATCGACAATCGTTTTTGTTTAGAAGGCGTCTATACCTATTATTCGTGTTTGCAGAAGAGAGAAGAGTTGCAGAAGGTGTTGTCTGTGATTCATTGGTGTAGCAAGGAGGTGACTGACGTGTATTGGGTCATACGTATTACCAGGCAAGTTAACCTTGCATTATACGTCTATATATAAGTAGGATTTATGAGTTGTTACAAGAGCATGAAATATATATTTGTGAACTGTAATTGATTGTAGTACGTTGTTTGTATATGTGTAATCTATTTTTATATATTTGTGTTAATAATAAACCTAACATAATTGATTACACAAAATTTGATAGAATTTGTATAGCGATGATTAAATAGGAAATATACGATTCTCTCATTATTATAGTATATGTGATTTCATTTCGCTGTTGAATATAATAGGTTATTCTAGGATAGTTGTATTCACGTTGTTGAATACAATAGGACAGTGTAGGTTATTGACTAACGTGGTATCATTATTACAGTAGGTTATTCTTAGTATATCGCTTAACAATAATTATTTTATTGTTACAGTAGGTTATTGTTAGTACGCTGCTAATTAACAAGTATTTTATCACTATTAAATATCATAACAATAACCGTAGTGGTTGGATATCAGATTGTTGCAGTAGTGGATGTATAATGTTATACAGTAGGTTATCGCTGATGTAAGAATACGTAAATAATAGTTTGGGATGTTATTAGGTTATATCATCGTAAAACAGTTTAAGTATATGATTATATTTATATTTCTATTTCATTTATAATCTGTATATTTACATGATTAGTTTATAAATTGAATTAGGAAATACTTTATATTTAAAATAACGTATTTGTAAGCATGATTGTTGAATGCTAAATACAAGAATTTATATAGCATAGAAGGATTGAATGAAATAAATCTAAAACTATTTAGAATGTTATAAAGTATCTTGGTATACTATTTTTGAAAGATTTAAGTTAGTTGAAAAGTGTTCGTGAATACATTGGAATATTACGAACTTATTTATTAAATATCTTTTTGGTTATTTGTGTTCATTTTTATAATGTTCCATTATTGGTTAGTTAAACATGAAATGTGCGTATGAATATATTGTGGCAGTACGACTCTGTGAAATAAATTGTTAAGCATGGTCCGGGACCTGCTTTGAGGTGTGCACTACCTGTTATTGTGGCCATTGGGCTTAATGTGCCCTTATGTGGACGTGGTCCGGGACCATCTGGGTGTAGACGTCTACTCAACCACTTGTGTGTTAACGATAGTCAGGGACTATTCGTTGCACACCGTATCGTTGAAAGAGGGGAGCCTGGGGCTCAAGTGAGATAAGTTGACGATAATTGTTATTTATTAAATTATTTGAGTAGCCCATGAATTCTAATTGATATTATGTTTTGTAACGTGATTGAATCCTTTTTATATACGGATATATAAAGTCGGGTTAATTTGCTGAACAATGATTGTGTTTAGCATTATTTGCTGAGCTTGTGAGC
Organism: Cornus suecica; assembly: GCA_963922005.1. NCBI lineage: Eukaryota > Viridiplantae > Streptophyta > Magnoliopsida > Cornales > Cornaceae > Cornus > Cornus suecica. The sequence continues at coordinate 86,092,082 of OY998239.1, read as the reverse complement.
TCACCCCATTATTTTTCAGGTACACGTTGATTAGCTTATGGTGAGGGCACTTCGTCAGATTTTGCGATCATTATTTCCAAGTTATTTTATTTGAGAGCATTGTAATAAGCTCACTTGTGATTGACTTTTAGTGGGTTGTTTGATGTAATAATGTTACTACTTGGAAACAATTTTTAGTTGTTATTGTTGACACTTTGTTGAATACAGAAGTGTTGAGGATTGGATTATGCTATATTTATCATGCCCACGAATTTTTATTAATGGAACATTTTTATTTTTGTTGTGGATTTTGGGGTGTGACAGTTTGGTATCAGAGCCTAGGTTAAGAGTTACCTGGCTGTAAATTGTTTTAACAAAGATTAAAAATGTATTGTTTTCCAGGATGTCTGGAAATAGTAGAGGCAGAGGACGCCGTGGTAGGAGAGGGGGACTTACCAGTGTTGGTCATGGTGGCGGCACTGCTCCATTAGAGGAGGTAGTGCAAGTTCCAAATCCCAACACCAGAGAGACTTCCTTAACTACACTCATTAGGGATATGCGTCGGCTGGGTGCAGTGGACTTTGTTAAAGCTTCTGACCCACTTGAAGCATAGAAATGGGTTGAGGATATGGAGAAGTGCTTTGAAGTAATGGAGTGCACGGAGGTACAGAAAAGGGTGATAGGAGTTTTCTTCTTGTCTGGCGAGGCTCGTCAGTGGTGGCAGTCTATCACCAGGACTGTTGTTGACGTTGAAGCTATGACATGGAATGAGTTTAAGACTCGTTTCTATGAGAAACACTTTCTACGGGTCGCGCGAGAGAAGAAAGCCATGGAGTTCATGCAGTTGGAGCAGGACAACACAATGACAGTCAGTGAGTATGAGCAAAAGTTCACGGAGCTTTCTCGGTTTGCTCCACACATGGTTGCAGACGAGAATAACAAAATTAGGAAGTTTGAGGAAGGGTTGGCATCGCACATCAAGAGATTGGTGAAACCTCAGATTTGTACTACTTACTCAAAAGTGGTTGAGTGTGCTTTGGCTGTCGAGGCTACCAATAATAGCATTTATCAGCGACAAAGGGAGTAGAAGGCTGAACATAAAGGTAAGGGTAATGGTAGCACTCAGCAGAATCAGAACGGACAACGTTATCGTGCTCAGAAGGATAGACATGGCCAGCAGGGCCAAAGGGGCGCACATGATTGGAGAGCCGGGAAATGACAGAAGCAAGATGGAGTTGAGCAGAGCACGGCCTTGGTGGGATCCGTAGCTTATAATCCGCAGCCACGCCAGTTCTATAGGCAGTGTTTCAACTGTAATGAGAAGGGACACATGGCTCGTTATTGCCCAAAGCCGCGGAAGGATGACCAACAGAGAGGGCATATATCACAACAGCAGGGTGGAGTGAAAGGTTATGCTCTTGTACCAAATGGGAGACCGGATCGTGCACTACCAGCAGTGGAAGGTACACTCACTATTTATGGCAATGTGGCTCGAGTACTTTTCGATTCAGGTTCTTCATATTCTTTTATTGCATTGTCATTTGTGGATTCACTTGGACTGCACCCCGAGTTTTTGAGTGATGTGTTATCTATTGCGACTCCACTTGGAAGCACAACTTCACTTGATAGAGTATGTCGTGATTGTCCAGTTCGGATTAATGAGTTAGAGTTTCCTGTTGATTTGATTGTTTTACGGATGCATGACTTTGATGCTATATTGGGTATGGATTGGTTAGCAAGATACCATGCTCAGTTGGACTGTCATGAGAGGATAATAGTCTTTTCCATTCCGGGACAATTACCATCTCGTTACAGGTGTTCTGAGTTCGAGGGCACTATGACTATGGGATTTCTTGCTCATGTTGAAGTGGTGGAACAACAGGTGGTGATAGAGCAATTGCCTGTTGTGTCAGAGTATGCAGATGTATTTCAGGATATTCCAAGTTTGCCTCCTAGGAGGGTAGTGGATTTTCGCATCGACCTTGTACCGGGTACTTTACCGATCTCTCGGACACCGCACAGGATGGCACCAATGGAGCTAAAGGAATTGGATAAGCAAATTCAGGAGTTGCAGGATCGTGGATTTATTCGGTCTAGTACATCACCTTGGGGAGCACCTGTTATTTTTGTCAAAAAGAATGATGGGTCACTCCGATTGTGTGTGGACTATCGTGAGCTGAATAAGGTGACGATAAGGAATAAATACCCTCTACCACGTATTGATGATTTGTTTGATCAACTTAAAGGAGCACAGTTGTTTTCGAAGATTGACTTGCGAACGGGTTACCATCAGTTGAGGATTAGGGATGAAGATATCCCTAAGACTGCTTTTAGCACTCGATATGGTCTTTTTGAGTTCTTGGTCATGCCTTTTGGGTTAACCAATGCTCCAGCAGCTTTCATGGGTTTGATGAATCGAGTGTTCAGACCTTACTTGGATCAGTTTGTTGTGGTATTTGTTGATGACATACTGATATATTCCAAGACGAAGGAAGAGCACGAGCGACACTTAAATATTACACTTAAGACTTTACGCGAGCATCAGCTCTATGCTAAGTTTGAGAAGTGTGACTTTTGGCAAGAGCAGATTAAATATTTAGGGCATGTGATCTCTAGGCACGGGGTGTCAGTGGATTCTGCCAAGGTGGAGGCTGTAAGGAGTTGGGGACGACCTACTACTGTCACAGAGGTTCGTAGCTTCTTGGGACTAGCCGGATATTACAGACGTTTTATTAAGGGTTTCTCGAAGATTACTGCACCTTTGACTCGTTTGACCCGGAAGAACACAAAATTTATTTGGGATTATAGATGTGAGGAGGCGTTTGAGGAGTTGAAGAGTAGGTTGACTTCAGCACCAATTCTTACCATTCCTGTTAATGGTGAGGGATTTGTTATCTATACTGATGCTTCACATCAGGGTCTTGGGTGTGTGCTAATGCAGGATGGTAAAGTTGTAGCTTATGCATCCAGACATCTGAAGCAACATGAGCAAAATTATCCCACTCATGACTTGGAGTTAGCAGCGGTGATCCTTGCATTAAAGGTTTGGAGGCATTACTTGTATGGTGAGAAATTTGAGTAGTTCTCGGATCACAAAAGCCTCAAGTACTTATACTCACAGAAGGATTTAAATATGAGACAACGCAGGTGGATGGAGAAGATGAAGGATTTTGATATGACCCTTCAGTACCATCCGGGGAAGGCAAATGTAGTAGCAGATGCCTTGAGCCGAAAACCGAGAGGAGTGGTTGCCTTTATGATGATTCAGGAATGGATAATGTTGGAGGCACTAGCAGGGTTCTCCATTACACAGACTCCTCAGAGTGCGGGGTTTATCCTTTGTAGCTTGATAGTTCAGCCGACATTGATTAGTCGTATTATCCAGGCTCAGGCTCAGGATGATAGGTTGCAGACCAGGGTATCCATGTTTGTTGAGGCCGAGGCCAATATTGAGTGGAGACGTGGAGCAGATGGAGGTGTCAGATTTCGAGGTAGGCTATGTGTTCCAGACTTAGCCGATCTCAAGAGAGATGTTTTGGAGGAAGCACATCATAGTAGATACACAGTGCATCCAGGAGGCACTAAGATGTATCATGATCTTAAGAGACAATTTTGGTGGGAAGGTATGAAGCGTGATGTGGCAGAGTTTGTAGCCAAATGTATTACTTGTCAGCGAGTGAAGGCTGAGCACCGGAAACCACCTGGATTACTACAATCTTTGCCGATACCTGCGTGGAAGTGGGAACATGTGACTATGGATTTCATTGTTGGGTTACCAAAATCAAAGAAGAGCCATAATGCGATATGGGTAATAGTGGACCGTCTGACCAAAACGGCACATTTTATTCCCATTCGAGTTACAGACAAAGTAGAGAGGTTATGTGAGCTCTACATTGCAGAGATTGTCAGATTGCATGGAGTGCCGGTGTCTATTATGTCTGATCGTGATCCTCGTTTTGCTTCTCAGTTTTGGAAGGCTTTTCAGAAAGCCTTTGGTACTTCAGTGAGTTTGAGCACCGCTTTTCATCCTCAGACTGATGGACAATCTGAGAGGGTCATACAGGTAGTGGAGGATATGTTTCGTGCTTGTGTGTTAGACTTTTGTGGCAGTTGGGAGGATCACATTCCACTAATCGAGTTTGCATATAATAATAGTTATCAGGCAAGTATTGGCATGGCACCATATGAGGCTCTTTACGGTAGACCTTATCGATCACCAGTTTGTTGGGCTGAGGTTGGAGATAGCAGTTTGTTGGGGCCAGACATGGTGCGGGAAACTACAGAAAATGTGACTCTTATTCGGGATCGACTTCGTACAGCTCAGAGTCGACAGAAAAGTTATGCGGATAGGCAACGTCGAGCATTAGAGTTTGGTGTGGGGGACTTGGTGTTTTTGAAAGTCTCACAAATGAAGGGAGTTGTCAGATTTGGTGGAAAGAAAGGAAAGTTGGCACCACGATTTATTGGACCATTTGAGATCATAGAGAGGATTGGGGAGGTAGCTTATAGATTGGCGTTACCACCTAGTTTGTCTGCGGTGCATGATGTTTTTCATGTATCTATGTTGAGGCGATGCTTGAGGGATGATACACATGTTATTGATTTCACGGAGGCCGAGTTACGCCCCGATACAACTTATGATGTGGCACCTTTTTGTATTATGGATCGTATGGTAAAAAAATTAAGGCGAACGGAGATACCTCTAGTGAAAGTGCAATGGAGTCATCAAGATGAGAGAGAAGCTACGTGGGAGCTAGAATCGGAAATAAAGGCAAAGCATCCCCAGCTATTTGATTGAGGTATGCAATTTCGAGGACGAAATTTTTTTTAAGGAGGGTAGGATGTAACAACCGTGTTTTTTTTATTATATATTTATATATATATCAACATTTTAAATTTGAGTAGATGACTAGATAAGTCATCAGAATTTTTTAATTTTAAATTATTGGATAAGCTAGGTTATCTCAACAACTTAACAACTTTTATATTTTATAAATATCGACAATCGTTTTTGTTGAGAAGGCGTCTATACCTATTATTCGTGTTTGCAGAAGAGAGAAGAGTTGCAGAAGGTGTTGTCTGTGATTCATTGGTGTAGCAAGGAGGTGACTGACGTGTATTGGGTCATACGTATTACCAGGCAAGTTAACCTTGCATTATACGTCTATATATAAGTAGGATTTATGAGTTGTTACAAGAGCATGAAATATATATTTGTGAACTGTAATTGATTGTAGTACGTTGTTTGTATATGTGTAATCTATTTTTATATATTTGTGTTAATAATAAACCTAACATAATTGATTACACAAAATTTGATAGAATTTGTATAGCGATGATTAAATAGGAAATATACGATTCTCTCATTATTATAGTATATGTGATTTCATTTCGCTGTTGAATATAATAGGTTATTCTAGGATAGTTGTATTCACGTTGTTGAATACAATAGGACAGTGTAGGTTATTGACTAACGTGGTATCATTATTACAGTAGGTTATTCTTAGTATATCGCTTAACAATAATTATTTTATTGTTACAGTAGGTTATTGTTAGTACGCTGCCAATTAACAAGTATTTTATCACTATTAAATATCATAACAATAACCGTAGTGGTTGGATATCATATTGTTGCAGTAGTGGATGTATAATGTTATACAGTAGGTTATCGCTGATGTAAGTGTAATTGGTTAACCTATATCATTATCGTATACTTAGTCGTAAAACAGTAGGTTATCGCTGATGTAAGAATACGTAAATAATACTTTGGGGTGTTATTAGGTTATATCATCGTAAAACAGTAGGTTATCGCTGATGTAAGAATACGTAAATAATAGTTTGGGATGTTATTAGGTTATATCATCGTAAAACAGTTTAAGTATAGGATTATATTTATATTTCTATTTCATTTATAATCTGTATATTTACATGATTAGTTTATAAATTGAATTAGGAAATACTTTATATTTAAAATAACGTATTTGTAAGCATGGTTGTTGAATGCTAAATACAAGAATTTATATAGCATAGAAGGATTGAATGAAATAAATCTAAAACTATTTAGAATGTTATAAAGTATCTTGGTATACTATTTTTGAAAGATTTAAGTTAGTTGAAAAGTGTTCGTGAATACATTGGAATATTACGAACTTATTTATTAAATATCTTTTTGGTTATTTGTGTTCATTTTTATAATGTTCCATTATTGGTTAGTTAAACATGAAATGTGCGTATGAATATATTGTGGCAGTACGACTCTGTGAAATAAATTGTTAAGCATGGTCCGGGACCTGCTTTGAGGTGTGCACTACCTGTTATTGTGGCCATTGGGCTTAATGTGCCCTTATGTGGACGTGGTCCGGGACCATCTGGGTGTAGACGTCTACTCAACCACTTGTGTGTTAACGATAGTCAGGGACTATTCGTTGCACACCGTATCGTTGAAAGAGGGGAGCCTGGGGCTCAAGTGAGATAAGTTGACGATAATTGTTATTTATTAAATTATTTGAGTAGCCCATGAATTCTAATTGATATTATGTTTTGTAACGTGATTGAATCCTTTTTATATACGGATATATAAAGTCGGGTTAATTTGCTGAACAATGATTGTGTTTAGCATTATTTGCTGAGCTTGTGAGCTCACCCCATTATTTTTCAGGTACACGTTGATTAGCTTATGGTGAGGGCACTTCGTCAGATTTTGCGATCATTATTTCCAAGTTATTTTATTTGAGAGCATTGTAATAAGCTCACTTGTGATTGACTTTTAGTGGGTTGTTTGATGTAATAATGTTACTACTTGGAAACAATTTTTAGTTGTTATTGTTGACAGTTTGTTGAATACAGAAGTGTTGAGGATTGGGTTATGCTATATTTATCATGCCCACGAATTTTTATTAATGGAACGTTTTTCTTTTTGTTGTGGATTTTGGGGTGTGACAACTCAAATATCGGATGTTTTATATATAGAGAAGACGGAAGAGAATATATATGATCTTGTTTGACATAGTTTTTGTTTCTAGATTTATGCATAAAAAAAATAGAAGTAAAAATTGTTTTGAAAAGTTAGTACCCTAACTTATTTAAAATGTTCTTCCAAAACCTAATAAGCTCTTCAAATTTTTTTGTTAAAACACTTTTCAAAATAATTTTTCCCACCAAAAAATCAAAAATAATTTTTGAAAAGTAAATCCAAAGAGACTCTCTCGCAATTATCTGGCTTTCATGGAATGGAAGTAATTCAAAATTTTGTTGTCTTGATACTTTTCTAAAGAACATATTTTGATAGAAATAAATAATCAAATGATGGTGTTTTTCCTATTTCTAATGTCTAATGTTGTGGAGCTTAAGTAGATTCTCTTTGATCCAAATTCCAAAAAATCATAAAAACACTAATTGGGTGTTTGGAAACGTAATAGAGAGAGAGAGAGAGAGAGCGCAACACAAACTATTTTCACTTTCTACCAATTACATATAGTAACAATCAATATATGCAGACAGGGTGAGATATATATAGCCAAAGAGAGAGCATATGTAGCAATTAGCATATCTTTACTAAAATCTAATTTTTACATCATATTAGTCCAAAAAGGTTTCCAAAATTAAAGAAATAAAAAAACATGTATTATTACAACCAAACCATAGGAGGCCCGAGTCCAAAAACAGAGAACCAATTGAGAATAGCATCCATGATCGGCCTTATCCGTTCATAACATTTTTAAAAGGTGTCAATATAATTACGCAGATATTATCTCGATGTCCGTGACTGCAACTATAACCCAACGTGGCACTATGGACTAACATGTGATCATCCATAAGACCTAAGAATTGCTCCACAAAAAGTACACATAATAGCTCTCCACGACTTCCAATAAAACGGCACGTAGCAGAATCGGGTCGCCGTCTTCATCTCCGCCACCGATGCTCCACCGCCGCACCGCGAGCATATTCCCGCCGCCGGTTTGCTCCTCCTCACTTTCCTCGTCTGATCAACCAGAAAACAGAAACAAACCATTACACTTGTATGTATGTATGTTTGTGTGTGTGTGTGTGTGTGTATATATATAAGAGAAGACTTGTTAACTTTTTTAAGTTGAGAATGTTGAGGTTAGGAGCTTATATATAGGAGGGAGAGTAGTTTAAAGGTCGAGCAAGTCTATTGGGATTTGACCGTTGGATTGGGAGAGAGGTTTGATGGTTAATAGGGGTATGGTTGTTAATTCAAACGTACAGTTGGGGGTTAAAGATATATTGCAACTTGTTGGTGATGAGATATGGGCCGTATACGTGGAGTGAGTGGTGTATTTTGACTTTTGTACTTGTAAAATTATTAGTTGGGAGTTGATGATCTGGGTGATGACTCAGGTTCAGAACATTAAATCGTTGATGTGTTGTAAAGGGTGAAACATTGAGCCCCATACCCATGACCCACCTTACTGCACACTATTTATAAATGCCCATACCCCTTCATATATATGTGCTCTTAGAAATTAAAGTGTTCCTATAATATATATATAATACATGTTACTACATTTATTCAATAGGCATGGTTCATCCCAATGGTATTTGTTCCGATCGGGATCGCTATAACAAACTCGCATGATAATATTGATCTTCAAAAGAGTATCATATAAGTATTGATATTGCATAATCATACATATATATCAACGCTTCCAAATATGTTATGAATAAGGTAATGAATAATACAACAAACCATGCATGCTAATAGATTATCTCTGTTTGTGTCAACTTCAATACAGTTGAAGTGAACTCTCCACATTCTTGTGTGTATGTCTTTAGTTGACTTATTTAAAATAATGAACGCTTTTGTTTAATTAGAGCACAATTATCATAATGGACCGACCAACATACGCTTTTGTTTAATTAGAGCACAATTATCATAATGGACCGACCAACATACAGCTGGGGGTTCAAAACTCACAACTGTTCGGAGGTGATAGACATGTGAGCCATATACACTTGCACAAGTATTAGGATGAAATTTGTGCTTTTGTTGAACTCGAATTAGGTTAGAGAGTATGACACTGAAACCTAGGAATGGAGGTAGCTAGAGAGCTTTAATGGGGATCATTTTAGGTTTTATTTTCTCCATTTCAATTTAAGTCCACATTTACTATTAATTTATTCTAAAATAAATAAAATCAATGTCACTTTATTTGATCAATTTATCAATTTACTCTTCAATCATTCGAGTTATAAAATATCTAAACTACAAACATCACATCACTTGATAGAACCAAGGATAAAATTGGTTTTTCATTCACTATCACACCAATAAAAATCATCACCTTAAAAAGTTGGATTCCCTAAAATGAACTTATAATTTGGGACAGAGGGAGTAGTATTTTTAGAATAAGGTTATTTTGATAGATATTTGGGAATTAATTAATAGAAAACAACACTCCAAATTTTGATACCATTAGTTTTTTATATATCTAATATATATAGGGAAAACATATCTAATATACAGTGCAATAATGATAATTTTGATATTGATATCATCTGACTACCCACAGGCCACAAACCAGTTCCTTAATTGCAGAGAGCATGATATTTGATAAGCATGCCTAGTTCAATATGTTTGAAGAATGACCTTTTAATACAAGTCAACTGATAGTTACATTCCATACCTACATGCATGCAAACCATCATTCTCATGCATGCATGTGATGCATGCAATGACGTAAATTTGAAGATGACATGCATGAGTGTTCAAGTTGCTCACTATCTCCTCTGCCAACACATGATGGTTGTTGTTTTGAGTTTCTCTCTCCCAGCTCTATATATATGAGCTAACACATGTTGAGACAGATTGTAGTGGTAAGATATACAGAGATACATGTGAGTGATACACGAGAGTTTGAGAAAAGAAACCTTGTGAGTTTTTGTGAGTGAGAGTGTGTGTTAGGTTGAGTAGAGTAGATACCCGAAGTTGTATCCTCCTCCCGAACCGTTGTTTTCAAACCAAACTATATTGAAAAACTCTCAAAGTGGACGTACCCGATTCTTTGGGGAACCACTATAAAATATCTTGTCTCAATTGTGTGTGTATTTGTGTTTAGAATTGGTTATCCGCACAACAAAAGTGGTATCAAAGCCATTATTTCAAAAAACAGAGTCGACTTTAATCCTCTATTTCGAAGCTCAATTCTTCGCAAATCATCACACCACCCATATATTCGGCTGACCCATCTCCGGAGGAACACATCCTCGTTGAGAACAGCCCAAAACTCCGTCGGACGCGCCGCATGAAGGTCCGCGCGTCGCAGCTCTCGGCGTCACGCGCCTCACGCGTCGGTTACCTCCAGCGCGCGTGAGGCCCACGCGCGCCACGGCAGCGATGACGTCACCCGGCCTGACACGTCACTGCTGACGTCAGCAGTGCCACGTGTCATCCTGAGAACGTGTCACGTGTCTGCCACGTGTCACTCACTGACTTGTACCACGTGTCACTGCCACATGTCACCAATTGACGCGTGCTACATCATCCGCCACGTGTCACCACTGTCACGCTGCTACGTGTCCTGCCACATCATCACATACTTTGCAAAATTACAGTTTTGCCCCTCGCCGTTGTTTTGACTATTCCGGACTCATCTTAACTCGGATTTGAGCGTAGTCAGAGGCGATCTTAAGATTTTCGACCGTTCCAGACGCAACGGTACACTCCTTTTTGCGTGATTCTACTCCAAACATATCAAGCAAGCCAAGGAGAGCTTAATTTTGATTCGATTCGATGGAAGATTCAGGATCCGGAGCCATGATTAAATTATCGGCGTCGAACTAATCCATATGGAAACCCCGTATGGAGGATCTCCTTAATTGTAAGGATTTGGCGGACCCGTTAGAAAATGAAGGCGAAAAGCCAACTTAATTGCAGTTAAAGATTGGACCAAGATGCACAGAAAGATGATTGGCCAAATCAGACAGTGGATTGACCACAGTGTATTCCACCATGTTGCTCAAGAGACCAACGCCTACGAGCTCTGGAAGAAGCTCGAAGATATGTATCAGGCCAAGACCGCTCGAAACAAAGCGTTTCTCATGATGCGACTAGTCAATTTGAAGTTGAAGAGCGGATCTTCTGTAGCCGAGCACACGAGCGAGTTTCAGAACCTGGTGAACCAATTTGCAACTGTAGAGTTAAATCTTGGCGATGAAACTCAGGCACTACTTTTGCTCAGTTCCTTACCTCCCAATTGGGAGACACTAGTGGTTTCCCTCGGTAACTCAGCACCGAGTAGAAAACTCACTATGGCGACAGTCAAGGATGCCATATTCAGTGAGGAAGCCCGAAGAAAGGAAACCGACATGAATCAAACACATGTGTTTGTCACCGAAGGTCAAGGATGATCTTACGGAACTGGTAGAGGCAAAAACAGAGGCAGAAGTAGAGGAAGGTCCCAAAACCGTGGTCGACCCAACAATGACAAAAATCCACAAAAGGGTAACTATGTTTGTTATCATTGTGGTATTGCGGGACATTTGAAAAAGAATTGCCACAAACTCTAAAGGGAGCAAGGTCAGAGCAGCCACCAGCCACAGAAATAAGATGGCAACACAGTGGTTGTTGTTGCAGGAGATATCACTATATGCTCAGTTGATGAAGAGGTATGTCTTCACGCTGGAAGCAATGAAGCCGAGTGGGTGATTGACACAACAACATCTTATCACGGCACTCCCCACAGTGATTTCTTCACCACGTACAAAGCATGAGACTTTGGTACAGTGAGAATGGGAAATACAAGTTTCTCGAAGATCGTGGGTATCGGCGATATCCAGATCATGACCTGTATTGGCTGCAGTATGGTCTTAAAAGATGTGAGACATGTGCCAGATCTGCGTCTCAATCTTATTTCCCATACAACTTTAGACCGGGAAGGCTACGGCAACTACTTCAGCAATGGCATCTGGAAGCTGACAAAATGAGCCATGATTGTTGCCCGAGGAAAGATACACGACACATTATACACTACCCATGTGAAGGTGATTTTTGACAGTCTCACTGTAGTTAAAGATGCGACTTCACCAAATTTGTGGCACAAAAGACTAGGACACATGGGAGAGAAAGGGTTGCTTACATTAACACAGAAGAAGCTAATCACAGTATCAAAAGGTATTCAATTAAACCCTTGTGATCACATTTTATTTGGAAAACAACATAGAGTCTCTTTCAACTCAACTAACAAAAGAATATCAGAGTTGAGTTTGATTCACACTGATGTTTGTGGTCCTTTAGAATTGGATTCTTTAGGCGGTAACAAATATTTTTTCACATTCATTGATGATGTTTCACGAAAGGTGTTAGTACATTTTCTGAAAACAAATGACCAGGTACTCTATTACTTCAAAGCATTCCACGCCATGGTTGAGCGGGAAACTGGAAAGAAACTGAAGTGCCTCCGATCAGATAATGGAGGCGAGTACACTTCCAATGAGTTCCGAGCATACTGCGTTCAACGCAGTATCCGACATGAGAAGACGGTCCCACGTACCCCACAACATAATGGTGTAGCCAAAAGAATGAACCGGACCATTATGGATAGAGCCAGAAGTATGATCAGTATAGCTAAGTTGTCAAAGCCATTCTTGGGTTAAGCAGTCAGAGCTTCCGTTTACCTGATCAACAGATCACCATCAGTACCGCTCCAGTTCGAAGTACCGGAAAAGGTATGGACTGGAAGAGATCCCTCATATTCTCACCTAAGAGTATTTGGGTGTAAGACATTTGCACATGTATCCAAGGAGCAAAGACAGAAGCTCAATCTGAAATCAACTCCATGTATCTTTATCGGATATGGAGACGAAGAATTCAGATACAGACTATGGGATCCAAAATCGAAGAAAGTCATCAGAAACAGGGATGTTGTGTTCCAAGAGAACCAGACATACGAAGACACTAAAAAGATCACTGAGTCCAGTGATAACAATTCCAGTGTTACATATATCATCCCAGATCCTGCACCAGTACAGTTGATCCCCGACAATAAAGAAATGCAGGATGAAATTCCAGAAGCAGAGGAGGAACCTGAGGGTGTTGAGCAGGGGGGCCATTAACCCCTCCACCATAAGCTACAAAATTAGAAGTAGCTCCTCCAGAGCCTTAGACAAGGAGATCTGAAAGAGGCCGACCTCTGATTCCGTCGACAATATATCCGGAGTCAGACTATATATTGCTTACTGATGAAGGGGAGCCAGAATGCTTTCAGGAAGTAACTACCCATACAGACAAAGGTAAATGGATGGAAGTTATGCAAGAAAAGATGAGTTCCTTGCAGAAGAACCAAACTTATGATTTTGTGAGACTTTCCAAAGGCAAGAAAGCATTGAAAAACATATGGGTGTTCAAGCAAAAGAAAGACTCAAATGGAAAGCCGATAAAACACAAAGCCCGATTGGTTGTTAAATGATTCCAACAGAAGAAAGGCATCGACTTTGACGAGATATTTTCACCAGTTGTGAAAATGACCTCAATTCAAGTGATACTCGGATTGACAGCTAGTCTAAACCTTGAACTTGAACAGATAGACGTCAAGACAACATTCCTCCATGGAGATCTACATGAGGAAATTTATATGGACCAGGCAGAAGGTTTTCATGTTACAGGGAAAGAACATATGGTCTGCAAACTGAAGAAGAGTCTCTACGGCCTCAAGCAAGCACCGAGGCAATGGTACATCAAGTTCGACTTATTCATGGTAGGTCATGGGTACAAGAGAACTTCTGCAGATCAATGCGTCTACATTAAGAAATTCCCGGCTGGTAATTTTGTTATTCTATTGATGTATGTTGACAACATGTTGATCGTTGGACAGGATGCTAATATGACTAGCAAGCTGAAGCAAGAACTGTCCAAGTCCTTTGATATGAAGGACCTAGGCCCATCTCAGCAAATTTTGGGCATGAAGATTGTTCATGACATGAAAGCCAAGAAATTGTGGTTGCCACAAGAGAAGTACGTTGAATGGGTGATTGCAAAGTTCAACATGGGAAATGCCAAGCCAGTCAGTACTCCGCTGGCTAATCACTTCAACCTGAGCAAGAGATTGTGTCCCTCTTCTACGAAAGAAAAGGAAGAGATGGAATCAATACCTTACTTTTCAGTTGTTGGAAGCTTGATGTATGCAATGGTCTGCACCAGACCGGATATAACTCACGTTGTAGGCGTTGTAAGCAGATTTCTCTCAAATCCAGGCAAAGACCATTGGGAAACAGTCAAGTGGATTCTGAGATACCTGAAGAGTACATCGAAACTATGCTTGTGCTATGGGGGAGCAGAACCAATCTTGGAAGGCTATATAGATTCAGATATGGCCGACGACATTGACAGCAGGAAATCTACTTTGGGATTTCTATTTACTTTTGCAGGGGGAGCTGTGTCATGGCAGTCCAAATTGCAGAAGTGTGTTGCCTTATCTACAACAGAAGCATAATACATTGTTGCAACGGAAGCTAGCAAGGAAATGTTGTGGGTGAAGCGATTTCTCCAAGAACTGGGTATTATTCAGAAGGAATACAAAGTACATTGTGATAGTTAGAGTGCTCTAGACTTGAGCAAGAATTCAATTTACCATTCCCGTACAAAGCATATCGACATTCGCTATCACTGGATACGCGAAGTGATGGAACAACAATTACTGAAGATTGTTAAGATCCACACAGACAAAAACCATGTTGATATGTTGACTAAAGTGGTTACTAGAGATAAGGTGGAGTTATGCAGAGACGTAGCTCGGATGGACATCAACTGAAGCGCAGCGGGAAACGTTCTCCTCCGATTGGTATGAAAGGGGGAGAATTGACAGTTACATTCCATACCTACATGCATGCAAACCATCACTCTCATGCATGCATGTGATGCATGCAATGACGTAAATTTGAAGATGACATGCATGAGTGTTCAAGTTGCTCACTATCTCCTCTGCCAACACATAATGGTTGTTTTTTTGAGTTTCTCTCTCCCAGCTCTATATATATGAGCTAACACATGTTGAGACAGATTGTAGTGGTAAGATATACAGAGATATATGTGAGTGATACATGAGAGTTTGAGAAAATAAAACTTGTGAGTTTCTGTGAGTGAGAGTGTGTGTTAGGTTGAGTAGAGTAGATACCCGAAGTTGTATCCTCCTCCCGAACCGTTGTTTTCAAACCAAACTATATTGAAAAACTCTTAAAGTGGACGTACCCGATTCTTTTGGGAACCACTATAAATATCTTGTCTCAATTGTGTGTGTATTTGTGTTTAGAATTGGTTATCCGCACAACATCAACTATATCTCATATAAAATATGCAAACATACTCTAACTATCGAGGGAAATGATTTCTTGTTTAGTGGTGACTAAAAAAATTCATCCATGATTGTTAGATGTAATTATTAAGCTTTAAATAATAATCATTTAATTTACGTTAATTATATTCAACGAGCAATGTATTCCGGTGTGGATGAATTTCTTACTCATTATTAAATAAGAGATCAACATTATATATATAAATATAAATATATATTTTTCCATAATGGGTCCTCTCCTAACAAGGACCAATTATTCATTATAAGGGTGACATGGTATCATAATCCAATCAAATCCATTCTTTTTGTACACGTGTCATATAATTTAGAATTATTTATAATGACACCCCCTGAGATTTACTTAAATTACAACTAGATACAACGTTTGCATTTTGCAAACTATTAATTCCCTAGGGTTTCAAAAGTTGACAAAGAATCCCCTAGTTATTTTTAAGCCCATGAATTGATATTTTTGCTTTTGATAAATTACTCAATTAATTGATAACATATTTTTTATCTTTGAGATGATTGTAATGCCCTTTTACTTACATTTGATAGTGATTAATTATTTTCAAAATGCAAACATTACATCTAACTGTAATTTAAACAAATCTCAGGAGGTGTCACTGTAAATAATCCTATAAGTTACCATACACCCAACCGTTAATCCAATCAAATCCAATGCTTAAGCGCTAATCTCTAAGGGCCCGTTTGGGAAACATTGTTTTTGTTTTTGTTTTGGGAACCAAAAAGTAAGAACAATTCTTGTTATTGTTCTTATTTTCTCACCTAAAAGAACAAGAACAAAAAACATGTTTGAGCCCAAAAAATATATTTGTTTTCTCTCTCTCTCTTACACACACACACACATCGCTGGCTCTCTTTCTCCAAAAGATTAGGTTTGAAGGTCAAATTAGGGGTGGAGGTCGAAGGGTTAGGGTTCCGGTTTCGAATTGGGGGTTAGGGTTAGAGTTTCGAATTGGGGGTGGATGTTGGTTGTAGTGGTTGTAGGTGGTGGCGGCTAATGGTGGTGGTGTGGTGGTTGCAGGTGGTGGTGATTTTCTCAATTTCTGTTTTAGGGTTCTAGAGTTCAATTTGGTTTTTTTTTTTTAAACATTCAACCTTTATTGGTTCAATTTGGTGGCGTGGTGTGGCGGTTGGTTGTGGTTTGATGATGGTGGTTTGAGGAATGTGAGAGATGAGAGTTTTTTTATTTTGGAATTTTTTTTTCTTCTGGAGAACATATAGTGGAGAGAATAAGAAAACATAATTTTCTTGTTCTTCTTGTTTTCTGCACTATTTATGAAAATTGTTTTCAAAATAAGAACAAAGTGAAAAGTAAAAAACCCCCAAACATGTTTTGTTCTCATGAACAGTGCCAAAAAATAAAAATAGACTTTCCCAAACGGGGCCTAAGCATTTAGCATCTCTAAGCATATATTTAAAGGATGGAAAAATACCTCACAATATTTTGATGCAATTAAGTGAGATATAAAAACAAAAACTTAGTGGTTAGTTGCAAAAAAAAAAAATGATTTAACCCATTTTCGTGCCCTTTGGATGAATCCTTGGAGGTTAAGAAAAATTCATGGGAGTCTTGGAGAGGATTCAAAGATAGCGATGTTATGAGACTCGACAATTGAGTAGTTGCAGAGAACCTCAAACTTGTGATATTACATAACTTTTGGGTGTCGCCAATGTTATGACCAGACACATACAACCAATGGGGGCACTCATAAGATTATAGTTGGGAAAATATCACTAACCTCCTCTGAGATTTAGTGATATTACACACGCTATTTTTACTGTTTTCAAATTGAGCAAATATCTCACTCCAGGAGTCAAGTTGACCCCCTAAAATTCGAAAAAATATTTAAAATTTAAAAAAATATACATATAATTTGAAAAAATATATATTTAATTCGAAAAAATATATAAAATTTTGAAAATATATATAAATTTTGAAAAATATATAAAAATTGAAAAAAAAATATAAAATTTGAAAAACATATATAAATTTCGAAATATATATATAAAATTTGAAATAAATATATGAAATTAGAAAATATATATTAGAAAAAGAAGTGTTTAGGATTTGATAGACTTTTCACCCTCTGCATAACAATCATTGAAATTTGAATAAAGTATAAATTAACACATTCCTGAAATGTAACCTCTACAAATATATGCATGTTTGAACTTGCAAAATCAATATTATTTTTTATCTTCAAAGTGAGTAAGTACATTTTCGAATTAAGATTATGAAAAAAAGAAGAAACTCATTTCGAATTTATATATTTTTTAATTTTATATATTTTTTCGAATTTATATATATTTTGAAATTTTATATATATTTTTTGAAATTTATATATTTATTTCGAATTAGATATATATATTTCAAAATTTATATATATATTTCTAAATTTATATATTTTTTATAATTTTATATATTTTTTCCGAATTATATATATATATTTCGAATTAGATATATATTTCAAAATTTATATATGTTTTTCGAAATTTATACATTTTTTCGGAATTTTATATATTTTTTCTAATTATATATATATATATTTCAAATTTTATATATTTTTTTAAATTTTAAATATTTTTTAGAATTTTAGGGGGTGAAACTGTAATTTACCCATTAAGATGGGGGCAATGTGAAAATTTAATAGTTTAGGAGGATTTATTGAGGGTCATTTCATAATTTTACTTCCTACTCGCTTAGATTCATCCAAGGAAGGTAACTGATATTTTGGAAAACAATATGAATATTGCGTGTAATATAACTAAATTTTAGGGGAGGTATGTGATATTTTCCCATTTTAGTTTTCTACAAAATTCTATAAATTTTTTTGAAAAAAATACTACTTGTAGTAGTAATATATAAGGAAAATTATGAAAAAAATACTACTTGTAGTAGTAATATATAAGGAAAATATAAAAATTGTCCCTCTCTAAATTTACCAAAAATTCTTTATTGCCCCGTTCGTATTATTTTCTGGTTCCGTCTCCCGTTATGACTCCACCGTTGAAGAGTTGTACTAGCCCTAAAAATATTCCCAATACTTCACTAGTCTCTCCCAAACCAGTCTCATTCATCAAGTTCTTTTCAATTCCAAGTGCTCCACATCAGAGTTGGGATGATTTCAGGATGCCTCGGGATGTATACTTTTTTTTTTTTTTTTTTGTCAAAAAATGAAATCAATCTTAAATGAGTTGAAGATAATTTTGTAGATTTTAAGTATAGCAAAATATTCAATTGTCTTAATGACAACATTGTTGTTATGATTTAAAAATCATCATAAGAATGAAAAAAATGTGTAACTAATAAACACTATTGTAAATGCCAAAATTTGCACAACACAAGAACTCCTTTTATTGAATTTTGATTATCCTTATATACATCTCCCCTTTGGGCTTTTAGGCCCATTAGGGAAAATCTATTTTTCTTACATCATCATGACATACCTTTTATATGTTCAAATGGGCTTGGTTACTGGGCTTGAGAAAACCCTATTGGGCCAGCAGCCTGATGGGCCCGTGCTTGAAGGGTTAATGGGCTCAGACAATTCTCACACTTACACAGGCCCACTTCTTTGTGATGGGCTGTCGGGTGATCAGGCCCATTAGAGAGAAGGCAGGGTGGAAAATAGAATACATCGCCCCTGTCGAGATGACGTGGCACATTCAATTAATGCGACGGCCGCATGATCATTTGAATATTTGAAATCTGCGGTCCGGATGGCCTCGATTGGAGAGAAGGGAGGCTAAGGAGGCGCACGTGAAGCGAGGTGACGCTTCGCTTCCCGGACGCACGACTTTTCAGGCGTTTAGAAACTCCTATAAATACCCACTGCATGTGTTGGGTGTTCATTCCGTTTCCAAAACTTACAACTTTTAGAAAATTCTCTGCACTTGTGATCTCTGCTTATCATTGCCAGAGTCCACTCTCTTTCTCAGGAAAACGTCCGAAACCTCTTCGGGATTCATCTTAGAGTAAGTTCTTTCCTCTCATCTTCGTGTCTTTCTTTTCAAAATGTCTGATAGTGATGATACCCGGTCGGGTAGCGACCGTCAACCCTCCTCTGTAGACCCGGATGCCTCCCTTAGCTCACCCTCAGTAGAAGTGGTTAGGACAATCGTGTCCAGTCCGCCGGAAATCAACCAAAACATCGCAGCAACTGGGGATCCGGCTGCAGGGGGTTCGGGAGACCTATTCTATGCCGACCCCCTTCCTCCTACGCATAGGGTAGAGACAATACTAAAGAGATTAAGGGTCAAATGTGGGATACCCGATGGGGTAATCATTAAAAACTACCCTAAAAAATATGATTTCAGGAAAGGTGAGGGGGTTCTGGACCTTTAGATTTTATTGTCGGCCTTCCACCTTCAGGTCCTTAGATTCCCGATCCAACCGTTCTACCTTTATACCCTATCCACCCTGGGTCTGGCCCCACTTCAGGTGGGGCCTAACTTCTTCAGGGTCCTGGCCATGCTCCTGATAATTAATCGGGATCAGGGTATTGATCTTGGCCTAGCGGAACTTCTATTATGTTACAAAATACAGGCCCAGAAGGACTGTAGGGGCCGGTATAATCTTTTTCCTCTGAGCGGGAGGAAAATTTGTGATGGTACTGAAAAGTCCAACAAATGGTGGAAAGAAAGAATGGTCTTGGTAAGCGGGAATTGGAGACTTCCTAGCTCATCGGGATTCAAAGTCCCTAGCGAATTCGACCGACCCCTATTCCCTTTCTTCAAGCCATTCCATAAGGGGTCATGCTACTGCGATCGATGCAATGATAAGTTAGGTCTCCATGTGCTTGAGTTTCTGGGAGCACCCGATGAATTTAAAACTTCAACTTATATCAGAGCCCGATTCGAACTCCTTAAGTCTAAAATTTGGGGACAACCTCTAAGGATGTGTAATAATTTCTTGACGGGTTCTAATTTGCAGGCCTTGTCAACAGAAATGTTGAGGATCCCGCAGGCTGTGCTCAAGAAGAAGGCTAAGCGGGCGGCCGACCCTCGAGTGATAACTCCAGCACCGGGTGAGGATCAAAGCGGACAGGGGTCGCAAAGTGTTCTAACTCCCCCGTCCGGGCCCGTTCTTCTGCCACCGGTGGAGAATAGGCCGGTAATTCCACCTCCCCATATGGGAAATATTCAATTCAATCAGACCACTCCATCAAGACCAGAGGAGGTTGTTCGCCCTTCTGGGGTCCTTCCCACTCCTGAATTCCGGCTGGTTGAAGGGGAATCCAGCTTGTCGGGGACGCGACATCCCCGAACAGAGAAGGGTCTACCCGACCGGTCAGTCAGGCTCCGTACGACCACAGTGTCGTCTCCCATCATAGTAGATGACAGCGGGGTTGCAACTGAAGAGGAGCGACCCGTTCCATTGGCGCCAAAGATCACACTCCCGGGAGGAAACTTTCTGGTTGTGGGGCACGCAACTATTGACAACAACGTTGCCCTTCGGGCAATGGGTTCCCAGATCTAGACAACCGTTGACCGAAAGAGACTGAGAACGATCGATCGGGAGGAATTGGCCCTGACAGGTCCAGAGATAGCTATGAAGGTATTGCTTCAACCTACTACTTCCTCAATCGTACTTAACATTTATTTACTTCTTTATCGGGCTAACACTTGTCCTTTTGGCAGATGCTTTACTTGACCCAGGCCTATAACGCAAAGATGGAAGAGGATACCAAGTTGCTCCGGAAATCCAATGAGCTTCTGAGGCTGAAGGAGGATTCCCGGATGAAGGTTGCCAACCTGTTATCCATATCCAATGAAAAGTTGGATGTTCAGACCCAGAGGGCTATCTCTGCAGAGCAGCAGCTTCGGGCTGCTCAAGATAAGATTAAAGAGATGGAGGCAGTCCGACGGGCCATATTTGCTGAGGCGGAGGCCTTAAAGACTGAGAATGAGAGCCTGAAAGCTAACAATGAGAGCCTGACGGCCTCCAAATCTAAGCTCCTGGAGGAGAAGGCAGAGACCGAGAATCTCCTTGCAACTGAGAGGTCGATGGTGGAGATGTGCCACCGGGGTGGGAACGAAATGTACAAGCGTTTCTGCGACACCTCCCAGTACGGAATCGGGTTCGGTTGGAGGTCATGCTTCAATGACATGTAGAAGCCCGTTGAGGAGAGGGATTTCGCCTCGGTGGAAGAATTAGACGAGAATTTGGGCATCGCGCCTCCTTATGACGATCCGGTAGGAGGTCCTGACGATGTTCGGTTCTGTGAGTTCCTGACTAAGCCTTTCCCGGGGATGAATGTCATTACTTACTCCGATCCTCAAGCTCTTGATAGAGCTATCGTTCTAGTGAATTCCAATGAGGGGGACACTGGTGTCGCTCCTTAGGATTTTATGTTTTGAAAAATATATTGTAAGCCTTGGCCACTGGGGCCCATATTTTGAATGAAGGATCATGGTCTTTGTCGAGTTAAATTTTTCAAAGTTTATAATATCATGGTTTTGTGATCTCTTCAGGATCTGTGTTGTGTCTTCGGGCACTTCAGATCATGCGATAGACAATGCAACCCTTGGATTCTTTTTGCACTTCAGGTCATACTCTCCAAACAATAGGCATGGTTCATCCCAGTGGTATTTGTTCCGATCGGGGTCGCTATAACAAACTCGCACGATAATATTGATCTTCAAAAGAGTATCATATAAGTATTAATATTGCATAACCATACATATATATCAACGCTTCCAAATATGTTATGAATAACGTAATGAATGATACAACAAACCATGCATGCTAATAGATTATCTCTGTTTGTGACAACTTCAATACAATTGAAGTGAACTCTCCACATTCTTGTGTGTATGTCTTTAGTTGACTTATTTAAAATAATGAACGCTTTTGTTTCATTAGAGCACAATTATCATAATGGACCGACCAACATACAGCTGGGGGTTCAAAACTCACAACTGTTCGGAGGTGATAGACATGTGAGCCATATACACTTGCACAAGTATTAGGATGAAATTTGTGCTTTTGTTGAACTCGAATTAGGTTAGAGAGTATGACACTGAAACCTAGAAATGGAGGTAGCTAGAGAGCTTTAATGGGGATCATTTTAGGTTTTATTTTCTCCATTTCAATTTAAGTCCACATTTACTATTAATTTATTCTAAAATAAATAAAATCAATGTCACTTTATTTGATCAATTTATCAATTTACTCTTCAATCATTCGAGTTATAAAATATATAAACTACAAACATCACATCACTTGGTAGGACTAAGGGTAAAATTGGTTTTTCATTCACTATCACACCAATAAAAATCATCATCTTAAAAAGTTGGATTCCCTAAAATGAACTTATAATTTGGGACAGAGGGAGTAGTATTTTTAAAATAAGGTTATTTTGATAGATATTTGGGAATTAATTAATAGAAAACAACACTCCAAATTTTGATACCATTAGTTTTTTATATATCTAATATATATAGGGGAAAAATATCTAATATACAGTGCAATAATGATAATTTTGATATTGATATCATCTAACTACCCACAGGCCACAAACCAGTTCTCTTAGGTCACGTTTGGTAACTGGTTTTGGTATATGGTTTTTGATTTTGATATGAAATAGTAGTACCAACCCATGTTTGGTAAACATGGTGTTGGTTTTACTGTAGCACCCAAAAAAGCACTGTAGCGTACCAAATCTCACCATTTTTGGAACCATCAAAGTGGATGGTTTTGGATGGTGCGGGTACTATAACACCCCATGTGCGGGCACTGTAGCAACCCATGTGCGGGTACTCTAGCAACTCATTAATATTAATATTATTATATTAATAATATTAATATACTAATATTAATATTAATACTAATATATTAATATATTTTAATATTACAAAATTTTAATATTATATTATAATATTAAAATATATTAATATATTAGTATTTGATTACAAAACCAAAAAATTAATATATGGGTTAATTTCAGTAAACCCCCCTATACTATCCAGATTAATCAACTAACCCCTTGTCGGTCCAAATTGCCCCCTATACTATTCAATTTCATCAAATTGCCCCCCCACGTCACATTTTAAGTCAAAATGCCGAAACTACCCTCAATAGTATAAGGGGGTTTGTTGATTCAACCATTTAAAAAATTTATTAATTTCAAAATTTATTTATTTTGTCCGAAAACCTGCAAAATTTGAAAAAAAAAAAAAATTTTGAAATTTTTTTTTTTCACATGTTGCAGTTTTTCGGAAAAAATATAAAAAAAAAAAAATTTTGAAATTTTTTTTTTTCACATGTTGCAGGTTTTCGGAAAAAATATGAAAAAAAAAAAAAAATTTGAAATTTTTTTATTTCACATGTTGCAGTTTTTCGGAAAAAATATAAAAAAAAAAAATTTTGAAAATTTTTTTTTTCACATGTTGCAGGTTTTCGGAAAAAATATGAAAAAAAAAAAAAAAATTTTAAATTTTTTTTTTTCACATGTTGCAGGTTTTCGGAAAAAAAATGAAAAAAAAAAAAATTTTGAATTTTTTTTTTTTCACATGTTGCAGTTTTTCGGAAAAAATATGAAAAAAAAAAAAATTTGAAATTTTTTTTTTTTCAGATGTTGCAGTTTTTCGGAAAAAATAAAAAAAATAAAAAAATTTCAAATTTTTTTTTTTTCACATGTTGCAGGTTTTCGGAAAAAATATGAAATTTTTTTTTTTTTTATTTTTTCCGAAAAACTGCATGTGAAAAAAAAAAAATTTCAAAATTTTTTTTTTTTTTTATATTTTTTCCGAAAAACTGCAACATGTGAAAAAAAAAAAATTTCAAATTTTTTTTTTTTTTTTATATATTTTCCGAAAAACTGCAACATGTGAAAAAAAAAAATTTCAAATTTTTTTTTTTTTCATATTTTTTCCGAAAAACTGCAACATGTGAAAAAAAAAATTTCAAAATTTTTTTTTTTTTTTTCATATTTTTTCCGAAAACCTGCAACATGTGAAAAAAAAAAATTTCAAAATTTTTTTTTTTTTATATTTTTTCCGAAAAACTGCAAAATGATAAAAAAAAAAATTCAAAATTTTTTTTTTTTTTCAAATTTTGCAGGTTTTCGGACAAAATAAATAAATTTTGAAATTAATAAATTTTTTAAATGGTTGAATCAACAAACCCCCTTATACTATTGAGGGTAGTTTCGGCATTTTGACTTAAAATGTGACGTGGGGGGGCAATTTGATGAAATTGAATAGTATAGGGGGCAATTTGGACCGACAAGGGGTTAGTTGATTAATCTGGATAGTATAGGGGGGTTTATTGAAATTAACCCTTAATATATTAATATATTAATTTTTGCAGGGAATTCAATGAGTGGCCCTTCTAAAGGCAACCCAGCCAATAAAGACAAGGGTAAGAAAAAGAAAGATTCAAATAAAGTGAATCTGTCCAATGAGGATATCTTTCCTCACCTTCAAACTCAAAAGGGAAATAAAGTCCCTACCACTGCTAAGGAAGCTCTCCTTATGGAGGTTCCTTTCAATCCTAATACAAGGATAACCCAATATGTCTTGACCTTAGAACCTCAGGATGTCCAATGGATGCATGATCCTAGGGAGATCAAACGCCGTTATCTAGGCGATGTGCAGAATTATGGTGGCTTCACCTTCATCATTGAGCTCATCCTCTGGGTTCTGAGCTTCACCAGCAAGACATGAATAAGCATTATCATCCTGACTGGCCATCGATTGATCATCAGGAACAGAATCTGGAATAGTAGAGGAGGAAGGAGCAAAAGAGCTCATAAACTGATTCTTCATAAATTCCATACATTTTACCATTAACTCGGACTCCCCGAGAGTTGGGAACTGGATTCTAAAAAAAGAGGACTTAATTTCCTCAAAAGGATTGGATACTGGTTTAATTACCAGTTGCTGAGATTGTTTTACCTTAGCAAAATAGACATCAGTTTTCTCAATAATTTGGGTAGCCAACTCTTCAAGATTAATTGGAGACCACCAACGATAAGAAAACTCTCTGTAAAGAGTAGGAACTTTCAAATGATCAAAGTTACATTGTAACTCCCATTTAGAAATCCAAGGAATGCCAAATTCAGCAAAGAAAAGTAATTTTGAAAATCCTTCAGGAAGATTATCATGTCCTCTTAATTGAGGATGATGATCAGTCCAAGAACTAAACTGATCCCTAATTATCTTAGGTAGAACATCAAGGTCAGGGCCATAAAGACGCCACCAATAAAAAATCCAATTTGGATAGGAGGTTTTTAATGATTCAGGACAGAATTTAAAAAACCAAGTATGTTTATGTTTGACATTCTGGTATAAAAATGCATGTTTCCATGCCTCTTTGTAATCCCAGTAATTAAAAGAAAACATTTTTCCAGAACGAGAAAAGGTTCTTGGTCTTGCAGGGTCAAGCCCCCAATCTGTGGGTTTCATTACCCTTTTAATAACAGCTTTAGAATAAGAAATTGGGCTTTTGACTTTATCATCAGATTTTTCATAAGTGTGAGTAATAATGACAGAATTTGTCTCCTGTAAAATCATTTCATAAACATATCTCTCTTTATTGAGAGGTGCACCATAATTCTGCACATCGCCTAGATAACGGCGTTTGATCTCCCTAGGATCAGGCATCCATTGGACATCCTGAGGTTCTAAGGTCAAGACATATTGGGTTATCCTTGTATTAGGAATGAAAGGAACCTCCATAAGGAGAGCTTCCTTAGCAGTGGTAGGGACTTTATTTCCCTTTTGAGTTTGAAGGTGAGGAAAGATATCCTCATTGGACAGATTCACTTTATTTGAATCTTTCTTTTTCTTACCCTTGCCTTTATTGGCTGGGTTGCCTTTAGAAGGGTCACTCATTGAATTCCCTGCAAAAATTCACGAGTTAAGAAATCAGGTAAAGAGTTAGACTCTCCCTTAATATATTCGATATCAAAATCAAATGCAGAAAGATCTGCTTGCCATCCTGCAAAAATCTGTTTAGAAGCAAGATTTTTAATATCTTTTTTCAAAACTTGTTTTGCTGCACTACAATCAACTCGAACCAAAAAATGTTAGTTAAGTAAATCATCATGAAATTTATAAACACATTTTACAATGGCTAAAACTTCCTGTTTAATTGTAGCATAATTAAGCTGAACATTCTTCCATGTACCAGAAGTAAATCGAACAAGCTCTTCTTTACGATTGGAAGGATTTAATTGTTTTAAAATACCCCCATATCCTTTATTGGACGCATCAGTTTCAACAATTTTAGACCATAAATGATTAGCTAAAGATAAACAAGGTAATTGTTTAGCTTTAATCTTAATCTTTTTAACAGCCTCAGTATGCAGGTTGGACCAAGGAGGAGGATTTTTACCTAATCTTTGGTACAAAATAGCACTATCCTGAGCAAAATTCTGATAATAATCAGAGATATAATTCAGACTACCAAGAAATCTTTGGAGCTGAGTTTTATCTGTGATTTCATCAGGAAATTTAGAAGCAAATTCAATACTTCTATCAATTGGAATAATTTTTCCTTGATGAATATTGTGACCTAAAAATCGAACCTTTTCTTGAAAAAGCTTCATTTTAGGAGCAGAAATAACTAAACCACTACGTTTCAAAACATCCTTAAGAATTCTTAAATGTTTGAAATGTTGATCAATGGATTTAGAAAAGACAAGAATATCATCAATATAAACAATCACAAAATCTGAATAAGGATTGAATATATCATTCATGACATGTTGAAATTCTGAAGGAGCATTTTTTAACCCAAAAGGCATAACGTTCCATTCATAATGACCAAAAGGTACAACAAAAGCAGTTTTATATTTGTCTTGAGGATTAACCTGAATTTGCCAAAAGCCAGATTTTAAATCAAATTTTGAAAATAAAACAGCTGTATTGAGTCTATCCAATAAATCCTTTTTATTTGGAATTGGATACCTAATCCATTTTAGAACATCATTTAATGGTTTATAGTTAATAACCAATCTGGGAACACCTCTTTCCTTTTCAGAATGTTTATTAACATAAAATGCAGTACAACTCCAAGGAGAATTACTTGGAACAATTAACTTCTTATCAAGAAGGTTTTGTATTTCCTTCCTACATAAGGCCATGTAGTCTTTTTTCATTTGACCTGCACGGGCTTTTGTAGGAATAAATCTTTCATCAAAACTTTCTTCATAAGGAAGAGAAACGATATGTTTCTGTCTATCCCAGAAAGCATTAGGGATATCACTACAAACTTCAGAAATGAATTGATTCTGAATCGTTTGTATGCCATTTTGAATGTCGTAATTTGACAACTTTTGATTGATATTCAAGGACATAATCTCCTTTTGCAAATAATTTATTTGCTTCTCTTTGAAAAAGATATTATCTCTAAGAGAGTTAATATTCTTATTAAGGGGTTGTGTTATAAATTTAAACACAATTGAAGTCCCCTGCAAAGTAGTGAAAATACCTGTAGTATCAATTTTGTCAATAGGCATTAACGATGTAAGAAAAGGAGTACCCAGAATAACTGGTAAACTCATATTTTTAATAAGCAAGAAAGTAGTTGGTAAACAAAAACCTTCATTACAAATATAAACTTTATTAAGCTTATAATTGATTTGCATTTTACGACCATTAGCACTTAAAAGTCCTTGGGTAGTTTTTTCAAAATACTGTGTAGGAATTAATCCTTCCTGGATGCAATTCAAATCAGCACCACTGTCAACAAGTGCCATTAATTCAGGTCAAACATACTCTTCATTAATAACAATTTTGACATTAATGTACCATTTTTGAAAAGTCACCTGGTCAAGAAGACACAAATAATCATCTTTAACAGTTTCCTTCTCATTATTAGGTGGTGAAACATTCTCCTCAGACTCAAGTCTAGAAGAAGAACAAAGGGAAGCTTGAGCTAATTGTAATTGGGTTATAATTAACTCAGTCTTTGAATGATTAGCTTTCAACTGTTGAACCTCAGTTTTCAAAATATTAACTTCCTGACGAAGGTCATTAATATTTACAGGTCTTTGGGAATTTGATCCTTCTAACCTATTGAAAACCTCTTTCATGGTAAAGGGTTGATTAGGAACCTTAATTGTATCCTTATCCTCCTTTATTTGATTTTGATAACAAAACTCAATCATTTTAAGCTTAATTTGGGGATCACTTATTTGATCTAATAAATCAACAAAAGATTGTTGTTGACTGGTTAAGACATTAAGACTTAAACCATTCATCTCAACAATAGCCTTCCAATAATTGGAAGATCCCTCATTAGTACCACAGTTACAAGAACTAGTAGTACAAAGAGGAACATCTTCAGAGGAAGATGAGGAGGTTGACAATAACATTATTTCATTGTCAGAATCAGAATCAGCTGATGAATTCTGATCAGAATCACTGGAATTAAGAAACAATTTACTTAATTAAAGTTTAAGACCAGGATCAATCTCCAGACTATCCAATTTAGCCTTGGTTTTACATTTATTAGCATAATGGCCAATACGTCCACATTTATAACATTTAGCATTAACTTTAGAGTTACTTTTACCCTTGTTCTTATAATTTGTTCTGGGTTTAGACTCTTTATTATTAGTGCTATGACGTTTACCTTTAGTATAACGTTTTCTTCGATAAGGTTTTCTATCTTTAGAAACTTTATCTTTCCTGGAATATATTAATATATTATAAGATATTAATATTAAAATATATTTCAATATTATTTATTATATTTTAATATTATAGTTTTATTATCTTTTTTAAAAATTAATATATTAATATATTTTAATATATTAATATTAAATTATATTTTTGGAAATTTAATATATTTTAATATTATAATTTTATTATCTTTCCTAAAAATTAATATATATTAATATTAATATTAAAATATATTTTTGGAAATTTAATGTATTTTAATATTATAGTTTTATTATCTTTCCTAAAAATTAATATATTAATATTATAAATTTTAATATTTATAAATAAAATGTGAAACCATTCCAAGTTACCAAACATGGTTTGGTTTCAGAATTTCAACCCAAACCAACTCTACCAAACATGATTTGGTTTTTCAGTATTATTTTTTCTCACACGAAAACTATCTGCACCAAACATGATTTGGAACCAAAATAAAATCACACCAAACCAAATCCAACCCAACCCAAACCAAAATAAAAAACCAACACCGCACCGCACCGTTACCAAACGTGACCTTACTTGCAGAGAGCATGCCTATTCAATATGTTTGAAGTAATTTTTTTTAATACAAGTCAACTATATCTCAAATAAAATATGCAAACATACTCTACTTATCAAGGGAAATGATTTCTTGTTTAGTGGTGACTAAAAAAATTCATCCATGATTGTTAGATGTAATTGTTAAGCTTTAAATAATAATCATTTAATTTACGTTAATTATATTAATTATGTTCAACTATCAATGTATTTTGGTGTAAATGAATTTCTTACTCATCATTAAACAATGATATCATAATCCAATCAAATCCATTATTTTTTTTACATGTGTCATATAAGTTAGAATTATTTATAGTGACACCCCCTGAAATTTGCTTAAATTACAGTTAGATGCAACATTTGCATTTTGCAAATGATTAATTCCCTTAGGGCCCGTTTGGGAACTTGATTTTGGTCTTGGTTTTGGTCTTGGTATTGTGATTTTGGTTTTGGTGGTTTTGGGTGGTTTTAGGTAAATCTAAAACCTATATATAATGTTTGGTAAGGAGTTGGTCTTGGTATAATTATATATATATATATATACTAATATGTATTAAAAATATATAAATATGAAAAATATATATATAAAATTGGAAAAAAATATTAAAATGAAAAAATATATATAATTAAAAAATATTTAAAATTCCCGAAAACATTTGACATTTTTATTTTTTTTATTCCAAAAAATATATATATATAATCGAAAAAAATATTTTAAAATGTGAAAATTATATATAAAATTCAAATAATATATCTTAAATTCGAAAAAATATATATAATTCAAAAAAAATATAAAATTCTGAATAATTTTATTATATACTGAAAAAATTTAAAAATTTAGAAAAAAAAGGATATAAAATGGGGAAAAATAAATTTTTCCCGAAAAGTAATTTTTTTTCCGAAAAAATAAAGTTTTTGGGAAAAATAATTTTATTCCGAAAAAATTATTTTTCCCAAAAAATTATTTTTTTCCAAATATTATATATTGTTTTTTTCAAAATAATTGATATTTTCGGCCATATATATATATATATATATAAAGAGAGAGAGAGAGAGAAAAGTCAAAATTGGTAGGCCAAAACCATGGTTTTAGTGGTTGGTTTTAAAAAGCCCAAAACCAAGTCCAAAACCCACCAACCAAACATGGTTTGGTCTTGAAATCAAAGACCAAAACCAAAACCAGACCCAAAACCACATATCCAAATAGGCCCTAAGGTTTCAAAAGTTGACAAAGAACCCCTAGTTATTTTTTAGCCCATGAATTGATATTTTTGCTTTTGATAAAGTACTCAATTAATTGATAACATATTTTATCTTTGAGATTACTGTAATGTCCTTCTACTTAAATTTGATAGTGATTAATTATTTGCAAAATGCAAACATTACATCTAACTGTAATTTAAACAAATCTCAGAAGGTGTCAGTGTAAATAATCTTATAAGTTACCATACATCCAACCGTTAATCCAATCAAATCCAATGCTTAAGCGCTAATCTCTAAGGCCCCGTTTGGGAACTATTGTTTTTGTTTTTGTTTTGAGAACAAAAAAATAAGAGCAATTCTTGTTCTGGTTCTTATTTTCTCACACAAAAGAACAAGAACAAAAAACATGTTTGAAACCAAAAATATATTTGTTTTTTTTCTCTCTCTCCAAAAAATTAGGGTTGAAGGTCAAATTGTGGGTGGAGGTCGAAGGGTTAGGGTTTCAGTTTCGAATTTGGGGTTAGGGTTAGGGTTTCGAATTGGGGGTGGATGTTGGTGGTGGTGGTGTGGTGGTTGCAGGTGATGTCGATTTTCTCAATTTCTGATTTAGGCTTCTAAAATTCAATTTGGGGTTTCTTTTTTTTAACATTCAACCTTTATTGGTTCAGTTTGGTGGTGTGGTGTGGCAGTTGGTGGTGGTTTGATGATGGCGGTTTGAGGAATGGGAGAGATGAGAGTTTTTTATTTTGGAATTTTTTTTTTCTTAAGAATATATAGTGGAGAGAACAAGAAAACATGATTTTCTTGTTCTCTTTGTTTTTTGCACTGTTTATGAAAATTGTTTCCAAAATAAGAATAAAGTGAACAGTAAAAATCCTCCCAAACATGTTCTGTTCTAATGAACAGTGTCAAAAAACAAAAACAGGCCTTCCCAAACGGGGCCTAATCATTTAGCATTCTCTAAGCATGTATTTAAGGGATGGAAAAATACCTCACAATATTTTGATGCAATTAAGTGAGATATAAAAACAAAAACTTAGTGGTTAGTTGCAAAAAAATTAATGATTTAACCCATTTTCGTGCCCTTTGGATGAATCCTTGGAGAGGTCGAGAAAAATACATGGGAGTCTTGGAGAGGATTCAAATCTTCTTGAGATAGCGATGTTATGAGACTCGACAATTGACTAGTTGCAGAGAACCTCAAACTTGTGATATTACATAACTTTTGGGTGTCGCCAATGTTATGACCATGCACATACAACCAATGGGGTACTCATAAGATTTTAGTTGGGAAAATATCACTAACCCCCCCTAAAGTTTAGTGATATTACATGCAGTATTCTTACTGTTTTCAAATCGAGCAGATACCTCCCTCCAGATTAGCTCCGGTTATCACTTTCACCCCCTCCGTTCAATGTCAAGCTGGTCAACTCTGATTTCATGTGTGATTTTACCTAATTGCCCTTCGTATTATATTACAATTTTATGATTATTTCAATAAACCCCCCTAAATTATTGAATTTCATATTGCCCCCACCCTAATGGGTAAATTACAGTTTCACCCCTAAAATTCAAAAAAATATATAAAATTTGAAAAAAAAAATATAAATTTCGAAAAATATATATAAAATTTGAAATAAATATATAAAATTATAAATAAATATATAAAATTAGGAAAAATATATTAGAAAAAGAAGTGTTTAGGATTTGATAGACTTTTGACCCTCTGCACAACAAACATTGGAATTTGAATAAAGTATAAATTAACACCTTACTGTAATGTAGCCTCTACAAATATATCCATGTTTGAACTTGCAAAATCAATATTATTTTTTATCTTCAAAGTGAGTAAGTACATTTCCGAATTGAGATTATGAAGAAAAGAAGAAACCCATTTGAGATTATGAAAAAAAGAAGAAACTCATTTCGAATTTATATATTTTTTCCGAATTATATATATATATATATTTTTTAATTTTATATATTTTTTCTGAATTATATATATATTTTGAAATTTTATATATATTTTTGAATTATATATATATGTATTTCAAAATTTATATATGTTTTTCAAAATTTATACATTTTTTCGGATTTTTTTTATAATTTTGTATATTTTTTCCGAATTATATATATATTTTTTGAATTTTATATATTTATTTCGAATTAGATATATATTTCGAAATTTATATATGTTTTTCGAAATTTATACATTTTTTAGGAATTTTATATTTATTTTTTGAAATTTATATATTTTTTCGAATTATATATATATTTCAAATTTTATATATTTTTTAAAATTTTATATATTTTTTTGAATTTTAGGGGGTGAAACTGTAATTCAATAGTTTAGGAGAATTTATTGAGGGTTATTTCATAATTTTACATCCTAGCCACTTGGATTCATCCAACGGAGGTAACTGATATTTTGGAAACAGTAAGAGTATTGCGTTTAATATCACTAAATCTCAGGGGAGGTATGTGATATTTTCCCATTTTAGTTTTCTACAAAATTCTATAAACTTTTTTGAAAAAAATACTACTACTAGTAGTAATATATAAGGAAAATATCAAAATTGTCCCTCTCTAAAATTACCAAAAATTCTTTATTGCCCCGTTCGTATTATTTTCTGGTTCCGTCTCACGTTATGACTCCACCGTTGAAGAGTTGTACTAGCCCTAAAAATATTCCCAATACTTCACTAGTCTCTCCCAAACCAGTCTCATTCATCAAGTTCTTTTCAATTCCAAGTGCTCCACATCAGAGTTGGGATGATTTCAGGATGCCTCGGGATGTATACTTTCTTTTTTTTTTTGTCAAAAAATGAAATCAATCTTAAATGAGTTGAAGATAATTTTGTAAATTTTAAGTACAGCAAAATATTCAATTGTCTTAATGACAACATTGTTGTTATGATTTAAAAATCATCATAAGAATGAAAAAAATGTGTAACTAATAAACACTATCTATTTATAGTTAAACTATTCATTGAAGTAAGTTTGAGACGCATTTTAAAAATTTTTGAGGTCATTCTTAAGGAGGATTCCAAATTCATTGTAACTAAAAATAGAGGGGATTTAAATTAGAACCATTCCGGTCAAATTGACATCTCAAAGGAAGGGCTGAAAATGAACCGAGCCGCTTACGAGTAGGCTCGTGTTCGGTTCGTTAAGAGATCGACTTGTATTCATTCATATAGCAAATGAACCGAGTTTGAGCATAATTTTTAGGTTTTTTTAATAAATGAGCCGAGTTTGAACATTGTTGAATTCGGCTCACTAAGCTCGTGAACAGGCTTGCTTAAGTAAAATAGTAAGATTATCTTATCATTCTTAAGCAAAATTGTCATATTTGAAAAAATTGTAAAGAGAGTTGCTAATAATTATGGGAGTTGTGCAATTATTTCATAAAAATTACTTCAAAACAATATGTACTAGTGAAGAAAACATATAGGGTCCGTTTGGATACCTTGTTTTCTGTTTTTGTTTTTTTACTATCCACCAGACCAAAAAAAAAAACACGTTTGGCAAACGCGTTTACTGTTCACTTTTTTTCCCCTAAGAAAACTGTTTTCTGTGAATAGTGTGTAAAAGTGGTAAAAACACTAAATACAACTTTTAGTTGTTTTTTGAGTTTTTTCACTGTTTAGGTGGTAAAAACAGTGAAAACACCTTCATCCAAACGTTTTTTTGTTTTTAGTTTTTTGCTGAAAAAAACAAAGACAAATATAAAAACAGTTTTTATATTTGAAGACAAAAAACAAATACAAAAAACAGGCTTTCCAAACGCACTCATAGGGTATGTTTAGTTAGCATGAACTAGCAAAAAAGAAAAGAAACGAAAATTAATTTAATTTTTTTAACATTTGATTAGCATGAAAGAGAAAATTTTGGGGAAAATAGGATTCTCGCAAATGATTATTTTCTTCAAAAACTTTTCTACATAAAACACAAGAAAATTTTACTTTCTCATGAAAATTGTAACTATAAAATTTTTGTCCTATTATACCATTTGTCTGAATTCACACTTCTTCACCTTTGGAACAATTTTTATACCTATTTGTATAGTATAGTTTTGAAATTATAATATTAGTATAAGTATATGTTTATATAAACTTCTCCTGACATTATGATTTTGTATTAGTTTTAGTAGGTATTTTATTTAATTAAGACTCTTCTAGATATTATGGTTATATACACACATTTATATATATATGATTAAAAGATATATATTGATATTTTTTTTATTCTTGTTGTTTTAGCAATTGTATATTTTTTTATCAGTTATAAATTATTTCTTGATTGGACTTATAAATGAAAGGGTCATTTTCTTTTTCGTTTATTGGTAACCAAATTAACAAAACAACATTTTTCGGTTGTTTTCTTTAAAAAAAAATTCACTCAACCAAATGCATGATAGAAAGTTAATTTTCTTTTCTTTTCTTTTCACTTTCTTTCAATTTCCATCTTGTTTCCGTCTAACCAAACAGACCCATAAAAAAAAGAAAATAGACAATATCCAAAGAATATGGTATTCGCAAATAAAAACAATTTAAAAACAAACATGCAAAAACTCAATTTAGGCAATTATTCACAAGAGTAATATATGTTGTTGTTGAACCGAGCCGTTCGTAAACATGTTCGGGTTCGACTCACTGAAATTAACATTCGGCTCGAGCTTGTTCGTTTAATAAATGAACCGAGCTTGAGCACAATTTTTAGACTCGTTTAGTAAGTTAATTGGGTTTGAACATTGCAAGCGACTCGGCTCGGTTCATCGGCAGCCATACTTAAAAGGACATGAATTTTTCCAAGGCTATTATAGTAAAACCACCATTCCAATAGGGCGGAGCCACCGTACACCCAACCGTTAATTTTCAAAAACAGTTATGCCTCACTCTTACACATGTTGATGAAGATTTTGTATAGACGCCATTACAGCTCTCTTCTACCTCCCAACCCCAAATTCATCAACTACCCATCGCCCAAACAATCCGAAATCCTCCATTACTGCAAATCGGGATTACTCTCCGAAGCTATCCGGCTCCTGAACTCCATAGATTCCGGTGAAATCTCCGTAAAACCAATCCTATACGCTTCTCTGTTACAGACTTGCATCAAAGTTCAATCTTTCAGCCATGGGCTCCAAATCCATTCCCATGTCATTAAATCTGGTCTCGATACCGACCGATTTGTGGGTAATAGCTTACTCTCTGTTTACTTCAAATTGGGTTCCGATTATTCGGAGACGAGGAGAGTTTTTGATGGGCTTTTCTTCAGAGATGTCATCTCTTGGACTTCGATGATATCGGGTTATGTTCGTGTGGGAAAACCCAGGAGTTCGATTGATTTGTTTTGGGAAATGTTGGATAGTGGGGTTGAGCCAAATGGGTTCACTCTATCTGCAGTGATCAAGGCGTGTTCGGACCTCGGGGATTTGAAACTCGGACGTGGGTTTCATGGAGTTGTTTTCAGGCGTGGGTTTGATTCAAATCATGTCATTGCTAGTGCTCTGATTGATATGTATGGGCGGAATTATGTGTCGGCTGATGCACGCCGGTTGTTTGATGAATTGCTTGAACCGGATGCTATTTGCTGGACGTCGGTTATTTCGGCATTTACAAGGAATGATTTGTATGAGGAAGCTTTGGTGTTCTTTTTTCTGATGCAGAGGAAGTTTGGGTTGTCACCGGATGGGTTCACATTTGGGACGGTTTTGACAGCTTGTGGGAATTTAGGAAGGCTAAGACAAGGTAGGGAAGTGCATGCTAAGATTATTATGGCGGGAATTTGTGGGAATGTGGTTGTGGACAGCAGCCTAGTGGATATGTATGCAAAATGCGGTTTGGTTGATGAATCTCGTCGTGTGTTTGACCACATGACGAAAAAGAATTCTGTTTCTTGGTGTGCATTGCTTGGGGGGTACTGTCAAAAAGGGGATTTTGAAACTGTTATTGAGCTTTTCCAGGCGATGGAGGAGATTGATCTCTATAGCTTCGGAACTGTTCTTCGTGCCTGTGCAGGTTTAGCAGCTGTAAGACAGGGAAAAGAGGTTCACTGCCAGTACTTGAGGAAGGGTGGTTGGAGGGATGTCATTGTAGAATCGGCTTTAGTTGATGTTTATGCAAAATGTGGCTGTATTGATTTTGCTCATAGAATCTTCATACAAATACCCGTCAGAAATTTGATTACTTGGAACTCAATGATTTGCGGGTTTGCTCAGAATGGTAGAGGTGGAGAAGCTCTTAGGATGTTCAATGAAATGGCTAAAGAAGGAATCGAACCAGATTACATTAGTTTTATCGGTGTTCTTTTTGCTTGCAGCCATACAGGTTTGGTTGATCAAGGTCGCAAACATTTTACGTCAATGACTAAAGAATATGGGATTAAAGCTGGAATTGAGCATTACAATTGCATGGTTGATCTCCTAGGCCGTGCTGGGCAAATCGAAGAAGCTGAAAATTTGATAGAGAAGACTGAGTTTAGGGACAATTCGTCTCTCTGGGCAGCTCTTCTTGGTGCTTGTGCTACCAGTACTAATTCTATTGCTGCAGAGCGCATTGCTAGGAAAATGATGGAATTGGAACCTGACTACCATTTAAGTTACATTCTTCTGGCAAATGTGTATAGAGCATCTAACCGATGGAATGATGCTGCCGAGATCAGGAAAGTAATGCAAGATAGAGGAGTTAGGAAGATGCCAGGGAAGAGCTGGGTTGAACAAAGATCAGCTTGGGTCCAGCTATGAGGGGACTTGGTATTATTACAGTATGAAGATTTGTCTCAGTTAAGCAATTGTCACGTAGTTGCATGCAAATGCTTGCCAATGACAAATTCTTCCGAAAATTTATCCAAATTTGTGAAGGTGACATGAAAAATGTAAGGACAAGAACAAAGGAAGCGAAAGTCAATTCCTCTATATCCCTTGCTGGGACATATTAGAAGATAAGATCATTCATGTTGGCACTGTGAGAATTTTCTGTTGATCCTTGTCTTGTTTATCAATCTAGCTTTTGGCTGTGATACCTAAAATTCTATTTCTGAGAGCTCCTTGGCTCAGCTTCTTTTCCTTTTGAAAGGGTAAGGCGGGACTCTTTAACCGTAGAAGGCATCATCAAGAAAATGCTTACCTATAAAGCACTGAGTTGAAGAGGGGAAAAGTTCCGCAGATATATATAGGTGGAAGAAAGACTTGAGTTACAAACGTACAATATCTTACGGAATGGAAGACCTCCCATCCACTGACTACCAGACCGACCTAAGAACGAAGTTAGCCCGGGATGAGGTAAATGACTCCTTGTCTGGTTACTTGCCACACTCGGACTTCGTCACATGATTTTTTTCCGCGAAAATTCCTAACAATTTGCTGCAATGTGTTCGGAGAATAGACACTGCAGCTATTTATTAGATGTCTGGAAATTACAGTGAATAAATCCATTCACTTTTTTTAATTGTCAGACTTTTTTCCTAAGAACGAAGTTTAGTTTGTTTTTTTTTTTGGTCCCCTTGATGATAGTAGTAACTTTAGGGTTCTTAGATATGTCCCCGTTTCATTTTCATTTTCCCTTCTTTATATAGATATAACTCCATTTTCTGTGGAAGCTCCGATGTATGGCAAATGATTTTTATTTTTAAATTGCGGCAGGAACAAAACATTACTGAGTTCCAACATTTCCGTAATTTCCAATCTGTTTATTTTGCAAGTCTTGGGGTGATTAGCATTCTTTCTGGTTTATCTTGTGAATCTTGAATATTACAGCGATGTTCGATCTGTGTAGTGGACATATTTGCAACATAAGTGAGTTTAGATCTTACTGCTTCAAAGTAATGCAAAAACAGATTAAAGTTGTACTTGAGTACTCTGATGCGCACTGAATACAACTAGAACAATCAAAACTGTGCTAAAAATCGAACACTTACAAAACCTTAATACACCTTCTCGGAACCAGAGGAATATCAGTTGTGGCACCACGATCATGGCCAGCGAACTCAAGAGGAAGCAGAAAAATGTGGTGACGAGTGAAGATCACGAGAAAACAACAAAAAAAATATAAATAAATAAAATTGCAGAATTTGACTGCTGGTCTCAAACAAATTACTGTATTTTAAAAATTAGAAGTCGTGGCTACAATATGTTTTCAAAGCAACACAAGGAGTATTCTTCACACCCATGTATTACATATCTTCCACCAAAACCTGTAAATACTATGTCACATGTTGATAGTTGTACAGTTCACAAATACACACAAACATGAATGCTTGCAAATATATTATGTACATTGAACAAACACAAAGGAGCTTGTTACTTCAACACTACCATGTGTCCCTCTCTCCTTTCAACTACACCATGTCTGTGAATTCTATAGAAGTTATATCAGGATCATCTTCTAATTCCGAATCAGCATATTCTGGTGTTTCAAGAGCAAATCTCATCTCTTGGTTAACCAATTCAGCAAGGTCGTACCTGTTGACATTTTTATAGGCATCAATAATTGCCTTGAACAAGGACTCATTCGGCTCAATCTTGCCATATTTCAGTTGGCTGTAAATCCGCTTCACACCTTCTACCATCCCTGCTTTTCCATAACAACCTACGAGATAAATGAAAGTAACAATGTCTGGTTCTAGACCCTCGTCTTGCATTTTCATGAAATATTTCAAAGCCTGGTCGATTTTTCCTGAAGCCCCAAAAGCATAAATTGAAACATTGTAGGGAAAGGTATCGAAACCCACATCAGCTTTCGCAAGGATTTCACAGGATTCGAGCGCCAAAGCATGCAAGCCCACCACGGAGAAGACAGAGGTTATGATAGCCTGTCTGGCAAAAGGTTTTCCTTCCTTGTAACCTATTTGCAGCTGTGTTACTGCTTCATTTGGAATGCCTCCCTTTCTCAATACAGTAAATAGTACTTTAAAGGTCCCATTGTTGGGTAAAAGCTTCCGAGACACCATTTTATGCAACAATTCCCCGCACTCAACAAGCTGCCCATTTGTGGCATAGCATGCCATCACTTTATTAAATGAAACACAGTCCCTCAGTAAACCTGATTCTTTCATCTCCTCGGCAATATCAATGGCTTCATCAAGCATGCCCATGTTCTTGTAAAGATACATCATAGTTGCAAAAGTAACCCCGTCTGCCCAACCCTTATCTTTCAGATTATCAAAAACTAATCGGGCTTCAGACACCAATCCAAGGTCTGCATATAGATTGAGCAAACTATTTGATGCCACGATATCAGGACCGCCCTCCAAATCCTTCATTTTTTCATACAGTTGTTTTGCTCCTTCCAAGGATCCGACCTTACTATAAGCCTTAATCAGGGTGGTTAGAACTACTTGATTTGCAGAAATGCCAAATTCTTGCATGATGCGGAAATAGTGAAGAGCCTCTTCAACTCTGCCAGCCTCTGAAAATCCATTAATCAAAGATCCATAAACAACTTCGTTTGGTTTTACTCCTGCTCCTAACATCTCCTGATAGACATCTACTGCATCAGAAAGCTTGCTCAAACGAGCATAACTTGCGATAACAGCAGAGTATGTAAGACATGCGGGTTTGAATCCCACTCCTCGCATTTCACCTAAGAGGTCCATTGCTTGGTCTAATAAATCACCCCCAGCAAACATTTGAATCAGAGAGTTATAAGTGCATTCATCTGGCCAAGTCCCATTTTTTCTCATGTTCTTCAAGAGTGAGAAAGCTTTATCATAAAGCTTTGCCTTACCATAAGCTTTGATCATGACATTATATTCCACGACATCCTTCTTCTGTCCTGCTATATCCCTCTTCCTGTAAAAGACAGCCTCAGCTTCAGCCCAAAGTCCCTTGTCAGCATATGCATCTATTATAGCTGCATATGACTTTGATGACAACCCACTATCCAATTGGCTCTTCTCGAAAAGGTTTTCTGCCCGCTCAAGAACTCCTTCATTAACATACATCTTAACAACAACAGGAAGAGAGTGTTCATCAATACGCACACCAGATTTTTCCATTTCACTAAGCACGGTCTCCACTTCTTGAATCATGTTTCTCCTACATAATGTGTGTAGAATAGCCCTATAGGTTACAGCATTAGGGTTTAGACCAACCTCCTTGATTTTTCTATAACACTGAAGAGCTGCATCCATGTTCCCCACTTCAGCATATAGAGATATAAAGATGTTGTAAGTTCTGGTGTCCGGTGATATTCCCCTTTCTTCCATCTTACCAAGCAAAGCCTCTGCCTCCGACAAATGCCCATGACTTCCACAAGTGAAGATCATTGTGTTGAAAGTAACAGCATCCACTGCCACTCCAGAATTTAACATTTCAGCAAACACCTCAGCTGCATCCTTTAAGCGACCTGCCTTCCCATACAAATCGATCAAAGTATTATAAGTAGCTGTAAGTCGGGGATTCCTAACAGAGCTCTCCATTTCTGATAAAACCAGATTTTTCGAAGGAGGGTTCCTTCCACCTGTCTTGAAAAGTTCAGTCAACAAGAAATGCTTCAGACCAATGGGGTCTGAGAAAGTCCCAGAGTCCGAATCAGCCATAGAATCCAAACCAAGATCATCCAATTCAATCCTCCCAACACACCAGTCCTTGTAAAACTGATCTGCCCTATCATATTCCCCCGCATCCTTAAGAACCCGAACAACTGTATTCATCGTGACCTCATCGGGGAGCATCCCCCTTAGTCTCATGTGCTTAATCCACATCAGTGCTTCTTTAACAAGACCCGCTTTCCCATACACATCGGCGAGCATACCATACGTGTTATTCGTCGCCAAGACACCATTTTTCGCCATCTCAATCCAGCACAACCTCAACTCATTCCATTTTTTAGCCCGGCCTAGAGCTCGAAGCACCACATTGTAGTGAATCACATTGGGCAAATACTCTTTCTGGGATTTCATCCAAGCAAAAACCCTAACAACCCTTTCCCAACTACCCTGCTCCTTGAGAATCACAGTTTGCTCTTTTGGACTGAGCTTTCCATAGTACAAATTAAGGGTTTTTTCGATGTCTTCTTCGGACTCCAATGACCGTAAAATCGAAGGCAAAATGCCTCCATACCTCCTCTTCTTGCCATTGATTGCAGTTCTTGTTGGCAAGGCCACTGTTCTAGAATGGGGTTGAAGCTTAAACCCCCTAGAAACCCTATTTTCTCTAGGGTTTTGATTCTGGGTATTTGAATTCTCAATCTTGTCAAGGGTTTGGTGAATTTTCAATGTGGGTGATACAGAATGCAAAGAAAAATTATGCCTTTTCACTAAGCTGTGTTGATTATAGAAATTAAACCCTAGAGAAACCCTAGTTTTGAGAGAGGAGTGAAGGTTTCGAAGCTTACATGGTGAAGAGAATATGTAAATTTGAATTGGGTTGTGGAGATTTTCGTATCCTAATTCTCCGGAGCCGCAAGTGTGAAGCATCGTTTCCTTTTCGTTGGCGCTCAAAAGAAGAACCAGTGTATATATTGAGAAATATACTCCTAATTGTTTCAAAATTGAGGAGTCAAAATTGAGGAGTGAAAGATGCGTATATATATTTGCGTATATATAATCATTTTCTTTTCTTCTTTGTTTTTGAGGAGGAGTTCGAATAAAAATGATAAGGATGGTTTTATTTTTGTTTAGCAGCGCGAAATGAAGGCCTACCCCCTCAGTTTTTTTGTGTTTTATTCATATTCATTTTTCAGGGAACACCCTCTATTATCCATTATATATATATTCCTAGTTAAATAAATAAACAACTTAGACGTAGTCATACACACTTCGGTAAATCAATGACTTGCAAAAGTAAATTTTTATTCCATTATTTCAATTAATAGATCCTGTATTTTAGCAGCCATCGAAAGAGTTTTATTACCACTCTAATTTCTAAAACTGAATCTCAAAAATATTTCATCAAGCAGTTGGGTATGTATTTTTATTTTCTTGCTAATGCATTTTATTTATTTCTATATGCTTGTAAATGTTGGTAGTTCCTGTGACTCAGAAGGAAGCTTGGTTGGTCACCTGGTGTAATGGCCGTGGTGGATTGCCGGAATATGCAAGAATGTATGTATACACACCAATACACAGTGTGACGAGTATATAGATAAGTGAGGGTAATTTATGGTTAAAAGTTAAAATGTAAGTACATAAAATACATAGTATTACAAAAACTTAGGAGCAGAAAGAAAATTGAGCCTCCGACTACAGCATAGCTATTAGCTGCATAGCCCAATCCATTTTTGGCATCTGTTATATATATATATATATATATATTAGTCCTCGAAGCTTATTAGTGTTTGAATGATTCAAGAGGGAGAGAAAGAAAACAAACATGCAACGTTTCCATACGAATCTGAAAGAACAATTATATGGTTCTGCTAACAAGAACCAAAAGCCCCTATCACTAGAAAACTAACAGGTGTTAATATACATGCAATGTTTAAAATTTCATCAGAAAGCTCAATATCAGACGCAGCAGTGTGAGAAGTGAAAGAAACTAAAAAAAATCAGTTTCTCAGCATTATCCAACCAAAGAATTTGGGGTGCAATCTTCAATTTGTAGGTGCCACATCATAAGGCTGCCATCATAGTCTGTTTTCTAGCCTCACTCTTGAGCTGTGCAGCTTTGCCGGTACCCCGGAAGAACATGTAAACTTGCTGTACATACAGGCAAAGAAGAGGAAGGTTCAGAATAAAAATTTTAGAGTGGAAGTGTACAAGAGGAGCAGAAATTGGAGCAAGATTATCGAACCTGGAGAACCCATACGCTAAGGAGTGACTCGAGGCAGAACAATCCAAATCCAATGAAGTAGAAAATCTGCAAGTAAGAAGGTAATGCTAATAGTGCAAAGTTCGCTTGGAAGTCGCAACAAAAACCTCCTCGCATAATCGAGATGACAATACATTTCTATATATATAGGATATTACTCATGTGTCAAGATACTTACCCCAACCAGAGCATGATCACTCAAAACGTCTATTGCAGGCAAGATTCCTCTGTTGCAAAATCACAAGATAATGGCATCAGTTGCAGAATACACACATATAAATCAATTTGTTTTGTCAGGAAGATTCGGCCAATAAAAATTTCCCTAGTAGCTGTTAGGTCTTTGCAGTATTGTAAGAGTAGATAGAAATTGGAATAACCAAGTGTGGTTGACATGCTTCAGTTAATGATGGGAATTAAGAGTCAATTGCTTCAGCTAACTCAACAGGAAAAATGACTAGTTAGCAAGAAATTTAGTTCTATTGAGAAATGGAAATTCAACCCTCCTAAAGATCTTTAGGCTAGTGGAATACGTCAATCAATGACAATCCAGCGGCGCTACGGTATCCCCACAAATATAAAGCCACAATCAAACCTTGATAAACTCCCACAATTGTTTTATTAAAAGGGCAAGGGTTGCAACAGAAATTTCTCCAAACATGAGAGCTTCCATAACACGTAGTAAAAATAGACTAATTGGCCCATGTTCAGTTTCAGTGTTGGCAAATTCATATTCAAAGCTTGAAAATCTGTACATAAGGTGAGCCTGCAATAATTATCAGCATCATCAAATATGTCTTTTTTCTTTTTTTTTGAAAGGCAGCATCAAATATGTTAGCTCAACAAGGAATTCCTTCTTTGGCCAATACCTTGTTTTCTTCTCTCAATGTATTTAACTAAAACTCATAGCTACAAGACACCACGCTGGTTGCCAAATCCTATGGAAGAACAAATGGAAAAGAAAACTCACGTAAGGGATTTCCCCTTAAAGATAATTGGAGGAGCAACTGAAGCAAAGATGCAGAAGCCTATGTGGAACTGCATGGAAAAAATATAGGGACAAAACTGAGGCTTAGAAAACACCTCCAGAGAGAAGAAAGTCTACAGAAACTGGAAATAACTTACCAAGTAAGACAAGAAAAAACACCCATACCGCAGAGCACTATCATTCCTGTAAGTTAAGGTACAAATACAAAATAGAGCAAAGTTAGAAAGAGATGTTGAAAGGAAAACATATTACTATAAAATGTGAATGTAGGGAATAACATGTGGACAGAACATCACATCTATGAATTAAAGCTATGTTTGTTATGCAATAATGGAATGGAATGGACTGCTCATTCCATCCATTTATTTTATTTAGTATGAGATTTTGAATGAGAACGATCATTCTCAAGGAATGAAAATTCATTCAATTACTAAACCTATGATGCTCATTTCATTCCTCGAGTAATATTTTAAAATTCCGAAAACAACTCTC
This sequence comes from Cornus suecica, assembly GCA_963922005.1. Taxonomy (NCBI): domain Eukaryota; kingdom Viridiplantae; phylum Streptophyta; class Magnoliopsida; order Cornales; family Cornaceae; genus Cornus; species Cornus suecica. The sequence continues at coordinate 86,047,120 of OY998239.1, read as the reverse complement.
TCATATCTCAAGTGTACAATCCACCACCACTGCCACACCACAATCACCACTTTCTACCACCACCGTCATCACCTTCAACCTCCTCCACCATCACCACCTTCTACCACTGTCACCATCACCACCTTCCACCCCCACCATCCCCATTCACATCCACTACCATCACCACCTCCATTGCCTTCTAACACCACCATCGCCGCCAGCTTCCACCTCCACCACCCTCTAACACCTCCTTCATCATTGTCTTAGCCACCACCTCTACCTTCTATTACCACCTCCATTGTCTTCCACCACCGTCACAACCTCCACCACCGCCACCACTACCATGGTATTGCCATTGCCTTCACCACCACTGTCGCTACCTTCATCACCTTCCACCACCCCCATTGCCCGCCACCACTATTTGTTTTTCACCATTAACTCTAATTCTTCATAAAAAATATATATATAATAATAATATTTTGTTAGGATAATATATTTCTCACTAAGAAAGGTATTCTAAAAGTTTTATTTTAGGTTCATTCCATTCCTTTTGTGCCTCATATTGTTCCATTATATTCTCATAACATCCCCATTTGCATTTCATTCCTTTCCAGCATACCAAATGTGGCCTAAAACAAACTTCTATGGGATTATCAATAGTCCCATACTAATAATGTTGACATACGAAGGAGAAGTACAAAACAAAAGAGGTTACAATCACCTGGTTAATGGGTGCAATAAGAATATCCTAGTGTTCCAAATGCTCATTGACATGTCAATACATTTGTCAAGAAGTTGCCCCAAAAACAAGTCAATGAACGGGCAGAACTCTTGTACATTACGTAGCACATAATACGCACGCAAGCAAGCACTTTAAAGCAATAGCCCTTCCAATTTGTTTTCAATCCAAAGGATCCCAGAGAACACCCTAATCTGAATGGTTGGATCCACATTCTAAATGTACAGACCGATAGTTTCACATGCCTTTAAAGTAGATAAACCTCATATCTCTCGTTCTCTAGTGGTGAGCAATGCCACAGAGTTGAATAAAAAGATAGAATTGTAGAAACGAAAAGCACGAAGAACAGTACCTCGCAGCATTATAAAGAGGACGATACCATAATACGTAGGCTCCCGGAACCCCAGCTATGAAGTATATAATAGCGAGCAACCAAATCACAACACCTAGGGAAAAGAAAATTTGAGACTGATTCTTAGAAAATAAATATCAGCAAAACTTTGAGGGGCCCATGCGAAATAGCCAAACCAACCTTCCCCTTTGATCCAGGCTGTGGTAACTGCCACAACATTCCATAGAAGACAGACTACCAAACCTGCGAAAGTTCAAGAGTGTTAAAAAATCAACTTAAAAATAGCATCTTGACTAGTTTCATATTAAAAATTTCTTCAAAAAAATGGGAAAAAAATTTAAACCAAACAAAATCCACATAAACAAATCTCTACAAAAGATCCTACATTGAGCTAACAGATTTGACTTACTAAAACAATAAACAACCAAATCCTGCCTCCTTTGCGAGGATATATCAGGTTAATAACAAAAGTGAAGCCCCATCATATGGAATTCTCTGCATGGACTTGTGGAAGATCCACTGTTGTTAAAGGTGCGCCTAGGCTCCAGACTTCTTGAGGCACAAGACTTGCGCCTCAAGTGTGCGCAAATGTCCCTTGACAACATTAGCGCCTTTATTATGATATATGAATGCTTTAGTAATAAATTTATTTTTTCATTGCATTTTCCATTGTGTGCCTCACTTCACTTAGGCATGCGCCTAGGCGCCAAATGACCTCTAGCACCTTAATGCGCCTTGAACCTTTAATAACACTGGGAAGATCATAGGCATTTAAAGACTATTTTGTCGACATAAATTAGTGTTGTTACTGATTCCAAAAGCCACTGGAGTTAAAGAATACTGAGGCTCAAAGGTAAAGAAGCAGGCTAGCAGCAGGTGATTCTGAAGGAACTGGAATCCGTAACTCGTAGACAGCATTTTTGAAAAAAGTTTTGAAATTTCTCAAGTGGCCCAAATTTTAAGAATCTACTAAATAAATGAACAAACTACAAAAGTAAAACATTGAAATATATAATACGTACATGTAATAAAATCACTCATATAATACGTATATGTAATGGTCGCTTTGTTCAATTTTGGTCTAATCGTTGGTGTGGGGAGGGCTCTTTGGCCGCTTTGTTCCCTTTGCTTTATAGGATTGCTCGTGATCGACACATCTCTGTTGCTGACTATTATCAGCTTGATACCGGGAGGATTGTTTGGGATGTTCTGTTCACGCGACCTTTCCAGAATTGGGAGTTGGAGGAGGTTTCAGGGCAGCTGGAGTTGTTGTACTCTTTGACGGGTATTGGTGTTGGTTCGGATTCTTTGGTTCGGTATCCTTCGCCCCTCCGACGCTTTACGGTCTCTTCTTTTTTCCGTTGCTCTGTGCCTCGGATTGGCCAGGTGTTCCCATAGAAGGCGGTATGGCGTTCCAAGGCCCCTTTCAAGGTTGTTTTCTTCACATGGTCGGTGGTGTGGGGCCGTATCTTTATTTAAATATTTTGAGATGGCGGGGTATTGTTGTGGTCAATCGGTACTATCTATGCAAGAAAGATGGTAAGTCCATTGATCACCTCTTCTTACATTGTCAGGTGGCTTACGATTGGTGTTTGATTTTTGGAATTTTTGGGATTTGTTGGGTGATGTCGGCCTCGGTTCAGGAGGTTTTTCTTATGTGCAGGTGGCTTCTTTGTGCTTATGGTGGCATTTATGGCTCGAACAAAACAGTATGTGTTTTGAGGAGATTGAGTCCCCGTTAGGTTTTCTGAAGGATGTCTTTATTTCTTCTTTGTTTTCTTGGGTGGAGGGTCACAATTGTATATCCATAGATTAAAAGTTAAGAGTTTTTAGGTTCTCTTGGCCCGTAGTGAATTTTTTTGTATTCCTTGGTATGCGCTCCCCATTTGAGTGCCTTTTATACAATTACTTTCTTATTAAAAAAAAACAATCACACATATAGCATGACAAAATTAACCAAACTATATGCAATATAATCTCATGGTGATGATAGTTGTAAAAGAAAATATATCAATCATTCAATATTTCAACAACAATAAAATGTTCTAAACCTTTATATTCTCTATTTTAACAAACATTCATTATTATATTTTCCACTTCAATTTTTAAAGCAAGTGTATCAAAGTTGGGTTAGTATATATGATGCAAGAAACCATCTAAGCAACTTTTCCCTATATAAATAGCATGTAACCTTAAAACATAAAAAGGTGTTTCATCACGAGTTCTATCAGGTTCAAAACTAATGTGAGTAAGAAATCACATTTTCTATAAATCAAAAAGAATTTTTGTAAATTTTAGCACAGACGTAAATGTGTTGGACATCTACAGAAAGACTGGAAGAGGTGCATTGAGGATTTTGCCCAAAAAATAGAATAGAATATAGTATTCATTACTAGCCAGTCTTAAAAAGAAAATCCAAAGAGTTTCTTGGACAATACTTTATTCAGATTTCGGTCATCTTTCCATGGTATGCTAAATCAAGTTCATCTTGTGAACTTCCCAGAAGTCCTCACAGACATTATTCTATTTTCTTCTAGACCTGCCAAAGATACTTCATAAGAAACCCTTCAATAATCCTATTTTTTTCACCAAAATCTAACGAAATTTGACCCTCCATTCCTGTGTTAAACAAAGCATTCTTAGTTAAGGCTGTAATCAAGCTGAATTTTGGAATGCTCGGGCTCATCAAATCCAAGAGGTGATAGCTCGATTGAGCTTTCCCTAGCCATAATCAAGCACCACTGGACTGTATTCTTGTGAGGCCTAGCTCAGTTACACAAGCTAGATAATACGTAGCAATACTCCTACATAATTGGATACGCTCGTTTTGTTTACTATATTACCAGACACAAACCAAGCCCTTATTGAGCCAAACCCAAGCTATTCGTGTATAGCACAGTTCATTGGCAGCACTACCCTTCACTTACTAAATTTCTGACAACCCTTTTTCCTAAATTAAAGGAGTGGCCTTGCAACTTGACCACTATTACCTTTTTTCATTTTCTAACCCTAAATCTAACCATCTCAATCATAAAATTTAATGCAGGATTCACATCAAGAAACAATAAACAACATATGTAGATTTAAGCTCAATCAACCAACTCTTTTGGACAATTGTTGAATCGATAGGTGGGCCAACCTAAAAAGGGATGCATATACTACTTTATCAATCTAGCACGCTAAGCTGTCTAGTTTTGACAACTATATCTTAGAAGCAATAGAGAGCAGATTAGAAGAGAAATTCCTCAATCCTGACAATCCCTCTTCCTCCTCGCTACCCAACCCCCAACAAATATAAACAATAAGATAACCTCAACAATTGAGTGGCATAATAGAAAGAAATGTCTACGTGTAGAAGATGTGGAATTATAGAGACAAACCCCCCACACAGCAAATTTGCCAAAATTAGATTTTCTCGGGCCCTTAAACATCAAAATTTCTTACATCCGGAGATGAATAAAAAAGATATATATTCTCCACAAACAAATACCATTTTAATATCTGGAAGCAAGGATGAACCTAGTTCCATGGAAAAAAAATTTCAGTAAAAACATACCCAAAAATGTTGTAAATGCAACATACTGCATCCTCTGTAGATGGATAGGGATTTCATTGGCAATATCATGGTGAATAATTGGAAAGAATGGTGGCCAATTTTTCTCTTCTATAACAATTCCAGCTGCAAAGCAAGAAGGAAAAATTCATCTTGAAGATTACAGACCAAAGCAAAACATCCCATGCTCACGTAAGACATATATAGAAAAAAGAACTACCTCGAGCTACAGCATCCTCCCTCCTTTTTATTTCCTGCATGACATCAAGAAACTCATAAATGATTACCAGATTAAGAAATTTTGCCTGAAAGCGCAAGATATTTGAAATGTGACGTTTTGGCCATGCATGCAAATTAGTCATCCCAGTAAAGAACAAGGTTGAGACAAATTGAAATTTGTAATAAACAAGCAAACTCAAGATTAGATCATACAATTCATATAATTTACGTTTCAACATTCATTCATTAACCATATAAACAACCTACCATGGGAATCAAGACAAGCAATTACCTGTTCCCTCTTTCTCAATTCAGCCTCTTTTGCTTGAAGTTCCTTCTCCTTCATTCTCACATCCTAAAATTTAGTAGAGGATAATATTAGCTAAGTTTGTACCTCACAATATCCAAATAGCAAAATTGTGCTGGGTAATACACCATCTATGAAACTTCCACATACCTTTGCACTATCAAGAGGAATATCAACTGTGGCACCTCGATTATAATCAGCAGGTTCAGGAGATAGAGGTGAAAGCCTTGATGTTGCAGCAGGAACAGTTCCAGGATTCTGGAACCCCAAAAAAGCAATAAAAATACAGCATAAACATCTAGAGAAAACATGCATTACGCAAACACACCACCTTGAGTGCATCATCATATTTAAGCATTAAACAGCAAGTCATGTCATCATACCGAGAAGGCGAGCATGTGTAACCTTGACAGAGCATTCCGCTAAAAAAAATTCATCAACCAAGGAAGCTTGTGGACTCATGCATGTTATAAGCAACACATTAAGTTTGCTTATAATTCAAGGAATAAGAGTTAAGTTAGTAGTGAGTTTAAGTCTGAGACCCCTAATTCCCATCCAGGTTTGAGAGGCAACCAATCACTCCATAACCACTGCATCCATGACAAACAGCACCATCCACCTCTAGTACATGGTTATTCATACCAATCTCCCATTAGTGTCATGACACTAGCATGACCACATCCACCGCTTCAGCCTAGAATATTATCTTACTCTCACCACCTCAGTCACCAATCATTACCATGCGACCAGTGCTAATCCATGTACATTATTCAATGCAAATCCATCTTCTTAAACTCTACAAATGTTGGTGTCAAGGAAACTCAAAACTCAAGTGCACAGTCCTGCCCCCACCCCCACCCCACCGGGGAAAGAAAATTGGCATCATTGCCACTGCTACAATCTCACCAGCATCAATACTATTGGCAAGTCATTACTAATATAACCACCACCTCAAACTCAATGGTACCACAAACCAGATATTACACATTCGGTTTCATGGGCTTCACAACAATATCCCGCCACTAACAGTCCATTAGCACCATAACACTTATCATCTTGCCACTAATTGCCAACCTATCAAACCATCTGGCAGTCTGTCACCATCCGTCTGGCTAGTAGTACTACACTGCTATCTTCCATACTTTATCTGCGTTTATCTTCAAGATGATTACAAATATCTAATTGTATAGCAAGATTAGGTATTTTAAGCATGTTAGTAATAGTTATAGGCAAAACCTATGAGCTCTATGAAAAGTTACATCAAGCTTTTTCAAATTAGTGCATGCCATTAGACATAGCAAAAAGAACAAAATGTAAGTCAGCGCATTGCAATTTCCAAGGATATTCATGGTAGGCTCTAAAGTGTTTTTTTGATGAATAGATCTTTAATGCATGCAATCCTAGGAGGAATTCAACATTTGTTATACTCCAAGGTTAATATTTTGCCTGAATTTAAGTGCTTCTATCAGAAAATTATCATATGAACACAATATTTGGAAATTCTGATGAACATAGATAAAATCAATTGGATTTTCTGTGTACACGAACTTGAATTCCCAGTTGGTTTTGCAAGTAGACTTGTTTGTGAAACAGATCCTGTTTAAGATGTAACATGGGTTTTGAAATGATTCTGGATATTTATTGAAAAGAAAAGAGATAAAAAGAAAAAAGAAAAGCCTTTTCTTTAGAAATCAAACTTGTAAATTATGAAGCCTATTATAAATAAAAATTGCTTCAAACTGAAGTCATGTTGCACCATATACAAATCCTAAATCCAAGCATTAATTCTCCTCTAAAGCTGAAGTGCATATACGAAATGCGAACTACTTCAGAATACATACAAACATGATTCAATCTTAAATATATGTTGCAATATTTTCTAAAACTCATACTTCTTACATGCAATATCTCCTAACATTTCTAACATACGAAAAAGCAAGAACATCCAAGGGAGAAATTCTATCTGAATCTAAGAAAAAAAATCTTCCAGGAAATGTCCAGTGGTTGAACCTCTACTGAGAGAAGCGAAATCATCTAAACTTAGCTACAACACCGAACTTCCTGCCGCTTGTTGGGAAGGGGGTTGAACCAGAAACAAAAATAACAGGAATAAACAAAGAACATTTTACAACGTTTCTATTAGTTTTAAACTTTCACATACCTCCAGGGTAAATATATGAATATTGTTGAAAATTCTTTTAATTTCCAACCAAGTGATCCAATAACATAATTGACTTATACTGTGTTTCTCAATAAAAAGAAAGACATTTGAAAGAGAAATATACATATATATATATATTCAAAAATAAAATGCTTACCGTCATATAAAAGGCACCTCCACCATAGTTTGATTGCCCTGTCCTTTTCCCTTGACCTGCTTGGCCCTGAAATCAATAACCATAATGTGACTTACTAATGAACATAATTAAATCACACATCATTGTTCTTAGGTCAACAAGGTGAAGCACAATATAGAGTAATATACTACCATATCAAAAAAACACATCATAAAATACCAAGATTAAACCACCATTATTTAGGATTATATAGTCGCTAAAAGCACATAATTCTTGTGGATTTATTTGATCCTCCCTGCCAAAACACACTCGTACTTCATGGTATCATGACTAAATGCTGAAACACATTAATACATAGTTATGTCACAAGTACATAAACGACAACAAAACTCTAAAACTATGCATTTCTACCATTGATTTTCCAAGATAAATCATTACACAATATATATATATAGTACTATTGTAGATACCTAAGACCGAGTGTGGAGAATATACAATGTCTGTCCTTACGCACACATTATAAAATACATAGGGAGGATATAGCGATATCAAACGAATATTTGTTTAATGGAATTCTGGAACCCAGAAAAGATTAAATGGAAAATAGAATGCCTCTGAGGAGACTCCACACTCCATCCTTCAGATCTGCTTCCACAAGTAATTCTTGTGATAAAAATACAACACTTGAACCATTATAAAATTTATCTCTCAACTTCTTTTTTACTGAAATTAATTAAACAAAACAAAACAAAACCTATACACTTTAAACTTAAGTCCAATATATGTATAAAGTTCAATATATACAGTCCACAGCTAGAATCGCATACTAGTTCTACTAAATTCAATTTTGTTCTCCTCTATATCTAACTCTTGCTTTACGAACACCGAGGAGTAATAACTACACATAATGGACTGATAATATTTCTCAACACAACAAACTTTATTTTCATTTACAGATGTAAATGTGGAGAAGCAAAAGAACCATATACATCGATCACAGTAGGAGCATCACTTCAAGAGTCGATTGACTAGAACTTTACTTCAGAGTCAATAACATATACAAGAGACAGATCTGGTAAATCAGGCGAGAAATCGCCAAAATCCGCCGTTAATAGTCGATTTATTTGCATTGTAACAAAAATCGCAAGAAATCCATACTCCAAATATCGATCTCCCACACAACAACCCAAACATTATATATATGTGTGTGTGTGTGTGTGTGTGTATCTCAACACATCGAACCACACCTAAGTATAGTATTGCACTATGTGAATTTGTAAAATTGACTATATATACGCACAACAAATTCATACATATATAAAGAACTTACAGAGAAAGGGTTCACTTCTTCTTCATCGAAAGGATTGGAATCGTAACGACCGGCCATGAGAGAGAATCAGAAGAGATCGAGAGATTTGAGGAGTGAACGACTGAGATGAAGATGATTTGAGGAATTTGAGAGATTTGTTTATCGGTGGATTGGAAATGAAGAAAGAAAAAGTTCGATTTCTGTGAATAATGTGGCTTTATATTTTATATGTGTCTATATATATATATATATTATATATTCGCAGTGAAAGTGAAAACCGCCAGAAATTATTAACGGGGTTGGAAAACTAAGAAGGTACAGATAAGAAATGTGACCAGTCAATCCCATCTCTAACCCTAGATTGTAGAGTCTAACCCCACTTTAGGTGAATACAATTTACTAAATAGTTATATAAACTATAATTGTAAATTACAAATATTATATTACCAACAAGAGAACAAATTAAAGGATATTTCCTAGAGACAGCTTATTTCCAAAACTCAGCAACAACAAAAAGCAAAATCAACATACTTCCATAAATAAAAGGACACAAATAAAAACAAGCTTAGTAGTCCCATTGTCTTTAATTAACATTTTCAATTTTGTGATTTGATCCTTCAATTATTATTGTGATTTTTTTCATTGTTTAATTATTATTTAATCTATCTAAAAAGCAAAAAATAATAAAATATTTTTTAATAAATAGAAATTATCGAATCCTAACATGACGTAATTATATATAAAAAAAAGGGGATAAAATGCAGGAAAAAAAACTCCAAAACTATTGGCATTTTGCAATTAACCCCAGAACTTTAAATAATTCCTTGAACTATTAATTTGTTACAACTAACCCCCATTTCATTTTAAAAGACTATTTTACTCTTCTTCTTTTTTAAACGTGTCCCTTCTTTAAATAATACCAATATTCTTTTATCTTATTTAAGATATTAATAATACCATTCACCTTAATTGTATTAGACTATATACATCCTCAAATGAAAAACAATATAAAGTTATAAGTTGTAATTATTTTTATTAATAATTAAATTGCTATTAAAATTTAGTTTGATTTAAATAATATAATATTTATCTTAAGTATAAACTTTTTTACCGTAAAATTAAAAAAATCATAAAATATACCTATAAAAACCTTAAAATTACTTAAATAATAGACACCTTTTTTCCTCATGTAACATACATGAAGTTTGTTAACCAATGATTTAATTATTTTATTTAATTAAATTTAAACAAACTAAAAATGTGATTTAATAAATAAATTTTAAGAATTATGTATTTGTTTATGAATATTTAAGTGGTGAGTGTGTTATCAAATTAGTATCAATTGTTTTGTAATATATGTTAACAACTATTAAGAAATGTATTAAGCATAATTCAATAAAAATGGCATTTTGGTCATATAATGAAAAAATCAATACAATGGAGCATTTTGCAACAAATTGTTATAGTTTAGAGGGTTTATTGCTAGAAAAATAGTTCAGGGAATAATTTGCAAAAATGATCACAGTTGAGGTTTTGTTTTTGCATTTAACCCATATAATGAATTATACATTCGTAGAATCGTAGTACTACTCCTTATGAGAAATCAAACCCTTAATATTTACTTTAAAATTTGAGTAATTACTACGATTAGATCGACTTAATTTTTAACTAAATTTAGTGTTATTGAAAAGAATTAAATTTTAATTCCAAATTTTATAATTGATAAGAGCTTGTTGAGGGAGTTTGCAGTAGCTTTCATTACATTCAAATTTCACAAAAAATTAAATTTGGTATGTATGAAATAAATTTGTAGAAATTTCATTATGTTCTCTTAGAATTAAAGAATTTCAAATAAGTGGATTTGATTCAACCATGCAAGAGACCTGATTTGAGAGGTTTTAAATGAATGACATTCAAAGACTAACGCATTTGAATATCAAACAATAAGACGAGGAGGTTATTCCAAATTCACCTCAACAAAAAAAAAATGTAGTTCAAGTGAAAAAAACACTGATGTAGCAAAACGTACCAGTATAATTTTAATTTAGTTCAAATAAAATTATTATTATAAATACTGTTACTACTTTCAAATGAAATTACTTTAAACCAGTTAGCAATCAATTTTCAAAAATTATTATTTTATGATATGATAACATGTAAAAAATTTATCAAACGATATCACATTGAAAGAAGTAACTCCCTTCTTACACGCCCGAGGCAAGCATTTTGGTTATGAATCCCATTAACTAAACTTTTTGAGTAGATAAGATGGGACATGAAATAGATTGCAAAATTTAGGCATCTATGTAAAGGATAAAATGGAAAAAGAAAAGGACAAATATCAAGTTTTTAAATTTATTTAATTTCATTTTTCTGTTACCTATATCCTTCTCGTTTCAAAATTAATATTCACATTTCTTTTAGTTTGAAAAACAAGTCTATGTCCATATGTTATGAGGAGAAAAGACTAAATTAACCTTCTTTTTATTAAATTAAATTCTCACACACTAAGTTTGTGTGATTTTTTTTCCCTTTCTAGAACTTAAACCATCAAATTTTATTTTGAAGAAAATTGGAGGGAGATGATGCAAGAGAAGATATTTTTGCACACACATATGTATCTTCTTGCTCACCGATAAATGCCATTTTTTCTAATTTTTAATTTTAACACTACTAAAAGTAGTGTGCTACATATTTACCAATTTTTGCATAAAGCTAAATCTAACAATCACAATTTAAATAACTATAATGTAAAGTAAATTGGTATTTTATACTAGAAAGTGATATAAAAGAGTATAATAACAATGAAAAGATTAATGTTATTTTTTAAATTAGAGGAGAGAGGTAATTGTTATTTAGCTTGTATTTAAAGAAGGCAAATGTATATATTTTAGAACATAATTATTACGAGAAAGAAACTTATATTCCCTTAATTATTATAATTAAGAAAATAAAAACATTGTCTTCATGTGATGTGAAAGACTCGTCTTCAAATAATGCCTATTTTGGAATTTAAACAGAAAAATATTAGTATGGGAGCAAAAGTGAGACTAGCGTTTACCTCAAAAAGAAGATTAAGAAAAAATTTCATAAAAACTTATGTAGTTTCATAATTTAATCAAGAACCCTTTATAGTTCTAAAAATTCCCTTGATTTGTATTCTGGTTACAATTATCCCTTGCTCTAAAAAAGGATTCAATTTTCCGGTCATGTGGCTTGTGAATTTCTTATTCCGCCATTGAATCACCTTATTTCATAAAATCTCTTGTAGTTTCGAAAAAAACTATATATATTTCGAAAAAAATCGGGAAAATATATATTTTGAAAAAAATACATATTTACGAGAAATATATATTTTTTTCGAAAATGTATATATTTCATAAAAAAAAAAAAATATATATATATATATATAATATGTATTTTTTTGAAATATATATTTTTCCTAAAAATATATATATATTTCATGAATATATATATATATATTTCAAAAACAATATATATTTTTTATTTTTTTTCCTGAAATATATATATATTTTTTGAAGGAGTATATATTTTTTTCGAAGAAAAAAATACATATTTATGACAAATATAAAATGTATATTTTTCCAATATATATATTTTTTATGAAATATATATTTTGAAAAAAATATTTATTTCAAAAAATATATATATATTTCCAAAATATATTTCTCATAAATATGTATTTGTTTTTAAAATATATATTTTTTACCGAAATATATATATTTTTTCCGATATATATATATATTTGAAATTATATGAGGTTTTATGAAATAAGGTGATTCAAGGGTATAATAGGGAATTCACAAATCACATGACTGGAAAATTGGATATTTTTTGGAGAATAAGGTAATTGTAACCGGAATGCAAATCAATTGAAAATTTGAAATTATAGGATTTTTTTTTATTAAATCATGAAAGTTTATGAAAATTACCCTAATAATAATAATAATAAATAATTCAGCTTCTTATTGGTCTACTAGTTCGGCTTGTTTGGGTCTAAATAGTGCCTTTTCTTTGATGTATTTTTATTCTTTTTTGGGTAATTTGCAGCCACACCCCCTGAACTTTGAGTCAATGGCAGTCAGTGGCTGGTCAACGATTTTTCGGTCCCATAGTCCCCTGAACTTTCAATTTCGTTGCAATGACACCCCCTGGGCGGGTGAAATGACTATAATGCCCCTTTAATTGTTTCACTTATTACATTAGGGTAATATATAAAATGTGAAATTACACATATGACCAAGCACTTAATCCATCTAAAATTATTAATTACACTTCCACCCCTTATTACAAAATATATATATATATATATTACGAAAATTACAATTTAATTTTTTTCTTTATAATATAATTTGTATATATAATTACGAATATATATATAAATTGTAAAAAATATATAAATTTGAAAAAACATATAAAATTCAAAAAAATATATAAAATTTGAAACAATATATAAAATTTAAAAAATATATATATAAAATTCGAAAGAAATATATAAAATTCGTAAACAATATATAAAATTCGAAAAACATATAAAATTCTAAAAAATATATAAAATTCAAATATATATATATATATATATAAAGTGTGACTGAAGTTTAAGTAGAGAAGCCTCGGAGTCATTAACCAAGATAACGGATCCTCTCCAGCTCTCTGTAGAGCTATTTCAATGCCCATGATGGCGACACATGCCCCACGATGGTGACCGAAATCGGAATCGAACCGATACTTTTCTTAAAATATTTTAATCAAAATTAAATATATTAATATTTGGATCAAAATTAACGATTCGGTTCCGATTCTCATTTTTAAAGAACCGAAAGTATCGGTTCGATTCCGGTTCGGTTGGAATCAAAAGCGAACCGCATCGTGAATATATTAATATTTAAATCAAAATTAACGATTCGGTTCCGGTTCTCATTTTTAAATAACCGAAAGTATCGGAACCGAACCGTTAATTTTTATCCAAATAAAAATTTACTTTCGGTTCTTTAAAAATGAGAACCGGAACCGAACCGTTAATTTTGATCCAAATATTAATATATTTAATTTTGATTAAAATATTTTAATAAAGTATCGATTCGATTCCGATTTCAATCACCATCGTGGGGTATGTGTCGCCATCGTGGCCATTGAAATAACTCTGCAAAGAGCTGGAGAAGATCCGTTACCTTGGCTAATGACTCCGAGGCTTGTCCACTTAAACTTTAGTCACACTTTATATATATATATATTTGAATTTTATATATTTTTTAGAATTTTATATGTTTTTCGAATTTTATATATTGTTTACGAATTTTATATATTTGTTTCGAATTTTATATATATATTTTTTAAATTTTATATATTGTTTCAAATTTTATATATTTTTTTGAATTTTATATGTTTTTTCAAATTTATATATTTTTTACAAATTATATATATATTCGTAATTATATATACAAATTATATTATAAAGAAAAAAATTAAATTGTAATTTTCGTAATATATATATATATATATTTTGTAATAAGGGGTGGAAGTGTAATTAATAATTTTAGATGGGTTAAGTGCTTGGTCATATGTGTAATTTCACATTTTATATATTACCCTAATGTAATAAGTGAAACAATTAAAGGGACATTATAGTCATTTCACCCGCCCAGGGGGTGTCATTGCAACGAAATTGAAAGTTCAGGGGGCTATGGGACCGAAAAATCGTTGACCAGCCACTGACTGCCATTGACTCAAAGTTCAGGGGGTGTGGCTGCAAATTACCCTTCTTTTTTTTGTTACAAAAAGCACATATCAATTCTGAAATGAGATGGCAAATAGTAATGAAGATGAACCCTGAAATTTGGCAGCTGAACCAAGCTCGGGCGATTTCCACTTTCCAAAAATCTTCCAAATTCACAAAAAAAAATTCCAGTATTAAATATCCGATTCCTTATGGATTGGCGGGTCCATCTATTAGCGAAGGAGCATTTTGGAGGGAAATGCCGTTTCGTACTTGCTCCCCTCTCTCTCTCTCATTTATCTACATGTATATATACATCACACACACACATATTCTCATATATACACTCAACTTCATACAACTGTAACAGAATAGATTCTCTCTCTCTGCAGACAATGGGCGATTCCGAACCCTCTCTGGTAAAGTTCAATTTAGAAGCGATTCAACTCTGATTTGTATTGTGCAACTTAATTCTCGAAATTCTTTATCGATCTTGTGTTGTATTTGATGATTTTGCACCCTCATTTCTTGCAATCTTTACTCATCATTGATTCTTTATCTGTACATATATATATATACATGTATATAGATGAGTGTATATGTATAGTTATATATATTAACCTACTCATCAATGACTCTGAGTTCATCATTTATGTTGTAATTTTCTTTTCGTTGATTACTGTTAAAAAACAATATTATATGTACCTGCAAACATATGCTTATTTAATGTTGATGATAGCACATATTCTTGAATGAAATTATGAGACTTGGAATTTCTATTGTTGAAATCATAGATAAAAATTTCTATTGTGGCATTTGGAATTTGATTTTATTAATTATTTATTTTCCCCCCTGTTTTCTTGATTTCCTTTTTCCTTTCTACATATGCATTGGAATCTGGCAGCGCACACTCAACAAGATGCAAGAACAGGTTGGGAGTCTGATTAGCTTTTTGTAAATCACTATTTTATTTAGTGTAAGAATATATTGATTCATTCGGTAATGCATCATGTGCTCACAGTACGAGTTCATTGAAAAAATTGGGAAAGGCGGCTTTGGTTTGGTTTACAAGGCGCGTAATCTGTCTGGTGATGAAATTGTGGCTATTAAGCTTGTTCGTACTGACGGGAACGGTATTCCAGGCTTACTAATACGAGAAATCGCCCTCTTGAAGGAACTGCATCATGACAATATCGTCAGGTTGAAACTTCCTTGCACTTTACCTTTTTTTTTTTTTTTTTTTTTTTTTTCTTTCTGTTGGGGTTTCAATCAGATTGCAGAACCTACAACCTTGTAACCATAATAGTAATCACTGACTTATAGGGTCAGTGATGATGGTACATCTTGTCCTTTTGGCGGAAGATCACCAACGGATAGTTTCTAGGTGATGATTGAGGGCTGAGATTGTTTTGTGCCACCAAATGATTTTACTCGTACCCAATCCTGATCATGCCTTACTTGTTGACTTTCCATCCTAAAAACTAATCTTTTCTAACTCTTTTCATGAAGGATTAGACGGAACACAAACCTTCAGAAATTGTATGAACTTAGCAGTTGTTTGTTGCGGTTTTGGGCTAATGTACCATGGAACAAAGGAAGGAGCCCTCACTGTTAATAACGAACAGATATTACATTAGAGTTCGTGTGTGAGAAGTTACAATCAACTGTCCAAAATTAATTTAAGTTAACATCGTGTCCGCAAATTTTATGCTCGGTATGTGAATGTAGGTTGAAAACTTCCCTTCATATTTGCCGCTAGTCCACTTGTGGTTCTTGGGGTCTCACTCTTGTGGGGAAAGCACGGGCTACTTTGCTTTCTTTAATCAAGTACTAAAATGCAGATTTGTTAGTAATCCTTTCATGCTTAGCTGAATCTCAGCAACAATAATGAAGCGGAAACTTATGTTGTTTCATGGACTGAGGACTGAGGGTCGATACAATTGTTGAACATTTAGAAATTCCCTTTGGGAATAGATCTTTGGGTTTCGAATTAGTGAATCAATGGGATAGCAATTCCAAGTAGTCATTTAGGCACGTGATTTGTTAAAATAAATGCATTACTTCATCTGCGTCTTCTGAAAATTAAAAAATAATAGATGGAATCGCAACTAAGTTTAACTTGTTTATCTTCTTTCAGAGTTGATTATTACTAACATGTGCACATACTGCACAAGGCTTTTAAGATATCTATACTTGATTATACAAGAAAATTTAGTTTTGACCATTTTATGAGAAAATATATTTTTTGCAACATGAAACTCCTTTGCATGTCTTCCTTGGGGTAAAACAAATAGTCATAATTTGTATGTAAGAATTACGAACTGACCCATTCAATTTTGTCCACTACGAGCATATGCAAGTGTGCAAGGTTCAATGTTTCAGTCGAATTTACTTTATTTTATCTTACTTTTGATTTTTTGCTTTAACAGTCATCTACTATTGAGATCTTTCTTTTTTGCTCCTATCATGGATTAGTATCTGAAACCAAGTATGCAGATGCTCATTGGCCAAACAATTTAAATCACTGGACATTTGGTTTCGTAAAACCTGGATTTCTATAAAATTCTCTGCCTTGTCAAATTTTGTTGGCTTCTTCTACTTTCATAGTCCAGTCAATTCTTGCCAATGCCAGAATTAGATAACTCTTGCATAATACTTTTAGGTTCTTTTGTGCCAATTGCTCGGGCTCAGATGACTTTTGATCTTTAATTATACTATCGGTTGTTGCATGACTTTCCCATGTTTCGAGTTTGTTTTCCTACTTATCCTTTACTTGGTGTTAATCTCTATGTTGTATCACTTGATTCATATATTTTGCTTTGTCCTTGGTGAATGAAATGATATAAGAACCACTCTATACGATCCTCTGGAAATCGGACCCAATTTACATCACATGCTTAGATGAGAGGGCACTGGCCATAGGGTACTACCATCCCATTTTACATGAGAGGGCAATGTAGTTGGAATTGAATTCCCCTTGTTTTGCTACATTTATTGCATAATGGTAGCTACAACACTACTTAAACACTTTTGGGTAATGACAGTATTAAAGCTTTATTTTGAGAGAAGACATTCATACGGCCTTCAAGCATACGAAATTCTATGTTTTCCATAAAGCACTTTATTGGCATGTGAATGTTGCCATAGTGCATCTTGCATATTCTGCCTCCACCGTATGGACTGAAACACACTTCAGTTATGTTGAACAAAATGACCATTTGTTGACTTTTTTTTTTTGAAAATCAAGCGTCTATCTGTTGACTATGATTGTCATAAACTTATGATCCCCTGCAAAACTGATGATTTGTGCTTAATCTACTCAATAATTTTACTGCACATCAGATATCTACTTCCTTCAACATTCTTGTTGACATTGGATATTTTGAATATATGCTCCAATATGGTGTTCCTTTTGGAACAGCTGCATGATTTTGCTCACTGTATTTCTATTGCTCACAGTGGACACATTATGCCTCTCCATTTTCTCCAAATCTAGCTTCCATATATATGAGTGTGATGTGTCCATCCCTTGTAACCCATATATATGAGTTAATCTTTCTAGACTCTAATAATGAATTTTATTCTTGCAATTGTTATTGATAATCTTTAAGTTCCATCCACCAATTCTTCTACAATAGTTTGCCACACTTCTTAACCTAGTCTTCTAAATTTAATCTTTGTCCCATTTGATGCTTACCCGACAACAAAGGTTTCATCAATTTTTGGCTCATGAAGCACATCTGTTAACATGAAGCTTGAGATTGAAATTGGACTCTGAATGCAAAGAAAGATTTCATACTTATATTAAGAGACTGTGCATTCGGTTTTCATGTATTGACACGTCCTTTACATCAATTTTAACCATCATTTCTCTTGTGCGTCATTTGTCTTAGTGTACTCTGTTTGTCATATCATTCCAGTTCACCTGATTATGACAATAGGGCCAAACAACATGGTGTTTTAGGTAAACCATTTGATATTTGAAACACCTATTTGTATCAACCAAAATCTACAAGCATAAGTCTCCAATTTGTATAGAAAAGGCAGAAAGGCAATAATATGTTTATTCTCATATATGAAGTATCTGCTTAATTAAATATATGTGGTTTTTAATGTATTAGAACTAGTCAATTGTATTATCTCGGTTTTCAATTTTTTTTTTTTTAAGAATTGTTTGAACAACTTATTTGACGCGTGCTGATTTACAGGTTATTGGAAAATTTGAGCATAGGAAACGACATGTTCCTAGTTTTTGAGTGTTTGGATTGTGATTTGTCAAAATACATGAGGCTGCACCCTTTGAAGGCAAGAGATCCGGAAAGAATAAAAGTGAGGGCAACTGCTACTTTGGTGTTTATTTTTCCCAGAAATTTTGTCTCGTCTATATTCCCCCACGAAGTAGATATATATTTCAACTCAATTGTTTTTTATGTTCAATTTTGAATTCTCAAGTTTCACTTTTGCTAATTTCACCATTCCGAGTCCTTACAACATCACTACTTTTTATGTTAAAAGATGACATTGGCACCTCTAATTATTTTATTATTATTGTTATAATTTTTATTCTTTCTTTGATACATTTCTGTTAACAATTGGAAGAAGGAGATTTTTTTTTTTCAAAACATACACTGATTTTCAATTAGGGAAGGAAATAGAGTGGAGCTATGTAATCCTGATTCAGATCTGTCCGGAATCCGAGTTGGAATGTGATACATGTGTAATAAACACTCCAGATAGTGAAAACTTCTTGGTTCGGATAGGATATCATGTTGAATCCAACCATTTTCATGTTTATTCATCTCTAAGTTCAATTTAGCTGCGTAATGTACTTTTCAAAGAAGATCCATATCAGTCCCATTTACATTTCCCACTGAAAATTATTTTAAGCCAGTAAAATCAATTGGAAACAGATTGAAGAAGATCCATTTCATGTCATATAGTGGACATAAACATACCAATAGAGAAATTCACGAAGTCCAACCCTCAAATGTCTTGTGTATGCGTTAATGATTTAAAGATATCAATGATACTGCTCTGGAATATCACATCTTATTTTTTAATTTAAATTTTATTATGTCTTTGCAGAATTTTCTGTATCAGATTCTCTCTGGTGTGGCATATTGTCATTCAAAGAAAATTATCCACCGAGATCTGAAGCCTGCAAATTTGCTGATAGACACCGGTAAAGATGTTGTGAAAATTGCTGACTTTGGATTGGCCAGGGAAATTGGTGTTCCCTCTCACTCATATGCCACTAAGGTATTAGTTTCATTTTTATTATTGTGTTCCAGCCCTCCTATCTTATTAGCTCATTCTGGGGAAAAAATAAAATAAAATCTTGACTGTTCTAGCAAGCATTAGCTCGCAACTGTCTTTTTTGACCCATTAACTTTTATGCTGTATGAATGCTGCTCTTTCGGTTATCATGGCTTGTTTGATAGCATTAGCAATTCCACTTTTCCTCAACTTCATTCGGTGAGGTACAAGTACTTTAGATGCATATATAGTAGGAATAGCATTTTATTATCGTTTGGGCATTCCTAGTTTGATAACTGGCATTTTGCCTAGTTAATCTGAAAATTTTCAAGCAAAATGAAGAATTATTTATGTGGTAGTGAACAAAACCTCGACATCTAGCATCTTTTATGATACATTATTGGTAATCACCTTTTCTCTTAGATGAGAGTCGCAAATGCAGTTTGCCCATGTATTGAGTTGAACCACTGATCTACTTTAGAAGGTGAGGAACTAATACAACCCTTCCACTGGTCTTCTTTTCACATAACAAGATTGTCAAATGCTCGATAGCCCGTGTCAGACTTAAACTCTTGTCTTTGTTTCTTCTTCTTTTGTGAATATGGTTGATGGTTGTTTACTCATTTGTTGGTAGTTCTTTCCAGGTGGGAACTTATGGGTACAGGGCACCCGAATTAGTGATTGGTAATAGCCAATACTCTACTCATGTTGATGTGTGGTCTGTGGGTTGTATATTTGCGGAGATGGTAAGGCAAGATGATATGTTCCCTGGCGCTAAATTGAATCAATTGGCCGAAATGCTCAGGTTTAGTAAAGCTTAAGCACAACCACAATTTCCTGTTTGTTCATATAAAACCATGGTGTTGTCCAATCTTAGATACATACTTTTTTTTTTCTTTTCTTTTAGAACTCTTAGTCCACCAGATCAAACCTGGCCCAACGTGGATGAACTGGCAAAAGAAGTCCCACGTCTTGAACCAGATGGAGTCGATCTTCTTGCTGTAAGTCCAATATTTTGTTTTCCCACTACTAGTGCCTCACAGCCACACAGGGCATAAATATATATCTTTTAGCTTTTTCTTTTTTTTCTGGGCATAAATATAATTTTATAAATTCAAACTATACGCTGATTTGTTGAAATAGACCTCTACAGTCATCCAACAAATGATCCTATTACTATTCCTACTAAGCAAATGAAATAGATTGCTTGCCTTTTCTCCCTAATACTACTTATGTTTTTTCAGAAAATGTTACGCTTGAATAAAGATGAAAGGATTACAGCTGAGGCTGCTCTTAACCATGGTTACTTCGAAAACGTTAGGAATGCGCCTTAATTCCATCTGGAATTTCATCGTTTCTCATGTACATCGACTTGCCTAGTGAAATGTAACTTCAGACTCCAGGAAGAATGTGGTGGTCCTTTTCATTCTTCAAGTTCATAGACAAATTTGTTATCTCCGTAGTTTTTTTCTTTTCTTTGGCAGATCTGCTTAACTTTACAGGATCTGAAGTTAAGTTTGATTAGTAGATCAGCATAAACATTGTTAAGGTCATTTAGAAATTCATCATATGATATTTTGTCATCTATTACAGACACTTGTATTAAATGATCATCTCTTTTATTCTGTATAAAAGATCATCTATGAGTGTAGATTGACTCAACAATGCATGCTTTTCCAAAACTGCCTGTAAACTATTTTTACAATTTTTCTTAGGAATTTGTCGCGTTGAGGACGAACTCATACAAATCCTTTGGCAGGAATGGATTAGACATGCTTGTAAATCCGCATCAAATTTATATATGAACCTGGTTTGATGATTGCTTGGTAGTCAAAAGAATGGACTGTTTTGTTTACAGGGCTGGATCAGAAGTAGGGTTGAAGTGGTCATTATTTATTATTTATTTTAATTTTTTTCAATTCTTCTATTTGGTTACTTGCATGATTTACAAGGATGCAAGATGATAGGACTTTTTAATACGTACATGTATTGACTATATTTGACTCAAATAAACTGCATTCAACTCAATATAACATGTCATTCATATATTGATTTATATGTATTCTCGCAAATCTACTCCTTCGTAAGTCATTTGAAGTAGATTTATTTTTTCGAGTAGAGTGTAGATGTTTGTTACGGAATTGAAAAAGGAAAAAAAAACAAATTTTGTTTTGTAGAATATCAAGTTCGATTTTTATTGAAATAGTTATGTAACTATATCGCTAAATAATTTAACATTTTATTAACAAGTCTAAGTCGTAGCAGATAACAAAGTAAAGAACATTTCCTCAAGACAACTTATTATTAGGAACAACAACAAAAAAAAAACAATGTGATTTTCTTTTTACAGTTTAATTGTGATTTATACTAACCAAAAGCCAAAAAACAAAAATATTTATATGTTTCTTAATATATAAAAAATCATTCTACCATGACAACTTAATTTTTATTAAAATTGAATAATTACCACTACAGTGTAGTCAACTTAATTTTCAATCTAATTTCATTTAACGAAAAATAATAAAATTTTAATACATATTACATAATGGATGAGAACTTGTTAGTAGGACTGTAAATGAACTGAGCCAAGCTGAGTTTTGGGTTGCTCGGCTCGGGCTCGTTGGTTTGTAAGCATAGAGCTTGGGCTCGGCTCTGGCTCGTGACGAACTCTAAAATCTGTGATTAGGTTCAGGTTCGGGTTCGTCATTAACCTGAAAAACTCGGGCTCGACTCGTTTAAGGAAAAATAATAATTAATATATAAAATCAATTCTAAATTTTTAATCAATTGTAATAAAATAAAATATAAAAGCAATAATTAAGATATTATTAGGCAATAAATTCAATTTAAATGTATAATCACGAACTAATACGAGTTTTATACGAGCCTATGTTCATGAATTCAAACGAGCCTATTCGAGTTCATGTTCACGAACATATACGAGCTGAGTGTTGGGAATTAATTCCTATCTCACACATAAGAATTAATTCCGCTCAAGATCACAAACACATGTTTTTACTCATACACAAAAGACACAAGAATTTATAGTAGAAAACTCCAAATCGGAGAAAAATCACTTTGTTGTCAAAGACAATCAGAGAAATATCACTATGTGGAAAATTGTTACAACCACTCTTAATAATTTTCCTCTCACCCCACTATCCCAATACACTCACGCTATACCCAAGCATATACTAACTCACACCTTTCTACTCTTAAATTAAGATAACCAAGAAAGAAATTTAACTAGAGTCAAAATACAATGCTTGAAATGTTTTTGACTGGGATACATAGAAACAAATGCTTGAGTTTCTTATATAGGCTTTTAAACTCATTCACCTTTACTTTCTAAGCGATGTGTGACTTTCTCCTCTTCTATTTTTGCCAAAACCTAACACTGAGTTCACCATTGCTTAAGCTTGGCTCGTTTAACTGAAAATTGAGATCAACTTCGACTCGTTTACTTAACGAACGAGTCCGAACCGAGCCCTTAACGAGCCGAGCCAGAGTTGTTCGGTTCATTTGCAGCCCTACTTGTTAGGTGGGTTTGCGATAAATTTTAGGGTAAATTACACTTTTACCCCCTATTGATTGGACAAATGCCAACTTCCTCCCTCTAGTTTGGACAATTACACTTTCACCCCCTCCAAGTCTTTTCCGGCAACTGAAAACATGAAATTACCTAAATACCCATTATATTATATATCAATATTTATTAGAAAAATTATGATATTTGCAATTACAATTTTGACCTTTACTAATCCTAACCTAACCCACTCCAAACTCTAGTCAACCTAACTCTAACCTAACCTAATATGAGTGTTGAACACCCACTTCATCACTTACAACACCACACAACACACACACAGAGAGAGAGAGAGAGAGAGAGAGAGAGACTCATGTTCGTATGAGTCTTAAACCCAACCCGATCATCCCGAAGCATCCTACAACAATGGAGGACGCCGAAGCTTGGAAATGGAGGAGGACGAAGGAGGACAGCTATGGAGGAGGAAGAAACTGGCTTGCATATATGAGTATGGGTATAGGTATATATTAATACAAGGGCAATTTTGTGCACAAAATTAAGGGCTAAAATAGTATATTCAATAGCTAGAGCAATCAAGCCTAACCCAACATTATATCTCCAACCCATCATCCACTACACGAAACTGAAACAATCTTATGAACTATTTCTATAAAATCTTCATCTGCTTCCCAAACACAAACGATTTAATACTTGTTTGCCTCTGTGAACAACCGAGCAAAATGATTCTAACGCTTGGCAATCTTTGAATTTTTCATTTGGACTTGTGTATATACATATATATATATATATATATACACACACACACACATGCATATATGGGTATGAGTATAGGTATATATTAATACAAGGGCAATTTTGTCCACAAAATTAATGACTAAAATAGTATTTTCAGTAGCTAGAGGGTAGTGTAGCCATTTCACCCATCAAATTAGCTTTGACCGACATTGACTACGCCTGAAGGCCGGTGGAAGGGGGAAAGTGTTACGAAAAACTAAACTGGAGGGAGTGAAAGTGTAATTGTCCAAACTAGAGGGAGGAAGTTGGCATTTGTCCAATTAATAGGGGGTAAAAGTGTAATTTACCCTAAATTTTATTACATTCAAATTTGACAAAGATTAAAATGTCATGCGTCCAGATAAATTTGTAGAAATTTTATTTATGTTTTGTTTAAATTGAAAAAAAAGTTTGAATAAGTGAATTTGATTCAACTATGCAAGAGACCGAACTTGATGAATTTAGAAGGTTTTAGATGAATGGAATTGAAAAAATAAGGCATATAAAAAATTCAAATAATAAGGGAAGAAGTTACTCCAAATTCACCTTAGCTCAATAAAATAAAATGTTAGGCTAAATGCAAAAATCTCGTGTACCAAAAAGTAACTAAAATTTCTGTACACAAAGCACATATCAAATCTGACCTAAGATTTGGAAGGTGGACCAAGCTGAGGCCGTTTCAACATTCCAAAAATCATTCAAATTCACAAAAAAAATTAAAAAAAAAACCAATTTTATATATCCAAATCCGTATGGATTGGCGGGTCCATCTGTTACCGAAGGAGTATTTTGGAGGGAAATGCCGTTTCGCCACTTGCTCCCTCTCTCTCTCTCTCTCTCTCTCTCTCTATATATATATATATATATATATATACATCATACACACAGATTCTTATACATACACACTTCTTCATACAATTATAACAGAATAGTTTCTCATATCTCTCTCTCTCTCGCTCGCTCGCTCTCTGCAGACAATGGAAGATCCCGATCCTTCTCTGGTAAAGTTAAATTCTCTCTCTATAACTCTGTAATGCACTACATTATACTTCAATTTAGAATCAATTCAACTCTGATTTGTATTATGCAACTTAATTCATGAAATTCTTGATCGATCTTGTGTTGTATTTGATGACTTTGCACTCTCATTTCTTGCAATCTTTACTCTTCAATGATTCTTCATCTGTACATTTGTATATATATAGATATGTGTGTACACATAGTTATATATATATATATATATATATGTACCTACTCAGCAATGACTCTGAGTTCATCATTTAAGTTGTAATTTTCTTTTTTCTTGATTACTGCTGAAAAACAATATTATATTCTTGTTCATGAAATTCTTTTTGCGAGGTTGAGCTCTTTATGTTGAATGAATCAAAACAATTTTGTTCCTGGCTAGCTCTGATTGTAGAAGTTGTTGATTTACGAGAAATTCATCAATTTATTTTGCTTGTATTTTCAATTGGCATTACTGCTATTAAAAGAAGAATCTACAAATTTGTGTTGTTTGGTAGTTGATAGTTTTGGATTTAGGGTGTATTGAATTAAATAAAAATTTGGGTTTTAAAAACTTCAGGTTATTGTTGAAATCATAGATAAAAATTTCTATTGTGGCGTTTGGAATTTGATTTTATAAATTTCTATTGTGGCATTTTAATTATTTATTTTTCCCCGTGTTCTTGATTTCCTTTTTTCTTCCTACATATGCATTGGAATCTGGCAGCGCACACTCAACGAGATGCAAGAACAGGTTGGGAGTCTGATTAGCTTTTTGTGAATCACTATTTTATTTAGTGTAAGAATATATTGATTTATTCAGTAATGCTTCATGTCCTCTCACAGTACAAGATCATTAAAAAAATAGGGGGCGGTAGCTTTGGTTTGGTTTACAAGGCGCGTAATAAGTTGGATGATAAAATTGTGGCTATTAAGCTTCTTAGCATTCCAGATGACGGTAAAGGTGTTCCAAGCTCACTAATACGAGAAATCGCCCTCTTGAAGGACCTGCATCACGACTATATCATCAGGTTGAAACTTCCTTGCACTTTAACTTTTTTTCATTTACTTTCCTTCTGTTGGGGTTTCGATCAGATTGCTGAACCTACAACCTTGGAACCATAATTTTTTCTACACGAAATTTTTGAAAACCAAGCTTCATAGAAATCACTGACTTAGAGGGTCAGTGATGATGGTACATCTTGTCTTTTTGGTGGAAGATCACCAACGGATAGTTTCTAGGTGATGATTGAGGGCTGAGATTGTTTTGTGCCACCAAATGATTTTACTCATATCCAATACTGATCATGCCTTACTCGTAGACTTTCCATCCTCAATAATAATCATTACTCAAACTTTTCTTAAAGGATTAAAAGGATTACCCTTCTGAAATTGTATGAACTTAGCAGTTGTTTGTTGCGGTTGTGGGTTGATGTACCATGGAACAAAGGAATGAGCTCTCTCTGTTAATAAACAGATATTACCTTAGAGTGAGGGCGAAAGCTTCCCTTCTTGTTTGCTGCTAGTCCACTTGTGATTCTCCGGGTATCACTCTTGTGGGGAAAGCACAGGCTACTTTGCTTTCATAAATCAAGTACTAAAATGCAGATTTGTGAGTAATGAAGCAGAAACTTATGTTGTTTCATGGGCTGAGGACTGAGGAGGGTCGATACAATTGTTGAACATTTAGAAATTTCCTTATGGAAATAGATCTTTGGGTTTTAAATTAGCGAATGAATGGAACAGCAAGTCCTAGCAGTCATTTTAGGCTTTTGATTTCTTAAAATAAATTCATTACTTAATCCGCTTATTCTGAAAATTCATAATTTAATGGATGGAATCGCAAGTAGGTTAAACTGTTTCTCTTTCTTTGAGAGTTGATCTTTACTAACTTGTAGACAAGGCTTTTAAGATATCTATACTAGATTATTTGATGAAATTATACAAGAAAATTTACTTTTGACCATTTTATGAAACGATATATTTTTTGCAACATGAAACTCCTTTGCATGTAGTCTTTAGGGTAAAGCACATGGGCTTCATTTATGCGTAAGAACTACAGACTGACCCCTTCAATTTAGTTCACTACAAGAAATCTTAAGTGTGCAAGGTTCAATATTTCAGCAGAATATACTGATCCTGTTGTGGATCAGTATATGAAACCAAGTATCCAGCTGCTCATTGGCGAAACAATTTAAATCACTGGACACTTGGCTTCATAAAACGTGGATTCCTTATCAAATTTTGTTGGCCTGTTCTACTCTCATAATCCAGTCAAGGTACTTGCCAATGCCAGAATTTTGTTGCCTTATCAAATTTTGTGTTAATCTCTATTTTGTATCACGCTTATTATCATTTTACATGAGAGGGCACTGGCCATAGGGTACTATCATCTTGCAAGTGTGTATGTAGTTGGAATTTAATTCCCCTTGTTTTTCTATATTTGTTGCATAATTGTAACTACAACATTAAACTCTTTTGAGTAGTGATATTGAAGCTTTATTTTGAGAGAAGACATTCATAGGGCCTCTCTTATTGTAATGATTCCTTCATTTTCACAATTTCCTTACAGTATATGTGAACCTGTAAGGAGTGATGATGATGCTGCATCTCCTGCGGAAATTAAATGCAACACGATATCGTAATTGGACTCTTAATGCAAAGATACTATACTTGTATTAAGCCACTGTGCCACCTTTTCGGTTTTAGTGTACAGACATGTCCTCTAGATCAATTTTAACCATTATTTCTCTTGGGCATCATTTTGGAAGATCGATAACCAGGTCTTAGTGTACTCTGTTTGTCCTATCATTCCTGTTCACCTAACTATGACAACATGGTGTTTGGCTGAATTTTGATTTCTTTAGGTAAACTAGCTGATATTTGACATTCAACATGATGCAATGGTATATGAAACACCTATTTGCACCAACCAAATTCTACAAGCATAAGTCTTCAATTTGTATAGAAGTGGCAGAAAGTCAATAACATGTTTATTCTCAGATCCTAAGTAAATAAATTACATGTATTAGAACTAATCAATTGTATTATCTCGGTTTTAAACTTCTTTTGTTTTGAATTGTTTGAACAAATTATTTGACACAATGCTGTTTACAGGTTGTTGGAAAATCGGAACATAGGAGAATACATCTTCCTAGTTTTTGAGTATTTGGACTGTGATATGTGCAAATACATGAAGAAGAACCCTTTGGAACCAAGAAATCTGCAAAGAATAAAAGTACGGGCCACTGCTACTTTGGAGTTTATTTTCCAGGAAGTTTTGACTTGTCTCTATCCCGCCATGAAGTAGATATATATTTCAGCCGACTCGATTGTTTTTTTATCTTCGATTTTTATTTCTCAAGTTTTACTTTTGATAATTTCACCATTCCAAATCCTTATAACATCACTACTTTTTCATGTTAAAAGATAACTTAGGCACCTATATTGTTTTTATTAGTATATATTTTATTAGTTTTCTGATACATTTCTGTTCGAGTTGTTTAGGTGCCCAGAAAGATGGAGGTATTCTGGGATATATTATGCCTCGAGATTAAGTTGGTGACTCTTTAGTCACATAATATCTTCATTCAAATATGTGAAAAATAGAACTGGAACAAGGAGACTTTTTTTTTTTTTTTTTTTTTTTCAGAACATGAATTGATTTTGAATTAGGGAAGGAAATAGAGTGAATCGATATATTCCTGATTCAGATATGTCCCGATCCGAGTTGGATCTCGTGGAATGTGATACATGTGTAATAAACACTCCAGATAGTAGAAAAGTCTTCGTTCGGGTAGGATATCCTGTTGAATCCAACTATTTTCATATTTACTCATCTCTAAGTTCAATTTAGATGTGTAATGTACTTTTCAAAGAAGATCCATATCTGTCCCATTTACATTTCCCACCCAAAATTATTTTAAGCCAGTAAAATCAATTGGTCACAGATTGAAGCAGATCCATTTCATGCCATATTGTGGACATAAACATACCAAAAGATCTTAGACTTTTCTTCTACTGAATACAGAAATTCCCCAAGTCCATCCATCAAATGTCTTGTGTACACGTTAGTGATCTAAAGTTATCAATGATACTGCTCTGGAGTATATATCTAATTTATTAATTGAATTTTTATTATGTCCTTGCAGAAATTTCTGTTTCAGATTCTCTCTGGTGTTGCATATTGTCACTCGGTGAAAATTATCCACCGAGATCTGAAGCCTGCGAATTTGCTGGTAGCCTCCCGTAAAGAGGTTGTGAAAATTGCTGACTTCGGATTGGCCAGGGCAATTGGTGTTCCCTCTGACTCATACACCGCTGAGGTTTTAGTTTCATTTTTATTTTTGTGTGCCAGCCCTCCCATCTTATTAGCTCATTCTGAAAAAAAAAACCCACTATCTTTTATGCTGTATAAATGCTGCTCTTTCGGCTATCTTGGCTTGTCTGATAGCATTAGCAAATGCCACTTTTCCTCAACTTCATTTGGTGAGGTAGGAAGACCATTTTATTATCATTTGGGCATTCTCAATAAGTTAACAGGTGTTTTGCCTAGTTTATCTGAAAATTTTCAAGCAAAAGGAAATTTTTTTTTATGTGGCAGTGAACAAAACCTTGATATCTAGCATCTTTTATGATACATTATCGGTAATAATCTTTTCTCTAGAAGGTGAGGAACTAATACTAGACTACAACCCTTGGTTACACGGTTTTTCTTTTAAAATAACAAGATTGTCAAATGCTTGATAGCCCATGTCAGACTTAAACTCTTGGCTTTGTTTCTTCTTCTTTTGTGAATATGTTTACTCATTTGTTGCTAGTTCTTTTCAGGTGGGAACTTTTTGGTACAGGGCACCCGAATTAGCAATTGGTAATGCCCAATACTCTACTCCTGTTGATGTGTGGTCTGTGGGTGTTATATTTGCGGAGATGGTAAGACAAGGTGACAGGGTCCCTGATGTTAAATTGAAGCAGTTGTCCAAAATGTTGAGGTTTAGTAAAGCTTAAGCACAAACACATTTCCCTGTTTGTTCTTTTAAAACCATTGTGTTGTCCAATCTTAGATACATTCTTTTTTTCTTTTCTTTTTTGTCTTTTAGTACACCGGATCCAGATCAGACCCGGCTCGCAGTGGATGGACTGGCGGAAGAAGTCCAAGGTCTTGAACCAGACGGAGTCGATCTTCTTGCTGTAAGTTCGTATTTTATACTGAGGTTTGCCCAAGAAACAATGGAAACCTTGTGTGAAAAAAAGGATGGTTAAGAATAAATATATATCTTTCAGCTTTTTAATTTTTCAGGGCCATATGGAACACTGGGTCATTTATAAATTTAAACTATATGCTGATTTGTTTAAATGGACCTCTAGAGTCGTTAAACCAATGATTGCATTCCTATTCCCAAAAAGCAAATGTTTTTGTAACTAATGCTACTTATGTTTTTCCAGAAAATGTTTCGCTGGAATCCAGATGAAAGGATTACTGCTGAGGATGCTCTTAAACATAATTACTTCAGAGACGATGAAAATGTGCCTTAATTCCATCTGGCATTTCATATTTTCTAGTGTACAACGACTCGTCTAGTGAAATGTAAACTTTTGACTCCAGGAAGAATGTGGTGATCCTTTTCATTTTTCAATTTCATAGACAAATTTGTTGTCTCCATAGTTTTTTCTTTCTATTTTTTTATTTGGCAGATTTGAAGTTAAGTTTGATCAGTAGATCAGCGTAAACATTATTCAGGTCATTTAGAAATTCATCATGCTTTCATCCTTTCAAGTGTATAATATGTTGTCATCTATTGCAGTCACTTGCATTAAATGAACATCTCTTTTATTCTGTATAAAAGATCATCTATGTTTGCTAGACTGAAACGTTCAACATTAGACATGCTTGTAAATTGGCTTTGAATTCATACATGAACCTGGTTTGATGATTGCTTGGTAGTCGAAATCGAAGAATGGACTGGTTTGTGTACAGGGATGGAGGAAAAGTAGGGTTGAAGAGGTCATTCTTCATTTTTTTTTTTCGATCCTTATATATGGTTACTTGCATGATTTCTATAGCTTCTTATCCTAGTTCTCCTGATGTTTAAAGAGCCGCCAAATTCTTTATTTTCATCAGAAGTAGTTTTTCTTAGGTTGTAGAACAGAGGGATTGTATAATTATTGTATTTCTATTCTTCTTTAGATATATTTTTCATTTTTACATCCTTGTGATTATTGGATACTACTGTTGTGATAGCAGTAGAGCTGCAACCGAGTCTTTGAAATTGTCAAACTCGGTTCATTTACTAAACAAGTCTATAAAATGTGTTCAAGCTCGGCTCATTTGTTTAACGAATGAGCCCGAACCGAATGCCAGATTTAATGAGTCGAGCTTGTTCACGAACGACTCGTTTCAATTGCAACATATATTACTCTTGTCAATAGTTGTCAAGATTGAGTTGTTGCATGTATGTTTTTAACATATTTTCACTACTATAATTTTTTATGAATGATTTTTATGTTATGACCGCATAAAATCTATAATCTTTTCACAATAATTTTCATAATTTGTTTAATTTGAATACTTTATTTTGTCAAATATGAGATAATTTTACTATTTAACTTATACAAGCATGTTCACGAGTTTGGCGAACCGAATTCAATAATATTCAAGCTTGACGCGTTTATTAAATGAGTCTAAAAATTATGCTCAAACTCAATTTGTTTACTAAATAAATGAGCCCAAATCTACTTATGAACGGCTAGATTCATTTATAGCCCTAGATAACATATACAAGGTTGAAGATGATAGGACTTTTAAATGTTACATTGGTACATGGTAAGAAAAATTATAATAATTATTGACATAGTTTAATTTCATCTAGTTTTACCCCGAATGAGGCTGTAACTGACGGCTGAATTGATGGGGTTGGATTTTAATGTTACATGTATTGACTATATTTGACTCAAATAAATACGTTTGACTGCATTTAACTCAATATAACATGTCATTCATATATTGTTTCCATGACCCTCATATCTACTATTTTAAACCATTGGAAGTATATTTATTTCCTATGAGTAGTGTAGATGTTTGTTCGGAATTAAAAAAGAAAAAAAAAACAAATTTTGTTTCACAGAATTTCAACCTCGATAATTTAAATAGTTATGTAACTATAACAATTTTAATATATATATATATTTTTAAAAGTTAGGAACAAATTTTTTTTTTTTTTTATCAAACTTCCACAAATAAAAGGACACCAATACGGACAAACATAGTCTTCCCACCTTTTGTTATTAATTTTTTTTTATATTTTATGACTTGATTCCTGCAATTAAAAGTGTGAATTATTTATTTATTATTATTATTTTTTTTACAGTTTGTGATTTTTACTAAACAAAAGCCAAAAAAAAATTGTTTCTTAATACGTAAAAAATAATCATACTTATTTATTTATTTATTATTATTATTATTTACAATTTGTAATTTATACTAAGCAAAAGCCAAAAACAAAATGTTTCTTAACACATAAAAAATAATTCCAACATAATTTAAGTACATTCGACAAGTCAAACCTTAACATATTATTTATGTCAAGTCGAACCTTCAACATTTATTTTAAAATTTGAGTAATTACCACTACACTTTTATTTTATTTAACGAAAAACAAGTAAATCTCAATATTGCATAATAGACCAGAGCTTGTTAGATGGGTTTCAAGTATATTTTAATACATTCAAATTCCTCAAGATTAAAGTGTTCACCAGCAAGTGTGAGATAATTTTGTAGAAATTTTATTAAGCTCTGTTTAAATATATATAGAAAATGGAATAAGTGAATTTGATTAGACTATACAATAGACTTACCTTAGTGGGTTTGAAAAGGTTTTAGATGAATCAAATTGAAACAATAAGATATATAAAATTTAAATAATAAGGCCAGGAGTTACTCCAAATTCAGCTTAGCATTGTAAAGTGCAAAACTCACTCGTGTAGAAAAAGTAGTAATATACTTTTAATTTAGTTCAAATGACTTTATTATTACTTAAAATTATTATAATGTATCCATGATAGTATAAAAAGTAATATTAAAAAATACACACCATATAAAAATTTGTGATCCGGGATATAACCCTAGAGGCTCCTTCTCAATAGTCGAGTATATATATATATATTTTTATAAGAATAGTCGAGTATATTTAGTTGTTACATATTTATTTTTAATAATTTATTTTTTATTTTTTGGAGACTATGAACTTTGGTTTATCTTTATTTTCTTTTCTCTATATTTTCTTTTTCATTATTATAGATTTATTTGAAGTAATTTTTACATATGAATTTTATAATTCTCAACACCTCTCTTCGCAATTTTTTCAAATTTGACATATTCTCTTGAGAATTATGAGATAATTTTATTATTTTCTTTAGACGAACTTGTTTACAAGCTTGACGAGCTAATGTTCAAGTTCGGTTAATTTATTAAACGAGACTAAAAAATATGTTCAAACTCGGATTATTATTAGACGAACGAGTCCGAACCGATCTCTTAAAGAGTTGAGCCTCAACCTCCTCACGAGTGACTCAAAATTTTTTTGCGACCCTACTTGAATATAAACTAAAATGACTCAAATATATATAAAATATTAAAGTTAGAGCAGACGTTTCACAATAAAATTAAATAATTTTTTTCCTATGGAGTTCATTATAAACCTCACTCCACCAGTGTGAAATTTGTCTAAACTTTAACAGAGGTCAGTGTAATTTACCCTATTCTAGGGTTTTTGGGTACAAAAAGCACATATCAAATCTGAAATGAGAGGGCAAATAGTAGTGAAGATGAACCCTGAAATTTGGCAGCTGAACCAAGCTCAGGCGATTTCATCATTCCAAAAATCATTCAAATTCTCAAAAAAAAACCCAATTTTAAATATCCAAATCCGTATGGGTTGGCGGGTCCATCTGTTAGGGAAGGTCCATCTGTTAAATATCCAAATCCGTATGGGTTGGCGGAAATGCCGTTTGGCCGCTTGCTCTCTCTCTCTCTCTCTCTCTATATATATATATATATATATACACACACACACACAGATTCTCATACATACCCATTTCTTCTTACAACTATAACAGAATCTCTCTCTCTCTCTCTCTCTCTCTCTGCAGACAATGGGAGATCGCAGACCTTCTCTGGTAAAGTTAAATTCTATCTCTATAACTCTGTAATGCCTTAATTCTTGAAATTCTTGATCGATCTTGTGTTGTATTTGATGATTTTATACTCATGTCTTGCAATCTTTACCCTTCAATGATTCTTCATCTGTACACACACACACACATATATATATATTCATGTATTTAGATTTCTGTGTATATATAGTTATACATATTAACCTACTCATCAATGACTCTGAGTTCATCATTTAAGTTGTAATTTTCTTTTTGTTGATTACTGTTAAAAAACAATATCATATGTACCCGCAGAGATATCCTAATTTAATGTTGATGATAGCATGTATTCTTGTTTATGAAAATCTTTTTGTTAGGTTGAGCTCTTTATGTTGAATGAATCAAAACAATCTTTATTCTTGTAGGAATTGTTAATCCATCTATTTATTTTGCTTGTATTTTCAATTGGCATTACTGATATTGAAGAAGAATCTACAAATTTGTGTTGTTTGGTAGTTTATATTTGTGTTGTTTGGTACTTTATAGGTTTTGGATTTAGGGTGTACCGTGTATTGATATTGAATTAAGTTTTCTTCGTCCTGTGTTTTGAATTGAAAAAGACTAACAAAATCTAGCACAGTTTGTATGACAATGGATCCATTTGGATTTTAAGAACTTCTGGTTATTTTTGAAATCATAGATAAAAATTTCTATTGTGGCATTTGGACTTTGATTTTATTAGTTTCTATTGTGGCATTTTATTTATTTATGTATTCTGCTGTTTTCTTGACTCCCTTTTTTCTTCCTACATATGGATTGGAATCTGGCAGCACACACTCAACCAGATGCAAACAAAGGTTGGGAGTTTGATTAGCTTATTGTGAATCGCTATTTTATTTAGTGTAAGAATATATGGATTTATTCAGTAATGATTTCTTGTGCTCACAGTACGAGTTCATGGAAGAAATAGGGGGCGGCAGCGTGCGTTTAATTTACAAGGCGCGTAAACTGTCTACTCTTCAAATTGTTGCTATTACGCTTGTTCGTTGTCCAGAGGACGGTGATACAATCTTTCTATCAGAATACATAGCCCTTGAGAATAAGTTGCTTCATGGCAATATCATCAGGTTTAACTTCTTTGCACTTTTCCTTTTTTTCATTATCTTTCCTTCTGTTGGGGTTTCAATCAGATTGCTGAACCCACAACCTTGTAACCTTGCTGAACCTACAACATTCTTTTTGGTGGAAGATCACCAACGGATAGTTTCTAAGTGATGATTGAGGGCTGAGATTGTTTTGTGCAACCAAAACTTTTCATAAAATTTCCACAAACCTTCAGAAATTGTATGAACTTAGCAGTTGTTTGTTGCGGTTGTGGGTTAATGTATCATGGAACAAAGGACTGAGCCCTTACTGTTAATAAAGAACATATATCACCTTAGAGTGAGTGTGTGAAATGTTACACTCAGCTGTCCAAAATCAAACTAAGTTAACATTGTGCCAACATATTTTATGGTTGATATTTGGATCTAGGATTAAAACTTCCCTTCTTATTTGTCGCTAGTGCACTTGCAGTTCTTGGGGTCTCACTCCTGCGGGGAAAGCACAAACTACTTTGCTCTCATTAATCAAGTACTAAGATGCAGTTTTGTGAGTAACCCTTTCATGGTTATGCTGAATCTCAGCGACAATAATGAAGCAAAAACTTATCTTATTTCATGGGCTGAGGGTCAATGCAATTGTTGAACATTTACAAATTTCCTTATGGAAACGATCTTTGGGTTGAATTAGTAAATCAATGGAACAGGAATTCCTGGTAGTCAGCTAGGCTTGTGATTTCTTAAAATAAATTCAATACTTCCTCCACTTCTGAAAATTCAAAAATAATGGATGGAATCACATCTAAGTTTAACTTGTTTCTCTTTCTTTCAGAGTTAATCATTACTAACATGTAGACAAGGCTTTTAAGATATCTATATTTGATTATTTGATGAAATCATGCAAGAAACTTTTCTTTTTGACTTACCTTTTACAAAAAATAAATAAATAAATATATATATATATATATATATATATGTATGTATTTATTTACTTTTGACCACTCTATGAGAAAATATATGTTTTGCAACATGAAACTCCTTTGCATGTCCTTATTATAGTAAAGCACATGGGCATCATTTACATGTGAGAACTACTAACTGACCCATTCAATTGTGTTCACTGCGAGCTTACCTAAGTGTGCGAGTTTCAATATTTCAGTAGAATTTATTTTATTTTATCTTACTTTTTGTTTTTTTTTTGCATTAACAGTCATTTACAATTGAGATCTTCTTTTTTCTCCTATTATGGATCAGTATTTGAAACCAAGTATCAAGATGCTTATTGGCCAAACAAATTAAATAAATCAATCTGCCTTAACAAATTTACTTTCATAGTCCAATGAAGGTACTTGCCAATGCCAGAATTAGATAATTCATACAAAATACTTTTAGGTTCTATTGTGCCAATTGCTCTGGCTCAGATTACCTTTGATCTACAATAATACTATTAGTTGTTCCATGTCTTTCCCATGTTTCGAGTTTGTTTTCCTACTTATCCGTTACCTGTTGTTAATCTTTATATTGTTTCACTTGATTCATATATCTCCCTTCATCCTTGGTAAATGAAAAGATATAAGCACCACTCTAGAATTGAACCCAATTTACATCACATGCTTATTAAGATTTTACAATAGAGGGCACTGGTCATAGGATACTATCATCTTGCTAGGATGTATATAGTTGGAATTTAATTCCCCTCGTTTTGATATATATATTGCATAATGGCAGGGCAGCTAAAACACTACTTAACCACTTTTGAGTACTGACATTGAAGCTTTACTTTGGTAGAAGACACTCATAGGGCCTTCAAGCATGCCAAATTCTAAGTTTTCCATAAAGCACTTCATTGGCATGTGAATGTCGCCATAGTGCTTCTTGCATATTCTGCCTCCCCCGTATGCATTGAAACACACTCCAGGTATGTTGAACAAAGAGGCCATTTTGTTGACTATGATCCCCTGCAAAATTTGTGTCTGGAATCTATCACCATGGACTTGAATATTGTTAGTTCCTTCTAGATACCTAGGTATCTGTTTTGGATTTGTGTCTGGAATCTATCACCATGGACTTGAATACTCCCTAATTTTACTGCACAGCAGATATGTAGTTCCTTCAACATTCTTGATCACATTTGATAATTTGAATATATGCATCTTTCTTTATCTAGGAGCCTGACTGCTCCTGAAATGCTGTTCCTTTTGGCTGGAGATAAGACTACTTTTATAGATGCAAATCAGCTGCGTAATTTTCTCACTGTATTTCTATTTATCCAAATACAGCCCCTCGACTCTCTCAGCCATGTTATTCATACATATGATGCCTCTTCGTTTCCTCCAAATCTTGATTAATATGTACTCCTTCAAGCCCTTGTTTTTTAGGTGTTATGTGTGTTGTGCGGAATTAGCCAAACCCAAACAAGAAATCAAAACACACACAAATATGGGAGAGAAATTCAATCATTTGATTGATTCAATTGGGAGAAGAATACAAATCACTCAAATTCACTCTCAATCTCAAAATCTCTCAACCTTCAAAGCACTCGACAGATCTACCTATTCTTGGATCTGGAATACTTCTAACATCACTTATCTAGCTCTATTTATAGAGCTCAAATGAAGATTCTTGAATGAGGAAACTTAACCGTGTTTTCAGAACGTGTTTCACTATTCACAGTCAAAGTCTTCGACTTCTTCAAATTCCAAGCATCTTCCATGGACGGTGATGAAGGTCCTTGTGTCTTCTTGAACCAACTAGTGGATTCATGCATCTTCTAGAGTTCCTTGTTGCTTCCCTCTGCATCTTCAATGGATGGCGGTGGAGTCCTCTGGAAGCTTGAGCCACAAATCCTACAAATCTCCACATTGGCGAAAGATTCCACTAAGCGATGCTGCCCCAATGTTTCAAACAACCCATGTATCCAAATAGATTCCTTCATAGCTTCTGTAACAACCATGTATTCAGCCTCTGTAGTAGACAAAACAACTGTCGACTGTAACGTCGATCTCCAATTGATCGGCCCTCTTGTAGTTGACCGTCTCAAATCATCTGCATAGTTCGAATCCATATCAATATTCCATTTGCCACTTTCAAAGTTCTGAATTACTTCTATGTAAGTGGACGGAATTTCATCTTCGATAATCGGAAACGCATATGCCACCATATCAGTAAAGTGTGTTGGCTTTCTAATCTCTCTTCTGGGTCTATTGGCTGCAATCGAATCTAGCTATTGTGGAGACTCTTGAGTGGAAGTCTCCTCTTCATCTGAACTTGAGTCACCTTCAAGTTCCTCTGGGGATTTCTCAACTGATTGTTGTATTGGTACCTTAAACTCCACCTGTTTTGGAGTATTCTCTGCCGAGTTGTTATCTTTCACCTGAGATCCCACTGACTGCTTCAACATTTCTGACTCATTGAAAGTAACATCCTTGTTGTGTATTGTTTTCTTCGACTCAAGGTACCAGAGTCTATATCCCTTCACACCTGTGTTAAAGCCCAAGAAGACAACTTTCTTGCTCTAGGGTCTAACTTATTTTCTGTGACATGAAAATAAGTAGGACATCCAAATATATGCAACATATCATAATCTGAAGCAGGTTTCCCAGACCATACCTCAATGGGAGTTTTCCCATTTATTCCTGCTGTAGGTAGTCGATTGATAAGATGGCATGCATATGTCACAGCTTCACTCCAGAACTGTTTGCCTAATCCCGAGTTAGACAACAAACATCGCACCTTCTCCAGTAAAGTACGATTCATACGTTTTGCAACTTCATTTTGTTGCGGTGTCCTACTGACTGTGAAATGCCTCACAATCCCTTCTTCTTGACAACTTAAAAAACGGATCATACTTGTATTCGCCACCATTATCCGAACGAAGCCTTTTTATCTTCCTGCCTGTCTGGGTTTCAATCATCTTTTTCCAATTTCTGATCACTTTTAGGACTTCATCTTTGTGTCTCATAGTGTACACCCAAACTCGCCTTGAGATGTCATCTACAAATGACATGAACCAATGTTTACCTACCAATGACGCAGTTTTCGTAGGCCCCCAAACATCTGTGTGTACATAATCCAACGTCCCTTTTGTGTTGTGTATCGCAGTGCCAAATTTCACACGAGTCTGCTTGCCAAATACACAATGCTCGCAGAAGTCCAACTTGCAGGTTTTGGCACCAACAATCTTTGTTTTACCAATCCTTGTAGAGCTTTTTCACCAGCATGACCAAGTCTCATATGCCATAAGCGGGTAGTGTCGGGAACTACCGCTCTAATGTCTTCAGATACTTATGCTGGTCTACTTATAATTGTACGGCCCTGCAAGAAGTATAGATTATTACGGCGATTTCCTTTCATCACGATCATGGCTCCCATAACAATATTCAATACTCCACCGTCAATGACAATCTTGTGACCCTTAGATTCAAGGGCACCCAAAGAGATGAGATTCTTCTTCAAATTCGGCACATGCCGAACATCCAATAATACACGAATTGTCCCATCATGCAACTTCAAACGGATTTTTCCAATCCCCTTTGTCTCACAGGCATTGTCGTTTCCCATAAGAACAATTCCTCCATTAATCTTCTCCAGGGATGTGAACCAGTCCCTGTGAGGACACATGTGATACGAGCAAGCTGAGTCCAAAATCCATTCTTCAGAGTTCTGAGATTCTGGCATGGCGGCCAAACTATACTCAACTTCTTCATCAGCACGTACAACATTTGCAGTCTGATTGTCCTTTTTCAATTTCGGACAATCCTTCTTCCAATGCCCCTTCTAGTGACAAAATGCACATTAATCCTTTGCAAGAATCTTTTTACCAGATCTACCTCTCGATCGAGAACGAGAGTTCCTTCTTCCGCCATTGCTTTTTCGTTATTCGGATCTACCCCTTACTGTTAAGGCCTCTATTGTTTCCCTGTTCACCTGTTTATCCTTTCTCCGATACTCACAATTTGTTAGGGCATTGGAAACATCATCATAGGTTATTGCATCTTTTCCATGTAATAAGGTGGTGGCTAGATGATCATATGTATCGGGTAAAGAGTTTAACAATAACAACACTTTGTCTTCTTCATCAATATTCACATTCAAAATTTGTAGATCAACAAGTATTTTATTGAAACTATTTAAGTGTTCACTAACGGAGATACTTGCTTTGTAGTCGAAATGGAACAATTTCTTCTTCAAATAGAGCCGATTTTTGATGCTCTTCGTTATGAACTTGTCTTCAAGTTTCTTCCACAGGATCTTTGCCGATGTCTCCCGCATTATTTAATACTTCTGATCTTTCACAAGACAAAGTCGGATAGTTCCGCAAGCTTGTCGGTTAAGCTTGTCCCAATCTGCCTCCTTCATATCGTCCGGCTTTTCTTCCAAAGTGATGTCTATCTCTTGTTGAACTAGGACATCCAAAACTTCACACTGCCACATTTCGAAGTTATTTGTGCTATCAAATTTCTCCACCTCGAATTTAGCATTCGAGACCATATTCCTTTTTGCTGATTTTGTAGTCGAGGTTGTCGACGATACCTCCGCCATCTTTTATCTTCTAGTTTGATAAACAAAGCTCGTATGGCAAAACGGAGTGTATGGTTGCGTTCGGAACGGTCGAATTAGCTAGGTTCGACCTTTCGTTCGCTCAAATTGGGTTTAAAACGAGCCCGGAAACTCCAAAAATAGTTTTGAGGGGCAAAACTGTAATTTTCAAAAAATGTGATGACGTGGCAGCTCCCGGTGATGACACGTGTCAGTCTCTAAATGGGACACGTGTCGGCTTATGGTTGGGCCACGTTTCAGCACCTGACAGGGACACGTGGCAGATGACGTCAGCAGCGTGTGGGCCTCATGTGCGTTGGAGGTAGACGACGAGGGTGGTGCGTGGGCTTTATGCGCCGGTCTTTAGGTGGCGCGTGCGGCTGCGGTTCGGGCTAATTCCAACAAGCGAAGCTTCGCCTTCTCCTGGGGAAGCTTGCAGTATGTTTACTTCGGTGATTGGATGAGTGGTTTGGCTCGAAATAGGATCGAAACAAAAAATGGCTTTGTTTTGAACTTAAGCTATGATACCAATTTATTGTGCGGAATTAGCCAAACCCAAACAAGAAATCAAAACACACACAAATATGGGAGAGAAATTCAATCCTTTGATTGATTTAATTGGGAGAAGAATACAAATCACTCAAATTCACTCTCAATCTCAAAATCTCTCAACCTTCAAAGCACTCGACAGATCTACCTATTCTTGGATCTGGAATACTTCTAACATCACTTATCTAGCTCTATTTATAGAGCTCAAATGAAGATTCTTGAATGAGGAAACTAAACCGTGTTTTCAAAACGTGTTTCACTATTCACAGTCAAAGTCTTCGACTTCTTCAAATTCCAAGCATCTTCCAGTGACGGTGATGAAGGTCCTTGTGTCTTCTTGAACCAACTAGTGTATTCATGCATCTTCTGGAGTTCCTTGTTGCTTCCCTCTGCATCTTCAATGGATGGTGGTGGAGTCCTCTGGAAGCTTGAGCCACAAATCCTACAATGTGTCCTTCCCTCGTGACCCATATATATGAGTTAATATTTCTGGACTCAAATAATTGAGTTTTTTATTCTTGCAATTGTTGTTGATAATCTTTAAGTTCCATCCACCAATTCTTCTACACTAGTTTTTCCTCACTTCTTAACTTAGTCTTCTAAATTTAATTGTTGTCCCATTTGATGCTTACCCAACTACGAGCTTTCATCAATTTTTGGCTCAAGAAGCACATCTGTTAACATGAAGCTTTAATATTCAAAGAAGACTCTAGTCTCCACAAGTGAAACATCAGAAGAGATTATGAATTGTTGCCTATTAAAATTTAGATATTCTCTGCATGACATATTTCATCTTCACAAATGAGTCTTAGACACATCACACGTCTTCTGGCCTTAAATCAATACATCATTAGCTTCCAGGGTTTGTGCTCATTCCTTAAGTTTCATCTCTTGTGCCTTTAGTGAATCTTTCTTGTGTTTGGGAAAATGCTTTCTGGGGTCATATCTAACGCATTTTCTCCCTCTCTTATTGTAATGGTTCCTCCATTGTCACAGTTTCCTTAAAGTATATCTGTACCTATAAGGAGTGATGATGATGATGCATCTCGGCGGAAATTCAATGCAAAGATTGAAATTGGACTCTGAATGTAAACATACTGTACTTATATTAAGACACTGTGCCACCTTTTCAGTCCTTTAGATCAATTTTAACCTTCATTTATCTTGTGCATCATTTTTGCAAATTGATTACCAGATCTTAGTGTACTCTGTTTGTCGTATCATTCCAGTTCACCTAATTATGACAACATGCCCAAACAACTGGTATTCGGCTGAACTTTGATTTCTTTAGGTAAACCAATTGATATTTGACACTCATACTTGAACTATACCTAGTTGCACTAAATATAGTAATGGTATTTGAAACACCTGTGTGTATCAACCAAATTCTACAGGCATGTCTTCAATTTCTATAGAAGTGGTAGAAAGGTAAGAGAGCCAATGAATAGTGAAATGATGCTGTGCGCACTGTGATTGCTGGTGGATGAGACGGTTGCCAAAATAACTGGAGGGCCATTCAGATAGAATGCACCCTTCCAACAATAAACTACTTTTCTGAATAGCATGATTATTCTTAGATCTGAAGTATTTGCTTAATTAAGTTAACTTGTAGTTTACATGTATTTGAACTAGCGGATTGTATGATCTCTCTTTTAAATTTTTTTTTCTTCTAGAATTGTTTGAATAAATTATCTGATGCAATGCTGATTTACAGGATGTTGGAAATTGATAAAATACGAAATTATGTGTCTCTAGTTTTTGAGTATTTGGACTTTGATCTTATCATTTACATGACGCAGCATACTTTTGAGGCGGGAGATCAGCAGAGGATAAAAGTGAGGGCCACTGCTACTTCGGTGTTTATTTTTCCATGCAGAAATTTTGACTTCTCTCTTTTGCCCCATGAAGTGTATATATGATATTAACAACCTTTATTGTTTTTTTATCTTCAATTTTTATTTCTCAAGTTCACTTCTGTTGATTTCAACAATCCGAGTCCTTTTAACATCATTACTTTTATATGTCTAAAGATGACATTGGCACCCTCTAATTTTTTACTTTTTATTAGGTTAATTATTAGTCTTTTTCTGATACATTTCTGTCCAAGTTGTTTAGGTGCCAGAAAGATGAGTTATTCTGGGATATATATTGTCTCGAGAAAACAACTTGGAGACGCTTTAGTCCCATAATAATTTCATTCCAATATGTTAAAAATAGAATTGGAACAAGGAGATCTTTCTTTTTTCTTTTTTTTTTTCAGAACATGAACGGATTTTGAGTTAGGGAAGGAAATAAAGTGGATCTATGTAATCCTGATTCAGATCAGTCGGAATCCGAGTTGGATCCAGTGGAATGTGATACATGTGTAAAACTCCATATAGTAAAAAAGACTTGGTTCGGACGGGATATCATGTCAACAATTTTCATGTTTACTCATTTCTATCCATATCTGCCCCATTTACATTCAGACGCAAAATTATTTTGAGCCAGTAAATTCAATTGGAAACATATTAAAGCTGATCCATTTCATCCCTTATTGTGGACATACACACCTAAAATGTCTTGTGTACCCGTTAGTGATTTAAAGATAACAATGATACTGCTCTGGAATATCACAACTAATTTTGTAGTATAACTTTTATATTTCTTTGCAGAAATTTCTTTATCAGATTCTCTCTGGTGTTGCATATTATCATTCAAAGAAAATTATCCTTCGAGATCTGAAGCCTGCAAATTTGCTGATAGACACCTGTAAATATGTTGTGAAAATTGCCGACTTCGGATTGGCCAGGGCAATTGGTTTTCCTATTAACTCATGCACCACTAAGGTATTAGTTTCATGTTTATTATTGGGTGCCAGCCCATCTATCTTATTAGCTCATTCTGGAAAAAAAAACCGGACTTTCTAGGAAGCATTAGCTGGCGACTGTGTTTTTTTGACCCATCAACTTTTATGCTGTATAAATGCTACTCTTTCGGCTATCTTGGCTTGTTTGACAGCATTAGCAAATGCTACTTTTCCTCAACTTCATTCGGTGAATTAGAAGTACTTTTGATGCATATATAGTTGGAATAACACATTATCATTTGGGCATTCCTAGTAAGTTAACTGGTGTTTTGCCTACTTAATCTGAAAATTTAAAGCAAAATGAAGAATTATTTTATGTGGTTGTGAACAAAACCTTGACATCTAGCATCTTTTATGATCCACTATCAGTAAACACATTTTCTCTAGTTGAGAGTCGCACATGCCGTTTGCCCATATGTTGAGTTGAACCCCTGAGCTACTTTAGAAGGTGAGGAACTAATACTAGCCTACAACCGTTGGTTAAACTGTTTTTCTTTTCACATAACAAGAT
Source organism: Cornus suecica (assembly GCA_963922005.1). Taxonomy (NCBI): domain Eukaryota; kingdom Viridiplantae; phylum Streptophyta; class Magnoliopsida; order Cornales; family Cornaceae; genus Cornus; species Cornus suecica. The sequence goes on along the minus strand of OY998239.1, from coordinate 86,002,350 downwards.
TGCCAAATGCTCCATAGCCCATGTGGCTTGTCTCTTCGTCTTTTTGAATTATGGTTGATAATTGTTTACTCATTTGTTGGTAGTTCTTTCCAGGTGGTAAATACTGGGTACATGGCTCCCGAACAATCATCTGATATTAGAGAATACTCTACTCCTGTTGATATGTGGTCTGTGGGTGTTATATTTGCGGAGATGGTAAAACAGCGGAATGTGCTCCGTGGCGTTACATTGGATCAACTGTCCAAATTGTTCAGGTTTAGTAAAGCTTAAGCACAAATTTCCCTGTTTGTTCATATAATACCTTTTTGTCGTCCAATCTTAACTATTTATTTATTTTCTCTTTTATTTAGTACTATTAGTCCACCAGATGAAACCTGGCGCGGAGTGGATCCACTGGCGAAAGAACTCCAGGGTCTTGAACCATCTGGAGTGGATCTTCGTGCTGTAAGTTGATTGTTTATAATGGGGTTGCCCCAAGGAACCATGTGTAAAAAAATGTATGGTTAAGATAGCTGACCTTAGGTTCCAATACCTTTTTGTCCCACTACTGATGTCTACCAGCCATACATGAAATAAATAAATAAATATATATATATATGGCTTTTTCTCTTTTGGAGGGCCATATGGGACAGTGGGTTATTCCATAAAATAAAACTCTATGTTGATTTGTTGAAATCGACCTCTACAGACGTTAAACAATTGATCGTATTCCTATTCCTACTAAGCAAATGTAACAGATTTCTTGTTTCTCACTAATGCTACATGTTTTTCCAGAAAATTCTACACTTGAATCCAGATGAAAAGATTACAGCCGAGGATGCTCTTAACCCACTCCCGCATCTTGAATCAGCCAGAGTCGATCTTCTTTATGTAAGTTCATATTTTATAATGAGGTTGGCCCAAGGAACCATGAAAACCTGGTGTAAAAAAAAGGATACCTCAGGGTCCAATACTATTTTGTCCCACTACCAATGTCTCACAGCCACCCATGGAATAAATATATATCTTTCAGTTTTTTTCTTTTTTGGAGGGCCATATGGGGCAGTGGATTATTTTATTAATTAAATTTATATGCTGATTTGTTGAAATCGACCTCTACAGCCATTAAGCAAATGATAGTGTTCCTATTCCTAGTAAGCAAATGTAACAAATTTCTTGTTTTTCTCATTAATGCTACTTGTGTTTTTCAGAAAATGTTATGCTTGAATGCAGATGAAAGGATTACCACTCTGGATGCTATTGACCCACTCCCGCGTCTTGAACCAGCCGGAGTCGATCTTCTTTCTGTAAGTTTATATTTTATAATGAGGTTTGCCCGAGGATGGTTAAGATAACTGACCTTAGGGTCCGATACTTTTTTGTCCCTCTACTGATGTCTCCCAGCCACACATGGAATATATATATATATATATATATATATATATATATATATTAGTGTTTTTCATTTTTGGAGGGCCAGATAGGGCAGTGGGTCATTTATAAATTAAAACTATAAGTCTGATTTGTTGAAATCGGCCTCTACAGACATTAAACAAATTATTGTGTTCCTGTTGCTACTAAGCAGATGTAACAAATTTCTTGCTTTTCTCACTAATGCTACTGATGATTTTTCAGAGAATGTTACGCTTGAAACCACATGAAAGGATTACAGCTGAGGATGCTCTTAAACATGATTACTTCAGAGACGTCAGGAACGAGTTTCAGTTTTATAGACAAAATTGGTTACCTACATAGTTTTTTTTTTTGGCAGAACAGAAGTTTAGCATAAACATTGTTCAGGTCATTTGGATATTCATCATTCTTGCAATTGTAAATACAAGGAACAAGTCTGTGATATGTTGTCATCTACGACATTCAATTGTCTTTTATTTTTCATAAAAGATCATTTGTGAATGTGTATTATACGACTGCCTGCAAACTATTTTTACATGTATGTGTATTATACGATGAACTCAACAATGTATGCTTTTCCCACCGGTGTATGTGTATTATACGACCGCCTGCAAACTATTTTTACATATTTGCTTACAAACTCTTCGGCAGAAATGGATTTTAATTTGCTAGACAGAAACCTTCAACATTAGGCATGCTTGTGAATTGGCATTTAATTTATATATAAGAATGGAGTGTTTTGTTTACAGGGGTGGAGGAAAAGTAGGGTTGAAGAGGTCATTATTTATTTATTTTATTTTTTCAATCCTTATATTTGGTTACTTGCATGATTTCTATAGCTTCTCTTTTCCTACTAAATTCTTTATGTTGTATCTGAAGTGGTTATTTCTAGATTGAAGCACTGAGGGATTGTATTCCTCTTCTTCTTTTCCTAGTTTTCAATACAACTCTAAAAAATTGCACTACTCATTAATCTATGTCTTATAAATTAGCAATTACGTTTAGGGTCCGTTTGGAGAATGAAATTAGAGTCTTGGAATTTGGGTTTTGGAATTGGGGACTCCAATTCCAAATCCGTTGTTTGGATTTGACAAAATACTTTGGAATTGAAATTGAAATGTAATTTTAAAAGACACCAACTTCACAAGAAGAAGTTGTGATTTCCAATTTCACATCTTCTCCAAACCTTGACTCACTAAATACTCTATCTAATAATAAATTTTTCACAACCACAAACATACATACATATATACACAAATACTAATATATATACATACGCTTATATATGTACACCTATATATATACACATTTATATACACAAACTTATAGATAAAAAATATATATACACACATATATATACGTATGCATATATATGTACTCATAGACGCATATATATACAAATATGAATACACACACACAATATTTAGTCACACACATATATACATATAAACACATACATATAAATTCACACATATATGCACATCCACATATATACATGGATATACACATATACATACACACGTATATACATGTATACCTATACTTATACCTATACATATATATTTATCTATATTATCTAATTTAATTTAATTTTAAAGTTATGATATTTTACATTCAAATTGGGTTGAGTTTGAGATTGAATTCCAAAACATTTCCAAATAATGTATTTGGAATTGTATTCGTAGAATTGAAATATCATGACAATCCAATTCCAAATCTGCGCAACCAAACCAACCCTACGAATCCTAATGATAAATCCAATATGGAAACAAAAATCTATATGTAAACTTCTTTTGTCCTAAAATTTTTGGATCATGGTAGAGGAGTTTTAATATAATATTGTTGCAGTGATAATGAATAAATTACACATATATTATTGTTTAAAGGGATAATTATAGTCTTCCCACAAGATTTGTCAAACTAAAACCGCACCCCCTTTCTTTTAAATAATTACACGTTCCTTCAATTAAGTGATGACTGCCGAAAATATAAAATTACCCTTATAATCATTTCACCACTAAAAAATTATTAACGTAAATGTTGAGTGCATTTGACTATGCCGGAAATTAGCTGAAAGAGAGTATTTGTTACAAAATATAAACTAAAAGAGATGTAATAATAATTATCCTAATTAAAGAGGATATGTATGTAATTTGACAAATTTCTAGAGTGGTGACTGTAATTATCTCTTGTTTAAAAGACAATTGTAATATTCAGATGAAACATGTACTTTAGGACTTTGCAAGATTAATAAACAATAGATATGGACAATAATTATGGAACTGAAAAGGTTATACATATACATTGTCATATAATTTGATTATCATAACATATTTTTGTTATTTTCATTTTTCCTTCATCTTTATCGTATTGTGACCAACAACCAAAGTGTTGGTTTGATGAAATTGAAAATCAAGAACTAAAAATTTAAATGAATTTTAAGTACTAACCCTTTTAAGTGGTGTTTAAGAATTTACATTTTTTGTATCTGCATAGATTTGAAAGTCTTCAAGCTTCTTAATATATTATATAGTCTTTTATTATCGAAATGAATAATATAGTAGAAAAGAAGAGAAGTAATATATACTATTATGTGCAGTTAAATATCCAGTGACGGTTTTATTAAAAAATATATATATATATTATATCTAGACTTGCTTGTTTTTCATATTTTTCTCATTTTTTCCAAGGTATTTTAAAAAATTATTACTTTAAGAAAGAATAAAATAATACTTTTTTAAGAATTTAAAGAGAACAATATGTTACAACTTCTTTTACTTCTATTTTGCTAATTTATTATGCATTTATTTTAAGACGTAAGAGACTGAAACTTTAGAGTGTCAATTTTATTCCATATTTTTATGTATTAAATTCATTATTTACTATAAGATATTATTAACTTAAAATTTTATTTAAATTATTTTTTATTAATTTGGTAAAATCTTTACCTTTCACTAGTCCGAGCCAACTTTTAACACATGATAACTATTTATTGACTAGGACTCTCAAGTAGATAGAGTTTTACTTGAGCCTGTATGTGTGTGTAGATATATATATATATATATATGTATGTAGGTCACTACTACAACGTTCTTCTCTGCTGCTTCGTTGCATCCGACGAAGGAGATTTCGATTTCTGAGGGTTTGATCGGCGAAGAAGATTTATAGGGTTTGATATTCTCTCTATACGTATATACTCCATTACATATCTTGCCCTAGTTTTTGCTCTGTTTTCCCCTTTTTGATTGCTTTATATTTGCGATATATAGATTTGATCGGTGAACCTTTGTGGATGTTGTGATAATGAGGGGTTTAATTGGAGAAAGTGGGTTGATCATGAAATTGGTTTTGAATTCTAATCGATTCGATGTCACGACTTGTATTGGTTGTCAGTTTTTGTTCAAATCCGCCATAGATGCTTATTTGGTTAATTGTGAGGCGTTTTCTGAACAGTAATTAGGGTTTGTTAGTTTTAAAATCTCTTCTTGAAATCAAAATTGTTGTTGTTGTTGTTGTTGTGAATTAATTCAATGGGAGACTTGGTGTGGAAAAGGTCAAAATCAGGCCTTGAAGATGATGGTGTTGTGGAGAAATCTCCTGACGGTCAATTCAGTCGGTATAATGATATATTGGGGACTGGGGCATTTAAGACTGTGTATAAAGGGTTTGATGAAATTAATGGAATTGAAGTTGCTTGGAGCCAAGTGAGCATGGAGGATGATTGGAAATTACCTAAGGACATAGAAAGATTACATTCAGAGGTTCAATTGATGAAGTCCTTGAACCATGAAAATATCATCAAGTGCTATAGCTCTTGGATAGATTATGAGGGCAAAACTATTAACATAATCACTGAATTGTGCACTTCTGGGAATTTGAGGCAATATAGAATGAAGCATAAGCGTGTCAATATGAAGGCCATCAAGAACTGGGCTCGGCAGATTCTCGCGGGTTTATGCTATCTCCACAGTCAAAATCCACCCATCATTCATAGAGATTTGAAGTGTGACAATGTTTTTGTTAATGGGAATCGCGGAGAACTAAAAATTGGAGATCTTGGGTTGGCATCTATAACGCAGCACCCTCGAAGTGTTGTTGGTACTCCTGAATTTATGGCTCCAGAGCTTTATGAGGAGGAGGAATATAATGAACTTGTTGACATATATTCGTTCGGTATGTGCATGTTGGAGTTGGTTACTTGTGAATGCCCCTACACTGAGTGCAACAATAATGCACAAATATATAAGAAGGTAATATCTGGTATAAAGCTTGCTTCTCTTGGGAGAGTGAAGGATGCCAGTGTCAAGCAGTTCATCGAGAAGTGTTTGGTTTCGGCATCTCTGAGGTTGCCTGCAGCAGAGCTCTTGAAGGACCCTTTCATGTCATGTGACAATCCGAGGGAGCTGAATTGTGTTCAGTTACTGTCCTGTGACAATCCGATGGACATAGACATCAAGAAGAGTAGTCTTTCAGTTGACACTGGTTCAGAGAATGTTCATCAGATTTCAGCTTTAGAGCTTCGGAGTTCTAATGGGAGAAGCAAATTCAGACTAAGAGGAGAGAAAGCTGATGATAACTCGGTTTCGTTTACTTCATGCATCACTGACTCGTGTGGTCCGGTGAGGAATATTGAGTTCATCTTTTATCTTGATGTTGATACTGCACTTTCAATAGCTGGCGAGATGGTTAAAGAACTCAATTTGTCGAATGAGGAGGTATCTATTGTGGCCAAGTTAATTGACAGCTTGATTAGCAATCTTGTAACTGGGTGGAAAACTTCATCTGAAAAATCCAGTTGCTTACAAAGTTCATATGAGGATTCTACTGTACTTCAACATGATCAGAGCAGACCAGTTTGGGTTCAAGGCAAGGCGGTTATTGAGCAAGATGTCTTCTCTCCGTTGCCTAAGGTGGATAGCGCCGGTGGATCTGTCATAATGTCCTCTATTGGTTCATGCAGTGCACTATCTGACTATACGGGCTTGTTAAGCATCTCTTCCCTTAATGTAGAAAGCAAGGATCGTTGCGATGAGTTGAAGCTGGTGCTTAATGCAATCGATAGGGAATATCAGCAACGTTTTGCTGAGCTCATGAGGATCAAAGAAGCGGCAATACATGAGGTCAAACAATTGTAGATAAAAAAAGTAGTCTTTCATTCGTTTGTTTTTTACATGATGTAGATATATGATTTTTTTATAACAATTTTTGTTATTCAATAAAAAGCTTTTTTTCTCCCTATTTTACTGAGTTATCAGGTGCTTGATATGAGGTTTTTCATTTTCTTACCTACTTCATAGCATATTGCAATTTTTGTATCTATCTCGTGTTTCCATGTTATTTAGAATATTGCACTGCAATGCTGAGTATTTCTCTAGGGAAGTAGTCCGACAACTCTCTTCTCATAGTTGAGAATCATTGACCATGTAGTTCGATTGATTGCTATACCATGATTTGCAGTACAAGGCAGCTGAGAAGTTTGGGTTTGAAATTTTGATGCGGTTTGAATTTTCTACATGTAACGGACTATGAGGGGTTCAAATATGACATTATAAAAAGACATGCTATTTGGATCATTTCTTCCTTTCTCTCCCAACTCATCTTCTCCTACCTCCTCTCCCACTTAAAATGGGATTCACAGTGACCTGAATAAAAAGCTTATTATCAGTGATCTCGTGGAGCTTGCTCCATTGGAATTGCAATTGTTATTTTAAGCAAGTTTCAATATACTAAAATTTAAGCTTATTTATGGGTAAATTGGTTTATTTTCTATAAAAAACTAAAATTCAACTTCACATTTTATCGAGTTTGATCGATTACTTCGAGTCTACTCTTGTCCAAGTATGGTTTAACACAATACTCAGGTAGGCTGTCTGGTTGGTCCTATAGTGCTTTCACACTGTTCTTGGATCATGACTAGGTAACAATCCAAAGTGTTTTTTTATTATTGGACATGGTTTCTATGAGTTGGCTGTTTGTTTGCAGTGTGTTTTGGATTGGAGATGGTTGGTTTCTATGAGTTGTTTTCAATATTTATTCTCACACACATGGAAGGCATATATCAGCTGACAATACCAGACTGATATCTGCATATACGCTGTTAAGCTGAAATACCTCACACAGGCGCACATTAACTTCTTGTTATAGTGCTCTGTTATTAGGAAATATGAAGATCTTATATATATATATATATATATATATATATATATATATTTGTTTTGCGTTTCATAAACCTAACAAGTTTAGCAAATATTATAATTGTTCCATAATATTTGAAGGCAGAAATACACATCTGCTGATGACAGATGTTGCAGAAGTGCAGGCTATATATACTCTTATAACATGGCTTCTATTCTATAGAGTATCTATAACAGATTGCTTCCAAACATGTTGCACCCGATATAGTTTTCTTTTTATACATAGTTTGAATGTCATGAAGTGAAAATACAATGACAGAAGGATATCGAGTGCTTGGGGCTTTAAGAAGTCCTTTGGTTGATGTCATGCTTCCTGAAGACCTTCCTTGCTTTTTTGTGGTCCAGTTTGTCCCATTGTCCATCATGATAGACTTTGGGACGCCGAAGGGGCAAATGATATGACTCCAGATGAATTTGATGACTTAAGTGAGTTATGGAAGCTTACACCTCTACCCATTTGATAATATAGGCAAGGGCCCTACTATGTCCATCTCCCATTGGGCAAACGGATAGGGGCGGATTCCCATGGAACTGACACTTCTTCCATTTATGTACAAATGTCTATGCAACCATGAATCATGGGTGGCAAAAAAACTCTACCCCAATGGGTAACCAGGGACGGATATAGTTCAAGCCTAGCTGGGATCATGGCCCCATTGAATTTTTTTTTACCTTAAGTACCATAAAATTTAGATTTTTTTACAAATAAGCCCCCCACTGAAATAAATATATGTCATTTATACCCCAAAAATTCAAAAAAAAATAAAAAATTTAGCGCCCACTGACACGGATCCCTAGATCCATCATTGTGGGTAACTGTCCCATTTAGAATGCTTTTAGAAAATTGTTTATTTAAATGGGTCAGGTAATGGGAATGAAAAAAAAATTGATTTTAAGGTGGGTCGGTTTAGGATTTTTTCCTGTCGGGCAATCACTCCGCTCCAAACCAATTAATATTTATCTATATTTTTGTGAATCACTCCGCTCCAAACCAATTAATATTTATCTATATTTTTGTGACTTTTATAATTCTGTTCAAATACAATGCATAACCACATATGGGCCCTACGTATAAAAAAATATAATTTTATTTTAGGGTAGAAAATAACACTCTTGAAACCCATTTAAATGGGTTTCAGATCTGTCGAGTTAGGAGGATTGGGAATAATGTTTGGCTTTAATGATCATATTACTAAATGTCGTTTCTTTGCTTGATTGTGTTTGGCAAATTTTTTAGAAACCTGGAACTATGAAAATTATTAGCTGGAATGTATAAAAAATAAATCAAGGCTTCAAAAGAAGTTTTCCATTGCACTATTAGGGTTCAATAATTTGCTTCTTCCTGTCAAATTAATTTGATTATAGGTAATGCATCTTGATTTGGTAGTAGGGCACTTCATTTTCACATTTCATCTTTTGTTACTCCTCCATTTCGTTCTTAGTAGTAACATATTATCACAGACAAGGTGTTCAGGATCCGATCCCAAAACTATTAGGTGTGTTTCACGATCTGATCCCAAAACTATTAGGTGATGCTAGCAACGCCAAATCTTATAAGCAGTCCACCTTGTCTATCCATCCACCCTAATAGGAGGGATTCAGTCCGACTCGATTCCTTTGTCTGAACGCTTGATGTGACACCAGATGAAGAATCTGCTCTGATCTCACTCAACTTTGATACCTAGATATCTTTTCTGACCTTATGTGTTCAAAACCTTCCACATCCAGATACATTATATATTTTCTGTGGAACCTTTTCAAGAGTGAACCAGAAGAAATGCTTGGCTGCAGACCGACGTGACAAATCTGACATGAATTATTCATGTTTATCAATCATTATGTAAAAACAGTAATAGTTTTGAACATTTCATAGACAGTGGTAAAATTAACCTCTATGCATTCCAGAGTCGGCAAACACAACCCTCGCCGCATAACACTATCTCCAAATATGTAAAAACAGATTCTTTCTCCATTCTCACAGCTCCTCTAACCACTCCTTTCCCCAAGTAATCATCGTGCATCACTGGCAAAGCCCCAAGCACCGGAGCAATCACAGTAGCAGATCTCATTTATTTGCGTATTTTCCTCTCTCAGTCATCTGGTCTCACAAATAAAACATATTTATTTATATAGATAAAACATAAATATGGGATGTCCAACGCCAAGGATGCATCAATTATGTTTTATATAAAGAATAAATAAAACATAATTATTTATGATTATACTGATGAAGAAACTGCGAGATGATAAAGATTACAAAGCAAGATACATTCCCATTTGTTAAACAAATAAATTAACAAATATCTTGGCCTCTAATATCAGTTCTGCCAATTCAAGCACCAACAAAACGACTGCCTGCATGCCAGTAAAGGACCCCACAGAATTCAGGAGGCAATTACCTAACAAGCTCACCACCCAAAATCAACACACCCATTTTCTCTGCAACCAATTGGCTTGAGCCTTTTACAAAAAGTCCCCAACATAACCAAAAGGAATTTGAACATGACAGTGATCCATATCACCAACATACTATACGTCACGGTCATTCATATGTGGATCCATATGAATAGAAAAGAGGACATCTCTAAGTAAGAAAATAAATAAATATACAGCTTCCCCTTCGCGGAAGACTTGGGGTAAAAGCATTGCTCTCAAAGTCAGTACATCTTATTCAAGAACTTCTTTTTTAATAAAAATAAAATAGGTTTTAGCATAATTGGTGGCTGGAGAAGTCCCCCCAAAGAAAGGGTTCTTCACCCTTTGTACTATCTAATAGAGGAATTGAGTCATGAATCTCATTCTTCTTCTGATCTACGACCACCCTTCCTTTGAGTCTGCATATCTATTAGGTTTTCAATCTTATTCCCCTTGCTGTCTTAATAAGTTGTCCTGATAATGATTCCTGTGTCAATCCTTCTATTTGCCCAAGAAGAAGGAAATTTCGGCATCCCTTCAATATACATCTACTCGCGTGTAGTTCAATTCCTTTTTGTAGTCTAGGAAGCTAGTTACATGATACATGATAAATCGTGGGATGCAATTGATAAATAAATATACATTGTGGATGCATAATATACATGGTGGATGCATACTACTTCTCATCAGATTTGTCAGTTCTTCGTAGTCGTGACACATATCTTTCCTACAATGTGCCATCTTTTTCATATGCCATCTTTTTTCATAATCGTGGCACTTATCTTTCCTACAATGTGTCATCTTTATCTTAATAAGGCCAGATGCGCAAATTGGTAATGCATGGCTAAATCTTCTATCTTCCATAGATAAAAGTATAAGCCCATTTTGACCCTGATCGATCTGTTTATTAAGAATAAAAGAGAGAACAATATATCATAAGGTGGAGTGGGAAAAAATTAATAAAACAATTACAAAAATAATATTTGGAAACAAAAAATAACAAAACATGAAGGACAAGGACATTGAACCAACAGAAGAGGTTTATGTTATTCTGTACCAAAATGAGTTCATTCCAAATCCAACTTTTGATTCTAATACATGATACATTAAATTTTATTTTTTCTATACTTGTGTACTCACATAATGTGTTAATGTATGGTCAGAATCATTGCGCTATTACCATGCCACTATAATCTCTAATTTTAATTTTTACTAAATCCTACATCTCCTGACAAATCCATCTATGGTATCTTTCAAACCCAATTTTAGCGCACACACAAATTTGGACTCTCAAACTTCTATTTTGTTTTGCCCCAAAACCAAGCAAAACTCAGTTTTTAGCTCTTTCTCCAAAAAAAACCCCAAAAATTTTCTTGAAAATTTCCAACTATTTAATCTCTACAAACAAACGTCTCGAACAAAACTTCCAAATTTTACTTAATATTTTTTACAGTTGCTTATGCTCTACCTGGCATAAAATCAAAATTTTTTACTCAACTTTATCCTAGAAAAATACACATCTTCAATAACCAAAAGGACTTTCAGTTCGGAAATATTAAATTGTTAACTCTTCATAAACTAAACAAACAATCTTTTCAAGTTTTTCACCAAAAATTGTTAAAAATATTCATTCCTTATGAACTTGCATCCTGAGATGGACTTAAAACATTTTTTAAGTCAGAAAATTTATACTTTCCCACTAGCAGCTCTTTGCGAACTATTTCACAGGCTCAACTTAGAGATGTTTTACTAAAAATTTACACTTTACACTACCCACATCTTTAATGTATCTTGACACAAGTCTGCTCAATATCACTTGCGGGTTAATGTCACCACTTTGCTCAACAAAAGCACGGTGTCATTATGTATCACCTAAACATAACACTAACAAGGTCAAGGGTTCAACACAAGCTTTACATTGTTGAATGCACCAACATTTCTTCCCTTAAAGTCTTCATGTGAAGAGAAGACCTGAACAATATACTCCTCTCATTTACTTTGTAATTCACATATTGAACACTCAACCCTTTAACAAACCAACTATAATTTGTTTACTCAAAGAGAGAGAGAGAGAGATAGGATAAAAGATGGGACTTCAAAAATGAATGGAAACAATGTGGAAGCAATGGTAATGAGCAGTTTTGCATGGAGAGAGAGAGAGAGAGAAATCTTCTCTTTCATCTCTATTAAAACTGCAACTTCCAAAGCACAAAAACTTTGCACCCCTAAAAAAAACCTTTGCTGCCCTCGAAAAACAAATGTTGCAGCTCTCTCCACAAACACTTTCCAACAAGAAAATATCACATATATATGTTCAAAAGAACTATAAAAATTCTTGTTTAACCATTACATACCTTCTTTTTTCCGTCTCAACTCATTCCCGTTAATTAGCTCCTCTTCCAAACAAACAAACCTAGAAATTAAGGAAAGAGATATAATATTTTTGAGCCATGGACCAGAATAGTTGAACCATTTGTTTTATGACTTGAACCATGATTACAATTACATGGATAAATAAAGTACTAATATATTGAAGATGGTTTTGAACAATAAATAAACAGGGAGAACAAACATGTCATTCTAAACCCCAAGACAGACATTGCAATATAAACAAGGTATAAGGTTAAGAATGAATGAAAAAATTGACTACCTGAGGACTGAGGAGGCATATTGTCCTACAACACTTTAATATTGAGTTGCCGAAATATGAATGATCAGATTAAAACCTGCAAATAAGTATAGTACCTCAAATATCAACCCAAAATTTTAAGAAACAAAATTCAGAGAGAAAATGAAAGTGAAACCGTAAAGATCCTAGAAACGTTTTAACAATCAAACATGTAGTGTAGGAGTATGATACATACATAATTCAATTTTTTTTAAAGAAAAAAAATTCCAGAACATCATAGAATTTAATCCAGGCATAATATAACATTATTATTTTATTTTTACGAAAATAAAGAGTTTTGACCAGAACAGAATTGCAACCAAAGTACTTTAATGTGTATACTGTGTTATTGTTAATAAATAAACATTTATAGAGAAAGTGAAAATGAGTAACGCATATATTAATAGAAATCAAGTAAAGCTATATAATCTTACAAAAACCTAAAATAAGAAAAATAAGAAAAGACAATATGAGAAGTTCCCTTAATAGAATATAAAAAAATAGATATACATCTTATTACTGATATAAAATTGAGTAAGATTTAAATTATACTCTGTAAAATAAAGCTTGCATTGGTTATATATTCGTATAAATCAAAGTTAATCGCTATACAGATGGATGTATAGAGATCTAAAATATCAATACATCTACAAAAAAATCAAAGTTACCGTAACAGAAACATATAGATGGTAAAGAGATAGACCTAACCATACAAATAAAACAATACATATACATATATGTATTCAAACCAACAGATCTATAACAATACATATACATATACTTATTCAAACCAACAGATCTATAACAATACATATACATATATTTATTCAAACCAACAGATCTATATACTTCCACATGCATAATCCATCAGAAACTAAAACAAAAAATCGAAAACTCACCTCCCAAACAATGAACAGAAACCTTTGCCTTTTCTGTCTCTCTGTCTCACGAACTAGCGAGAGTGAAAAATTTTAATCATATGATGCTTTATTGGTAACATATATAGGAGAAAAGTGAATCGGACGGTCAAGGATTGATTGTCCGTGAGCTGTTCAGGTAAAGAATTGGACCGTGGATATTGGGGGTAAATGTGTTTTCTGGAAGGCAGTGGACGGCCTAGATGAGAAGACCAAGTGTTGGCAAGGATCGATATGGTTCAAAAGTGTGTTCCTATTGGTGGAAATATTTTAACTTTTTTAAGGCAGTGGCCTTAGGCCCTGTTTGGTTCGCGGTCTGGTTCCATGTGGTTCGGTCTCATAATGGTTTTTTTGGGACCGGACACTGTTTGGCAACACGGTTCCAAAAAAACGGTTCCAAAAAAACAAGGACCATTTGGGACCAAAAGGGGTAATTTGAGACAACCAAAAATGATGGTCTCAAATGGTCTTAAGTGGTCTTATATACAATTGTCTTTAACACATGGGACCATAAAATTTGAAATATATATATAAAATTAAAAAATATATATAATTTGAAAATAATATATAAAATTAAAAAAATAATATAAAAAATTTGAAATAATGTATAAAATTTGAAATATATATATAAAATTCAAAATTAATATATAAAATGCAAAAAATATATTTAAAATTTGGAAAAATAAAAAAATTCCAAAATAATAGAAAAAATAAAAAATAATGTATAAAATTCGAAAATAATATACAAAATTTGAAAAATAATATAATTTTTTTAAAATAATGTATTAAATTCGAAAAAAATATATAAAAATCAAAATTAATATATATAATTTTAAATATATATATATATATAATTTAAAAAATAATATATAAGTTTTGAAAAATAATATAAAAAATTTGAAATAATGTATAAATTTTGAAAAAAATATAAAATTCAAAAATAATATACAAAATTAGATATATATATATATATATATATATATATATATATTTGAGAAAATATAAAAAATTTGAAAATAATATAAAAAATCAAAAATAATATATAAAATTCAAAAAATAATATAAAAATTCAAAATAATTTATAAAATTTGAAAAATATATTATTTTTGAATTTCTTATATTATTTTCAAATTTTTTATATTTTTTCAAATTTTATATATTTTTCATACTTAATATATTTTTTGAATTTTATATATTATTTTTTTATTTTTTGTATTATTTTCCAAACATAAGACCAAACAGCTTGAATAAGACCATAAGACCAGACAGCTTTACCAAACAGACTTTCAGAACACCACCCAGATAAGACCAGACCAGACCGGACCAGATAAGACCAGACCAGACCAGATAAGACCGGACCGGACCGCCTACCAAACGGGCCTAAGTGATCGAGTAGAATCTGATCTTTAAGTTCTTATATTTACCTTCAAGCTCTTTACTTTTTATAAAATTACTCAGTACTACTAAATTACTAGATATTGTCACGGATTTTAATAATGTGTTTAATAATCATTTTGGTTATTAATTTAGGTTACACAATTATCTTAAACAAATATTTGTTCTATATTTAGTTTGGTCAATAAAAATAACAAAATGGTAATGAATAAGTAGTTATTATCACTACTTAAACTTAGATGGCAGAAAAGATAAATTTTTGTTAGAAAGTAATTTGTCTTCACCACCTAAGTTCATGTTCTTGCACATTTAACATTAGTATTTTTGTTTGAAAGTAATTTGTCTTCACCACAGAACCATTTTTGTTTCCTGTTTTCGGCGATGCGCTTGACACTGCTGGCTTCGTCTTGTCGATACGAAGCTCCTGATGTGATCGGATTTTGATTTCACGGTAAGTAAAACACAACCAACAACCTTGCTCTGATACCAATTATTGGAAATTAATTCTCATCTCATACATAAGAATTAACCATGCTCAAGATCACAAACACATGTTTTTACTCACAGACACATCATCCACACACAACACACAAAGGACACAAGAATTTATAGTGGAAAACTCCATACCGGAGAAAAACCACTTTGTTGTCAAAGACAACCAGAGAAATATCACTATGTGAAAAATTGTTACAACCACACCAATTTTTCTCTCACTATCCACAGACCCAATACACACACTTTCTACCCAAGCATATACTAACTCACACATTTATATTCTCAAATTAAGAGAACCAAGAAAGGAATTTAACTATAGTCAAAATACAATGTTTAAAATGCTTTTGACTGAGATACATAAAAACAAAGGCTTGAGTTTCTTATATAGACTTTTGAACTCATCCACCTTTACTTTCTAAGCAATGTGAGACTTTTTCCTCTTTTATTTTTGCCAAATCCTAACACCATCCGGAGTCGATCTTCGTGTTGTAAGTTCATATTTTATAATGGGGTTGGCCAAAGGAACCATGGAAACATTGTGTAAAAAATGTATAGTTAAGATAACTAACCTTAAGTTATATGTAATTGAAGTTCAATAGTTAAATTATTTTGTTGCTTCTTTTGATTATTAAGAAAATGTATTAGTATATTATTTTTTTGGTAGACATTTAATTTTATGAGATGTTTTTAAAAATATTATTTGAAAACTTAAACAAAATTATCAATGTATTTCATATTATCTCATACTTTGAATTTACTATAAGAAGTGTGATTATATATATTTTTTTGTCTTACATAGCCAAATAGATATTTTAGTCACATGTTTTTTTTTGCTAATCTAACTTAAAATGATATATTAAAAATTAAAATAAATTTAAATTATAAACATTAACGGGTCGGGTTCGGATGGGTTTTACCGTTTTACATAAAACCCGAACTCGTCCCAAACCTGTTTCGGGTTTTGATTTTTAATACCAAACTCGTTTAGAAACTTACCAAATCCGCCCTATAGTCAGGTCATGTTAAATTGCCATCCCTAGTTTCCGTATTGATAAACGCATGTAGGAAAGCTTTTAACACCACTTCTCCTTGGGGAATGAGGTGATTTAAACACACAGAGAGAGTCTCATAGAAAAAGGGTTTAAATCAACGTATTAGCGACCATATATATAGACAATTAAATAGAATCATGACCACATACTACCAAATAAAACCTAAAATGAGAGAATACAAAAAAATGATCCCTTACTCATTGGTGAGCAAGTAAATCCATCCACACGGACCACACCTATCATAATGACCGTTGGATGTGATTGCTAATTTTTCATTGGGTAAATTATACATTCACCCCCTCTTGTTTGGACAAATTACACTTTTCCCGCTCTTATTTGGATAATTACAGTTTAGTATCTCGCAGTTCATACTCTAGTTTCACTTTCTCCCCTCCATCAAACTTTCGGCACAGTCAACGTCGATAAATGCTGTGAAATGACTAAATTGTTCCTCATATCATGTAAATACCTATTTGCCCTTCCCACAAGGTGTGAAATAAAATTTTAACCCTCATAACACACACACACATATATATATATATATATCTCTATATATATAACACATATATAGATATACACATACATATATCTATATCTCTATATAACTTGCAGTTGTATATTCAAGAATTAACAAGAGTTTTTTTTTTTTTTTAGGTAAATCAATCAATAGAAAAACAAGAGAAAAGAAAAACAAGCCTCACAAGGAGGACACCAAGGCAAAGCCCATCAACAGCAACACTAAGGCTGAAAAACAGAAAAGAAAAAGACCTTCAAGCTAAGCAGAGCAGAGCAAACAAGATCAATTACATGGAATCATCAATAACAGAGCTTGGTAAAGACCAGGTTGCAGCAGCTTCTCTGGACTGTCTAGTGTTTTTGAACTTTAGAGTTACCAATTTGAGCCTTAAGCAGTCTTCAATTCTTCTCTTGAGACTTTCAGATGAGGTTTGAGTATTAGAAAACACTCTAGCATTTCTTTCAAGCCATATGAAATAAATAGTGTTGGCAATGCAGAGCCTGAAGATAGTAGCCATAGCAGAATTTGTGTTTTGATCCCATAGCCTAGAAGCCCAACCAATGATATTCTCTAAAGATTGTTCTCCCAAGTAGACTCCACATTTATTTTGGCACCACTGCCATATACTGCTAGAGTATCGACATTTAAAGAACAGATGTTCATGAGTTTCTAGCTTCTCATCACAGAGCAGACATAAAGGAGAGATGTCAGTGGGTAAACCGGGTCTGTCTTTGGTTCTGAGCCTATTTTGAACATCAATCCAAGCAATGAAAGCATGTCTAGGCATGTGATGTTGGAACCAAATTGAATGGAACCATGGAGAGAGTGTAGAGGGAGGCATAAGGGCATTGAATGTAGCTTTGAAATTGAAGCTACCAGAAGGTGAAAGAGTCCATGTTACCCAGTCTGGAGAATCATGATGGATGCAAGGTAAGTTGTTAAAGAACCTTTGAGGAACATGCTCAAGCAGAGATAGAGGTATTCTCCAAAGATTCCTTCTGATAAGGCAAGAGACCTTAGTGTTTTCACCCCATCTAGAGTGCTCATAGGACTGACTTTCAATCGCAGCGTCAAGAGCTCCATCAGGTAACCAAAAATCATGCCACAAAGAGATATTTTTACCATTCCCCACATGGAATTTGATAAAGTATTTTGCAAGGCCTCTTAGCTTGAGCAATCTCCTCCAGTTGCTAGAGCTTAGGGTAGAAGGATTCAGGCTCCAAAGGCTTTTACTTCTGATGAGATTAGCTTTGACCCAATCAAACCACATAGATTGACCATCATCCTTGAATAAGTACCAAATATGTTTCAGCATAGCTACTCTGTGGAGGTTGAGTAAATTGGGCAAACCTAGACCACCAAATTCTTTGGGTTTACAAATGTTAAGCCATTTTACCTTGGCTCCATGAGAAGTAAGGTCACTCCCTGACCACAGAAATTTTCTTAAGATAGAGCTGATCTCTTTAAGGACATAAAGAGGGAGGATAATATGAGAGCTCCAGAAGAATTGAATGCTAATTAGAATTGCCTTTATGAGTTGCAATCTACCAACATAAGCCAAAAATTTGGAGGTCCAGCTAGCAATTCTACCGGTGATTTTTTCAATGAGGCATCTATGGTCAGTGGTTTTTAATCTTGAAGAAGATAGAGGGAGGCCCAAATATCTTAATGGAAAAGTCCCTTGCTCAAATCCAACCTTCTCAATCATGGTGGTTTGGTTAACAGGGGAAACATTAGAAAAATAGATGTGGCTCTTAGCAATGTTGGGGTTCAAACCAGAAAGTTCAGAAAAGGTTTTAAGGCCGCCATTTAACACTTTGATGGAATGAGGATCTCCATGGCAGAAAACCATGAGATCATCAGCAAAATATAGGTGAGTGAGCTTGTTTTTGTGACATCTCCAATGGTACAAGAACATAGGGTCACTATCCGCTGCCTTCTGCAGAGAAGAAGAAAGAACATCCATGACTATTACAAAGAGAAGAGGGGATAAAGGGTCTCCTTGTCTGAGACCTTTAGCCCCTTTAAAATAGCCCTCAAGTTCACCATTAATAGACACTGAGAATGAAGGGGTACTAACACAAGCTTTGATCCATATGATTGACATAGTGGGAAAATTAAGAATCTTAAGGATATCAAAGAGAGATTGCCAATTGACAGAGTCAAAGGCCTTATGAAGGTCAATCTTCATCGTGCATTTGGGAATAGATGAGGAGATGTGGTAACCATGAAGCAACTCTTGGGCAATCATAAAACCATCCCCAATTCTTCTCTTTTTGATGAATGCAGTTTGGGTTTTGTCAATAAAGTGAGGCAATAGAGGCTGGATTTTCATAGCTAAGAGTTTAGAAATGACCTTATATATGGTGTTACAACAAGCGATAGGCCTAAACTCATTTAAAGATGAAGGATTTGGGTTTTTTGGCACTAGGGTGAGAGATGTTGAGTTGATCTCCTTCAAGAGACGGCCATTACGAAAAAACTCTTGAATGGCAGTAGAGATGTCATTGCCCATAATAGGCCAAGTTTTCTTAAAGAAGAGGGCATTGTACCCATCAGGGCCTAGGGCTTTGGAGGAGTTAAGATCAAAGAAGCATTTTTTGATAGCTTCATTTGTTGGGATATCAGTAATGGTCTGGAGGAGCTCAGAGGGAACAGTTTTGGTGTAAACAGCTTTAAGGGCTTCAATCCCAGGGTAGATCCCATTCTTAGTACCTAAAACCTCTTGAAAATGATTCACTGCTTCCTGTTTAATAAGTGGTATTGAGTCAGTAGTTATCCCATTTCTTAGGGTCAATGAACTTATCCTCTTTCTATTGCATCTGGTGCTAAAAGCTTTCATAAAAAACTTTGTATTTTTGTCTCCTTCCTTTAACCAACTGATTCTTGACTTTTGCTTAAAGAAAATCTCTTCAGCTTTGGCAATGGTGGTGTAGGAGTGAAGCAATCTCTTCTCCTCATCTTTAGTGGCTTCATCAGTAGGGTTAGAGTCCAGCTTCATTTGACAGTTATTGAGGGCCTCTTTAGCATCTTTCACCTTGAGAGAAATATCAGAGAATTCAATTTTGTTGAGCAGCTTCAACTTTACTTTAAGGATTCTAAGCTTCTGAGTAATCTGGTACATTGTGGTACCTAAGATTGTCTGCTTCCACACATCATCAACAGTAGTAAGAAAATCTTTATGGTCAGCAAGGTAATTGAAAAATTTAAATGGAATAGCCTTTTTTGGATTAGGAATACCACTTTTGGTGACCATTGGTGTATGGTCAGAGATTCCATGCGGGAGAAAGTGGCAATCAGAGAGAGGTAGAGAAGTCAACCATTTTTCATTAACCAGGGCTCTATCAATCTTTCTTGATATATTGGTGATTCCTCCACTTATGTTGTTCCAAGAGTGAAAAATGCCATAGTATCTGAGGTCGGTGAGCTCCGATTCATGGACACACTTTCTGAAGTCATGAATTCCAACATTCCAGGCTCCAGACCCTCCATAGCTCTCACAAGGGTGCAACATAGCATTAAAATCACCCATAATGATCCAGGGGTTATTTTTCAAGGACTGAGCTCTACTAGTAAGGTCAGTCCACAAAAACCTTCTTTGCCTAGCAGTGTTGAAAGCATAAACCAGAGAAGCATGACAATGAACTTGGGAAGCAATAACAGTAATAGAAACATGAATAACTTGGGCAGAATCATTGCTTTTAGTTACTCTAAGGATGGAGGGATTATAGAGGATCCATATTCTTCCCATTGTAGAATGAGAATAATTGTGACTGAGGTTCCAAGAAGGGGCAATAAAGTTGTGGATGGATTTAATTCTATCAGGCTGGACTTTGGTTTCAAGAATGGCTATCAATTGGAGATGGTTATCAGCAATGAACATTTTGACTTCCCTTTATTTTTCAGAGGAATTGAGACCTCTGATGTTCCATGATCCAAAGATCATTACGTCAAAGTCTGAGCTAGTAAACCAGTTAGTCCCAAGATGGGAAGGTTAGGGCCTGACTCCCCTTTCTTCTTTTTTCTCTTATTCTTGTTAATTCCTTTAAGATCAATACCCTTCTCAGAAGAACTTGAGGGTTGTTGTTGAGGAAGATTGGAGCAGGATGAACATGAAGAGGTTTCAGGAGATATTGGGTCAGCTAATCTTGGATTAGTTTCCTCAAGAGCAACAAGAAGAGGGTTCTCAGTGGAGTTCCCTTTTGTTTCATTCCCAATTGGAATTGGGATACCAATAACTAGATCCACAACGAGGTCAGAGTTGGTATTCAGATCATTGGGGATATCATCCTGAGGCACGGAGGCAGGAACAAATTGAGGTTGAGGTAGTTCATTATGAGAAGGAGATCCATCACAACCATATTTCAGTTGAGGATGAGATGAGGGTGTGGATGAGGATTTATTCTTGCCTCTATGAACTTCAGTCCAAACTGGTTCAATGGTGGTACTAGTTGGTGGGAGAGGAGGGGGATGTGTGCTTTCATCTCCTATTGTGGGTTGCCTGGTAGAAGCAGAGAGAGGGCATTTATGTTCAAGATGCCCAAAGCTTAGACATGAACCGCAGATTTGTGGTTTCCACTGGAATTCAGTTCTGACCTTAACAAGCTTGCCTTGTCCATTTTTTATCTGGAAGCTATCAACAGAAGGTTTGGTTGCATCAACCTCAATACAGAGTAGGGCATAACCAATCCTTTTCATATTTTCAGTTAGTTTATCAGGGAAAAGGGGTCGGCCTAAGCAACTGGCAAAGAAACTGAAGCCTTTTTCAGTCCAATATTCAAAAGGGAAATCGTGGAGCTTGACCCATAGAGGGACGAACCTACATGCTTCCTTGGTGAATTCAAATCCTTGGTGCCATTTTTTGATAATCATTGGTCGTCCTGCAATCATGCAGGGTCCACCAGCAAGGATGGATGAACAGCAATCCTCATTACTAAATTTGAAAACGTAGAAACCTTTGTCATCGCAGAGAACCTCCACAAGACCCTTAGCTCCCCACATTCTCATGACAGCCGGTTGGACCATGGAGTAGGGTAATTTCTTTTGGAGAAAGTGTCCCACCAGACATGTCTTCCAGTTCTGAGCACCTTCTTCAGCAATGTCCAGAGGAGGTTCAAGCACAATGGGGTTGTCACTGATCAGATTGTGCACGTGGAAGTGAAGGTTCATCTTAGGAGTGCTAGTACTAGGTGTAGCAGCGATAGCAGCCCAAGATAGAGTATTTGGTTGGTTAAAGATAGTGGAGGCATTGGGAATACATAAAGTATTACTAGTGGAGTTTGGAGTGTCTTTACCTTTATCTTGAAATTGAGGAAAAGTTTTGTTGGAGACCATGCCTTGTACTTGTTCGGCAGAGAAGGTGGGATGTGCCATATCATTGATATCCCCTTTGTCACTCGCGCGTGGCACGTGAGGAGTCATGGGAGGTTGATGGCCCCTTCCTTGTTTCCCTCTACCTCTTCCTCTGCCCATGGAGGGATGACCAAGTGTAGGGACATTACTTACTATGCCTGGGGAGAGGCCTGTTTTTTGGTACTCGTTGATGGAATTTTCAATAGCGGAGATTTTATCTCTTGCTTGTTGAATTTCCATCCTTGCACGTGCTAAATCCATGGCATTATCAGATGCCAGAGGCACACCAGCTGGTGTTGAGATAGTTTGGATAGGGGGAGGGTAAGAAATCTGGGTTGGAGGCATCCTAGAGAAAGATGCTAGCAAATGTGGTGATAAAGGTGATGGAGGTGGTGTTAGAGGCAGTGAAGGTTGGGTAGGGGTGCACGAACGATCTTCATATGTTTGGAATTTTCCACAACTATGAAACCGAAAAATAATAGAATCATATATAATAGAGTCATATATATAGACCTATATTATGTATTCGTATTTGTGTATGGAGAATCTGAAAGAGAGAATTAAATTGGAGAAAAAATCACAGAGTTAATGGCGAAACCCATAGATCATTCCCAAATCTTATAGACATATAAGAATGATATGCACATATCCAAAAAGAAGGTACAGTTAGACCTAACTCATGAAATATCCTTAGGTTTAATAGGGGTTAATGGTGAAAATTCAGCAGCAGAAATATCTAGAAATGAATTAGCAAGAGTTTCACCAAGAAAAGCAACTGAAAATCCCAATTTTTCCAAAATCAACCCAAATCCCAGCTATCAAGTTTCAATTCCCAAGGAACAGTAGAAATCCCTCAAGAATTTGGCACCTATCTAGCCATTAATTTTCACCTTTTCAAATTGTTCACATACACACATATATACATACAATATATATAATGGGAAAGAGAAAGAGAAGAACGGACAAGAACAACTCAACAGCTCCTTCGGGTATGCTTCCTTTTAATTTTCTAGGGTTTCTTTCTCTCTTTAGATTTTTTTTTTAGCCTTACTAGCATAAATGACACTATTAGTGCGAAATCCTATATGGGTACAAGTTGATCACCGAGAAGATATTTTCAAATTTTCATTTTTTTCGTTTAAATGGCTTACTATTTGTAATGTAGAATTTTAGGGTTTGTTTGCTTTATTCATAAATTGATGAGGATGAAATGGGATTGTGAGGAAGAATATGATCACTTTAGTTGGGTTTAAACTTGGAAAATGGGTAAAATCACTTTTAAGATATTTTTTAATAAAATTATAATATAATATGATGGACAATTAAGTAATTTTTAATTATCGGTCACCGGAAATGACTTAGAGGGGTCAAATTATAATTATCCAAATAAGAGGGGGAGCGTGTAATTTGTCCAAACAAAAGGAGATGAAAGTATAATTTATCCTTTTTTATTTTATTATTTTATTTATTTTTGTTTACTGTAATTGCTTTACTTAAGTCAATCACATCTAGCAATTAATATATTACCTGAATTTGAATTTCTCAGTCCACGCTGAGCAAGAGACCCTTATTCTATATATGTACTGTGATCTGGTTAAAAGAATAACTAGATTTTACACAAATCATGCTGTGAGAACAATCGAAATATTTATGTTGCATCAACAAGGAGATACAATTATGTACAATATCATAACCACTAGACCTGGCTGAAGGATGAAAGCCTATCACTGTGTTGATCTCCTTTACAAAAAGCATGTCAGTACTACCAGTGGATTACCAATTTTGACATGTCATCTCATATGGTCACGCACAATGGTCATGGAAGTATGAACTAATACTTAGAAGCCATATGGTTTTAAATCCCGCTAGAAACCTAGAGCTCGTTAAGGTTGATAAGGAGAGGAAAGAGCATAAAAAAGAGTTCTATAAAGAACAGAATAGGAAAACTCTCGTGTACAACAAAACAGACCAGACATGATGACTTTGACATTATAACGAAAACAAGATATCAAATTAGTAAGTGGTTGAATTCTATTTGCCCCCTTAGGATTTATAACGCACCAATCACTCACTCGTAGCTTCGTAGATGAGCCCCCATAAAAAAGCAGAGAAATGAAGACAGAGAGATATATAATAAAATGAATAAAGAGCCTCCACGCATAGTCGCGTTCGGTTGCGGTCTCGGCTTCTTTTGGTTTGAGTTTCCTTGGAAAGACTAGCTATCATTCTTCTATGGAATCTTAGATCAACTATCTGACTACTACCAAAAAGCTTCATACTCAATAATCGTCCCCCGTATTCCAATTTTTCTGATCTGTGTAGAGTCTCTTTCAATTCAATCTTTACATTGTTGAATGCTCCTACATTTCTTCCCTTAAAGTCTTACCTGTGAAGAGGAGACCTGAACAATATATTCCTCTCAATGACTTTGTAATTCACATATTGAACACTCAACTCTTTAACAAACCAACTATAAGTTGATTACTAGAAGAGAGAGAGAGATGAGAGAAGATGGGACTTCAAAAATGAATGGAAACAAGGTGGAAGCACAGGTAGGCAATGGTAATGAGCAGTCTTGGGTGGAGAGAGAGAGAGAGATCTTCTCTTTCATCTCTATTAAAACTGCAACTTCCGAAACACAAAAACTTTGCACCCCTAAAAAAAACTTTGTTGGCCTCAAAAAACAAACGTTGCAGCCTTCTCACAAACACTTTCCAACAAGAAAATATCAACGTATATATGTTTAAAAGAACTATAAAAATTCTTGTTTAACCATGACATACCTTCTTTTTTCCGTCTCAACTCATTCCCGTTAATTAGCTCCTCTTCCCAACAAACAAACCTAGAAATTAAGGAAAGAGAGATAATATTTTTGAGCCATGGACCATAATAGTTGAACCATTTGTTTTATGACTTGAACCAAGATTACAATTACATGGATAAATAAAGTACTAATATATTGAAGATGGTTTTGAACAATAAATAAACAGGGAGAACAAACATGTCATTCTAAACCCCAAGACAGACATTGCATTATAAACAAGGTATAAGGTTAAGAATGAATGAAAAAATTGACTACCTGAGGACTGATGAGGGATATTGTCCTACAACACTTATATTGAGTTGCCGAAATATGAATGATCAGATTAAAAACCTGCAAATAAGTATAGTACCTCAAATATCAAACAATAAAGGTAAAAAATAAACATGAACAATTACTAGAGAGAAATCTAACCTTGGGAGAAGAAGAATAGAGAAATGGTTGGGGGCTCTGGGTTGGCTTATTGAGGAATGAGATAGGGTTTTATAGACCCACTTGAGATCTATCAACAATAAAAATAATAATGGAACCAGGACATGTGACGTGTGTGGTTAGGTTGACTTTAGTTGTTTACATGGACCACGTCCTTTCGGTACACGAGAGTGGAAAGGGTCTTATTTGCTAAAGAGATTGCAGGTGTACAAGATTTGATATAATTGGAAAGTTGAATTGTTTCGGTCCGACCTTTCATCAATCAGGTAATGCGCGTGATCGCTTCAGAAAAAACATCTCTCACCCTTTCAAAAAAAAAGAAAGCATCTCTCATTCGTTTCACAAGCATCAACCAACCTAAATTCATCTACAAGTCTATCTATATTTTCACAGATAATCATATATGCATGCTTATATAAAAAAATCATTTGTATTATATCCACTAAAATATCTCTACAAACCATAGGAGTGAGAGAAAACTTACCTTGAGAGAGTGAAGGTTTGTAGAGCCCGCGCGAGAGGAGAGGCTAAGGAGAGTGGTGATGTTTGGATACAGGGTTAATATTGTGTTGCACGGGGATAAATGCAAATTGCTTTAACCACGATTTCCGCCTTGTTAGGAATAGGGTCGTAAATGAACCGAGCCCGAGTTTTGAAATGTTCAAACTCGGTTAAGACACAATATTAACCCTACAAATCATAGGAATAGGGTCTAAATTGTGCTTAGCTTCAGTTCATTTATTAAACGAATCTAAAAATTTAGTAAACTCGGTTCATTTACTAAAAAATATGCTTAACTTCAGTTCATTTATTAAACGAATCAACCAAATTGAATACTAATTTTAGCGACTCGAGTCCAAGCATATTCACAAACGGCTCAATTCCGAACGCTAATAATTTAAAAAGATTGTATATTTTATGTTTAAATTTTTTTTTTTAGTCTAAGAGTTTGTTTGATAGCACTTAATTATCATTTAAATCTGAATAAATTTAACATTTATTTAGTTAAATGCGTTTGATAAGAAATTTGAGGATAAATCTCACCTAAACCCCTTGAAGTTTGCGCATATGCTACCTAGATTCCTTCTTTTTTCATATTCCCACCCAGACCCTGTTGTATTATTTAGACCCCCTCCATCAATTGACGGTGAGTTGAGAAGTTTTTTAATGGATTTTGGTACGGGGAATGAGAAGGTATTTAATGGATTTTGGTTTTGAGAATTTAAAAAAGGAAAAATTATGACCAAGTCCTAATTTTTTTTGCACCAAAAGATAAACAAGTCCTAAAATAATTGTTTTTGGACTAGTAAGTCTTACTCTTTATTTTTCCTTGAAGTCCTAAATCCCATAATTTTTTATGTATACCCTTGTTTAATAGAATTAAGATTATGTAATAGTAAATTGATTCAACAATAATTACGTAATCTATATTTTTCTAAGTTTTAGTTACTAATAAGTAATAATGTCAAGAATTCAAATATTAACTGATATATTGTAAACTCAAAATTTGTGTAAAAAACACAACTTTAATGGAAAAGATATAACATACTATATAAAAAATAAATAAATATATATATTTTATATTTTTATAATTTTAGGTAAGAGTCCATATACGAATTTAAATTTAAAATTTTAATATATTACTTAACAACTTTGTTTTAGTTATAAATATAAGATATAGGGATATAGGACTTAGATGAAAAATAAATAAGCAAAAGTGCAAAATACTCTCTAAATTATTCCCAAGTGATCAAAATACCTGGTACTATAAAAATGAGCAAATCAGTCTCTCTAGTTCTCAAAATTGAGCAAGTTATTCCTTAGACCCACTTTTTGAATATCAAATTACCATTGTATCCATATATTAACCTTTTGTAAAATAAGAAAATAAGGATTAACTTTATTTTTATCTTCAATTAGACACCCTAAAGTTTAACATTATTATCTAGTTATATAAATTATTTATTATATATATATATTATTATAAATGATTTTTTTTATGCCAAAATAAAAAATTATTGCCGAAGTTTTCTTTTATTTCTTTATGCCCAAATGGACTATTCTCAGTATCTTAAACCACGACTCCACCGTTTGGTAGTTTGAGTCCTTATCACGGAAAGTAGAAATGTGTTTTAAAATCATCAAATTTTAGGTGTCAATTGAGGAAATGTTTTGGTCAATAGACAGAACCAATCTTTTATTTTTGATCTATCATGAATTTTGGCATTAATTTTTTGGTCAAATTTTGGCATTATTTTTTTATTTCGGCATAAAAAAATTTGTTTGTAGTAATATATATATAATAATTTATATAACTAGATAATAATGTTTAAAGAGGGAAAATAATATACCCTAATTAGTAGTTTGGAAAACAAAATATTTCGGCATTTATTTTTTATTTTGGCATATATCAAAAAACAAATTCATTTATAGTAAAATATATATATATATATATAAATTATTTCTATAATTAGCTAATAATGTTAAAAGTAAGAAAATATTGGATAAAGATAATAAAATTTGAGGGTAATAAAGAAATTGAATCATTGTTTCCAAACACCACTTATCTCACCATTGAGGGTAGTTTAGGTATTAAGTGGCACTGGGGGTGTAAATGATGTGGGTTTGAAAAAAATAAGAGGTGTAAATGAAGTTTGTCAAACTTGATGGGGTCTAGTTGAAGATAAAATAAATTTCAGGGGTGTGAATGAAGTTAATCCTTATTTTTATATTTTACAAAAGGTTAATATATGTGTACAATGATAATTTGATATTCAAAAAGTGGGTCCAGGGGACAACTTGCTCAATTTTAAGAACTTGAGAGACTGATTTGCTCACTTTTATAGTACGGAAGATATTTTGGTCACTAGAAGATATTTCAGGGGGTATTTTGCACTTTTGCATAAATACTCTACTATTAAAAAAGTAGAACTTTCAAGTCTTTAAAAGAAGGGTAAGGTGCATTAACCCCTATCTATTTTATCTCTCTCAACAAACCCCCCTGAACTATGTGATGGCCCCTCAAACTATGAAATTGTTACAATCAAGGACACTCCGTTATAACATTGTTAGTTAAATTAGGATAATTTGCACACAGATCCCCTGAGGTTTCGATCAATTACACTCACATTTTGAGATTTTATTTTTCTTGCAATGACACCCCCTAAAGGGGTGAAGACCCCTGAAATGACTTTTATGCCCTTGCTTTAGTGTAAAAGATATGTTGGCTAAATTAATGGACTAAACAACCTTTGTGTCTTAAGCTTAATTTGAAATTTTTTTAAGTACTTTGGATATAATGATTTTTGAAATACTATCACATTTCTTTAAATTATTTTTTTTAAATTTTTATTTTTGTAATATAGGCCCCAAAAATTATCGTTTTTTAATTTTTCCCTAAAATTAATATTGTGACCCTTTACATTAAATAATAATAATACACTTTATTTATAATTTTTTTTTTGTATTTTAGAAGGTGATACATGTATAAAATATTTGTAAGCTCATATAATTTAATTGATTTTATAAATAAATAATATACAACTCCTACAATTTAAACAAGTAGTAATACATTTTAATTATAATTTTTGTTGTATTGTAAGAGGTGATAAATGTATACAAATATTACAAATAGTTTATAATTTATTATTCTTTGTATAAAATTAATTTAAACCCTTACACTATAAAATAATAATAAACTTTACTTATTGTAATTTTTTATATTTTTATAAAAATATGACAAATGGTTTATTATTTATTAATTTATTTGTAAAGTTAATTTAAGCCTTTACACTTTAAATAATGACAAAATTTACTTATTATAATTTTTTATATTTTAAAAGGTGATAATGAATCGAAATATTAGACAGTCCTTGTGTTTTTATTAGTAGTATATAGATAGATAAATAAATATATACAAATTTCTGTATTTTAAGTTATATTATTTTTCCTTGCCGAAATATATTTGTCTTATATCTTTACTCTATATCTTATGAAATATTCATTAGAGTTACATTTCAATTAATGTATATTAATTAATTTATTACCATTTGTCTTATATCTTTACTCTATACCGTTTTGACATACTCCTTAGAGTTGCACTTCAACTAATACATATTAATTCATTAATTTTTATTTTGAAGAAAATATTTTGAAATATTTATAACCCCTCACATTTTAGAATAGTTGTTATAGATATATATACATTATAGAGTTTTCATCTTGGGGCATGGAGGTAATTTCACCACCTAGATATTTGTCTCATGAAATAAGGGAGATAATACAAGGGCATTCCGGTCATTTCTCTCATTCAGGGGGTGTCATTGAAAGAAAAATAAAATTTTAAGGGGCGAGTGCAATTGATCAAAACCTCAGAAAATCTGAGTATAAATTACCTTAATTTGAACTAACGGTGTTATGATGGGAGAGAATGAATTGTAAAAGTTATGATAATTTGGGGAGTTTAGAGTTTAAAATATAGTTTAGGTGAGAGAGAAAAAATAGTTCAGGTTTAATCCACTTTACCTTAAAAGAAAGTACTCCTAAAAGTAGGACTTTATTATATACGCAATAAGATTTGTATTATAAAAGAGATCGTCTCTATTCGATTTGTAGAAACAAACCTAGGGTTTGGTCTAACGGTCTTAAACTTGAGTGGTTCCATCTCTCTCCGTGATGGCAGAAGTTCCTACTGTGTTGATGATTTGCGAGAATATGACAGGTCCATATGCCTACGAAATATATGCCATCAAAATTAGTCATCTTCATCATCAAGGACCATATTCTCGCCGTCGCTCTCGCTCCAGTTCCCGCCATCGCCATCGCTCCAGCGGCTCCAGTTCGCGCCATCGCCATCGCTCCAGCGGCTCCAGTTCGCGCCACCGCCACCGCCACCGCTCTAGCAGCTCCAGTTCTCGCCATCATCATCGCCATCGGTCTCCTTCTCGGTCTTCACGGCGGCGAGCAATCTCAATACCATCATCTATATATCAAATGAAACGCAAACTTT
This sequence comes from Cornus suecica, assembly GCA_963922005.1. Lineage (NCBI taxonomy): Eukaryota > Viridiplantae > Streptophyta > Magnoliopsida > Cornales > Cornaceae > Cornus > Cornus suecica. The sequence goes on along the minus strand of OY998239.1, from coordinate 85,971,692 downwards.
ATCCCAGAGGAATGGGATTTTTCTCAATTGGATCCAAGATATACATGATCGGCGGTGATGACAAGGTTGGCGAACTCTCGGAGGCATCTAATCGTGTCTTTGTCTATGATACGATGGAATCAAGTATTGAGGAGCGACCTCCCATGGTGAGTGGCAAGTCTCACCCTATAGTAATTGGTCCTGTTGAAGGAAAATTTTATATAATGAGTTACAATCTAACCGCCCCCAATGGTTTCGAAGTATTTGACCCTGAGGACTCAGGAGGGACATGGCTTCAGCTCCCTCACCCCCCTTGCGTTCCCGCGTTTCCCCGCGGAGGCGGAGGAGGATACCGCGTTAGGCCGCCTCCGGAATATGAAATTGAGGCACATGTTGTTGTTGGCAGTACCATCCTTGTATCCACACACAGCTATTGCGTATTTTCCTTCGATCTCATTACGAATACTTGGCGGGAGATTACGGATTCAGTCTTGCCCTTTGTTGGCAGGGCTGTGTATGCATATGACTATGACCAGCTATGGTATGGATTTTCTTACTATCATTACGCCGATGATGTAGAAGAAGACTCCGACTTTCCGCTGTTTGCGTTCCGTCTTGATCACCATCCTTGCAAATTCGTTGGAGCTGGAATCAAGAAACTCCCAAACCCAACTGGTCCTTTATGTTGTGTCCAACGCCAAGGATACGTCAATTATTTGGGTAACAAGCAGTTTTGTACGGTGAGATCTGGTCACACTGAATCCCCATTTTCCTATGAATGTCGTCCCCCGAAGCATTATGTTACTATTGACCTGTTTCGGATTCACAGAAGCCGCCGTTCCAACCACCTATCTGCAGCTGATCGAACTTCCTTAGCGTTCATCATGGATGACTACTACCACGATGACAAAACCAGAGATGTCAGGAGGACCATTCGATTTGCTGCCCCAATTTGAATTGAGTGAGCAATTCTATGTTCACTTTACAATCAAAACAGAAAATAAATGATAAAATCACGGATACGACAAGCTTCTTTCTTTCTTTCAGCTTTAATAGGTGAATTCAAAGGAAATTGAGAATAGTATAATGCCCTGCTAGGATTGAAGGGAGTCATTGTTGTGAAAATAAATGCATATCAAAATTGCTAGAAATGTGCTTGTGCCTTTTGCTGTATAGTAGCTCCAGTTCAGTCCCTTTTCTGTTTTCTATTTGTTTGACGATTATGTTTAAGCAAGTTTAATTTTCCTATTCCCATCGATTTTAGCATTATGTTGCACCAAGTTTCTATATATTTCTTCTGTTCCTGTTTTCTTTGGTTTAGGATTTTCTATTTCTAGGATTTGTTTAGGTCTATTCATACATGCTATTGTAATAGTTTGGGAAAATTCTTTGCTTTTTTAAAACAGAACATCTAGAGTTCCTCTCAATATCTGCTCGTGGATTCGATTCTTCTAAGAATATGGTGCTATTCTTATTTATCATACTGGCATGCCATGTATAAATACGAATGGCATTATCAGCTTCTAAGCAAGGATCGTTGCGATGAGTTGAAGCTGGTGCTTAATGCAATTGATAGGGAATATCAGGACCGTTTTGCTGAGCTCATGAGGATCAAAGAGGCGGCAATACACGAGGTCAAACAATTGCAGATAAAAAAAAAGTAGTATGTTCTGTCATTCTTTGGTTTTTTATATGATGTAGGTATATGATTCTTTCAGAACAATTTTTGCTATTCAATAAAAAGCTCTTTTTCCTCCAATTTTACCCAGTTACTGAGTTATCTGGTGCTTGATATGAGGTTTTTTATTTTCTTACCTAATTGATAGCATATTGCTATTTCGGTATCTATCTTGTGTTACCATGTTATTTAGAATATGCATAGAAAGTAGTTTGGTAAGATGGTATGGTGCTCTGCTATGTGAGTGTTTCCTGAGGGAAGTAGTCCCACAACTCTCTCCTCTTTGTTGAGAATCAATGGCCATGTAGATTTATTGATCCTTATACCATGATTTGCAGTACAAGGCCGCTGAGAAGTTTGGGGATGATTTTTTTTATGTGGTTTGAATTATTGCTCCGTAGGAACTGCAATTGTTATGTGATTTAGTTTCTATATACTTAAATTTAAGATTATATCCGGGTAATTAGTTTGTTTTCTATGAAAAGCTAAAACTTAAGTTCACATTTTATTACTTCGAGTCTACTCTTATGCAAATATGATGTAACACAAGGCTCAGCTAGGCTCTCTGGTAAGTTCTATCATCTATGGTGCTTTCACACTGTTCTTGGTCATCTTACAATTCATACCGCGATCATGACAACGGGAAAGGATAAACAACTACTTAAGTTTTTTTTGCTGTGTTTTGAATCGAACATGGTTGGTTTCTATGAGTTGGTTTCAGAATCTATTGTTAGACACTTGAAAGGCTATATATCAGCTGAGGTACTATACTGATATCAGCTGAGTACCTTTCTTCTTGAAAATGGGAGGTGTGAAGTTAAAACCCTGGTGGGAATGGTTTGCGTAACAAGACAAAGGAACGAAACAAACACACACACACACAGAGTTATCTTGTTTTATTCATTTCTTGTTATAGGCTTCTATGGAGTCTCTATATCAGATTGCTTCCAAACGTGTAGGATCCGTAATATGGTCCCTTCAGTCCATTACTTGAAAGCTTCTTATTGGGATAATTGTTATTTAAGTCGTACATGTTACATACAATATGGTCATACGAGGATTCTACTGTACTTCAACTTGATCAGAGCAGACCAGTTTGGGTTCAAGGCAAGGTAGTTATTGAGCATGATGTCCTCTCTCAGTCGGCTAAAGTGGATAGCGCCGGTGGATCTTTCAGTTGGTTCATCTAGGTCAAACAGTGGTAGATATAGAAGTAGGCTGTTCTATCATTCTTTTTTTCTTTTTTTTTTTCTTGTTTGATGTAGATATATGATTTTTTATAACAATTTTTGTTATTCAATAAAAAGCTCTTTTCCTCCAATTTTACTGAGCTATCTGGTGCTTGATATATCATATTGCTATATTTGATTTGTGTATCTATCTTGCATTACCATGTTATTTAGAATGAATCTGCATAGAACATATTTCGGTAAGATGGTATGGTTCACTGCTCATGAATGTATTTACTGATGGAAGTAGTCCGACAACTCTTTTTATAGTTGAGAGTCAATGACCATGTAGATTTGCAGTAGAAAGAAATATGTTCTCCCTCTTAAAAGCTTGTGGAGCTTGCTCTGTAGGAAATGTAATTGTTATTGTAAGTAAGTTTCTATATACTATAATTTAAGCTTACTTCTGGGTAAATTGGTTTATTTCCTAAAGAACACTGAAATTAAAGTTTACATTATATTGAATTTGATCTATTGGTTTGGGTCTACTGTCGTTGGTTCTATGGTGCTTTCGCTTTGTTTTTGGTCATCTTCCAACAATTCATACTTTTGCATAGCCTTAAATGTCTTTACGAATAAGTGAGGGTGAGGGTATTATGGTCATTTCACCTATGGTTAATTTCTAACGTAGGCGTTGACCATGCCGGATGTTTTTACGAATAAGTGAGGGTATTATGGTCATTTCACCTTTGGTTAATTTCTGACGTAGGCGTTGACCATGCCGGAAGGGAGTTTTTGTTACTACTTACAAACAAGAAATGGTCAAATTGTAATTTATCAAACGATAGGGGGTGCGAGTGTACCATATTGTTGGTTCTATGGTGCTTTCACACTGTTTTTGTTTTTGGCCATCTTCCAACAATTCATACTTTTGCATAGCCTTAAATGTCTTTATGAATAAGTGAGGGTATTATGGTCATTTCACTTATGGTCAATTTCTGACGTAGGCATTGACCATGCCGGAAGTTTGCCGAAAGGGAGTTTTTGTTACTACTTACAAACAAGAAATAGTCAAATTATAATTTATCAAACGATAGGGGGTGCAGGTGTACCATATCGTATCTCGAATGAGTCAAACTGTAATTTATCGAAAAAAATAAAAATAAAATTTGTTTCCTAGAACTTCAACTTCGATTTTTAGTTAAATAATTATGTAACTATAACTATAAATAAGTTAAAATATTTATTAACAAACCATAATCATACAAGATAACAAAATAAAAATTATTTCCTCGAGACAAGCTTATTTCCAAAAATTAGGAACAATGAAAAAAAAGTCAACAAACTTTCACTCATAGAAGGACACCAATGCAATCAAGCTTAGTAGTTCCACCTTTTTGTTATAATTTTTTTATATTTTGTGATTTGATCCCTTCAAATACTAGTGTGATTTTTTTTTTTGTTTAGGGTTTAATTGTGATTTATACGGACTAAAATCCCAAAAACAAAAGAAATATTTTAAATGTTGAAGTCGAACATTCAACATTTACTTTAAAATTTGAGTAATTACCACTACATTATAAGAATCTTAATTTTTAACTTAATTTCGTTTCAAAAAATAATTATATTTTAATTACAAATTATAGAATAGATGAGAGCTTGTTAAGTGGGTTTGCATTAGATTTTAGTACATTCAAATTCACAAGATAAAAAATAATATTAATAATAAAAAAATCACAAGATTAAAATGTTCACCAGCATGTGTGAGATAAATTCATAATTTTTTTATTTATGCTCGGTTTAAATTAGAAAATTGAACAAATGAATTTAATTCAACTATGCAAGAGACCTAACTTGATGGATTTGAGAAGGTTTTAGATGAATGTAATTTTGAAAAATAAGGTTAAGTGCAAAAATCACTTGTGTAGCAAAAAGTAGCAATATACTTTTGAACTAAGTTCAAATGACTCTATTATTGTTTAATTGATTATAATCTAATCATGATAGTATAAAAAATTATATTAAAAAAATACATACTAGGTAAAAATTATCACCCAGGATTAAACTAAAGGGAGTGTGGAGAGTTGAATAGGGTTTTAGGCAAATTAACTATTTTTTTTTTTTTTTTTGTAATTAACAAAACTATGTGTGGGTGTATATATGTGTGTGTCTTTACTTATAATTCTTCTGAGTAAATTATACAGTTTGAATAAATCTCACACGGAGCATTTGAGATATATTACAATTAAATCCCTTCATATTTGACATTTGAGCTCAACAAACCCCTAATTAAATATTAAAAATAAAATAATTATATTTTCTTATATGAAAAGACAATATGAACCTTATAGTATTTACTAAAATAATTATAAAATATTAAGGTGCTCCCACCAACTCATATACCAATGCGGTATTATTTTCATATTTATTATTGTGTGCCAGCCCTTCTATCTTATTAGCTCGTTCTGAAAAAACCCCGACTGTTCTAGGAAGCATTAGCTTGCAACTGTCATTTATGACCTATTAACTTTTATGCTGTATAAAGGCCGCTCTTTCGACTATCTTGGCTTGTTTGATATCATTAGCAGATGGCACTTTTCCTCAACTTCATTCGGTGAGGTACAAATACTTTAGATGCATATGTAGTAAGATTAGCCTAGTTAATCTGAATATTTAAAGCAAAAAAGAAGAATTGTTTTATGTGGTTGTGAACAAAACCTTGACGTCTAGCATCTTTTATGATACACTATCGGTAATCACCTTTTCTCTACATATGCCCTTTGTGTTGGAAATCACTAATGGTGATTCGATATACCCAGAATCAACACAATAAATGAGAGAACAAAATTTTTATTCAAAACTCACACTTTTCAAATACAAAGCTTATTCTCTCTTTTTTCTTTTTCTCACACTCTTCTATTCAAAACCTATCTCTAACTTCTGAGTTTACCATACAACATTACAATCCTATTTATAGACTTTCTAACCATCTCTAAGAAGCTTGTAGAATTCAATTCCGTGTGTTGACTGTGTTGACCATTCAACCTTCAAGTAGCTTCTTTGCTTCTTCTTCTCCATGGACGGTGGAACACTCTGGAAGTTCTTTATAGAAGCTTGATCCATCTTGCAGCTTCTACCATCTTCATGAGACTTCAAGTTTGCTTCTTGACGAAGCAAGTTTAACTTTTCAACATCCCCCCCTTAAACTTGATTCGAGGATCTTCTGCATTCTTTGCAGCTTCTTCAGTCTCTTGGAATTTCTGCATTCCTTGCAACCTTTTAGATCTTATGAATCTATCTTGTATTTCTTGGTTCTGCCTTTCTCGTCCACTTTTGCACAGAGATGGTTGACTCTCTTCTTCATAGTCAAGTCCACAACTAGCGACAAGCACCTCGAACTGAACCGAGTCGACCTGCCTGAACTCTGAAGAGATACCATTTTCTTTCCCTGCACTTTCTTTCCCTGTAATCATTACCGAGGCATTACATTCCTTCCTCAGACCATTGAACTTGTCTGGCTTCACTTTTCTATACTTGTAGTCTTTCACGAACATGCGAGTTTTGTATCTCTGAACTTCGCCTTTTCCACTTCTCGTCTTATGGACGCACTTCAACCCAGTTGACTTATGGCCTTCTGGTGGACTACTCTGCTTCTTCTCTATGGTGAACATCTCTTCATCCATATCTGTCTTCCATTCCTTCTCTTGAATGGCTTCGGTGAAACTAACCGGATCTTCTTCTAACTTGTCTCTGGTCCAGTATCTTTCACCCGGATCCACTTCTGACTTCTTTCTGCCAGGTACGGGAGCAATTTGTGTCACTGTTGGTGGCACTGCTTCAACCTCATCTCGTGGCACTGTTGGTGACACTTCTTCTTCATTCTTTTCTTCTTCTTCAATCACGGGCTCCTTGGGCTCCGCTTCTTCTTCAAAAATCCAGCTAACAGGATTCTCATATTGAGCCATCAGCAGCATTCCGTTTAGCTCATTTGTGTCTTTCTTTACAAAGTACACATGTTCGTCATTTTCATCTTCTTCTGTTAGTTCTCTTCTGCATTCACGGGCATAGTGGCCGTATCTGTTGCAGTTATAACACTTCACTTTTCTTCTCCCATCTTCACCTCTGAATGCATCTTCTCGTCCTTGATAGCCACGATTTCTGCCTCGACCTCTTTGTGAATTTCCCCATCTCTCTTCTCCGGCTGAGAACTTTGCCTGCAGGACTTGCTCGTCCTCTCGGATGCTTGAGATATTCTTCTTATCGATTCGTTGTTCATGGATTTCAAGCGTGGCTTGTAACTCATCAACAGTCATGACATCCAGATTCTTCGATTCTTCAATGGCTGCAACCACGTACTCAAATTTTGAATTGAGCGATCTCATTATCTTCTCGAGCACACGTACATCTTCGATCTTTTCTCCACATCCTCTGATTTGATTGACAATTGTCAATATTCTGGTAAAGTACTCAGAAATTGACTCCCTTTCTTTCATCTGCAGCAATTCAAATTCCCCCCTTAGACTTTGAAGTCTAATTTTTATCGTCTTTTCAATTCCTCGATTTGCTTTACGAAGAATTTCCCATGCTTGCTTGGCGGTGTTGACGGCGGAGATCTTCTCAAAACTTGCTTCATCTACACTCTGATAAAGCAGATATAACGCCTTTTTGTCCTTTCGTCTTTCTTCTTTAAGCTCGGCCTGTTGGACCTGGCTTAGATTCTCTACTTCTTCGGGTTCGTCATACCCGAGATCGATCACATCCCACAAATCTTGTGAGGCTAAAAGGACTCTCATCATGATACACCACTTCTCATAATTATCTTTGTTTAGTCGCGGAAGCTGGGGCTGGAAAAAATTGCTGGAGGATGCCATCGGATTTGCTTAAGCACTTGAGGTGCTTATTTCAGAAAATCGGTGTTGAATCTGGTCAAACCGATCACACTGTTGCGTCCGGAGCGTTCAGTTTAGTCAAAAACGACTATTCGTTTGCTCAAATCGGAGTTAAAATGAGTCCGGAATGGACAAAATACTAACGATGGGCAAATCTGTAAATTTCCAAAACTTCTGCTGACGTGGAGGTGACACGTGTCGGCTCCTAATTGGGCCACGTGTCAGCTGGTGGATGGTGCCACGTGTCGGCTAGTGGTTGGTACACGTGTCAACTGATTACTGGACCACGTGCTGATGACGTGTCAAGGCTGACATGGCACAGGCGATGACGTCACGGATGACGTGTCAGGCGCGTGCGCGTGGGATTCACGCGCGGCTGGAGGTTGAAGATGAACTAGGCGCGTGGCTGCGCGTAGGGCTCACTCGCCTAGCTTGTGGCGGCGCGTGAGGGCGCGTGCGGTGGTGTATTGGCCTGAAAATTTCGTGGTTACGTTCCTGGTGGAACGGAGAAGTTAGAAATATGCTCAAACTTGTGGTTTGGACAACTATGGCTCACGAATAGGCTTTGAAACCTTCGGCTCTGTTTTTGAAAAAATCTTCTGGGTTTGCTCAAGCTTCACCAAGCTCTGATACCACTGTTGGAAATCACTAATGGTGATTCGATATACCCAGGATCAACACAATAAATGAGAGAACAAAACTTTTATTCAAAACTCACACTTTTCAAATACAAAGCTTATTCTCTCTTTTTTCTTTTTCTCACACTCTTCTATTCAAAACCTATCTCTAACTTCTGAGTTTACCATACAACATTACAATCCTATTTATAGACTTTCTAACCATCTCTAAGAAGCTTGTAGAATTCAATTCCGTGTGTTGACCGTGTTGACCATTCAACCTTCAAGTAGCTTCTTTGCTTCTTCTTCTCCATGGACGGTGGAACACTCTGGAAGTTCTTTATAGAAGCTTGATCCATCTTGCAGCTTCTACCATCTTCATGAGACTTCAAGTTTGCTTCTTGACGAAGCAAGTTTAACTTTTCAACACTTTGCCCATATGTTGAGTTGAACCCCTGAGCTACTTTAGAAGGTGAGGAACTAATACTAGCCTACAACCCCTGTTACGCTGTTTTTCTTTTCACATAACAAGATTATCAAATGCTCCATAGCCCATGTTAGACCTAAACTCGCGGCTTTGTTTCTTCTTCTTTATGAATAATTGTTGATGGTTGTTTACTCATTTGTTGGTAGTTCTTTCCAGGTGGTAAATACTGGGTACAAGGCACCCGAACTATCGTCTGATATTAGAGAATACTCTACTCCTGTTGATATGTGGTCTGTGGGTGTTATATTTGCGGAGATGGTAAAACAACGGAATGTGTTCCGTGGCGTCACATTGGATCAACTGTCCAAAGTGTTCAGGTTTAGTAAAGCTTAAGCACAAATTTCCCTGTTTGTTCATATAATACCCTTGTGTTGTCCAATTTTAACTATTTTTCTCTCTCTTTTATTTAGTACTAGTAGTCCACCCGATGAAACCTGGCGCGGAGTGGATGCACTGGCTAAAGAGTTCCCGGGTCTTGAACCATCCGAAGTCGATCTTTATTCTGTAAGTTCATATTTTATAATGAGGTTGGCCCAAGGAACCACAGAAACCTTGTGCAAAAAAAGAAAAAAAAAAGAAGATGATTAAGCAAATGTAACAAATTTCTTGTCCCACTGAGCCGCACATTAGTTTTTTTCTTTCTTGGAGGGCCATATGGGGCAGTGGGTTATTTTATAAATAAAAATATTTGCTGATTTGTTGAAATCGACCTCTCGAGACATTGAACATTTGATAGTGTTCCTATTCATAGTAAGCAAATGTAACAAATTTCTTGTTTTTCTCACTAATGCTACTTGATGTTTTTTCAGAAATTGTTACACTTGAATCCAGATGAAAAAATTACAGCGCTGGATGCTATTGACCCACTCCCGGGTCTTGAACTAGCCGGAGTCAATCTTCTTTCTGTAAGTTCATATTTTATACTGAGGTCCAATCTCGAACAGATGGTTAATATACCAGACCTTAGGGTCCAATCTTTTATCTCACATCCACTCATGGAATAAAAATATATCTTTTAGTCTTTTTTCTTTTTTGGAGGGCCATATGGGGCAGTGGGTTATTTAATAAACTAAAACTATATGCTGATTTGTTGAAATCGACCTTTACAGACGTTTAACAAATGATAGTGTCCCTAGTAAGCAAATGTAACTGATTTCTTGTTTTTCTCACTAATGCTACTTATATTTTTTCAGAAAATGTTACGCTTAGATCCGGATGAAAGGATTACTGCTGAGGATGCTGTTAACCATGATTACTTCGGAGACGTTAGGAATGAGTTTCAGTTTCATAGACAAATTTGGACATCATCTGATACTTGTTGAGTTATAGTTTCATAGCATTTCATCATTTCTGGCTAGTGAAATGTACAGTTTAGACTCCAGGTTGAATGTAGATATACAATTTTTTTTATAACAATTTTCGTTAATCAATACAGAGCTCTTTCCTCCAATTTTACTGAGTTATCTGGTGCTTGATATGAGGTTTTTCATTTTTTTTACCTAGTTTATAGCATATTGCTATTTTGGTATCTATCTTTTGCTCCCATGTTATCTAGAATATGCCCATACTAAAATTTGATTTGCAGTACAATGAGCATAGTTGAGAATGAATGACCATGTAGATTCATTGATCCTTATACCATAGAATGCGATCACTGTGATACAATAATTATAATTTAAGTATCTCCAAGAATTATAAAGGGAGATGGACTAAATTAAAAAAATAATAATCTCATGCTTAAATCTATAAGTTTCTAAGAGTTATAACTAGGAATACATAGTATTCTAGATCCAAATTAACAACATTTGTCATACTATAATTATAATATTAAATAATGAACATTTCAAAGGACAAAAACATTCCATCATTATAATTACACTAAAAAGTTACTACGATTATTACTAAAATATTAAATTTATGTTTGAGAAAACCAAAATTTATTATATATTAATATAATAAAGATGTCATTTACGTCACCGTGCTCTTGGTTAGTATGGTCCGTTTGGGAACTTGGTTTTGGTCTTGGTTTTGGTTTTGGTTTTGGTTTTGGTTTTGATTTTGGTCTTGGGTGGTTTTAGGTAAATCTAAAACCAATAGATAGTGTTTGGTAAGGAGTTGGTTTTGCTTTTGGTCTTGGTATAATTATATATATATATACTAATATGTATTAAAAATATATAAATATGAAAAATATATATATATAAAATTGGAAAAAAAGTAATTTTCGGGAAAAAAATATTTTTCCCAAAAATATAAAAAATAATTTTTTTCAAAAATAATTAATTTTCGAAAAAAAAAATAATTAATTTTATCCGAAAAATTAATTTTTTTCCAAAAATATGATTTTTTCCCGAAAATATGGTTTTTTTTCCAAAAAAAAATTTTTCCGAAAAAATATTTTTTTCCCGAAAATTAATTTTTTCCCAAAAATATGATTTTTTTCCAAAAATTTATTTTTTGACGAAAAAATAAATTTTTCCCAAAAAATAAATATTTTCCAGAAAATATTTATTTTCGAAAAAATAATTTTTTTCCGAAAATTAATTTTTTTTCAAAAATATGATTTTTTTCCGAAAATTTATTTTTTGACGAAAAAATAATTATTTTGGAAAAATATTTTTTTCCGAAAAAACAAAAAATAAATATTTTCGGAAAAATAATTTTTTCCCGAATTAATAATTTTTTTCCGGAAAAGAATTTTTTCCCAAAAATTAATTTTTTTCCGGAAAAAAAAATTATTTTCGAAAAATTAATTTTTTGGAGAAAATTAATTTTTGTCCGAAAATATGATTTTTTCCCAAAAATTTATTTTTTTCCGAAAAAGATAATTAATTTTTTTCCGAAAAATATAAATTTTTTTTAAAAATAATTCATATTTTCGGCCATATATATATATATATATAGTGACCATAAATTTTTTCCCATATATATATATATATAGAGAGAGAGAGAGAAAAGTCAAAAATGGTGGGCCAAAACCAGGTTTTAGTGGTTGGTTTTAGGGTGTCCAAAATCAAGTCCAAAACCGGCCAACCAAACATGATCTTGGTCTTGAAATCAAAGACCAAGACCAAAACCAAGACCAAGACCGGATTGCCAAACCGACCCTATATATATATATTATCGGAGCTTTAAGCCTTTAATGGTGTCTACAAAACCAATTCCTTCAGTCCCTTACTTGAAAAGCTTCTCATTGGAGAAATTGTTATTTAAGTCATACATGTTACATACAATATAATTTTTGACACGCAATAGTACCCACATCCTATCACCACCTTTACTACTAATACCAGAAATAGTTGTTTTTTTTAATGGAACTAACAAATTTTTTTTTTTTTTTAATGTTAAGGAACTCACACATTCTCACATGATATAGAGCTGGAATCTCAGACTCTGTCTGATTTAGGGATGAATGAAAATATCATTAGACCACAAGGTCATTGGTAGGGTCTAACATATTTATTTCAATCTAATATAACAAATAAAAAAAAAAAACCCAATATATTTAAACATTAATTTGATGCATTCTTCTCACTATCACTAGATGAGAGGCAAACCTTTCAATGAACATCTATATTCCACCATTTTAATTTCGAATCTACATCAAAATTCAAACCCATTGATTCCTACTTTCAACCAGAACAATTGCAAACAATATACATCTCTATAATAAAATGCTTTTAGAAGAGTTACTCTTTTATACGTGTTTAATAAAATATTATTTTATTAAGTTAAATTTTTAAAAAAATACTTTGAAATCACGCATGAAAAGAATTCAGAAATAATGATAATTGAAAAGTCATTGAATAATTATATAAATGTAAGAGTCCATAAAAGGAAAATAAAACAAAATCAAGAAAGTTGAACGGATAAGGAAACATGTTAGAAATTTACAACATGAAAAGATTGTAGATAGTATAAGATTAATTATTATCATGTGAAATAGAAATATAAAATGATCGGTAATAAAAATAATAGATAATATAAGAAAAATAGATACCATGTAAAAATTGTGTTCCAAGGGAGTATGACTCTAGAAGGGGTTGAATAGGGTTTCATGTAAATTATCTGAATTTTTGCAATCACCAAAATTATAATTGCATATATATATATATTTATTTTATTATTAATTAATTAGTCAATATATGCGTAAGCTGAAACAAATATCACCATTATAAAAATAAAATCACATATAAAATCTGCAATGAGAATTATGAGAGGACAAATATTAATGAAGATGAACCCTGAAATTTGGCAGGTGAACCCTAACTGGGGTTAGATTCCACAAATCTGTAAGAGCATTTTGGAGGGAATACGGTTTCGCCACTTGCTCTCTCTCTCTCTATATACATCCACCCATACACACTTCTTCATACAGCTATAACAGAATAGTTTCTCTCTCTCTCTCTAGACAATGGGAGATCCCGAACCTTCTCTGGTAAAGTTAAATTCTCTCTCTATAACTCTGTAAAGCACTACATTATACTAATTTAGAAGCGATTCAACTCTGATTTGTATTTTGCAACTTAATTCTCCCAAGTCTTGATAGATCTTGTGTTGTATTTGATGATTTTGCACTCATTTCTTGCAATCTTTACTCATCAATGATTCTTCATCTGTACATATATATATATATATACACATGTATATACATATTAACCTACTCATCAATGACTAGTTCATCATTTAAGTTGTAATTTTCTTTTTGATTAGTGTTGAAAAACAATATCATATGTAGCTGCAGAGATATCCTAATTTATTAATCTTGATGATAGCATATATTCTTGTTTGTGGAATTCTTTTTGTTAGGTTGAGCTCTTTATGTCGAATCAATCAAAACAATCTTTGTTCTTCAAATTTGTGTTGTATTGAATTAAGTTTTTTTTCTTTACTTGTACTGAATTAGAATCTAGTACAGTTTAAATGGGACTTGTTCATTTGGGTTTTAAAAACTTTCTCATAGATATTGTGATATTCCACATCGCCTGGATATAGGCCTGGGATGTACTTATATGTGAAGTGTTGTCTCCAATTGGTATGAGATTTTTTGGGAGGAGGAGCCAAGAGTAAAACCGTGCGGGTTGTGCCCAAAGCGGACAATATCGTACCAAGTATTAAAACGGGGTGTTACAATTGACATCAGAGCCAGAGTCCGACCGAAATTAAGTATGACATCTTGGGCTCTAATTTCATTTCATTTAGCTTTTGTGTGCATAATAAATAAAGCATATTTTTTTTACTTTATGTTTTAAATGAATATTGTTGCAGATATACGTTGCAGATTAATTATCCTAAATATAGGTTTCCCATGAATTATCCTTAATATATACGTTCACATAAATGGCGGATAGAGAGAGTGATGTTTAGAAGCATATTAAATAAGAATTCCAATTGAGTTTAAAGATGATATAAAAATTTGAAGTTATATATAAAAAGGGAAAAAAATACAATTGAATTGTATGCTATTGAAGAGTTGTAACCCTATTTAATACCTTATATTTTATGAGAATACGGAACTCGCTAGGAGAGAATATCTCATTTTAAAAAAATAAAAAATAAAAGATAATTTGGAATCCTAATCTTTTCATATTGTTAGGTTGTGTTAGAGTTAGAATATAACACAAAAACAAAGTAGATAATACTAAAATTAAGATCGAGTAATAAAGACAAAATTAATTAAAATTAAGTTTCTATAGAAATAGAGTTCAATTATAATTAAAAAATAGGGGCTGAAATTAAATTATCAGTAAATAAATTATTGTTTAGAAAATATTTAGAAAGAGAAAGAAAAAAATTGTTCCATTAGTATTAGTATGAATAAATATAATTAAAAGACAATTATTATTGTTCTCAAATTGTATATGTCTTTATTTAAATAATAACAATTACATCAAAATATTTTTCAATATTCACTTACCAATAATAAAATATTCTACTTTAATTGGTCCAAAGCACTTAAAATTGATTTAAAAAAAGAATATTTAATTATTAATTAGCTAATCGTGTTTTATTTTTGAATATTCACTTACTAATAGTAAAATACTTTACTTTAATTGGTCCAAATAGAATCCTACTTCAATTTGGAGTTAGAATAATAATTTATATTTATTTCACATATAAAATATTAAACATAAATACCTTGAAATGAATTGGTGTGCTTGTTTCTGTTGTTGGAAAGTAAGAGAAAACCAAAACTAAAGCGTCTTATATGAAAATTATAATAGGATATTGAAGTTCGGAATTTGGATAGGTGAGAGTGAAACCAGATTTTTGTGGTATTAATCTAGATCTTTAATCCTCTTACAATCCTTTTTTTTTTTTTTGAATGGTTCTTAGAATCCTATTTTAACTAAATAAATATCATCTTATCACATCAAATTCATCTAATTCTCTAAGAATTTTTCATATTTATCTTATAACTAATTTTTTTAAGGTTCTAATACAAAAATATATACGTTCTTTGTTGTGATATTTTCAAAAAGCTTTTCAAAATTTTTTATTCTTATAATCCTATTTTAAATAAATAATTCATCTTATCACCTCATATTCATCTAATTCCCTAAAAACAATTTCATGCCACTCTTTTATATTTAAAAGGCTATTATCATAAAACCCCCAATACTATAATATGTGTATCAAAGAATCCCCACCACTATTATATTGCCCCGTGCACTATTAATTTGTCTCAAATTGCCCCTCCCTGCATTATTTGACTATGTTAAATGACTATTTTAACTTTACCATTTTAATTACTTATCTTAATTTCTCTATTTCAAGGATAATAACAAGACAACAATAGAAAATAATAATAAAAAAAAAAAACATATGCACTAACAAATATTTTCATTACCTTCAACATAAAATTATTCGATAATTTAATTCATATTTTTTTTTGTCATAACAAATATTAATAGTAATGTGGACCCATTTTCTTTTAAATAAAAATTTGAATTGTGTAATTGAGAAGAAAAAAATAATAATATTGCTTTAATTTCGGATTGAGGCTAAATATGAGTTTATTATGAAACTAAATATGCCCATTTTTGTTAGTGCACGGTATTAAAGCAATATTATTTTTTTTTCCAAAATTACATAATCCCAATTTTTTTTAAAAAGGAAATGGGTCTACATTACAATTAATATTTTTTTGACGAAAACAATTATGAATTAAATTTTTGAATAATTTTATGTTGAAGGCGATGAAAATATTTGTTAGTTCATATGTTTTTTTTTTTTCCTATTGTTGCCTTGTTATTGTCTTTGAATAGATAAATTAAGATAAATAATTAAAATAGTAAGGTTGATATAATTATTTAACATAGTCAAATGGTGCAAGGAGGGGCAATTTGAGACAAATTAATAGTGCAGGGGGCAATATGATAATGATGAGGGTTGTTTGATACAAATGTCATAGTGTTGGAGGTTTTATGATAATAGCCCTATTTAAAAACATTATTATGTTCAAATTAAAAGATAAATTAAAATTATAAAATTTGGGAACACTTTTAGGACTCTTAAAGAGTTAGAGTATAATTGGGCTTGAATTTATAATGCAATTTAAAAATTATAGATGTATTTTATATTTATTTTTAACTCACAAAAGTGGAATAGGATTATTTAACTATTAATTTTTAGTTGTATAATATATTGGAGGCAATTTTTATCACCTATAAAATAACATAACTAATAGAACACTTTATTTTTATATTAATAATTATCTCTCCTAAAAAAATAGTATTTTGATGGTGAATTAATATGGAGTCGGTATTTTTTAATTGGTCCAAATATAATCCAAGTTAGTGAAGACAAAAAAAAACACCCTAAATTTTGGAGATAAAATTATACTTTAATTACAATTTTAATACTGAAATACTAAAACCCTTCACACTTTTAATAGTAGTATAGATAGATAGAAAGATATATCTATATTACACCCCTTAGGCCCTGTTTTGTAACTGGTTTTGGTACGAAATGGTGGTACCAATCCATGTTTGGTAGGATTGGTGTTGGTACAACAGTACCAAACCAATGGTATCAACCCATGATTTTGGAACCATCTAATGAGGTGGTTTTTGGTGGTGCGGTACTGTAGCAACCCAAATCAAAACCAAATAGTTGCACCATCTCACCCCAAACCAAAACCAAATAGTTGCACCATATTAATATATTTTAATATATTAATATTAAAATATATATTTGGAAATTTAATATATTTTAATATTATAGTTTTATTATCTTTCCTAAAAATTAATTTATTAATATTAATATATTAAAATTTTAATATATTAATATTAATATTAATATATTATAATATATTAATATTAAAATATATTTTTGGAATTTATTTTAATATTATAGTTTTATTATCATTCCTAAAAATTAATATATTAATATTAATATATATTTTTGGAAATTTAATATATTTTAATATTATAGTTTTATTATCTTTCCTAAAAATTAATATATTAATATTAATATATTTTAATATATTAATATTAAAATATATTTTTGGAAATTTAATATATTTTAATATTATAGTTTTATTATCTTTCCTAAAAATTAATATATTAATATTAATATATTTTAATATATTAATATTAAAATATATTTTTGGAAGTTATTTTAATATTATAATTTTATTATCTTTCCTAAAAATTAATATATTAATATTATTATATTATTAATATTTTAATATATTAATATTAAATATATTTTAATATTATAAATTTTAATATTTATAAATAAAATGTGAAACCATTCCAAGTTACCAAACATGGTTTGGTTTCGGAATTTCAACCCATACCAACTCTACCAAACATGGTTTGCTTTTTTAGCATCACTTTTTCTCACACCAAAACCATCTGCACCAAACATGGTTTGGAACCAAAATAAAACCACACCAAACCAAATACAACCCAACCCAACCCAAAACAAAAAACTAACACCGCACCGTACCGTTACCAAACGCAACCTTAAAAACCCAATTAGATTTTGGTTTGAATTTTCGAGATTTAAAAAAAAAATCAGTGAATGGCTTCAAACAAATTAAAAAAAAAATCAACAAATTGAATATATATATACACACACTACACCCGTTAAAAAAAACCAATTAGATCTTGATTTGAATCTTAGAATTTGCTTTTATTTTATTTTGTATCTCCTATTTATCATATTGCAGAGTTGGGAAAGTTACACGACACATGGATAAATTTTTTTTTTGTACATTGGAGATATTTTGTCAAGTAACTCGTTAGCAGACTCTTCCTAATTTTGATAAAATCCAAAAACCATATCAGACTAGGATGGATATGAAACAACAGTATGATTGCACATAAGCCTGCTCTTAATAACAGTTCAACTATTCAAGAAGCAGAAACTCACATTAAGAAAATATAAACCAAATCACCAGGTTGAATTTTAAAACAGAGAGTCTAAATTTTGCAACAACTTGGGGAAGATATCTATGCTGTAAGCATCAAAATAGTTGATTGATACAACTTCTCCAAATATGAGTGCAAAAGACCTAGTCCACTGAATAGCCACTAGTCCACACAATAGCCACTGGTTTGTCATCTTTTTCTTCAATCACGTAAGCCGGAATCTTTCTCCAAATAATTGTGGTCCAACTGCTGCCAGTAGGCGAGATGGGGATGGAGAAGGCATGAATATGGCCGTCACGCACCACCTCAGCCCAAGCTTGAGGACTATAAAATTGGGGTGGAAGTGTTGGGAACCCTCGAGTGCGATCTCCATCCACTATGCAAACAGTCTCACTCTTCCCCGGAAGGAGCCATACCTCCCGCCCAATTCGCGCTAGATGTGCCCCATGGCTCCTCAACTGCATCGCCTCGGCTGCATTGCCAGGAAAGAAGCACACTGGGGAACATACATTGATTGATTCATCCAATTTCCACAGTTTTACGCCTAGTGCTGACCAAGTAAGTAGTAGCACAAAACCAAACATCGACGTCACTGCAAATCCGTCCTCCTCACTTGGCAAAAAATTGTCACACAACTGCCATTTATTTGAGGCCGGATCATAGATTTCAGCAGAGTGCTTGGGTTCTGCTGCACCACCGAAAACGAAAAATTTGTTGGAGTGAGCAAGACCTGATGCAAATGCTCTCCGCTTTTGCATGGATGGCAGTGCTTCCCATTCCCACCTTGTGAGGTTCAACCGCTCTGTTGAATTCAGATATGTTGAAGATTCACCATCTGTAGCCCAGAATACAATGTCAAAAAAAGCATATTTTAGTTATGTAAACGAAGAAATCACTCATAACCCATTCAACTACAATAGAAAACAAATTGTAATTTTTTTATTTAATTTTGTAGAGCAGTGCTTGCCTTAGGTCGTATAAGGAAGAACTTCCTCTTTACATCGGTCTAATAAATCACTTACATTAGGTCATATAAGGAAGAACTTCCTCTTTACATGGTCTAATAAATCACTTACACGTGTCCTCTTTACAGGTTAGCTGCGAACAAAAGAACTTGCCTAAAGAATGAATGAAAATAATCTCACCATCGCATGTTATTTATAGTAAAATAATAGTATAAGATATAACAATACTAATTGAATTAGGATACGTAGAATACAAGCTAACCTTATTCGAAAAGGAAACCAGCAAAAGCAGTCCGTTCATACTAATCTAATTCCACAAGAAAAATAATTGCCAAAAGTAGTTTATTAAAAATTTAACAAACCATAATATAATAAAGTAAAGAACATTTCCTTAAGACGTTTATTTCTAAAAGTTAGGAACAGCCAAAAAAAAAAACACCTAACTTCCACACAAATAAAAGGACACAAATACAAACAAGCTAAGTATTAATTTTTTTTTTATATATTTCGTGGTTTGATCCCTGCAATTAAAATTTTGATATATACCAGCTAAAAGGCAAAAAAAAATACATGTTTCCCAATACATAAAAAATCATCCTCACAAAATTAGTAAATAAGGTAGAGGGGCCATGGCCCCTCACAAAATTTTCAAATATTCAACTAATAACCCATAAAATTTATATTTTATAAATAAGTTCACTAAAAATTGTATATGACCCCTCTCAAAATATATATTTTGTTTTAATAGCCTACAAAAATATATATTTTATAGATAGATTTATTATAAACTATATATGGCCCTGCTAAAAAAGTTGCTCAATAGCCACCTTGAAATTTAAAAGTGAGCAAACTCCCCCTATTTTTCCAAAACTTTAAAACTGAGCACTTTGCCCTCATCACTCATTTGCGCCTTTACCCCTTTCCTTTCCTTCACTCATTTATGTATTTATTCATTTATCCTTAGTAATTACTACATAAAAGTAATAATTAAATACATTTATTAATTACTTAGTTATAATTTAATTATAATTTTTATTTTAAAAAATAAAAAAAGTGGAGAAATTTTTAGTCTTCTACTACTATTACATATTCAACTTATTTGTATTTAATATAATTCAAATTAGTATTAGGTTTTAGTGATGGAGTTTGAATACGATTAGGCTTATGACAATTAAATTTTATTAATAGTGCTTTAAGTAAATTCTAAAATATAACATATAAAATAGTAAATTTTAAAAAATAAAACAAGTTTGGAGTTAAAATATAGAATGCAAATTAAAATTAATATAAAATTATTAAATTATAATTAAGTAATTGATAAATTAGTTTAATTGTACTTCTAAAAAAATATTTTAGTTTTTTTTTAATTATTATTAAGAATAAATGAATAAATGCATAAATGAGTGAAGTGAGGAAAGTGTTAAACTGATAAATGAATAAATGCACAAATGAGTGAAAATGGCAAAGTGCTCACGTTTAAAGTTCAGGAATTTTTTTTGCTCACTTTTGGAAAGTTCATGGGTTCTTTTGCACTTTTTCCTTATATAATTGTAAGAGTACATAAAAGGAAAATAAAATAAATAAGACATTAGCAATTTTAGGGAAATTAAGATTGACAATTATCATGAAAGTTGAAAGGATAAGGAAACATGTTAGAAAAAATTATAGAAAAAACAAGTTTAATAATAATCATGTGAAATAAAAATAGAAAAACCTCCGTAAATAAAAATAAAAAACAGAATAGAACTATATATATATAATAAGTAAATTAAATAGAATTTAATAAAATAAATAAATCATAATAGGTCAACTAGGAATTTAAGTCACAGTGTAACACTAATGACATTAGACTCTTAAATAATTTAAGTATTACCTCCCTCCCATATTAGTTATTGTAATTTTATTTATATCAAAATATTTGTTCAGTTCGAATTCTAATATATTTTAACCTTCTATTTTTTCTAATTATCATTCTTCCACTAACTTTAAACAAATACAGGATCCCATCATAATATTATATTATTAAAAATAAAATTAAAAATTATATATTAATCAATTCAAATTAATAAAATATTAAAAAATTTAAATTGGACAACTAAAAGGAGTAACAATTATATTAGGAAACATTTACTTGCATGCAGTTACTAGTATTATACGACTCTTATCGCGCAGTAGGAAACATTTACTTACATACGATTACTAATATTATATGAATGTGTGTGTATATATATATGCCATTACAACCTTTCTAGGGTTCCATCGGCGAAGAAGATATCTAGGGTTCAATCGGTGAAGAAGATATCTAGGTTTGATATTCTATCTCTACATATCTACTCCATTATATATGTTGCCCTAGTTTTGCTCCGTTTTCCTTTTTTTTTGATTGCTTTATATTTGCGATATATAGATTTGATCGGTGAACTTTGCTGGATATTGTGATTATGAGGGGTTTAATTGGAGGAAGTGGGTTGATCATGAAATTGGTTTTGGATTCTAATCGATTCGGTTGTCAGTTTTTGTTCAAATCCGCTGTTGATGCTTATTTGGTCAATTCTGAGGCGTTTTCTGAACAGTAATTAGGGTTTGTTAGTTTCAAAATCTCATCTTGAAATCAAAATTGTTGCTGTTGTTGGGATTCAATTCAATGGGAGACTTGGTGTTGAAAAGGTCAAATTCAGGGCTTGAAGAGGATGGTGTAGTGGAGAAATCTCCAAACGGTCAATTCATTCGGTATAATGATATATTGGGGACTGGGGCATTTAAGACTGTGTACAAAGGGTTTGATGAAATTAATGGAATTGAAGTTGCTTGGAGCCAAGTGAGCATTGAAGATGATTGGAAGTCACCCAAGGACATAGAAAGATTACATTCAGAGGTTCAATTGATGAAGTCCTTGAACCATGAAAATATCATCAAGTGCTATAGCTCTTGGATAGATTATGATGGCAAAACTATTAACATAATCACTGAATTGTGCACTTCTGAGAACTTGAGGCAATATAGAAAGAAGCATAAGCGTGTCAATATGAAGGCCATCAAGAACTGGGCTCGGCAGATTCTCGGGGGTTTATGCTATCTCCACTGTCAAAATCCACCCATCATTCATAGAGATTTGAAGTGTGACAATGTTTTTGTTAATGGGAATCGCGGAGAAGTTAAAATTGGAGATCTTGGGTTGGCATCTATAACGCAGCACCCTCGAAGTGTTGTTGGTACTCCTGAATTTATGGCTCCAGAGCTTTATGAGGAGGAGGAATATAATGAACTTGTTGACATATATTCATTCGGTATGTGCATGTTGGAGTTGGTTACTTGTGAATGCCCCTACACTGAGTGCAACAATAATGCACAAATATATAAGAAGGTCATATCTGGTATAAAGCCTGCTTCTCTTGGGAGAGTGAAGGATGCCAGTGTCAAGCAGTTCATAGAGAAGTGTTTGGTTCCGGTATCTCTAAGGTTGCCTGCAGCAGAGCTCTTGAAGGACCCTTTCCTGTCATGTGACTATCCGAAGGAGCTGAATTGTGCTCAGTTACAGTTACCCAAATTTGCAAATTCTGACTCTCTTCCAATGGACATAGACATCAAGAAGAGTAATGTATCAGTTAACGCTGGTTCAGAGAAGGTTCATCAGATTTCAGCTTTAGAGCTTCAGAGGTCTAATGGGAGAAGCAAATTCAGACTAAGAGGAGAGAAAGCTGATGATAACTCGGTTTTGTTTACTTTATGCATCACTGACTTTCATGGTCCGGTGAGGAATATTGAGTTCATCTTTTATCTTGATGTTGATACTGCACTTTCAATAGCTGGCGAGATGGTTAAAGAACTCAATTTGTCGAATGAGGAGGTATCTATTGTGGCCAAGTTAATTGACAGCTTGATTAGCAATCTTATAACTGGCTGGAAAACTTCATCTGGAAAATCCAGTTGCTTACAAAGTTCATATGAGGATTCTACTGTACTTCAACATGATCAGAGCGGACCAGTTTGGGTTCAAGGCAACGGAGTTATTGAGCATGATGTCCTCTCTCAGTTGGCTAAAGTGGATAGCGCCGGTGGATCTGTGATAATGTCCTCTGTTGGTTCATGCAGTACACTATCTGACGATATGGGCTTGTTGAGCATCCCTTCCCTTTATGTAGCAAGCAAGGATCGTTGCGATGAGTTGAAGCTGGTGATTAATGCAATTGATAGGGAGTATCAGCAGCGTTTTGCTGAGCTCATGAGGATTAAGGAGGCGGCAATACATGAGGTCAAACAGTGTTAGATAAAGAGGTAGTCTGTTCTATAATTCTTTTGTTTTTTGTTCGATGTAGATATATGATTTTTTGATTAAAATTTTTGTTGATCAATAAAAAGCTCTTTTCCCCATCTTTTACTGAAGTATCTGGTGCTATATTTAGTTTTGGTATCTATATTGTGTTACCATGTTATCAAGAATATGCACATATTAAAATTTGATTTGCAGTACAATGACCCTAGTTGAGAATGAATGACAATGTAGATTCATTGATCCTTATACCATGATTTGTAGTACAAGGCAGCTGAGAAGTTTGGGGATGAAGTTGTGTTGTGGTTTGAATTACTGACAAGTAAAAGACTTTGAGGGGTTCAAATTTTAGATATGCTATTTGGATCATTTCTTCCTTCCCCTTCCAAGTCCCAACCCATCTTCTCTTGCCTCCTCTCCCACTTAGAACGCGTTCACTGTGAGCTCCGTTGGAATTGCAATTGTTATTGTGAATGCGTTTTTATCTACTAAATTTAAGCTTATTTCAAGGCAACGCGTTTTTATCGATTAGTTTGAGTCTAGTCTTGTGCAATTATGATGCAACACAAGCCTCAGCTAGGCTGTCTGGTTGGTTCTGTGGTGACAATGGAACTGGGTCAACACCTACCTATGTATTTTTTTTTTTGCAGTGTTTATATTGGATACGGTTCGTATCTATATTTAATGTCAGACACATGAAAGGCAGATAGCAGCTGAAATACCATACTGATATCTGCATGTCCTCTGTTAAGTTGAATTTTACTGTTATTTTCTGATGGATTGAAAAAATTGAAAGTTAACTCTGGAGAATCTAACCTATACCACCCTCGCATTAGTTTAACTGATATCTCCTTTCTTCCTCAAAATGGGAGGTGAGAACTTAAAGCTCTGTCAATGTTTTACCTAACAACTAAGAAGAAGAAGGAACAAAACACACAGTTGTTTTGTTTTATTAACTTCTTGTTATAGTGTTCTGTTATTGGGAAATTTTATTTTGTTTTTGCTTCTTCAAAAACAAAGAACATGTTTGGGAATAATACTTCAATTGTTCCATAAAATTGGAAGACAGAAATACAACTTTGGTGATGAGAGATGTTTCAGGCTGTACAATATGCATATATATTATTATCATGGCTTTAATGGAGTCTATATAACAGATTGCTGTCGTAAGTGTTTTGGGCTCTAAAATAGGAATCCAAGTTTATGTAATGCAATCATCTTTAGGAACAAAAAAACATTTGGATTTGTGAGTGGTTCCTTCCGTCCATGACTTGAAAGGCTTTTAATTGGAGAAATTGTAAATTAAGTCATACATGTTACATACTACATAATTTATCTTTGAGCATAATTACCACTACAGTATAGTAATCTTAATTTCATTTACCAAAAATTAATTATATTTTAATTACAAACTTTAGAATTGATGAGAGTTTGTTAAGTGAATTTGCCGTCGATTTTACTACATTCAAATTCACAAGATTTAAATGTTCATAAGCATGTGTGAGATAAATCATATATATATATATTTTATTTATGCTCGGTTTAAATTAGAAAATTGAACAAATGAGTTTAATTCAACTATGCAAGAGACCTAACCTGATGGATTTGAGAAGGTTCTAGATAAATGTAATTCAAAAATAAAGTTAAGTGCAAAAATCACACGTGTAGCAAAAAGTAGCAATATACTTCTAAACTAAGTTCAAACACTCTATTATTGTTAAAATTTTTACTACCTCCGTCCCCTTTCAGTTATTTAATTTGACCAACCAAATTTTATGAGTATTTTTTGAATCAAACATAAACAAATAAATTGAGACGAAGGGAGTAAAATGTAATCATATGATACTATAAAAAGTTATATTAGAAAATACATTTCATGTAAAAATTATGACCCAAGATATAACCATAGAGGGAGTTGAATAGGGTTTTAGGCAAGTTGACTACTTTTTTTTTTTTGCAATTAACAAAATTATATTTGTATATATATATATATACATACAATAAATGTCTTTACTTATTATTCTTTTGAGTAAATTACATTGACCTTTTCTAAGGTTTGAATAAATCTCACACAGGTGGAGTGTTTGAGGTATTAAAAATAAAAAAATATAATATTTATGTATATGAAAATACAATAAGAACCTTTTAATATTTTCTAAAATGATTAATATATATAATATTAAATTTAGAACATACTTTTCACAATAAATTTAAATATATTTTACTACCTATTAGGGGAGGTTATTGTAATAAACTCAAATGCTCTTCCTATGTGAAATTTATCCAAACCTCAGGCGGGTCAGTGTAATTTACCCTATTCTAGGGTTTTTGGGTACAAAAAACACATATCAAACCTGAAAATGAGAGGGCAAATCGTAGTGAAGATGAACCCTGAAAAGTGGCAGGTGAATCAAACACAGGCGACTTCAACATTCCAAAAGTCATTCAAATTCACAAAAACCCCCAATTTTAAATATCGAAATCCGTATGGATTGGCGGGTCCATCTGTTAGCGAAGGAGCTTTTTGGAGGGAAATGCCGTTTCGCCGCTTGCTCCCTCTCTCTCTCTCTCTCTCTCTCTCTCTCTCTCTATATATATATATATATATATCCATGTACATATACATCACACACACACACAGATTCTCGTACATACCCACTTCTTCTTACAACTATAACAGAATCTCTCTCTCTCTCTCTCTGCAGACAATGGGACCTTCTCTGGTAAAGTTAAATCCTCTCTCTTTCAGTATTATGCAACTTATTCTCAAAATTCTTGATCAATCATTCCTTGCAATCTTTACCCGTCAATGATTCTTCAGCTGTATCTTGTATATATATATGTGTACATCTGTATATATCAACATACTCATTAATGACTGAGTTCATCATTTAAGTTGCAATATTATATCCTAATTTAATGTTGATGATAGCATATATTCTTGTTTATGAAATTATTTTTGTTAGGTTGAGCTCTTGATGTTGAATGAATCAAAACAATCTTTGTTCTTGGTTAGCCCTGATTGTAGGAACTGTCGGCTTACGAGAAATCCCTCCATTTATTTTGCTTGTATTTTCAATTCGCATTATTGCTATTGAAGAAGAATCTACAAATTTGTGTTGTTTGGTAGTTGATAAGTTTTGGATTTATGGTGTATCGATATTGAATTATGTTTTCTTTGTCCTGTGTATTGAATTAAATAAGACTAACAAAATCTAGCACAGTTTGTATGACACATGGATCCATTTGTGGCATTTGAATTATTTATTTCCCCCCCTGTTTTCTTGACTTCCTTTTTTTTTTTTTTTCCCTACATATGGATTGGAATCTGGCAGCACACACTCAACGGGATTCAAACAAAGGTTGGGAGTCTGATTAGCTTTTTGTGAATCACTATTTCAATTAGTGTAAGAATATATTGATTTATTTCATAATGCTTCATGTGCTCACAGTACAGGTTCATTGAAGAAATAGGGGGCGGCAGCTTTGGTTTGCTTTACAAGGCGTGTAAACTGTCTGGTCTTGAACTTGTTGCTATTCAGCTTGTTCGTATTCCAAAGGGAGGTGTTACAAGCTTTCTAATACCATTCCTCGCCCAGGTGAAGGGTCTGGGTCATGACAATATCATCAGGTTGAAACTTCCTTGCACTTTTCCTTTTTTTCATTTTCTTTAAGCATGACAGTAATCGCTGACTCATAGGGTCAGTGATGATGGTACATCTTGTCTTTTTGGTGGAAGATCACCAACGGATAGTTTCTAAGTGATGATTGAGGGTTGACATTGTTTTGTGATCGTGCCTTACTCGTAGACTTTCCATCCTCAAAAATAGTCATTACTAAAACTTTTCATAAATGATTAGAAGGACTAAGCCCTCACTGTTAATAAAGAACATATATCACCATAGAGTGAGTGCGTGTGATGTTTCACTCAGCTGTCCAAAATGAAACTAAGTTAACATTGTGCTAACAAACTTTATGGTCGGTATTTGAATCTAGGTTGAAAACTTCCCTTCTTAATTGTCGCTAGTCCACTTGTGGTTTTTGGTGGCTCACTCTTGCGGGGAAAGCACAAACTACTTTGCTCTCATTAATCAAGTACTAAAATTCGGATTGGTGAGTAACCCTTTCATGCTTATGCTGAATCTCGGCAACAATAATGAAGCAGATACATATCTTATTTCATGGACTGAGGAGGGTCGATGCAATTGTTGAACATTTACAAATTTCCTTATGGAAATGATATATGGGTTTTGGAATAGTAAATCAATGGAACAGCAATTCCTGTTAGTCAGTTATTAGGCTTGTGATTTCTTAAAATATATTCATTACTTTTTCGACTTGAGAAAATTAAAAAATAATCGATGGAATCACAACTAAGTTTAATTTATTTCTCTTTCTTTCAGAGTTGATCATTACTAACTTGTAGACAAGGCTTTTAAGATATCTATATTCGATTATTTGAAGAAATTATGCAAGAAAATTACTTTTGACTTACCCTTCTTTTTTTTTTAAAACTTTTGACCACTTTATAAGACAATATATGTTGTGCCATGTCCTCGTTAGGGTAAAGCACATGGGCATCATTAATTTATTTATATGTAAGAACTATGAACTGACCCATTCATTTGTGTTCACTACGAGCATACTTTTCTGAATAGCATGCTTATTCTCTGATCTGAAGTATTTGCTTAATTAAGTAAATGTGTAGTTTACATGTATCAGAAGTACTATCGGGTGCATTATCTCTTTTTTTACTTTTTTTTTTTTCTAGAATTGTTTGAACAAATTATCTGATGCAATGCTGATTTTACAGGTTGTTGGAATTTGGGAAGAACCAAATTTATCTGTTTCTAGTTTTTGAGTATTTGGACTTCGATCTTAACAAATATATGACGCTGCTTCCTTTCGAGGCGGGAGATCCGGAAAGGATAAAAGTGAGAACCACTGCTACTTTGGTGTTTCTTTTCCCATGCAGAAATTTTGTCCTCTCTTTTCTCCCATGAAGTGTATATATGATATTAACAACCTCTATTGTTTTATCCTTAATTTTTATTTCTCAAGTTCACTTTTGCGAGTCCTTTTAATGTCTTTACTATTATATGTTTAAAGATGACATTGGCACCTCTAATTTTTTACTTTTTTATTAATTTAAATATTAGTCTTTCTCTGATACATTTCTGTTCAAGTTTTTAGGTGCCAGAAAGATGAGTTATTCTGGGATATATTAAGTCCCTAGAATAAGTTGGAGACGCTTTAGTCACTGATTAATTTCAATCAGATATGTTAAAAATAGAATTAGAACAAGGAGACAAATTTTTTTTTTTCAGAACATGAACTGATTTTGAGTTAGGGAAAGAAATAGAGTGGATCTATGTAGTCCTGATTCAGATCTGTCGGGAATCTGAGTTGGATCTTGTGGAGTGATACATGTGTAATAAACACTCCCAATAGTAATTTTTTTTTTGGTTCAGATAGGATATCATGTTGAATCAAACAATTTTCATATTTACTCATCTCTTCAATTTACATGTGTAATGTACTTTTCAAAGAAGATCCATATCTGTCCCATTTACATTTCAGACTCAAAATTATTTGAAGCCAGTAAATTCAATTGGAAACATATTGAAGCAGATCCAATTCTTGCCATATTGTGGACATAAACACACCTAAAGATCTTAGACTCTTGTTCCACATAATACAGAAATTCACCAAGTCCATCCCTCAAATGTCTTGTGTACACGTTAGTGATTTAAAGAAAACCATGATACTGCTCTGGAGTATCACAACTAATTTGTTATTTAAAATTTATATTTCTTTGCAGAAATTTCTGTATCAGATTCTCTCTGGCGTTGCATATTATCATTCAAAGAAAATTATCCACCGAGATCTGAAGCCTGCAAATTTGCTGATAGACACTGGTAAACATGTTCTGAAAATTGCTGACTTCGGATTGGCCTGGGCAATTGGTGCTCCCACCAACTCATATACCAATGCGGTATTATTTTCATGTTTATTATTGTGTGCCAGACCTTCTATCTTATTAGCTCATTCTGAAAAACTTTTCTATGTGGTAGGATTAGCTTGCAATTGTCATTTTTGACCTATTAACTTTTATGCTGTATAAAGGCTGTTCTTTCGGCTATCTTGGCTTGTTTGATAGCATTAGCAGATGGAACTTTTCCTCAACTTCATTCGGTGAGGTACAAGTACTTTAGATGCATATGTGGTAGGATTAGCATGTGATTATCATTTGGGCACTCCTAGTAAGTGTTTTGCCTAGTTAATCTGAAAATTTAAAGCAAAATGAAGAATTATTTTATGTGGTTGTGAACAAATCCTTGACGTCTAGCATCTTTTATGATACACTATCGGTAATCACCTTTTCTCTAGTTGAGAGTGGCACATGCACTTTGCCCGTAAGAATGTTGAACCCCTGAGCTACTTTAGAAGGTGAGGAACTAATACTAGCCTACAACCCTTGGTTAAACTGTTTTTCTTTTCACATTGCCAAATGTTCCATAGCCCATGTTAGACCTAAACTCGTGGCTTTGTATCTTCTTCGTTTTGAATTATGGTTAATGGTTGTTTACTCATTTGTTGGTAGTTCTTTCCAGGTGGTAAGTACTGGGTACAAGGCTCCCGAACTATTGTCTGATGAATATTACTCTACTCCAGTTGATATGTGGTCTGTGGGTGTTATATTTGCGGAGATGGTAAAACAACGGAATGTGTTCCGTGGTGTCACATTGGATCAACTGTCCAAAGTGTTCAGGTTTAGTAAAGCTTAAGCACAAATTTCCCTGTTTGTTCATATAATACCCTTGTGTTGTCCAATTTTAACTATTTTTCTCTCTCTTTCATTTAGTACTAGTAGTCCACCAGATGAAACCTGGCGCGGAGTGGATGCACTGGCGAAAGAGTTCCCGCGTCCGGAGGTTGAAGACGACTGGGCGCGTGTGGTGCGCGTGGGATTCACTCGCCGATCTTGTGGAGGCGCGTGAGGGCGCGTGCGGAGGAGAGTGGCTGCGTTCTTTTCACAGTTGTGTTCCTGCTGGAACAAGGAAGCTTTTTATGTGGTCAAATGTGTGGTTTGAACACCTGTAAGTCACGAATAAGCTTTGAAAGCTTCGGCTCTGTTTTGTTTCTTTGCTTCTGGGCTTGCTCAAGCTTCAACAGGCTCTGATACCATGTTGTAAATCACTTATGGTGATTTAGTTAAGCCCAGGATACACTCATATATAAAACACAACACTTTTATTTCAAAAACAGATAATTGAACACAAAACTTCTACACTACTCTCACACTGATTTTCCTCTCTTTTTCTTCTTGTTATTCAATACAACACACCACACCTATATATAGATTTGAAATACAGATACAAACAACTGAAATCAGCTTTGCAGCTTTTATGGACTTTGAGCATCTTATCTTCACGCATGCTCTTGACAAACTTGCACATGGTAGTTGGTGCAGTTTTTCTTGACATTTGTAGTTGATTGATACCTGCATGGATGTGTATAGCTGATTCAAGTTTATCTTTCAACATAAGGAACCATGGAAACCTTGTGTAAATAAAAGATGGTTAATATACTTGACCTTGGGTCCAATCTTTTTTCTCACATCCACTCATGGAATAAATATATATATATATTAGGCTTTTTTTGTTTTTTGGAAGGCCATATGGGGCATGGGGTTATTTAATAAACTAAAATTATATGCTGATTTGTTGAAATCGACCTTTACAGACATTTAACAAATGATAGTGTCCCTATTCCTAGTAAGCAAATGTAACCGATTTCTTGTTTTTCTCACTATTTTTTTCAGAAAATGTTACGCTTAGATCCAGATGAAAGGATTACTGCTGAGGATGCTCTTAACCATGATTACTTCGGAGACGTTAGGAATGAGTTTCAGTTTCATAGACAAATTTGGACATCATCCGATACTTGTTGAGTTTCAGTTTCAGTTTCATAGAGATGAAAGGATTACTGCTGAGGATATTCTTAACCATGATTACTTCAGAGACGTAGCATTTCATCATTTCTGACTTACATCGACTTGGTTAGTAAAATGTACAGTTTAGATGAATGTTGATAAACAATTTTTTTAGAACAATTTTTGTTAATCAATAAAAAGCCCTTTTCCTCCAATTTTACTGAGTTATCTGGTGCTTGATATGATGTTTTTCATTTTTTCACCTAGTTTATAGCATATTGCTATTTTGATATCTATCTTTTGTTCCCATGTTATCTGAGCATAGGTCGTCTTGTTTTATTAACTTCTTGTTATAGTGTTTTGTGATTAGGAAATATGAACATCTTTTTGTTTTTGCTTCTTCAAAATAGAAGAACACGTTTGACAATAGGCCAATTCTTCCATAAAATTGGAAGACAGATATACACCTTCGGTGATGAGAGATGTTCCAGGCTGTATAGTATGCATATATATATGTATATATATAATATAAATATTATTATCATGGGAGAAATTGTGATTTAAGTCATACATGTTACATACAACATAGTTTTTGACATACAATACTACCCACATACAGACATACTACCACAATTTCAAAAACATGTTCAAATATCTCAACACTACAAAAAGTAATTAAAAAAAATGATCGAAGGGAGTATGACATGGGGGGGGGGGGGGGGCAATTTTTGAATTTGGAATATAAAACTTATATTTCATCTGATAAAACATTTATGCGAGCATTTTAATCTTACATTTATATCAACTTGACGGATTTGTAATTATTTTACTTAAAGTTATCTTCTTCTTTTATAATTATTTTTAGTCATAGATTTTTTTTTTTTTTAAATTTACTTTTTAATGGTTGTCGTTTTTGTAACATAGGCTCCAAAAGTTATCATTTTTAAAATTTTCTCAATTAACTAAAGTTTTTGCAATTAAAAAAATTTATAATTGCAAATATATATTTACTTATTATTCTTTTTTAAGCACAAAAAGCACATAATCAAATCTGCGCCTAAATGCCATTTTTCTTTTTTGCAATTCTAACATTGCTAAGGTTGCGTTTGGTAACAGTTTGGTGCGGTGTTAGTTTTTGGTTTTGGTTTGATTTGGGTTGGATTTGGTTTGATGTGGTTTTATTTTGGTTCCAAATCATGTTTGATGCAGATGATTTTGGTGTGAGAAAAAGTTATGCCTGAAAAACCAAACCATGTTTGGTAACTTGAGATGGTTTCACATTTTATTTATAAATATTAAAATTTTGTAATATATTATATTAAAATATATTAATATTAATATAATAATATATTAATATTAAAATTTATAATATTAAATTATATATTAATATTAATATTAAAATTTATAATATTAATA
Source organism: Cornus suecica (assembly GCA_963922005.1). Classification (NCBI taxonomy): domain Eukaryota; kingdom Viridiplantae; phylum Streptophyta; class Magnoliopsida; order Cornales; family Cornaceae; genus Cornus; species Cornus suecica. The sequence goes on along the minus strand of OY998239.1, from coordinate 85,938,906 downwards.
TTAATATTAAAATATAAATATTATATTCGGTGCTACAGTGATTCAGGTTGCTACAGTGGGGGTGCTACAGTGATTTGTTACAGTATCCGCACCATACAAAACCATCCACAAAGATGGTTCCAAATCCCTTCACAATTTTCACACCATGGTTTGCTACAGTTATCGAACCAAATTTTCATACCATTTTACCAAACATGGTTTGGTGTCATTTTTTCGCACCAAAACCATATTTTTGACATCAAATCAAGTTACAAAACCGGCCCTAAAAAGTCATGTGCTACATGTTACCAATTTTTGTATAAAGCTAAATCTAACAATTATACATAAATAACTAAAATCGATATTTTATACTAAAAAGGAATATAAAAGAATAAAATAACAATAAAGAGATTAATGTTATTTTTAAAATGAGAGGGAGGTAATCGTTATTTAGCTACTAATAAAAGAATTTAAATGTATATATTCTAGAATATAATTATTACGAGAAAGAAACTTGCATTCCCTTGATCATTACAATTAAGAAAGGGCAGACATTGTCTTATTGTGATGTGAATGACTCGTCTTTAAGTAATGTCTATTTTGAAATTTAAATAGGTAATAATAGTATGATGTTTTGAAATATATATTTTGTCATATAATTTACTTGAAACTCGTGTCGTTTAAAACAACTGTTATTGATAAAAACCCAAAATAATACTTATAATAATTCCCCAAAGTTAGAAAAAGTGGGATTAGCCTTTCCCTCAATAATAATCTTAAGTGATAGTTACAATTTCACCCCTCAAGAATTATAAAATTACACTTGCATCCCATATTGTTTTTATATTTACATTTTTATCCCTCTAAGTGATTATCGACGATAAAAGATGTGAAATTACGTATATACCCATCCTTATTTATCATTTAAATTTGGGAAAAATAAAAATTTCACCTAAGAAAAATTATTGATGTAAGCGTTGACGGCTGTTAAGTATGCCGGAAGAGATATTTATTACAACTTATTAACTAGAGAGGTGAAAGTGTAATTATAAGACCAGCGCACGCAATGATATAACATCACCCCCCAAATGAGATGGTGAGGGGTTGGAGCCTCTTAGAAGGCATTGTGATGGTTTGGTTTGTGAGTTTCTTATCATTAAAAAAAGTGTAATTATAAGAATAAGAAAGGGGCGGGTGTAATTTTACAATTCTGGAGGGGATGAAGATGTAATTATCTCTAATAATAATAATAATAATAAATAATCCAGCTGCTTTTTCTTTGATGTAACTGAAATAAGAGGGCAAATAGTAGTGAAGATGAACCCTTGAATTTGGGAGGTGAACCAAGCTGAGACGGTTTCAACATTCACAAAAAAAAACCCAATTTTAAATCTCCGAATCCGTATGGATTGGCGGGTCCATCTGTTAGCGAAGGAGCTTTTTGGAGGGAAATGCCGTTTCGCCACTTGCTCCCCCCTCCTCTCTCACTCTCTCTCTCTCTCTCTATATATATATATAAGCTCCATGTATATAAATATCACATATACAGATTCTCATACATACACACTTCTTCTTACAACTATAACAGATTCTCTCTGTCTCTGCAGACAATGGGAGATCGCGATCCTTTTCTGGTAAAGTTAAATTCTCTCTCTATAAATCTGTAACGCACTACATTATACTTCAATAGAGAAGCGATTCAACTCTGATTTGTGTTATGGAACTTAATTCTCGAAATTCTTGATCGATCTTGTGTTGTGTTTGATGATTTTGCACCCTCATTTCTTGCAATCTTTACTCATCAATGATTCTTCATCTGTACATATATATATACATGTATATATATATGTGTGTGTATATGTATAATTATATATATTAACCTACTCATCAATGACTCTGAGTTCATCATTTAAGTTGTAATTTTGTTGTTGTTGATTACTGTTAAAAAACAGTATTATATGTACCTGCAGAGATATCCTAATTTAATGTTGATGATAGCACATATTCTTGAATGAATTTCTTGTTTTCGGCGTCCACAGGTTCATGTTAGGTTGAGCTCTTGATTAAAACAATCTTTGTTCTTGAATAGCTCTGATTGTAGGAATTGTTGATGTACGATAAATCCATCTATTTATTTTGCTTGTATTTTCAATTGGCATTAATGCTATTGAAGAAGAAACTACAAATTTGTGTTGTTTGGTTGTAGATAAGTTTTAGATTTATGGTGTATTGATATTGAATTAAGTTTTCTTTGTCCTGTGTATCGAATTGAAAAAGACTAACAAAATCTAGCACAGTTTGTATGAGACTTGGGTTCATCAGGGTTTTAAAAACTTCAGGTTATTGTTGAAATCATAGATAAAAATTTCTATTGTGGTGTTTGGAATTTGATTTTATAAATTTCTCGTGTCATTTTAATTATTTATTTTCCCCCTGTTTTCTTGATTTCCTTTTTTCTTCCTACATATGCATTGGAATCTGGCAGAGCGCACTCAACGAGATGCAAGATAAGGTTGGGAGTCTGATTAGCTTTTTGTAAATCACTATTATATTTAGTGTAAGAATATATTGATTTATTCGGTAATCCTTCACGTGCTCACAGTACGAGTTCATTGAAGAAATCGGGGGCGGCAGCTTTGGTTTGGTTTACAAGGCGTGTAAACTGTCTGGTGGTGGAATTGTGGCTGTTAAGCTTGTTCGTATTCCAGATGAAGGTGTTCCAAGCTCACTAATAGAAGACATCGCCTTTGTGAAGGATTTGCATCATGAAAATATCATCAGGTTGAAACTTCCTTTCACTTTTCCTTTTTTTTTATTTTCTTACCTTCTTTTGGGGTTTCAATCAGATTGCTGAACCTACAACCTTGTAACCATTAGTCACTGACTGATAGGGTCAGTGATGATGGCACATCTTGTCTTTTTTGGTGGAAGATCGCCTACGGATACTTTCTAGTTGTTGATTTAGGGCTGAGATTGTTTTGTGCCACCAAACGATTTTTCTCGTAGACTTTCCATCCTAAAAGATTATCGTTACTAAAATTTCTCTTAAAGGATTAGAAAGAACACAAACCTTCAGAAATTGGATGAACTTAGGATTTGTTTGTTGTGGCTGGGGATAATGTACCATGGAACAATGGACTGAGCCCTCACTGTTAATAGAGAACAGATATCACCTTAGAGTGAGTGTGAGAAGTTACACTCAGCTGTCCAAAATTAAACTAAGTTAACATTGTGCCCACAAATTTTATGGTCGGTATTTGGATCTAGGTTGAAAACTTCCCTTCTTATTTGTCGCTAGTCCACTTGTGGTTCTTGGGGTCTCACTCTTCTGGCGAAAGCACAAACTACTTTGCTTTCATAAATCAAGTACTAAAATGCAGATTTGTGAGTAACCCTTTAATGCTTATTCTGAATCTCGGCAACAATAATAAAGCAGAAACTTATGTTATTTCATGGGCTGAGGAGGGTCGATGCAATTGTTGATACCCAGTGGACATATGATGCCTCTTCATTTCCTCAAAATCTAGCTTCAGTATGTACTCCTTCAAGCCGGTGTTTCTTTAGTGTTATGTGTCCGTCCCTCTTAACCCATGTATATGAGTTAATCTTTGTGGACTCAAAAAGTTAAGAAATACTTATTCTTGCAATTGTTATTGATAATCTTTAAGTTCCATCCACCAATTCTTCTACAATAGTTTTCCCACACTTCTTAACTAGTCTTCTAAATTTAATCTTTGTCCCATTTGATGCTTACCCACCAACGAGCTCTCATCAATTTTTGGTTCAAGAAGCACATCTGTTAACATGAGGCTTTAATATTCTGAGAAGACTCTAGTCTCCTCAAGTAGAACATCCGAATAGATTATGAATTGTTGCCTGTAAAAATTAGATCTTATCTGGCTGTCATTTTTTTTCCCATCTTCACAAATGAGTCTTATACACATCACATGTCCTCTTGCCTTAAATCAATACACCATTGGCTTCCAGGGTTTGTGGTCATGGCTTAAGTTTTATCTGCTGTGAGTCATGGCTTCAGTTTGGGAGAATGTTTTTTGGGGTCACATCTAAATCATTTTCCTTTTGGTCAGCATTTTCTTCTTCTCTGATTGTAATGATTCCACCATTTTCGCAGTTCCCTTACAGCACATGTGTACCTATAAGGAGTGATGATGATGCTGCGTCTCATGCGGAAATTTAATGCAACATGAGATTGAGATTGGACTTTGAATGCAAAGATATTATATTTATATTAAGACACTGTGCCACCTTTTCGGTTTTAGTGTATAGACATGTCCTTCAGATTAATTTTAACCGTCATTTCTCTTGTGCATCATTTTGGCAAATTGATTACCAGGTCTTAGTGTACTTTGTTTGTCATATCATTCCAGTTTACTAAATTATGACAACATGGTCAAACAACATGGTGCTTGGCTGAACTTTGATTTCTGTGGGTAAACCAGTTGGAATTTGACACTCGTACTTGAACTATAATTAGTTGCACTACATATAGTAAAGGTATTTGAAACACCTGTTGTGAAATGATGCTCTGCGCGCTGTGACAGTAGCCACAATAACTGGCGAGCCATTCGGATAGAATGCACCCTTCAAACGATAAACTAATTAACTCAATAGCATGTTTATTCTCAGATCTGAAATATCTGCTTAATTTAGTAAACGTGTAGTTTAAATGTATGAGAACAAATCAATTGTATTATCTCTCTTTTTAACTTTAATGTCTTTTTTTCTATTTTTGGAATTGTTTGAACAAATTATCTGACTCGATGCTGATTTACAGGTTGTTGGAAAATTGGAGCATACAAAAATATATGTTTCTAGTTTTTGAGTATTTTAACTTTGAACTGTTCAATTACATGATGGTGGCCTTCCCTTCAAAAGCGAAAGATCCGCAAAGGATAAAAGTGAGACCCACTACTACTTCAGTGTCTATTTTCCCATGCAGAAATTTTGACTTCTCTCTTTTTCCCCATCACGTAAATATATGGTTTCAACTAACTCTATTGTTTTTTTTCTTCAATTTTTAGTTCTCAAGTTCACTTTTGCTGATTTCAACAATCGGTGTCCTTTTAACTTCACTACTTTTATATGTTAAAAACATTGGTACCTCTAATTTTTTTAATTTTTTTTACTATTTTAATTATTAGTCTTCCTCTGATACATTTCTGTTCAAGTTGTTCGGCTGCCACAAAAATGAGTTATTCTGGGTTATATTAATTCTCCAGAACAAGTTGGACTCGCTTTAGTCACATAATAATCTCATTGAAGTATGTGAAAAATAGAATAAACTAGGAGACTTTTTGTTTTTCAAGAATATGAACTGATTTTGAATTAGGGCATGAAATAGAGTGCATCTATGTAACCCTGATTCAGATCTATCCGGAGTCCGAGTTGGATCCCGTGGAATGTGATACAGGTGTAATAGACAGTCCAGATAGTAAAAAAGACTTGGTTCTGTTTACAGTTTACTCATCTCAAGTTCAATTTAGATGTGTAATGTACTTTTCAAAGAAGATCCATAAAATGAATTGGAAACAGATTGAAGCAGATCCGTTTCATGCCATATTGTGGACATAAATATACCAAAAGATCTTGGACTCTTGTTCTACAGAACACAGAAACTCACCAAGTCCATCCCACAATGTCTTGTATACACGTTACTGTTATAAAGGTAACAATGATGCTGCTCTGGAATATCACAACTGATTTTGTGATTGAACTTTTATTATTTCTTTGCAGAATTTTCTGTTTCAGATTCTATCTGGTGTTGCATATTATCATTCACTGAAAACTATCCACCTAGATCTGAAGCCTGCAAAGTTGCGGATATCTCGCTTTAACGATGTTGTGAAAATTGCTGACTACGGATGGCCCTGTGGAATTGGTGCTCCCTCTAACACATACACCACTGAGGTATCAGTTTCATTTTTATAATTGTGCCCCAGCCCTTCTATGTTATTAGTTTTATCTATAAAAAACCCGATTGTTCTAGCAAGCATTAGCTTGGAAAAAGTGTTTTTCGACTCATTAACGTTTCTGCTGTATAAATGTTACTCTTTCGGTCAACTTGGTTTGTTTGATAGCATTAGCAGATGCCACTTATCCTAAAACTTCATTCGGTGTGGTACAAGTACTTTAGATGCATATATAGTATAGGAATAGCATGTTATTATCATTTGGGCATTCCTAGTAAGTTAACTGGTGTTCTGCCTAGTTAATTTGAAATTTTCAAAAATAAAAGAAAAAAGAATTATTTTATGTTGACCGTGGACAAATTATTGACGTCTAGCATCTTTAAGCTATCGGTAATCACCTTTTGTCTATTTGAGAGCCGCACATGCATTTTGCCCATATGTTGAGTTGAACCCCTTGCCTACTTTAGAAGGTGAGGAACTAATAGTAGACTACAACCCTTGGTTACAGTGTTTTTCTTTTCACGTAACAAGATTGTCAAATGCTCCATAGCCCATGTTAGAACGAAACTCGTGGCATTGTTTTTTCTTCTTTTTGAATTATGGTTGATGTTTGTTTACTCATTTGTTTTTAGTTCTTTCCAGGTTGTAAATACTGGTTACAAGGCACCCGAACTATTGTTTGATAATAGAGATTCTACTCCTGCTGATGTGTGGTCTGTGGGTGTTATATTTGCGGAGATGTTAATAAGACAGAATATGTTCTGTGGCGTTACATTGGATCAACTGTCCAAAGTGTTGAGGTTTAGTAAAGCTTAAGCACAACCACATTTCCCTGTTTGTTCATATAATACCATTGTGTTGTCCAATCTTAGATAAATAGATATTTTTTTTCTCTTTAATATATTACTTTTAGTCCACCAGATGTGAAACCTGGCGCGAACTGGATGCACTGGCGAAAGAGCTCCCTGGTCCTGATCAAGGCAGAGTTGATCTTCTTGCTGTAAGTTCATATTTTATAATGAGGATGGCCCAGGGAACCATGGAAACCTTGTGTAAAAAAAAAAAGTATGGTTAAGATAGCTGACCTTAGGGTCAAATCATTTTTTGTTTCACTATTGATGTCTCACAGCCACACGAGGAATATATATATATATATATATATATATATATATATATATATATATATATATATATCTTTTAGTTGTTTTCTCTTTTGAAGGGCCATATGGGACAGTGGGTTATTTTATGAATTAAAACTATATGCTGATTTGTTGAAATCGATCTCTACAGACATTAAGCAAATGATCGTATTCCTATTACTACTAAGCAAATTTAACAGATTTCTTGTTTTTCTCCCTAATGCTACTTATGTTTTTCCAGAGAATCTTACACTTGAATCCAGATGAAAGGATTACACCTGAGGATGCACTTAACCAACCCCCGGGTCTGGATCAAGACGGAGTCGATCTTCTTGCTGTAAGTTCATATAACCTCGTGTAGAAAAAAGTATGGTTAAGATAGCTGACCTTAGGGTCCAATACTTTTTTGGATAGTCTTTTACTCTTTTTGGAAGGCCATATGGGACAGTGGGCTATTTTATAAATTAACACTATATCCTGATTTGTTGAAATGGACCTTGAATGCTCTTGTTTTTCTCACTAATGCTACTTATGTTTTTCCAGGAAATGTTACGATTGAATCCAGATGAAAGGATTACAGCTAAGAAGGCTCTTAAGCATGATTACTTCAGAGACGTTAGGAATGCGCCTTAATTCCGTGTCTAGCATTTCATCATTTGTGACGTACCTCAGACTCGTCTAGTGAAATGTAAACTTTAGACTCCTCATTTTTCAAGTTCATTGACAAATTTGTTATCTCCATAGATTTTTTTTTGGCAGATGTGCTCAACTTTACAGGATCTGAAGTTAAGTTTGATTAGTAGATCAGCATAAACATGATTCAAATTAGAAATTTATCATCCTTTCTTCCTTTCAAGTATATGATATGTTGTCATCTGTTACAATCACTTGCACTAAATGAACATCTCTGTTATTCTGTATAGAAGATCATATATGAGTGTAGATTGATGCTTGCTTGGTAGTCAATATCTAAGAATGGACTGTTTTGTGTACAAGGGTGGACGAAAAGTAGGGTTGTGGAAGTCTTTTTATTTTTTATTTATTTTTTTTCAATCATTATATTTGGTTACTCGCATGATTTCTATAGCTTATTTTTCTAGTTCTCCAGATGTTTGAAGGGAAGAACCACCAAATTCTTTATATCTATAGCTTATTTTTCTAGTTCTCCAGATGTTTGAGTGATTGTATAATTCGTATTCCTCTTCTTCTTTTCCTAGTTTTCAAGACAACTCTAAAAAGTTGCACTACTCAATTAGCAGTTACATTTGAGAGGGTCGTTCCGCTGCCCGGTTTTGGAGTATGCATTGGAATTATAACTCCAATGTAATTCCAAATTCATTGCTCGGATAAGTTATGGAATTTAAGTATAATTGGATTTCAATTCCAAATCCAATTTGAATATGAATTTCAATCTAAATCTAATTTGAATGTAAATTTCAATCATTTACCCAATTTGAATTAAATTAGACATTTCATTGGAATTGAAATTGAATTAGAATTGAAATTTCATGGTATTTCAATTTCACAAATGCAATTCTGAATACATTGTTTGATTTTGGAATTCAAGTGTTATTGGATTTCAATCCCAAATTCAATTTGAATGTAAAAGATAATAATTTTAAAATTAAATTAGATAATATAGATTAATATATATAGGTATAATAGTACAAGTATAGGTATGAATATATATATGTGTGTATGTATATTTTTATACATAAATGTATGTATATATATATATATATGTATGTTTGTGGTTGTGAAAAAATTGTTGTTAGAAAAATAGTGGATCAATGTTTTGAGAGGATGTGAAATTATAAATCACAACTTCTTCTTGTGTAATTTGTGTCATGTGATAATATGAACGAATTGTTTGCACATAGAAGGAATCGAACATGAGAGCACATATACTTCTTGAAATACCAAGTCTTAAATCTTTTCCAACTAGACCAACCTATTATATATTTATTATTGTTTAAAAGATAATTGCAATAATATATGGCTGGGCAACATTTACGACAGTGAAGTTTGAAAAGGATGGTTGGGGTATGTTACACAATAAATTTGATTTATTCAAGATGAAACATGTACTTTGGGACTTTCCCAAAAAAAAAACAATTAAAATGGACAATAATTATGGAACTGCAAAAGTAATACATTTGTTTTATAATTCTATTTTCATAACATATGTTTATTATTGTTATTTTCTTTTCATCATAATCAAGTAGCGAAAATTTAAATTAATTTTGAGTACTAAACATTATAAGTAATGTTTAAAAATTTTATATTTTGATATCATATTAATTTGAAGTCTTCAAACTTCTTAATGGATATTTTTTTATTTGTTATTGAAATGATAAGAATGACGTTCTATTTAAAAATTTTATAGCTGAACTTATTTGTTTTTCTTATTTTTCAAGTATTTTAAAAAGTTTATATTTAACAAAAGAAGAGATTAATACATTTTTTAGAATTTAAAGAGAACTATATTCTCATGTTATAATATTTTCACCTCTTTTCCTTTTATTTTGATAATTTATTATATTTTTTTATTTTATTCTTAAGATGTAAGAGTTTGAAACTTTAGACTGCCGAATTTATACGATATTTTTGTGTATTAAATTTCTATTTTACTATAAGATATTATTAACTTAAAAATGTATCTAATTTTTTTTATTATTATTAATTCTTTAGAATCTTAATTATGAAAAAAAATTAATTATTTAGAATCTTACAATACAATTCCGAGTCTAATTAGAATCCCATTTTAACACTATCACCTGAGAAATATTCGACTAGGGCTCTTATCTAGATAGATTTTACCGCCTATGAATGTGTGTGTATATAAATATATATGTATTTCATTACGACTTTTTCTAGGGTTCCATTGGCGAAGAAGTATCTAGGGTTCGATCGGTGAAGAAGATATCTAGGGTTTGATATTCTATCTCTACATATCTACTCCATTATATATATGTTGCCCTAGTTTTGCTCTGTTTTTCTCTATTTTGATTGCTTTATATTTGCAATATATAGATTTGATCGGTGAACTTTTTTGGATGTTGTCATAATGAGGGGTTTAATTGGAGGAAGTGGGTTGATCATGAAATTGGTTTTGGATTGTAATCGATTCGGTGTCACGAGTTGTATTGCTTGTCAGTTTTTGTTCAAATCCGCCATTGATGCTTATTTGGTTCATTCTGAAGCGTTTTCTGAACAGTAATTAGGGTTTTTAGTCAAAAATATCATCTGTTTCTTTGAAATCAAAATTGTTGTGGTGGTTGTTCTTGGGAATCAATTCAATGGCAGACTTTGTGTGGAAAAGGCCAAATTCAGGGCTTGAAGAGGATGGTGTTGTGGAGAATTCTCCTAACGGTCAATTCATTCGATATAGTGATATATTGGGGACTGGGGCATTTAAGACTGTGTACAAAGGGTTTGATGAAATTAATGGAATTGAAGTTGCTTGGAGCCAAGTGAGCATTGAAGATGATTGGAAGTCACCCAAGGACATAGAAAGATTACATTCAGAGGTTCAATTGATGAAGTCCTTGAACCATGAAAATATAATCAAGTGCTATAGCTCTTGGATTGATTATGAGGGCAAAACTATTAACATAATCACTGAATTGTGCACTTCTGGGAACTTGAGGCAATACAGAATGAAGCATAAGCGGGTCAATACGAGGGCCATCAAGAACTGGGCTAGGCAGATTCTTGGAGGTTTATGTTACCTCCACAGTCAAAATCCACCCATCATACATAGAGATTTGAAGTGTGACAATCTTTTCGTTAATGGGAATCGCGGAGAAGTTAAAATTGGAGATCTTGGGTTGGCATCTATTAAGCAGCAGCCTCAGAGTGTTGTTGGTACTCCTGAATTCATGGCTCCAGAGCTTTATGAGGAACAGGAATATAATGAGCTTGTTGACATATATTCGTTCGGTATGTGCATGTTAGAGTTGGTTACTTGTGAATACCCCTACACTGAGTGCAACAATAATGCTCAAATATATAAGAAGGTCATATCTGGTATAAAGCCTGCTTCTCTCGGGAGAGTGAAGGATGCCAGTATCAAGCAGTTCATAGAGAAGTGTTTGGTTTCAGCATCTCTGAGATTGCCTGCAGCCGAGCTCTTGAAGGACCCTTTCCTGTCATCGGACAATGCGAATGAGCTCAATTCTCTTCAGTCACAATTACCCAAATCTGTAATCCTGCCAAAATCCGAATCTCTCCCAATGGAGATAGACACCAACAATGCTAATCTTTCAGTTGACACTGGTTCAGAGAATGTTCATCAGATTTCAGCTTTAGAGCTTCAGAGTTCTAATGGGAGAAGCAAATTCAGACTAAGAGGAGAGAAAGCTGATGATAACTCGGTTTCGTTTACTTTATGCATCACTGACTCGTGTGGTCCGGTGAGGAATATTGAGTTCATCTTTTATCTTGATGTTGATACTGCACTTTCAATAGCTGGCGAGATGGTTAAAGAACTCAATTTGTCGAATGAGGAGGTATCTATTGTGTCCGAGTTAATTGACAACTTGATTAGCAATCTTGTAACTGGCTGGAAAACTTCATCTGGAAAATCCAGTTGCTTACAAAGTTCATATGAGGATTCTACTGTTCTTCAACATGATCAGAGCAGACCAGTTTGGGTTCAAGGCAAGGCGGTTATTGAGCACAATGTCTTCTCTCAATTGGCTAAAGTGGATAGCGCCGGTGGATCTGTCATAATGTCCTCTATTGGTTCATGCAGTGTACTATCTGACTATACGGGCTTGTTAAGCATCTCTTCCCTTAATGTAGAAAGCAAGGATCGTTGTGATGAGTTGAAGCTGGTGCTTAATGCAATCGATAGGGAATATCAGCAACATTTTGCTGAGCTCACGAGGATCAAAGAAGCGGCAATACATGAGGTCAAACAATTGTAGATAAAAAAGTAGTCTTTCATTCGTTTGTTTTTTACATGATGTAGATATATGATTTTTTTATAACAATTTTTGTTATTCAATAAAAAGCTTTTTTCTCCCTATTTTACTGAGTTATCAGGTGCTTGATACGAGGTTTTTCATTTTCTTACCTACTTCATAGCATATTGCAATTTTTGTATCTATCTCGTGTTTCCATGTTATTTAGAAATGCATAGAACATAGTTTGGTAAGATGGTATGTTGCCCTGCAATTTTAGTATCTATCTTGTGTTTCCATGTCTGAAAACTCTCTCCTCATAGTTGAGAATCATTGACCATGTAGTTCGATTGATTGTTATACCATGATTTGCAGTACAAGGCAGCTGAGAAGTTTGGGGATGAAATTTGGATGTGGTTTGAATTTTTTATAACTGACAGATTATGAGGGGTTGAAATATGATATAGTAGAAAGACATAAGCTATTTGGATCATTTCTTCCTTCCCCTCCCAACTCATCTTCTCCTACCTCCTCTCCCACTTTAAATGGGATTCTCAGTGACCTGGATAAAAAGCTTATTATCAGTGATCTTGTGGAGCTTGCTCCATAGGAATGGCAAGTGTTATTTTAAGTTTGTTTCAATATACTAAAATTTAAGCTTATTTATGGGTAAATTGTTTTATTTTCTATTAAAATAAAAAATTCAAGTTCACATTTTATCGAGTTTGATCGATTACTTCGATTCTACTCTTGTCCAAACAAAAGCCTCATTTGGGCTGTCTGGTTGGTTCTATGGTTCTTTCACACTGTTCTTGGATCATGACTAGGTAACAGGATTAACACCTGCCAAAGGTTTTTTTTCTTTCTTTCTTTGTAGTGTTTGGGATTGGACATGGTTGGTTTCAAAGAGTGGGTTGTTTCTTTGCAGTGTTTTGGATTGGACATGGTTGGTTTCTATGAGTTGGTTTCAATATTTTTTCTTTACGCACATGAAAGGCATATATCATCTGAAAATACCATACTGATATCTGTGCATGTACCTATTTAAGTCATAAATGTTATATACAATATGGTTTTTGACATACAATACTACCCACAGCCTCTCTCTCTCTCTCTATATATATATATATCATCACCTATACTACTATTAACAGCAATCCCACCACATCTACCACCTGAGACCACCACAGAATCTACCAGAACCACCCACATCACCAACCACAGAATTAGTAGTGATCCATTCAGGCTCTATAATGTTATAAATGCTCTTTCAATTTCAAATTGTGTGATGGATGGGGACCAGTTTTTTATTGTATATATGTTTTTGCTTTCTTTGTTGCACTATGTATTTGAACTTTGAATGAGCTACTTGAGCTTTGATTGAGCTCATTCTTTATTTTGCCTTTCTGAGAGTATGCCCACTAGCATTTTGCCCATTTTTATTTTCTTCATAAATTGACTTATTTACCAAAAGAAAAAGAAAAAAAAAAGGTTATTAGAGTTATATAATTATTTGGTAAACCCTATTCCAATCAATTAGTAGATTATTCCAACCAACTCCACTCCAGAGCCAAAACAAGTTTGTTAGAAGTAATACTCCATCTGTCCTATTTTAACTGTCCACCTTGGGAAATCCAATTTTTTAAGTGGATGAATTTGAGTATTTTTTATTATATGGGTACTATATGAATTGTCGACTTTATCCATAATGGGATCCATGATGATGTGATGGTTTGTAGTATAAACTTTTATTATTTTAAAACTTGAATGTTAAATTAGTAAATTGATAACATAAAGTATTTTGACATTTCGAAATTGGACACTTATTTTGGAACGGCCAAAAACATAACTTTTTAAATTGGAAGGAAGGGAGTACAATTTACAGTCCTCCCAAATCCCATTGGATGAGACTTGAATCACATTACCAACTATAATGGTTACAAAAAGTACAACTCTTAAACAATCTAGTTAAACCACCATATCAATAGAAAATGAAATTATAGACAGTAATATAAATAAATCGTTCAAGAGCACAAAAACTGTAAGATTTTAATTAAACAATGTTATGTCATACGTGTTGATAAATTCAAAACATTACTAGATTCTAATTTAACAAGTCAAAAAGCAATGTTATGTCATACGAGTTGATAAATTCAAAACATTACTAGATTCTAATTTAACAAGTCAAAAAGCATTCAAATTGACTAGAGCTTTTATTACGTCATACCTAGGGCTGCAAATGAGACAAGTTGTTACTAACGAGCCGAGCCCGAATATAATTTTTAGGCTCTTTTAATAAATGAGCCGAGCTTGAGCAATGGTGAGATTGGCTCGTATATGTTCGTGAACATGTGATCGTTAAAGTTCGTTTACGTTCGTGAACAAAAACTTGTTTAAACTCATTAATATTATACTCATTATTCATAATTACACATTTTAATTTTAACTAGGAAATTAAAAATAATAATATTTGTTCGTTAATTTTCATAAAGCAAGATATTTTTAAAAAATAAATAAATTTTATTATCTAACTTAAAATTATTTAAAATTTCAATAATATTATATCAATTAAAATGTGGAATTTACTTAATTATACTAAATTAAACTCAAATTGATTCAATTGAATTGGTATTATCATTATTTAAACTTAATTTGAGTTAATTGAATTGAGAATTTTTTTAATTTCACTTATTTGAACAGAATTTGATTCAATTAAATTGATAATTTACTTACTTTCACTTATTTAAATACAATTTGACTCGATTTAATTGGGGATTTACTAAATCTTACTAAATTGAACTCAATTTGACTCAATTAAATTATGATTTACTAAATTGAACTCAATTCAAGTAAATTGAATTGGTATTTTACTTATTTGAACTCAATTTAACTAAATTTAATTAGGAATTCACTTAATTTTACTAATTTGAACTCAATTTGATCCAATTAAAATAAGGACTTACTCGAATTTCCTAAATTAAACTCATTTCGACTCAATTGAATTGGGGTTTTAGTTATTTAAACTCAATTTGACTCAATTGAATTGTGAATTTTACTACCTTAGAATAGTGAAAATCATCTAATTCAATTAATTGGAATTCTCATTATAGATATTGGATTCCTCTAAAAATAATTTTTAATAATTGATTATGGACTTGTTTCAATCTTAGTAATAAAAATTAAGCAAAATTACTTTTAAAGTAGTATATATTGTATAAAAATAAAAAATGAAATATAAAAATATTTTCAATTATATATTTAAATACTATAATGCTATTTTGTCAATTGAACTTAATTTCACTAATTTGAATTGTGGATTTTATCAATTTTACTTAATTTAATTCAATTAAACTACTTTGAATTGAGAATTTATTCAATTGAACTCAATTTCACTACCTTAAATTGAGGATTTTATCAATTTTACTCAATTAAACTACTTTAAATATTAGGTAATTTGATTGAAAGTGTAATTTAGTTATTTATAATTTTGTTTTTTAAAAAACCTCAAGGTAATCTGCAACCGTCCAATTTTCCATCCAAGGGTTAGAGGGCTCTAACTAAACCCTAAACATCTTCATTATACACTTTTGCCTTTCTTTGAGTGTATCATCAATACTTTTATTTTATTTTATTTATTTCTTGCCAAATTGTATATATTCAACCAGACATATTATTATTTTACATTACTTATTATTAACGTAATAGAAAATATGAAAATATAATATCAAATTAATCATATATCATTATTTTATATTACATTAATATTCAATTAATCATATTTTATTTTCGATTACATTATTAACATAATTGTAAAGATATTGCAAAAAGAATCTAACCACAAAGAAGAAGTCTTCAATCCTCCATATATTGTGTAAATGTTTTTTTTTGAAAAGAGAAGTGAATTCTCAATGAATCAAAATAAATTATATTTGAACACGAATGGATAATAGATATTATCGAATCGATTAATATTAATCCTCTATTCGAGAGTTCAGATAATATATAATATTATTTGACTAATATTATTGATCTAAGTAGAATTACTTTTAAAATAGTATATAGTATAAGAATAAAATATAAAATATAAAAAACTTTGGAATTATATATTTAAATATTCTAAGACTATTATATATTCTTAATCCTCCATTCGAGAGTTCAAATAATATATATTATCGAAGTGACTAATATTATTGATAATGGATTTGTCTAAATCTTAGTAATAAAAATTAAGTAGAATTATTTTAAAAATAATATATAGTATAAAAATAAAATATGAAATATAAAAATCTTTTTAATTATATATTTAAATACTATAAGAGTATTAGATAAATTACTTAACCTCTTAAATTTGTAAAAGAAAAAAAAGAATAGGTATCCACCATTGGATCTAACCTTATCCAACGGCTTTAATAGAAACCCTAAAAATCCCTAAGTTATAATCATCGCAGCCTCTATTACACTCGGTCACTCACTCACTCTTGAGGTGCACCATTTTATGTGGTCTCATTGGATTGGTAAGCTATGAGACCTCCGATGAGCTGTGGCGGTGGTGGGTTCAGGGGCGGCATGCAACGACGGATACAAGGGTGGTAGAGATGGTGGCGGCAGGGGCTATCGCTTCGGTGGAGGTGTTCGTAGTGGTTTTTGTGACGAAGCCTTCTGGCCGATGTCGTAGCCTCGCAGGACTTTTCTTTTCTCTTTCTCTAGGTTTTACTAAGGGTGCGTTTGGATAGGGGTGTTTTCGTTTTTATTTTTGTTTTTTCCACTGTTCACGGGAACAAAAACGCGTTTGGGAGCCTTTGATGATTTTTGTTTTCGTGAACAGTAAAAAAATATTTTCTCACCCTTAATTCAAAATTTGAGAACATCAAAATGGTATTTTTTATTTTCGGCACTGTTTGTTCTCAGCAAAAAAAATAATTAATTGTTGCAAATTCCCTAACCACCATCTTCAACCTCCAAATCCTAACATCCATCTTCAACCTTCAAACCCTAACCTCTAAATTTTATTTTATTTTTTTGTTCCCGAAAATATTTTAGACAAAATTTCCAACCAAATGTGTTTTTGTTTCCGGATTACCCTTAGGACAAGAAAAATAATTTTTTTTATTCTCAAGAGATAAAAAACGAAAACGAAAACACTAATTTCCAAATGCACCCTAAGGTTTTTTTTTTTTTTTTTATGTATGTAGAGGTTTCGACATTTGTTCATGCTTGCGAGGGCGGATGCGATGACTAAGTTCACCGGTGATGAAAAAAGTGATAGGGTTGACGATAGAGAATGAGAATGGATTGGATTCGAGCATTTCAAATTTGAAAAGTGTTTTGTGTTTATATTGCAGGGATGTGCAGTGGTGGTTCACAACCTTGATTTAGTTCAGATCTTGGCTTTATGTTAACGGTAATGTTTGATTCTAGTGATTTGGTAATTAGATTGAAAATAAATAGAGAATTTGTGATTCAGATTTGGATTTGTTGCCGGGTAATTAGATTGAAAAGAAATTGCAAATTTGATTATGGTTTTTTGTTCATTAATTTTCATAAAACACCATATATATGTAATACCATGTAATTGACTTTTTTGTTTAATCATATAATTTTTTTTTCATTAATTTTCATAAAATACCATATATTTGTAATATCATGTATAGTGTACAAACGAGCATAACGAGCCTAATGAACAAACGAGTCTGAACAAAAATTTTGAATACTAGATAAAAAATAATTTTTAACAGAGTCGAGTCGAGCCCGAGATTTTCATATTCATGATGAGCCCGAGCACACATTTTAGGACTCATCACGAGCTTGAGCAAAGCTAATAAACAAACGAGCCGAGCCCGAACAATCCAAAACTCTGCTCATTTGCAACCTTAATTATGTATTGATAAACATATTCAACATAGAAATATATAATAAATAAATAATACAGTTACATTTTAAAAGATATATCATCTTTGTCTCATATTAATTATCTACTATTGTAACTTTACTTGTTTCAAAATAATGCAATTTAACATCTCACTTTCTCAAACTACTATTTTTTCACTAACTTTAAATAAATACAGACCTTATCATAATACTATAAATACTGGATAAATACAGACCTCATCATAATACTATAAATACTGGATAAATACAGACCTCATCATAATACTATAAATACTGTATCCTACCATAATACTATATTATTAAAAACAAAATTAAAAATTACACAGTAGCTAACTTACCAAATTTGCGCTAGACCTCACTGACCTCATTTTCGGTACAGTCTCTAAAACAGAGTATATAAACACATCATATATATATATATATATGGGTAAAGTGCATTAAACCCCCTGTACTATTTTCTCTCTCTCAACTAACCCCCTTGAACTACACTTTTTACACAAAACTTCATAAACTATCACAACTTTTACAATTCACTCAATTCCGTTATAACACCGTTAGTTAAATTAGGATAATTTGCACTCAGATCCCTTGAGATTTCGGTCAATTGCACTCGCCCCCTGAGATTTCATTTTCCTTGCAATGACACCCCTGAAGGGGAGAAATGATCGGAATGCCCTTGTGTTGTCTCCCTTATTTCATAAGACAAATATTTAGGTGGTGAAATTACCTCCATACCCCAAGATGAAAACCCTATAATGTATTTATATCTATAACAACTATTCTAAAATGTGAGTGGTTGTGAATATTTCCAAATATTTTCTTCAAAATAAAAATTAATAAATTAATATGTATTAGTTGAAGTGCAATACTATAGAGTATGTCAAAACGATATAGAGTAAAAGAAAAGGGGTTGAAAATATTTTAATACTTTTAAAAAATAATAATAATTAATTAATATGCATTACTTGAAGTATAACTCAAATGAATATTTCAAAAGATATAAAGTACTAAAGATATAAGACAAGGGGTTATAAATATTTTCATATTTTTTAAAAAATATTATTTAATTAATATACATTAATTGAAATGTATTTCTAATGGATATTTTATAAGATATAAAGTAAAGATATAAGACAAATCTATTTCAGCAAGGAAAAATAATATAACTTAAAATACAAAAATCTGTATATATTTATCTATCTATCTATATACTACTAATAAAAACACAAAGATTCTTTAATATTTCGATTCATTATCACATTTTATAATATAAAAAATTATAATAAGTAAAAATTGTCATTATTTAAAGTGTAAGGACTTAAATTAACTTTACAAAAAAATAAATAATAATAAACCATTTGTCATATTTTTATAAAAATATAAAAAATTACAAAACTAAAGTTTGTTATTATTTTACAGTATAAGTGCTTAAATTAATTTTATCCATGTATCACCTTCTAAAATACAAAAAAAAAAAATATTATCATAAATAAAATGTATTATTATTACTTAATGTAAAATGTTACAATATTAGTTTTAGGGAAAAATTAAAAAACGATAACTTTTGAGGCCTATATTACAAAAATGACAATTTAAGAAAAATATTTTAAAGAAAGGTGATAATATTTCAAAAATTATTGTATTTAAAGTACTTGAATTTTTTTTCAAATTGAACTTAAGACCCAAGGGTTGTTTGATCTATTAATTTAGCCAACATATCTTTTACACTAAAACAAGGGTACAAGAGTCATTTCATGGGGTCTTCACTCTGTCGGGGGTGTTATTGTAAGGAAAATGAAATCTCAGGGGGCGAGTGCAATTGACCAAAATTTTAGGAGATCTGAGTACAAATTATCCTAATTTTAACTAACGGAATGAGGTTAAATGCAACATTTAAATAGTTTAGGGGGACAATGTTTACTTGAGGGGGGTTAGTTGAGAGAGAAGAAAGAATAGGGGGGTTTAATGCACTTAACCTATATATATATGTGTTAATTTCAGTAAACCCTCTATACTATCCAGATTAATCAACTAACCCTTTCTTTGTCCACTTTGCCCCCTATACTATTCAATTTCATCAAATTGCCCCCCTCAGCTCACATTTTGACTAAAAATGTCTAAACTACCCTCAATCAATAGTATAAAGGGGTTTGTTGATTCAACTATTTAAAAATTTTTTTTTTCAAAAATCAATTATATTTTTCACAAAAATTATAAATTCAGAAATATATATATATTTCTTTTGCAAAGTGGACAGATTTTCGGAAATTTTTTTTTTTTTCCATATGTTGCAGATTTTAGGAAAAAAATGATTTTTTGCAAAAAAAATTTGAAATTTTTTTTTTCATATGTTGCAGATTTTCGAAATAAAATTATTTTTTGCAAAAAAAATTTTGAATTTTTTTTTTTCATATGTTGCAGATTTTCGGAAAAAAATGATTTTTTGCAAAAAAAATTTGAAATTTTTTTTTTCATATGTTGCAGATTTATATTTTGCAAAAAAAATTTTGAACTTTTTTTTTTTTCATATGTTGCAGATTTTTGGAAATTTTTTTTTTCATATGTTGCAGATTTTTTTGGAAAAAATTATTTTTTGCAAAAAAAATTTGAATTTTTTTTTTTCATATGTTGCAGATTTTCGAAAAAAAATTTTGAAATTTTTTTTTTTCATATGTTGCAGATTTTCGGAAATTTTCTTTTTTTTTTTCGGAAATTTTTTTTTTCATATGGTGCAGATTTTCGGAAAAAAATGATTTTTTGCAAAAAAAAATTTGAAATTTTTTTTTTCATATGTTGCAGATTTTCGGAAAAAAATGATTTTTTCAAAAAAAAATTTGAATTTTTTTTTTTCATATGTTGCAGATTTTCGGAAATTTTTTTTTTCGCAAAACAGTGATTTTTTGCAAAAAAAATTTTGAATTTTTTTTTTTTTCATATGTTGCAGATTTTCGGAAAAAAATTTATTTTTTGAATTTTTTGTGAAAAATGAATTTTCATATGTTGCAGATTTTTTGCAAAAGAAATATATATATATATTTCTGAATTTATAATTTTTGTGAAAAATATAATTGATTTTTGAAAAAAAAAAATTTAAATGGTTGAATCAACAAACCCCTTATACTATTGATTGAGGGTAGTTTAGGCATTTTTAGTCAAAATGTGAGCTGGGGGGGTAATTTGATGAAATTAAATAGTATATGGGGCAAAATGGACAGAGAAGGGGTTAGTTGATTAATCTGGATAGTATAGGGGGTTTACTGAAATTAACCTATATATATATATATATATATATATATTCACTTTGCATCAAGTCTTTGTGTCTATATTTTATATGCACACCCACCACCAAATCCACAATCCAAATCCAAAGCCTCCATCAACGCTCAACAGCCCATATATCTGCCTGAACAACCACAGAGACTCTCACACACACAATCTGTACAATAAACGATATGGGTTGCTGCTTTAGCACCAACAATGCCCCCAAATCAAACAAAGACACCATTCCCCCAAATCGCCACCACCACCACTCACCGGAATCCGATGCCAACAGCAGAGCTCCACCTCCACCGCCTCCGGAAGAAGAGACCGTTAAAGAAGTCCTCTCCGAAACACCCATTTCAAAACCGCCCATTTCGAATTCGACCCAGATCCAACCCACCACCGACAAAGTCCAACAACCCAAGATCCAACCAGAACCAATGGCCGTGATTAAACCCCCGGACGATCTCATCTCTGAGGTTTCCGAAGTTTCAGATATGCCCAGTACTTACAGCGAGAGTTTCTCAGCGATGACGGTAACCAACAAACGAGACGACGACGGAGAAGTGAATCAGAGAGTCTCCAGGTCGCCGGTGAAGGTCCAGAAGAAACGACCGTACTCCGGCGAACTCGCTGGAGCGAGGGAGGGTAAACCCAGATCTCCGGCGAGGAGGAGACAGCCACCATCACCGGAAAGAAGAACAAGGTCATCTCAGGATCAGATTACAACGACCAGACGGCGCAATGTGGGTCCACCGAACGGACTCCGGCGAGATTCCGGCGAAGGTTCCGGCCGGCGTTCGAGGTCACCGGTGACACGTGGAAAAGTTGTGGAGCCTCCGCCGCCGAGGCATAGAGACCTGACTGTGACTCCGAACGGTCAGTCCGGTGACCGGTCACAGGCGGAAAGTGCAGAGAATGGTGGTAAGGGGGAGAAGCTAAATGACGGCGTATTGCCGGAGACCAGCAATTGTGAGTCTTTTGAAGACCCTCTTGTTTCTTTTGAGTGCTTCATATTTCTCTAGTGGTTTTTACACTATTACGGCGTCGTTTAAGTTTCTAGTCTTTCCCATTAATAGAACCATTTTTGTATATAGAAAATTGGCATCTAAACCATCAAAATCTATATTAAATGAAATTTGTAGTTAGTTTCCTATGCATTTTAAATGAAGGACGTAACATGTTATATATTGAGCACTCTTCAGAAAATGGTTGAGTTTTTGGGTTACATTTTTTATTAAATGTTATAACAACCTTTAAAGGAAGAACTCTTAGGATCTAGGCACTACGGAGTTCTTCCAAGGGTTTAGGGCTTATTATATAGCATGGGCACTACATTTTTTAAAGTAAATGTATTGCATAGGTGGAGATGTTGTACTAGTGTTGCATTCATGTTAGCCGAGTAAAATTAAGAGCTAAGTTGATAGTTATGAGTAGATCCAAAGAAATGTCTTTTTCGGTGGGTTCCCAGCCATCACGATTTTTAAAACGCGTTGTGTCATAGAAGGGTACGAAACCTATATATAGCACGTAACCTTTTCTTACCAAGGCGATGTGGGACTGTACATTTGTAGCTCGCCCAATATGATAGTTTGTCAATGCCACTTGCACTTGCCCACGGCACACCCTCCCACATAGGTCGCTACAGAGAAATTAAGAGAAGAGTGTAGTAGAGGCTGTTAAAAAACATCATTAGTTAATAGTTATGAGTAGATCAAAATAAATTTATTCTTCCATTTTCAATCCTAGGCTTGAGATGTGAGATAATAGTGGTGCTTTTGGGATGTGTGGTGTTGGAACATGTTAGTGTTGTTCCCTTGGGATGAAGATTGGAGTGGAGTGAGGGAAATTTCTTTCCCTTTTCCTAGGTGTTGGGGCCATCATGTGTGGAAATGTGGATTACAAGGGAGTGTGTGTATATGTAAATTAGAAGAGAAATTTGCAACTTTGTATTCACAGCCCCAAAATAATTCACCTCCCAATAGAAAGGAAATCTTAGTATGTTAATGTATGAGTAGTAATATATATATATATATCTACAAACTTTTTTTTTTCAGTTTTTCCCTTGGAAGCCCAAACATTGTCCCAAAATCATTGCAGAGCTTTTTTTATTTTATTTTATTGTTTTTTAGTTTCTACTTGACCTTCTGGTGTCTTTAAAGTCATTGAAAAGCATTTTTATTGCAAATTCCCTAATTTTTTTGCTACTCAGGTTATGGAAAGGTGGGTAATATAGACATTTATATAGAAAACAAAAGGCAAATACAGGTGATGAGTGTATACTCTGTTTTACTAAATTGAATTGTGGACATTTCAGCATAGCTTCAGAAAGTTTCCGCCAGAGAAAAGTAAATGATGTGGGGCTAAAATTAAACAGCTAAATATAATTTCACCACCTTGCAGTTCTTGGTTAAATATATTAGGTGGAAATCATTCATTTCATTGCCAGATGTACATATTTGTCTAGCGAAACAGATGGGATGCTTATATTGATATGACTCGAGAGTGCTTGGATTCATTATATTGAAAGTGTAGATAAAGTAGGAATTATTGTTGGTTTGTTCACATAAATTTAGACAACAGCACATGCTGGTGACGAATAATGGGGACCTTTAGGCAGCTATATGCATGATTCGCGTGTTATCGGTATCTTTCAAAAATATTACGAACCAAAGAATACGTATACGTAATGATAACTATATGCTTCCCTCTCCTAAATGAGATTTCGGCCTGCTTTCCTCGCAGAAAGTCACAGAAGTGTCCTTCACCTAATTGAGACTTGGGCTTGGCATGCCCACAGAGGAAAAATATAATCCATATGGTTTCTCAAGAAGCATTTAGGAGTAGAAGTCATAGGAGCAACATCAGAGGAGAAACATTTGATTATGTGTTTGGATCAAGGTTGTTAAAATCAAAATCTCAATTCAAATTATTAGGGAATTATAGAGTTTCAATCGCATACACGAAAGATTCTATCATACTAGTAAAAAATAAATGAAATTAACTCCTTAAACAATGATACAACAATAATATAGAAGAGAGAAATTCAAAACACAAAAAACAAATCAATAAAAATATCACTTTAAAGTCGGATGCTGAACTATCCGAATATCAAAGACTGTAAAGATAAACTGCATAAGAAAACTTCTTCTCACTCCCTAAAAAACAATGCTTCAACAATAGAAAAACAGTGTCTTAACAAGAGAGGGGCCATGGCCCTCCACTGCATAGTAGTGAGGCTCACAACTCCTCTCTATACCTTGTGTGAGAATCATATTATTATGTATATATATATATATATATTAAGTGTGAACCATTTTCTTTCTTTCTTTCCTTCTTTTTCTTTAATTTGAGACTTACTCCCAAACCTTGTTAGAGACAAGGCTAGTTCATGGCTTTGTCACAAGTCCTATGAGACTTGCTTAAGGACACAACAATGCCCACAAAGCTCCTTCTCTCCTTCCTCTTCCATTGGCTCAAAGCTAGTCCACCCCGCCTCATTTGCTGACGTGTCAAACACGTGGACAGCCGACCTCAATCTTGAAATCTCCCCTGGCATCCTATACCCTGCCAAGAAGTACAAGTGGGGCCCTATTGGTGCCACCGTGAGGTATAGCCGTTGTACAGGGGGCCAATATGCCTCGTTGGCATCTGACGTGGACACCGGAGAGGACAGAGTGCGCAAATTTGACCCATCAACAATATTCCAAATATTAAGTTTCCCATCATAGGATTCAATGTAACCCTTCCATGCATTTAGGCAATTCCCTGAGCTAAAAAGCCTCCCATCAACAGCCACAATCTGATTAGGTGGCACATCTAATTCCCACATCCTGGCAACAAGGTCCCACCTGGCACGCCGTGTATCGTACACCTCAGCAGTACTCCTCTCCATCATATACGGTCCGGTACTATCATAGTCCCCTCGGTCAACAAAACCCCCTACCACGTGCATTTTTCCTTGCCACATCACACCAACACATTTGTGCCTCAACGTGTTCATGTTAGGCAATGGTCTCCACTCATCAAGGGCAGGGTCATACACCTCAGCAGATGAAATGCCCCTGCCACTGTCCAAAGTGGATTTCCCACCCGCCACGAAGATTTTATTGTCGCTGACTGTGCAAGCAAAATCAAACCTTCCTATGCCAAGTGGCCTACACTTGGACCACACGTCAGCACGAGCATTGTAACATAGCACCGACGGGAGCACCTCTAGGTTCACCTCAACAATTTCGTCAGGGTCACGACCCATGACTTTGTGGCAAAGCCGGCCACCAATGACGTATATGTTGTCACCTAAAGTCACCATCACAAAGTCCTTTAGGACATGGTCATCGATGAGCCCCGGGATCATGGTCACTCGATGCCACGAGTTATTGGATGGATTGTAACATTCGATCCAATTCGACATGTTGAGGTTTAATGTGGGATCTCGATGACAAAACGAGGCGTAAACTCGATAACTGTGAGGAATATTCTCAAAATTTTGCAACTGGGAAGTATGGGAACCCATGATCAATCAGTTAAGATTTAGGGTTTCCAAAATTGGGGTCTAGGGAGTGAGAGTGAGGGAAATGCTTAGTGTGTTATGAAATGCAATATATAGACAAAAGCCAAACGGACATCACTAGACTATTTAGAGATGGGCTATTTTGTTACTCAGCATAGAATAGGAAGTAGTGGTAGATGAGCATCATCGGGTAGCATATATCTTGAATATGGAGATGAAAACAATGGTTTTCTTGTTATATATTTATGTACATTATTGTCCTTTTATTGTACAAAAATATAGAGGTCAATTAGTGATAGCACTTGGGTTTCATCCAAGTGCTTGATAGTGCATTTTTTTACATTATATTATTTTGTGTTTGTTCTCATAGAAATCATTTAGTACCAAAAAGGAATAAAAAGGAACAAAGAAGACTTTCATGGGTAAAAAAGATGATTCCCATAGTAAATTTGCATCCAAATTGTGATGGCAACTGCTCTTGTGTGAATATAAACACCATAGTTATCATCGATATGGATGCATTTCGTAGGATTTATATACAATTATACATACATATACTTATATATGCAACAAAATTCTAACGCATTCTGTCCGGCCGGCCTCAAGCTTTGTTGCTTTGCTGATCGACAAAGACCGAATATTATTATTATTTTGAAAACTAGTCTTTAAACTTGAAAAGGTGAGAAAATCTTTGCATTTATTGCCAAATGCAGATCTCTATTTTGTTTTTAAATGAAAAGAAAAAAAAATAAAGAGAGCCATGTGTAAGGGCTGGATGTTTCGCGGTTCAAACCCCAAAGCAAGCTAATACTACCCATTTATTTTCTCATCCGAATTCGATGTGGGACAAGACCTCTAACACCTTGCTTCTAGTAACTCCAAGAAGCTGCCATAGTAATTTACCAATATTAGAAACATCACAGGATAAATATTGATGCAAACTCATTCAGTACCAGGGAATGATCCTCTTACTACTCTATGCTCACACAATTAAGAACCTTTATCCCAAAATCCAATTTCGATTAGCTAGAAGTTATGCAAACAAGTGAGAACGGTGATTCTGAAATTCAGATGTCAGATTCTAAAAAAACACCAACTTCCCCCTATATGATAAGCACAATAAGTTAACTTTTGTGTCAAAAACAAGTTTATAGTGGTAAGTTGGTATCAAGGCCCCCATTTTACTTCGAATTAAAAGCCAAAAAATTGAAAATACCAATGAAAGAATCAAGTTCTTAAAATCCTCAGATGCAATTAAAATCCAAGAATTTGAAATAACCAATGCAAATATTTAAAGTTTGTGGGATTTGTCAGAGGCAATGAAAGGTACTTTGAAGAAAAAATACAAAAACATTACACATTTAAATGCATAATATACATACACACATATATGAGCCGATGTAGGGTGGGTCCTTTAATAAGAGGAAAAGAATCATAGGTGTGATTGTACTTTGGAGTAAATGATCCCCCTTGAGAGTTTGATATGGATTGTTTCTTTGTTGCCCATTTTCTTAGCTTAATCAATGCCTATATAGTTGTCATATTTAGTTGTTTGTTGGGAGTGATATCTCTAATATTGTATCTTTCATTTTGGCCCCATTTTGTATCTTTCATTTTAAAAAATCTAACTGTTGTATGTGTAAGCTTCACTTCTTTTATACACAATGAAACAATGATATGCAATTAAAAGAATCTTTTGCTTTTTTCCTTTAACAGGGTGTCTCGGCTTTTGCCCCAACTAATTCATGGATAAGTACCTTTCATACAAATCGGGTAAAGTTCGGACTATGTCCATAGTTGTGGTACCAACGAATTATTTGCGCCAAATAATAATGGAACATATAGGATCTAATGATTTGTGAGAAACTAAATCCCTTTTTCTCCTAGTGTGTTTATAAATGCGCGGCTTACTATAAAAAGATGGTAGATGCTCCAACTAATATGAAATGACTCTCATCACTGTGCCAGAATTGTGGTTGTGTGAATTACGCGTATACGCATTATATATATTTGTTTGACATCTATATGTCATGAACTTTGGCTGACCTCTTCTTGTTTGACAATTGCATGTCTGATACATAATCGGCCAACCTTTTTGAAACTTGAGGGTCGCGTCTACACTCTTCGCATTCACACTAGTCCTTCCATATAAAATGGGTCATCTACAAGCAAAGGAGGGTCCATCAATGAATCTTGGATTTGATATAAAGCATCTCAGCTTACAGCTTAACCTTTTTGCTCCAGTGTCTTTTTTAATTTTTATGCAAGGACATCACCTACCAGGCTACCAAGTTATTATGCTCCTAATGATGAAATGAGATGTGTGTATATATATATATATATATACAGAGAGAGAGAGAGAGACACAGAGAAACATAAATATTGACCAACCACATGCATGGGTCCATGAGCAATGTTATAATCTCAACTAAGTAATCACCACATCATGTAAAAATTACCATCAAACTAACGTTTGATTTTCGATTATCAAAGTGGTTGATATGAGCTGGAATTTGAAACCTTGAGAAATCGAACTCCAAGTCTTGGGCATGCTTACGCTAATACAAAGCAATAAAATATCAAATTTGAACAGAAGTATGTTCTTTAACCTCGCTTTTGAGAATTGTGATTCTCTTGCCTAAAAATGTCCTTTGGAGGTTCCATAATAAAATAGAACACATTCTGAAAAATATAGGACCTGCTTGGTATGCATTTCTGAGAACAGTTTCTATCTTTTTTTTTTTTTTTTTTGGTAGAAACCTGAAAATTATAAATTATACAAAAGTTTTGCTTGGTTGAGTTTTCTAAAAACTGTTTCCAGAAAACTCGGTTATAAAAATGTATGTTTTCAAGTAATTCCATTTTTTTGTTCTTGTATAACAATTTTTTGTTATCGGCGTTATCGATAACAGTTTTCAGAGATGGATACCAAGCAGGTGGTCCATAATATTTGCCCATGTACTCACCCATATGCTGTACTATGGAACCTCTTAATGGTGCACACATTGAGAATTCCCAACAAAACTTCGTTGCTGGTGCACCTAGGGGTCTTGAACTGGCTCATTGCTGTCCCATTCCCTATGAAATGATCCAAAATCTTCCTAAAAGTCCCTCTCTCCAAAATGCAAAGCTCCAGAGGCCCAACCGAGTTCGTTCTCCTCGAAACAACGTAGCCATGATCCACGAAAGACGCATCCATTTCCCTGCAACATTCACTCAGAACCTTCTCTTCCACTTCCCCTTTGATCTCCCAATAAATTATGTAGTGACCAGGCTGCTTCTCAATGTCAGCATGGCTCGTGAAGTCGACTAGCTCGCCTTTCGCCTTGCTCAGTATCTGTGATCCCCTCTCCACCACCAACTGCAAGTCTTTTTCAGTGTTTTTGTCTATGTTCACAGTTAGTATTAGCTTCCTTCTACATATAAAGTTCAGTTTTGGAGTCCCTTTGTAAAAACCAGCCACCTCAACAACATCTCCTAATCTATACCTATAAAGCCCTGATCATAATATATATATATATATATAGTAGGACATGGAAAATATAATTAGGAGCAGAAAAAATCAACATCAAAGTGACATATAATTAAAATCGAAGAAAATAACAGTACTAGTGACCACGCAATTAATTAAACATTACCATAAGGTCCACATATAAACTATAAATGACAGTGATATATATATATATAGGTCCATATCTCATAAGTTTCTAACCTACTTGCTTTATTTGTACAAGAGATTCATCATCAATCATGAAAAGGAATTAGATTTTTCCTAGATCTTATGTCCTTCAAAGCATTGACAGCCCACAATGTATATCAAGCTGCACATTCGCTTGTAGTGGAATAAAATAGCAATGGTACATCATGTATCATGCTTTTATTTATTTTTAATTATTATATGGGGATTATTTTTGTCATCATAACAATTCGAAAGTCAAATAACAATTCAGTTTCAACACATTTGTTTCAAATTTACACAGCTCGTTATTTCAAACAGAAATCATAACTAAAAACGGATCGTGACACGTTAATGAAAGTATACAATGCAAAGTGAAGCTGTAGAAATTGTCTGCATGTTCAAATTTGGAAAGGATATGCAGTATATATATGAATATGACCATTATATATATATATATATATCTAAACAAAAAATTAATATGGAAGTATTGAAATGGGAATTTAGTTTATGTAATTCAAAAAAAATTAAATAACCTGTGAAAGTAGTTAGGACAATCTCATACTCCTGTCCAACCTTGACTTTAGATAGTGGTACTGGTTCATCTTCTAAGTAGTCAACATCCGTGGCTGAACTGATCAAGCAGTCTTGCCTCTGTCTATGAAGTGGTATGAACTCAAAATAAGAAAATGTGGGCACAACTGCAAATGTAACATTCTCTGGTGGAGAATAAGGATCCACATTCACCCCAATCCAACTCTCTGTCGATCCGTAGTCAGCGCTCACCAATGGCAAATCTTGCGCGTAATGCCTCAATTTTTTCAAATATGGTTGCATTGATCCAGTCATTATAGAGTACACATACTTCACATTTGGCCATAGTTTAGGTACAAGACCAAGCCAGTCTAGTTTTTCAAATTCCTCGCAATAGTCCTCGATCCGCGAAGCCAAACTAGGGTTTGGTGTGATTATGTCCAATACTGATTTTCTCATCTTTGGCAATGTGATTGTTGAGCTAAGAGTGCCTTCTCTAATGTCATTGCATATGTCTCTCCAATGCTCTTCGAACGATCCAAACGCTTGGACCATGCTGTAGGCAAATGTGGAGGTTATGAATTCGACTTGATCGGAGAAGTAGAGGCCAAGGAGGAGGTGACAATAGGTGGATTGTTTGTAGTCACCACTTGAAATGACCTCCTCAGGGCTGCAAGTGAAAGACTTGGTTTTTACTTGTTTGATTTTGAACTCTTCACTTGCAAAATAGTGGGTTGTGGCTGTTCCTGATGTTAAACCTCCCTTTGTTTTGGACTGTTTACTGCTGTATATGAACTCTAGGACTCTTCCTCCTTCTCTTATTGGGTAAACCCTAAGTCCACCAACATCCAAGGAAAAGTAGTTTGTGAGCATTGAACAACTTTAACTAAATTTGGAAATGTATTAAATAAGAAGTAGTGTAATTCATGTTGGAGAAATGATAAACCTCGTGAATGATCTGGATGGATACATGAACTGATACGTGTTCAAAACAAAATTGTTAAAAAAAAAATGAAAAATTGAAATTTAGGAATTAAAATCAAACTTTCTTAATTCATGATATAATCTTGAAATTATCTTTATAGCATAATTCTTTGTGGTAATACATGGACAAAAAAGGATAGCAATATTGTTACACAATCTAAAGCATTTATATATGAGCAATAAATATCTTCTTCTGGTGGTTCACATGATGTCATCTCTACCATGTCTAGGGGTTTTGCTTCTTTCCTTCCAAGTTCATTAGTTTTCACATGGGAAGAATTTTATAGGAAGGAAGCCATTAAAGATAGTACTTTTAAAACACACACACACACACAAAACACACAGAGAGAGTGGGCATGAATGAACCTTGATCTATAGGCTGCTGCCAATCTGAAAATTTCTAGTGTGGTCTTAGAGCTATGATGAGTAAACGGTACGTACTTCTGTCTTCCCTCTGTCGTTCCCGAACTACATTTTCATCACAAACAGCATCAGAAAATTTAATGAAAGCCCAAAAACGGAAAAATAAATAAAATCAAGAATAACTTTAGAAAGATTAAAATAATGTTCATGATTTTTTTACAATTCAATGAGATAAACATTAATCTTATTTATTTTTCAATTCTCCTAGCATCTAACCAAGGCCTTCTTTTCCAAGTAAATTCTAGCATATTCACCGGTATAAGAGTCTGAGAAGGGTCAGATGTACACGTAGTCTACTACGATTGAACATACACATGAATGCATGTATTGAATAAAAGAAAGCTAGAACTGAGAGAAAATGTGAAGAGCTAGCATATATATATATATATATATATATGTACCTCAGGGAGAGAGTTGTGATGGGTTGTTGTGTGAGCAAAGGAGAGGTGTCCCCATCTGCAATTCTCTGAATGTATGGTTCCAAATCTGCATGGGAGGCAAGAGGAACTAAAGAGGTGTAAAGAGATTCCAATGCACTCTCATCCAACTCTTCAACATCAATCTCTCCAAACCATTTCTTGAGATACTCTACGCCGGCGTTCAGTTGAAGAATCCGGCGAAGCATCTTCGTCTGGACTTCACCGGCGTTGCTCGCCACGTCTTGGAACCAATCGACAATGTCACACTCTCCACTGCAGCCCTTATTGTTATTCAAAGCTGCTAGTTCCATTAAACTAGTATATGGTGCTTGCAATGATAAAATGTACACAAATAATGCTATTAGTCTCTCTCTCTCTCTATATATATATATATATCTCAATCTGTCTTCATATATAGAGAAGAATCAAAGGAGCCCACATGCAGTGCTACAATGTGTGCGTGTATATATATTTATATATAGACTGACATACACGCTTTGTGTTTGTTATTATCTATCTTAATGTTTGTTCTAGCTGAAGAACACTTGAATAATTTCAGTGGTTCACTGGCTCAGTATTGGTACGATTTTATATCGACCACAAATTGGCTAATATTGTTGAGAGAAAGATCTAGAGAAAGATATTTTTTCAGAGGGATAATTGAAATGTAGCAGGGGACCAAAACCCACCAACATTTCGTAGTATCAAATTTTGTTGCCATAAATTGTATAGTTAATTTGTTTGTGAGGTGTGTGATTATTTTTTATTTATGTTTTCTCACTAGAAAATACAAATTTGAGTATAAAAATTTAAGAAAAAGAAAAGAACTAATAAACAAGCAATTGATAAATTTTATAAAGATAATTCCATTACTCAAATTTTACTTCATTGACAAGACGTTTTAAGTCATATTAAAATTATAATATCAAAGACACTTAATTAAGTACTGAATAAATTAAAAATGAAGTGCTAAATTGAGTTGCATACACCACCATGGCTTTAGCTTGGAAATTAGGCTATGGAGTAACCGCCAAAAATAAAAGCTCATGCTTTCCTCGGTTACATTTTGTGATGTTTTCGATCAAGGCTTTAACTATAATGGTGGACATATTATCATGATACAATTATGAGGATATTTAGTAGTTCAGCTCATATGATGGACATATTATCCTGGGATAACAAGTCGAATGCTTTGAGGTTGGATTCGAAAACTTAAGTCATTAGAGATCGATTAACATGATTTTGGATTAAGGACTAAATCTGATTATAATTTTAATTATAACGGATTAAATATTTCATAATTCGATTCAATAACTTAAATTATCAAATAAGACGAACATCTAATTCATTTATATTGAATTATTTTTTCATCCAAATTCGATATAAGACAAAAATTATGGAAGAGATGATTCCGAGATATTATTAGCTACCAAATCTCCATGAACCCCCTGTCCTATTATATTATATTATTGAAGATTTTAAATCAATCAAATAATCTGTTATTTGTTTATTTCTAAAACCACACAAGTACATAATGGGTCACAACATTTACGTGTCCTATACCTAGTCCACAAGTAAAGATTCAGATAACTTAAAAGGACATCGCAATACCTCTCACCATGACTTGTCGCCGGATGCAATGAAGGATAAGTGGGGGCCACTGAATTTTTTTCTTTTTATACTTTTTATCCTAAAGTTTGAAATATAGTATTTAGTTCCCATCAAAAATTTATTTTTTTAAAATTTTTTATTCTTAAATTTAATATATCCATATTTAGCTCTATTGACCACAAATCCTAGACCTGTAACTGAACACCACTTCTCTTTTGTTTTTATTTGGTTATGAACATTGCTCACAACATCAACTTCTAAAATGTCAACTTAGTGTTGTTCTAAATTCACTTTACTACTATTAAATTATATATATATAATGGGTAAAATGCATTAAATTCCCTGAATTATTTTCTCTCTCTCAACTAATCCTCTGAACTATATTTTT
Source organism: Cornus suecica (assembly GCA_963922005.1). Lineage (NCBI taxonomy): Eukaryota > Viridiplantae > Streptophyta > Magnoliopsida > Cornales > Cornaceae > Cornus > Cornus suecica. The sequence goes on along the minus strand of OY998239.1, from coordinate 85,905,253 downwards.
TTACACAAAACTCCCTAAACTATCACAACTTTTACAATTCATTTCATTCCGTTATAACACCGTTAGTTAAATTAGGATAATTTGCACTCAGATCTCCTGAGATTTTCGTCAATTGCACTCGCCCCCTGAGATTTTATTTTTCTTGCAATGACACCCCCTGAAGGGGAGAAATGACCGGAATGCCCTTGTGTTGTCTCCCTTATTTCATCAAACAAATATTTTAGGTGGTAAAATTACCTCCATGCCCCAAGATGAAAACCCTATAATGTATATATATCTATAACAATTATTCTAAAATGTGAGTGGTTGAGAATATTTCTAAATATTTTCTTCAAAATAAAAATTAATGAATTAATATGTATTAGTTGAAGTGCAACACTATGAAGTATGTCAAAACGATATAGAGTAAAAGAAAAGGGGTTGAAAATATTTCAATACTTTTAAATAATAATAATAATTAATTAATATGTATTACTTGAAGTGTAACTCTAATGAATATTTCAAAAGATATAGAGTACTAAAGATATAAGACAAGGGGTTATAAATATTTTCATATTTTTTAAAATATATATTATTTAATTAATATACATTAATTGAAATGTAATTCTAATGGATATTTCATAAGACATAGAGTAAAGATATAAGACAAATATATTTCGGAAAGGAAAAATAATATAACTTAAAATACAAAAATCTGTATATATATATCTATCTTTTTATATACTACTAATAAAAACACAAAGACTCTAATATTTTGATTCATTGTCACATTTTATAATATAAAAAATTATAATAAGTAAAAATTGTCATTATTTAAATTGTAAGGACTTAAATTAACTTTACAAAAAATAATAATAATAAATCATTTGTCATATTTTTATAAAAATATAAAAAATTTAAAAAGTAAAGTTTGTTATTATTTTACAGTGTAAGGGCTTAAATTAATTTTACACAAACAATAATAATAAATATTAAATTAATTTTATCCATGTATCACCTTCTAAAATACAAAAAAAATATTATCATAAATAAAATGTATTATTATTATTTAATGTAAAAAGGTCACAATATTAGTTTTAGGGAAAAATTAAAAAATGATAACTTTTGGGGCCTATATTACAAAAATGACAATTTAAGAAAAATAATTTAAAGAAATGTGATAATATTTCAAAAGTCATTGTATCCAAAGTACTTGAAAAGTTTTTCAAATTGAGCTTAAAACACAAGGATTTTTTGGTCTATTAATTTAGCCAACATATCTTTTACACTAAAGAAAGGGTACAAGAGTCATGGAGTCTTCACCCCTTCAGGGGGTGTTATTGCAAGGAAAATGAAATCTCAGGGGGCGAGTGCAATTGATCAAAACTTTAGGGGATCTGAGTGCAAATTATCCTAATTTTAACTAACGGTGTTATGACGAAATGAGGTTAAATGCAACACTTAAATAATTTAGAGGGACAATGCTTAGTTCAGGGGGGTTAGTTGAGAGAAAGAAGAAAGAATATGGGGGTTTAATCCACTTAACCCATATATATATGATAGTGTAGAAATATTATATAAGGCAGAGAGAGATATTGAGGGAGTGAAAGAGATAGATGTATATTTATTTCTGCACACCATTACAAACACATAAGCTCAATTTATAGGCAAAATTGAGGAGACAAAAGATGGAGGTGGGTAAGACATTGGTCCCCACCCCATAACTTTTATAACAAATGGATCCCACATATAATTATTACACAACACTCCCCCTTGGGGTCCATTACACAAAGAATATGTCTCGTTAAAACCTTAGTAGGAAAAACCCAATGGGACAAAACCCTAGTGAAGGAAAAAGACTACAATATTCTTGTGTATCTGAAAATGGTATTGCATAAGTTAAACAGCCTCATTAAAACCTTACTAGGAAAACACAGTGGTAAAAATCATAGCTAAGGAAAAAGTGTACAGTATATCAATACCCTTCAGTCAATTAATTTCTCCCCCTTAAAAGTATAGATCATGAAAGATTTTTGAGTTAACGCAGTTTGATCTCGTACACCAACTTTTTGAATGTGGTAGTTGGCAATGCTTTAGTGAATAAGTCTGTCAGATTATCACTTGAACGTATCTGCCGAACATCAATGTCCCCGTCCTTCTGGAGATCGTGTGAGAAGAAGAAGTTTGGCAAAATATGTTTAGTTTTGTCTCATTTGATATAACATCCTCTAATTTGTGTAATACATGCAACATTGTCTTCATATAATATTATTGGGCTACCCTTTATTGAGGAGATTCCACATGTTTCCTGAATATGTAGTATCATAGATCTCAACCAAACACATTCTCGACTTGCTTCATGAATTACAAGTATCTCGGAGTGATTTGAAGAAGTTGCGGTCAATGTCTGTTTTGTAGAACTCCGTGATAGCAATGTCACCATAAGTAAACAAGTAACCTGTTTGTGATCGGCCCTTGTGTGGATTAGAAAGATAACCAACATCTGTGTACTCGATCAATTCAGACTTTGAGTCTTTTGCATAGAATAATCCCATATCAGTTGTACCACGCAGGTACTACAGAATATGTTTAATCCCATTCCAATGTCTTCGAGTTGGTGCAGAACTGTATCTTGCAAGCAAGTTAACTGAAAATGTTATATCAGGTCTGGTGCAATTTACAAGGTACATAAGAGCACCAATTGCATTGAGATATGGTATTTTAGGAGCAAGTATTTCTTCATCATCTTCTCGGGGACAAAAATGATATTTCTTGACATCAAGAGACCGAACTACCATTGGAGAGCTAAGCAGATAAGCTTTATCTATATAAAAATGTTCGAGGACCTTTTCTGTGTAAGCAAACTAGTGAACAAAAATTCCACCTGATAAATACTCCATCTGTAAATTCAAGACAAAATTTTGTCTTTCCTAAATCTTTCATCTCGAATTATTTCTTGAGGTAAGTGGCAGTATTTGTTATCTCTTTAGGACTGCCAATGATATTCAAATCATCCACATACACAGCAATAATAAAAAAACCAGAATCTGATTTTTTAATTAAAAATACATGGACAAATTGGATTATTCACATACCCTTCATTCAATAAGTACTCTCTAAGGCGATTGTACCACATACGCCCAGATTGTTTTAATCCATACAAGGATCGTTGTAACTTTATTGAGTACATGCTACGTGGTTTTGATTTTCTTGATTCTGACATTTTGAATCTTTCTAGGATTTTCATATAAATATCACTATCTAGTGATCCATACAAATATGTCGTAACCACGTCCATTAGATGCATATCCAGTCTTTTTGTGACTACTAAACTGATTAAAAATCGAAATATGATTGCATCCATTACATGAGAGTATGTTTCATCATAATCAATGTCAGGTCTCTGTGAAAAACCTTGAGCTACCAGTCAGGCTTTGTATCTGGTGATTTCATTTTTTTCATTACGCTTTCGCATAAACACCCATTTGTACCCTACAGGCTTAACATCTTTAGGTGTCTGGACCATAGGTCTAAAAACTTAACGTTTTGTTAAAGAATTGAGTTCTACTTGTATTGCGTCTTTCCATTTTGGCCAATCATTTATACGTAGACATTTTTTGACTGTTTAAGGTTCTGGATCATCATCATAAATTTTGAGAGCTGTCGCATATGCGAAAATGTTGTTGACAACAACTTTATTTCTTTTCCAGCTTTTTTCATGATTTATTGAGATCTCATTATTTTCAGGTACCAATGACTCTTCAGTGTCATTTTCTACATCATGGTTTATAGTTTCACCTTATTTTGGTACCCGGGCTTCAGCTTCACCATGGTTCATAATATCATGAAATTTCATTTGATCGATCATTTATTTTGCTCTCTCTATATTTGTGGTCTCCTCATGAGCACCAACATTATTTCTTTGTACTTTCCTCTTTCGAGGAACTATATCTTTTGCACCGACTGGTCTACCATGCTTCAGGCGTGTCTTAGATGCATTTGTTGCAACACTGATAGAATGTCCAACAAGAACATCAATTTTCGTTGGTGTATTTACAACTAGTATATGTGATTTCATCACCTTTTTCGTGTCAGTGAATGCATCAGGTAACTGATTTGCAACACTTTGCAAATGAATGATCCTTTGTTTTTCGAGTTCACACTGATTTGTACGAGGATCAAAATGAGATAAATCAGGAACATTCCAATCAATATCACACTGCTCATTTGAATGTTTCTTTTCTTCCCCTAATGGTGGGAATACAGTTTCATCAAAATGACAATCAGCAAACCGTGCCTTAAAAACATCACATGTTGTGGGTTCAAGATCTGATAATAGATGGAGAATCAAAACCCACATAAATACTAAGCCGCCGTTGAGGGCCCAATTTGGTACGTTGTGGTGATGCAATGGGAACATATATAGCGCAACCAAAAATTCTTAAGTGAGAAATATTTGGATGTTGACCAAGCACAAGTTGTACTGGTGAAAAACAATTATAAACAGTTGGTCTAATGCGAATTAAAGCTGCAACATGCAATATCACATGTCCCCATGTAGATATAGGCAACTTGGTTCTCATAAGTAGTGGTCTAGCAATTAACTGAAGACTTTTGATGAACGATTCTGCTAGACCATTTTGTGTATGAACGTGTGCAACAGGATGCTCAACATCAATGCCAATCGACATACAATAATCATCAAATGTCTGGGACGTGAATTTTCCAGCATTATCAAGACGAATAGTCTTGATTGGATGATCGGGGAATTATGCTCTCAATCGAATTATTTGAGTAAGTCGTCTAGCAAACGCAACATTGCGAGTAGAAAGTAAACTTACGTGTGACCATTGTGATGAAACATCTATTAAAACCATAAAGTATTGAAATGGTCCACACGGTGGATGAATTGGTCCATATATATCCCTCTGCATACATTGTAAAAATGTTGGGCATTCAATAACAACCTTTGTAGGTGATGGCCTGATGATTAATTTTTCTTGTGAACAGGCAGAACAAGGATAATCACTTACCAAAAGTATCTTTTGATTCTTTAATGGATGACCATTTGAATTTTCAATAATTCGGCACATCATTGTTGACCCAGGACGCCCTAGGCGATCATGCCATTGTATAAAACTCTTGGGGTCAAAGCACTTTTGGTGCATCACTGCATGTGATTCAATTACTCTTATATTCATATAATATAGACCAGATGATAAGGCAGGGAGTCTTTCTAATTCAGTTTCTTACATAAATTACCAGATGTAATGCAGAGATATTCTATACACCCTTCATTTCCTGTCTCAAAATGATATCCATTGAGACGTATATCTTTGAAACTTAATAAGTTTCTTTTCGATCTGGTAGAATTTAGAGCATTATTGATATATATTTTTGTCCCACATGGCAATATAATATTGGCTTTCCCGGAGCCTTCAATCAAGTTTGCAGACCCTAAGATTGTATTGACACTGGCCTCAGCTAGTGTTATATGCGAGAAATATTTTCTATCTCGGAATATGATGTGCGTCATTGCACTGTCTATCAAGCATATATCTTCACCATTTATCTTGGGTATTCATACCTCTTCATAAATAGAAAGAAAATATTTCATTATTTTAAGGGAAACATAAATTACAAACATAATAACACACTTAGATAAAATTACACTAATAAAAGTGTATTGTTACAAAAAACTTAAACAATTACTGGTAGGAACATAGTAAAACACACCAAACAATCAAAACATACCGAAGATAACATACTTAAAGATGAAAGAAAACATATTAGTTGTTGTGGGTATCTCTATCATCCTTTGTGCCACTCGGTTCCCCAAAGAAATCCGAGACATCTAGGTGATTGATATCAACTGGATCATCATCAATATAATTCATATCAATCTTATTTCGTTTCCCTTTTCCTTTGTTATTCATTGAAGCTTGATAAAGGTCGGCCAAATTCCTAGGCACGCGACAAGTCTACACCCAGTGGCCCAACATTCTGCACCGATAGCAAGGCTTTTCGTCATGTATCTTAAGCGACTTATTTTGCATACCTTTCCCTTTTGCCTACTTATTCATATTTTTATTCCACTTCTATTGGAACGGTGTAAAGTTCTTTTTAGGGATAACTGATGAGTTATGGTTATCATGTTTCTGATACTTGTTGTGCTTATACCCACGATCATGACCACCTCCACGTCCACGTTTATTAAATGAATATGCATTCGCCTCAAGGAATGGCGCAGACCCAGTTGGACGTGACTGGTGATTCCTCATTAATAGTTCATTGTTTTGCTCAGCCACCAGTAAACAAGAAATCAACTCTTAATACTTTTTGAAGCCCCGCTCTCTATACTGCTGTTGCAGGAGCACATTTGAGGCATGAAATGTGGAGTATGTTTTTTCCAACATATCAGCATCAGTAATCATTTATCCACATAACATCATCTTGGAGCTGATTTTAAATAAGGCTGAGTTATACTCGCTCACTGTTTTAAAATCCTGCAAGCACAGGTGGATCCAGTCATGTCGAGTTCTAGGAAGGATCACATTTTTCTGGTGCTCATATCTTTCCTTTAGATTTTTCCATAGAGTGAGTGGGTCCTTGATCGTAAGGTATTCTGTTTTCAGTTCTTCATCCAGATGGTGGCGAATGAAAATCATGCCTTTTTCCCTTTCCTGCAATGAAGCTTCATTACCATCTCTGATGGTTTCTCCTAGATTCATGGCATTCAGATGAATCTCGACATCTAGTACCCAGGATAAGTAATTTTTTCCAGAGATATCAAGCGCCACAAACTCAATTTTTGAAAGGTTTGACATTTTGTGTTAACTATAAATAGCACAAGAACATAATTATAATTATATTTACATAATTAATAAATATGGTAGAAAAATATATAACTCATTAATCATAAGCATTAATATAATTCTAAACAATATAAAAATCAATCACCAAGAATAATAAGCACAATAATGTAATCATAATGAGAATGATTTCCTTAAAAGTTTTAACCACCAAGTGACATCAAATAAATGACATCAAGCAAGGCGGTAACCTTATCCTCCAATGTAACATAAAGTAAATTGGTAGTTTTAACCACCAAGTGACGTCAAATAAATGACATCAAGTAAGGCGGTAACCCTATCCACCAATTTAATATAAAATAAATTGGTACTTTTAACCATCAAGTGACGTCAAATAAATGACATCAAGTAAGCCTGTAACCTTATCCACCAATGTAACATAAAATAAATGTTAGTATTGTCAGTAACAGAAAAATAAATGTATTAAACAGAAATTAAATGTCAGTAACATAAAATAAATGTTAGTGACAGAAATATAAATCAATAATATATATAGAGTTCACTGTCCTTGTATGTCCTTTTGGAGTACAATGTCATCGGTCCTTATAAGTCATTGGATACAAGGTCCTGCCCTTTGGATACCGTCAATGATATAATTTTTTATCTTTTTTCATTATATAATTGATTAATTTTGAACATATAGGCGGTATAACCAATCATATAAAACAATTACAGATGTAATAATATAAATATTATAAAACTTAAGGATCAAATTGTAATTAATATAAAGTTCAGGGGTAAAATCATAATTATCATAAAGTTCCAGGGTTCCATATGTAATTAACACATATATATAGAGAGGTGAGTGTAAGAAATGAGCATCGGTTTACGTGCAATTCTTTAATATATATATATATTTTTTTCACCAACCGCTTTTAAAAAAAACAAATATACTTATTTTCTTACCCAAAATTGAAGGTTAGGATTCTCCCTAAAAGTCCAAAGATGTATAATATCACGAACTCAGATGGACAGAGGCTTGTGCTGATAACGTACTATAAAACTATATATATATAATAGTGTAGAAATATTATATAAGGCAGAGAGAGATATTGAGGGAGTGAAAGAGAGAGATGTATATTTATTTCTACACACCTTTACAAACGTATAAGCCCAATTTATAGGAAAAATTGAGGAGACAAAATATGGGGGTGGGTGAGACATTGGGCCCCACCCCATCACTTTTATAACAAATGGACCCCACATATAATTATTACACAAAATTTACATAATTTTTCAGTTTAGATAAGATTATGTGTCTCTAAGAGCCACCAACATATTAATTTCTATATCTAGAATTATTAAGAGAAAAAGATATAGTTGTGTGACTTGTGTCTACCATTCTTGCTTGACCCTCTATAACACTGTTTCGTTCACTTTTTTGGCAGGAATTTAGTCATGTGACGGGCACAAAATACCCATATAATTTCATAAATGTGTAGAAAATTCCCCTCTCAGTCACTGGAAAAGGGCTTAATAGGGCCTATTTGCACTATTTGCAAAGTGTAGGGGTCTTTAGAAACCATGAGGGGGATCCACACACTTTTGAAACCATATAGGGGTGTTTAGCACCATTTACCCATTAAAAAATTAGCTTATGGCAGTTTGGAAGCCAATACTGACGATTGTTGCTTCTGCCGGAGAAAGATTACCTTTACATGCATTTTACAAAAAGCGCCGGAGAATAGTTATCTTTTACCGGTTATCTCCTTCAAGTGCCGGAAAAAGTGAACGTTCACCGACCGTTCTAATACCTGATAGGTGCTCAATATTAGTCATTTTTCGCCCTTATCTTGCGTTTGTTATGTTTTTACATTCCGTTACTTGGTATTTTTATCTCGTTTGTGTGTGTAAACATATTTCAGGAGCTTAATGAATAAACAGAGCTAATCTCGGTGAATTAACTGAGTTCGTGTTTGTTTCTATCTCGAAAAAGGAATCAAGAGGTGCGCTAGAGCGAAGAAGAGCTACCGGAGGGTAAAATAGTCATTTCACGACATCATTATCTTACTAGAAGGGCAAAAATGTCATTTTCATACATCATTAATTCACCGAAAAGCATCGGGAGTCAAAGGCAACCAGTTTAGCTCAAATACAAAAAAATAGGTTTTTATATCAAAAGTGCATAATACCTACGTCACCAGAGAGAAAAATGGGCAAATTGGACCTAAGCTACGCTGTGGTTTTAGACCCTACGTTCTAGACCTATGCCCAAGCGTAGGTCAAGAGCGTAGATCCCATATGATGGTCACGTGATCCCTCGACGTGCTGAAGTTGTTTCGGAGTTGTTTCAGAATTTTTCAATTTTGTCCCTACTTCGATATTTCAAGTGATCGGTGATTCTAGACACCTATATGTACAAGCTTATACACATATTTACATATGATGTTATGAGAATATTAATGTATTATGAAATTACATAAAATGACAATCATTAGGGTTTCCCTCACTTGTCTATAAATATGAGAGGATTAGGGTTTAGAAATGAGGCTTTGAGGATTATTTTTAGTTATGTTTTGGAGATACACGCTCATTCATGGAGTTCTCTTCCATTGAAGAGAACCACTATTAAATACCTATAGATCCGGAGAAGAAGGTCATGGAGAGCGTTTCTACACCAACAATACAGACTCCCTCAGCCATGATCAACTCATTCGGTATCTAAGGTTTTCTCGCAAAACCTTAGCGAAGTAATGTAGTTCTGATTTTGTTTTCAATTGTAAAAAGGGGAAGCTGTGACTATACTGTGACGATTGTGTTAGATGAGAGATCGTTTGTATTCATGATACAAGTTTATATATTTGAATTGATTCTTGTCTTAAACTTTTCGAATATATTTATCTTACACAATCACAATTATTCACTATGGGCTGGAACTCGGATGCTTAATCTGTGATTTTCTACACAATGGTGGTCATAAAACTCGAAACCCTAGGTTGACACGGGTCATGCCTTGACAAACTGATATAGACATGCTTTACTTTATTTTCATTCTTTAATTTACTGATTTAATTTACTTTTCTGTCAGTAGTCGGCATGCACTAATCAGTTTAGTTTTGAGATGGGTTGTCGCGATCCGGTTGAGAGTAATCCTTTTTGAGGTCAAACTGTTGGCGCGGTGCGACCTGATTCACAGTCATTGGATCGCCCTCATGCAATTGAAATTAGAATTTGAACTATGTTATGTGGTTAGTGGTGGAGTGAGGAAACCATAGTTTTTCTCTCTCTTTTACTTTGCTTTTTAGATTAATTTAGTTAATATTAGATAATTCGTTCTTTGACCACCAAAACAAACAATTTTCAGAAATATAATTCAGTGCTTTTGAACTATTTGAGTGAACAATCTTAGTCTCTGTGAGATCGATATCCCTTACTCAAACCGTTATTATTCTACAATTGATCTGTGCGCTTGCAGAAGGGTAAAACCTAAAGTTTCTTTAAGGTATCGTTTTTAACCACATATTTTGCACACACCTGACGCCCACCAATACCGCCGGTAAAAAAACGCTGGAAAACATCAAAAACCTTGTAGTTAACTAAAATAAGATTCTGAAACTCATGGCCAGTCATGTACTTATCATATTTTGTAGGTATTGAATGCTTTTTATTGAATTCATATATGTTCAATCAGAAAATGACTTGCTTTTTTTTTTTTTTTTTTAAAGGCAAGAAAAACTTTCATTAAAGCAATCAACGGTACATTAGTTTTCAACTTTCCGTAGTAAGACAAGGAGGAAAACTATCTACAAACTAAGCACAAGATTTAACATTCAAAGCATATTTGGCTAAGCTATGAGCTACTTCATTACAGTCCCTTGGTATATGAGAGAGCAACAAATCATTCATTTGTTCAAACCAACTTTGAATATCTTCCACCACAGCGAGAATGGACAAAGGGCAAGATATTTTCCCCATCACCACATCAACCACTACTTGTGCATCCATCTCAAACATCACCTAATTCCATCCCCTTTCTAAACTGATCTGGACTGCCCTGCGAAGAACCATAGCTTCTACCAAAACGACGTCTTTAATAGACGAAAAAAAACATTTCATAGCCGCAACTATCACACCATTACAGTCTCTACACACAATTCCACCTGCGGCATCGCCTTCCTTCACTTTTATAGCAGCATCAGTATTAATTTTAAGCCATCCATTCGGAGGCTTCATCCAACTTTTCGGACCTTTACTATTTTTATCATTCAAGCCTTGCTTATCTGATTCGTTAGAGACTTGTACCTCAATAAACTCGTGTAATTGAGTCACCGCCATAGAATTTATTCTTTGTACGGGCCAAAACTCTTTGTGAAAATAATATGCATTTCTGGCTTTCCAAATAATCCAGCATAAATTCGCCGCAAAACTTTCACACAACAAACCTTCATCCTCATTCTTCCATCCTTGGACTAAGGAGTTCCACCAATGTGCTCAGGAAGATCCACTTTGGTATGGAGGACTAACACATATAGGGCTTGAATTCCATATCTGCCTTGCTCTCGAGCATTCGCACAAAAGGTAAAACAAAGATTCGCTTCAAGCCCACATAATTGACAAATTGCATCTTCCACCATCCCTCTTTTCCAAAATGAGAGTTTTGTAATAATTCTAATCACATAATTGGCACAGAAAATGACTTGCTTGTTGTATCTAATTCTAATCACAATCCACCTTATTTTGGAAAAATAAATCAAGGAGATAATGTTTGAAATACGAATAGTTATTACTATTCTAATGCCTAACACGTGATTCACTTTTTTTTTTTCACACAAATCAAAATAATCGTTGTCATACTATAAATGCAAAAACAACAATACAGAATTAGTCACGAACGGCCTCTACTAAAAAAACATTTTTTTGTTATGTTGTGATGTACTTCAAAACAAAAGCATATTCGTTACACTATGTCACAATTTTTAAAATAGATACATGGTATTTATTTCCTATTTTATACTTTCCAAAATTCTCTCTTTGGTAGTAAACCAGTGAAAATAACTGTTGATTGATTCCAACTTTTTTTTTTTTTTTTTGTAATTTATTTTTTTATCGGATGCAATAATGTGCAAAACTTTACAAATCTTAGGCCCAGTTTGGTAACGTTCTTGTTTTGAGATTTGTGTTTTAGTTTTTAAAAAATTAAAATTTAAAATTTGTTTGGTAAACTAGATTTTGTTTTAAGCAGATTTTAGAAAAGTCAAAATTAATTGCCAAAATTTGTAATTTTGTGAACAATTTTGGAAGCTTCAAATGAAGCTTTCGTTTTGAGTTTTATTCCTAAAATCCAAAAACATCGTGGCTACAGTAACATAATAAATATAAATAATAACTAATAAAGAAATAAAAATAATAAATAAATAATAAACAAAAATGAATATATAAATATTAAATATTAAATATTAAATCAATATGAATAAAAGGACATAAATAAATAAAATAAAATGAATAAATAAATAAATAATATATAATAAATAAATAAAATAAACAAAAATAAAATGAATAAATAATAAATAATTATAAATATTAAATAAATTTGAATAAAAATGAATAAATAAATATTTAAATTAGTTCATTTTATTTTTATTAATAATTCGTTCATGATTTATCAATTTTTAATTTTTTCCGTTATCAAACATATTTTCAGTTTTTTATTTTTAAAAATTCCACAACAGATGAATTTTACCAAACATGTTTTACTTTCTATCAAAATGACAAATCACAACTTTCAATTTTGTAAAAAATAAGATCACAGAAAAAAAAAAAAACATCATTACCAAAAAGGGCCTTAACAAACGGCTTTCCTCACTTTTTTTCATTTCCCCAAAATTAGGAACAAGAACACAAGAAAAAAGTTGAGAAAAATTGCCATAGCCACTAAGCACTTGGTATAATTCTCTCACTCTCTATTTTTTTTAATTTTTTGCTATTTAACCTGTGAGTTTTAGCAGTTAAATAAGTCTTATTTACTTATATATTATTAGATTCCAACCTAGGGAAACCTAATTTTAAAACAAGAATAACTTGTTCACTCAACAAACACTTTGGGTAGGAATGAAATCACTAATGGGACACTAAAGAGAGTTCCAATTGGCTTGTTATCAATACAAAAACAGATATAATAGGGACTACTCAAACAGAGAGCATCTAACTAAAAGGGGACCATTTCAATAACAACTCACAATTTTATTTGAAAAAGTCATGAGATAGACTCACAAGAAGTTAGATTGGGACCAATAGAAGCAAAGCCATTATCAATCTTTATTCAATTTAGTGCACAATGAACTTGCCAACCAACTTACTCCAATTACTTTGCAACGGTCCTTCTAAAAAGAATAGGAGAATCAAATTATTGCAATAGAAAGTAAAACCAGTTTATTTGCATCAGTGACTACACTGTCACCACCACCAACAACAATAATAATAAATAAATAAAAACCAATGAAGCCTATTAATAAGTTTTAACTAATACACCTCCAGTTCCCAATTTACTGCATGAAAAATATAGTTAGGTCAATGCCCAAGAAAGGAACGAAAGTACAGTAAACTATGAGATTAGTAGAACTTGTAAACTGCAAGGCTACATAAACCATATATATATATATATGATGATGATGATGTTCAACACTATAGGAGGACTAGTGTATGTATGAGATGGGTCATGACATTATCACCCTCTTGAGTCAAGGGGACTAGTGTATGTATGAGATGGGTCATGACTCATGACATTATGTCCCTTTTTGAAGTTATTTATCGCGTTAAGCTAACACTAGACAACTTTTGCGCTTATGCAATTGCACATTAATTAAGAACTTAGTTTGTAACAATGCTAGGTTCAGCAAGAATAACTACGTACATTTGCAACTTTGCAACCGAATTTATGTTGGATTTACACCCAAGTATGTTCGTATCCTATACTAAGGTCTTGTTTGGCATAATTTCTGTTTCTGGCTTCTCGCAGAAGAAAAAGAGAAGCATAAGCTGTTTTGAGAAGGTGGTACCCCAGCTTCTTTCAAACGCTCTTCTATTGCCCAGAAGTTCTTCTAAAAATTTTGTCAAACACCGTTCAAAACAGCTTTTACCTCCGGAAGCCAAAAATAGTATTTGAAAAGTCAATCCAAACAAGGCATAAATATCCGTATATACCTCTAAATTTCAATTTTAGATTACAGTGTCTTAATTACGTGACACTTGATGGTAATCCAGATTATGTAGAATCTGGAAAGGGACAGTTGTTATCTGTTTATTGATATAAAGGGCTCTGCTTGGGCTGTCCTGTCCAAGGAATTGAATCAGAGACATCAACAACACCACATGGGGTGGCCTGCGAAAACCCCATGAGCAAGATGGTCCCGGCACAAACAAACTCCAGCCTAAGCTTTTGGTCCCCATTGGTATGTACACAACTCCACAAATTCATACGTCATTGAAATCGACATGTTTCATGAAGGTTCATGAACCACATGTATAGGATAAACCTTTGAAACGTTGTTTTTGGCTTTTTTAGATGAATAATTATTTTAAACTGTGTTTTTCAAATTATTTTTTGAAAGAGAGATTCTAGGCATTGATAAAGGTAGTATGTATCAACTTCTCAAAAATATTTTTGCTTCCGTCTTTCTTGTGGGTAGAAGCAAAAACTCTGTCAAACGTACAATACCACAGTAATGTACATTAATATGTAAAACTTTCATTAACAGTCCAAAAGGTTATTCAAGATTGTGTTCGCTCCGAAAAATAATATTCACCGGTCGAATAGCAGAGCCGATAATATTCTTGATTTTCGTAGGATTCCGAAAAATAATAATCATCGGCCGAATAGTAGGGTCGATAATATTCTTCGTAACCTTAGGGTGCGAGCGTGTCAGAACCGGTGACGGAGTTCAACCAGTTCAAAAGAAACGAATTTTCGTCTCTTTTGAACATGTAGAATAGAATCAAGCGATTTACGAGAGAGAGAACTCAACTCTCGTGAAGGGTTTTGATTGTCTCAGCAAAGAGAACTTTTGGATAACCAAAAGAAATTGCGAAAGGAATAGAAAAGTACAATTGCAGAGAATTGAAATATATTGATATTGAAGGAAATCAAATAAATGACTCGGAATGTAAATTTGGTATTGAAAGTGCAAGTGCAATGAATATAAAAGACGATAAAAAGTAAAATATAATGAAAAACTGCTATTGTAGCAGGAATATTTTTATATTGGTCGCGGACCTCTGTAACAAAGATATACGGATATTATTTATAGCCTAAAATTAACCTAAAGATAAACTAGAAATAAATAAATAAAAGATAAAAACAACCTAAATTATAATCCTATCTAAACACTATCACCAACTCAACTACATTTCTTTTCCAAAAGTGTCCAATACTTCACAAACTTTGTAATCTTCTAGTTTTAACCAACAAGGTTACTTCATGATATGACCCATTTTCAACCCATCTTCTAACCCATTTTCGCAACCCAATTTCAGCCCAACTTGCAGCCCAAAAATAGCCCAGTTTCAGCCCACCTCGCAGCCCAAAAAACAGCCCAGTTTAGCCCAAAAAACAGCCCAAAACAGTCCAGTTTTTGGCCCATTTTTAGGCCAAATTCTGGCCCGATTCTATCCCAAAAACAGCCCAGTTCGCAGCCCGAAAAACAGCCCAGTTTAGGCCCAAATCCACCCCGAAAAACAGCCCAGTTTGCAGCCCACTTTCCAGCCCAAAACAGTCCAGTTTTTGGCCCATTTTCAAGCCAAATTCTGGCCCAATTCTCAGCCCAATTTCTGCCCAGTTCGCAGCCCAAAAAACAGCCCAGTTTAGGCCCAAATCCAGCCCGAAAAACAGCCCAGTTTTGGCCTATTTTCGGTCCGCTTAGTTGCCATGTGTTGGCTCATTTAGGGTGTCAACAATGCTCCCCAATTCCAACACCATTTTTGCTCAAAAATATGGTTATTAAAATTTTCTTTAGCCCAAAATGATGTCAACACATTTTTGTATCAATCTTCCTTGTCCCCCGAGTCCGCCACTTGGAAAGAAAAATAAATTTGAGTTGGCTTAGTGCTTTATTATTTATGACCAACAATAAAGTGGTATTTATTCCCCTAATCATAATTCTAACTAGGTAAAAAAAAAATTAACATTCATCGACAGTGGATCAATGAACCTACAAATAACCCCAACATCTGAATTTGTAAACTCTTAGATAAGGGAACAAACACAATCGGCCGGAATCAAATTATTATGCAAAATCATATTAGCCGATCGTACAACCACTGCTCTTAAAATTTATAATTTTTTATAATTCTAGCAGTATCGACTGAAATTATAAAAAACGAAGTTTCCACCATTGGAGCCACTATATTCATCCAAGCCGTCATCATCTGGGTATCGGTCATTTTGGTGTTAGCGACAATTGTATTGGCCATATTGAAATCAACCGCTATAACATCAACCGCTACCATTTGGGTATCAGCGATTAGATTTGTCACTTTATTTACCCCTACTTTGGCCTTTTTGGTGTCAACGTTAGTGACCAAATTTAAATCAACCAATATAACATCAGCTGCTACCATTGGGGTATCATCAGCCACTTTTATATCAGTGGTAGTGACCAAATTGAAATCAACCACTATAACATCAGCTGCTACCATTTGGGTATCGGTCGGTTTCCCCCCGTGTCTCGAAGGATGTAGTGGCCGACTAGATGAGGGACTCACATATATTTTATTCATCAAATCGTTAACCTTTTGAAGCCTATGTTTTGCTTCAGAATAACCTTGTGTCATTTGTGCATGATACGCTTCTGCCTCAGCATAATACGCTGCCTCAACATAATATGTTTTTGCCTTAGCATAATACGCTTTCTTCTCAGCATAATAATACATTTTTCCTTCTTGAATCAATACCCTTAATTGTTGTAGGGTTTCACCATAGATTGCTTGTGGTGGCATGCTGCAATTCTCTCGACTACCTAGTGGTGTCCCACCGAGCGTGCCAATTGTTCGCTTCGAAAAATAATATTCACCGGCCGAATAGCAGGGCCGATAATATTCTTGATTTTCGTAGGATTCCGAAAAATAATAATCATCGGCCGAATAGTAAGGCCGATAATATTCTTCGTATCCGCAGGGTGCGAGCGTGTCAGAACCGTGATGGAGTTCAACCGGCTCAAAAGGAACGATTTTTAGTCTCTTTTGAACATGTGTAATAGAATCAGGTGATTTACGAGAGAGAGAACTCAACTCTCGTGAAGGGTTCTGATTGTCTCAGCAAAGAAGACTTTTGGATAACCAAAAGAAATTGAGAAAGGAATAGAAAAGTGCAATTGCAGAGAATTGAAATATATTGATATTAAAGGAAATCAAATAAATGACTCGGAATGTAAATTTGGTATTGAAAGTGCAAGTGCGATGAATATAAAAGACGATAAAAAGTAAAATATAATGAAAAACTGCTATTGTAGCAGGAACATTTTTATATTGGTCGCAGACCTCTGTAACAAAGGTATACGGATATTATTTATAGCCTAAAATTAACCTAAAGATAAACTAGAAATAAATAAATAAAAGATAAAAAACAACCTAAATTATAATCCTATCTAAACACTATCACCAACTCAACTACATTTCTTTTCCAAAAGTGTTCAATACTCCACAAACTTTTGTAATCTTCTAGTCTTAACCAACAAGATTACTTCATGATATGACCTATTTTCAACCCATCTTCTAACCCATTTTCGCAACCCAATTTCAGCCCAACTTGCAGCCCAAAAACAACCCAGTTTGCAGCCCAATTTCAGCCCACCTCGCAGCCCAAAAAATAGCTCAGTTTAGCCCAATTTCCAACCCAAAACAGTCCAGTTTTCGGCCCATTTTCAAGCCAAATTCTGGCCCGATTCTAGCCCAAAAACAACCCAGTTTAGGCCTAAATCCAGCCCGAAAAACAGCCCAGTTTGTAGCCCAATTTCAGCCCACTTTCCAGCCCAAAATAGTCTAGTTTTCGGCCCATTTTCAAGCCCAACTCTAGCCCAATTTCTGCCCAATTACAGCCCAGTTCGCAGCCCAAAAAATAGCCCAGTTTATGCCCAAATCCAGCCCGAAAAATAGCCCAGTTTTGGTCAATTTTTTGCCTAATTTTGAACCGCTTCGTTGCCATTTGACTCATTTAATTGTTAAAAGACTGGGTAAGAAGTAACACAACTACTATAATCGAGGTTTATTAGTAGCATTAGAGCATCATATAACACAAGGAAGCTCCAATTGCTCCATCTAGTCATGTTCACCAAATAATTGATGATTGCTTTATATATATATATATATATGCCAAAACACCAATAAGTCCACATATATACAATTTCTGATGGGTACATTGTTTTTAAGTAGTCCATCGAACTAATTGATTACAGCCTGACACTAGTACGCTTGTGTCACCAAGACAACTGGCAATTAATGTACTCAAAGGAGGATGCAAATATTCAAATGAGAGTGTCAGCAAAATGTGTGGCAATTTTGTACACGCAAATGGTAGTACATGATGATACATATATCTATATCTATATATATATATATGAGCAAATGGTAGTACATGATGATACATATATCTATATATATATATATATATATATATATATGATATGATGATTTATTTTCCAAGTTGGAATAGGGTGACACTGACTCCTTCTAGACCAACAAGTAGAAGGAGCACATAATTTGTTAGGTCAAGTGTGTAATTAAGACAAGTAGAATACCCAGCTGGGTTTGCGCTGAGACATGAGATTGGGTCAAGCTCTGAAGCCTCTGATACCATAAAACAAAATCAACAAAAGCTGCAAAAATATATCCCTAAAAGTTCTTCTTAAAGCAAAATAAAACGAATAGAGAATGTAGCACAAATGAAGGGGTTCCTTGATCTCTATCTCTGAAAACTGTTTTATTAGAACAAGAAAAGAAAGTTCTCTAGCACAAAATTTTTTATTACTGAATTTTTCGAAATTAATCTTCAAAAAACTCAACCAAGCATAATTCGTGTACATATTTCTAGTTTTCTGAAAATAGTTTTATGTTTTCAGACCTAGCAAGGTCAAAGTTTCGTTCAAACCTGCCCCTAACTTTGTTGGTTCAGTTGTGGTAAGCCGAAGCTGATCGCATTCTTTTCAGCGTTACGAGGCTGGGTGGGAGGACAGCGATAGAAGTAAGTTTCAATTTCCCGCCTCGGAGGAAGCAATGTGTGGTTGATGGTCCCTCTCTTTCCCCCATTCCACCTAAACCACAAATCACCATCCTCGGCAAATAAAACATCAATATAACCCCCCATATCTTGAAGTTCCTTTGAGAATATGCATGCAAAGGAGATTACAAACCATTTTTTCCTTTTGTGATCTTCCAAGACCAAGACACGAAAACCCTCCTGCACATAAACAACCGATAGTTTTCCATTCCAACTTACAATCCAATCCGGGACAAAATCTAGTGACAAACTGATAGTTCCATACACATGCATGACACCACCCAATTGTGCATGCAAAGACAAACCAACAACCACAGTCGTATGCATACAAACCATCAACCATCCACATACGCATGCGGAGAGAAAACAACACGCCTTCACCAAAGTCAAGCATGGCTGCGCCTCCCACGCGTGAAGTGGTTTTGGCAGTTTCTGTGAGCACGCATGTGCAAGTGGTGTTTGTTTCATTTGATATCTCGACTATATATATAGATGGTCGTGTATGGATTGTGATAGAGCAGTACACTCAAGTGATGTGTAAGAAGAGAGAGTAAAACCACAGATAGTTTTCTGTGAAGTTGTAAGTGAAATAGAGTGTTTGTGAGGTAGAGTTGAGAGACAAAATGTGTATCCTCCTCCCTCCATTCTCGGTTAATCTTTAAACGGAAGATAGTGAAACCTCTCAAAGTGGACGTACCCGATTATTTGGGGAACCACTATAAATTTGGTGTATATTGTGTGTGTGTGTTTAAATTTGATCTGGGTTTGGACCCAACAAAGTGGTATCAGAGCAATATTCGAAACACAGAGTCGTGCATTCAAGCTCTATTTCGAACCATTCCAGTGATCAAATCACCACACCACCCACATTTTTAGACGACCCATCAAACGAGGAAGAGTTTCCCGTCAACCGCCGCTCCACGTGCCGCCTGAAGATATGCGCGTCAACAACATCGGTCTCATGCGCGCCACGCGTCTTCTTCCTCCAATGCGTGTGAGGACCACGCGTAGCACGCGCCTCCAAGCTCAGCCGCGCTTGAGGACCACGCGCACCCACGCGCTGACACGTCATTGATGACGTCAGCAAGGCTGCCACGTCACTGCTGAAGTCACAACCTGCCACGTGTCACCCTGCTGCTGTGCCACGTGTCACCAACGACCCTGCCACATCACCTTCCACGTGTCACCCTGCCACCTTGCCACGTGTCCTGCCACGTGTCACTCTCTGTTGCTGCCACGTCATCAACAACTTTGCAAAAATATAATTTTGCCCATCGCCGTTGTTTTGACCATTCCGGACTCATCCTAAGTCAGAATTGAGCTCAGTCAGAGGCGATCTTAAGGTTTTTGACCGTTCCGGACACAACGGTACACTCCGTTTTACGTGATTTCACTCCGAATATATCAAACAAGCCAGGAGGGCTTAAAGATTCCATTTCGATGGACGATTTAGGATCCGGAGCCATGATCAGATTGACCGCAGCCAACTATTCATTATGGAAGTCAAAGATGGAGGATCTTTTGTATATTAAAGATCTGTGGAAGCCGATCAAAAGGATCGATGATACACCTGATGGCAAACCGAAGGACATGATCGACGGAGACTGGACGGTACTCAACCGAAAATGTGCCGCCCAAATCAGACAATGGATTGACAAAATCATTTATCAAAATTTTGCCAACAACAATGATGCTTATGCTCGTTGGCAAAAATTGGAGAAGATGTACGCACGGAAGACATCTCAGAACAAGGTAAATCTTTTGAGCCGTATGGTGAATCTTAAATACAAAGACGACAAAAGTGTGTCAGAACACATGAGCGAATTCCAGGGGCTGTTGGATCAATTCAACTCGATGAAAATGACTATAGAAGATGAGATGCAGGCAGTATTCCTATTACACTCCCTTCCAAAAAGCTGGGATACGCTAGTTGTCTCTGTAAGCAACTCAGCTCCAGATGGAATTATTAATATGGAAATGGCGAAAGACAGAATGCTGAACGAGGAAGCAAGAAGAAAGGAAGAAGGATATCATTCGGAGTCAGAAGCTCTTGTCACTGAAAGGCGAGAAAGAAAAGAATGGCGCGGTAGAAGCAAAAGCAGAAACCATCGCAATCAGACACAGCATCGTGGGCGATCAAAGTCTACTTTCAGAAGAGACGAAACCTGTCATCACTGCGGCAAGCCAGGCCATTTTATCAGAGAATGCAAGAAGCTTAAAGCCGAACAATCTGGACAACAGACCAGAAATAGAGGTGAAGAAAGTACCTTAGAAGTAGCAGCAACAGCAGGAGAAGGGCTCGTCATCGTTCAAGATGATGATTGTGTCAACTTCACATCCGAAGATTCTACCTGGGTTATTGACTCAGGTGCTTCCTGTCACGTCACTTCAAGGAAGGATATGTTCACATCCTACACCAGTGGTGACTTCGAACTTATGAAGATGGGGAACCAAAGAGCATCCAAAATTACCGGCAGAGGTGATATTCTTTTGGAAAGCAGCAATGGATGCAAACTACTCCTCAAAGATGTGAGACATGTCCCAGATATTCGTCTCAACCTGATCTCCACCGGCAAGCTCGATGATGAAGGCTACAACAGTCACTTTGGTGATGGTAAGTGGAAGCTCACCAAAAACAATCTTGTGGTGGCCAGAGGAAAGAAGACCAGTTCTCTTTACACAACTCAAGCAAAACTGTGCAGAGTTGAGGTGAATACAATGGAGAAAGAAATCCCCACCGAGTTATGGCACAAAAGACTCGGTCATATGAGTAAGAAAGGACTCAAGATCCTTGCTAGAAAAGAACTCTTACCTGGAATAAAAGGTACTCCATTACACACCTGTGTCGATTGCATCATGGGGAAACAACACAGAGTTGCATTCCGCAGTTCCCCTCCATCTAGATAACTAGACATTCTAGATCTCGTACACACGGATGTTTGCACCATGCAAACCAGAACTCATAGAGGTGCCCTCTACTTTGTCACATTCATTGATGATCATTCCAAGAAATTATGGACCTTTGCCTTGAAAACTAAAGACTAGGTACTGGAAGTGTTCAAGCAGTTCCATGTAAAGGTTGAAAGAGAAACTGGGAAAAGGCTGAAGTGCGTATGTGCAGACAATGGTGGCGAGTACAGAGGACCATTCGAGGAATATTGCAGAAGATTCGGCATCAGACTCGAAAAATCAGTGCTAAAAACTCCTCAACATAACGGCCTTGTAGAAAGAATGAACCAAACCATCTGCGAAAGGATCAGGTGCATGTTATCTAATGTCAAGTTGTCAACTCCTTTCTGGGGTGAAGCAACACTACAAGAAATCTCGCTTTTAGCGACAGTCCAAACTGTTGCTAAAAGTTCAAAAACCGTCCTTAATGCTCATAAAAAACCGTCACTAAAACTTGCGTGACAAAAGGTTTTTAGCGACGGTTATCTTATACCGTTGCTAATAGTACTATTATTAGCGACGGTTTGGACCGTCCCTAATAATACTATTATTAGCGACGGTTTGGACCGTGGCCAATAGTACGATAATTAGCGACGGTTTCGACTGTGGCCAATAGTACGATTATTAGCGACGGTTTGGACCGTGGCCAATAGTACTATTATTAGCGACGGTTTCGACCGTGGCCAATAGCACTATTATTAGCGACGGCTTGGACCGTTTAATGACAGTCATACCGTCCCTAATACCTTATTCTTTTTGCCAAAAAATGTTGTATTAATGACGCTTTGAGAATGTATTTTCCACAGTCATACCGTCGCTAATTTGGTTTTTTTTTTTTTTTTTCATTTGATCCTTCGATCACTTTAATTTTCTAAATATATAAATTCTCAACCATGCATAAAAATGCAATAACTTATGTATTTATATTAACTTTGTTTATCCTAACACTTGTACAAAAAATGAATCCTAATAATAAAGCTTCAATGTCAAAAGCAACATTATATCAAACTTCTGCTAACTAAATACTTGCTCCAACTAGAACTACATAAATCACCAAATTAATATCTACATAAACCCACATACATGATCTGCTCGCAGTCCTTTATGAGTACCTCGCTAATCCCCTCTTCAAGCAATCTTCTTTTAAGCCTCTCAGTTGATAGAGATATATCATCTGGTACAAGAGAGAGACTATCATTCAAGGGTCTCAATGAAAGTAATATTCGAGACGAAACCAAAGCCTCTATCCAATCCACTATTTCTTTCTTTGAATCAATCCTCAAATGAAGAGTCTTTGTAGCTGTAAGTATGTAGAATTGCTTGTTGTCTGACCTGCTCTCTCGAAATGAAGAGATATGCTAAGAGACGCAAATAACAAATTAGTTATTAATAAATGTCACAATCTTATAATTGCAGAATTTCATATATATACCATTGTTCACAAATACATTAACAAACTAAAACAATACTTCAACTGAGAGATTAAGAAATTATGAACAATAGTTCAACACAATATCAATGCAATTATCAGATAAAGCTTACTCAAAATCACAATTTGGAGGGACCAAACCCAGAAAACAGTTGAGAATCCTATACCCAATAAAGAGCATAAAACCCAGAGCTGGATGATCTGATTTAGCTTGAATAGCACCCTTGGAATAAAGTTTGATGGGAAAATTAAGAAATTAGCTTTTCTCAGCTTCCAAACAGTCACCACTTACCATTCAAAGTTCAAACCAATCAATCATACAGAAGATTATTCAAACACAAGTTTCGTAAATTAGTCAAATAATATATATATATATATATATTTATATAAATAAAGATATATATAAAGACAATCAAAACAAAAGAAACATTTATGTGCTGCTAACTAATATATAACTTTCTGGAGAAGAGCATTGAATCTAGACATTGCAGTAAGTAAATCAGCCTAAAAGGTATGTTGGTTGGAATTATTCAAAGTTGGCGACAATTTTTCAGTCAAAGAATTTTCTTTTTGGTAAAAAAAGCATACAACATACAACAAGATACACATATTACAGTTAAATGGTTCAATGTGTAAAAGACTAAAAGTAAATTGATACAAGGCCAAAAATCAAAAGACATACTACAAAGCTTGATTTTATATACACACGTATATATGCATAGGGAAGGGCATAAAAATAATAATAAAAATCAAACTTCACAAGTTGAGTAAAAGAAAGAAATAGAGATATTCATAAAATGGAGAAGTAAAAAAGGAAAACAAATTGAATTATGGGTGAGAATAGTTTTTCTTACCAGAGCGAGAGAGAGGGAGAATTTTCTCTGTAATTCAAAGTATATAGTTAAATCACCTAAAGCACAAAGGGAACTCAGTGCCTCTCCTCTAAAGCCAAAAGTAGTTAAAGATTGAAGATCAGGAAAGTCTTCTAATTTAGAAGTATGATGCTTCAGTGCAAGAACCTGCAAAATAGATAACAAGCCATATACTATCAACAAATCTCTCGGCTACCTTACCTTATTTTCCTTTTTCCTTCTAATGACATGAAAAATTGCAGTATCTAGAACTGAAAAAAGGGAAAAGGAAACAAAACTTTTTAATTACAAATAAAAGTACAAGACAATAATTCACAAAACACAAGCTTGGGATTGGCTACATGAATCCCACGTTTCCATTCTGCTCCACTTGAGGCAAGAAAAGATAATAATAAAAAAGATAATTACAAGTCACCATCATACCTTTGGGTTATGCGGCGACAAAAATGACAAAAGAAGAGTTGATCTTGGAGGAGGAAGTGCCTCTGGAATTGTTCCTGCTGTACGAGTGAGACCAAAAAGCCTCTGAATACCTTCATAACTCAACCCCTGATAGACATGAAAATAGTTTAGCATAGCACTGTAGGATCCCTGTACTATAAAGTAGATCTCTACTCTCAACAATAAAGATGTCTAGTAGTTACATGAAGACAAGAAAACCCTGTATTGTTAAATATAACAGTGGAGCAGCAACTTATATAGAGTATAATATCCAATAAGGCTTTAACTTCATTTCACATTGTACAATTGTTATAACCAAATAGAAAATTCGTCATAGTTCTGTGGTGACTTATATGAATTAACGAATATAAACAAAAAATATACTCATTTTCTTGTGCAAATGCATGAAAATGTCCTACTTTTCTAGCATATGTTGTTTTTGAATATTGTGCGGTACCATGTTCCTTTCCACATCTATGTTACTAGACAGCAAACACGCTTACCAAAAGTATGCAAGCCAAAGACAAGTAAAGCTGATCAGCTGGCTTTGTAACATGAATTGCAAGGACACCATTCGACCTTTCCTTCTCTTCTATGTAAAACTTTCTGTAAATCCGCACAATCTTCTCAATCTTCTCTGTTATCAAAGTATGGATTTTTTCAGTCAGAGTTAGGGGCTGCCCAGAGACTTGTCCACAATCTTCTCTGTTATCAAAGTATGGATTTTTTCACGATGGGCATATGATAAGGTGTACCTACTACTGTTAACTCGGTGACCCATTTGAAATCAGAAGATGATAGTAATGACTTTTTGTAGTACACACCATAAATTTCAAATGACGCGAATTAATTTGGTATTATCATTTTTTTTGATAAGCAATTTGGTATTATCATATGAAACATATTGGTGGAAAGGAGACTAAATGGATTAAAGTTCCACAATTTTTTTGAAGGTTTGACCATTTTATCTACAGACTTGAACTTCAATAGCAACATTGGATAGAAATAATTCAAAAATCCATTGATAAAAAAGGCCTTGCTTTATAAATCTCACAAAATTTATGCAATCCTAATTTATCAAGAATCCGTTCAGTCCACAAAAAATTATGTGGAGTGATAAGACAGAGTAGGCTCATTTTAAATTGTGAAATTTTATTTCCCAAGCCCGATACTCTCCCAAAATTTCGATGTTTCAATTTGATGAATACGATTGGTTCCTATGGGATGCACTACCCAATGAGAAATGAGTATACCTACACGTATAATCATCACCTTCTCTTACACAAAGATAGTGTGGAAGTGAACAAGTATGTGATTGTTGTATTTTAGGACTTTTATATTTTTTCTTTGTAACAGAAACACTTAATTAGACTGAGGATTAACTTCCAATAGCCTTTTGCAGAAAAAGTGATGTAGTGTCGAGAAAAATTAGCTGGCAATTGTGGGCTGTTGGCTCAAATTCAGTTACCCTGAATTCAATGACCATCTTGAGGCCTGAACACTACCCTCAATTTGATTTGTGGGATACTCTCTTTTGTTTAACCCAAAGTGTCTATTACCAACAAATACTATGAAATTGCGGAAATAAAACAAACACAAATGAACATTTGGGAAAATGAAAAAAAAAACTACTAAACTCAAACCTCTGCCCCCAAACCCACTAAAACCTAACAAGGAATCAAAACTAACACAAACCACATTCATTATGATAATAATATTGAGAATGCAGAGATTAAAAAAACAAAAAAAAAAAACCCAAAAATTCATGAGTAGATAAACAGAATGGAGACAAACCTAATAAGGAATTAAAACAAACACAAACCAAAATCATTATCATAACAGAATTGACAATGAACAAACTGAAAAACACAAAAATGGG
This sequence comes from Cornus suecica, assembly GCA_963922005.1. NCBI lineage: Eukaryota > Viridiplantae > Streptophyta > Magnoliopsida > Cornales > Cornaceae > Cornus > Cornus suecica. Next base: position 85,878,627 of record OY998239.1, on the reverse strand, counting down.
ACAGGTAGATAAACACAATGGATGCAAACCTAATAAGGAATTAAAACTAACACAAACCAAATTTACTATCGTAACAAAATTGAGAATGCAGAAATTAAAAAAAAAAAACCGAAAATCAAACGAGTAGATTAACAAAATGGAGTCAAATTCGAGGGCAAAAACCTTGAAATTATGAGGCGAAATGCCGGAACCATTGTCGATGACCTGGAAGGATTCCTGGCCGTAGTCTTTCAAGGAGATCTCGTTGCCGGTAGCTCCTGCATCGAGGCTTACGATTTTCTCTGTAATCGATGGAGTGAAAGAGTGAGATAGCTTACGATTCTTAGAAATTGAGATGTGGAGAGGCGAGAGATCGATCGATTCTTAGGGTTTGAGGTTTGAGTCGATTCTTAGGGTTGAGGTTTGAGTAGAAGAGATACAGAGAATTTTCTCTGTAATTCAGAGTATAAAGTATACAGAACAGTGTGGAGAGGCGAGTGTTTTGTTTGTGTAAAAGAAGATAATAGTGTAGTGACGTGGAGCTCTCACCACCATATAATTGTATATATATATATATATATATTTTTTTTTTCATTTTCGCGCAGCTTTGTTGGCGCCAAGAATTCCCGCTATTTTTTTAGCCTTAGGGACGGTTTCAATTTTAGCCATGGTTATGTATCTTTAGGGATGGTTTTAACTTCTGTGACTAAAAAATAGGAGTATTAGGGCACATTTGCTAGGCAGTCCGATCTGGTCAGGTCTTTGGTCTTATTTTTGGAAAATAATACAAAAAATAAAAAAATAATATATAAAATTCAAAAAATATATTAAGTATGAAAAATATAAAACATTTGAAAAAATATAAAAAATTTGAAAATAATATAAGAAATTCAAAAATAATATATTTTTCAAATTTTATAAATTATTTCGAATTTTTATATTATTGTTTGAATTTTATATATTATTTTTGATTTTTTATATTATTTTCAAATTTTTTTATATTTTCTCAAATATATATATATATATCTAATTTTGTATATTCTTTTTGAATTTTATATTTTTTTCAAATTTTATACATTATTTCAAATTTTTTATATTATTTTTCAAAACTTATATATTTTTTTCTAATTTAATAAATTATTTTAAAAAAATTATATTAATTTAAAAAAATTATATATTATTTTCGAATTTTATACATTATTTTTTATTTTTTCTATTATTTTGGAATTTTTTTATTTTCCCAAATTTTAAATATAATTTTTGCATTTTATATATTAATTTTGAATTTTATATATATATTTCAAACTTTATACATTATTTCAAATTATTTATATTATTTTTTTAATTTTATATATTATTTTCAAATTATATATATATTTTAATTTTATATATATTTTTCAAATTTTATGATCTCATGTGTTAAGACAATTGTATATAAGACCACTTTAAACCATCATTATATATATATATTTATAGAGGGAGGAAACTGTAAGTATCTAAACAAGAGGGACGAAGGTATAATATATCCAAAAAAGGCGGGTGAAACTATAATTTATTTGAGGAAAATTTAAGTCATTTTGACATGAAAATTGGTTGGAAGGGGTATTTGATTAAAATCTGAAATATCATTTTCAATTTCATGATATTGACTTCATTTGAGTAAATCCCCAATTCAAGTTTATAAAATTAAATTCAATTGAGTTGAGTTCAATTAGTAATTCCACACTTCAATTAATTTCATGAAATTGACTTCATTTGAGTAAATTCTCATTCCAAGTTTATAAAATTAAATTCAATTGAGTGAAATTAACTTCAATTCAATGAATTTGAGTTCAATTTAGTAAATCCATACTATAATTTTATGAAATTGACTTCAATTAAGTAAAACCTCAACTAAATTTCATGAACTTGAGTTCATTTATGTAAATTTTCAATTCAATTGAGTGAAATCGACTTCAATTTAGTAATTTCACAATTCAGTTTAATAAAATCTAAATCAATTGATTCAATTGAGTGAAATTGACTTCAATTTAATTAGTAACTGCCTAATACAATATAATAAAATTGAGTTTAATTGAGTAAATCCACACTACAATTTCATGAAATTAATTGACTTCAATTGAGTAAAACCTCAATTAAAATTCATGAACTTGAGTTCATTTGTGAAAATTCATAATTCAATTTCATGAAAGCATATAATTAGTACTTTATACACAACATATATAGCATTTTTAGTCACACACATACTGATCATATAATTTTCTTTATATGCCTAGGTTCTTGTTTCGTATATGGAGCAACTACTTCTAAAATATTTGTATAAATTGTTGATTAAAATTTTATTTTTTGTTGTTCTAGTAATTTCCATTTCTCATAATTAATTAATCAATCAATAAAATAAAATTGTCTGTGCCTAAAGAATACTAATTAAGATTACAAAATAATAAGACTAAGATTAGAGTCTTTTGGCGCTAATAATTTCAGTGGCTTTTGGCACGATTAAAAAATAATATGACTAAGATTAGAGTCTTTTGGCATGGTTTGATAAAACTATTGCTAAAAATATGGTCTTTTAAGGACAATTCAGAATGTCGTTAAAGGACATACTGATTTTTTCTTTTAATTTTTTTAGGTGCAGCTAGTTAGTGGTAAAGATTCCAATTTTTCGTGGCTAAAAATATGGATTTTACTGACGGTTCTGTGCCTTTAGTGACGGTTTAAAAATCCGTGATTAAAAATTATGAGTATTGGCGACAGTTCAACATTTCCGTGATCTTTAGTGACGGTTTTGTACCTTTACCAACGGTTTGGAAGTTCGTGACTAAAAATATGGGTATTAGCGACAGTATAAAATTTCCGTAACTAAAACAGATGACCTTTAGTGACGGTTTTTATGCTTTAGCGACGGTTTGGAGAACTGTGACTAAAAGTATGAATATTAGCGACAGTTGAAAATTTCCGTGACTAAAAATATGACCTTTAGCGACGGTTTTTTAGTTTTAGCGACGGTTGTAAAGTCCGTGGCTAAAAATATGCGTATTAGCGACAGTTTAAAATTTCCGTGACTAAAAGTGGACTTTTAGCGACAGTTCTTGAGAGTGTCGCTAAAGGACCATCGCTAAAAGTCCTATTTCTTGTAGTGCAATGAGAACAGCGGTTGACTTAATCAACCTATCTCCCTCAGTTCCATTAAACGGTGATGTTCCAGAGAAAATATGGAGAGGGAAAGATGTTTCTTATAAACACTTGAAGGTGTTTGGCTGCAGAGCATTTGTCCACATCCCCAGAGATAAAAGATCCAAACTTGACGGAAAGGCCAAACAGTGCATCTTCTTGGGATATGCCCATGAAGAGTTTAGTTACAGACTCTGGGATCATATCAACAAAAAGGTCATCAGAAGCAGAGATGTGGTATTTTTCGAAGATCAGACCATTGAAGTTCTTGAAAAACAGAAGAAATCAGATCCACCTGAAGAGTTACCAGCTAATCTAGACCCGGTTCCTTCACCGAGAGTAAAAAATGATGGGGGAGTTATTCAAGGAGATCCAGCTGATGACGGTGCAGAACTAGAACCAGTTGCAAAAGAAAATCCGGTTGACACTCAAACAATGAGATCTTCCAGAGAGCGACAACCGAATCGGAAATATTCCTCCGCAGAGTACGTGATGCTTAGTGACGGGGGAGAACCAGAGAGCTATCAGGAAGCTGTTGAAGACAATAAAAAGGCGGAGTGGATGAAAGCCATACAGGAAGAGATGAAATCATTGCATGAGAACCACACATATGACTTGATCAAGTTACCGCAGGGAAGGAAAGCTCTTAAGAATAAATGGGTATTCAAACTGAAGTCTGAAGAAAATAATCCACAACCAAGGTATAAGGCAAGACTGGTTGTGAAGGGATTCGGTCAGAAGAAGGGCATTGATTTTGAAGAAATATTTTCACCTGTGGTGAAAATGTCCTCCATCCGAGTTGTTTTTGGCTTGGCAGCCAGCTTAAACCTGGAGATCGAACAACTGGATGTAAAGACCGCATTCCTACATGGTGATCTGGATGAAGAAATCTACATGGAGCAACCTGAAGGATTCAGAACCAGAGGAAAAAAAAATCTTGTGTGCAGATTGAGGAAGAGTCTCTATGGGCTCAAACAAGCACCAAGACAGTGGTACAAAAAGTTCGATTCATTCATGGACCAGAATGGGTACAACAGAACCACTGCAGATCACTGTGTATTTGTCAAGAAATTTCTTGACGGAGATTTTAACATCCTCTTACTATATGTCGATGATATGTTGATCGTTGGTCATGACAGCAGCAAGATCAACAAGTTGAAGAATGAATTGAGCAAGTCATTTGCTATGAAGGAGTTGGGACCGGCAAAACAAATCTTGGGAATACAGATCTCTCGAGACAGACAGAAACACAAGCTCTAGTTATCTCAAGAAAGATATATCGGCAAAGTTCTTGAAAGATTCAACATGAGCAAAGCAAAACCAGTCAGTGCTCCACTTGCAAGCCACTTCAAGCTGAATATGAAGCAGTGTCCTTCAAGTGAGACGGAAAAAGCAGAAATGAAGAAAGTGCCTTATGCTTCAGCGGTTGGCAGCTTGATGTACGCCATGGTATGCACGAGGCCTGACATTGCTCATGCAGTTAGAGTTGTCAGTCGGTATCTGTCAAATCCTGGAAAGGACCATTGGGCAGCAGTAAAATGGATCCTCAGGTATCTTAGAGGAACTACCAATATTTGTTTATGCTTTGGTAGTGGTAAACCTTCATTGGAAGGTTGTACAGATGCAGACATGGCCGGAGACAGTGACTCGAGAAAATCCACATCAGGATACCTAATCACTTTTACAGGGGGAGCAGTTTCATGGCAATCCTGATTACAAAAGTGTGTTGCCTTATCCACCACAGAAGCTGAATACATTGCAGTAACAGAAGGATGCAAAGAGATTTTGTGGATGAAGAAATTTCTTCAAGAATTGGGACAAGAGCAGGAAAAGTATGTCATACATTGTGACAGTCAAAGTGCTATTCATCTTAGCAAAAATTACACCTTCCACTCAAGGTCCAAGCACATCGACGTCAGGTATCACTAGATCCGTGACGTGCTAGAAAACAAACTTCTACAGCTAGAGAAGATTCACACAGATGATAATGGATCAGATATGATGACCAAGAGCCTGTCCAGAGAAAAACTAGAAGTTTGCAGAGAAGAAGTTGGTTTAACACCAGCCCCAAATTGGCAGTGAGGGGGAGATCAGTTGAAAACGTTCTCCTCTGATTGGTATGGAAGGGGGAGAATTGATAGTTCCATACACATGCATGACACCACCCAACTGTGCATACAAAGACAAACCAACAACCACAGTCGTATGCATACAAACCATCAACCATCCACATGCGCATGCGGAGAGAAAACAACACGCCTTCACCAAAGTCAAGCATGGCTGCGCCTCCCACGCGTGAAGTGGTTTTGGCAGTTTTTGTGAGCACGCATGTGCAAGTGGTGTTTGTTTCATTTGATATCTCGACTATATATATAGATGGTCGTGTATGGATTGTGATAGAGCAGTACACTCAAGTGAAGTGTAAGAAGAGAGAGTAAAACCACAGATAGTTTTATGTGAAGTTGTAAGTGAGATAGAGTGTTTGTGAGGTAGAGTTGAGAGACAGAGTGTGTATCCTCCTCTCTCCATTCTCGGTTAATCTTTAAATCGAAGATAGTGAAATCTCTCAAAGTGGACGTACCCGATTATTTGGGGAACCACTATAAATTTGGTGTCTATTGTGTGTGTGTGTTTGAATTTGATCTTGATTTGGACCCAACACAAACAAGTAACTGTAAAGCGCTCAGTGTCTACATCTAGAGATGCCACTTCTAGATATTTATTCAATCCAGCATCAGTTACTAACCAACTCAAGTGAACAGTGGACCTTGACTATGCAATTTTTGCCTCTCCGTCCCTCTTTTCGTGTCCCCTTGGGATTTCGAGGGGTCTCCATGAATCATCAGTTCCAACAGTAAGAACTTGGCAACCATCATTTCCAGCTTCTTATTAAATTCATCGCCAGAATTAGGGGCCCTGCTCATATGCTTTGCAATGAAGTGGCGATCTTCGATTATGGCATGCCATTGCTTGCACGCGCACTTGAACCTCGCAACGGATTTTGCTGGCAACCAGCTCAAAATCTCCAAAAATACTTCATTGGGGATGCTTGGTAGAGTACAAGGAACAGTTTTCTCCTCGTTTCTCTTATTATTACCATACTCTTCATATTTCCCAGTTGAACCTATATTCCCCATAGTGCTCTCAACAATTGTACTCCCTAAAATCTGTTCTGCAGCACAAAAAACACAAACTAGTATTGAACTGTTGATTATAAAGCTTTACTAGTATCAAATAGCGTCCGTCATTTTAAAATTTCATCAAGTTAGCTCCAATTTTTTTAACAAAGCTATAAAATTTTAAAAATAATTACACTACTTTTTGTTAGAATATAAAAGTAATCTCTAAAATTTTTGGATATAACCTTTGGTCAAATTTTAAAAGTGCATTGTACGGTTTGATTTTACTAGGAGTTTTATAGCATAATTGGCAATATGATTCTTGTGAGGGTTTTATGATCAAAATTGATTATATATATATAGACACAAAAACCAATAGCCTAAAGGTTTAGGACTCAAAACAAGAGGAAACCCCAAATATGTTATCACAAAATTCCAAAATAAATAAATTGAAATAACAGTTGCAGTACGTTATCTTGAAACCCAAAAATCAGAATTAAAAAAATAAGTTCTCATGTATACACTCATACAGATCACAAGCGTGTATTAAGCATAAATCATCACTGACACTGAGTTACATAAAGCAAAACGATGCGCACAATAGAACAATATACACACACATATATATTTAAGCGTGTATCAAGTACAAATAGTTTCAAAAGCAAACATTAATATTTAAACAAGGCTTGATTAGTAAAGACAAATACCTGTTTAAAATCAATGAGTATGAATGCATATACAGTGAGTAATTATATATTGCGTGTAGACTGTAGAGAAAGACATATAATCACCCTTGTAGACGTACACACTTGAAGAATGAATTTTTCATATTTACTTCAAGCTTTGAAATCCATCTATGCCCAATCCATGGAATCTCTTCGTGAGAGGAAGAGTGTATTGTATTCTTCTGTAATTGATGCAAGGTTTACTATATCTTTAGGGCTTATCTATCTATATCTATATTATTATTAAAAGTGTGAAAAAATATTGATATTTCAGTATTTATAATTTAAATTTAATTTAATTCAATTTTTATTTGAATTATAACTCCAATTCAAATTTTACTTTAATTATAATCACAAAATTTAATTGAATTCTATAACTCCAATTTAAGTAAAATTCTATTTGGAAGAACCAAACAGTCATGTATGAATTATGTATTTATATTTTATCACTAAGATCCAATTGAATTTTAATTATATTAAATTACAATAAATACATAAAATAAAATTTGGATTGTGATAGAATACTAAAAATTTAAATTATTTTTTATACTTTTTTTTATTCTCTTACTATAATTTAATGACAATTAAGAATCCTATTCCTAAAAAACCAAATAGGCAAAAGAGCATAAAACTCCATATGCTTTTTAAGGGTTGCAAAATATTCCCTTATGCTTTTTTTTTGCCCCATTTTATTACCCTCGTCTTTCTAAAACAAGCAAATTACCCCCCCTTTATACCACTATATGCCCAAATTACCCCTAAAATTTCATTTTATCATTAAAATTTAAACAAAATATATAAAATTAATATATATATATTGATTTTGATTTTTTTTTATAAAATTCAAAAATAATGTATAAATTTTGAAAAAAGATATAAAATTCAAAACAAATATATAAAATTCGTAAAAATTATATAAAATTCAAAAAAATGTATATTAAATTTTGAAAAAAATTATAAAATTCGAAAATAAATATAAAATTTGAAACAAATATATAAAATTCATAAATATATATATATTAAATTTCAAAAAAAAAATTATAAATTTCAAATATATATATATATTAAATTTTGATTTTTTTTATAAAATTTGAAAATAAATATAAAATTCGAAAAAAAACATATAAAATTTGAAATAAAAATGATGTGCTTAAAAATATAAGAAACTGTATTGCTGCATGTTGTACCTAAAAACGATGTAGTTTGACATGTTGATTCTACTTTGAAGAGACGAAAAATGTGAAGAACAAACTCATAAAAATCATGTTTTAATATTAATTTTCTCTCTTATCTAGTGGTTCATGATTTAAAGTTCCCCCAATGGTACTGAGTGAATCTGCATATCCAATAAAACAGTCCATTTTGATTGTCCTATTGGGATCACAAAGCACCCCCAATAACATATAAAATTCAAAAAATATATATTAAATTTTGAAAAAAAAAATATAAAATCCAAAAACAGATTCGAAAAAAATATATATAAATTTTAAAACACATATATAAATTTCAAATATATATATATAATTCGGGAAAAAATATAAATTCAAAAAAAAAAATCACCGAATTTTATATTTTTTTTTCCAAAATTTATATTTTTTTTCGAATTTTATATATATATTTTCATGAATTTTATATGCTTTTTTCAAATTTTTATATTTATTTTTGAATTTATAAATTTTTTGAAATTTAATATATATATTTTGAAATTTTATATATATTTTTTTTGTACGGAATTTATATATTTGTTTCGAATTTTATATGTTTTTTCAAAATTTATATATATTTTTTTGAAATTTATAAAAAAAAATGAAATTTAATATATATATTTTTTGAATTTTATATATTTGTTTTAAATTTTAATACAAATGATAATAATAAAATGAAACCTTGGGGGTAATTTGGGCATATAGTGGTGTAAAGGGGATATTTTGCTTGTTTTAGAAAGGTGAGGGTAGTGAAATGGAGCCAAAAAAAAAAGCATAGAGAGGTATTTTGCAACCCTTAAAAAGTATAAGGGGGTTTTATGCTCTTTTGCCAAAACAATATAAAGAATCCATCTACAATTGCATGTAACAATCATAATCATAATCCTAAATAGACTATAATACTAAATTGAGTATAATAAATAGGATTCTAAATGGTAACTCTATAAATAAGTATATCAAATTTTATTATTATAATTTGTTATTACTTTTATGCACTTATTGATTCATCCCCTAATATAATTTTTTTATACTTTTCCCTTTATTGTTGTTATTATGATCTTCTATTTTATTAATATGCAATGATTTTGTAAGTTCCCAATAAATGAGTTTGATAAAAAAGAGATAAATTACATTTTTATCTCCTACTGTTAATATAAATTACATATGTTACTTTATATTATTTTGTTAATTATACTTTCACCCCTTAAATTTCATTGCGGTGAAATAAGACCACCTGAATACCCTAAATGGAAAATCTCCAGGAAATTAAGTTTTAGGGTTTGAATTGGAAATCCGAAACATTGAATTACTACTTCTGGGGGTGTGAAATTGATATATATATATATACATATATCTAATACATATAATGGGAAAGAAGAAGGGAAAGTCTTGTAGTGAAATAAGTTTTGGGGTTTGAGAATTGTTCCCGTTATTATTTCTTAATACATTCAATTGTTCCCGATCTTCATAGATAGGCTGTGAAATCAATATATATATATATATGCATATATTACATATAAGAGAAAAGAAGAGGGGATGAAAGTGTGTTACTGAAATTAGTCATGGGGTGGGGTTGAGAATTGTTCCAGTAAATTATTCTTTGAAAGATATGGGGTATCAATTAAGAGGGTATTACGGATCCACGAATGAAATCAAATTCTGGGAACAAAAAGAATTCGGTTATGAAGTCTTCCTCTTGATGTTGTTGTTCGCTCCGAAAAATAATCATCACTATCTTAATTTCCTGAAATAAGGATTTGGAATCGGTAGAATAGCAGGGCCGATAATATTCTTCTTCTCCGTAGAAAAAATAATCATCGGCCGAATAGTAGAACCGATAATATTCTTCGTATTCGTAGGGTGTGGGCGTGTCAGAACCGGTGACGAAATTCAACCAGTTCAAAAGGAACGAATTTTCGTATATTTTAAACATGGAGAATAGAATCAAGCGATTTACGAGAGAGAAACAACTCTCGTGAAGGATTTTGATTTCCTCAACAAAGAGGACTTTTGGATAACCGAGAAAAATAAAGTACGAGATAATTGAAAGTGCAAAACAGAGAATTGAAAAATAGGTTGTATGGAATATAAAGAGACGATAAAAGGTAAAATATAATGAAAATTGCTATTGTAGCAGAGACAATTTTGTGATGGTCGTAGACCTTTAAAACAGAGGTCTACGTACATTATTTATAGCCTAGAATTATTTGTGAAATATTACCTAGAAATAAATAACTAATAAAATAAAAGACCTAAATCTAAACCTATCTAACTAAAACACCTTCAAATTTCTCCAAAGTATCCAATACTCCAAAAACTATATAATCTTGGTCGGCAAGAATTCTTGGAATTAGGTGAACTTGCAATAAAGCCAAAACTCTTTTTAAAAGACTCATTTTCTTAGCCAAGAACTTCATAAAATAGCTCAATGTTCCATACTATTTTGACCCAATTTCTAGCCCATTTTTGTCCAGTTTTCGAGCCCAATTTCCAGCCTATTTTTCATTCAATTGCTGGCCCATTCAAATAAAATTTCCATCCCAGTTTCAAGCCCAAATTCAGCCCAATTTAGGTCCGAATTCTGGCCCAGTTTTAGCCCACAATTCTGGCCCAGTTTGCTCTACCTTTATCATGTGTTAGCTCATTTAGGGTGTAAACAGTTGCAATTCCTCTACAGTGGTCAGGCTCAATTGTGACCCAGAAACACGAGCCCATACCTAATTGTGGTGACAAAAGTAGATTAGAGAAATAAAATTTGGGAAGCAAGAGTTCAATTAGGTTAAAATGTACTGAATGTTGCTAAAGAAATTCAAGCACCAGATTATATATTTATGGAAAGATGTGAGAGAGCAAATCATTCTATATGGGTATATACATATGCAAAGGGGTAGGTTCGTCATTTCACATTTTGATGGGTGGGCATTTCTGTCATCACACACATTTAGGGGTAAAAGTTTCATTTCACATCTCAAAATTCGTTTGACTGGGTTTGACCTCGCCGGAAGTTGAACTGAGGGGTCAAAGTAAAACAAATAAGAAGTGAAAGTATAATTAGCAAAACTACAGGGGGTGCAAGTATAATTTATATTAACAACATGGGATAAAAGTATAATTTACCCAAAAAAGAAATGAAAGGTATTTTAGTGGATTTGAATTTTCGTTTTAGTATTTTTATGTTGTACAATTGACTTCGTTTAATTTAAAAAAAATTATGTTGTAAGTTTATATTTTTTTTAACAGGATTTCGTTTTACATGCTATGCACATACTCTTTAACTAGTATATATATACACAAATCCTAGGAGTGTAAACATTTCTTATACTATTTAGGTCTCTTCACTTCGAACATCGGACGATCACTTAACTTGGAATGAAATTAGAATTGGAAAAGGAATGGAATGGAAATAGAAAAGAAATTTATTTTGGGAAATTTCCTTTAAATCCTTTATTTAGGAATAGAAAGCGGCAAAAGAGCATAAGACCCCACTATTCTTTCTAAGGATTGCAAAATATTCTCCTATGCTTTTTTTGTTCCATTTCACTACCCTCACTTTTCTAAAACAAGTAAACTACCCCTTTACAATACTATATGCCCAAATTACCCCCAAGGTTTCATTTTATTATTATCATTTGTAGTAAAATTTAAACAAAATATATATTAAATTTCAAAAATAATATATAAATTTTGCAAAAACATATAAAATTCAAAACAAATATATAAAATTCGTAAAAATATATATAAAATTCGAAAAAATATATATTAAATTTAACAATATATATAAATTTCAAAAATAAATATAAAATTCGAAAAAGCATATAAAAGTTGTGAAAATATATATATATATATAATTCAAAAAAATATATATAAATTTTGGAAAAAATATAAAATTTGGCGAATTTTTTTTTTAATTTATATATTTTTTTCGAATTTTATATATATATATATATTTGAAATGTTTTTAAAAATTTATATATATATATATTTTTAATTTTATATATTTTTTTCGAATTTGTTTTCAGATTTTATATTTTTTTTCAAAATTTAATATATATTTTTTGAATTTTATATGTCATTGGGGGTGCTTTGTGATCCCCATAGGATAATTAAAATGGATTGTTTTATTGGATATGCAGATTCATTCAGTACCATTGGAGGAACTGTAAATCATAAGCCATTAGATAAGAGAAAAAAATAATATTAAAACATGATTTTTATGAGTTTGTTCTTCACATTTTTCGTCTCTTCAAAGTAGAATCAACATGTCAACTTACATTATTTTTATGTACAACATGCAGCAATATAGTTTCTTATATTTTTAGGTATATCAATTTTATTTCGAATTTTATATTTATTTTTGAATTTTATAAAAAAAATCAAAATTTAATATATATATTTTTGAAATTTATAAAAAAAAAAAATTTGAAATTTTATATATATTTTTTACAAATTTTATATTTATTTTTGAATTTTATAAAAAAAAATTCAAAATTTAATATATATTTCTTCGAATTTTATATATTTGTTTCTAATTTTATATCTTTTTTCAAAATTTATACATTATTTTTGAATTTAAAAAAAAATTTGAAATTAATATATATTTTTTAATTTTATATATTTTGTTTAAATTTTAATGATAAAATGAAACATTGGAGATAATTTGGGCATATAATGGTGTAAAGGGGGTAGTTTATTTGTTTTAGAAAAATGAGAGTAGTAAAATGGGACAAAAAAAAAGTATAAGGGGATATTTTGCAACCCTTAAAAAATATAGGGGGTTTTATGCTCTTTTACCATAGAAAGCCTTACTTTTGATGGTACTTTTTTTCTAATTCAAGTCATATACTCATTCATAATTCATTTATATGCTTATTAAATTAAGGATTAATTTCAAGAAATCCCCCTATATTATCCAGTTTAATCAACTAACATCCACTGTGTCCATTTTACCCCATATACTATTCAATTTTATCATTATGCCCCCTCACCTCACATTTTGAGATAAAATGCCTAAACTACTCTCAATAGTATAAGAGGGTTTAGTGAAATCAACTATTTAAACAAATTATTTTTTAAAAAATCAATTATATTTTTCGCAAAAATTATAAATTCAAAACAATATATATATTATTCGGAGGGGTATATTATTTTCCAAAATATGAATTATTTTGGAAAAAATAATATATAATTTTTGCAAAAAAAAAAAAATTTTCAGAAAAAAAATCATATTTTGGAACGTAATAGTATATATTTTTTGGAAAATATCATATTTTGGAACATAATAGCATATATTTTTCGCAAAAAAAATCATATTGTGGAATATATTAAATACTTTTTCGAAATAAAAATATTATTTTTTAGAAAAAATTCATATTTTGAAACATAATATATATTTTTCGAAAAAAAAATCATATTTTGGAACATAATATATATTTTTCGCAAAAAAAAAAATCATATTTTGGAACATAATTTATACTTTTTCGCAAAAAAAATCATATTTTGGAACATAATATATATTTTTCGCGAAAAAAATTCATATTTTGGAACATAATATATACTTTTTGGCAAAAAAAAAAAATTGGAAAAAAATCATATTTTGGAACAGAATATATATTTTTTGCGAAAAAATTATTTTTCCTATAAATTCATATTTTGGAACATAATATATAATTTTTTGAAAAAAAAATATTTTTCGGAAAAAAAATCATATTTTGGATCATAATATATATTTTTCACAAAAAAAATATTTTTCGTAAAAAAATCATATTTTGGAACGTAATATATATTTTTTGCAAAAAAAATATTTTTCAGAAAAAATCATATTTTACTAAATATATATATATTTTTTGAAATTTATAGTTTTTACATAAATATAATTTATTTTTGAAAAATAATTTTTTTAAGGTTTGATTTCACTAAACCCCCTTATACTATTAAAAGAGGGCAATTTTAGACATTTTGACTCAAAATGTGAAGAGGAGGGAGCATAGTGATGAAATTGGATAGTATATGGGGCAAAATGGACACAGTATAGGTTAATTGATTAAATTGAATAGCATAAGGGGGTTTTGAAGTAAACCCTTAAATTAAAGATGTTAGATTAATTTAAATTTTTATATGTACTCTTAGGTAAACTATAAGAATAAGATAACATTTGTTTTATTTCTTCATTTAAATGAAGGAATTACTCTTTTACATGATGATACATATATCCAGGGACGAAGCGAGAAAATAATTTGAGGGGGGGCAAAAAGAATTTTCGCTAATTTTATGGGGGGTAATTGTGCTATTTTCCTTCTATATTAGTGTTTTTTTTCAAAAATAGCAACAGATTTTGTATAGGGTCCGTTTGGATACCCTGTTTTCTGTTTTTGTTTTTTTACTATTCACCAGACCAAAAAAAAAACACGTTTGGCAAACGCGTTTACTGTTCACCTTTTTTTCTCCAAGAAAACTGTTTTCTGTGAATAGTGTGTAAAAGTGGTGAAAACACCAAATACAACTTTTAGTTGTTTTTTGAGTTTTTTCACTGTTTAGGTGGTAAAAACAGTGAAAACACCAAATCCATAAAATACAACTTTCACCAAATAAAAGTGGTGAAAACACCTTCATCCAAACGCTTTTTTGTTTTTAGTTTTTTGCTGAAAAAAATAAAAACAAATACAAAAACAATTTTTATATTTAAAGACAGAAAACAAATACAAAAAATAAACTTTCCAAACGCACCCATAAAAAAGAAAAATTCTATGCCCCCATACCATGTATGTGACTCCGTCATCCGTGCCTGTATATATGATATGGTGATATTTTTTCCAAGTTGAAATAGGGTGACACTGGCTCCTTGTTGAGTTAGACCAACAAGTAGAAGGAGCACATAATTTGTTAAGTGAAGTGTGTAAGATAAGTAGTGAATACCCAGCTGGGTTTGAGCTGAAACATGAGATTGGGTCAAAAGCTCTGAAGCCTCAAAAACAAAATCACCAAAAGCTGCAAAAATTAAAATAATCCTAAGCATCCGTTCGGTTGCACCATTTTGGAATTGCATTAGAGTTACCAATGCAATTCCAAAAAGTTTTTCTTAGGTAAAGAAAACGAACATAGAATGTAGCACAAAAATGAAAGGCCTTCTCGATCTCCATCTCTAAAAACTGTTTTAGAACTATTTTCCGAGAACAAGAAAAGAGAGCCCTCTAAACACAAGCATTTTTATCGCAAAATTTTTCGAAAGCAATTTTCAAAAAAATCAACCAAGCAGAATTCTTATACAGTTTTCTAGTTTTCAGAAAATAGAAAACTGTTTTCAGACCAAGCAGACCCAAAGTTTCCGTCACACCTGCTCCATATATATATACTAATAAAAACGCACAATCAAATTTATTATAAAACACTAAAACATTAAAGAGCTCAAGTACAAATAGGTTTCGATTTATTAAACAATATGTATATATGATAAGATTATCTTCAATAGTTGAAGTACAATTACTAATTTTAAAAATATAAATTTGTTCTTATACGAATATATAATTTTTATTTTAAATCTCATGATACCCTGTCCCAATCAAAAACAGATTTTAATCTTCGTTTTCAAACGTAATCTCTTCCAAACAAATAAGATTTTATTTTAATTGCAATTTTAATTCCTTTTCAAATCCATTGCACTGTTGTACTGATTTGTTCGTAGTACTAATTCTATTCGAAGAGATCGTTGAGGTCCCATGGTCTAGTGGTTAGGACATTGGACTCTGAATCCAGTAACCCGAGTTCAAATCTCGGTGGGACCTCCATCATATTGAATTTTATCTCTTTTTATATGTGCTACAGTCACTAATAAACAACACATATATTTAGTCTCAAATAATTTTATTTTGAAATTTTATATTTGATTTTACAACATGATAGTTTATAAATTATAGTAGATAATTTGTTATTAGATTATAGTTATTTTTATATTTTTGCGGCGAGAAATTTATTACTACTAGGCAAAAGCATATGCAAAAGAAAAAAAAATCAAATAAAGAGATAGAATATATCTATGTATGATTTTTAGCAATTCCTCAAAATTAAATTCAAATATGATAAAATAAAAAGAAATACAAAGTATAATACATGTGTATTGTTTAATAATAAAAAATCAAATAGAGAGATAAAAATGATAAAATAAAATGGAAAAACAAAGTATAATACATGTGCATACTACAAACAATTTAAAAGCAATTAGGAGTCTGGTTCTAAATACATAAACATCTTATAGAAGACATACACAAATATGGAAAGTTCATAAGAATATAATACAACGAAATAATATTCAACCCCTAGTCTTGTCTACGAAAGAATAATGGACTACAGGCTATTATTTCATTTATAAATTGGATTGACACCGTTTAGATTAAATGTGAAGTGATCATGGTTGTTAGGATCGCGATCCTATAGGATAGGATCCTATGATCCTACCACTCAAAACGATCTAGATCCGACAAAAATCTCTCATGGGGTAGGATCGCGATTCCATAAGGTAGAATCTTACGATCCTATCACCCAAACGATCCTACTATTTGCATGCAATTTAGGAATTTTAGGTGAAAATTTTAATTTTGAATTAAGCTATCCATATAAAAGGGTCAATTTTTTTATAAAAAGAAAAAAAAAACTTTTAAAACCCAAATTCAACTTAATCTATTTGTATATCTATCTATACTATTATAAAGTATAAGGCCCTTAGAATATTACTATACATTATTTAATTATTTTAGAATAAAAAATATTGAATTACTTATTATTTAACATTTATTTTTATATTAATCATTGAAAAACTCTTTTAATTTTTTTATTAAATGTATGTATATATCCATAGTTACTACTTATCTATACTTGTTATCTAATAAAAACTAATAACTGGTCAAAAATTATTTTTATATTTATTATCTCTAATCTATATATATACTTAGTTATAAAAGTGTAATGTATTTTAATTATTTCTATTTTTTTCACGTGTTTTAAAATATAAAACACATGAAAAACATAGAAATTTGGTAAAATAGTTTACAAATTTATTATCCATGAGTGGATATATAGATGTATATATCCACTCATGGATAATAAATTTATAAATTATTTTATTCATGCAATTTTGTAGTATTTTAGATACAATATATATATATATATATATATATATAACTTTTTATCTTTTTAATTATAATTTTTCTCTCACGTGCATTTTGAACATGACTTTTTTTCATTTTTTTACCAAATTATGTATATAATTAATATCATGAACTTTTATTTCATCTATTTAATTATGCATGTGACTACTATTCTAAAAGTGTGAGGGGTTAGGAATATTTCTAAATTTTTTTTTAAAAAATAAATTAATATTCGTTAATTGAAGTGTAACTCTAATTGGTATTTCAAAAGGCATAGACTAAATAAATATAGAGTACTACTATATGATAGGCCAAATTTATATAATTACTAAAAAGAAAAAAATGGGACTTAATTATTCTTATACAATTAGTTATTATGTTTAAAATGATTAAAAAATAATAATAATTAAATTCTATCAATAATTCTTTAATTGAAAAAATTAAAAAAAAAATAGCTTTTATATTAATTATGTAATAATACACAAAATCTATTTTAAAAATAATAATGCAATAAAAAATTTAAGCATATATATTATATGTGTAATGCTTCACAAAATTTACTTTAAAAATTGTAACTTATATTATCTTGATTATTTGTTGACATTAATTAATACTTTTATGATTAATAAGAGAATGTAATTAAGCCCATATGCATATAGTCTTTGTAATATTTTTAAATGTTTTTTTTATTACACTTGATGTTTTGAGTATATTTTTATTTTATTATAGAGATATCATCGATTAAGAAGTTAATTTAAATATTTTTTATAACAATATGGTAGAATCTTACGATAGGATCGCAATCCTAACAACCTTGGAAGTTATGTACTGATTCTATCAACCAACACAATTATTCGTATGCATGTAACTCTCTTTCAAATTAAATAGGTACCTTTAAGAACACACATCTACATATTAGGCTGTAACTTTTTAATTATTATTTTTATTTAAAATATGTAAAAATTGTTTAGAAATAATTTAGGGGTCTCGTTCGTTTATAAGTAGTATAGATATAGATTTAGGTGTTGTTTTTGTATTAGTTTTGACAAACAAAATCCGCATTATCAATTGATTGTATATTTCTTTCTTTAGAAAAATATAAAAATATAATCCCATTTCGGAACAATGTTAATCAGGGTCACGGTTCGTATTAGGCCTAACAATTTCAACTTTCATGATAGGTTTTGAATACTGTTAAAATCATTTCAGTTCCGATTTAGCTCATAACCGGACTATATGCACCCTTACTTAGGTGTTCAACCCCCTCAAAAAAAAATTGAATTAAATATTTTCATGCAAAAAAATAATAATAATTTTTTATAAAAAAAAATTGTGTGAGATTCTTACTTTTTTAAAAAATAATAATAATAATAACAATAATTTGTCCGGGCTACATTCATGCATGTTGGGCCTCATCCATCGGAATAGTCCATACTATAGAAGGATTTGGGCCCTTTGGGTCGTTCTAGAGTCTAGTCAGACTATAGAGTATAGGCCCAGAGGTGGTGTGGGCTCGCGCTCTCACTTCTAATTTTAAAATTAGGGGGTTTAGTACTTTAATTAATCAAACTCATGTATTATTAGATCTAATGTAAAGGTGTAATTTGTGGTTTGGTTATTGACGCCGGACAGAATAGAGATTATTCTGCAGGCTAGTGCAATAGGTACTTTGCAAGGAAAAACAGGAGAATTTCGACCCAAAATTTCAGAGAACACTCTGAAATTTAATAAAATTGTTTATAATCAATAATCAATAAAAAACAACCCACAAGCCGGGTTTAAATAGCTGAAAATCGAACCCTAATGGGATTTTTGTCAAAAATAGCAAAACCCTAAAAGTCCTACCAAAACAAAATACTGAAAAAAATAAAAAGATTGCCAAAAATCTGGCCCAAATCGGGTTCAGAATCACCTCCTAATTGATAAATAAAAGATTACCATAAATAGCAAAAATTAACTAAAATTAAAGATTTGAAAAGGAAAATAGCGGATTTGGGGCTCGAAACGATGTGCACCGAGCGTAGCTGGGTGGCCACGACGTCCGCGCCGAGATTAGCTTTCCGAATTGGGGTCACGGGCGCAAATCCGACACTTGTAGCTCCAGTTATGGCCAAAAAACTGACGCATGCACGGAAACTGCCCCAAATTAGGCTAGATCACGATTTCTTGTCATCCTTGCGTTGATCCTCCCTCTCCACGTAATCCAGCGCCATCAATGAGCAATCTGACAGCTCGGCATCGTCTGACTCGGATCCCCCTACATCAGTTATGAATTTAAAAGTTAACCTTTCAACTAAAGACATTGCTAATATTAGTATAAGTTAAGCGGTGTTTATCTTGGGGTTGTTAAGTCGTGTTTGATAAAACTAAAAATTAAGTACCAAGAATTTTAAAATATGAATTTTAAGTATCAAAGATTTTAAGTGATACTTAAAAAAATTATATTTTTTCATATTTTTGTAAATTTTCAGTTTTCAGACTTGAAAAATATTGACATGTGTGTAAACGAGGTGATCTACCTAACTAAGTTATAGCCCTTAGGTTTGGTTTGATATATGTGTTTGGGTTGATATTTCGAAGATAAAAGAAAGGATTTTTAGAGATTTGGAGGGATAAACCTATAACTACAAAATCCTTGGTTGTTATCTCTCATAAAATGAAAATATTTGGAGAGACATGATAACAACTTAAATATATTTTTTAAAATGACAAAACTACCATTTATACTTAAAAGAACAACTTTATTAATTAAAGGATATAATAGTAATTTGACTATTATCTTTTATTTTATTTTCTCTCATTTAGCTTATCCAAACAAAAATGATATCATTTATTTATTTTTCTTTAATAATCTATCCAAACATAAATTTAAAATATTGTTATCCTTTTTTTTCTTTTTTCTCATAACTAATTTTATCATTTCTTTTCTTTTCTCTCTGCCCATTGTGATATATATTTTATCATAGTAGATAATCTCTTGTCAAGATGAACATCCCAGGAGTCAATATCATGGCAGTTTGATATGTTTGATTGATATTGCTTATAAGTAATACTATATCCGTCTTAATTTAGTTGTCTATTTTACCTACTTTATTTGTCATAAATTAGTTGTTCAGTTTCGAATCCCAATACAATATTATCATATACTTTTTCAATACAATATTATTTCTTTAAAAGGGAATGATCCCCACTAAAAACTACAAATATATTACATTATCAAAGAGCAAAATAAGAAATAAAAAATATAAAAAAAATATTGGAAATGTCAAATATGGACAATTAAATTGAGACGGAGGGAGTATGAAATTTTATAATTTATCGATGTGATGGGTCCCAAGTATTAAGTTGTAACTCTATTACTTAATTTTTTTTTCATTTTAAGTGAAATCCTTTTAGTGATATTCAAAAAAATTATTAAATGTACTTCATAGAATATGTATTAAATCTGTTCAGATTTAAGTGATAAAATAATAATATCAAACAACACTTTGGTCCTTCACAATTTAATAATTTTACTTGAAATCTATATAAAAAAGAAAAAAAAATTGGTTTACAAAAGCTCATCCAATTCGAAAAAACATATGAAAAATTAATTCTAAAATTCAATAATTGAAACAAATGATTATCCAAATAGGTTCGAAAAGTGAATCGGTTAAAATCGAATCAAATTGATTTTTTAACAAATTACATATGATATTCATTTAAAATTTATTTTAAATAGTTTCCATTATTTCCGAAAATTTATTTTTAAATATAAAAAGGAAAAAAATGCTCATATGTTATATGCGCTTTATATTTTGATAATAATATACATAAAAATAAGTAAAAGTACTTTAAAAAAGAAAAAAAGATTATTAATTTACATGTAGAGGGTAAACTTCACGTAATATTAAATTAGTAAATAGGATCTAAAATCACATTATTATTCGAATTGGCGCTAAGAAGTCAGAGAGAGATCAGTATATCACCATCTGAAAACCCTAGATCCCAATTTGCTCATTGTTGGTACACATAAATGGCGAAGCTTGAACCGTTGGAGGAACCGATTCAGCAGACGAAGAAGGTGAGGAGGAAGGATAATGGGTTCTCAATGTTCTTCATCTTCGTCGATTACCTTTTCCTCCTCATATTCTTTGGTTTCCTCTGTTTCATACTTTTCAAGATGGTTGGCATTTGATTTTTTCTTGAGGTGAATCTCCAAACTCTCTTGATTTCTATCTTAAATTGCATTTTTCGCATTACCCATTTTGTATAATGTGTCTCTTTTAGCCAATTGTATGTTTTTGAATCTTGTCTGCTCATAGTGTGTGTAGTTTGATTTTGCTTGAAGTGATTGTTGAAGCCCTTTTCATTTGATCTGGAAATTAATTTTTAGTACTACCCATTTGTTTAATTTAGCTTTTTTGCTAATTGTAATGTTGCTTATGCAATGTATTGAAGTATTATATTTGAATCCTGTGTCTCTAAACTATTCAATACCTGCGTATTGGTTTTGTTTTTGCTTGAGGTGAATGTCGAAACCCGTTTCATTCTATTTGAAAATGCATTTTCTGTTCTACCCATTTGCGTAATTTTTGTAATGGAGTTTATGCAATGTGTGTAAGTGTATATTGAATCTTGTGTACCCAAACTCTTCGAAACATGGAAAGTACGTTTCTGTATTCCGACCCTTGGAGGAGCAATTCTCACTTTAAAGAGGGCAGAGGAACAAGGGTCACTTTAAAGAGGACATATACAAGTTACATATAGGACTGTAGATCCTGAATATCACATATTAATAAGATTAACTTCGTGAATTTGCAAAATAGGACAGAAAATCTTTTAATCAGGGCAATTTTATTGCAAAAAGAATGTGACTTTTTCAATCTGAAACGTAGATTCATGTCTGACTTGGATTAGAGTTCCTAAAATTTCATATAGATGCCCAATGTGAGAGAAAGAGATCCAAGAAGGAGGTTTTGAGGGGGGGCATTCCACACATCATGCCAGAATCTTACTTTACGTCCATCTCCCATCACAAGATCATAAACTTGAATAACACACTCCAACCTCTCCTAATACACTTTCAGTGATCCACCTCTTATATGTTTGAGGCGTTCCTCGATGTCCATCCCTCAATGTCGTCCCAAATTTCACCTCCACCGCTCTTTGTAGAATGTTTGCTTCCGTGGCATAGCTCTAAAGCCATATCCGTACTAAAGCATATTGTATTCTCTTAATTTTCTAGTACCCAATATCATTTCTGATGGGTTAATAGACATCCTCCGGAGCCACCAAGTGTCTACCCTGTATCTTTGCCATCAGGAAGTCCCTCTGATCTCAGACTCTCTGTAACAATCCTGGATATATTGCTGTCATAGTAAATGTCCTAGTCTTACAAACGGAAAGATTTGTGGTAGGTGGTCTAGTTAGTAGGTAAATTCGTTTTCCCCTCTGAGCACACATCAATTGCACTTTCTAAAGTTTATTAGATGTGCAGTTTTTGTCGAAGTATCAGGTAACGGAATTAGAGTTCCTAGGGTGGATGTGGTTTTTCCTTCGAAGGCGGTCTGGCGCTCCAAGGCCCCTTTCAAGGTGGCTTTTTTCTCTTGGTCGGCTGCTTGGGGTCGTATTCTCACTTTGGATGTGTTGAGGAGGAGGGGTGTCATTGTGGTTAACCGGTGTTTTATGTGCATGAAGGAGGGGGAGTCCGTCGACCATCTCCTTTTGCATTGCCTAGTGACCTATGACTGCTGGTGCTTTTTTTTTTGCTCTCTTTGGTGTGCAGTGGGTTATGCCAACGTTGGTGCGCGATGTTTTAGCCGCTTGGAGAGGTATGCATATTGGGCTGCATGTTCGCTCCTTCTGGAGGGTGGCCCCTCTGTGCATGTGGTGGGGCATTTGGATGGAGCAGAATAGACGATGCTTTGAGGGTATTGAGTGCCCATTAGGGGCATTAAAGGATTTTATTGTTTCAAATTTGTTCTATTGGGTGAAGGGTCGGTATTGTATTTCTTTTCATGAAAAATTAGAGTTCCTGGACTCGCTAGGCTCTTAAGGCCTTTTTTATATATGGGATGCGCTCCCCGATTGAGCGTCTTTTTATATTCATTCTTACTTATAAAAAAAAAAAGTATTCAATGAGAAATTGATGCTGCTTACCAAAAAAAAAAATGGGTTGATTGCTTTAAAACATTATTCTGGGGATGAAACTTGCTGTCAGTTGGTTTCAGTTTCATGACGCATGTGCTTTCTTGAATCACAAATTTGGGCTTTCAGATTAGGCATACGAGGGCTAGATCAAGATGACCTTAACTGGGTCGGCTGGATTTACTATTGACTTGATCAATGGATGCACCACTGAATCAGTAGACTACAAACTCACGCGTATTAGACTTGTTACTATGTCATAAGATAGCTTGATTAGACTAAGCCAAACCTTTTTCATGGATGGCAAAGGAATCAGGGTGTCTTTTGTTAGAGAGACTTGTTTCAGTTTGCCTATGTAAAAGGATAACCCTCGTATTCCTTCAAGTATGTTGAGTTCTTGACACTTTCTTCCTCTCATCAACCAAAGGGCAGCTCTTATTGTTGTGGAAATTTCTAAGAGTGCTGAGAAAGTACTGGATATAGTTTATATAAACTGTTTGTTACCAATAAAAGTGAAAGCTTGCCGATTTTCTTTACAGATCATTGCTAGATAATGACTAAAGTTGCAGTGTCTTTGAATGGGAGGCTCCATCAAATTTTCTTTTTCTTTTTCCTGAATTAGATTTTGATATAATCTTTAAGCTTACTCGTTGAAGATTGAATACACATGCAATGCACTTTCAGGCTCACCTCTTGTCAGGCCCTATATCTCGAGCATACCAGAAATAAGAACTCAATTGTATAGTATAATTTTCTTCGATAAAAGTGAATAAAAATAAAAATAAAAATAAATAAATATATAATTAAAATAGCTGATTCTCTTCAGACGTAATATACTCACTTGCCATGGATAATTTTCCCTGTTTTCTACAGGTAATGGTGCGACATACTTTCATCCTAGATATGGGCTTCTACGTTTATAAGGGATTTTGAGGCATTTACTTGGTCAGGTTCAGATTATTTACCTGGAGAATTCTGCACCTCAATGATCTTGTGTTTTTTATCTTTCATTTTTTGTGTTCACTGCCGTGATACTTTATAATTTATCTTGTTGTACCTAATATGTGATTTATGAAAGAAATGATAGAGATGGCCTATCAATTTTACATGCTGTCTGAATTTAATTAGGGAATCATATCCCTTTGTTCACTTTGAGAAACATACAAACTATATCACCCTGAATACCACATGGCATCATGAACAAAGATGTTTAATTAACTTCCGAGAAGATTTAAGACAATGGAGTAATTTCAGGTCACTGAGATGAAGTCTTCAGAAAATTGAGTTTTTGCTGGGCACTGATATCTTGAAAGGCCCATAATTTTAATTTACAGTTTGGTGCTTAATTTGTTATCATATTATTTTAAATATTTCCATCCTTTGATTTATTGAAGGACGGTTTTAAGATGAAATGGACAATGATGGTGACTAAGAGCAGAAAGAAAGCAAATCAAAGTGAATTTTGGGAAAGAAAGTGACTTTTAGGAAGTAGCACATTTAAATGGTGGCTTAATTGTGCAGTCATGAAATTGATGCTTAGGGGTGTTTCACAATATAAATAACTAACTTCGTCATCCAAACTGTTAGTTGTGGCTGAACTGTCAATTTAGCCGTGACAAATCTCAGGTTGTTGTATTTATTTCCTTTGATAGAGCATCTAAATATGTGTGGCCTTCGTCTTATTTCATGAAGTTTGTAAGGCAAAATCGTAATTTCCAAGTATTTGGTTTTGATTCTTCAATTTTAATTCTATTGCTTCTCGCTCCCGCAAATTTTTGGTACACACGTACATATATATGTACATATCTCACTTTTTTCATGTTTACTTATATATTCTAAATTTTAACATCTTTATTTTGTGTATGTCTTTATATACATAGAGGCTAGGAGTTAAACTTTGTACTCGAAAACTGTGAAAATGGAATTTCGACTCAACATAACTATTTCTCAACTTTACAGGGTCATTTAGACGGATCATTTTATTTGCTCTCCTCTTGGGAATAAAAAGTTGGATTTAAAGAAAATATTTCTGGTGTACTTAGAGCTAACTGATGGTATTCACATTAATATGTTGTTTATTTACCATCACTGTGGCATGTATAAAATAAATATTATAACATTTCATGTCTTACAGCCATGTCTGAACACTTATGTACTTGCAAAGATCAATTATTATCATCTTTTGCATATGCACCTACTGAGCTCAATATTTGTAGTCTACTGAAATATATTGTGAAGATGGTACCACTTCGCAACCATAAGATCTGAATAATCTACTGATATTACTGAATGTAGGTCAGTTCATTTAATTCTTGCTACGAAACCGAAACGGACTTTTGGCACAAGAATAAGATGTAAATTGCCCAGTTCTCTCTCTCCTTCTTCGTATGCCTGTATGACATAGTATTGGTGTATGCTTATGCATTGTTAGAAAATTGTTCTGTTAAGTGAATTAATATGTGCATGTATTGTCAAATACATGATACTTTTCACATAAATAATTGGTTTAAATCCCATGAAATACCACCAGACACCTATACTTGCACAACCAGTGTTGTTAAAGGCGCGCCTAGGCTCCAGGCTCCTATTCTGATTCTTTTCAGTTTTATGTTTTCCAATGGCTTGAACGGCCAATAATTGTGTGAACCTTTATATGCTTCTTTGTGATTCAATATTTATCATCATTTACTGTAGCGAATTCTAATTAGACAAAAAAATTATATATATAGCCTTTTCCATAGTAATGTCATTATGGTTTTGAGAGTACTAATGGTGAAAACTTAATTACATATACTAGCAGGAGTAGTTTGAACTGTCATATATGGTGATCAATTAGGAACACAAATTTTGTAGTTGAACTCTTGTTGGGCTTATTTCAATTGTGGTTTATGTTTTCAGAAAGTACATTATGTGTAAATCTTATAGTTAAAGCTCATAATTGCAATCTTAGATTATATGTTATATATTGTGTTAACATGATTTCATAATTACCTTAGTGATCCCATACACTTACTGATTTGTAATACTCATAGTTATGGAGCTTATTTATACATGTGATGAGTTTATTCTAGATTGTAAGTTGTGAATGAAATGATCTGTTAGCTGCCCTCTTAGTTACTGACTACAAGAAGTCTATACTCCATGATCAGTTTGTTTTCATTGGTTCACTTAATAAAAGTGTGTAAATTGCATGTTTACTTGCGATGAAATTTTTTGACTTCTACAGAAATATTGTGCCGCGTTTGGTACGCAGGAATGTAATGCTCATTCCAACCATTCTTAAGTTTGATATGTATTTTAGAATGAAAATGGACATTCTCTTGGAATGAAAATGAAAATCCATTCCATTAGTAAACTTATGGAATGAACATTCGATTCCCTATACTAAAACTAAAAAAATATATACCAAACACGAGAATGGTAATGACCATTCCATTTCTACATTCATTCCATTCAATTCCTACGTACCAAATGCAACCTTAGGACTTTGAAATGAAAATTTGATGCTTAAATAAGACTAGTTATTGGGTAGTTACTCTGAAGTGTTTGTGAATTGAGGCTGGATTTATAATTTGGTGGGTGGTTGCATTTGGTTATGAGGAGATAAACTTTTAACACCTCTTTAAAAGTAGCTAAAGCATTTAAGAGGGCATGGACAATGATGGTGACTGCAAGTTTAATTAGGTTAAGCAAAAAAACTTGGAAAATGAAGTGTTTATATTATAATGTACAGAAAATGACTAGGGAAGTGAAATGCTTATATTATGAATGTATAGATAAAATGACTTTTAGGAATGTAACACATGCACTTAAGACTTTTAATGTAGTACTAGCAGGCTTTGATCATTAAAACATGGTCTTATATGTGTTTCCACATCAATAGAACAACTTATTTAATGGACCAAACTGGTACAATATTTGTTGCTGGTGTATTTATTAGCTTTGGTTATTGGTACATCTAAATATGATGTGTCTTTAATTTGGATGTTTTTTCCACTTAAAAAAGGAATTTGTTAGGTGCTCAAGCATCTATTGCAATGTTTTTTTTTTCTTCAGATGTCTCAGTCCATTGTACCAAGTTCTGAATAAAATTTCTCCAATTATGTTTTTTTCTTTTTATCTTGGTGTTACTGGTGTCATAAATTTCATTATCAGAATGCCACCTTTTGGAAGGTGGAATTGTTATTAAATTATCAGGTACTCAATACTGAAGTTTGAAAATTTACTAGAGTGCCTTTCATTCGAAAATAAGCACCTTTAGTTACAGTTTGTTTTTCCATTGCGTAGCATCAATATATATTATTATTTGATTTTTTTTAGTTTATCTCGTAATTTTATGTTAGTCCTACCTTTCATCTTTATATAATAATGGTGTATCTAAAGCTCTTAATTGGATTGACTATGCTAAACTAGAAACTGTTTAATTCATTTTATGTTAGTCCTTTCTCGTATTTGGCAAGTGCACCTCCAACTTTATATAGCTGTTGCAGATCAATTTATAACAGTTAGCCATACTCTTTAGTGCAATTTTATTACTTTTATTTGTTCTTTTATTTTTACTAGTTCTTGAAGTGCAATTTATTGCTGTGTTTATTCTCTGTAAAATATTCTTCCACCGATATTAATGATGAGCAGACAGATTTGCTCTCACTCACCCTTTAATAAATGCTATATTGATCCGCGTATGTAGGCCAGGTTCATTCCTTTCATGCTATCAAACCAAAATAAAATTTTAATGTAAGTTTTTATTTTCGGTAACCAAGGTATCTGGGCCACAGCTTACGCGTACCTCGACTAGTCATCGGGGATATGAAGTTACAACAACCCAAACGAAATTGTAGCTAGTAGGAATTGAATATGAGATCTATTGTTTCTTGAGACACTAGCTAGGTCCCTGCCTTTTCCCAACTGTCACCCGTTCGGGTTAAATTTTAATACAAGTTATAATCATAGTTTACCATATTGTTCGACACATTACATGTATTTGGTTTGTAACCTTTTTTTAGATATTAATATTTTCCGCATCGATTCTTATCTGATACTCATTTTTAATATCGATAATTATTATCGCATCGCGATGATAACAGATACCGTGAGGACGAACCATGGTCGTAATACACATTATATTTTGCCTTTGCTGCCACCACCACTACTGCATAAGTATATGTGTGATCAATCATTTCATACTTTTGGTTTAATACTTGGAATAATATGTGTAGATTTGGCTGAAGAAAACATAGAAACGCCACTTCTTATTCATAGAAAACTTATTTCCTACATCCCAGGGCAGACATAGAGAACCACAGAGACTGATCAACACCAATAGAGAAAGACTCTCTATTACACACACACTCACTCAAAACACACACTTCTACAAAGCTACCCACCTAGTTTCTTCGTTAAACAAACTTAAGGACCAGATACTCCAGGGACATTGCCACCACTTCCGGGGATCGGGACCTCAACCCCCGGGTTGGGGACGAACGTGTCGTCTCCACCAGGAACATAGCTGCGGCCTGTCCCGCCAGGGCTGCCACCACCAATGCCGCCTATGCCAGTTCCTCCTCCGCTGCTGCCAGTGACGGGATTGTAGGTGAAGGGATTGAACCCTTTCTTGAACTTTGGGGGGATCATGACTCGGCCAATGCCCGGAATGAGCACGCTGCCATCGTGGTGGAAGAACAATTCGGGCTGTAGTTTGGTGTCCGTGGTCTTGGAGTTCGTTGGGAGGTCACGAGCATGCACTGCTATTGCGAGGAGGAGGTTGAAGACGAGAAGGAGAGCGAGGACTGAGTGAGGCTTGTAAGCCATTTTTTTTTTTTAGAGAAGGAGGGAAAGAGATGGTTGTTGATGGAGAAGTGTGGGAAGAGAGAGGTGTTCTTATAGTTTAGGTTTTAGGGAGAGTTGGGTGTAGTTTTGGCGGTGAGTTAAAGATATGGTTTATCTTTTACATGCTTAATCTATATAATGCAACTTTATATTTCATGCATTGCAAGGCCTTTCTTTGGTTCTCTGTCTCATTCTTCAACCGGAATGGGCGGCCAATAAATGTGGGAAAAAGAATTATTTGCTTCCCTTTGTGTCTCCCCCATATATATATATATATTTTGCTTTAATTTTGTCAAAACTTGGAGCAAATATTCATTATGGTCCTTAGTTTTAATTTCACATCTCAATCTTCTATTTATAAAGAGGTTAACATGATTTCATATTTTTATAGAAACCAAGAAATTTAGGACATGTTTGATTTGTATTGAAAATATTTATTGTATTTTTTATTTTTTTGAAAATTGTTTATAAAAAATTATGTTATAAAAATGTTTTTTTTCAAATAATTATCTTTTATTAGTCTCATAAAACTCTATTTTCAGAGTTCTTGAGAACAATTTTTAAAGAGAAACATTTCCTTGGTAGTTTGGCCAAATTTTTTATGCACTATTAGTTATTGGTTACAACTTGTTAATATTAAATACAAAATAATAATATGTCATCTATATCCCCCATCGAGTGTGTATATATATAAATATATGTATATATATGCAATTCCAAAGTATTTTATCACATTCAAACAATGAATTTGGAATTGAAGCTCCCAATTCCAATTCCAAAGCTTCAGTTTCATGCTCCAAATAGATCCTAAGAAAAATTAGAAATTCAGAAATTTCCGCTTTGAAATGATATTATAATATGGCTCACTACAAGACGTTGAGTGCACGTGGTATGACTCTATTTCCCCTTCGAGCCTTACATGGCAGGTCCGTGTGAGTATATTAACCTAACAAATTAAATCATCATGAGTGGGAACATACTAGCCATTAATTGGATGTTGATATTTGAAAAAATAATAGTCTAATTTTAGCTATGATGGTGATTTAATACCTGGATATGATTATAGGATGAGATACAAACTTCACTATTTGATGTTTCTAATATCTGGCTCGAGAATTTAATAAGAAAATAGACACCGATAATGACTGCAATTAATCTATACTAAGCAAAGCCAAACGACTTGGAGAAAAGGGAATAGGTATATAATATATATACTTATATAGACGGATTGTGTGGAGAAAATGACTCTTAGGGATGTAAGACATGCATTTAAGTGGTCGGAGATCAAATCATTAATTTCATTCATGCAAAATTGACACTTAAGGAGTGTGTTTTTTATATGCAACAATTTTGGTTTATTTTGTTCTATGTATTTTATGTCAAGTTATCAAAGAAGCAATAGATACATCGTTAACTAGATATTTGTCCCACATTATACACATTAGTCATTAGTATCACATCACCAATATTTATATATCATCTTTTAGTTATAAAGGGGGTTAGTGTCAATAAAGGGGGCACACTGAAATGCTAATCTTTTAGTTATAACCAAATTCTCATATATCATCTCATCCGTTACCTAACCTCTTGTTAACATAGATCTGGTCACGGTTAGTAACGATTTTATCATGTGCCAAGACTTTTGTCGTTCGAATCTGTTGCACTATTATAAATGATAATGATTGTATTATATATTAAGCTACCGATAAAACTAGGTTGATCATTTTTATTTTTTATTTATTTATTTCTTCTTCAAATTATATTATGGAAGGTGGGTGTGGACATGTCATGGGGCTATTAAAAGAAACAATGGATGTATATATTAATTAGGGCACATTTCAACTCCACCTAACTTGAGACGGCTGCATTTGCATTTGGCTAATAAATTAAGTGCACTACCTCTCTTATAGGCGTGTGTGAAATGAAATGATATAGTTCTTCCAACAATAAAAGTGTTTTCACAAATATATAATTATTAAAAGGTTTAATTTCAATAAACCTCCTATACTATCCAGTTTAATCAATTAATTTTCATTGTGTTTACTTTGCCCCCTATATTATTCAATTTCATCATTATGCCTCATCACATCACATTTTGAGTCAAAATACCTAAACTACCCTCAATAGTATAAGGGGGTATAGTGAAATCAACCATTTAAAAAAATTTATTTTTCGAAAATCAATTATATTTTTCGCAAAAATTATAAATTCAAAAAAATATATATATTTTTCGGAGGGAGTATATTATTTTCCAAAATATGAATTATTTCGGAAAAAATAATATATATTTTATGCAAAAAAATTATTTTTCAAAAAAAAATCATATTTTGGAACATAATAGTATATATATTTCGCAAAAAAATTATTTTTTGGAAAAGATCATATTTTGGAACAAAATAGTATATATTTTTTGCAAAAATTTTTTTTTCGGAAAAGATTATATTTTGGAACATAATATATATTTTTCGCAAAAAAAATCATATTTTGGAACATAATAAATACTTTTTCGCAAAAAAAAATATTTTTCAGAAAAATAATCATATTTTGGAACATAATATATATTTTTCACAAAAAAAATATTTTTCGGAAAAAAATCATATTTTGGAACATAATATATATTCTTCACAAAAAAAAAAAAAATTCGAAATTTTTTTTCATATTTTGGAACATAATATATACTTTTTCACAAAAAAAATATTTTTCAGAAAAATAATCATATTTTGGAACATAATATATATTTTTTGCAAAAAAAATATTTTTCAGAAAAAATCATATTTTCCGAAATATATATATATATATTGAAATTTATAGTTTTTACGAAAAATATAATTTATTTTCGAAAAATATTTTTTTTAAGGGTTGATTTCACTAAACCCCCTTATACTATTGAAGGAGGGTAGTTTAGACATTTTGACTCAAAATGTGAAGAAGATGGTGCATAGTGATGAAATTGGATAGTATAGGGGGCAAAGTGGACATAATAGGGGTTAGTTAATTAAATTAAATAACATATGGGGGTTTCTTGAAATAAACCTTTATTAAAATCTATTTTTCTCTTTGTCAAATAAAATTATAAAAGCTTGATCGAAATTAAAAAAGATTTATTACAACGAAAAGGGGCCCAAGTTGGAAAGAAGACCATCAGCCCAAAGACAAAACATTTGGAAGCCCAATAACCAGCCAAACAAACCACTTCAATATTCAAGCCCATCTAAGGGTCATTTCTATCCAATTCCTATTCCTATGTGGGCTTTGTTTTATCAAAGGACATCCTACTCCTAGACTCACAAAGCCCCATTTTTTTAGATTTGATATGGGCTTTTTGTCTTCATTTTTCTTTGCAACAAATTCAACAATGATGCATATGAACATCAACTTTCAACTTTTAACCATAAAAATCATTTTTTCCTTTACATATACTAATGCTTGATTTATAACTCTAAAATATCATTTCCACAATATTTTGAAGGGAGCATGCTTGGTTTATATTTATGGAAATTGTTCTTTTAACTCTTGATAATTCTGAAAATTGAAAATTATATTTTAAGAATAATTAAAAAAAGTTTTCTGAAGATAATAATTTTTATAACTAAGGAACTGTTTAGTTTGTATTTCTGATAACTCTTTTTTGCTTTCTCAAAACTGAAAATCAGAAAATTGTACAACAAGTCTGCTTGGTTTAATTTTCTAAAAACAATTTTCAGGAAACTCAGTTATAATAATACCGATTTTTAGATAACTCATTTTTATTGTTTTTAGAAAACTATTTTATTTTCTTAGAATTTTCGAGAACAGTTTTCAAAGATACAACCCAAATGGACCCTAAATTTTAGAAAACAGTTTTCAAAAACTAAAAGCAGATTTTTTTGGTACAGATTTCTTATTTTCACTTTTCAGAAACAAAAAAATCATTTTTAGATAAAAAAAAAAAAAAAAACTCTTACCCACTCTTTGGTCTATTTTGTGGGATGTCTCGCCTCATATCAAACAAAAATCTGATAGAGCTTTTCTCATCCACAACCTAGTAACCAGATAAGGTGATAAGCACACGTGGCACAAACCCAAAAGCCCCATTCCCTATCTCCTTCACTAAAAATACACCTCTCTCTCCCACTCCACCACCCTCCTCCTCTCTCCCACCACCACCACCAAACAAAGCCATGTCCTCACCAACCCTAATTACCCCCACCACCTCCACCACCAGACCCCTCCTCCCCCCCATCCGCTCCAAACTCTCCACCACCATCACCACCACCACAACCACCACCCGCCGCCGCGACTTCATTTCCCTAGCCGCCGGAATACTCCTCCCTCCAACATTACTCCTCCCCGCCACGTCTGCATGGGCCGCTTCGGACGAGGAATACGTAAAGGACACCGAAGAGGTGATAACCAAGGTAAGATCAACCATTAGCATGGACAAAACAGACCCCAATGTGGCCACTGCAGTGGCTGACCTAAGAGACGCGTCCAATTCATGGGTGGCCAAGTACCGGAGAGAGAAGGCTCTGCTTGGCCGGGCTTCGTTCCGCGACATCTACTCCGCTCTCAACGCCGTTTCCGGCCATTATGTCAGTTTTGGACCGACGGCGCCGATTCCCGCCAAGCGCAGGGCAAGAATCTTGGAGGAGATGGACACGGCGGAGAAGTCTCTGCTGAGGGGTAGATAAAAAGTGAGCTACTTTTTTTATATGGTAGAGATATATATAATTTAATATGCTAAATATTTTGAATTTTATTTTTGCATGTTTAATTGATATTAGAGGATGAGGATTACATCTGGAATTTTGAGGTGAATTAAATTGAAGCATGCAGTTTGATTAATGGTGTGGTTGTATTGATTATCTGTAGATTGTAGTCATTAAACTTGTTATTTATAAAGATACTGAAAAATTATATATATATTAGGAGTGTAACTTAGCACAATAGAGAATATATGGGTTAATTGAGAATTCATTTTCTCTATATGGCTCCATTTATTTTCATCTTAAGTTGGTGACATGGTGTGTGGTGCAAATGTAGTGATATCTGGTGGGGATTAATTTGGTGTAATATTGCCATTTGAACTTATTGTTACATATTTATGCACTCCAGACGGGCTTGTTTGGAAAGTGATTTGTGATTTGTGGTTTGAAAAAAAAAGAAGGTAGCGTAGCAAAGTATTGTGGTATGGATTTTATTTTGGAAGCAGATCATGTTTGGTGCTTTCACAAATTTTGATAGAAGAACATGTTTGGTGACATGCGTTGGTTTGAATTTTTTTTTTGTGGTAAAAACATTGAATAAATATATATGTTATAAAAATCCAAAAATGGAAATAAAAAAAATGTTTAAATATTTGTACACTAGTTTGTCACAAAATTATGGAATGCTTGATTATATCTTTTGAAAATTTGAATATTCTATTTTAAAACTATAATATTGGATAAAAATAAAACATTTATTGCACAATGTTCACGTTTGCTACACTATAAAAACTAAAATATTTATTGCACAAAATTATAGTATAAAAATATATATATATATACTTATTGCACAAAACTATAATATTAGATAAAAATAAAAATAAAATATAATATTGGTATGAAGAAGGTTGGGACGTGGTTTGCCCTAGGTCATGAGAAAGCAAATTATGAAAGCAAGAGACCAAAGTAGGCCTGAGATGGTTGGAGTAATTATATGTTGAACAATGTTGGAAGCATGAGAAATCACCTCTGAAGATGATTCGGAATTGTGGCTTGATTCGGAATCATGCTTTGGTGGCAAGGAAGTAAAAGTAGGGGCACTAAACACGCTTTGCTTCGTCTCATCGTGAATAATAGCAAAGTAGAAATAATAATCAGGAAGCAAAGTACCCTCCCAAACAAGCCCTAAGTTGGATTCTATTTCGAGACCAAAGACACTCCACTAGTCCAATGTTTTTGATGACTAAAGTGGTCTTTGGTTTAGTCTGGTTATTTGTGGTCTGGTCTGGTACTATTCACTAAAAAAAGAATATCAAACCGTGTTTGGCATGCTTAGTCTGGTTTTTACTGTAACAAACTATTTGGTTTGCACATTATTCAATGCAAAATGAAGACCACAATTTGGAACCATGAATACAACTCATGGTTTGCAATAAATAATAAATAACAAATGAGTAATAAATAATTTGAAAAATAAAATAAAACAAAGTAAATAATAATAAACAAACATAAAATAAGTAAATAATTAATAATTAATTAGTAAATATTTAAATATTAAATGATTTTGAATAAAAATGAATAAACGAATATTTAAATTAGTTAAAAAAAATTATTTATTATTTAAAAATATTAAATAAAATTGAATAAAAAATATTAAATAAATTTTATTTTGATTCAATATTTGTAGAATCACCAACTCCAACAAACATGTTCTACTTTCTTCAGTTTCCATTTTTCTCATATCAAAACAATCAGCACCAAACGTGCTTCCAGTTCAGAATAAAATCACACCAGACCACACCAAACGGTCTGGTCTGCATTTTTTTCAGACCTCACCAAACCAGACCACCTCCCAAACACTCCCTAAGAATTCAAGATGCGATAAATTGTAAAAGAAACAATTAAGGATATGACCTGAAATTACCTAGACGATGGTGAAAATAGCCTAGAGGGGGGGGGGGGGGGGTGAATAGGTTTTTTGTGGATTTATTAACAAATTAATATTTAATTCCAGAAAATTCAATTTTAATCCAATCACAAAACCCTAATTCTCAAACCACATTATTTAAGCAATATCAAGCAAACATCAATGTAGTGTATAAAATAAATCAAGAGACGACACAGAGAATTATACGTGGAAAAACTAAGGAAAAAACCACGGGTACACTCAGGTACCTATGCACTATGAATCAACAAGTATAGACTCTATGAGAGTTTTAGACTTACAATAACTCTTGATATGCCTTCCTCTACTCGCAGTCTGAAACTCTTGAATCACTCGTGCTTCATGAAGCTCTCTCTCCACTCCGTACTCTGACGACTCTCTTTCTCAACAAATCAAATAACCATGAAGCTTTCGGCTCCGATCTTCGTACTCAGACGACTCCGTTTCACAAATGGATCAACACAACAAAGTTGCAATTAGCGGTGTGTAGATTTTTCAGAATCTATACGATTCAATCGTGTATAAGATCGTCGATGTAGAAACACGATAGAATCAATTCCAAAACAAGAGAGATCTAGAAGAATCACTCAATGATATTTTCTCTCTTTATATCAATATCTCTGTAGAAGAATATGAATGATAAAATACTGCAGAGATCTTTCAAAGATGTTACCTCCTCTCTTGTAGAATTTGGTATTTATAGACCATGTTGAAGAGAAACCTTAACCTTACCCTTTTATGTAATTTCACATTCAACTGAGCCAAAACCTTTAATATGATGTATAATATGTGATATACACATTCTTCTATGTGTTTGGGTCAAACTCAAGGTCATCCAGGTCAACACGGATCAATTTGAGTCAGAATAAAATTTCAGCCCGATTCTAAAATTTTCAGCTTTTTCTGCAGGACACCTTTCACTCTTTTGATCATATCTGGAGCTATACACATTGGATTGAGACATGTAATATATATTTGGAAAACTGACTTCAAACTCTTGATGATAGGCTCAAGAATCACCTTATTTGGACCTAGGTTAATGGCGTAGGGTCCCCTCCTAGCTCTAAAACCATAGCTTAGGTCAGAGCTAATTTGTCCTGTTTCAGCCTCTGACAACGTAGGTATGTTGCATATTTTGCAATTTTTTCTTATTGAGCTAGACTAGTCATCTCGAAGACCCGATGCTTTTGGTTGAAGTCATGATGCTTGAAAATGACATTTTTTCCCTCCGGCGAAGTAACAATGTTTGGAAATGACGATTTTGCCCTCTGATAGCTTTTTTTTTTGACACACTTCTTGACTTCTTTCTTGAGATAGAAACGATCCTACTAACAACTCAATTGCAAAAATACAAAACTCTCAACATGACAATTTACTCAACATGGCTATTGTCTAGAATATGTCAAACACAAATAATACTATAAATGTTCTTACAATATTCCCCTTGGCATTTCTGAGACAAAACCATGTTTTACAATATAGCCTCACAAATAACAACATAATATCTATACCTATGAACACACACCGACAAACATAGATATAAACTGTCACCTTGCTTTCATAACGGTCTACCAATCCTGTAACCACAACATTGAACAAACCATTAAACGCAAGTATGGAAAACAAATACAAACTAATATAATGATCATAAGAAAATCAACACCAATGCAATCATAATGATCATCATACTCCTTCTCCCCCTGAGAATATATACTCCTCCTTAAACAAAATATTTCTCCCTCTTAATAATCTCTCCCCCTTACTTAATACTTCTCCCCCTAAAATCATTACTCCCCCTTACTCAATTTTTGTCACTGAAATGACAAGGAACAATACAAATAATCAAAGCACTTGAGAGAAATAAGGGAAAACCTCAAGATGAACACACAGGGAAAAGATAACAGAGAAAACTTTAGAGAATCTAAACCAAACACTAAATACTAAGATAAAGTACTTTATTTAAGAATATATCCCGATTATCCAATAACAAATATCTCTACTATGCATGACCTTAATACTAAATGCATGAATGCAAAAAGTCATGAATAAATGTAAAACAAAATATTTTTGACTTTAAAAATATTTGAGCATGGCAATAGAGACAACGAGTTAATCATTAACACATTATATTTTCATATCTAACTCGTCCATTATACACATTGTAATGAAGAAAATCAACACACATACCTTGTAGACTCAAGAATGCACAAGTCAAGTGTTGCATTGCATTCATATATATATATATATATGAAAAGACTTATGTGCAAGCACTAAGGTAAGATGGAAACAATACATACTAAAGCTGATAATCTCCCCACCAACCGTGATGATAATTCAATCCAAGATCCAAACTAGAAGACTAAAAATAAAAGATACTTTCTTTTTTTCACACAATTTCCTCCTTCTAATCTTTTCAACTTTTTCACCATATCCCTTTTTTTCTTTCTAAGCTCTGGACTTTCCAGCGAAGACTTTTATTCCCGGCCAACTGGACCCGAGCTTCTTTCATGGGATTTATGCCCATTAGTCTTCTCCCCTTTTTACGCGAACACTCAATGCTTATTGAGGCAAGAAGTCCGGTTACTCAGATTGAAGAACTACTTTTGCTTTTTTAATATTTTAAACATCTTTTTTTTTTCAACATCACCACAACATTCATACACATGCAAAAAATATTCTATGCATAGATCAATCTAGCATAGCTCATGAACCTTCATACCACTTTAGGTTAAATAAAAAAATTAACAGATTCAACAAACATTATAATTATTACCGAAGCAACTAACACCTAAGATTAAAGTTTTGTATCATAAAATAATCATGTCAAGTGATCATCCAAAAATCTTAGGTCAGTTTGATACCTTTA
This sequence comes from Cornus suecica, assembly GCA_963922005.1. Lineage (NCBI taxonomy): Eukaryota > Viridiplantae > Streptophyta > Magnoliopsida > Cornales > Cornaceae > Cornus > Cornus suecica. The sequence continues at coordinate 85,839,834 of OY998239.1, read as the reverse complement.
ATTCCCATATGTATAATCAGACAAGTAAATATGAGAATAAAGTAAAATATGACAATCATTTGTACCCTTAGCCAATCTCAACATGCCAATAAATTTTTATATATTTTTTAATTTTTATGGAATTTTTGTCATAAGGATGCATGCATGAATAATCCTAATAGTATAAAAACATGATGCATGCATAATAATAAAATAACAAAAATAAAATAAAAATAAAATAAAATAGATATGCAAATAAAACAAAATGCATGATAATGTATCAATTATAGGATAAAAATATAATACAAGATATTCCTAGAATGATACATATGAAGACATCTATCCTAATGATAATATGCCACCATATTTTCTAAAATGCATATGATTTTGAAAATCTAATGGTTTCGTAGAGATGTCTGTTGACTAAGAATTTGTGGATATATACTCGAGACCTTTCTCAGAATTAGAGTCACGTGCTAGACATGCAGTATGCGCAACCAAACAATGCAATTCATCTTTTCTAACCCACATTTGTTTTATTTTTGGTGCTCTATTTGCTAGCCTAGTCAACCTCTTCACTCAACACCCGAATTTGACTTTGAACATTGGGTCTTTTCTGAATTCTATGCTTCCGCTCAGATTTCAAAGTTTCTCCTCTTAACTTTAAACATACGGGTCGAATGTGACTTTTCACTCCATAGTGATGACAGACTGGAATAAACCTTTGAAAAACATTATTTGAACCCTTATCGACTCTAGAGGTAAAGGGAGGCTTACTCTCAACAGGATTTCTGACATAAGATCGAACATTAAGATTCCTATTAGACTTACCTTGAGAAGCACTATATGCTACTTGGGAAACCTTAACAAAGGTTGTTTTGGAAAAAATGTCAAGATCACTTATTCCTTTGAACCCCAACCCCTTAGTATTTCCTGCTGACTTTCCTATACTCAACATGTGATCAAGCTTATTAGTTCCACTAGACCATCTATGAATAGTTGAGTTAACATCCTTCAATTCCTTTTCCAATTTCAATCTTAGAGTTTCTAATTCCTCATTGAGACCATCTACCCTCTTCAAAGCCTGAGTTCTTTCTTGTTCAGACTTGGTCAATTATTCTCTTAAGGATTGTCTTTCCTTATCAACATTGTTGAATTGAACCAAAAATTTTGAGTACACTTTGCTAACCTGCACGGAATTTTCATACAATTTATTGTATGCATCTTCATATGAATCCCTACGATCTTCATTATCCTCAGACATTGCCCAACTTGCAACAAACACAATGAAATTCTCAATCTTATCTCTTACCTCTGAATTCGTCGAATCACTAGCTAATCCATCACTCCAAGCAACAGCCAAACCTTTTTTATTTTTTGACTTATTAGCACACTCAACAACTATGTGACCGAACCCTTGACACTCAAAACATTGAGGTTTCTTCTTTTTATGAACAAACTTATCATTCCTATTTTGGATTTTTCTATTTTTAGAATCATGTGATTTATTTCCAAAATTTTGTTATTTAATCAATTCTTGACCACAAGAAGATTTTAAAAACTTATGAAATTGCTTCATGATCATGTCAAACTGACTTGGTTTGCTCTCACCCTCTTCATCCAACTCACTAGGACCCTCCTTAGTGATTTTCAAAGCTATGTCCTTCGCTTTTGGGCTGCTTTACTTTTTAGAGGATTGAGCACACATCTCCATCTCATACGATTTCAAATTACCAGCCAACTCTTCAAGTTTAATTTCCTTGAAACTCATGATTTCAGATATGACGGTAACCTTAGACCGAAAACGTTCAGGTAAATACCTAAAGATTTTCTTCACAATGGTCGCCTCGGAAATAAGCTCTCCTAGATTGTGACAACTAGTTACTATGTCAGTTAACATAGGCTCAAAATCACCAAAAACTTCATTATCCTCCATCCTAAGCTGTTCAAATTTAGAATTTGGAGGTTTGACTGTTTAACTTTTGAAGTTCCCTCATGAGTTACTTGGAGAATGTCCCAAGTTTCTCTTGCAATTTCACATGTGGTTATTTTCTTAAACTCACTCTCAGTCACCACATTATACAACGCATTCAAAGCTTTTGAATTCCAACTAGCACTATTTGTTTTAGTAGTAGTCCACTCACTCGATGGTTTTACCCTAGATTCATTAGTAACAACATCTTTCACAGTGGGCGGTGAATATCTTACCTTTACGGCCAGCCAAGCTCTTTCATCTAACGATTTTAAAAACGCTCTCATTCTCGCTTTCCAATATGTGTAATTTGAGCCATCAAACCAAGGAGACCTAGATATGGAACCTCCTTCACGAGGTACGTCCATCGTCTAAGTTCAAGATCTAACCCTAGGTAGTTAAACTAAATCGGGGCAACCACGCTCTGATACCAATTGAAATTACCTAGACGATGGTGAAAATAGCTTAGAGGAGGAGTGAATAGGCTTTGTGGATTTATTTACAAATTAATATTTAATTGCGGAAAAGTCAATTTTAATCCAATCCCAAAACCCTAATTCTCAAACCACATCATTCAAGCAATATCAAACAAATATGAATGTAGTGCATAAAATAAATCAAGAGACAACACAGAGAATTATACGTGAAAAAACCAAGGAAACGTTCCAAGGAAAAAACCACGGGTACACTCAGGTACCGATGCACTATGAATCAACAAGTACAGACTCTATGAGAGTTTTAGACTTACAATCACTCTTGATATGCCTTCCTCTACTCGCAGTCTGAAACCCTTGAATCACTCATGCTCCACGAAGCTCTCGCTCCGCTCCGTACTCTGACGACTCTCTTTCTCAACAGATCAAATAACCATGAAGCTTCTCGCTTCGATCTTCGTACTCAGACGGCTCTGTTTCATAAATGGATCAACACAACCAAGTTGCAATTAGCGGTGTGTAGATTTTTCAGAATCTATACGATTCAATCGTGTATAAGATCGTCAATGTAGAAGCACGATCGAATCAACTCCAAAACAAGAGAGATCTAGAATAATCACTCAATGATATTTTTTTTCTTTATATCAATATCTTTGTAGAAGAATATGAACGATAAAATAATGCAGAGATCTCTCAAAGATGTTACCTCATCTCTTGTAGAACTTGGTATTTATAGACTATGTTGAGGATAAACCCTAACCTTACCCTTTTGTGTAATTTCACACTCAACTGAGTCAAACCCTTTAATATGATGTATAATATGTGATATACATATTCTTATATGAGTTTGGGTCGAACTCAAGGTCATACGGGTCAAAACGAATCAATTTGAGTCAAAATAAAATTTCAACCCGATTATGAAATTTTCAGCTTTTTCTGCAGGACACCTCTCACTCTTTTGATCATATCTGGAGCTAAACACATTGGATTGAGACGTGTAATATATCGTTGGAAATCTGACTTCAAGCTCTTGATGATAAGCTCAAGAATCACCTTATTTGGACCTACGCTAGGGCGTAGGGTCGCCTCCTAGCTTTAAAACCACAACGTAGGTCAGAGCCAATTTGTCCTGTTTCAGCCTCTCACAACGTAGGTATGTTGCATCTTTTGCAAATTTTTTTATATTTGAGCTAAACTGGTCATCTCGAACTCCCGATGCTTTTGGTTGAAGTCATGATGTCTGGAAATGACATTTTAGCCCTCCGGTGAAGTAACGATGTCTGGAAATGACAATTTTGCCCTCCGGTAACTTTCTTTTCTTTGATACACTCCTTGACTTCTTTCTCAAGATAGAAACGATCCTACTAATAACTCAATTGCAAAAACACAAAACTCAACATGGTTATTGTCTAGAACATGTCAAACACAAATAATACTATAAATATTCTTACATATCTCCAGTAATTTAGTACACAATATAGCGCTCATGCTATTGTATTATCTTCTACGTTGTTGAAGCTTTTTGGATTTCATGTATTATACATAATAAATGTTATATCTGTAATGTGATGTTACTCGTATTTTATAATTTTAGTAAATAATTCAATAGTCGGTGTATTTCTGTATCATTTGACATGGCAGTTGTGAGAGGGCCAAAATGCAAGGAAGCGAAAAGTTATGAATTAAGTTCTCACATTTTTAATTCGGGAAAGTTTAGTGAAGTCATGCTGTTTTATATGATTGTATGATTGTAAAATTATGATTAGGTGGGCAAAGTCATGCTGTTTTATATGATTGTAAAATTATGTTAACAAAATTCAAATCACCTTATACATAAATCATACAACTCCTAGGAGAAAAGTACAAGTCTTTCGGTATGCGTAGTTTGTATTTTTGAGAATAATTTTCTGTTTTCTGTTTTCAAAAGAGATAAAATTCTAAAAAAGTTTGTTTGATACAATTTTTTGAAAACAAGTTTTTAAAATTCAGTTACAAAAATGACTATTTTCAGATAACTCATTTTTATTGTTTTTAGATTTTTTAAGAGCAATTTTCAGAATTACAAACCAAATATACCCTTTGTTTCTTTGTTAAAAGAATATTAGTTTTTACCCAAAAAAAAAAAAAGAATATTAGCATTCCCCAATTGGAAAAGAAAATGAAAAGAAAGAAGAAGAAAGTATATCCTTTGATGTAATGTTTATCTTCTTTTTTTCAAAAACTATTTTAACCACATGTTTAAACTACATTGAACCACGTAACTGGAAAGCGAACTTCATCATTCAAGAGGAAGACCCAAATATTATTCTTCCTGAAACTGACCAATTTCATCCTCATGTTACTTCAAAAATAATTACCTAATATTATTCACTTCTTCAAATTTCCAAACATTGTCTAAACTTTGTTGGACATCAAACATAAGAATAAATTATTTCAAAAATAATTACCTAATATTATTCACTTCTTCAAATTTCCAAACATTGTCTAAACTTTGTTGGACATCAAACATAATAATAAATTATTTCATAATTCCTTATTACATAAGTCATTGTATTCTGCTCGTAAGCACTTTCAATTAGTTCCTTAAGTTTAGCGCATAAAAAATATGTTTTTCTCTTGAAAGAGAGATATTACTTCCGTCCATTTATTTCAATGAGGTTAGATGAATTACAATCCATATGATGTTAAGTGAGACCCTGTAGCGCTACCGTGGTCATAAGATTTTCATTAGACCAAATCCCAATAAGAAAATACATAGACTATATTTTTTTTTCTAGAGATCTGTCAATGTGTCATACACTCGAATTTATAGAGAGATTATTTTTTGAAAATATATATATATATATATATCATGGGCTTTGACATTTACAATGAACGAATTGCTGTGGGCTGAACACTATCGGGCCAGCAACAATAGTGGTTCACATTTCAGAAGCAACAACTAATTCCAGTTATAATAAACATTTTCGGGCTCTGGAAACACCAATATCCAACAGTTAGAGCTAGCCCAATTTGATATATATATATATAAACATATATTTTGTGTATAAACTGTATATGAACATGGGCAATTGACCATTATTTATTGGAGATGTGGAATATTGAGGCTGTGAATTAAAATGGGCAATTGACCATTATGTATATGAACATGGGCAATTGCCTAGTTTGCACATGATAAGATAAGGCAATGAGGGTCAGGTTTTACTTTTTAGGCATTTTTATCTATTCATTTAACTTGTTTTAGGGCTTTAGTCAAGGGTTGATATCACTAGCAAACAATAATTTCAAATGTGAGATGCTTTAGATGAAGATAAAAACTCATGATCTAGTTGGATTTCTCTCTTATTCCAACCTGGATTAATTCAATCTAATCTAATTTTGAGTTATCGAAATTCAATTTTTTTCGATTAACATGTGTGGAACGATCAATTCGAATGTAACGCAAAACGTATTCATTCAAATTTTTCGGATGATTGATATTACTCTTTCGAATTTGAATGATACATTGTAAATATATGTGTAGAAATTCTATGAAAATTCAATACAAGTTCTAATGAGAAGCCCATACATATCGAGTCAAATTTCAAACAAGTTTGAGTTTTGATTTTTTTTTTTCCTTGTTAAAAGAAATTAATTAATTTATCATAAATCATAGGCCTCATGTTGTATACATGATTATATGGTTAAAAACAACCTACTTTGGTAACCTTCAAATTAAACACTGCTAAAAGACCAATCTACTAGCTTGAATAGACGATACAAAATATGATTAACCTATTATAACACAATTGCTATTTTGGAGGTTTTGGTCAATTACTTTCACCACCGTAACCTTTAGCTCTGAATACAACGTACCGTATTGAAATGGTAATTAGAACATTAGGCCAGTGGCCATATATAACTTTTATATATATGGTGTTCTCTTCACGCAGTTTTGCAATTGTAATTCTATGCCTAGGTTTGAAAGGAAAATACAAAAGTAGGATCAAGTACTAGCTGTTAAGTGGTACACTGTATTTGGAAAACATAAAACAAAAAAATTCTGTTTAACTTCGAAAATTTAATTAGCTTATACTGGGTCATGTTAAGGGAATGGTACAAGCATGGTTCATCTTTGGGGTATCAATTTCAGTCGCGATAATAATGTATCAAACTCTAGTATTAGTTCAATTGCAATAAGATATAACAAATTCAGATAATATCGACTTTCAAAAATCAATATCAGATTACTATTAGTATTAGTGTTGCATAAGGATAAGGATATCACACTTTCCACAAGTGTGACGAACCGCGCACAAGTATCGTATTGGACCGTACGGCAAACCATAGGTACAAGTATGATGATTTTCTGCAAGTAATAGCTTCACTATTGTAATGAAGTTTTTTTGTTTTCGGTAATTAAAACTATAGTAATGAAGTTGTTAGAAGTTTTAATTGTTATGGCAATTATTGAAACTAACACTGGAAGGGAAATAAATTTCTATCATCATCCATGTGTAAGACATTTACTTTCACCTGATTGATGTTAAAGAGCTCGTATTAACAAAATATACAATTTCACATAGAGTTTCATTTGAATGACGTACACTAGCTTAAAGTTTGCCCAACCTATAATCACTGTAAAACATCTTTACCATCTTAATTTTACATGAAATTGTATAAAAGATAGAAGAAAAAAGAAATCTTGTTTATTGTATGTAATGACTAAATGCCCAAAAATGGAATCGCACACTCATATAGCAAATTAAGCCCAATAAATTTTGATATCTTCAGAAACTCTCACCTTATTAATATTCATTGGACAATACATGAGTCATTCCATGCGGACGGAGTTCGTCCTCCCCGCTTAAGTAGCAATTGATTGCCAAAATTATATTCATCTACCTATTTATTATATAAATTTGCCAAAATTAATTCTATTTGCATATTTTCGTCTACTAATGACTGAAATCTCTTATAAAACCAAGCTTTTTGTGTTAATGGGGGTTAATAAGGGCTAAATTAGAAATTTTGGCTAAAATATGAGTTCGACTTAATCTATTCAATTAGTGTTAATAAAGATGAATTTTATTGCAATTAGACGTGAATTCTAATTTTCGTAAAATATGATTTTGATCACTGTCGGCTCATTGTCAACCATCGAATCCATGAAATAACAACAATTTTTTTAACAATTTTATGTCACGTGACATCTTGATAAATTGTTAAAGATATTGTCGTGTCTTATTTGTTATGTATTAGCTCGTGGATTATAAATCTAAGTTACCAACAATAATTCTGTAAGAACATTTTTGTGTATTGTTTATTTATGACATGTTCTAGACAATAACTATATTGAATATTAGATATGTTGTGTTGGTTTCAACGACATCTACAAGCTATAACAAAAGGTAATAGTAAAAAATACAAGTAAAATACAAAAGAAGTGCAGTATTGAGTAAAAATGTCACCCGAAAGGCAAAAACGGCATTTCTCAAAGCCGTCAATTCAAGCAAAAAGTCTCGGGAGTCAAGAAGGTCATTTTGGCACAGTTGTGGAGAAAAGTGATTTTAACAAAAATGTCTACGCTCAAGCCTACACTTTCAGTTTCAAAAAGTGGCTGGAAAACACATTTTTACGCTTGGACCTACTCTTGAAGCGTAGGCCCAGTACACTTCAAGCGTAAGTACGGCAAGTTGTTATATGTTTTTGCTGCGATGGTCTATCTACCCCAATTACATTGTGGCTACAACTTTATAAATTGGGATACATGTCATATACATTATATTTATCAGATTATAAGGGTTTTACTCAATTTGGTGTGAAATTACGAAAAATGACAACATTAGGGTTTCCATAATCTTTCTCTATAAATAGGAGAAGTCTCTGCAGAATTGAGGGGGCTTTGGAAGAGAGATTTTCTGCAGTATTCTATCGTTTATATTCTTCTACACATATATTGATATAGAGAAAAAATATATATCATTGAGTGATTTTTCTTGTTCTCTTTTATTTTGGAGTTGATTCTATCGTGTTTCTACATTGACGATCTTATGCATGATTGAATCATCTAGATTCTGAAAAATCTACACACTTCTGATTGCAACTTGGTTGCTTTGATCCGTTGAAGAGAGGAGCCGTCTGAGTGCGGATATTGAAGTAGGAGGCTTCGTAGTTATTTGATATGTTGAGAAGCAGAGTCGTCAGAGTACGGAAATCGGAGCGAGAGCTTTGTGGAGCGCGAGTGAATCTAGACTTTCAGACGTCGAGTGAAGAACAACAAATTACAGCGGTTGTAAGTTTTCTTTTCATAGAGTCTATACAAATTCTTTGATTCATAGTGCATCAATACCCGAGCGTATCCGTGATTTTTACTTGGAGTCTTTCCAGGGTTTTCCACGTAAAAATCTGTGTCTTCTCATTATTTAATTTCTGCACTTATATTCATATTTGCTTGATTGATCTGATTTGAGAATTGATTAGAGAATTACAGTTTGTGACTGATTAAAATTGAATTTTCGCTAAATAATTTTAATTGATTACAAAATCGACAAAAAACCTATTCACCCCCTCTAGGTTGTTTTCACTATCGTCTAGGTAATTTCAATTGGTATCAAAGTGTGGTTGGCCCTTTTACGTAAACTACCTAGGGTTAGATTCTGTACTTAAACGATGGAGATGCCTCGTGAAGGAGGTTCCATATCTAGGTCCACTTTGTTTGATGGGTCGAATTACACATATTGGAAAGCGAGGATGAGAGCGTTTTTGAAATCTTTAGATGAGAAAGCGTGGAATGTTGTAGAAGTAAGATACTTACCTCCCACTGTGAAAGACGATGCAACTAATGAAGTGAAAACAAAACCGTTAAGCGAGTGGACTACTGGTGAGACGAATAATGCGAATTGGAACTCAAAAACGTTGAATACGTTATACAATGTTGTTACTCCGAGTGAGTTCAAGAAGATTACTACGTGCGTAATTGTCAAAGATGCTTGTGATATTCTCCAAGTCACTCATGAAGGAACATCGAAGGTGAAACAATCAAAGCTTCAAATTTTGAATTCTCAATTTGAACAGCTGAAGATGTAGGAGGATGAGGTATTCGCCGACTTTGAGACTAGATTAATTGATATTGTTACAAACTATCACAATCTAGGTGAGCCTATTCCTGATACTACGATAGTAAATAAAATCCTTAGGTCCCTTCCTGAACGTTTTCGATCTAAGGTCACTATCATCTCAGAGGTCATGAGTCTTAAAGAAATTAAGGTTGAAGAATTAGCTGAAAATTTAAAATTTTATGAGATAGAGATATTCAAAAATCCCCCTAAGAAGGCTAGTGGCACAAAAGAGAAGAGTATAGTTTTCAAAACCACTAGGAAGGATCATGTTGAACCTGATGAAGAAAGTGAGTTAAGTTTAAATGATATTGCCATGTTTGCTAAGGGGTTGACCAAATTTGTTAGGGCTAAACAGAATGGCCAAGGATAAAAATTTGGGGATAAGTTGGGTGAGTCTAGAAGTAGAAATAAGACTCAGACTAGGAAGGACAAGTCTGATCCTAAAAGAATAAACCCCAATATTTTGAATGTCCATGATTTAGTCACATAGCTGCAGAGTGTGCAAACACTTTGAAGAAATCCAAAGGATTATCTGTCAGTTGGGATTATGACTCTGACAATGGATCAGCTAGTGATGTGACAAACTTGGAGGTAGGTGATGAATCTGAGAACTTCACTGTGTTTGCTGCACAAAATAAGGAGGTCAAAGAAGTTGCTACAAGTTGGGCGATGTCTGAAGAAAAAGGTTCTAAGAGTGATGAAGGTTGTGATGATACGCTTCAAGAGTCTTATGACAAATTACTTGATAAGACCGCACAACTTCATAAAAATCACATGAAACTTTTGACTAAGAGTCTTACCATGGACAAAGAATTACATTATTTAAAAGATGAATTAGTCAATAGTTCTCAAACTCAAAAGGCCAAGTTGGTTGAGGATTTAAAGAAATCTGAACTAGAAAGAACTCAGTCTTTAAAGTTGGTCGATGATCTCAATAAAGAAGTGGTTGAGAAATCTACTAAGATTGAGAATTTGGAAAAAGAGTTGAAAGATGTTAACTTGACTATTCAGAAGTGGTCTAGTGGAACTCTTAAGCTTAATCATATGTTGAGTGTTGGAAAATCTGTAGGAAATATAAAGGGATTGGGATTTGTTGGAGTAACGCCGAATTCGAATGGTGTTGTTAAACCACCTTTGTAAAAGCCTCCCATGTAGCGTCTAGTTCTTCATAAGGAAATTTAACTTGGAATCCTGATACTCAAGTCTATGTCAAAATACCTGTTGAAAGCAAGCATTTCCTTACCTCTAGATATTCTAGGAGGTTGACCGATAAAGTTCAGAGGTTCGTTCCTGTATGTCACCACTGTGGTGTTAGAGGTCTCATTAGACCGAAGTATTCGAAGCTAAAAGGGAAGGTATTGAAGTCAATGAAGAAACAAAGAATCCAAGAAGGAGATCGTGTTCAATATCAAATTTGAATGTTGAATGAAGAAGTGAAGAATTTGTCAAGACTGGCAAATGGAACTCCGAAAATGATGAAGGCATGGGTCAGAAAAGGTGAGCTACACTATTTTGTAGTCCATACTGCCCTTATAGTATGCAAGTCTACTTCTTGGTATCTGGATAGTGGATGTTCAAGGCATATAACTAGAGATAAGTAATTTTTTGGATTTCTCAAGGAGTGTCATGGTGGGATAGTAATGTTTGGTGATAGAAATAAGTCAAATGTTAAAGGAAAATGTACGGTTATGATTTTTGGTCTACCTAAACTAGAAGATGTGCTTTATGTAGAGGGTCTTAAAGCAAATTTGTTAAGCATAAGTCAGATATGTGAAAACAATCATAAGGTCACTTTTTCTCCTGATAAGTGTTCGATCATTGACTCTTCTGGGAATTGCGTGATGGAAGGTATGCGTTCAACTAATAACTGTCATTGCATTATTCCTAGTTTTGAATTGTCATGCAATAGAGTTAAACTTGATGAATTTGAAATTTGGCATCAGCGGATGGGACATGTTAATTTTCAAGAATTAACAAAAATTACTAAAAGTGAAATTGTTAAGGGAGTCCCTAAGCTTGGTTATACAAAAAGGATTGTGTGTGGATCATGTCAGAAGGGTAAACAAGTCAGATGTCAGCACAAAAAGATAAATGTCATTGGTACTTATAGACCTTTAGAGTTGTTGCATATTGATCTAATGGATCCCACTAGGACAATGAGCAAAGAAGGAAATAAGTATATTTTTGTCATAGTGGATGATTACTCAAGGTTTGAATGAGTTGGATTTTTAAGTGAAAAGTCTGAAGCTCCTGAAAGTTTTAAGAGGATTTGTTTAAAAATTTAGACTGAGAAGAATTGTTTCATTTCTAGAGTAAGGAGTGATCATGGAAGGGAGTTTGAAAATTCAGAAATTGAAGTGTTTTGTGAAGAAAGAGGAATAAAACATGAATTTTCAGCACCTAAAAATCCTTAACAAAATGGAGTAGTTGAGAGGAAGAATATGGTTATTCAGGAAATGGCCAATGTTATGCTACAGGGTAGGAATGTTCCTAGATATTTTTGTGCTGAGGCGGTGAACACATCGTGTTACACCTCAAACAGAGTTTATCTTAGACCTGGCACCTTAAAAACTCCTTATGAACTGTGGAATGGCAAGAAACCCAATGTGAAATATTTCAAGGTTTTTGGAGCAAAATATTATATTCTTAGAGATCGTGAATCTATTGAGAAGTTCGAGTCTAAGAGTGATGAAGAAATATTTTTGGGTTATTCATTGACTAGTCGAGCATATAGGGTGTTTAAACTTAGAACTCAAGCTATGCTGAAATCTGCCAATGTAGTGGTTGATGACTCATGTGTTGATGAGTCTTCGATGTCTGCTGAGGAAGAAGTTGGTGAGCCATTCTTTATATTGCATAATGATTTTTCTGAGGTTGAAAAAGAGGACAATGTGGTTAATGATGATACTTCAAGTCCTGCGGAATCACATGATCAAGTTGGTGATGTTCAGTCTACACCTTCTAAAGAACCATCTGCAAGAGTCAAGAGGAATCATCCTTTGGATAAGGTCATTGGATCTGTTGATCAGATGATGATAACTCGTAGAAAGGCAAAGAATGAAGTCTCATATGCATGTTATACATCTTCTTTAGAACCAAAAAATGTTAAAGAAGCTCTTCAAGATAGTGATTGAATTAATGCTATGCAAGAAGAACTTCAACAGTTTATTAAGAATGATGTGTGGTATCTTGTGCCTAGACCGAAGGAGATAAATGTGATTGGTACCAAGTGAATTTTCAAGAATAAAAAGGATGAACATGGTACATTTGTTAGGAATAAGGCTAGGCTTGTTGCTCAAGGATATACTCAGATGGATGGTATTGATTTTAATGAGACTTTCGCTCCGGTTGCTAGGCTTGAATCTATTCGGATTTTGTTTGTTATCGCGTGTCATCTTGAGTTCAAGTTGTATCAGATGGATGTGAAGAGTGCATTTTTAAATGGTATTCTTCATAAGGAAGTATATATAGAGCAGCCCAAAGGATTTGAAGATCCTCATTATCTGGGTCATGTTTACAGCCTGAAAAATGCTTTGTATGGGCTAAAGCAAGCTCCTAGAGCTTGTCATTAAAGGTTGATTGATTACCTGTTGGGAATAGGTTTTACTCTAGGGGGAGTGGACAAAACACAGTTTATTCATAAAATTGAGAATAATACAGTTGTTGCCCAAATCTATGTTGATGATATTGAGTTTGGTTCCACTTCTGATAAGCTTGCTCATTATTTTGGAGATCAAATGAAACATGAATTCGATATGAGCATGATTGGTGAATTGAACTTCTTTTTAGGGCTTCAGGTTAGGCAATTAAATGATAGAATTTTTGTTTCCCAAACTCGTTATGCCTTGGAATTGGTATAGAAGTTTGGTTTAGAAAAAGCTAAGGATGCTCGCACTCTTATGAGTATAAGTATCAAGCTTAGCAAAGATGTCGATCCTACACTTTATAAGAGTATTATTGGGAGTTTGTTGTACTTGACTGCCAATCGACCTGATATTGCTTTTAATGTTGGTTTGTGTGCTCGTTACCAAGCAAGTCCTAAGGAGTCTCATGTTATTGCTGTGAAAATGATTATCAAGTATGTTAAAGGAACTGTGAATTATGGACTGTGGTATCCATCAGGTACTAATACTAATATCACATCTTTTTCTTATGCTGATTGGGCTGGAAATGTAGATGATCGAAAAAGTACCAGTGGAGGGTGTTTTTATGTTGGAAATTGCTTAGTTGATTGGCATAGCAAAAAACATAATCGTGTTTCCCTTTCCACTGCTGAGGCTAAGTATATAGTAGTTGGTAGTTGTTGTACTCAGGTTTTGTGGATGCATCAAATGTTGCAGGATTATGGTTTTTCTTAAGGCACGATGACTGTGTTCTGTGATAACACGAGTGCAATAAATATTTCTAAATATCATGTTCAACACTCTATGACAAAACATATAGATATTCGACATCATTTCATTCGTGATCTCGTTGAGGATGGTATAGTGTCTCTAGAGTTTATATTCATAGATTCTCAGTTGACAGATATCTTTACAAAACTATTAGATTTTCAAAAACATGTTAGTCTTAGGAAATCTATTGGTATGCTTTATTAAGAATATATATCTTATTATCTATCATTCTAGGAACATATTGCATTATTTTCCAAGAATTGATAGGTAATCATGCATTTGTATTATATTTATTCATACATGCATTTTATTTTGAAATAAATGACAATAAAATTTTTGAGACTATTGAACTTGGCTAGAGTACAAAAATTGTCATATTTTACTCTATTTTCACATTTACTTGTTTCATTATGCATATATGAAGTAGATGTATTAGTCTGACCTAAGATTTTTGGATGATCACTAGGCATGATTATTTTATGTAACAAAACCTTAATCTTAGGTGCTAGTAGTTTCGGTGATGATTATAATGCATGTTGAATCTGTTAGTTTTTTCATTTAACCCAAAAGGGTATGAAGGTTCATGAGCTATGCTAGATTGGTTTATGCATGAAATATCTTTTGAATGTGTATGAATGTGGTGATATTGGTGAAATAAGAGGAAATGATAAAATGATAAAAAATAAAAATGCAAAAAACAGTTCTTCAATCCAAAAATGAGAGATAACCGATGAGCATAAATCCCATGGAAGAAGCTCGGGCCAGTTGGTCCGGACTAAAAATTCTCACTGGAAAGTCCGGAGCTTAGAAAGATAAAAAGGGATATGGTGAAAATGTTAAAAATATGAAAATGTGGAAATTATGTGTCAAAGAGAAAATATCTTTTATTTTTGCCTTCTAGTTTGGATCTTGGATTGGATTATCATCACGGTTGGTGTGGAGATTATCTGGATTAGTATATATTGTTTTCATCTTACCTTAGTGTTTGCACATGAGATTTTTCATATATATATATATATTTGCAAAACTTTACTTGTGTATTATTGAGTTTACAAGGTATGTGTACTGATTTTCTTTTATACCGTGTTATAATGGTCGAGTTAGATATGAAAATATGATGTGTTAATGATTTGATTTGTGTCTCTACAGCCTTGCTCACAGGTTTCTAAAAATAAAATTATTTTATTTTATTTTTATTCAAGACATTTTGCATTCATGCATTAATATTAGGGTCATGCATAGTAGAGATTTCTGTTAACATAAGAATTTGAATATGTTCTGATAGAGTTCTGTATCTTGGTGTTTTTCTTTGAGTACTTCTTTGCATCTCTTTACATTGTTGGTATTGCATATATACTATTTTTGCTTGACATTTCAGTGACAAAAAGGGGGAGAAGTATTAACTAAGGGAAAGAGATTGTTTGGTTAAAAGGGAAAAGTTGTTTTAGCAAGGGGGAGTTTATTCTCAGGGGGATAATGATGATCATTATGTGTGCATTGTTATTATGATTTTCTGATGATCATTATGTTGGTTTATATTTGTTTTTCACACTTGCGTTTAATGGTTTGTTCAGTGTTGTGATTAAAGGATTGGTTGTCATAAAAGTAAGGTGATAGTTGATATCTATGTTTGTTGATGTGTGTTCATAAGTATAGATGTTAGGTTGTTAATTTGTGAGGCTATATTGTAAAGTATGATTTTGTCTCAGAAATGCTAAGGGGGAGATTGTAAGAACATTTTTGTGTATTATTTATTTATGGCATGTTCTAGACAATAATCATGTTGAGTATTAGATATGTTGTGTTAGTTTCAACGACATCTACAAGTTACAACAAAAGGCAATAGTGAAGAATACAAGTGAAATACAAGAGAAATGTAGTATTTAGTGAAAATGTCTCCCGAAGGGCAAAAACGGCAATTCCTAAAGCCGTCAATTCAAACAAAAAGTCTTGGGGAGTTAAGAGAATCATTTTGGCACAGTTGTAGAGAAAAGTGGTTTTAATAAAATGCATACGCTTAAGCCTACGCCTTCAGTTTCAAAAAGTGGCTGGAAAATACATTTTTATGCTTTAAGGTACGCTTAGACCTACGCTTGAAGCGTAGGTCCAGTACCCTTCAAGCGTAGGTGCAGCAAGTTGTTATATGTTTTTGCTGCGATGGTCTATCTATCCCAATTACATTGTGGCTACGACTTTATAAATTGGGATACGTGCCATATACATTATATTCATCATAATATAAGGCTTTTACTTAATTTGGTGTGAAATTACGAAAAAGGGCAACATTATGGTTTCCATCATCTTTCTCTATAAATAGGAAAAGTCTCTGTAGAATTGAGGGGGCTTTGGAAGAGATATTTTCTGCAGTATTCTATCGTTCATATTCTTCTACAAAGATATTGATATAGAGAGAAAAAAATATCATTGAGTGATTCTTCTTGTTCTCTCTTATTTTGGAGTTGATTCTATCGTGCTTCTACATCGACGATCTTATGCACGATTGAATCATCTAGATTCTGAAAAATCTACACACTGCTGATTGCAACTTGGTTGCTTTGATCCATTGAAGAGCAGAGCTGTCTGAATGCGAAGATCGAAGCAGGAGGCTTCGTGGTTATTCGATTTGTTGAGAAGCAGAGCCGTCGGAGTACGGAGATCGGAACGAGAGCTTCGTGGAGCGTGAGTGAATCTAGACTTTCAGACATCGAGTGAAGAACAACAAATTACAGTGATTGTAAGTTCTGTTTTCATAGTCTGTACAAATTCTCTGATTCATAGTGCATCGATACCCGAGCATATCCGTATTTTCTTACTTGGAGTCTTTCCAGGATTTTCCACGTAAAAATTTCCGTGTCTTCTCATTATTTAATTTCTGCACTTATATTCATATTTGTTTGATTAATCTGATTTGAGAATTGATTAAAGAATTAGGGTTTGTGATTGATTAAAATTGAATTTCCGCTAAATAATTTTAATTAATCATAAAATTGATAAAAAAACCTATTCAACCCCCCCCCCCCCCCCCCCCAGGTTTTGTTTTTCCGGTAAGTCACCTCCTCTAAGTTGTTTTTGCTATCGTCTAGGTAATTTCAAACTTATTTAATCAACTTCACTTAATTGGGAACATCATCATTGTTTACACCATACTCACAATAAATAAAAAAATAAAAAATAGTAAATAATAAAATAAAATTAAGATGGTCAATCTGTGAATTAATGCTTTTAAAGTTGAAAAAACAACACTCTCTTTCAACACACAATTAAGCAAAACGTAAATGCAACAACGACACTCACTTGCTAACCTCCATCTATATAAATTAGTTGAATTGATTATTTTTAGCACTGTCGCCATAAAAAATGAGCTCTTTTATCAAAACTTACTTTTGGCTATCAAGGTCAGATAATACAGATCAGCATCACACGTGGCAAATTGACCATACCACCATGACAACCGAATCATTTGTTTCATAATCTATTGGTCGTCTGTGGTAGTCGAGATTTGATTTTCTCATTAAGGCATGAGTTAATATTGATTAGCAGAATGATTAAGTTTATTCATCGATCCACAATATTTTTATTCAATTGATTTAAGAAAAGGGAAAATTATTAAAAAGGGACTATTCCTAAAGTTTATTGTTATAAAGGGACCATTCAAGTATAAAAAGCTAAAAGGGTACCAAAATCAAACTTAATTGCCAAAAAGGGACCATTTTTAGTGTAGTGACCAAAATACTCATATGTTTGCACTACCTTTCAAAAATCTAACCTTTTCAAAATTATTAATACTATCTACCAATAAAATAAATTTATATATATATATATATATATTTGTATATAAGTGATATATAATATTATTGTAATTGTATTCCAAAAAATAAAAAAAATTCAAAATATACAAATAAAAAAAAAATGGAAAAAAGAAAAAAATTGGCAATTTTATTTCGGCAAATTTGTTTTTTCCGAAAAAAAAATGTCTATTTTTTTTTGTCAAAATTTTCGTTAAACAATTGCTGAAATTTTGTGTCAAAATTGCTGGGGAAAAATTGCAAAAAAGTTTTGCCAAAAAACAAATTTCTGAAATATACATATGAATAATAAATTTCTGTCAATACTATCTACTTTGCAAAATTTTGGCATTTTTTAATTTTTTTTAATATTGTCGTTCATTTGACTTTTTTTGGGAAAAAATTTGCAATTTTTTTTTTGCCAAAAAACAAATTGCCAAATTATACATATAAATAATAAATTTGTATCAATTGCATCAGTACAATATTTTAAGTCAATACTATCTACTTTGCAAAATTTTGGCATTTTTGAATTATTTTTAATATTGCCGTATAATTGGCTTTTTTTGGGAAAAAATTACAATTTTTTTTTGCCAAAAAACAAAATGCCAAAATATACATATAAATAATAAATTTGTATTAATTGCATCAGTACAATATTTTAAGTCAATACTATCTACCTTGCAAAATTTTGGCATTTTTGAAAAGTTTTTTATATTGCCGTACATTTGGCTTTTTTTGGAAAGTTTTCTTTTTGGCATTTTTTTATTTATATGTATATTTCGGAATTTTTTTTTAATTTTCCGGAATACAATTAAAATAATATTATATATAACTTATATACAAATATATATATAATTTTATTTTATTGGTAGATAGTATTAATAATTTTGAAAATGTTGGATTTTTGAAAGGTAGTGCAAACATATGAGTATTTTGGTCCCTACACTAAAAATGGTCCCCTTTTGGCAATTAAGTATGATTTTGGTCCCCTTTCAGCTTTCCTACTTGAATGGTCCCTTTATAACAATAATCGTTAGGAATGGTCCCTTTTTAATAATTTTCCCTTAAGAAAAAGTGTAAGTGTGGATTTTATCAATTACATCAAAGAAATATCATTTATGATTCCATGCAACTATCTTTTTTATTATTATTGGATTTATGATTTACTGCTAATTATAGAAATTATAATTTTCGTTGCAAACTTGCATGATCTTCGCTTCAATTCACACTTAGGTCCTGTTTGAATTGGTTTTTCAAATGTCGTTGTTGGCTTCTTGGAGGAAAAAACTGTTTTAAGCAATGTTTGACAAAAAATTTAGAAAAACTTATGGGCCTTGAAAGAACGTTATAAAGAAGCTAGGAGTACCAGCTTCTCAAAACAACTTTTGTTTCTTTTTTTCTTCAGCGTAAAATCCGAAATAAAAGCTATGTCAAACAGAACATTAATCCTCAACTAATCAACAAACATTTAATAATACCATTTTGAATACCACTTAAACCAATAAATGTCCCTTAAAATGATATATGACTTTAAAAAAACATATAATAAATTATATTTTCAATCACAAGTATTTAAAATTCACACCTTAAAATTTTCAATTTATAATTTTAAAATTTATCAAGTAGCAGTGTAGCACCTACTAATGAAATTTATTCTCTCGTTAATTTGTACAGATGAATTAGTAATGAGATGAAATAGTGAAGGAAATGTTTGGAATATAATTTGCCCTTTTTAATACGAAATAGTTTTATTTTTTAATATTTTCCTTCATAGACTCATAGTCTATATAAAACAAAGAAATAGAAGAAATTAAGAATTTCATTATTGTGTACCAAATAAAGCTTATCTTATTTAGTTTTTATATTTAGAACATCGTTGTATTGGTCTAATATAGTCTATTGCATATGAGAATTAAAATGATAATGGTGTAATAGTTAAAAAAAATGGGACCACATTTACTACAGATGTCCCCAAGTATAATGAAAATCCAAATAGCAAAAACAAAGCCACACAAGTTCGGGACAGGTATGTCACGCCGATTACATTCACATTTACAAATTTGATGGGTCATTTTCATTCAATTATCATCTTATCCGCTACATAGATTTCATATACATATATATATATATATAGTATCATCATACTGAATGTGAAATAGAAGGGTGACATTTTCATTACAATAATGTTACATGCTTATATAATAGAATTTGTGTAAAGAGGGTATAGGTGTTATTAACCACTCAATTATTTCAAAAGCTTAAAAAAAATGAATAAATACTTCAAAATATAATTTTAATATTTAATCCAAATAACTTTTTTCTAGTGGTTAACCGTAATTTTTGAATATATAACTTCATCATCGCATATCATATTAATTACACAATTGCTTCAAAAATTTAAGTTGTTTGGTAAGATTAACTTCAATACTTATCTTTCAACAAGCATCATGTTACATAAGTTGCTAAGGGTAGAATTCCAATTCTATTTTTAGTTTATCATTAATCTTAGGAGTATTTAATATTTGGATGTTGTTTGTCACTCAAACGTTAAACATGCATGTGAAAAGCAGTTAAGCTATATATATATATATATATATATATGACAAGTGAGAAACTAGAGTAACCATAGACTCACTAACACAGATAACTACTGCGTACATATCTTAAATGGATTTATTATATAATGTAATCCAACAGCAATTAAAAGATATAAATATATATATATATATATATATTGGCGTTAAACACCCTTATTATTTCAAAAGTGTGCAAAAAACTCCTCTCATGGTTTCTACACACCCCTATACTTTGTAAATAATGCAAATACCCCCATCCAACCCTTTTCTAATGACTGAGAGAAGGGTTTTTTGCACATTTCTGAAATCATCAGGGTATTTTTTCTCATCATATGACTGGATTCCGGCAAAAAAAAGTGAACAAAACAGTGTTAAGGGAGTCAAAGTACACACTTTTAGAATAGTAATGAATGTTATCCGCACAAAATCAACTAGATAGGAAATTTTTTGCACACTTTTAAAATCATTGTTTAGCGTCATTTGCCCCATATATATATATATATATATATATGTATTGTAAGTTATTGTTTATGAAAGTGAGTGTGAATTCATGGTAACTGTCACCTACTAGCGAGCAAAGAAGTCGTCAAAATGAGGACCCCAACACGTTGGAGTGTTTCAAAGTTCAAACCCTATTTTATAACGTGCCCTAACGTACCGGACATCTCACATGACATGAACCATTACCATTGCAATCTTTAATTGCGTACCCACAACCTGTCCAGACATTCCACCTAGTCATACCCTATCCATATACTACTGTATCAACATACCAATACCTATACATACACAAGAAAATTGTCTCAATAGTCAGGCATGCGGGGCTATGAAATAAACATTCATCTCTCACTGCTCGCATCGCATCTCTACTCCCTGATCTTAGTTATTCAACGAGTTCAATCTCTACCTTAAGGGCCTGTTTTGTAAACAGGTTTGGTGCCAAAAAATGGTACCAAATTATGTTTGGTAAAATGGTGCCAAAAAATGGTACCGTTACTGTAGCAAATCATGGTGCCAAATTTGTGAAGGATTTTGGAACCATCTTTTTGATGGTTTTGGATGGTGCGAGTACTGTAGCAAACCACTGTAGCAACCCGAATCACTGTAGCACCGAATATAATATTTATATTTTAATATTAATATATATATTAATATTAATATTAATATTAAAATAAAAATATATTAATATTAATATATTAATATTAAAATATTAATATAATAAAAATATAATATATTTTAATATAATAAAAATATATTAATATATTTTAATATAATAAAAATATATTAATATATTTTCATATTATAAATTTTAATATTAATATATTAGTATATTAATATATTTTAATTTTAATATTAATATTAATATATTTTAACACATACCAACTCTACCAAACATGGTTTGGTTTTTCAGCATCACTTTTTTTCACACCAAAACCATCTGCACCAAACATGGTTTGGAACCAAAATAAAACCACATCAAACCAAATCCAACCAAAACCAAAAACTAACACCGCACCAAACCGTTATCAAACGCAACCTTAGGCCCTGTTTTGTAAACAGGTTTGGTGCCAAAAATATGATTTTGGTGCCAAAAAATGGTACCAAACCATGTTTGGTAAAATGGTGCCAAAAAATGGTACTGTTACTGTAGCAAACCATGGTGCCAAATTTGTGAAGGATTTTGGAACCATCTTTTTGATGGTTTTGGATGGTGCGGGTACTGTAGCAAACCACTGTAGCAACCTGAATTACTGTAGCACCGAATATAATATTTATATTTTAATATTATAAATTTTAATATTAATATAATAATATATTAATATTAATAATATTAATATTAATATTAAAATATTAATATAATAAAAATATATTAATATATTTTAATATAATAAAAATATAATATATTTTAATATAATAAAAATATATTAATATATTTTAATATAATAAAATTATATTAATATATTTTAATATTATAAATTTTAATATTAATATATTAGTATATTAATATATTTTAATTTTAATATTAATATATTAGTATATTAATATATTTTAATTTTAATATTAATATTAATATATTTTAACACTAACCAACTCTACCAAACATGGTTTGGTTTTTCAGCATCACTTTTTCTCACACCAAAACCATGTGCACCAAACATGATTTGGAATCAAAATAAAATCACACCAAACTAAATCCAACCAAAACTAAAAACTAACACCGCACCAAACTATTACCAAACGCAACCTTACCCGTCTAATTTCGTCCGCTTACTTAAAAAATGAAACGTGCACACCCCTGAATGTAGGGAGGTTTCCTGTGTATATATATATATATATATAGAATCCTAATTTTGTATAATTATTATCTCAATTATTTTTAAATAACAAATTTTTGTTGATTCACCAGAATTTCACTCATATATTACAATTAAACTCAATACTGTCACGTAATATAAATTTAATTCATTACTTAAAACAAGTTTTAAATGGATTATTCTATATATATATATATATATAAATAAAGATGGGCATTACTTTCTTTAAAAAAAAAAAGAAGATGGGCGTGAGTCATGCCTCATGACTCATGAGGCTAATATATAAAAGCCTCGCATAAAACAAGGACGGACAAAAATTACACTTCCGACACGTCATCTCATGAATGCAAGCAAGTATCATGTGCTTCTCTTATTGGTTGGCAGAAGATAATTGCGTGGTCGCTATCACTTACGAAAATTGCTCCCCAACGTGGAGATTCGTTTATACTGTATATGTGTATTACGTGCTATATACAGTAACAGTGTATAGAGATATACCTTCACAATTTTAGGCTTAAAATCTAAATAAAATTGGATTATCTTCATTTACACCCTCTGAGATTTACTTTTACTTCAATTACACTCTCTCAGATTTGCAAATCTTCAATCACACCCCCTCATGGTATGAAATGTCTAAAATACTTTTAAACCAAACACCCCTTAAATCAATTTAATCCCTAAACCAATTTAACCCCTAAACCAAACATACCCCTTGAATCAATTTAACATACCCCTTAAACTAATTTAACCCCTAAACCAAACATACCTCTTGAATCAATTTAACCCTCAAACCAAACACCCCAACCCCAACCACCACCATCATCCGCCGCCGCCGCCACGAGCAACAGCCGTCGGTGAAACAATTTTTTCGAAAATTGCGTGCAACAGCCGTTGGTGAAATAATTTTTTTGAAAATTGCGTGTTGGGGGCACATGGGTTGAAAATTACCCAGGGGGGTAGATCTATATATATATGTGCGTGCCTATGTGTGCAGGGGTGTGTGTGTGTGTGTGTGAGAGAGAGAGAGAGAGTGATTAAATATTTATTTGTAAAAATTAGTTTTCAAAAAAATTAAACGTGTTTGTAAGAATTAAATATTTGGGGTTGAATTGGGGGTTTTAAGATTTAATTTTTATTCACAAATTAAAAAATTAGCTTCCAAAAAAATTAAATATTTGTTTGTGAATATTTGGGGTTGGTGTTGGGGGTTTTGAATTTTATATATTTGTTTCGAATTTTATATGTTTTTTTTTTATATATTTATATTCAAATTTTATAATTGTTTTCAAAATTTAATATATATTTTTTCATTTTATATTTATTTTCAAATTTTATAAAAAAATTTCGAAATTTAATATATATATTTTTGAATTTTATATGTGTTTTTTTTTTAATTTTATATATTTGTTTCAATTTTTTTATGTTTTTTTCGAATTTTATATTTTTTTCGAAATTTAATATATATTATTTGAATTTTATATGTTTTTTTAAAATTTTATATATTTGTCTTGAATTTAATATGTTTTTTTTAAAATTTATATATATTTTTTGAAATTTATATATTTTTATGGGATATTATCAGTAAACCCCCCTGTAGTTTCATTTTTGATCAACTAGCCCCCTCCAGTTCATAAAACCCCCCTATGGTTAGCAAAATGTATCAACTTGCCCCCTCCCTATAATTTTGGACCAAAATACCCCTGTAATTTTATTAAATTAAAATTCAAAAAATATATATACATAATTCGTAAAAAAATATCTAATTTTTTTAAAAAAACATATAAAATTCAAAAATATATATAAAATTCGTAAAAATATATATATAATTCGAATTTTTTTATAAAATTTGAAAATATATATAAAATTTCTAAAAAATATATAAAATTCATAAAAAAAAACATATAAAATTCGTTAAAAATATATATATATAATTCGTAAAACATATATAAATTTTGAAACAAATATATAAAATTTAAAAACATATAAAATTTGAAGAAATATTTGAAATTCGTAAAAATATATATAAAATTCAAAAAAGCATATAAAATTCGTAAAAAATATATAAAATTCATAAAAAAATATATAAAATTCAAGAAATGAATATTACCAATCAAATAAAATATCTCGAAAACAAAAACATCAATTTTATTTTAATTAGGAATAAAATCATATAACTTTCTTATTAAATCACATGAATGGGTAGATAATGTTGGACCCTCCATATTAAAAAAGGGTTAGTTTAATCCGCACTTTGTTTATTACATGAAAATGGAAAAAAAACAATTGACTTCTAAAAATGCACTTTTAACACCACAAATTATTTTAAAACTATGACTATACTCAATTGTAACATCTAATTTTGTTTGAAAAAAAAATCAAATATAGTGGAAGAGCACTTACTTGGATTGTATTATGATTTTCCCAAATATAGTGGAATAACACTTTTAACCTACCCCTTTTTTTTTTGATAATCTTGTTTGAATATACTATTGTAGCGTGTCAAAGGATTATATATATTTTTTGAAATTTATATATTTTTTACGAATTTTATTTGTTTTTTTCAAATTTTATATGTTTTTTTCGAATTTTATATATTTGTTTCGAATTTTATATGATTTTTTAATTTTATATATTTTTTACGAATTTTATATGTTTTTTTTCGAATTTTATATGTTTTTTTTACGAATTTTATATATATTTTTACGAATTTTATATATATTTTTACGAATTTTATATATTTTTTCGAATTATATATATATTTTTATGAATTATATATATATTCGAATTTTATATGTTTTTTTAAATTTTTATATATTTTTTACGAATTATGTATATATATTTTTTGAATTTTATATGTTTTTTTAATTTAATAAAATTCCAGGGGTATTTTGGTCCAAAATTATAGGAAGGGGGCAAGTTGATACATTTTGTTAACCATAAGGGAGTTTTCTGATCTGGAGGGGGTTAGTTGATCAAAAATGAAACTATAGGGGGGTTTACTGATAATATTCCTTTTTTAATTTTTTATTTATTTTTTACTTTTATAATGTTTTTCAAATTTTAATATATATTTTTTCGAATTTTATATATATATTTAAAATTTAATACAAATTAAATGATTAAATTATTGGAGGGGGTCAAATTGATAAAATTACATATCTTTGTTTCCAAACAGCTTTAGGTTATCCCATTGAGGGTAATTTAGGTATTTACAAAAAATGTTAGGATGATGTCATCGTTAAGGGAGTCTAAGTGATGAGAATTTCAAATTTGAGGGAGTGTAATTGAAGATATTCAAACTTGAAGGGATGTGATTGAAATTAAAGCAAACTTTAGGGGTGTAAATGAAGTTAACCAAATAAAATTTAATCCAAAAATAAAAGCACATGCTATCGTACGATGCTTTCTTTTCAAGCCATGGCCTGACTCCGGAGTCGACCGTTTGCTATTTATTTATTGAAGTAATTACAGTTCACCCCCTCAAAATACTATGATATATTACACTCGCACCTCTTTTGTTTAAAACAATTATCGTTTAACCGATCTAATTTATAAATAGTAACAAAAACCCTCATCCAATGATAGGGCTGTAAATGAGCCGAGCCTTGAAGTGTTCGAGATTGACTAAAGCTCGATAAAATTGTGAAAAATCGAGCTTGAGCTTGGCTCGATCAAAGGTTGACCGAGCTTGAGCGACTCGGCAAGCCTTGCAGTTCACAATTAATTGATTTTTTTTGAACTAATGACACCAATAGAAAGCACCCAAACACTTTGACTTCTAAAGAAAATAATATATTTATAGGCATAACCCATAGCGATGTGGGACAAACTTTTAAACAAAAAACACAAATAGCCATTTGTAATAGGCAGAACCTGTGGAACAAATTTATAAACAAAACACACTAATATGCAACTAGTTCACTACACAACAAATGTGGGCCAAGATTAAACCAAACCATACAATTCTATACCAAATCTCTTGGATACTCATGGATGCATGTGAGGTGAGTAATTTGCTTCAAATTTTCTTATGTATCCATCTTTTTGTACAATATTAGTGATGATGCAATAAATCAAGCCCGACCCGCAACGACGTCGCAACCACCTAGATGGATCCCTGTAAGACACCGGTGGGGTGCCGACCTAAGAGGCTCCGACGATCAAGTTAGTAAATTGATTATGGGAGGAATCGAGAGATATATTAATGGTGTAATTATTGCGTACCTGTTAGGTTAACCGTCGCCCCAATTTATAGGGCTTTGGGTCGTGGTGCCCAAGTCACGGGAACTACTTCCCGTGACTTCTCCATTACGTCATAAATAGGGATTACCTACTCAGGTCGAATCTATCTTTATCCTTTTACTTGGGTTTATCTTTATCAGTTGCTCCCTATTCCCATGCTAGTTTGTTTTGGGTTGGGAACACTTTAACTTTAGGATTGTAGATTTTTGTCCCATAGCTTGTGTACTCAGCAACTATATAAATATAGTAGCTTGTGTTAATATAACACATGTGTCTAGTAGTTCAAGTGGTTAAAGTTCTTAGAAATGAGATGAAAGTCTCTTGGGTTCAAGTCTCTCCTCCCTCATTATTTTTAGAACATATTGGTTGACCCATGGTGGGGTATTGGGGCGGTTTGACTTGTTGGGTCAGCCGTCGGGTCGGGTTAACCCGTTTGCCCCAAAATTACAAAATTGCTTAGGGGTCTCTGCAACTTTCATAAAATTGCTGAAAGGTCCCCAAAAATTTGTAAAAATTGCTGGAAGGCACTTGGAACTTTCATAAAATTGTTGAGAGGCCCCTGGAACTTTTATAAAATTGCTAGAATGCCCCTGAAACTTTCATAAAATTGTTGGGAGGACCTTGGAACTTTCATAAAATTGCTGGAAGGCCCCTAAAACTTTCATAAAATTGTTGAAAAGTCCCTGGAACTTTTGTAAAATTGCTAAAAGATCCCCGACACTTTGGTAAAGGTACAGGAAGGTCCCCAATACTTTAGTAAAGGTAGCAGGGGCTCTAATCCTAGGTGTTTCTTGCCGACTTACCAAATTTGTAAGGGCTGCCAAGTGTTAAAATTGGCAGGGGTCTCCAATAACTATTTTTGCATTTCATGCCAAGTGTTGAAATTGGAAGGGGCCTCCAACGGCTACTTTTGCATTTTATGCCACTATATAAACATAATACGCCTCCCTTTGCTTCACCAATCCTCTTCCTTCATTCCTAAGTTGTAGATCCCATGTCTAGGCTTCCTCCCCCTTTGGCACACTAAATATTATCCGAGGTGAGTCCTGCCGATGTAGCTGGATGGTATTCCTTCAATTTCCCCCATTCCGTTCGCACTTGCCCCTTACTCTTAACGAGAGAACGAACACGACGGTAGAGGGTGAAGTTTGCTTTTATGAGCAAGCCTTCTTGGTAGGCTTGCATATTTCATTACCCCAGTTTGTGAGAGAGTTTCTCTCTTTTACAGGGTTGGCTCATGGTCAACTTACTCTGAATGCTTGGTGGGCTATGTTGGGGTGCATGCACCTTTGTGGGAACAATGCGTTGCAGCTTTCTGAGTTCTTAAAGCTTTACTCCGTTTAAACGAGTACCGACTGGTTCAACCTTGCTCCAATGCCCAACTGCCGTGTATTGACTATTTCGGATAATTTCAAGGGCTGGAAATTTTTTTTCCTCTTTGTATTGGGCAGCGGATGGGAATCCAACGTGTCTGACCCAGATCGCCCAGTCGTTCCCCGATCATGGGGGTCTCCCGACTTTGATGGTAATATTTTATTTCCAAATTTGTTAGCTACATTTTCATCTTCGTTCAATATTGACTAATTTTTACTTTTCGTGCAGTCATCAGGGTGACTGCTGAGGCAACTCCGGAGGAGATTGTTAGGCGTGATCAGGCTACGAGCTTCTAGGACAGGATAAAATTCTTACTTCTTGCTAATCTGGCAAATTTTTTTTGTGCTTTGAATGGCGGTGACGTTGTGGAGCCATACATTCCTCTTGCCCCCACCATACCCATATCAATGGGTCCCCGTCTATTCCACCATCCCGTGGTAGGTTGTAACTCATGGTTGTTTCATCCACACTTGCTTCAATGGTGGCTTACATATTATTTCCTTACATTCCAAGTGAAGGTCTTTGGGGTGTGGCAAGGTTTTTTAAAAGGCAATGTAACAATTCAAGGAGCTCCACCTTTCCTATCACTCCAAGTCGTTCCATGACCAACCGTGCCCATGTTGTCAGTGGACTTGGATCGTCTTCTTCTCCCCCTCGTAGGTTTGATGTTTAGCTCCCCGCTCTAGAAGATGCCCCCAGGCCGTCACCCCCCTAACTGGTTTCACAACGCAGTCGGGCCCCCCTATGCAAGGTGGATTTGGGGTGTTCCAGGACGAGGCATCAGCCTCCAAACTCTCTGGTACGATAATGTTAAACAATGAGGTGGCTTGTGAGAGGATCTACCAAGCTATCATGCCTGAGGATGTTACCCATCTTAACAATCACAAATTTCTGCCAGGCATGATCTGTAGCTATATGCAAGACAACTTTAGGGTAAGAACTCTCCCCTTTATTTCCTTCATTCTCCATCCTCCATTTATACTTATGATTTTTATTTTTTAATCAAGGGGCTACCATGTTTACCTCTATGTGCCAGCAGTTGGCAAGTGCCAAACTCCATATTAGTAGAGAAGGCGATAAACACAGGAAGAAGGTTGCATCCCTTAAAGAGACTTGCCAACAAGAATGTCAGGCGCTTAAGGAGGCAGCAGAGAGGGACAATAGCACCTTGAAGGCAAGAGTTGACTCACTTTCTGGATAGCTCGCATTTGCTCAGTTGAATACAAGATCTCCCATGAGTATGATGTTTCCATGGGTGAGGCCTACCTTAGGGGTTTCCATTATTTCAAGGGACATGCAATGGAGCTATATCCTCACTGTGATTTTTCAAGCATTCCCGAGATGTTTGCCGCAGAATAAATGGAGGATGGCGAGGACGATGAGTTGGGTGTAGAACAAGTAGTAGTGATTCTTGCTTGTATGCTTGCAGTAAACTTGTTGTATTTTGAACTTTTGGTTGTAGTTTATGCACTTTACTTTGTGTAATAATCTTTTATGGCTTTGAGTATGAATGTAGTTCGTGACAATGTAGTAAACTCCCTTTGGATATTTTAGTGTAATCCTTGACCGTTAATGAAGTATTTAAAATTTTCGCGTACCAAGTTGGATTTTGCGTTTGTTTACCCTTTTATTAGAAGGATTTATCCAAGCTTTACTCAACATTCCCTTCCTTTTGAGAAAGGCCTCTTTAATAAGAGGGATTGATATAGTTTTGGCTTCACTTAGCCTTATTTTTTTAGGCGACCCCCATTCTTTAGGGGGTGTAATTATTGTCTCGGGTTTCACTCAGCCCACCCTTTTAAAAAGGGACCTAGTAAGCTATGCAGACTTTTACTGGTAATACTTTCTTAGATGTTCTGCATTCCATGGATGAGGGAGTTGCCTCCCTACTTCTGTCTCTAACCAAAAGGTACCCGGCCTTTAGCTTCCAACGACTTTGTAAGGGCCCTCCCAGTTGGGAGCCAGCTTCCCCGTCTTCTTAATTTATGGATCAGAGGATGGTTGCAGAACTTTTTTTAATCCCAGGTCCCCTGGTTAGAATCTCCTTTGTTTCACACGCGCGTTGTAGTACCGGGTCATGGCTTGCTGGTATTTTATAGTCCTCATTTGAGCCTACTTCCTTTTTTCTTCAAGCAAATCTAAATTGACGGCCAGCTTCTCGTTATTGTGGTCTGGGTCAAAATGGTTGGTCCTAAAACTTTTATATATTAGTCTCTACAGGGACCACTGCCTCATTCCCAAAGGCTAAAATAAATGGTGTTTCTCCCGTAGGCGTCTTTGTTGTAGTTTAGTAGGCCCAGAGTACGCCGAACAACTCCTCTGGCCATAACCCCTTTGCCTTCTTGAGACGCTTCTTGATCATACCAAGCAGGGTTCTGTTGGCCACCTATGCCTGACCATTTGCTTGTGGATGAGCAGGAGATGAGAAGTGGTTCTTGATTCCCAAGTTGGCACAAAACTCCTGGAATTCTGAGGCCTCAAACTGCTTCCCATTATCTGTGATAATGACTTGTGGTACTCTGAACCTGCACACTATTGACTTATAGGTGAAATTTTTTATATTGGTTGCTGTGATTTTGGCCAATGGCATTGCTTCCACCCATTTGGTAAAATAGTCTATCGCGACCACTGCGAACTTCACCTGCCATTACCCTTATATAGATGGCTGATCAAGTCCATCCCCCATTGAGCAAAGGGCTAGGGGCTTGCAATGGGTGTTAACTCTTTGGGAGGTTGTCTAGGAATGTTCACAAACCGCTGACACTTGTCGTATTTTCTTACAAAGTCTTTTGAATCGTGTTGCATAGTCGGCCAGTAGTATCCTTGCCGTATTGCCTTATACGCAAGTGACCTACCCCCAGCATGATTTACGCACACCCATTCGTGTATGTCTTTCATGAGTTGATGTGTTTCTGCTGTTGATACGCATCATAGGTAGGGTAGGGAAAGTCCACTTTTATACAACACCCCATTTATGAGAGTATATCGGATGGCTCAGACCCTGATCTTGTGAGCTTCTGCACGGTCATTGGGCAGCTCTTTGTCCCTGATATATTTGATGATTGGCATGGCCCACTTGAACCCTTCAGCCACTTGCATTACAGTCTGTAATTCTTGTAAGATACTAGGGTTCTTCAGATGTTCTACCAGGGTAGAGCCTTCATTCCCAGGCTCTATGGCAGTAGCCAAGCGAGCAAGGGCATTGACCACTTTGTTTTGGCTCCAGGGTATCTAGAGGATGGTGAACTAGTAAAAAATGGCTACCGCCTCTTGAACTTTGTGTAGATAGGCCTTCATTTTCTCTGCCTTGGCCTCAAACTCTCCTTGCACTTGTCCTGCTATCAGTTGAGAATCTCTGTGCGCTTTTACTTGCTTTGCTCCAAGGGCACTTGCTATCCTTATTCCTACCAACAGAGACTCTGTTTCGTTGTTGATGGCCCTGAAGTCGAATTACAGTGCATATTTTAGCTTTTCCCCATCTAGGGTGATTAGAACTAGACCGACCCCATATGTTTGGGCATTAGATGACCCATCGACATATATGACCCAGGTGTGCCCAAGTCACGGGAACTACTTCCCGTGACTTCTCCATTACGTCTCAAATAGGGATTACTTACTCGGGTCGAATCTATCTTTATCCATTTACTTGGGTTTATCTTTATCAATTAGCTTGTAATTTACTAGTAGTGAGTCTCTTTAAATTCTGTCATATATTTAAAATTTTAAAACTAATTAGTAAAAGTTATATTATACATAATAAAATATATATATATATATATATATATAAATATATATAATCGAGTTTTTTAGCGAGCTTTGTTCGCGAACTCATTCGTGAACATGTCCACAAGCTATGTTCCTGAACATTATCGAGTCGAGCTCATACATGTTAGAATTTGATTCATTTACGAATCGAGCCTAAAAAATTTATTTGAGATTGATTCATTTATTAAATAAACAAACGCGAGCTGAACTCGAGCTACTTGTCGAGTGCTTGGTTCGTTTACAGCCCTATCCGACGAACATCTATCATGGTCAACGCTTACACCAGAGTTGACCAGGGATGAAATGACTATAATATATCCTCACTTATTTGAAAGAAAAAAAATTCAATAAAAAATAATCATAGGAATACAAGGGACTTTACATTTTCTGTCACCTGATTTGAACAACGTTTTAAAAGAAAAAATTTCTCAACAAATAAGGGATGTAGATACAATATATCATATCTTGAGGGGTAAAATTATAATTATTCCTTATTTATTTTCAAAATAAGATAAAATAAAACGTTCTCTTTCGTAGTTGAGAGACATTATAAATTCCCATAAATGATAAATCTTTCATTCTCAAGCCTTAATTATTGTTCTATCTATCACTCTCTTTCCTTTTTTAATTTTATTTTAAGAACACCCCAAAATTAAAGTTTCATCTTGTGAGAGAAAATTTCCTGGGTCTCTCAATTGTGTACTTGTTTCCAAAATTAAAAGCCATGCGACCAAATTTTCTCACAAATCTCTCAGCTTTTCCTTTCTTGTAGATTGCGCGAAACAGGGGAAGAAGATTTTCTCGGAATTTGAGGGAGTTACGTGTGATTTTCCGGGAAAGTATAGCCTATAGCATATATACATATACATATAGATATATATGTGTGATCGTTTGGGCTTTTCGTTCGGTGGGTTTTGATTTAGTCTTCAAAGGGTCTCATTTTCTGTTGTCAGCAAATTTCTTTTGTGGGTTTCTCGGGAAAATTTAGACGGAGCAGGTTTCCCGGTAACCGGAAAAGGGTATTATTGATGACATTGGAAAAGGGTATTGTCCTTTCCTATCTGTGAATATAGAAAGAGAAAGTTGATAGATAGAGAGAGAAATTGAAGTCCTTCTTTCCCTTAATTAGCTGTCTAATCGTCAAAAATTAGAATTCTTGTAGACCAAATTTCTCTCTCCCCAAACAAAGAAAGGAAAAAGAAAATAAAATAAAAAGAAAATCCCGATACTTTCTCTCTTCCTCTCCCATCTCTCTCTCTCAATCTCTCTCTGTTTTCCCCTTTTTGTGTGGGTTTTCTCTGTTGCAGGGGCTAGGAGAGAGAAGCAGTGAAACCCCTCTCTCTCTCTACATCTCTGTATTTCTCTCTCTGAAATCATGATTTTCGACAAAGGGTCAATGCAATCAAACCTCGAGTGCTTCCTCGATTGCACAACCCCAATGGCCCCATCCCAATTTCTACCCAAGGTTTGCTCTTTTCTTGTTTTAACTTTCTTCCTTGTCTAACAATTTCAGTTGTATATATATACATATATATGTATGTATATTTATTTGTTTGATTTATTTATATGCAGAGTGAGATTAGAAATCTTAATACCCTGTGGCATCCTTGGGAGAAAGAAAATGTTGAGTATTTCACATTATCTGATCTTTGGAATTGTTATGATGAATGGAGTGCTTATGGTGCCGGAGTTCCGATTCTTATGGACAACGGCGAGACCTTGATTCAGTACTATGTGCCTTATCTCTCTGCAATCCAAATTTACATCAGTAATTCATCACTGAATGGTCTGAGGTAACAACACTTTAATTTTTTGCTTTTGTATTTTTTGGTATAGCGTAGAGAAAAGTGTATTAGTACTTTTTACCTGACATGTTGAATTGCTAGTAGACTTTGTTCAAGGTATTGAATTTTAGATATGTTCATTTGATTGGTTCAAAGTTACTAAATTGTTTAATTGGATTGTGTTGCTCTGAAGTCATATGGGTTAGTCAAGTTTACCCTTTTTGGTGAATAATTTTTTATTTGATTGTTGTTAGCTCTCTTTGTTAGTAGTAGTTATTGAAATGCTAAAGCATTTTTACATGGATTGTTTCAATTTTATTGGATTTGGTGTTTAACCCTTTGATTTGTCTCGAAACCTTACATTTTTTTAAAATTTAATTATTGTTGAATTTGATTCATGTTATTTTAAGTGGCCGTTTCAATGAAGTTCATAGTAGAAATAAATTTGAATCGGTGTTGTTATAGGGAAGAGACAGAGTCCATGTGTTGGACAAGGGACTCCTTTAGCGACTCGTTTAGTGATGAGAGCGAGAGCGAGAAGCTATCGCGATGGGATGGTTGCTCCTCCGAGGAGGGAGGGTTCGAGCAAGATAACCTCTGGCATATGAATGATAGATTGGGTTACCTCTATTTTCAGTACTTTGAGAGATCAACTCCTTATGGAAGGGTTCCTCTCATGGATAAGGTACTCTATCAGTTCGTGTTGCTCTACGCACAATTAAATTAAAGCTTGCTTCTAGCTTTCTTATGTTCTTTACTTTCGTTAGAATTTCATCCGTATTCATTTTGTGAACTTTCTTAATAACCCAAGTGGATTAAAGAATGGATAAAGGAAATTGTTATGGATATTGTTAGAATCATTTCGAGGCCTTTTAATGATAGGCATCTCTGGTAAAGATCTTGTGAAACTTTTGACTTCTGTTTATGAATCAACTGTGCATTTCTTTTCTGTAGTTATTGTATTGTCAATTTTAAATTGTCTTTATTATATTCTTCCATCTTTCCTCTCTCCTCCTTGTATGAGTAGCAAATTTATCTTTTCCTTTGATAATAAGTAATTAAATATTGTGTTTCACAGGCATATGTTCTTGCTTTTGATGCATTGCTGGTTTCTAACCATTAATGTTTTGAAAAAGGAAATTCTGATTCTGATTCTATCTCTATCTTCTTCTTTTAATTTATTTTGGTATGTGAAGGATTCCACGTGAAACACGGGCTGGCTTACGTTTTTGGATGATTTAGACCTCTAATCTTACAGTTTTCTGCATTTCCTTACTATATAATATCATGTGAATTAATTATATTGACTTAATTTTTGTCTCTTTCGTTTCAGATCAGTGGATTAGCTCGAAGATACCCCGGATTAATGTCTCTAAGAAGCGTAGATCTTTCACCAGCTAGTTGGATGGCAGTTGCCTGGTCTCTCTCTCTCTCTGTGATTTTTTTGGGTTGTTTTCAATTTTATGGAGCATCGATAGTTTTAACATCTCCTACCCTAGTTAGTGCGGAAAGCTAAACACCTTGAAGGCTTATAAAAAATTTAATGTACTGGCTTTGTAGAAATTTTTTATTTGATTTAAACAAATTGCTGCAATTCTTGTCGATGTATATTACCTCGAATAATTGGATAACAAGAATAAAGATGGTATGGCTAATTTGATTGATGTCAATAACATACAGGTACCCCATCTATCATATTCCCATGGGAAGAACCATAAAGGACTTGTCCACATGCTTCCTTACATACCACACCCTTTCATCTTCTTTTCAAGGTAATATTCTCTTTATCAAATTTACCCTATATTCTCTTTCATTTTCGCCTTTGTTTCATTTCTTGTTTTCGGGAAATTGTCGTACGTTCATTGTATGCTCAACTAAATTTGCATCGCCAATGTCTCTATCAAATACCCAGATATGGACCTCGAAGATGACATGGGGAGTGTCGAAAGGAAGCGAAAGGAAGGGGAAAGCATTTCGCTCCCTCCATTCGGCCTGGCCACTTATAAGATGCAAGGCAACGTGTGGGTCTCAAGCAAGAGTGGTCGGGACCAAGAGAGGCTGGTGTCGCTTCTGAGCGTGGCAGATTCGTGGCTCAAGCAGCTTCGCGTTCAACACCACGACTTCGATTACTTCACGGGGATTCGGCGAGGCTGAAAGTTGCAGACAAACTCCAAGATTTGCTCAAACCCTACCTGATGGGGGGTTGACTGGTGAAATGAATGCCTTTTGTGAGTGAGGATTGTAGTTGATGTTTCTCTTTGTCAAAGTTCTGGTGATGGGATTTTCTAGTGCCTACTAGCCCATTTTGAGCAGAGTTTGTCTTTCATCAACTGAGCAAATAGATTTCACTGTGGAGGAAGTGGACTCTGTTGTGTTTGCCCCATGAGGCTCTTAAACAGTAGGCCCTTTGCATTCTCAATGTAATGAGTGTTGCGTTCTCGATATGAAAAATATATGTGTTGCTTGAGCAGTTGAGCGTCAAAATATCGTTTTCTTGATGCAATATAACGGTGTTTATATTGAACAATATTTGAATGATCCTATAATGTTGATGACATGGTATCACCAGTTGATTAAAAGGTAAGGTAATGACCATGTCAACTGAAAAGGAAATGACTATATCAACTGAAACGAATAAGATAATGGCAAGTTGAACATTTAGATGGCTTAAATTGACATGTTCCAATTGCAAAAGTTGAACGTTTAGATCGTGTGGATTTACATAATCAAATCACTTGTTGTATCGTTTGTTATGGTACGGTACGTATTGTTTGAAGTGCAAAGTTGAACGCTTAGATTGTATAAATTTACAGAACCATTTCTTGTATCATTCGGTACGGTACGTATTGTCTGGTTTGTAATATTATCGTTCCGTATGGTACATATCGTCTAGTTTGTCATATTTGTTGAAGCGTCAAATATCGTTACACAGTACATCGATACTCACTTCAAAAATCGACCGGCATTGTCTGAATTCGTTACACCATTTTCGCAATCAAAATTAATATCGTGAAGACAAACCATGCTTTTTATCAAAGTAGAAGGTAACATTGCCCAAATAACATCAAATACAAGCATGGCTTAGACACCATGTTACAGATCCATCAAAGTCTTCAAACATCATCGACTTGGAGCAAGATAAGCTTGACATTTGAGTGGATCCAACATGTTATCCACTTTGAAATTGGTCATAAAATGACATGTTATCTAGACAAAGAAAATCACATTAATCTAAAAAGGGCAACCACTAACCATATTGCAAAATTCGGAGTGCACCCACCAACACAATCTGCCCTACACTGCCATTGTTGCAATGGTTGTAAAGCACTTGCTACTCTCATCTTCAATTTCATTCATTTTTAATAAATCCACTTGTCATAATGTCATCACAAACCATCTTACATACCTCACATTAATGAATAATTCATATTTTTCTATTAGGAGCATATTATCCAACATTACAATTATTATTAAGTGCATGCTGATTTTGTCAAACTCAAACAAGGAAACAAAGTAACTCCAATTTTAAGGTGCTATCTTGTCCACCATCTTCAGCCTGAACTTTGCGTCATCACCAATAAATCAGATGTCACTGGTGAGAAAAAATAAATAAAAATAAATTATGACCACTTTGTGACATAGTAGGGGTTTCTTAGTTTGTGGCAGTACTACAAAACTAATGATTTATTTACCCAAAATTAAATTATTATTTTTTCATCAACCCAAAGAACCAATGGAAGTGAGGATTTTCTTTTTAGTGTGGTCCATGAAGTTGAACACAAGAATTAGCAATCACATTTCCCCCTTTATAATATTACTATTGTGAACCTTAATTATTATCACCTTTTTAGATTGGTCCCTTTAATTGGGTGAATGACGCAAAATACTCCTATGATTTCAAAAATATGAGAAAATTTCTTATTGGTTTTAAACACCCCTGCACTTTGCAAGAAGTGCAAATAACCCCCTCCAAGCCCTTTTGTCGGTGACTGAGATGGGGTTTTCTGCACATTTCTGAAATCGTAGGGGTGTTTTGCGTCAGTTACATGACTGAATTCTGGTAAAAAAAGTGAACGGAGTAGTGTTATAGGGGGTCAAAGTGCACAATTTGG
Source organism: Cornus suecica (assembly GCA_963922005.1). Taxonomy (NCBI): domain Eukaryota; kingdom Viridiplantae; phylum Streptophyta; class Magnoliopsida; order Cornales; family Cornaceae; genus Cornus; species Cornus suecica. The sequence goes on along the minus strand of OY998239.1, from coordinate 85,801,999 downwards.
AATAGTAATGGAGCTTATCTGCACAAAATGTAATAGAAGGGATTTTCTATACATTTCTGAAACCATATGGATGTTTTGCATCATTCACCCCCCTTTAATCACTCTCCCAACACAATCTATAATTTATTATTTAGTATTACTCTCCTAAGAGACTGGAACCTCCCACCTCCCTAATTGGGGGTGAGGACCGTGAGGTTATATCATTGCAAAACATGTGCACTGGTAATAATGGTCTTTTTAGTTTTTCTTTTGGTGGTGCTTTTCTTGATGTTAGGGTTCCAACATGGATCAACACAATTTTCCATCTTTTTAGTCATGCATACAACTAACTACATCGAAATAGTTGAATGATTACGTGATTTAGCAAAAACAAAGAATTGATGAAAGATTTTATTTAAGGGCATACTTGTTATGTATATCTGAAAATTGTTTACGAGAATTTCAAGAACAAAAAAAATCCGAAGAAACACACTAATACCACTAAATTACAATAATTTTATTAACGAAATATATTTATTTTTATTGTCACCAACTAAGGGCCTGTTTGGTAGGCCGTGTTTGTGTTTGTGTTTTTTGTTGAAAAAAACAAAAAACATGTTTCTTGTTTTTTTGTTTTTTCATCCGAAAACAAAGTATGTTTGGTATGGATGTTTTTTGAGTCGAAATTGAAAAATCAAAAACTGAAAAACACGTTTGGCGGAGCCATATTTTTCAGGAATTTACATAACAGAAACAGAAAAACACGTTTGGTGACTTCAAATGTTTTTTTTTTCAAAATACAAAAATTAATTATGGCAATTGAAAGGCACTTCTGTACCAAATGTCTCTATGATAAGTTAGTATTATTCATCGTGAGCACATTGGAAGTGAAAAATTTTCGGCTGGACCTTCCCATAAAAATGTCAAGTCCACTTCTTTTTTTCATATGATAACAAGAATTATCACAAAACATAACTAAAAAATAACTAAATTTCAAAGGCATCGAACATCACAAGACATATCTATGACATTGTCCTCCAACATATATTACATGATGAAAATTCAATAATATTTTACAGTCATCCAATGTAAAAACATATCTGAATATAGTTATTACAGACCCAGATAAAAAACAGTAAATGGAATATCATTAGTCAATTACAATAACAATAACCACAAAAAGCATGATAAAACACTTAAGTATGAACAAACAACTTAGACAAATATAACCACCATATATAATGTACTTCTGCCAATGTTGTTCATGTAGAATAACAACAACTACATTGTCCAAATTATTGTCCTTCTGCTGTTCAATTCCTTGAAAACCGGCGGTGACGTCATTCAACCACATAAAACTTTTATAGTGTTTCTACAATTTCAAAGCATATAAAGTAATTATGATTACTTCCAATCAACTATTTTGTTAATCCCTACGTATTAAAAATCATATCTTCCATTCTGGACATCTATAAAAGTAGCGTCACTCGTTTTGTTTTGTCCCAACCCGATACAGAATCATAGAACCCATGCCACAGTAACATTGTGGGTCGTGCCCCAAATCCTGATACATTTCTATTTTCAAATCACAAAGTAGCAATAGTAAGTTAGAAAACAGTAAAATTGTGAAAATATTAGCTATTACAGTTATCCAGAACTTAGATAATATAAGTTATTACAGTACTCCATAACTTAGATAAAATAAGTTATTACAGTCATCCAAATTAAAGATAAAAAAAGCCATAACACATACACCTAAACAGTTATTCAATATGAAATAAATAAAACATCTATCGTTCGACCCAAATTCTATTAGCTATTGCATTGCGAATCTCATTCATTGTACCCCCACAACCGTAACATGTTCAGGTGCATCATCGCCATCTCCATCACTAGCCTCATTCCCTTCACCTGAGGTCTCACCCGCTGTACCGTCAAATATAACATCTGTCTGTTTGTGCATCCTAATGAAGTTGTGCAGTGCACAACAAACTACTACAATGTTGACCTGTGTAGGAAACTTGTAGCAAGACATCTGCTTAAGTATTGGAAAACGCATCTTCAACATGCCAAAACATCTTTCAATCACATTCTGTAATGAAGAATGCTTGAAATTATACAATTCCTCACGGTCGCGAACACGGTTACCTCCAGTACGAAATTTGGCCAAATGGTATCTTTGTCCTCGATACAGAGCCAGAAATCCCTGTTGATTAGCATACCCAGAATCAACCAAATAATACTTCCCTGGTAAAAGTAAAATATGTTATAGAATAAACTTAGGGAAATATGTTCAAAGTGTAAATATATACCTCCAGGAGCCCTTGAAAAATCTAAATCCTCTCTCACAAGAGAGTCATTTAAAATTCTTAAATCATTGTCTGTCCCTTCCCATCCACCTATGACGTATGTGAATTTCATGTCAAATGAACATTTGGCCATCACATTCTAAGCGGTATCAAACTTGTTTATTTGCTTCGATGTGGGCATCAATATGGGTGCCGTCAATTGCACCCACACAATTTTCAAAGAAAGTTAAATACTTTCTATTCGCCAAGATTTCAGGAGGCACAACATTGATGTCAGGAGGAATAATCATTTCAGTTCTAAGAACTCCAAGAACATCTAAAACACGGTGGAAGTGAGTGAATATTATCCATGTTGAGTGCTGAAATCATTTAGTTACTAACCGATTCCTCGCATTATGGCTCAAAGTTAGGAGGAATAACGTTAAGTGTTCCTGTGTTGTTAACCATTTGGAATCCCTTAACCCTAATCCATTCAATCACTCACAAAAATTTATAAAGGCATTAGGGTGCATCCTCAGATTTTCATAACACCTAGTCTCATTCCCGCGGATTAACTTAATGACATATTGTTGACTATGTAAAGCCGAAGTCCTACATGATATATTGTTTTTACGTGACGTAAATTGTTCCAATACCGCACATACTGCAAAAAGGCAAGATTGCTCATCCGAGTCATCACCAAGTGATTTAAGAATAATGTTGACGACATCCTGTAAAAGCCTTTCACTACTTATGTCACGGAATTCCTAGTAACATGCATATAGATTAGAAAATTGTAGCATAACATAAAACAATCACATCACAGAATTCAATAGCATAACATAAACATAAATAGGCATAACATAACAACCAAATTTAAAAGTACAACATACAGTCATCCAAATTTAAAGAGTACATCATACAATCATCTAAATTAAAGTTAGGCATAACATAAAACAGTCACATCACAGCTACAGATTCATCACCCAGACAACTTCTTCTCATTTGAAAGCTTAAGAAAGAAATGTTGGAATATCACAGAATGCTCAAGCTTATCAATGGCCTTAGCATAATGCGCATCATCAACTCCATCTAGCTTCCCTAAGATATCAACACATTGGTCAAAGTGTTGGTAATGTTTATCAGTTTTAGTGGGGTAGATAGCCTCATCGCTGTTTGCAGTGCAGGGAGTCACATTAGGAGTTGAGTTTTGCCATTTTTCAAAGGCGGATACGACACTACCCACGTTTTGACCGATGGACAAAACTTTAGCAACACTAATGTCTTTAATAATGGCAATTAAATCATAAATTGCCTTAAGACACTGGATCTTGCTTCTTTTTCTTTCTTGCTTGATACTACTAGAAAAATGGGTTTTTACGAGGGGTGAAACTTGTCGTAAAAGGTTTTTTACGGGAAACATAGACCTCTTGTCAAAAGCAGCCTCGTAAAAAAACTCAATTATTTACGGGGAACAATGTAGCCCGTAAAAGATTAAATTTCCCTCGCATAAATTTTTTTACGACATAATATATGGTCGTCAATAATGTATTTACAAGAAGCTTTACTTCTCATGAATATATTTAAATATTCACGAGAGACTAATGTCAGTCGTAAAACACATTTCCGCGACATGTATATTCATCGTTAATATTTTATGTACGGGAAGCATGACTTCTCGTTATTGCATTTAAATATTTACGAGATACTAATGCAAGTCGTGAAAAACATGTATTTACGAGAGTTTTGACACCCCGTAAATGATTTGAACTTTTCACGACTGACTTGTACTCCTCGTTAACGCTTTATTTACAAGAAGCAAGGCATGTCGTTAATACGGTCTAATATTCACGAGGTACTAATGGAAGTTGTTAAAAACATGTATTTACGGGACTTATGACACCCCGTAAATAACATACTTATTACAAGGTATTAGGACCCCCGTAAATAATATATTTGTTATTTTTTTTTAATAAAAAACAGAATCAAAATACTTTTTAATAATTCAAATTACCCTGTATACAACAATTTCAATTGAACCTTCAATCCATTTACGATGTAGTAACAAACATAAAAATGCAATTCATATGCAATTCATTAATTAAACATATTATCACAATTCATCATAGTCCAATGAAGATCCAAAATGAAAACCAAAACAATCACCTAAACAAATGCAACAATAATTCACTTAAAAAACATATCACCCCTATCTTTAACTACTCAATCATGATTCCTCATTTCCTAAAACCAGTACGAGTATCTTCATGCACAATCAAGTGTCTTTTCGCCAATATTCAAGCGAGAAGCAAAGCAAGTAGATGCTAACGACTAGGTGATGAGTGATATTCATGTCAAAACAATACAATTGTAGTGTCAAAAAATATAAGTAATAAAGCATAAAGTTAGTTAGTAGTTTGTGGGAAAATAAAATGAATCAAAATTGACCTCGATGATTTTCACAAATTTTCTAGGCCATGCAACTGAGCTTGTCTGAACATCACGAAGATAATACTTTCCAGCTAGGCTTTCCCGATACAAAGGACAAGATCCAACAATGATATGGTCAACCCAAACTTTCCAGCAATCTTGACCAATTGGAACATGATCCTCGGTTAATGCCTTGGGATTTGTTGAAGCAATCTCGGCCTTGGCAACAACTACACCTGACCCATCCCAATATAATAGTTCACATAGGTAGCCTTGTAAATTTTCCGAACTAGGAGTTGGTCTGAGAACCCAAAGTATCATTTTGCAACTACAAATCAATGAATACATGAATTAACTATAAGTATTAATTTAATACCAATGTTAAGTGAACAATGAAAAGTATGTAGTATACTAACAAATCGTAACTCTTACCAACATGGATTTTAACTCATTCATCATTTCAGCTTTAATCTCATCCCTCATCTTAGCTTTCATCTCATCAACCCGTTCTTGAACTATTCTTTCCACTCTTTTTGCTTGGTCTTTTTGAAAATTATTTTCCTCAATTCTAGAAATTGTTACTCCACCACCAAGACCTCTAACCTTTCCTCGATGATCTAGACCCAAAACGTGAGTTACTCCATCATCTTGAAGAGAGCTTGTGTCTTCAGCTTGGGTTTGGGCATATTCTTTCATTTTGACCTGAAATTTATAGTTTATTTTGGTATCTATAATACACAAAAAATGATAAACTAAATAGGAAAGATCAGTTACCATAGCCTCTCTTGTTGCATCATTGAAAGGTGTTCCATCTTTTCGAGTGTGACCTTCTATCCCCAAATCGAGTCTCGATATAGTGTCGGTATCATTTTTTTTTTCTACAAGAGTCGAATTTATTGTAAATTAACCATCACCTTCACTTGATAATGAAAAATTTACAATACTTGTGTAAGCAATGTAAATATTGCAAGTGACTATTACTTGCCATTTCATTCTCTAGACGAGGAAACCCCTTTCAACTTGTTGTTAGTGGCATCGTTTGCATACTTCATAGTTCTTGACATTTTTGTCTCTTTGCCTATTAAAAACAAATTAACAGCAGATTTTTCATAATTAAAAATCTAAGAAGATAAAACACAGAACCCTTTCATAACATATAACATTGTATTAACAGCAGATTTTTCAAACACACCAATCCAGTCAGCCATTAACCATATGGGATCATTGACCATTAACTCACCTTAACAATACAGTTCATTCGTGCATGATGCTATTCAAAATAGATGCATACCACAGTGGAAGTCTCCAGATTAAACCATTTCAATTTTTATTTCAAAGAAACAACTTTCCCTTATTTCCGGTTTCAGAGGTCCTTTACTTAAGATTAATGGAAGCCTAACATTCAACCTTGTACCGATCACTATATGAAAACATAACTTCTGAAAATTCAATACTGATCTCAAGATAATCCAAGCTAACATAAAGAAATTAAACAAACTGTTTCCAAAAACAGAAACTCTTTCTTGGTCTGAAGCTAGTGAAAACTTTGCCAAGTGTTCTCATTGTTGGCCTCCAACTAATCTGAACCGCATTGAAGGTACAAAAATTACATCTTCTCAACAATTTCGATTTAGTTCTTGCCAATTAGCAGAAAAAATAATTTTCAGCTAGTGCACCCTTTTTCATCCATCCTCATAGAAGCAAACAGATCAAAATTCTACACTTCTAGGTATACTCATCTCTGTACCCTATGTAACACTACCTAATTTAATGACTGATAAGTTAAAACAATGGTTTTGAATCATTAATTAATTCAAGAGGCAATAGCTATTATTTTGGCCAAAAGCATCAAAAAATGTCTAAAGAAACAGCAAGCTAGCCACCGATTCAAATAATAATCTAAAGCCTCAATAATCCCACACATCTGAATTGCCCGATTAGGAAACTGAATTTCAAAGCATCTAAGAGAGATAGAGGGCAATACTCTTCGGCTCCCGATTCAATTTTAAACCATTCAGGACATATTTAACTCATATAGCTAATGCAGGATAAATTACCCATTAAAAATCCAGTGTGAAAATAATTCCACTTCTCAATATAAGTACCGTTTGTTTCTACCCAAATCACAAATTTAGATAAAAATCCCCTGTTCTAACTTTTTAGCCGAGACTAATGCAAGTTCCAATTCCAGGTATAAAGCACTGCAAGCATACACTATTGAAGAACACCACCATTAATCATGTGCCTGTATCGAATAATTAATACAATTACATGTCGAAACACTAGCATAATGTGACCGTTCAATCGGGAGAAAAACTGGCTAAACCAGAGGGATGACTAGAGAAACTATAGACCTAATAACACAAAAATGAAAAAATAAATATTCATTGGTTCACCACAAAACTTCATAGGAATCTCTCTACCAAATAATGGATCACAAATTCAATTTCCATCCATCGAATTCATCATTATCACAATCAACATAGAGAACTCCAAAAAGAAGAACACCAAACGAGCAAATTTCAATATAAAATTTTAGACCAAGAATCACCTGTCCACGCTAAGTTAACTCAATCACCATTGCCGGATCTGCCACCGTAGGGTAGCCACAGACTCGGTCACCACCGGATTCGCTGCCGTTGGGTAGTCTCAGGTGGTGTGGCTTTAGTGTCGAGAAAACAAGCGGATTCGCTGCCGCACTAAAAAGAAGAGTATTGGGCGCTAAGAGAAAACCCTAGTTTAATGAGAAAGAGGAGATAGATCGTTATGAAAAGTGTAAGTCTAATTGATTAAGAATAATAAAAATAAAATTTTGGGGTCATAATGAATTCTTAAAAACAATTTTTGTGAATAAAATTTTTGGTGTGATAATCAAATAATTTTATAAATATTTATTTACGGGTAGGGAAGCACTTCGTAAATAAAAATTTTATCAAATTATTTATGAGATATTTTTTTCTCCCGTTATATAAAAAAAAATACACTTGTAAATAATTAAAAAATTAACGAGATTTTTAATTACTCATGAATATGTGTTTTTACGAGTATCTTATTAGTTACTCGTAAAAGTTTCAATTTTATTAACTTATTACGGGAAGTTTCGTATCAGTCTCGTAAAAAATACCTTTTACGAGCTAAAATGTTGGCCTATAGTAAATACAAGGTCGTAAATACCTATTTTTCTTGTAGTGTGGACTGGTTCAGGAGTCTCGAGCATATCATCCTTATCATCAATATCTAAGTCAACAGAAGCACAGGACGAGAACCCTGGAAAGGATGAGGGTAGCCTAGTGGAAGGTCGAACGTGTTCACCCGAGGCTTCATTACCTCCCACTATGAGACTCATTTGCTTATAGTAAATATAAGGCTTACCCTGGAATTTTCCCTTGCAACCCTTATGCACCTACAATATTATATAGTAAATTATTTGTAAATGATATTACTAAATTGTAATCTCAATTTATTGCACTAGATTGAAGTAACCTAACCTTATCCAATCTATCCCATCGTTTAGGTTCCATTGTCACCATATTAATAGCATCATTAAAACCAACTCATGTTTCCCTAATGACCTTGTGAAACAAACGGTGGTCTTTTTTTAAACTGTTGAATTTGTTCTTTATCCTAACCTTAGTATACCCAAGTCCAAGAGCAGCTTTAACGCCTTCACGAATATGTGTCCACCCAATTTTGGTAAAGGTTCCTTCTAACTTATAACTGAGTTTCACTTGCTCCTCCATTAGATTCATCAAGACATCAAGCTGGGTTTTCCCCCAAACTTTTCCATCGTCTACCTCCTCATTGATGTCAGTGGTATCCATCTAGATGATTTTTAATCATGTCAATTCATTTGATATATGAACAAACTGATATGTAAAACTAGGACATAATTGCAGATTTTCACAAACTATGACATATTAGATATATATGAACAAACTAGGATATGTGATATATGAACAAACTAGGACATATTAGATATATATGAACAAACTAATTGTAGATTTGATATATGAACAAACTTATATGAACAAACTATGACAGATTTCTAATCACATCAATTCAAAATGAAACATTTCAAACATTTGATTTTAGCATAATTATATTAAATTGACCAACATTTGATTCACTAAAATGCAATTCGATCAAGAGCAGTATACTGAAATTAAAGATTCAACCAAGCAGTTACAACAAAAAACATCATTCAATTGAAGTCTTTCATCATCAATAGAATTATATTGCTTTGCAAACCAACAACAAAATTAAAGTTGAACCAACAACAGAATAGTCATTTTTCTTAACAAAGAGAAGCAAAATTCGTGACAAAAATTCAAGCATTTCATCAACATCATCACCTAATCATGTCTCACTCAGTTACAACAATAAAAGAACAAGAAAAGGGAAGAAAAGAACAAGAAATGATCGAACCAGATCGATCAAAGCCCTAATCATGCCTTTCATCAACGAAAATTCAAGTCTTTCATCAACATCATCACCTATTTATTTTTGGTAATAGGGTTTTTATTCCCGAAAGGGGAAGAAAAGAACAAGAAACGATCGAACCAGATCGATCGAAGCCCTAATCATGCATTTCATCAACTAATCATGACTTTCATCAACAAAAATTCAAGCCTTTCATCAACATCATCACCTATTTATTTTTGGTAATTGGGTTTTTATTCCTGAAAGGGGAAAAAATTCACGTACGACTACACACACCAACACATATACAAACACACACTTCGACACACCTAAACGCATACATACACACACATATACACACAGAGAGAAGATACACACGCATACGAACCTGATATGAGCTTGAGGATGAAGATGTGCGATTCCCAAATCGATCGAAGCCCTAGGTGTCGCGAGCTTGAAGAGGATCGAGGAAACCCTAGAATCTAACAATAGAAGCCCTAGGAGGGAATCGAGGAAACCCTAGAAGTGGATGGAGGAAACCCTCGACGCGAATCGCCTGTGTGTCGCCCGCCTCCCTCTTTTCCTGCACAAACCCTAGAATGAGCGAAAAGATGAGTGTTTTTCGAAATGTTTTTTTCTTATTTTTTTGGTTGTTTTATTTTATTTTATGAAAGTTGTCCATGTTTTGGAGAAAGTTGGGAAAAATACCAAAAATGTGTTTTTTGGGTTAGGCTGAAAATGAGCAAAGTTGGGATGCATGTTTTTTTACTGCGCATAAATAACTTGACCCATAAACACTAAGCCAAACATGTTTAATGGGTCAGATAACAAAAACACAAATACAAAGAGGCCCTAAAGGTTTAAACCGAAAATACAAATTAACTCAACCCTTGAACAAGGATATTGGGCCACATGATAAGAGAAGACTTTAAACTCTTTGAGACCTGATTGGGCTTTGAGTTTAAGCCCAGAAGCCCAGGTTTGTTATTTATATACATCTGTCTTAGATATATGGTGCCCAATAGGCAGAAGGAATTATTTTTATAATTATTAGTATTTTATTTATTATTGCAATATCCACGTAATTCCGTATAGAATTTCAGTCAAACCACCCACACCACCAATTGATGATTTGATACCATATGGGTCATTCCATAAATGTTGTGATGACCCTAAAAAAAATTCAGAGGATAAAAATCAAAGGGAATGTTTAACATTTCTGAAAATAAAATTTTCCTCTCCCAAAATACGAACTTTTTGCAAAAAAATTATAAAAGATAAATTATTATTCAACCACATAGCTACTTTATATAGTTTTCTGATTTATATATCAAATAGACTTCAAATCTCCTAAATTATCAAAAGAGTTTTTCAATTATTCTACGTGAAATAAAATATAAAAAAAAACTCTGGTTCGCATTTATATTTTTCTATGTGATGCTCAATTCATATCAACCGATGGTCATCAAATAATTCTATCTCACTCCCAAAAATACAAAATGTATGCTATTGAGTTGAGGTGGAACGTTTTCAAGTCATCTAGTTGAGTGTCACAAATTAAAAAAAAAAATGAAATAAAATAAGGAAGATCGTGGACCTTGCGCAATTAGACATTAGTACATTATTTGGTACTTGGGGAACATTCTTACACTAATATAAGTAGCAAATCATTCAATGTAGAAACAATTTATACCAGAAAATAATTTGCAGAATTCCATTAATAATCACTCCATTTTGTGGTAAACAATTCCATTTTTGTGAATAATAATTTGCAGAAAATATTAATTTTGTGAGAGACAAGCCGTATCAAACAAACCCTCAACCTCACGCATGCTTCTACAGTGATGTCAAGAATGGCGGCCGCGTGAAGTTGGAGTCTTGACAGCTTGTGACAACGCGTGAAGTTTCTGTAGCCACGCCTATGCAAGTTGATGTATTCGTTTCTGCCTGTATATATATGGCATGGTGTAAGGTTGTAAAGAACAAGAGACACAACAGAAAGTGTAGAGACAGAGAGAGAGTGATACACGAGTGTAACCACAAAGAGGGTTTGTGATGTTGTAAGATAGAGTATGTGAGGTAGAGTCGATAGACAGAGTGTTTGTATCCTCCCTCCATTCTCGGTTTTGTTTCGAACCGAAGATAGTGAAACTTCTCTCAAAGTGGACGTACCCATATTTTTGGGGAACCACTATATATTTGGTGTCTACTGTGTGTGTCTGTTTGTGTTTGATCATGGTTTGGACCCAACAAAGTGGTATCAGAGCCATTAAAGCTCAACAGAGCCGTGCATTCAAGCTCTATTTCGAACCATTCCAGTGATCAAATCACCACACCACCCACATTTTTAGATGACCTATCAAACGAGGAAGAGTTTCTCGTCAACCGCCGCCGCAACCTCCGCTCCACGCGCCGCATAAAGATCGGCACGTCAGCAGCCTCGGTCTCACGCGCGCCACGCGTCTTCTTCCTCCAGAGCGCGTGAGGACCACGTGCAGCACGCACCTCCAAGCCCAGCCGCGCGTGAAGACCACGCGCACCCCCGCGCTGACACGTCATTGATGACGTCAGCAAGGCTGCCACGTCACTGCTGACGTCACAGCCTGCCACGTGTCACCCTGCTGTTGTGCCACGTGTCACCAACTGCCCTTGCCACGTCACCTTACACGTGTCACCCTGCCACCTTGCCACGTGTCACTCCATGTTGCTGCCACGTCATCACCAACTTTGCAAAATTACAATGTTGCCCCTCGACGTTGATTTGACCATTCCGGACTCATCCGAAGTTGGAATTGAGCTCAGTCAAAGGCGATCTTAAGGTTTTTGACCGTTCCGGACGCAACGGTACACTCCGTTTCGCGTGATTCCACTCCGAATATATCAAACAAGCCAGGAGGGCTTAAAGATTCCGTTTCGATGGACGATTCAGGATCCGGAGCGATGATCAGATTGACCGCAGCCAACTATTCATTGTGGAAGTCAAAGATGGATGATCTTTTGTATATTAAAGATCTGTGGAAGCCGATCAAAAGAACCGACAATGCACCTGACGGAAAACCGAAGGACATGACCGACGGAGACTGGACGGTACTCAACCGAAAATGTGCCGCCCAAATCATACAATGGATCGACAAAAGCATTTACCAAAATTTTGCCAACGACAATGATGTTTATGCTCTTTGGCAAAAATTGGAGAAGATGTACGCACGGAAGACATCTCAGAACAAGGTAAATCTTTTGAGCCGTATGGTAAATCTTAAATACAAAGACGGCAAAAGTGTGTCAGAACACATGAGCGAATTCCAAGGGTTGTTGGATCAATTCAACTCTATGAAAATGGTTTTAGAAGATGAGATGCAAGCAGTATTCCTATTACACTCTCTTCCGAAAAGTTGGGATACGCTAGTTGTCTCTGTAAACAACTCAGCTCCAGATGGAATAATTAACATGGAAATGGCGAAAGATAGAATGCTGAACGAGGAAGCAAGAAGAAAGGAAGAAGGATATTATCCAGAGTCAGAAGATCTTGTCACTGAAAGACGAGAAAGAAAAGAATGGCGCGGTAGAAGCAAAAGCAGAAACCATCGCAATCAGACACAGCATCGTGGGCGATCAAAGTCTATTTTCAGAAGAGACAAAACCTGCCATCACTGCGGCAAGCCAGGCCATTTTATCAGAGAATGCAGGAAGCTAAAAGCCGAACAGTCTGGACAACAGACCAGAAACAAAGGTGAAGAAAGTACCTCAGAAGCAGCAACAACAGCCGGAGAAGGGCTCGTCATCGTTCAAGATGATGATTGTGTCAACTTCACATCCGAAGATTCTACCTGGGTTATTGACTCAGGTGATTCCTATCACGTCACTTCAAGGAAGGATATGTTCACATCCTACACCAGTGGTGACTTCGGACTTATGAAGATGGGGAACCAAGGAGCATCCAAAATTACCGGCAGAGGTGATATTCTTATGGAAAGCAACAATGGATGCAAACTACTCCTCAAAGATGTGAGACATGTTCCAGATATTCATCTCAACCTGATCTCCACCGGCAAGCTCGATGATGAAGGCTACAACAGTCACTTTGGTGATGGTAAATGGAAGCTCACCAAAAATAATCTTGTGGTGGCCAGAGGAAAGAAGACCAGCTCTCTCTACACAACTCAAGCAAAACTGTGCAGAGTTGAGGTGAATACGATGGAGAAAGAAATCCCCACCGAGTTATGGCACAAAAGACTCGGTCATATGAGTGAGAAATGACTCAAGATCCTTGCCAGAAAAGAACTCTTACCTGGAATGAAAGGTACTCCATTACACACCTGTGTCGACTGCATCATGGGGAAACAACACAGAGTTACATTCCGCAGTTCTCCTCCATCTAGAAAACCAGACATTCTAGATCTCGTACACACGGATGTTTGCACCATGCAAACCAGAACTCATAGAGGTGCCCTCTATTTTGTCATATTCATTGATGATCATTCCAGGAAGTTATGGACATTTGCCTTGAAAACTAAAGACCAGGTGCTGGAAGTGTTCAAGCAGTTCCATGTAAAGGTTGAAAGAGAAATTGGGAAAAGGCTGAAGTGCGTACGTGCAGACAATGGTAGCGAGTACAGAGGACCATTCGAGGAGTATTGCAGACGCTTCGGCATCAGACTCGAAAAATTAGTGCCGAAAACTCCTCAACATAACGGCCTTGCAAAAAGAATGAACAGAACCATCTGCGAAATGATCAGGTGCATGTTATCTAATGCCAAGTTGTCAACTCCTTTCTGGGGTGAAGCAATGAGAACAACGGTTGACTTAATCAACCTATCTCCCTCAGTTCCATTAAACAGTGATGTTCCAGAGAAAGTATGGAGAGGGAAAGATGTTTCCTATAAACACTTGAAGGTGTTTGGCTGCAGAGCATTTGTCCACATCCCCAGAGATGAAAGATCCAAGCTTAACGGAAAGGCCAAACAGTGCATCTTCCTGGGATATGCCCATGAAGAGTTTGGTTACAGACTCTGGGATCCTATCAACAAAAAGGTCATCAGAAGCAGAGATGTGGTATTTTTCGAAGATCAGACCATTGAAGATCTTGAAAAACAGAAGAAATCAGATCCACCTGAAGAGTTACCAGCTAATCTAGACCCGGTTCCTTCACCGAGAGTAGAAAATGATAGGGGAGCTATTCAAGGAGATCCAGCTGATGACGGTGTAGAACCAGAACCAGTTGCAGAAGAAAATCCGGTTGATCCTCAAACAAGGAGATCTTCCAGAGAGCGACAACCGAATCGCAAATATTCCTCCGCAGAGTATGTGATGCTTAGTGACGGGGGAGAACCAGAGAGCTATCAGGAAGCTGTTGCAGACAGTGAAAATGCGGAGTGGATGAAAGCCATGTAGGAAGAGATGAAATCATTGCATGAGAACCACACATATGACTTGGTCAAGTTACCGCAGGGAAGGAAAGCTCTCAAGAATAAATGGGTATTCAAACTGAAGTCTGAAGAAAATAATCCACAACTAAGGTACAAGGCAAGACTGGTTGTGAAGGGATTCGGTCAGAAGAAGGGCATTGATTTTGAAGAAATATTTTCACCTGTGGTGAAAATGTCCTCCATCCGAGTTGTTCTTGGCTTGGCAGCCAACTTAAATCTGGAAATCGAACAACTGGATGTAAAGACCACATTTCTACATGATGATCTGGATGAAGAAATTTACATGGAACAACCTGAAGGATTCAGAACCAGAGGAAAAGAAAATCTTGTGTGCAGATTGAGGAAAAGTCTCTATGGGCTCAAACAAGCACCAAGACAGTGGTACAAAAAGTTCGATTCATTCATGGACCAGAATGGGTACAACAGAACCACTGCAGATCACTGTGTATTTGTCAAGAAATTTCTTGACGGAGATTTTATCATCCTCTTGCTATATGTCGATGATATGTTGATCGTTGGCCATGACAGTAGCAAGATCAACAAGTTGAAGAAGGAATTGAGCAAGTCATTTGCTATGAAGGAGTTGGGACCGGCAAAACAAATCTTGGGAATGCAGATCTCTCGAGACAGACAGAAACACAAGCTCTGGTTATCTCAAGAAAGATATATCGGCAAAGTTCTTGAAAGATTCAACATGAGCAAAGCAAAACCAGTCAGCGTTCCACTTGCAAGCCACTTCAAGCTGAATATGAAGCAGTGTCCTTCAAGTGAGACGGAAAAAGCAGAATGAAGAAAATGTCTTATGCTTCAGCGGTTGGCAGCTTAATGTACGCTATGGTATGCATGAGGCCTGATATTGCTCATGCAGTTGGAGTTGTTAGTCGGTATCTGTCAAATCCTGGAAAGGACCATTGGGCAGTAGTAAAATGGGTTCTCAGGTATCTTAGAGGAACTACCAATATTTGTTTATGCTTTGGTAATGGTAAACCTTTATTGGAAGGTTGCACAGATGCAGACATGGCCGGAGACAGTGACTTCAGAAAATCCACATCAGGGTATCTAATCACTTTTTCAGGGGGAGCAGTTTCATGGCAATCCCGATTACAAAAGTGTGTTGCCTTATCCACCACAAAAGCTGAATACATAGCAGTAACAAAAGGATGCAAAGAGATCTTGTGGATGAAGAAGTTTCTTCAAGAATTGGGATAAGAGCAGGAAAAGTATGTCATACACTGTGACAGTCAAAGTGCTATTCATCTTAGCAAAAATTCCACCTTCCATTCAAGGTCCAAGCACATCGACGTCAGGTATCTCTGGATCCGTGACGTGCTAGAAAATAAACTTCTACAGCTAGAGAAGATCCACACAGATGATAATGGATCAGATATGATGACCAAGAGCCTTTCCAGGAAAAAGCTAGAAGTTTGCAGAGAAGAAGCTGGTTTAACACCAGCCCCAAATTGGCAGTGAGGGGGAGATCAGCTGAAGACGTTCTCCTCTGATTGGTATGGAAGGGGGAGAATTGTAAGTTCCATACCCACATGTATCTCTCTGTAGTATCAAACAAACCAACCACCATCCAACTGCATGCGAAGACAAGCCGTATCAAACAAACCCTCAACCTCACGCATGCTTCTACAGTGATGTCAAGAATGACGGCCGCGTGAAGTTGGAGTCTTGGCAGCTTGTGACAACGCGTGAAGTTTCTATAGCCACGCCTATGCAAGTTGATGTATTCGTTTCTGCCTATATATATATGGCATGGTGTAAGGTTGTAAAGAACAAGAGACACAACAGAAAGTGTAGAGACAGAGAGAGAGTGATACACGAGTGTAATCACAGAAATGGTCTGTGATGTTGTAAGAGAGAGTATGTGAGGTAGAGTCGATAGACAGAGTGTATGTATTCTCCCTCCATTCTCGGTTTTGTTTCGAACCGAAGATAGTGAAACTTCTCTCAAAGTGGACGTACCCATATTTTTGGGGAACCACTATATATTTGGTGTGTACTGTTTGTGTGTGTTTGTGTTTGATCATGGTTTGGACCCAACAGTTTTAATGGTTGGTTTTAAAAAACCCAAAACCAAGTCCAAAAACCACCAACCAAACATGATTTGGTCTTTAAATAAAAAACCAAAACCAAAATCAAGCTCAAAACCAACTTCCCAAACAAGCCCTGAGCCTTAAGCACAAGCACATATGTTTTGAGTACAATCCAAGCAATCTAATTACTACATATATAATGCAAAAACATTTATTGGAGCCTTTAAACTAATATATTCTAAATAAAATTCTTTATTTTAAGCATATATATTATAGTCTGCGAAGTCACTCTGGGTAAGCTTCAATGATTGATAAAAAAGCTGGAATTTTGATAATCTTGTAGCGAAGAAATCCTCCATCCTCCAAAACTTTCTTCCATTCAAGCTCGGTCCTTTCCTTTCCACCGGAAGCGTGTGCAATCATCACCAGATCCAACGCCAAGCCTGTGTTGTCAAATAAGCCATCACTTTCACTTTCTGGGTGAAGGACCGTTTCAACAATGACAACTTTGCCAGTTTTTTCCGGTATCGCTTTCCGGCAAATTTTCAAGATCCTGGCACAGTCTTCGTCGCTCCAATCATGCAATATCCACTGCATGCATTCACAATATTTACGGGTCATTAACTCATTCTCACAGTCTATTTTCATTTTTAATTGTGTGTTTTTGTCATTTTCGAGTGTATTGAAGTATAAGAATAATTTGAATTGAGAAAGTCGTTATTTTTTGGCACATAGCGGGATAAAAATACTGATATATACACACATATATAGGTGCTTGCTCCATACTTTCATCAAATCAGCTTTGTAAAATTAGTTATTCAATTTCGAATTCCAAAATAATATTATTTTCACAAATTATCCCACTTCATTAAATTTAAAATGTAATAAATTTCACTAAAAATATATTCATTATCTTTATTTAGGGACAAAATTGAAAAGATAAAAAAATATTGACAAGTCAAACACGACAACCTTTTTGGGATAGATTTATTGTTTAGAAGTAGGATGGGTGCGGAATTTATTTATTTTTAAATTAAAGAATATCTTTCTCAATAGTTATCTCCACATTTATAACATATCATATAATTAAATGTGTCCATTTAATTTAATATATTATAGTGTATAAACATTTTCAGTATATGTGTGTGTATATATATAACAGCTTTATGTGCATTGTATAGTCCATATTATTTTTCATTACCATATTATATAGGGTAGATTATATTTTCACCCTATATTGTTAATATAAATTATATTCGCATCCCTCTTATTTTACTAATTACACTTTTACCCTATATTGACAATCGACGTTCATATCCGGCCACAGAAAAGGAAAATGACTTTATACCCTAACAATTTAAATTATTTTTAATTAAAAATATATTGTGTTATTACCTATTTACCCTTCTCTATTATCAGCCCCCTCTTAGCCCCCCTCTCTTTCCTAAAACCCTTAAAAATAAACCCTAACACTAGAAATCAAATCCTAACCCACACACAAATATGCTCTTCAATTCAATGATGTATAGAGGAACAATTTGCTCACCCTCACCCACCACCATCACCTCCTCCTCACCCTCACCCACACCCACAATATATACATGAATATATAAAACAAAAAACAAAAAAACATGTTAGGTGTATACTTGGTCATAACAGGGCTATCCCCTGTTATCTTATGTGAATATATATACATATACATATAGCCCATGTTATCTTGATAATATGTATATTTTCTCTGTCTCAATTTAAGTGTTCATTTTTATATTTTTGTCCGTCTCAAAATAAGTGTTCATATTTGAAAAGTCAAAGTACTTTATTTTGTCCATTTACCAATTTAACATTCATGCATTAAAATAATAAAAACTTATACTACAAACCATCATCATGGACCCCATTATGGATAAAGTTGATAATTCATACACTACTCACAATAAAAAATGTTAAAAATCCTCTTAAAAAGTTAAAATTTTCAAAATAAACACTTAAAATGGAACGAATGGAGTATTTTTTATACTCATAATCCGGGAAGAGCATTATTTTAAATTTTTTTTTGAACTAAAAAAAGAAATATCGAAATATATTGAAGAAACATACAAAGACATACACCTGACACCCATATGGCCATATCTCCACTTTACTCCATAATCGGGAGGAGATAAAACCAAGACCATTCACACGCACTTTTCAATAAACCCACATGACAACCATACCTTAATTATTCTTATCAATCTTTTAGTAAACCGACATTTAGAAACATCAAGAACAGCTACAAAAATCAAAGTGACTGCCATAGGAATTGCAACTCAGGCCCAGAATTGTTCAGATAATGTGCCCCAAAATGTTCAAGAGTACTAAAGTGTGTGTTCCACAATCTTTCTTTTCTGATTTTTGTTTCTTTCTCAGCTGATGAGAAGGGAGAGCAAGTAAAATCCCACCAAACTGTTTCCCCGAATTTAAGCTAAAAGACCCTACACGAAATATATATATGTATGGGTGGGTAATTTGTAAAAGGAAGGGTAGGCTCATCATTTTACATTTTTATGGTGGTTAATTCTATCCTCACACACATTTAGGGATAATTTAGTCATTTCACATTTCAAAATTAGTTTAACCTCGCATGAGGTTGAACTTAGGAGATCAAAGTGAAACAAATAAGGAGTAAAAATGTAATTAGCGAAACAATATGAGATGCAGATGTAATTTACATTAATAGTGGGGTAAAAGTGTAATTTACCCTATTATATATTCATTGAACCTCAAAGTTTACTGTGTCAATAAACATTACTCTACTTTCTTAGTAGCAACTTTCAATGTAATTACATAACAATAAAAAGACCTAACAAATTCAAATATAACTTCTACGTTTTTTTCTTCTTTATCTTTCTCTTTATTTGGTGTCATGTATTATAAATAATGGGAAGAATTGTTATAAAATTGATGGTGTTCTTTCAATGACAGGTTTGTTAGAAGGCTAATTAGTAAACTTAAGTTCGAAAATAAAATGAAGACTAATTTAACTCTTAATTTCATTTAGAACAAAGATTCGAAAGCATTTTGTGGTTTAGATTGCATCAACCAATATATAGGGGCGGAGCCACAGTATAGCTAGGGGTCATGGGCCGTGCCCAAAAATTTTCAAAATTTTTGTTTAGCCCCAAAAATTATATATATTATAAATATGTCTATAGAAATTGCATATGACCTTTTCAAGTTTTTAAAAATCCCTTTGGTAGCCTAAAAATATTTATAAAATTGCATTGCCTCCTTCAAAAAATTTAAAAAAATTCTTTGATAATCTAAAAAAATATATAAATTTTACTAATAAATTTATTAAAAATTACATTGCCCCCTTAGATAATATTCCTGGCTCTGCCCCTATAGACACATATACATTTTTGTATGTATAATGTATATATATATGAGTAGTGAGTACGTACCTTCATGAAGACTGCATCAGCGTTAGGAATGACGTTGAACATGTCACCTCCCACATGAGAAACTCCATCATAAGCAGGTGCATCCGCAACTACATGTGGCAAATCAAAGTTGATCCCCTTGATATGCGGGTGGGCCCTAACAATCTCGGCCATTGCTGACCCGGTCCCACCACCCACATCAACCAACGAATCCAAGCAACCGAACCCATCTTTATAGCTTGCGATGATAACTCTCAAAGTGATCTTAGACGTACATCCCATCGCATCATTGAAAATCTTGTTGACTTCTGGGTTGACCGAAGCCAAGTCCCACAATCCACACCCATGGGCCTTCTCAAACGCGGTCCCACCCTCTCTCACACAGCCACTAAAATGATGCCACGGGGCCAAAAGTACCGGATGATTTTCCATGAGAAGCATAGGAGCGAGGCTCAACTCGGCATCGCGCAGGAGCCACTTGGAGGAGTGGGTCAGCCCATAGAAGACGTCTCCACCGTCCGATGGAGAAGTGACGGTGAAGATTTTCTTGTGGACTAGGAATCTCATGATACGTGCGAGGCAGGAGATATCTGGAGACTTTGAATCAATGGCTAAGGCGATTTGGGACAACGTGATTGGTCCGCCATGCGAGTGTATGATATCAGCAACGCGGAGCTCCACAGCGGATTTCAAAGCCATCGAGTCTGCAAAGTTGAAAATGTATTGCCATATATCTGCTTGGCCTTGTAGCACGGCCTGGACATCATCTGCTTCATAAGATTCCATTTTCACTCTCCCACACACAAAAACACACACTCAAACACCAAAAAACACACACACAAAACCTAACCAAATATTGAGAGTCTTGACACCTATTTAATTACAGTAGAATGGTGTCTTCTCACTCACATTAAATAGGTGGTCCTCTCATCTTTTATTATTTTATTTATCCCTTTTTATTTTTATGATTTTTTTAAGTGTTCTATTTTATAATAATTGTAAATAGGTGGACATCACTTCATAAGATCCCATTTTCATTCTTCCACACACAAAAATTAATAACTTTTTGTTATTTTATAGGGGTGGTAGGTGTAGACATATATTTTAATGGGATTTGTTTATTGAAGCAATGTGCACTTTCATATCCAATATTATTAATGAATCAATATTATTATTAAATACCAACTTGATCGTGAAACGTTACATTTATCGGTGTCAAAAATATAAAATTATTAAATTGCCCATAAGAAAACCACAACGTATGAAAAGAATTTTTTAATTGTCATGTTTTCCCTTCACAAAAATGATCGGTACAAGTCGTGGTTTAAATAATAGGTAGAGAGTAGAATTAACACGATATTTTTTTACCTTTCCGTAAGCGTACGAATCGACTGTAGTATAGTATAGCTTTGAAAAGGTTGTCGAATCACACAGAGAACAAGTCGTATTCTAAATCTAATAAGCTAATATGCAATAGCAAAGATTTTTTTATATATATATATTTGTTAAATTTTATGTATTTTTTAAACTTTTAAAATCAAATGATATCACCCAAAAATTAAAATACAAAAGTTATAATTCAAAATTAATTGATTTTATTATTTATTATATTTATTATGAGTATTCAAAACTAAGATTATTAATATAAGATACACACAAAAGAACATAATTAAAAATATATTATTATTTATTATTTTTAAATATTTGTTTTTTCAATTTTGCTTATTAATATTTTATATTCTATGTTTATGTCATTTTTATTTAAAAAATAATTACCAAATAATTAATGTAATTCGTAGAGAGAGATTTCAAATTTTAATTAATTAAAATGGACAGAGAAAGGGAGTATTTGGGCATATTTGAAATCTGTAGAGGGTTTTTTTATTAAAATTTGAAACCTCGGGGGGTTTGTGAAAATTACCAGATAAAATATTGGTGTTACAAATTAATATGTCCTAAAATGTTGTCATATGACTATGAGCATTTAAGTCATTTTGATATTTTTAGTGTCAAAAAATTGGTCATTTTTGGGAGCAGAGGGGTATTTGAGAAAATTTGTAAATTTCAGGGAGTAGTTTGAATCATAGGAGGTTATTTGATTAAAATATGAAATCTCGGGGGGTCTTGTGTAAATTACCTTTACTAAATCAATACATACTTCATAGAAAATTTGTAAATTTCAGGGAGTAGTTTGAACCATAGGAAGTTATTTGATTAAAATATGAAATCTCAGGAGGTGTTGATTAAATTACCTTTACATATCTTGATTGGATAAGGAAATTTTATAATAATTACCCTTAAATTTAAATAATCTATCATATCATCTCATCTATTTGTCACTTTGGATGCCACTTGTGCATTGTGATTTGTGACCCTATTATGGGCCTTACTCATTAGGTTGATTTATATACGTGTAAGTGAATGTCATATGTCCTGTTAAGCATTTTCGAAGATACAAAATATGAAACAATATTAATTACATGCATGATCCATACACGAGGAGGAAATGCATTAGCACATAAACTCTTGTTTAAATCACCTCTTTAACATCAGTATTAGGTTTGTACAACAATAGATTCCTTATTTAGATATTATAATCCCGAAAAATAATTGTATGCTCTTGGACCATATGATTAACGTAAATTATATTCAAAGTTCAACATATGAATGATTGCCTCGGTTTATTAAAATATTTGTTGGCATGTAAAACTATTTGTATGTTGAAATGTGTTTGTCTTGAACATGCGTGTAATAATTTTTAGGATTATTTATATCGATACTTTTAAGTTTTTGAAAAAATTACAGCTAAATATAATATTTGGAGAGTGTGTTTCAATTGCCCCCTAAAATTTAAAAAAGTTGACAAACACACCCTTTAACTATCCAATCCTCCATTTGATAGACAATGAAAATTTATTTTTAGGGAAAATTATAATTTAACTTTCTTTTGTTTGGACATATTACACTTTTCCCCTTTTTGTTTGGATAATTCCATTTTCACCCTCCTAGTTTACTTTTGGGTTACACTTTCCCCCTTTAAGTCATTTCCGACGACTTTTATTTTGAAATTACTTAATTGCCCTTCATATTATGTTATAATTTTATTCAAAAATATTTTAAAAGTGATTTTACCTATTTACCCTTCAATTACCCAATTTATTATTAAATTATTATTTTTAAAAAATAATAATTTATTGGAACCAAATTTTCTCTCTTCCTCTTTCCCGACCAGCAACCCCTTTCTATCCCCTCCACCGTACTGCACCTCACTTTCCAAATGGGTTTTATAGATTTGATCGAATTCGTTGAAATTGAATTTTGGAGTTGAGGAGTATAGTATATAAAGAATAAATCAATATAAAGAATTGGTAGCATAAACCCTAAAAATAAAATTTTCAATTTGAAATATCTTTCCAAAATCAACAGTTGAAAGTGGTTGATGACGGTGGGATGAAATAAAATTATATATATTGAGAGAGATGTAGATATATAGATATATGTGTGTGTATATGTATAGAATTTAGGACTCTTTCAGATTAGGTCAAGTGTTGAATTATTTACAAATGCTTCATCATCATCCAAGAAGAATCATAACAGTGATCAAAATGAAATGAAAATTCATACACATATATACATATGTATATATATATATATATATCAAATTTTGGTGAAAATGAAATTTACTCTGAAGTGGCATCACAAATTCATACAACATGATATATATGATCTTATAACTAATAAAAAGAAGAATTAATTAAATTAGAAGAGGAAGGAAGAGGAAGAAGACGAGGTTGGGGCGGAGGAAAAGGAGGGGAAGGAGGCGGCGGCGGAGGAGTCGGAGACCGTGAGGACAGCGGATAGAAGTAGCCAGGTCAACAATGGTGACTCCATTCAACAACACAGAAAACGTGTTTCAGGGTTTTCGTTTCTAATTTATGGGTTTTGAAATTGGGTTTTTTCCAATTTGATTTGCATTGGTTGAGTATTTTTGAAATTTTGCAAGATTACAATCACCACCACCATCTTCCACCCATCTCTAAGATTTAGGGTCGTTTTAAATTAATGAATTTCATGGGTATTTTGGTCCACCAAAGTGAGGTAAAAAAGTCTTTTCAGTAACTGAGAGTAATATAGTCATTTCCCCTTTAAAAATACTTTTGACCGGTATTGACTACGCATGAAGTAAGATGGAGAGGGAAAGTGTAACCCAAAAGTAAACTAGGAGGGGGAAAATGTAATTATCCAAACAAAAGGGAGAAAATATAATATGTCCAAACAAGAAGGAAAACAAATGTAATTATTCAAACAAGAGGGGGAAAGTGTAATATATCCAAACAAGAATGATGAAATTGTAATTTTTTCTTATTTTTATCCTTTAATTTTTGTCTTCAACCACACCATATTTATGTTATCTGTTTTTACCATTGTTCATTACTTTGATGAATTAAAATAACCCTTCTATAAAACTAATTAGTTGGACCGACTGTTATATTTGTCTATGCAAACGAACAATAATATTAATTTAATAATTCAGTAATTAAAATAAAAAATAATTTCAAAATACTAGAAAGATCAAATTTCATCAAGTGCAATTAAATAAACAATCTCAAACTATCAAACCTAGGTGGATAAAAAAATAAATAATTATTCTTAATTAAAAATCCCAATATTACAAACTATATTTTATCTTTTTTAAATAAGTAAAATTACATAAATAATTTCCTAAGCAAAAAATAATATATATGAAAAAATTTCATGTATGTTAAAGTGTAGGGCAAGATTTCATGTATTAAGTGTAATTAAATAAAAAGATCGAACATGCCAACCTTAATCAAGTAAAATTTCTCCAATTTGCTCCTAAAAAAATAAATTCCCAATTTAAAAAATAATTGAGTATTCCAATTAAGGTCAATAAATTGAGTGGTGTGAAGTGATATAATTAAGAATGGGTACTATAGACATCTCACGCACCTGATATTTTTATAGTTCTTCCATTAATTTCATTCAAGGGTATTGTTGACATTTCATGTAGTTAGGGTGGTGTTTGTCAACTTTTCCAAACCTCAGAGGACGATTGAAACATATTTTATAAATGTTGCATCTAGCTGTAATTTTTTCAAACTTCAAAGGGTGTCAGTGTAAATAATCCTAATTTTTTAACTCCCAATTCTTTCCTGATCCATCATATGTTTCTTATGCTTTTGGGCATTACATAAATTATTCCCATGCACGAAAAACAGTGAGACTTTATATAATGGCTTGTTTGAATTTTAGTTTGGTTTAGATTTGTTTTGTTTTTGTTTTTTTTTTTAAAGACCAAATGTATTTTGGTTTTTACATTTTAAGACCAAATGTTTTTTTTAGGTGGGTCCCGCATTCCACTACACATCATCTTTTCTCTCTCTCTCTTTCTTTCTATATAGGATAATTTGCACTAACACCACCTGAGGTTTGCATCTATATATATTTTCAAAAACATATGTTTTAGAAATATATATATATTTCGAAAATATATATATAAAATTTGAAAAATATATAAATTCGAATATATATATTTTCAAAAACAAAATTCAAAAAATTATATAATTTCGAAAAACATATAATCATTTCAAAAAATATGTATATTTTCGAATTTATATATTTTTCAAATTATATATATATATATATATATATATATATATATTCGAATTATAAATATATATCTCAAATTTTAAATATTTTTTCAAATTTATATATGTTTTTTAAAATTATATAATTTTTTGAATTTTGTTTTAGAAAATATATATATTTTGATTTTTTTTTGAAATATATATATTCGAATTTATATATATTTCAAATTATATATATATATTTTCGAATTATATTTATTTCAAATTATATATATATTTTTTGAAATATATTTTTAAATTTATATATGTTTTTCGAAATTATATAATGTTTTGAATTTTGTTTTTGAATATATATATATTTTGAATTATATATATATTTTTTGAAATATATATATTCGAATTTAAATATTTTTCAATTTATATATATATTTGATTTTATATATATTTTTTGAAATTTATATATATGTTTCAAAATTTATATATTTTATTCTAATTTTATATATTTTTTGAAATTTATATATATTTTTCGAAATTTATATATTTTATTCTAATTTTATATATTTTTTCAAAATTTAAATATTTGTTTTCGAATTTGATACATTTTTTTGAATTTTATATATTTTTTCGAATTTATATATATGTTTTTCAAAATTTTATATATTTGGGGTTGGGGCATAAAGGTCATTTCACATTATTCTTAATATTTTTGAATTTTATGAAGGGAATTTTGGTCATTTGGGGTGTCATGACAAACAAAACCAAACCTCAGGGGGTGTTAGTGCAAATTACCCTTCTATATATATATATATATAATTCATGGTAGGCCCCGCTGACCACTACTCTTTACAAAACCACACAAAACTACACAAAACCAAACAAAACCAATATATCAAGACAAAACCAGACCAGACCAGATATCAAACGGGTAAATACTTCCACATACATTCCGAGTACAAGTACCCCAAGCTTAATCATCCATTACAGAGTAGTATACTACATATTTTTGTTACTTTAAAAGCTTCAAATAAGTTTTAACTCATTCTGGAAAGGCTTCAATGATGGATCGAAAAGCTGCAACTTTGATGATATTGTAGCGTAGAAATCCTCCATTCTCTAAAACTCCCTTCCATTCAATCTCAGTCCTTTCCTTTCCACCGGAGCTATGTGCAATCATTACTAGATCAAACACTAAGCCTGTGTTATCAAATAAACCATCACCTTCTGGCTGTAGAACCCGTTCAACACATAGTTGGATAGTAGATTTTATGATCCTATAATCCAAAACGATTCGGATTATGAGGGTAGGATCCTCCGCCACGGGTCTAACCGGCCCACCTATTTGGATCCAGGGTTTGCTGTAACTTTTTTTCTGGATCATGAATCATAACCCAACAAGAAACGATGGTCGAGTGCATCACAAGATAAATGCATAACTACATGTGTTGTAACACGAAATTTATAATATTAATTTCATTTATTGAAATGATATCATTTTAATTTTTTCAAATCAGATAAGTTACCGATTTAACCTGCAATTATTGTGATGTGTCAATTTATTTATTTATTATTTAGCACAATTAACTCACCAAATCACTTGATCTAGTTAGGTAGAGAAGATATTGGGTATCCCAGGGATAAATTCCCGTGGTACCGCAAACTAATAGTGGAAAGATGTGTAATACACTCATGAAAAAAAATTTAGAAAAATTTCAATTTATTTGAATATTATACTACTCATTTCAATTTTTTATTTTTGGCTAAAGATTTTTTTTTTATTATTTTAAAAAAAGGTTAAGTGAAGATGATGTAATTTTATTTTTACTTTCATAAAGAGTTTTAGTCCTCAAATGGATTAAATTCATGTGTGTGGGAGGAATGAAGTAATAAAGACATAATGTAAAAGTAATAAATTCTGGGCGGGTGTACCCTCCCCCATCCCCGTCCCCGTAACCGTTAAGAAACTCTCACCCTCATCCTCGCCTAAAATCGGCTAAACGGGGTGGGAGCTCACCACATCCCCGTCCCTGTCAGATTTTTTAAAATCGTTGGATGCCCGCGGGTACCCCTTAATAGTTAAAATTTTGAAATATGTTACATTAAAATTAAACAACTCCACAAAATCATATACTTAAAACACGAAATTCAACATTATAAAAACTAAATAAACCATCAAATTATCCAACAATTTAAATTATAATACATTCTACCAAAAATAACAACAGAAAAGAAGATTATCCAATATTATATTCACTTCAATCTAGAAAAAAAAATAGAGTTTATGATTAGTCAGTTACACTTATTTTTTTTATTTACAATATATATATATATATATATATACTATAATATGTCTAAACGGGGCAGGGCGGGGGCACCTAAAATCGTCCCCGTCCTGTTTATTTGCGAAATTGTTTTTTTCAAACCTCATCCCCACCTATATAATATAAACGAGACACCCAAAACTGCTATAAACGGGGTGGGACGGGGTGGACAAATTGCCATTGTTAAACGAAATGCATTGAGAGTATTAAAAATTTATCTACAACTTTTTAAATATATATTTTTTACAACTTCTACCTCAACATGTACTATATATATGTGTGTGTTACACTTTATATAAAATGCATTAAAAATGTAGTAAATGTAATCACTATTTCTTATATATATATATATCAAAATCTAACCATACTTCATAAAAATGTGTTTTTTTATTTTATTTTTATGATTTTTACAATTTCTAGATACAAGTTTTTAATTTTTTATTTACTTTTGATAAAAGCCATTTCACTCGTGTTCACTCTCTTATTTTAACTTTTTTGAGTTGTCATATCTACTTCGTTTCACAAATTATGTATCTAAATATAGTTTACTTAAATATGTATACAATTTTGGAAAATAAAAAATTCATTAAAAGTGTAATAAAAGTAGTCAAACAATTTAAATAATTTTTTTTTAAGGAATTTGACTATTTTTATTCATTTATTACCAATTCTTAAAAGAAAACGAAATTACATTAAAAGTGTATTGAAGATTATCACAATTTCATAATATACACTTATCACAGTTTCTTGTATATATATATATATACACTTCGTATACACACGTGTGTAGGATTTTCTTAGACAAAAAAACTTTACAAGTGTACTAAATATACTCACAATTTTATAAATATATAATTATCACAATTACTAAATCAATACATAACTTCATATCAACGAATTTTAATCATAGTTGTTAGGATCGTGATTCTACTAAATACGATGCTATGAGTTCATGATCTAAAAAGATCCGGATCATACAAAAATTATTTATAGGAGTGCGATCCTATTATGATTCTACTAATTTGGGCTTTTGGGGTAATAATTGAGTTGGGCTATAGATAGAAGGTACAAAATTTGTAAAGAAACGTAATTCCCATTTGCTCGCTTTACTTGATTTTGTCGTTCTATTCAAGCGTATAGATATACTATATAGATTCATAGACAGTTGGATGTGGGTAGACCTGTTAATGGATCGGATTCGGATCGGATCAGTTAAATCCAAATTTAATTTGTTAAAAAATTGAATTATCGGATTCGGATCCTAATCGGGTTATCGGATTTTATTTTCAATCCATATCCGGTTAATATCGGATTCGGATCATAATCGGATTATTGACAGGTTTATTGATAAGGATAACAAAAACTCCCGATCTGCGATCCGAATCCGATAATTCGACGAATTTTCACTTAGTTAATTCATATTCGAATTTCTTCATTATAGAATATCTGATTCGAATATCTAATTAAAAAATGCAAAAATACAAAAATCAATAAATACTGAAACATTAAATTATTCACATTTTTAATAATTGTATTTATGATCAATCATTATTAATAAATAATAAAATAATTAACAACTAACATTTATATACATGTACAATATTAAATATATACACATAAAAATATCAAATATATATAAATATATTTTATATCGGATCGGGTTATTATCGGATCGGATGCCATAAATCCAAATCCAATTTGTTAAGAAATTGGATTATCGGATTCGGATCCTAATCGGGTTATCGGATTTTATTTTCAATTCATATCCGACTAATCGGATCGAATTTGGATTTGATTCGGATCAAAATCCGATCCATTGACAGGTTTAGACGTGGGCTTAAATTTTGTATAATAATATGCACTATTTTCTGGTCGAAGGTTTAAATCAAGCCACGTGTCCGTGCTCAAAATTTGTGTACCTATCAACCCATCATTTGATATTACTTTATTGTATTATTTAATTAATTGGGAAGAGATTATTGTATTATTTTAATGAAAATTTGACACATGGTGTATTTGAAGGGTGGGATTAAAGTTCAATTATTTTAGAATTTATGAACTTGTGTGTGTGTTTTTTATTAGTTTAGAATGGATTTGTGTGTGTTTTTTAAATTTCATTTTAAAATCGTGACTTTATTATTTTAGAAATGAATTGTGTTTCTTTTTTTTATTATTTTAGAAATCGATATGTGCAGTGGCATATTATTAAAGTATTCTAATAATTATATACTTATCCGTTTATTTTTCACCATAAAGTCTAAAGTCTCTATTTTTTCCCCCAAAAAACATATGATAACAGGAGGCTATAGAAGGTGCTTTATTATTTTTTTCCACCTTTACAATGCATATTTATTTATTTATTTTACTTTTTTTAAAAATTCCGAAAATAATATTCTATTTTAGAAATATAGAATGGATAATTATTACAGTACTCTAATAAGATGCCACTCTACAACATACAATACAATTGTTACATGGATAAGTATACTTTTATTACCAAAATCAGAAATTAAAATATTTGCATTAGAAAATATTAAAATAAACCCGAGTTCTATTCCTCCACTTAATTTCAATTGTTTGTTTATTATTTTGAATTAACATGATACATCGATGGAAATTGAAACTTTCTAAAATGATATTTGTTTATATTTTTTGAAATTGTGTTTGAAATTTATCTTTATTTTGTTAATTAATTTTGAATTTTTTAAGAAAATAGATGTGAGTGAATTCAAAGATTCGCACGTTGATACACCTTTATGGTGATATTTTTGTTTATATTTGGTGTTTTTAGTATATTTTTGTTGTATTATAGAAATGTCATTGGTTAAGAAGTTAAATTGGACAATTTTTATAACAATGTAGTAGACTCTTACGATCCTACTTACAATTCTACAATTTCGATCTTATGGACACCAAAACAATCCTACCTAGGATCGTGATCTTGACAACCTTGATTTTAATGTATTTTTTTCAATTTTCAGACACGTTTTGGTTCTTTATAATTTTTTTACATATCTAGATTGGATACGGAAATTTTATACTAATTACCCTTAAATTTAGATAATTTATCATACCATCTCATCTCATCTATTTGTCACTTTGGATGCTACTTGTGCATTATGAATTTATGACCAGGGCTGCACATGGTACGGTACGGTACCGGTTCCTGCAAGAATCAGAATCGTACCGAAAATTTTGGTTCCTTTAGATATGGAATCGGCACCGAACCGTAGGGGTAAGGAACCGAACCGGAACCGGAATTTCGTTCGGTTCCAGTTCCTAGTGCTTTGAAAAAAAAAATTTGCTAAGAAGTCTACTGTCATTTTGCCATTTCTATTACAAAATACAAATCCAAGCATCATAAGAAGTCTATTGCCAAAATGTTTCATAAGTCATTTAGTCTATTACAAAATACAAACCCAAACAAATTAAAAGTATCAAGCAAATTATAGCAAATTACAAACCCAATACTAATTTAGTCTATTACAAAGAGAATCTAATTATCAATATCAAATTTTATCACTTCAACTTTTGGTGCAGGCTTTCCTATCTCCTCATAATACTGCAAGTCTGCAATGTACATATATATCAGTTTAACATAAAAGGAACTGAATTCACAAATATAATATATATATATATTATATTAAGGTTATATATATAGTGTATATATATATTATATTATATTTATATTATGTATATATAATGAGAACCTTATATTATATATATAAAGAACTGGTTCTGATTCGGTTCCGGTTCCAAAGAGAAGAGAATTAGAACCGTTCCGAAATTTACGGTTCTTGAAAATTGAAAATTGGAACCGTACCGTTTGTCCTTGGAACCGAATCAACCGCCGGTTCCAGTACGATTTTGATTCGGTTCCGGTTCTACCAGTTTTTTTGTGCACCCCTATTTATGACCCTATTATGTGCCTTACTCACGCCGGTTCCGGTACGATTTTGGTTCAGTTCCGGTTATACCGGTTCTTTTGTGCACCCCTATTTATGACCCTATTATGGGGCCTTACTCATTAGGTTGATTTATATACGAGTAAGTGACTGTAGTTGCTCATATGTCCTTTGCCCATTTCACAGTAGCCCTGTTAATTACATGATTAATGAGGAGGAAATGCATTAGCAGATAAACTCTTGTTTAAATCACCTCTTTAACGTCAGTATTATAGGTTTGTACACCAATAGATTCCTTATTTAGATATTATAATCCCGAAAAATAATTGTTTGCTCTTGTACTATATGATTAACATAATCAAAGTTCAACATATGAATGATTTATGATTGCCTCGGTTTATAAAAATATTTGTTGGCATGTAAAACTATTTGAGCATGTTTGGTAGACATGTTTTTGTGTTTATAAACTTGTTTGGTTTAATGTTTTTGGGCTATGTGTGTTAAAAAACACTTTCTCACTCACCCAAATTTTAGGCATATTCCAATAAACATGAATTTGGTGTTTATTGGGGTGTTTCTACTGGATCCTAAACTTAAAAGTCTGTTTGGTAGCGGTCTGGTCTTACTATTTATTTATTATTTATTATAATATTTATTTATGTATTATTATTTTTCTTTCTTTATTATTTCTTCACTTTATAATATATTTTATTATTTTATTATTTATATTATTAAATTATTATTTATTAATTTATATATTAATTTATAAATATATTCTATTCTATTTATTTATTATTATTTAATTCATTTAATTTATAAATTATTTATTCATTTTTAATTATTTAAAAATATATTTTATTAATTTAATATTAATTTATTATTATTATACTCATTTTTTATTATTATTATGAAGTATTTATTTGTTATTATATTTACTTATTATTTATTATTATATTTATTTTTTATTTTTTATTATTATCTATTTCATTTTTTTATTATTATTTTTATTATATTTTAAAATATGTTTTATGTAATTTATTATTTATTATTTAGTCCATTTTTTATTATTATATTTATTTATTATTATTGTATTCATTTTTTATTATTATTATATTATATTATATTTTATTTATTATTTATATTATTAATTATTGATTTTTAATTTTTCAATTTCGACCCAAAAAACATCCCTACCAAACATACTTATGTTTTTGGATAAATAAACAAAAAACGTGTTTTTTTGTTTATTTCAATACAAACACAAACACAAACCGGCCTTTTGTATGTTGAATTGTGTTTGTCTTGAACATGCGTGTAATAATTTTTAGGGTTATTTACACTAATATATTCTAAGTTTTGGGAAAATTACAGCTAGATACAACGTTTGGAGAGTGTGTTTCAATCTGGTTTGGAAAAGTTAACAAACACGCTCATTAACTACCCAATCCCCCATTTGACACACAATGAAAAGTCATTTTTACCCTTTAACTTTTGTTTTCAACCACACCATCTTTATGTTATATTTTTTTACCCTTATTCCTTAGTTTGATGAATTAAAATAACCATTCTATAAAACTAATCGGTTGGACCTACTATTGTATTTGTCTGTGCAAACGAATAATAATATTAATTTAATAATTCAGTAATTAAATACAAAATTTTAATTTTTCAATGTTTATTGGGTCAAATATATAATGGTGTTAATTTGAAACTAAGAAAAAAATAATTCAAATATAAAAATAACACACAATGTTAAATTACATCAGTTACATGCAACTAAACAAAAGTTTTCACTTTAATAATATCTATTTGTGTCAAATTGTAACAATTTATTACACTTAAATAAAAAAAAATTAAACTAGCAAATCTAATCGGGTCAAATTTTATTAAGACAGTAAATTTATGTGTAATAAAATTAAAAATTCTAATATAAAACAAGTACATAGGGTCAAATTTTATTTATTAGTTCATTAATTAAATAAAAATTCTTAATTTGTCAACTCTAATTAAATGATCTATTTTAATCCTAATTGCGATAAAATAAAATAAAAATAATTTCAAAATACTAGAAAGATCAAATTCCATCAAGTGCGATTAAATAAACAATCTTAAGCTATCAACCCTAGGTGGATAAAAAAAGAATTAATTATTTTAAAATAAAAATCCCAATATTACAAATCCATATTTCATCTTTTTTAAATAAGCAGTAAAATTACATAAATAATTTTCCAAGCAAAAAATAATATATAGGGCAAGATTTCATATATTAAGTGTAACTAAATAAAAAGATCGAACATGCCAACCTTGATCGAGTGAAATTTGTTCAATTAGCTCCTAAAAAAATAAATTCCTAATTTGAAAAGTAATTGTGTATTTTAATTAAGGTCAATGAATTGAATGGTGTGAAGTGATATAATTAAAAAGGGGCATTATAGACATTTAACGCACCTGATATTTTTATTAATTTTATTCAAGGGGTATTGTTGACATTTCATGTAGTTAGGGTGGTGTTTGTCAACTTTTCCTAACATCAGGGGGCGATTGAAACACACTCTTCAAACATTGCATCTACCTGTAGTTTCCCCAAACCTCAAGGGGTGTCAGTATAAATAACCCTAATTTTTTAACTCCCAATTCTTTCCTTATCCACCCTATGTTTCCTAGGTTTTTAATTCGGGGCATTACATAAATTATTCCCATGCATGAAAAATAGTGAGCCTTAAAATACTTCCACATACATTCCGAGTACAAGTACCCCAAGCTTAATCATCCATTACAGAGTAGTTTACTACATATTTTTTTTACTTCTGAACCTTCAAATAAAGTTTTAACTTTTAACTCATTCTGGAAAAGCTTCAATGATGGATCGAAAAGCTTCAACTTTGATGATATTGTAGCGTAGAAATCCTCCATCCTCCAAAACTTTCTTCCATTCAAGTTCAGTCCTTTCCTTTCCACCGGAAGTGTGTGCAATCATCACTAGATCCATCACCAAGCCTGTGTTATCAAATAAGCCATCACCTTCTGGCTGCAGAACCTGTTCAAGAAGGATAACTTTCCCGGTTTTTTCCGGTATAGCTTTCCGGCAATTTTTCAAGATCTTGGCGCAATCTTCATCACTCCAATCATGCAATATCGACTGCATGCATGCATTAGTGACTGGTCAGGAATTTTGAAGTTTAATTAAGACTAATATTTGTAAGTTGAATATATGGCTTTTTTTTTTTTTCTGGTAAATCAATATATTTAATTAAAAAATTGTTCAATATCTGGTTTGTTGGTTATGTAGCAGTTGAATATATGTTGTAAAACTTGCTTAGCATAGAACATTTTTTTTTAATGCTCACTGAAATAAGAAGATAAGATATTGATGAATTTGCGAAAGATGTCCTAATTAATTTCATTTTTATGGGGCATAAAAACACGAAAGAAATACAATTTTCATTCTCTCTCTCTCACTCAAAATCTTTCTATTGAAATCGGAATGATGATATTAATTC
Organism: Cornus suecica; assembly: GCA_963922005.1. Classification (NCBI taxonomy): domain Eukaryota; kingdom Viridiplantae; phylum Streptophyta; class Magnoliopsida; order Cornales; family Cornaceae; genus Cornus; species Cornus suecica. The sequence goes on along the minus strand of OY998239.1, from coordinate 85,766,664 downwards.
ACTTTTGTGTGAGTACGACCAAGAGTAATTAGTGGGATTCAGTTGTCGTTTAAATTCATTAGAATTCTGGTACAAAAGAAAATAAAGAAGATTTGGATTATAAAAAGAGACGGGGCTAAACGATTTGTATTTTTTGAGTGATTACACATGTATCTATAGTTTAATTACTTTGCAGTAAACTCAAATCAACGAAAACATCCGCATTGAAACTTAGTAAAATTTAAAAACACAATCTTTTCATCATGCCTTGTAAAAAATAATACTTGAATGATGTGATCTATTTTTAATCATTAATACACCTTTGAAGAAGGCTGGAGAGAATAAATTTAAAGAGAAGATCCAAATTTATATCATTAGAGCTAACATTTGAATTTCGAATAATAGCAGGACCAAAATTATTAAGTGGCTAACAAATGGGAGCTTTTTTTAAACTGTTAAAGAATTCAACTAATAATGCAAATAAATAATAGTAATAATAATAATCAGCATATGATCCTAGTGATAGACTTAGTTAGCCCTCTTCAAAGTTCTAAGTTGTAATAAAATCGGACCAATATCAAATTTATGTATGGGATCAATATCGAATTTATGTAACAAACTCGATTATCGTAGTTGTTCTGAATTATTTAAAATCTTACACATAGTGGTCAAACATGCAGTGAGACATATATAGGCATTTAATTTATTCAAAATTTTTTGCTAAAATTACAAAATGCTCCCACTAAAATTATAAAAAAATACCTTTACACCCCTCTTATATAAAAATGGGTTCATTACAACTAGACCCCTCAATATATTATAAATTATAATTAGACCCCTATCGTTTGGTAGATTACAACTAAATCCCCTCAAGTTGATCGATATATATTTTCGATGACAAGTAATATGTAATTACATCCTTACTCATACTTATATTTCATTTAAATATATCTACTCGAGGGTATTAAAGATATTTTACCTCTAAAAAAGGGATGCCATCAGCATTGACTAAGTTTAACAATGCCGGAAGTTCAACATAGGGGGTATATGTTACAACTAACAAATTTGAGGGGATTTATCTGTAATTTATCAAATGACAGAGGATCTAACTATAATTTATCATATCTTGAAGGATCTATCTGTAATTAACCCTAAAAAAAAACCTTTACAAATTACAACCCCACCCACATAAATTTTTTTAGGTCCGTCACTCTACACAAGTGCTTTTTCTACATGCTTTCATCAAAACTGTTCATAAATATATCCCCGCATATTAATGTAATTCTTTCATTTAGATGAAAAATTCTCTAGGAGAAGGCACGAGAGAACTTTGCGGTTGAGGTTGCATCAACTGATATAGGACACTTATATATATTTTCCATACGTACCTTCATGAAGACTGCATCAGCATTCGGAATGGACTTGAACATGTCACCTCCCACATGAGAAACTCCATCATAATCAGGTGCATCCGCAACTACATGTGGCAAATCAAAGTTGATCCCCTTGATGTGTGGGTTGGCCCTAACAATCGCACACATTGCTGACCCGGTCCCACCTCCCACATCCACCAACGATCCCAAGCAACTGAACCCATCTTTATATCCCGCTACAATCGATCCCAACGCAATCTTGGCCGTACACTTCATCGCATCATTGAAAACCTTGTTGAATTCAGGATTGGCCACTGCAAAGTCAAATATCTGACGGCCATGAGCCTTTTCAAACGCAATGCCACCCTCCCTCACGCAGCCACTAAGATGATGCCACGGCGCCAAAAGCAACGGATGATTTTGCATCAGCACCATTGGAGCCAAGCTCATCTCGGTATCGTGTAGGATCCACTTGGAGGAGTGGGTCAGCCCATAGAGGGTGTCTCCACCGTCCGATTGAGAACTGACGGTGAAGATCTTCTTGCGGACTAGGAATCTCATGATACGCGTGAGGCAGGAGATATCTGGAGACTTTGAGTCAATGGCTGAGGCGATTTGGAACAACGTGATTGGACGGCCATGCGAGTGTATGATATCAGCTATGCGGAGTTCCACAGCAGATTTCAAAGCCATAGAGTCTGCAAAATTGAGCATGTATTGCCATATATCTGCTTGGCCTTGTACCATGGCTTCCTTATCACCAGCTCCACTTTCTGCCATTTTCTCACTTGTTTTCTCGGGAAAATGTGAAGAGAAAATCCTCCACATTTATAACTACTTTTTGCTTTTAAGATAAGAATGGAATCCTATGGCTCACTGCAGATTTCTCACATTGAATGTCAGGTAGTAGTTAATTTTATTTACACCCCCTGAACTTTGTAAATATTTTAATAAGATCCCCTCATGTTTTCAAACATTCAACCAGATTTCTTACTTTTGTGAACAAATATCATTTGCACCCTTGACCATGAAACGTTGTTTACTTTCTAAATTACCCTTACCCAAACAAATTTTTTTTCTAAGTAATGTAATATTCATACCATAAAATTAAAGAGTAATTACATTTAAGTTTATTGATAAGTAATCATATATTTAAGCTTCAAATAAATTATTATTATTTTTGGCCATATTTAAAATATGAAAGAACAAAAGAATAATACTATATATATAAAAAATAGGAACCAGCATATGTATAATATAATATAGCAAGTAGTAAACTAATATCATTTATCACCTTATGTATTAATTATTATGTTCAATCTATCGATTTACTCTAATTCTAAAAAGGAATAAAATATTCATTAAAAGTATATTAAAAGTTATCACAAATTAAATATGCATTTATCACAAATTCTATCCGTGCTATATCCTATATACAATAATACAACACAGGTGAACAAAATTCGTCTCCTACACAGCACCTCTCCAGCAACCATCCGACGGTCCAGATGAAGCCGCTCGTTCTGTGGGCTCTTCTGCGAGTCCCAATTATTGATATCGACAAAAGGCTAAAATAGCTAGAGAAGTATGAATCTCCATCGGGTTCACTTTTTGTCAAAGTCTACCTACTTCAATTTGTGAATACCAATGCAAAAAAATTACAAACCAATTCTTCATAAAAATATAAAATTACATAAAGATCCCCTATACTAATTCGCACAGTAAAATATAATAGTACAAATTCATTCCATAATAAATACTATCATAATATTCACTGTCAATAAAAAAAATTCATATAAAATTAAAAATTAAAAATATCAGAATATTATGAACCTACTATGATCTAATATTACAAATTATTCACTATCAATAAAATAAATAAATAAAATTATCATCTTAAAATGCTTAATTTTCAAAAAAGAACACTTTTATGACCTAATATCACAATATTTGAATTCAAAATTTTTTTTCAATTACCATACAATAAAAAAAAAACATTTCTATAATCACGATATTTGAATGGGAAATTGTTTTTGCCCAAAATATACTACAAAAAATATACCCAAAATTCAAGTATTTCCTTTCATATTGAATAGATTTTTATTTGTAATAAGAAACACAATAATTTGCAATGGGATCACATTAGTTTTGTCGTAAGAAACCCTTACGGGATTTCATTACAAAAATTTCAAATGGGTTTTATTTTAGAGAGAGAATGTGTTTTATTTGTAGTAAAAAATACAATAATTTGTAATGGGATTACATCAGTTTTATAGTAAGAAACACTAACGGGATTTCATTACAAAAATTTCAAATGTACACAATAATTTGTAATAAGATCACATCAATTTTGTAGTAAGAAGCACTAAGATTTTATTATAAAAATTTCAAATGGGTTTCCTTTCAGAGAGAGAGAGTGTGTTTTATTTGTAGTAAGAAACACAATAATTTGTAATGAGATCACATTAATTTTGTAGTAAGAAGCATTAAGATTTCATTATAAAAATTTAAATTGGGTTTCCTTTAAGAAAGAGAAAGTGTTTTATTTGTAGTAAGAAACATAATAGTTCGTAATAGGATCACATCAGTTTTGTAGTAAAAAACACTAACGAGATTTCATTACGAAAATTTCAAATGAATTTCATTTTAGAGAGATAATGTGTTTTATTTGTAGTAAAAAAATACAATAATTTGTAATGTGATCACATCAGTTTTGTAGTAAGAAATACTAAGATTTCACTATAAAAATTTCAAATGGGTTTCCTTTTAGAGAGAGAAATGAAGTATTTTATTTGTAATAAGAAACACAATAATTTATAGTGGGATCACATCAATTTGGTAGTAAGGAACACTAATTTGGTTTTATTATCAAAATTTTAAATGAGTTTCATTTTAGTGAGAGAAAGTGTTTTATTTATAGTAAGAAACATAATAATTTGTAATGGAATCAGATTATTTTTGTAGTAAAAAACACTAACTGGGTTTCATTATCAAAATTTCAAATGAATTTTATTTTAGAGAGAGAAATAGTGTTTTATTAATAATAAGAAACACAATGACTTGTAATAGAATCCATAATTTTTCTAGTATGAAACACAATATATAATTGTTACCACTACTATATTGCGTTTCTCCTCAAATTTGAAAACCTATACTCTTACTACAAAACTGATGTGATCTCATTACAGATTATTGTGTTTCTTACTACAAATAAAATACTATTCAATATGAAAGGAAATGCTTGAATTTTGAGTGTATTTTTTGTATGATATTTTGGGCAAAAATAATTTCCCATCCAAATATCGTGATTATAGAAATATTTATTTTATTTTATTCTATGGTAATTGGAAAAAAAAAATTGAATTCAAATATCGTGATATTAAGTCATAAAAGTATTCTTTTTTGCAAAATTAAATATTTTAAGATTATAATTTTATTTATTTAATTATTGATACTGAATAATTTGTGATATTAGGTCATAATAGATCCATAATATTTTGATATTTTAAATTTTTTATTTTATATGAATTTTTTTGTTGACAGTGAGTATTATAATAGTATTTATTATGGAATGAATTTGTGCTATTATATTTTATTGTGTGAATTAGTATAGGGGTCCTTTATATAATTTCAATTTTTTTAATGAAGAGTTGGTATGTAATTTTCGGGAGTTGGTATGTAATTTTCGGGAGTTGGTAATCACGTGGGTAGACTTTTGAATAGTGTAGGATATTGTATAATGTTTTTCCTAAACAGCCCTTGTTCACTTTTTCTTTGTTTTTTAGTGGGCCCTAGACGGAGAGGTGCTATGCAGGAGAAGATTATTTTTCCCGGTAGGGACTCATTGTCTACAATTTTAATGTCATTTTGCATTCATGTTGCGATGCACTTGATGATGGGTTCCACCAATAAATGTTCATTAATTGTCACATCGTTATGTCTCTACCATTTAAAGGGATGCATGATATATATATGATTAATTTCATTTATACGTGGGAGGTATATTTTTATTTCAATCAAATTTTTTCGTATTGAGAATTTTTATTTATATCTTCTTATATTTGAAAGTGTCATTATTTACAATTTCTGAAATCTGAAATTTTATTTTAATACCTAAACTATCATTCATGTTATCCAAGTTGTGTTTGAAACAAGGATTGAATTTTTTTTTATCAATTTGACCCCCTCATTTTATAATTTACTCAAATATTCTTTAATTTTATTTTTATCAAATAATATATAAAAACTAATAAAAATATATTAAAATAATACAAGAAATCTGAAAAATTAAAAATTAAAAATAGTAAATATATATATAATGATGTATTTATTCAATATAGAAAAAAAGTGAACAAATATACAATGAAGAAAAGGCTAAAAAAATATAAAAGTCAAAGATAAAAATTTAAAAATAATTTATAATATATTTATTGGAACTAATATACTATATAGCGTGTATAAACTAATTTTTTTGTCTAACAATTTTTTTTTTCAAGTTTCTGTTATTCCGGGAGGGGGGGGGTATCTTTTCACCAAAACTCCTATCTATTACATGCATGCATATATACATACATATATATATATATATTTTAATTACCAAGTGATGTCAAAGTGAATTTCACATCTTCAATATTATTTAAATTATGATGTATTTATTAAAATTAAAACAAAAAAATAAAAAAAATGAAAAATAATAGATTAAATGAAATTAAAGCTGAAAAATAAAATAAATTAAAAATTAAAAATTAAAAGAAATTAAAACTGAAAAATAAAAAAAATAATTCGTGTGTGTGTCGAGGATGGGGTGGATGGTGGCGGGTGGGGGGCTTTCAGGGTGGGCTGTGGTGGCGGTGGCAGGGTGGGGTGGGTGGTGGCGACGCGGCTGTGGTGGGGTGGGGGGTGTTTGGATATTGAGTTTAGGGTTTGGATATAAGAGTGTTGGAATATAGGGTTTAGGGTTTGAATATAGGGATGACACTATTCTATGATTAAATTAATTTAAGGGATGTTTGGATCAGGATATTTTAGATAATTCATACCATAAGGAGGTGTGATTGAAGATTCTCAAATCTGACATGATCTGATTGAAATAAGAATAAACCTGAAAGAATGTAAATGAAATTAACTCATATGTATATATGGAAAGTGTTTGAATTCAACCAAAATGGCGCCCACGAAGGAAGTCATCAACTACAAGAACTATTGTGCCTTTTGCGGCTGTGGAATTTTCTCCCCACAAATCTAGTTATTTGTCTTGTCCTCTGATCCTCCTCTATAAATAGAAGGAGAAGAAGCATTCTCGAGACACACCAAACTACAAAGAGAGCCTATACAAGCAAGAGTAGAGATATATACAAAGAGAGCCTATATAAACCAAGTGTACAGATATATATACAAAGAGAGATTCTGCAAAAGTTAATTGCAGACGGATCGGATTGGACCGAATTGAAGATATTTTGGATCCAATCCACTATTACCAGATTTTCAATTTCCGAAACAAATCCAATCCATTTGTTTAACGAAACCAATCCAAACCGGACTGTTGTGAACCGGATTGGTTCGGATCAGTTTCACGGATTGAAATATAAACTTATATTAACTAAAATGAGAAAATACAAAGTAGTGAAATTGAGTTTAATTGATAAAATCATCAATTCAAAGTAGTGAAATTGAGTTTAATTGATAAAACCCCCAATTCAAAATAGTGAAATTGACTTCAATTGAGTGAAATTGAGTAAATCCTCCAATTTAAAGTAGTTTAATTTAATTCAATTGAGTGAAATTGATAAAATGTCCAACTCAAAGTAGTGAAACTAAGTTCAATTGAGTAAATCCACAATTCAAAGTAGTTAAATTGACTTTAATTGCGTGAAATTGATAAAATTAATGAAATTGACTTTAATTGAGTGAAATTGAGTAAATCCCCAACTCAAAATAGTGAAATTGATAAAATTCTCAACTCAAAGTAATGAAATTGATAAAATTCCCAACTCAGAGTAGTGAAATTGAGTGAAATTGATAAAATCTCCAACTCAAAGTAGTGAAATTAAGTTCAATTGAGTAAATCCCAATTCAAAGTAGTGAAATTGAGTTCAATTGATAAAACCCCCAATTCAAATTAGTGAAGTTGACTTCAATTAAGTGAAATTGAGTAAATCTCTTATTTCAAAGTAGTTTAATTGAATTCAATTGAGTGAAATTGATAAAATCCCAACTCAAAGTAGTGAAATTAAGTTCAATTGAGTAAATTCCCAATTCAAAGTAGTGAAATTGAATAAATTCCCCAATTCAAAGTAGTTTAATTGAGTAAAATTGATAAAATACCCAACTCAAAGTAGTAAAATTAAGTTCAATTGAGTAAATCCCCAATTTAAAGTAATGAAATTGAGTAAATCCCCGAATTCAAAGTAGTTTAATTGAATTCAATTGAGTGAAATTGATAAAATCCCTAACTCAAAGTAGTGAAATTAAGTTCAATTGAGTAAATTCCCCACCCAATGTAATTAAATTGACTTCAATTGAGTGAAATTGATAAAATTCCCAATTTAAATTAGTGAAATTGATTTTAATTGAGTGAAATTGAATAAATTTTCCAATTCAAAGTAGTTTAATTGAGTGAAATTGATAAAATACCCAACTTAAAGTAGTGAAATTGAGTGAAATTAAGTTCAAGTGAGTAAATTCCCAACTCAAAGTAGTTAAATTAACTTGAATTGAGTGAAATTGATAAAATCCCCAATTTAAATTAGTGAAATTGACTTTAATTGAGTGAAATTGAGTAAATCTCCCAATTCAAAATAGTTTAATTGAGTTCAATCGAATGAAATTGACAACATTCCCAATTTTAAGTAATATAATTGAGTAAATCCCCAATTAAAAGTAGTTAAATTGAGTTTAATGGAGTTCAATTGAGCGAATAGTAAATCCCATTTTTAAAGAAGATATAGATCTTTAAATAATAAACTTTTAATTGTACATTTTAATGAGAATATGATAGATATAAATATATAATTATTTAGTGTAAAAATATGGTATTATGATTTAGTTTGAAATAGTATATTAGTGATATAAAATATTATCATCCAGTTTAAAATAATATATTATGTGATATATCATTAATATAAATATATTAAAATATATGTGAACAATACCGGATTAGACCAGATTAACTGGATTATCAAAACTGAAATCCTGAACCGATCCATAAAATACCGAATTCGGGGTTTTTGGATCCATGTCCAATCCAATCCATAATGAAACCGATCCAAAGTGGAAGTTTGTCCGGATTGGACCGGATTGACCGGATTTTTGTCAATCCCTAGTTGTAACCCCATTATTTACTTAGTGGATGTTTTACCGGACTACAGTCCCGTGGTTTTTTCCTTTACCCAAAAGATTTTTCACATAAAAATATTTGGCGTACTTGTGTGTGGTGATTATTATTTTTACCTCCATATTATTATCCTAATTTTATCTCACAGACTAGGTGAGGGAAAATTAAACAAGTGTTTTTTTAACCATTTACTATTTTTCCCAACACTTGAACCAACATTCTTTTTCGTTGCGATACTGATTTTGGTCGCAGTTCTAATAATGGTATAACGGACTTGCTCGATATCAATTTTAAAAATAAATACCCAATAAGGATCGATGTTTTGTAACAGTATGATTCGTTGTAAACACATTATAAACCACTTAATTGACACCACCAAAACAATTGCTGTCTGTTTGTACAAATTAGGGTAATGCTGAGCGAAGAGTGTTCTTCAAGCTGTTTGTACAACTTAGGGTAATGCTAAGTCCACTCAAGTAGTAAGAAATTCCAACTCTAAAATCTCCAAAACTCTGTGTATATTACCCTACGTCTCAAAATCCGAAAACCAGACCTTCCTTCTATCTGATAAGACTTTAAGAAGCCTTCTGCTTGGGCTATCCGTATTTGCTTCGAGAATGTAATCATCCAAGCAAACATCTATGCGGCCTTTCAGAGATAAGCTAACAAGCAAAGCTACTGGTACAACAGGTTGTAAGCAGGTAGATCTTGTATTCGATGAACGTCTTCTAAAGATAGCTCTCTCTCTAATTGCATTCGCGTTGCTTGCAGAACCTCCTGAACAAAAAGGAATTGAAAGTTCAGTTCATTAATATGGAGAATTCAATTCAATCATGTACATGGCATCCAATAACTTCAAAATATCTAGCTCCATAAATAATCCGGAATTGTGAATTGAAGTAACAACTTTATGAAAGAAATGTCCAAAGGTTAGTGCCAGCATCAGCATACAGCAAGAGCATCAACAGAGAGAGAGAGAGAGGGAGAGAGAGAGAGAGAGAGAGGTTACATTGAACTCCATATACGAAGCATGCATAGCAAGCCACTGAGCATCCATCATCTCAAAAGCAATACAGTACAGAACATCAAAGGCATATTCGTCTTCTGCAAAATGTGTACGCACAAAGTTTTACCAGTGAGCAATAAGGGCAGGTTGACATAGGAACCCCAAACAAGCCTAAATTTAAAAGCTTTTCAGTATAAGCTAAGTTCGAGAGAACTAGTTCATTACCTTTACCCAAAAAACAAAAAAACAAAAAAAAACTAGTTCACTACCTTCTAATAACTTTACAAAATTGATTCCTGGAAGACATCGTGGTTTTGCTGCAAAAGAAAAGAGAAAAAGCTATTAAGTATAAACATATCATTTTAGTTTTTGCTCAAGATGTTGTGGGATGAAAATATGAGGATTAAAACTAGATGGAGCCAATGCCAACGTACAAACTTCTCAAGAGGACAGAAAAATGGATGAAAGAGTACAAATAACTCCAAGGGAAACATAATGAGGCATTCTACACCTCTTGTAGAAATCGTCAGACTTCAACTACTTTCCATTCAAATAAACGAGTTCTTTAAATCCTCAGAAAAAGTACCAAATGAGCCTTGTGTCTCAGCTAAATTCTATGAAGGCAGAAAAAATAACTTTGATTAACATCTAGAGCTGATGGTGATTGCTCTCGTTTTCACATCATGTCCTATGCCAATTTTCGCCTTGATGGCCAAGCACCTCTATCAAATAAAATACAGTGTATATGATACGAGAATTCTATCTAATAATTTACAAACCTGAGAATAAATCCAGCATCTGAATCAACATGAATGATATATTAATGCCAGCAACAGCAAATGGATATTCCCACATTGCTCGGTTCCCACCTTGCTTGAACAGTAACCTTTGGAAAGAAGCCTCCATTTCGAACTTTTATATAATTAGTAATAACCCATATTTTGCACAATTAAGTCAAATATAAAGTAAAGCTGTATCTAATAAAAATAAACAGGATAAGAGAAAAATGATCAACGCAACATAGAAATCAGAATGAAGAAAACAAGCAACCTAAGATTCTTTGCAGAGGTCATACCGGATAAGTCCTTGCGAAAAACAGCAAATTCTCGAGTGATATAAAACCACAACCCCTAAGGAAAATAAGATCTCCCAATGAGATAGAATGCATATGGACAATAACATACAGTGTAAATTTGAAAAATCGATGCAAATACAGTGCTATTATTTCCAAAATATTCATGAGCACTTCTTGTTTTTTCTGTTCAACCTCCCAAATTCTTGTGCAGAATCATACAAGTATACAACTTCTATTTCAGATGTCTATTGAACATCTCTGAAGAAATATTTCTTAATTTCTTTACTAAATGGACGGTTGTGCTCAAGGATGATAGAACACCTAGAACATTTAACCATCTGAATAGACTAAAACCAGCTTTCTGTCAATTTAAGTTGAAAAATTATCGGTTGCTTTTGCATGACTCTTAAGTCTGACGAAAATAGACCGGTAGCATTGGAACACAAATCAATGCTAAAAAAACATAGCTATTAATGAAAATAGACCACCAACAACAACATGATACTTTGAAATGAAAGGCCCTAATTCCAAATGTTTTCAAAAAGCTCAACACCAGAAACTCATTCCAGCAAAGAAAACCAGACTTGGCTTTTAATAAATACTACACAAAGCATTAAACTCAATCTCATACACTAATTAGAGATATGGATAATTCAATACCTTATTTTGTGATATAGCAAGCAAACCTAATTTAGACTAGCAATTAGAACAACAGAACTTTACCTAAAGTCTGTTGATGGATTATGACCTTGCCAGCCCATATCTTTCCATTGCTCAGAGATCAAACCTTTAAGAGCAATATCTGGAAAGGCTGCACGCCACAGCGCTCTAAGTGCCCCCTGTCAATGAGAGTGAATTACGAAGTAGGCCCGTGAAGAGATCAAATCATAAGAACAGCAGAGTACTAAAAGTTACAACCACCTTAATGGATGAATCACATGTGGAAAAATGAAAATAAACAAGTAATGAAAAGCAAAAAGAAAGTGGGAATGTATAGTAGCTAGTTAGTTTATTCTAAGGCTGCCGATAAAATTTACCAGTAGGGGGACAAAGATTGCATTACGAATCACACCATGGTTTATATGATACATTCTACTTATAGTATGTAATGAGAGACAGAGAGAGAGAGAGAGCTTCTTACAGAAAAGTCATACATAACTGGTTAGGACACAAATGTACTTAATCTATGTTAAAAGTCAAGCAAATCAGAGGTCGAAGAAACAAATATGAAAGAAAGATAGCACAGAGGAAATACTTGATGATCAGGGCAAGTCTCATCGAAAGATACTTGCAACCGTTCTTGAAGTCTCTGAAGTCTATGCTCCTGTTCCAAAGAAATAGATATGAGTATTGTAAGGCTGATAAAATTCTGCCCGTATCAAAGAAACCACCACATTAGCTAGTAGCTACTGGCTGTGAACCAAACTTTGTCATAATGTAAAACAATTCAAAAACTCTTTCACATGGACTGTTTTCTAACCGAACCCTTTACAAAATCAACAACAGCCATAGAAGGATAACGCAGTGCATAAAATTATTCCATGAAACTCATGGCATATATGATCTACAGATAAATACTGAAGTATATGAATGCTAGAGTTAAAGAGAGATCAGAGAGAAGCAATTGTGTGACATAAAACAAAATGCAACAAGTTACTTGTTTTGTTAACAACCGCCCTCCCCAATTTACCTGAAGATGACTCAAAGGATAGTCAACATATTTGTTACTGCCCGACCGCTTATTGCCCGAGCGGCTAAAGATTCCTCCTACCCATGATCGTGATCCAACCATAGCATTAGCTACAACCACAAAATAGTAGTCAGTCATTATTAGTTGTGGCACTCGATGAAGTTAAGTGGTTCCAGACAAAAGGGACTGTGATATTTTGTGCTTAATATGAGTAAAAGTGAAGATAATTCCACACTTTACTTAAATAATTGCTTCAAGCTCAATAAATGGAGATCGACATGAGGCACATAGAGGAAGGTCGAGTTCCATGGAAATGGTGCAAAGAAAGTCAATATTATAACAACAAAGTGAACCAATGAATTGCCAAAACAACTTAAATAACTTTAAAGTGAACTGTGTATGTGAAGCTAAGGTTTTCTTATTCGGAATAATAGAACTCTAAATCAATTACTATAACAAAATTATAAAGCAACAAGCTGTCCAAATAGGATTAATTAGTATTCATCAATGCCCCCCCCCCCCCCCTATTTTTTTTTGGCTTTAAAAGGTACAGAGAACAGCTACTCACTGAAACATTGAGCCAGCTGTGATATTACATGAGCAGAATTATGTGGCCATGCCAAATCATCATCATCCTTCTTTTGTCTCCAATAGATTTCATCTTCATCAACCTGAATTTAAAAACCAGATTGCATCCTATTGTAAATTATATAACGTAATATACGTAAAAACAAATATTTTTCTGCATTAAACAACCAACATAATGCATTTGCAACACCACACCAACTATGATGGAAAGAGTTATCTCAATCAAACGGTGCAATGGCATTATAAGACTCGACTAAAGAACACGTGCTCAGCTCATGAGCAATTGTAGGAGTCTCTAAGTCATCTAGTCTCTAAAAATTCAACATATAGCTATTTAAGTACAAATATAATACATGCTTGATATACAAAGATACAGGCACCACATTAATTGTTAGTAAGATGGAAATAAAGAGATGCAAGGCAATAAAAGATTACCACTTTGATTTTCCTTCAAGAGATATTCTTTAATCACCAGGTAAAAACACACTACAAGTTCCCATTAAAGAGTACATTGCGAGGTGTTAGATTTTCCTAGAAGGCTCCGAAACATCTACCATTAAATCCAAGGTGTCAAAACAGCCAAAAACACATGTGAATTACAAAACATTTCAGAACCACCACAATCATGTTAACCAGGTAAACAAACAATGCATAACATTAATGTAAGATCGACGCCTAGACTAAGTTCAAACATTGAAGAATTTTTTTTTGTAAAATCACAGAAAGAAACACAGTAAGCAAATGGGTATTTCTAGGAGACTCTTAAGCATCCACCTCGCTGCTCATTGTGATCTAATAACCATTTCTAAGCAAAAATTCATCATCTAATAACCAAAAAAACACACTACATACTAAATATATAAGCGCTTATACAAATTGCATACAATTTTGAAACACAACCCAACAATACATACGCATTGAAGCAACCTGTAAACCAATTACAAATTCTATTTCAGAACCATCATTTGGTTCAATCACAAGATAGAAATAGACCCATTAGTTGTTACTTAATAAGAAAGGGTTTGGGGGGTTTTACTCTGCGAAGAGAAGAGCAAGAAGGAATGCATTGTGTACGCCTTAATCTCATCAGAGACCAAAATGAGAGTAATGCATTGTCTCTCTCACCCTTTCTAACCACCAAAAGGAAAATAAAGCAAAAAAGCAATACATATATATAAAATATATGATAATGAAAAAGTTGTACCAATGATTGCTCCAACCCATGCTTTGCTCCTATAATTCAACCTCCAATCATACCAATTATCACTCTCCCACATTCCCTCTTGAAATGCCCAGAAATTGGAACCCAATTAGGAAAAGATTGAAACTTTCAAAACCATGATCCAAGAGGGAAAATTTAGACAGCGCAATCAAAGGGGTTATTTTATTTATTTTTCTCTCTCTCTCTTGTTAACACAAGACAAAAAGAAGAAAACTTTTTGAAGACCCATAAACATAAAGGTAAAGATAGAGACATAAAAGTGGTGTCTTACACAATATGCGTGCAAAGAAAGAAGGAAAAAGTTGGTACCTTTTATGGGATATATTGGTGGGAAAAGTGTGGGGTATTTTAGAGGGAAGTGGTGGGACCAGAAGTGGTACAGAGAAAGGAAGAAGAAGAGGAGGAGGAGGAGGAGGAGGAGGAGGGAGGAAGGAGAAGGAGGAGGAGAATGGGGTGTTTGGGTGAAGGTTAAGCACGTCATGTGGTGGGGGGGTTGGGAAAGGGGAAATGGGGGGAAAAGGGAGGGGTGATGGAATTTGTTTCTTTGCCTTCCAATTCCAGCCGTGAAGGCCGCCTAATCCGTAGCTGCCTCTCTCCCCTTCTCTATTCCCGCCACTCCTAACAATTCCACCCATACCTCCATCATACTCTACATACAACAAACCGTAATGGGTCGAATTGGCTTGGGTTCGGTTCTTCCTACAATTTTAGAAGGATAAGTATTTTTTTTTTTTTTGGGTCTAAACAATAAAGTGGTAATTATGGTTTGCCCAATAGGCAACAATTTTAAATTTTATTAAATATTTTTTTATTTACTCTTTCTCACATGTTATTTATGGCATACAAGATTAATAAATTAATAATTTGGTAAAAATATTATTAAAAACGCAACATAAAAATTATAAATAAAATATTTCTCGGATTAAATAGCTTAAAAATTAATAAAAAAATATTAAAACTCAAGAAATAATTACTAAACATCACTAAAATTCATTGAAATTGTATCTTTGTTAAATTATAGTACAAAAAATATGTACAAGTACATTTTGAACATGTGTGCAAAATGTTAAAAAATAAAATAAAATTAGGATTGCGAAAACCGATATCATTATATAACCTTATATTTATTTGAGTTTGTTACATTGCTATTATGACGGATGACAATTTGTACCGTTCTGTTGGAGCCTTTCTCCGGTCCGTCCCTTTATTTAAGGATTTGGGAGCATTTTTTATTTCGTAGGGACGAGCTTGGTAAAAAACATTGAACCCGTCACGGGTATTGGTATAAACCCGCTCCGTTTACATTAACTTTACCATTTTGCTGATTATATATATATACAAAAATGATAATCTAAATACGTTATTAGTTATTACTCATTTTTTCTAGTGGGACTCGGCATCTCAAACAAGGAGAAACAAATAGTCGAATATATTGAAAGAAAAAAAAAATAGATAGTAAGTTAGATTGTGGGATGATTATTGAAATAGGGAATGAGTTCGATTGTTGAGTAATTAAAAAGAAGTTTTTTTTTTTTATTTTTTTTTATTTTTTTATTTAAGGTTTTATTTCTCAAAAACTAAATTTTTTTGTTGATGATGAAGATGCCACCAACAATTAAGTGTTTGAGGGGTAGAATGGAGTAGACGGGTATAATGAAATATTAATGGAACGGGTATGGTTTGTGTAAACGCAACCTGTGATGAATCGGTAAAGGGTATGATATTTTAAAAAATTAGATGGAATAAAAATGAATATAAGCGAACCCGTTTCTTACCCGTCCCATCCTAATTGTGACAAATCTTGGTCTGTGTCACACATGTGGTAATAGAGGAGTAGTCTCTCCAAACACTCGCAAAAGTATTTAGGTCGGATTAGACAAGTAGGATCCGTTGTTAAAGTAGAAGGATATGTAGTGTGAACCAACAATACTGAAATGGGATTTGAATAGATGGGAGATTACATGATTTATATATATATACATACGCGCACACACGTAGGAATTAGTTTCACCTCATATTCAAGTTTTTTGAGTCTAATGGTGAAGCTCCTTATTACTTCTGTTCTGTTTTAATGTTATATACTATAACCTAGAAGATTCTAAAATGGGTAGAATGGTCTAAATAATATTTTTCACCATTTAATTGGAAGCATCTCAACCATCTATTAAGGATTCAGCTTCCTATAAATTGAGTGGAATCCAATTATCACGTCTTAGGGTTAAGAGTGATGTAGAGAGTGTTTTAACTATTTGTTATAATTATAGAGCTGACAAAATACCAAGTTCTTAAAATAATTATCGCTTAATTTCATAAATATTATTTTTATTATAAAATCTAACATTTTTGAACAAAATTGTTTATGGGTAAACATACCACATTATCAATCCCCTTGCGGATGGGAGTTTTCTGAAATCCCCAAAATTACCAATCCCCCTCACATTCGCCAGTGACAATTATGTTCTCTCACATTCGCCAGTCCCGATTATGTTCTTAATTATTTTTGTATAACTACTTCACAAATTTCAAAAAATATTTCTCACTTCAACAAAGCCGCCTAGTTGCAAGAGTGTCTCATACTATTACAATAAATGTTATGCCGAAACCATTTCCAAACACATACACACACTAGACACCAATATTTATAGTGGTTCGGTCCAATTGGTATCTACGTCCACTTTGAGAGAGTTTTCACGTTGATGAAAAACAATGGAGGAGGGAGGAGGATACAATACTCACACTCAACTCTACCTCACACACTCTTTACTCTCATTCACACAGAAAAACACTGTGTTTTCTTTTCTTTCTTTCACTCTGTCTCTACCTTGTATATTACACTTCATACAATATGCCATATATATAGCCGAACGTAGAGAACACGAACAAACTACAACTTCCATAGGCGTGGCATATGGATATGTATGAAGTCTTCACGCGTGACTTGAGAAGCTGCCAAAAATCCAGGCGTGATCAAATCATGCGTAGCATGATATTCTTGACTTCACTTGCAAGTGATGTAGATATGTATGGAACTTACAATAAATATGAATTCTGCGAAATTTGACAAACTTTTCAAAAGATTTTTTTTTTCTTCTGTAATTGAATGGGTAGTTTTAAAATTTATATGGGCATGAATGCTGTTTGAAGAGAAGGAAGGGAAAGGAGATAAAAGATTATCCTACAAAAGTAATTGTTATTGGTTTATGAATAGCTCGGTTTGAGCCTTCAGCCCCAGACGGATTTAGATGTTTTCATGATATCTCTTTTATAGTGAGCACTAAAGCCTATTTTATTAATTGTTCCACGCCCAAACTTACCTATTTTTGTCTTCGGGAAAATATCGTTTTTGTTTTTAGACTTTAGTGCGGTATTTGCTTATAAAAACTTGGCTCTCATCTTTTATTTTCACATACATTTTATTTTACAAAAAGGTGAATCTTTTGGCTTCTATTTTCAAAGGAGAAAAAAATGAGAATGAAAATTCAAGGTTTCTCTTCACGCATTGGATATTCTTTTGACTTGAGGAATTGGTTCATGACCAATCCACGATGAGCACCAAAGATTAAAAAAAAAAAAAAAAAAGTTAGAAGAACATATATTTAATTAGACGCATTAAGGTAGACTGACTAAATAGAAAAAAATGATAAACTCTTCTGTTTAGATGGATCCAAAAGAAGACTTGTTTCTACATTTCAAAGAAAATGCTTATGAGCAAAAAAGAAACAAAAAATAGAAATGAGGAAGTACTATGTTACATACAACGAATTCAAATGGCACAAAAAATTGACATCATGGAACAGGGTAAGACTTGTTATTACACATGCATTTGTAAGCCATTGGACATGTCTCTGCCTCTTCAAGCTCAGCACAAACAAAGCTCACCATGACCAGTCGACACGGCGCACATGACCCGCAACCATGCGAGCAATCTGGTAAGCTCGATCCTGCAATTTGGACTGTGTCGGGTCTCCTATTTCTTGGCGATCTTCTCTCCCTGTACATATCAGGTCTAGCCATTGCATCTCCTGTGCTCGGCCGTGTTGGATGGTGATGTCCATGTCCTGCACACACAATGTTCAAAACCATTAAAATCAAGCCAGTTGAAGAAAAAATCAATACAGACATGGTCAATATCATCATCACCGTTACTACATTATGCATAATACTGTTTTTTCTTTTATTTCGCTAACTGGGATGGCTGGACTTTTGCCCTGCCTAATCCACGAAACTCCTCATATAGATTGGGTAAATTTCAAACTATGTTTGAGATTATAGCGCCAACGAATTACTTGCATCCAATAAGATTCGTACTTGAGACTTGACTTGATGCTTCAGGAGACACCAAGTCCAAATCTTTTCCAATTGGGCCACCCCATTTGGGTTAAAATAGTAAATTAACCTGAATCGTAAAATGTTTCTTTTAACTTACTTTGAAAGATATAGATACTATATTGCCATAAATGAAAAAACTCATTCATAAATAATTAAGGTGAAGGACGATGACAATTGACAATTTTTTATAAAATTTCATGCATATTTGTGTGTGGTTGTGAATGTACGGAGAGGAGGAAATTAGTCGTACGTGAGTGCTGGCGGCCAAAGTGCCTGGCTGACATGACAACCGGGACAAGAAGGAGAAGAGTAAGAAAAGCTGCAAAACAACCAAAACCCTTCATGTCTTCGAAACTTCTCCCTTATACGGACGAATTTGTTGAGTTGAAGAAAATTGGAAGCTACATTGACGAAAGAGGTAGCAATGGATGGATATTTAAAGCATTAATGGACAAGAAAGAAGGTGGTGTATATTGAAGCAAGTCACAAGCACTAGCGTGGACTATTGAACATAGACGAGAAATGGTCACATGAAAGATGGTGCACAAGAGAAGATGATCACAGGGCTTGACCTACTTTGAAATGGCCATGGTTTTTCTTCGTGTTTATGAGGTTCCATGGGAATGTGATGGTAGTGAAAGAATTTACTGAATTGGACTAGTAGTTCTTTTACGTGAGTTCTTGAATGGGACATGGATGAGAAGAGTGAAGCCATAAGTGCACATCAATGGTAAGCCTTGTTATAGAGTTTAAAATCCTAAGCCAATGTACTGAGAATTTTTATGTGACTGCCATTAATATTTTCTGCACCCTGTACCTCATAAACATAGAAAGCAACTCCCACTTTGGTCCCCTCCCTGTTAGCTACCACCTCTAAAAAATTCATAATTCCTGAAAAATTATTTTTTATTTTTTCCTTTTCTTATACTATCTATCTCTATGCAACTTTATTTTCAACTTTGAGATGCAAATTCCTTGTACCAAATCCTTATAATTCGAAGTTGATAACCAAATACTATTACATAAAAATTTCAGTCCAAAACCAGGAACCAGAATTGTAACAAATAATGAATTTTATTAAATACAACACTTCTTTGGATAAGTCTATTGATTATTAGAGAGATTCAACTGAATTGGTATTGGTAGGGATGGCAATGGGGCGGGTATCACCCGCCCCGTCCCCGAACCCGATTATTTTTTCCCGTCCCGTCCCTGATTAATTTTTTATTTTCCCGCCCCGCCCCGCCCCGTACCCGGCAACTCCCCGCCCCGATTACGTATTATTTTTATTAAAAATATATTTTTTAATAATATAAAATAATATTATTTTATTTCTAATTAATATTATTATTCTAGAATTTTTTTCTAGAATAAATCTATATGAAATCAAAATCAAAGATTTCAAAAGCATAATAAACAACCCATCAATACATGTTTATTCACATATATAGATAAATATATATATATATATATATATATATATATATAGATAAATATATATATAGATAAATATATATAGCTAATCGGGGCGGGACGGGGGTGCCCCATACCCGCCCCGATTATAATCGGGAAATTTTTTTTGCCCCATACCCCGTCCCGGTTAGCTAAACGGGACGGGGCGGGGCAGGGAGGGATAAAATGGGCGGGGTCGAGGCGGGGCGGGGTCGAGGCCATCCTAGGTATTGGAGGGCCAATGGAGCTTAATAGAACAACCCAAGTATGACCTGCTTCTTGTACATAAACTTCAAAATATATGGAGCTTTGGTGTTCTATTAGTCTCTACAAGCAGAGGCAAAATTGTACTATCTTGAAACCTCCCCACTTATTATGGTTCCTCACATAAATAAATAAAATTTCCCTCTTTTATATTGAAATAAATTTTAAGTTGCACATTCTTTTAACTTGTTCATATAAGCTTCAATATTTAAAAAAAAAAATTAAAAAAAAATCTAAGTTAAATTTAGGTGATTAATTTTTTTAAAGGTCTAATATTAGAAGGTCTTGTCCCATGTCAGATTTGGATGGAAAAGTGATCGAGTATTACCCCTCAACTATCAGAAGTTGAACCGTTAAGCATCTGACTCGTTATAGTTGGTATTAGAGCCGGACAAACTCCTTAATCAGTGCCACGCCAAGCACCTACTTGGGTGCCAACACCCGGATTGAGTATGTATCCAAGCCGGGTAGGCAGAGTGGTCGTTGTGCAAATTCGAATGGAGGAGAATGTTGCCTAACTTATCGGTTTAAGCTTTTTTATTTTGAGGCAATCTGCCTTGTGAAATTAACAGAAAAGAGTATTTGACTGCTTGACCGAAAACATTCCCAATTATTAACAGTTTAACACAGTATAGAAGAGAATAATTACAACTAAAACACTGTTCTCTCAAGCAAAACAACAAACACCTAAAATGCATCTCCAAATCTGCAAATAATAAACAAACAACTCTGACCAACTTTTGTAATGCATGTTTGGCATTAAAACCCGAGTTGCCATGAGAAATTAACAAAAACACATGAAAACAAAGGAAAAGTGATATAACGAACATGGAAGAGTTGGGGTCATTGTGGTGGGTTGATGATTGCAGTAGTGAGTATGTGTGAAAGAAAAGAAAGAAACATAGAATAATTGAAGGAGTGTCACACCGTTGGGCCACTGATGACCATCATTAGGGCGCTTAGGTTTCACCCCATGCTTAAATTACAGACCCCACCTTATCTCTGCACATAAACCATGCCATCAGTAGCTCACCCGTTTTATATATAGTATACAAACATATATATATATGTGTGTGTGTGTGTGTAACTATATATCAGTGTGTGTTGGATTACCTGTTCTTTTGACATAGAAGTGTAGAGGTGCCAGTGCGTGTGTCTTAAAGGATCTAGCCATGTGTGTCAAAATGTCAGTGCGCGCGTGATGCAAGTTTTGAGGAATAACTGTGCTGTTTGATTATATTATTGTCTTTACAAAATAAAAATAAAAACAAAATATAGGCATTTTTTCAACTTTATTTAAATGGTTTATACATACATATATATCATAACTGTACAATGTAATGTGTGTGAATTGCTTATCTTTAAAAATAAAATAAAATACTATCATAAGGTAGGCACTATTCTTTGAGAATTATTCTTAGTTGGATTCATATAATTATTTGACCCAAACAATTTACTACAAATTGAAGGTTAATTAAAATTAATCTGAAAATACATTTATCACTCTTATATATATTGAACTAAATTGAAAACACTAGGGAAGGGAATATTAGTTAGGGCCAAGACTAAAACGATATAAGAAGAATCAGAGTGAGATAAATTCTTAACAACTCATTTTTTTTTTCATTCTTCTATTTCAATATGATAAATTATAGAATTATAGAATGTTTTGATATATATGTATTCTCAATTCTTCATTGGGTGGTTTCTACAATCAAATTTATTGGCTTAAAATGTTTGGTATACATAATCTTGCACTCTTTATTATAAATTTTAGTCGATATTTGTTTTTAGTGTTAATACATTTGGTGATGAACAAATACAGTCAATATCTAAAATTTTAAATGGTTAGAATTTCAAAATAACATATAACAAAATAACATTTGTTATATTAATTTATTTAAATTGAAACTTAATACGTACATTAAACAAGTTGGGAATTGTACATCAAAGTTCTCACAACAAATATATAATAGTTCACATAAATTGTACTATAATTAAGCAAAATTAACCTATTTTACAACTTGTCAGTGTGCAATGATAAACTATTAGATACTCCTAATATGTTTGCTGACACAAATCGTAAAACAAATATGCAAGATTGACATGATTTACAAATTGTATACGTTCAAGGAAAAAATGACTAAATAGTTACTATCTCCAATATGGTAGGAGAGTGGTAAGTGTAAATCTATATGTAATGAATCTCCAAAATTACAGTTATTAGTAATATGTTCTATTAAATTTCGATTAGTACTTCAATTTTTTTAATAGATAATAAAGAAAAGAGAGAAAACTACTATGAGGGTAAATTATTATTTGTATTAGGAGGGTAACTTGTTAAGTTGAAATAATCTTAAATTGAAAAATGATTAAAATTTTCAGATATCGACAGTACTAAACAAACACTGACCGTTTGTCTGTGTGAAAACTCCACTTTTATCACTTGGTCCGAATTAATCGGTTGTTAGAGAATAAAACTCACCTCCATTTCCTCGATTTGTTAGGAAGTTTAAAAGTGTCCCAATTTTGAGTGTAGTGGAGCAGTTTTAAAACAACAATGAATACTCTCTTTCTGTATATATACATATATACACACACACACACATATATTTCCAACCCACTCCTCCTAACCGTCATTGGTGGTTCAGTTCATCTTCACCTTCTTCTAATTCTCTCTACTATTTTCTTTACCAGCTAAGAAACATGGCACATTCAATCAACCATCCCTTTTCATCAGCTTCAACTCCCATCAAAATAAGCTTCAATATTCAAAATTAATACCACCCAACAAGAGCTCGCTGTGACACTTGAAGACATGTTTGACATACTGTTTGGATGGAGAAAAGCCTCTAAATGGTTGGTTTATTTATTTTTTTATTTTATGAGGTTTTTTTGGGTGCTCAACTTTATGAATAATGTTTAATTATGGATTCTATAATTTTTTTATGAAATTTTGTTGCAGCAAAAAATTGATTAGGCGGGTTCAATGCCGCCTCAAACTGTTGAAGAATAAAAGATGTTCAATTGCTAGACAATTGCGCCAAGACTTGGCTCAGCTACTCAAAAATGGCCATGAACAAACTGCTTTCGATCGGGTATATGCTCTGCTTATGCCTTTTTTTGTTTTTGTTTTTGCTCTCCATTGTATCCCGTGATTTTCATTATTATGTTAGCTGAATTGGGTTTGATTTCAATTATGTTAGCTGGTTTGGTTTGTTCAAATATGCATGGTTATATGAAGATTGAATTGGGTTCATTAAAAATGGTGGTTCCCATAATGCAATACAGGGGCCTAGCCCGGAAAAATAGTTAGGGGGTATATTCAATTTTTTGTGAGTTTATTTATAAATATATAATAGGTTTTTAAAGAAGTTTTTTAAAAAATTTGGGGTTGGGGGCATATGCAATCTTTATGAACCAGTTACACTTCGAATCTTTATTTTTAATTTTTTAATTATTATTATTTTTTTCCATTTTCCCGGTTGTTGAACCAAATAAGGACCTTACCAACAGCAATGCTGGCTTGATGTGGCTTTGCTTTGCTTTGAACTTTTGTAGTTATTGCCTTTATTTTTATTATCTTTTCTTCTCTTGGGTAGGCCTCTGGTAGTTACATTCACACATCCTACGACGGGTTTCCTTAGAGGACTCGAACCCCAAACCTCATCCTTTGGAAAGAATGGTTATACCATTAGGCTACAATGCCATTGGTAATGAATACTTACTTATCGAAAAAGGAGGGATTGATTTTTAAAAGATGAATTTCTTTATTAAGCCATTGATATCACATTGTTGTCATTCTTGATACGAAGATTTTATGTCAGTTCGCGGTAATTCCCTATTTTATGACAAACTCTTTCTCTTGAATATACTCAATTTATTATTTTTAATATATTTTCCATTTTTCAGATCAACCAGCTCTTTGTGGATGAAAGCATGGTGACGGTATATGAGCTCCTGGATCATTTCTGTGAATTCATCGTCATCCATCTTTCCTATATCCGCAGATCCAAGTATGGTTTGCAGTGTTGTTAATCTTATATATATTTCAAACACAATATGTTTCTTTCTAGCTCCCAGCATATGGTTTTTCGGCTTTATAGACTCGTTATTGCGTTGTGATTTCATAATTTCAGGGAGTGTCCTAACGATGTCAATGAGGCAGTGTCAACTCTTATATTTGCATCAGCAAGACTTGGGGACCTTCCTGAGCTTCGGGTTATTCGCAAGCTCTTTGGGGAGCGCTATGGTCATAAACTTGCAACCGTTGCTCTTGAATTACTTCCCGGGAATCTTGTAAATCATCAGGTAATCATTTTTTAAAAAAAAATTCTACAACATAAATTTATGTGGGCTTCTCTAGTAATTGATCTTCTACAACTGAACATGTGATTGAAATTTCAAGCCAATTAAATTCTTGACAGATAACGGAGAAACTCTCCATGAATTCGGTATCAGATGACATGAAGTACATGTTACTGGATGAAATAGCTAGGACTTGTCTTCCGTCAGGGCCTTTAGCACTCGAGTATTGTTCTGAGTTGCACCGGCAACAGGTAATTTTTCAGTAGTTTCAATGACCGAATACACAGTTATGTGCTTTACAATTTTCGGGTTCAATCAAAACGTGGAATGGACCCGTGACATACTGACGAATTGTACCATGGCATTGCAGGCGAACAACACTTCCGTAAATGAAGTCCCAATGAAAGATGTTCGAACTGGTTATATAGGAAATGAAGGATTCCAAATTCATAGTTCAGAAAATAGAGAGAGTACTGAAGGTAAGATCCTATCGAAAGGAAATAAATGTATCAAGAAAGCATTTCATTCTCAGTAAGAGTCTGATACAAAGTTGTATTCCCACTATATGTTTGACAGGCTTGAAGTATTGTAAAAACACTTTGCCATTATCTGTGACTATGAATGAAGCAAAAGTAGAAAAGTCCATCCAAATGAATTCTCCGTATGAAGTCACAATTTCGGGTCAGAGTACTACGGGAAGTTCCAGTTCTAGCATAGTTCCTAATGCTGTCGCGTTGGTAATCAGGGAAGGGAACACGGCCATAGAATCTTCGTCAGAAAGTTCGTCTCAATTGCCAGAGGAAATGATATATCTCGATGACATTGAGGAATTCGAGTCGCCCATGAGTACTAAAGATGTCAAGTGCCAGGATCAAAGACTATTTATGTTCAAATCACCTGTTCTTCACAAAAGGGAAAAGATTGATTATGGATTGAAAGAAGGTTATATAGAACAATCCAAAAGACGGAGCGAGATTGTTAACTCAAGAAGCTCTACGAAGAGCGGGAGGGCTGGGGAAAAGAGAATAAGGAGAAGATCAGTTTCTCAGGAAAGGAGCTGTGTGAAGGATGTAGAATGTGCACTTTACTATGGCGAGTCACGCGAGAATTCCCCAAATAAAAACCATAAATCTCATCATCGGGAAAGACATCCGAAGAATAATCCCATGGATGAAAGCCAAAAGTTGTATAGTGCACAAGAAAGAATGGAGAAAAGAGGGAACAATTTCAAGTCTGGTAAGTGCAGAGATGATCAGATGAAATCACGCGACACGCATAGCTTCAGAAGTGAAATAGTCCATAGCTGCAGCTTGGAACATCCCTGTTATACCTGTGTTAGCGATTATAAAGAAGATTGGGAACGCCCACCATCGAAGCAAAAGAGGAGAACAACAACATTGAAGGAGTCTCGAACTTGTTATGTCAAG
This sequence comes from Cornus suecica, assembly GCA_963922005.1. Lineage (NCBI taxonomy): Eukaryota > Viridiplantae > Streptophyta > Magnoliopsida > Cornales > Cornaceae > Cornus > Cornus suecica. The sequence goes on along the minus strand of OY998239.1, from coordinate 85,740,618 downwards.
GAAGATAAAACGCAGCATGACAATCGCATCGACTGCTATTCTCGCGAAGAGAAACAACATGATCAGGAGCTGGGATTGGATTTCTCACCCCAAAAACCAAGAAGAAACATTCAAAATTGTGCTGCAATGAGCAACAAATTGAGCTATCGCGATCACCGGCCTAATAAGCAAGGCAAGGAAGTGGAAGGAGAAGCAGAGAAGTTGGGTTTTTTGGGCAGACATGCTGCTTCTATATGCTCCAGCTCAAAATGGACTAGTACTTGGACAAGAAAAGAAACAGTGTCACCATATTTGAGAGCCATGACTATGCCGCTTGAACGGCCGAAAGAAAGTTGCAGTGATCACATTGTGAGGGCCAAGTCATTGCCCTTCGAACAGCCATCTCCACATGTTCATCCAAAGTTGCCAGACTATGATGAATTAGCAGCAAAGTTCAGGGCTCTCAAGGAAGCAAATATGAGGAGATGAGTAACTCTGACGCTACCAGAGACTTGAACCAAGAATGAGGCCTTGTGCACTTTGACTAGATCTCAATTATTTATTCCTTTGTTCCTGTCCTAATTTAGCTGTACATTTTTCCTTTGTAGTATAATTATTAGTAGAATATTTCTTCTCAGTTATTAGAATGGAATGTTTTTTTTGGAATGAAATTTAAGAAAGCATCAAAACATAGAATATGGAGCAAATATTATACAAGGTAAAAGTACACTAACCTCGAGGTTTAATGCGATTACTTACTATAATTAGGATGATTGGAGTTTACTCTATTGAATAACATTTTTACCATTAGTGAATTAATAGACTTGGGGTATGGTGTCCCAGAGAGATGTCCTTTGGGTTATTAGCCTTTCAAATTAATGGACTTTAGTTAATTGAATAAAGTATCCTTTTATCGTTACTTTTATTATGATTCCCAAAAAAAAATAGAAAAAAAAAAGTTGAAATATCCTTTATACATGCAGGCAAAAGTTATTCATCAAACTTTAACAAAATTACAGCCACACCCCTAATGATAGCACGAACACGATGTAGCATGTCCTTTCCTTCGAAGCCCTCTCAGTGGAGAAGATATTCGGTACCCCGGTGATAAAATCACGCGGTACCTCAAGCCAATAGTAGATATGAGTATAATACATGTATGGATTTTATCACTTGTGCATGATATATACCAATTTTTAATTGATTTGGGATACCACGTCATCCTTATCCCCGTGATAACCAATAATTTTCCCACTCCATAATAATGTCAAAAAATGTCTTTAAGTAAAATGCTAGGGGATCATACCTTGCTTTTTTATTAAAGACTATTTGTGTTTTTGTGCAAAAAATTATCAATGAATTTAACTACTATAAGATAATAGGATAGTCAATAACAAACATAATAATCATTAGGCAAAAGTGCATAATATCCCCTATGCTATTTTTAGCTCAAAATCACTCACTCACCTTTGTAAAAGTTTGCAAATTACTCCATTTAATATATTTGAGTTTACTTTTTGGTTGATATTTATGCAATATGACCATTTTGCCCTCTTATTTTGTATTACTAATTTTTACTATCATTTAGTCTTTTTTCCTCTCTATTTTAAAAAAAACATTCAATAATTTAAAACCCCCCACACATATACTTTTTTTTTTGAATGGTAAGAAACGCACACACCCCACATGAGCCCGATGGGGCTCGAACCCCTAATCTTACCTTTGAGAAGGAAATGTGATACCATCAGGCTACAAGGCCTTTGGAAACACACATATACTTATTTCAGGCCTAAACATGATATTAGAAATCTGTTTAAAAATTTATTATTTAAAAATAATTTTTTTGTGGTAATACAATAATAACTTAATATATGATTTATTAAATTAAATGACAAAACCTTCCCCAGGTCTAGTAATATTTTTTGTCTATTATAAGAAAAACAAACTTTAGACATGTCTTAATTTTGTAAGTCATATTTTAAGTTTTAACAAAACATTATTTTTAAATAATAACAATTTCTTAAACAGGTAATTTTTAATATCATATTTTAGGCTTGAAATTAGTATATGTGTGTGAAGTTCTGAATTGCTAATTGTATTTTTGAATGAAAGAGAAAAAAGGCTAAAAAATATTAAAAATAAATTGATACAAGACAAGGAGGCATAATGATCATGTTTTAAGGGGTAATTTGGTCATATTGCATAAATGTCAACCAAAAAGTAAACTCAAATATAACAAAGGGAATAGTTTGCTAGCTTTTACAAAGGTGAGGGAGTGATTTGGAGCTAAAAATAACATAAAGGGGTATTTTACAACTTTTCAAAAGTTTGGGGGAGTATTATGCATTTTTGCCTAATCATTTGAACTAAACTTCTATTTAAGGAGTTTATTTTAGTCTAATATAATTTAAACATGGGTTTAAAATTTTCTTGAAAAAAAAAGGGTAATTATCAAAAAACTCCCTATAGTTTCAAAATTATTAAAAAAACCGCTTGTAGTTTGATTAACCCCCTACGGTTTCACATTTGATCAACTTGTCTCATTCCCTCCAATTTAAGACAAAACTGCCCCTAAAACCAGAGGGGGGTTTACTGAAAAAAATTAATTTTAAAAAAAAATTCTAATTCTTAATTCAAAATAGTTTTTTATATTTTAGACTTAAATTATTTTATATTTTACCCTAATTGGTAATTCAAAAATAAAATATTTTGGAGTTAATTTTTTATTTCTGCATAAATCAATTATTTTATCTGTTTATAGTAAAATATAAAATTTAAAATTTAAAAACAAAAAATAAACAATCTAATTAGTTGTTTGAAATATATTTTTATCTTACGGACTTAATCTTTTATATATATTTTACCCTAATTAGTAGTTCAATTGTTTTTTATTTTGCCATTAATTTTTTATTTCGACATAAATTAATTTTTTTTTTGTCATTTATAGTAAAATATTTTAAAAAATTAAAAACAAAAAAAATCTAATTGGTAGTTCGAAATATTTTTATATTTTGACTTAAATTTTTGTTTATATTTGATCCTAATTGGTAGTTCAAAAAAAATAATTAGAGTATTAATTTTTTATTTCAACATAAATAAAAAAAAATTATCGTAAAATATATATAAAAAAATTCGTATGATTGGAGGAAAAATGGTTTTTTATTTTATTTTAATAGGAGTATTTTTGTTTTTTTAAAAAAATCCAGTAAACCCCCTCTGGTTTAAGGAACAGTTTTATCTTAAATTGGAGTGAAGGGGGCAAATTGATCAAATGTGAAACCATAGGGGTTATTTTGAAATTTTTTGAAACCACATCAAAAAATAAAGAATGAAATTTGTAAAAATAGACATGACCTCGATTTCTTTTGCAAAAATGTTATTTACCAATTTAAAGTTTATTGGACCATCGCTTCATCCTTCCCATTCCCAACTTCAAAAAAAAAAAATCGTCCAAAACAAAATAAAATCCTATTTGTTAAAATTAAAATTATGAACATTTACATTTACCCATAGGTTACAAGTACGTGAAGTGGAACAATGGCAGTGATCGGAGCTTTGTGTCATCTCACCTCTCCGGCGGCAAGACATCGACAAATGCCGCATTCCTGCAACGACATCGTTCCGGCGGTAAAACTCCGATGATCATTTCTCCAATGGCAATTTCCGATTCAAGGAATTGACAGACATGTCCCGATACCAACCCTAGCCGAGTAAGTTCGTCTTCGGTACCATTTACATATACGCACAAAAACACAAATATGAGTATGTATAGGGGTGCACAAAAAGATCGTGGAACCGGTCCAAACCGAACCGAACCGGTGTTTTGGTTCCGGTTTTGAATTGGTTTGGTTTGGTTCTAGTTCTCAAAAGACATAACCGTTCTAATTTGGTTTGGTTCCAGTTTCAGACTATCTGGAACCAAACCGATATGAATTATATATATATATATATATGTATAACTCACTTATACAATTACATTATATTTAACAAAATTATAGATTCATATAAACTTATAACATCAAATAAATACAAATTAGTGTATTAAATAGAATTTTAAGTTTACCCTAATAGTCTTTTACCATGCCGGTTATCATAACTCTTCTCCTCATTACCACCGGCTTCTAGGAATCATATTTTTTTTTATTTTAACTTGTGAACATTCAACAATTCTCTTGACTGAAGCCATGTCTGAAATTCAAAATAAATAAATAAACGCAATAAAGAAAAATCATGAAAACTCCATAAACAATCTCTCTAAAATACTCTCTCTCTCATCCTCTTAGTGCGTATGTGTGAGAGTTTTGGGGGCGCAGGTGCGGGTGTGTGTGTGTAATTTTTAGTTTAAAAGTCTTATTTTTAGTTTTGAAATTAACAAGATTGTTTTTCATAATTTATGTTGATGTATGTTATGTATAATTTGAAAGAACATATTTACGGAACCGTGGTTCGGAACCGAACTGAACCGTTATTTTACAGTTTGGTTCCTTAACTAATGGTTTTGGTTTTGGTTTTCAAGGAACCGTTGATATTGGTTTGATTCCAAAATTTTCAAGAACCGTACAAAACCGATCCGTGTGCAACCCTAAGTATGTATATATATACACGTCCGTCCTTATCAGGCACGGATACATTAAGGGACGAATGGGGGCGGCCGCCCCCACTGAAATTTATTTATTTAACTTTAAATACCCTAAAAGTTAGAGATCTTATCATTTAAGTCCCCACAGAATGTTTTTTTACCTTAGATACCACAAAATTTAAATTTCTTTACAACTAAGCCCCCATTAAAAATTTGTTTTAAGCCCCACTGATATAAATATATGTCATTTATACCCAAAAATCCACTGTAATTTTTTTTAGCTCCCACTGAGTTGGATCCCTTGATCTGTCACTGGTCCTTATATATATATATTATTGGAAGATAACCTTACGGTAAATTTTAGTTCTCATTCCGCGCAAAATTGAAATCAAATATTAATTCCCACATATCTGAGTAGATTTAGGGCTCAACCAGTTCTTCGCTCATTCGCATTAGGTTCTTCCACTCACACACTCAGTGTCATTTTTTTTGCAAGACTACTGTTTAACTTTGATATTTTCCTTCCTTTGAATTATATTATATATATATATATATATATATATATTGTATTCAATTGCAGGCATTTACTCGTTAGAGTTCTGTGAAATCATTCATATATATTATATATGTTAGGGATTTTACACCCGCTCAAGAACGAAAAACTAGGGTTTGCTAACCTTAATAGCCAAGCCACAAACAATTGCGAATCAGAAATCACACACAACACACACCAAACACAAATGACACAAAGATCTATAGTGGTTCGGTCAAAACAAGCCTACGTCCACTGAGAGCACCATTTCACTATAATCAATGAGAGGATTACAAGGGGATGATCTGCAGATCATACACACGCACACACACAATGTATACTCACACCTGTACCACCTAAATAATACAAGCTTATATTATTCCTGACTCTCACCAGTGTTTCACTCACACCAAGAAATACCACTATGTATCTCTTATTTTCTCTCCATCTTTGTATCTCATAAAACTCACTTTTTGTGCTAGATCACACAATGATCTTCTGTTTGTGTCACACACACAACCGCCACCGCACCAATACAATAGGGCACACCCCTATATTTATAAGAGAGGTAAACTTGATGGACAAGTCAATAAGAATCACATCCTAATCAGAATTGGAGTCATAAAGTCTTCCCTTAATTAATTCACGCATTTGGGTCACCGAGTACTCGGTGAAATTCCCACCAAGTACTCGATGGATATCTAAGGCCGCGAAAATGCGCGAAAGTGCGTGAAACTCTCTGCAACTTTTTCACCACTTTGCGCAAGTGCGCGAGAGTTTACACTTTAACGAGTACTCGGTTCTTTACACCAATTCCCATTTTTGTTTTCCAAATCTCTTATCGATCCACGAGGAAAGGAGTTACCAACTAACAATCTCCCACTTGATGACTTCCCACCCATCAATCAACTCAATCAATGATCAGTGATTCTAACGATGCTCTCATTTATGTCTTCAAGCTTAAAGACTCATTGAAGTTACGCACAACTTCAGTTTATCTGTTTTCATCATTTTGGTCAACATGACCATGCTGATAACTCCCACTGCCTGAGTAATATCTAGCCTTCTACAAAACCTGCGATCTCTATTGCGTCTGGCCATTCTGTCTTGCAACCACTGTCGTTTCTAATTTCGCATTGCAAACTTTGTTGCGTTTGTCTTCTTTCTCCCTTTCACTAAGAGACTTTTCGGTTGCATATAACATTCCTCCTTTAGATCACCTTGGATAAAAACAGACTTGCCATCTAATAGCCCTAGATGCAAACCCTCTGCTTCAACAATGCTAGAATGAATGGTATTTTGTTTCACAGCTGAAGAATGGAGATCTTTCTTCCCTACCGACAGTTCGGTTAGCTTCCATATCTTGATGGACTTCATCTCATCTTCCATCACAAGCTCCCACTGGCTCGTATCTACTACACTGGATGCTTCATCATCACATACTGGTTTATCTTCATCTGAGAACAATAAATTCTGCGGTGTATCAACCTGTTGAATCTTGCTATCTGCAACATGTTATTCTGACTGAGGACCCTCACTGTCTAGAACATCTTTTATATCAACATACATAGGATCACTTTATGCCTTATCGCTCCATACCTCTTCTGGTATTTTGTGCTCCAATGGTACTAATGGACCACGATTCATAAGATACGCTGTTGTACTGATTGCTTCTGCCCAGAACTGTTTTGACAACCCTGTCTGAATGCGTATGCTTTTGGCTATCTCAGTCACTTTTCAATTCGTACTTTTTGCTATGCCATTCTGTTGTAGTGTACTTGGAACGGTCTTCTCTAATCTGATATTGTTCTCATAGCAAAAAATCTTGAACTCAGAGTCTTCGTTTTCTCCACTAAAGTCGGATCTCAGTTTCTTTACCTTCAACCCTGTCTCCTTCTTTACCATGGCTCTCCATTTCTTGAACACATCGTACACTTCACTTTTATGTTTCAAGAACTAAACCCATATCCTCCTAGAATGGTCATCAATGAAAGTCACGAAGTAAGACTTTTAACCTAGAGATGAAACAGTTGCTGGCCCCGAGATACCCATGTGAACTAGCTCAAGCTTCCCCACTGTAAGACTTCTATTGTTGCTCTTGAAACTAACCCTCTTCTGCTTACACTCACAGAAGTCGATGTCAATCGATTTCACTGGTAGTTTTCTTTTTGAGAACATAACTGCGAGCTCCTTTTCACTCATGTGACCAGGCCTCTGGTGCCACAAGTTGTGATCCTCCTTGCCTCTTGCAACTGCAATCACTGTGTTAAAATTAGTGGTTGTGTAAAACGTACCTTCTTTCTTTCCTCGTGCTATAGTCATAGCTCCTCTGGAAATCTTTCGCTTATCTTCACTAAAAGTGGTCACATAACCTTTATTCACCAACTGGCCTACTGAGATCAAGTTCTTCCTCAAGTCTGGAATGTGTCTGACATCCCTCAGCTTCCATATCGATCCACTGAGTCTGACATGTACTTCACCCTTGCCAACAACACTGCAGGGCTGATCATCACCTAGATAAACCTTGCCAAGGTTTCCAGGTGTATAGCTCTCAAATAGTTCACGACTTGAGGTGGCATGGAATGATGCTCCAGAGTCCAAGACCCAAAACTCTGTCTTGCTCTCCAAAGAGCATATCAATGCATCATCTTCTGAAATAAGATTCACTTCAGTCTTGTCATCCGCTACATTCTGCGGGGATCTGCACTGGTCTCTATAATGACCAAGTTTGCCACAATTCTAACACTTAATGGAATTTCGAAACCCCTGTCTCAACTTGGAACGGCCACGTCTCTGACTTCCGTCCTTCCTTCTGTTCGAACATCTGCCTCTGGTGTCGACATTCAATGCTGAGTCACTGTTAGAAGAGTCTGACTCACTCTGTCTTCTGATCTCTTCTGTGAGTATCATACTCACCACGAAATCATAACGTTCCACTCTTGAACAATTACTGATTGCAGCCTTTGTAGCACTCCAACTCTCTGGCAATTGGCTTATAAGAAAAGCCGCTTTCATTTTGCTAGTAATTGGCATATCAACTGATTCCAACTACTCAACAATTTCATTAAGGGCACTAAGGTGTTCACTAACCTTCCCATTCTCGGACATCTTCAGATTTGCCAATCTAGTGATAAGATGTACCATATTTGCACCAGACGGCTGTTCGTACATACTTGAAAGAGCATCCATGAGAGACTTTGTTGTCTTCACATTCTTGGTGTTGAAGGCGACGGACTTTGGCAACCTCAGTCTGATCGTACCGAGAGCCTTTCGATATAGGATTGACCAATCCTTTTCTTTCATCGATTTTGGCTTCTTCCTTTCTAATGGTAAGAACAAATTCTTCTGGTATAACACATCCTTAATTTGCATCTTCCAATAGGCAAAGTTTGCACCATCAAACTTCTCGATCATCGTTGTCTTTTCTTCAGTCATAGCTCCCACTGAGCTTCTTGCTGATCAGAAGGCTTGACGTCATTGCTGATGTGGCCGAGTACTCGACGTAGAGTACTCGGTAAACATTACGTCGAGTACTCGGTGAAGACTTCACTCGTCTTCCTCGGGGAATGCATGGACGGACTAGTTTTGCCGACAGTCATTTGCGGCGGTGCATGGAATCTCCGATGGCGACGCGCTTCACAGTCCTGACTTCGTCTTGACGAGACAAAGCTCCTGTTTGGTTGGTTTCTGATTTCGAACAACTCTGATCTTCGAATCTGGACCAGAACGTATGGGCTTCTTCTTTGCTTCAACCTGAAGCTTTGATACCACTTGTTAGGGATTTTACACCCGCCCAAGAACGAAAAACTAGGGTTTGCTAACCCTAATAGCCAAGCCACAAACAATAGCAAATAAGAAATCACACAGAACACACACCAAACACAAATGACACAAAGATATATAGTGGTTTGGCCAAAACAAGCCTACGTCCACTGAGAGCACCGTTTTACTATAATCAATGAGAGGATTACAAGGGGATGATCCGCAGATCATACACACGTACACATACAGTGTATACTTACGTCTGTATCACCGTAATAATATAAGCTTATATTATTCCTGACTCTCACCGGTATTTCACTCACACCAAAAAATACCACTCTGTATCTCTTATTTTCTCTATCTTTGTATCTCACAAAACTCACTTTTTGTGCTAGATCACACTTTGATCTTCTGTTTGTGTCACACACACAACCGCCACCGCACCAATACAATAGGGCACATCCCTATATTTATAAGAGAGGTAAACTTGATGGACAAGTCAATAGGAATCACATCCTAATCAGAATTGGAGTCATAAAGTCTTCTCTTAATTAATTCACACATCTGGGCCATCGAGTACTCGGTGGATACCTAAGGCCACGCAAACGCACGAAAGTGCGCGAAACTCTCTGCCACTTTTTCACCACTTTGCGCAAGTGCGCGAGAGTTTACACTTTACTGAGTACTCGATTCTTTACACCAATTCCCATTTTTTTCTCCAAATCTCTTCTCGATCCACGAGGAAAGGACTCACCAACTAACAATATATACATATGTATATATGTATTTAAACCGTGAATCATTCAGAACACTGTGAAATCAGTGTGATTGTTTATGAAATCATTCTGAATTTTGTGAGATTTTTGCGGGAATCATAATGTATTTGTGATAATTTAAGCTCTATTTTAGAGAAATTCCTTTCCAATTGCATGCATTTGCTAATGATAATCTGATTTGATCATTCATTTGAGAGATTACATTTGTCATTTGCTCGTAATTGTGTATCGTTACATACCGTATTCCGTTAGTCTTATTCTCTCTGTAGCTATGAATCAATCCAGTCTCAATAAGAGATCTATGACACCCTGCATTTGTGCAACAAGGGTGTTCCAAACAACATATAAATGAACGAATTCGATTATTGTTGCATAAATTAACAGAACAGAAACAATACGACACAACGTTATGTGATTTACAGAAAGCTGGACTACGTCCATGGAGTTACAAGGGATGAAAATGACAGCAATCACAGCGAGTTAAGGATGAATAAACACTTACTGTCCCACTATAATGCTAGAGAATTAAAGCTACCTATTAAGTTGATCCGTGAAGTTGGGCCAAGGCGTACAGAGTTATCATGCTCCACACTTTTCCAATCAATTATATAGTAAATTAGGACTAAATATTAAGAGAGCTTCAAGTGACAGATTTGCAAAGATATCAGGTTGTGAATGTCTTACATAGTTTAATTTCTTAGGTTAATTATTGCTTATGTAACAAAAAAAGGAAAAAAGAAACTTTAGAGTGTGCTCGAGTCAATGTTGTTAAAGGCGTGCGCCTAGGCTCCAGGCTCCTTGAGGTGCAAGACTAGCGCCTCAAGTGTAGGCAAGAGCACCTTTGATAACATTTGCGCCTTTATTGTGGAGTATGAATGCTTTAGTAATAATAATTTCTTTTCATTGTATTTTCCACTTTGTGCCTCACTTCACTCAGGCACGCGCCTCGCCTAGCGCCTCATGCCTAGGCTCTAGAGGACCTCTAGCGCCTTAGTGTGCCTTGAGCCTTCAATAACTATGGCTGGAGTACCTTATTGAAGAAATATACTTTACTTCCAGTGTATTTTTTAATCAATAAGCATAAAGGATGGCATTACTTCATTCTAGCTCGCATTGGAAAACTTCCTAGAAAGGAGGGCCTGAGAATCACGAATTGCCTTATGAGCCATGTAACATTAAAGTGCAATGCTTCATATTAGAGCAAAGTAGCTAGTCAGAATCTGCTTTATTATTGAATAAAGTAAGAGTAACCTTATACTTTGAAAAGATACCAGCGGGCCAAGTGGAATCAAACTACTTACACTGCACTCCCTGTTATGTCCCAGTTGATTATACCTGTTTGTGTGTGTTCATATGTCACATATATAAATAGAAATAGACAAGCATATGAATGTATTATGTTATACCACTTCTGAAAAATGGGGCACCGTGGCCCTTGGAAAGAAGATGATCTTTGGAAAGAAGATGATCTTAATGCTTTGCTTTACGAACTCTGAAGAAGGAGAAGACTGGTGAGGTGGTCAGACTCTGTCGACGACGTGAAAAGTATCGCGATGGTCCATTGCACGTCCTAACCATACATGGTGATACAGTCCTTCATATGGCTGCATACACAGTACAAGCTGACTTAGTAATTAAATTGTTAGGGATGGTGACTGCGAATGATCATCCCAATATGAGCCGTCAAAACGCTATTGGAAACACAATCCTCCATGAGGCAGCTGCCTTCGACAAATTAGTCCCAGCTGCACAGAAAATGCTAGAATTGGCACCTGAGCTGCTCACTATGTGCAACCAATTTGGAGAGACGGCAGTTTTCCGTGCAGCTCGCTATGGAAAATTTCAGATGTTTGTATTTCTTGATAGAGAAGTTCGTCAAAGTGACCTAAGTGAAGAAAAGCGCAAGGCATCTTATCAGAAGCCAACCAACAATAACACTGTCCTTCACACGACAATTGTCTCAGGGCATTTTAGTGAGTTCCTTGATCCTAGCTAACTTCATTTTATATAATCTCCACAGGCATTAGATATGTTTTGTGATTGGAACTTGCATTTTGGATATTGTACATATGATAGCTTTTTTGGCATAATGGAGCTTTACAATTGCCTGATCGATTTCATTAGTTTTTTACCTGGTTTTGGTATTAATTAGTTCCAGAGTCATTGTTTCTTATTTTATTTTTTAAAATAACATTGAAATACTTTTACTATCAAATGTGAACAGAGTTGGCCCTTAAAATTGCGAGAACATATGAATATTTAGTCAGTGAAAGCGATGAAGATGGAATGACTCCTCTTCACCATCTTGCACGTCATTCGTCCGCATTTGAAGGAAGGAATGCAGGATACATCAAGCGTCTTATGTTCAAATGTGAGATTAATTCTTCATAAAAAGTACTAATAGATTTAGCTGTTTCTTATCTTTATAAAGCAGTTTCTATTCTTAAAGGTTAGAAGGGGACATACTGAAACTTTATAGTTGAATGTGAACCAATTCTTATTGTTCGTCAGAGGTAATACGAAAATGTGCATCAGTTGTTACTATTATCAGAGTGAGAGAAAGATGTGAAGTCACGAGCTTACAAACTAGGTTTTTAATTTGTTAAGCTAATTATATTTTGGTAATTATTTCATAAGGTTTCTATTACATGCTAGGGCAAAAAATAACCCAAAGAAATTAAATGTGCTTTCAGGTGTCTCAGAAGAAGCTACTCCTATAGTACAAGAGGGTAAAGGTACGTGATAGAAAAGTATACAGAAATAAGGACAATGCTATTTTTTTTTCTGGTGTGTGTTATTGTATATTATATTATCTGTTGCTATTCTTTATAAGTTATTTGGGATCTTGAATTATTTCTAACTGTTACTGACTATAATTTTTTCAAAAGATGCAACGGGTTGGAGAGTGCCTTTGTGGGAGAAAATTAAGAACGAAAAGCTAAACTATCACTTGGCTAAGAAACTTGCAAAATTCTTAGTTAGGAATGATACCTCATCATGGAAGAAAACTAAACCTGTGGAAGAGTCACCCCAATGGAAGAAAACTAAACCTGTGGAAGAGTCACCCCAATATAAAGTTCCAGAGGATGAGACCCGAAGTGATGGGAATGGGGCATCATCAGCTTCCAATGTTAAAGAAACAAAGGATATTGTGCAGAAAGTAGAACCGAAAAAAATTCCAGAAACACCATTGTTGTTGGCAACTAAGGCAGGTTGTGTGGACATTGTTGAGGATATACTTGACTTGTACCCTCAAGCAGTTGAGTATATTGATGCCAATGGGTGCACCATTTTACATATAGCTATCAAGTACCGCCAATTAGAGATCTTTGATATGGTGGAGAGTATGGGAATTCTAATCAAGAAGCTGATACAAAAGACGGACAATGATTCGAATTCCATACTGCATATGGTGGGAGAGAAGACTGAATACATGATTGAACAGATGGCACTAACAGAAGAAAGTGGCAAGAATTTGGGTTCCAATCAAGGCAAGGCTGGAGATGACAAAGAAGATCATACATCTAAAGAAACAAAGCAAAACCTTGTTCTCCAATTGCAAGAGGATTTGCTCTTATTTGAGGTATGCATTTTTACTACTATGGTTCCATTTTCCTGCTGTACAGGATATCACAAAATATTTCCTTCAGTTAGGGACTAAAATATTGTCACGCCCCGTTATTTCTGAGACTCCAATCAGGAGAATCAGTGAATCCCGAGGTATGACGTCACAGAAAACGACAACCAAGATTAACAATAACATCAAAATACATGGAATATGAATGAAAATGAAGTATTCCATGTCACCTGAGTGATAGAAACTCGGTAAAGAAATTCTAACAAAAATCCGGCAGAGTTCCGTTTGTAAATGGAACATCCGGACAACCCAGAATCAACACAACGAAAGAACCTGCCCATAATAACAAGAATAAAAGCAATGGCACGTAGCCCAACATTCCAGAAACCTAGTAGGGCCGAGGTAGTGGAAAAGAACACCAATACCTTTCCAAGCCCCTCTAAAATCAATAGAGCCCCAAATGCTCAAATGAAAATATAAAGAAAACCATATGGCGATGCCGAAAAGGTATAAAGGCACCCCAAAAATAATAAATACACAGAATAAATGATACAACACAAGGGGATATGCCAACAACCTGGCTCCCAAGAGAACAATGAATATACACAAGGATATCTACGAATAAAAGGAATAAACTACTGAAAACGTCCCAAGTCACCCGTACCATCGCCGCCGTATGCGCCGTGCTGCATCCACCTGCAAACCTGAAAATGTTGTGTGTGGGGGGTGAGCAAAAAACCACGCGCTCACCATAATATCAAAACATCACACTCATAGCCGTCTAGAAAATGCTAACCATCCCGTGTGCATGCATCTATCCTAGGTCAAGCTATCATCTCCCATGGCACCCCCGCCAATCTGAGACACCCAACAATAACCTCACAACTAATCTCGAAACTACTCAAGAGTCGTAAAACAACACAGATCATAAGATATATCTACCACTCGTATATACGCATGTCGAATCAACACATATATATATATACATAAAGTCCCGTAAACAGCTAATCCTATCACCTGGTGTAATAAAGCACCCAGTCAAATACACACTCTCGTCTAGGGATACAACCAGAACTAACTATCTATTATACCGTGCATCGAGCACGCCACTCAAGATTCCTAGGAGGTAAGATCACTCACTAGGACTACTAGAAGAGAAAAACCATAATCATGTCCACAATTAATTCATAATTCTTACACCTCACCTCTATCAAATCATACCTGGAGAGTCTCACTCTCACAATTTCTACCCTCAACACAGTCCAATGGTATCCTCATTACAAGTCCTTTTTGTTTACAATAATTCGTGAACTAATCCATTCACCCCAAAGAAATACAGAAGGAAATATATAATCACCACACTGGATTTGGTAACCAACTGAACTATCTCTAACTCACCCTGCCTATCGAGGCACTAAAAAGGGTACGGAGCAACAAGGTCACCTCTAACTCATATCGCCTATCGAGGCGCAAGAAAGGGTTACTGGAGTCATTTAGTCCCAAACAGATGCCATGACCCTCGGGTTTTTAAAGAAAAATGTTGAATCCCGAAGGATTCAACCAGTTTTTAAGAAAAAGTTAGGGCCTGGTAAAATCATATTTGGTTCCAATGCCTCTTAACCCAACCAAACACTAGGAATCGCACTATGTGCACTTAACTTAATCTCACTTCTCTTACCCGAGAAGATCTACAGACAACACAAATGATCATATTTCTTACCTTAAGGAATGAAACCTCAGAAACACATGTTCGGTTTAAAACCCAAGAAACTATAACACAGGGAACAGAACTACTAGAGTTCAATCGAATATCACCTCAAAGTCACATTCAAACTTATTTCGTAACAGGTTCTAAGACCTTCGACTTAATATAGGAACTTATAAACAAATCCTCAAAGGTTACCAAACCAACACCGGGATTCAAGTGTTCCTCGGAACAACTAGGAGGAATCTGAAACAATCTAACTCTAAAAACATATCTAGATCTCAGAACTGACCTCGAGTCTCAAGAACAAGACAAACCATGTCCAGAGTTCACTAACTTTACCAGAACATGTAGGAAAGGAGATTTTCAAGGCACACGGCTAAAAACCATTTACTACTCGAAACACTTTTAAAGTGGAAAGGTGAGCGACAAGCTCAAAATACACAAGTCAAGAGAAACAAGGTCAGACTAATGAGTCTTACCCGACCTTTAACCTGAACAACTCTCCCGACTACCGAAGTGGTCTAATAATCATCCAGTGATAACACTAATCACCAATCACAAAGGCCTATTGTGGCCAAAGGTACAACCACAACCAAGTCTCAATATATGACTAGCCAACTCAACTCAACTCCAACTCAAGGGGGAAACAATTAATTATCAAAACCTCTTTTCATCTATATCCACGTAACCACCTGGAACACATGCCAATCATAGCTCTACTAATCCAGGTTTTAACATTATTACATTTCATTTCTTTTAAATTTTAAAAATCTTTAACCTTCAATCACACTGAATTAATTTCCACCATTTATAATAAAGTTACCAATATCATCAGTTTAATAACAACAAATATCAACAATATAAAAGATCCATAAACGATCATATAAACGAATGAATGCTCAATATGTATGTCAATGCAATGACAATGCAACCCTAGCCACTAAAGGGTGAAACAAATATCCAGGAATTCCAAACCGTTCACTGCTGGGGCAACAAACCCACAACAGGAAGGGTGGGCGTCGCCAAAGAAAGTGCGGGGACCACAAGCCCGCCCGGGAACCGGCAAGTGAGGCGCAAGCCCTCACCCCCAAATGTCTAGAGAATTGAGAGTTACTAGCTCCCTGGTGCTAGACCACCCCTGGCCAGTTGTTGCGACATTCCAAACGAACCAAATATGCACATGATATAAATGAGGCATGCAACGTGCACCGAAACAATATATATATATAACATGGTGCTATATGAATGCAAAATGCCTCATATGAATTTAATATACTCAATCACACGGCATAAAAGCCAAACAATCTCATACCACGCATGCTTCACAATTTCAAATATACAGTAAATCAATTTTCATTTTATCACAGAAATAATCGGGTTCTCAATTACCCAATCCTTATAGATTTTATATGACAGCATGCTTTTAATTTAATTCCCAATAATTGTTTTCAAACTAATCAGCCTCAGGGGAACTTAGACAATTTAATTTATTTATAATTTACGAGAAAATCATCGACGGAACTAAAATCAAGTCTATAACGTCCCTCAATATCAAATCTGCCCCGCCCCCACTGTATTTTAATTTCAGATACATGTAATCCGGGGCTAATTACAGGTTCTAATTTCACACAAAATTCTACAAAATCCTACTTTAAGTCTAGGGGTACTAAACCACCTATTTTAATCAAATTTAAATAGGATTTAATTCTTAAGAATTTTCAGGGAATTAATTTATTTACTTTCCCAAGGAATTTCTATTCCCAACCTCATTTATTCGGTTATGGGTATTTTGTGAATTTTATAAAATTCTTAAACTCCATTTATCACATAGGAATTTAATTACATGCTTTTATTATCCATAAACATACAACGGGGCAACTTAGCATTTTCTACGTACTATTAGTGAGTGCTAGATAAACATATATATAAAAATATATATATAATTCCCCACCTAATTATATACGCTTACAAATATTCCGAATATGTCGTAACGACCGCCTTACTGTCCTATTCAATATAATTGAAACCCGTTAGCAATCGATAAATAATTCGGAACAAATCTACAAAAAACTAAACTGAAAATTATACCAAAAATCTGAAATTTCCGGTAAACCGCTCAACGGTTTCGCACCAATTTCGGATATATCGTGTACCACATCGGAAGCAAGCTACCCTCAAAGTTTCGCGCCAAACAAACCGACTCGGTCCGACCGAACACGGTTCTGTTCGTCCCTGCCATACGCGGCCACGAACACCACCACGCCGTCGTCACTGGTCTTCTCTCCGATGAAGACCTCCCTAGATCGACGACCCTCCTGCTCACGACTGCACCGACAGTCATCGCACCACCTCCAGCCATCGTCGACGCCTACAGCAACCGACGACAACACCCACAGGTCGTGCCTCCTCTGCTCGACCGCCACTCTCCAGCTCCGATTTCCCTCTCCCTCTCTCTCTCTCTCTCCGAATCAGTAGCAGAGAATATGATCTGTGCGTGAAGGAAAGGAAGAGATCAATCATTTATGTATATATCTGATATACATACATCTACTTAATTACACAAATGACTAGTTAATCTCCTCTAATTACAAAAGCAACTCTCCAATTCTTTATATTTACAAAAGTGACTCCCAAGTTTTCCATAATTACACATGTGACTCCTATCTCTTGCCAATTCACCTTTTTAACCCCAAGACATATATTATATCCATGTATATATATTCATTTTCCATTAGGCAATAATAATCCAATAATAATCCAATATATCCATGTCCCATAAAATATACCGAGAACTCCCAAATAATACCACGTGAATCCATAAAATTCACGAGTCACCAAATAATAATATGAGCTTAAACAAGTACTCCGGGTACGAAACTCTTCCACCAATTAAATCACCGAAAGCCCCATCGGACTCTGAATAACTAATAAAATCCGGAAACCAAACGCATCCTTAATAACTCTGATTTAAATCGCAACGCCGAATAAATAAAATAAACGGAGTATAGAATCTGGGGTATGAAACCCAACCTCCGAAACACAGGGTATGTGTCACGGCAAACACCATAAGCACTAATACGATAAACGAACCAATCGAATCAAAACCATAAATGCCGAATAAACCAAACGTGTCGTCTAGTCGAAATACTAAACGCTACAGGTTTAAACAAAATCTCATTAACACTTATCACGTACGTATAAACATGAAAAAAGAGCATAGCAATACAAATACACATAAGCACGTAAGTCAAGCAACTAAGGCACCTAATGCCACATCAATACACAGGGCATCAACACACAGAGCACGTATATACAAACATAAATAAAACGAGCGAAATGACTATCAAAACTCCTAAGCACGTCAGCTAAACAAGACACGTACTAATCCCATAACCAGGGGAAACAAAAACGTCGAACCCCTAAAGCACTAACTACCGAACTCAAATCACTGAGTCGAAGCCTTAAACGTCAAGCGTCGAAACAAATCCATTTAGTTGATAACAAGAACACACGTAAACGTTTCACCAAGTCCGAAACTACTAAACGTTACTGTCAAGTCACATAGTCATCATCGATACTCCACAAAGTCGTTAAGGTGATGATCGCCAAGTCGCGCAATCGAATCCAAGCGTAAACGCGAAAAATTTACTCGTAAAATACACAGAGTAACCATGATGTCATGAACAAATGACGTCATCACCGAAAATAAATCGGGAATAATTCAGAAAAAAGGAAAAATGAAACGGGGTGTTACAAATATGGCGTACATAGCTACCCAGAATCACATTTTTCCTTGAAATATAGGCACTTACCACCCTTAATCCATATACGGTTGAATGGGCGCTGTGGATCTGTGTAGCTCGTATATTTTATTTACTGGGTCAATAATTACATAATACTGATTATTCGTGCATGAAATGTGAAGAAGGAAATACGGAAGACAAGGTTCAAACTCTTATCATTGCACCAAGAAATTCTTAATATTTATGCAAAACTTTCAATCAACCATTTGAATCAAACGTTGTGCTATAACTTGTATTCCCTATGATATTAGGGACCATGATCCATCACCTTATTCTGCTTTATCACGAGTGTAAAAGTAACACTATATAATGATTTAATATGCATATACTGCTGATTTAGGCTTGTTTTACCACATTATCAGTGACATTGACGCGCTTTTGTTGGGATGCAGCGAGTTAAGAAACTTTGCTCAGAGCATTTCTTCAACAATGTCAACTCTAAAGGGCAAACTGCTGAACAACTATTCGCTCTGAAGATTGAAAAACTTCACACGGAGGCCAAAGACTGGTTAAAGCGTACATCAGAAAATAGCTCAATTGTTGCCGTGCTCATTGCCACTGTTGCCTTTGCTGCGGCCTACACAGTACCCGGAGGTTCAAATGGTACAACAGGCGTTCCAATACTTCTCAACAAACCTTTGTTTGTCATCTTCACCATCACTGATGTCCTTTCCCTTACATGCACTTTAACTTCATTAGTCCTATTTTTGTCTATCCTCACGTCAACATTTCGTTTAAGAGACTTCAAGCACTCTCTTCCTCAAAAACTAATGTTAGGATTCACGTTTTTGCTCATGTCCGTAACAATGATGATGTTTTCATTTGCAGCCACTATCGCCCTTATGATACGTAACAAGGAACAGTGGACAAAAGTTGCCTTATACACTGTTGCGTTCCTTCCGGTCACTGTCTTTGTTTTCTCATACCTGCCTCTCTATCTATCCTCCTTGAAATCTTTCATGTACATCCTAGACAAAATAGGACCTGCTTTCCCTAGGTACACTGGGTTTATTCAGAAATCCAAAACCAAAATTTTAACTTTTATTGGTTTCTCCAAAACAGAAGTTCCTCCTCAGCCCTACTCTCTTGTTTGAAAAGCCTGAGTCAAACTGATCTCATTAAGTTTACATTTATTCCGAATTTGTGAGCTTGCTTGCTTGTTATTGTTGGAGTGATTACTAGTAATTTTTTTTTTTTCTTTTTCTTGATTTTACTATTGTCTCCAGTCACATGTTTTAATTACATTGTTTGAGTGATTCCTAGCTTGTATGATTTCAGGATTTCCTGCATGTACACTGTACAATTTGATATCATAGAAGTACTCTTTGTGTTTGTGTTTTCTTAAAATACAAAACTGCTCAATGATTTCAAGACGCATTGAAATTCATTAAGTAAAGCTGGGTGACAGTTTATACATAATGAAGGAAAAATATACACTCTAAAAAATTAGAAAACAAAAAAAGAAAAGAAATGGTTGTTACAACCCGAAAAAATAATCCAACATGTTTGGAATTGCAAAATAATTTAACAAGTTTGGAAGGATATGCAGAATGGCTTCTGAGTATGCATCGCAGGGCTTCTCAAGTGGTCGTTGCTTCTATTATTATATGTCCTTCCTTCCTATATCAGCAGCAATTATGGAGTATATAATTTTATTGGAAGGAATACTCGTGTTTTGCTATTAAGCATAGTTTTGGATGCATATTTTTTTTTGTTGAAATTTGATTACGTTGTCTGTTGAGGACTCAATTCGTTGTGACACAATGTGTGTTTTTAGTAAATATGTTACATTTATTATTTACTATGACCTGTTAATGAGCATAGATTTTTTTCATTATCTATATAATATGTAGCATTACTGGCATTATATACATATACTAAATGGGGAACTGCAATATATATAACTGATATTGAGCCAAAATATAACCCGATGGGTTGGCTTTGTTGGAAAAGACTTGGGACTTGATGTTTCAAGAAAGATAAGGTCTCATGTTCAATTGAAGTCTTCATTTTCAGTCGTGGTATCGGTCGTAGATGTGACAATGCTTGTAACAGACTAGGATGATAAAACGATAAAAAATGAGTATCGAACGAATATCTGTATTAACGTTACGCACTGAACAATACAACAAATCTTGGATTGGGAATATATTTTTTAAGCAAAACATATTTTTTGGAAGTATGTTGTAAACTTTTGCAGCCTGAAGTGACCTGCTGACAACAAATGATCAAGACTCACACAAAGAGACTGATGATCCTATACCTTGAGTAAGATTTCATTTCTAAATTCTCATACGTATGTACTTTATTCCGTTGTAACTTTGTATCAGTAAAGCACAACTTAAATGTCACTTCCTAAGATAATATTATACCTTGAGTTAGACTGTTTCTCTAAATTTCCAACATAATATATATACTTTATTCTCCTGCAACTTTGAGAGAGAATAAAGAAATGCAGCATGAAAAACGTTACACTAAAGAGCAAGAAAAGTAATGACTATTAAAATGCTTTGATATTAAATGAAGTATGAATATTTTACAGGCTAAAGTGGAATCACATTAAAGTGCACTAACTGAGATGTCATAATCATGTTAATCATCCTGTTCGTTTTGAAAAGAGTTTATACAATTATGTAAAAGTTAGATTTATTATCCCATATTATTTTTGGGACTAATATTATCCGTATCCGTTATGTGTTATAGAACCACAATGAAAACATATACCGCGACAGTCACAATTGTACAGACATATATACATATACAGACGTGCCCATAATTGTATATTTCATTGTTTCGGTGCAAATGGAGCATTCTCAATCTGACATTGCTCATGGTTTGTTGTCAATGATGCGGACAATCTTGTGCTTTATGATTCTGAGTCTCTAAAGAAGGGGAAAGACTAGAGAGGTGCTTCAATTCTTTGCATGGATAGACTTTTGCTTATGCCAGTTATTGAAATGGACACTGACGAAACTTTTGTTGCCAGAATGAATGAAGTATAACAGCATAAGTGGTAGATACCGTAGAAGCACCACCACCGATTTGGATCTGGACTTTGAGAGCGAGAGCACTTATGGCGTATGAGATTTTTAACATTTTAGCATTATATATACAATAGCATTATAGACCTCTCCGGCATATATATATGATCAGTGTATACGAGAGCCATATATAGTTCATTGATGGATTAGTTAGCTGCTAGTTTAAATAAAAAAAATAGAGTAAATTGTTGAGCATTTTCACCAGTCCATATATAGTGATGTTAAGAAGAAATTTCTTATCTTTTACATTTTTAATGATACAGGTACGTAGATGAACTTCAGAATATGTTTATAAACATATTTCACAGTGGCTGTTGCAGTTTCGGTGTAATGTCAATTTTTTTAATTAAAATTTTATATTAAAAGTAACATTAAATAGCAATGCAGGAATCTCATTTGAGTAAAGTAGTCAAATTTAAATTGCTTTAACACTGCAACACTAAAGAGCTAGCTCACATTAAAGCAAAGGAGACAAAATTAAACTGCTTTGCCGTTAAATGAAGTAAGAATAATTTCTTTAATTGCCAAAGTCGAACCACATGTACGGAGATGTCCCACTCAATTGTACTCCTGGTTGTATGTGTCCACCAATATGTGACACTAATATCTATATAGAAACATCCATATATGTATGCATGCATGTATAAATTTTCAGTTTCATCACTACTACTACTTACCAATCCAATCTCCAAAATGAGGAACGATGCTAGGACACCAGATGGGCAAAATGCAATGCTCTACGACGCTCTAAGGAAGGAGAGAACCGGCGATGTGGTTGCGCTCTGCCGAAATCGCGACATATATCCAGACGGTCCATTGCATGTCCTAACGATACATAATGACACCGTCCTCCACATGGCTGCATACACAGTTCAACCCGAACTAGTCAACAAATTGCTACGCTTGTTGGCGCCAAATGAGCACCTCAAGTTGAAGGATCGAAGAAACAATGTCGGAAACACAATCCTTCATGAGGCAGCTGCTTTCAACAAACTAGTCGGAGCTGCCCGAAAAATGCTAGAAGTGGCACCGGACTTGTTGCCCATTCGCAACGTGTCTGGAGAGACTGCTCTTTTTCGTGCAGCTCGCTTTGGGAAATTGGAAATGTTTCTATATCTTGATGGCAGAGTTAAGCATCGAAGTGACTTGACTGAAGAAGCGCGCAAGAGATTTTATCAGAACAACTCTTACACAGTACTTCACACTGCCATTATGTCTGGCCATTTTAGTGAGTTCCTATATATCATTTACCTAATTTTGTTTATATATGTATGCGGTTCCTTTTTAGAATTGCCTGATTGCTTTATGCTGGTTTTGGTATGAGCTAACTTAAAAGTGGTTTCAGGTTTGATCTGTTTATGTTTCTTCATTTTCCTTTTTTTATTTTTAGTTAACATTGTAACTTTTTTAACAACAAAATATGAAACAGGATTGGCCCTTAAAATTGCAGCATCATACGACTATTTAGTCGATCAAAAAGACGAAAATGGAATGACTGCTCTTCAACATCTTGCACGTCATTCAACGGCATTTGAAGGAAGGAATGCAGGATACCTCAAGCGTCTTATATACCAATGTGAGATACATTTAATTCCATATAGCTGTGACAATTCTGACTGATACATGTAATATTTGTCTTAGTACTCATATAAAATTAGTCGTTTTTGTTTTGAATTTGAATCACCTCTTTATATTCTCTCTCTAGCCTTCTCCCAAACTAGTGATTAAAAATTCTGAGAGATATTGTAAGAAAGGATCCAAATTCAGAGAAATATTGCAGGAGATGATCCTTGTTCATTAGATTAACAGCACTCGGATGTTAACATCCAAAAATGTGCATCAATTATTACTATTTTCATAACTCAAATGGGTTGCCCAGTTGGAAAAGACTTGAGACTTAATTAGTATAAAAAAACTAATATTGAATATATATTTTCACACTGAATATTAATGTTTACAAGGTATTATATACAGCTAACTATTCCTATTAACTGAATGTATAAAAATAGGAAGCAATGAAACTAACAATCAGTTTACAAAAGAACTCAAATTCAAAGAAGGGAGTTGCATAAAATCAGCAACTGTTGGTAGAGGCTGTTGTTGACTACAAATTCAATTTGGATTTCAAGTTGACGTTTGGATCATTATCTTTAACATCCCCCCGGAAGACGGTGCTCCCATTGGAGATACCGATCTTGGTTCTGAGTTGGCGAAATGTGAGAGATGGCAGTAGTTTTGTGAGGGCGTCGGCAAGTTGGTCTCTGGAGGAAATATGAGACACACCAAACGAACCTTTTTCAACATGATCTTGCACAAAATGATAATCAATGGAGATGTGCTTCATCTTTGAGTGAAAAACTGGATTAACCAATAAATAAGTTGCACCGATATTGTCACAGAAAATAGTTGGCTTGGTAGAAGAGCAAACTTTCAATTCTTGAAGAAGGTTAGACAACCATAGTACCTCAGCAGCACAAGAAGCAAGCGCTCGATATTTTGCTTCGGTAGACGACCTGGCAACTGTTTTCTGTTTCTTCGAGCACCATGATATAGCATTCCCACATAGATAAACAATATATGTAGAAGTAGATGTCCTATCATCCCGATTGCCAACCCAATCGGCACCCGTAAAGGCAGTGATATTAAGAATTTGTTGGCGTTTAAGAAAAAGGCCGTGATGCATTGTAGACTTGAGATACCTTAGAACTCACTTAGCAGCAGAACAATGTTGATCAGTAGGAGCATGCATAAACTGTGCAAGCTTGTTGACAACATATATAATAAACATCAGGACGAGTCAAAGATAAGTATTAAAGAGCACCTATGACTTGTCGAAAATGAGTGGGATCTGTCAAGAGAGAGACGTCATTAAGAATCATAGGTTGAGTCGAAGACATTGGGGTCGAGCATTCTTTAGCACCTGTCATGTTTGTTTTCTCCAAAAGATCATGGATATACTTATGTTGAGTGAGAAGAAGTCCGGAGGGCATTTGAAGAACTTCAACACCAAGAAAGTAATTGAGATCACCAAGATCCTTCACAAAAAAATGTCGAGAAATAGTAGCAAGGAACTGGTTGAGAAACAGTATGTTGTTACCGGTAACTATCAAATCATCTACATAAACCAAGAAGTAAAGTGTAACAGTGTCATTAGTATAAATAAATAAGGATGTATCACTTCTTGAATTAACGAACCCAAAGGATAAAAGAAATCATTTAAGTTCATTGTACCACGCCCTCGGAGCTTGTTTTAAGCCATAAAGGGCCTTCTGAAGCTTGCAAACAAATGTGGGATTGTTGGAGTCAATAAACCCCGGTGGTTGTTGCATGTAGACCTCTTCAGTGAGCATTCCATGGAGAAATGCATTATTAACATCTAACTGACGAATAGACCATCATTGTGACAAGGTAAGACTAAGAATCAGTCGAACTGTGGTTGGTTTAGTGACAGGACTGAAGGTATCATGATAGTCAACCCCAGGTCGTTGATGAAAACCTTTTGCAACCAAGCGGGCCTTGTATTGAGAAATGGACCCATTGGGATTTTGTTTAATCTGAAACACCCATTTACAACTAACAACATTTTGAGAAGCCTGCGAAGGAACGAGATCCCAAGTACCATTTTGAAGAAGAGCAGTGAGCTCATTAGACATAGCTTGTCGCCAATGATGGTGTTTGATAACTTGACTAACACAGGTGGGTTCAATGGAGTCGGGTAATGGATGGTTGGTGATATCTTGGTATAGTTGTTTTGGCTTAAAAACATCATTCTTAGATCTAGTGGTCATGGCATGAGAAGGAGCAAGAGATTTATGGTGGTAGACACAGGTTGAGAGGAGACATTTAGAGTAGAAGACTTAGGTTGAGGCAGAGATAAACAAGAAGAATCAATATGTGAGATGGGAGAAGTGGGAGTCTCGGCTATTTCTGAATTAACATTAGACAAAGGATTAGAAGATAAATTAGAATTAGAGCAAGGAAGATTACCTCTTTCTGAGACCTGAGCTGGCAGCAACCTTGATGAAGACGTTGGTAATAAACATGGTATAAGACCTGTGGGAGCAACTGGTGGACTAATTGTGGTGGAAGGAGGCACGGTCACACACCTTGTAGAGCATGGAATAGTGGTGATGGGTTTTTGAGATGCAATGACAGAAGTTGGAAACCAATTTAAGGAACTTTTTGGAGATTTAGATAACTTTAAAAAAGGAAAATCAGATTCCACAAATTTAACATGACATGAATGGAAAATTTTACTAGTTTTAATGTCGAAGCAAATATATGCACTTTGATGTAAGGAATAACCAAGAAAAACACATGGAGAAGATTTTGTATCAAGTTTATGAAGTGCATATGGTTTTAACCAAGGAAAGCAAAAACAACCAAAAATCTTCAGTTTATTGTAATTGGGTTTGGTAGAAAACATTTTTTCATACGGCGATGAAAAATCAAGAATCGGAGTGGGAAAACGATTGATTAAATAGACAGCCGCTTGAAAGGCATATGACCAGTACTTAAGAGGGAATTTTGCCTGATGTAAAAGTGTCAAACCAGTGTCAACAATATGTTTGTGACAACATTCGACTGTACCGTTATGTTGAAGTGTATGAGGAGGTGTTTTTAAATGTTGAATGCCAAGATTTGTTAAAAACTCTTTAAGGGCAATGTATTCACCTCCACCATTAGAATATACGGAAACAATTTTAATTTTGAGAACTTTTTCAACCAGTGCTTTAAATTGACGAAAAATTATAAAACATCAGATTTCAATCGCAACGGATATAGCCAAATATATTTAGAATAATGATCAACAAAAATCACATAATAATGAAAACCTTCAAGTGATGTTATTGGAGACGGACCCCAAACATCAGTATAAACAATATCAAATGGTCCACGACTATGGAAACTAGAATCACCAAAGGGAAATCATTGGCTCTTTTTACAGTTACAAGACTCACAAAATAAATTAGTTGAGAAATCAGACGACAAAGATACTAATCCTGATCGTGTTAAAAAATGAGTTATTTTATCTAACGGGTGACCTAGTCATCCATGCCACACATCCGGAGAATCTTTCACACTTAATCCAGCAGTAAGTGCCACGAGTTGGTCTTTATTGCTATGTTTAAAACTTGGCCATTCATAAAGATCATGCCTTTTCTGGCCTTG
Source organism: Cornus suecica (assembly GCA_963922005.1). NCBI lineage: Eukaryota > Viridiplantae > Streptophyta > Magnoliopsida > Cornales > Cornaceae > Cornus > Cornus suecica. Next base: position 85,713,689 of record OY998239.1, on the reverse strand, counting down.
GAGTAGAAGAACTCCCATGCGCAAATCATTGACAAGAAAACATGAGGGAAAAAATTCAATAGAAGTATTACTAGAACTACAAAATTGAGAGACGGAGATTAAATTTTTCTTAATAGAAGGAACACATAATACATTTGATAAGGGAAAACAAGAAGAGAGAGAGGTAGAACCCATATGAGTAATATTCAAACTTGAACCATCACCGATAACTATATCGTCAGACCCTTCGTAGTTCTGAGAAAATGAGAGGTTGGACAATTGGGAGGTGACGTGATGGGAAACACCAGAGTCCATGATCCAGTGTCCATTGTGTGGTGTGTAAGTTAAAACATGGTTAGCGCTGGGATGAGTAGGTCGAAGATGAGGAAAAAAATTATAACATTTATTAGCTACATGACCGCGCTTACCATAGAGTTGGCAGAAAATTGGTCGTTGATGGAGGGGTTGGGATTTTGGCATTTGTAGGAAGAGTGGGTAACAGGCCAGGGATAGAAGAGAAATTATTTTTCTTTGGCAGTCGAGGAGAGAAGTTTGAGGGATTGGTTTTAGCTAGATTAGCAGTGGGTGGATTGGATTCGTGGTTTTGTGTTTCATTGTGACGGAGGAAGGTTTCATGGTCGACAAGTTTGTCATAATGTTCTTCAAATGGTACAATGGAGTCTCGAGTACGAAGGGCTGCAATAATTTCTTTATATGCTGGTCCAAGGCCTCGAGTGCTATAGAGAAGTAAGTCTGCATCAATAGGTGGCACTCCAAGGGCGGTGAGCTCATCTGAAATAGACTTGATAGATAGAAGAAAATCAGCAACTGAACTTGTTCCATGGGTGACCATAGTTAACTTATCTTTCAGATGAATGATATGAGAATGAGATCTTTTTGCATAAAGGCGAGCTAAACGAGTCCAGGCTTCGCGACTGGAAGCTAAGATTGCATGTAGTATAAGATGATCCTGCCTAAACCAGAAAATATGAGCTGGGTTGGGAGTATTTTGACCATTTACGGTTGTAGTTTCAGGTGGACAATGATAAGAGCCATCTAGGTAGCCTAAAAGATCTGACCAAAAAAGAGAGAGTAAAATTGAGCTTTCCATGAGAAATAGTTTATTGAAGTCAATTTGAGGGGTAATTGAGCAGCGGCATTGATAGTAATCAGGTTGTCGGGATTTTTAGGAACAACAACAACCAGATTTGGCTGAGAAGAATTGGGATTGCTATCAGCAGAGTCAAAGGCCATTAGAGAGAGGAGAGAAAAAAAAAACACCAAGAGAAAAGCTCGTTAGAGAAAAGCTCTAATACCATATCAAAAAACTGAATATTGAATATATATTTTCACACACTGAATATTAATGTTTACAAGGTATTATATACAGCTAACTATTCCTATTAACTGTATGCATAAAAATAGGAAGCAACGATACTAACAATCAGTTTACAACATAACTCAAATTCAAAGAAGGGAGTTGTGTTATATATAAGAGTGACTCATTTGTATTGAAAGTTGTCCCATATCGACTAAAAAGAAAAACCACCTCTATAACCTTTCCTATAAACATAGGGTCCCTCATATTATATTGTGTGCACAAATAGAGAGAGAGATTAGAAGAGATACATGCTAGTATTCTTCTTGGTGAAAGTCAGGAATCCGGTGATACAGGCGTTAGTATACACTGTGTGTGCGTGTGTTTGATCTGCTGATCAACCCCTTGTAATCCTCTCTTTAATCGATAGTGAAACGGTGCTCTTAGTGGACGTAGGCTTATTTTGGCCGAACCACTATAAATCTTTGTATCCGTTGTTTAGTGTGTGTTTCTGTGCATTTTCTGATTTGTATGTACACACGGCTTCTAACAGTGTTCTTGGGCGGGTGTAAAAACCCTAACAAGTGGTCTCAGAGCTCTAGGTTGGAGAAAATCCTGAAGCCGTATGTTCTGGTCCAGATTCGGACGAACAAGTTACAAGAAATCAGAAACCAACCACACTAGGAACTTCGACTCGATGAGACGAATCCGGAACTGAAAAGCGCATCGCGAGAAGAGCCGCCACGTGCCGCTGCAAGTTCCGACTATATTTTTTGGTTCAAAAGCGCAGCAGTTTCATTTCGGGGTTGTTTCGCGGAGCATCGTTAATTGCACCGAGGCGTAAAATATATCAACGGAAATCTCTTTCGAAGACAGACGTTTTGACGTAAAAATAAGCCCCATTGGAGTTGGCACGTGCCCCCATGCACGGCTAGAAGAAGATGCCGGATAAAGTTACGAAGTCGCCGGAAAACCAGTCCGGCGATCAGAAATTTGGAGAAGAAGGATACCATGTCATCAGGTGACGTCAGTGCCATGTTATCGCCACGTCAGCAAATAGTGCCACATCATCAACTATTTTGTCTTTTAGTGTTGAAATTTGTTTTTTGCCCGTTTGAAGTCATTCTTACTCGTTTTCGACGCGGTCAGAGGCGTACTTAAGGTTTTGGACCGCTTCGGACACAGTCGTTTGATCGGTTTTACGTAATTCAACTCAGAATACCTTGAATAGGCGCAGTGGGAGCTATGGGTGAAGAAAAGACAACGATGATTGAAAAGTTTGATGGTGCAAACTTTGGCTATTGGAAAATGCAAATTGAGGATATGTTATACTGGAAGAATTTGTTCTTACCATTGGAAGGGAAGAATCCAGAATCGATGAAAGAAGATGATTGGTTAATCCTAGATCGAAAGGCTCTCGGTACGATCAGACTGACGTTGTCAAAGTTCGTCGCCTTCAACATCAAGAATGAGAAAACAACAAAGTCTCTCATGGATTCACTGTAAAAAATGTATGAACAGCCGTCTGGAGTGAATGCGGTACATCTCATCACTTGATTGGAAAATCTGAAGATGTCTGAGAAAGGGAAGGTCAGTGAACACATCAGTGTTTTTAATGAAATTGTTAAGCAGTTGGAATCAGTTGAGATGCCAATCACTAGCAAAATGAAAGTGTCTTTTCTCATAAGCCAATTGCCAGAGAGTTGGAGCACCACAATTGCTGCAATTAGTAATTATTCAGGGATAGAACCGTTACAGTTGATTCCGTAGTGTGTATGATACTCACAAAAGAGATTAGAAGACAACCAGACTCTTCTAATAGTGGCTCATCATTGAATGTCGACAACAGAGGCAGAGGTTCGAACATGAAGAAAGGTGGAAACCAAAGGCATAGCTGTTCCAAGTCGAGACAGGGAAGACCACATGGAAAATCACAGTCTCGAGGTCCCAGAAATTCCAAAGAGATTGAGTGTTGGAATTATGGCAAAACTGGTCACCTCAAGAACCAGTGCAGATCCCCGCAGAAGTTATCGGAGAATAAGACTGAGGCAAACATTGTCTTAGAAGAAGCTAATGATGCGTTGATATGCTCTTTGGAGAGTAAAATAGAGTTTTGGGTCTTAGACTCTAGAGCATCATTCCATGTCATCTCAAGTCGAGAGCTCTTCGAGAGTTATACACCTAGAAACCTTGCCAAGGTTTATCCATGCGATGATCAACCCTGTAGTGTAGTTGGCAAAAGTAAAGTACATATCAGATTCAACGGATCGATATGGAAGTTGAAGGATGTCAGATACATTCCAGACTTGAGGAAGAATCTGATCTCAGTAGGCTAGTTGGCGAGTGAAGGTTATGTGACCACTTTCAATGCAGGAGAGTGGAAAGTTTCCAGAGGAGCTATGACTATAGCACAAGGAAAGAAGAGCGGTATGCTGTACACTACCACCAAAGCTAGCACAATGATAGCAGTTTCAGAAAGTAAGGAGGATCACAATTTATGGCACTAGAGGCTAGGTCACATGAATGAAAAAGGGCTCAAAGTTATGCTCGCAAAGGGAAAACTACCAGGCCTAAATTCGATTGATATCGACTTCTGTGAGGATTGCGTATTCGGTAAGCAGAAGAGAGTTAGTTTTCAGAAAACAGCAGAGATCTCATAAAGGAAAAACTTGAGCTAGTTCACACTGATGTCTAGGGGCCATCAAATGTCTTATCTATTGGCGGAAAGTCCTATTTTGTCACCTTCATCGACGACCATTCCAGGAAGGTATGGGTTTACTTCTTGAAACATAAATCTGAGGTTTACGATATATTCAAGAAATGGAAGGCTATGATAGAGAATGAGACGGGTTTGAAGATATAGAGGTTAAGATCCAACAATGGTGGAGAATATCAGGACACCGGGTTAAAAAACTTTTGCTATGAGAACGGTATCAGATTAGAGAAGACTGTTTCACGTACACCACAGTAGAATGACATAGCAGAACGTATGAACCGAACATTAACTGAGAGAGACAAAAGCATGTGTATTCAGGCAGGGTTACTGAAATAGTTCTGGGCAGAAGCAGTCAGTACTACATCGTATCCTATCAACCGAGGTCCATCAATACCATTGGAGCACAGAATACCAGAAGAGGTATGGAGCGGTAAAGAGGTAACACTTTCACATTTAAATTTTTTTGGTTGTGTTGCATATGTACATGTTAGTGATAATGTGAGGAATAAGTTTGATCCCAAGTCACATAAATATACTTTCATTGGCTACGACGGTGATGAGTATGGTTACCGCATGTGGGATGATCATAACTGAAAGGTGATCCAAAGCAGAGATGTAGTGTTCAATGAAAAAGTGATGTACAAGGATATGCACACAACTACCTTAGAGCCTAAAACACAGAGTGATCCTGTGTGTATTGAGTTGGATGATGTTCAAGACAGTGAGAGTAAGTCAGAAGAACAAATTGCAGATGGCACTACTTAACAGGTTGATACACCGTAGTCTCCTACTCCTATTCTTGTACCTAGGAAGACTTCACAACAGCATATACCGAACATGAGATATATGAATTATTTATTACTCACAAATGGAGGTGAACCAAAATACTACGATGAAGTATGCAGTGCAGCAGATGTGAACCAGTGGGAGCTTGCAATGGAAGATGAGATGAAGTCTCTTATCTCCAACAAGACATGGAAGCTAACCAAGCTGTCGGTGGGAAAGAAAGCTCTCCGTAACAAATGGGTCTGCAGGGTCAAAGAAGAACATGATGGTTCTAAGAGGTACAAGGCAAGACTCGTAGTAAAAGGCTTTCAGCAGAAAGCAAGAATTGACTACATGGATATTTTTTCTCCAGTTGTGAAACTAAATACCATTCATTCAGTTCTTAGCATTGTTGTAGCAGAGGGTTTGCACCTAGAGCAGTTAGATATCAAAACTATTTTCCTCCATGGTGACCTAAAAGAGGAGATTTATATGCAGCAGTCGAAAGGTTTCTCAGTGAAAGGTAAAGAGAAACTTGTGTGTAAGTTGGAAAAGAGCTTGTATGGTTTGAAACAAGCTCCAAGACAGTGGTACAAGAAGTTTGATGGATTTATGTAGAGGCATGGTTACAACAACTGCAACACTGACCATTGTTGCTACTTCAAGAGGTTTGACACGAGTTGTATCATCCTCCTACTTAATGTTGAAGGTTGGGTCTGATTTTACGGAAATCAGCAAGTTGAAAAAGTAATTGGCAAATAAGTTCGAGATGAAGAACTTAGACGCAACGAAACAAATTCTTGGTATGAGAATCAACAGAGACAAGTAGAAGGGTACTTTACAGTTGTCTCAGGATGACTACGTTGAACGGGTTCTGAAGAGGTTCAACATGAGTGATGCTAAGCTGGTTAGCACACCTTTGGCTAGTCACTTCTAATTATCCAACGAGTAGTCTCCCAAGTCAGAAGCAGAGAGGAACAATATGGCCAATGTTCCATATGCTTCATCCATTGATAGCTTGATGTATGCGATGGTTTATACAAGACCAAATATAACATATACAGTGAGAGCAGTCAGTAGGTTCATATCCAATCCAGGGAAAACTCAACGGGAAGCAGTGAAGTGGATATTGCGATATCTACGAGGTACCACAGACAAATGCCTTTGTTTTGGAAAAGGTGAAGTGAATTTACATGGCTATGTAGATTCAGATTTTGCAGGTGAGATAAACCACAAAAGAAACACTACTGGTTATGTTTTTACAGTAGGTACTACAACAGTCAGTTGGATTTCGCAGTTACAGAAGATCGTAGCGTTATCTACTACGGAGGCTAAGTATGTAACCATGACAGAGGCTAACAAAGAAATGATTTGGTTTCAGGGATTGTTGGCAGAGTTTGGATTTGAGCAAAAGAAGAGTGTTTTGCACAGTGATAGTCAGAGTGTTATACATCTGGCGAAGAATTCAACATTTCATTCGAGGACGAAGCATATAGATCTTCGTTAGCACTTCATCAGATCTCTGTTAGAGGATGAGGTATTGACACTTAAGAAGATTCAAGGAAGCAAGAATCTGGCTGACATGTTGACCAAAATGGTGACAATAGAGAAACTGAAGTTGTGCGCAACTTCAATGGGTCTTCAAGTTTAAAGACAGGAATGAGGGCACCGTACTGCATTGATCATTGATGGAGTTGATTGATGGTGGCAAAGTCGTCAAGTGGGAGATTGTTATATATATAAGGGTGACTCCTTTGTATCGAAAGTTGTCCCACATCGACTAAAAGGCAAAACCACCTCTATAATCTTTCCTATAAATATAGGGTCTCTCCTATTATATTGTGTGTACAAGTAGAGAGAGATAATAGAAGAGATACGAGCTAGTATTCTTCTTGATGAAAGTCAAGAATAATATAAGCTTATATTATTCCGGTGATACAAGCATGAGTATACACTGTGTGTGTGTGCGTGTGTTTGATTTGCTGATCAACTCCTTGTAATCCTCTCTTTGATCGATAGTGAAACGGTGCTCTCAGTGAACGTAGACTTATTTTGGCCGAACCACTATAAATCTTTATGTCCGTTGTTTGGTGTGTGTTTGTGTGCATTTTCTGATTTGCAGGTACACATGGCTTCTAACAGTGTTCTTGGGCGGGTGTAAGAACCCTAACAAGTTGCATAAAATCAGCAACTGTTGGTAGAGGCTGTTGTTGACTTCAAATTCAATTTGGATTTCAAGTTGACGTTTGGATCATTATCTTTAACATTTAGTACCTCAGGAAGTATTAGGTCCCATGTTCGATTCCTACTTGGTGTAAATAATTCGTTGGGGCCACGACCGCAGACATAGTCCGAGTTTTACCCTATTCGAGTGGAGGGGGCGCTTTGCATGGATCCCGTGGATTAGTTGGGGTGAAAGCCCCGGACACCCCGGTTATCGAAAAAAAATATTACTATTATCCGAGTGGGAGGAATATGTAATCTCAAGACCTCACAAATTAAAAGCTTAAGTAATTAATCTGATTATATATATATAACTGATTAATTCTATATAGCTACTTGCTACAGCCAAAAAATAACAAAAGGAAATGTGTTTTTCAGGTGTCCCAGAAGAGCATGATAATCCTATAGGACATGAAGGCAAAGGTACTTGATATGAAAAGGAAAAAACAACATTATATGTTACGGTATCTTATTTTCTACTGACTTAATTTGATTTGTTTAAAAGATGCAAGGGGTTGGAGAGTGCCTTTGTGGGAAAAAATTCAAGAAGAAAAGCTAAGGTATCATTTTGCGAAGCAAGTTGCTAAATTCTTGGTGAAGAAAGACAATGAATCATGGAAGAAAACTGAACTTGTCGAAGAACCAACCAAAAATAATTCTTTTCAAGAGAGTGCTTCGGACAAGGAGGGTGATTCGGAAGACTCAGCTCCCGAAACACCTCTATTTTTGGCAACTAAGGCAGGTTGTGTGGACATTGTTGAGGAGATACTCGAGTTGTACCCTCAGGCAGTCGAGCATATTGATAGAAATGGATGCACCATTTTACATATCGCGATAAAGTACCGCCAAATAGAGGTCTTTGATATGGTTGAGAGAATGGGAACTCTAATTAAGAAGCTGATACAGAAGACGGACAGTGATTGGAATTCCATTCTGCACATGGTTGGAGAGAAGACTGAATACATGGTTGAACAAATAAAAGGAAAACAGGAAAACTTAGAGTCCAATTCGGGCAAGGCTAAAGATGATAAAGAAGACCATACACTTAAAGAATCCAATCAAAACCTTGTTCTCCAATTACAAGAGGATTTGCTCTTATTCGAGGTATATATGCATTTTAATTTTATGGTTCCATTTCTTGACGTGGGCAGACTAATATTTTCTGTCATTATAACATCGAAGTTGTTTTTTCCATTTCGGAGATTTAAGATATAAATGCGGTTTTTACTGTCTTTATAGTCTCAAAAATTTTAATGTTAGGATTTTAGGTGACAATTTATAGTTTGCCACCAATGATGGATTTAGAGATGTATTTGGCAGAATCGTAATTGTCAAAATTCAGTTGTAGGTGAGGTAAAAAAAAATAAAAACACAACCAGTGAGGATCTTATTTTAATAAAAAAAAATTCAGTGGGACAGAATCACAAATATAGTAGATAAAGTAAAAAGAAAAATCCCCCACTGGTCCCATAGTACATTCATGCCTGTGCCTCTGGCACCAAAAGTTATAATTGCATTTTTTATCCCTACTGGCCGGGACTTTCTCTGAAACTTTTGTTTATTGTGTGTGGATGTATTGTGGCACCACAAAATCAGTAAACTTGACTCAACTGTGTTTTGCTGCAGCGAGTAAAGAAACTTTGCTCACAACATTTCTACACAAATGTCAACTCCAAAGGCAAAACTGCTGAACAAGTATTTGCTCTCAAAACAGAAAAACTTCACACAGAGGCCAAAGAATGGTTAAAGCGTACCTCCGAAAACAGCTCCATCGTCGCAGTCCTCATCGCCACTGTCGCCTTTGCCGCAGCCTACACAGTCCCGGGAGGCTCAGACGGCACAACAGGCGTTCCGATACTTCTCAACAAACCATTGTTTGTCATCTTCACCATCACTGATGTCCTTTCCCTAACATGCACTCTAACTTCATTAGTTATATTTTTGTCGATCCTCACGTCCACATTTCGTTTACGAGACTTTAAGAACTCTCTTCCTCAGAAACTCATGCTAGGATTCACATTTTTGCTCCTGTCCGTGTCGATGATGATGCTGTCGTTTGCAGCGACCATCGCTCTTATGATACGAAACAAGGAACAATGGACGAAAATCGCCCTGTACACGGTCGCGTTCCTTCCTGTCACCGTCTTTGTTTTGTCATACTTGCCCCTCTATCTGTCCTCCTTGAAAACTTTCAAGTATCTCATCAAGATTATCGAACCTGCATTCCCTCGGTACACTGGTCTTTTTAAATTTAGTCAAAAATCGAAAATTTCAGTTCCACCTCAAAGCACTCAGGCCTAGTGTTTGAAGAGTGGAGTTTAAAGATGATCTCATTTGGTATGATCTACTGGACAAAATTTAGCATTCATCTTTACAGAAACAGTGAACTTGCTTCTTGATTATTATTATTACTACTGGATTGATGATTACTAGCATTAGTGTTTTCTTTCTCTATATTTCAACTATTGTCGTTGTTGTTTTTTTTATTTTTTTATTTTTTTTATTGCAGTGTGTTCAGTGTTTCCTAGTTTGTATGATTTCGAAAATTCCAATAAAAGTAATTGTTTGTGTTATGTGCGCATTGCACTTCTCTGTAGTTTCCTTGAATATCATACTGAATATCAATGACATCATATCAATGCGCTGATAAAGGACTGGATCTAAAGTTGTTTGGGCATCTGTTTGCAAACCTTTATTCGAAGGTGGATTAGGTCTACCTAATCTTGAAGTTGCAAATAAATCTTCTATTCTCGAGCACATATGACATCTCACAAGAACCAACAGAGAATTGGACCATGAAAAATTCATAGTCTTGCTCTTGGAGTTGGAGAAAAATACTGCAGCTAAGGCCACTAGCTACACTAGACGTGACAGCTAAAACCAATTTGTGCAACATTGGGTTCAAGGAAATTCTATAGTAAGACTATGTCGCAATCTCGAGTATTCAAATTCGTTGCTAACTCCATCGATCACTGGTTCATTAGAAACTTACATGAAACAAGAGGGTTAATTAATGATAACATCAATCATTTATTTTATTTTATTCAAAGTAAGATTAAAGAGCAAATGCAGGCTTATCATTTGAGCAAAGTAGTCGTAATTAAACTGCTTTAACAATATTTTGTTGGAAATAGTGGCCTGGAGTTTAGGAAGAGAAGTGTATGAAGAAGAATTAGAGAAAATACTTTATTCCTCTTATTCAACTTGATTAAAACATGTAAAGTACATAGTCTTATATAGGCCTTAAAAGATACATATAACTATCATATCTAAATGCAAATAAAGACCCACTAACCCACTAACACAATACTTAATAGGGTAACTCCCACTAACATTTCTATCAATTACCATAACTTTATTGTCTACCACTAACACAAACATTAAGACACTTAATAAAACTATTATAACTCCCACAACAAGCAATCAAGTTTATTATTTCCAACACCCCCCTTTAAACTTGATTTTACTTGTCAATTTCTGAAATTCTTCAACCTTGAGGGGCTTGGTGAAATTATCAGCAACTTGATCTTTTCCATAAACTTTGAGTTCCACCTCCTTCTTGCTTATGAAATCTCAAATGCGTCATTCTTCTCTATTAACATAGTTTCTTCATCCATAACATTGTTCCACTTTTTGTCTTGAATTGTCTCATCATTTTGTTCACCTTCTTTAATTTTGTATGCTAATAACAATGTAGGCTCCACTTCTCCATCAACAAAATTAATCTTTCCATATGGCCTCGAATTGCTTCTTCTTCCACGATCTCCTCTTTCTTGTTGTGAATCGTAGTATTTTTCTTCACTGTGATGACCACTGTTTTCTCCTCTTCCTTTTACTTGGCCACGTGCATTTTCACGTCTTCGGCCCCTTTGGTTATCACCACGCTTGTCATCTCCCTCTTTCAAGGAAAGCTTTGTTTGAAACACTTATTCCAAAGCTTTTTCTTTCTTCATTACTTTTTCTTCATGGGCTTGCAACGAACCCATGAGTTCATCGACGGTCATGGAATCCAAATCCTTTGATTCTTCAATGGCAACAACAATGAAGTTGAATTTGGAATCCAGTGACCTAAGGATATTTTCAACAACCCTTGCACCCGTCATGACGACTTCACCATATCGCCTTAGTTGGTTCACAATACTTAGAACCCTTGAAAAATAATCTGAAACTGATTCAGATTCCTTCATTTGCAATGCTTCAAATTCACCCCTTAAACTTTGGAGGCAAACCTTCTTCACTTTCTCCACTCCTTGGAAAGAATTTTGAAGAATCTCCCATAGTTGCTTTGCATTGTTAGCATTAACAACTCTTTGTAGCATTGCATCATCCAGACATTGGTGGATGATCATGACCGCCTTTTGGTTCTTCTTTCTTGTGGCTTGGAGAGCATCTTTCTGGGCTTGAGACAAGGCCGCCTCATCTTGAGGCTCACTGTAACCTTTGTCGACCATATCCCACACATCTTGTGCTCCTAAAATTGCCTTCAATCGGATATACCAATTTTCATAGTTGTCTTTGGTGAACCTAGGCATGTGAAATGGAATTGAATTGTTTGCCATTTCCTCTCTCTCTCACTCACAACCTAGCTCTGATACCATTTTGTTGGAAATAGTGGCCTATAGTTTAGGAAGAGAAGTGTATGAAGAAGAATTAGAAAAAATACTTTATTCCTCTTATTCAACTTGATTAAAACATGTAAAATACATAGTCTTATATAGGCCTCAAAAGATACATATAACTATCATATCTAAATGCAAATAAAGACCCACTAACTCACTAACACAATACTTAATAGGGTAACTCCCACTAATATTTTTATCAATTACCATAACTTTATTGTCTACCACTAACACTCCCACTAACACAAACATTAAGACACTTAATAAAACTATTATAACTCCCACAACAAGCAATCAAGTTTATTATTTCCAACATACTTTACATTAAAGAGCTAAGATTAAAGCAAAGAGAGTCCAAATTAACTCGTTTTGCTGTTAAACAAAGTAAGAACGATTACTTTAATTGCCAAAGTGGAACCACAGTACGGAGATATCCTAATTAATTGTGCTCCTGTATCTGTATGTCACTAATATATATAATTATAGACATATACATGTATGTATCCATGTATATATATATTCAATTCCATCACTAGTACTAGTAACTACCAACTCAATCTGGGAAATGGAATGTGATGATGGGACCGCAGAGGGGCGTAATGCTATGCTCTATGACGCACTAAGGAAGGAGAGGACTGGCGATGTGGTTGCGCTCTGTCAGAGACGTGACATATATCTAGATGGTCCATTGCACGTCCTAACGATACATCATGACACCGTGCTTCACATGGCAACATACACAGTTCAACCCGAACTAGTCAACAAAGTGCTACGCTTGTTGGCGCCAAATGAGTTCCGCAATTTGAGCTCTCGAAGAAACAATGTCGGATACACAATTCTACATGAGGCAGCTGCTTTCAACAAACTAGTCCGAGCTGCCCAATAAATGCTAGAAATGGCACCCGACTTGTTGCAGGTTCGTAACCTGTCTAAAGCGATAGCTCTATTTCGTGCAGCTCGGTTGGGAAAATTCGATATGTTCCTATTTCTTGATGGCAGAGTTAAGCATCGAAGCGACTTGAGTGAAGAAGAGCGCAATAATATTTATCAGAATGACTATTACACAACAGTACTTCACACTGCCATTACGTCCGGCCATTTTAGTGAGTTCCTGCATATCTTTGACCTAATTGTTGTTATATATGTAAAATATAAATATAATCAATAGAGATAAAAGAAAAATAAAATAAAAGAATTATATTGATTCAGTATATTACTATTAGAAATTAATTTTCATCTCACACTTGGGAATTAATCCCGCACAAAATCATCGATACTTGTATTTGTTCACACACATAAATCACATAGATAACACATAATATTTAACGTGGTTCAATCCCAACTTTGGCCTACGTCCACGGAGAGAATGAATATTTATTAGGAAGATGTTACATAGGTGAACAACATAACACCCTCACTCGGTGCACACATCACCCCCACACCATCTTCCTCTCCTCTTTTCCTCACATCTCTTCTATAAGTCTCAACACAAACCTAGGTCCTTATTTATAGAGTTAAACCCATTTCCTTGTTGAACAAGAAAAACTCAATTTCTTGTTGGACAAGGATTACAACTCATTGAAGAATAAAACTCTCTAACAAGAAATTCTTTTTACAATACAACTCTAAATAGGAAACCTAATTACAATAGAATTTGAGACATTTTCCTAACAATCTCCACACTGGCTCAAATTCTATCATATTCTCAAAGCTCCACCTTGCTTCAAGCATCAACACTCTTCTACTCGTTATTTTTTTCTTTTTCATCAACACTTTTCTTCTTCAATTTCTTCTTTTTCATCTACACGCATCATGCTCCACCTCCACCGTGACTTTGTCCGCTTTTTCAACATTCTTCAACATCAACATCATCTTCAACACTATCTTCAATCATCAACATCAACATCATCTTCAACACTATTTTCAATCATCAACATCAACATCATCTCCAACACTATCTTCATGACCGTGCTTTCTTTGCGATCACTTCATCTTTCTTCATCTACATCATCATCTTTATCTTCTTCAAGCTCAGTCAATTCTATACCAAGCCGTAATCTCCACATTCATCAAATCTTCATCATCTCAATTTTTTTATATTATCCAATCACTATCACATGACATAATCTTCCCAAGAAAAATACCACTACCCTCAAATTATTTCCTCACATATCGTCCCACCAGCGCCTTCAACCTCATCCCAACCACCTTCCTTTTCGTCGTCTCGCTCAAATCACTCAAAGACATCAACTTGAAACTAAACAATTTTGTTAGCACATGCGAGCCACCACTGCTACGCGCTCTCCACCGTGCCGTTGTGCGCTATGCGTCCATGTGTCAATCGAAACACAACCTCCTCCTCATCGACATAAAAAATAGCCACAACCAAGCTCTGTTGCATCTGACCTTTTTGCATTTTCTTCTCCCATAGCTCCCATTGAGCCTATTCGAGATGTTCAGAGTCGAATCATGCAAAACCAATCTTACGATTGCGTCCGGATCGGTCCAAAACCTTAAGAACGCCTCTGACCATATAAAAAATGGGTCAAAAACAACTCCAATTAGGCCGAAAAAAAAAATCAGCACAAAAGACAATTTACTAACGATGTCAGAAACTTCTCAGGGCGCAGGGGCGTGCCTCCTCATATGTGAATTATTTTTGTGCCAAAATGTTCATCTTCAAAAGAGCTTTCCGTTTATATATTATACACCTTATCTTGATCAACAATGTTCCATCAAATAGGCCCGAAACAAAACTGTTGCGCGTAGAGCCAAAAAATTTGGCCGGAACTTCAAACGGCGCGTGCGGATGTTTCCAGAAACTCGCTTGAATGTCACGGCTTCGTATCGTCAATACGAAGCTCCTTGTATGATTGGTTTATGATTTCGAACAACTATAATTTTCGAATCTGGGCCATAACGTACGAGCTTCTTCTTTGCTTCAACCTGAAACTCTCTAAAACTGATCTACTTCAACCTAGCTCTGATACTAGTGTTAGGTGATCTTGGGTCTCTCTCACCCTATAAACTAGTTCACAGGGTGAGGCTTTCCCTCACACTTATATACTGACCACCAGCCCCTTCTACAATCGATGTGGGACAACCCCAACAATCTCCCTCTCACACATCGGGCCTTGGGTCGGAGCAACGACAACTCGTTTCACCCGAAACCTGGGCCGAGACTTGTTGGTAACCTGGGCTCTGATACCACTTGTTAGGAATTAAATCCTATCTCACACTTGGGATTTAATTCCGCCTAAGATCATCGACACATGTCTTTACTCACACAGATAACACACAATATTTAAAGTGGTTCAGCCCCAACTTTGCCCTATGTCCACAGAGAGAAGAAAATTTATTAGGAAGATATTACATAGGTGAACAACATAACACCCTCACCCGGTGCACACATCACCCTTATACCCTCTTCCTCTCCTATTTTCCTCACATCTCTTCTCTAAGTCTCAACATAAACCCTAGGTCCCTATTTATAGAGTTAAACCCTTTTCCTTGTTGAACAAGAAAAATTCAATTTCTTGTTGGACAAGGATTACAACTCCTTGGAAAATAAAACTCTCTAACAAGAAATTCCTTTTACAATACAACTCTAAATAGGAAACCTAATTACAATAGAATTTGAGATACTTTCCTAACAATTACAATAGCAGACATGACATGTATAAATAGGAGAAAATTGGAGTGGAGAACAAGCCAAAATAAAATAGATAACTAGGGTGTGACGGCTAAAAACCCTAATCCTAGTCTAAACATAGGTGGACCTATCTATTGGCCAAAACCCTAATTTATTATAACAATATAACATATAATATTCTTCAACAGCCCCCCTCAAGTTGGACATGAAGATCTTAGCTTGTCCAACTTGAAACCGAAAATGATGTCTGGAATACGAGACGAGTAAATCCGAAGATCCAACACAAATTGATCCGAAAAATTGAAACGAGTTGATCCAAAAATCCAAGTTGATACGAAGATCTGAGACGAGTTGATATAAAGATCCAAGACAAGTTGATCCAAAGATCTGAGACGAGTTGATCCGAAGATCGAAAACAAAATGAACCAAAAATCCAAGACAAGTTGATCTTAAGATCCAAGTTGATCCGAAGATCCGAGATGAGTTGATCCGAAGATCCAAAAATCCAAGACAAGTTGATCTGAAGATCCGAGATGAGTTGAACCGAAGATCCCAACAAGATGATCCGAAGATCCAAAACAAGATGATGTAAAGATCTAAGACAAATTGATTCGAAGATCGAAGACAAGTTGATCTAAAATGAGTTCTGGTGGGGTTAAGACAAATTCCACCGAGAATATAATATTATATATATATATATATATATAAATATCTCAATTGAAGATTGCCGCCGGGGATGCGAGATGGAGTGTCATCCCCGGTAGATAAGACGATAAGCGTAAAGAACTACCAAGAATCGGTAGACTCTGATACCATGTAAAATATAAATATAATCAAGAGAGATAAAAGAAGAAGAGAATAAAAGAATTATATTGATTCAGTATATTTCAATAGAAGACATGACATGTATAAACATGAGAGAATTAGAGTGGAGAACAAACCAAAATAAAATAGGTAACTAGGGTGTGATGACTAAAAACCCTAATCCTAGTCTAAACATAGGTGGGTCTATCTATTGGACAAAATCCTAATTTATTATAACAATATAACATATAATATTCTTCAACAATATATATATATACACACACATATTTCCTTTTTAGATTAATTGCCTCATTGGCTTTAATCTGGTTTTTGTATATATTAGTTATATTGAGAGTGATTTCTGTTTTGATATGTTTATTATTCTTCAGTATCCCTTTTTTGTTACAACTAACATTGTAAATTCTATTACTTTGAAATATGAAACAGGACTAGCCCTTAAAATTGCAAAGATCATATGACTATTTAATTGATGCAAAAGACGAAAATGGAATGGCTGCTCTTCAACATCTTGCACGTCATTCTATGGCATTTAAAGGCAAGAATGCAGGATACTTCAAGCGTCTTATGTACAAATGTGAGATAAATTTTTCCATTGAAAAAAAAAAATTACACGTAGTACACGGAGTTATGACAACTCTGACTGATACATGTGGTGTATATCCTAAGTACTTAAATAAAAAGCTGTTAGATTTGTCATACAATCGATCTCCTCTAAATGAAAAACTAAGCCATCATTCATTAAATTTTTGTGGTGTTTTGTGTTTTTTTTTTCTTTGGGGTTTCCTTGTATATTTATGTAGTGTACTGTGTGCCTATGCTTAAATGTTAAGAGGGGTGAAACTATATTAACAATACTTGTACTTTCCCGGGCAAAAATGTGCATCAATTATCACTGTTATCAGAGTGATAGGTGTGAGCATTTCAGATGTATATGAAAGGAGGCTAGGGTTCCATTGAAAACATTACAACTGAATGATACACATAAAATGACTTATATACCCAAAACATAAAAAATACTATTTTACCCCTACAACTAAAGTATATTAAATAACATTCTATTATCTAATATCCCCCCGCAAACTCACGATGTAGTAGCAAGGAGCATCGAGAGTTTGTCAACAAAAAACGAAATCGTTGAATAGTTTGAGACTTCGTAAAGAAATTTGCAACTTGCATGGAAGAGGAGACAAAAGGCAAAGTAATTGTTCCACACTGAAGGTGATGCCGAGTGGTATGACAATCAATCTCAATGTGCTTGGTCCGCTCATGGAAGACTGAATTATGAGCAATCTGAATAGCACTCTTATTATCGCAATAAAGAGGGGTAGGAGTAGAAAGAATAACACCCATATCTGCTAATAACCAACGCAACCACACAATCTCATTTGTAGTAGATGCCATCGCACGGTACTCAGACTCTGTGGAAGATCGAGAGACAACTTTCTGCTTCTTACTCTTCCAAGAAATGAGAAAGTCACCTAAGAAGATGCAAAAACCTGTAGTAGACTTACGATCAGTCGGATCGCCAGCCCAATCAGCATCAGAGTAAGCACAAAGCTCCAAAGATGATTTGGAAGAAAATACAAGACTGGGAGAGAGTACCCCGAAGATAACGCAAAATGCGAAGAACAGCAACCCAATGAATTGTAAAGGGGGAGGCAATGAACTGACTAACAATGTGGACAACATATGCAATGTCGGGGCGAGTAATAGTGAGATAGACTAAGCTACCAACAATAGTCCGATACAATATGAGATCAGACAAAGGAGTACCATCTATAGGAGCATAACTTGCATTAAGCTCGATAGGAGTATCAACAATCCGAGTATCCGTAAGACGAGCTCGCTGAAGGATGTCCGTCGTGTACTTGGATTGAGAAAGAAGATAACCCTTAGGAGAAGAGGCTACCTCAATACCCAAGAAGTACCTTAGAGGGCCCAAATCCTTCATGTCAAACTGACGAGCTAGTTCTGTCTTTAATGCTGCAATCCCATCAACATCATCACCCGTAATAATCATGTCATCAACATATAGTGAAAGTAGAATGCGACCAACAGAAGTAAACTTAACAAATAAAGCCGAATCATGAGCACTAGAGCAAAAACCAAGGGAAGTAACCACCATAGAGAACTTCTCAAAGCATGCTCGAGGAGCTTGTTTCAAACCATATAAAGCTTTCTTGAGCTTGCAAACCTCTCCAGGATTATGAGAAACACCAGGAAGAGGTACCATGTAAACTTCCTCTTAAAGATCTCCATTCAAAAAGGCATTTTTAATATCCATTTGAGAAATATGCCACTGACGGACAGAGGCCACTGCAATGAGAGCACGGATGGTGGTCATCTTTGTAACTGGAGCAAAGGTTTCCTTATAATCCAAACCATATTGCTGGGAAAAACCCTTGGCAACCAACTTGGTTTTATACCTCTCAACAGAGCCATCAGATTTAGTTTTAATTTTAAAAACCCAACGAGATCCAATTGTGCTCTTACCAGGCGGGAACGACACTAAGTCCCAAGTGTTCGTTTGATGTAGGGCAAAAAGTTCCTCAGTCATAGCCTGATGCCAAAGGGGATCAAGAACTGCCTCTGTATAGGAGGTAGGCTCACAAAGAGTATGAATAGATTTTAAGAAAGAAGTAAATGAACTAGAATAACAAGAATAAACAAAATATGGTAACTGAGTGGACTTACAAGTACGCTTGGGAAAGCGAGAAATTGGAGGATCCACGATCACAGGAGAAACATTGGTGATCGTAGGAGGGGATAGATCATCATTAACTCGAAAAAGCAGAGCATCAGAAATGTCATGGGCCACACCATCAGTAGCTGCTCGAGTCCTGCGAGAAAAATGATAAGGGAAAGGCTGAACAGGGAGATGAGTATATGATGTATCTACTACGTGTGGTAGAATTTCACTTTCATCAACAGAGAAAGGGTCAATGCGAATAAGGTCTGACTTGGTCATGTTATGAGGGCTAGCAGGAACCGAAAATAAAGGAATATGCTCAAGGAAGAAGACATGACGGGAGACATATAATTTACGAGTAACAGGATCAAAACAACGATAACCCTTTTGACCTGCACCATAACCAAGAAAAACACAAATGGCAGAACGTGATGATAACTTATTACGCTCAACACTGGGACGAAGAACAAAACACGTGCAACCAAAAACTCGTAATTGTGAGTAATCGGGGGCATGACCATACAACTTTTCAAAAGGGGATAAACCTGAAGTGTGAGATGTAGGAATTTTATTGATCAAATGGACAGCTGTGAGAACAACTTCTCCCTAAAATTCATTAGGAACACTAGCGGACAAAAGAAGAGAACGAGATGTCTCAACAATGTGTCTATGCTTCCTTTCGGCGACCCCATTATGTTGAGGAATGTTAGTATAAGAGGATTGGTGCATAGAACCATCGGAGCAAATCAACTCAGAAAAAGGTGTAGAAGTATATGTTGGCTTTGAAATTTACTTTCGGCAAACAATTCCAAAATTGATGATAACAAACCATTGAAGAGTGTTTGATACTAATGAATTATCGAGTTTATATTTTCAGCAAAAGACAGGTGAACGACTCAGAAATCAAACTCGAAAAGGAAACTACTCGAAAAACAAGCTCGGAAAGAAAGTTTGATTTAAAGCGAAAAGCTGTGAAAGAAATTGAAGCGAAAAAGGAAAATCAATTAAACGGCAAAAGCGAAAGTCGAAGACTCAAGACTCGGGGTAGATAGGTCGGGGAACGATCATTGTAACAAGGTAATTTTATGTGTCGATTTTATCGTATAAGCTCAAGTATAAAATGAACCGAACTCAAATGAAATGAAAAACGCTTTACCAAACTTAAACGGAAAGAAAAATATTTTTATTAAATGTTTTTCTTGTTATAGTCGACTAGAATCACCCTGTGTATTTTCTAGTAGTCGACTATTTCAACCAGTAGCTATTGGTTTTTCATCCACATCAAAAGAGTCGACTGAAACAAGATTGAGTCGACTAGACTACTCATTCTAGTCGACTAGAACTCATTCTAGTCGACTAGATGGTCCAAAGTAGTCGACTAGAACTCAATCTAGTCGACTAGATGGACCATTGTAGTCGACTACAATGAAGAAGTAGTCGACTAGAAGATTGCTTAAAATCTGCAGATTTTCAGAAAACAATTCCCATGTTTTGTGGATCGTGTTTAATGGTATTCAAACGGCTCTTGTCTTTCAATTACAATATTCATTCTACAAAACCCTAATGTATTGATATATATAGAATGATATGTGTTCATTGTAGACCAAGAGATTGAAAAACAAAAGAGAAAGAAAAGAAAGAAAAGCTCTCAAAATTCTGCATAAATTTTATCTACAAAAGCCATTGAAACCAAGCTTTGAAAATCTGATTTTCTCCAAGTTTCTTAGAAAATCAAAACCTCTAGAATCTCTTCTTATTCCCCAAATATCATTCATTGATTATATCCTTTGAGAATACATTTCTAGAGCTATTGTAAAATCACCAAAAACACTTGAGCTTATATTGATTTATCTTCCATAAAAACCTTTGGGTTTTGAGTGTTTTTGTTCTTGAGTGATTTTATTGATTACATACGAATTTGTAATCTCGGACAAGTGAAGTCCACCGATTGTTCAAGAGAGGGTTGTTCTCTTGATTGAGAGACAAGCTCGAGAGGCTTGTGTTGTAAAGGTTTGCCATTCCACCTGTGAAGGAAGGGCCATAGTGAAAGGATCGGGAAAAGTCTCAAGAAGGGGTTCTTGAGCCGAGGAGTAGGAGTTACCGAACCTCGAAAAAATCACGGTGTCAATCTCTCTATCTCTTTCTCTTTACATAAGTATTTTGCATGCTATATTTGCTTGAATATCTTGTATGCTAATTTGTCTTGAAATTAATTATTATAAAAGTTTAAATTGAATCATCCACTTGCATATTGAGAAATTGATTTTTGATTATATTGTGTTCCATGTTCGAAAAGAGTTAGACTTATTTTTGAATACCCTATTCACCCCCCCTCTAGGGTTAATTAGTGACTAACAATTGGTATCAGAGCCTAATCTCTATTTATTTTAGACTTAACCGTCTTAGAAAACGATCATGTCATCAAATTTAGTCACTCATATTGAAGGACAATCAAATAATAGGCCCCCATGGTTTGATGGATCAAATTATAGCTATTGGAAAACTAGGATGATAGATTTTCTTCAAGCTATCGATTACCAAATTTGGCAAGTAGTTCTTGAAGGACCATTTGTATTGACCAAAATTATTGATGGAAAAACCGTCCCCAAATTACCCAATGAATGAGATAATGATGACCGTAAACTCATGTCATATAATGCTAAAGCCAAAGTAAATTTAAATTGCGCTTTAAGTCCAAATGAATTTAATCGTGTATCTACTTGTTCAACGGCAAAAGAAATGTGGGATAAACTTGAAGTAACCTATGAAGGTACATCTCAAGTACGAGAATCTAAAATTGACACACTCATGCATGAATATGAATTATTTTCTATGAAAGATGATGAAAATGTGAATTCTATGATGTCTCGCTTTACAAATATCTTGAATGGACTAAAGCATCTTGGTAGAATTGTTCCTAGATCCGATGCGTCACGAAAAGTGCTTAGAAGTCTCCCGGCAAAGTGGGATGCAAAAGTAACGGCTATCAAAGAAGCTCATGACCTCAACACCATGAGTCTCGATGAAATTTTCGGCTCTCTACTCACTTGGGAAATAACGTTGAAAGCTCGTGAAGACGACATCAAGCCAAGAAAGGGAATAGCTTTGCAAGCCTTCACTAAAAATGAAATCAATGAGCCGAGTAAAGAAGAAGAGGATGAGGACATTGCATTGTTCACCCAAAAATTCAAGAGACATCTTCAAAGAAAGAAAGCAAACGGTGGAAGATTCATGAAGAGAATCGAACCTAAAGGCGAGACTAGCAAAAGGGAACCCCCAACGTGTTTCAATTGCGGAAAGCCGGGACACTACAAAAGTGATTGCTTCAAGCTCAAAAAGGAAAACGACAAAAGACCTAGAAAGATGGCAATGAACGTCACATGGGAGGACTATGACTCATGCGACTCGGATGAGGAGAAAAGTAGCGAGGAAACGGCAAACATTTGCCTCATGGCAAATGAAGAAGAGGTACATTTAAATTTAAGTGATTTAGATAAAGTATCATATGATGAACTTCTTCTTGATTACAATGAATTGCAAGATGTGTTTGAAGAATTACATGATGAATTTGAAAAATTAGCTAGAAAATATATCCTTCTTAAGAAAGATAAGTCTTCATGTAGTCTCACTAATTCAAACTTAGAAGTTTCTTGCAATAACAAAAGCATTGAGCTAGAGAAGGAAAATATTCGGTTGAAAAATACTATTGATGATCAAATAAATGTTTTAGCTAAATTTACAAAAGGAAAAGAGAACCTTAGTATCATGTTAGGAAGACAAAAAGGATCATTTGATAAATGTGGTCTAGGGTATGATGCTTTTGACAAGGATGCTCTTATATTGAAAAAGAGAAAATCACTTAGCTCTACATTTACTAAAAAATCATCTCATGCATCTTCAAATGATTATAAACATGTTACTTGCTACTATTGCAATAGAAAAGGACACAAAGCAAACGTATGCTTTCATAGAAAGAAGAAAATTATGTCAAAAATGATTTGGGTTCCGAAAGGATCTATTGCATGCTCTCATAGAAAATAAAATGTTGTAACAAAACAAATTTGGGTTCCAAAAGGAACTATTGCGTATCTATCTAACCAAAATGGACCCAAAACAGATTGGGTACCAATAAAAGTTACTTGAACTTGTTTTGTAGGTATGCTTAAAGTCCGCATCAAAAGAAAAATGGTTTCTCGATAGCGGATGCTCAAGGCATATGAAGGGAGATAAATCAAAGTTTATTTCACTAAAAACATATGAAGGAGGAAACGTAACTTTTGGAGACAACTCTAAAGGCAAAATTATAGGAATTGGCTCAATCGGTATTTCCTTTTCTCTTTCTATAGATGATGTGCTTTTAGTTGATGGGTTGAAGCATAATTTGTTTAGTATTAGTCAATTATGTGACAAGGGCTATGATGTTATATTTAGGACAAATGCATGCATAATCAAGAAAGATGGGAAGCAAATGTTCAATGCCAAAAGAAATGGAAACTTGTATACTTTGTTGCTATGTGAATTACATGACCAAGATGTTAAATGTTTTGTCACATCTAGCGAAAATAGTTGGTTATGGCATAGGCGTCTAGGACATGTTAGTATGGACCTCATTCATCGTTTATCCAAAAATGATTTAGTCAAAGGCCTCCCAAAGACTAAATTTTCGAAAGATAAAATATGTAGCGCATGTCAAGTAGGCAAGCAAGTTAAATCCTCTTTCAAGAGAAAGAAAGATATTACCACTTCTAGACCTCTAGAATTACTTCACATGGATCTCTTTGGTCCGGAAAGAACGGCTAGCTTAGCCGGGAAACTCTATGTACTTGTTATTGTTGATGACTACTCTAGATATACTTGGGTTCACTTTCTTGCTCATAAAAATGAAACTCACTCCATTCTTGAAAGATTTTATAGAGTCATTCAAAATGAAAAAGATTTGAAAATCAAGAAAATTAGAAGTGATAGAGGTAGGGAGTTTGAAAATCAAGACTTAGAGAAATTATGTGATGATCTCGGTGTTTCTCATGATCTCTCGGCCCCTAGAACCCCTCAACAAAACGGTGTAGTTGAAAGAAAGAATCGATCTCTACAAGAGATGGCTCGAACCATGTTAAATGAGCACAACCTACCCCGAAGCCTTTGGGCGGAAGCGGTAAACACCGCTTGCCATATAATCAATCGTGTTATTATTCGGATGAAGTTGGGAAAAACGCCCTATGAGTTGTGGAATGGTCGAAAGCCCAATATTGGGTATTTCAAAGTTTTCGGGTGTAAATGTTTTGTGTTAAATGATAAAGATAATCTTGGAAAATTCGACTCCAAATCGGATGAAGCAATTTTCCTAGGTTATTCTACAAGAAGTAAAGCATTTCGGGTTTATAACAAAAGGACTCTAACCATGGTTGAGTCTATTCATGTTGTCTTTGATGAATCACCCTCACCACCATCACCTAGAATTGACCTAGAAGAAGATGAGGTTGTTGGGATTGAGGATAATCTAAATACTCTCAATATCTCAAACTCATCATGTAGCCAAAAGGAAATGAGGGAAGTTGAGCATCAATCCAATGATGACTTGACCAACTCAATGCCTAAAGCATGGAGGATTGTTCACAATCATCCTCTTGATCAAGTCATAGGTAATCCTTCAAAAGGGGTTAGTACTAGATCTCAACTTAAAGATTTTTGCAACCACATGGCCTTTGTATCGCAATTCGAACCCAAGAACTTCCACGAAGCTCAATGTGATGATTCTTGGATCGTAGCAATGCAAGATGAACTAAATCAATTTGAACGCAATCAAGTTTGGCGTTTAGTTCCTAGACCCGAAAATCAAACTATAATTGGCACAAAATGGGTTTTTCGAAACAAAAAGGATGAGAATGGAGTAATTATTCGAAATAAAGCAAGATTGGTAGCTCAAGGATATAATCAAGAGGAAGGCATCGACTATGATGAGACCTTTGCACCGGTAGCTAGATTAGAAGCAATTAGAATGCTTCTTGCATTTGCATCATATAGAAATTTCACTCTTTATCAAATGGATGTCAAAAGTGCCTTCTTAAATGGTGTCATAGAAGAAGAAGTTTTTGTGAAGCAACCACCCGGTTTTGAAAATAATCTTTTTCCAAACCATGTTTTCAAATTGGCTAAAGCTCTATATGGTTTAAAGCAAGCTCCTCGAGCTTGGTATGAGAGACTTAGCGGGTTTTTAACTCAAAATGGTTTTACAAGAGGGAAGATTGATAACACACTTTTTACAAAAACCATTAAGAATAATTTGTTGATTGTCCAAATTTATGTTGACGACATTATTTTCGGCTCAACAAATAATTCTTTATGTAGGGAATTTGCCACAAGTATGCAAAACGAATTTGAAATGAGCATGATGGGTGAGTTGACTTTTTTCTTAGGGTTGCAAATCAAGCAAAGCTCGGATGGCTTATTCATTAGCCAATCCAAGTACACTAAAGATTTGCTAAAGCGATTTGGTATGGAGGCTACCAAACATGCCATAACTCCTATGAGTTCCTCCATTAAGATTGATAAAGATGAAAATGGTAAATGTGTTGATATTACTAATTATAGAGGCATGATCGGTAGTTTGCTTTATTTAACCGCTAGTAGACCGGATATAATGTTTAGTGTATGCTTATGTGCCCGATTTCAATCATGTCCTAAGGAATCTCACTTGCTTGCGGTCAAACGCATTTTTCGCTACCTAAGTGGTACAATATACTTGGGGCTTTGGTATCCACGTGGAACTTCAATTGATCTTATTAGTTATTCGGATGCCGATTTTGCGGGATGTAGAATTGATCGTAAAAGCACAAGCGGTACTTGTCATTTTCTAGGACACTCACTAGTTTCTTGGTCAAGTAAAAAGCAAAATTCGGTTGCATTATCTACGGCCGAAGCTGAATATGTGGCAGCCGGTAGTAGTTGCGCTAAAACTCTTTATATTAAGCAACAACTACTTGATTTCGGTCTTACTTTCTCTCACGTGCCTATTAAATGCGATAATACGAGTGCGATTTGTATTTCAAAAAATCCTATTCATCACTCACGCACCAAGCATATAGAGATTAGGCATCATTTTTTGCGTGATCATGTCGCTAAGGGTGACGTTGAATTGATCTTTATCGACACTAAAAATCAATTGGCGGATATTTTTACAAAACCACTTGCGGACGAATCATTTTCTAAAATTCGTCGTGAAATCGAAATGGCCATGGATTTTGATGTTTTATCTTAATTTCTGTCATAATCTTTATTTTTAATATTTTTGCTATTTTTATGTATTTATTTCCTAATTTTTATCTATTTTTATCAATTTTTTCTCATTCTAGTCGACTCATCCTGTGTAGTTCAAACCAATCTAGTCGACTACTTTGGTCAGAAGCTACACCATTTCATGGTCTTCACCTTCTAGTCGACTCATTGTCATTCTAGTCGACTACTTCTTCCATTCTAGTCGACTCAAACATTGTTGTAGTCGACTATTTTGCCTTCCTAGTCGACTCAAACCTAGCCTAGTCGACTCAAACCTAAATCTAACCGACTCACCTAGACCTAGTCGACTCAACCCACTATAAAACCTAACCCTTATCTCATCTTCTCCATCCGCCTCCTTCAAACCCTCACCCACCTTCAAACCCTCTCCTCTCAATCCCTCTCCTACTACCACTTATACCTTCAAATCTTCACCTATCCCTCATTAATTTCACATTTCCATCATCTTCCACCCATTTCCATCATCCAAATTTCATCATTCTCACTCTCTCACATATCCATATATATACACCATCATATATCTATATATCCCTATACATTTGTGCATCATCTTCTACAATGCCACCGAAGACTCGAGGTCTATTTCGGAAACGTTCCCGTATTGATGGAGGCCAAAGCTCCACCAATCCACGCAGTCCTACGGCCGTTGACGAAGAGGAGTCAAATGAACCTCTTCTTCTTGAGGTACTTCTTCTTGATGATGATAATAGAAATAAATTCATCACTGTTTTTGATCACCGTGCTCCTACACCTTGCCGTATTGTCACACAAGATTTATGCACTGAAATTCGGGCTCAAACTTTCGAGTTATTCCGAGCAATTGGTTGGGATTTTTTCGTTTCTCTTGACATTCCGGTATTTCCGCGAATTGTCAAAGCTTTCTACGCTTCTCTTAAAAATCACGAGAAGAAATTACTCTCTCATCTTCATTTTAACTTATGTGGTGAAGATGAGACCGTTGATGACAGTGAAATCAAGCGTATTTTCTTGCTTCCGAATGACGGTATCCGCCACTTCTCCAAGGATTGGTATAAGGAAGATGGTTTCGATTGTATTGAGGCTGCTCGGGCAATATGTGTCGACAAGGAAATTTCGCAAAACGCCGGTATTACCTCTTCTATGCTACTACCCGAGGCTAGATTAATTCATAATGTTATTACTTACTCTATTCTGCCTAAAACTGGTAGTCGTAGCAGTGTTTCTCGTATGGAGGCTTTTTTGGTTTATTGCGTTTTGACAGGAACCCGCGTTGATTTAGCTTATATTTTTCGTTCCGTCATCCTCACATGTCAGTGCAAGCCATCTGGCCCACTTTTCTTTCCTGCACATATTACATATCTACTGCAGCGGAAAGGTTTTAATTTTCTGAATGAAGTGTCCGAGCATCACCCTATTTTTCTTGACGCCACTCATGTTAAACATATGCATATTTCTTCTGATGCGGAAGGAAATTTCTTTTCTGAAATTGCACCTGCTCCTCATTCGCGTACTGCTCCTAGCGGTTCTGCATCGCGCCAGGAAGCCTCTTCCTCGGTCCCTCCATTGGACGGTGCTTCGGCTTCTCAAGCTGCTCTTCTCAACCAACTTCTTGGGGTTGTTCAAAGCAATACGGAGCTTCTTAGGCAGCAGGAACAAATGCTTCAACGCCTTGATACGACCGTGAACCAGAATACGGAAGCCATTCGATTGATCAATGAGCGCCTTGTTCTTCATGATGAGGAAATGTCTACCCGTATTACAAATCTGGCAGGGTCACTTGATGACCTCACTCTTGCACACAGGAACCCTCGCTCACGCACCCCTCGACGCTGACAAAAAGGGGGAGAAATTATGCTATTGTACTGTCATGCATTTCATTATCCGAGATTAGCAATTTCTGTTTTTGTGTGGCTTGTTATGGTTATTGGCGACTTGTTTTGGTTATTTGTGAACTTGTTTGTTTTCCTTTCCATGTTTTTCATTAGTATAAGCAGCTTGTATTAAACATATAATATTCTTCAACAGCCCCCCTCAAGTTGGACATGAAGATCTTAGCTTGTCCAACTTGAAACCGAAAATGATGTCTGGAATACGAGACGAGTAAATCCGAAGATCCAACACAAATTGATCCGAAAAATTGAAACGAGTTGATCCAAAAATCCAAGTTGATACGAAGATCTGAGACGAGTTGATATAAAGATCCAAGACAAGTTGATCCAAAGATCTGAGACGAGTTGATCCGAAGATCGAAAACAAAATGAACCAAAAATCCAAGACAAGTTGATCTTAAGATCCAAGTTGATCCGAAGATCCGAGATGAGTTGATCCGAAGATCCAAAAATCCAAGACAAGTTGATCTGAAGATCCGAGATGAGTTGAACCGAAGATCCCAACAAGATGATCCGAAGATCCAAAACAAGATGATGTAAAGATCTAAGACAAATTGATTCGAAGATCGAAGACAAGTTGATCTAAAATGAGTTCTGGTGGGGTTAAGACAAATTCCACCGAGAATATAATATTATATATATATATATATATATAAATATCTCAATTGAAGATTGCCGCCGGGGATGCGAGATGGAGTGTCATCCCCGGTAGATAAGACGATAAGCGTAAAGAACTACCAAGAATCGGTAGACTCTGATACCATGTAAAATATAAATATAATCAAGAGAGATAAAAGAAGAAGAGAATAAAAGAATTATATTGATTCAGTATATTTCAATAGAAGACATGACATGTATAAACATGAGAGAATTAGAGTGGAGAACAAACCAAAATAAAATAGGTAACTAGGGTGTGATGACTAAAAACCCTAATCCTAGTCTAAACATAGGTGGGTCTATCTATTGGACAAAATCCTAATTTATTATAACAATATAACATATAATATTCTTCAACAATATATATATATATACACACATATTTCCTTTTTAGATTAATTGCCTCATTGGCTTTAATCTGGTTTTTGTATATATTAGTTATATTGAGAGTGATTTCTGTTTTGATATGTTTATTATTCTTCAGTATCCCTTTTTTGTTACAACTAACATTGTAAATTCTATTACTTTGAAATATGAAACAGGACTAGCCCTTAAAATTGCAAAGATCATATGACTATTTAATTGATGCAAAAGACGAAAATGGAATGGCTGCTCTTCAACATCTTGCACGTCATTCTATGGCATTTAAAGGCAAGAATGCAGGATACTTCAAGCGTCTTATGTACAAATGTGAGATAAATTTTTCCATTGAAAAAAAAAAATTACACGTAGTACACGGAGTTATGACAACTCTGACTGATACATGTGGTGTATATCCTAAGTACTTAAATAAAAAGCTGTTAGATTTGTCATACAATCGATCTCCTCTAAATGAAAAACTAAGCCATCATTCATTAAATTTTTGTGGTGTTTTGTGTTTTTTTTTTCTTTGGGGTTTCCTTGTATATTTATGTAGTGTACTGTGTGCCTATGCTTAAATGTTAAGAGGGGTGAAACTATATTAACAATACTTGTACTTTCCCGGGCAAAAATGTGCATCAATTATCACTGTTATCAGAGTGATAGGTGTGAGCATTTCAGATGTATATGAAAGGAGGCTAGGGTTCCATTGAAAACATTACAACTGAATGATACACATAAAATGACTTATATACCCAAAACATAAAAAATACTATTTTACCCCTACAACTAAAGTATATTAAATAACATTCTATTATCTAATATCCCCCCGCAAACTCACGATGTAGTAGCAAGGAGCATCGAGAGTTTGTCAACAAAAAACGAAATCGTTGAATAGTTTGAGACTTCGTAAAGAAATTTGCAACTTGCATGGAAGAGGAGACAAAAGGCAAAGTAATTGTTCCACACTGAAGGTGATGCCGAGTGGTATGACAATCAATCTCAATGTGCTTGGTCCGCTCATGGAAGACTGAATTATGAGCAATCTGAATAGCACTCTTATTATCGCAATAAAGAGGGGTAGGAGTAGAAAGAATAACACCCATATCTGCTAATAACCAACGCAACCACACAATCTCATTTGTAGTAGATGCCATCGCACGGTACTCAGACTCTGTGGAAGATCGAGAGACAACTTTCTGCTTCTTACTCTTCCAAGAAATGAGAAAGTCACCTAAGAAGATGCAAAAACCTGTAGTAGACTTACGATCAGTCGGATCGCCAGCCCAATCAGCATCAGAGTAAGCACAAAGCTCCAAAGATGATTTGGAAGAAAATACAAGACTGGGAGAGAGTACCCCGAAGATAACGCAAAATGCGAAGAACAGCAACCCAATGAATTGTAAAGGGGGAGGCAATGAACTGACTAACAATGTGGACAACATATGCAATGTCGGGGCGAGTAATAGTGAGATAGACTAAGCTACCAACAATAGTCCGATACAATATGAGATCAGACAAAGGAGTACCATCTATAGGAGCATAACTTGCATTAAGCTCGATAGGAGTATCAACAATCCGAGTATCCGTAAGACGAGCTCGCTGAAGGATGTCCGTCGTGTACTTGGATTGAGAAAGAAGATAACCCTTAGGAGAAGAGGCTACCTCAATACCCAAGAAGTACCTTAGAGGGCCCAAATCCTTCATGTCAAACTGACGAGCTAGTTCTGTCTTTAATGCTGCAATCCCATCAACATCATCACCCGTAATAATCATGTCATCAACATATAGTGAAAGTAGAATGCGACCAACAGAAGTAAACTTAACAAATAAAGCCGAATCATGAGCACTAGAGCAAAAACCAAGGGAAGTAACCACCATAGAGAACTTCTCAAAGCATGCTCGAGGAGCTTGTTTCAAACCATATAAAGCTTTCTTGAGCTTGCAAACCTCTCCAGGATTATGAGAAACACCAGGAAGAGGTACCATGTAAACTTCCTCTTAAAGATCTCCATTCAAAAAGGCATTTTTAATATCCATTTGAGAAATATGCCACTGACGGACAGAGGCCACTGCAATGAGAGCACGGATGGTGGTCATCTTTGTAACTGGAGCAAAGGTTTCCTTATAATCCAAACCATATTGCTGGGAAAAACCCTTGGCAACCAACTTGGTTTTATACCTCTCAACAGAGCCATCAGATTTAGTTTTAATTTTAAAAACCCAACGAGATCCAATTGTGCTCTTACCAGGCGGGAACGACACTAAGTCCCAAGTGTTCGTTTGATGTAGGGCAAAAAGTTCCTCAGTCATAGCCTGATGCCAAAGGGGATCAAGAACTGCCTCTGTATAGGAGGTAGGCTCACAAAGAGTATGAATAGATTTTAAGAAAGAAGTAAATGAACTAGAATAACAAGAATAAACAAAATATGGTAACTGAGTGGACTTACAAGTACGCTTGGGAAAGCGAGAAATTGGAGGATCCACGATCACAGGAGAAACATTGGTGATCGTAGGAGGGGATAGATCATCATTAACTCGAAAAAGCAGAGCATCAGAAATGTCATGGGCCACACCATCAGTAGCTGCTCGAGTCCTGCGAGAAAAATGATAAGGGAAAGGCTGAACAGGGAGATGAGTATATGATGTATCTACTACGTGTGGTAGAATTTCACTTTCATCAACAGAGAAAGGGTCAATGCGAATAAGGTCTGACTTGGTCATGTTATGAGGGCTAGCAGGAACCGAAAATAAAGGAATATGCTCAAGGAAGAAGACATGACGGGAGACATATAATTTACGAGTAACAGGATCAAAACAACGATAACCCTTTTGACCTGCACCATAACCAAGAAAAACACAAATGGCAGAACGTGATGATAACTTATTACGCTCAACACTGGGACGAAGAACAAAACACGTGCAACCAAAAACTCATAATTGTGAGTAATCGGGGGCATGACCATACAACTTTTCAAAAGGGGATAAACCTGAAGTGTGAGATGTAGGAATTTTATTGATCAAATGGACAGCTGTGAGAACAACTTCTCCCTAAAATTCATTAGGAACACTAGCGGACAAAAGAAGAGAACGAGATGTCTCAACAATGTGTCTATGCTTCCTTTCGGCGACCCCATTATGTTGAGGAATGTTAGTATAAGAGGATTGGTGCATAGAACCATCGGAGCAAATCAACTCAGAAAAAGGTGTAGAAGTATATGTTGGCTTTGAAATTTACTTTCGGCAAACAATTCCAAAATTGATGATAACAAACCATTGAAGAGTGTTTGATACTAATGAATTATCGAGTTTATATTTTCAGCAAAAGACAGGTGAACGACTCAGAAATCAAACTCGAAAAGGAAACTACTCGAAAAACAAGCTCGGAAAGAAAGTTTGATTTAAAGCGAAAAGCTGTGAAAGAAATTGAAGCGAAAAAGGAAAATCAATTAAACGGCAAAAGCGAAAGTCGAAGACTCAAGACTCGGGGTAGATAGGTCGGGGAGCGATCATTGTAACAAGGTAATTTTATGTGTCGATTTTATCGTATAAGCTCAAGTATAAAATGAACCGAACTCAAATGAAATGAAAAACGCTTTACCAAACTTAAACGGAAAGAAAAATATTTTTATTAAATGTTTTTCTTGTTATAGTCGACTAGAATCACCCTGTGTATTTTCTAGTAGTCGACTATTTCAACCAGTAGCTATTGGTTTTTCATCCACATCAAAAGAGTCGACTGAAACAAGATTGAGTCGACTAGACTACTCATTCTAGTCGACTAGAACTCATTCTAGTCGACTAGATGGTCCAAAGTAGTCGACTAGAACTCAATCTAGTCGACTAGATGGACCATTGTAGTCGACTACAATGAAGAAGTAGTCGACTAGAAGATTGCTTAAAATCTGCAGATTTTCAGAAAACAATTCCCATGTTTTGTGGATCGTGTTTAATGGTATTCAAACGGCTCTTGTCTTTCAATTACAATATTCAGTCTACAAAACCCTAATGTATTGATATATATAGAATGATATGTGTTCATTGTAGACCAAGAGATTGAAAAACAAAAGAGAAAGAAAAGAAAGAAAAGCTCTCAAAATTCTGCATAAATTTTATCTACAAAAGCCATTGAAACCAAGCTTTGAAAATCTGATTTTCTCCAAGTTTCTTAGAAAATCAAAACCTCTAGAATCTCTTCTTATTCCCCAAATATCATTCATTGATTATATCCTTTGAGAATACATTTCTAGAGCTATTGTAAAATCACCAAAAACACTTGAGCTTATATTGATTTATCTTCCATAAAAACCTTTGGGTTTTGAGTGTTTTTGTTCTTGAGTGATTTTATTGATTACATACGAATTTGTAATCTCGGACAAGTGAAGTCCACCGATTGTTCAAGAGAGGGTTGTTCTCTTGATTGAGAGACAAGCTCGAGAGGCTTGTGTTGTAAAGGTTTGCCATTCCACCTGTGAAGGAAGGGCCATAGTGAAAGGATCGGGAAAAGTCTCAAGAAGGGGTTCTTGAGCCGAGGAGTAGGAGTTACCGAACCTCGAAAAAATCACGGTGTCAATCTCTCTATCTCTTTCTCTTTACATAAGTATTTTGCATGCTATATTTGCTTGAATATCTTGTATGCTAATTTGTCTTGAAATTAATTATTATAAAAGTTTAAATTGAATCATCCACTTGCATATTGAGAAATTGATTTTTGATTATATTGTGTTCCATGTTCGAAAAGAGTTAGACTTATTTTTGAATACCCTATTCACCCCCCTCTAGGGTTAATTAGTGACTAACAGTATACTCCCCACCCAAATCACAACGAAAATACTTGATGATTGCAGAATGTTGAGTTTTAACAAGTGACCGAAAAGCAGTATAAATGTTTATGAATTCAGAACGACGCTTCATTAGATAAACCCAACAATATTGAGTGTAATCATCAATGAAAGAAACATAATATCTTGATCCCCCTTTTGTTGCGACAGGAGATGGACCCCACACATCAGAATGAATCAAATTAAATGGTGCAACAGAATAAGAAACACTTCGATTAAAGGGTAGGGCAGAGAATTTAGCAAGTTTACAACCACAACAATTAGAGATATCATGAGATTGCAATTTACCCAAAAATCCTCTAGAAATCAAATATTTTAAATGAGGGGCCGAAACATGCCCAAGTCTAGAATGCCACAAGTAAAAACTAGAAAAAGATGAAGTTAAATGAAAAGAAAACAAATCAACACTCGAAGCAGCTACATCTGGAACTTGCAGCTCATCTAAAACATACAAGCCCCCCTGCCTACGGCATATCCCAATCAGCTTTCGGGATTGAAGATCCTGCACATGACAAGAGGTGGGAAAAAATTGAACAGAATAACCAGAATCACATAATTGACTCACTGAAATGAGATTCATTGCAAGTTTGGGAATACAATAGACATTAGAAAGTGAAAAATGGGGTGTGCGAATAGAGCCGACTCCTGCCAAGAGCATAGGGGTGCCATCGGCAGTCATGACAGACACGTGAAGTAGAGTGACATATAGAGATAAAGGATGATGAAGTAGGTGACATGTGGTGAGAGACGCCTGAGTCTAAAACCCATAAAGGTGTATACATACCTGAAGAGTTAGAGGATGACAAAGCTATTGAGGATGGAGTGGTCACGGCATATGGCTATGACTGTGTGGCAAGGAACTTCTGAAACTGTTCCGCAAAAGCAACCATGTTGGGATTCAAAGAAGATGCAATTTCGAGTACCATTTGTCTCCATACATTTTGCGTATCCAGCTCTCCCTTGCTATTTTGTGAAGAAATAAAAGTTTTCGCCGCATACTTACTCACTGGGAACTCCTCTCCTTCAGCCGCTGATATAAAGGGCATTCTTGGAGCTGTTGTTATGAATGCACCTACTAGTGGTGGTGGTGGTGCAGCTACTCCAGCTACTTGCATTTGCCTAACACACATAAGAAGATTTTAGACTCCAAATTTCTGCTCCAAACAGAAACCCAAACCAATCTCCATATTATATTCAAAATTGCGAACAATCAACTCAAACTCAATGCACACAACATAGGCTCTAATTGATAGTGTTGCTGATTTCTTCACGACACACTTGATTGCAACCAAAACCCAAAACCGAAGACGATTTCCAAGTCACATACAATGGGTTTACAATTCATATTGAAATTGGGTCTTTAATTCAAATCGGAATCCCCAAAATAGAAGATTTCTTTGCCAGCTCAGCCACAATTGAACACAATTTAAGAAGCCCTCACTTTGCGAAGCCAAACTGCTCTTCAGATTGATGACAAACTTGTAACGGCGGTGTCGACATCCCTGCAAATTTGGAGTCCTTGATGAGCAGCCCATTTGGAAGCAGTTTAAGTAAAAAATGACTCAATATCCCAAATTGCAAACCATTTCTCTAGAACAGGCCAATAACTCTATTGTTGTTATTGATAACCATCAATCTGATACTAGTCCAACACTTTCAATGAAGTCTGGAACTGCGGAACCTGTAACCACATGAGAATCCTCAAATTCCTCTGCTAATGCAGTTCATGTTGAGGCTATTAAAACAGAGAACAACTCTGGGTCTTTAACAACAGAGAACATTGATGCAACTCAAAATGAAAGCTCCAAAACTGAGAATGAAGACGTTGTTCAACACGATGATGATTCTTCCAATTCTGCACTTCTCTTAGAGGAGAAAGAGGCTCAGACGGATCTGGATACTTTGCCAGAAATTAGAACCGATCAATAGCCAAACAAGTAAACCATCCATTTGAATTTATTGTTTTGATACCATGTGAGCATTTCAGATGTATATGAAAGGAGGCTAGGGTTCAATTGAAAACATTACAACTGAATGATACACATAAAAGGGCTTATATACCCAAAACATGAAAATACTATTTTACCCCTACAACTAAAGTATATTAAATAACATTCTATTATCTAATAATAAGAAGATGTAATCTCAGGACTTTCCAAATTAAAAACTTAATTAATTCATCTAATTACATATTTCACTAATTAATCTAGCTACTTGCTACAGCCAAAAATAACGAAAGAAAATGTGTTTTTCAGGGGTCCAAGAAGAGCATGATAATCCTTTAAGGCCTGTTTTGTAAACAGGTTTGGTGCCAAAAATATGGTTTTGGTGCCAAAAAATGGTACCAAACCATGTTTGGTAAAATGGTGCCAAAAAATGGTACCGTTACTGTAGCAAACCATGGTGCCAAATTTGTGAAGGATTTTGGAACCATCTTTTTGATGGTTTTGGATGGTGCGGGTACTGTAGCAAACCACTGTAGCAACCCGAATCACTGTAGCACCGAATATAATATTTATATTTTAATATTATAAATTTTAATATTAATATATATATATATTAATATTAAAATTTATATTAATATTAATATAAATTAAAATAAAAATATATTAATATTAATATATTAATATATTTTAATATAATAAAAATATAATATATTTTAATATTATAAATTTTAATATTAATATTTTAATATTATATTATATTAATATTAATATTAATATAATATTAATATAACACGTAACACTTATAATATTAATATTAATATTAAAATATTAATATAATAAAAATATAATAAAAATATAATATATTTTAATATAATAAAAATATATTAAAATATTTTAATATTATAAAAATATATTAATATATTTTAATATTATAAATTTTAATATTAATATATTAGTATATTAATATATTTTAATTTTAATATTAATATTAATATATTTTTACCCATACCAACTCTACCAAACATGGTTTGGTTTTTCAGCATCACTTTTTCTCACATCAAAACCATCTGCACCAAACATGATTTGGAACCAAAATAAAACCACACCAAACCAAATCCAACCCAATCCAAACCAAAACCAATAATTAACACCGCACCGAACCGTTACCAAACACAACCTTAGGCAACGAAGGCAAAGGTACGTACTTAATATAAAAGTATAGATTAAATACAGGAGGAAACACCATTATGTGTCATGCTCTATCTTATTTTCTGGTGTGATACTTCACTGACTTTGATTTGTTTAAAAGATGAAAAGGGTTGGAGAGTGCCTTTGTGGGAAAAGATTCCAAAAGAAAAATCTCAATTATCATTTTGCTAAGCAAGTTGCTAAATTCTTGGTGAAGAAAGACATTGAATCATGGAAGAAAACTGAACTTGTGGAAACATCATCCAAACGAAAATTTCAGGAGGCTGTTTCGGAAGAGGAGGCTCTTTTGGCAGCTGATGCTTCCGAAACACCTTTATTTTTGGCAACTATATAAGGCTGGTTTTGTGGACATTGTTGAGGAGATACTCGAGTTGTACCCTCAGGCAGTTGAGCATATCGATAGAAATGGATGCACCATTTTGCATATCGCGATCAAGTACCGCCAAATAGAGATCTTTAATATGGTTGAGAGAATGGGAACTCTAATTAAGAAGCTGATACAAAAGATCGACAATGATTGGAATTCCATTCTGCACATGGTTGGAGAGAAGACTGAGTTCAAGGTTGAACAGATAAAAGGAACACAAGCAAATGGTGAGAGTTTAGCTTCCAATTCGGGCAAGTCTAGAGATGATAAAGAAGATTATACACTTGGAGAAACCAATCAAAACCTTGTTCTGCAATTACAAGAGGATTTGCTCTTATTCGAGGTATATATATATATATATATATATATATATATTGTTGTAAATCACTTGTGATGATTTAGTACTACCCAGGATACACTCATATATAAAACACAATACTTTTATTTCAAAAACAGAGAATTGAACACAAAGCTTCTACACTACTCTCACACTATTTTTTCTCTCTTTTTTCTTCTTATACTGATCAATACAATATAACACTCTTATATAGAGATTTGCAATACATAAAATGACAAATAAAATATGCTAGGCAGCCATTATTGACTTTGTGAAGATTTGAGCATTTGTTTTCTTCACGCATGTTGATAGCAGATCACGCATGTTCTTTGTGCAGCATTTCTTGACTTCTAATACATGCATGTGATGAATGTGGATTTGTGTTGATTCAAGTTTATCTTTCAACATTCCCCCTTAAACTTGATTCTCCACACTTCTGCATTCCTAGCATCATCTTCAATCTGTTGAATATGTCTGGCTTTAATGGCTTTGTAAAAATATATGCAATTTGATCATTTGTCTTGCAAGATATTAATTCCACTTCTTTGTTCTGCACATGCTCCCTGATAGAATGATACCGTGTATCAATATGCTTGCTTCGTTCATGGAAAACTGGATTCTTTGCAAGTGAAATTGCTGAACGATTATCAATGAAAATCTCTGTAGGATTTTCTTGTGGAAAACACAAATGCTCCAACACATTTCTCAACCAAATAGCATGACACACAGTTGAGCTGGCTGCTACGTATTCAGCTTCGCATGATGATAGAGTTACTATCTGTTGTTTCTTGGATGACCAAGTAAATGCTGTATCTCCAATGAAAAACACAAATCCAGTTGTGCTTTTTCTTTCATCCAAATCTCTACCCCAATCACTATCTGAATAGCCAATGAATCTTAATTCATCAGTTGAGGTATATAGCAAACCATCATTGATAGTACCTTTGATGTAGCGGAGTATTCTCTTCGCAGCATTCAGGTGTGATTGATCTGGTTCCTCCATGTATCTGCTGATCAATCCAACTCCATAGAGTATATCTGGTCTGGTACAAGTCAGGTACCGAAGACTTCCAACTAAACTTTTGAAGTATGTTGGATCAACATTTCCTCCATCTTCATTCTTTCTGAGTTCCACACTGCTTTCCACCGGAGTTGATACTGGATTACTTGATTCCATTCCGAACTTCTTGAGAATCTCCTTTGCATATCTACTTTGGCAGATCGAGATTCCTTCAGCATTCTGCTTCACTTCAATTCCAAGAAAGTGTGACATCAGACCTATGTCTCTCATCTCAAATTCTTGAATCATGGTTTTCTTGAACTCTTCAAACATGGCTGGATTATTTCCTGTGAAGATCAAATCATCAACATATAGACCTGCAAATAGTACACTTCCTTCTGGACCTTTCTTCAGGTACAATGCATGCTCGTATGGACATTTCTCGAACCCATTATCATGGAAATACTTGTCAATTCTTGTATTCCATGCACGTGGAGCTTGCTTCAGTCCATAGAGAGCTTTCTTTAACCTGTACACCTTGTCTTCATGTCCTTCATTTGTATATCCCAGCGGTTGTTCGACATAGATTTCTTCTTCTAGAAATCCAATCAGAAATGCTGACTTCACATCAAGTTGGTACAACTTCCATCTATTCTGAGCAGCAATAGATATCATCAGCCTGATTGTCTCTAATCGGGCAACAGGAGCAAATACTTCACCATAGTCGAGTCCCTGTCTCTGTTTGTAGCCTTTTGCAACCAGGCGAGCTTTGTATCTCTGAACTTCGCCTTTTTCATTCTTCTTTGTCTTGTAGACCCATTTGACTCCAATAGGCTTTTGACCTTTTGGTAGACTACACAGCTCCCATGTGTCATTCTTGTCTATGGCCCTGATTTCTTCATCCATTGCTGACTTCCACTTCTTCTCTTGGATGGCTTCTGTGAAGTTGACAGGATCACTATCCAGAAATAGGCATAGCAAATTCTGGTCTTGATCTTCTTCAGTGGCTTCATATAGTTCTCTCAGGCTTCTCATTTTTCTGGGTCTTTCACTTGATCTTTCATCTGGTGATGATGACGATGAAGGATCATTTCTTACAGGTACAGGCGATTGATGTGGTAGAATTTGCGGCTCCATTGCAACTTCTTTTTCTACTTCTTCATCTTCTTCAAGTACAAGCTCCTTGGTTTTTCCATCTTCATTTTGATCCCAGCTCCAAGCTTCATTTTCTTCAAAGATCACGTCTCTACTCATGATTACTTCCTTGGTGATGGGATTAAACAGCTTATATCCCATTGTTCTGTCGCCATAGCCGATAAAGATACATTTTTGTCTTTTGTCATCAAGCTTGGTTCTTCTGGCTTCTGGAATCTTGGTGTAAGCAATACACCCAAAAATTCTGAGGTGATTGACACTTGGCTTGTATGAACTCTAGGTTTCTTCAGGTGTCTTAAACTGGAGTCTTCTGGTTGGACACCTATTCAGCAGATAGACAGCACAAGATACTGCTTCAGCCCAAAATTCCTTGGGCATTGTCTTTCCTTTCAGCATACTTCTGACCATGTCCAGGATCGTGCGGTTCTTCCTTTCAGAAACACCATTTAACTGAGGTGTATAGGCTGGTGTTGTTTGCTGTCGGATGCTGTGCTCTTTGCAGTAATTCTGGAATGCATTCGACATATATTCTCCTCCTTGATCTGACCGCAACGTCTTGATATTATAGCCGCTCTGCTTCTCAACAAGAGCTTTAAACTCCTGGAACTTGTCAAATACTTCTGATTTCTTCTGCAAGAAGTACACCCATGTCTTTCTACTATAATCATCGGTGAAGGTAAGAAAATACCTGCTCTTTCCATATGATTCTGGCTTCAGTTGACCACACACGTCTGTGTGAACGAGCTCCAGCAACTTTGATGATTGCCATTTTACTTCTTTAGCAAAGCTCAGTCTGTGATGTTTCCCAAGTACACAACATTCACATACTTCATTAGGACGGTTGATGTAGGGAAGTCCTTTCACCATATGTTTGCTTGCGAGCAGCTTCAGGCCTTCAAAGTTGAGATGTCCGTATCTCAAATGCCATAGCCAGTCCTTGTCTTCAACAACTGCATTTAAACACTTCGCTGCATCGTGCTGAATGTGCATAAGAAACATCCTATTCTTTGACATCTTTATCCGGGCACTGAGATTTTCATTTGTATCTTTGATTGTTAGACACAAATCCTTCATGCTGATGTCGTAGCCTTTCTCCAGGAGCTGTTCGAGACTCAAAATATTGTTTTTCATATCTGGAACATAGTAAACATTTGATATGAAATCATGATCTCCATTCTTGAGCTTGATCAGAATATTGCCCTTTCCTCTTACTGCAATTTTTGAACAATCACCAAATGAGACTTGCCCTTGCGTCGTCTCGTCAAGCTCGACAAACATGTGTTTGTTTCCACACATGTGATTACTGGCTCCTGAATCTAGATACCATATACCTTCGTCATCGGTATTTTCATTTTGAGCCATCAACAGCATTGATCTTGACTCATTTTATTCTTTCTCGGCAAAGTTTACTTGTTCGCCTCCTTCAGCAACTGTCTTTCCTCTGCATTTGTTGCTGTAGTGTCCATACTTGTTGCAGTTGTAGCATTGAACATTGTTTTTGTCATAATTCTGGCGATTGTTGAAGTTGCTTCCACGGCCTCGTCCTCGCCCTCGTCCTCTGAAAGGTTGATTTCTTCCACCTTGATTATTTCTTTCGGTATTGGAGTTGGTTCTTCCACCACCGCCTCTGGATCCAGAACCTCGTCCTCGATAACCACGACCTCTACCTCGGCCTCTTTGAGAATTTCCCCATCGTTCTTCTTTATTTTCTTTAAATGTTAAATTTGACTGAAGAGCTTGCTCTAGAGTACCTGGGGTGTTCCTCTTGTTGATTCTTTGTTCGTGAATCTCTAGCGTGGCCATCAGCTCGTCTACTGTCATTGCATCGAGATCCTTTGATTCTTCAATAGCAACAACTACATGCTCGAACTTTGAGTTGAGGGAGCGCATAATCTTTTCAAGCACACGAACATCTTCAATTTTTTCGCCATATCTTCTGATTTGATTCACAATAGTCAATGTTCTGGTAAAGTACTCAGAAATTGACTCTGTGTCTTTCATTTGCAATAGTTCAAATTCACCCCTTAGAACTTGGAGTCGAACTTTAACTGTTTTTTTCAATTCCTCGATGTGTTTTTCGAAGAATTTCCCATGCTTGCTTGGCGGTGTTGACGGCTGAGATCTTTTCAAAACTTGCTTCATCGACACTTTGATAAAGCAGGTACAACGCCTTTTTGTCCTTTTTTCGGGCTTCTTTGAGTACGACCTTTTGGTTCTCGCTCAGTCGATCTTCGCTTTCTTTTGAAACTGGTTCTTCATAACCGATCTCAATAAAGTCCCACAAATCTTGCGAGGCAAGCAGGACTTTCATCTGGATAGACCAATTCTCGTAATTGGTTTTATCCAAGCGCGGAAGCTGGGGCTGGAAGAAATTGCTGGAGGACGTCATCGGGTTTACTTAAACACTTGAAGTGCTTATTTCATAAAATCGGTATTGAATTTGGTCAAACCGACTGCACGGTTGCGTCCGGAGCGTTCCGTTTAGTCAAAAATGACTCTTCGTTTGCTCAAATCGGAGTTAAAATGAGCCCGGAACGGACAAAATACCAACTAGGGGCAGTTTGGTAATTTCCAGAAAATATTTGCTGCGTGGCACTGTGCTGATGTGGCAGGCTGATGACGTGGCAGCTGGGGATGACGTGGCAGCTGACGTGGCAAGAGAGGGGACGTCACTGGTGACGTGGCAGCGCGTGGGGCGCGTGGGTGCGCGTGGGCGTCACGCGCGTCCGGAGGTTGAAGACGATTGGGCGCGTGTGGTGCGCGTGGGCTTCACTCGCCGATCTTGTGGAGGCGCGTGAGGGCGCGTGCGGTGGAGAGTGGCTGTGTTCTTTTCACAGTTGTGTTCCTGCTGGAACAAGGAAGCTATTTATGTGGTCAAATGTGTGGTTTGAACACCTGTATGTCACGAATAAGCTTTGAAAGCTTCGGCTCTGTTTTGTTTCTTTGCTTCTGGGCTTGCTCAAGCTTCAACAGGCTCTGATACCATGTTGTAAATCACTTGTGATGATTTAGTACTACCCAGGATACACTCATATATAAAACACAACACTTTTATTTCAAAAATAGAGAATTGAACACAAAGCTTCTACACTACTCTCACACTGTTTTTTCTCT
This sequence comes from Cornus suecica, assembly GCA_963922005.1. Taxonomy (NCBI): domain Eukaryota; kingdom Viridiplantae; phylum Streptophyta; class Magnoliopsida; order Cornales; family Cornaceae; genus Cornus; species Cornus suecica. The sequence goes on along the minus strand of OY998239.1, from coordinate 85,670,756 downwards.
CTTTTTTCTTCTTATACTGATCAATACAATATAACACTCTTATATAGAGATTTTCAATACATAAAATGACAAATAAAATATGCTAGGCAGCCATTATTGACTTTGTGAAGATTTGAGCATTTGTTTTCTTCACGCATGTTGATAGCAGATCACGCATGTTCTTTGTGCAGCATTTCTTGACTTCTAATACATGCATATGATGAATGTGGATTTGTCTTGATTCAAGTTTATCATTCAACATATATATATATATATATATATATAAATATATGCATTTCAATTTTGTGGTTCCATTTCTTGATGTCCACTATGACATAGTTGATTTTTATATTGGGAGATTTAAGATATGGCTTTTGTTGTAACTATAGTGTAAAAAAAAATAATGTCGGAACTTTACGTGATAATTTATGTTAGTGCCTCTAAACTCTTTTAGTGAAACTGGCACTAAAACCTTTGTTTCTTGCAGTATTGAGTGTCATGGATGATACCACAAAATCAGTGACCTTGACTCAATTTGTGTTTTTCTGCAGCGAGTAAGGAAACTCTGCTCACAACATTTCTACACCAATGTCAACTCGAAAGGCAAAACAGTTGAAAAAGTATTTGCTCTCAAGACTGAAAAACTTCACACGGAGGCAAAAGATTGGTTAAAGCGTACATCAGAAAACAGCTCAATCGTTGCGGTGCTCATTGCCACTCTTGCCTTTGTTGAAGCCTACACAGTCCCGGGAGGCTCAAATGGCACAACAGGCGTTCGTCATCTTCACCATCACTGATGTCCTTTCCCTAACATGCACTCTAACTTCACTAGTCATATTTTTGTCGATCCTCACGTCCACATTTCGTTTACGAGACTTTAAGCACTCTCTGTTAGGAATTAACTCACAACTCACACTTAGAAATTAATCCCGCCCAGGATCGTCAGCACCCAGCTTTAACCACACACACATAACACAAACAATATTTAACGTGGTTCAGCCCCAACTTTGGCCTACGTCCACAGACACACAAATATCATTTAATAAATAGAGATTTATTACATAGGCGCACACAACACCCTCACTTCTCTCTTCTCTGTGCAGTCCGCACCCGGTGTTGGTCACCCTTATATCTTCACTCGCATCTCTATTTTTTGTCTCATTTTGGTATGTCTAACTTCTTCATCTTCATGCCTATTTATAGGCAATTTCCAGATCTGTAGCCGCCTTCATATTTGCCGCTTTTCTTGAAATCCTTGCAATTCAACTTCAACTTTGCTTCATCTTCTTCTTTGATTTGCACCGTCCTTTGAAAAGTTGTGACAACTTTCTTTCACAAAATTAATTTAAGCCCTCATAGGAACAGTGAAAATTTTAGTCAAACCTAATAATCTCCACCTTGACTAAAATTCTCCACCTTCACTCGAATGCTTCTAAATAGCTCCACCTTCATCAGATATTCATCATCTCAAATTTTCATTTTCATTTTCTTTTTTTTTTACTCCACCTCAACAAAATCTACTTCATTCTATTCCTCTTCTTTCTTTCTTTTTTCACAACATTCCACTAACTCCACCTTTTTTTTCTCTCTCCTCTTTTTATCTGTCTCCCACTCAAGACACCTCATCTTAACTCCACGCATCTGTCACCATGCCTCAATTAATTTTTCTCCACTCCATTATTTTTCTTTCACCAACTACAAAAACTTCGTTCCTTATTACCCTTTTTTTCCTTTCACCATAAACCTTCAACCAACTCCGTCAAACTCTCAATTAATTGTTTTTGTTACCTTTGCAACCTCCTTGTTCTTCCTCTTTATGTTCGGATCTAACACATGCAAGCCATCAGCGAGCCACCACTACTAAGCGCTCTCCACCACGCTGCAATGCACCGTGCCTCCATGCGTCAACCAGAACTTCGTCAACATCTTCTTCTTTATCACCATCATCTTCACTGCGCATTCTACACGATCACTTCATCATCGATATCGCGCCACTGTCCAACTCCAGCTGCTCGCGCATCATGCTCCACCGCGTCTCTGCACTTCTTCACCTGCTCACTCAAATTTATTTATTTTTTCTCTACTACTTTCTACTTCACTTTTTTTTTTCAAACTCACACCACTAACACAACAACTCCACAACCAAGCTCTGATACCAATTGTTATGAATTAACTCCTAACTCACACTTAGAAATTAATCCCGCCCAGGATCGTCAGTACCCAGCTTTAACCACACACACATAACACACACAACACACAATATTTAACATGGTTCAGCCCAACTTTGGCCTACGTTCGTGGACACACAAATATCATTCAATAAATAGAGATTTATTATATAGGCTCACACAACATCCTCACTTCTCTCTTCTCGGTGCAGTCCGCACCCGGTGTTAGTCACCCTTACATCTTCATTCACATCTCTATTTTTTCTCTCATTTTGGTGTGTCTAACTTCTTCATCCTCATGCCTATTTATAGTCAATTTCCATATCTGTAGCTGTCTTCATATTTGTCATTTTTCTTGACATCCTTGCAATTCAACTTTAACTTTTCTTCATCTTCTTCTTTGATTTGCACCGTCCTTTGAAAAGTTGTGACAGCTTTCTTTGACAAAATTAATTCAAGCCCTCATAGGAACAATGAAAATTTTAGTCAAACCTAACACTCTCTTCCTCAGAAACTCACGCTGGGATTCACATTTTTGCTTATGTTCGTGTCTATGATGATGCAGTCATTTGCAGCCACCATCGCTCTTATGATATGAAATAAGGAACAGTGGACAAAAATTGCCTTGTACACGGTCGTGTTCCTTCCTGTCACAGTCTTTGTTTTGTCATACTTGACTCTCTATCTTTCCTCCTTGAAAAATTTCAAGTATGTCATCAAGATTATTGAACCCTCATTCCCTCGGTACACTGGTCTTTTTAATCGTAGTCAAAAATAAAAAAATTTAGTTCCCCCTCAACTCACTCAGGCCTAGTGTTTGAAGAGTGGAGTTTAAATATGATCTCATTTGGTATGATCTATGGACAAAATTGTTAGGATCGGGGTTTTACTTTTGATACTCACACACCACATATATACACAAATCACACACACAAGGGACATGAGAGAATTATACATGGTTCGGTCCAAGAATCAACCTACGTCTATGGAGCACACACCACTTCACTAGTATAAAAGGAATTACAAAGAGGAGGGGTGGATCAACAGATACCACATTCTCTGCTCACTCTGCATTCATTTTAACCCTCTACATTGATACTCATTCTTGTGTTTTTGTGATGCTATAGAATACATAAATCATATTTCTATTTATAGTAGAGGATGGGTAGATGAAGCCAAAATTAGGTTGCCCAATTTCTTCTCGTCGGTGCCAAGCTGTCAAACTTGACGACCGTCAAAGTTTGGCTTTATCTAGTATTATGGTCTTGGGCGGTGCCAAACTTAGGCACCATCTTTGACTCCACAAACCCAACAATCTCCCACTTGGAGACAAAAATGATTCATCTGTGATTAGCGAAAAATGGTGTGCTCATATCATATCTTCAGTCTCGAAGACAATCTCAATCTTGGTTAACAGGCCAATTGGATTGCAAATTCCCTTGCTTGAATCCTGACTCTGTCAACAAACCTATGCTGATAGATCCCACTGCATGAACAATATCTAGCCTTCTTCAGAACCTATGATCTTTATTGCGTCTGGCCACTCCGTCTTGCACCACTGTCGCCTTTGACTTCGCCTTACAAACTTTGTCACGTCTGTCTTCTTTTTCTCTTTCACTTAGAAATTATTTGGTTGTTTCATATAAAACTCCTCATTTATGTCACTTTGGAAGAAAACAGATTTGTCATCTAACAGCTCTAGATGCAAACCCTCTGTTTTATCAATGCTTGAATGAATGGTATTCAGTTTCACAACCGAAGAATGGAAAGCTTTCTTCCCTACCGGCAGATCGGTTAGCTTCCATATCCTGGTGGAGATAAGGGACTTCATTTTATCTTCCATTGCAAGCTCCCACTGGCTCGCATCTGCTGCACTGCATGATTTATCATCACATTTTGGTTCATCTCCATCTGTGAGCAATAAATAATTCAGGTATCTCTGATTCGGCACATGCAGCCGTGAAATCCTCCTAAACACAGAATTAGGAGTCGAAGTCTGCGGTCTATCATCCTGTTGAGTAGTGCCATCTGTAATTTGTTCTTCTAACTGGGGACTCTCACTATTTAGAACATCTTCTATCTCAGCATATACAGGATCACTCTGTGATTTACCGCTCCAGACCTCTTTTGGTATTATGTGCTCCAATGGTATTTATGAACCATGATTTATAAAATATGTTGTTGTACTGACTGCTTCTGTCCAGAACTACTCCTGCAACCCTGCCTGAATGCGCATGTTTCTGGCTATCTTAGTCACTTTCCAGTTCGTACTTGTTTCTACGTCATTTTGTTGTAGTGACTTGGAACATTCTTCTCTAATCTGATACTGTTCTCATAACAAAAGTTCTTGAACCCGGAGTCTTCGTTTTCTCCACCAAAGTTGGATTTCAGTTTTTTATCCTTCAACCATGTCTCGTTCTCTACCATGGCTTTCCATTTCTTGAACACATTGTACACCTCTAATTTATGCTTTAAAAATTAAATCCATATCCTCCTGGAATGGTCATCAATGAAAGTCATGAAGTAGGAGTTTTCGCCAAGATATGAGACATTTGTTGGCCCCCAGACACCCATGTGAACTAGCTCAAGCTTCTCCACTATGAGACTTCTGTTGTTGCTCTAGAAACTAACCATCTTATACTTACACTCACAGAAGTCGATGTCAATCGATTTCACTGGTAGTTTTCCCTTTGAGAACATAACCACGAGTTATTTTTCACTCATGTGACCAAGCCTCTGGATGCCACAAGTTGTGATCCTCTTTGCATTCTGCAACTGCAATCACTATGCTAAAATTGGTGGTTGTGTTAAGCGTATCTTCTTTCTTTCCTCGTGCTATAGTCATAGCCCTCCTAAAAACTTTCCACTTATCTTCACTAAAAGTGGTCACATAACCTTCACTTTCTAAGTGGCCTACTGAGATCAGGTTTTTCCTCAAGTCTAGAATGTGTCTCGCGATCTCTGTTGCATTTGGCTATGCCTTGCAATTTTTGTTACGTTTGTGCCTTGTGATCTGTGTTGCATCTGCAACCTCTGTCGCTCCTGGCTATGCTGTTTTGGATCATTTTGTACAGTGATGGTTAACTCTATTCTTCATAGTCAAGTCCAAGACTAGCAACAAACACCTCGAACTGAACCGAATCAACCTGCCTGAACTCTAAAGAGATACCATTTTCTCTCATGCACGTCCTTTCCCTGGAACCATTACCGAGACTACATTTCTTCAGACATCATGTTTCACTTCCCTATTCACTTGCCTTTTCTAGCACCGGCCTATTATGGCTCTCTGGCATCGGCCTATTTTGGCTCTCTGGAAACGACATATTTTGGCATTCTGGCACTGGCCTAGTATGACACTCCTCTGGGGTGATGAAGGCTTCTCCTCCACTTCTTCTATTGATGGCTCAAGTAGTCACTATCTGGAGTCTTGGAACTACTCAAGCCACACATGTGAGTCACAAAGTCATTGTTCTTCCTTGCATAAGGACTTGGTCAACTTTGCTACCATGCTCGTGCCAATACTTATCTTTCAGAGTGAATTTCCCCCGATGGCGGAATAGTACTATATTTTGGAATAGTACTGTATCTGGGAACCGTGTCATACATGTATTATGCAATAGTGTCATATTCTATAACAATACAATATGAGTACAGTATCCGTATATGTGAATAGTGTCGTGTCACGCCCCGTTATTCTTGAGACTCCAATCTGGAGAATCAACGAATCCCGAGGTGTGACGTCATAGAAAATGACAACCGAAATCAACAATAACATCGAAATACATGGAATAGGAATGAAAATGAAGTATTCCATGTCACCTGAGTGAAAGAAACTCAGTAAAGAATTCTAACGAAAATCCGGCAAAATTCCGTTTGTAATTGGAACATCCGGACCACTCAAATTCAACACAATAGCACAACCTGCCCAGAATAACAAGAATAGAAACAGTGGCACGTAGCCCAACATTCTATAAACCTAGTAGGGCCGAGGTAGTGGAAAAGAACACCAACACCTCTCCAGACCCCTCTAAAATCAATAGAGCCCCAAATGCTCAAATGAAAATAGAAAGAAAAACATATGGCGATACCGAAAAGATATAAAGGCACCCCAAAACAACAAGTACTGACTGAGCCACCAAGCTCAAATAAGAATACATAAAATTAAATGGTAGTGCCGAACAAATACAATGGCACCCCAAAATAATAAATACATGAACTGAAAATACAACATAAGGGAATTTGCCAACAACCTGGCTCCCAAGAGAATAAAAGAATAATAAATATGATTACGGAAGGAGGAATGAATCTACCGTCCCAAATCCCCCGTATCATCGCCGTCGTACACGCCGTGCTGCATCCACCTGCAAACCTGAAAATGTTGTGTGTTGGGGGTGAGCAAAAAACCACGCGCTCACCATAATATCAAAACATCACACTCATAGCCGTCTAGAAAATGTTAACCATCCCGTGTGCATGCATCTATCCTAGGTCAAGCTATCGTCTACCATGGCACCCCCGCCAATCCAAGACACCCAACAATAACCTCACAACTAATCTCGAAACTACTCAGAAGTCGTAAAACAGTACAACTCATAAGATATATCTACCATTCGTATATACGCATGTCGAATCAACATATATATATACACATATATACATATACACAAAGTCCCGTAAACAGCTAATCCTAACACCTGGTGTAATAAAGCACCCAGTCAAATACACACTCTCGTCTAGGGATACAACCAGAACTAACTATCTATTATACCGTGCACCGAGCACGCCACTCAAGATTTCTAGGAGGTAAGATCCCTCACTAAGACTACTAGAAGAGAAAAACCATAATCATGTCCACAATTAATTTATAACTCTTACACATCACATCTATCAAATCATACCTGGAGAGTCTCACTCTCACAATTTCTATCCTCAATACAGTCTAATGGTATCCTCAATACAGTCCTTTCTATTTACAATATTTCGTGAACTAATCCATTCACCTCAAAGAAATACAGAAGGGAATATATTATCACCACAATGGATTCGGTAACCAACCGAACTATCTCTAACTCACACCACCTATCAAGGCACTAAAGAGGGTATAGATCAACAAGGTCACCTCTAACTCATACCGCCTATCGAGCCGCAAGAAAGGGTTACTGGAGTATTTAGTCCCAAACAGATGCCATGACCCTCGGGTTTTTAAAGAAAAATGTTGAACCCCGAAGGATTCAACCGGTTTTTAAGAAAAAGTTAGGGCCCGGTCAAATCATATTTGGTTCCAATGCCTCCTAACCCAACCAAACATTAGGAATCGCACTATGTACTCTTAACTTAATCTCATTTCTCTTACCTGATAAGATCCACAGACAAACACAAATGATCATATTTCTTACCTTAAGGAAAGAAACCTCAGAAACACATGTTCGGGTTAAAACCCAAGAAACTATAACACAGGGAAAAGAACTACTAGAGTTCAACCAAATATCACCTCAAAGTCAAATTCAAACTTATTTAGAAACAGGTTCTAAGACCTTCAACTTAATATAGGAATTTATAAACAAATCCTCAAAGGTTACCAAACCAACACCATGATTCAAGTGTTCCTCAGAACAACTAGGAGAAATCTGAAACCATCAATCTCTAAAAACATATCTAGATCTTAGAACTGACCTCGAGTCTTACCCAACCTTTAACCTGAACAACTCTCTCCACTACCAAAGTGGTCTAATAATCATCAGTGATAACCCTAATCTCCAATCACAAAGGCCTATTGTGGCCAAAGGCACAACCACAACCAAGTCTCAATATACAACTATCCAACTCAACTCAACTCCAACGCAAGGGGAAAACAATTAATTATCTAAACCTCTTTTCATCTATATCCACGTAACCACCTAGAGCACATGCCAACCATGGCTCTACTAATCCAAGTTTTTATTATCGTTGAACTTTCTTTCTTTCTTTACAAGTTTAAATCTTTAAATATTCATTCACATTGAGTTAATTTCATCATTTATAATAAAGCTACAATTAGCATCAGTTTAATAACAGAAATTTTCAATAATATAAAAGAATAAATGCTCAATGCGAATAAAATGCAATGACAATGCAAATGACATCCTATCTAGCATGGGACCACCGGGTATAATGTCGCCATAGTAAAACAACCACGAGGATCATATCAACTCGTGAAACAGAACCAACCGTGTTCAGATCGAATCCTCCCACGCCTCCCTGATTCCCGGATTACTAGTCCGCCGGTAGCGAGAGACACCGCCTGGCCAGTTGTTGCGACGACCCGGAAGACTCACTTGAACCAACGAGACATGAAACCATACATAATGCAATATAAATGCTCAATGTGAATAAAATATGTATAACATGTCTCAACAGTGAGTCAAAATCAATATAATAATATTTTCAAATGACAAATATGTCTCAAAATCCATTTACACAACCAATTCACCATATATAAACATTTTCATTTTTCTTTAAAAATAAGCTTTAATATTCAACTATAACAGCAAATCACTTTAATTTATCTTAAGATCATCCGATTTCTCAATTTCCCAACCCTAAAAAATTCTTATAAACTCGCATGCCTTTACTTCAATTCTCAGTAATTAATTTCAAACTATTCCACCTCAAGAACAATTAAAGTCGCCATTTAACTTAATCATAATTCACGGGAAAAAAATAAACTAGAAGAGGAACTAAAGCTATGTCTACATTTTATCGTTCCTCGTCCTCGTAAATTCCCCTATCTTATTTTCAATTTCGATAAAATATAAATGGAAAGGGATAATTTATTCGTCAGCTCTACATCCCTCAACATCCACTATGTCCGTACTGTATCTCAATTTCAATCACATAGTTCTACACAATCTTACTTTAAGTCCAGGGGTACTAAACCACCTATTTTAATCCTAATTAAGTAGGATTTAATTCTTAAAAATATCCACGGAATTAATTTATTTGCTTCCCCAAGGAATTTCTATTTCCGACCTCATTTATTCGGTTATGGGTATTTTGTGAATTTTATAAAATCCTTAAATTCCCTTTATCACTTAGGAATTTAATTACATGTTTTTATTATCCATAAACATACAACGGGGCAACTTAGCATTTTCTATGTACTATTAGTGAGTGCTAGATAAACATATTTATATATAAATATATATAAATTTCCCCACCTAATTTAAACGCTTACAAACAGTCCCGCTTTAACCGACAATGAATAGTGCCGTCACCGAAAATAAGCTCGCCGAACAAAGTTGCGCTAATCCATTTTCGAATATGGAAAAATATCCGCCTCGTCAACCTAATTAATATACCCGAAGCTCATTAATTATCGATAAGTAATTTTAAATAAATCTAAAGAATATCAACCGAAAATTCTTACCGAAAATCTGAAATTCCCGGCAAACCGCTCAACCGTTTCTCTCCAATTTCGGATATATCGTACATGGTACCGAGGCCGAGCTATCCTCCTAAAATCAGCCCAAACACAGCCCAACTCGCCACTGAGTCAGCCCGACTCAGTCCGACTCACTACTGTTCATCGTCACTACCAATGAGCTGCTCCACTGCTGGCCGTCACTACCAGCTCCGGCGAGCTCGCTGCTGCATGCCACTTCTACCTCCAGCTCTCCGTTACTCCGGTGAGCTAACCCGCACCTGGGTCGCCAAGTCCGGCGACCCCATCTTCGAACCAGGTCGTGCCTAATGCACGACCTCCCTGCCCACGACTGCACCGCCAGTCCGGCCGCCAAGACTCGGCGTCACCACCTGGGTCGCCATGTCCGGCAACCCCCAACTTCCAACCACGTCGCCAGCACCTCCTCTCTATTTCTCTCTCAATCATTCTCTTTCTTCCTTTCAAGAGCAGATCAGTAGTGAGGGGGTGCAATTTCTGTTGCTGATGATACAGGGAGAGAAAGTGGGTAGCAGAGACGGTTTGATGGAGAAGAAGAGAGAATGAGGGGGTTTGATACTGTAAGGAGAATGAACCAGAAACTTCTAGTCTCCTCAGCCACACACACAAGTGATATATCTATATATTTGTAAATTGCAAAACCAACCCTTCAATTCTCCATAATTGCACTAGTGACTCTCATGTTTTCCCAATTTACAGTATAATCCCAACACATGTGTCCTCCATATATATATATATATATATATTCCCAATAAATACTCACACGTATGTATATATAACTTTAATTATAATATATACGTGTACAATAAACCCCGAAAATATACCGAAAACTCCCAAATAATACCACGTGGATCATAAAAATTCACTGGACTCCAAATAAATAATACGAGCTTAAATAAGTACTCTGGGTACAAAACTCTTCCACCAATTAAATCACCGAAAGCCCCATCGGACTCCGAATAACTAATACAATCCGGAATAATTAACTCGGGTATGAATATTTATATAAACCAAATTAAATAACTAATCGCCTAGCGGTTTATATCATGCGCTCCCCATAAACTCTACGGATAGTTAATCAATAATAACAGTCAAATTAAATATTTCAGTATGAGACTCAACTATCGAATCATCGGAGTCGTCACTAATCCAAACAACTAAGGCAAGTAACTTATTCGAACAGTAATTAAATAAAACCACTTCAACCCAAATCAATCCACTAACACGTATCACATATATACAAACACAAAAAAATGAGCAAGGAAATACAAATACACGTAAACACGTAAGTCAAACAACTAAGGCACCTAATGCCACATCAATACACCGAACATCAACAAACAAGGCACGTATCTACTAACATAAATAAAACAAGTGAAAGGACTATCAATACTCCTAAGCACGTCAGCTAAACAAGGCACATACTAACCCCATAACCAGGGGAAACAAAACGTCGAACCCCTAAAGCACTAACTACCGAACCCGAATCACTGAGTCGAAGCCCTAAACGTCAGTCAACTAAACGTGTCGTCTTCCAGTCGAAGTACTAAACGTCGAGCGTCTAAACGAATCCATATAATCGACACTAAGGCCCACGTAAACCTCTAGCCACATTCGAAATACAAAACATTAGTTCAAGAAACGTAACCACGAAAGAAACCCCACAAAGTCACAGAAGAGACAGTTGCAGAGTCGCGTCATCGAATCCAGAACTCACGTCAACGTTTAACTAGGTCCGAAACACTACCGTCACGTCAAGTCACGTAATAACCACAAAAGTCCATGAAGAGAGATCGCAACGTCGTCCTGTCGAGTGTAGACGTAAACGCGAAAAATTTATTCGTAAAATACACAGAGTAACCATGACGTCATGAACAAGTGACGTCATCACCGAAAATAAATCGGGAATAATTCAGAAAAAAGCGAAAATGAAATGGGGTGTTACATGTCGTGTGAATAATGCCAGTTTTTTTTTCTCTCTCGCCCAACCTACCTCAAAACTTTCAAAAAAAAATTCTTTTTCTTCTTACACCTCACCACCAAGCACATCAATATTTTATACACCCACACCCTCTTTTGGCCGACACCCTTCAATTATCACTCTATCCCACTTCATTCATTGCTCCAACACAACTCCTATAAAGCCCATCCTTTCATTACCAAAGAAATTCGAAATAGAGGAATCCATATGTTCCTTATTGTCATAGCTTTCTACATATATATATAGATAGATAGATATATATATGGCAAGGATATCGAATCAAATAACATATATATATATATATATATATATGTAATTTGTCGAACCAGAGGTTGGCGTCGTCTTGTTCGGCAAGAGGCCGTGTAACTGCAGATACTATGGTGGCGTGGGTGGCTAATTGGGTGTCCGTGATGGTGGCCAGCTACGCAGGACCGGTAACGATGGTTTTAATCAGAACAGCTGGGTACGACGGTGGTGGAAGGATTTATACTCGGTCTTCTCGGTTGGATGAGGAACACCGCAGACAACGGAGGAACACCATGGTGTCAGATCTTCACGGAGGGTGTTGCGGACAATGGTGGTGTATTCATAGTGAGTAACAACTACCCTGTCCTAAGCTCTTATACCAATTGTTAGGATCGGGGTTTCACTTTTGATACTCACACATCACATATACACACAAATCACACACGAGAGAATTATACGTGGTTCGGTCCAAGAATCGACCTATGTCCACGGAGCACACACCACTTCACTAGTATAGAAGGAATTACAAAAAAGAGGGGTGGATCAACAGATACCACCTTCTCTGCTCACTCTGCACTCTCTTTGACCCTCTACATTGATCCCCACTCTGTTGTTTCTGTGATGCTATAGAATACATAAATCATGCTTCTATTTATAGTAGAGGATGGGTAGATGAAGCCAAAATTAGGTTGTCCAATTTCTTCCCGTCGGTGCCAAGTTGCCAAACTTGTCAGCCGTCAAAGTTTGGTTTTGGCTAGTATTATGGTCTTGGGCGGTGCCAAATTTAGGCGCCGTCTTTGACTCCACAAACCCAACAAAAATTTGGCATTCATCTTTAGAAACTGTGAACTTGCTTCTTGATTATTATTATTACTACTGGACTGATGATTACTAGCATTAGTGTTTTCTTTCTCTATATTTCAAGTATTGTCGTTTTTTTTTTGCAGTGTGTTGAGTGTTTCGTAGCTTGTATGATTTCAAAAATTCCAATATGTACTCTTTGATGCCATAAAAGTATTTGTTTGTTTTATGAGCGCATTGCACTTCTCTGTAGTTAATTTCCTTTAATATCGTACCGAATATCAATGACATCAATGTGCTGATAAAAAGGTTTCTAGTCCGGATCTGAACTTCAAAAGACGGGATCTAAAGTTGCATGGGCATTTGTTTGCAAACCTTTATTCGAAGGTGGATTAGTTCTACCTAACCTTGTAGTTGCGAATAAATATTCTATTATCGAGCACATATGAGATCTCACAAGAAGTAGCAGAGAATTGGACCATGAAAGTTTCGTAGTCTTGCTCTTGGAGTTGGAGAAAAATACTACAACTAAGGCCACTTTCTAGAAGATTGGTTAAGCGCGAACCAGATTAAGAGTGGAAGTAACACATATTTCTGCATTGACTATTGGCTTAGTTGTGGTCCACTCGACTGACTCTTCAATGGGGCACACTATCAACACTCGAGTGAGTAATTTTATCAGTTTTAATTACAGTGTTTGAGTGATTTTTAGCTTGTATTGTTTCAGATTTTCTTTCATGTACATAGTGTACAATTTGATATCATAGAAGTACTCTAAGCTGCTCAGTGATTTCAAGACGCACAAGTGTTTATTTGAAATTCATTAATTAAAGTTGGGTGACAGTTTATACATAATGGAATAAAATTTACAACCTATAAAAATTGAAGGACAGAAAAAAAAAAAAAAAAAAATTTGTTACAACCTGAAAAAAAGATTGCAAAATAATCGAATATATTTGGAAGGTTATGCAAAATAGATTCCGAGTATGTGAAATTTTGTGCATCGCAGGGCTTCTCAAATCGCGTTGCTTCCATTATTATATGTCCTCCATATATCAGCACTCAACAACAATTATAGATGATTTTATTGCAAGGAATACTCGTGTTTTGCTAATAGTGGACTAAAATCTCTACAACAGTCACAGTCTGTTTTTTTTTTTTTTTTTTTTTTTCTTTTTTAAAGGTAAATATGCTATATTTTTTTATACTATATACCATGTAGTATTACTGGCATTATATAAATGTAGTCTTTAACATTGTTGAAAAAAAAAAAAAAAGCCCGGCCCTGGGGATATGCGGGAGGTCCCAAAAATTTTAAATTAATATATTGTAGGGTAAATTATAGTTTGCTCTCCTGTTGATAGTCTAGAACTCACATTTCTCTCTTTATATATATATATATATATATACATATATACTCTCCCTCTCTTTGTGTGTGTATATATATATATGGGATAATTACACAAATCTTCTCTAAACTAAGGTATATATAATTGCATGCGGTTCTCTTAATATTTCAATAATATCAGCAACCTCTCTTACTATCATCGGAATATTGGTCATGCAAGAAATAATAGTGAAATGACATATATACTTTAGAGATATTTAGAGAATCTTTTAGAGGATGGTGAATTTACTACCTTCTCCTCAAATATATTGATGGAAATTATGTGTACCAAGTCATTGTCATTTCATATGCGCCCCTTATCTTTCCCAAGTGATGATAAGGGTAAAATAGGGAGTTTGGTCCATAATATGCCATTATTGTCCAATAAGGTCATTTTCTGGCGTTGACTTTGAACAAAAAGGGTTAAATGTTACAACAGATGTGCAATTAAGGGAGGTTTGTGATATTATTGAAACGTTAAGGGAACTGTGTGCAATTATGCAATAGTTCGGGGGAGGTTTGTGTAATTATTCTTATATATATAAACTTTCTCTCTAAAACCCCCCATATCTCTCTCTCTCTCTCTCTCTCTCTCTCTCTCTCTCTCTCTCTATATATATATATATATATATATATATATATATATAAGAGAATAAAATAGGGGTATTTAGGTCCATTGAGCTTTTTTTTGAGGGTATATTTGTCTTTTCCCATCATTATGGGCGGCTAAATATGTCTTCGTAATTTAGATCATTTCACGAGACAAAAATGAAAGCCGTCATCGTTGACTGAGGGGGTATTTGTTACAAATAAGGTTGCAAATTGTAAATAGTGAAATTATAAGGGGTGCGGGCGTAGTTTAATTACACGATCAACAGGGGAGAAATTTGTAATTTATCCTATATAGTATTAGGCTCGAATAAAAAATTAAATAATTAAAAAAAACTATTGCAGTTTGATAAAAACTAAAAAAATGCATAAAAAGTGATATAAAATAAAAGAAGTTTTGTAAATTGACAAGAGAGTCAAGAATATCTAGGGATGGCAACGGGTCGAGTTTGGGACGGGTTTGACTAATACCATTACCATCCCCATTTAAAAATTACTAATACCAAATCCACTCCAAACCCATGACAGGTTGTAATCGGTAATATCATAACCACCTCGTCGGTATAAATGGATTTCATCGGGTTACCATCGATTCTACTAAATTATTTCTACTATATTATAAGCACACTTGCTAAACAAAATGTCATTCAGATGGAAACAATTAAAGCCCTTATTCAGATAAACAAAAAGAAATATATGCTGAAATTGAATAAAAAAATCAATGCAGAAACTCAATAAGATGACAAATGTACATTTTGTATTAATACTTTTGCAAAGTGTATGTGAATTTTATTCCTAATGTCATCACCGTCCTTATATGAAAAATAAAGTCTAATTGATTGAATATATCTACTTAATTGATTGAGTATGTAATTGAATAGTCACTACGGAATCATACTATAACGGTTATATCCCTGAACAGTTACTGATTGCAGCCTTTGTGGCATTCCAACACCCTGGCAATTGACTTATAAGAGAAGCCGCTTTCATTTTGCTAGTGATTGACATATTAACTGATTCTAACTGCTCAACAATTTCATTAAGGACACTAAGGTGTTCACTAACCTTCCCATTCTCGGACATCTTCAGATTTACCAATCTAGTGATGAGATGTACCATATTCGCACCAGACGGCTGTTCTTACATGCTCAAAAGAGCATCCATGAGAGACTTTGTTGTCTTCTTATTCTTGATGTTGAAGGCGACAGACTTTGACAATGTCAATCTGATCGTACCGAGAGCCTTTCGATCTAGGATTAACCAATCATCTTCTTTCATCGATTTTGGCTTCTTCCCTACCAATGGTAAGAACAAATTCTTCTGGTATAACACATCCTCAATTTCCATCTTCCAATAGGCAAAGTTTGCATGTCACGCCTTGTTATTTCTGAGACTCCAATCCGGAGAATCAGCGAATCACGAGGTATGACGTCACGGAAAATGACCACTAGCATCAATAATAACAACGACATACATGGAATAAGAATGAAAACAAAGTATTCCATGCCACATGAGTGAAAGAAACTCAGTAATAAATTCTAACAAAAATTCGGCAGAGTTCCATTTGTAAATGGAACATCCGGACAACCCAAAAACAACACAGAATAACCTGCCCATAACAACAAAAATAGAATCAATGGCACGCAACCCAATATTCCAAAAACCTACTAGGGCCGAGGTAGTGGAAAAAAACACCAATACCTCTACACAACCCCTCTAAAATCAATAGAGCCTCAAATGCTCAAATGAAATTATAAAGAAAACCACATGGCGATGCTGAAAAGATATAAAGGCACCCCAAATCAACAAATACCGAAATGAAATATACAACAAAAGGAAATATGCCAACAAACTGGCTCCCAAAAGAAATAAGAATACACAAGAATAATACGGATAAAATGAGCAAATCTAAATAAAAGCGTCCCAATTCACCCGTACCATCGCCGCTGAACACACCGTGCTGCATCCACCTGCAATCTATGTGGGGGTGAGCACAACCTCGGGGGCTCACCAAAAATATCTATATAACACACTCTTAGCCGTCTAGGAAATGCTAACCATCCCAGGTGTATGCATCTATCATAGGTCAGTCAGTTGTCTCATTTGGCACCCACGCCAACACCGAGACCCCAAAATAACCTCACTAACAACCTCAAACCTATTCAATAATCACGACAAAGTACCTAACAATAGAAATATCCCTAACGCATATACCAGATCAAATCAACGTCTATATAAATGAATATATATATAAGACCCCGTAAATAACTAATCATATCCCGAAAGGCGTACACAAACAGGGTCTAAAACACGTACTCATCTAACATACTCTAAAAACTCACTTCCTATCCCACCGGGCACCAAGCACACCACTCCGAGTCTCTAGGAAGTAAATAAGTCACCTGACACAGATACATTGCTACCATCTATTCCACAAGAGTAACATAAGGAGAAAAACTCTATTACTAGATTAGACTCGACAAACACTAGACAATTTCCAATTTACAATGCCTATTAAGGCATAAGAAAAGGTTACCGGAGTCCTTCAGTCCCAAACAGATGTCGAGGTCCTCGAGTTTTTAAAGAAAAACGATGAACGCCGAAGGATTCAACCGGTTTTTAAGAAAAAGTTAGGACCCGGTCAAATCTGTTTGGTTCCAACGCCTCCGAACCCAACCGGAGTATTAGAAGCTGCACTATGTGTGCATAAATCAACACTATGTCTCATTCCATACATATGACAAGAGGAGCATCAAAGAAATAAACATAAGGACCGCCCAAACAGCTAAGGCCCTGAAATATCCAAGTCTGCTATATAATCAAGGAAACGTCGACGAGATAGGAGAATGACCATAAGGTTCAAAATGAAAACCATTTTAAAATCTCCTTTAATTTTCCTTCAAAACCGGTCCTAAGACTTTTAATAATATTTTAAAATTTTATGGAAAACTCTGAGAATTCCTTAACCAAAACTGACAAGAAGGAATCCCAGAAACAAACTAGGAGAAGCTTGGAGTACTCGAATCCTAACAATACCGAGATATCGGAAACAACCTCGAAATCTCAAAATCTGGAAAAACCAATGCCCTATACTCACTGACTTCACAAAACATTTTCAAATGGGATTTTCTACCGTTCCCAAAGTGAGGTTTTCATTCAATACTCCCGATCCCAAGGATTTAAAACATTTTTCATAAAACTAGTTTTTAACTTGGGGTTTTCAAAAACAGTTAGCGGGACCCGGGTAAATGAAAAAAATTACAGCTTTATAAAAAAAAAAACCAAAAGCTTTAAGTTTTCAAAACATTTACATATCATTGGTTTTATCACGCCCCGTTATTCCTGAGACTCCAATCCGGAGAATCAGCGAATCCCAAGGTATGACGTCACGGAAAACGACAACTAAGATTAACAATAACATCGAAATACATGGAATATGAATGAAAATGAAGTATTCCATGTCACCCGAGTGATAGAAACTCAATAAATAAATTCTAACAAAAATCCGGCAGAGTTCCGTTTGTAAATGGAACATCCGGACAACCCAAAAACAACACAACACAAAAACCTACCCATAACAATAGAAATAGAACCAATGGCACGCAACCAAACATTCCAGAAACCTACTAGGGTCGAGGTAGTGGAAAAGAACACCAAAACCTCTACACAACCCCTCTAAAATCAATAGAGCCCCAAATGCTCAAATGAAATTATAAAGAAAGCCATATGGCGATGCCGAAAAGGTATAAGGCACCCCAAAACGACAAATACCGACTGAGCCACCAAGCTTAAATAAGAATACAGAAAATCATACGATAGTGCCGAAACGATACAAAAGCACCCCGAAAATAATAAATACATGGACTGAAGATATAACACAAGGGAATCTGCCAACAGCCTGACTCCCAAAAGAATAAAAGAATACATAAATAATAATACGGAAGGAGGAACAAAACTACCGTCCCAAATCATCTGTATCGTCGCCACCGAGCATGCCGTGCTGCATCCACTTGCAAACCTGTAACCTGTTGTGGGGGTGAGCAAAACCACGCGCTCACCATAATATCAAAACATCACACTCATAGCTGTCTAGAAAACGTTAACCATCCTGTGTGCATGCATCTATCCTAGGTCAGTCAATCGTCTCACATGGCACCCCACCAATCCGAGACCCCATCAATAACCTCATCAGTAACCTCAAGTACATTACGGATATCATAAGCACCATAGATCCACGAGAATGTAAACAATACATGTATACGTATATATATAACGTCCTGTAAATAACTAAGCCTGTCACCTAGGCCTATAGACAACCAATCTGAACTCCACTCTCATCTAGGGATACAACAAGTACTAACTATCTACCATACCGTGCACCTAGCACGCTGCTCAAGGTTCCTAGGAGGTAAATAGATCACTCACTAGGACTACCGAAAGGGAATCATCATAACCATGCCCACAACTCGATCATCACTATCAAATAATTCCTAGAGAGGAAGTCACTCTCACATTTCTGTCTTCAATTCATTTCCTCTACTTATAATAACCAGTGAACCAACCCATTCACTCAAAGAGACATAAAAAGGGAAGATACTATCCCCACACTGGATTCGGTAACCAACCAAATTATCTCTAACTCACACTGCCTATCTAGGCACTAGAAAGGGTTATTGGAGTCATTTAGTCCCAAACAGATGCCATGGTCCTCGGGTTTTTAAAGAAAAACATTGAACCCCGAAGGATTCAACCGGTTTTTAAGAAAAAGTTAGGACCCGGTCAAATCTTATTTGGTTCCAATGCCTCCGAACCCAACCAGAGTACTAGAAACCGCATTATGTGTGCATAAATCGACAATATGTCACATACTCGAAAGATGACAGGAAGAGCATCAGAGAAGATAAGCATAAGGACCGCACTAACAGCTGAGGCCCTGAAATACCCAAGGAATAACCATAGGAGAATGAAAAACTACTAGAGTTCAAACCGACAACCATTTTAAAATCACTTTTAAACTTCTTTCAAATCTGGTCCTAAGACCTTTAACATTTATTTAAAAACTTATAAAAATAATCCTGAAAGAATGCCCAAACAAAACCGGGCACATGAAGGAATCCTAGACGACAAGCTAGGAGAAACCTAGATTTCTCGACCTCTAACGATGCTGAGATCTCGGAAATAACCTTGGAATTTCTAGAACAGGGACAACTCGTGCCCTAATTCACCGATTTTATAAAACAATTTCAAATGATATCTTTGGAAATTTCTTTCAAAAGCGAATTTGCATTCGGTTCTCCTGGTCCCAAGAATTTAAACATATTTTACAAAACAAGTTTTTGATTTCTGACTTTCAAAAATAGTCAACGGGCACCAGGGTAATTAAAGAACACGATTTATAAAAATTCAAAAACTTTAAGTTTTCAAAACTTTGATAAAACCCTGGTTTGATCCCAAAGATCCAAACCATGACCCAGATTTCAAGGTACCGGAATAACCACGTTTTAATACTCAAAAATACTTCCACAAATGGGAAGAAAGAATAACAAACCCATAAATAACAACAGTTGAAATAGAGAGACGGAAAGATTTATAAGCCTATAGCAACCTTTAAATTTCTAAACTCCTCACACCACCGAAGTGGTCTAACAATCAACCTGTGGTAGTGCCACTCACCAACTACGAAGGCCTATATGGCCGAACATCATAGAATCAACTAAGTCCCTGTAAAGCGTTAATCAACGCAACTAGACACCCAACTCGGGGAGAGACAGTTAATTACCAAAACCTCTTTACATTTATATCCACACTCGACTCAATTAAGTTCAGTACATCACTAACCAGCTCAACTAGAGCCCAACTCAAGGTAAACAGTTTCATCCCAAAGCCTATTTCCATTTATGCTCACGTAACCACCTAGAACACATGTCAATCGTGGCTCTACTAATCCAGGTTTTAACATTGTTACATTTCCTTTCTTTTAAATTTTAAAATCT
Source organism: Cornus suecica (assembly GCA_963922005.1). NCBI lineage: Eukaryota > Viridiplantae > Streptophyta > Magnoliopsida > Cornales > Cornaceae > Cornus > Cornus suecica. Next base: position 85,650,154 of record OY998239.1, on the reverse strand, counting down.
TTAAATTTTATTCACATTGAGTTAATCTCCATCATTTCTAATGATTATACAAATACCATAAGTTCAATAGCAGCAAATATCAACAATATAAAAGAACCATAAATGATCATATAAACGAATGAATGCTCAACGTGAATATTATGCAATGCCAATGCAATTTCAATGCAACCCTAACTGCATGAGGGTGAAACAAATATCCACGAATCCCAAACCGTTCACTGCAGGGGCAACAAACCCACAGCAGGAAGGGTGGGCGTCGCCAAATAGAGTGCGAAAACCACAAGTCCGCCCGGGAACCGGCGAGTGAAGCCCAACTATCACCCCCGACGTCTAGAGAATTGAGAGTTACTAGCTCCCTGGGTGCTAGACCACCCCCTGGCCAGTTGTTGCGACATTCCAAACGATCCATACATGCACATGATATAACTGAGGCATGCAACCTACACCGAAACAATATATATACTACAGTGCTGTATGAATTCAAAATGCCTCCACATAAATTTAATATACTCAATAAAATGGCATAAAAGCCAAGCAACCTCATACAAAGCATGCTTCAAAATTTAAATTATACAGTAATTCACTTTCATTTATCTCAAAAATATATCTGGGTTCTCGATTACCCAATCTTCATAACTTTTATATGCTAGCATGCTTTTAATTTAATTAAATAATAGGGTAAAAATCAATTAACCGGATCTATGTCCACATACACCTTCTATAAACCTATTTCGAACTCAAGGGGTGCTAAACCGCCTATCTCGATTTAATTTAAATAGGTTTATAATTATTTTAAATCGGAGAAATAATTTATTTAATTTCTACAAAGGAATTTCCAACCCCAACATCATTTATACCATTTATGGGTATTTTATAAATTTTATAAAATTCCTAGATTTCCGTCTATCACTAGGAATTTAATTAAACATTTTTATTTACCCCTAAACATACAACGGAGATTAATTAACGTTTTCTACGCACTATTAGTGAGTGTCAGATATGCATATATATAAGAATATATATATGTAAATTCCCACCTATTTTAAAGCTTACAGAACAACCCCGAAATGTCCCGCCGTGAACAGTGTCGGTTGTGAACAGTGTTCGCCGCCCAAAGTCGCATAAAAAATATTTCGAATATACCGAAACGTCCGTCTCAACGACCTATACGATACATACGAAGCCCATTAGCAATTGGTTAATAATTTTGAATAAATTTAATATAACCCAAATAAAAATTTGAACCTATAAATCGAATTTTCGGGCAAACTGATTAATGGAAAATTACTAAATTTTAGTATGTCGTACCTAGCCTCGAGACAAGGCTTCCCTCAAAATTTCAGCCCAAACCGACATCGGGAAGCCGACCAAATCACCGGTCAAAGTTCCGGCCAAAACAATTTATGTCGCACGTCACCACTGCGCGCGAACCAGCGCCACCACAACGCCGCCACGACCTCTTGCGCGATGCCACGATGCCGTCGTCGCCAGCCTTGGCCGTCAAACCACAACCCTTATCGAAGCCCTAAGTCGAATCGCACTTCAGTCCTTGCTTCAGCCACGATCTGCCTGCAATCGCAGCCAGCCACCATCATCTCCACCAGATTGCCATCACTACTATCTTCGGCGACCACCAGCACCACCAAGTCTCACCTTCAGTTGCAACCCATCCATCTAAAATCGGCTCTCTCTCTCTCTCCCGATCTCCCTCGCCGGTACTGATGGTGAAGAAGAGGGTAGTCGGCTTGCTGGAGAGAAGGAGGAGATGAAGGTTGAGTCGCGTGAAGAGATGAAGAAGCAGGGAGTAGTCTGTGCGTGAGGGGTTAGAGCAGGTGGAGAAAGATGGGGAAGCTTCGTGAATAATCTCTAACTCTCCACAGCCATCACAGCCCTACACGTATACATACATATATATTTTCCATTAATCTTATATATATACTTATAAATACCCACATATATATATATATTCTCCCAATTAATAATATATATATACAATAAATCCCTAAATATAAACGGGACTCCCAATAAATAATATAACTGAAATAAATAATCTGGGGTATGAAACTCATATATATATAATCTAAAATAAATAACCGATCGACCCGAAATTAATATCACATGAACTCGAAAATTTTACGGATAACTAATAAATAATATAAGTCAAAATAAACACTTTGGGTACAAAACATAACCATCGGAACACAAAACAATCCCGAACTCAACTCCGACAAAAGATTGGTCTTAGTCCATCAATCCAAATTCTCGGTCCACTAAATTAATAATCGAAAGTCCCTGCTAATGACAACTTAGAACCCGCCGCCTCAAGTGTGAAAAGTGAAAAGAAATCATTTAGCCTCAATTAATAATAAATAATAATAAAGGGAAAAATCATGAGAAAATCCCTAAACGATGACACGCGTACCCGGAAAATCTACGAGTCGCTCGATAAATAATTCAAGGTACAAAATCAACTACCGGAACACCAGGCACGTACAACACCTATCGAATAACTACAAATAACTAAGGCACGAAAAGAATCCAAAACAATACTCAAGGACAGCCACATCAACACACAGGAGCTCTTAGAAACACGAAGAAATAAGCACACCAAACAAATAAAACACATACATACAAACACAGAGCATGTCAATCAAATCAGGCACATACTAATCCCATTACAAGAGAAAACAAAACGTCGAACCCCTAACGCACTAAATGCCGAACTCGCACAACAGCGTCGGAACCTTAAACGTAGACCTGTCAATGGATCGGATTCGGATCGGATCAGTTAAATCCAAATCCAATTTGTTAAGAAATTGGATTATCGGATTTGGATCCTAATCGGGTTATCGGATTTTATTTTCAATCCATATCCGGTTAATATCGGATTCGGATCGGATTCGGATCATAATCGGATTATTGATAAGTCTATTGATAAGGATGACAAAAATCTCAATCCGCGATCCGAATTCGATAATTCGACAGATTTTCACTTAATTAATTCATATTCGAATTCCTTCATTATAGAATATCTGATCCGAATATTTAATTAAAAAAATACAAAAATCAATAAATACTGAAACACTAAAATTATTCACACTTTTAATAATTGTATTTATGATCAATCATTATTAATAAATAATAAAATAATTAACAACTAACATTTATATACATGTACAATATTAAATATATACACATATATATAAATATATATATGTATATTTTATCGGATCGGATTAGGCTAATCCAAATCCAATTTGTTAAGGAATCGGATTATCGGATTCGGATTATATTCGGGTTATCGGATTTTTTTTGCAATCCAAATCCGACTAATCGGATCGGATTCGGATCGGATTCGGATCAAAATCCAATCCATTGACAGGTCTACTTAAACGTCGGTCAACGAAACGTACCGCCACTCAGTCGAAGCACTAAAGCTAAACGTCTAAACAAATCCACATAATCGGCACTAAAGCCCACGTAAACCTCTAGCCACGTCTGAAACATAAAACATCACGTCAACGTATCATTAAGTCTGAAACACTACCGTCACGTCGAGTCAAGTCACGTAATCACCAACGACAGTCCATGAAATCATCGAGGAGAAATTGCAATGTCGTCCAGTCGAGTGCAGACGTAAACGCGAAAAATTCACACTTGAGATAACAAGAATAACCATGACGTCATGAACAAGTGACGTCACAACCGAAATTAAATCGAAAAATAATTCCAGAAAATTGGGAAAATAATATGGGGTGTTACAAGTTTGGTCCCAAAGATCTAAACCGTAACCGTGACCTCGAGATTCATGAGCTAAAGATCGTTTACTTCTCAAAACATCACCTAAGTGAACGAAAGAGCGATAAACTCAAAATATAGGAGTTAGAAGAGGGAAGGCCAGACTAAAGGGTCTTGAACGACTCTTAAATTGAAAAACTTCCCATACGAACAGAGTGGTCCACCAATCACTCTATGGTGACACTAGTCACTAACCATGAAGGCCTTTATGGTCGAAAACCACGACCTCATATAAATCCCGGTATGAGGCATTAATCAATTCAACTAGATACCCAATTCACGGGAAACAGATACACACCAAGGTCCCTTTTTCTACTGAGCTCCACTTAATTACTCAGAACACCCGCTAATCATGGCTCCAATAACCCGGGTTTTTAATTATTATTAAATCTTTTTACTTTTCAACTTAGGATTTTTAAGCTCTCATTCACATTGAGAAAATCTGTTAATTAGTTTTCTTATATTATCAAGGGACCTTTATATCCAGGAGCATAATTATAAACTCAACTATTGCACCCTAGCGCTCAAGGGGACAATATATATATATATATATATATATATATATATATTTAAAAAATTTATCCACATATAACTTACTCCATATCAGTAATCAATAACAGCAGAAAATCTCAACAGATAAGCACATATCAAATAAATGCTCAATGTGAATATCAATGCACCCTATATAACAAGGTACATCCGGGTATAATGTCGCCAAAGTAACACAACCACGAGAAATTTATCGACTAGTGAAATACATACCGTGTTCGGACCACGTCCTCACACGCCTCCCTGATTCCCGGAGTATTAGTCTGCTGGTAGCGAGAGACACCGTCTAGCCAGTTGTTGCGACAACCCAAGGACTCACGCACACCAAAGATAAATGAATGAGACATGAAACCACACCCAATGCAAATATGCTCATGGTGTATAAAATATGCATATCATGCCTCAACAGTGAGTTAATATCAATGTACAACATTTTCAAATGATTTATTTTTGTCTTACCGTCCTTGTTACACAACAAGTTCACAATATAATAATTTTTCATTTAAAGCATGCTTTATAATTAAATTAAAGCAATAAACCACGACAATTCCATCCCGAAGTTACCCATGTTCTTAATTACCCAATTTTTATAAATTTTACGTATCCGCATGCTTTAATTTAAATTCCAATAACCGAAATCTAATAAGTCCACTCCAGGGACAATCTAGTTCATAATTCAATTATTTATAATTTACAAGAAAATTTAGAGGGAACTAGAACCACGTCTAAGTTTTAACGTCCCTCCTTCCATGTATCCCCTAACATATTTTTAATTTCACTAAACCACCAAAATCAAGGGAAACTTATCATTACTTTCTAAGTTCAATTCCAATTCCGCAATTCAATTAACCCACTCTAAAATTTAAAGGGCATTAGGTTGCCTCTTCAATTTAATTTAAGTAGGTTTTAATCATTCAAAATTTGTAGAGAAATTATATAAGTTAATTCATCAAGAGAATTCTATCTCCGATCCCATTTACTCCACCTATGGATATATCACGAATTTTATAAAATTTCCTAATTCTCGTTTATAGCTAGGAACGCTAACACCGGCTATCACACACACATAAATATACACCGGAAGTGCTATAAATTCCTATGTACTAACAGTGAGAAATAGATATGTATATAAAAATCTCACCTAAATAAATGCTTACAAAACAGCACCGATACGGCTCGTTGTGAACAGTGTTGGCACCCGAATAGAGCCCGCCGACCAAAATTGTCGAAAAATTTTCCCGCTCGGACCAAAACGACCGCCTTACCGACCTATTCAATATAGTTGAAACCCGTTAGCAATCAATCAACAAATTTAAACAAATCTAACAAAAACCAAACAGAAAAATCATACCTATAATCTGAAATTTCCGACGAACCGCTCAACGGTTTCTCACCAAATTTGGGTATATCGTGTATGACATCGGGAACAAGCTATCCTCAAAATTTTACACCAAACGAAGCCTGAATCGCCACAGAGTCAACCCAACTCAGTTCGGCCGAACTCGGTTATGTCCATCACGCACCACTACAGTGCGAACCAGCGACACCACGATGCCGTCATCGCCCTCCTCTGTCGGGCGACCACAGATTAATGACCAAACCCTAGCCACAATGTCGTCTCTCTCCCTATCGCGACGTCACGCTAATGCGTTGCTGTGCCGACCACCGCGCGTCGGTCACCACTGTCCGACCCCCAGTGCGAGTTGCGCCGCCAGTCATCGCACCACCTCCAACTGTTGTCGACGCCCACCTCAACCAATGACTCCCCCACAGGTCGCGCATCCTCTGCGCGACCATCACTCTCTCTCCAACTCTCCCTCTCTCCTTTGTCGGCAAGACAAAAGTGAGGATGGTGATGAAGGAGATGGAGCTGTCGCTTGTCGAAGAGGAGAAAAAGGTGCAGATTTTCGGTCATCCTCTCTCACTCTCCACAGCTATACATGTGTATACACATATATCTTCTAATTGCAATTGTGACCCTCCAATCATTCAAAAATACATAATAATTCCAAAACAATATATATAATTACAATTAAATATATATACATAATAAATCCCGAAAATATATCAGGAACCCCCAAATAAAATCATACGAGCCCGAAAAATAAACGGGGCGCCCAATAATTACTATAACTAGTATAACTAGCTCGGGGGTAAAAACCCAATCACCAAAACACCGGTTCAAACCCTCGCAAAGAAATAATTCAAAAATCCTCTGAGTCGAGTACCGCACAAAAATAAAATATCTAACCTCCATTTAATAATGAATAATAATAAATGGAATATTATCTGAAAAATCCCTAAACGAATACACGAATACCCTGAATATCAACGGATTCCAAATAACTCAAATAATCCGTAATAAATACCCGATCGGCTCGCAATTAATATCACGCAAGCTCGTAAACTCTATGGATAGCTAATAAATAATGTGAATCGAAATAACCATTCCTTAAGTACTCCGATTTAAATCGCAACGCCGAATAAATAAAATAAACTGAAATAAATAGTCTGAGGTGTGAAACCCAGCCACTGAAACACCGAATACATACAAAGCCCATCAAATAACTACAAGCAATAAGGCACGAAAAGAATCCGATATAAACAAACAAGTACAGCCTCATCAACTTATAGGGGCATGCAACTATTTAAATATAAACTAAAATAACTACACTGGACGTCACAGGGCGTATCCTAAGCCTGACAAAATGCTTAGTGATAACGTCCCAACACAGAGAAAACGAGAAAGGAGAATACAAATACTCCTAAGCACGCCAACTAAACAAGGCACGTCAATCAAATAAAACACATACTAATCCCATTACAAGGGAAAACAAAACGTCGAACCCCTAAAACACTAAATGTCGGACTCGAACAGCTGAGTCGAAACCTTTAACGTCGGTCTACACAACATGCCGCCACTCAATCGAAGAACTAAAAGCTAAACGTTTAAACGAATCCACTTAGTCGACAATAAGAATTCATGTCAACATTTCACTAAGTCTAAAACACTACCGTCACGTCAAGTCAAGTCACGTAATCACCGGTGACAGTCCATGAAGTCCCCAAAGAGACAATCATTCAGCCGCCCAGTCAGCTCCAAACGTTAAACGCGAAAAATTTACACGTGAAACACCAAGAATAACCATGACATTATGAACAAGTGATGTCACAACCGAGAATAAATTAAAAATAATTCCAAAAAATTGGGAAAATAACACGGGGTGTTACAATGCACCATCAAACTTCTCGATCATCGCTGTTTTTTCTTCACCCATAGCTCACACTAAGCTTATTCAAGGTGTTTAAAGTCGAATTACACAAAACCGATCACACGGTTGCATCCATAGCGGTCCAAAATCTTAAAAATGCCTCTGACCACGTCGAAAACGGGTCAAGAACGACTCCAAACAAGCAAAAAATCAAATATGCACAAAAGACAGAAAATTACTGACAACGTTGGTACCTTCTCGGGGCGCATGCAGGTGCGTTCCTGATCTGATGGGGATGATTTTTGCGCTGAAACGTTCTTCTTTGAAATATCTTTCTATTTATATATTATATTCCTTGTATGGATCAACGATGCTCCACGAAATAGCCCCTAACCGAAACTTCTGCGCGTCGGAGCCGAAAATCTGGCCAGAACTTCAGGTGGCATGTGGAGGGGCGTGCGACACTTTCCAGCGACTCGCTTGACATTGTTGGCTTCGTCTCGTCGATACAAAGCTCCTGGTATGGTTGGTTTCTGATTTCAGGTAACTCTGATCTTCGAATTTGGACTAGAACGTACGGGTTTCTTCTTTGCTTCAACCTGAAGCTCTGATACCACTTGTTAGAGGTTTTACACCCGCCCAAGAACAAAAAACTAGGGTTTACTAACCCTAATAGCCAAGCCACAAACAATTGTGATTCAGAAATCACACACAACACAAAGATATATAGTGGTTCGGCCAAAACAAGTATACGTTCACTGAGAGTACCGTTTCACTATAATCAATGAGAGGATTACAAGGACTCTGTATCTCTTCTTCTCTCTCAATATCCGCACAGCCTGTGCTTCACTCGTACTAGGTGTTTCACTCACACCGGTACCGGCCTATTCTGGTCTTCACTATGGCACATGCCTATTCTGGCTCGTTGCCTGTTACAAATAATACAATAGAAGAGTCCTTATATTTATAGGGAAGGATATAGAGGTGGTTTTACATTTTAGTCGATGTGGGACAATTTTCAATCCTTTTAATAAAGGAGTGACCCTAATATAAGAAGCACAACTTAAATGTCTTTTCTAAGAGAATTTCATTCTTATGTAAAACTATTTCTCTAAATTTTCAACATATTATACATATTTTATTCTCCGGTAACATTGAATCAATTCTAGCTTGCATTAAGAAAGTTACCTACCCTACAAGAGGGAGTGAGAATAAAGAAATGCCGCATGAAAAGCGTTACACTAAAGAGCAATTAATGCTTCACATTTGGGAAAAGTAATGAATATTGAACTGCTTTGATATTAGATGAAGTGGGAATATTTACAATTATTAATCCGTCTTGTTTCAAGTTCAAAATTGATCAAATAATACTTTAATCCTTTATTCCGGTGTACTTTGAATCATTTGAGCATTAAGATGATATCAATTTATTTGCTAAGAAAACAAGAATGTATTACATTTGAAAACAAATTAAATAAATTCAAATCTTATCATAAATTTATCGATGTACTCCATTAGGAATTACTTTGCACGCATCAGTGAATTAATTAAGCGAAACTCCAAATATTTTGGTTATCGATATACATAAATTTACTATCGTTTATATTAAAGTTCAACCCGAAAGAATAATATTAAAAAGACAAAAATACAAATACTCCATAAGTTTTTCCCTCCAAATATCTCTGGAGCTAAATCTAAGGGCTCAAATAGAGACACATTGCCCTGCATTTATGTGATGAAAAAGAAAATTTTGGCACACGATTTTTTTTCATTTTATACACCAAAAATTGCTTTTTCTCTCTCTACAAATCTATATAGGTATATTTATTTATTCTTAAATATAATATAATTAGGATTTGTATCTTTATTTTTGTTTTGGACACAAGTTAGAATGCAAATTATAGTAATTTAAGAACTTAATATATTATATATTCTAAAATATATCTACGAACAAACTGATATAATATATTTTAGAATTTAAAGCTCAAATATAATTTTTTTCTTTTGGGATAAGAACCACATATATAAATTGTAAAAAAAATATTTTTCTTTTAAAATAGTAAATAATTTTGGTGCATCTTTTAACAAATTTACTTTCTTGGAAAAAATATATTTTTACAAATATATCTTTGGTATAATATATCCACACACAAACTCATATAATATATTTTAGAACTTAAAGCTCAAATATAAATAAATAAAATTTGGATTAGAACCAAAGATATAAATTGTAAAAAAATATTTTTCTTTCAAAACAGTAAATAGTTTTGGTGCATCTTTTAACAAATTTACTTTCTTGAAATGAATATATTTTACAATTCTATCTTTTGTTCTTATCCAAAAATAAATTTATATTTGAGCTTTAAGTTGTAAAATATATTAAATGAGTTTCACACAAAATTTACTTTCTTGAAGAAAAAATATTTTACAATTATATATTTGGTTCTTACCAATATATATATATTTGAGCTTCAAATTCTAAAATACATTATATGAGTTTGTGTGTGGATATATTTTAGAACATATAATATATTAAGTTATAAAATATATTATATATCCACATTATATTAAGTTCTAAAATTACTGTAATTTGTATTCTAACATGTGTCCAAAACAAAAATAAAGATACAAATCCTTAATTATACTATATTTAAGAATAAATAAATGTACCTATATATATATATTTGGATGAGAAAGAAAGTGGTAGAGAGAGAGAAAAAAAGGTGTATAAAATGGAAAAAAATCGTGTGTCAAAAGTTTAATTTTCATCACATAAATGCAGGGTCACGTGTTTCTATTTGAGCCTTAGATTTAGCTCAAGAGATATTAAGAGAGAAAAACTTATGGAGATATCCGTGTCCCCAACATAAAGAGAAGCATTGCTGTTAAATGAAGTAAGAACTATGACTTTAATTGCTAAAGTCGAACCACAGAATAAATATATAAACTATATATATATATATATATATGCATGCATGTATAAATTTTCAGTTTCATCACTACTACTAGTTACCAAACCAATCTCCAAAATGAGGTACGATGCTGCGTCAACAGAGGGGCGAAATGCGATGCTCTACGACGCTCTAAGGAAGGAGAGAACCGGCGATGTGGTTGCACTCTGCCGACAACGCGACATGTATCCAGATGGTCCATTCCACGTCCTAACGATACATCGTGACACCGTCCTTCACATGGCTGCATACACAGTTCAACCCGAACTAGTCAATAAATTGCTACGCTTGTTGGTGCCAACTGAGATCCAGAATTTGATCTTTCGAAGAAACTATGTCGGAAACACGATACTTCATGAGGCAGCTGCTTTCAACAAGTTAGTTCGAGCTGCGCAACAAATGCTGGAAATGGCCCCGGACTTGTTGCCCATTCGCAACGTGTCTGGAGAGACTGCTCTTTTTCGTGCAGCTCGCTTTGGGAAATTGGATATGTTTCTATATCTTGATGGCAGAGTTAAGCATCGAAGTGACTTGAGTGAAGAAGCGCGCAAGGAAATGTATCACAACGACTATGACACAACAGTACTTCATACTGCCGTTATGTCCGGCCATTTTAGTGAGTTTCTGTATATCATTTACCTAATATTGTATTATATATTTATATATGTATGTAGTTCCTTTTTAGAATTGCCTGATTGGCTTTATGCTGGTTTTGGTATGAGCTAACTTGAAAGTGGTTTCAGTTTTGATCTGTTTATGTTTTTTTTTTTTTTTTTTTTTTTTTTTTTCCGGTTAACATTGTAACTTTTTTTACAACCAAATATATATGAAACAGGATTGGCCCTTAAAATTGCAGCATCATATGACTATTTAGTCGATCAAAAAGATGAAAATGGAATGACTGCTCTTCAACATCTTGCGCGTCATTCAACGGCATTTCAAGGCAGGAATCCAGGATGCCTCAAGCGTCTTATATACCAATGTGAGATACATTTAATTCCATATGACAATTCTGACTTATACATGTAATATTTGTCTTAGTACTCCTATAAAAGTAGTAGTTTTTGTTTTGAATTTGAATAATCTCCTTAGATTTTCTCTCCAGCCTTCTCCCAAACTGAACTAGCAAGTGATTAAAAATTCAGAGAGAGATTGTAAGAAAGGATCCAAATTCAGAGAAATATTGTACGAGATGATCCTTGTTCAGTATGAAAATACCTAGACGATGGTGAAAACAGCCTAGGGGGTGAATAGGTTTTTTGTGGATTTATTAACAAATTAAAATTAATTGCGGAAAAGTCAATTTTAATTCAATTCTCAAACAAGATAAATCATGCAAAGAATAATATAAGTGAGGAAAATAAAGAAAGAGAGACACATGATATTTTTACATGGAAAACCTTGAAAAGACTCCAAATAAAAACCAAGGATACACTCGGGTATCGATGCACTATGAATCAGAGAATTTGTATAGACTCTATGAAAACAGTACTTACAACCGATGTAATCTGTTGTTCTTCACTCGACATCTGAAAGTCTAGGTTCACTCGCGCTCCACGAAGCTCCCGCTCCGCTCCGAACTCCGACGGCTCTGTTTCTCAACATATCAAACAACCACGAAACTTTTCGCTCCGATCTCCACACTCAAACGGCTCCGTTCTACAACGGATCAATGCAACCTCGTTGCAATAAACGGTGTGATGATTTTTCAGTAACTAGATCATCCAATTGTGCATAAGATCTTCGGTGTAGAAGCACAATTGGAAAATCCCAATAACAAGAGAGAACTCGAATATATATGATCACTCAATATTTTCTCTCTCTCCCTATGTATATCTCTGTAAAAGAATATGAATGATAGAATACTGCTGAGATCTCTCAAAAATCGTTGTCTCCTCTATTGTAGACATTGGTATTTATAGGCAATGTAGAGGAGAAACCCTAAGTTCGCCCTCTTTGATAATTTCACCCTCAACTGAGCTAAACCCTTCAATATCATGTATAATATGTGATATACACGTGCTTATAGGTGTTTAGGTCGAACTCAAGGTCATCCGGGTTAACACGGATCAATGTGAGTCAAAATAAAATTTCAGACCGATTATGAAATTTTCAGCTTTTTCCTGCAGGACACTTCTCACTCTTTTGATCATATCTGGAGCTACACATATTGGATGAAGTAAAATAATATATCGTTGGAAATATGACTTAAAACTCTTGATTATAGGCTCAAGAATCACCTCATTTGGACCTTTTTTATCGAGATATGAGCTCTCGAAGTTGACTGAAAATCTTGTTAAAACTACTATTTCCTTTCTGAACTAGGATTCCTCATTTATTTAATCCTCTTGTAATTGGGAATGAATCTAGTCAACTTTTGTGTATATATCATTTATACACATTCTAGGATATATAAGAGTGTAACACAAGTCATAATAGATCACAACACGTAACAATTTTTCATTACAAACATATCACTATGGGAAATCTAACCATTCTACCGCAGCTACGCTTGAAGCGTAACCCCCTATGCTTGAAGACTGAAAGCGTAGGCATTTTTGTTAAAACCACTTTTCTCCGTAACTGAACAAAATAACCCTCTTGACTCCCCGAGACTTTTTGCTTGAATTGACGACTTTGGAAAATGTCGTTTTTGCCCTCCGGGAGACATTTTTATCAATACACTCATTTTTACACTTTACTTGTATTCTTCACTACTTCAATGTTTGATTCCGCCTTTGTCAAAGCTTGTAGATGTCGTTAAAACCAACACGACCTATCTAACACTCAACATGGTTATTGTCTAGAACATGTCATACATAAATAATTACAATAAATATTCTTACACAGTAGATTAACTATTATCAAATTAAAAGCTTAAGTAATTAATCTGATTATATATTTAGCTGATTAATTCAATATAGCTACTTGCTACAGCCAAAAAATAACCAAAGCAAATGTGTTTTTCAGGTGTCCCAGAAGAGCATGATAATCCTATAGGACATGAAGACAAAGGTACTTGATGTAAAAGTATAGAATAAAAAAATGACGAAACAACATTATGTGTTATGCTATCTTATTTTCAACTGACTTTGATTTGTTTAAAAGATGCAAGGGGTTGGAGAGTGCCTTTGTGGGAAAAAATTCGGGAAGAAAAGCTAACGTATCATTTTGCGAAACAAGTTGCTAAATTCTTGGTGAAGAAAGACATGGAATCATGGAAGAAAACTGAAGTACTTGTGGAAGTATCATTCAAACGTAAAGTTCAGGAGGAATTTTGGGACGAGGAGGGTGTTTCAGAAGCTGAGGATTACGAAACACCTTTATTTTTGGCAACTAAGGCAGGTTGTGTGGACATTGTTGAGGAGATACTCGAGTTGTATCCTCAGGCAGTTGAGCATATTGATAGAAATGGATGCACCATTTTACATATCGCGATCAAGTACCGCCAAATAGAGGTCTTTGATATGGTTGAGAGAATGGGAACTCTAATTAAGAAGCTGATACAAAAGACGGACAATGAGTTGAATTCCATTCTGCACATGGTCGGAGAGAAGACTGAGTACATGATTGAACAGATGAAAGGAAAACCAGAGAATTTAGAGTCTGATTTGGTCAGGGCTAAAGATGATAAAGAAGATCATAGGCTTAAAGAAACCAATCAAAACCTTGTTCTGCAATTACAAGAGGATTTGCTCTTATTCGAGGTATATATCAATGCATTTTACTTTTATGGTTCCATTCCTTCATGCACATGATATCTCAAGATATTTCTTAAGAGTCATATATATATATATATAATATTTGATCGAAAATTTGAACAAAAGACCATGCTTTTTCTATGATCTTAGTGACAATGATCCAGTACCTTGCCGTGCATTTCACTAGAAAAAAATGTCTCTATACCGAGAATATTTAAATTTAGTGGTAGACTAAAATTGTTTGCCACTAAAACATAAAATTTGATTTTTTTTATTCAAATGTATTACATCATTGTCACCATAGCCTAAAAAAATTTTAATGTTGAAACTTTAAGTAGCAATTTGTTATCACCCGTAAGTGCTTGTTTGGAAAATGGTGTGGTTTTGCTTTTTAGTTTTGGTTTAGTTTGGTTTGGTTTTGGTGTGGTTTGGTTTTATTCTGAACTGAAATCATGTTTAGTATTGATGGTTTTGATCTGAGAAAAAGTAAAGCTGAATAAACTAAAACATGTTTGGTGGAGTTGGTGCTGTCATAAATCATGTTTGGTGACTTGAAATGTGTTTGTTAACCAAAAAAATTAGAAATAAATAGATTATGAACTAATTACTAATAAAAATAAAATAAACTAATTTAAATATTTATTTATTTATTTGTACAAATTTATTTAATATTTATATAATTAGTTATTCATTTTAATTTTTTTATTATTTATTTGGTTTTACTTTATTTATTATTTTAAATATTTATTTCTCAATATTTGTTTATTTATTATTAATTATTAATTTTTTATTAATTCTATTTTATTTATTGAAAATTTTAATTATTATTTTTAAATATTTATTAATCAATATTTATTTATTTATTTATTATTAATTATTTCTATTTTATTTATTTAATATTTTACTCAATTTTATTTATTTATTATTTTTAAATAATTATTACTCAATTTTTATTTATTTATTAATAATGATTAATTATTTATTATTTATTATTTCTATTTTTTATTTAATATTTTACTCAATTTTTATTTATTTATTATTAAGTATTAAGTATTTATATTTTATATTTTATTTATTTAATATTTTAATCAATTTTTATTTATTTATTATTATTTATTATTTATTAATTTTGTTTATTATTTATTTGTTTTTACATAATTTTATTTTATTTATTTAATAAAATGACAAGCATGACAATGTTGAGAATGGAATAATACACTAATGATGGGTTTGGGGTTGTGGGTTGGTTTTTGTTTGATGATTATGGGTTGTGAGCAGGGAAACCATACAAAAACCACCTCCTCAAATGATTTCAAATTTTCACAAATCATACACCATGAGCTCACACTGTTGACCCAACCCAAATGGTGCCAAACATGGTTTGGTCTAAATTTCACAGCCCGAAACCACATTTTCCTGCCCAAAACCGTCTATCAAGTAGGCACTAAGTTGTGACTAAAGGTTATAACGACAGGTTTTACCCCTTTTAGTGAAAGTTGTGAGGGTCACTAAAATCCTTATTTCTTGTTAAGTGAAAGTGATACCTCGATAATCAATTAATTATATGTGCATGCATATTGTCGATCTATTGTGTTTGGATGCAGCGAGTGAAGAAACTATGCTCACAACATTTCTACAATAATGTAAACTCCAAAGGCAAAACAGCTGAACAAGTATTTTATCTCAAAACTGAAAAACTTCACACGGAGGCCAAAGACTGGTTAAAGCGTACATCAGAAAATAGCTCACTTGTTGCCGTGCTCATCGCCACTGTTGCCTTTGCTGCGGCCTACACAGTACCCGGAGGTTCAAATGGTACAACAGGCGTTCCAATACTTCTCAACAAACCTTTGTTTGTCATCTTCACCATCACTGATGTCCTTTCCCTAACATGCACTCTAACTTCGTTAGTTATATTTTTGTCGATCCTCACGTCCACATTTCGTTTACGAGACTTTAAGCACTCTCTTCCTCAGAAACTCATGCTAGGATTCACTTTTTTGCTCCTGTCCGTGTCGATGATGATGCTGTCGTTTGCAGCCACCGTCGCTCTTATGATACGAAACAAGGAACAATGGACGAAAATCGCCTTGTACACGGTTGCGTTCCTTCCTGTCACTGTCTTTGTTTTCTCATACCTGCCTCTCTATCTATCCTCCATGAAATCTTTCAAGTACATCCTAGACAAAATAGGACCTGCTTTCCCTAGGTACACCGGGTTTATTCAGAAATCCAAAACAAAAATTTTAACTTTTATTGGTTTGTCCAAAACAGAAGTTCCTCCTCAGCCCTACTATCTTGTTTGAAAAGCCTGAGTCAAACTGATCTCGTTAAGTTTACTCTCAAATCATTTGTTCTGAATTTGTGAGCTTGCTTGCTTGTTATTGTTGGTGTGATTACTAGTATTTTATTTTTTTTCTTGATTTTTCTAATTGTCTCCAGTCACATGTTTTAATTACATTGTTTGAGTGATTCCTAGCTTGTATGATTTCAGGATTTCCGTCATGTACACTGTACAATTTGATATCATAGAAGTACTCTTTGTGTTTGTGTTTGTGTTATCTTAAAATACAAAACTGCTCAATGATTTCAAGCTGCATTGAAATTCATTAAGTAAAGCTGGGTGACAGTTTATACAGAAGGAAGGAAAATAAACACTCTAAAAAATTTAGAAAAGAAAAAAAGAAAAGAAATGGTTGTTACAACCCGAAAAATTAATCGAACACGTTTGGAATTGCAAAATAATTTAACCTGTTTGGAAGGATATGCTGAATGGCTTCTGAGTATGCATCTCAGGGCTTCTCAAGTGGTCGTTGCTTCTATTATTATATGTCCTTCCTTCCTATATCAGCAGCAATTATGGAGTATATAATTTTATTTGAAGGAATACTCGTGTTTTGCTATTTAGCATAGTTTTGGATGCATAATCTTTTTTTTGAAATTTGATTACGTTGTCTGTTGAGGACTCAATTCATTGTGACACAATGTGTGTTTTTAGTAAATATGCCACATTTATTATTTACTATGACCTGTTAATGAGCATAGAATTTTTTCATTATCTATATAACATGTAGTATTACTGGTATATTATAAGTCTAGCCTTCAAGGTAGATGATGAAATAGCTCGTCTGCAACCATTCTGCTATGGAAGTTTATGATTCCTAATTGGAGGAAGCAATGGATATTTATATGTCTATATGTAAACATAATTATACATATACTAAATGGGGAACTGCAATATATATAACTGATAATGAGCCAAAATATAACCCGAGGGGTTGGCCTAGTTGTGAAGGACTTTATGCCTCAAAAAGTATGAGGTCTCATGTTCGATTGATGTATTCATTTTCAGTCTCGGTATCAGTCGTGGATGCGACAATGGTTGTAACAGACTAGAATGATAAATCGTTCAAAAATGAGTATCAAACGAATATTTGTACTAACGTTACGCACTGAACAATACAACGAATCTTGGATTAGGAATATATTTTTTAAGCAAAACATATTTTTTGAAAGTATGTTGTGAGCTTTTGCAGCCTGCAGTGACCTGCTGACAACAAATGATCAAGACTCACACAAAGAGATAGCTAATCATATACTGAAATTACCTGGGAGACGATGAATTAAGCCTAGAGGGGGAGTGAAGAGGCTTTTTATGAATTAATTGCCAAATTAAAATATTAATTGCGGAATTTTAATTCAATTCATTAATAATCCAAACCATGCAATAATAAATATAGGTGCAGAAAATAAAGTAGAGACAAGACCAACATTTTTATGTGAAAAACGTTGGAAAACGCTTCAAGTAAAAACTACGGATACCCTCTGGTATCAATGTATTATGAATCAAGAAGTAGACAAATTCTACGAAGTTAGGACTTATAATAAATCTGATTCGTCGTTTTATCACTCGACGTCTGAAAATCTTGAATCACTCGCGTTACCACGAAGCTCTCGCTCCGATCTCCGTGCTCTAACGGCTCCACTTCTTTGTTTTGTAAAAATAAAATAAAAAATTAATTCTTAGTTCAAAATATTTTTTTATATTTCAAACTTCAATTATTTTATAGTTTATCCTAATTGGTAATTCGAAAATAAAATATTTCAGCGTTAATTTTTTATTTCAGCGTAAATAAATAAAAATTTCGTTTATAGTAAAATATAAAAAAACAAAATTTAAAAACGAAAAAAACAATATAATTAGTAGTTCAAAATATTTTTTTATCTTTCTGACTTAATTTTTTTATATATTTTACCCTAATTGATAGTTCAAAAAAACAAAAATTGGCATTAATTTTTTATTTCCGCATAAATAAATAAATAATTCGTTTATAGTAAAATATATATATATAATTAAAAATGAAAAAAATATTGTAGAAGTTCGAGATTTACTGTAATACCCCGTATTTAAATAATAATTATTTTATTTTCTTATTTATTTCGGATGACATGTTGGGTATTTAGATTATTGAGTAAGGGTACTCTAGTCATTTATGAAGGCAAGGTATGTGTCGTAAATAGATGAATTATTAAGGGGTATGGTAGTCATTTATGGTTATGGCACTTTTGTGATTTTGGTAGATCTGGGGGCATTCTAATAATCTACCTAACCTTAACTCCTACTATATATACATCCTTAACTTCAGATTGTGTTATCATCTCATTTTCAACTACTTCTTCTTCTTCATCATCATTTTTCCCCGAAATTGTGAGGGTTGAGAGGTTAAGGTTGGATCGGATCCAGATTCGTGGTGGTATAAGCTTTCCAAATCAGGCAAGACATATGTTCTACTCTTCCTCTTTGTACTAGAATTTGTAGTCCCTTTCTTTTGTATCTATAATATAGTATTTTTCGTATATGTATATGTATGTGTAAAATCATGTTTATATATGATGATATATATTTCGTGTATACACATATGTATAGATCCGTAGTTATATGAGCTTGTATGTTTAGATCCGTAATTATGTGAGCACGTATGTATAGATTCATAGCTATATGAACTTATATGTGTAGATCCGTAATTATGTGAGCATGTATTTATAGATTCGTAGATATATGAGCATGTATGTTTAGAGCCATAATTATGAGAGCATATACGTATAAATCCATGAGTATATGTACAAATCTTGTATATAAGTAGAGATTCGTGATTTGATATAGACATACATGTATAGATCTGTTAGAGTATGTTTATTCTCATGTATATATATAATGATATATATTCTGTTATACATATATATATAGATCCGAGAGTATATGTATAGATCCTGTGTATATGTAGAGATTTGTGATATATATATAACCACTCATGTATAGATCAGTTATTGTAGATTTTGATTCATGACTACATATGATAGTATATATTCTGTTTATACGTATATACCTTTATTTGTAGTTATATGTACATATTTGTTTTACCATGTTCATGTCCATGAATATATATGATGTTTATTATATTATGTGTAGATAGACGTGTATGGAGTTATGTCTATATGTATAGATCTGTGAGCATACGTATATGTCTTATAATTATGATTTCTGTTGAGGTGTATATGATTTGATCTACATATAGAAATCTGAATATGAAAATATTTTAGGTTTAAATGTTGACAATGAATTTAAACATTGTTATTAGATAAACACTGCTTATATTATATAATTGTTTTTCTCTATTTTCTTTGTTCATTGATTTAGATGTTATTATGTTTTCCCACGAATTATACTTAAATATGAAAATTCGGCCGTATAAATGAACAGTTTTGACCGTATAAAAATAATGTATTTCATCAGGCTCGACGTTATAAATTGTTATACGTTCCCGAGTAAAAAATAGAAGTGAATTAATAATTTCATAAAATCATAAGATTTAATTAAATATGGTTGGGGGAGTTAGAAGGAACCACAAGGAGGCTGGCAAATAAACGCAGTCTCACTAGTACCACAGGACATGATTGATTTGCCAGGTACATGGTTATAGTTGGGTATTGAATTGTCTCGACATGATTGATTTTTCCGGGTACATGTTTATAATTGGGTATGGAGGTGTTGGACAAATTTGACACGGGAGAATAGATTATTATACCTATTATATGATGGTATATCAGTGACTATGATTATAGTTAAATACATTATTATTATTATTTATACTATAATTTTAGGTGTCACTGGGAAAGGGGATGGATCTTGGTACTCTGTTTGAGATCATGTAGAGTTGTACTTGCTCGTGGGTTTGACCCACCTTTGTTGTTATTTCAGGTCCTCGGCAATTCCATCCGCAAGGTTGACGTCTTGCTCGCTTACCTTTTCGATCCAGCGGTTATTCTTTCTATCTCAAGGTAGGATCAAATTTATGGTATCTTATGCCCTTCTTTTACGAGTTGTTCTAGGGGTCCACGTTTATGGGATTCCCCAGTTGTACGGTGTGGAACTTATTACATTTTGAGGATGTATTGGGTGTGGTCTCTTTTATGTATAAGTTTTACCCTTTGATTCTTATTTCTGCTAATATATCTCTATGTTATGTCTTATCATCTGTGCTTACATTTATCAATTGTTGACGCTCTTAGTTTTCTGTATGGGCCTGACCAACCTATGCATGGAAATTTGGGGGTGTCACATTTACAGTGATATAGAAATTGTTTCCACACAAGCTAAACACAGAAATATCAATGATTTTATTGATGTTTTGAAAATTACACAACTGTAGGAAGAGAAGGTAATAATGGAAAACAAACAGTGAAGTGAGTTACAATATGTAGGAATTTATCTCTCCAAGTTTCCCAAAAGTCCTCCTAAATGAAACCTTGGCCCTCTATTCATAGACTTTTGACCAGGCCAGAATGACTGTCACGCCAGCACAATTATCCACGAGATCCAATCCGCGAGTACCCCTTTTATGTCGCGAGATCTAATCCGTGAGTACCTTTTTATGTCGCGATATCCATATTCCTCGCGGGTTCTTTTGCTTGATGTCATAGTTTTCCGGGGTCATGTCTTTTTATGCATATTTTCCATTTACATGACCTTGAGCATCATTTAACATATCCTAAGTACTTTATTTTGAGTTCTTGATAAATGAGGTCGCGACCCACCATTTATCTCCTCAAAATATTTTTCTAGGATAGTTAATTGACACTCCCTACACGATTGGTTGATAGGGTCGCGGGGTTGACTTCGATCTTGGCTATGACCCCCTCTGTTAAACTTCCCGACGATTACATCTTTGTAGAACTTGCTCGTGTACCTAATCTCATTATGAGATTCCCTGTTGGCCTTTTCCAACTTTTCATACTTTTTTCTCACTTCTTCCTTAGGTTCGCATATCATGCTATTGTGAATCCCCCTTTACAGATATATAATTGGTAGTTCGAAATATTTTTTATATTTTGGACATAATTTGTTTTTATATTTTACCATAATGGTAGTTCAGAAAAAAAAATTTGGCATTAATTTTTTATTTTAGCATAAAAAAAATTGTTTATCGTAAAATATATATAAAAAATAATTCGTATGATTGAAGAGAAAATGATTTTTTTTATATTTTACTATGGCCATTTTTGTTTTTGTTTTTTTATTTTTTTTAAAAAAATTCAGTAAATCCCCATCTGGTTTTAGGAACAGTTTTGTCTTAAATTGAAGGGAATGAGAGAAGTTGATCAAATGTGAAACCATAAATTTTTTTTTGGTTAACTTCATTTACACCCCCTGAGGTTTGTTTTTACTTCAATCGCACCCCCTCAGGTTTGAATATCTTCAATTACACCCCCTACTGTTCAATATTCTCATCACTTAGACCCCCTAAACGATGACATCAGCCTAATTTTTTTTTTAAATCCCTAAACTACCCTCAATGTCTTATCCTTATTCTGTTTGGAAACAAGGATAGTGTTTTTATCAATTAGACCCCCTCACATCATTTAATAATTTAATTTGTATTAAAATTTCAAAATATATATAAAATTCAAAAATATATATATTAAAATTTGAAAAATATTATAAATTCGAAAATAAATATAAAATTAAAAAATATATATATTTTGAAATTTTTTTTTTTTCAAAAAAACATATTAAATTTCGAAAATAAATATAAAAATCGCAAAAATCATAAAAAATTTGAAACAAATATATAAAATTTAAAAAAAAACATATAAAATTCAAATATATATATTAAATTTCCAAAAAAATTATAAAATTGAAAATAAATATAAAATAAAAAATATATATAAATATTGAATTTTTTAAAAAAAAACATATTAAATTCAAGAAAAATATATAAAATTAAAAAAAAACCATATAAAATTCTAATAATATATATTAAATTTTGAAAATAATTATAAAATTCAAAAAATATATAAAAAATTATAAAATTTGAAAATAAATATAAAATTCAAAAATATATATATTAAATTTCAAAAAAAAAATACTAAATTCGAAAATAAATATAAAATTAAAAAAATATTTAAATTTTATTTAATTCTCTCTCTCTCTCTCTCTCTCAGACACACACACACACACACACACACACAAACAGACGCGCGCGCACACACACACAGAGATATATATATACACACATATATATATATATATAGATCTATACATATATATATATATATACACACACATATATATATAGATCTCCCCGTCGGCGCCGACCCCCTCCCACCGCCTCCCAGTCGGCGCCGCCCCCCTCCCACCACCACCTCCCCCTATTTTCGACCGATGGGTCAAAAATATGTGTGTATATATATATATATGTATAGATCTATATATATGTGTGTGTGTGTATATATATATATATATATGTGTGCGTCTGTGTGTGTGTGTGTGCGCGCGCGCGCGTCTGAGAGAGAGATTGAGAGAATTAAATAAATTTAAATTGAATAAATGTTGGAGTTGGGGTGTTTGGTTTGAGGGTTAGATTGATTCTAAGAGGGTGTTTGGTTTAAATTGATTTAAGGGGTGTTTGGTATAAGGGTATTTTAGACATTTCACACCATGAGGAGGTGTAATTGAAGATTTGCAAACTTGAGGGGGTACGATTGAAATAAAAACAAATCTCAGGAGATGTAAATGAAGTTAACCCATTTTTTTTCAAACTACAGGAGTTTTTTTAAACAATTTTGAAATCACACCAGGGTTTCTATAATAGTCCTATTTATATTTATATGTATATAGAAACATATTTATATATATATATATATATATATATATATCCTAAATGGGTAACTGCAACATATATAACTGATAATGAGCAATAAAGTATTACGCAATTCTAGGGTACGGTGGGGCTATACCCCTATATAATTCGTTATTGGTTAGTAGTGAGTCCATTAAACTAATTTGGCTTATTTTGAAGAATACAATATACTGACCCATGAGATTTGATGCAATTACATACGGATATTATCAAATATGTTTATTATACTTGGTATTCTTATTGCATCAAAATTTGTCTTAATTATTTTAATCAAATAGTATATTTATTAATATATTATGTCTTTTTGTCATCTAATTAAAGAATATTTATGTTTTTAATGCAAAATTTCATTAACTAATTATGTGTCAAAAATATAATGTAATAAATGACAAATATACCTACCATGATTAATTGAACCAAACTTAAGAGGAGATCAATGTATTTTACTCTATTCTTAAACCAAAGTGAAAGTCAATTAGCTTCCTTACCTTTTGCCCTTCCTGCTCTATGCATCTTTGTTTCTTTGATTCTAGTTGCACAAACTTGGCCTTACACATTCTAACATGACCAACTTGATCCTCTCTGTAGTGGTTTATTTATTACTGTGTGAGAAAATCTATAAAAATAGTGTTGAAGTCATGGTCCATGCGTGATAACACTATAACGGGTTCTAATATCAATTTTAAAAACGACTATATGTGCTACTTAACAATATTTTCGCCTTTAAAAAACGTTATGAACTTACGAACCTTGGATCATGAACACATTTTTACTGCAGCCTGCAGCAAGGACCTGTCACAAAAATGAGGAGACAGATGTTCCTATTCCTTGAGTACGTAAGATACTTCTCTAAATTTTAGAACATATATACTTTATTCCGCTGTAAATATGAAGTAAAGCACAACTTAAATGTCACTTCCTAAGAGAGAATTTCATTCTTGAGAAACTATTTCTCTAAATTTTAAACATATTATACATACTTTATTCTCCTGTAACTTTAAATCAATTCTAGCTTGCATTAAGAAAGTTACGCACCCTACAAGAGGGAGTGAGAATAAAGAAATGCCTCGTGAAAAACGTTACACTCAAAAGCAATGCTTCACATTTGGGAAAAGTAATGACGAATTGAACTGCTTTGATATTAGATGAAGTGCGAATATTTACAATTATTAATCCGTCTTTTTTCAAGTTTAAGATTGGTCAAATAATATCATAAACAGAAAGTCAAATTTGCGCTCTAGGGCGTCATACTTTATTCCAGTGTCACTGCAAGATTTTTGGCAATTTCCGGCGGTTTTGGTACTGCTGGAAAAAAATGGACATTTAAAAAAAATGATTTATTCCAGCACTATCAAGGAATAAAATATATCATGATGATATTGTAAGAATATTTGAGTGTTTATTAATGGCACTGATAAAAAATCATGTTTTATATTTCAAATATATAGTGATGAAGATACAAAGGAAGTGAAGTGGAATGGTAGTTGGAAGCGACACTGCAAATGAAGAAAGAAAAGAATTCTTTTTGTGTTTGACGCAAACTCGGGACCCAAGCCGAGAAATCGGGAAAGTGGCACCACTACCACCCATGGCGCAAAAGTGTGAAAAAGTTCCCGAGACATTAGCACGCCACTAGTTGCCATTGGACGCCATTGACATTTACGAGAACTCGGCGATTCCCACGAGAACTCGAATATTTTTTTACTCGAGATTTCGGTAAAATTCCTGAGAACTCGAGGTTGCCGACTACAAATTTTTTGAAAATATTTTGTGGCGATAACATTTAACTCCTAACCACTTTTGGACGTGGGGACAAGAAATTATTGGTATATTGGTCAATATGGAAAGACTCTAGGGTCAAAACACAAAGTCTTGGAGGAAAAGAAATCCTAACCCTAATAGGATATTCTTCTCTCAGTATATATGAGTTAAGCCAAAGAGAAGAGGCGTGGTTCTGAGATTGTAATTTTTGGTGTTATGTTATTCTTCCATATTTCAGATTAGTTTACAGAGAGTGAGAGAAAAAGATTTCATGTGACTCTCTCTCACATGTATATATATATATATATATATACACGTACTATTAAATGTAAGAGGGGTTTTTATTTTTTCCATACAATTTCTTTTTAAAATTTAAATCTAAAAAAGTAGAAAATGATACGTGTGCCTTTTAGGTTATTTCAATAGATGTGTCTTTTCATCCTTAGTGTCTTATTCTTTTTTCATTTTTTTTTAATCAATACAATCCTTTCGTTGT
Source organism: Cornus suecica (assembly GCA_963922005.1). Classification (NCBI taxonomy): domain Eukaryota; kingdom Viridiplantae; phylum Streptophyta; class Magnoliopsida; order Cornales; family Cornaceae; genus Cornus; species Cornus suecica. The sequence goes on along the minus strand of OY998239.1, from coordinate 85,624,486 downwards.
TCAATCGTTGCCTCTTATTCTGATAAAGGTCACAAGAACGAATATTATAAACCCGCAGGATTGTTTTAAGCGAATATTATAATCGTTGCCTTTTAGTGTCATTTTCTCTCTCTTCATTCTTGTGTTATTATTTTTCTACTACTTTCATTGTTCCATTCATTCTTATACCACTTTCCACTCAACAGAACTTCTATTTTTATTGCTATGGTGATTCATTTTAATTTTTCAATTATAATTGTATATTTTTTTTGTTTGTTAGAATTTATTGTTATGGTTAATTTTAATTTTTCATATATATATTTGTCTCATGTTGTTTATCGTGTGTGTGTATTTTTATTTTTGGTAGGAAAATGAGAGAAAAGAACAGAGGATATGACTCCAATTTGATAGACACGAAAATACAATCTCCACCTACCATACAAAACGTTTCAAATCAACACTCTCAAACAGTTTTAGAGTGTTACAAGAATTCCTGGAATAGTAGTAGTACTAATCTTCATACACTCTCCACTCACAAGTTTGACTGAACAAGGTATGTTTTTCTCTCTGTAATATACATACTATAGATGTATATTTTGGAATTACAACACTATTCGAGAGTATAATCTAAATTGAAGACCTCTAAAATATATCCACCCTTATTTATACTATAAAATAATATTCGGTTGATTATATCTATTGCCATTTATTTGAACTCTTACAAAGTATTATGTATAAAACTCCTAAATTCTAAGAATTCTATTATTTACTTGCCTATGTTAAAGATATCAACGTTTATTTTTTTTATTTTAAGTATCACTGTTTCAATTACTCATATTTTCAGTTTATTATCTCTTTTTGGTAGTTGTGTTATACTCAAATATAATTTTCTATCTATCCATACTACTTGAAGCATTTTTTTATTTCTAAATATTTTAAAATAAAAATACATAATAATCATTTTAACGTACGTGTCTTTTGTATAATGACACCTCTGCGCAGCTCTTCAACGTGTTGTTTCGCTTCCAACAATCATGTAATTTTTCTCCCAATGGTCACCTCTTAAAACCCTCCAAATCACACTCACATCATTTTTCATGCAAAAACTTACCCAACAACATACATAACCACACACACAACCAGGCACGGACCTAGAGATTTGATTGAGTGGGGGCTAGAATGGTTATTATCCTAATTTAGTGGGGGCTTTAGGGATTTTTAATAAAATTTCAGTGGGGGCATGAGAGTTATTCTTATAAATTTAAGGGTAGATAGTAAAAAAAAAAAAATCAGTGAGGACCACCGCCCCACTGGTCTAAAGGCAAGTCCATGCCTGCACACAACTCTACACCATACATGACTTCTCCTTCATTAATATTTTTATCCCTTTCATTGTCATCTTCTCTCTTTCATTATTCTGTTATTATTTTTCTTCTACTTTCGTTGTTCCATTCATTCTTAAACCACTTTCCACTCAACAGAAGTTCTATTTTTATTGCTATGATGATTAATTTTAATTTTTCAATTATAATTGTATATTATTTTTGTTTGTTATAATTTATTGGTATGGTTAATTTTAATTTTTCATATATATATATATATATATATATATATATATATATATATATATATATTTGTCTCATGTTTATCGTGTGTTTGTTGTTTTTATTTATGGTAGGGAAGTGGGAGAAAAGAACAGAGGATATGTCATCAACTCCAATTTTGATAGACACAAAAATAAAATCTCCTCATTTCAAATAAAAAATCTCAAACAGTTTTAGGGCCTGTTTGGTAGGGTTGTATTTGTGTTTCTGTTTGTGCTGAAATAAACAAAAAATACGTTTTTTATTTTTTTGTTTATTCATCCAAAAACATAAGTATGTTTGGTAGGGATGTTTTTTGGGTTGAAATTGAAAAATTAAAAATCAATAATTAATAATTAATAATATAATAATAAATAAAATATAATATAATAATAATAATAAATAAATACAATAATAATAAATAAATATAATAATAAAAAATGGACTAAATAATAAATAATAATAATAATAAATTAATAAAATAAATAATAAATTACATAAAACATATTTAAAAATATAATAAAAATAATAAATAATAAACAAAATGAAATAAATAATAAATAAATATAATAATAAATAATAAGTAAATATAATAACAAATAAATACTTCATAATAATAATAATAAATGAGTATAATGATAATAAATTAATATTAAATTAATAAAATATATTTTTAAATAATTAAAAATGAATAAATAATTTATAAATAAATTGAATTAAATAATGAAATAATAATAAATAAATAAATAGAATATATTTATAAATTAATATATAAATTAATAAATAATAATTTAATAATATAAATAATAAATATAATATAATATAATAATAATAATAAATGAATACAATAATAATAAATAAATATAATAAAAAACAAATAGACTAAATAATAAATAATAATAATAAATTAATAAAATAAATAATAAATTACATAAAACATATTTAAACATATAATAAAAATAATAAATAATAAACAAAATGAAATAAATAATAATAAATAAATACTTCATAATAATAATAAAAAATGAGTATAATAATAATAAATTAATATTAAATTAATAAAATATATTTTTAAATAATTAAAAATGAATAAATAATTTATAAATAAAATGAATTAAATAATGAAATAATAATAAATAAATAAATAGAATATATTTATAAATTAATATATAAATTAATAAATAATAATATAAATAATAATTTAATAATATAAATAATAAAATATATTATAAAGTGAAGAAAATGTAAATGAGAAACACCCCAATAAACACCAAATTCATGTTTATTGGAATATGCCTAAAATTTGCCTAAGTGAAAAAGTGTTTTTTAACACACATATCCCATAAACACTAACCAAACAAGTTTATAAACACAAAACACATAAACAGACACAAAAACACTGCTACCAAACAGGCCCTTAGAGTGTTATGAGAATATCCACCCTTATTTATACTATAAAATCATCTTCGTTGATTATATCTATTACCATTTATAATATATATTTTATATATAACTTATAATATATATATATATATATAACTTATAATATATATATATATATAACTTACTATTACCAATTTATAATATAATATATATATATTATTGTATTATCAATTTAAAGATATCAATGTTTATTAAGAATAATTTGAACGATATAATTTTATTATCATTCAAATTATGAATTAAACAATAATTTTTATGAATTTCTCATTTTACTTTGATATTATTTCTTTATTTTTTTAATATAAATTGATAGATATTGAATTTTATTTTTTTTATTTATTTCATATTTTTCCATCTATATCTATATGCTTCTTTTAGACAAAATTTATAAGACAACTTGTACACTAGATTTTACCTCATGTGCATTCGCACATGCTCTTTACTAGTATTATTAAAAGTATAAGAGTTTCAGTATTTTAGTATTTATATTTAAAATTGTAAATGTAAATTAATTGTAATGAGAGAGAGAGAGACTGTTGCAAAGGAAAAAGGGGTTGTAGGATGCTGTAAAGTGACAAAGAATGATATTATATTTGAATTATATAATTAAGAAGGTAACCTAGCACCCAAAGCTCGGTTAACCTCAACACCAACAGATTTGGCAATGTTGACAAATAGATCATCAGGTAAAACAAGACGGGGAACGTTAGATGAAGACCTGTTTCCGTGGAGACATCATCACGATTAATTTAACGTTAAAGCACAACAGTATGCTATAAAACTAATTGAAATGAAAACATTAGAAACTTCTTGAAATTACCTAGATGATTAAGGAAAATTGTCTAGAGGGGGTGAATAGGTTTTTTGTCAATTTTATGATCAATTAAAATTATCTAGCAAAAATTTAATTTTAATCAGTCACAAACCCTAATTCTCTAATCAGATTAAATCAAGCAATCATGAATATAAGTACAGAAAATAAATCATAACAAGACATAGAGATTTTTACGTGAAAAATCTTGGAAAAGCTCCAAGTAAAAACTACGGATATACTCGGGTATCGATACACTATGAATCAAGAAATATACAGACTCTATGAAGTTATAGACTTACAAATCACTCTTGATCTGTCTTTCTCCACTCGACGTCTGAAATTCTAAATCCACTTGCGCTCCACAAACCTCTCGCTCCGATCTCCGTACTCTGACGGTTCCGCTTCTCAATGGATCAATTTTCCACGAAGCCTCCTGCTCCGATCTCCGCACTCAGACGGTTCCGTTTCTCAACGGATCAAAGCAACCTCGTTGCAATAGGTGGTGTGTTGATTTTTCAAAATCTAGGTCACCCAATTGTGCATAAGATCATCGATGTAGAAGTACAATTGAATAAACCCCAAATAAGAGAGAACTAGAAGATGATCACTCAATTATTTTCTCTCTCTGCAAAAGAATATGAATAGTAGAAAAATTGCAGAAATCTCACCAAAAGCTCCCTAAAAATCTGAAGAAACTCCCCTTATTTATAGAAAGAGTTGAGGAAAACCCTAATGTTTACCCTTTTTCATAATTTCACACCAAACTGAGCAAAACACTTTGATCTCGTATATAATATGTATATACCACGTGTAACAAGGTGTTGGAGACGCAACCGCGTCACAAGAGCTTAAGACGGGTCAAAATCGCAATTTCACATCATTACCATGCTAACCTAACTACGCACGGCGTGTAGGCTAAGCTACGCATGGCGCATAGGTAACCTACGCATGGGGCGTAGATGGGGCGTCAAAACAACACTTTCTAGCCACTTTTAGCTACTGGGTCTGTAGGTGGTGCGTAGCAAATTTCATGAAAATCACTTTTCTCGGTAGTTGCTCCATTTGAACCCCATCGACTCCATTAGCATGATTCTTGAAGTTGTGACTCCGAAAAATAACGTTTTCGCCCTCCGGAATGCAATTTTTACTCAAACTTACTCCTTCTTCATTTCTTTAAGCTTGATTTGACTTTCACGAATCTTGTTGATGACGTTGCATGATCACTCCAATTTTCCTAAACCAACCCGACATTATAAATCACTCAATATGGTTATTGTCTAGAACATGTCAATAATAAATAATAATAACAAGTGTTCTTACACTTCTAATTAACCAAAATATCACTAATGGTAACTTTTTTTTATTTCTTATTTCTATACACAATAGTTTGAGCTCTTGAGTTCAATTTTATTGTGTTCCCCTCTCAATAATCTAATTTCTTTTTTTGTTTATTTATTCTTTCTTCTTTTTTTTTTTTTAGTTCATCAGTTTGTTGACGCAGCTATCGTGTCTTTGCAGCCATGTTCTTCATGGAAGTTTATTGAAGCTAAATGGAAATGAAAAGAATTATTTGATGTCATCAATATATTTAAGTGCGAATTAACAATACATGTGAATTTCAGTAGTAGTTCATGGAATGTTAAGGTGATAACAGCCTAAGTCTAGATTAATTTAGTTTCTAATATTACATGTTTTAATTTCTTTCTCTGCCTCTTTTGTTTCAAGACCAAGATTGATGCTTCTATGTCAAATAATATCATAAACATAAAAAAGTAAAAATAAAGGTTGTTCTCTGATACATCATCGTACATGCATCCTTTATTCTGGTTTGCTTACCAAAAAAAGAGTAAGGAATAAAAAAAAACAGAAACACTTTATTCTAGCTTGCATTAGAAAAAGTGACGCCGGACAGAATAGAGATTATTTTGCAGGCTAGCGCAATGGGTAATTTGCAAGGAAAAATGGGAGAAATTGGACCCAAAATTCAGAAAACACTCTGAATTCAATAAAAATTCTTAATATTCAAAACTGATCAAAAACAACCCACAAGCCGGGTTTAAATAGCTGAAAATCGAACCTTATAGGATTTTTACCAAAAATAGCAAAACCCTAAAAGTCTTACCAAAATGAAATACTGAAATAAATTAAAAGATTGCCAAAAATCTGGCCCAAATCGGATTCAGAATCAATTCCTAATTGACAAATAGAAAATTACCATAAGTAGTAAAAATTAACTAAAAATAGAGATTTGAAAAGGAAAACAGCTGATCACGATTTCCTGCCATCCTTGCGCTGATCCTCCTGCATCAGTCACCCCGGGTTGGAAAGAACTCGTCCTCGAGTTCACAGCAGCATCAGCAGAATCCGCAAAACAAGGACTCGGGTGTTTCACATTAAAGACATTAGATGTTTTCAAGTGACTAGGGAGACACAACTTGTATGCGTTGTGATTAATCTTCTGCAATATCTCACAGGGTCCAATCTTCTGTTCCTTAAGCTTATTATACTCTCCAACAGGGAAACGATCACGAGTTAATACAACCCAAACAAAATCACCAACATCAAAAAGTACCTGACGATGATGACTGTCCGCTCGAGTTTTGTACTTGACATTGCTCTCGTGAATGGCCAGTTTCACTTGCTCATGGATGCCTCGAAGATGTTGGCCATTAGACGACGGAGACATCGGCTGATTAAATGCAGAAGGAGACATCATAGAGACTGACGAGGGAGAACCCTTCTTTCGAACAGCGTCTTCAGAGACTAGGTTCTCGCAACTGCCACTGTCAATAATCATCTTGCAGACTTTGTTGGCCACGGTGCAGGTTGTATGGAAAATATTGGTTCTCAACCAATCATCTTCGGAATCGCTTCTGGGAGTCAGGAGGCTCTTAGGAATAACCAGAGTTTCATGGTCGTCCCCATACAACACATCCTCATCTCCTTCTGTGTCATACACTGGCTCTCCAACGAAAGTATCGGTTTTCAACCAATCATCTTCGGAATCAGAATCTTCCGAAAATATTGGCCATAACGGTGGATACGGATTTTCGAATGTGGAATTGTCGGTATCAGAATCTTCCACATCATGATTACCGATTTCCTGTGCCGCCAGGCGCTGGGTTAACTCTGCCACTTGCCTCTGCAAATCCTCAATCATAACATCCTGAACGTTACGATCACGGTGCGGGACTTCCTCAATCGGAACTTGCCCACGACGACCACCACGACCACGACCACGATAATTAGCCATCGAAAACTGATGGAAATACCATCTCAGGAAGATGCTGAGCTTTGATACCAATTGACGCCGGACATAATAGAGATTATTCTGCAGGCTAGCGCAACGGGTAATTTGCAAGGAAAAAGGGGAGAAATTGGACCCAAAATTCAGAAAACACTCTAAATTCAATAAAAATTCTTAATATTCAAAACTGATCAAAAACAACCCACAAGCCGGGTTTAAATAGCTGAAAATCGAATCTTATAGGATTTTTACCAAAAATAGCAAAACCCTAAAAGTCTTACCAAAATGAAATACTGAAATAAATTAAAAGATTGCCAAAAATCTGGCCCAAATCGGGTTCAGAATCAATTCCTAATTGACAAATAGAAAATTACCATAAGTAGTAAAAATTAACTAAAAATAGAGATTTGAAAAGAAAAACAGCAGATCACGATTTCCTGACATCCTTGCACTGATCCTCCTGCATCAATACCAATTGACGCCGGACAGAATAAAGATTATTCTGCAGGCTAGCGCAACGGATAATTTGCAAAGAAAAAAAAGGAGAAATTCGACCCAAAATTCAGAGAACATTCTGAAATTCAATAAAAATGCTTAATATTCAAAACTGATCAAAAACAACCCACAAGCCGGGTTTAAATAGCTGAAAATCGAACCTTATAGGATTTTTACCAAAAATAGCAAAATCCTAAAAGTCTTACCAAAATGAAATACTGAAATAAATTAAAAGATTGCCAAAAATCTGGCACAAATCGGGTTCAGAATCAATTCCTAATTGACAAATAAAAAATTACCATAAGTAGTAAAAATTAACTAAAAATAAAAATTTAAAAAAAAAAACAGCAGATCACGATTTCCTGTCATCCTTACGCTAATCCTCCTGCATAAAAAAGTTGACATACAATAGGTGATGAGAATAAAGAAATGTCTTGTCAATAATGTAACACTGAAAAGATAGTAATGCTTCACATTTGAGGAAAGTATTCAGAATTAAGCCACTTTATTATTAAATGAAGTAAGAATAGTTACTTTTATAAGATACCAGTGAGCAATTTAATTAAAGTGAAATTAATGTATCCGGTGAAATGTTGTCCCAATTAATTATCAACAAAGATTCTATCCTGTCATTTCATCTTATGACCTAGATTTGTGACGAATGTTTTCAAGAACTTTACGTACGTCACCAATAAAGTTAGTTCATTTGTAAGATTGGACCAACGATATCCTTAAATGTATGTATGTATGTATATATATATATATATATAGATCCACACTAGAGAAGATAACACGAATGTGTTTGATTTGTGCTATCGATTATTAGTTTACCACATCCCAAAAATGGAGCATTCTCAATCTGGCATTGCTCAACCTTTTGTTACTAGTGATAAGCAGAATGCTCAGCTTTACAGGGCTCTAAAGCAGAAAGATCGTTATAAGGTGGTTGAACTATGTGCAAGACATTATATATATCGGTCCATTATAGGTAGTATATATCTAAGAAATTCTATTATTAAATTATTAAATTTTATTAAAATTATTGATTGACAATAGTATAAAATATATAAAAAAAAATTTCCTATTCGTACATAAATATTTATATATATTTTATTAGATATGTAATACCTATAATGTTTATTATATATAACACTTTAAATTTTTTGAGAAATATTTATATAGTAATATAATAAAAATTAAGAGCAGTAATTAAATAATGAAATCTTTTTAGTATTATTATTGATGAAATTTTAGGGTAACAATTTACCTTTAAATATAATTTTCAAAATAGTTTTGATGTTTTAAATTTTTATGTTTAATTAAAATAAAATTATATATATTGTATATCTTATTTATTTATTATAGATTTTTTAATAATAAGAGTGTGATTATAAGGGTGGTTGGTGTAATGGGTAAAGTGTGGGGTTTAGGTAGGAGGTAACTTAGAGATTTCACGCGAAAATTAAATTAATCAATGGTACTAAAGTCATTTTATGCCTCCAAGGAGTGTCATTGTAACACTTTACAAACATCAAGGGGTGTCAATGCAAAATAGCGCGTTGACCGCCATCTACCTGCAATTGACCAATACATCATATTGTGTCAATGCAAATTACCCTATTATTTAGTAAGTGGTAAGATAAAATATAAATGCATATATGCTATATTAAATAAGATATTGACATGTATAAATTCGACTACTTGTTCTCTGCAAAATACAAACATAGAAGAAATTCTTTTATAAGTGGTATAAACATAGATAGATATAGATATGTAGATTTGATCATATTTCTTATATTTAGTGAGCAACTTGAAAGGCTAGAGATATTATGACTCTATTAAAACATTTAGTTAATTGTTTTTATTATAAAAAAAATAGTATAAATTGTATAGAAATGAATAAAAAAACTTCACACTTTTATAAGTAGAATAGATATTTATTAATGATCTTGCACAATGGAAAGGAATAAATTTTCTTCACAAGGCATGAAACCTAGTAACTCGAAGGGCAAGATTAATTCATATTTTTATTTCAATAATTATATATATATATATATATATATTGATTTCAAAATCAGTCTTTTTTTCTTCTAATAAAATATTTTCCATTTTTAGGTATGTTATTGAAGGTTTATAAAAAAATCAACTTGAAATTAAATAGATTTAAATTTGAACGGATATTACTAATTTTTTAAGAATACAATAATGTATATTATTTAAAAAAAAATTTGTACTCTCCAAAACAAACACTTATTAATAACATACTTACAATCTAGGAAGTATGTAATAAGTTGATAACACATTGGGAGCGGAAGTGGATCTTATTTTAATGAAGCCAAACTCAAGATGCGTCTACGGGAGGAGATCACGAAGTTTGTTCTAATTTCACCTTGAGATTTGTTCAAATTTCACTTTTACCTCTTCCAAGTTGAATATTCGTACTTTCCCCTTCAATTTGAATTTTGTCCCACTTAGACCCCTCACCTTACTTATCACTATGTTAAATGTTTAATTTGCCCTCACAAAATGAGTTTTTATTTTTTAAAAATATAATATTCGGGGGCAAGGAGGTAATTTCACAAACCCAAATAAGAATATTCAACTTCAAATGAGTGAAAGAGAAATTAGGACAAACCTAAGGGTGAAAGTGAGAATAAGCCCTTTTTCCCCAAGCCTCTTTTGCCTTTGTTGCATTGATAATTCTTGGGAATATTGTATCATCACATCCTTGTTGAATTAAGGCAAAGGCCTTTGCATCCTTCTTCTTCGTATGCTCCTTTAATTTCTCCTTTTGGGCATCAAAGTGGATGTATCTTTTGGTTCGTCAAACCCGTTCTCAACATATTCCCATATATCATAGGAAATAAAATAATTTTCATCTTTATGGACCAGAAATCATAATTTTTCTCCATCAAAATTTGGAATTGTTTGTTGGGCTTCTTGATTTTGATTGTTGGAAGTCGTCATAGTTGTCGATCTTCACGCCTAGATTGTTGTTGATCAAAATCTGCTTCGATACCACTCTGTTGGGCATTATTGTCATACCCAAGGTACGATTGTTACCCTAATTATTATGTAGTGAGAAACAAAATACATGAAGAAGAAATATGATTCTGTGTATTGTATTCTCTCATAGGATTATAATGGGTATTACATGATCTTGTTTAACCCTACTGAAACAACCTGCGTAACATAATAACCTAATAGGTAACACACCATACATACGTAACATAAATATTAGGTAACACAAATATGTAACCTAAATTAACAGGTCATTAGTTTTAACAGTAGTTATTTATTATCATTTTCACTTTCAGAGGTTTGTTCTAATTTCACTTTGACCTCTTCAAAGTTGAATATTTTTTGTGTTTTTATTGGTTTATTTATTCATTTTTGTTATTGTTTTTTAGTTGGTCAGTGTTTGTTGATGTAGCTATCCCGTCTTTACAGCCATGTTTGTAACAACCCGTTTCATTTTCCCTTTTTTTCTAAATTATTCCTGATTTATTTTCAGTGCTGACGTCATTTGTTCATGACGTCATGGTTACTCTGTGTATTTTACGAGTAAATTTTTCGCGTTTATGTCTTCATACGATGGGATGACGCGACTATTGACTTGTTGACTATTTCGTGGATTGTCGTTGGCGATTACGAGAATTGACGGCAAGTTTAATGTTTCGAACTGGTGAAACGTTGACGTGAGTTCAGGATTCGACAACACGATTATATGATTTCTCTTCGTTGATTTCGTGGAATTCTGTAGCTATTACGTGGCTGGACGTGACGATAGTATTTCGAGCCTAGTGAAACGCTTACGTGTGTTGATGTGAATTTATGTGCCTTAGTTGTATGACTTATGTGCTTATGTGTATTGGTATTATCTTGTTTGTTCTTCATGTGTATACGTACGTAATAAGTGTTAATGCGATTTTGTTTAAACCTATAGCGTTTAGTACTCCGACTTGACGACACGTTGGGTTTGTTCGGTATTTATGGTTTTTGATTCGATAGGGTTAGTGACGACTCCGATGACCAGGTAGTTGAGTCTCGTACCCGGAGCGTTTATTTCGACTTGTATTATTTCTCGACTATTTGTAGAGTTTACGAGAGCGTGTAGTATAAACCGCTAGGCGATTAGTGATTTAATTTGGTTTTTATAAATATTTATATCCGACTATATAACCGAATTATTCATTTCGGATTATATTAATTATTCGGAGTTCGATGGGGCTTTCAGTGATTTAATTGGTGGATAGATTTTGTGCCCCAGAGTTTTATTTGGGCCTATATTATTTATTTGGAGTCCGGTGAATTTTATGGGCTCACGTGCAATCATTTGAGTATCCCCGGTATATTTTATGGGACATGGATATAATATATGTCTTGGAGTTAAAAAGGTGAATTGGCAAGAGATAGGAGTCACATATGTAATTATGGAAAACTTGGGAGTCACTTTTGTAAATATAGAGAATTGGAGAGTTGATTTTGTAATATTGGAAGAGTAAAGAGTTGAAATGGCAATTGACACTAAGTATTTATATGTGTATATAGGGGTGATAGAGTGATTTTAGAAAATGGAAAAGCCACTTGTGTAATTATGGTTAAAGCAAGAGTTGCTTTGGTAATTACCCATATATATATACATATGTATGATTGCTGTGGAGAGAGACACACAGCCGGTCAAGTCTTCTTCTCTGTATCTCATTTACGCAGCTACGGTATGCGATTTTCTTTTCTTCTCTGCAATGACCACATCAGCTACTTCCCTTCCTTTATTCTTCCATCTCCTCTTCACCACTGATCTATTAGAGAGAAAAGAGGAAAGGGGCCGAATGGGGGTGTTTCATACTCAATCTGATAGAGGCTTTGAGGTCGCTGGACAAGGAGACCGTGGTGGTTCAGGGCTGACGGCGAGGATGGCGACGGCGGTTCGCGGTGGTTGAGGCGATGACTTGGTGGCACAGTCCAGCCGTGAGTGTTGACGAACAGGGGAGTGTTCGGTCGGACCGAGTCGGGTTGACTCAGTGGCGAGTCGGGCTCGATTTAGGCTGATTTTCGGAGGATAGCTCGGCCTCGGTACCGTGTACGATATATCCGAATTTGGTGCGAAACCGTTGAGCGGTTTGCCGGGAATTTCAGAATTTCGGTAAGAATTTTCGGTTGATATTCTTTAGATTTATTCAAAATTACTTATCGATAATTAATGAGCTTCGGGTATATTAATTAGGTTGACGAGGCGGATATTTTTCCATATTCGAAAATGGATTAGCGCAACTTTGTTCGGCGAGCTTATTTCCGGTGACGGCACTGTTCATTGTCGGTTAAAGCGGGACTGTTTGTAAGCATTTAATTTAGGTGGGGAAATTTTATATATATATTTTTATATATATATATATATATATATATTTATCTAGCACTCACTAATAGTGCGTAGAAAATGCTAAGTAGTCCCGTTGTATGTTTATAAATAATAAAAGTATGAAATTAAATTCCTAGTGGTAGACGAATATCTAGGAATTTTATAGAATTTATGGAGTATCCATAAATAGATAAATGAAGTCGGGAATCGGAATTCCCTTGATAAATTAAGTAAATTAATTCCCTGAAAAGTTATAATAAATTAAATCCTACCAAATTTGGATTAAATTAGATGGTTTAGTACCCCCGAACTTAAAGTGGGATTTTATAGAATTTTGTGTAAAAGATTAGAACTTGTAATTAGCTCCCGGATTTTATATAACTGTTATTAAAATACAGTGGGAGCGGGGCAGATTTGATATTGAGGGATGTAGAGCCGACGAGTAAATTATCCCCTGTTATTTATAGTTTATTGAAATTGAAAATATAAGCTAGGGGATTCACGTAGAACTTAGACACGGTTTCAGTTCCCTTTATAATTTATTTTTTTCGTAAAATATAATGAAGTTGTATTGTGAATTAAATTGTTCCCTGAGGCGAATTAATTTGAAAATAATTATTTGGTAATTAAATTAAAAGCATGCTGGCGTATAAATATCTATAAAGATGGGGCAATTGAGAACCCGAGTATTTTTGTGATAAATGGAAATTTAATTATCATGTGATTTAAATTGTGAAACATGATTGATATGAGATTGATTGGCTTTGATGCCGTGTATTTGAGCATATTTAATTCATATGGAGGCATTTTGCATTCATATAGCACCATGTTATATACATATTGTTTCGGTGCACGTTGCATGCCTCAGTTATGTCACGTACAGGTCTGGATCGTTTGGAATGTCGCAACAACTGGCCAGGGGTGGTCTAGCACCAGGGAGCTAGTAACTCTCAATTCTCTAGACATTTGGGGGTGAGGGCTTGGGCCTCACTTGCCGGTTTTCCGCGCGGTCGTGGTATCCGCATTCTATTTGGCGACGCCCACCCTTCCTGTTGTTGGTTTGTTGCCCCAGCAGTGAACGGTTTGGGATTCCTGGATATTAGTGGCTAGGGTTGCATTGGAATGATTCCTGGATATTAGTGGCTAGGGTTGCATTGTCATTGCATTGACATACATATTGAGCATTCATTCGTTTATATGATCGTTTATGGATCTTTTATATTGTTGATATTTGTTGTTATTAAACTGATGATATTGGTAACTTTATTATAAATGGTGGAAATTAATTTAAATGTGATTAAAAGTTAAAGCTTTTAAAATTTAAAAGAAATGAAATGTAATAATGTTAAAACCTGGATTAGTAGAGCCATGGTTGGCATGTGTTCCAGGTGGTTACGTGGATATAGATGAAAAGAGGTTTTGAGAATTAATTGTTTTCCCCTTGAGTTGAGTTGGCTAGTTGTATATTGAAACTTGGTTGTGGTTGTGCCTTTGGCCACAATAGACCTTTGTGATTGGTGATTAGGGTTATCACTGGATGGTTATTAGACCACTTTGGTAGTGGAGAGAGTTGTTCAGGTTAAAGGTCGGGTAAGACTCGAGGTCAGTTCTGAGATTTAGATATGTTTTTAGAGTTTGATTGTTTCAGATTCCTCCTAGCTGTTCTGAGGAACACTTGAATCCCGGTGTTGGTTTGGTAACCTTTGAGGATTTGTTTATAGGTTCCTATATTAAGTTGAAGATCTTAGAACCTGTTTCGAAATAAGTTTGAATGTGACTTTAAGGTGATATTCAGTTGAACCCTAGTAGTTCTTTTCCCCGTGTTATAGTTTCTCGGGTTTTAACCCAAACATGTGTTTCTGAGGTTTCATTCCTTAAGGTAAGAAATATGATCATTTGTGGTTGTCTGTGGATCTTCTCGGGTAAGAGAAGTGAGGTTAAGTTAAGCGCACATAATGCGATTCCTAGTGTTTGGTTGGGTTAGGAGGCATTGGAACCAAATATGATTTGACCGGGCCCTAGCTTTTTTTCTTAAAAACCGGTTGAATCCTTCGGGGCTCAACATTTTTCTTTAAAAACCCGAGGGTCATGGCATCTGTTTGGGACTAAGTGACTCCAGTAACCCTTTCTTGCGCCTCGATAGGCGGTATGAGTTAGAGGTGACCTTGTTGATCTATACCCTCTTTAGTGCCTTGATAGGTGGTGTGAGTTAGAGATAGTTCGGTTGGTTACCGAATCCATTGTGGTGATAATATATTCCCTTCTGTATTTCTTTGAGGTGAATAGATTAGTTCACGAAATATTGTAAACAGAAAGGACTGTATTGAGGATACCATTGGACTGTATTGAGGATAGAAATTGTGAGAGTGAGACTCTCCAGGTATGATTTGATAGATGTGATGTGTAAGAGTTATAAATTAATTGTGGACATGGTTATGGTTTTTCTCTTCTAGTAGTCTTAGTGAGGGATCTTACCTGCTAGAAATCTTGAGTGGCGTGCTCGGTGCACGGTATAATAGATAGTTAGTTCTGGTTGTATCCCTAGACGAGAGTGTGTATTCGACTAGGTGCCTTTATACACCAGGTGTTAGGACTAGCTGTTTACGGGACTTTGTGTATATGTATATATGTGTATATATATATGTTGATTCGACATGCGTATATACGAATGGTAGATATATCTTATGAGCTGTGCTGTTTTACGACTTCTGAGTAGTTTCGAGATTAGTTGTGAGGTTATTGTTGGGTGTCTTGGATTGGCGGGGGTGCCACGGTAGACAATAGCTTGACCTAGGATAGATGCATGCACACGGGATGGTTAGCATTTTCTAGACGGCTATGAGTGTGATGTTTTGATATTATGGTGAGCACGTGGTTTTTTGCTCACCCCCCACACACAACATTTTCAGGTTTACAGGTGGATGCAGCACGGCGCGTACGGCGGCGATGGCGATGGTACGTGGGATTTGGGACGGTAGATTCATTCCCCCTTCCGTGATCATATTTATCACTCTTTTATTCTCTTGGGAGCCAGGTTGTTGGCAGATTCCCTTATGTTGTATATTCAGTTCATGTATTTATTGTTTTGGGGTGCCATTGTATCTGTTCGGCACTACCATTTGATTTTATGTATTCTTATTTGAGCTTGGTGGCTCGGTCGGTAGTTGTTGTTTTGGGGTGCCTTTATACCTTTTCGGCATCGCCATTTGATTTTCTTTATAATTTCATTTGAGCATTTGGGGCTCTATTGATTTCTATAAGGGTTTCGGAGAGGTATTGGTGTTCTTTTCCACTACCTCGGCCCTAGTAGGTTTCTGGAATGTTGGGCTACGTGCCGTTGCTTTTATTCTTGTTATTCTGGGCAGGTTGTGCTGTTGTGTTGTTTTTGGGTTGTCCGGATGTTCCAGTTACAAACGGAACTCTGCCGGATTTTCGTTAGAATTCCTTTACTGAGTTTCTATCACTCAGGTGACATGGAATACTTCATTTTCATTCCTATTCCATGTATTTCAGTGTTATCGTTGATTTCGGTTGTCATTTTCAATGACGTCATACCTCGGGATTCGCTGATTCTCCTTATTGGAGTCTCAGGAATAACGGGGCGTGACAATGTTCTTCATGGAAGTTTATTGATGTCAAATGGAAATTCAAAGAATTGTTTATAGGTATATTTGATGTCGTCAATATATTTACAATACATGTGAATTTCAGTAGTAGTTCATGGAATGTTATGGTGATAACAACCTAAGGCCATGTTTGGCATAACTTCTTCTTCTAGTTTTCTGCAGAAGAAAAAAAAAAAGTAGAAGCTATTTTGAAAAGTTGGTACTCCGAATTTCTTTAAAACGTTCTTCCAAGGCGCAGAAACTCTAAAAATTTTGCCAAACACCGTTCAAAACAGTTTTTCCTTCCAGGAAGCTAAAAGCAGCGTTTGAAAAATCAATCCAAACAGGACCCAAGTCTAGATTAATTAATTTAGTTTCTAATATTACATGTATTAATTTCTTTCTCTGCCTCTTTTGTTTCAAGACCAAGATTGATGCTTCTATGTCAAATAATATCATAAACATAAAAAATTAAAAATAAAGGTTGTGCTCTGGTACATCATCGTACATGCATTCTTTATCCTCTTGTAACTTTATTCTGGTTTGCTTACCAAAAAAAGAGAAAGGAATAAAAAAAACAGAAACACTTTATTCAAGCTTGCATTAGAAAAAGTTGACATACATGCAATACTGAAGAGATAGTAATGCTTCACATTTGAGCAAAGTATTCAGAATATATTAAACCACTTTATTATTAAATGAAGTTAGAATAGTTACTTTGATAAGATACTAGTGGGCAATTTAAAGTGAAATGTTGTCCCAATTAATTATCAACAAAGATTCTATCCTGTCGTTTCATTTTATGACCTATATTTGTGACGAATGTTTTCAAGAACTTTACGTACGTCACCAATAAAGTTAGGTCATTTGTACGCTAGTATTATATTAGCAACATTGGACCAACTATATCCTTAAATGTATATATATAGATAGACATATAGATCCACACAGAGAAGATAATGCGAATGTGTTTGATTCGTGCTATCGATTATTAGTCTAGCTACCACATCCCGAAAATGGAGCATTCTCAATCTAACATTATTGCTCAAACTTATGTTGTTAATGATAAGGAGAACGCTAAGCTTTACAAGGCTCTAAAGAAGGGAAAGCGAGATGAGGTGCGCAAACTATGTGAAAGACGTGACATATATCCAGACGGTCCATTGCACGTCCTAACCATACATGGTGACACAGTCCTTCACATGGCAGCATACACAGTGCAAATTGACTTGGTAAGTGAGTTACTAGAGATGTTGAGAGAGGATGAGCACGGCAAATTGATCAGCTGTTACAATGAGGCCGGAAACACAATCCTCCATGAGGCAGCAGCATCCAAGAAATTAGTTCGAGCCGCGGACAAAATGCTAGCAATGGCACCCTGCTTGTTAAGTATGCGCAACAAATTGGACGAGACGGCTCTTTTCCGTGCAGCTTGCTATGGAGTTTTTGAGATGTTTATATTTCTTGATGGGAAAGCTAGTGATAGTATCCCATGTGAAGAAGAGCGCAGGAGTACATTTTATCAGAAGCCCGACAAGACAACTATACTTCACACTGCAGTTGTCTCAGGGCGTTTTAGTGAGTGATCGATCCTCCTAACTCCTAGCTAATTCATGAGTTCATATATATATATATATATATATATGTTAGTTTTGAACTTGTATATATTTTGGATTTGGTACGAACTGGTGTTTAGCATTACCTTTTTAGTAGATCTTTAGAGTAGGTTCCATCTTTAATATCTGTGTTATAGAGTACTGACTGGTTTTGTTATTGACTAGTCGATTATTTAATTATTTTCCCAACAACTTTGCAACTTACTTTAACTGCTATGAAATATAAACAAAACTGGCTCTGAGGATTGCACTCAGGTACCAATCCTTAATTGGTGAAAGAGACGAATATGGGATGACTGCACTTCAACATCTATCACGTAATCAGTTGGCCTTTCAAGGCGAGAAAGCAGGACGCCTGAAGCGTATTCTCTACAAATGTGAGATATTAATTATCTACTGACATAAATATACGTACATACCAAAATGTGCATCAATAACTACTATACTATTACCAGGGGGTGCGTGTGAGAGAGAGATCGATCCTGTGAACTCATGAGGGCAAAACAAAATTAAAGATCATACATTTTTATTTATTGGTTAGTTTATAAGGGTTTTTAATTTATTACATGCTATGGGCAAAAAATAACTCAAACAAATAATTTTTTTGCTTTTTCAGGTATCCCAGAAGATGCTGCTGATCTAATACCAAAAGGTACAACACCAGAAGGTACAACACCAGAATATATATAACTTTATAATTACTATAACCATCAATATTAATTTTACTGAATTCTGATTTGTTTATAAGTTGCAAGGGGTTGGAGAGTGCCTTTGTGGGAGAGTATTAAGGAGGAGAAGCAAAAATATGATACAGCCAAAAGACTTGCCGAATTCTTAGTTGAGAAAGATACTACATCATGGAAGAAAAATGAGCAAATAGATAAAAGACAGTCATTGTCACCGGATCATCTCGTACCACCATTATTTTTGGCTACTAAAGCAGGCTGCATGTTCATTGTTGACAAAATACTGAAATTGTATCCTCAGGCAGTTGAATATATAAATGATGA
This sequence comes from Cornus suecica, assembly GCA_963922005.1. Classification (NCBI taxonomy): domain Eukaryota; kingdom Viridiplantae; phylum Streptophyta; class Magnoliopsida; order Cornales; family Cornaceae; genus Cornus; species Cornus suecica. Next base: position 85,605,335 of record OY998239.1, on the reverse strand, counting down.
TGGATGTACTATCTTGCATATGGCTATCAAGTACCGGCAAATAGCCATATTTAATAAGCTGGCAAAGAAGAAGGATGTGTCGATTAGGAAGCTGATACAGAAGACAGACATCTATGGGAATTCAATTTTGCACATGGTTGCTGAGAAGACAGAGTACAAGATTGAACAGATCAAACTAAAAGAAGAATGGGCCAGAAAGTCGGATTTGAAGAATAAGGCCGAGGTTGGTGACAATAATTAAAGGATCTATCAATGCACTTCCAGATACGAATGAAAACCTGGTTATCCAATTGCAAGAGGATTGGCTTTTATTCGAGGTATGCATTGCATGCATTTTTCTTGGCGACGAATATTTATTAATTTTATCGCAAAAATAATCTGCAAGAATGGTTAATTTTATTTTATTTTTGTACTCAAATATACTTTTTCTCATACTTGGCGACCCTATCCATATCTATCTTTCTATATATGTATTTTGTATTTAAACTTATATGTCTTGCCAGAAAAAAATAATAAAAATAATTGGACCTGAAGCAATTGTGTTTGAACACACAGAGGGTAGAGAAAATCTGCTCAGAGCATTTCTACAACCACACCAACAAAAAAGACCAAACTGCTGAACAAGTATTTGCTCTTAAGAGTGAAAAACTTCACACAGATGCCATAGAATGGTTAAAGCGCACATCAGAAAACAACCCATTGTTTGGTATAGTAAGGAAAAACCTCCAAAACAAGATGCACAGCTCAAGTCTGGTGGTACTAGTACTGTTTGAAAAGCCGAGTGAAGATCGATAATGATCTTGATCAATAATTTTTAGTGTGTTTTATCAGCTTGCTTGTTTATTGTTGGCGGAATAATTACTAGCTACTAATATTGTTTAGTTTGCTAAGTAAAGTATTGTGGGAAATAACTTGTTTCGATTGCAGTGTTGAGTGAATCCCTCTTTGTATTCCAATTTGTACACTTTTATTAATTACTGGTTTGTTTCTATATTACTTGTCTGTGTTATATATCCTCTAATGATCTGATGTTGAATTAAATTCTTTAACACCCCAGAGGTAAGTCCAATGTCAACTACTATTATACTTCTACATGTACTAGGAAAAGAGCACTGCATATATTGCCCACCTGATATACCAGATTGTATATTTTTTTAGCAAGTGTTGATAAAATATAAATACATATATGCTATATTAAATAAGATAATGACATGTATAAATCCGACTACTTGTTCTCCTCAAAACACAAACATAGAAGAAATTCTTTTATTAGATTAATTTTTTATTATTATACTTTTAAAGAAAGAATATATTTAAATATGGATTTCAAAATCAGTTTGTTTTTCTTCTAACAAAATATTTTTCATTTTTAGGTATGTTATTGAAAGTTTTAAAAAATTTGAAATTAAATAGATTTAAATTTAAACGGATATTACTAATTTTTTAAGAATACAATAATTAATTGTATATTATTTAAATAAAAAAAAATTGTATTGATAACATGCTTACAATCTAGGAAGTATGAGCGGAAGTGGATCTTATTTTAATGAAGCCAAACTCAAGATGCGCCTAGGGAGGAGATCATGATTCATGACAATGATTGTTATTGTGTCTTGATCAATACTGGAATATAACCTAGCATAAATACTTTTTTTTTTACTTTTTTTTTGGGGGGATCTTTATCTAATTCTACTTTGACTCCCAAGTTCAATATTCCTACTTTCACCTCTTCAATTTAAATTTTGTCCTACCTTCTTCAATTTGAATTTTGTCCCAGACCCTTCACCCTACTTATCACTATGTTAAATGTCTAATTTTTCTTTTTGAAAGATGTTAAATGTCTAATTTTCCCAAATAAAATAAGTTTTTATTTTTTAAAAATATAATATTCAGGAATAAGAATGTAATTTCATAAATTTAAGGAAATAAAAATATTCAATGACCCAGTCGACTGGGTCATTTCTTGGCCCAGTCGACTGGGTGGTTACCCGACTGCCCCAAAACACCCCGTCGACTGCTTGACCCAGTCAGCTGCCTAATGACCCAGTCAACTAGCTCAATGACCCAGTTTGACAAAAATAATTTACAGTTTTACCTATGTTATTTTGTGTTATTATTGGAAAGGGCAAAAAAATCTTTACAAAAATTGAGATGACGTCAGCGTTGAATAATATTAACTGTGTCAAAAGTTTACAGGATGAAAAAAGTAAAATCAAAGTATAAACAGTAAAGAAGGTAATAGTAATTATTTCTCATTTTCACCAACGTCCTCTCCCTTACATGAACTTTAACATCTTTAGTTATATTTTTGTCAATCCTCACATCCACAGTTCGTTTACAAGACTTTAAGCACTCTCTTCTGCAAAGAACTCATGCTCGGGTTCACATCAATGATGATGTTGTCGTTTTAATTTTAGTCAAAAATCAAAAATATCAGTTTCCCCTCAACTTTCACAGCCAAGTGCTTGAAAAGTGAAGTAAAGATGATTTCATTCAGTAAGATCTCAAGTATTGTCCCGAATAATTTTGTTTTTTTTGTTTGTTTTTGTTTTTTGTTTTTGTTGCAGAGTGTTGAGTATTTCCTAGCTTGTATGATTTCGAAAATTCCATTATGTACTCTTGGATGGCATAAAAATAGTGGTTTTTCTGATGTGCATTGCACTTCTCTGTAGGTTCCTTTAATATCATATCGAATATCAATTAACACATGAACTACCCACAAATTTTTTTTTCTTTGGTAAATTGAGGCCTACAATTTGAAGAGCCAGGTCCAATTTTAGGTATGAATGCAATTGCAACTTAATACATGCACAAATAATGGCCGCCTACATGCAGCCTACATTTCAAGCTCATGGGGTCACATTTGGGCCTTAGGCGAAAAAGATAATAGGGACCAGATGCATATAATATATTATTTTTTTAATAATACTTATTTTAAAATATCCTTAGTCCTTTTTTAGATGCAAAATTTATTCTTTTTTTCTTCTTCTTAAGTTTTTATTAAAATATTCGTACTTTATAGTTGATACAATTAATCATACAAATAAAATTAATTACAACTTACAAATAAAACAAAGAATTTTACAATGACAAAATTAAGTTAATAAATTAATATTACTTAATAAGCTGTTAAGGATAGATCCACTATTGGCCGTACGAAATAATTAAACAAGCTCAAAGAATGATAAACACTTGGGTTAATTTCACTTTCACCCCTGAGATTTGCTCTAATCCTACTTGACCCCCTCAAATTTCAAAAACTTCAGTTTCACCCCTTTGAGATAGATCAATGTCAACATTACTAACGGCAATTTGTGCAATTACTTCTTTTCCCCTGAATATTATATTCAAAAAAGAAAATACAAATGTTTTGTGAGAACAAATCAGGCAGGCGGTCGCCTAGGGCCTCTCTATAGGTGGGGCCTCAAAAAAATAAATAACAATAATACAGATAAAAATATATATAACAAACTCATTTTTTTAACTTAAATAAACCCAATATGACCTAATAGAAATTACACAAAATCAATTCTATTGCATTTAAAAAAAATAAGCCCAAATTGATTAATTAAAAATTACACAAATTCCTAATTATATCAACTCAAGTGAAATTCGAGTCCAATATGACGTATTAAAAGTTACACAAATTATAATATGTTGGTGCCGATGGGTTAATTAAAATTTATTTTTAAATACTTTAATTAGAGTTATCCAACCAAAAAAGTAATTAACACTCCTTCCTCATAACCTTATTTATTTATTTATTTATGAATGATCTAAATATATCTTCTTCAATGTCCAAATATAATTATTTTTAACACGATTAATAGTTGATTTTTTGTTAAAAACAGATAAAGAAATAATAAATAAATTTAACTAGGAGTTCGAATAGAACTAAATGAGTGAGTAAAAAGTTGCATATGAATAGAAAATGGTGCAAACAATATTTTTCAGTAAAAGAAAATACGACCACGTTTACTTTGATATGAAATTGAATTATAATTTTTGCGAGTACAATAATCATATTTTCTTTAGATTTTGTATGTAAATGGGATCATAGTGTTTATAAAGCACCCAAAATCGCATTTAACTTTTGTATTTTCAATACTAATATATATTTATATTATTTTAGTAAAAAATAATTATTATAATATTTTTTAAAGCATGTAAAACATAATATATATATATAAAGAGCCCCATATTAAACTCTTGCCTAGGGCCTCTCGAAATGTTTAAGATCTCAGGTGGGACAAATTAGTTATTTTACATAATAGTCAGAGGGTGACATTATCACAGAGAGGGTCTAAGATGGATAAAAATCAAATCCAAGTAAATGTAATTGGAATATTTGAAATTCGAGATGGTTAAAATAAGATTAAAGCAAACTTCAAATGGTGAAAGTGGAGTTAAACCTAAATACTTTGGCCATTCAAAATCATCGCATAAATTACTAGCATAAATGACTAAATTTCACCCTCGTGCGCAAGGCTTTAGGCAAATTAGGCAACCACTTTGCCTAACGCTCCAACTAATAAAAATGCCCCAATTTTTTCGAAATCTTATGTATGATAGATATAGAGTAATTATTTTTGTATATATAAAAAATATTATCCATCTAATAAGAAGGCCCCAAATTTGTGAATGCCTAGGGTAATTATTATTTTCTAAAATATTGTAATTATTATTTTTTTTGTATAAAATTTCAACAAATAATGAAATTAGTTTTCTAAAAGGATTCTATCTCTAATTAATATAATCTCCTTCCACATAATCTCCTTCGGCTTTAAATTATCTTTTACTTCTTACTATTTAATATTCACTCTCCTCTCTCTCACTATTTTGTCCTACAATTCTTCTTTTTTGTTGAAATTAATATTGAATACAATCTTAATTAAACCTCATTCTATCCAAATCTTTTGAATGCAATTTTGTGAGGTTGGAACAAGTACTACTAAATCAAGTTTTATTGTTATTTACTCTATTTTTTATTTATTTTTTGGTGACAGAATTAGGAGATTAGTCTTTATCTATATCTATCTATATACATACACATATATAAATATATAGGCATAATTACACAAACCTTTCCTGAACTATGGCATAATTGCAAATGGTTCTCCTAATATTTCAATAATATCACAAACTCCCCTTAATTTTAACTCTAGTGTCTCATTTACCCCTTCCATCCAAAGTCAACTTCAATTTTTTGACCAAAATTTATACTTTACGCTTACTATCCGTACAATTATAATATTACCCTTACATTTGCTTTGAATACCTAAATTTTGGTTGACCGTTTTTCCCTTATTGCTATTCTATATAAACCCACTTGAGAAAGCTGTGAATACTCACTTTCTCTCTCTAAAAAAACTCATTCTTTCGCTACATATGTGGAAGCATTATTTGGTGATTTAAGGCAAAAAGTTTCAATTTGAGGGTAAGGTAATAAATTCACAATTCTATAAAAGAATCTCTAAATATCTCAAAATATAAGAGGGTATATACGTCATTTCACTATTATTTCTTACCGGATCAATATCCCGATGATACTAAGGGGGTTTTTTGATATTATTGATATATTAGGAGAACCACTTGCAATTATGTCATAGTTCAGGGGAGGTATATATATATATATATATATATATATATATATAAATTAATCTTGTCTAGGTTTTATGCCTTGTGAGGAAAATGTCTTCCTTTCCATTGGATCATTAATAATTATCTATATTACTTATAAAAGTATGAAGTTTTTTTATTCATTTTTTTTTTCGGGAATTAAATAGTTTATTGAGAAAGAAAGAAGGAAAACTACAAGTGACCCAAAGACGATTGAGAGAAATTACAGAAGGGTGAAGAGAGGGAAAAAAATAAAGGCCCAGCAACCAGGCCCACAAGACGATGAGGTCCAAACCAACCAACACACAAAACAAAGTAAGGCCCTGTTTGGTAGGTGGTCTGGTCCCGGGTGGTCTGGTCTGGTCTTGCGTTTTATGGGACCAGACCGTGTTTGGTAGCATTGGTCCCAAATTTTTGGTTAGACCAAGTAAGACCAAATCAGACCAAAATGGCCTCATTTCAGACAAAAAAAAAAGGTGGTTCTTGGTGGTCCGGTCTGGTCTTATTAATAAAATATATTTATAAATAATTAAAAATGAATAAATAATAATAATAAATTAATAATAATAATAATAAATTAAATAAATCATATTTTAAAAATAAAATATAAATAATAAATAATAAACAAAATGAATATAATAATAAAAATAAATGAATAAATAATAAAATATATTTATAAATAATTAAAAATGAATAATTAATAATATAAATAATAAATTAAATAAAACATAATAATAATAAAAAATGAATACAATAATAATAAATAAATATAATAATAATAAAAAATGGACTAAATAATAAATAATAAATAATAAATTAATAAAATAAATAATAAATTACATAAAACATATTTAAAAATATAATAAAAATAATAAATAATAAAAAAAATGAAATAAATAATAATAATAAAAAATAATAAATAAATATAATAATAAATAATAAGTAAATATAATAATCAATAAATACTTCATAATAATAATAAAAAAATGAGTATAATAATAATAAATTAATATTAAATTAATAAAAAATATTTTTAAATAATTAAAATGAATAAATAATTTATAAATAAAATAAATAAAATAATGAAATAATAATAAATAAATAGAATATATTTATAAATTAATATATAAATTAATAAATAATAATTTAATAATATAAATAATAAAATAATAAAATATATTATAAAGTGAAGAAATAATAAATAAAGAAATAATAATACATAAATAAATATTGTAAATAATAATAAATAAATAGTAAGACCAAACCGCTTACCAAACAGACTTTTCCAGATCAGATTAGACCAGACCAGACCGGACCGGACCAAACCAGACCAGACCAGACCAGAAAGACCGCCTACCAAACATGGCCTAAAAAAAAAAAAAAAACATCCCTACCACAATATGTTGCTCACTAAATATAAGAAATATGATCAAATCTACATATCTATATCTATCTATGTTTATACCAATTATAAAAGTTGAGGTATGTTATATTATTTTCCAATGTAAAACAATATATTATTTTCTTTAAAAGTGTAATAAAAAAAATCTAAAAGAATTTATTCAATGTTTGTATTTTGCAGAGAACAAGTAGTCGGATTTATACATGTCATTATCTTATTTTATATAGCATACATGCATTTATATTTTATCGGGCAAAATACATTCCCATAATTTGTATTTTGGGCAAATAATACCACTCTACTTCATTAAGGGCAATAAAATGCATTAATTATTCAAAAATGATGCAAACACACCACTACCCCTTTCATATACCCATTTTGCCATTGACTCTATATATTGCTATTTCACATAGACCCCCTCTTTTTTAAATATTTCACCTAGAACCCCTCTAAGTGCCTATTTATTTCTATCCAATATTTTTTCACTTTTAACATTATTATTTAGTTATATAAATAATTAATTTTTCTCAATCAATACATCAAAGTCTCAAACAAAAAACGAAAAATCCAATTGGTAGTTAAATTTAAAAAGTGAACTATAAACGGAAAAAATATATATTTCAAACTTAGTTTATATATATATATATATATTTTTTATCCTAAACGAAAAAAAATATAATTTAAACAATTTATTTTTTCCCAACCAATACATCAAAAAAAAATTCGGCCTATTCCAACCAGTACATCAAAATTTTATAAATAATTTATTTTTTAAATAAATTACTATAAACAAAAAAAATTATTTGATGTATTAATTGGTTGGGGAAAAAAATTAGTTTAAGGTAAAATATAAAAAAAGAATTAACAAAGCGGTTTAATTCTGAATACTTTGCTCAAATGTGAAGCATTACTATCCCTTTAATGTATATACTAAATGTACATATACATTAGTGATCTCTTGCTTCCCAGTAGCAAAATAAGTTATACTCACTTTTAATATGAACCCTTAAATTTAATTCAATGGTCATATTCTAAAATCACTATATCTTTTTAAATATACCAAAACCACTCCATCTTTATTTACTTTCCATATTTAATTCTTTCAATACCACCAATATTAATTCAAAAATAATAATTAACTAAACAATAATAGCAACCAAATAAATACAAATCTTCAAGTCATACTGCCTTCACTCCAATGATCGTTAAAAGTAAAAGAAAATATGAAGATTTTATATTTCTGCTCATGTGTATTTCGATTCATTAATCTATCAAGAAGCATATGTTCTTATCCCATTGGAATGAATGCATCAATATTCAACAAATCAGATTCTAAGGTGACCAAACAAACCAAATCAAAATTTCTTTGAAGTGACTTCAAAGAAAGGCTGCTACCCATTTTTTACTAAAATTTTAATTATTTCTTCTAAATTGCTTTGTACATTTGAGTTTTTTTCTTGCTTTTGCCTTCGTATTTTTGAAAAATTAAACAATACAAAAGCAGGTATATAATAATATAAAAATCATACAGAAATGGAGAATCTTAGATCTTTAAAAAGCGAGACCTATAAATTTCAAGTGTTACTGTGTAAAGTATCATTAAAAAAAAAAAAAAGTTGAGTGTCATGGACTTGTACCACTGTACGCAAAGTAAAAGTTAAATTTTATGCACATTGAAAAATTAGAATATTTCAAATTTGTTAGGTTGCCTATTACTTAATTAGTAAAATCTTTGGACGTGGAGAAGATTAAGAAATGAACTCTATTTTATCAATTGATAAAATAGTGGAGTGAAGGCAATATGATTTGAAGGTTTATATTTATTTGGTTGCCATTATTGTTTAGTTAAGTATCTTTTTTGAATTAATATAGGTGGTATTAAAAGAATTAACTATGGAAAGTAAATGTAGATAGTGGTTTTGATATATTTAAAAAAAGATATAGTGGTTTTAGAATATAATTATTGGATTAAATCTAAAGGTTCATATTAAAAATAAGTATAGATTATCTTACTCCTTAGTGAGTAAGAGATCACTACTGTATATATATATATTTAGTTTCAATTCAACTATATATATAAAAAATCTGATCTCTATATGTATGTGTTATATTTGTGTATATAGTGAGAGAGAGAGAGAGAAACAATAAAAGAGAGGGGCAAGAGCAAGGACAGCTTTGGAGTGGCGGCGATTGGTGGTGGCAGCAAGGGGTGGTGACACAATAAATTATATATGAATGTGTTTATATAGTGAGAAAGAAAAGTGAGATATAGTGTTTTTTAGTTTATGATTTGATAAATGTATGCAGTGACGGATCTAGGGAGAATTTTGAGTGGGGGCATATTCTTATAGTTATAATTTTAGGGGAGGTATATTCATAATTTTTATGATTTTAGTGGGAGCATAAGTATAAATTTTAAAAAATATATAGATAAGAATGTAAATAGTCCCTTAATGGCTCCATGCCTGTATGTATGCGTTTATATGTATACAGTGAGAGAGAAAAGTCAAAAGCGAGATATATGATTCTAACTTCTAAGGCTCCTAAATCAACGGTTGAGATCTGAAATAAAAGTTCTCAATGGTTGAGATTTAAAAAAAAAATTAATCCGGATATTGGGTTGAACTCGAACTTAACCCGATTTATATTAAAACCCAACTTAACTTAATTCAACTTAGGTCCGATCTACAAATTAAGTGACCCAAGCCCAAAAATTATCAGGCTGGACCGGGCTCAGCCCGTCCAAATTGCAGGCCTAATTTTCACCAACGTCCTCTCCCTTGCATGAACTCATGCTCGGGTTATATTTTTGTCAATCCTCACGCTCACAGTTCGTTACAAGATTGCATTGTATACCGTTGCGTTCCTTCATGTGTCTGTCTTTGTTTTGACATACTTGCCGCTTTATCTGTTCTCTTTGAAGACTTTCAAGTATGTCATCAAGATTATAGAACCTGCATTGCCTCAGTACACTGGTCTTTTTAATTTTAGTCGAAAATGGAAAATTTCAGTTTCCCCTCAACTCACTCAGCCAAGTGCTTGAAAAGTGAAGTAAAGATGATCTCATTTGGTAAGATCTCAAGTATTGTCCCAAATAATTTTATTTTTGTTGTTGCAGAGTGTTGAGTATTTCCTAGCTTGTGTGATTTCGAAAATTCCATTATGTACTTTTTGATGCAGTAAAAGCAGTGGTTCTTCTGATGTGCATTGCACTTCTCTGTAGTTTCCTTTAATATCATATCGAACATCAATTAACACATGAACTACCCACAATTTATTATTATTATTATTATTATTATTTCTTTGGTAAATTGAGCCCAACAATTTGAAGAGCCAGGTCCAATTTTATTCATGAATGCAATTGCAACTTAATACATGCACAAATAATGGCGCCTACATGGGGTCACATTTGGGGCCTTAAGGCCTTATATGTATAATATATTATTTTTTTAATAATACTTATTTAATCTTTAATCCTTTTTGAGATGCAAAATTTATTATTTGCTTTCTTCTTCTTAAGCTTTTATAAAATTATTCGTACTTTATAGTTGATACAATTAATCATACAAATAAAATTAATTACAACTTACAAATAAAACAAAAAACTTTACAATAACAAAATTAAGTTAATAAATTAATAAATAATTTTAGAATAAATAACAATAAAACTTGATTTAGTAGTACTTTGTTCCAACCTCACAAAATTGCATTTAAAAGATTTGGATAGAGTGAGATTTAAGATTGTATTCAATATTAATTTCATCAAAGAAGAAGAATTGTACGGCAAAATAGTGTGAGAGAGGAGTGTTAATTATTGTTTTGATTGGATAACTTATTAAAGTACTTAAAAATAAAACTTAATCAAACCACCGGCACCAACATATTATAATTTGTGTAACTTTTAATGGATCATATTGGACTCAAATTTCACTTGAGTTGATATAATTAGGAATTTGTGTAATTTTTAATTAATCAAATTGGGCTTACCTTTTTTTTTTAAATGCAATAGAATTGAGTTTGTGTAATATCTATTAGGTCAGATTGGGGTTATTTAAGTTAAAAAAATGAGTTTGTTATTATTATTATTTTGATATGTACTATTGTTATTTTTTTTAAGGCCCCACCTATACGGGCAACCGCCTAGATTGCCGGCCCTGATTTGTCCTCACAAAGCATTTTTATTTTATTTTCTGAATATAATATTCAAATACAAAGAAGTAATTGCACAAATTGCCGAAAGTTGACATCAATCTATCCCAAAGGGGTGAAACTGAAGTTTTTGAAATTTGAGGGGTCAAGGTAGGATTAAAGCAAATCTCAGGGGTGAAAGTGAAATTAATCCAAGTATTTATCATTCTTTGAGCTTGTTTAATTATTTCGTACGGCCAATATTGCTTATTAAGTAATATTTTTTGGTGACAGAATTAGGAGATTAGTCTTTATCTAAATCTATATATATATATATATAAACATTAAATATATATATCTCCAATGGAGAAGACGTCCGTGGATAAGAATGACAATATTATAAAATTGATGAATATTATCGGGCCGGTACTGAGCGGACAACAAAAAAACTAATTCCTATCCGTGGCCACACACACTGTAAATGAGGACATAATAGTGGGTTTCACGCAACATTGCATATGACCTCGTTTAATAGTGTGGGTTTACACACGACACTGCATATTGCCCTCCTCTAATTGGTGACTAGAGATTTGTTATATAATTAATGGTGGGTGTTGCACACCACATTGAACATATAATCTATTCATTGAAAACTTTTTAAACATGTATTAAATAGTTACCAAAAAATTTAATTAATGCACATTCTTTTTGGTAAAGGAGAGCCAGTTGTCATAATATTTCATAATTCAATTAAAGCTCGAAACTGTAACAACATAAATGTGCATTTAATCTCTTTCATCAATGTGCACCATGAAAGTAAATTCCCACTTTCCCTTCAAATGATACCATATTATACTATATAAGGCTTTGGTTGCACCCATGGAATTTCAAGAGAAAAAAAGAAAGAGGGTGGAGCTAATGATTTTTTACGGTTTAATTATATAGAGGAATAATTTATTCTCAAAATATTTTTATTTGTAATTTTGAAAATAATTTTTAGTTGTATTAAACAGAAACTGTACCTAAAATCGGCTTGTTTCACAATTTTCCTAAAATTATTTTTAAAAGACTCAATATTGTTTTTTGCCATTTGAGTATATATATAAAGTTTTTATTGTATTTTCACACAAGAAAATGTCTGTTTATTTTATTTTTTTAATTTTTTTTTATTATGATGGTTGTTTGACTCATGATCAAATTTGAAGGAAAATAATTTAATAAGCCACAAACGCTCAACCTCTACGAGATTTGTCCAAACATTCAGGGAAAATCGGTATAATTTAACCAAAAAAATTATCACTTTCGAAAAGAACAAAAACCAAAAATATCTTATCTTATTATATAATATTTGAAACATAATGGAAGATTTGCTTGATTTGTATATCTGAAAACTGTTATTGAAAATTCTGATAATAAAAAAAACAGTTTACGAGAATAATAAAAATGAATTATCTGTAAACATACATTTTTATAACTGAATTTTTTAAAACTATTTTCAAATCACTAAACCAAATAGACTTTTTTTACAGTTTTCAAAATTACAAAAAATTATATTCATAAATACAAACCAAACAGAACTAAGTAAAATATACTTTTAAAAATATTTAAAGAAAATTCAATGATAAAAGTACATGTTTTGAGAGAATTATTTTTTATTATTCTCATAAAATAATTTTCAGATTTCAGAATTCTCGAAAGTGTTTCGAGAGATATAAACCAAACATGTTCTAAATAAAATATATTTTTAAATTTTAACCTTTCCCTCCTTTATAACATTCTTTTCAAAAAAAAATAATACGTTATCACTCTCTGACATCTGTTTCTCGTAAACTCTCTGTCTCTCTGTGTGTGTATATATATATATATATGTATAAACAACATGACCCCACAGTTTATTCCACAGATTAGCGAATGAGATAATTAGATGTTATTTTGTCGGTGGTGACCTAACCAATTAACCATCTCTTTACAACTTGATTGGAATATTGTAAATTACTAATATATACTGTCAATGGATTGGATTTTGATCCGAATCCGATCCGATTAGTCGGATTTGGATTGCAAAAAAAATCCGATAACCCGAATATGATCCGAATCCGATAATCCGATTCCTTAACAAATTAGATTTGGATTAGCCTAATCCGATCCGATAAAATATACATATATATATATGTGTATATATTTAATATTGTACATGTATATAAATGTTAGTTGTTAATTATTTTATTATTTATTAATAATGATTAATCATAAATACAATTATTAAAAATGTAAATAATTTTAGTGTTTCAATATTTATTGATTTTTGTATTTTTTTAATTAAATATTCGGATCAGATATTTTATAATGAAGAAATTCGAATATGAATTAATTAAGTGAAAATATGTCAAATTATCGGATTCAGATTGCGGATTGAGAGTTTTTGTCATCCTTATCAATAGACTTATCAATAATCCGATTATGATCCGAATCCGATATTAACCGGATATGGATTGAAAATAAAATCCGACAACCCGATTAGGATCCGAATCCGATAATCCGATTTGTTAACAAATTGGATTTGGATTTAACTAATCCGATCCGAATCCGATCCATTGACAGGTCTATATATATATATATATATATATTTATATATCTTACTTTTGTAATTACTGAACTAGTACTGTTCCTCCACTCACAGCTGTTACCTAGAAAACTCCATATAAGCTTATTACAAGTGAAGGGTCAACAACGTGTGATCGTTTACCATTTCGTTGGTGAAAAGGTCTGCTCACATGACAAAAAAAGGGACCCCACTTGATCAAGTCTTCATTTCTCTCAGATCTGAAACCAAATTCCTTTGAATTTTAATCTTCACATCCCAGTAGGAGTTCTGGGTCTGTTGTATATGCAAATATATACATATATATGATTTCTGATTGAATTGAGGCATAGATCAGAGGAAAGAGAGTGATGGGTTTGATGGGTATCGAAAATGGGAGTGATGAGATGGGTTTGTCTAGTGTTTCTTTGGGAAGTAAGAACAAGTACAGGAGGATGGATTCTGAGTTCCCGGAGGATGATGGTATTGATGGTTCTTCAAACCATATTACTCAGCAGAAAAAGAGCAATACTACCAAGAAATATGTTTATGCTTGTGCTGTTTTTGCATCTCTAAATTCTGTGCTTCTGGGCTATGGTTAGTATTTCTCTCATTTTATTTCTTTGTTGTCATTTTTTATATGCTTTGTCAGTTTGTCTAATTGAATCTCCACTAGAATGTTTCAAGAACTTTTTTTTTTTTTTTTTGGTGTGTGTGTGTGGGGGGGCTTTGTGGTTAATACCCAAATCTTAAATTTTTTTGGTTCTTCATAGAAATTATATGAAAAGTGAATGAATGATGGTTTACATTTCAGAGGGCTTCATAACATGATTTCATTTTTAGGTTTTTCAGCTTCCTGTTTGGATTTTCTGTAATAACCAGAGGGCATTATGACTTGGTATAGAATAAAGAGAAAAAAGAGGGGCACTTAGCTGACCCTTGAAATTTGGGGATTTACTGTGAATTTCATGGTCAGCTAATGGGGGTTTTGAGAAAGAAAAGGAAGAAGAGAACAAAATGCATTTTTTTTTCTTTTAACATAAATACCCAGAAGCATAGTTAATAGTTAACACAAACAAATGCAGGAGATCTATCAAATTTCAATTTAAATTGGTTTATTTATGATGCTAATGGTGGCCTCTAACTTCTTTAGTATGATTCAGCATAAAAAATGCAATATATTTTCAGCAGAATAACTCATTTGCTTAGTTGTCACTAGGGAGACAAATGCAGGAGATGTATCAAATTTCAGTTTGAATTTGTTTATTATTGATGCAATGATGCCCATACGGAAAATTGTTGCTCTATATGATAAACCAAAATTCTTTCAGCAGAACAACTCATTTGCTTAATTCTCACTGCAACAAATGAATAAAAAATTTTAGCTGGTTTATTAATAATGCCCATATTGGAAAATTGTTGGTATAATTAATTTTTCATTTTGGGGTGATTCGACCATGCTAACCGAATATATCTTTTGCTTAATCTTTGCTACTCGTGGAGTATCTATGCTTTTCATATCCTAGTTTGCATATCCCTTTGGCTCAAGACTAGAAGACTGTGAATAGGAAAATTTATCTTGTCAAGTAGGGGTGCAACTTGGGTCAGCCCAACCCGACCCGACCCAAACCCGTGCCAACCCGAGGTAGACTGTAGCCCAGCCCAACCCGCCCAACTTCAAATTCGGGTCGGGCGGGCCAGGCAGGTTTGCTTATTGTTTTTTAAAAAAAACAAAAAACTAAAACAAATGAAAAGGAAAACTATAATAATTAACCTAAAACAAAAAAATTTCTCCATCTATGCATATCTATTTTATATAGAATCTGGGCCGGGTTGAGATTTCGGGTCGGCCACTTTTTTTTTTTTCAAGAAGTAGAATTTTTTTTGAGATTTTGAAACTGAAGATGAAAAGGAGAAAAAATTTTATTGGTGAAAAAAAAATAAATTAACTTCGCAAAAAGAAAAATAAGAGAGGAAAATAGTTTAATTTTGGTTGATCTATGTTTCTGAATATATATGGAGGAATCCAGATCTGCTTTCTCATAATCTTATATATCTCTCTCTATATATGTATATCTATATAAAAATTATGATATATAAATCTGATGAAAAAATATGATACAATATAAATTTGTTTTCTCTTGTAACAAAAAATCAATCGGTTATATATATATATACATGTGTGTATAAATATATGTTGAAAAAAATAAAAAAAGAGAGAAGACAATATATATACAAGAGGAGGCGACGACAAGAAGGTGTTGCGGCGGCGGCACCAAGAGGAGGCGACGACAAGAAGGTGTTGCGGCGGCGGCACCAAGAGGAGGCGGCGGCGGCAAGGTCTGGTGGTGGCAAGAAGCGGCAAGAGAAGGGTTAGGCTTTTAAGGAGAGAATCGACAAGAGAAGCGGCAAGGAGGGAAATCAAGATTCAATAGATTTTTTTTTTATACATATATAGATATATTTCTATATATATGGAAAAAAATCAAGATTCAATAATTTTGGATTTGGGTTTATATATATATATATATATATATAGATAATACTATAAGAAGATTTATATATAGATAATATATATACATATATATTGATGAAAAAGCCTGTAAAGATGGGAGAGAGATGATGTATAGAGAGAGAGTCAAAGAATGGAGATGTGGCTTGGGCAAGAGGTGTAAGTTTTTAGGGTTTCAAATTTTATTTTTATTTTTTTATACTATTGGAATTTGGGTTCTGCCCAACCCAACCCAACCCAGCCCAACCCGAAATGAGACAGGCTCAGCCCAACCCAACCCAACTCAGTCCAACCCGAAATGAGACGGGCTCAGCCCAACCCAACCCAACTTGAGATGGGCTCAGCCTGGTTGAGCCCAAATTTAAGATTTTCCGGGTTGGGCTGGGCTAGCCCGCCCAAGTTGCACCCCTATTGTCAAGTGAGAAGTCCAAAGATTGAACAATTTTTTTCATAAGGCTAGTGAATTCTTTTCATGAACTCAAAAGAACTTGCCCAATGATAAACTATGCAACTTTTGATGTGATTTTGTGCTTTATATTGATTTCTCTATTGCGTTAATAGTGACTTATGGGTTTAGTCATTGGAATAATTGTTCTCTACATCAGATTCCGATACCTCAATTAGAAACTTTTAGAGAAGCTTCATAGCTGCATTTGGTACCATCTCATTTCATAATTGGTTATCGAGTAAATTGCACTTTGATAATTAGTTTTCAATCTGCAGATGTGGGTGTTATGAGTGGAGCAATTTTATTCATCCAGGAAGATCTGAAGATAACCGAGGTGCAACAGGAAATTCTTGTGGGTTCTTTGAGCGTCATCTCTCTTTTCGGTAGTTTAGCAGGTGGAAGAACATCAGATGCAATAGGTAGAAAATGGACAATGGGGTTAGCAGCCATCATCTTTCAAGCAGGTGCAGCTATAATGACTCTCGCTCCTTCGTTCCAAGTACTAATGATAGGAAGACTCTTGGCCGGGGTCGGGATTGGTTTTGGAGTCATGATTGCCCCCGTCTACATTGTTGAGATATCACCCACCATTGCTAGAGGCGCCCTCACTTCATTCCCGGAGATCTTCATAAATATCGGAATCCTACTCGGTTATGTCTCTAATTATGCATTTTCGGGTCTCCCATCGCACACTAACTGGAGGGTAATGCTCGCAGTGGGAATTCTGCCCTCGGTCTTTATTGCTTTTGCTCTGTGTGTGATCCCCGAGTCACCAAGGTGGTTGGTGATGCAGAACCGAGTTGAAGAAGCAAGATCAGTGCTTTTGAAAACGAACGAGAATGAGGCGGAGGTGGAGGAGAGACTCGCAGAAATACAATTGGCTGCTGGAATTACTACCGGAGAAAAGCACGAAGAGAAAGCTGTATGGCGTGAGCTGTTGACTCCTTCGCCTTCGATTCGCCGGATGCTTGTCACTGGATTTGGAATCCAGTGTTTCCAGCAGATTACAGGTATTGATGCAACTGTGTACTACAGCCCCGAGATCTTTAAAAATGCTGGTATTAAGGGTAACTCGACGCTTCTTGCTGCAACTGTTGCTGTGGGAATTGCAAAGACTGTGTTTATATTAGTCGCTATTCTTCTCATCGACAAAGTTGGAAGAAAGCCCCTGCTATATGTAAGCACAATAGGTATGACTGTGTGCTTGTTTAGTTTAGGCCTTTCACTGGCTTTGCTAAGGGAAGGACCTCTTGGGATTGGATTGGTTGTATTGTCGGTTTGCGGAAACGTAGCTTTCTTTTCCGTTGGAATTGGTCCTGTTTGCTGGGTTCTGACATCCGAAATCTTCCCTTTAAGGCTGCGCGCTCAAGCAACAGCACTCGGGGCAGTGGGTAACAGAGTGTGCAGTGGCCTAGTTGCTATGTCTTTTCTCTCAGTTTCGCGTGCAATTACAATAGCTGGAACTTTCTTTATTTTTTCAGCAATTTCAGCAGTTTCGGTGGTTTTTGTGTACGCACTTGTTCCAGAAACAAAAGGGAAGTCTTTGGAGCAGATTGAGTTGCTGTTTCAAAACGAATATGAGCGGCAAGGAAGTGAAGTGGAGCTCGGTGATGTTGAGCATTTAGTGCAGAAACAATAAGTTGTAGGACGGGTTCATCTGGTGGCTCAATCCCACATGTACCTACAGCTTTCTGACTTGCTTGAAATTAGAGGAGAATTCATGCGATTGTTCTGGGATATATATCTCTGTCCTTGGCATGAACCATCACTGAATTTCCTGTGTACTGTTTTGAAGAGACACTGTTGCTGGCAGCTGTTGGCATCTATGATAAAACAGGTACCCTTCCTTCAGCTGCAAACTTGTGGGAGCATGTATAATGTTATTTGAGTGGTGTATTCTATGACGTAGAAGCAAACATGAACTTATTTAAAACAAAATATGTACATTTTTCTTTTCTTTTTATTGATCAAAAAAATATATATATATGTACATTTTTCTCACAGGGTAAATTACCCAAAATCAATGAAATTATTGTTGTGGAAAAATTGTGTGTTGCTCAGACATTTGAACATCCTTAGGACTTGCCTTCTCATTCTCATTTCATTGCTAGTTGCAATTCATTCCATTTTTACATACCCAACACAATATAACCTACTATGTTTAGATTAGAATAAGTTTCTCTCATTATATTGACCGGAAACTTTTTAGTACACTTTTCTACACCATCGAAATTCTGTAAAGTTGTCCAAAATTGTCTAGATTTGTACAGAGTAGCCTAAAATTCTCTATGTACAGTGTAGATGAATGCCTGTAATGCTGTAGCTATTTTTCTCAGAGTAGCATAAAATTCTCTATAAATGTCCTATACAGTGTACATGCGCCTGTAATGCTGTATAGATTATTCTTTAGAGGATTTTAGAACTCAATTAAAAAACTCTCTCAATGATTAGATCATAAACATGTGAATAGATTCCAGCCTTACAATGCAAGGCCCTTAGCCTACCTAAGGAATTCATTGCATGAGTGAATGTGGTCAATATTTACACTCTTGTAGGCAAGAGTTCTTTCTTTTCTTTTAAATTTCTTTTGCCACCCAGAATTTCAAAATTCATAACCTGGGAATCTAGCACCAGTAGGTTCAATCATATCCAGGAAAAGATAAGCCATACCACCAATTCCTTCAAACAACGAGTACACGTTACCTCCTGCATACATTTCCCCCTCTGCTATGAGCAAGCAAAAGCTTTGGCCTTGTATAAGTACTCCACATTGCCTGTCAGCCGGTAGAGGGAGAGGAACACATGCGCGTTCCCACTGACACCATTATAAAGCCCAACTCGCTTTAGTAGCCCCCCATTCCAAACTACCTTTGCTGCATCCACAGCTGCTTCCAGGAACTCTTTGTCTCCAAAAACCTTAACATTTCACATTTTTTCGATAAAAAATTTAAAAACACTATTAGAAAACTGATTCAGGCGATATAAAGCTAAAGAAGTTAACAGAATATCTACTTTAAAATTACCTCAGCTGCTTTGAGTAGTGTTAGTACTAACCCAGAGGCACCGTTGCACCAATGCACAAGAACACCTCCTCTGCTGTCTTCTTTGCTGTAAGGGTAGTGTCCGCTAGGGAAACGATCCCTGATCATGTATCTGAGAGTGGCCTTGATGTCCACAGCCTCATCTGGTTTCAAATTCACGTGCATCAAAACATGCAGAATCCCATCCAATTCTTGAGGACCACCCCAATATCGTAAACCATAATAATCAAACATCAATGGGCATCGCGGACCACCACCTAATCTTCTTCCATCCTCTAAAGCTCGATGCACAATCGCACCCTATGCCATATTCACAACAGTGTCAATCATTAACTGCTAATAATCCTTCCCCAACTTCAATCAATTCAACCAAAACCAATCGATATGATGAAATTAGTCTTACAATGTCACTGGAAGAAATTACTCCCTCTCTAATATGTTTGTTTCGGAACAAACATGCCCATACGAACCCAGCTCTCCCATATAACAGTTCACCTGGGAGTTCTTTAGGCAGCTTGATCTATTTAAGTAGGTTAAATGCATTGCATCAATAAACTAAAACGAATAAAATTTACATTTGGAAAAGCGATTCGTTGACACTAGAGGAAGGAAAATAAAATTACTTCTCTAAATTGGGTCAGATAGTAATTAAGCATTTGATCATCAGCAGAGTGCTTCGCTGCAACAGCACCAAGTGAACGAACACCAGCTTGCCGACATAAAAACGTGATGTTCCTATCATTGTACGTTGTATCAGCACTATGAAGTTGGACCAAATTGCAGACTTTTACTTATTGAAGCAAAGGGGCTAAAACTTTCATGCTTATAAGAGAGAGCTACAACTAAACAAAAAATAACATAACTTTGAGAGCCCTAGTCACAGATGAAGCAAATTGAGAACCTGGAGTGGAGCGAAGCAGAATCACAAGCCTTAACAATCTCAACGCAGAGATTTAGATCATTTTGGTTGTTAGTTACTTGGTAGGTTTTGAAGAGCAAAAATGCAATGCCAAGAGTACCGGTATGGAGAGTGAAGTCTTGGACGCGTTGTCTAGTGACTCACTGACTCCCCATGTCTTTATCACTTCCCGAGAGAACCAAAAATTATACTACACGCGTAAACAATTTTCCGTGTAATAAAATTTTGACAACATAAAACTCTTTAATGACCAGCCAGTAGAATTTGATTTCTTACAGATTTTACATAACATCCATCAATAAAAGAGGATTTCTTCAAAATTGTACATAACATCCGTCAAAACAAAATATAACGATATTTTAAAGGTTAATAACACAGATCACATATATAAGAGAAGCTTGATTGCAAAAAGCAAGTTAAGAGTTTCAGTTGCTGTTACCGTTCTTTAAATATGCAAAAATGAGTATCACTTCTCGTATAATCCCTCTAAAGTCTAAACAAGTGATTTATAATAAAGTTGAAAAATTTTCTTTCTAGGAAACTTGAAAAAGTTTTAGATGATTAAAATGAAAGCGCCTCAAATTTGTTATCATTCTAACACATTTGAATATGAATGACATGTATCTGTCTTTATTATTTCTTTTAATTTTTTATTCTTTTACCCAAACTGCTAGAGAAATTAAATAGAAATCTTGCAGAAGTTTGGAAAAGAAAATTACTTCTATTAATTGGGTCAGATAGTAATTAAGCATTTGATCATTTTGAGAGTGCTACCAAGTAAACAAAAACCCCAGTTTACCCACATATGTGACCGTATTTATCATTATACCATATTCAATAAGTTGCCAAGTCCATATTGGAATGACTTTGCATACAACGTGTGACCATATAAACAAAATAGATGTTATTTGAGGTCCATCAAATTGGTGTTTTAAAATTGAAATTTGAGCACAGACCTAAAATTAAATTTTAAAACATCAAATTTCATACCATGAGCCATGGTCTACCAAGAGAGAGAGAATAGCACTTGAACCGCCAGGAGCAGTCTCACAAGCTTTAACAATGTCCCAAGTTCCTAACACAAATTGAGATCAAACATACCAATACCAATAACGTTGTGGTCTAATGGTATTTTCATTCCTTCTCAAATTGGACAGGTCTGGGATTCGAGTCTTATAAAACTCATATAGGGGGTGTGTGAGTTTTTTAACATTAAAAATAATAATAATTGAGATCGAACATTTTTATTTTTTCTTTTTAGCCAAGAGGACTACGTCACCTGCACTACACGTGTTTACCCATATTTAATTTTCTTATGAAATCAGATGATACAATGCACTATATTTGGAATTTTCGTCATGACGGGTAGTTCAATTAGATTTAGGGTTAACTTTATTTACACCCCTGAGGTTTGTCCTATCATCACTTACACTCTATCAGGTTTGCATATTTTTATTTACACCCTCTTATGGTGTGAAATGTCTAAAATACTCTTATATCAAACACCCCTTAAATCAATTTAATCCCTAAATCAATTTAAACCCTAAACCAAACACCCCCTTAAAATCAATCTAACTCTCAAACCAAACACCCTAACCCCAACCCCAACATTTATTCAATTTAAATTTATTTATCTCTCTCTCTCTCTCCTCACACTCTCTCTCTCTCTCAGACTCACACACACACACGCACACACATATATATATACACATAAATATATATAGATGTATACATATATATATTCACACACATATTTTCGACAGAGGTGGTGGTGGGAAGGGGGCGGCACCGACGGGGAGGCGGTGGGAGGGGGGCGCCGCCGATGGGGAGACCGTATATATATACATACATATATAGATATATGTATAGATCTATAATATATGTGTGTGTATATATATATATATATATAGATCTATATATATATATATGTGTGTATATATATATCTGTGTGTGCGTCTGTGTGTGTGTGGGCATCTGAGAGAGAGAGAGAAAGTTAAAAAATGTTTTTTTAATTTTATATTTATTTTCGAATTTAGTTTTTTTTTTGAAATTTAATATATATTTTTGAATTTTATATTTATTTTCAAATTTTATAATTTTTTATATTTTTTATATTTTTTTCTAATTTTATAATTATTTTCGAAATTTAATATATATTATTAGAATTTTATATGTTTTTTTTTAATTTTATATATTTGTCTTAAATTTAATATGTTTTTTAAAAAAAAAATTCAAAATTTATATATATTTTTTATTTTTTTTAAAATTTAATATATATTTTTGAATTTTATATGTTTTTTTTTTAATTTTATATATTTGTTTCAAATTTTTTATGTTTTTTGTGATTTTTATATTTATTTTCGAAATTTAATATGTTTTTTTGAAAAAATAAATAATTTCGAATTTTATATATTTTTTAATTTTATATTTATTTTCGAATTTATAATATTTTTCAAATTTTAATATATATATTTTTTAATTTTATATATATTTTGAAAATTTAATACAAATTAAATTATTAAATGATGGGAGGGGGTATAATTGATAAAAGCACTATCCTTGTTTCCAAACAGAACAAGGATAACACATTGAGGGTAGTTTAGGGATTTTAAAAAAAATTCAAGTTGATGTTATCATTCAGGAGGCCTAAGTGATGAGAATATTAAACAGTAGGGGGTGTAAATGAAGATATGCAAATTTGAGAGGGTCAAAATGAAGATAGGACAAACCTCAGGAGTGTAAATGAAGTTAACCCTTAGATTTACATAATTAATAGATTTTTTTTAAATAGATATAATTTTGTTTTTCATGGAATAAATATTAAACCAGGAAAGAATGAATGGTAATTTTATCCAGACGAGAAAATTGTGAAAATAAAGAAATTTTGATATATGGTAACTCTGATCAACTCATGTGAATAATGAATTCTACTCTCACATAATCTCAACAGTTAGAAGAAATTTTATGTAGGATTAATTTAATACTTTTTACTCTTATAGACTACCATGAAAATATAATGATAAGCCTCATTTTTTATTCATTCATTTGTATAAACCTTTGGGACATTGCCATATTTTTAAATAGAGATAATTACAGTTACATCCCTTCAAAATTTATTAAATTATACTTGTATTTTTAAAAATTTGGATAATTACTATTATCTTTCTATTCGTTTAAAATTTTGTAATAAATTAAATAGGGTCGCGAGCTTTTAACCCCCTATGGTATGCATATAGTGTATATAACACCCTTGTGATTCTACATCCCCCTAAATCTTTGAATATAGTGCGAATCATGGGGGGTTAAACACACTGTATGAATAGTATAGGGGGTTAAAAGCTCGAACAATTTTGGGGCAATTCGCACACTTATTTTTTCATTTTAGAAAAAAAAAATAAATAAATAATATTTATTGAAGTTAACATAAAAAATATATATATTTATTGAAGTTAGTTTTGGTCTGTGTTTTTTCACAATCTCCACCATAGATTGCATTGATCACATTTTTTTGTATATATATTCTTAAATTGTTGAAACAAAAAAACATGATAGTAAATAATTTTTTACCAACTTATTTGAGAAACTAGGAGGCTTTATTTATCAAAAAACAAAAACAAAAAAAAAGTTTGTTTAATTAATACCAAAATAATTGTTGACGTCATATTTTTGGATTTTCAATGTCGAAAATCAAGGATTGCCCCTTATAAAAACATATGAATACAAAAAATAATTAATTAATTTTAATTTAGAAACTCATGAAACTAAAAAAATAAACAATTTGAGTGATTCATAATAACCTAGGTGTCAATACATACATTTATATTTGTATATGACTTAGTCATTTTCTTTGATATTATATATAAAACTTACTTCAAAAATAAAAAATACACAATTTTAAACTAATAGGTGTTATAAACATAATATCTATATTATATGGATGTTTTAAGCACTTATTCAAAAAATATATATGTCAAAACGCACGTTTTAAAACTAATGGGTGTTATACGCACTATATCCATATTACAGGGGTGTTTTAAGCACTTATCCCAAAAAAATTAGTGCTAATACACATATTTTGAAACTAATAGATGTTATATGCACAATATCTATACTAGAGAAGTGTTTTGAGTACTTAACCCAATTAAATACCCTCATTTCGGCATTATCAACTTTTTTGTCAGCAATTCCAACAGTAAAATAACTATAATACTCTCATTTATTATAAAAATATGGGTAAAGGGCAAGAACCCCATAAATTATTGAGCTTTTGCAAAAAACCCCCTTATCTAAAAATAACCCCTCAAACTATTTAAAACATGCATTTTACCCATTAGCTATAATATAAAAATACACTTTCATCCCTTCCTATTTTACTTATTACACTTCCGCCCTTTATTTCAAAAAAAATAAAAAAAATGTATATATATATTACGAAAATTACAATTTGATTTTTTTTTATAAAATTCGAAAATAACATATATAATTCGTAAAACAATATATAAAATTTGAAAAAACATATAAAATTCGAAAATATATATAAAATTTGAAAAAACATATAAAATTCGAAAATATATATAAAATTTGAAACAATATATAAAATTCGAAAAAAACATATAAAATTAAAAAAAATCATATAAAATTCGAAACAAATATATAAATTTCGTAAACAATATATAAAATTCGAAAAACATATAAAATTTTAAAATATATATAAAATTCAAATATATATATATATAAGTGTGACTGAAGTTTAAGTGGCTAAACCTCAAAGTCATTAACCAAGGTAACGGATTCTCTCCAGCTCTCTGCAGAGCTATTTCAAGGGTCACGATGGCGACACATGTCCCACGATAGTGACCGAAATTGGAATTGAACCGATACTTAATTAAAATATTTTAATCGAAATTAAATATATTAATATTTGAATCAAAATTAACGGTTCGGTTCCTCTTCTCAATTTTAAAGAACTGAAAGTATGGGTTAGATTCCGGTTTTGGTCGGAATCGAAAGCGAATCGCACCGTGAATATATTAATATTTGAATCAAAATTAACGGTTCGGTTCCGGTTCTCATTTTTAAGTAACCGAAAGTATTTGTTCGATTCCGGTTTCGATCGGAATCGAAAGCGAACCTGAGCGTGTACACCCCTAGATTTGGATTAGGGATGACAAAAAAAAACCCGCCTCGATGGAGAACCGCCCCAATTTAAGCGGGTTTGGGGACCCGATTAAATAAATGGGGGCGGGTATGGGGTGGGGGAAAATCCCCGGTTGGTAATCGGGGCAGGTATGGGGAGGGGTCGCCCCGCCCCGGTTATACTACTTTTACTAAAATACCTTCAATATTATTATATATTATTAATATATAATCTTTATATAAAATAACTCCGTCAGTTTTTTTATATTTCACTTAATACTAGTCCCCTTATTCTTTCACTATTTTAGTCTTAATTACATATCAATTATATTAAAAATTACATAGTTTACTTTGTTTCTCGTATAATAATAATATATCCAAAGTATAAATTAAGAAATTAAACATTACCTTCATTTGTATTATTTATTTTTTAAGTGTGAAAAATTGCTCCGCCCCGCTTCTCACCCCGCCCCGCCCCCGTTTAATAATCGAGTTTGGGGTAGCAAAATTAAACGGGGATGGGGATGGGGGATGTGATCCCCGCCCCGCCCCATTGTCATCCCTAATTTGGGTACCAAGGGATCCTTTAATCGATATAGTTAATCGATTAATTTTTTGATTTTGATTTTGATTTTATATAATTTTGATTAAAATATTATTTATATAATTTTTATTTTTATTTTATATTTATTTGTTGAGAGGAAAAGTGATAGTGATGGAGAAAGGAAAGTGGTAGAAAGAGAAAGAGAGTTGGAGATGATCCGTTACCGTGACTAATGATTATGAGACTTGTCCACTTAAACTTCAGTCACACTTTTTATATATATATATTTTTGAATTTTATATATTGTTTACAAATTTTATATGTTTTTTTTGAATTTTATATATTTCTTTCAAATTTTATATATTGTTTCAAATTTTATATATTTTTCGAATTTTATATGTTTTTTCAAATTTTATATATTTTTTACGAATTATATATATATATTTGAATTTTATATGTTTATTTAGAATTTTATATAAAAAAAAAATCAAATTGTAATTTTCGTAATATATATATTTTGTAATAAGGGGTGAAAGTGTAATTAATAAAATAGAAGGGGGTAAAAGTGTAATTAATAAAATTGCTTTTTTAAATTCTGCACATAGGGATAGATTAGGGAGTTTTTGTATTATTTTAAAAGATTAGGAGGTTAGTTGGGAGAGAGCATAATTTGGGGGATTTCTTGCCCAATATTTAATAAAACACATGGGTATTATGGTTTTTGTTTTTTTCTCCGACGACCCATACTTACAGAAAAAAATATAATTATCCAAAGATAGGGAGTACGAGCTTTGACAAATTTTTAGGGCATAACTGTAATTATCCATTTGAATAGTTTATCAAACACAATTTAACACGCTGAAATTGCATGATACGGACACCTCTCCTCTCTTTTGATATATACACACACACACACACACGTATACCCGCACCGATTATATTCAAATCACTCTTTCCATTTCCAAAGCTTTCGTCGGATCTCAACAATACTCCAAGACTTTTCTAGAGCGAGAAACTTTTAGAGAGAGAAAGAGAAAGAGAAAGAGTTTGGCAATGGCGTCCTTCGATGATACATACAGCACCGAGGGTGGAGAGGACGCGACTCGGCCCTTCGACGACGGCTACATCGGCTACGATCCTCGCCTCGCATCCCAGCGCTACGAATCCTACTCATCCTTCGACGCTCCCGCCGGCGACGACGCTCCGCCTCCGGCCGACTACGCCGAATTCCCCGTCGCCGCCGCCGGTGACGACGATGTCACCGCCGAACACACCTCGTTTTCCGTCGATAACAACCCTAACTCGCCGGAACCCTATGGATTCGGTTCGGCGCCGAACCCTGATTACTCTCCGTCGCCGTTCGAATCCTCCGCTCCGGAATCGAACGGTGATTCGAAGCCTTTCGATCTCGGAGCTGATACCGACGGGCTCTTCACCTCCGACGGCCCGCTGCTGCCAGAGCCGAGCGAGATGCGGGAGGAAGGCGCTGCTTATCGCGAGTGGCGTCGGTGAGTTTCTGCCATTGTTTCGCTAAATTGAATATGAAAATATTGCTTTTGTATATATGGATATCTGTATCTATATATATTTGGGTGACTACTAATGTGATTCAAAATGAGAATTTATGATTTTTTTTTTTTACCATTGTCCACTTAATTGATAGCTTTTGTTGCACATAAAGAATGAAATGGATAAATAAGTGATTGCTAATGCGATTCCTAAATCAACCTCAATAAGATCCACTTGAAAAATATAGTATTAAACATGTAAGAAAAGTACCCTAAGCATTTATCATATATAAATTTGTTTTTGGATGTTATAATTTTACCAAATACAACTAGAATCATATAGGATCTGTATTCAGACACTAAGATAGAATTATTGGTGGATAATTATGACATTGCTTGATTGGATTAAGTTACACTATGATTTGGTTTTTTGTGTTGAAGATTTATGTTTTTTCAGGTCATAGCCATAGCCCTGTAAGTATCGGTAGGGATGTCAATTTGACCTTGGTGGAAACCTTTTTGCCCCTTAAATCTTTTCGTAAACTTACCTGGTTATATTTTTGTTGGTACTATTCACTCCCATTCGATCCTGTTTTCGCCAGTCATTCGCATAATTTTCAATCTCCGGAACCTAATGTGTGGGACTTAATTGGGTTCATTGCCCATGTATCTGAAATGTATATAAATATGAAACATAAGCTACTTGTTAATAAGGAAAGATGAAATCCGAGATTGATATATCTTTGGAACGTACTACTTCCATGTATCAATCTATGTTTTGGTTTTGATTCTGATATTGCCAGCAAGTGGTTATGTAATTTCTTGAGCTTCATGTTGGTGTAGCCAAAAGGTCATCAATCCATGTTCTGGTTTTTATTCTGAGATGGTCAGCGAGTCATCATTTGATTTTCTTATACTTGATGTTGGTGTAGCCAAAATGCCATCTACCTTGAGGAAAAGGAGAAGAAGGAGAAGGAGATGCGGATTCAGATCATCAACGAAGCTGAAGAGTATAAGCGATCTTTCTATGAGAAAAGGAAGCTCAACTGCGAAACTAACAAGGCTCACAACAGAGAAAGAGAGAAGGTATTCACTTGAATTCCATATGCTCATTTCATATACTAAACCTTGTCCTCATACGTTCATGCAAACGAACTTGTGTTTTGGGGCAGTTATACTTAGAAAATCAAGAAAAGTTCCATAAAGAAGCTGATAAACAGTACTTTAAAGCCATAGCGGAGCTGATTCCTCGCGAGGTCCCTAATATTGAGAAGAGGAGAGGGAAGAAGAAAGAAGAAAACAAGCCTTCGATTGTGGTCATTCAGGGCCCAAAGCCTGGGAAACCCACTGATCTTTCGAGAATGCGCCAAATCCTTGTGAAGCTGAAGCAAACCCCTCCACCTCACATGCTACCTCCTCCACCTAAACCTGAAAAAGATGGCAAGGATGCCAAGGACGGGAAAGATGCTAAGAACGGTAAAGATGCCAAGAATGGTAAAGAAGCCAAAGACGGAAAAGATGACAAAGACACTAAAGATGCCACAGCAGCAGCAGATAAAGAGAAAAAGGATGCTACTAATGGTACACCTGATGCAGCCAAGGATGACAAAGATGTAGCTTCGGCTGAACCTGCAGCCGTGGCCGAGGACAAGCCTGCTTCACCTACTACCGAGGCTGCTACTAATGGTATCCCCACCGATACATCCAAACCAGAAGCCTCTCCTGCACCTGAGGGCGAGGAGACTACGGATGTCAAATCACCCTCACCTGCTTAACTGACTGATACCGTTCTTCGAAACTTCACGAGCACATCCTTTTTAATTTATACTTTAACACCCTGCTTACCTTTTGTAATGCAGAATAAGAGCAGCTGTTTCTTTTTGCTTCAGTCTGCTTCATAAGTCGTGGAGAGCTATTTAGGTTTAGGTTAAGAATCTGTTATGGGATTCTCATGCTTTTGGACCACTAAATTACTTAGGTGGGAAATTTTTGTTTCCAGATTTGTTTTTAACCTTCTAAATTTCATTTTCCCTTCACTTATATGTACCTGGCTTTTGGTGGTTGAGTATTGGCAATTTGGTTCTTATGGATGAATGAGGTGAGCCAATGCATGATCTAAGCATGCCTTCAAATACTTGTAATAAAATGCCCTCTGGCTCGTCAATTCTAGCTGGTTTATTTATGCAGAGAAATGTAGTATCCTCTTTCCAAAGACAAATGCCATTAGAAATTTTTTACTCCCTTTGGAATTTAATGCTCACAATCAAATTATTATTTTGTTAATTTTCACATATACAAACAGAGTGAAACCTATATACTTGTCCTGCCTTTAAACATGTTTCACTTCTAGAGAAAAAAATTAACTTAGGCCAAGGCAAGGAACTTGGTTAGCTTTCCTCATGTACTTGAGCAATAAGACTATCTTTGGCAAAACCAATAACCTAAGGTACCAAATAAGGTGTTTTTGAATGTTTGTATTTCCATACATGCAAAATAACTAGAGGCACTCGAACTTAATGACATAATACTGAAAAAGAGCATGCTTATGTAGAGTAATGCTTCGAATGTAAAGACATCAAGCAACTGAGAACGTGGTCTCTATTTCATCGTTTAATATCCCATTATATTAACAGTAATACTACAGTTTATTCCACATGTTTACAGAAATTCAACCACCTTTATAAGCTTACTGAGAATGTTGATATAACCTATGCTTCGCTCTCTTCGTGCCTCTGCATTTCCTTGACATCCATGTAGTACGAAGGCTGTCACCGATCAAATCCTCTTATCTGTTTGTCTGCAAAAGCAAAAGCAAAAGCAGAAGCAAAATCAAACATCAAATGTCAAGGATACTAACTGCTATCTTCAAAGTTAATCGAATTACTCATTTTCAACTAGGCCTCAAATGGAATTTATGGATTAATAAAGGATCCTCACCCTAGAGAAATATCTCATTACCCATAAAACGATACACATGTGATGTGGTTAGTGGTCAGGAAACATTGACCGGTAACCACAGCAAAGAACTCAAAAGACGACACGAACTTTCAGAATAGAGTTCTATCATCATTTAGCATTAAAATCAAATCAGGGCATATTCCTGAAATTTAAGCAAACCATAAGCGATTATGGGCATAATCATCTATTCAAGTTGAACAATTCATAATAAACTTATCCATTAGTGTTATGATTCAGTGAAAAATGATTATACAACTTTTAGTTAGAAAGGAACTTGCAGCGACTTGGTGCAAATATTGCACTCCTCCCAACTTCCAGATTAATGAAAGACCACAAGGGGTAACTATTTTGGCATTGCAGAAAGAGGATCATGAGAAAAACGCTTCCATTTTCATCAACACAAGCGCAATTAAGTCAACAGTTAAGGATCTTTTTTTTCTTATTTTGGCCTGGTAAAAATGAAGTTTGATATTATAAAAGAACACAACACTAACACAGCCACGCCCCGCAAGACTAGCTATGGAAAACATTTTAATACAACAAGAACACAAAAGTGAAAACTTACCCAAACACCCTCCTTTGGTTTATCAAAAACATAAAAAGGCTCCCAAGTCTTAGGATGTCAAATGACAAAAATAGATGGTGGCAAGCTGGAGAAAAGTATCTAACATATTCAGAAAAATTCAAGGTACCATGGTAACACCTACTTCTGTAAAAATAAAAGAAACTTGAATAGTCATGTGAGGGAAGATCTACAAAGTACACCCATTCAAGTAGTAACTATACAGCTTGAGTTGAATTTCTTGTAGGAGAAAGAAAGAACTAAGAAAAGAGTCATTCACAAAAGACGCTTCTGATAGCAGTGATTTAAGGAAGCTCGAGATGTTAAAAAAGTGATTCATCTAGCTGACCAATGGAATAAAGCTTTATTGAATTGAGTTAAGTACATATCTACCTTATCATTTATCCTCACATTCCAAGATTCATTCTTGGAGCGATAGAGAGGGTCACCAACAACATAAGGAGGTTGCTGGACATAATTCTTCAAGAGTGGTACTCTGTCTGATGTATACTCCTCGTCACTGTCATAGCATCTTTCAGGATGTGGCCCCAGTGCTTTGAGAACCATAGCCAATAACATACATAGTCCCTGCAAGTGAAGAGAATGGACAATTGGCCGAGTAATTAAGGATCACATACATGATAAATTTAATTGTCAGACATGATTTTGAGAGAGAGAGAAGAGAAAGTCCATGTACAGGGTAATAGGAAATGTTTTGAAGATAAAAGAAGACAATATCACAATGTTTAACACAGGAAAATGCGGTAAAAAAAAAGTGAAGATAGAAGTAAGCAATGCCACAGACTCCGTCAAAACCTTATAAAATCTCTGGGAGCAACTAAGCATACATATCAGAAACTTGGTAGCACAAAACAAGTACGAAAAGAGCAAAAAACAACATACAGGAATTACTGACTATAAATCTAAAATCTTGTCCAGTTGTTTGGCAAATACTAATTAATTTAAATGGTATTCACTGAGAATACTCAACCTTCACTATCTTTCTAGGGATGCCAAAGGGTCTCTGAACATGCCATGCGCACCCCCACAAACACCCACCCACCCACCCACACACACAAATATATATATATATAGAGAGAGAGAGAGACCTGCACAGACAAAATTGACAAGCCTATCCACTTGCACATCTCAAAGTTGAACCTGACAAAATCTTTGAAATCTTTAAAATTTCCAGTTGGATCCTCTGGAAAATCCTGATATCGAGCAAAATCAAATAAGAACAGAACCAGATAGTTTGTCAACATGCATCTGTAGAACATGCGAAAATCTTAAAATATTAAAATGATGTTGACTTTTTTTTTATTACAAGATACCTTTTCCCACTTGTGGTTCAAAACTACATCGACAGTCACTGCAGCTTCCAGCATTAAAAGGGAGAAGACAAACACCATATACTATGCACATGTAAGGATCAACAAAGAATTCATGCAGCAATCAGAATTCATATGCTTACTTCCTTCAACCGATGTAGTTGCCATATCAATTGGATCAACTGGAGCAGAATGCTCTTAAAAGGGTTTCACGATAGGAGTATTATGTATCCAACTAACAGAGTCAAAAACAGCTTTCCCTATTCCTAATATACAGAAATTTAAGGTGAAAAACAGAAATGTGATCGTGGTTACCGAGCCCCTAAACTTTTAATAAAAAGAGAAAAATATTCGTTTCTAAAGCTTCATTAAGTTGAGTATAAAACTCTCATTATACAAATATCACAGTTATTAAACCTATTTAGAGGAAACACAAATGAGTATTTTAAAGAGAACACAAGACTCAATATATTACTCTTGAAACTGTAGAACTAAACCTGGATTAAAAAAAGGATAGAAAGTAAAGTCCAGTCAGATTGGATGATTTGATAAGGGTGGATTTAGATTCAATTATTTAAGAAGTAGAGTTTAGATGAGATTTGAGGTTTAACAACATGCATGGGTCGAACCTAAAGAATTTTATGCATGGACTTCAACTAACAAGGTAAAGGGAGTTCTTTCAAATTCATGTAACTGAGAATTCTAATTGTTGAAGGATTGATTATAAAAAGGCTCTCAAAATCTACCATTACTATGGGCTGCAAATTTAACTTCAACAGCTACCCTTTATTTTTTCACTCTTTTTATTATCTAAGGTGAGTTTTTTTTTTTATTTCAAACAATTCGGTTATCCAAATTAACGATAAAGGATCGAATGAATCATTTCATCGAAGGATACAAAATAAAGGCAGCAACCATTAGCAGTCTCTGCAGCAATATGACCCGATAGTGTGATCACACACAAAGTGACCCCAAGGCCAAGAGAAGTGTAGATGAACCTGAATGTTACACCCAAATGTTAAGAGAGAAAATAAACCTCATAAAATCTGAAAACCACCTTATAAAATAATGCCAATTAGCCAAAATAAAATATCCGAATTCCAAAAAATATATTCCTATCACAAATACCCAAGACGCATATTCGAATTAATCAGCAACCACATCCCACTGCTCATAAACATTTGAATAGAGCTGCAGTACAAAATAACAGTCCTTGCAATGATCCATAGTGCAGACCATGTAGGTCTTTCAAATGGTAAAATGAACATATAATAGCCATTGTGACATCTGCATTTTCACTCACTCACTTTGTAGCACTTATAGAGGTTAAAATCCCAGAAATGCAAAATGTAATACTTTCATTTCCCTAATTTCCATAAAAAATTCTATAAAAAGGTTCCAACTTTAAGACGCATAAAATACTTTGGAACAAACTAAAACTCATCCCTTTTGCCTCCCTATATAATTAAATGAACAATCAGACCTAGTATAGTTGAAATATTAGTTATCCAGAGACCATACCAACTCAAAATTTCATTTTTCATTTTTTTTTCTACTACCCATTTCTCCAAAGAAACAATAAAAATAAAAACTTAAAAAATAAAAGTAAAAGGAGGTGAAGGCTAAAGTAAGAGAAAAAAACAATAAAGAAACGCACTTTTTCATAAAGGAGTGTGTGTGGATTTTAATGTATATATATATATATATATATAAGTCTGATGGTACCATGGAGTTGGAGCATCGAAGGGGGAATCATCCATGTGTGCTTTCCAAACCCTAATCATCCACAAAGCATACAAAATCATGGCTATTCCAACCATCCCAATCACCGAATTCAACAGTTTCAGCACCGACTGTATGCAACTGCGAACCATTCTCGCCATTACCGATCAAACCCTAAACCCCAATCGATATATATATTAAGGAAATTTGAAGGTAGATCCAACCTAACCCAAGTAATATATATATTTAGATAGGGTTAGGATGAATCTGATAATAGTAGCACTTTCTGTTTATTTTTGAATCGTAATCGAACTCCAATTCTTACAAGAGATTTTACTTTTATTTTTTATGCGAGAAACCACGCAATAAAAAAGGATAAATTACAGTTACCTCCCCAATTGTTAAATTAAATTACATCCGCACCCTCTATAATTTTGCTATTTCCGTAGATATCCGGTCACAAGACATGTGAATTACCCTTTTACCCATGTTTTATTATTATTTTATATTATAAAATATCCTCTTATATATTAAATTATTCATTTATCTCTCCTAAAATTCCTAAAACCAAACTTTAATCTTATAAATACTTACTAAGACAAAGTATTTATTTTTACCAATTATGAGTACATTGACGTCTGGTTCAAAATTTTCCTCTTCCAAAATGAAACATATAGTCACTCTTGGTTCATCAACTTCGACAATAAGTTCAAAAGTCATCTTCTCGCTTGGTTCATTCTATGGTGGGAACATTATGGTTCTGATAAGGATATTATTCCTGAAGCCCTCTGGGCACAAGTCATCTACTTTGGCTCTAAATACAAAGTTCCCCCACAAGAGCTTCGTTTTCCATTACTTCTCATTTTTGCCAAAAAATACAAAGTCCCTTGGATTCTCAATGGCAATACAGTGTTGCAGACAATGATGACACATTAAAGAGTTTATTATACAAAATGGTGGGATCCTTTCAAAATTGATCACATCATTCAGCAAGTAGAAAATGAATTCCCGCAGGCAGGCTCCCAACCCTTCAAGAATAATCCCCTCAACGGTAATCCCTCTACACAAGTCCTTGAAACTGCCCAGTCAAACTCCTCTGTAGAAATAACAGTCAATAAGTCAGCCTCTAAATAGTCATCATCAAAAGCTAAGTTAAAGGAAAAAATGAAAAAGCTCCTTGCACAAATGGAAGGCGCCTCCAGCAGCGATGAGGAAGATAGTTCGTCTACAGAGTCAAAATACAGGTCATATCAAGATGCTTAAGATCCCTTTGATCTATCAAAAGATTAACAAGGGTGATAAAGTCAAAGAAAGTCAAGTCAACAAAAGTCAAAGCAGAAAATAGTGATTACTAAAAGAAGACAAAAATTATGAATAATGAATAGTGACTTTTTGCTACAGTAATTCGTTGGCACAAAAGACAAGAACATTATTCAATAGTACCTGTCAGACTACTATTACAACAGTTAAAGTAAACAGTACTCTGTACCAAAAGTAAAAAAGTCAATAGTATAAAGCACACAGTAACCTCATTATATTTTCTATATAAGTAGTCAAATGTAATCTTTTTAGACATGTTTTAGTTTTTAGTTTTCTCTTCTTCTCTCTTCTCTGTAATTTCTCTCCATCTCCCTTGTAAATCACTAAACCTCCGAACTCACATGGATTGTATCACAACCACATGTAAGTTTTTTTTATCTAAGTCAACTGTAATTGTCAATTTGAATCTATCTGTTGTAATATCTAGTTACACTTTCAGTAATTCAATTCATTTATATTTATATTAAATTGGTTGGACAGTTGTGTCCTATATATTATTCTTATATTTAATTGTTTGGACGGTTGTGTCCTATATACTAATCTATATGCAATTGATTCCAGTTCTCATTTAATCGTGTTTATAATTACTCTGATCTGATCTAATCTGTTCCTGTTTTTGTTATTTGTGTTCCCCCTGCTTCCCCTATTGGTATTAGAGTCATAACGTAGTTGAATATTCAAGTAATCTGCTCGGATCTATTCGTCTACGGTCATTTATATGCTCATTATTCTATTCTTCATCTTGTTTTTCTTTATTTGTTGGTGTCACCTCCTTATAAACCAGAAAAATCAAATATTAAGTCCCTTGGTGAACTTATAGGCATTTTAGGGCATGAGCGATAATGTCGTTGGGTTAAAGTATATGTTATGAAATGCAACAAACTTTGTAAACATGATAAGAACAAAAATAATGCTCAGATAATATGCAATTAGACTAATCATGAGTCAATTATTTAGATATTCATCTTCGACTAGTTCTCGAACTAGCCGGAAAAACCTCCCTACCATCCCTGATGTAGTAGACATAGTCAATGAAGAAGAACATACTTACCAAGATCTTGAGGGACATAGTGATTGGAATATCCCCAGAGTTCCCACTAATCAAATTTATAAAACCAGTTTCTTCAAGTCAACCTTCCTCACTGAATATACAGTTAAGACTGTTGAACAAGTCTATGTCATTAACAAAGAACACGAAAAATGTAAGTTATTTACTTCAGAAGCTATTAAACAACATCGTGCCCGAGGATATAATTTTATCCACGTTGGCTTGGTACAAGTGGCAGTTGACCCATTGACTACCTTATGTAAAAATGCATATCAACTTCCCTATTTAAGAGATGCCAGATTTTTTAACTATAACCAAACCTAATAGGAGTTATCGAAACAATCTTATGCAATGGCCCAATATACTTTGATTGCTTTCCAAACTATAAATTAAGTCTAAGTGACCCACACATCTTGAAAGCTTTAACATTAAATGTTAAAACTTCAGGATATTCTATATTCCCAGGTTTCCAACCTTTAAGTCTCATTTATAGAGTTTACTACAAAACCATGAAAACCAACTTAAATGTTCATGCTTTAGTCAAGAGCCCTAAAGATCAAACTCTTTTAATTCAAAGTAACACTTCAACTGCTAATATTCGCATACTTAAAACAATAGCTTGGAAAGATGTTACACTCCCAAATGAATGACTACTTGAAAATGAAAATCACCCAACAAAAATAGAGAATGATGTTCAAAATTTAGAACATGTCCAACAATTCTTAGACGAAACTGTCAAATTAACATTTGACAAATCTAGGCACAATTGCTATTCTATAAGTTCCAAATCCAGAATGTTTACTCCTCAAATGGAGCATGATCTAGTTACTAACCCAGATACCGAATTTATTGAGTCATTAGTCCATAGATCCAGACACGACTCTAATCGCAAATTAAAAGGTATACAAAAAAATGAACAAGTTTCTAATCTTTGTTATATCCCAAATATAGAAGCTGAAGATTCAGTTTCTAACCATTCCCCAACGCAAATTAATTTTGAGACTGACACTGTTAATCCTCAATTATGTGTTTTAAGTTAAACCTTTTCCTATGGCCTTCTTAAATTAGAGGCTGAAGCTAAGTCCAAAGAAAATAAATAAAAAAGACAAAAGTATAGGCTTCTTTACAACCGTGAGGAAAGAACAAAGATTACTAAAAAATGGGAACGATTCATGACACGAAACCAAGTGAAAATCAATTTCTTTAATTATTTAAAAAATTACCACCAACAAGTTAATGTTCTTACAAAGCAAAAATGGATCAAATATGATAAGAGTGTCGTTTATTCCAATCACCCCCCATTAGAAAGCTTGATAGTCAATCATCTCGGTACTGAGGTCTCTCCATCTCCCTTCAAAGTCACCACCTCTACTACTGACCAGGATACTAAAAAAATTATTGAACAAAATAATTTCACTAACCAGTATTTAAGTATGCTTGGTTCCCAATTAGATAAAATTGAAACCAAACTCGATTCCTTTACTCCTGTTTCAAAAACAATTGATACACCACTCATGAATATTCTCTCCTAACGCCCAACTTCATCCAAACCAAGCTCAAGTGATTCCTCTACCCAAATAAATAAATTATTAAAGGCCCTTGAAACCCAACTTATCGAGGATGAAAAATGCTTCAGTGTCCTTAATCACCATACTAATAATTTGGAATCCTCCCCTAACGAAAACGCGGATGAAGAAATTCATAAGTTAGAACATGCATTTGAAATAAATCGAATCACACATCGACCTGTGAACCCGACCAGTATTACAAAAAATTGGTATCCCCAACCTACCCCTGTTGATATTCAAGATGAAGAAAGAATATTTCAAAACCAATTTTCTGTGTCCTCTAAAAAAATTTTATGAATGGAATATTGATGGCTTATCTAAACAAGACATTTTAAACAAATTGAACCACATTTCCATGGCAGCCAATAGTTACCTCACAAATCACAATATGAGTCAACCTGATATCGTTGAGTTACTCACCTCTGGTTTCTATGGTATATTAAGGAGTTGGTGGGATAAACATCTCACCCAAGAAGCTCGAGACAATATAACCCATGCAGTCCAAAAAACCGAAGATGGGACCCCCATCTTTAATGAAGAAATCGGTCTAGGTATCCCTGATAGAGTTAATACATCGATATATACAATCATAGACCATTTCATTGGAAGACCCAATGATGTTACTTCTAGAATTCATGATCAACTTAGTAACCTTCGATGCCCCACACTTAGTGATTTTAGATTGTATAAATATACCTTCTTATCCCACATCATGCTAAGAGAAGATAGTAACAAACCATTTTGGAAAAAAAAAATTCATAAATGGATTACCCATCATTTTTTCTCATAAAATACGTATGGAATTAAGTAATACTACTGGAGTTATTGAATATGATAATCTAACTTATGAAAACATTATTGGTCTAATCCAGAAAGTTGGTCTCAAAATGTGTATAGACATGAAAATTAATAACCAACTCAGAAAAGACAAAAAGAAAGTTAAATATGAAATGAGAACATTCTGTGAACAATATGGATTACTCCCAATTGCACCATCTCGACAAACAAAGAAATCAAAACATTCGAAATCTTTCCCAAAACGCTATACACATAAAAAAATATAAGCCTAAATTTCAATATAATGAATTTTATGATAAATAAAAGTTCAGAAAGAAAGGCCAATACAAAAAGAAAACAAAACCCTTTGAGAAAAATACCAGGACTAACATATCTATAGTCACATGTTATAAATGCAGTAAGAAAGGTCATTATGCAAGATATTGTACTGTAAAGAATAAAATTAGTCAACTAGATATTCCGGATGACACTAAACAACAAATTTATACAATTCTTGAGTTAAAACATATAAGTGAAAGTGATTCTAGTGAAGATGAATCTAACTCATCTTATGAGTCCCTTGCCAGCTATCCCAGTTCACTTGATATTAGCTTTGGGTGTAAAGACAATTGTTGTACCAAGACAGTTAATATTCTCAATCATAGAAAACCTAAAACCATTAATGTTCTCACCAAGGCAGAAGAACAACAACATCTTCTTTTGGATCTTATAAGTAAAGTTGAAGACCCAGACTTAAAAAATTCTTATCTCATAAAGCTAACCAAATTAATGAACAAAGATACCCAACCTTCTACCATAAACAAACCAAATTTTAGTCTTCATAAAACCCTTGAACGTTTTACTCCTAAAAAAGAAGTCATCATATAGGATTTTCAAGTTGAAATTAACATAGTTAAACAAGAAATTAAAACTTTAAAGGATGAGAACCAAGACATAAAAACCCTTTTCCACACCTAACTTAAAGATCTGGTCAAAATTCCACACCAATATTCAGTTTCTGACTCATCTTCCTCTGACAGTGATGAGGATAATGATAGCCACACAAACCCCTTTACCGAGGATAACGAAAACACCAATGGCCTCAATCTTATCAATAAAATCTCGTTCAAAAAATGGAAAATAAAAGTCACATTAGTTATTAACAAAAAATATAAAAAAACTGTTATTGCCTAGTTGATTCTGGAGTTGATCTTAATTGTATACAAAAAGGCCTAATTCCCAGTAGATACTATGAAAAAACAAACGAATAACTTAGTTCAGCCAACGGAAGTGCAATGCAAATTAAGTATGAGTTATCCAAAACACATATTTGTCAAGATAATATCTGTTTCAGAACCACCTTTGTTTTAGTAAAAAATATGACCGATACAGTCATCCTCGGCCTTCCATTCCTATATCTCCTCTACCCTTTCACGATAGATAACAATGGTCTCTCTACCACTCACTTTGGTAAAAATATTAAATTCCCCTTTCTGCAAAAATCTTCTACCAATAAACTCAAAAACATTATTGATTGTTCTGTGTCTAAAACTATTTACCTCCTCTATCATAAAGAACAACATTTGACTTCTTTAAAAGAAGAAGTAATTCACAAACAAACTGAAACTCAGTTAAAAAATTCTACTCTTCAAGACCAGATTCAAACTTATGAACACAAAGTCATTCGTGAAGTCTATTCTAATCGACCCAATGCCTTCTGGCACCGAGAAAAACATATTGTTCGTCTCCCCTACGTAAAATCTTTCACCGAACGCGACATTCCAACTAAAGCACGTATAATTCAAATGAATCTTGAAGTCCTTGAATTCTGTAAAAAGGAAATTCACGACTTTTTCCAAAAGAATATCATTAGAAAGAGTAAATCACCCTGGTCCTGTCCAACATTCTATGTCCAAAAGAATTCAGAAATTGAACGTGGTGTACCAAGACTTGTCATCAATTATAAACCTCTTAACAAAGTACTTGAATGGATTAGATACCCTATTCCTAATAAAATGAGATCTAATTAATAGAATAGGTCAAGCCACCATCTTTTCTAAATTGGACCTCAAGTCAGGATTTTGGCAAATTCAAATTGCCGAAGAAGAAGAAAAAACTTAAAAACTAAAACCTGTCTAAAGAGAATACATTTGATTACTTATATAGAAAATATAATGA
The DNA here is from genome assembly GCA_963922005.1 of Cornus suecica. Taxonomy (NCBI): domain Eukaryota; kingdom Viridiplantae; phylum Streptophyta; class Magnoliopsida; order Cornales; family Cornaceae; genus Cornus; species Cornus suecica. The sequence continues at coordinate 85,564,033 of OY998239.1, read as the reverse complement.
GGTTACAGTGTGCTTTATATTGTTGACTTTTGGTGCAGAGTATTGTTTACTTTAACTGTTGTAATAGTAGTTTATTGGGTACTATTGAATACTGTTCTTGTCTTTTGTGCCGACAGATCACTGTAGCAAAAAGTCACTATTCACAAAACTCGAAAACTCAAAAATTGGGAATAAATAATATATATATTTATTATATATATATAATAGAATAAAAGAAGAATGGATCTTTATATGCAAAAAAATAGTAGTTTGTAAAAGGGAGGGTATATTGGTCTTTTCATAATATTATGGGTGGACAAATATGCTTTACAAACATTTAAGAGTAATTTAGTCATTTCACGTGATAAAAAGGAATGACGTCATAGTTGACTACGTCTGACTTTGCTGGAGTTTGAGCGGAGGGAGTATTTAACAAATAAGAGAGGAAATTGTAAGTAGCAAAATTATATGGATTGCAGGCATAATTTACGCTATCAACAGGGGAGGAAGTGTAATTTACCCTAAAAAAAAGAAACAATGAGAAACAATTGTCACAAACATATATGTAAATTACGACATGAAGTTGCTGTGGTGTAGTGGTTATCACGTTAGTCTTACACACTAAAAGTCCCCAGTTCGAGCCTGGGCAGCAACAAAATAATTTTATTCAATTTATCATTTTTTATAAAAAAAAATTATATTTTTGACTAATATTATTAAAATTGAATTATTTATCAATCTATTTATATAATATTTTTTTTTGTAATTTTATGTTTCCAATTTTGTCCTTTGATAAATAGTATAATTATAGTTTTTAATGAGGCTCATTGCCTTTTGAAATTAATGAATGGGGATAATTTGATATTGTATAAGATTATATTGTATGATATTCAAAGCAAGATAAATATTTTGGGACATATAAAGTTGAGAAAGTGGATAGTTAATATTGGACGGAGGAAGTATATAATTTCAGTCATTTTATCCTATTTTTGGACGGTTTAAGCAAACCAAAAAGAAAAAAGAACTTAATTTCCTATCTAGGTCTTAGTAGAATATTAAAATTGAGTATGATTTGAAAAACGGTGAATGTGAAATGTGTCCCAATATTTATGCCCAAGAAATGTGGCTGAACTATTAACTGTATCTTATATTAATGAAATTAAAATTGAAATCTCTATCCAAATAACACCGGAATAACTCTTTTTTGTTCATCTTCCTTCTCTCTCTCTCATACCCTTAGGCAACACTATTTTGTTCCACTTCATGCACACTCTACTTCCTCAACAATCATTCTAATCTTTTCATTATTATATAGTTACAAGAGAATAATTGCACCATGCTTGAATATATATATATGGGCAAATCACGCTAAACACCCTATGATTTCAAAAGTATGCGGAAAACCACCCTCTAGTTCATTTTGTGCAGATAAGCCTCACTACTATTCCAAAAGTGTGCAATTTGACCCCCTTAACACTGTTCCGTTCGCTTTTTTGGCCGGAATCCAATCAGGTGACGAGCGTAGAACACCCCTATGATTTCAGAAATGTGCAGAAAATCCCTCTCTCAATCACCGAAAAAGGGCTTGGAGGGGGTTATTTGCACTCTTTGCAAAGTATATGGGTGTTTAGAAACCATAAGGAGGGTTTTCCGCAAACTTTTGAAATCATAGGGATGTTTAGTGTCATTTGCCCACATATATATATATATATATATATATATATATATATATATATATACTGATTCCAAACTTCTTTTGATGGCCAACACAAGATATACAATATAGTGACAGCATAGCTATATAGGCCCCTTCATTCCACCTGAGTACAGAAATCAATCTTTTGTTAACCAGACTTTTACTTTATTTACCTTTCTTTTTTTCCAATTATTCTTTCATTTTGCTTAAAATATTTTACATAAAGCGATTTCTTTTGTTATGTTCAATATATTCGACTTAAATTTCTAGATCGATCCGTCACTGTCTATATACTGGACTTTATTTGCTGCATCGTTTCTATATATGTATAGATATAACAAGACATACGTAAGTAGGCCTGCCTAGCACAAGAAAATCAATAATGGCTCATCCCTACTCTGTTGGTAGAAATGATGAGGACAGTCTTGAATTAGACAATCGCAACGCTTTGGTTTACAATGCTCTAATGAAAGCCGATGGGAGCAAATTGGTTCAACATTACTGTCTTCAACGCCAACAGTACCCGGAGGGTCCAATGCACGTTGTAACCATCCACAGGGACACAGTGCTGCATATGGCAGCACACACCGCCAATGCGGACTTGGTGATTCAATTGGTAGAGATGTTGGCGGTGAATGAGCACTTCAAACTCGCCCACCAAAATGCGGCGGGAAACACAGTCCTGCACGAGGCTGCAGCCTTCGACAAACTAGTCCCGGCAGCCAAGAGACTGGTGGAGAAGGCACCGTGGTTGCTGAGTATGCACAATTGTTTTGGAGAAACGGCTCTTTTCAATGCGGCGCGTTATGGCCAAATTGAGATGTTTGCATTTCTTCATAGCAGAGTGCAGCAGCAAATGCGTGATCGAAATGTGGAAGATAGCGAAATAGAAGGGAAGAAATTTTATCAGAGGCATAACAGATCCACTGTGCTTCACATGGCGGTTATCTTAGGCCATTTCGGTGAGTACATTCAGCTAGCTTGCTAGTTTTTTAGTTGATGTTAATTTCACATTTTCATTTTGGGTTTTCGGTGTGTGGTCTTTTTACTAATTTTTGTACCTTCTTGGAATACACATGATTCCGAACAATCACAACTCCTCGTCACTCAAGTAAATGTCTCTCTAAAATTGGCACGAGTGTTTGTGTCGAGCTGTGGTTGTCCAGAACTGCATAATCGTGTAGTACAATAGTATATTAAAGAAACTCTGGACACTTTCCGTGTGAATTATGAACAGATTTGGCCCTAACGATAGGGATGGAGTGCGAATGTTTAGTCGCTGAAGAAGACGAACATGGGATGACTGCTCTTCAACATCTTGCATGCAATTCAGGCGCATTCAAAATGAGGAAGTCCGGTTTTTTGAAGCGTTTCATCTACCACTGTGAGAGACATTTTTTAGCCAAAACTGACAAATCATTATTATTTGCTTTAGTTACAAGTAGATCATATATGCATCACAGAAAATCTTGATTTATATACATAGAGGAGATTTTTTATCCACACTTTTAAAGCAATATTTTTGTCATTTAACGAACAAAAACAAAAAAAAAATAATTGAGTGCGAAAGAAGAAAAAAAAAAAAATTATGATATCTGCTCTGGTTGAATATATTATGTTTGGTACGTGCAAGGTCTGTTTGAATGAGAAGAATTTATGTATATACAAGTACGGATTCAGTTCATGCCATTGAGGGGCCCCACTGAATTTTTTTTTTTTTTTATAATTTTTATCCTAAAATTTTAAATATCTAGTATTTGCTCCCACTGAATTTTTTTTTCCATCTTAAATACCACAGAATTTAGATTTCTTTACAAATAAACCCCCACTGAAAATTTGTTTTAAACCTCACTGAAATAAATATATGTCATTTATACCCCAAAAATCTAAAAAACAAAATTTTAGCCCCCACTGACACAGATCCCTAGATCTGTCACTGTATATATATACTCCAGAAATTATAGGAAAATATGCATATGAAAATTTATCAATTCTACATATCATAGTCCCATGATTGTTACTTTTCATGTATGTCACTCACTTTGATAAGTTGGGAATGAAAATGCAGGGGTTTTGAGATTGCCTTTGTGTGAAGCAACAAGTAAGAAAAAGCTAAAATATGAGTCAGCTAAGAAACTTGCCAGCTTCTTAGTAGCAAAAGATAATACAACATGGAAGGAAACTTTTTCTCTTGAAGCTCATCAGACAAATGAGACCCAACAAAATGGAGGGCCATCAGTGTCTAAATCATCTTCCACCAATAATATTGATGTAGAAGTCGAGATTGATGGGACGAAAAGAAATACAGATACACCCTTATTTTTGGCAATTAAATCGGGCTGTGTGGATATTGTTGAAATGATACTCAAACTGTACCCTCAGGCAGTTGAGCATGTAGATGGAAATGGATCTACCATTTTACATGTGGCGGTCAAGTACCGGCAACTATGGGTCTGTGATGTGTTGCGTCGAGTGGGAATTCCTTGGAGGAGGCTTATTGTACAGAGAGACAGAGATCTGAATACCATTCTGCATATGGTTGGAGAAGATTGTATGCAAGAAGTGGAACAAGGAAATGCTATAGTCCAATTGCAAAGCGATTTGTTCTTGTTCAAGGTACAAACTTTTTTAATCACTTATTTTTATTGAAGTGTTTCGTTTTACTAACGTGCAAGTAAGTTGTCTCGTAGAATCGACACAAATACTTACATGGTGAATTGATTATTGTAAACTAAATGGTCCAAAACCATGCAATAATTTCTCATTTAGAATGTTAATTTGTAGCTCGCCTAGTGTACACCTGCACCCACCTGCCCACAAGATCGCCACATCATTAGTAAAATGGAGAAATTATAATGTAACATGCATGAAAGATTGCAAAAAACACAATTATTTATATATTAACTGATTTAAGTTTGTTCTTCTGTCCGTGCATGGATGCAGAAAGTAAAGGAAATTTGCTCCTCGTGTTCAGTGGACACAAGTTTGTATCGCAACCGCGAAGGGAAGACAGCTAAAGAAGCATTTGTCAAGAACAAGGAAGAACTCCGCGCGAAAGCAGTAGAATGGACAAAGTTCATGATCGAAAGCAGCACATGGCTTGGCGTCTTCGTGGCCGCTGTTGCCTTCGCCGCTGTCTACACCCTACCGGGCGGTCTCCATCAAGAAACAGGCGTCCCCATGTTCCTCAGCAAACCCTTCTTTCTCATTTTCATCATGACGGACATCCTTTGCTTCTCATTCTATTGCATTTCGTCGGCATTGTTCATCACAGTCCTCAATTCGCCTTTTCGGTTCAAAGACTTCTACCTCTCTATACCAGCAAGGCTAGTACTAGGTGTCAAGTTTAATCTGTATGGAGTGACGATGCTGGCATTGGCATTTGCCTCGGCCATTGTCCTCATAGTACAGAAGATGGATCAGTGGAAGAGAATCGGCTTTTACACCATTGGATTCGTCCCCTATACAGTTTTGTCAGTCGTATTCGTGCAAGTATATATGTACTTTACGCGGGCAGCGTTGTCCCTCTTCATAACTCCTGTCAAAGGACCTCCTTATAGGAGCTTCTCTTTTAGATCTTGCATTGCACATTTGTTGTGGTTCCGGAAATTTATGCCACCACCTAGTTCTAACTCGAGTACTCGAGTCTAATAAACTACACTTGTATTGTTTGAAACTTGCATTTCTGCTCGTTGTAGATTCCAATTATTAATTTGGTTACAAGACTGATTCTTTCTAGGGATTTTAAAATTTTCATTATGTACCCTTCTGACAATAATGATTCTTTGATATCAGAATTTCTAATTCTTTTTCAATTAGGTCCACCTTTGAATGACCTAGGATGGAAGGTGAGTGGGGACTAATGTTAAATATCTTAAATTTAGGGGTAAAAAATGCAAAAAAAATTACAAACCATTTTAGAGGTAAAAAATGAAAGAAAAAAAAATAAAAAAATCAGTGTGGGCTAAATGTGAAATATCCAAAATTTTAAGGTAAAAATAAAATAAAAATAACTTTCAGTGGGGGCCACTGCCTCACTGGTCCTTAGGCCCTGTTTGGAAAGGGGTTTGTCTGGTCTTGTCTTGTCTGATTTTGTCTGGTCTTGTCTTGAATCTAAAACTCTATTTGGTAAGCGGTCTGGTCTTTCTGGTCTGGTTTGAGAAAAAAAAACTTTATATATATATATATATATATTAGTTTATATATTATTTTATGTATATAACTTTATATATTATGAAATATATATATTTATAATATATTATTATAATATTATTTTATATATATTATTATAAAATAATAATATATATATTATTAATATATATTATTTTTGAATTTTATATATGTTATTTTTGAATTTATATATTATTTTTATATATATTTAATATATATATGTTTAATAATATTATTCTATATATATTATTACAAAATAAAATATATATATTATTCTATATATATTAATATATATTATTTTTTAATTTTATATATTATTATATATATATATATATATATATTATTTTTGAATTTATATATATATTTAATAATATTATTTTATATATATTATTATAAAATAAAAAATATATATTATTCTATATATATTAATATATATTATTTTTTAATTTTATATATTATTTATATATATATTTAATAATATTATTTTATATATATTATTATAAAATAAAAAATATATATTATTCTATATATATTAATATATATTATTTTTTAATTTTAGTACATGAATTATATATATATATATATAGGAGAGAGAGAGAGAAAAAGAAAGAAAATTCAAAAATTGTGGGCTAAGATTAAGAAAGACCAACTTTTTTTTGGTTTTGGTTTTACTCTATTTTGAACAAAATCCAAAACCAAAGTTTTAAGTGGTTTTGATTTTGAATTTAAAAACAAAGTCGACCAAACAAGTTTGATCTTTGAAAACAAAAACAAACTAAGACAAAACCAGCAAAAACTGGTTACCAAATAGGGTCTTAGTACCTTTGATGGTTCAGTTGTGGCGACCTTGTGAGCACCTAGTGGCACTGACAGATTATCATACTGGGCAAGCTACATGTGCACAATCCCACATTGCGCGGGATGAGTTGGTATATGGATGACAAAAATCCCCGCCCGGTATGAACCACCTCACAACATTTCATTATGTATGTAGTTTACTAGTATTGTTGGTTTATACCCTTCGTTCTCATTCACTCTTGGGCATACTTTCTCATCATCCTGGAAGCGTATTAGGCATTGCATCTCTTCAACAATCCGTCTAATCTTTTCAGACATAACAAAAGTAAATCTTGTGCGGATAAGATATGTTAATTATAGGGTCTTGCAAGATTGATTTCGTTGCAAAAAGTGGAATTTTCTTTTTTGATATGTTCTTTTTATTTATGCTGCTTTAGTGTTTGTACTGGTCTCTCCTAGATTCTTTTCACCCGTAAAGTGTTAGTGACAACTCATTTGATAAATATTTATATATTTTTAATAATTTATACAGTGAATTCAATAAATGTACAAGCAAAACTGTATTTAAAAGAATAATTAGATATATCAACAGGTTCATAGAAGTTTTGGTTCACAATTAGGTGGAAGACATTGGTGTCACCTTCACAGGAGGTATAGTCCAATTGACCTTCATTGATTTGTAATTTTCCAAATTAACAATCTCATCCCATTATGAAGGAAGACTACAAGGTGTTTGATCAAATGCCCAAATGGGAGCTGAAAAGGAACACTGAAAAAAGAGAGGTAGTAATCAAACCCCTTAATTCTTTTCTTTGTGGGAAACAAAGTGTGTGCCAAGATTTGATTCGAAAACTTTGTTTGATTAAAGAATTAATGATATGATTAACTTTAGATACCAGATTAAGGAAAGAATAATAAGTACGTAGTACTACTTTTTTTTTTGTGTGTGTGTGTGTATATATATATATATATATAATAGCTATAGACAGACAATTCTAGTCGGCCGGACTATGATCTCGTAGATTAATCCGGTGGTGGCATGGCGCATTCTTACTCTTCAGGTAGAAATGATGACGGCGACAATGTTGAATTGAATAAATGCAACGGTTTGCTTTACAATGCTCTACTGAAACAAGAGACAACTAAGTTGGTTAAACTACTAAACTGCGGGCAACATCATGAGCAATGGTATGGAAGCCTAACACAGACTTAGTGTAATTCGGTTGCTATGGCAGAATTGAGATGTTCCAAATATAGAAGTTGGTGAAGCAGAGCGAGAGAAATTTTATCAGAATCACAATGGAACCATTATGCTTCACACGTTCTTTAGACACTATTTGGCAAAACTTCTACTTCTACTTTTGCACATAAGAAAAAGAAATAAGTTTGCAGAAGGGTTACCCCCACTAGTTTCATCAGAATACTTCTTTACGGCTCAGAAGGTCCTACAAAAATCAGTCCAACGTCACTCGAAGCAACTTCTTGATTCAAAAGGCCAACAGCAGTGTTTGAAAAATAAAACAAACAGGACCTTAGGCTTTTGTTTGGTTTAGTTTGACATTTGTGGTTTGGATTTATATGTGCTGTCTTGTTTTTCTTCATAAACTACCTGCTGTTTGTAAAGTTGCTAGCTAGTTAATTTGTTTAAGTTTATACTATTAAAACAACTCTTTACTGTGAAATATAAACAGATTTGGCCCTTAGCATTGCGAAGCAGTGCGAATGTTTAGTTACAGAAGGAGATGAAAATGGGATGACTGCACTTCAACTACTTGCAAGTAATTCTGCGGCATTTGATGCAAGGAATGCAGGATTTATGCATGGAACGTTCTATCCACCACTGTGAAATACTTTTCAACAATAATAATAGTTGTTCTTTATTTTATATTTACCTTGCACATACATATACATGTTAGGTTTTTTACACCCGCCCAAGACCGAACCGAAAAAAACAAACAAACAATTGCAATTAAAATCACACACACACCGACACAGAGATTTATACATGGTTCGGCCAAATTAGCCCATGTCCATAGAGAGCACTAATAATCACTATCAATGAGAGGATTACAATATGATGATCAACAAATCAATAACGCACACAGTGTTTCACTCACGTGTATCGCTTACCCAGTGTTTCACTTACACCAAAAAATATACCAATATGCATTTCTCTCTTCTCTCAATCTGTATTTATCTCTTCTCTCTATATATTTATGTGTGTACAATACAATAGGGTTGACCCATATTTATAGACCCCTGTTTATAGGAGACGATTGAGTGGTGAACAGGCCAATTGGTTTCACAAACCAATTCCAACTAGGAATCTTCAAATCAATCTCCTACTCAAATACGGATTGCTTGGTAGATAAGTTTAACTTTCCCCACAAAAAAAAGAGTCACCAAATATAATAATCTCCCACTTGAAGACTTTTTGTCCAACAATCAACTCCATCAATGATCAGTGCATTACGGTGTCCTCATTTCTGTTTTCAAGCTTGAAGATCTATTGAAGTTGATCACAACTTCAGTTTCTCTGTTGTCACCACTTTGGTCAACATGTCAGCTAGATTCTTTATGCCCTCTTGTTTGAATCTCAACACTCGTAGATATCTCAATATTCACTTCACCAACTCCCAGTGATCGATTCTTCCTAGGATTTGGCATGAACCTGCTCATAGCTCCCACTGCATGAGCAATATCCGGCCTTGTACAGACCTTGTGACATCTATTGTGTTTGGCCTCTCTGTCTTGTAACCACTGTCGTGTCTGAACTTGCCTTGCAACCTTTGTTACGTCTGACCTCTCTTTCCCTTTCATTGAGAAACCTTCAGGTTGCTGCATATAAATTTCCTCATTTAGGTAACCATGGAGAAAAACAGTTTTGACATCTAACAACTCTAGGTGCAAACCCTCTACTACAGCAATGCTAAGAACTAAACAAATGGTGTTCAGTTTCACAACTGGAGAAAAGATATCGGTGTAGTCAATTCTTGTTTTTTGCTGAAAGATTTTAACTACAAGTCTTGCCTTGTATCTCTTGGAACAATCATAGAAGGCTTTATCATAACATTCTGTTTCTCCTCCATCTATGAGCAACAAGTAATTTATATATCTCATCTTCGGCACATACGGCCGTGAAGTCCTCTTAAGTACAAAAATAGGAGACTGCGGTGTATCATCCTGTTGAGTATTCTTGTCTGCAATCTGTTATTCTGACTGAGGACTCTCAATATCTTGAACATCATCTAACTTAACATACATAGGATCACTTTGTGCTGCAGGATCTGAGGTTGCTACATGTTTATCCTTGTACATCACCTTTTCATTAAACATTACATCTTTGCTTCGGATCACCTTCTGGTTATGATAATCCCACATGCGATAACCATACTCATCACCGCCGTATCCAATGAAAATGCATTTATGTGATTTGGGATCAAGCTTACCCCTAACACTGTCACCGATATACACATATGCAACACAACAAAAACTCTCAAATGTGAGAGTGTTACCTCTTTACCGCTCCATACCTCTTCTGGTATTTTGTGCTCTAATGATACTGATGGACCTCGATTCATTAATTACGTTGTTGTACTGACTGCTTCTACCCAGAACTATTTCAGCAACCATGCATGTATACTCATGCTTCTGGCTCTCTTAGTCAATGTCCGGTTCATACGTTCTGCTACGCCATTTTGTTGTGGTATCTTGGAATAATCTTCTCTAATTTGATACCGTTCTTATAGCAAAAGTTCTTGAAACCGGTGTCCTGATACTCTCAACTATTGTCGGATCTTAATCTCTTTATCTTCAAACTCGTCTCATTCTCTACCATAGCCTTCCATTTCTTGAACACATTGTACACCTTAGATTTATGTTTCAAGAAGTAAACCCATACCTTTCTAGAATGGTCATCAATGAAGGTGACGAAATAGGATTTTCCGCCAAGAGATGAGACATTTGTTGTCCCCTAGACATTAGTGTGAACTAGCTCAAGCTTCTCCTTTCTAAGATTTCTTTTATTGCTTCGAAAACTCACCATCTTCTACTTATTGAATACACAATTCTCACAGAAGTTGATGTCAATCGATTTCAAACCTGGTAGTTTTCCCTCTGAGAGCATAACCTTGAGCCCCTTTTCACTCATGTGACCTAGCTTCTAGTGCCACAGGTTATGATCCTCTTTACTTTTCGCAACTGCAATCAATGTGCTAACATTGGTGGTTGTATAGAGTGTACATTCTTTTTTTCCTCGTGCTATAGTCATAGCCCCCCTGGAAACCTTCCACTCATCTTCTCTGAAAGTGGTCACATAACCTTCACTCGCCAACTAGCTTACTAAGATCAGGTTCTTCCTCAAGTCTGGAATGTGTGTCATATCCCTTAGCTTCTATATCGATCCACTGAGTCTGATATGTACTTCACATTTGCCTACGACACTGCAGGACTGATCGTCACCTAGATAAACTTTTTCGAGGTTACCAGGTACATAGCTCTCAAAGAGCTCTCGACTTGAGGGGGCATGGAATGATGCTCCAGAGTTCAAGACCCAAAACTCTGACTTGCTCTCCAAAGAGCATATCACGCATCATCTACTTCTTCTGAAACAATATTCGTTTCAGTCTTATTCTCAGTTACCTTCTGCGGGGATCTGCACTGGTCCCTGTAATGACCAATTTGCCCCAATTCCAACACTCAATCTCTTTGAAATTTTTGGGACTTCGAGACTGTGATATTTCATGTCTCGACTTGGAACGACCACATCCATAACTTTTGTGTTTCTTTCTACTCGAATCTCTGTTTCTGCTCTCGACATTTAATGTTGAGCCACTGTTAGAAGTGTCTGTTGTCTATCTTCTGATCTCTTCCGTGAGTATCATGCTGACCATGGAATCATACTGTAACTTTTCTTTCCCTGAAGAGCTATTAATCGCAGCCACTGTGCTGCTCCAACTCTCTGACAACTCACTTAGAACCAAAGCCGTTTTCATTGCGCCATAGATTAACATATCAACATATATAAAATTCATAAAACAATATATATAAAAATATATATATAATTCGTAAAAATATATATAAAATTTATAAAAATATATAAAATTCATAAAATAATATATAAAATTTGAAAAAACAAGCAAGAATATATAAAAACAAGAGAATATATTAAGGTTACAAGAGAATACAAGTAATAATATATAAATTTCGAATTTTATATATTTGTTTCGAATTTTATATATTTTTTACGAATTTTATATATATGTTGATGAATTTTATATATTTTTTATGAATTTTATATATTGTTTTCTAATTATATATGTTTTTTTTAAAATTTTATATATATTTTTTCAAAATTTATATATTTTTTTCAAAATTTTTATTTTTAAAAAATTTTATATGAATTTTATATATATTTTTTGAAATTTATATCATTTTTTTATTAAATTTCAGGAATATTTTGATCTAAAATTATAAAAAAAAAAATAAAAAAAAAAATAAGATGATACAATTTGATAAATACAAAAAATGACAAAATAATCTTTTTTAAAATTACATTTGAGTTTACTGAAATTAACCCTTTATTTTTATGTGTCATCACATCGACCTTTCACTTCAAGCTCTCCATGTATATAAAGGTGTCATCTACGATCGCCTTTCTAGTGGTGGCAGTGTCCATGCTGGCTTTGGCATTGGCGGCCAACGTCGTCATCATAGCGCAAAACAAAGACAACTCCAACAGAGTTGCCTTTTACACCATTGCGTTTCTCCCCTTCACTGTTTTCGTAGCCTCATTAACGCCTTACTGTTTATCTATACATGGCGCAAACAGCCATGTCCGAAACCTATATAAGACCACTTACAGGCTCTCGATTTAGCTTCTTTTCTTTTCCATTTTTGGCCCCGCATTTATTCTGCTTCCGTAAACCTATAACAGCACTTCCTTCAAAGCCACCTCCAGTTGAAGAAACTGCCCCTTCTGTTGTTTGAAATTAAGGCCTAAACACATCCCTATATATACATGTGTGTATTTCTTTATCTCATCCACTTTTTTTAATGTATGAATGCTCTCTCTAACTGCCAATAATTGCTACCGTATGATTTCCTTTTACAATGACAGACTGATTCGTTGTATGTTTTTTGGTACTTTTTTTGTGATGACAAATACAAAGTTTCATTATGTATTTCGTAATTAATTATTACTATGTCAATTGATTCTACATCATGTTCATTAACTGGATGAACTTCAAAACTGATGACCATGCAAGTTTATATAGAAACGATTGGGTATACAACTCAATCTCATTTGAAACACAGAAAAAACTGATTGTATGTTAATTTTGCTTTTGATGGGGATTCATCAGTCTTGGCACAGTCCGGCAAACAGAGGATTTGCTAGAAATGCCCCCGCCATCGATCCCACCCCATTGTGGTTCACATCTCGTATGGTTTCATAACACTGACATAGTGTCGGAAGTTATGTCAGAGGAGGTCACTGAGATCAAATTGGAAAATTAGGTATAAGTAATGTTAGTGAATCTAAATTATAATAAACATTAAAATTTTATATTTCCTAATTACATATAAATAAATTATAATTATTGAGGTTCAAAATATTTTAAGACATTTATTTAAAAATACAAAATTACCCACCGATCTCCTCCACCTCATCATTATCCCTCAACACCATCCGCCACTCCACCTCGCCATCGTCCCTCCATTGAATTACATGTCTTAAAGCTCTCTGAGATTCCTCTTCGTCTGTACACACCCTCTGGTAAATTTTGATGTCCAAACGTTGTCATTTGGTCCATTTGTCTTGTTTTTATCTACTGTGTGTTTTGTTGGACATTTGGTTTGATCTCTTTGATAATTTGAGGGACCCTTTTATATTTTTATATTTATTCTTAGGTAATTTGCATCGACACCACTTGAGGTATTAGATGTTGGTCAATTGATTATTTTACATTGACACCCCATGAAATTTGTAAAGTATTGCAATGACACCTATTGAAGGCATAAAATGATTTTACTGCTCTTAATTAATTTAATTTTCATGTGAAATCTCTAAGTTACCCTCATGTCTAAACCCTACTATTTACCCATTAAAACAATCATCTTTATCATCATACTCTTATTATTAAAAAATCTACAATAAATAAATACTACTAAGATATACGATATATATAATTTTATTTTAAATATAAAAATTCAAAAACATCAAAAATATTTTGAAATATATATATTTATAGGCAAATTCTACCACTAAAAAAATTTCTTCAATAATAATATTAAGAAAATTCTATTATTTAATCACTACTCTTAATTTTTAATATATTACTATATAAATATTTCTCAAAAAACATTAAAGGGTTATATCTAAAACCATTATATGTATTACATATATAATAAAATATATATAATTTTTTATGTACGAATAGAAATATATATATATATATATATATATATATATATATATATATATTTATACTATTGCCAATCAATAATTTAAATAAAATTTGATAATATAATGGAATATCTTACAAATTACCCATTGTAAGTATTATATATCTAAAAAATTCTACTATTATATTATCAAATTTCATAATGGAATGGGATTTTCTTTGATATTACATATCCAAAATAAGATATTCCATTATAGGTATTATATAACAAAAACATTCTACTATTATATTATCAAATTTTATTAAAATTATTGATTGACAATATTATAAAATATATAATATTTATTTTCTATTCATACATAAAAAATTATATATATTTTATTAAATATGTAATACATATAATGGTTATTAGATATAACCCTTTAATTTTTTTTGAGAAATATTTATATAGTAATATAATAAAAATCAAGAGCAGTAATTAAATAATAAAATTTTCTTAGTATTATTATTGATGAATTTTTTTAGTGGTATAATTTACCTTTAAATATATTTTTCAAAATATTTTTGATGTTTTTTAATTTTTATGTTTAAAATAAAATTATATATATTGTATATCTTATTTATTTATTATAATTTTTTTAATAATAAGAGTGTGATGATAAGGGTGGTTGGTGTAATGAGTAAAGTGTAGGGTTTAGGCATGGGATAACTTAGAGATTTCATATGAAAATTAAATTAATCAAGGGCACTAAAGTCATTTTATGCCTCTAAGGGGTGTCATTGCAATACTTTACAAATCTCAAAGAATTTCAATTCATAATAATGCGTTGACCAACATCTACCTACAATTCACCGATACCTGAACGGTGTCAATGCAAATTACCCTTATTCTTATTTACACAAAATATGCCACTTTGCTATCTTCTAAAAGGAAAAAAATTGTACTATGATTTTGACTTTATGAAAAACATGATCAAGTCATGTAATGTTTATACTTTAGTTTGGAAAGAACGGTTGATACTGATTATAATTTTAGTTTAATTATGATTTTATTGTGATCTAATTTATAAAGCACGGACATTTCGTCCAGGGTCATCGTATTCGTGTCTGACATAAGTGCCCGTGTTGAACACGCGGACACACCAAAAATACGTGTCTGACATGCCAAAAATGTGTCCTGAATTATTTTTATATTAGACACACGGTGGACATGCTAAAGATCGGTAGATTCCATGAAAGATAAAAGACTTATGAAGCCGGTAATTTGGTGGATCATTTATGGAATTTCAACACCCCTAATCCAATATTTGGTTTTGAAGATACTTGAACATCTTTGTTCCTCCTCATCTTGTGAGAGGATTTGGAGCACTTATTCATTTATCCACTATTTGAACAAGAACAACATAATACCACAAAGAGCCAAAGATTTGGTAATCTTACATTCCAATTTTTGTCTTCAATCAAAAAAATTTCTACAATATAACGAAAAAGAGAATAAGATGTCGGATGTTGGGAGAGATGTATTTGATTACTTGGATGATGGTGACATAAATTTTGTTGAACATGTCAAACATTTTATTTAACCTATTTATTTATTTTTGTTTATAAATTTATTTGGTTCGTACTGTTTAAGTGTTTAATGAAGTATTTGTGCAATATAATATGTATATATAAAAATATATATATTTTTTTTATAAACGTGTCGGAGGTGTGTCGTCCTATTTTTTTGGAATTTAACGTGTCGACGTGTTCGTGCTTCATAGGATGTAATTAAGGCAACATGGTCTGTATATTGGGTTTCCATAGTCTAATTTTACTTTTTAGTGTATAATTGTGTAAGAACACTTGTTATTATTGTTTATTATTGGCATGTTCTAGACAATAACCATGTTGAGTGAATTGTGAAGTCGAGTAGGTGTAGGAAAATTAAAGTGGTCAAGCAAAGTCATGGACAAGCTTCATTAAATTCAAATCAAGTTTAAAGTAAGTGAAAAATACAAGAGAAATGAAAAAGAAACAAGTTTGAGTGAAAAATGCATTCCGGAGGGCATAAACGATATTTTTTCGAGCCTAAACTTCAAGAATCATAACAAGGGAGTCGAGGGGGTTCAAATGACACAATTCCCAAGAAAAGTTGGTTCCAAGAGTTTTGTTACGCATGACCTACGCATCCAGTAACTAAAAGTGGCTAGAAAGTGCTATTTTGACGCAACACCTATGCAAGACAAATTTTACCTTACGCATGACCCACCATGCGTAGGAACCCCTATGCACCATGCGTAGGGGTCTGGCGTGGGTAAATGCTGAAAATGATAAAATTGACCCCGATTTGTTTTCTCTTGTGATGGCTGCGACTTTTACATCTCAATACACGTGATATACACATAATATACATCAGATTTGAGGATTTTTCTTGGTTCGGTGTGAAATTACAAAAAAAGGTAACATTAGGGTTTCCCTCAGCTATTGTCTATAAACACCGAAGTCTACTACAAATTTGAGGAGAGCTTTTGGTGAGAGATCTCTACAATTCTTCTACAGTTCACATATGCTTTTGCAGAGAGATAAAGAGAGAAAATTATTGAGTGATCATATATCTTTTAGTTTTCTCTTCGAGTGTATTCAATTGTGCTTCTACATTGATGATCTTATGCACAATTGAATGAGCTAAGTGCTGAAAAATCATCACACCACCTTGTGTAATTTGATTGCATAGATCCGTTTGAGAAACGGAGCTGTCTGAGTGCGGAGATCGAAGCAGAAGGCTTCGTGGTTATTTGATTCGTTGAGAAGTAGAGCCGACAGAGTACGGAGATCGAAGTGAGAGCTTCATGGAGCGCGAGTGGATCTATACTTTCAAACGTCGAGTAAAGAAAGGCAGATCAGAAGTGATTTATAAGTTTAAAACTTCATAAAGTCTGTATACCTCTTGATTCATAGTGCATCGATACCCGAGCGTATCCGTGATTTTTACTTGGAATATTTCCAAGGTTTTCCACGTAAAAATCTTTGTGTCTTTTCATGATTTATTTTTTGCACTTATATTCATGATTGTTTGAGTTAATCTGATTAGAGAATTAGGGTTTTGTAATTGATTAAAATTGAATTTTCGCTAGATAATTTTAATTGATCTTAACAACCCCCCCCCCCCCCCCCCCCAAGGCTATTTTCCTTAATCATCTGGATGGTTTCAAATTGAAAAGAAGCCTAATGGTAACTACTTGTTTGATAGTGAAGATACTTGTAGAAATTTTGGTATTTTTAAATATGATGGAGGTGCCGTGGCGAGGTAGAGGAGAACGGTGGGTAATTTGGTATTTTTAAATAAGTATTTTGAGGGTATTTTGGATATCAATAATGATTGTTTACCTATATGTAATTAGTTTGCGTAAGTTTATCAAAAGAAAATATGAAACTTTAATGTTTATTAATTTGTAACGTTAGGAAAGAGAATTTGTAACGTTAGTTTGCATAAGTTTATGAAATTATTTATATGTAGTTTTCCCTCAAATTAAAATGATGTCAGTGTTATTTTTGTAATGTTAGGAGAGAGAAATGATATTTAGCCTTTTTTGGGAGGAGATAGAGGTAAATATTTCAAAAGAAGAAAAGAAAGTTTCATCAATGGGTGATGCCATATACAGCTGTGGCTCTGTGTTTAAGATGCATCAAACTTCCATATTCTTCCTTCTCCCTCACTCTTGATCAAGAAGTGTTTTGTTCCACCTTTTTATAGCTTGAACCAGTCATAGTCACTTTTCGCATTCAATATTGCTTCTTATCTTATAATATAAGTTAACAAAAATGGATATTGATAATAATTGGATCATGACATCATGTAAACATTATTTTCTCGCCAAAAGTGAGTTTTTCTTTTTTATTTAACAAACAAACCGTATATTACGTCAACTCTATGTTTTAGCATCCATTGGGTCTCCAACACTCAACATATCAAGAGGAGAGGATTAATATATATACATATATACATATATATATATATATATATATATATTAGGATTGCTCATATTGAAATAGTGGTTGAAGATTCAAATGATGAAGATGCAAGCATGATAACTTATATACTCGTGGAAGCCCATAGTAAATACATATGATATATGAATTATTGTTAATTACCGGACGGGTGAGTAGGATGGAAAAATTATTGGATTCTTTATCATGAGGTCATAGGTTCAAATCCTCCCAACTATATTTCCGTATGAGCCACTAGAAGTTTATCTGATCGTTAACTTCAGGACCCCGGAAATTAATCGAGGTGGTCGAAGCAGCCAAGAGACTTCTAGAGAAGGCATCAATAGGGTTGTTAGGTATGCAAGCACGAGTCACACAAATTTTTTATATAATTTTATTATATTTTTTCATTTTATGAATAAAACAGTAAAATTGCCCGTATAAAATTACTAAGAACTTCTTCATATTGTTCCCGCAATCTCGCTCTGTATAAAATCGTACTCTTGTCACATAATTTTCTGTATCCGTCCTTGTAGGTATGCAAAACTATGTCAGAGAAACAGCTCTTTTTAGTGCAGCCCGGTATGGACAATGTGAGATGTTTGAATTTCTGCATAAGAAAGTGCAGGCTGATAACATTGTTGAAAGTGAATCAGAGCGCTTAGCATTTTATCAGAAGCACAATTTGGACTTGAATGTTAATACAATGTTACATTCGCATACACAACACACGCTGGAGTGAAATGTGTAGAAACTCTAGTTTACACAACTCTTGTTCATAACTGTATAGTATCTTCATAGACTAAAAAGGGATAAAGAAAAATTACAACAAAATAGGAGAGATTGCAAAAGGCGTACATACTTGCACTTATAGCCTATGATCTTCAGAGACGAGTGGTTGATTTCACAAGATATATACCATGTGTGTCACAAAGTTTTAAGTAATTGTGCTGGTGTTTATGTGTGGATGCAGCGGGTAAAGAAAATTTGCTTATCATCATGTCCAGTGGACTCGAGTTTGTATCACAACCGCGAAGGGATGACTGCTAAAGAAATATTTGTGAATAACAAGAAGGTTGCTCTCGCCAGAGCTATAGAATCGACCAACTTCTTAGTGGAAAGCAGCTCATGGCTTGCCGTGTTTATTTCCTCCGCTGCTTTTGCCGCCATCTACACCCTACCAGGAGGCTTAGTTCAAGATAAAGGCATACCCATCTTTTTCCAAAAGACAAAAACCCACCCATACTTTCCCATTTTCATCGTTGCAGATGTCCTTTGCATTACATGGCACTTCAATTTTATTGGCTTCATTTATCTCTATCCTTATATCAAGCTTTTCCTTGGAAGACTTCAAGCAATCCATTCCAGTGAAGATAGGAATAGGTATTTCATCTCTATTGCTTCGAGTGACAATGCTGACATTGGCATACGCTACTGCCATAGTCATTATAGTACAAGACAAAGATCAGCGGACGAGAATTCGCTTTGACATGATTGCATTCCTCCCCTTTGCCGTCTTGTAAGCCTCCTTCCTTGGCACTGGCTGCATTTTTATGGTCCGACTGTTCAAAAGCTTCATAAGAGGACTTCCAGAACCCGGTCGTCCACTATATACCGGCCTTCCTTTTCCATCTTGCTTCTGTAGACTAATAACAGCACCTCCCTCTAACCCCATCCCAGTTGAAGAAACTACCCCAAACTACCCCTTCGGTTGTTTGAAAGGTCGAAACACCTTCCTATCCCGTATCCTGCTAGACGAAATGATTCTTGCTGTCGGAGTAAATGAACATTATAATTTGTAAAATTCTATATGCATGCTGTTTGTAGATTCCAGGTATTGTTAGTGTTGCTCGACTTATTATGTACTTTTTCATTATGATAATTAACAATGTGTGTTGCATGTTTTGTAATATCAAGGCTTATTCCAATATTCCCATCCTAACAACCTTCTTCAATGGGATTACCATTAAATATTACCCTATGTAGAAGGCATGAGGTATTTTTGTTCACAAGTCCATGGTAACCAAGTAAACAGCCATTTAAAAGAAACCACATATACAGTTACGGATATCGACTTTCCTAGTATTTGTTGAGGGTTGAAACAATCTCATCCAATCATTTTCACAATTTTGGGAAGTAGCATCAAAAGGTCGGCCTAAACATCTACCTTTCTGTACTTCTAAAAGAATAATTATACTTCTATTTAAATTAATCACTAGCATTCCAATTCATTTGTCAGCAAGTTCATGAACTCAATGACCTTCAAAAACTGCTTAAGGAATACAATTAACTGTAGAAGAGATTGGTTCCATGTCAATCTCACTTGAAACACGAAAAATAAAAATTGACAGAATGTTACGTGTTCAACGAGGATTAAAATCAGACTCGACACAGACCTGTGAAGCATGCTTTTCGAAAAGCAGGCTTAAGGGGATACATTAAGCCATGCTTGAAGTAGCATCCACTACTGGGTATCAAAATCCAAGTACATTCTGTAGGCATTCCGACTCGAAGAGTAGTAACCTTCTATGAGGCTGTCAATTTGGAAACCAAGTTTCTTGTACAGATTCGTGGCTGGAACTCTCAAGGGATCGACATGGAGTGAGATACGCTGGACATTTCTAGCTCTGCATTTCTGAATTGCTGTTCTCAACAGTGCCTCTCCATGGCCATGCCTCCTACACGTCTCCTTCACTGTTTGTTTTTACCATCGAAGAAGAAGAATGTGGACAAACTATTACAATTAAAATTCAAAGGAATCAAATTTTATATGATTTAACCAATTTTCCATTTTCGAAATAAAAGACATAAAACCCACAAAAGGATGCATGCAGGAAATTTATCAAGCTAGGACTCCCTCATCTATCTTCCTATGGCTTAAAGTTTGAATGGTTGAAATAACTATGACCTCCCTTGTTGGTAGTTTATTGGAGTTGAACAAACTATTGAAATGTCAAAACTTGCACTTCTTTGCAGCAAAATGACAATGTGCATCTTTCTAACTGTTTCAATTTACCAGTTCAACCTACCCATATTAGGTTTAAAATCAACATTGCAACCTCAAATGAATTTCTCTATTCAATTCGAAAATGAATCTGGGTTAATTCCTCTCTCGCACACCCAACTTCTAGAGACACGTGGAACCCTAATTTCTAAGAATTATACTGTTGTTTCAATCGATCCAAGGTACAAAAATTGGAATCTAATAGAAACCCTAATAGTATAAATGCCCCGAAGAAGTTAACAAAATTATAACAGTGCCATCTCTACTTTCCCCCAAATGGGTATTTTTGCAAATTCATAAATAGAACCTAATCATCCTCAAAAACCTAGCACTCTCATTAAGAACCCAATACAAAAAGACCTAATTAACGCAAATTACGTACCTTCAAAAATGAAAAAAAAACGACCAAATTCATCCAAACATACATAAGGTATATATATATATATATATATATGTCTGTGTGTTGAGAGGGAGAGAGAGGGTTTAGAACCTGCGAGTTTAGTGATGGAGGCGCAGAGCGAAGAAGGCCATGAATACATGACATAGCCTGCAATTTCTCCGTGGGCGAGAGAGTAAAGCAATCCACAGTTTTTCTTGTTGATTTCTTCATGGAAGGACGTAGCGAGCGATTCGTGTTTTGGGAAAATCTTCTTCTCTAGTCTCACTATGTCTTCGATGATCTTATTCTGAGCACACTTGTTCGATTTTGTGTGTAGCTCTTCCACCACCAAACTACCCATAGTCTTTGGTGTGTTTCGCACACACACTCTGTGTTCCGGCGACGTGTTTGGGTGTTCTTCTAGCTAGAGAAGAAAATAAATTAGTTAATTCTACAAACACCTCTAAGGTTTGGTAATATTGCAGTTAGGCTTTCCCAATTTTGAATAATTTCACAGAGAGCCTCTTAGGGTTCGTATTTAGTAGTATTTAGGGCTATTTATCATAAAACACCCTATACTTTGACATTTGTATCAAATAACCCCCATAATTATCATATTTCCCTTGCACTATTAATTTATCTCAAATTATCCCTTCCTGCACTATTTGACTATGTTAAATGATTATATTAACTTTATCTTTTTAATTATTGATCTTAATTTCTCTATTTCAATGACAATAACAAAGTAACAATAAAAAAGAAAAAAAAATACATGCACTAACAAATATTTTCATCACCTTCAACATAAAATTATTCAATAATTTAATTCATATTTTTTTTGTCATAAAAAATATTAATAATAATGTAGACCCATTTTGTTTTAAATAAAAATTTGGATTGTGAAATTTAGAAAAAAAAAATTAACATTATTTTAATTTTGGATTGAGGCTAAATATGAGTTTATTATGAAACTAAATATACCCATTTTTGTTAGTGCATGGTATTAAAATAATATTTTTTTTTTCCAAAATTACACAATCCCAATTTTTATTTAAAAGGAAATGGGTCTACATTACTATTAATATTTTTTATGAAAAAAAATTATGAATTAAGTTATCGGATAATTTTATGTTAAAGGTGATGAAAATATTTAGTAGTACATGTGTTTTTTTTTATCTTTTCTATTGTTGCTTTGTTATTATTCTTGAAATAGAGAAATTAAGATAAATAATTAAAATGGTAAGGTTAATATAATCATTTAATATAGTCAAATAGTGCAAGGAGGAACAATATGATAATGATGGGGTTGTTTGATACAAATGTCAAAGTATAGGGGGTTTTATGATAATAGTCCTAGTATTTATTACTACCGTTAGGTTTTCTTACAAATATACCCTCCTTATGTGACACTATTTATAAGCAAGTTAGAAGGGGGAAAAAAACAAAAACAAAAAATTAGAAGGGAAATGTGAAAAATAATTTTACTTAATACGCGATATACCTAGACCTGTCAATGGATCGGATTTTGATCCGAATCCAATCCGATTAGTCGGATTTGGATTGAAAATAAAATCCGATAACCCGATTAGGATCCGAATCCGATAATCCGATTTCTTAACAAATTGGATTTGGATTTATATCAATCCGATCCGATAAAAAATATATTTACATATATAAATATATTTGATATTTTTATATGTATATATTTAATACTGTACATGTATATAAATGTTAGTTGTTAATTATTTTATTATTTATTAATAATGATTGATCATAATACAATTATTAAAAGTGTGAATAATTTTAGTGTTTCAGTATTTATTGATTTTTGTACTTTTGTATTTTTTTAATTAAATTTTCGGATCAGATATTTTATAATGAAGAAATTCGAATATAAATTAACTAAGTGAAAATCCGTCAAATTATCGAATTCAGATCACGGATCGGGAGTTTTTGTTATCCTTATCAAAAGACCTGTCAATAATCCGATTATGATCCGAGTCCGATCCGAATCCGATATTAACCGGATATGGATTGAAAATAAAATCCGATAACCCGATTATGATCCGAATCCGATAATCCGATTTCTTAACAAATTGGATTTGGATTTAACTGATCCAATCCGAATCCGATCCATTGACAGGTCTAGATATACCTATGTCAATAATTAATATTTAATGTATATTTGAAGAATATTTTTTAAAAATTTTAAAAATCAACTAAATTCAAGGTCATAAATTTCTTTTAAAATTTTTGAAAATGTTTTTAAAATTTTTAGGTACATGTAAATTTTGTATTAGACTAAATCACGTGTCCAAAGAAATTCCACCCTGAGACCAACAAGGTCAAATTTGTCCTTCTATTAATTTTGAAGAGCTGGTTATTTTTTCTATCCTCTCCTATTCAAAATTAGCGAATATATAAAGGAAAGAGGAATGCTCCTCATTTCCATCTTTATTTCTTTCCTTTTAAGTTTTAACCAAAACACAAAACTTTTTCTTTATCTTCACTCTCAATTTTTTCATCCTTGACCATTCTTTTCAACCTAACATTGGAGAAACTCAAGACAAAAAAACAGGAGAGGATTGTTATTCAACAAAAAGAGAGTGAGTGAATATTGGAAGTTAGTTGAAGGGTATTTGTGTAAATTTAGGGCCCCATTGGATGCTTGAGACTTGAAGCAGCTAGGAACCTTCCTCCTCTCCCAATCAAATTCAGTGTTTCACCATAAAAATGCAAGATTTGAATTACATGCACAACCCATGCAAAGGACTTTTGTCCTCCTATTGCTTTCAACTTGATTTCCCTTTCAACAATAACTAGTAGTTAGCTAGCCATGGCCATGACTATCTCTCTACACAATTTGGGAGTACCAAACACAGAAATGAAAGACATTCAAACATGTCCTAACATTGAAGAGAAGAACATCAACCCAACAATGGTGGACTATCACTGGTGGAGATCCACTTCCAAGCTGGAGGTGGAGACACTACTAAACATGTCAAAGATGACCCCAAGGCTCAAAGTTGTGAGAGAAATGGAGAGGTTGGCCTCGCTCGGCCCCGAACATCTAGACCAGCTCCGGCACAAGCTCTTCACGTACCGCTCAGGGGACTTTTGGGTGCCCACCGGAGGCCTCAAGAAGGAAGACACGGACATTCCTCAGGCCAACACCATTCTCTTGGTGGGTTTTCACAATTCTGGCAAGACCTCACTTGTTGACCTCATGTACACTGTCTTAGGACCCTCTCGACTTGTTCCATTTGCCCAAACCTCTTCAGGCTCATCACCTACTTATCTTCATTTCTTTTATTTGCTAATTTGAACTATTTCTCATTTCTATATATACATACATATATATGAGTCTACTACAAGAACTGTCAAATATGTTTTCTCAACCTCTGTTGCAGGAAATGGTTCTAACTACACAACCTTGTTGATGGAGGAGCACAACGTGTTCCGATCGATGCACAATGGGTTCTGCGTGTATGATACAAGGGGATTCGATTATGATCGAATAGACGAGAGTGTTGGAGAATTGTGTGAGTGGATAAGAAATGGAGTTCTCCATAACCAGCTCTGCTTGAGAGCAGGGGACACTGTTCTGAGTGAAGAGGAACTGGGGACTCCACTGTTGAGGTCTAGTAGGAAGTTTGTGAAGAGAAGAGTGAATTGTGTGATGGTGGTGGCTAATGTTGCAGAGATATATAAAGCTTTGAAAGCTGGTGATGAGAAGCCATTGGAAGCCTTGAGACAGCTCTTTTGCTCACCATTTTTAAGGAAATCCAGTAAGTTTGTCTTCACCATTTCATATGTTTTTTTTTTTTTTAATTATTTTTTGAAGGTTACATTCAACATATAAATAACCCCCTGCACTATATAGCTATGTGTAGATACTAGACATTAGAAACTGGTATGATTTAATCATCATCCAATAATCAAAGAGTTAATAATATTGTAAATTCGCACTTAACGATTAACTTTCAAGAGTGATAGAGTACTCTCTCTCATGTATATACATAATTACATATATATATATATATATATATGTTGAATAATGGAGTGTCACTGTGTCAGTGACTTTGCCCGGATTAATTCATGACACTTGTACATAGCGACCTGCCACACAGACTGGTTAATATGCAAATTATGTCTGCAATGTTGGGCCCAAAAAATTGTATGCACCCAGTTTGAATCGAACCTGAGAACAAAACTTTTCTGAGTCCGTTCATTGGAAGTTGAAAATTAAATAAATAAAAGTTAGAAATGGAGTCTTATATGCTGCAACTATGCCTGCAGATGAGAACCCCATCTTGATACTAACACATGGTGACAAGTTACCAACAGATGATAGGATTGAAAGCCGGCTCATAATATGCGAACGTCTGGGCGTCTCAGAGAGCAATGGAGTGTATGACGTTGTCTGCTTCACCGAGAACAATGGGTTCCTCAACGATGAATGTGATCCAGTTATAGCTTATGCCCTCACCGAAGCGATTTACAGGGCAATGCTGATCTCAGACCATTTTGGAAGGTGTCAAACACTGATACTTGCATTTTAGGATCGATGACCGATATTGCAACTGGGAACCATGATATATGTATATATATATGTATGTATATATTTAGATGGGGAATTACATAGACATAGATTTATGGATCCATATCTGCTATAAACATGGAATTGACTAAATTGCTGGTGTGGACATGGAGTTTTACTGTTCAATTTTTTACTTCCAGATTGCTTAATTAGGAGATTTAACATCAAAATTACATCAAGTTCTGATTTGCAATTATCACTTTTCACCACTAGAGTAATTACTGAATATTGATGATATAGTTGAATGTGTTCTTGGATCAAAGCACCAGAGCAGGGCCAAATAAAACCTTTAGAAGATCAACAACAAGCAAATGCACAACTAGAGTAATTACTGAATATTGATGATATATGACAATGTTCTTTTCCAGGGTATATATACAACAATACCCACAGAAAGTGAACTGTAAAGATATATATATAACTAATTACATATTACTTGACTAACTATCATTAGTCAAGACACTTATTTTCCAAGGTATATACAACAATACCCACAGAAAGTGAACTGTAAAGATATATATATTATATATATCTAATCACACATTACTTGACCAGCTATCATTAGTCCAGACACTTATTATATATATTATATATATCTAATCACACATTACTTGACCAACTATCATTAGTCAAGACACTTATTCAGAGCACTATTAAATGCAAAACAACTTACCCCTCCACATTGTGGTCCGTGTAGTAGCTGAATGCATATAACATGAAACATAACTGATAGTATGAGACACATCTCAAGATTTGATAATTGGAGGAGCCAAAGCAACAGAGTGGAACGAAGAGCGTGACGAGCCCGGATATGAAAGCAGTCCCCATGAACAAGACCACATTGGCTAGCCAACCGAGCTTGCTCACAGCTAGATACACACCAGCCATGAATGCCACTGACATCATAGCGAGTGCTATCCCCAAGAGTGGCAGTGCCAATTTCAAGGCGATTTTCGTGGAATTGAGGTTGCACAATTGTGCCCATATGAGCGTGACAGCGACCGCGATGGAACTGTACATGGCAATGGTGTCACAGATCACAAATTCCTGAAATTTGACTTTGGTTAGCAGGGTTGCCAAGCCTTGGTGGGGGTCAGAATTGTTGTAGCCACCTGGGATTGTGAAACCGGCCGTGAAGGTTACTGTGGCAACAAGTGTTGCCACCAACAATATTACATTTACTTTGTCTCTGTCATTTTCTGTTTTCAGGTTCTGAATAGGTTTTTTCCTTATGGAAACCTTCGGGTGTCGAGCATGCGGTGCACCAACAACTTTCAAGGCCATCCATGTCAATCGCTGCATCATGGACGAGTAACATTAAGCATGCACGAGTCTCTTATATTGTGTCACATCATTACATTGTAGTCCATCAAATACGGAAAAAAAAAAAAATGCAATGACTTTGGTTTGAGTATGTAAAAATAAAAATGAAAATGAAACAAACTTTCCTCACTAGTGCAAAAGGGACTATCATGGATTCAAATGAGTGACAAATTTATTTTGATTAAGCGCATACCTTTCTAAATGATGCCCCACTACTATCCATGTGTTTTTCAGCAATGTCAAGGGCTGTTAAACCTTCATTGTTCTCCACCTCGAGGCTTACCCTTTGATCCCATGTCAAAGTACTCACAGTTTTGGCATTCCCACAAATGGTGGCCACATGCAACGGCGTGTTTCCATTCTCATCTCTCTCGTTCAAGAGCTTCTGAAGCTCGAACATTTGCAGCATGAAACTAACCGCTTTGGCCTTCCCACTTGTAGCGGCGACATGAAGGATGTTATGAGATTGCAAGGTAAGAAGCTCTCTTGAATCGGGACAATGGCAAAGCATGTTGTGGATTATGGTTGTGTGGCCTTTGCTGGATGCTATATGAATTGGAAAGAAGCCATTTTTGTCCCTTTGGTAAGCGAAGACGCAACTTTTCTTGAGCAAGAAATTGACCGCTTCCACATAACCTATATATGCAGCATGATGAAGAGGATTCCTCCCTTCCTCACATCTTAAATGAAAGGATGATTGATCCCTCTCCCATAGTACTTTTAGTACATCTGAAGTGAGAAAAAAAAAAAACTCTATTTAGTCATGTATGGCCTCGATAAATGGTAGAGACGGTGAATGTACACATTGCTTCCTGGTTTGTTACTCTCTAGGAATCTGCTGGTTTAGTTTTTTTAAATTAGTTTTCAGATATGCAAATTATATTATATATGCATATATTACAGATATTATGCTAACTAATATATCACTGAATCCAAAAATACTGCTATGGATGATAATCGATAAGAGTAAGGGAGTACGTAGTAACTTGAACTATATATTCTTAACACCACCCCAATGATGGACATGTATTGTTGACATAAGGCTTGATAAATAAAATAAAATAAAAAATAAAAAAATTTAGGTTTTAGTCTATTAGTTTAGATAGACATATTGTCATATGAGTGCTTCAGTAATAATAATATTAATACTAATTCTGAAACTACAATATAATAAGGTGATAAGGGAAAAGAGCTAAAAGTAATAGAAATGATCATAAAAGTATCATTCAACAAGATTATAAATGTCTGGGATTGAACCGAAGAAGGCAATGATCATTAGAATCTAGAGGTTATATCTTATTCTATAGGGATGTCAACAAGATGCCTTTGAAAGAAGTATCCATGAAATTTCAGTTCTTTTGTTTCAACATAGATAGGCAAAAAAATTTCTTTTCACATTACAATTGGTAAGGTGATTTCTATATTTGTATTCGAAGTGTTGAAGAATATAAATGTTCTACACTCTTTCTAACAACTTAAGCTTTTAGACTAGTTAGGTATAGTTTACATGATATTAGAACCAAATATCTTGTATTCAAACCTCACCGTTTTAGAGCCAAATGTCTTGTGTTCAAACATCACCGTTTCACATGTTGGACAAAAAAGAAGGTTACACGTAAGGGGCGTATTGAAGAATATAAATGTTTTACAACCTTACTAACAACTTAAGCTTATAGAGTATTTGGGTAGTTTACACGTTCAAACAAAAATATTCAATTACAAACTGATAGAGAGGGATCCGAGTATTTTCTTGGAAGCCACTGTGTGTAGGGTCCTTATTTTTGTTCTTGATTGTATATACTCATATTATGCATAAAGTCAAAAGGAATGAAAATTTTATTCTAAAATTGCACTAAATGAAAGTAACAACAAAACTAATACATATAAGCTATATACAGGAAGCCGGCACGCATGACGCCTTCTTGTGAATAAATATGCTGCATGAACGTATCAGGCATGACACCCAGAGTGACATCAGTGTGTGTATATTACTATAAATATGCATACTCACATATTTTATGGTTTAAAAAAGATACCTTCTCGCCTGTATATTAGTTTATTACATATATTATGATCAATCCTTTTTGGTACCACTGCTAGTCCACTGCAAACTCAGTGACACTTCACTTTCTGATCAACCAAACCAATTTTGAAGTTTCTTGATATTTAATAAGAATGATTATAAACAAGTTGATTTTATAACCATTTCGGCTTGTAGTTTATACTCCTGCGATCTATAGAAACCACATACTAAAATAAGAAAACGAACATACAGTAGTTTATTAACTTTTCATTTCGGAAAGAAAAGGTTTTAAATATAAGATTAGTGAAAACTATTAATTCTTAGAAAAGAAAATTCACCATATAAATAATAACAGAAAGGAGGATAACATGAATTACCTATGTTGTTGCCAAGGATAGCTGCATGAACTGGTGAGTTGTATATACAGCTCCCTCCAAAATTAATGCTATAATTCCCCAATGGATTTTCCAACAAAATCCTAACAATGCCCACATATCCTGCTTCTGCAGCAAGATATAGCAGAGACTTCCCTTCCTCGTTTACAGTATACGAAATGTTCCGATTTCTATCAATCAGCATTCGAGCCACTCCTTCGTGACGATTACCTAGCGCCTCGTGCAACGCAGTGTTACCATTTTCATTCTGCTCACTAAGCACTTCTCTGAAGTCACAATCGAGCAGCAAAGTCAGCAGCAAAGAATTCCCAGCTCTTGCAGCGATATGGAGCGCAGTGTCGCCTTTGGCGTTCTTTTCTACCACCAAGAAAGGCAAGTCCTTGCAAATGAGTTTCACTATTTCGCAGTGCTCAAAGCTTGTTGCTATGTGAAGAACTGTGTTTTTCTGAGGGCCGAGTTGGACACAAGTTGCCGGTGGATTATAAACCGTCGATCTATCTCCCGGATCTTGTTCCATTGCTCTTATGAATTCGAGAATTTCTCCTTGTGTTGTGGCTCTGTACAATTCGGGGTCCATGAATTCAGCTGTCTCATAGGTCTCTTCATCCTCCCATATTCTAGGGATGTTAGGTTCGGACATTGTTGGCTCTCTTGTTGTGTTCTCTAATGGACTTGCATATCTATATATATACTTAAACAATTGCATATATTTATATATACTTATTTGTGGAATTCAGGACTTCAAATTACTAGTGCTGGTCTTTTAGAATTCTATATTTACATGAATTTGGAGGAAGAGTGTAGCGTTTGGATACGAGGAAATGTCGCAGAAAGTTCAATGAAAATTACATGTAAGGATGTGTCATCCACTTCAATTAAGTAACAAACAAATAACTATTTGATTAAAATATGAAGATGGTTTCATTTTCCATGAGCCAGTCAACTCCTAGTGGGATATTCTTGTTGGAAATTGTTTGGAAAATCATGATTTTACTAATTAGAACATCAATGACATTAGCAGCCATGACATGAGAAAAAATAATTTCCTATTCTTGGGCAGAAAGTAATGGTGATGCAGCAGAGCTGCCAAGCCTCCCACTCAAATAATTACGTACATGAGGTCGAAAAATGTACTCCATAAATATTTTGTTTCTGTTTAGTAGAAACGGAGCTGATCTGACTACTAAATCATACATAACAATGTATGATTTATACTTACATGGAAAAAAAAAAAAAAAGGAAAATTATTATGAACTTGATAGCAATTGAGAGTAAATAAAAGGAAGGAGGAATGTGTATGTGCCTATATAGGTGTGGCCCTTCAATGTGATTCGACCGTTGTTGAGTTTGAATCATACGAGGAATAACATCAAGAGGGTTTTGTAGATGCCGTTTTCTGGGTCACCACACGATAACCTGTTGAGAGATCCCACATTTCAAATAAATTTCGAGGGTTAAATTCAGTGAATCACTGAATCCTGTGGTTTTAAAAAATACTTATGCAGAAAACCCCTATATTTATCAAATTGTCCCATTTTCTATAATTTTGAACAAAAATACCCCTAAAATTTAATGAAAAAATATTTAAAATTCAAAAAAAACATAATATAAAATTCGTAAAAAAATATATAAAATTAAAAAAAAAACATATAAAATTAGAAAACAATATTTAAAATTCACAAAAATATATATAAAATTCGTAAAAATATATATATAATTCTTAAAAATATATAAAATTCATAAAAATATATAAAATTAATAAAAAATATATATATAATTCGAAAAAACATATAAAATTTGAAAAAATAATATCAAATTAGAAAAAAAGATATAAAATTCGAAAAAATATATATAAAAAATTTGAAACAATATAAATAAAATTTGTAAAAATGATTTAAAATTCGAAAGATGATTTAATGATTTAAAATACCACTGAGATTTAATGAAAAATAATTTAAAATTCAAAAACACATATAAAATTTGAAAATATATATATAAAATTCGTAAAAATATATATAAAATTCGAAAAATATATATGAAATTTGAAAAAAAATATAAAATTCAAAAAAAACATATAAAATTCGAAAAATATATATGAAATTTGAAAAAAAATATAAAATTCAAAAAAAACATATAAAATTCGAAAAAACATATAAAATTCGAAAAAATATATATAAAATTCAAAAATATATATAAAATTAAAAAAAAAAACATATATAATTAGAAATATATATATAATTTATAAAAATATATATAATTCGTAAAAATATATATATAATTAGTAAAAATATATATATAATTTGAAACAAATATATAAAATTCGAAATTTATATATTCTTACTTGTATTCTCTTGTAACCTTAATATATTCTCTTGTTTTTACATCTTCTTACTTGTTTTTTCAAATTTTATATGTTTTTTCGAATTTTATATATTGTTTTATGAATTTTATATATTTTTAAGAAATTTATATATATTTTTAAGAATTATATATATATATTTATGAATTTTATATATTGTTTTCTAATTTTATATGTTTTTTTTCAAAATTTATATATTTTTTCAAATTCTATATATTTTTTTGAATTTTATACTCCATCCGTCTCAATTTAAGTGTCCATATTCACTATTCAATTCATCCCAAAATAAATAAAGTAAATGTCACTTTATTTGATCAATTTACCAATTTACTCTTCAATCATTTAAATTATAAAATATTTAAACTACAAACATCACATCACTTGATGGGACCAAGGATAAAAATGGTTTTTCATTCACTATCACACCCATAAAAGTCATCATATCAAAAATTTAGATTCCTCAAAATGGATATATAATTTGGGATAGAGATAGTATATTTTTTTTCGAATTTTATATATTTTTTCGAATTTTATGTTTTTTTCGAATTTTATATATTTTTTCAAATTTTAAATTTATTAAATTTCAGGGGTATTTTGATCCAAAATTATAAAAAATGAGATAAATTGATACAATTTAATAAATGTATGAAATTTTTTATATATTAGGGATGCAAAATAATCTTTTTTAAAACAACAGAGTTTACTGAAATTAACCCAAATTTCAACGTTCAATTAGTCTATATATACTTTTTTTGTATATATCTATACACAAAATAAACGGTTCAATTTTTGCACAAAGTCTCTCGAGGGTTTCATATGCCCATAAAGTAATATTATACTTACGAAAAAGTCCCTCAATGGAAATTTGAGAGTGAGAGAGAGGGCTCGAAATTTGAATAAAACCCCCTTTGAACCTATGAAGAACGGATACTTCTCCGGAAGCGTCGTGGTGGTGTCAGACACATGTCCAACCCCGACACTCCGCGGACATGGTCGGACACGTGTCCGATACTTCGTAGAAGTATCCAATTTTTTTAATTAAATTTTTTATTTTTGGACACGGCAATATATATATATATATATATATATATATATTTAAAAATAAATAATGAATAAATAATTTGCTAAATATCTACTTTCCTTTCTTGTAATGAAACATGATTTTTATATTGCAAAACTACTAATTAAAATGTCATTTGTTTCTCAAATATATAACGAATATTTTTCTGATAAAACACTGTCCTTTAACCCTTTTTTTTATAAAGGAAGCTATGAACATATGATTTATACATCTAAATTAATTAATGATTCAACGCTGAAATTTGATATTTAATGTGTGATGATGTCATATCTTGTATTTAATTTTTCTTAATTTATTAACATTGTATATAATATATTGAGATTTCTCATATTATAAAAAAATTGATAAAATTATTTGTATTTTTTTATATAAATTTATTATTTATTATTTAATTTTGGCGTATTCCGCTGTACACGTATCCTATTTTTTTGAGATTTGTTGTATCCCCATATCCGTATCGTGTCGTATTTGCACCCTGTGTCCGTATCCGTGCTACATAGCTTTGAACAAATCTGTTTTTTGTACATAACTCACTATATATAGAGATTTTTAAAAAAATTAAGATTTCTCTAAAATGAATTTTTAATATTGGTCTTTTTATATAGTTTTCTAAAAGTAAAAATCTAAACAAAGATTTGAAATTCGTTCTAAGATATTTATAATATATTATAGATGCATCCATTAATTTTTATTATACAATTTATTTTATTTTCAACAATAATCATTAGACATCTGTTTTCAAAAATAGTTATTTATTACTCTGTGTTTCTTTTTAATTTTTAAAATATCATTATGGCGAAATAATTGGAGAAAAATGACATCATTTTTTAAAAAATATTTAAATATTTTACAATTTTTAATTATATATTTGTGATATAGAGTTTTTTTCTTAATAATTAGGTCAATCCCTTTATACTCGTATAGTATCACTTGATTCACTTTGTCCCTGACAATCTCATACCACCAGTTATTTATAGATAAATACACTCAAACCCCATATCTCATTCATAAATACATGACATACCAGCAGTTGAAGTAATGAAAGATATCACATAATAGCTCACATGGTAAGGTGGAGATGGTGGTTTTGCATTTGCCTCCGAGTTCCATATTTCCTCCTCCATCGACACTTTTTGGCGGCAATTTTGGTGGGTCCCTATATCTATCTCATAGAAATGAAGCTCTTCTCTCTTCCTCACGTTCCATGCCCAAATTGACACCTATCTCTTCTTCCAAGTGTTCTTGCATCAAAGAGGAACACACCACTAGACCATATCAGGTATTAAATTTGTTATTATTTTCTGTTTTTTCTTTTACCATAAAACAATAACATTCAAGGGTTTATGAAAGTAAGGGTTTTATTTTTAATTGTAATCATATAGACCCTTTATTTATTTATTCTTTAGTTTTACT
The DNA here is from genome assembly GCA_963922005.1 of Cornus suecica. Taxonomy (NCBI): domain Eukaryota; kingdom Viridiplantae; phylum Streptophyta; class Magnoliopsida; order Cornales; family Cornaceae; genus Cornus; species Cornus suecica. Next base: position 85,529,441 of record OY998239.1, on the reverse strand, counting down.
TAATTTTCATATAACTTCACAATCTGCGAATTAAAAAAAATGGGTAGCATCTTTTGTGAGTTAAAATTGCCCAAGTTTAGATTTTTATGGATTATATGAAATTTTTTTGTTCTGTGTAGTGTGTTAAGTCGATTTTGGAAATTGGGTGGTTTTTTTATTTGAATATAACAGGGTTTCTCAGTTTTGGGATCAGATACTCCTTGGGACAGTGAGGCTACATGGAGCACCATGGCTCTGTATGTGTTTAGTTTGCACATTCCTATGAGTTTTGGAGGCTTGTCTGTGGTTGCCTACTTGTTGCATCGACCTATTCTTGATTTACAGACTCAGGTGTGTGGATTTTTTATTTCCATTATGAAGTATGTTGATTAATGTTGTGTAGAACTGTAGATAGTAGGAGAAAATATAACAATGCAAAGGATGGCCTTTCTCTCAACATAATGAAAAGTACGCGAATTTGGTCAGGATTTCTTTTGAATTTGAATCCGAGATGTCGCTAACGATCTCAATTCCGGAGAATGATAATTGATAATAAATGACAGGTGATGCTTCATGATATAGAGATGTGAATACCTGTCACGTGGCTTCAAATTACATGCCAAGAATTGTGTTTGCATGTGCATCCCTAAATCCTCTGGTACTTGTGAATCCTCTGGTACTTGTGAATTCTTGTAAATTTGTTATCTAGTTGAGTTGATAAATCAATCTTCAATTACACAAGACTGTATAGCTTTTTAGATTGACTCAATTAGAACCAATTAGTTGCCACCGTTTTGAGAATCGGGTATTAGTTGTTTTGTAAAAATTATGGGGATATCCCATAGGGACTTGAAATCTGCATGATTCTGTACTTTGATTATGCTGAATTTGATGAACCATTGCAAAGCATTAATCCTAAATCTATGCCCTATTCTAAATTATTCGCCCTTCCCCTATGAGTGTAAGGAATTTGTCTTACATATTCTGTTATAGTGTACCACAGACTGAGCTATTTATCAAGTTTGAAAATGATACTATTGCATGCTGATATTGGACTTATACTTCGCCTGTTCAGCACAGGCGTTATCACTACTTGCAATTCAAACGTTTGAGCTCACTGGAGTGTTGTGGCTACTAAGGTGCATTGCAAAGCCAGGATATAAGTTTATTGATTTGTTTCAAGCTGACGAGCTATCAAAAGATAGGAACTGGTTTGCGGCATCAGTGCTGGGATTTGGATTTCTAATCTTGTTGGTTTTTGGTACATCAGTCCTTGCTGACCAGTTGATAGGTCCTAAGGTTGGTTTAATCAACTATATAGATATGTTGATTCTTTCATATTTATAGTACTTTATTAAATTACAAAACAGAGTGCTGTTCATGTTTACTTAAACCCTTTACACACCGCCCGTCACACCCTGGGAATTGGTTTCGCCCGAAGCATCGAACCAACGATCACCCATGAGTTCTGTATTTAGAGAACATATGTTGCACACATAAGCACATCTTCATAAGTGTCCAACTAAAGGGAAAAATATCCGTGACCGGTCATGATTCCCTGTAGGTACAGATTGTTGGAGGGAGTAGGTTGATTTTCAATGTGAATGTATAGAGAAAGCCATCTTTGACCAAATTATTATTTCACCCTCTCTCTCTTTCTTATGTTCTAATTTTGCTACTCATAATAAAGAGATAACAATCCTAAAATTGACTCTAATCCTTACGTGAGGCTGTGTTTCACCCACCAAAATTATAGAGCAGAAACCGAACAATTAAATTTCTAAAGTGGAAACGGTTGTCTTCCAAAAACTTATCCAAGAGGGCCTTGAAGAGTAATTTTGTAAGTTGCAACAACAACAACGACAAAGCCTTTTTCCCAACTACTTGGGTGGCTAATGGGTCCGAGGAATGTTTTAAGCTGGCTGTTAGGCTGCCTAGTGCAACTGTTCTTCCCATTCTGGGCTTGGGACTGGCTGTATAAAGGCACTAAGCATAACGTAGGTGGAGTTAGTAATATCATATCATGATGTTTCAAAAGAATTTAGGAGGTATTATAAGAATGATAAGTCGGGAAAACATTTTAATTTAGCTTCTACAATCACAATCTATGATTGTTTGGACTAAGCAGCCTAATGGTTATAGCAATGACTAGGTAGTTTTGATGCTTCGGATGATGGTAATTTACTTGCGGTCAGCAATTGAAATTTCTTCTAGTTTCTTGCTCCCGTTCTCTATACACCAGATGGACCAGTCCAAAGGACATCTCCAAGGTGTTTCTATTCTCTGTAAGCTTCAAGCTATATCATACGATGATTCCGTTTCTTATCATTGTTATGAAGACTCTCCCCAGCATTGTGTGCGAATTGTGGCTTGGTCTAGAAGATTGGTACACGGGGTTGGAATGCTTTGGTTGAGGAAGATGCTTGAAGGAGATTAGTGAGTTTGGTGCCTAGAGTGGCTATAGCTGCTTTAGTATATATCATGTAGGCACTGAAAGATCCAGATAGATCAGTTGGTATGAAAATTTGTGATATTTGGGCCAACTCTCATCTGGAAGACTATCATCTTTTGTAGCCCATTCTTGATATAGTTTCCAGTTTGGTCATTCCAAACTCTTTTTGTGTAGTTTTTTTTGTTCTTGTACAGTAATTTTTAATTAGAAACGTATGCTGCCACAGGTTTAACTCTCGTCCAGTCTGATCTAAAGGATTTACCTTTCCTGACACCTTGCTAAAGGAACAGTCAAAATATAACTCATCAGTTAGTTAGTCGAATTCTCCATGCAAAGAACAGTAGTCTCTTTCCCTATGGTGCCACTGATTTGAAACATCAAATCTCTCTCAAATGAAGCAAGTACTAATAACCCCGACTCTCAAACCACCCTACCAAAATGATTTATGTTAACCACCCAACTACTCTAAAAGCTTTAGCTGTTAGAGAGCGTGTAATTTCAATATTTAATCCTTCAACAATTTACGACGAAGAAGGCCTTCAATGAATGATGACTCTTCCATTAGTCAAAGTGTGCTCAGTCTCAACTTTCCTTGTTATTTTTGGTTTTTCTTACTCATATCAGATGACAAGCCATGTTTGAAATTTATGTGTCAAAGGAGAAAAATTATGGGTGATTCGAAGTTTAAAGCAGCTATGCAGTTTTTCCTTATTAACTGGTCTTTTTTTTTATTCGATATCGCTGCAGGATGCGAACAACCCCATACTGAAGGAAATCCTTTCAAGTGGTTCCATTTCTCAAACTGCATGCATCCTTGTTTATTGCATCGTCACTCCCCTGTTGGAAGAAACTGTTTACAGAGGGTATCTTTTAGCATCTCTTACGTCCAGAATGAAATGGCAACAAGCTGTCGTCATAAGCTCAGCCATTTTCAGTGCAGCTCATTTCTCTGGTGAGAATTTCTTACAGTTGTTTGTAATTGGATGCGTCCTTGGAATTTCCTATTGTTGGACGGGAAACTTAAGTTCTTCATATCTTATTCATTCATTATACAATGCCCTGACACTAATAGTAACGTATTGTTCTTGACATTTAACCTCGACAAATTTTGATTTCCTTTTATTCTCAGCTTTAAAAGTTAGATTGGTACTCAAATCGCGAAAATTAGGAAATTACTTGGAAGGTTTTTTTTTTTTTTTTTTTTTTTTTTTTAACCCATAAGCAGATTCGAAGTTTTATTCAAGTTATCGGTGGATAAATCAAATCAAGCGATTATAATTGAGTATTTGTTATTCTGTTTCTGTGTTAGGTCTTTAAAAACCTTTATGTAGGATTTACATCTTCAACATATACAACATTGGAATGTACTATTATTGAATCATTTGTAATGATTTAGAATATATGCAAATGACAATAAAAGATTCTTACAGAGTTATGACTGCCCAAATTACAATCATTGTGTTCATGTGGACTGGTTTGATTAACATGTCATTATGCTTCATATTTTACATATAAATGAGATGGTACAAGTGTTAGCCCTTTGTAATTCATATGTTGCATATGACCTTATACATTATTTCTTAAGAGCAGCAAAGTTGCTTTACATTTTACATATACATGCATATATATATATATATATATATATATATATATATACATATAGACATTATTCTTTTAGGGTTAGGTAAAAAAGTATTGCAGATTTTTCTTCTTTTTCATCCCAGCCATGTTCATGATCTTTTTCTCTTCATTTGGATGTCCACCCTTTTCCTAGTGGGAAAACAGATAATTCACATGCACAATAATCATATGGCTTTTCCTTAGAAATGGTTTCATTTCACATCAGTACATTTATTGCACATTCACAGGCATACATCTTTTGATTTTCTTGAAAGGTGGATAATTAGAGCCTGTATACATTATGTCCATATATTAAGATTTCATTTTCTTCAGGTTTGCCTGGTTTGTAATTCTTGAAACACTTTTAGAGACCGGAAATAAGAAAACGGTACAAATTTGATTCAATTCTTTTTTTTTCAAAAAAGTCAGACATATATACCTGAAAACTATTTTCAAGAATTTTGAAAACGAAATTTTTTTCTGACAATAAGAAAAGACAGTTCTCTTGAGAAAACTTTACCGAGCATAATTTTGGTATAATTTTCTGATCTTTTCAATTTAAAAAAAAAACAGAAAAAGAATAAATCAGAAATGTAGTTCAAGCGTATGTTTTAAAAGAACTGTGTTTCATTATTCTTTGAAAGCAGTTTTCAATCTTCAAAGTTGTTGAAAACTATTGTTAAATGTATGTACCAAATATTTTTTAAAAACATTTTCTATGTTAGAGTTATTGTAATTCTGTTTTTAAAAATATAAACAAGCATGTTTGGGTGCACATTGGTTGCTTATGTTTATGCTGTATCCAAGAGCTTCCACATGGGACCATGTTAATTTCAAGGAGACAGTGATGATTGGGTTTACCAAATTAACTTGTATCAAATCATTCCCATTTTTTTTCTCTCTCATCAAATCATAATTTATGATACACCAACATACAAAAATGCTTGGATTGGGGTCCCAAGTCCATAATTAATGATGTGCAAATTGCTAGACAGATATTTGGCTGGTTCACACATTGTCAAAAGTTAAATGAGAAAAGAAAAAATTCTTCATTCCATATTCTAATTTTGTAAAGCACTTTTGGGAATCTTAGGGTGGGTGATTTGGAATATTGGAGGAAACCATATTCAAAGTTAATGTGGTGGCATGACTATAATATGTGATTTTATATTTGATTTTGATTTTGATATAATTGCTATATAGTATCTGGCTAGACTCTCTCACTGGCTCTAAATATTCTCATAATAAAGGCCATATTCAGCTTCATTTCAGCTCAATACACATGCTGATCCAGCTATTAGGTTCCTTTATTATTAGTGTGGGAAGAAAAATTAGGGATTCAAAATGCATAGCTAAACAGTCTGGTTAGTGATGATCTCCCTTTCTTTTTCAAAGTTAAACCATATTTTCCAAAGCCCCCACTTCTTAATACATATACATATATACATATTCTAAGTTATCTTTCTTGTTATTTATAAAATATTTTTTATGGGACATACTTATAGCACCAATAAATATAATTTAAATTAAATAAATATATGTATGGAAAAGTGTACAAAACACCTTTAGAATATTGAAAAAGTTCAAATAACTCTTTAAAAGTTTAGAAAATTTCCAAAAATGTGTGTGTGTATATATATATATATATAGTTTGTGATATATATAAATGTGTATACATGTGTGTGTGTGCAGGTGTGTAATGCAGAGGGGACGGCGCAGCAGCGACTATGGGATTGTGGGAGAGGGGCGGCGACGGCTTGAGGTGGGAGGGGCTGGGGTTGGGGTTTGGGTGGCGGGGCTGGGGCTGGGGTTGGGGTTTGGGGGGCGGTGGTGTGAGAGTGATTGGATGGTTTAGGGTTTGAATATATGTATAGTTTGTGAATTTTTTATTTAATTTAAGGATAAATGTATTTTTTACGAATTGAAAGGGATTAATTGCACCAAATTAATAATTGAGGTAGTTTTTTTTACTCATGTGGGCAATGGTTGAGGGAAGTTTTTTGCACTTTACCTTTTTGTTTTATTGAGATAGATGAGGGAAATACCCTCCCACAGTGCGTTTAGACAACTTGATATGATGCTCAAACAAATTTAACTTTTTCTTAGAGATGGATATGAAGACAACTTTTTTCTACTTTTTTATTTTTCAAATGATACCTATATAAAAAGATATATAAGATTGGGAGAAAAAAATTTAGAAGAAAACTTGAAAAGTGACATCTATCAAAATAAATAAGGTAAATTATAGTTACACTTCTTTCGGATATGATATATCATACTCATATTTTTTATTATTTGAATAATTATAATTTGACCCTCTCAACTTTATAAGTTAAACAAATACCTTTTTCAGTTGAATTTCGGGTATGGTCAAATTCAATCAGTGCTTACATCATCAGTTTTTGAAAGGTGAAATGTTTATAATACCCTTGACTAGATATAAAAGCATGAAAAATGGTCATGGGTATGTAAGTTCTTTCACAGCTTCGGTCACCTAATCAAATGCAGATGAACTAGAGGGGGTAAAATTATAATTATCCAAATAATAAGGGAAGCGAGTATAATATATCATAACTAGCATGGTTCAAAGTGTAATTTACCCAAATTAATATAAGTGGTTCCAAAGTTACTTACACACCCCTAACTTTAACTTCGGCCCAACGGCTCTCTTCACCAATCTGAAAGCCACACACGCTTCTTTTGGCAAATACGTGGGCCCAAAATAAACCACCAATACTTATCCCCGCAATCGACGTGTCCACAACGGAAGACCCGCTCGATTTCCGCCACGTGTCCCTGTGAGTTGGATCGCACGACCCTCTCCACCATAAAACCCCCCACCACCACCAACATACTCACTCACACACAGCTCTAACCATTTTTCACACACCGAGACTGAAGACACTTTCTCTCTCTAGAGTCAATTTCTCTCTCTAGAAAAAAATGGCGAAATTCGAGTACCAGGTGAAGCAGCTGACGATGTTCGTCAAGAGAGGGGTGAAGATCGTGGGCGCGTCGTGCAAGAAGGGGTGGTACAAAGTCAAACACATCAGGCGCTGAGATTGATTGAGGGTTTTGAATTCTGATGATCATCACCGTTGATCTATGATCTATCTTTTGTTTTGTCACGCTTTAGATATTTTCTTCTTCTTCTTCAGTGTTACTGTTAGAGATTTGATTTTATATGTATAGCCTAGGTGTGCGTTTGAGCTGTTCTATATGAGTATTCCTATTTGGCTCTGATTTTATTTATTTATTCAGCTTTGCTTTATTTTCGTAATTTTGTTCTTGTTATTCATGACGCTGAGTCCAGATCTTAATTGGTTTACTTTGGCTTCATTTATGATGAATGAATTCTGGCCGTTTGATCTCTTTTCATATATGTGCGTCGGAGTGCATATATATAATATCTATGTATATATATATACCCATATATACACACACAGGTTTCCCGAAAGCGGCACAAATCGTCTTATTCATAACAGAATAGCGTGTGTGATGTCTGTCCGTGGAGAGTCCAGTTATTCTCTTACTGGAATGTATCATTCCGCTCATGTGGCGCTGAGTTGGATGGGGACCAACGTGACGAGGGATGGCAAAATGGACCGATCCGGACGGGGCGGATTTGGTATGTTTAAAAACGGGTTTGGGATCAAAAAACAAAACCCACTGCTTCGGGTTTTGTAAAAAAAATCATCAGTTACTCGACCCGTTATTAAGCTGATGGTAACCCCGTTGGTAAAATTTGTCGGTAATCTGATTTGTCAGTAATTCGCTGGTAATTTGTCGGTAACTCGTCGGTAACCCGACCTGTTATTAATTTGTTGGTAAAATTCGTCGGTAACCTAATTTGGTCTGACCCGTTTATAGTTATTTAAAAAAAAAAAAAAATATGTACAATTTTGTATGTTCAAAGTAAGCCTCAAAATATATAATTATTCCATTTTATAAAAAAAAATCAAAGTGTGAAATACGATAAAATATATTGATAAATTTATATAAATTTTAAAATAATTATTTTAGAAATATTTTATAAGAATAAATGTTCATAGTCCATAAAATAATATTATAGTAAAATATTTCATTAATAATCAAAATAAGTAACAATATAATGTAACTATTGGATTTCAATTAGTTAGAAATATTCAATTAGTTAATTCAATCCGTTAACTATATTAATTGAATAATTATTTAATTATATTATACAATACAAATATAAAAGAATCAATTTGACTCAATTGAATTAGGAATTTACTATAAAAGAATAATTATCACATTATACTATTATAAATAATGGAATTAAACTTTTATATTTTATTAGAAAAGGATAATTATCACATTATATTATAATAAATAATGAAATATAACAATCTTTAGATATAGTGAAATTAAATTCGACTCAATTGATTTGGTATTTTAGTTATTTGAACACAATTTGACTCAGTTAAATTAGGAATTTATTTAATTTCACTAATTGAACTTAAATTGACTCGACTGAATTGAAATTTTTCTAAATTGAACTCAATTCAATTGATATTTTACTTATTTGAACTCAATTTGACTCGGTTGAATTAGGAATTTACTTAATTTTATTAAATTGAACTCAATTTGACTCAACTAAATTGGGATTTTTCTAAATTGAAGTTAATTCAACTTAATTGAATTGTTATTTTAGTTATTTGAACTCAATTTGACTCAGTTGAATTATGAATTTACTTAATTTCACTAATTCAATTGAAATTGACTCAACTAAATTAATATTTTTCTAAATTGAACTCAATTAAATTAGTATTTTATTTATTTGAACTCAATTTGACTCATTTGAATTAGGAATTTACTTAAATTTTAATTTGACTTAACTAAATTGAGATTTTTCTAAATTGAACTTAATTTGACTCAATTGAATTGTTATTTTAATTATTTGAACTGAAATTGAGTCAGTTGAATTAGGAATTTACTTAATGACACTAATTGAACTCAAATTGACTCAACTAAATTGAGAGTTTTCTAAATTGAATTGGTATTTTACTTATTTGAACTCAATTTGACTCAGTTGAATTAGGAATTTACTTAATTTTCAATTTAACTCAACTAAATTGGAATTTTTCTTAATTGAATTGGTATTTTAGTCATTTGAACTCATTTTGAATCAACTGAATTATGAATTTACTTAATTTCACTAATTAAACTCAAATTGACTCGACTAAATTGAGATTTTTCTAAATTGAACTCAATTGAATTGGTATTTTACTTATTTGAACTCAATTTGACTCGGTTGAATTAGGAATTTACTTAATTTTCAATTTGCCTCGACTAAATTGAGATTTTTCTAAATTGAACACAATTGAATTGGTATTTTACTTATTTGAACTCAATTTGACTCGGTTGAATTAGGAATTTACTTAATTTTTAATTTGACTCAACTAAATTGAGATTTTTCTAAATTGAACATAATTCGACTTAATTGAATTGGTATTTTAGTTATTTGAACTCATTTTGAATCAACTAATTATGAATTTACTTAATTTCACTAATTGAACTCAAATTGACTCGAATAAATTGAGATTTTTCTAAATTGAACTCAATTGAATTGATATTTTACTTATTTGAACTCAATTTGACTCGGTTGAATTAGAAATTTACTTAATTTTATTAAATTGAACTCAATTTGACTCAACTAAATTGGGATTTTTTTAAATTGAACTTAATTCGACTCAATTGAATTGTTATTTTAGTTATTTGAACTCAATTTGACTCAGTTGAATTAGGAATTTACTTAATTTCACTAATTGAATTGAAATTGACTCAACTAAATTAAGGTTTTTCTAAATTGAACTCAATTGAATTAGTATTTTATTTATTTGAACTCAATTTGACTCATTTGAATTAGGAATTTACTTAATTTTCAATTTAACTCAACTAAATTGAGATTTTTCTAAATTGAACTTAATTCACATACTATTTATATATATTTTCCTTGTATCCATTTATCATGATTTTTTCAATATTAAATATCAATTATTATTATATTAAATTATAATAAAAGACCTAAAGAGTCTAAGACTCTAAGACCATCATATGGATAAAATATAAGCAGCCTCATTTCTCTCAGTCTCAGCGCCGTCTATGAACCCTCTCAGATTTTTTGCAAGCTTCATCATTTTCTATACTACTTCGTTCTCGCGTCAAAACTTGCTCGAAATTTTGTGAAGGTAAGATACCAGTTCTTCTTTCTTGATTTGTTAATTTCGCGTTTTATGATTTTTTTAAAAAATTTGATTTTGATTTTAGGTTTTGAAACTGAAGGCGCGGGTCCTAGACTCCTAACCTCAACCTCTCTATGCGCTTTCTTGGTTGATTTTCCAAAGTAAGATACCTAATCTGCATTGATTTGGGAAGATGGGTTAATCATTTCTTCGATTTTTTTTCCTTCCAATTTTTATAGATCTGTTAGTTTTTTTTTCTTTCGGATTTGTGTATTTATAGAGTCATTTTTGTATTGCTAGATTGATAACTTGTTGGGATAAACTTTGATTTATCAAGTTGGGTTCATAATCCAGATTTCTATATGTGCTTATGTTCATATCTATACGTGTTTTACTTCCATTTTCATAAATAAATTACTCAAATTTCACGGTAGAGTTTAAATATTTTTCAGTTTGAAATAGTTATAAAATATATGTAATTATATTTTTGGATTTTATTAAGGAATTTCTCATTTTCGCATATTTTTGAAATGATATGTTCTATAAATATATTATACAACAGTAATAATGCATAGTTCAAGCCTGCATATCTATGTATGCACTAGTGCAGACTGCATAGAGAGTAAATCTTGTTTAATTTTTATACATATATGGAGAAATAGTTCTTGTTTGATTTTCTTAGGTATATGTGTAATATAGAGAGGAAAACTTAGATCTTAAGACCATTTTTTCATTCATATTAGTACAAATTGTATTTTCTCTCTTTTAGTAAATGATTAGCTGTAGCTAGTAGTGCATTTTAGCATGTTCAAATTTTGTTGGGATCTTTTGGGGCCACTTCCAAATTTTAATCAATTATGTAATTCAAAATTGTGTATTGATTTTTGAGACTATGCTTATTTATTTGCAGGTTTTTAATATTAGCATATTTATTTTGAGGATCTATCAGAGTTATCAATCTGTAGCACTTTCTTGCTGCAGATTATTTTTATATGGATAATCAAAGTACATTTTCCCCTACGGGAACACAAATTGATTTAACTCGTACACTTACTTCCACACCTGCACCTTCTTTAACCCCCTCACATCCGCCTTCGTCAATGCCTTCAAGGTCCTCACCTGAACCTTCTTCAACACCCACAGGAATCTCTCCTACTAAGAAGAGAAAACTTACATCAGGAGTGTGGGATCATTTTGAGAAGATTAAAATAAAAGATATTGATCATGCCATTTGTCACTATTGTAAGACTAAAATGAAGGCTCCAAGTAAAAAATGGAACTTCACATTTGCATGGACATCTTAATAAGTGTGCGAAGCGAGGTATTAAAGATATACGCCAATAATTGTTGGCGAGTGATGCAAAAAGGGGAAAAATCATGGTAGAAAATCAACAATTTGATCAAGAAAGGTCAAGAAATGATCTTGCCAAGGCAATAGTTGTACATGAATATCCTCTTGGAATTGTTGACCATGTTGCATTTAGAGTTTTCCTTTCTCGCCTCCAACCTAACTTTAAAATTGTCAGTCGCAACACCAACAAGAATGACATATTCAAAATGTTTCAATAAAAAAGAGTGACACTTTACCATATGTTTGAGAATCTTCAAAGTCGAGTTGCCATAACAACCGATATGTGGTCTTCCAAACAAAAGAGATGCTACATGATTGTCACTTCCCACTTTATTGATGAGGCTTGGAAGTTACGTAACATGCTTATTGGGTGAGTAATGTTATTATTTTTTTAATTTAATTATTTTATGTTTGCATTATAATTAATTGATTGATTTATTTAATTATATTATTTTAGGTTTATTTATGTGCCTGCTCCACATACAAAAGAAGTTCTTTGTAATGCTCTCCATCATTGTCTATTGGATTAGAACTTAGATCGAAAGATTTCCACCATTACTGTTGATAATTGTTCAGCAAATGATGCAATGATTGATATTATTTTGGAAAAGATGAGTTTGAGTGACTCACTTTTATTGGATGGTAATTTTTTACATATGCGTTGCGCTGCACATGTCTTGAATTTAGTGGTGAGAGATGGTTTAGATGTAATTGGAGGAGCAATTGAAAAAGTTCGTGATAGTATTGCTTATTGGACTGCCACTCAAGGTAGGGAAGAGAAATTTGAGGAGAATGCCCGTCTTTTGCGCATATCGTGCAATAAAAAGTTATCTCTTGATTGTAAAACAAGGTGGAACTCCACATATTTAATGCTTGAAACTGCTATTATTTACAAGGATATGTTTCCACGTTTAAAGCTACGTGAGGGACATTATACATCATTGCCATCTGAGGATGATTGGAATCTTGCAAAAAGAAATTTGTGGGAGATTGAAGATATTTTATAATGTCACTGAATTGTTTTCTAGAACTAAGTATCCCACCACAAATCTTCTCTTACATAAAATTTGTGAAGTGAAATTGGCATTGCAGAATTGACATCAATCTGAAACTCGTGATATAAAAAACATGGCAGAAAAGATGTTACTAAAATTCAACAAGTATTGGGGTGAGTGTCATTTTGTTGGAGCAGTGACAATGATTTTAGATCCAAGGTACAAAATAAAATTTTTGTGACATATTTTTGTTAAAGCTTATGAAGAGGAGGGTGCTACATCTCACCTAGATGATGTACTTAGAACTTGTCATAGTTTGCTTCGTGAGTATCAAGTCAAGTCTAATGTGGGTAGAAATGAGGAGGGTCAAAGGGAAGGGATTTCATCTTCACATGGTTCCAAAGTTGGTGATGGGTTAGAGGAGTTTGACCCTTTGAATGATTTCGATGATGAAATTGAAATTGATGGTGACATGTCAAATAAGGTGAGTAATGTGAAGGAAGAATTAAATTATTACTTGGAAGAAACTCTCACGCCTCGTAATAATAAGGATTTGTTGACACTCTAAATGAGCCAACACATGGCAATGAAGCGGACCGAAACTAGGCCGAAAATTGGCCAAAACTAGGTTGTTTTTCTGGCCAAAACTGGGCTGTTTTTCGGGCTGGAATTTGGGCTTAAACTGGGCTAAAATTGGGCTGCGAAATGGGCTGAAATTGGGCCAAAATTGGGCTGTTTTTGGGCTGCGAAAACTGGGCTGAAATCGGGCTGAAAAACTGGGCTGTTTTTGGGTAAAAAACTGGGTTGTAATGGGCCGAAAACTGGGCTGAGATTGGGCTGAAAACTGGGTTGAGATTGGGCTGTTTTGGGGCTGCGAAATGGGCTGCGAATTGGTCCAAAAATGGGCTGCGAATCGGGCCAGAAAATAGGTTAGAAAATGAGTTGAAAATGGGTCATATCATGAAGAAACCTTGTTGGTTAAGACTAAAATGTTAAAAAGTTTGTGGAGTATTGGACACTTTTGGAAAAGAATGTAGAGTTGGTGAAAGTGTTTAGATAGGATTAGAATTTAGGTTGTTTTTATCTTTTATTTCTTTTATTTATTTATTTATTTATTTCTAGTTTATCCTTAGGTTAATTCCAGGTTATAAATAATATACGTATACCTCAGAGTCCACGACCAAATACACTTTTATCATTATGCAATCATTTATTTTATTAGCACTGTTCCTTTCAATTCATTTACATTCCCAATCATTTATTTGTTTTCCTTCAATATTAGTTTATTTCAATTCATGTCTTTGCACTTTTCAATTCATTTTGGTTACCCAAAAGTCCTCTTTGCTGAGGCAATCAAAACCCCTCACGAGAGTTGAGTTCTCTCTCTTGTAAATCGTCTGATTCTATTCCACATGTTCAAAAGAGACGAAAATTCGTTCCTTTTGAACCGGTTGAACTCCGTCACCGGTTCTGGCACGCCCGCACCCTACGGATACAAAGAATATTATCGGCCCTACTATTCGGCCGATGATTATTATTTTTCGGAATCCTACGAAAATCATGATTATTATCGGCCCTACTATTCGGCCGATGATTATTATTTTTCGGAATCCTACGAAAATAATGATTATTATCGGCCCTGTTATTCGGCTGATGATGAATATTATTTTTCGGAGCGAACATGATTTTGATCTTTTGAATTGGTGGAATGCAAATGGGCTCAAGTATCCAACACTAGTGAAGATGGCTAGAGATATCTTGGCCATTCCCGTATCTACGGTTGCATCCGAGTCTGCATTTAGCACTAGCGGTAGGGTGCTTAACCCACATCGTTGTAGATTGGGACCAAACATTTTAGAGGCATTGATGTGTTCACGAGATTGGATTTGGGATGAATTTGAAGGTAATATATTTATTACATATATATATATATGTTTTAAAATTTTCATTGTGACATTTATTTTCTTATATTACAAATTATTATTTTTAGTTCAACCTTCAACGAGGGTATTGATGGAAGCATGTTGTGAATCTGCATCACTTTCTTTGCAAGAATCTACAATAACTTACGAAGAGTCGGGATATGTTGATATAATGGATCAGGTAATACTTACTTTCTTCTTTATGCACACATCTTATCTTGGACCTCATATGATTCATGCCTCCACAATTACTGCATTTCCTTTATGTTAATATGTTAATATTAACAATATTAGCATATAATTGATATGTATTTTAAGGAATCACAATGAAGGAAGAAATAACTACTTGTTCCTAGGTTTGCTGGATTTTGTTGCTGCTTGTTGCTGAATCACAAAGATAGAACTACTTGTTGTCGGGTTGTTGTTTTTTGCTACTTTTGCTATTTTTGGGTGCATGTATATGAATTTTCTGGATTTTGTTGTTTTGGTGTGCATGTTGGTGAAGTGGAAGAGACCTTACCTCGCTTATGAAGTAGCCATATTGCTTCTGTATTGTGGATCTGATCTTTTGATTCGAATCGATTGATTTTAATGCCTGTTAATATAATGACTGTATCATTCCCGGGTCATGGTCATAATCAAGCTTTTAATGTTGTCGATGACTTGCCCAAGACTATTACAAGGACTTTAAATCAGGGATCATCTCCTATGAGCATGGATTTTCATCATGTTCAACAGACCCTACTTCTAGGTTTGTTGTTGTAATTTCTGTATTAAGTTCTAATTTGTGACTTTTGTATGGTTATTGGTGTCATTTTCTATTTAAAGTAGTCACTGATATATGTAATCACATTGTAACGCAACAGTTGACACCAATGTAGGGGACATAGGACTATGGGAAGTTGGTTCCAGGGAGAGATTGGTTCTAAGAAATTTCAAAGTTTGGGATCTTGGTGCATGTTCTATGCCTCTGCAGGTGTGACCATTATCTATAATACAAGATGACACAAATTATTACATGTGACCTGTTATTAATGCTTATATTTTAGTTATATTTGAAAGTGTAACATTCTTTTTCCAATGGAATTCAGGCCTCTCTAGTTAAAGATTCTAGTTTGTCCGTTAACTGCATTATCTAAGTTTAGTTGTTTTGTACTGTGGATCTGATCTGGGCAAAAAAATTGAACTAGATAGGTACATTTTTTTATTTATGAACAGGACAAATATTTAAAATGGAATGAAGTATTGAATGACATTTTGTTACCGATGGTAACCCGATGGAACCCGTTTATACCGATGGGGTGATAATGGTATTACCGATTACAACCCGTCGCGAGTTTGGGATGGGTTTGGTATTAGTAATTTTTAAATGGGGTGGTAATGGTATTAGTCAAACCCGACCCGTTGTCATCCCTAAACGGGACCACTCAATTTTAGATAATTACAAAGTCTTCCAATGATTTTGTCTAAATTATACTATATTCTCCAAATATTACACTAGGCTACTGTTCTTTGTAATAAAGGTTTATAATTATTTAAGACAATTAATAATGATGATTAAAGAAGCTTAATAATGTTTAATTAGATTTTAAGACATCTTAGACACACGATCTAACAATAAATTATCTTTTAACGAAACAGTATAGCTCGAAGCATGCAATTAAATTATAAGTAATGCAATAAAAATTCATAGAGGTGACTTACGAATTTGATAACGCTCTTAAAAAGGTCAAGATAACGGCTAGATAGATATATCGTCCATATTCACGAGCTATAATAGTGAAGTTTGGTATGCATCCTATAATAACTGCATTATTGATAAGATCTATTTCTACACTAGTTATTTGTGTTTGTTGATGATTAGTCCATCTATCATCATAAATATATACTAAAGTTTTGGTTCGTACTTAGAGCTCTATTGAGATCAACTATACCAATCATTATGACTCCTAGATCCATAAGTTCTAACTTTTGATTCTTAATTTCTTGACTTGCTTCTGGGGTAATAATATTTAATATTACCTCATTATTAATGACACTAATTTACTTGAGAATTTTTTTTTTTTTTTTTTTATAATATTAGGGTTATAACTTTCAAGTTAATTCTTAATAAAATCTAAATTATCTAATAATTTTTTAACAGAAAGATCTAAATTAACTAAATCTAATTTATTCATATACTACAAAATTTTTGGCGTCTAGCTTTAAGATATTTTGTAAACTTATGGTATTATTGCCGACTATAAGGAAGAATAACAATTTCTAAGGGCCCGTTTGGTAGGCGGTCCGGTCTGGTCTTATCTGGTCTGGTTTGGTCTTATCTGGGTGGTGTTCTGAAAGTCTGTTTGGTAAAACTATCTGGTCTTATGGTCTTATTCAAACTGTTTGGTCTTATGTTTGGAAAATAATACAAAAAATAAAAAAATTATATATAAAATTCAAAAAATATATTAAGTATGAAAAATATATAAAATTTGAAAAAATATAAAAAAATTAAAAATAATATAAGAAATTCAAAAATAATATATATTTCAAAATTTTATATTATTTTTTGAATTTTATGTATTATTTTTTATTTTTTATATTATTTTCAAATTATTTATATTTTCTCAAATATATATATCTAATTTTGTATATTATTTTTGAATTTTATATTTTTTTCAAATTTTATACATTATTTCAAATATTTTATAATATTTTTCAAAACTTATATATTATTTTTTAAATTATATATATATATATATATATTTAAATTTTATATATTAATTTTGATTTTTATATATTTTTTTCGAATTTAATACATTATTTTAAAAATATATATATTATTTTTCAAATTTTATATATTATTTTCGAATTTTATACATTATTTTTTATTTTTTCTATTATTTTGGAATTTTTTTATTTTCCCAAATTTTAAATATATTTTTTGCATTTTATATATTAATTTTGAATTATATATATATATTTCAAATTTATACATTATTTCAATTTTTTTATATATTTTTTTTAAATTTTGTATATTATTTTCAAATTATATATATTTTTTAATTTTATATATATATTTCAAATTTTATGATCTCATGTGTTAAGACAATTGTATATAAAACCACTTGAGACCATCATTTTTTATTGTCTCAAATTACCCCTTTTGGTCCCAAGTGGTCCTTGTTTTTTTGGAACCGTGTTGCCAAACAGTGTCCGGTCCCAAAAAAAACATTATGAGACCGGACCACATGGGACCGGACCGTGAACCAAACATGGCTTAAGTGCTCCTTGTAAGAAATTTAATAAGTCTACAAGTTCTCTAATAGATAAGTGGTGTATAAAGTAATTATATAGTTATAAATATCTACTTATGTAGTGTAGTGTAAATATCTACCAATGATGGAATTTGGACCACTTAAACCTTATGTGGACCAATAAGGGCTTGACACCTGTGACCCAGTGAGATAAGAACTGGATCTGATTATTTGCCCTGGTGGTGTCGGTTATTGTGTTAGTAGTTTCGGGGGACCAAGCCAATGAGTCTGTGGTGACTGGTAAATGGGGACAAGAATTAAAGCCGGTGACCAAAATGCTTTTAATCATGGTAACATAATTCAAAGTTTATTATTTATTTTTATTTTTTTGTAAAAAATAGGAAGGTAATTATGCATTTCTATATTCAACTAACAAATTTAAAATGGTTCAAATGAATGCTATAGGAGAACTGATTTTTTGAAGAAGTTGTACCATCTTTTCAAAATAGTTTTTTATTTTCTTTTTCTTCTACATCAAAATTGAAACTCCACCCACCAAAGAGGGTGGTTTATTTTAAATAACTATAACTTTTCTTTTTTCAATATATAATTTCATTTTGTAACAAGATATAATAACTAATACTTGTGATAACGGGAATATTTAAAATGTTATATGTTTATGTATTCAACTAACAAATTAATATTATTCAAATCTTTTATGATAATCTGGATGTTTAAATGTTACGGAATAACTAATTTTGTAACTTAGTATTGTTTATTCAAATTTGAAGTTTATTTTGAATAGCTATAAACTTATCTTTCTTTCAAACTTTTAATTTAATTTGTTAACAAGATATATTAATTAACTTTTTTTTTTAATATTTAGGAACTCGCATAACCTCATATTAATTAAGATTTATCTAACTCATGTTTGTAACATTTTTTTCACCTCATATCTGTAACATGGCATGCAAAAATTTAAGTACTTATGGTGAAGCTATTAAAACTCTAATCAATATACTTATGTCAGATTTTCATGTATATGGATCATGTTTATTTCTTTTGAAACTTTCAAATATCTAATCAATAATACTTCTGTCATATTCAAATACTTTTTTCACAAGTAAATGTATTATGAATTATGATTTCTAATGTAGATACTATTAAGATGACACCGATACTTATAATATGAATATAAAATGAGACTCGTCCCTTATTTATTTTTGGCACAAATTATTTTTGAGTGCAAGTGTAATAATTTTTTATTATTTGTGATTTGCATAAATTTCATTCCTCATGAGAAATTATACCAATGAGTAGAAACAAGTAAAAAAGTCACTTTATTTAAGGGTTAATTTCAGTAAACCCCCCTATACTATCCAGATTAATCAATTAACCCATTCTCTGTCCACTTTGCCCCATATACTATTCAATTTCATCAAATTGCCCCCCTCAGCTCACATTTTGACTAAAAATGCCTAAACTACCCTCAATCAATATATAAGGGGGTTTGTTGATTCAACTATTTAAAATTATTTTTTTTCAAAAATCAATTATATTTTTCACAAAAATTATAAATTCAGAAATATATATATATTTCTTTTGCAAAGTGGACAGATTTTCGGAAATTTTTTTTTTTTTCATATGTTGCAGATTTTCGGAAAAAAATGATTTTTTGCAAAAAAATTTGAATTTTTTTTTTTCATATTTTGCAGATTTTCGAAAAAAAATTATTTTTTGCAAAAAAAATTTTGAAATTTTCTTTTTCATATGTTGCAGATTTTCGGAAATTTTCTTTTTTTTTCGGAAATTTTTTTTTTCATATGTTGTGGAAAAAAATGATTTTTTGCAAAAAAAATTTGAATTTTTTTTTTTCATATGTTGCAGATTTTCTAAAAAAAAATTATTTTTTGCAAAAAAAATTTTGAAAATTTTTTTTTTCATATGTTGCAGATTTTCGGAAATTATCTTTTTTTTTTCGGAAATTTTTTTTTCCATATGTTGCAGATTTTCGGAAAAAAATGATTTTTTGCAAAAAAAATTTTGAAATTTTTTTTTTTCATATGTTGCTGATTTTCAGAAAAAAAAAATTTTGGCAAAAAAATGAGTTTTTGCAAAAAAAATTTTGAATTTTTTTTTTTTCATATGTTGCAGATTTTCGGAAAAAAATGATTTTTTGCAAAAAAAATTAGAAATTTTTTTTTTCATATGTTGCAGATTTTCGAAAAAAAATTATTTTTTGCAAAAAAAATTTTGAAATTTTTTTTTTTCATATGTTGCAGATTTTCGGAAAAAAATGATTTTTTGCAAAAAAATTTTGAAATTTTTTTTTTTTCATATGTTGCAGATTTTCGGAAATTTTCTTTTTCGCAAAAAATTTTGAAATTTTTTTTTTCAAATGTTGCAGATTTTCGGAAAAAAAATGATTTTTTGCAAAAAAAATTTTGAAATTTTTTTTTTCATATGTTGCAGATTTTTCGCAAAAAAATGATTTTTTGCAAAAAATATTTTGAATTTTTTTTTTTTCATATGTTGCAGATTTTCGGAAAAAAATTTATTTTTTGCAAAAACATTTTTGAATTTTTTGTGAAAAATGAATTTTCATATGTTGCAGATTTTTTGCAAAAGAAATATATATATATATTTCTGAATTTATAATTTTTGTGAAAAATATAATTGATTTTTGAAATTTTTTTTTTAAATGGTTGAATCAACAAACCCCCTTATACTATTGATTGAGGGTAGTTTAGGCATTTTTAGTCAAAATGTGAGCTGAGGGGTGCAATATGATGAAATTGAATAGTATAGGGGGCAAAGTGGACAGAGAAGGGGTTAGTTGATTAATCTCGATAGTATAGGGGGTGTAAGTGTCAAATTTCACTCACATCAAAAGAATATTTTATTTAGGCTCAAATGGCCATATTTATACATTTTTATGCTCTTGGGTCATGGCCTAAGTTCATGGGGTCATGATCCACTTTCTTAATAACTACCCACTCCCTTTTTGGTAGTGGGTTGTTGATCCATTTTTCAAGGGAATGGACCCACGTTGATGGTCCCACGTATATTTGGTGGGTACAATATATGGGCTATTTATTATTCACATACTACATGGGCTCAATACTCTTTGGGCCTAATACATGGACCTGGGCCTGTAATTTTCACTATTTACACTAGCCCCATTCGGGTCGGGCATACGGTTCGTGGGCTTGGCCCGAATTTATTTGAATTGATTGATGCCAGCCGTTTTTTTGATGACGTCAGTGTCATTATTGTGGAGAGACGTGTGCTTTCGAAGTTCATAATGGCAGCCGCCGGTTTGCTGTACTCGAGGCATAGGGAATCGACGCATCTCTTCAGCCTTAATGGTGTCTGTTGGTATGCAGTGTGTATATAAACCCTTGTGTGATCTCATTTTCACTCTTTATCGCTTTCAAATCTTGCAAGCAATCTTTAGCAGTGTTCAAGCTTTGACCGCCGATTGTACTTTGATTACCGGAGGTTCTTCTTTCTTCTCGCCGGTTATCTGTGTAAGTTTGTCATTCTCATCATGTCTGATAGTAGCGCCACAAGATCTACCGAAGAGATGACCCATCAAGAATATGGGGGATCTGAGGTTCCGAGCCCCCCTTCTGCAAATCCATCTTCTTCATCTTCTCCTCCTTCTTTGTCCATACCAAGTCGTCCGGACCTATCTGGCTTGGGAGCAACTGTTTCGGAGATAAACAACCAGGCAGATATTGCTGATGTAGTTCCGATTGGAATTCCTGTAATATCTGACCCGGTTGGGACCGATGCTCCTGGAGGTGCTCCCGTTGGACCCTCCACCGAACCAGCTCCTTTCGTGGCAGAACCACTTGAAGCTCACAAAAGAAAATCTGTGAACCTTAAAAGTCTGAGGAGGGATTGTAGGATCCCAAAAGAGGTGATCTTAATGGAGTACGATCCTTCTTTCGACTTCAGATTGGGCGACGGAGTGAGTCCGGACGAGGTGTTGTTGTCGGCCCTTCAGATAAAAATGCTTCGATTTCCTCTCCATCCTCTTTTTCATTTTATTTTCTTCACCCTAGGAATAGCCCCTCTGCAAGTCAATCCAAACTTCTTCAGGATAATTTCCATGTTAATCCTGATCAACAGAAAGAAAAGGCTATCCTTGGGTCTGGCAGATCTTCTGCTCAGCTACAAGATTGTGGGTCTGAAAGACTGTGAAGGGAGGTACAACTTCTACCCATTCAAGGGTCGGGCGATCTGCCAGGGGACTGAGAAAACAGAGAAGTACTGGAAGGAGAAGATGGTTTTGGTGAAGGGGGCTTGGTTTTACCCCTATTCTAGGAGATGGCCGATCCCATGTGTTTTCAAGCATTTAGCCATTCTTCCCTTTTCTTTTATCCATAAGGAATCCTGCCTCTGTTCCGGATGCGACCAGCGCAGGGCGGATTTTGTTTATAAGTCTTTAGGTTATAGGGATACAGAGATAGTGGCTCAGGATGTAGAAGCCCGTATTTCTTTGTTAAAATCCAAGGTCTGGTCGGACCGTTTATCATGCACTGACCTGCTTACTCCTGCCAATTTGCAGGGTATATCCAGGTTAGGAGCCAAGTACAAGATCATTATGGATCCGATCAGACCAGTGATTGAGGATGATGATGACATGGAGGAGATGGCTGCTCCTTCGACCGATCAAGGGCAAGTGCCTCTGGATTCTAGTCTTCAGGCTGTGAATGTCAACCCGGCGGGCGATGCTTCTGGGTCTGCACTTGTGCAGACCACCATCCCTGAGCTGCTTCAACCTTCTTCCGCCCGAACCAGACCGACGGGGGAAGAAAGGCCCAGTAAGAAGAGGAAGCATAAGGGTAAGGAGAAGAGTTCTGCTTCTTCTGACCAATCCACCTCCAGCCTTACTTCTATGTCTGCCATGATGACTCGGGCGCAGGCACTCTGGACGCCGGAGGAGCTTGAGGCACAGAGGCATGCTGATCCTGACCGCCTTGTGCGCAAAACTCCGGGGTTGTTACTGGGGGTATGTATTTGCTTGATTCCATGTCTCATTCTTACGTTTGTATACATTACTGACCCACTTTGCCTTGCATCTTTATTCTTAGGCTCTCTTCAGTGTTAATGAGTTATGCCTCACTCACGAGGAGAGTCTGAAGGAGCTTGAACGCCTGAGAGCTGACCTAGCTGAGAAGGACGATCAGGAGAAAGAGCTGAAGGCTCAGCTAGGAGATCTCCCATCCCGGGTTGCTAAATTGGAAGAAGAGATAGCTCAAGCAAAAGAGCAAAATGCCAAACTGTCCAGTGAGAAGGAGAAGCTGGCATCCGACCATGAGACTCTTCAACACCAATTCGGCATCTCTCAGTCAGCCCTGGAGATGTGTAAGAAATGAGGGCTTGACATGCACCAGCACTATTCACAGATGAATAGGATTGTGGCTGGTGAATTCTGGAGGAAGGGCTTTGTTGTTGGGGAGAAGGATCCAGCAAGGAGGAAGATCAAAGACCCTGATGCCATGGATAAGGTGTTAGGGGTGCAGAGGCCATATTCCAGCCCCGAGCCTAGTCATGCTCAGACTCTTTTCACAGAATTTCTTAAGGGATATCTCCCTGCTGACCCTCTCAACCCTTCCATAGAATTCTTCCCCCCGACCACACATGTAGATTCCTTAGGAAAGGATCTTGGTGGTACAGGCCATGCTTAGGTTAATTTATATTCCTTTTGTAGTGCTGTTTTTTGTAACAGGCCTTTCAGGCAATTTTGTAATACAAAACAGCAATTTTTGCTTACTTAATGGAATATGCACTTTTTATATGGTACGAGTCATTTTTTTTTTTTTTTAGTCAGGCTTATAAGCCTCTGTCATCTCATTACTTTGGAATAATTTTTTTTAAAACTTATTCCTCTGAAAGGGTGAGTCAGGCTTGTGAGCCTTTGTCACCTTTTAGAATATATTCCTCTGAAAGAGTGAGTCAGGCATATAAGCCTCTGGCACCTTCTAGAATTTATTCCTCTGAAAGAGTGGATCAGGCATATATGCCTCTAATACCTCACTAATTAGGAATTATTCCTTAAACTTATTCCTCTGAAAGAGTGAATCAGACATATGAGCCTCTGTCACCTTCTAGAATTTATTCCTCTGAAAGAGTGAGTCAGGCATATAAGCCTCTGGCACCTCACTAATTAGGATTTATTCCTTAAACTTATTCCTCTGAAAGAGTGAGTCAGGCATATGAGCCTCTGTCACCTTCTAGAATTTATTCCTCTGAAAGAGTGAGTCAGGCATATAAGCCTCTGGCACCTCACTAATTAGGAATTATTTTGTAAACTTATTCCTCTGAAAGAGTGAGTCAGGCATATGAGCCTCTGTCACCTTCTAGAATTTATTCCTCTGAAAGAGTGAGTCAGGCATATAAGCCTCTGGCACCTCACTAATTAGGAATTATTTTGTAAACTTATTCCTCTGAAAGAGTGAGTCAGGCATATGAGCCTCTGTCACCTTCTAGAATTTATTCCTCTGAAAGAGTGAGTCAGGCATATAAGCCTCTGGCACCTCACTAATTAGGAATTATTTTGTAAACTTATTCCTCTGAAAGAGTGAGTCAGGCATATGAGCCTCTGTCACCTTCTAGAATTTATTCCTCTGAAAGAGTGAGTCAGGCATATAAGCCTCTGGCACCTCACTAATTAGGAATTATTTTGTAAACTTATTCCTCTGAAAGAGTGAGTCAGGCATATGAGCCTCTGTCACCTTCTAGAATTTATTCCTCTGAAAGAGTGAGTCAGGCATATAAGCCTCTGGCACCTCACTAATTAGGAATTATTTTGTAAACTTATTCCTCTGAAAGAGTGAGTCAGGCATATGAGCCTCTGTCACCTTCTAGAATTTATTCCTCTGAAAGAGTGAGTCAGGCATATAAGCCTCTGGCACCTCACTAATTAGGAATTATTCCTTAAACTTATTCCTTTGAAAGAGTGAGTCAGGCATATGAGCCTCTGTCATCTCACTACTTAGGATTATGATTAATTTTTGGCTATCTGTTTGCAAGAAGGATGACCATCTTTTTATTATAACCGTGAAATTACAAAGATAACAATATCTGACTGAGTCAGGACAACAAAAATGGAAATTTTAGAGAGATAAAGCTGGGCTCAGATGCCTCTGTTTAATTATTCTGAGAACGAAATAAATATCAGGGATAATACCTCTTCAGTCGTGAGGCATTCTGTGAATTGGGTTCCATATTGCCGTCACTTTTCCTGAGGCGGTAAGCCCCACGTCCCATGACCTCTGTGACTGTGTATGGTCCTTCCCAATTTTCCCTGAGTTTTCCGATTAGCCCGATCTTCTTTCGTAGTACCATATCGCCCACCTGGAATTCTCGTCTTTTGACTTTTTTGTTGAAGGTGTTCCTGACCCTCTGATGGTAGGCTGCTAACCTGATGGCAGCTTGTTCTCTCTTCTCTTCGAGCAGATCGAGTCCATCAACCAGCTGTTGGTCGTTCAGTTCTTCCTGATACAGCTCTGTCCTGGCTGTTGGCACTATTTGTTCTGTTGGAATGACTGCTTCTGTCCCATACGCCATTGAGAATGGTGTTTCTCCTGTAGGGATTCTTGATGTTGTTCTGTAAGACCACAGTACCTCTGGAAGTTTGTCTGGCCACACTCCCTTATGCTCTTCTAGCTTCTTCTTTAGGGTATTCAATATGGTTCTGTTGGATCTTTCGGCCTGGCCATTTCCTTGAGGGTATGCGACCGATGACGTTCTCAACTGGATCCCATGTTCGTTACAGAATTGTCTGGTCCACTGATTATCCAGATTTAATCCGTTGTCAATCACTATCGCCCTCGGTACTCCGAACCTGCAGATGATATTGGTCCATATGAATTTGATCACGTGCCTATGAGTGATGCTGGAATAAGCTTCTGCCTCGACCCACTTGGTGAAATAATCAGTTGCTATCAGTGCTTGATTCACTGATCTGAGGGCCATGGGAAGTGGTCCAACTGCATCAATCCCCCATTGTGCAAATGGGTGTGGGCTGAATATGGGGTTAAGCAGTTCTGGTGGCGGATGGATGAAATCCCCATGGAACTGACACTTTCTGCACCTTCTGACAAAGGCTTCAGTATCATGGGAAAGATAAGGCCAGAAATATCCTTGGCTTAGTACTTTATGGGCCAAAGCTCGTCCCCCTGAGTGATTTCCGCATGACCCTTCATGGATTTCTTTCATTACGGCCGATGCCTCTGAAGGTGTGAGGCATCGAAGGTAGGGTCCATCAAAAGATCTTCTATACAGCTGGCCGTGTAGCAAGGCATATCTGGCCGACTTCATGCGGATTTTCCGAGCCTCTGTTTTATCATCAGGGAGTGTACCATTTCTGAGGTATTCTGCTATGGGGTCCATCCAGCTCGGCTCCCAAGGTATTGCGCACACCACATCTGACTGATGGATGCTTGGGACATCAAGATAGTCGATCGGGGCGATTCTGGTCAGGTCTTGATCATTGATTGAAGCCATGTTGGCCAATCGATCCGCATTTTCATTTTCCTCCCTTGGGATCTGACTGAGGGAATACTGCTCCAGTCTGTCTAGCTCCATCTGAGCCAACTTCTTATAGGGCTACAGCTTTTCTCCTGCGTCGTACTCGTCTTGAACTTGTTTCACCACCAGCTGTGAGTCACTGAAAATACGGAGCTTCTTAATACGGAGGCTCTGAGCTAGTCGCAGCCCAGCTAGGAGTGCCTCGTACTCTGCTTCGTTATTGGTGGCGGGGAACTCCAGACGCACTGACTGCTGGATTCGGGTCCCATCTGGTGTTATAATTTCGAGCCCAATTCCCGAGCCAGCTGAACTAACTGATCCGTCTACATAGAGAGTCCATTCGGGTTCATCTGGATCTTGGAGGATGGACTCTGGCTCTGCTTCTAGGAGAAAATCAGCTAAGGCTTGACCTTTGATAGCTGTTCGTGGCACATACGTAATGTCAAATGTCCCGAGTTCCAACGCCCATCTGGTTATTCTTCCAGTCAGATCGGGTTTGGACATGATAGATCTCATCGGCATGGTGGTTGGCACCACGATTGGATGAGTTTCGAAATAGTGCCTCAGTCGTCTCTTTGCGTTGATTAGAGAAAGAACAGCTCGCTCCGCCATAGTGTATCTGGTTTCCGCATCAGATAGGGACTTGCTGCTGAAGAAGACTGGTTTCTGGCACTTTTTGTCATCTTTTATTAGCGCTGCGCTGGTTGAGGTTGTTGACATGGCGAGGTACAGATGCAATGGTTCTCCTGGATTTGGTGAGGCGAGGATCGGTGGACTTTGGAGATACTGTTTCAACTTCTGGAGGGCCTCTGCCTGTTCTGGCCCCCATATGTTTCCTTTTCCGCCTTTAATTGCCTGGAAAAATGGTCTGCATCGGTCTGTGAGTCGGGATACGAACCTGCTCAGGGCGGCTACCCTTCCTGTCAGAATTTGGACCTCCTTTTGCGTTTTTGGCTCTTCGCAGCTTACCAGAGTCTTGACTTGCGATGGGCTGGCTTCGATTCCTCTTCGGTTGACTATATGTCCGAGGAACTGTCCGGATGAGACTCCGAAAGAACACTTGGCTGGATTGAGCTTCATCTTGTACCTTCGGAGTGCATCGAACACTTCTTCCAAGTGCTTGAGATGATCGCCTTTCCTCTTGCTTTTTACCACCGTGTCATCTATGTAGGCTTCAACCGTTTTGCCCATCTGACCTTTGAATATTCCTCTGACAAGCCTTTGATAGGTGGCACCTGCATTTTTAAGTCCGAAAGGCATTACTTTATAACAGTACGTACCTTCTTCGGTAATGAAGGCTGTTTTCTCCTTATCAGCCTGGCTCATCGGAATCTGGTTATAGCCGGAGTATGCATCAAGAAAAGAGAGCCTTTCATATCCCGAGGTGGCATCTACCATCTGATCAATTTTCGGCAGAGGGAAGCAATCCTTCGGGCAGGCCTTGTTTAAGTTTGTGAAGTCAACGCAGACTCTCCATTTCCCATTCTTCTTTCTGACTACCACCACGTTTGATAACCATGATGGGTACTTCACTTCCCTTATGAATCCAGCTTCTAGCAGCTTTCCCACTTCTTCGGATATGATCTGGTTCCTTTCTATCTCGAACCTCCTCTGCTTCTGCCTTACCGGTCTGACATTTGGATCAACATTCAGGTTATGCTGAGCGATCAAAGGATCGATGCCCGGCATGTCGAGATGAGACCAGGCGAACACGTCTGAATTTGTTTTGAGGAAATGAATCAGCCTGTCCTTTTCTTCTTTCTGGAGATATGATCCGATGAACGTAACTCTGGTGTGATCCGTCTGACAAACTTCCACCTCTTCCAGTGGTTCCGTTGTTGACTGAGTCTCCTGACCCTCTGAGGTAGGGTCAGACTGTAATTGCTATTTCTCGTTGTACAGGGACTCTTCTGGTGCTTCCAACACTTGTTTATTTCTCTGGTTCAGGTCCTTCATGCATACTGAGTAGCATTCCTTCGCTGCTACTTGGTCTCCAGGAATATCTGTCACGTCCACTCCATTCGGGTCAAGACAACGCATGACCTGATGGAGTGTCGAAGGAACACCTTGCATCCGATGGATCCACCCTCGTCCCATCAGCAGATTGTACGATGGCTTGACGTCCACCACGATGAAGGCTTCTCTCAGGGTTCGGCGTGCTGCTGATACCGACAAATGGACTACGCCTATTGGCTCTACGCGTCGTCAGTCAAAGCCGGCCAAAGGAATCCGAGCCGGGTGAAGCTGTGATACATCAATTCCGATTTTGTCGAAGGCCCATTTTGTCATGATATTGGTGCTGCTTCCTGGGTCAATCATTACGCGTTTGATCAGACAATTAGCTACTAGAAGAGTGATTACAGAGGGTCTTCGTGAGGCATCTGAATATTCTGCATGTCAGCTTTTGAGAACATGATCTTCGATTCTCCCTGTAGGAGGGTTGTCTGGCAGACTTCCCCGACTCGCCTGAGTTTGTGTGCTTTTCTTAGCTTTGACCTTCTGCTTCCTTCGGCCTCCAACGCCTCTTCACCCCCTTGGATCATGTGGATAACCCTCACCGGTTGCCCTGATGTGGTGCTGTTCGGCTGTGTCTTGTGCGGTTTGTCTGGTCTCGGTTGATCCCTTATTACGTAATCTGCAAGCTCTCCTTTGGCGATCATTGCCTCTACCTGCCTTCGGAGGTTTCTGCAGTCATTTGTATGATGACCATACTCGCTGTGAAAGGCACAGTGCTTGGTCATATCCCTCTGCTCCA
Organism: Cornus suecica; assembly: GCA_963922005.1. Classification (NCBI taxonomy): domain Eukaryota; kingdom Viridiplantae; phylum Streptophyta; class Magnoliopsida; order Cornales; family Cornaceae; genus Cornus; species Cornus suecica. The sequence continues at coordinate 85,500,378 of OY998239.1, read as the reverse complement.
TCGGTTGTCTCATCGGTGGAGGCGGTCTGAAAATACCTTTGTTTTTGTTTTCTTGGAAGAGCTTTCCCAGGCTGGTTTTGAGCGGAGTAGTTCTTTCTTCCGTCCGTTGACGCTTGTCTGAATTTCTGGATGATGAGGTTTGTCGAGGTGGATCTTGTCGTTGAGGCCTCTGATCCCTCATCCTTTCTTTGGATTTTGCCTCTACCGTTACCAGAGAGGCTCTTCTGTGTCTGACAGCTTCCTCCTCTTCTATTCTGAGATACCCTTATGCTCTGGAGTTGAGTTCACCAATGTTGACAGGGGGTCTTTTCACTAGTGAAGAATGGAATTTCGTGCCAGGGATGACCGCCATACGGAATGCTTCTACCGCTGACAACTGATCGCAGTCGTCGATAGAAGACATTTCGACGTTGAATCTGGATAAGAAGTTCTTGAGGCTTTCTCCTTTTTCTTGGGTCATGGTGAAAAGGCTTGATATCGTTTTCCTCTGCCTCCGGTTGCTGAAGTATTGACCGATAAAGCGTCTGCAGAGGTCATTCCAACTACTGATGGATCCAGGCGTCTGCTTCCTGAACCACAGAAGTGGTGCCTCCGTCAGACTGGTTGAAAAGACTTTGCACAAGAGCGCTTGGTTTCTCCCGTAAACAGTCATTTTGGTCTGCACCTGGTAGATGTGATCAAGTGGGTCTTTTGTACCATCATACAGCATAAAAGTTGGCAGTACAAACTTCCTCGGGAATTCTACTGCTTCAATTTCTTCTGTGAATGGAGACTGAGTCATATCCGTTGTCGCGTGGATCGCCAGATCGTCAGGGGTCTGCAATTTCAAATCTTTAATTACTTCTCTCTGGATTTTGGCAGCCATTTCGTGCAGGTCGTTCTGGGTCGGGACCTGCGTCCTTGGCATTCCTCCTGTAGTGGGGTGAGAGGATTCTTCTTCTTCCCTCGGGACTTTATCTCCTCTGGCAGCATATGCATCTTCCTCGTGACGAGAGTTGAAGTGCTCTGGCTCATCTGCGCATTCTGCTGGGTCGGAATTTTGGAGAGGAAATGGGCCCCGAGTCACTCGATGGAGCAGTTCGGCATTCTGCTGCTCGAGGGCCGCGTTCCTCTGTTCTACAGCTTCCAACCTCCTCATGACTTCTTCGAATCTGCTTTCATTGTTTGTTGACCGTGTGGACACCATTTTTTTTGTAAAAATAAAACTTGCAAGTGGAAAAATATATAATCTTTCCCACAGACGGCGCCAAATGTAAGTGTCAAATTTCACTCACATCAAAAGAATATTTTATTTAGGCTCAAATGGCCATATTTATACATTTTTATGCTCTTGGGTCATGGCCTAAGTTCATGGGGTCATGATCCACTTTCTTAATAACTACCCACTCCCTTTTTGGTAGTGGGTTGTTGATCCATTTTTCAAGGGAATGGACCCACGTTGATGGTCCCACGTATATTTGGTGGGTACAATATATGGGCTATTTATTATTCACATACTACATGGGCTCAATACTCTTTGGGCCTAATACATGGACCTGGGCCTGTAATTTTCACTATTTACAGGGGGGTTTACTGAAATTAACCCCTTATTTATTTTTGGCACAAATTATTTTTGAGTGCAAGTGTAATAATTTTTTATTATTTGTGATTTGCATAAATTTCATTCCTCATGAGAAATTATACCAATGAGTAGAAACAAGTAAAAAATTCACTTTATTTAATTATGTTCCAATATAATCAATGTGTTTTTGTGTGATTATTGTAATGTCTAAGGACTCAACTTTTTTATATGTGCTATTTGAATTCAAATTTCAGGATTATTTACTCCAACTACTAGTTAGATCCTTCCCCAACTCCCCTATTACATGCCTTTATATGTTTTTCCAAACAAATTAAAACGTATATATGAGTAAGCAACGACCACAATCATATACTAAAGTCTCTATCTTAAATGGACCAATGATTGGCTGAGTTATGTGTTTTTTTAAATAAATAAAGTAAATTCTAATGAAGTAAAAATATATGTCAAAGAACTAACTACGGTGAAAGAACAATTTAAAAACACCCAAATGAGTTGCCCTAATTAAAGTTGACTTGCACTTGATATTTTCAGAAGCATCAATTCTAGTATTCAATTTTTACTAGATCGAAAAAATTAGTTGGATCATTAGGGGCATCATCTCATCGCATATATAATTTGAGTTTTATTCAATACATATGAAAAATTACTTTACATTGAATTTAACAAATAAATAAATATGACAATCCCGAACACTCAAATTATCGAAAACAAAATATATATAAGTAATTCGAACACATCCTCGATATATCATGTAGGTGTGTTCTAATGCTACCCACAACAATATGTATTTATAAGTAGATGCAAGAATTTACATGAAGTTTAATAAATAATAGTATAAAATTGTGGAATAAAAACAGTTTAAAGATTCAGCTAGTTAAGGCAACATGCAACTGTGTTTAAAAGTGGAATAAATAAGTAAAAATTAACATAATAACTGATTAATAAGTTAGTTAGGTAAATAAGTTAGTTAGGTATTAAACAGATACCCATAAGTCATAACCCAACCCACTAACCGACAAAAATGATTTCGTCACTCCATCCTTATCCCCACTCGATACTACTATCCAGATTCCCCCAAAATTCCGAATATGCCCTTTCCATCTCTATCCTCTCCCCACCTTAATTACACGCAACCCCGATCATATACCGTCCATGCTTAACCATCAACGTCAATCTCCCATCCAACGGCCCATAATATCCCACTCATTTCATTACCGTATGTGTACCCCCTATTCTTTGTCTCCTAAACTTCAAAATTAATCAATGCAACAAAAGCTTCATTTCTGTTACCACTCTCTCTCTCTAGAATTGTTTCCTTTCTCTCTCTAGAATTGCTTGCTTTCTCTCTCTAGACGGAGCTTGGAAGCTTTCTTTGGCGCGAGAAATGGAGATGGCAATGGAGGAGTCTCGCTCGCATGCCCTTCTCTCTGCTGCTCATGAGGTACTCGCTCCCGATCATATAGCTCGACGATTCATACGAAACCCTATACAGAGTACGCAACCGAGTTGTAAATTTAGGGCTTGTTAGATTTGTAGCTCGCATTTTCGTTTCGTTTTCTTGCATTGATCTTGTTCTTCAAGAATTGTACCAATTCGAAGTCGTTAGGGTTCTTGATTGTTTGGCTGATATGATGTTTGTGTTGTGTGTGGAGCTCTGAGATTTGGATGTTCTAGGGGTTTAGGGTGTTCTGTTTGTGAAATTTGAGATCTCTAGGTTGTAAATTCTTGGAATTGTGTTCTAGGTTTGGATTCTTTGAATGGCGGGAAGGAGGGAATTAGGGTTTCTGAAGACTGGTGGTTTTTGTAGTGTATGAATTTTTGAGATTTGTAGGGTTTGGTCTGTTGATGGAAAGTTTGAAATTGTGTTGTACGTTTGGATTCTTTGAATGGCGGGAAGGAGGGGATTAGGGTTTCTGAAGACTGGTGGTTCTTGTAGTGTATGAATTTTTGAGGTTTGTTGGGTTTCGTGCTGCTGGTGGAAGGTCTGAAATTGTGTTCTAGGGTTTTGAAGCTTTGAATGGCGGGAGGGAAGGAATTGGGGTTTGTGAAGACTGCTGGTAGTGTGAGGAGTTTGAAAGAGCAAGTAGCAAGAACTACTCTCCGCAATGTCAGAGCTGGGGGGCATCCATATGTTGAACTTAGGAAAGATGGGAAGAAAGTTATATTTTTCTGTACTTTGTGTATGGCTAGGTGTTATGGTGAGTCTGCGTTGTCTGATCATTTGAAGGGCAATCTTCACGCGAAAATGTATGCTGCTGCTGAAAGAACTTTGTTGAAACCAAATCCATGGCCCTTTAATGATGGGAAGTTTTTCTTTCACGATTCGTCGGACGAAGATGAGAATTCGGATGTTGGGAATGCTAATCAAGTTAGGAAGTTGGACGCTCACAGTGGTGGTGACGATGATCTTGCTCTTTTTGCTCGTGTTGTGAAGTCGAGAAACACTTGTGATGTCCATGGCGGGCAAAATGAGCGAGTAGGGGATGATGCAGGTTTTGATAGCAGTTTATCTGATAAAAACTTGAATGGCAATAGGAGGAAATGGGATTTGGTTATTCCTGGCGTTTTGTTCAAGAACAAAGTTGTGGATTTAGAGGCGGGGTTAATGGGTGTTGGGAAAATTGCTGCTAGATTCTGTGAGAAGGATGAATCTTCAAGTGGAATTATTAGAATCTGGTGCGAATGGCTGGGGAAGGACGATTTTGGTGACAACGATGGCCCTACGGTTCAGAAGCATGACTTTGCTGTGGTGGTCTTCACTTATACTTACAATTTAGGTAGACATAGATTCCTTGATGACGTGAATGATTCGCTGTCTTCTTCTCCTCAGGCTAAAATTGAGCACATTGAAGGTGCTAGAAAGAAAAGAAAGGAATCACATTCTGATCCAGAGGATATTCGTCAGTCTTTGAGAAATCTATGTGAGGCTTCTAAGAAAGATTCTCAATCTTCAAACATTGTCGATTCAAGATCACTGCTAGCTGGGCATGATGATCATGTTTTAGAATCAAGAGTTGCATCAAGCAAGACCAAAAAACGAAAAGTAAGGGAACGTCAGAAGATCGGTGCAGAAAGAAGTTGTCGTATTTGTGAACACGAGATGTTTCCGGGTAAAGATGTAGCAACACTTTTGAACACAAAGACAGGAAGATTTATTTGCAGCAGTAGAAATGTGTCGGGGGTAAATGTTGCGATTTGTTTGTCTGTCTTCCCTTTGCCTTTATTATCTTTCTTTTTTGAGCCTCTATGCATTCATTACTATACTCCTTGTTACTCTATGTTGAATTGGAGATTTTTCATGCAGTCATTTCATGTGTTCCATATTTCCTGCCTTCTATACTGGATACTTATCTGTGAGTACGAACTTTTAACAAGGCCTTCAGATGGTTCCGAAGTGAAGCGTACATTCAAGAGAAAAAGCGGAACCGAGTGCAATGAAGTTACAGGGACTGCAAGAAAGCCAATTGATTCGGTATTATGCCCAGCTCCCGAAGTGAACAAGAGAAAAAGCGAAACCAAGGGAAAGGAAGTTACAGGGACTGCAAGAAAGCCAATTGATTCGGTATCATGCCCAGCTCCCGAAGTGAAGAAGATAAAATGTGAAACGAAGGGCAAGGAAGTTACATGCGCTTCAAATAAATCACTTGATTCGGTATTTTGCCCAGAGTGTCGCGGAACGGGTATAAACGTCAAGGGAGATGAACTGGAAGCAGCACTTTCTCATGTCACCGAGGTTTGCACATGGAACAAGTTCCCATCCATTTTTCTCTTTGAAGTGTTCATTTCTCTATTGATACTTTTGCCACTTTTCTATATCATTCCTAGTAAAAAAGTAAGAAATAAAATAAAAACCAAAAGTTCTATTATTCATGATTTACTTTTTTCTTGCAATTTGTGAGCTTAAAAACCCTATGGGCAGATATATAGAAGTCGAATGAAGATGTTTGATGCACATAGACAGTGGATGAAAACTCCTGAAGTGTTGCCGAATTGCTCTACCGGATTAGATTTTCGTTCCAGTTCCGAGGAAATACTTCAGGTTTTGACAATTCTGATCAATATGTCAATTGTGTTATTGATAAATCAAGAAATAAAAGTCACGAGTTTTATCTTTTATTTAGGTATTGTTCTTTCCATCTCTCATTTTCAGGGAAAGGTGTTGCCACTCAAGCTGCTACATTTTTATCATGCTAATGAATCAAAACGAGCCGGACCCAGAGTTCATCAGCTTCACATAAAGTAACATTCTTCCTGTTAATAGCATGTAGATCTCACCTCTAACAGACCCCCGAGTTGTACGTTCAGTGGTTCTTGTGAATATCACATATGAGAGATTGAATAGGAATAGTTGTATCACTGTAGTTATCTTTGTGGATACATTCCTCCTGAAATAGTGTATATTCATGCTGTCTAACAGAGGTGCATGTATAGTACACTGCAAAAAATATTGTTCGGATGGTAATTGTCTTGTTGGATAGACGTGGATTTGACTTCAAACTTGTAGTAGATTACGCTGATTCTTGTGGAAACTACATATGATAGTTGGAATAGGAATAGACGATAGTTGTATCACTGTAATTGCCTTTGTGGATACATTTTTCTCATGAAATAGTGTATATTTCTACCGTCTAACAGTGGTGCATATATCTGTACACACTGCAAAAAAAAATTCAGATTGTAATTGTGTTTTTGTAAATTGGTGTATTTGACTTCCAAGTATTTAGTAGATTACATTATATCTTGAGCTACGACAATAAATGTTAGCAGGGATATCCTTTTTCTTGAGCTCTATTTAAAGACTAGTGTAAAATGGATGCCATATGCCATGACTCTGCATGCATGGCATAAGATCACTATCCGGTAGTTGTCCCTTGTCCCTGCCTTAATATTGCATGCATGCTTAAAGAACACTTATCTAGTAGTTGTCCCACTAATGTGGGATATAGGGGTGAATGGAGTCATGGATTGCATGCAAAACACAAGTTATGCATGAGAAGGAAGAGGTACCAATGCTCAGAATAGAGAGGGATTGAGTTATGTCAACTCACATGATAGAGGGGTTTGTAAAGATGCGTGGGAGAGATGAGAACACCAGATGAGTAGGGGATGGGAATGCTTTAGGAAGGTAATGACACTTCGACTGGGCAGGGGAGTGGGAACATTCTGGACTCAGTAGTTGTTTCAAAGATCGGAGTTACAGTTGCGTTGAAGAAAGTAAAAGTAAAATAAAATTGTTAGGGCTTGCAACGTAGATCTGTATCAGAGACAAAGGGGTCTGTCATGGAAGTTTTGAGTCTTGAGAGATTTTAATTTATTCATCCAGCCCATGGCAAGGATGTGTGAGAGGCACGTCGAGGCTCATGACATCTGGGCAGAGCGGTGGATATGGGATAAGTTCAGGGTTTAAAGGCGCCTTGGATTGTTTTGAGGGGTTGGGTGTTGGTACTAGATACAATGATACATGGGTGTGTCTATCCTTTATCATTTGTTATCGGTGTTCAGTACCGAACAATCTGCTGCTAAACCCGCCTCGTCATGACATGTATTGGTCTTGTTTTGCTTCGATATTCAACAATTCATGCTTGCGGTTTTATGCTCGATTGCAAGAGATATATTGTTGTGTTGCAACAATTTGGCATACAACCGTTTCAGTGTGAAAGAACACTAAATAGTTGATATTTTTGCCGATTAGATGTGTAATTTGTTGCTTCAAAACACCTATGTCACAGTATTAGAAATATATGCCGGCTTGTCAGATTATTTTAGGTTGGTTATTGCCGGCAGATTAATAAAACAAGATGTTACAGCTGACATTTTTGACTGCGAGTCTATTGATTACCAAATCCCAGTTGTTTTTGTGCATGGAAGACTAGGCAATATATACTATTAGCACTGCTATATAAACCCTTTTCTGCCATTAGATTGTTCTAAGAAAATGGGGAACTCTCAACCTTTGAAGAAGTTGATCTGCTTCTTAATGGTGCTAGCCATGGTTATTTTTCTTGTGGGACGATCACAGGCGCGCCTGCTTGATCAGACAGAAAGTTGTTCGGAATTGAAAACTGCGACGTTGCTAAGAGAGTTGCTGATAATGCTGCCAAAGGGTGTTCCGGTGCCTCCATCGGGACCAAGTCCTGGCATAAACTGATTTTAAGACCTGTCCTGCTATTCTCTGTTACTATTTTTCGAGACACATTTTTCTGGTTATTCTTTCATTGTCATTTTTTTTCTCCGAACAAGTAGAAGCTGTTGGTGTTTCTATTCTGTTTGATAGACTAGGATGAAGCCAATAATGTAAGGAAATTTAGTTATTTGATTCAAGGTCTTGATGGTCTTACTAAATTTGCTAACATCTTCACTTTATCATGTTGTCACTTTATCCATTCTATAGTAACACAAGTTAAGTTACCATCGATGCTCTTCAACAGCTGAATGTTTTTGATTGGCTTAAGAATTTAATTACATAGAAATGAGAAGCCAAATAGTTAATTAACTATCTTCGGGGATGAAAATTGGTAATCAACCCTTCATTTTACTTGAGATTCTTTCACTTCTGAAATGATAAGCATAAATAATAATTAAAGAGCAAAGAAATAAAAATTCCAAGTCATTAAGGATTTGGGTCGAGCTAGTTGAGCAACCGAGTCAAACTCAATCACGCTTTGTAGGCTCATTTAGTAAACAAGCATAATACAAGAAGTTGTGAGATCAACTCGTATATTTTCACGAACATGATCTTTTTATGTTCATAAAAATAAACTCGTATTAAACATGATCTTTTTACGTTCGTAAACATAAACTCGTATAAAATACGTTGGACTCACTCTATCATCTGTTTTGCCATCTTGTTTGTGTTCAATTTTTTATTTTATTTTTTTTGTAACAAAAATAAAATATAAAATTTTCAAACCAGCCAAGTTAAGCCAAATTAAAAATTTTTACAGTCATGACTAGCTCGAGCCCGAATTGAATTTATGAACTTTGTCACAATCCCACAACAAGCCTGAACAACCTAAGGCTTAACTCGACTTAGTTGATTTGCGGTCATAATCCCGGTCTATCAAAATACTAGTATTAATAAAATTAATAGTCTGTCTCGTCTCTTTTGAAAAAAAAAATAATAAGCTTAAAAACGCCTATATTACAAATAAGGGGCATTAGGGTATATTTTCATACTACAAAATCTTTTGGGTAAATTACTCTGACCTCCCCCAAAATGTTGCATAATTACTCTCAGATTAAAGTTTATGTAAATTTACTTTGACCTCCCCTGTAAAACTAATATCACACTAATATTTTGTGCATTTACTAAAGTACCCCAACCTTAAGTGCTTTAAATTAAAGTAATTTACTATGTTATAAAATTATGTGAAGGTTTTGTTAACTTTGATCTTGGTAACCTTATTATCAAATGAAGTTAACTTTATTAAATTAAGAAAAAATAAATATATTAAAACTCAAAAGTACCCTTGAGAGTGGTAATAATATTGAAATAACCTCACCAACTTGTTTGGAAAGTAATAAGGATGTTTTGGGTAGTGACAAATGAGGGGTATTTTAATATTTTAAATGATATGAAGACATTAGATATGCAAATAATAAATTATTTCACTTTAAAACACTTAAGTTAGAAATACTTTAGTAAATGCACAAAAATATTAGTGTAATATAAATTTTTACAAGGGAGGTCAAAATAAATTTACACAAAAATTAATATGAGAGTAATTATGCAAAACCTCAAAGGAGGTCAGCGTAATTTGCCCAATTCTTTTTATAGTAGAAGAATTTTTGGAATAATATCTCTTTTATTTTTTTTATTGAACCTTTTTCTTTTATTTTTCATGAGGTATCAGATTTCACGAACCTCCTCAGTCCTCACCCTCTCTCTGTCTGACTATGAGGCTTCTTCTTTCGCGCCTTTCTTCGAACATATGGTGTGCCTGTAATGGTGTATCTAGATCTTCTAGGGTTCTCTCATACTCTACCCAAACCCTAGTCTCTTCATCTTCAAAGGACACTCTGTACAACAGGATTCGAAGTGCTGGAGATCACAGGGTCTCAATCGTCCCTGTCCTCGATCAGTGGGTCCAAGAAGGCCGAACGTTCAACATAAAAGGTCTCAAATCCAAAATTAAGCACCTCAGGAAATACACACGCTTCTCCCATGCTCTTCAGGTCTCACCCATTACCTACATTCACATACATATATATACATATATGTATATATATATGCGCATTGGTCTACATGTACTTTCAAAATGCTTCCTTTAGTATATTTTTTGGAAATATTATGATATTTTTTGTGAATTAAAGAATTTCAATGCTGAAACCTGTAGAAGAAGAACGAAATTAAGTAGCAAATGAAGATTATTCCAAAGTTCAACTAAAGAATACAGCTTGATTAAGATTAATTCCTAAACATAAGAAGGCGAAAACAAGTGGGTTCGAAATATATATATATATATATATATGCATGTATATAAGCATTGATCACATGTACTTTCAAAATGCTTACTTTAGTTTATTTATAGGGAAATTATGATACATTTTGTGAATTAAAGAATTTCAATGCTGAAATCTGTATAGAAGAAGAACGAAATTACGTAGCAAATGAAGATTATGTCTGTGTTTACCAGTTACCGATCCAAAGTACAACTAAAGAAGGCGAAAACAAGTGGGTTCGAAACAATTGTGTGGCACTACTTTCCATTCATATGCAATGAGGGGATTATTTTGCTTAAAAATCATTATCTTTCTATGAAATTTAGCTTCATTTTCTTTGGGTTGTGGAAATTTGTTGAATGTGAGTTGAAGGTATAATTACTATTTTGCGTAGACCGGTTCAAAATGCATAATTCGAAATTAGGAGTAGAAGAAGAATGATTATGTAGCAAATGAAGATTTATGCATTATAGAGTTTCTTATTGGAAGTTCGATTAAAGAATGCAGCTTCATTACAATGAATTATCAAACTCAAAAAGGCTAAACCAAGTAAGTTCGGAACAAGGGGTTTTGCATTACTTTTTTATCATTGCTTATGCGAGTGTGAGGCTGTGGTGATTATGTTTAAATTTGGAGCGTGTCCCTGAATCTTGGTTCTTGTTCTTGTTTCAGTTGTCAGAATGGATGAGGGAGAGAGGGTATTTTAACCTATCATCGCCTGGTGATGTTGCTGTTCAGTTAGATTTGATTTCGAAAGTTCGTGGACTGGAAGAGGCAGAGAATTACTTTAGTAACGTCCCAGACGCTCTGAGAACCTACCACGTTTACGGTGCTCTTTTAAATTGCTATGCCTCTGAGAAGTCCTTGGAGAAGGCTGAAATGGTCATGCAGAAAATGAGGGAGTTGGGGTTTTTGAAATCGTCGCTGCCTTTCAATGTTATGCTGGACCTCTATGTCGAGATGGGAAAGCATGAAAAAGTAGATGCCCTCTATCAAGAGATGGAAAAGAGGGGATTGTCTTGTGACAAACCTGCAGGCTATATTCGGTTAAATTCATATATAGCTGCTTCTGACATAGAGGGGATGGAGAAGCTTCTTTTGACGATGGAATCCGATCCTTTATTCATTATGGATTGGAATATTTATATTATTGCAGCAAATGGTTACTTGAAAGGTCGCCTTGTTGAGAAAACTTCTGAAATGTTGAAGAAAGCCGAGCAACTCTGTGCATCTGATTATAAAAGAAGAGGCGTTGCTTATGAAATTATCCTTACAATGTATGCTAGTCTGGCTAGAAAAGATGAGGTGTATCGCATGTGGTCCTTGCACAAGAAAATCGGGAAAGTGAAAAACAAGGGCTATTTTCGTATGATAAGCTCATTAATCAAATTGGATGACATTGATGGTGCTGAGACAATATTCGAAGAGTGGGAATCTGTGACCACTTCCTTTGATTTTGCAATTCCAAACATGTTGATCAACACTATTAGCAAGAAGGGGTTTTTGGAGAAGGCCGAAGCATTTGTAGCAAGGGCTGTAGAGAGAGGGAAGGAGCCTACGGCAGGAACATGGGATCATCTGGCAACCGGATACTATAAACATAATCAAATGGCAAAGGCAGTGGAGACAATGAAGAAGGCAATATTGGCCAATCCACGCGGGTGGAAACTAGACAGTGTTACTTTGAAGGCATGCCTAGATTTCTTGAAAAAGAATGATCAAGTGGAAGTAATAGAGGAGTTCACACGATTACTTGGTGAGAAGGGTCATTTCACATATTTGCCTATGAAAATTATATCAGAATACCACACACACCTGATGCATCCCACACACCGATGGTCAGGAAGTTCATAGAGAAGGAAGTGGGTGGAGTCGAATACATATTTAGCAGCCGGTGAGATGTTGTTAACTGCGCATACGTAAATTTAATTCAACTTTTTTCTGGGATGAACCTTAACAAGTGTGCGGTTCACTGGGGTTTATCGCCAGTGAAATGCTGGAAGCCTTAAACTAGTCTAGACCTAGGTGTGGATACCTCCACTAACAATACTAGCTTCTACTTTAAGATTAACTTCATTACTGAGCTTCTTCAATGATAAGATTGTTACCTTTTTGATTCATGGTTCTTATTTGAATGGATGAACAATAGAGGACATATTCTTTATATCCAGAGTAAGTTATGTTAATATTGGATTTGATATTATGGGGAACATGAGATCCTTGAAAACTATGGAGGTCATTATGCAATATGATAAAGAGATGGACTTTGCATGAACACCACTTCCTTGCATTGTTATGCCAATCAAGGAGATTAGGATAAAGTGCATCACATTCTACTTTGAACTAAAAACTGAAAAGCTTCGGGCTGCTTGATTTGTATCTTTAAAAATTGTTCTTCAGAATTCTAAAAACTGAAAACTGAGTTTTGTTTGAGTATGAGTTTTAGTCCTTAGGCTCGGTTCATGTTTTTGCTTTGGTGTTGTGGAATTTACAAAGCAGAGATACATGCTTTTGTTGTGGAGTGTTGTAAGTTAAAATTGGAATCACGTATGATACTGATGTTTTTGTTTTTTTCCTCCGTTATAGTGTTATTATTTGTGAACAGTGCAAAAAACACAAAAAAAAAAAACATCATTTGGTGCTTCCTAAAATTGTCACTATTTGTTTTATGTTTTTCTATTGTAGAAAACAAATAATTGGTGACCAACATGTTTTTGTTATGAAAAATAAGAAAAAAATACAACAAAAAACAAAACTGTGAACCAATTAGGCCGTTAGCTTCATGTTTGGGCAAGAACCAAATCTTATATATGTATATGATTTTTTTATATATAAATTTAGTTGCTAGTAATATTATATTACAAATTTGAATAATAATTAATCTAATTTAAATCTATTTAATAAACTTGAATACACAACTTTAGTAAACATATAACCAGTTACTTTATATAAAAGTAAATACAATAATCTTTCATTCGATTTTTATAGTTTAACGTATTTGTCCATACATGAATTAAAAATTTATATTTCATTTAATATATTCTTTCTAATTTAATTAGGGGGTAAAAGAAATATGGATTAAATTCATTAACACCCCTTGGGATTTATTTTTATTTCAATCAGACCCTCTCAGATTTGAGAATCTTTATTTACACTCTTTATTTTTCAAACTCACAATGTTTACACCCTCTAATGCCACTTAATATCTAAACTACCCTCAATATTGAGATATGTGGTGTTTGAAAATAAGGTTTACTAACCTCAAATTTTATTATCCAAACAAGACATTAATTTTTTATTTTTGCATAAATCAAAAAACAAATTCGTTTATAGTAAAGTTTATAAAAAATACTTTAAAACAAAAAAAAAATCTAAAAATTAATCCAAACAAGGCATTAATTTTTTTAAATTTTGGCATAAATAAAAAATAATTAATGTCGAAATATATATTTTTTGAACTACCGATTAGGGTAAAATATATATATAAAAAAATTAAGTCCGAAATATAAAAAAAAAAATTGAACTACCAATTAGATTTTTTTTCATTTTTTAAATACATTTTTATATATTTTACTATAGACGAATTGTCTTTTGATTTATGCCAAAGTAAAAAATTAATGTCGAAATATTTTTTCGAACTTTCAATTATTGTAAAATATTTATATATATATATATATAATTATAAATGAATTTATTTTTTATAATAAATTCATTTATAATTGGTTAAACATGTTGTTTTTTATATTGTGGTTCAAAATGCTTACTTTAGTTTATTTTTTGAAAATATATGATACATTTTGTGGATAATAGGACTAAAATACTGAAAACGGTATAGAAGAAAAGCGAAATTAAGTAGCAAATAACGAAATACCAATCCATAGTTCAACTAAAGAATACAGCTTAGGTAAGATAGATTACTAAATATAAGAAGGGGAAAATATGTCGGTTCGAAACAATTGGGTTGCACTACTTTCTCTTCATATGCAATGAGGGGATTATTTTGCTTAAATCATTCTCTTTTGATGAAATTTAGATTCATTTTCTTCGGGTTGTGCAAATTTGTTGAATGTGAATTGACGGTTTAGTTACTGTTTCCGTTTCAAAATACATAATTAGAATTAGAAGAATGAATTACGGAGCAAATGAAGATCATTTTGCGCTTACAAGTTTCTTATCAGAAATTCAATTAATGAATGCAGCTTAATTATAATGAATTATGAAACACAGAAAGGCTAAAACAATTAAGTTCGGGACAAGGGGTGTGCATTATTTTTTTCTTCACTGCTTATGCTAGTGTGAGGCTTGCGGTGATTATGTTTAAATTTGGAGTGTGTATCTTGACATATGATCGCCTGGTGATGTTGCTGTTCAATTAGATTTGATTTCGAAAGTTCGTGGATTGAAAGAGGCAGAGAAGTACTTTAATAACATCCCAGATGCTCAGAGAACCTACAAGGTTTACGGTGCTCTTTTAAATTGCTATGCCTACGCAAAGGCCTTGGAGAAAGCGGAAATGCTCTATCCGCAGAAAATGAGGGAGTCGGGGTTTTTGACATCGTCACTGCCTTACAGTGTTATGCTGGACCTCTATGTCAAGATGGGAAAGCATGAGAAAGTAGACATCCTTAATCAAGAGATGCAAAAGAGGGGATTAGCTTGTGAGTTGTGACAAACCTACACTACATATTCGGTTAAATTCATATATAGCTGCTTCTGACATAGAGGGGATGGATAAGCTTCTTGTGAAGATGGAATCCGATCCTTTATTCACTATGGATTGGAATACTTGTATTATTGCAGCAAATGGTTACTTGAAAGGTCGCCTTATAGAAAAATCTTTGGAAATGCTGAAGAAAGCCGAGCTACTCTGTGCATCTGATGATAATAGAAGATGTTTTGCTTATATTTATAATATATTTATTTTAAAAGTATAGTTACGAATAATATTATATTACAAATTTGAATAAGAATTAGTAATAATCAATAAAATCATCTTCCATTCGAATTTTTATAGTTTAATGCATGTGTCCATACATGAATTAAAATTTATTTATTTAAATTAGTATATATATATTTTTTATTTTTTTCCAACAAGTAGAAACCAAAACAACAACTACCGAGGAAAATTCAAAAATCAGAATACTGAAGTAGAAGCAACCAGTGAGGCCACACATCCCACTCCAAGTCACCCTTCTTACACCGAAAAGCCCACTGACATAAACCATAAGCAACCTTGTTGCAGCATCTCGGCGCCCACCGCAGTTGAAATGCTCTATCCGCAGAATGAATCAAGTGATTGATATCTTCAATAACTGCTAAGGAGAGACTGTCAGTTGGAGAAAGAATCATGACTCCTTGACAATCTCCTTCAATAACCACCCCGGAGTACTCCCAGTTGGAAAGCAGTTTGATACCTTCTCTAAGCATGAGAACTTCAGCCATAAAAGCTGATTTAACATTTTTCCAAAAACAAGTTGCAATTCTAATTGGCTTTCTTTGACAATCCTTGAGGACAAAACCACCCCCACATCCGTCATTTGGAAAATGGAGAGCAGTTTCAAAATTGAATTTGAACATCTCCTTGGGGGAACTTCCCAACTCTTTGAAGTGACCTGTTTGCAAGGGCGTTCAGCCAAAGGGTTACATACCACCTTTCCAAGCTCATGGAATTCGTTAAAATTTGCCAGAGCTTTTTCAATAATTTCGGGCACTGGCCATTGTTTTCCATTAAAAAGAAAATCATTCATACACTTCCACAATTGCCAACAAATAAAAGCTCCAAGACTGAAACATAAATATTTGGAATTATCTCGATCCCATAGCTTTACCATGAGTAACCATCTCTTTTTCCATAGACAATCATCATCACCTTCAAAAGATAGTCGTAGGGGAGAGAAATACCAAACCTGTTTGGCTACTGAGCAAGAATAAAGAACATGATCAATTGTTTCGTCACGATTCTCGTATTCAGGACAAGTCGTCACCTGAGAGAGACCTTTAGATTAAAGATTAGCGAGCACCGGTATTTTCTCATAACAACTTTGCCAAATGAAGAATTGGATTTTCTTGTAAGTTTGAATTTTCCAAAGACTATTCCAATGACTTTGAAATTCTAGAGAAGAACTACTGCTTGTAGAGTAAGCAGATTTTCCTTTCTGATTAGTGAAAGAATTCAAAGCTAATTTGTAGGCGCTTTTAACTGAAAATTCACCATTAGCAGATAGGCCCCAAAATTTTTTGTCAACTCCATGAGATTCTTGAATAGGAATTTGCAAGATTAGACGAGCATCCCGACTATTGAATGATTTTTGTATGATGTCCACCTTCCATGAGTTTGTCGTATCATCAATTAGATTTGAAACAAAAGAAATACTTGTACCTCTATTGCTTGAAGAAATGAATGGATTGGAAGAATCAGGAAGCCAAGCATCAGCCCAACGATTGACATTTTTCCCCGAGGCAATCTTCCACCGCATACCACTCTTGATAAGATTTTAGACAAATAAAATACTTCTCCATACCCATGAAGGTCTTGAACCACATTTTGCTTCTAAAAATTATGTATTTGGGAAATACTTCTTTTTATAGATGCTGTAAAAAAGCGAAGGCTCAACTATTGATAATCTCCATGCTACTTTTGCTAAAAGAGCTAGATTGAAAGCCTTAATGTCCCGAAAACCCAGACCACCCAACCTTTTATCTTCACAATTTTTTTCCCAGCTCACCCATTTTGCTTTCCCAAATTCTTCTCCGCCAGCCCACCAGAAAGCATTCATTTTACTTTGAATGCGTTTGCAAACTGAGTTCGGCAATTTAAAGCACTACATAACATAGGTAGGAAGAGAGGCAAAAGTGGATTTGATAAGCACCGCTCAACCTGCTTTAGAAAGCAACTCCCCTTTTAGGCCCTTAATCTTTGAAGAGAGCTTATCTTCCAAAAACTTAAATGATGCCTATTTTGATCTCTCTAGAAATGAAGGCAGCTCCAAATATTGATTATTCCATACAGCTTTGGACATACCAAGAAGTCTTTGGATCTCTTCCTTTAATTCCAAACTCGATTTGGACTGAAACACAACCCGGATTTATCTGAATTCACCATTTGCCCCATCAAAAGTTCGAAGTCATTCAAGATAAGCTTCACTTGGGATACTTGTTGAGTTGAAGCTTTACAAAACAGTAGTGCATCATCTGTAAACATAAGGTGTGTAATTTGGGGGACTCCTCTACCAATCTTAATTCCTTGAAGAAGCTTTAAATGCATAGCCTGTTTCAGAAGAATTGAGAAAGCTTCAGTGCAAAAAAGAAAAAGGTAAGGGGAAAGAGGATCACCTTGACGAAGGCCTCGAGATGGGGAAAACATATCGCCCCGCTCGCCATTTATCACAGCTGAATAAGACACTGTGGAGATGCAACTCATAATTGCTCTTACCCATCTATTGTCAGACCCCATTCTGATCATAATGTCATGCAGAAATCCCAAAGACACCCTGTCATAAGCCTTTGCCATATCTAATTTAAGAGCTAGGAAGCTTGTTTTTCCTTTCTTGTGAGTTTTCAGGTAGTGCATTACTTCATGGGCTATCATAATATTATCATGAATCAATCTTTTTGGCACAGAGCACTATGGGTAACACTTATCAACTCACTCAGTAGGGGTTTCAAACGATTGGGTAAGACTTTGGAAAATACTTTATATACGACATTGCATAATGAAATGGACCGAAATTGTGACATGCAAGGGGGATTCCTCAATTTTGGAATTAAAACCAAATTGTGTGTGGTTCGGATTCCTTAGTAAATGGCCAGAATGTAAGAAGGAGTTAAAGGCTCCTACCGTGTCATCTTTAATGCAACTCCAATTCGATTGGTAGAAAAGAGGAGTAAAACCATACGGTCTCGGGGCTTTGAAAGGTCCCATGCATCTGAGAGCTTCCATGACTTCTTCTTCGGTAGCATCCTGGATCAGATCTTTATTCATACGCTCAGTAACTTTATGGGGAATCAATTGCCAGAATTGGTCATTTGAATAATTCACTCGAGGACTCGAGAAAAGTGTTTTGAAAAAGTCTTCTGCTACCTCTCTGATTTCATCTTTAGATTCTTTCCATGAACCATTTGAGTCTTCAATACAGTTCTTTCTTCTTCTAATGACGATTTTCCTGTGAAAAAATGGAGTATTTTTATCCCCATTTTGAAGCCAAGCAATTCTTGATTTTTGGAGCCAAAAAAGTTTTTCCTCACGCCACGCTTTGCCCAACTCTAATTCCACCCTCTTAATTTCTGCTTTGTTGAAATTGAGAAGATTACCTTTCAAACACCGAAGCTTTGCTTGGAGATCCGCAATCATTTTAGCAGAATTATTAACAAGACCTTTCTTCCATGTCTTTAGTCTCCATTTGTAATTTTGAAGTTTTTCCTTGAATTTAAACATTGGAGAACAATAAACTGGAGTATCCCACTGTTCCTTAATAATATCTTTGAACTCTGATTGTTGAACCCAACGGGCATCGAACATGAATTGTCTTTTTGTAATACTGATGCTTTCATTCAAGTGGATTAACAAGGCGCAATGGTCAGAACCCGCAACGACTGCATTAAGAGGGAAAGCATTAAGCCAACCACTCAGTTGAACACATACCCCTGTCAATTCTCGCCACCACCCTTTCCCCCATCCCTATTATTACACCAAGTAAATGGGAATTCTCTAAATCCCAGATCAATAGCTCTGACATGCTGTGAAAAGACTATGATGCCCTTTAAGTAATCATCAATGACATTCTATGATTCTAACAATGGTGACAAAAACTTTTGACCAAAATACCCTTCCACGCAATAAGAATAAATTGTACACGCTTTAATCTTCTTATAAATAGACCTGCCAATGGATCAGATTTTGATCTGAATCCGATCTTATTAACCAGATATGGATTGAAAATAAAATCCGATAATTCGATTAGGATCCAATTGGATTTATACTAATCCGATATGAATAATTTTATATATACACATATATATACTATGTTATTAATATATAAATATTAAGTATACTTAATTATGTTTTAATTTTTTTTTTCGTTTTTTAATTTTTATGTTTTCTATAGTCGTGTATTATAAGCATTGATTGTAAAATACATAAATTGATATTTCATATTCTTAAAAAATAAAAATAATTTTTTTTTATAATTTTGTTTTTACATAATCGAATCAGATATCCAATAATGATTTTTTTTGGATTTGGATCAATTAGGTGAAAATCCATCGAATTATCGGAACGGATCGGATCGACTAATGAACTTATCATATTCGGATCGGACCAGAACAGATCCAATCTGTTGACAGGTCTACCTATAAACTACTTCACAGTAAGAAGGAAGTAACGAAAAAAGTGTAATCTCGACCAACAGAGATAGAGACACTGCATAAGATAGTTTAAAATTATCAAAATAGCTAAAAATCATACTTGTTCAGTTTAAGGTTAATTTCACTAAACCCCTTATACTATTTAATTTAATTAACTAACATCTTCTATGTCCGGATTGCCCCATATACTTTTCAATTTCATCACTTTGTCTCATCCTCACATTTCATTCAAAATACCTAAACTACCATCAATGTATATATTTCAGAAAAATATATATATATATATATTTTCGGAAAATATATATATATATATATTTTCGGAAAATATATATATATATTTCAAAAAATAATATTTATTTCGGAAAACAAATGTGTATTTCAAAATATATATGACGGAATATATATATATATATATATATATATATTATTTTAACATAAATATCTGTTTTTTTTAATGGTTATATATTTCTTTTTCCAATATATATATATGTTCCGAAATATATATATATATATATTTTCTTAAATATATACATTGAGGGTAATTTAGGTGTTTTGACTGAAATGTGAGGGTGACGAGACAATGTGATGAAATTGAAAAGTATAGGAGACAATTCAGACATAGGAAAGATTAGTTAATTAAATTCAATAGTATCGGAGGGTTTACTGAAATTAACCCTCTGGTTTAAGGAAATAAGGGAGAATGTATATTATATATAGGTAACTTCTCATTTATATTTAATTATTGAATTTATGTCTGATAAATATATTATTGATTTCACATTGTAAGAAGTCTATCATAATTCTTAATTTTGCTCTAATTTTAGAAAATTATTAAATTTTAACACAGTGTTCAGTTAATTTATCCTAATTGAATAAAAAATTCACTAATTTTGTAAACAATTTGATATAGTAATAAAATTTGTAAGAACACATAAATATGCAACCAATTTTCAGCATTATTGAGTCTAATTTGATGAAAACTCTCTAATTTTTCAATGAATTTCCTTTAATTAGCCACATTATTAAGCATAATCTAATGAAAACTCGCTTGGAAAAAATGTGACAATTGTATAAATACTCTTTAAATTTTACAATTATTATAAAGAACCCCCAAATTTATCCTTTGGTGAGAATGTAGACTTAAAAGAGGAACTTTCCCAAAAACAAATTTTTTTTTATCAAACCTACTCAGTTCTCACCCCCCCTCTCTCTATCTGAGAATGAAGCTTGTTCTTTCGCGCCTTTCTTCAAACATATGGTGGGCCTGTAATGGTATATCTAGATCTTTTAGGGTTTTCTCATACTCGACCCAAACCCTAGTCTCTTCATCTTCAGGGGACACTCTGTACCACAGGATTATAACTGCTGGAGATCATAGAGTTTCAATTGTCCCTGTCCTCGATCAGTGGGTCCAAGAAGGCCGAACCTTCAACATATATGATCTCAAAACCAAAATTAAGCTCCTCAGGAATTACAAACGCTTCTCCCACGCTCTTCAGGTCTGACCCATTGCCCACATTCACTTATATCTATCTATCTATATATATATATATATATATATATTAGCATTGATATACTTGTACATTCATGGATTTGAACAGCTGAAATCAGTTACAATAAAGAAGCAATTGGTTGTTAGAATATTCATCCTTTTGGAAATTTGCGGCATGTGAGATGAAGTTATTATTGTTGTTATCTATATTGTGGTTTAAAATGCTTACTTTAGTTTATTTTTTGGTAAAATTGTGATACATTTTGCGAATTGAAGAATTACATTGCTGAAATCAGTGTAGAAGAAGGACGAAATAAGTAGTAAATCAAGATCATTTCTATATTGACGAGTTACAATTCCATATATCAATTAAAGAATACAGCTGATTTAAGATGGATTACTAAATATAAGAAGGCAAAAACACGTTGGTTCGAAATAATTGGGGGTGTACTACTTTCCCTTCATATGCAATGAGGGGATTATTTTTCCCAAATCACTCTTTCTATGAAATATAACTTCATTTTCTTTGGGAGATGGAAATTTGTTGAATGTGAATTGAAGGTATAGTTACTGTTTCCGTAGTCTGGTTTAAAATACATAATTTGGAATTAGGATTAGAAGAAGAATGAATTACGTTGCAAATGAAGATCATTTCTGCACTTGCGAGTTTCTTTTTCGAAGTTCAATTAAGGAGTGAAGCTTAATGAGAATGAATTATGAAACACAAGAAGGCTAAAACAAAAAAGTTTGGGACAATGGGTGTGATATTTTTCCCTCACTGCTTATCCGAGTGTGAGGCTGCGGTGATTATGTTTTAGTTTGGATTGTGTCCATTGAATGTTAGTTCTTGTTCTTATTTCAGTTATCAGAATGGATGGTGAACAGAAAGTATTTTCACCTATCATCGCCTGGTGATGTTGCTATTCAATTAGATTTGATTTCGAAAGTTCGTGGATTGAAAGTGGCAGAGAAGTACTTTAGTAACATACCAGATGCTCAGAGAACCTACAAGGTTTATGGTGCTCTTTTAAATTGCTATGCCTACGCGAAGGCCTTGGAGAAAGCTGAACTGGTCATGCAGAAAATGAGGGAGTCGGGGTTTTTGACATCGTCGCTGCCTTACTGTGTTATGCTGGACCTCTATGTCAAGATGGGAAAGCATGAGAAAGTAGACGTCCTCTATCAAGAGATGGAAAAGAGGGGAATAGTTTGTGACAAACCTACACACAATATTCGGTTAAATTCATATATAGCTGCTTCTGACATAGAGGGGATGGAGAAGCTTCTTATGAAGATGGAATCCGATCCTTTATTCACTATGGATTGGAATACTTGTATTATTGCAGCAAATGGTTACTTGAAAGGTCGCCTTATAGAAAAATCTTTGGAAATGCTGAAGAAAGCCGAGCTACTCTGTGCATCTGATGATAATAGAAGATGCTTTGCTTATGAAATTATCCTTACAATGTATGCTAGTCTGGATAAAAAAGATGAAGTGTATCGCATGTGGTCCTTGCGCAAGAGAATGGGGAAAGTAAACAACAAGGGCTATTTTCGTATGATAAGCTCATTAATCAAATTGGATGATGTTGATGGTGCTGAGACAATCTTTGAAGAGTGGGAATCCTGGACCACGTCTTTTGATTTTCAAATTCCAAACTTGCTGATCAGCGCTTATATCAAGAAGGGGCTTTTGGAGAAGGCTGAAGCATTTGTAACAAGGGTTGTAGAGAAAGGGAAGGAGCCTACAACAGGAACATGGGATCATCTGGCAACTGGATACTATAAAGATAATCAAATGGCCAAGGCAGTGGAGACAATGAAGAAGGCAATCTTGGCCAATCCACGCGGGTGGAAACTAAACTTTGTGACTTTGAAGGCATGCCTAGATTTCTTGAGAAAGAATGAGCAAATGGAAGTAATAGAGGAGTTCGCAAGATTACTTGGTGAAAATGGTCATTTCTCATATTTGCCGAAATAAATTGTATCACAATACAAGAATTCTGCATCCCACACACCTGATGCAGTGGACGGGGGATGGTCAGGAAGTTCACGGAGAAGCAAGTGGGGTGGAGCTGAATACAAAGATAGCAACCGGTAAGGGGTTGTTAAATTCCCGCATACATAAATTTAATTCAACTTTTTCTGGGGCCGAACCTTAACAAGTATGCGGTTCACTGGGGGTTTTATCCATTGATTAAAATGTAATGCTGGAAGCCTTAAACTCGTCTAGACATAGGAGTGGATACCTCCACTAACAATACTAGCTTCTACTTGTTACTTTAAGATTATCTCCATTACTTTTTTCCCTTTGAGCTTCTTAAAATGTTAAAATTGTTTCCCTTTGATTCATGTTTGGACTATCTGAATGGATGAATTTTGCTTGAACACTACTTTCTTACATTGTTATGCCAAATCCTTTTTATTCATGTTTCATCAGGGTATACTCTGTATGACAAAATGAAGATGAGAATAAAGTGCATCACATGATACTCTATACAATAAACTGAATTTTTTTGAAGTATGAGCTTTAGTCCCTAGCTTCATGTTTGGGCAAGAACCAAATCAATGCAAAGTTAATACCTTCTAGTTTGATGGAATATTGAATTATGGGAATTCATTTGGATGAGGTGGTGTCACTTTTATTTAAGATCATCTGGGTCCTGAGCATATATTCCCATTGCAACATGGCCAAATGCTACACTTTTGAAAGTAGTAATAATTAGGAGATAGCAAAGTTTGGGTATTCTAAAACTCCTTTTTTCTTTTTTCTTAATTGTTCATTTTTTTTTTCCTGGCAAACAGTACTCAAATGCATTAATCAAGTAGAGTACAATCTTTCTGAGCTAAATGCATAATATTCCGAGGGATGGGATTCAAAACAATATCTGATTCTTGAGAGTGTCGAGAGTGATTTGCTAGAGCATGAGCAACTTTATTCCCATGACGGCTAATATGTGAAACTGACACCCATGAGATACCTTCCATCGCCCGCTTGATATCAAAAATAATTGATGAATTCTCCATCGGACACTGGTACGTTCCATTTACAGCCTCCACCACTAATTTTGCATCGCTCTCGAACCATGTGGAGTCAAATTGAAGATTTAAAGCCCACTCCATAGCATTTCTCATGCAAATTGATTCAGCCGCCAACACCGAAGAAGCCAGAAAAGCCTTAAAAACAACTGCCTTGATGATAGACCCATGAAAATTTCTGAAAACAGCTCCCCCACCCCATATGAGTAGCCTGACAAAACCACGCATCACGTTGCATTTAACAACTCCCTTTTCAAGAGGAGACCACAAAGATGAAACATGATGACAATGAGGACTCCAAACTTGGACACTGTGTTGCCAGATGTATTGTGTATTTCCAATCACTCCTCTATGGTTTATCTATTGAAATTTCCTATTTATACATGTCTCAGGACTATGGCACAGTAATGGTGTAATGGATTCGTATAAGTTTCAAAAATGAATATCCGACGGGTATCGGGTATAAATATTTTTTAAAAAATATTATAAACCGGACGATACGTAACTCATCGGACAATCATATCATAGATCACAACGATTTGCCTCCAGTTTTGAGTAAACAAAACAAACCAAAAACTTCACACCTTTGTGCAAGATGCGAAATTGATATCCTCTCAGCAAGGTCTTTCCATCTATGGTCATGTACTTGTTGTGCATCTTGAACCAACCAATTTCTCCACAGTTGCGTCTCGAATTAAACCTAGACTCATCCTGCCAAAATAGAATTTCTTTTCGCTTGGCATGCAAGCAAAAAAAATGAAAATAAATACATAGATAAAATAAAAGACATCATTTAGGCTTTAACCAATGTTAGATATGGTGACTCATTTCCTTAAAGGAAAAATTAAACTTAGCCACCAAGTTATCTCTATTTGACTAAGATCTTGTTATATTTGGTGACTTCTTTGTTAAGGGGGAATATAACTTATCCATCAAGCAATCATATATATGGTAGGAGATCAATTCCTAATTGGATTGATTGACTTGTCCTCCACTCTAGCCTCTCCTATAAATATAAGTGTAACCTATTGTATTCGGTGTACCAGGCAGAGAGCCAGAATAGGCCGGCGCCAGAGGATTGGTACCGGTATGAATGAAACACCTAGTGCAAGTAAAACATATGCGGTGCGC
The DNA here is from genome assembly GCA_963922005.1 of Cornus suecica. Taxonomy (NCBI): domain Eukaryota; kingdom Viridiplantae; phylum Streptophyta; class Magnoliopsida; order Cornales; family Cornaceae; genus Cornus; species Cornus suecica. The sequence continues at coordinate 85,475,329 of OY998239.1, read as the reverse complement.
AGAGAGTACACAGGAGTACACAGAAATAGAGAGAGTTAGGAATAATATACGTTTATATTATTCCGGTGATACATGCGTGAGTATACACAGTGTGTGTGCGTGTGTGATCTGCGAATCACCCAATTGTAATTCTCTCAATAATTTTTAGTGAAACGATACTCTTCATGAACATAGACTTATTTGACTAAATCACGTACACAACTTCGTACATAGGGTGTGCAAACACTAACAACCAACTCTTTTTTAAATAATCTACTTGAGACCACACATTAATCCTACATAATTGGACTACCCTTTACCTATACATGCCTCATCTAATTCTAACTCACATCCCTATACTATATTATACTATTTCTTAGAACTAACCCAATTCAAATTATGCCTTAATCTGCTGACAAAGACATTGCTTTGACCAAATGGAAAAGCTGACTCTACCAATACTTTAAAGCCTTATCTTCTTCCTTTCTTTACGCTAAATGATTATGTTATCCTTCTCTTATTTTATTTTATTCTTTTATTTTTATCAAATCATCTCAATGGTTTTGACAGCGATAGCTGTTGACTTTAATTTAAGAATACGATTATCTACTTGCCATGATTGGTGGATCTATCACTATGAAAGGATAAGAGACACTTGACAAAATATATAGGGACATAGATTTTGTTATTGGATCTGCAATTTAAAATGATTAGAGACCTTGTTTATATATATATATATGTACACAAGCCTAGCCTATTAACCAGATCAATCAACTCATATTATGCAACAAATTAACCATTAATCAGGATCAATCACCTCATATAATAATCAACTCATAATTATTTACCTAATCAGCTACTAAACCTACACAAAATATATATATATACATGTTAAACTGTTTAACCCTCTTTAACATTGATTTCTTCTTCTTTTACCTTCTCTATGGACAGGTGGTTAACAAAGGAGGCTATTCTTTCTCCATTTATTTGTACATATAGTATCGATATTTTTCTTGGATTTACAAAGTTTGCTGATAGATTATTTTTTCATTGTCCGTGTATTAGTTGTTTTTAAAATACAAAGTGATGCAATCAACAACAAATATACGGCAGTAAAGGAAAACAACAAGCGGTTAGGACATACCGACTAGTAGCGGTTAGGCACGGCTCTTGCGATAGCCAAGCAAGATGGAACAAATCAGCATTTTGTCCACTTCCTCTGCCTTAGCTAGAGGCCTCAATGGTGACACAGAAACGGCCAACATGTGAGCCAAACAATTTGGCTCTCTCTACTTGGAAGTTTCCCCCTCCCAACACCTCCATAGCTGCCAGCATCATTTCTGATACGATGAGCCACACAAAAAGGGTTAAAAAAGAAGAAGAAAAGGACAAGTGTTATCCGGTGAAGTTTTGAAGTAAGATGTGGAATGACAGTATGACATGGGAGGATGACACAGTGGTAGTTTTGGTAAATAAGCAAATTTTGAAAGCCGGGCTTAGGAGTGTTGGAAAATTATGAGGATTTAATTGGAGATGTTCTGTATCATAAGAAGATGACCTGTCGAATAAAATCCGGATTTGGAATTCGGAAACTTCGAAAAAAATCATTATGACTCTTCAAGCAGGGTTGATATTTGTTCTGGTCAGAACTGTATTTGTGAATTCTGCATATATAGGGAGGGGTGAGTCTCTGACCCAAGTGAGCATTCAACTACTTAGCAAGACTATGGGTAAGCCTTGACTAAAGCATGTATGTGAATGTTTGTTGGCATGTTTAGACATAGTTCGGTGGCAGCAAGTTTCAGAGAGAAATAGTGCTTGTGTGAATGCTGTAGTGTGGTCTGAGAGAGAATCCTTTGTAATATTTGAGTTTTAGTAAAAAGATTGGAAAACCATTGTTGTGGTTTTTTGTAAATTGTGGATGTTTCTATATTTATTGTACATATATATATATTGTGTGTGTTGAGTGTTTATCTTGATATATTTTCAAGAGCATCAAGTGTGAGTGGCTGACTTGGCGTGCAACAAGGCCATCATACGACAAGGTTTTTGGTATTAAAAATTGACCCTGTAACAACAAGCACGTGAAAGCGACTATCGACTAGCAAAGCAATACCTTATATTTACCAACTCAGAAAATTTTAGGCGCAGATGGTGGGTTTGTAGGGTCACACAACCAGAACCACCCACTGAATAGACAAGATGGAAGAGGCAGGACCTGTTATATCTCATATCATCACATGAACCTTTTGACAATATTGTACAAGTTCTAATGTTCATCAATAATAGAAATTGCATTTTCATCATGTTTAGATTCTGAATATTCTTGAAAATATATATTAGCATCACAAATAATATAGAACATGCACAACCCACTTGATGTCAAATATGTCAATACCACTTTTTCCTTCAGAACAATATTATACAGCCTTCAAATATCCGAAATCGTTACCATTAGCTCTTCTATAAGGTCGGAATTAGACCAATAGCATAGCAGCACAAGAATTTCAAAATTCATGTACCATTACTTTGTTTATACCTATAATTTTTACAATTGTACAGTGGGGAGGAAGAAGAAACAAACTGACTAAAACATGACAAGACAAAAAACCATGAAACAGCAGAGGAAGAAACAAACTCTGCTGAGTGACTTATCAAACTCCATTGCACGCCTTCTCACTCTAGGACTACCGCTTCCTTCAAGATGATATGAGTTTGGATATGCAAACGAAGTTGTTTCCGAGTTTCCAGATATCCTTGCATAAAACATTTCACCAAACATGCCAATCACGGGGTGGAACAAACTTGTCATTGTCGTGCCAGCAACGCTAAGCATGGGAATTTCAGGATATGGTGATTGTTGTGGTTGTCTGTAAGTGCGATGGTTAAGTTGATGAGCTGGATGCAAACTTGAGGTGGTGGTTGTTATGAGCGTTTGAACACCGCATCTGGGACTAGGAGGTCTGCACGGTATCGATATACCAAGTTTTGGGGCCTTGCTTTCCGATAGTTTTGTAGTTTTTCCACGACCATAGAGGGGGACTAAGGTTTTTTGCGAAACTTCAGCTTTGCATACGGGGCACTGAGGCTGCTTCTGGTCTGGATTCTCGTCAGAGAGACTCTGGAAATGAATCCATTTGTAGATGCAAGGCCAGCAATAGAGGTGACCGCAGAGGGTGATCACTGGGTCCTGCACAAAATCTAAGCAGATGTTGCAGTCGAAACCACCAGACTGACTATTTTCAGATCCGTCAACCATGCCTGAGGCATTATTACACTTCTCCACCGAAGTCACGTCTTCCCTATTGTACTCGTGTTGCGCCACTGCCTCTTGGACAAATTGCTCCATGGCTATTTTGGTCTGTTTGGCAGGAAAACAGAAGGGTTAGGCTCCTGATTTTCTTGAACAAACCTAAAACGCATTATTTATGACGAAAATGGACTCGATGTTGACTACAAGAAGCTAAAGATATGTGATTTAGTTGTTTGGTAGAGATTGTCCTAGAGACATAACTTTGTTCAGATAAAGTAAATCCAATTCATAAAATGACACTACAGTTCTGCAGCCAACCATGCTTTCTGTTCCCTATCTTTAAAATGGAAAATAGCTAAAGCCAGAGGTTTCAATCCATTGAAATATTATTACAACCACACAACAAAACTGTATAACTATTTATGTATATACAATAAACGTACACCATGTATACAAACAGCTGTCTAGTGGAAAGGCCCCAAGACCATTTTTAGAATCAATCGATTTGCCAATTGGTTGAATAAAGAATGTGAGGGAAGAAGGTTGCAAGATAGAAAATAAAGTTCCACAAAATCCACAGTTTCATCGAATATAAAAGTATAGGTGATTTAAAAAAGAAAAATGTAGGTGAGAATTAGGTCAAACATAAATTTGAAACATAAGTGTCCGAATTAAACAAGCAAAGCTTGACCATCCACAGACTTCACCCATCCAACTACCTGCCTAAATTTCAATAGGTTGGAAACCTAACAAGGCACAATTAAGTCTACAAGAATGTTAACCAGAAATCCAATAATGTTGACATCATAACCGTAATCCGTTAATTGGAAAATACCATTAAAAAATTTGCATCAAAAGGAAAATTCAGCAAGATACTTCTAAAACACACAATCTAATATTTTGGCCACAATAAATATCTTTTTACCATCATTTGCTCTTGTCCATTTATCAACACTAAGAACGGGAAGACGTTTGCGATTAAAAGACGAGGTCACTAAAACAAATAACAAAATCAGATTTAGGTTCAAAAGGATGATAATCTGTTTTCTGAAGGAGGTAGGAGAAAGCACTTAGAGAGGGACTTTGACCAAATTTTGCATGACGTAAAATTCTGCAACATAAGGTATAGTTTTAACCTCGCGCAAAATTACATAATCAGATTAAAAACAGAAATTAATCTACTCCAGAGATCCATATATTCATATTTACTATTCTGGTTATGTCTATTAATGAAAGAAAGGAGCCTAATCATTTAAATAAGATAAGTTAGATCTGGTAAAAACTAAGTTATGAAATCCAAAGCCTTCAATAATTGCTATTATGTGGTCCTCAATGTTTGACTCTCCCAAAAACAGAACTCTAAATTTCTATATTACTAAATATAAAGGTTAGATGTTTTATTCCTTTCCTCCCTAGAGAGTCAATGATACAATAATATTCTTAACCAGTAGCAAAACCTTGTACACCCCTCTATCAGGTTTATCCATCAAACCTTCTCAAAGATGCTCTTATACTATATATATATATATATATATGTGTGTGTGTGTGTGTGTGTGTGTGTGTGTGTGGATCCTAAATTTGACTGAAAAGTAGCACCCCACTAAACAAAATTGGGAAAAAATAAGATTTTACAAATGAACTTATCACAAAGGAGTAAGAACAAAACTTCTTGATTCCAAGAAGTTGGTTCAGATTATCTCTGCTGCACCACTGAGCTATAACCCGATCTCCGGAAAATGTCGCCGCGACCATCAAACAAGAATTTGGGAATTTAAAGCCCGATTGTGTAGCGAATTGACTATGTTTGCTCATGCAAGATCACACCCATTATCTCATGTTTTGGATCAAACTAACTCATCAACACAAATAGCTCAAATTTGAAAAATTCAGTTATTTCACTATTAGAGAATTGACAGGTTGAACCTCTAGTTTTCCATACGGGTGTTTTTCCCCAATTCATGCATCTAAAAAAAGCACTGGACTTGATTGATCTTTAGTTATTCATGCAAGAATTGGTCATTGAGGGCCTTTCAAGAATCACACACTCTGTTCTTGACAAATTAGGTGGTTGTGATGTTAGTTTTACTTCAATCCAAGAAGGGTAAAAAAATTTGACAGCAAGGAATCAAAGCACCAAATATAAGTCAGAAAAACTGAAAAAATAAATAAATAAGGAAATACAAATAAGATTTTAACCTTGCCTTAACAAATTGAAAGAAAATAAAAAAGAATTTTAGCGAAAACAGAGAATTTTCAGAGAGTGACTAGTTAAACAATGAGAATGAGGCTTCTTTCCGAGCTAGAGTTCTCTATATTCACATTCGATTTCCCCAAATCCCAACTCTTGAAAAAGAATAACAAGTAACCCAAAAACAAAGAATCTATATAATAATATAACCACAGACACACAACTATATATATATATATATATATATATATATATTGTATTCAAAGAATTTCAAAGACCAAGAAATAATTACATAAAAGCTCAAAACGAAGTTAATCCAAAGTTGAACCTATGAATAAGATGAAAATCCACATTATATTGAACAGAAATACAAAAAAAAAAATGTTCAAGAATCATCTGAAAATAAGCCTAAAGAGGAAAACAGAGAAGTATAAGCAGAGAGAGACATACCGAGACTGGGCTTTGGAAGCGTAATGCTGAGTGGGAGAGAGGGAGAGAGAGAGGGAGAGAGAGAGAAAGTAGGGGAGATAAGCTTGGTAAAGGAGGAGAGGAGGCCTAAGTTGAGCGCTTTAACGATGATATGATATGATAAGTGTGTGTGTATATATATATATATATATATGTGCAAGTGTGTGTTTGTTTGTTTGTATATATAGGCAAGATATGGATAACCATACCTATACGGCGATTCCTGTCTCAGATGGCGTTTGACTCTTTTTTTGAATACTCCTGTATATATACTAAAAGCAATCTTCTAATTATGGTATTACTAATTTAGCCTAACTAAATAAATTAAAATCTCCCTGTAAGTTAATTACTTATACTTGTGAATTTAATGTTTACACTAGACTCACTTTGTTTAGTTTCTATTTAAAGACTGGTAAGTAAATATATCAAATGAAAAGCAAAGGCAAATATGTTTATTTTTTAATTTATTTATGACAAGCGCTATAATATTCCCGAAAACTATCACGTTGTTGCAATATAGCCTCTTCTTAAATTATATTTTGAGCAATTCAATTCCTATCAAATCGTTGCAGTTTGCCCATTGAGCAATACTGGAGTTATTTTTTTCAGACTTAAGTACCCTTATTTTTTAATCTATTAAAAATTTAAATAAAAATAAATTAGTTAAACTACCATAATACTCTCATTCTTAATTCACTAAATTGTACATATATTTATAGATAAAGAGTGATTGTGTAGAATTGGAGGATTTGGAAAAATATACAATGGAAGGTATTATGGTAATTTAATTAATTTATTAATTTTTAGTGAATTGAAAATGAGGGTACTTAAGTAATTCTTTTTGAAAGGACATACTTTAGTACTTTTGCACTAAAAATATTTTATTTTTCATAAATATTTTATTTTTCAAATTTATATATATATATAATATTATAAATGAATTGGTTTGAGTTAAAAAATGATTTTGGTGTGAGAAAATAAAATCAAACCACACAAAATCATCTATTGAGATGGTATGAAAAATGTGGCATTTGGTACCAATTGTTTGACACTATTGCACCAACACCAAGATTATCAAACATGGATCGGACACAAATTTCAGTCCAAAATTATATATTTGGCATTAACACCTTCTACCAAACAAACACTTATAAATACAGTGTTTTATATGTATCTTCTCGTCTTATATTATATGTATCTTCTCGTCTTATATGTACACATCATATGGAGGGGGCGGCATATTTAAATATATTTTTATTTATTTGCTGATCTGTGATCCAGTGATCAAATTATTTATGAAAGCACTAGCTGTTTATGCTCTATATATAAATCAAATAATTTATATTTTATTGTTTGAATTATCAAATTGTATTCTCAGTTTCTGTATGATTTCTAAATATCAGATATTTCATTCCAAGCTATATAAAGAAATGTATTTTTGATGCAATCATGCAATAATATATGTTGTTAGTTTAAGGTTGTGAGGGGGAGTAATCCGTTTACTACTTGATTCTACATATGCCCCTCCAAAAAAAGAATGAATAAATAAATTAATAAGGAATGCAAAATTAGAAAATTAAAGTTAAGGTTTATTTATTGGTAAACAAGTGTTAATTTGAACATTTTTCGCTTGTCTATCATTCATATATTATGAATGAAAATTTAACAAATTAAAAGAGGGGTCATGAATTTATATAGCATTTCAAATTAGAGGTTCATTTTAATATTTGTAAAAAGATCATAAATGCACTCCTATTCTCAGTTAATTATGCACTCGTTTATTACATATTTATTAATGTAAAAGAAAACATAACGTACATTTTTCTATTTATCAATTTGGAGGGCTTGTGTGATTCCATTTTAAGAGAAATGAATGTAATCAATAAATGAAATTCATTGTCTATATGATTAGTGATGTTGTAACTAAATCGATAGTTGAAGCAAGTCTCTTCTAGAATTTTCTCTCTTTATTTCTAATAGTACATTTCTTTATTTGATGAAAAGTTATTTAGATTACTTTTACGTGTTTAAATAATAAGTAACTAATTAATTACTGTTATGTAAGTTCCACGTGTTGATCATGCATAATTTGTATACACGACTTCTAAATGAAATTATACTAAAACATAGCGAATGATGTGTCTGAATTGTTTTACTCATCGGCGAACAATAAATATTTTTTTGTAATTTTTCATCCACATAATCGATCACTATATTTATTCCAATAATTTTTGAAAAGAAAAATACTTGTCCCAAAAATGTCATCAATTTAATGTGTCTCATCTCAATCTTATTTCAAAAGATAAAAGGTAATTTTAATCAAATATAAGGATACGTTTCAAAAAATGAAAAAAAAAATAGAATCACAAAGCCCTTAATATATAAGTCCTATTTTAGTATTAGCTATAGGCTCTCTCTCTCTCTCTCTGTTTTTTTATCATTTTTTTTACTTTTTTTATAACCATTTAAAAAGTATTAAGTGTTTGTCAAAGGTATATACATACATGTGTTTGCTCGAATGAGTCTTTATTTTGACAAAAAGATTTTTTTTATGAACCATCTCTAAGTCAATTTTCGAAACTTTAGTGGCAATTAAAGTAGATTACTATGAAATGTCACTGCCATCATTTGCATATTTTTTTTTTTTGCTGATGCAAATTAATTTAGTAATATAATTCAAACCATCTACGGCTTTTTGAACATCTAAAAGTTGATTAACTTGAATTTTTTTTTTTAAAAAACAAAAGTATACTTGAGAAGCCACAATATACGATTAAAATCCAATAAGTCAGAAGGCAATTTCAAATGTATTAAAATCAAATTATGGAACCATATAAATTCCTCATCAAATTACGTTTACGAACCGTTTTTGTTTTCTGTTTTTATTTCCTGAAAAAGCAGAATTATGATTTTGATTCCAATAGAAAAAACAAAAATTAAAATCATGTTTACTAATTATAGATTATTTTCAGAAACAAAAATAAAAAAACAGAAAGTATATTTATTAAAAATATGTTCAACAAAATCATCGACAGAAAATTTATAATTTTTATTTTTCAAAAATACTAAAACTATTTTGAAAAAAAAAATTAAGCTAGTTTTTTCCAATTTTTTATTTATATTTATTATTTATTTTATTTTATTCATCAATTGTATTTTTCTCAATTTTTTATTTGATTAATTTATTCATTTTTATTGATTATCTATTCATTTAATTTATTTCTTATTATATTTATTTATTTTATTTTATTTAAATAATATTTTATATAATTATTCATTTTTATTTATTCATTTAATTTATTTATTATTTATTTTATTATAATTTATTTAATATTGATTTAATATTTCTTATTTTTTTAGTATTGATGATTAAGGTAAGTGGGAGGAAACAAAAAGAGAGATCACATTTTCTTTTACTTCTTCTTTTCTTTGTAATGAAAGGAAACGTTTTCTCAACTCAAAAAGTAGAAGCAAGTTAAGTAACATATTTTTTTTTTTTTTTTCAAATTTCAGAAAGTAAAAGCAAAAAATATGAAGCAAAAACAGTTCATAAACGGCCGTAAACCTTAAGGACTAAAATACAATTTAATACCTGTGGTCCACACTCAGAATTAGACTCCAAAATTCCATTAAATTAAACCCCTCCCATTCATAAGTTTCTCCCTTATATATAATTGGAAAAAAAATCCCACAGACCACATTGAAGCTTATATGTGAGTTGTGTCAGCTGCTAATTTAATCAATCAAAGTTGACTCTATTTAGTTTTTATTTTCCTTATAAGAATCGAGCCGAAAATTCGATTTTTTTTGGGGGTGGGGTGTCATTATATATTTTTTTTAATGTCCCTGCCCTATCCTACATCGACTCTTGGAGCTCATTAGAGTACTATACCCCGACGAGGTGCTTAGTGGCCTTTACATTAGTAGTATATACTTAAATATCAATATTTATTGTCTCCCTAATTCTTATTTAAGTAAGTTAGGTCTATGAGAACTATTTTATGAGCTTAATTAATGATATTGTTTATTACTAATATACCTAATAATACAATGGAGACTTATCCATCTGACATTTATGCCACACCCTCCATTATGGTCGGTCTCAAGTCTCACAATTCTATTTTTATTTTTTTATTTTCCAAATTAGATCAACATAATAAACAATTATAAACAATTTGCAAGTATAGTATAATTATTGGTGCTCGACCTATAGCAATAAAGCATGAGAAAATGTGTCATGTAAGAACCAACCTTTCTTCTCTTGGTATTTCGCTCTATAAATTAATCACAGTTAATTTAGCAAATCATATTTTTAAAATTTTGAATAAATCACATACGAATAGACAAGCTGTGTGGATCTGAAATTCGATGTGTACGTTCTATAATACTCCTAACGTGTGATTTCTGATAGACCTGCTAAACAAATTTTATAAGTCATCATTTTTTCATTTCCTTGTACAAATGTAATATAATACAGGGTTATTATCAACAAACCCCATGTGGTTTCATATTTTGATCAACTTATTCCCCTCCCTTTCAGAAAACTCTCCCAACATTAATAAATTTGATCAATTTACCTCCATTCCTACAATTTCGGACAAAATTACCCCTGAAATTAGAGGGAGTTTTACTGATAAACAATTTTTTTTATTTATATATGTAGAAAAAATACATTAATGCCAAAATAAGTTTTTTTGCAACTACCAATTAGGGTAAAATATTAAAAAAAAAAAATTAAGTGTGAAATATAAAAAAATATTTCGAACTACAAATAAGATTTTTTTTTTCGTTTTTAACTTTGTTTTTCATATTTTATTACAAACGAAAAATATATATATATATCATGCCGAAATAAAAAACTAATGCATAAATATTGTTAACTTTCCAGTACCTTGCCAAAAATTAATGCATCAATATTTTAACTTTCCAATTAGATATTTTTTTGGCATAATTTGTTTTTGTTTATTGTAATATATATATATATATAATTAAAAACAAAAAAAAAAATCTCATTTGCACTTCAATTTTTTTTTTATATTTCGGACCTAATTGTTTTATATTTGACCCTAATTGGTAGTTCAGTTAAAAATATTGATGCATTAATTTTTTATTTGGCATAAATCAATTTTTTTCATTTATAGTAAAATATAAAAAATAAAGTTAAAAACGAAAAAAAAAATCTCATTTGTAGTTCAAATTTTTTTTATATTTTGAACCTAATTTTTTTATATTTGACCCTAATTGGTAGTTTCGTTAAAAATATTGATGCATTAAATTTTTATTTGACATAAATCAATTTTTTTTGTTTATAGTAAAATATAAAAAATAAATTTAAAAACGAAAAGAAAATTAAAAACAAAAAAAAATTCTTATTTGTAGTTCAAAATATTTTTTATATTTTGGACCTAATTGTTTTATATTTTACCCTAATTGGTAGTTCAGTTAAAAATATTGATGCATCAATTTTTTATTTGACATAAATCAATTTTTTTTCGTTTATAGTAAAATATAAAAAATAAAGTTAAAAACGAAAAGAAAAATCTCATTTGTAGTTCAAAATATTTTTTATGTTTTGTACTTAATTTTTTTATATTTTACCCTAATTGGTAGTTCCCAAAAAAATATTATTTTGTCATTAAAGTTTTTTCCCGGCATAAATCAAAAAGATTTCGTTTATAGTAAAAAATAAAAAAACAAAGTTAAAAACGAAAAAAAAATCTTATATATTTGTAGTTCGAAATATTTTTTATATTTCGAACTTAATTTTTTTATATTTTACTCTAATTGGTAGTTGCAAAAAATATATATTTTGGTATTAATATTTTTTTTGGCATATATAAATATAAAAAAAAAAAATCGTTTATCAATAAACCACTTTATAGTTTCAGGGGTAGTTTTGTTCGAAATTGTAGATAATGGGGTAAATTGATCAAATTTGTTAATGTTAAGGGGTTTTCTGAAAGGGATGGGGTAAGTTGATCAAAATATGAAATCACATGGAGGTTTGTTGATAATAATCCTATAATATAACAATTTTAATGGCTTATAACATTGAAAGTCATTTTTTGATTTCTAGTTATTAACTTAGAATAAATTAATGAAATAAATGTTAAAGGGTCTGCTTACATGAAATATATACGAGTTATTTTACAAATGTGATAAGGTGCTCTAGGACGAAAAAATTATCTCCAAGACTTCAAGTGAGGGGCTCACTGTTGAGGTGGCTGAATCTGAACCATAGATGCATGATAATGGGACTCTAATAGTGGGGTCCATGTAGGATCCCAATGATGAGATTCACATCCTTATAAAATTTGAACCATTGGATGAGGTGGGGCCCGCACCGGACCCACTCACTTGAGGGTCTAACCGGAGAAGTTTCGGGTCCATGTTCTACACCTACTTAAAAAAATTATTATCATTTTTTTAAAGATAAACTTTTGACACAAACAATATATCTCCCAAGAAACTCTAATTGCTCACTTCCTCAGTGAGGGCATTTAGTCACTTAAAAGAATGAATTGGCCCATTATAATACGAAAATTTCACCATATCATATTTACCCCATCAAAGTGATTATATTTTGCTAATTAAGCTGATGAAATTTGAAGTCTAAATCCATTTTGTCCATATAACAAATTTATTTCCATGCATGTCCAGGGGCAGAGCCAGGATTACATATATATTTTAAATAAAAAGTGTTCAATACTTGATTATATCAGCTACAAACATATAACTAGTTAAACTTTAGCTTATTTATGTTTTAGAAGATAATTGGCCTCTATCTACTAATTAAAAAAATTAAAAAAACACAACCCGAGATCTAGTATTGAATTTTTTAACTCAAAATTTTTTCAAGAATAAAAATCATCTATTATAGAATCTGAATTACAAGTCCGAGCTATTTCTTTTTCAATACTTATACTCAAGAAATCTACAAGAAAAATTCATCTTCCATCTTGTAACGAATTTGAGTTCTCACATATTTCATCTTTAAAAAAAAATTAAATGCCCTATCTAAATATTTTATGTATGCAATTTAATTACCTTCTCTTGCAGTCTCAAGTTTTATCAAGAGCTATCGAATAAGTAAATTTAATAACTTGAACATATTATAATTTATCATATTATATTCTTTAGTTAAAAATGCTAAACTTTTCAATAACTTGAACACAATGTAATTTATCATAATTGATTTTCTTTAGCTAAAAAATGCTAAACTTCTTGAAGTTAATTTTATGGTATAATAATAAATGATATGGATTAATATATGACCTGACATGTGTCTAAAAAAACAAAAAATATAAGTCTTTTTGGTAAATAAAAAAAAAAGTGAAGTTAAAATTAGAATTCAACTAATCAAGGAGGTTATAAAGAAAATAAATTAATACAAAATCTTACCATTCTTAATTTTTGATATAATCTTAGCAGTGCTTAATATTTTATTAGGACCACAAAGAGAGAACCATCCCCCCCCCCCCCCCCAAATGTGGTTTAAGTTAGCACATTGGGAGTTTCACCGAGTTGACCATGATTCGTGATGAAGAAATCTCGACCTTGAATTAAAATTGAATGAATAATTCAATATTGTGATTAGGGTGACCATCTCGAGTTCTACTACCCACAGATACAGATATGGAACCAATATATATATATATATATATATATATATGGTGAGCTTCTAAATCGTTAACGGACAAACCGTGGACCATTGCATGCGTTGAATAAACTCTCTCAACGTAAACAGAAACCACCTCCCATGTGTTTTAAGCTGATAAATGCGAAAAGTTATTACATGGCTGGTTTGTATAGTTTTATACCAGAAAAGTTTGACACCTGCATAAGACTAAAAATATTTATGTCCCTATTTCTGTGTACTATATCTGTGTGTGTGTATATATATATATGTACATATATATACTACTTGGACTTATTCCTTAGATTAAGTGCATCACTCACGCATCAGTCCTATTCTAATCTGAAAGTAGTACTTGTAAAGGTGGTAATTCGCGAAAAGGTTGATCCGCAACCCTTATTATCTGGGATATGGCCCAACCTTTATTTATCTGGGATATGGCACAACTTTTATTTATCTAGGATATGGCCCAGGTTTGGTATATTTGGGGAAACCGGCACAAGTAAAAGATCATTTGGGAGATTGGCCCAAATAATTGATTACTTGGGGAAATAGCCCAAATATAGGTTTTACGCGAGAGCTTGCATTACACAGAGGGAGGTATGAGAGGCTGATGTGTTTTATAGCTCGCATCAGAAACTCATAACCCTATATGCTGCTCGCGAAGGGAGTACTACTCGGAATCTAGGGGAAATGCTGGGGATGAGTAAATAGTGGGTCGCGACCTTATTTACCCAATCCTAAGCAAAGAGTACCCTAGAGAGGCCGATAGTATTCAGGGACATGACCAAGACATGCATGATTGGTCATAACCCGGCAAAGCTATAACGCCATCCTTGGCTAAGGATAAATCAGATCCGCGATAAAATAGGCGCGGATCACGGGGCATGTCGCACAGCATGACCTATGCATGAGACTACGCGAATCCGTTTCGCGTAATCAAAAGCAAGATGACACTGTGCCAGGTATTTATGGTGCACTGTATAAATCCGCGCATAGGATAACGCGAATCCGTTTCGCGAAGTTAAGTGCGCGAGATGATATTGTGCAAAAGGTATTTATGGTGTGCGGTATTAATTACGCATAAGAGTACGCGAATCCGTTTTCCGTAATCGCGGGCGTAGAATAATACTGTACAAGGTATTTATATCACGGATTAAGTACGCAGGAACCATGTCGCGAGACAGGTGCTGACGTGGCAATGGAATCCGCGAGGATGATTGAACCACGTCGCGAGACTAGTGTTGACGTGGCAATACAAGCCGCGAGGATTACTGAGCGGTCGCGCCTATAAATAGAGGTGCGAGGGTTCATTTGTGGGGGACTTTTGGGGGAGAGAAATTCCTAGAGAGAGAAAATATTTCAATTGCTTGTACTCATGGTCTTTTCCTTCATTTCTCTTTCATTTTTCTCTGTAAAAGAAAGTCAAAAGTAATAAGAGCATCAATACTGTGGTTTTGGCTGACGAACTTGTGTAGAAACTATCTTCACATCATTTAAAATCGGCGAACCCCCACAGTACTACTCCTCCTTCTTCTGCATGTACATAGTAGTACATCCTTGGTCCAAGACATGGATCTATGCGACTTTTATGTGAAGTCTTTACTTTAACAATTCAACGTACATTAGCAAAATTATTTGTGAAGAAAACTACGCATACAACGTGTTAATAGTATATTCCGGTTCTAATTTGTTCATTGCATGTTGGATTTTTGTCAATTTAAGTTATACCGGGAACAATAATATATATCAATTGTTTTCACATTTATACATACATTGTTTTAACAAAACTTCGTTCTTGGTTTTAGATATATTTATCAAAAGGTGGCAACATTGTATAGAGTTAGTTCTTTCTGAAATTATGTGGGAGACAATGGAAATAATCCTGGAGGAGGATGAATGGGCTTCGTATGGACTTAATGACCAATTAAAATTATTTGTGAAATTTTCAATTTTAATAAGTATAGAAACCTTAATTCTCTAACAATATCGAGCAAAGAATAATATAAGTGTGGAAAATAAATTAAGAGACGATACAGAGATTTATGCATGAAAAAACCTTGAAATAATTCTAAATAAAAAATCATGGGTATTAGCGATACCGATACACTATGAATCAAAAAGTTGTACAGACTTTATGAAGAGATGAGTTACAATAGCTCTGATTGTCACTCTTCACTCGACGTAAGCTCCACAAAGCTCTCGCTCCGATCTTCGTACTATGACGGCTCCGTTTCTCAACGGATCAAAGTTTCACAAAACTTCTCACTCCGATCTCCATACTCCGACAGTTCCATTTCTCAATGAATCGACGTAAACAAGTTACGCATGGTGGTGTGTGATAATTTTTCAGCAATTAGATCATTCATCTGTGCATAAAGATCTCAAGTGTAGAAGCACAATTGAATAACCTCCAAAAACTACATAGAACCATAATATAGGATGATACTCAATTTTGATATGAATATACCTTATACACGTGTTAGGATGACTTGGAGTGCATACGAAGTCATAATAGGTCACAACAAGTTGAATTGTGCCAAACTGAATACAGGAGGTCGGTGGCCCGACCTACGCTTAAGCTTAAGCGTATTGCTTTGCGTAAAAATGAACTTTCTAGCCTGTTTCCAACACTATAAGCTTGCCTTTGCGCACCAAAATGTCCGATTTTGAGTTTTTGCAATATTTAGTATTTTCGAACGCCATTTGCTCCTGTGGTACGTATATCAATATATAAGACTCGAATAATATCTGTTTTGACCTTTGCAATACATTTCATGGTTCAAATTCGCCTTCACTTTACTTCTCTTGCATTATTTGTTATTTTAAGCGTGGATTGAGTTTGAAGAAGTTTGTCGATGTCTTTTTGACGTCTTTACTTGATCACTTTAATTTTTCTAAACTTACCCGATCTCACAATTCACTTAACATGATTATTAACCAAAACTTTCTTCAATAAATTCTTCGTCAAAAGTTTCATCTAAAAACTTATGAGAATTGTCTTCAAAACAAAAAATAAAATTATGTGCAAAGTATAGGAAAATAACCAAATTGAGAGGTTGCTTGAACTATGATCAACTTGACCATTACTATTCCTTTCGTCGGTCATATTTCCTTCTTTATATGTCCCACATTAAGTATCTCATTTCAAAAAGTAAAATACTTTATTTTATCATTTTACCAATTTAACATTCATTCATTAATATAATAAAAATCCTAAACTACAAACCATCACATTAACAGATACCCACTAGGGGTAGAATTGACAACTCATCCGCTATCCATACAATATAAAATACCAAAAATCATCATTTTCTTAAAAAATTGAATCTCCGGAAAGGGACACTTAAATTGATCAGATGGAAGGAATATTAAAAAGGTAATGGGAAATTAATGTGTCTAGTTTACAATACAATATACTCTAAATAATTAATGTGATAATTACTATCTCTAATAAAAGATCCTTATTTGTATTTAATTAATTCATTAATTACTTCTTAAGATGTTATATTACTACTTACCAGTGAAGTATTGCATTCGAAGTTTTAAATTAATTTTGGGGTAGAAGCTTTCGTTACGAGTGTGACCAACAACTACAAGAAGTTCTCAATGCATGATCTACAAATAAAATGTTCCGATTTTTTCATTTAATGTAGTGGTCCAATTGGCGTGCCAAATGGCCATTGATAAAAAATCAACACACCACTACACCAGGTACTACAGAGATCAAATATATATATATATATATATATCCAAGTGATAAAAATTTTAGTGAGGTCTTTATGTTTTTTAATAAATAACTCTATGTAGGAAGCCGTGCACATCTGCAAATCAGAAAACGCACACAAACACACCAAACAATCGACACAATAATATATACGTGGTTCAGCCAAATAAGCTTACGTCCACGGAGAACACCGTTTCACTAAAAAATCACTGAGAGGATTACAAGGGGGTGATTCGCAGATCACACACGCACACACACTGTGTATACTCACGCCTGTATCACCGGAATAATATAAACGTATATTATTCATAACTCTCTCTCTCTATTTCTGTGTACACAATTCAATAGGAGAAGCCCTATATTTATAGGTGAGGATATAGAGGTGTGTTTCCCAATCTTCCGATGTGGGACAAGTTAATATAACAAAATAGTCATATTATATATATATGCCAATATATAACAATCTCCCACTTGACGACTTTGCCTTAATCAATCAACTCCATCAATGATCAGTGCTCGGTGCCCTCATTTCTGTCTTCAAGCTTGAAGACCAACTGAAGTTACGCACAACTTCAATTTCTCTGTTGTCACCACTTTGGTCAACATGTCGGCCAGATTCTCGCTTCCTTGAATCTTCTTAAGTGTTAATACTTCATCCTCTAATAGAGATCTGATAAAGTGATAACGAAGATCTATATGCTTGGTTCTCGAATGAAATGCTGAACTTTTCGCCAGATGTATAACACTCTGACTATCACTATGCAAAATACTATTTCCTTGCTCGAATCCCAACTCTGCCAACAAACCCTGTAACCAAATCATCTATTTGCTAGCCTCTGTCACGGCTACATACTCAACCTTTGTAGTAGATAACGCTACAATCATCTGTATCTGCGAAATCCAACTAACTGTTGTAGTACCTACTGTAAAGACATAACCAGTAGTGCTTCTTCTGTGATCTATCTCACCAGCAAAATCTGAATCTACATAGCCATGTAAATTCACTTCACCCTTTCCAAAACAAAGGCATATGTTTGTGGTACCTCGTAGATATCGCAATATTCACTTCACTGCTTCCCAGTGAGTCTTTCCTGGATTGGACATGAATCTGCTGACTGCTCCCACTGCATATGCAATATCTGGTATTGTACAAACCATTGCATACATCAAGCTACCAATAGCTGAAGCGTATGGAATACTGGTCATGTTGTTCCTCTCTGCTTCTAACTTGGGAGACTGCTTTTTGGATAATCGAAAATGACTAGCCAAAGGTGTGATAACTGACTTAGCATCACTCATGTTGAACCGCTTCAAAACCCGTTCAACGTAGTCAGCCTGAGACAACTGCAAAATTCCCTTCTGCTTGTCTCTGATGATTCTCACACCAAGAATCTGTTTCGTTGTGCCTAAGTCCTTCATCTCGAACTCTTTTGCCAACTGCTTCTTTAACTTACTGATTTCCGCAAAATCAGATCCAGCTACTAACATGTCATCAACATAAAGTAGGAGGATAATGTAACTCGTGTCAAACCTCTTGAAGTAGCAACAATGGTCAGCGTTACACTTGATATAACCATGTCTCTGCATAAATCCATCGAATTTCTTGTACCACTGTCTTGGAGCTTGTTTCAAACCATACAAGCTCTTTTCCAACTTACACACAAGTTTCTTTTTCCCTTTCTCTAAGAAACCTTCCGATTGCTGCATATAAATCTCCTCCATTAGGTCACCATGGAGGAAAGCAGTTTTGACATCTAACTGCTCTAGGTGTAAACCCTCTGATGCAACAATGCTAAGAACTGAACGAATGGTAGTCAGTTTCACAACCGGAGAAAATACGTCGGTGTAGTCGATTCCTGCTTTTCTGCTGAAAGCCTTTTACTACAAGTCTCGCCTTGTACCTCTTAGAACCATCATGTTCTTCTTTGACTCTGTAGACCCATTTATTATGGAGAGCTTTCTTTCCTACCGGCAGCTCGGTTAGCTTCCATGTCTTGTTGGAAATAAGGGACTTCATCTCATCATCCATTGCAAGCTTCCACTGGCTCGCATCTGCTGCACTGCATGCTTCATCAAAATACTCTGGTTCACCTCCATCTGTGAGCAACAAATAATTCATGTATCTCCGATTCGGCACATGTTGCCGTGAAGACCTCCTAGGTACAGAAATAGGAGTCGGAGACTGCGGTGTATCAACCTGTTGAGTATTTTCATCTGCAATATGTTTGTCTGACTGAGTACTCTCAATATCTTGAACATCATCTAACTCAACACACACAGGATCACTCTGTGCTGTAGGCTCTGAGGTTGTTGTGTGTCTGTCCTTGTACATAACATTTTCATTGAACACTACATCTCTGTTTCGGATCATTTTTCAGTTCTGATCATCCCACATGCGATAACCATACTCGTCACCGCCATAGCCAATGAAAATACACTTTTGTGACTTGGGATCAAGCTTAACCCTCATAGTGTCACTAACATGTACATATGCAACACAACCAAAAAAATTTAAATGTAAAAGTGTTACCTCTCTACCGCTCCAGACCTCTTCTGGTATTTTGTGCTCCAATGGTACTGATGGACCACGATTGATTAAGTACGCTGTTGTACTGACTGGTTCTGCCCAGAACTATTTCGGCAACCCTGCCTGAATGCGCATGCTTCTGGCTCTCTCAGTCAATGTCCGGTTCATCCGTTTTGCTACACCATTCTGTTGTGGTGTACGTGGAACAATTCTCTCTAATCTGATACCATTCTCATAGCAAAATCTCTTAAACTCGGTGTCCTGATACTCTCCACCATTATCGGATCGTAATCTCTTGATCTTCAAACCCGTCTCATTCTCTATCATAGCCTTCCAACTCTTGAACACACCGTACACTTCAGATTTATGTTTCAAGAAATAAACACATACCTTTCTGGAATGGTCATCGATGAAGGTGACGAAATAGGACTTTCCGCCAATAGATGAGACATTTACTGGCCCCCAAACATCAGTGTGAACTAGCTCAAGCTTCTCCTTTCTGAGTTCTTTGCCTCTTTTCTGAAAATTAACCCTCTTCTGCTTACCGAATACGCAATCCTCACAGAAGTCGATATCAATCGAATTTAGACCTAGTAGTTTTCCCTTTGCGAGCATAACCTTGAGTCCCTTCTCACTCATGTGACCTAGCCTCTGGTGCCACAAATTATGATCCTCCTTGCTTTCTGCAATTGCTATAAATGTGCTAGCCTTGGTGGTAGTGTACAACGTACCTGTTTTGTTTCCTCGTGCTATAGTCATAGCTCCCTTAGAAACTTTCCATTTATCTTCACTGAAAGTGGTCACATAACCTTCACTCGCCGACTAGCCTACTGAGATCAGGTTCTTCCTCAAGTCTAGAATGTGTCTGACATCCCTCAGCTTCCATATCGATCCATTGAGTCTGATATGTACTTCACCCTTGCCAACAACATTGCAGGGTTGATCGTCACCTAGATAAACCTTGCCGAGGTTTCCAGGTGCATAGCTCTCAAAGAGCTCTCAACTTGAGGTGGCATGGAATGATGCTCCAGATTCCAAAACCCAAGACTCTGTTTTGCTCTCCAAAGAGCATATCAGTGCATCATCTGCTTATTCTAAGACAATATTTGCCTCTGTTTTATCATCCGCTACCTTTTGCGGGGATCTACACTGGTTCATTAAATGACCAGTCTTGCCGCAATTCCAGCATTCGATTGCTTTGGAATTTCTGGGACCTCGAGACTGTGATCTTCCTTGTCTCGACTTGGAACGGCCACGCCTTTGGTTTCTGCCTTTCTGTCTGTTCGAACCTCTGCCTCTAGTGTCGATATTCAATGTTGTGCCACTGCTTGAAGAGTCTGACGATTGTATTCTGGTCTCTTCTGTGAGTATCATACTCACAACGATATCATACTTCAGCGGGTCTATCCCTGAAGAATTACTGATTGCAGCCACTGTGGCGTTCCAGCTCTCTGGCAATTGATTAAGGAGAAAATCTGATTTCACCTTGTCTTGAAACACTACTTCAATTGATTCCAACTGCCCATAAATGTCATTAAGCTTACTGAGATGTTCACCAACATTCTCATTCTCGGACATCTTCAGATTCGTCAATCTGCTGATAAGATGTAATGTATTTGCTCCAGATGACTGTTCGTACATCTTCGAAAGTGCTTTCATGAGAGACTTTGCAGTCTTCTCTTTCCTGATATTGAAGGCGACAGATTTTGTCAACGTCAATCTGATCGTACCAAGAGCCTTTCGATCTAGGATATTCCACTTCTCTTCTTTGATCGAATCTGGCTTCTTCTCTTCTAGTGGTTGATACAAATTTTTCTGGAATAACACATCCTCAATTTGCATCTTCCAATAGGTAAAGTTTGTACCATATCATTACTATATTTTCTTCTCCCATAGCTCCCACTGAGCCTATTAAATATATTCGGAGTGCAAAACCGAGTATACGGTTGCGTCGGGGGCGGTTCAAAACCTTAAGAACGCCTTTGACCGCGTCCAAAACGGGTCAAAAATGACTCCAAACGGGCCAAAACAAATTCGCACAAAAGACAGAAATTTAATCACGAAGTCAGTACATTATCGGGGTGCGTGCGGGCGCGTCCATGCTCTGATTGGGCTGATTCTTGTGCCAAAACGTCGGGCTTCGAATTCTCTTTCCGTAGATATATTAAAAAACTGGCTGGAACTTCAGGCAGCGCGTGGGGGCGCGTGAGGAACTTTCCGGCGACGTGCTTGACACTACTGGTTTCGTCTCTTCATACATAGGGTGTGTGAACCCTAACAAGTGGTATCGATCTAGGATATTCCACTTCTCTTCTTTCATCAGATCTGGACCAGATCGTCGGGCTTCGTGATTTGCTCCAACCTGGGGCTCTAATACCACTTGTTAGGGTTCACACACCCTATGTACGAAGTCGTGCACACCTGCAAATCAGAAAACGCACACAAACACACCAAACAATCGACACAAGAATATATACATGGTTCAGCCAAATAAGCCTACGTCCACGGAGAGCATCGTTTCACTAAAAAATCACTGAGAGGATTACAAGGGGGTGATTCGCAAATCACACACGAACACACACTGTGTATACTCACGCCTGTATCACCGGAATAATATAAACGTATATTATTCCTAACTCTCTCTCTCTATTTCTGTGTAGACAATTCAATAGGAGAATCCCTATATTTATAGGTGAGGATATAGATGTGGGTTTCTCAATCTTCCGATGTGGGACAAGTTAATATAACAAAATAATCATATTATATATATATGCCAATATATAACAGTATTGCATTCGAAGTTTTAAATTAATTTTGGGGTAGAAGCTTTCATTACGAGTGTCACCAACAACTACAAGAAGTTCTCAATGCATGATCTACAAATAAAATGTTCCCATTTTTTCATTTAATGTAGTGGTCCAATTGGAGTGCCAAATGGCCATTGATAAAAAATCAACACACCACTACACCAGGTACTACAGAGATCAAATTTATATATATATATATATCCAAGTGATAAAAATTTTAGTGAGGTCTTTATGTTTTTTAAGAAATAACTCTAATCGAAAACCAACTTAGCATATAACTTTTGACAAATGACTTGATGATATATTTTTATCGATCGCTTTGTATATATGATAATTCAATCATTTAATATATCTAATTTTTCATGGTACGTAAGTAATGCTTCGCAACCCTAATATTAAGTTTTTTCTTCCCCCCTTTGCAATCCAAATGGCTCTCGAACTCATATTTTACTGTATTGCACGATACAACACATATTGCTTGGTACATAATACTTTTTAAAACAACTGATATCAATATATTCGTCTAATATTAATATTTAAAACTAGTATTGTCCGAATTCATTACCACACATAAACGGGTACCTAAAATATTTGAACTCACAATTAATCATCAACCATTTAGGCCCTGTTTGGTAACGTTGTGATTTTTCTTTTTTGTTGTGATTTTATTTTTTATAAAATGAAAGTTGTGATTTGTTTTGCTGTCATTTTGATAGAAAGTAAAACTTATTTGGTAAAATTCACGTGCTGTGAAATTTTTTAAAGCATAAAACTGAAAATGTGTTTGGTAACGAAAAATTTGAGAATTAATAAATTATGAACTAATATAAATATTTAGTTATTAATTTTTATACAAATTTATTTTATATTTAAATATTTAAATAATTATTTTTATTTATTTATTATTAATTATTTATCCAATTTTTATTTTTAATTATTTATTACTCAATTTTATTTAATTATTTATTCATTTTTTTTTTTATTTATAATTATTTATTCTCAATTTTTATTTATTATTTTATTTATTTATCTTTTTTATTTATTTATTTATGTATTTTTATTTAAGTTTATTTAATATTTATTTATTCATTTTTGTTTCTTATTTATTTTGTTATTATATTTATTATATTTAATTATTTATTACTAATTTTTTATTTAACCATTTTATTTTATTTTACTGTATCCACATTTTGGGCTTTTCAAGATAAAAACTCAAAACGAAAGCTTCAATTGAAGTTTCCAAATTTGTTCACAAAATTTCAAAACTTGGCAAAATTTGAAAATTAATTTTGATTTTTTAAAATCTAAGAAAAAAAAACGTATGTTACCAAACAACTTTTAAGTTTTGATTTTATTTTTTTGAAAACTAAAACAGAAAACTCAAGATAAAAACGTTACCAAACAGAGCCTTAGTCTTTCTTTTCCATTATCTAGAGGGATCGAATTCATCTATAAACTATATAACATATATATATATATATATATATATACGCTATGAAGAACGGATACTTCGTTTAGAATCGTCATACCATGTCGGATACACTTGTCTATGTCGGACACATGGACACACCAAAAATACGTGTCTGACACGCCAAATGGTGTGTCTTGATTTTTTTAAATTTGGACACGCAGTGGACACACATAGGACACGCACATCTCCACGTGTCGGACACGTGATGGGTCGGTTGATTCTATGAAAGATAGAGAACTTATGGAGCCACTAATTTGATGGATCACTTATAGAACTTAAACACTCCTAATCCAATCTTTGGCTTTGAAGATACTTGAACATCTTTATTCTTCCTCATCTTGTGAGAGGAATTTGAGCACCTATTTATTTATCCACTATATAAATAGAAACAAAATATCACCATAGAAAACTGAAGATTTGGTATTTGTACATTTCAATCTTTGTCTTCGATCAAGAAATTTTTTTATAATTTAATAAGGGAGAAACTAAGATGTCAGATGTTGGGGGAGATACATTTGATTCCTTGGATGGTAGTGGAATGAAGATTTCGAACATATCATACATTTTATTTAACCTATTTGTTTATTTTTTTTATAAATTTATTGGTTCTTATTATTTAAGTGATAAATAAAATATTTGTGCAATATAATATGTATATATAAAAATATATATATATTTAAAAAAAAAATTATAAATATATTGGAGGCATGTCGTGCCTTATATTTTTTTAAAAAATTTGTATTGCCATATTCGTGTCGTGTGAGTATCGTATCCTTATCAGTTCTTCCTAGTATACACGTCATAGACCAAGTTTATTATCAGTTCTTCCTAGTATACACGTCATAGACCAAGTTTATTATCAGTTCTTCCTAGTATACACGTCATGGACCAAGTTTATGCACGATATCCTAACTTTAAATAAGCAAGTTGAATGTTAGGCTGAATCTGCAACACATCATCTTTTGAGCTAAAAGTCAGAAGCTTTCTCACTGCCTGTCCATTCTAGATAAGTAGATACATTAATATATTTGCTAAAAAATCGAAACTACTTCATTAAACAATTAGATAAATCTCAAGTCATTGTTAATGTCTAATAGCAAACTAACAAATTAATAACAAATCGATTATTCTATAGTACTCGTGTAAATTGGAAGATTACATATATAGAAGATATATGGTGGCTGATTTTAGTATTCCCAATTGATTTCTAAAAAACAACAGTTAGAAATTACACACAAGATACAAGATGAGAGAAATTGATATGTTTCATGTGAAATGATGATTCAGAAATGAATTAATATTCATGTAAAGACTGGAAAAAAATTAAATTAATTCTAATGAGGCTGGTGATCCCCTTACTTTTTAACTTGAATGTTGAATATTGGCATAATTTCGTACGGTTGCATAAAATAGGTGTCTTGGAATTAAAATTTAAAAATATTTGTAAATTTTGTAGTAATTTGTTTGACTTTGGATTTTGCAGGGCATTTTGAAACTGGTCTGGTCTAATCTAATCTTATTATTCTGGTCTTGTTCTAGATCTATACTTTGTTTGGTAACGATTTGATCTGGTTCCAAAATTTATTGAATAAATATATATATGTATATATATTTCAAATATTTGTTGTGCCAAAACCAATACTAAACACATAAACACACACATAATAGACAACAAGGTTTATAGTGATTCGGTCCAAATGATACGTACGTCCACTTTGAGAGAGGTTTCACTATCTTGGTTGAAGAAAAACAATGACGGGAGGAGGATACAAATGATCAACTCAACTCTACCTAACACTCTTACAACTCTCACTCGCACAGAACACTCTGTGTAGTTTACTCTCTTTTCTTGCTCTGTTTTTTCTCTTATTTTTCCACACCATACAATATGCCATATATATAGGCATACGTAAAGAAACAAACAAACTGCAACTTGAGCATGAATGGCTTGAAGAAATGTTTGAATACTTCATGAGCAATCTTCAACAGCTTTACCTAACTTTGAAGAACCATGCGTGAGTTGGTGCTTTGTTTCATACGGAAGCAAGTTGAGTTGATGGTGATGGGTTTGATAGCAGAGTTTGCATGCACAGTAGATGGTTTTGCATGTTGTGGGTATGGAATTGTCAATTCTCCCTCTTCCATACCAATCGGAGGAGAACTATTTTGCTGCGCTTCAGTTGAGATCCATCCTGACTATGTCTCTGCATAGCTCTAGTTTATCTCGAGTAACAACTTTAGTCAACATATCAGCAGGATTCTTGTATGTGTGGATCTTCACAATCTTCAGTAATTGTTGCTCAATCACTTCGCGTATCCAGTGATAGCGAATGTCGATATGCTTCGTGCGAGAATGATACATTGAATTATTGCTCAAGTCCAGAGCACTCTGACTGTCACAATGCACTTTGTATTCTTTCTGAATAACACCCAGTTCTTGGAGAAATCTCTTTACCCACAACATTTCCTTTCCAGCTTCCGCTGCAGCAATGTATTATGCTTCTGTTGTAGATAAGGCAACACACTTCTGCAATTTGGACTGCCATGACACAACTCCCCCTGCAAAAGTAAATAGAAATCCTGATGTAGATTTCCTGTTGTCAATATCATCGGCCATATCTGAATCTGTATAGCCTTTCAAGACTGGTTCTGTTCCCCCATAGCACAAGCATAGCTTTGAAGTACTTTTCAGGTACCTAAGAATCCACTTGACTGTTTCCCAATGGTCTTTACCTAGATTTGAGATAAACCTGCTCACAACGCCTACAACATGAGCTATATCCGATCTGGTGCAAACCATTGCATACATCAAGATACCAACGACTGAAGAATAAGGGATTGTTTCCATCTCTTCCTTTTCTTTCGTCGAAGAGGGACACGATCGCTTGCTTAGGTTGAAGTGATTAGCCAACGAAGTACTGACTGGCTTGGCATTTCCCATGTTGAACTTTGCAATCACCCGTTCAACGTACTTATCTTGTGACAACCATAGTTTCTTGGCTTTCTTGTCACGAACAATCGTCATGCCCAATATCTGTTGAGATGGGCCTAGGTCCTTCATGTCAAAGGACTTGGACAGTTCTTACTTCAGTTTGCTGATCATACTGGCATCCTGTCCAACTATCAACATGTCGTCAACATACAGCAATAGAATAACAAAGTTACCATCCGGGAATTTCTGAATGTAGATGCATTGATCTGCAGAAGTTCTCTTATAACCATGACCCACCATGGAGTTAAACTTTATATACCATTGTCTGCTTGCTTGAGGTCGTAGAGACTCTTCTTCAGTTTGCAGACCATATGCTCTTTCCCTGTAACATGAAAACCTTCTGCCTGGTCCATGTAAATTTCCTCCTGTAGATCTCCATGGAGGAATGTTGTCTTGACGTCCATATGTTCAAACTCTAGGTTCAGACTAGCTGTCAATCCGAGTACCACTCGAATTGAGGTCATTTTCACAACTGGTGAAAATATCTCGTCAAAGTCGATGCCTTTCTTCTGTTGGAATCCTTTGACAACCAATCGGGCTTTGTGTTTTATCGACTTTCCGTTGGCGTCTTTCTTCAGCTTGAACACCCATTTGTTTTTCAATGTTTTCTTGCCTTTGGGAAGTCTCACCAAATCATAAGTCTGGTTTTTCTGCAAGGAACTCATCTCTTCTTGCATAGCTTCCACCCATTTACCTTTGTCTGTATGGGTTTTTGCTTCCTGAAAGCATTCTGGCTCCCCTTCATCAGTAAGCAGAATATAGTCTGACTCCGGATATTTCCTCGACGGAATCAGAGGTCGGCCTCTTTCAGATCTTCTTGTCTGAGGCTCTTCATCTGGAGGAGCTACTTATGGTTCTGTAGCTTCTGGTGAAGGGGTTTGTGGCTCCCCCTGCTCAACACCCTCAGGTTCTTCCTCTGCTTCTGGAATTTCATCCTGCATTTCTTCATTATCGGGG
The DNA here is from genome assembly GCA_963922005.1 of Cornus suecica. Taxonomy (NCBI): domain Eukaryota; kingdom Viridiplantae; phylum Streptophyta; class Magnoliopsida; order Cornales; family Cornaceae; genus Cornus; species Cornus suecica. Next base: position 85,447,324 of record OY998239.1, on the reverse strand, counting down.
ATCAACTGTACTGGTGCAAGATCTGAGATGATGTCTGTAACACTCGAACTAAAATCACCAGGCTCTGTGATTTTTTCAGTGTCTCTGTATGTCTAGCTCTCTTAGAACACATTATCCTTGTTTCTGATAACCTTCTTCGATACTGGATCCCATAGTTTGTATCCAAATTCTTCGTCTCCATAGCCGATGAAGATGCATGGAGTTGATTTCAGATAGAGCTTCTGTCTTTACTCCTTGGATACATGTGCAAATGCCTTGCACCCAAATACTCTCAGGTGAGAATATGAGGGATCTCTTCCATTCCATACCTTTTCAGGTACTTCGAACTGCAGTGGTACTGATGGTGATCTGTTGATCAGGTAGATTGCGGCTCTAACTGCTTCACCCCAGAATGGCTTTGACAACTTAGTCATACTAATCATACTTCTGACTCTGTCTATAATGGTTTGGTTCATTCTTTCGGCTACACCATTATATTGTGGGGTACGTGGGACCGTCTTCTCATGTCGGATACCGCGTTCAAAGCAATATGCTCGAAACTCATTGGAAGTGTACTCACATCCATTGTCAGATCGGAGGCACTTTAGCTTCTTTCCAGTTTCCTGCTCTACCATGGCGTGGAATGCTTTGAAGTAATCGATTACCTGGTCTTTTATTTTTTTAAAATATACCCACACCTTTCGTGAGCATCATCAATGAATGTGAGAAAATATTTGCTACCGCCTAAATAATCCACTTCTAAAGGACCACATACATCGGTATGAATTAAACTCAATAACTCTGATCTTCTTTTGGTAGTTGAGTTGAAAGAGACTCTATGTTTCTTTCCAAATAAATAGTGATCACAAGGATTTAATGGAATACCTTTTTATACTGCAATTAGTTTCTTCCTTGCCAGTGTAAGCAACCTTTTCTCTCCCATGTGTCCGATTCTTTTGTGCCACAAATTTGGTGAAGTCTCATCTTCAACTGCATTGAGACTGTCAGAAATTACCATCACATGGGTAGTGTATAATGTCCCGTGTACCTTTCCTCGGGTGACAACCATGGCTCCTTTTATCAGCTTCCAGGTGCCATTGCTGAAGTGGTTGCCGTAACCTTCTCAGTCTAAAGTTGTCCCAAAAATAAGATTGAGACGAAGGTCAGGCACATGTCTGACATCCTTTAACACCATACTGCAACCAATACCGGTCCTGATCTGGATATCGCCAATACCCACGATCTTCGAGAAACTTATATTTCCCATTCTCACTGTACCAAAGTCTCTTGCTTTGTATGAGGTGAAAAAATCACTGTGGGGAGTGGCGTAATAAGATGTTGTTGTGTCAATCACCCACTCGGCTTCATTGCTTCCTACGTGAAGGCATACCTCTTCATCGACTGAGCATATAATGATATCTCCTGCAACAGTGAACATCTTCCTTCTGTAGCTGGTGGCTGCTTTGACCTTGCTCAATTTGTAGTTTGTGGCAATTCTTCTTTAAATGTCCTGCGATACCACAATGATAACAAACATATTTACCCTTTTGTGGATTTTTGTCATTGTTGGGTCTGTCATGGTTTTGGGACCTTCCTCTGCTTCTGCCTCTGCTTTTACCTCTACCTGTTCCGTAAGATCTTCCTTGACCTTCTGTGACAAAAGCATGTGATTGGTTCATGCCGGTCTCCTTCCTTCGGCTTCCTCGCTGAATATGGCATCCTTCATTGTTGTCATAGTGAGTTTGCCGTTCAGAGCTGAGTTACCGAGGGAAACCACTGGTGTCTCCCAATTTGGTGGTAAGGAGCTGAGCAGAAGTAGGGCCTGAGTTTCATCGCCAAGATTTAACTCTACAACTGCAAACTGGTTCACCAGGTTCTGAAACTCGCTGGTGTGCTTGGCTACAGAGGATCCGCTCTTCAGCTTCAAATTGATCGTCGCATTATTATAAGCGTTTTATTTAGAGCGGTCTTAGCCTGATACATATCCTCGAGCTTCTGCCAGAGCTCGTAGGTGTTGGTCTCTTGAGCAACATGGTGGAATACACTATGGTCAATCCACTGTTTGATTTGGCCAATAGTTTTTTTGTGCATCTTGGTCCAATCTTTCTCCGTGATTAACGCGGGTTTTGCGCATTCGTTTTCCAACGGGTCCGCCAAGTCCTTCCAATTAAGGAGATCCTCCATCCTGGGTCTCCATATCGAATAATTTGATGCCAAAAATTTAATCATGGCTCCGGATCCTGAATCTTCCATCGAATCAGATCAATAATAAGCTCTCATTGGCTTGTTTGATATGTTCGGAATGGAATCACACAAAACAGAGTATATCGTTGCGTCCAGAACGGTCGAAAACCTTAAGATCACCTCTAACTGCGCTCAAATCCGACTTAGGATGAGTCTGGAACAATCAAATTAACGGTGAGGGGCAAAACTATAATTTCAGCAAGTGTTGATGATGTGGCAACAGCAAGGCAAGACACGTGGCAGTTTGTCAGTGGTGACATGTGGCAGATGACGTGGCCGAATGGTAGTGTGACGCGTGGCAGGACACGTGGCACAAGGTAAGGATGACACGTAGCAGCTGCTGACATCAGCAGTGACGTGTCATGAGAGTTGACGGCATCGATAATGTGTCAACGCGTGGGATGCGTGTGTTCTCACGCGTGCTGAAGGTTGAAAGCGCGTGAGGCGCGTGGGCCTCACACGCGCTGGAAGTAGACGATGCGTGGGGCGCGTGACGCCGAGAGGTCCGACACGCAGTGTTTCAGGTGGCGCGTAGCGGCACGTGCGGTGGCAATTTCGGCTGTTCTCGACAGGAACATGTTCATCCGGAGATGGGTTGCCTGAAAATACGAGTGGTGTGGTGTTTTGCGAAGTATTTTGGTTCAAAATAGAGGTTGAACACGACTCTGATTTTCGACTATAGGCTCTGATACCACGTTGTTGTGCCCAAACCAATACTAAACACATAAACACACACATAATAGACAACAAGGTTTATAGTGGTTCGGTCCAAATGGTACCTACGTTCACTTTGAGAAAGGTTTCACTATCTTGGTTGAAGAAAAACAATGACGGGAGGAGGATATAAATGATCAACTTAACTCTACCTAACACTCTTACAACTCTCACTCACACAAAACACTTTCTGTGTAGTTTACTCTCTTTTCTTGCTCTTTTTTTTCTCTTATTTTTTCACACCATACAATATGCCATATATATAGGCATACGTAAATAAATAAACAAACTGCAACTTGAGCATGAGTGGCTTGAAGATATGTTTGAATACTTCATGAGTGATCTTCAACAGCTTTGCCTAACTTTGAAGAACCATGCGTGAGTTGATGCTTTGTTTCATACGGCAGCAAGTTGAGTTGATGGTGATGGGTTTGATAGCAGAGTTTGCATGCACAGTAGATGGTTTTGCATGCTGTGGATATGGAACTGTCAATATTTTCTACAACACCACACCAGATAGTCAAATTCATATTTTCTTCTTGTTTTAATGATTCCAAAATAAAACCACCCACACTAGATTTGTTTTTCAGCAATAGTTGCAGGATATGTTCAACACCCATCTACATAGCATTCCACGTGCATACAAAATTCCCAAAATATATGAGAAATTTTATGAAAAGACGAAAAGGGTTTGGAGGATTAGGGGAAGTTGAGATGGGTTTTTTGGGGATTTTGATTTTGTACCGGAGATGCCGGCGGTGTAGTGGACAAGGACGAAGATCATGTCACCGAAGGCCCAAGCGATGCCGAGTAGGCCGACGCCATCGCAGTCGCCGGACTTCTTGTGGCCGATGACGGTGGCAACGGCGACGTAGAGGAAGAGGAGGGTGGCGATGAGGGGTCTGTAGAAGGACCAGAGCTTGAGCTCACCTATGTCCAACAATAGTGTCAGTGGTGGTGGTGGTGTAGCAAAGATAAGATCAATAAAATTTAATATTTTATTAATTTTTGAAAAGAATGTTTTGATTTTGGTGGTCTTATCTTGCATTTTTTATTAGATCAATTTTATATCTGATCTAAAAAAATATAAGACCAAACCAAAAAAATAGAATTTTTGCAAGTCCGCGACACTTGGTTGACATCTACGACCACTATAAAATGGATGCACGGGGCATCAAGTTTTCAATGCCCTAAATTTGTTACACCTTTTTTTTTTTTAATGCATCATGACCTTTCTTCATTTACCAAAACAAAATTAAAAAGAATGTGATGCCTAGCTCTAGGCTCTTACCACCTTTCTAAGGCAACAAATGAAGTCAATATAATCTTTATCAGATACATGCATATACGTGTGACAGGTTACTTGGAGAGGAAGATATTGAACCCATAAAAGTTGGGTACCATGCTCTTAACAAAGGTTCATGCATGTATATATGTATCATTGTAAACATATATATCTTGAATTATTTATGCTTATCTTGAACTTAATTACAGTATAAGGTTTGATCACAGTGTATATATGCTATGACATTTATTGAGAAGACAATGACATGTTATTAAATGGTCTCATTGCTTTTCCAGAAATTTTCCACGAATGGAAAAGAAAATGCTACAAAAATGTATCTAAGCAACCAACTTGCTGATAGCTGACATCTTATATTAATATCAGTCGACAAAACCGGACAAGCGCAGTAAAAGTAGTACTATGCAAACCAACATTATATATAATCAGGGCTGATTTGGAAAAAAGTGTTTTCGTTTTTGTTTTTATTTTTGTTTTTATTTTTTTCATATTAAGAATAAAAAATATTCTTATTCTTATCCTAATGGTAATCCGGAAACAAAAACATGTTTGGCTGAGAACTTTGTCTCAAAAAATTTCAAAAATAAAAAACAAAAAAATACGTTTGACATACCTTATTTTTTCAGAAAGTTTTAAAACAGAAACAGAAAAACATGTTTGGCAAGCCTTGATTTCTGAGAACAGAAACAGAAAAACATGTTTGATGACTTCAAATGTTTTTTTTTTAAATATAAAAAATAATAAAAGAAATTTTTTGGCAATTGAAAGGCACTTCTGTACCAAATGTCTTCTGTGACAAGTTGGTATTGTTCATCATGTGAACATTGGAAATGAAAAATTTTAGGCAACACCTCCCCATAAAAATGACAAGTCCAAATGTATTTTTTTCACATGATAGCAAGAATTATCACAAGACATAACTAAAAAATAACTCAATTTCAAATGCATCCAATATCATAAGATAAAAGCAATTGCAAGGAGTAACTTCCAATTTTTACTTCAACATTTGAAATAAATCTAGCAGTACTACAATTATTCACAGGTGAAGGCCTATATCAAATCAGAAATTTCACATTTTTGCATCAACAATCATGTAAGAGATACAATCTAGTAAAGATGAATTACGATTAGCATAATTAAGATCCTTTTGCTATACAATAATATGTTTGGACCTCTTTTAAGGCGCAAATGCAAATAAGCACAAACTTCATAGACATCACAAATCTTTTTCAAACAAAGAATGTATATGGATGATTGTATCTGCATAAACAACTATGCGTACCCTAAATTGAATGAAAATCAAGGACCAAAGTCATTCCTTAAAAGCCATACATTTCCCATATCAAGCTATTCATCATCGTTTAGGAGATGAAACACCCTCTTATTCTTCAAAAAATGCAACCGTTTTTCTCCATCTGAGCTACCCATAGACAATTTCAGATTAAGATCAAGACTATCCTCTCCTGACTCATCTCTGCTATCGTCCAATCCTGAAGTTGTTTTCGCGCTGCCCACTTTCTCCTTCGGTGCTAAAAAGCTGTGAAATGGGTTTTGGCAGCTAGAGTAGAGTGACCTTGTCCTAACCACTTATGTGGGTCATATTTGCGTCCCTTCAAATCATGCATCTAGAACACATTATCACAAAGTTAATGCCATAATTAACTACAATTCAACAAATAAAAAGTTGAATTATTTTGGGTTCCTAAGAACACACAAAATCAATTTAGGATTCAATTATTATGTTGTTTAACACACATATACAATTCCAGCAATGGTATATGATTATTTCAAACAACTAATGTATATGGAGGATTGTATGTCCAGAAACAACAATGTGTACCCTAAATTGAATGAAAATCAATGACCAAAGTCATTCCTTAAAAGCCAGCCTACAATGCTAGGACCAAAATATCTTCATATTTTGTTCTTGTTTTTATTGGTATATGGTGAGGTGACTGATTTCAATAAATTGAATGACTTACATATGATTCATACATCCCCACAAAACATAATTTTTGGATAGTTATTTTCCCCCCCTCTTGTAGGAATGGGCATATAACCCACAACAATGTAAAAACAATTCCACATTTACCTAAATTTTCTCCAATCTCAAATTCAAGGAAACCATTCACTACTCCAAATGAAGCATCAGAATATAGCACAAATTACAACACATGGAACAAAAATTCATCTCAAATTGAACCCACAGCAAAATAAATCCAGAAATAAAGCATTAAATTGCTCAATAATAGATAGATACGCAAAATAACTTCAGAAATAGAACATACATAACGATTTCCTTTTTTCCTCAACACAAATAAGCAAAAAATGAATCCAGAAAAGCTCTTTCTCACACACACACAACCTCAAACACACACACAGCTTCACAAACACACAATTTCTCTATGCAAACATATACACACAGACACATACATAGAAATTAAAAATCACACATATGTGCAAATACACAATTTCTGAGTAGATCTACACACACCGACGCACACAAACACACACACCGACACATATACAAATACACATACCGACACACACACACACGTATATACATACAGAGAGAAGAAATGACCGAACCTGATCTGAGCTTGAGAAGGAAGATAATCAAAGTTGTTGCGATTCCTAAATCGAAGCCCTAACTGTCGCGAAATGGTCTCAATCGAAGCCCTAGAGTTGTCGCGAGCTTGAGGAGGAAGATAATCGCTTGCAATCGAACAAGATTCCTCACTTGAGGAGGAAGTACACCCAATCACTCGCCTCTCATGAAGAACAGAAACCATAATGTTCGCAAACTTGTTTTGAAAAGTGCCATCCTTGGAAAGGCATGAGAATAAACAGTGCAAAAAATCAAAAAAATAGCCTTTTTTGTTTTGAAAATTGGGCCAATTTCAGGACTTGTTCTATTCACTATGCAAGGAAACTATTTGGGCTCAAAACTTAACCAAACATGTTTTGTTCTCATTTCAGGCCCAAAAACCGTGAAAATTTTCATCCCCAATAACCGCACCAAAATCATTTAAAATTTTCACATCTTCCCCCAAAATGCCTCAAACCATTTACTATGTCCCCCAAAATCGCGCCACTAAACCTTTTTTTTAAGAGCAAATAAAAAATAAGCAAGCTAATTATAATATTTTGACCTATATAAAAAACAATAAATGAACATATTTACTCGTAATAATTTCGAACAAAAAAAGAAATATAATAACGTGAATCACACATTCAATTCAAATCAACCATCAATGTTTAGATAAACAAACTTTAATGAAAGTTTTCAATTCTAAGTTTCCAACAACATAAATCAAATCATATAGACAAATCCGCAACAAATACTTTAAGTATTATTTCGCAACAAAATCATAAAATATTAATCAAATCCGCAAAAAATACTTTATGATATATAAAGTATTAATTCACAACAAAATCACAACAAAATGGGTATATGGGTATATAAGTAAATAGGTATTTTATTAAAGGAATACAAGGTAATTTCAATATAAAAAGTTCGAAAAATACATATAATTATATAACTTTAATAAAAAAAAATTATAAAAAAAGAATAATTATATGATGCAGTTTGGGGCGGGACGGTTCCCCACTTGAGGAACCCCTCAAACCGTCCCCCGCCCCATAACCGTTGGTTAATTTTTTTTTCACCCCCATAACCACCTCATTTTTAAATGGTGCGGTTAAAAATCGTAAAAAATGGGGTGGTTCCCCGGCGGGGTGAGTTTTTTGCTCATCCTTACCCATATGAAATTTTTTTTTTCTTCGCAATAATAGCATGGTCGCTCCATAAATGGCTTATGGTCTCATGAAGCTCCACCTTGCCATCTATTCTGTCATCTTTGTCTTCTTTCAAATTTTCTTCTATTCTTAGCAACACAAGCGTGATCATTTCGGATACTTAATTCCTTCATCTTCTCCATTATTTTCTAACTGGAAAATAAAGCACTATTCACTTGCTCCACTATCACGGTATCTCTCCCATATAGCAAAGTATTAAACAGATGCTTGTGAGTTGAGCGAACCGATGTCAATAAAATAACTATTTTATCCTCGTCACTCACTTGTACACCAAGATTAGATAAATCACATATAATTTTATTGAACTCACCAAGATGAGTATGCAAGTCCATACATTCTTTCCTACAAAAAGAATACAACTCTTGCTTTAAGATTAACATATTCGTAACATTTTTCCCCTATAGAGATCTTCCAATTTTCTCCATAAATCTGCTGTAGATTTTTCGCCGACTACATCGTATACAACATCATCTGTCAAAGTCAACCGAATGATACTCATTGCCTTCGAGTTTATTCTGTTTCACTTTGTTGCATCCATATCTGCAGGCTTCTCGTCCAGCACCTTATCTAAACCTTGTTGAACTAACAAGTCTCGCATCCGAATTTGCTAGAGACTGAAGTTTTTTCTTCCATCAAGTTTATCCACCGCAAACTTAACATCAGAAGTTATCGTCATAGCTCTGATACCACTTATTAGGAATTAATTCTCTTTTCACTACTTAAGAATTAATCATGCCCAAGATCATACACACAAAAAATAAACAACTCTTTTTATCAAGCAATAAAAACACTCAACAAGAAAATATTACTCATAAATCTATTAATTTTACTTTTTCTCTCTACCTCTATTTTCTCACACTTTTGCTCATTTGTATTGCTAAGCTACAAAATCCTGGCCACTAGAATCCAATATATATAGAAGAAGCAAAGTGGTGAACAAGTTACCCGAATTGGTGAATAAGCCAATCCTAAAGGGAAGTTCCTACAATTATGATCTCCTAATAAAAAAAGAAAACTAAATAACCAAATTTTCTTTCTCATTAAGAAAAGAAGGCACCAATTATAACACCACTTAAATTTTGCCACATTCTAACAGTCATGATGTTAAATGTTTCAAATTACTCGAGTAACATTTTTTGTGTTTGCTGCAAGGTAGTAAAAATCGCGATCCTAGATCGTAGAATCGCACATAGGACCTCAAAACGACTCAAATCACACAAAAATTGTTCATATAGGTAGAATCATAGTAGAATCGGGTAGAATCGTAAGATTCTACAAATTATTTTATTTAAATTTTTTTTTATATAAAAGGTAAGCTTTTTACACACACCCCACTTTGTATTTATATTTATTTTTGGTATTTTTTGGCTAAAATTATAGTTTCAGGGTTGAGTCATCGATATGATGCCTAAAATGTTAATGTCCAATATTTCAATATGTAGCCAAATTTATGAAAAATTAAATTAAAGGTCCAATATATTGAAAATAAAAACTTTAATATGATTTAAACTTTTAAAATAAATATTTGACTATTATGTTAAAAAAAATTAGAAATGAACTACATTAAATAAATTATATGTTCCAATTAATTTCAAATTTTTTATTTAAATTTGTAATTTTATCATATGAATTATTAAAAATTTCTTTGTTTATTTGTATGCTTTAGTGAAGGAAATTCATGAAATAAATGATGAAGAAGAATTTGGTAAGATGAACATTCATAGTGCTGATAATGAGGAAAATAATAGTAATGATATTGGCGATGATGATTTTGACGGTGATTGTGAATTGGATGAAGACTTTGACAATAACAATGATCTTATTTAGCAGTGATGCTGTGTACAACTAACTTTTTGTTCTAAGTTGGTGGTTATTTATTATTTTAAGTTAGTATAATATATTGATGGAATTTATATTAAGTTAGTTAAATGATATTTGTTTAGACTTCTAGAATTGTGTTTTAATTTTAATTTTATATTTTTAATTAGTTTTAAAGCTTTTAAGCAAACTGTAACGTGATATAATTTAAATATTTGTACATTGTTATGACTTTAAGGTGGTGTTTTTATTTATATAAATTATTTTAAGTATTTTTTTTTGTATTATAAAGATATTATTGTTTAAGAAGTGAAATTGAAATTCTACGATTTGCGATTTTACGGACCCAAAATAATCCTACCTATATTCCTGATTTTGACAACCTTGGTTTTCTGGTTGGGATCCATTATTTGAGATGTTTTTGTTAAAGCCCAGTTTCGTTTTTCCTTCTTTCTGGCTTTCGGAGATGGGCCTAGATAAACGAGGCCCAATACGTAATTATTTGAAATGATTTTGTAAGCCCGTCTTCATTTCCCCTTCTTTCTATATGTCGGAAATGGGCCCATTAAAGTCTCTAGGCCCAATTTTATAACGGGCTTAATGATGGGCCAAGTTGAATCTATATTATTTTATTTTATTTTGAAAAATAAGTTAATCTAGATTATGGTTTTCTAAAACTACGTTTTTGGTGGGTGGGATCCATTAAAGGTCACATTACAAATTCTCGTTTAAAGAAGGCAATTATCATAAACTCCCACTTTGATTTTCAAATTGTTAAAAAAAAAATCCTTGATTTAAAAAAAAAACATAAATTAAAATTGGGTGGATTTAAATTGAAATTGAGTTTATGATAAATGAAATGAATTAGAGTTTTTGAGTAAATGGGTGAGAGAAAGTGAATTTGCGATAAATGAAAAGAATTATAGTTGTATTGAATTTAAATTGGGATTTAAATTAAAATTTGATTTGTGGTAAATGAAAAAAATTAGAGTTTTAGAGTAAATGAGTAAGAGAAAGTGGGTTTGTGATAAATGAAAGAAATTAGAGTTGAATTGAGTTGAAATTGGAATTTAAATTAAAAGTGGGTTTGTGATTAATGGAAGGAAATTAATATAGAAAATGGGTTTGTGATAAACGAAAATAATTAAAGATAAAATTAGAATTTAAATTAAAATTGGGTTTGTGATCCATTTGTTTGCTGTTAATCCATCAACATCACACTACAAATTTGCTTGCAAAAAATGAAATAGTTCAATATCTTGAATATCTGTTATGATTAAACTCTTGCAAAAACAACATGCCACTACATATATATATATACACACACTAGCAATTGAAACTGAAGCATCAATGTCTATTCAATTCAATCAAAATATTTCTCGTCAATGTCGTGATTGCACAGCAAACTCCAAAAGTCTCCAACAATGCACTGACAAAAAAGATAATTTGTTCCCAAAAACATCCGTACTTTAAATTGAACAAATCTTATGCCAACCAAACATTCTTATTAGAAAATTTTAACAGTGTAAGAAACAAATATCACAATCTCTACTTACCCAAAAAAAAAAAAACAAAGATCATAATGCAAATCCCACAATCATAATAAATTGAAGCTTCCAAGACTATACAAAATTGTCATAGATTTACTAGTCTAGAAATCAAATATGACAACACAAAGAATCATCAAACAAAACAAGAACTTTTTAGGTCACATTCACTAATCACTTAGCCAAACCTACAAGAACTTCTCAATGCTTTCCGACATAGTGCTTCTAGGTACTGCGCCGATAAGGGCATTTTTCTTCTCCCCGTTGACAAAGATGACATTTGTAGGAATGCTTCTGTTCCCATATTTGGTAGCAATTGATGGACTCTCATCAGTGTTGAGTTTGAAGCATTTCAATTTTCCGTCGTATTGTTTCGATATTTCACATATTTCTGGGTGAATTATTCGACACGGTCCACACCATGATGCGAAGAACTCCACCAGCACAGGCCCATCGGCCTTGAGGACCAGTGAGTTCCATGTCACATCAGTCACCATAGGAACTGCATTTTCTAAATTCAAGCAAGGGGTCATTCAATCTATATATATATATATATCATGCCTTAATAATGCTCCAAAAATTAATTCCAATTCAATTTCAGCAAAATAGAGTTATATGCAAAGTTGTTGATTAAAAGCAACTTTGTGACCATAAGAATTTTTTTTTTTTTTTCACTATGAGTACGAAGGGTCTTATATTTGATCTCGCTTGTAACCTTTATAAAATTTAAGACTCAGAATTAGACTCAAAAATTCCATTAAACTAAACCCCTCCCATTCTTAAGTTTATCCCTTATATATGATTGGAAAAAAAAATCCCACGGACCACATTGAAGCTTATATGCGAGTTGTGACAGCTACTAATTTAATCAATCAAAGTTGACTCTATTTAATTTTTATTTTCCTTCGAGCCGAAAATTCGATTTTTTTGGGGGTGGGGTGTCATTATATATATTTTTTAATGTCCCTGCCCTATCTTACATCGACTCTTGGAGCACATTAGAGTACTATACCCCGACGAGGTGCTTAGTGGCCTTTACATTACTAGTATATACTTAATATCAATATTTATTGGCTCCCTAATTCTTATTTAAGTAAGTTAGGTCTATGAGAACTATTTTATGAGCTTAATTAATGATATTGTTTATTACTAATATACCTAATAATACAATGGAGACTTATCCATCTGACATTTATGCCACTCCCTCCATTATGGTCGGTCTCAAGTCTCACATTTCTTCTTCTTTTTTTTTTTTTCCAAATTTGATCAACATAATAAACAATTTGCAAGTATAGTATAATTATTGGTGCTCGACCTATAGCAATAAAGCATGAGAAAATGTGTCATGTAAGAACCAACCTTTCTTCTCTTGGTATTTCGCTCTATAAATTAATCACAATTAATTTAGCAAATCATATTTTTAAAATTTTGAATAAATCACATACGAATAGACAATCTGTGTGGATCTGAAATTCGATGTGTAGGTTCTCTAATACTCCTAACGTGTGATTTCTGATAGACCTGCTAAACAAATTTTATAAGTCATCATTTTTTCATTTCCTTGTACAAATCTAATATAATATAGGGTTATTATCAACAAACCCCCTATGTTTCATATATTGATCAACTTACCCCCCTCCCTTTCAGAAAATTCCCATGTCGTTAACAAATTTCAGACAAAACAGCCCCTGAAACTAGAGGGGAGTTTACTGATAAACTATTTTTTTTTATTTATATATGTCAAAAAAATACATTAATGCCAAAATAAGTTTTTTTGCAACTACCAATTATGATAAAATATAAAAAATTAAGTGCGAAATATAAAAAAATATTTTCATCTACAAAAAAGATATTGTTTTTTTCATTTTTAACTTTGTTTTTTATATTTTACTATAAACGAAAAAAAAAATTATGCTGAAATAAAAAATTAATACATCAATATTTTTAACTTTCCAATACATTGCTAAACAATTAATGCATCAAAATTTTATTTCCACAAAATTAATGGATCAGTATTTTAACTTTCCAATTAGATATTTTTTTGGCATGATTATTTTTTCGTTTATTGTAATATATATATATATATATATATATATATATATATAATTAAAAACAAAAAAAAAATCTCATTTGTAGTTCAAAATATTTTTTATATTTCGGGCCTAATTTTTTTATATTTGACCCTAATTGGTAGTTCAGTTAAAAATATTGATGCATTAATTTTTTATTTGACATAAATCAATTTTTATTTATTTATAGTAAAATATAAAAAATAAAGTTAAAAACGAAAAAAAAATCTCATTTGTAGTTCAAAATATTTTTTATATTTCGGACCTAATTGTTTTTATATTTGACCCTAATTGGTCGTTCAGTTAAAAATATTGATGCATTAATTTTTTATTTGACATAAATCTATTTTTTTTCGTTTATAGTAAAATATAAAAAATAAAGTTAAAAATGAAAGGAAAATTAAAAATGAAAAAAAAAATCTTATTTGTAGTTCAAAATATTTTTTATATTTTACCCTAATTGGTAGTTCAGTTAAAAATATTGATGCATCAATTTTTTATTTGACATAAATCAATTTTTTTCGTTTATAGTAAAATATAAAAAATAAAGTTATAAACGAAAAGAAAATTCTCATTTGTAGTTCGAAATATTTTTTATGTTTTGTACTTAATTTTTTTATATTTTACCATAATTGATAGTTCTCAAAAAATATTATTTTGTCATTAAAGTTTTTTCCAGGCATAAATCAAAAACAATTTCATTTATAGTAAAAAATAAAAGGGAAAATTATACAAACTACCCTTGAACTATGACCTAATTGCAAGGAGTACCCCTAACGTTTGAATAATATCAGTTATTACCCCTTAGAACAGCCCCAGTCAGATTTGTGCGTGAATTTACTTAAAAGCCCTTGTTTTATATTATATTTTAGGGTTAATTTCAAGAAACCCCCTATACTATCCAGTTTTATCAACTAACCCCCACGGTGTCCACTTTGCCCCAAAAATTATAAATTCAAAAATATATATATATTTTTCACAAAAAAATTATTTTTCGGAGGGAGATTATTATTTTCCAAAATATGAATTATTTCAGAAAAAATAATATATATTTTTTGAAGAACAAATATTTTAAGAAAAAAATCATATTTTGGAATATAGTATATATTTTTCGCAAAAAAAATATTTTTTAGAAAAGATCATATTTTGTAACATAATAGTATATATTTTTCGCAAAAAAAATATTTTTCGGAAAATATCATATTTTGGAACATAATATATATTTTTTGCAAAAAAGTATTTTTCGGAAAAAAAAATCATATTTTGGAACATAATAAGTACTTTTTTGCAAAAAAAATCATATTTTGGAATATAATATATATTTTTCGCAAAAAAAATATTTTTCAAAAAACAAATTCATATTTTGGAACATAATAAGTACTTTTTTGCAAAAAAAAATCATATTTTGGAACATAATATATATATTTCGGAAAAAATTCATATTTTTTCCAATATAATATATACTTTTTCGCAAAAAAAATATTTTTTGAAAAAACAAAAAATCATATTTTGGAACATAATAAGTACTTTTTTTGCAAAAAAAATCATATTTTGGAACATAATATATATTTTTCGGAAAAAAATTCATATTTTGGAACATAATATATACTTTTTCGCAAAAAAAAATCATATTTTGGAACATTATATATAAATTCAAAAAAATTAGGGTATTTAAGTAATTTGTATGCAAAATTGGAACATGCAATGATATGAGGGCAAAAATGTAAGTTCACTACAAAAACAGTCTTTATTGACCAATACACAAAGTTTGCGGCGTTGACTTTGAACAAAAGGGGCTAAGTGTTACAACGGATATGGTTTTAAGGGTAATTTATGATATTATTGAAAAGTAAGGGTACCGCGTGCAATTAGGTCATAGTTTAGGGGTCGTTTGTGTAATTTTCCCAAAATAAAAAAACAAAGTTAAAAACAAAAAAAAATCTTATATATTTGTAGTTTGAAATATTTTTTATATTTTGAACTTAATATTTTTATATTTTACTCTAATTGGTAGTTGTAAAAAAAATTATTTTGGTTTTAATATTTTTTTTGGCATATATAAATAAAATAAAATCATTATCAGTAAACTCCCCTCTAGTTTCAAGGGTAGTTTTGTCCGAAATTGTAGTAAATGGGGTAAGTTGATCAAATTTATTAATGTCAGAAGGGTTTTCTAAAACATAAGGGGGTAAGTTGATCAAAATATGAAATCACAGGGGGTTTGTTGATAATAACCCTATAATATAACAATTTTAATGGCTTATAACATTTAAAGTCATTTAGAATAAATTAATGTAATAAATGTTAAACGGTTTGCTTACATGAAAGATATACGAGTTAATTTTACAAATGTGGTAAGGTGCTCTACGGGGAAAAAATTATCTCCAGGACTTCAAGTGAGGGGCCCACTGCTGAGGTGGCTGGATCTGAATCATAGATGCATGATAATGGGACCCAATAATGGGGTTCATGTAGGATCTCAATGGTGAGATCCACATCCTCATAAAATCTGAACCATTGGATGAGGTGGGACCCGCACCAGACCCACTTACTTGAGGGTCTGACCGGAGAAGTTTCGGGTCTATGCTCTAAACCTACTTAAATATATATATATATATATATATATATATATTTATTTAAAAGATAAACTTTTCACACAAACATTTTATCTCCTAAGAGACTCTAACTCCTCACTTCCTCGATGAGGCCATTAAGTCACTTAAAAGAATGAATTGACCCATTATAATACGAAAATTTTACCATATCATATTTAACCCATCAATGTGATTATATTTTGCTAATTAAGCTGGTGAAATTTGAAGTCTAAAACCATATTGTCCATATAACAAATTTCTTTCCATGCATGTCCCGGGGGCGGAGCCAGGATTTTAAGTTGGTTGGGGGAGGGGGGGGGAGCTAGTAGAGAGTTTATTTATGTAATACATATATATTTTAAATAAAAAGTGTTCAATACTTGATTATATCATCTACAAATATATAACTAGTTAAACTTTAGCTTATTTATGTTTTAGAAGATAATTGGCATCTATCTACTAATTAAAAATCACAACCCGAGATCTAGTATCGAATTTTTTAACTCAAAAATTTTTCAAGAATAAAAATCATCTATTATAGAATATGAACTACAAGTCTGAGCTATTTCTTTTTCAATACTGATACTCAAGAAATCTACAAGAAAAATTCGTCTTCCATCTTGTAACGAATTTGAGTTCTCACATATTTCATCTTTAAAAAAAATTAAATGCCCTATCTAAAAATTTTATGTATGCAATTTAATTACCTCCTCTTGCGGTCTCAAGTTTTATCAAGAGATATCAAATAAGTAAATTTAATAACTTGAACATATTATAATTTATCATATTATATTCTTTAGTTAAAAATGCTAAACTTTTCAATAACTTGAACACAATGTAATTTATCATAATTGATTTTCTTTAGCTAAACTTCTTGAAGTTAATTTCATGGTATAATAATAAATGATGTGGATTAATATATGACCCGACATGCGTCTAAAAAAACAAAAAATATAAGTTTTTTTGGTTAATAAAAAAAAAAAGTAAAGTTAAAATTAGAATTCAACTAATAAGGAGGTTATAAAGGAAATAAATTAATACAAAATCTTACCATTCTTAATTTTTTATATAATCTTAGCATTGCTTTATATTTTATTTTTTTATTAGGACCACAAAGAGACTTTTTAATTTTTATTTTGTAATTTGTGTCACAAGATCACAATATGCGACTTTTATGTGAAGTCTTTACTTTAACAATTCAACATACATTAGCAAAATTATTTGTGAAGAAAACTACGCAGACAATGTGTTAATAGTAGATTCCGGTTCTAATATGTTCATTGCATGTTGGATTTTTGTCAATTTAAGTGATACCGGGAACAATAATATATATCAATTGTTTTCACATTTATACATACATTGTTTTAACAAAACTTCGTTCTTGGTTTTACATATATTTATCAAAAGGTGGCAACATTGTATAGAGTTAGTTCTTTCTGAAATTACGTGGGAGACAATGGAAATAAACTGGAGAAGGATGAATAAGCTTCGTATGGACTTAATGAACAATTAAAATTATTTGTAAAATTTTCAATTTTAATAAGAAAAGAAACCCTAATTCTCTGACAAGATCGAGCAAAGAATAATAGAAGTGTGGAAAATAAATCAAGAGACGATATAGAGATTTATGCGTGGAAAAACTTTAGAAATTAAAATTATAAGTAAAAAATCACAAGTATCAGCAATACCAATGCACTATGAATCAAAAGGTTGTACAAACTCTATGAAGACAGGACTTACAATAGCTCTGATTGTCGCTCTCCACTCGACGTGAGCTCCACGAAGCTCTCGCTTCGATCTTCGTACTATGACGACTCCGCTTCTCAACGAATCAAAATTCCATGAAACTTCTCACTTCGATCTCCGTACTTCGACGGTTCCGTTTCTCAATGGATCGATGTATACAAGTTACGCATGGTGGTGTGTGATAATTTTTCAACAATTAAATCATTCATCTGTGCATACAGATCTCAAGTGTAGAAGCACAATTGAATAACCTCCAAAAACTACAGAGAACCTTGATATAGGATGATACTCAATTTTGATGTAAATATACCTTATACACGTGTTAGGATGTCTTGGAGTGCATACGAAGTCATAATAGGTCACAACAAGTTGAATTACGCCAAACTGAATACTGGAGGTCGGTGGCCCAGCCTATGCTTAAGCTTAAGTGTATTGCTTTGCATAAAAATGAACTTTCTAGCATGTTTCCAGCACTATAAGTTTACCTTTGCGCACCAAAATGTCCAATTTTGAGTTTTTGCAATATTTATTATTTTCGAACGCCATTTGCTCATGTGGGACGTATATCAATATATAAGACTTGAATAATATCCGTTTTGACCTTTGCAATACGTTTCATGGTTCAAATTCGCCTTCACTTTACTTCTCTTGCATTATTTGCTACTTTAAGCTTGTATTGAGTTTGAAGAAGCTTCTCGATGTCTTTTTGACATCTTTACTTGGTCACTTTAATTTTTCTAAACTTATCCGATCTCACAATTCACTTAACATGATTATTGACCAGAACTTTCTTCAATAAATTCTTCGCCAAAAGTTGCATCTAAAAACTTATGAGAATTGTCTTCAAAAACAAAAAATAAAATTATGTGCAAAAAAATATATAGGAAAATAACCAAATTGAGAGGTTTCTTGAACACTATGATCAACTTGATCATTACTATTCCTTTCGTCCCGATTTAAGTATCCATATTTCCTTCTTTATTTGTCCCACATTAAGTATCCCATTTGAAAAGTTAAAATACTTATTTTATCATTTTACCAATTTAACCTTCATTCATTAATATAACAGAAATTCTAAACTACAAACCATCAACATTAACAGATACCCACTAAGGGTAAAATTGACAACTCATCCGCTATTCATACAATATAAAATACCAAAATTCATAATTTTCTTAAAAAGTTGAATATCCGGAAAGGGACACTTAAATTGATCAGATGGAAGGAGTATTAAAAAGGTAATGGGAAATTAATGTGTCTAGTTTACAATACAATATACTCCAAATAATTAATGTGATAACTACTATCTATAATAAAAGATCCTTATTTGTATTTTATTAATTCATTAATTACCTCTTAAGATGTTATATTACTACTTACCAGTGAAGTATTGCATTCGAAGTTTTAAATTAATTTTGGGGTAGAAGCTTTCGTTACGAAGTGTCACCAACAACTACAAGAAGTTCTCAATGCATGATCTAAAAATAAAATGTTCCGATTTTTTCATTTAATGTAGTGGTCCAATTGGAGTGCCAAATGGCAATTGATAAAAAATCAACACACCACTACACCAGGTACTACAGAGATTAAATTTATATATATATATCCAACTGATAAAAAATTTAGTGAGGTCTTTATGTTTTTTAAGAAATAACTCTAATCGAAAACCAACTTAGCATATAACTTTAGACAAATGACTTGATGATATATTTTTATCGATCGCTTTGTATATATCATAATTCAATCATTTAATATATCTAATTTTTCATGGTACGTAAGTAATGCTTCGCAACCCTAATATTAAGTTTTTTCTTCTCCCCTTTGCAATCCAAATGGCTCTCGAACTCATATTTTACTGTATTTGCACGATACAACACATATTGCTTGGTACATAATACTTTTAAAAACAACTGATATATCGTGTGATATATAATATCAATATATTTGTCTAATATTAATATTTAAAACTAGTATTGTCCGAATTCATTACCACACACAAACGGGTACCTAAAATATTTGAACTCACAATTAACCATCAACCATTTAGGCCCTGTTTGGTAACGTTGTGGGTTTTTTTTTGCTGTGATTTTATTTTTTACAAAATGAAAGTTGTGATTTGTTTTGCTGTCATTTTGATAGAAAGTAAAACTTGTTTGGTAAAATTCATGTGCTGTGAAATTTTTTAAAGCATAAAACTTAAAATGTGTTTGGTAACGAAAAATTTAAGAATTAATAAATTATGAACTAATTTAAATATTTAGTTATTAATTTTTGTACAAATTTATTTTAGATTTTAAATATTTATATTTATTTATTATTAATTATTTTTCATTTTTTTTATTTTTAATTATTTATTAGTCAATTTTTATTTAATTGTTTTTAATTATTTATTCATTTTTTATATTTATTATTTATAATTATATATTACTCATTTTTTATTTAATTATTTTTATTTTTTATTCATTTTATTTTATTTATTTATCATTTTTATTAATTTATTATTTTTATTTATTTATGTATGTATTTTTATTTAAGTTTATTTAATATTTAATATTTATTTATTCATTTTTTTTCTTATTTTTTTTGTTCTTATATTTATTATTTTTAATTATTTATTACTAATTTTTTATTTAATCATTTTTATTTATTTTTTATTTTGTTTTATTTTTATTATTTATTTTACTGTATCCGCGTTTTGGGGTTTTCAAAATAAAAACTCAAAACGAAAGATTCAATTGAAGCTTCTAAATTTGTTCACAAAATTTCAAAACTTAACAAATTTTGAAAATTAGTTTTGATTTTTTAAAATCTAAAAAAAACAAAACTTATGTTACCAAACAACTTTTAAGTTTTGAGTTTATTTTTTAAAAAACTAAAACAGAAAACTCAAAATAAAAATGTTACCAAACATGGCCTAGTCTTTCTTTTCCATTATCTAAAGGGATCGAATTAATCTATAAACTATATAACATATATATATACACGCTATGAAGAATGGACACTTCGTTTAGGATTGTCATACCCGTGTCGGACACATGGATACACCAAAAATACATGTCTGACACGCCAAATGGCATGTCTTGAATTTTTTAAATTTGAACACGCAGTGGACACACATAGGACACACACGTCTCCACGTGTCGGACACGTGATGAGTCGGTTGATTCCATGAAAGATAGAGAATTTATGGAGCCACTAATTTGATGGATCACTTATAGAACTTAAACACTCCTAATCCAATCTTTGGCTTTGAAGATACTTGAACATCTTTGTTCCTCCTCATCTTGTGAGAGGAATTGGAGCATCTATTTATTTATCCACTATATAGATAGGAACAAAATATCACCATAGAAAACTGAAAATTTGGTATTTGTGCATTCCAATCTTTGTCTTCGATCAAGAAATTTTTTATAATTTAATAAGGCAGAAAGTAAGATGTCAGATGTTGGAGGAGATGCATTTGATTCCTTGAATGGTAGCGGAATGAAGATTTTGAACATATCCGACATTTCATTTAACTTATTTGTTTATTTTTTTTATAAGTTTTTTTGTTCTCATTATTTAAGTGATAAATGAAGTATTTGTGCAATATAATATATATATATAATATATATATGTTTTTTCATAAAAAAAATTATAAACGTATCTGTCATGTCCTATTATTTTAAAAAAAATTGTGTCGCCATATTCGTATTGTGTCGGTATCTCGTGTCCTCATAAGTTCTTCCTAGTATACACGTCATAGACCAAGTTTATGCACGCAAGTTGAATGTTAGGCTGAATCTGCAACACATCATCTTTTTAGCTAAAAGTAAGAAGCTTTCTCACTGCCTGTCCATTCTAGATAAGTAGATACATTAATATATTTGCTAAAAAATCGAAACTACTTCATTAAACAATTAGATAAATCTCAAGTCATTGTTAATGTCTAATGTCACTGCTCAACTAACAAATTAATAACAAATCGATTATTCTATAGTACTAGTGTAAATTGGAAGATTACATATATGAAGATATATGGTGGCTGATTTTAGTATTCCCAATTGATTTCTAAGAAACAACAGTTAGAAATTACACACAAGATGAGAGAAATTGATATGTTTCATGAGAAACTGATGCAGGGGGATCCGAGTCAGACGATGCCGAGTTGTCAGATTGCTCATTGATGGCGCTGGATTACCTGGAGCGGGAGGATCAGCGCAAGAATGGCAAGAAATCGTAATCCAGCCTAATTGAGGCAGTTTCCGTGCACGTGTCGGTTTTTTTGCCATAACTGGAGCTACGAGTGTCGGATTCGCGCCCGTGACCCCAATTCGGAAAGCTAATCTCGGCGCGGACGTCGTGGCCACCAAGCCACGCTCGGTGCACATCGTTTCAAGCCCCAAATCCGCTGTTTTCCTTTTCGATTCTTTATTTTTAGTTATTTTTTGCTACTTATGGTAATTTTTTATTTGTCAATTAGGAGATGATTCTGAACCCGATTTGGGCCAGATTTTTGGCAATCTTTTTATTTTTTTCCATGTTTTGTTTTGGTATGACTTTTAGGGTTTTGCTATTTTTGGCAAAAATCCCATTAGGGGTCGATTTTCAGCTATTTATACCCGGCTTGTGGGTTGTTTTTATTCATTCTTGATTATACATAATTATATAAAATTCCAGAGTGTTCTCTGAATTTTGGGTCGAATTTCTCCCTTTTCTTTCTTGCAAATTACCCGTTGCGCTAGCCTACAGAATAATCTCTATTATGTCCAGCGTCAGAAACGATGATTCATAAATGAATTAATATTCGTGTAAAGACTGGAAAAAAATTAAATTAATTCTAATGAGGCTGGTGATCCCCTTACTTTTTAACTTGAATGTTGAATTTTGGCATAATTTCGTACGGTTGCATAAAATAGGTGTCTTGGAATTAATATTTAAAAATATTTGTAAAATAAGTATCTCGTGTCCTTATCAGTTCTTCCTAGGGGAAAAGGACGAATATCATGCCCCCGAAGGCCCAGGCGATGCCGAGGAGGCCGACCCCGTTGCAGTCCCCGGACTTCTTGTGGCTGATGACGGTGGCGACGTAGAGGAAGAGGAGGGTGGCGATGCGGGCTCTGTAGAAGGACTAGAACTTGAGTTCACCCATGTCCAACAATGGTGCTGGTGCTGGTGGTGATGTGTTAGTGGTGTAGTTTATTTGGTTTTTGAAAAGAGGGTTTTGGTTTTGATGATTTTGTCTAGTATTTTTTAAATTAATTTTATTAAATATAATTGAATCTAAAATTCAATACCAGATCAGAAAATTAGAATTCTTGCAAGTCCGCGACACTTGGTTGACACCTACATTCACTATAAAATGGATGCACGGGGCACCAAGTTTTCAATGCCCTAAATTTGTTACACCTTTCTTTTTTAATGCATCATGACCTTTCTTCATTTACCAAAAAAAATTAAAAAGAATGTGATACCTAGCTCTAGGCTCTTACAACCTTTCTAAGGCCACAAATAAAGTCAATATAATCTTTATTAGATACATGCATATACGTGTGACAGGTTACTTGGAGAGGAAGATATTGAACCCATAAAAGTTGGGTACTATGCTCTTAACAAAGGTTCATGCATGTATATATGTATCATTGTAAACATATATATATTTTGAATTATTTATGCTTATCTTGAACTTAATTACAGTATAAGGTTTGATCACAGTGTATATATGTAGAGTATGACATTTATTGAGAAGACAATGACATGTTATTAAATGGTCTCATTGCTTTTCTAGAAATTTTCCACGAATGGAAAAGAAAATGCTACAAAAATGTATCTAAGCGACCAACTTGCTGATAGCTGACATCTTATATTAATATCAATCGACAAAATCGGACAAACGCAATAAAAGTAGTATTATGCAAACCAACATTATATATAATCAACGGCTTGAAAATTAGTGTTTTTGTTTTTGTTTTTATCTTCTTAAAAACAAAAAATATTTTTGTTTTTGTCCTAAGGATAATCCGGAAACAAAAACATGTTTGGTTGAGAATTTTGCCTCAAAATTCTCAAAAACAAAAAATAAAAAACAAAAAAACACTTTTGACAGACCTTGTTTTTTCAGAAAGCTTTAGAACAAAAACAGAAAAACATGTTTGGCATACCTGGATTTCTGAGAACAGAAACAGAAAAACATGTTTGGTGACTTCAAATGTTTTTTTTTTAAATACAAAAAATAATGAAGGCAAATCTTTGACAATTGAAAGACACTTATGTACCAAATGTCTTATGTGACAAGTTGGTATTGTTCATCATGAGAACATTGGAAATGAAAAAAAATCGGCAACGCCTCCCCATAAAAATGACAAGTTCAATTTTTTTTTTCACATGATAACAAGAATTATCACAAGACATAACTAAAATAATTCAATTTCAAATGCATCCAATATCATAAGACGAAAGCAGTTGCAAATAGCAACTTCCAATTTCTATTTCAACATTTGAAATAAATCTAGCAGTACTACTATTATTCACAGGTGAAGACCTATATCAGATCAGAAATTTCACATTTTTGCATCAACAATCATGTAAGAGATACAATCTACTAAAGATGAATCGTGATTAGAATAATTAAGATCATTTTGTTATATAATAATATGTTTGAACCTCTTGTAAGGCGCAAATGCAAATAAGTAGAAACTTCATAGACATCACAAATCTTTTTCAAACAATATATGGATGATTGTATCTGCAGAAACAACTATGCGTACCCTAAATCGAATGAAAATCAAGGACCAAAGTCATTCCTTAAAAGCCATCTATTTCCCATATCAAGTTATTCATCATCGTTTAGGAGATGAAACGCCATCTTGTTCTTCGAAAAATGCAACCATTTTTCTCCATCTGAGCTACCCACAGACAACTTCATATTGAGATTAAGACTATCCTCTCCCGACTCATCTCTGCTATCGTCCAATCCTGAAGTTGTTTCCACGCTGCCCACTTTCTCCTTCGGTGTTAGAAAGCTGCGAAATGATTTTTGGCAGCTAGAGTGACCTTATCCTGACCACTGATGTAGGTCATATTTGTTTCCCTTCAAATCATGCATCTAAAACACATTATCACAAAGTTAATGACATAATTAACTACAATTCAACAAATAAAAAGTTGAATTATTTTGGGTTTCTAAGAATACACAAAATCAATTTAGGATTCAATTATTCTGTTGTTTTACACACACACACAATTCCAGCAATGATATATGATTTTTTTCAAACAAATAATGTATCTGGAGGATTGTATGTGTAGAAACAACTATGTGTACCCTAAATTGAAAGAAAATCAAGAACCAAAGTCATTCCTTAAAAGCCAGCCTACAATGCTATGACCAAAATATCTTCATCTTTTCTTCTTGTTTTTATTGGTATATGATGACTAATTTCAATAAATTGAATGACTTACATATGATTCATACATCCCCATAAAACACAATTTCTGGATAGTTATTTTTTTCCTTCTTGTAGGAATGAGCATATAACCCACAACAATGTAAAAGCAATTGCACCTTTACCTAAGTTTTCTCCAATCTCAAATTCAAGGAAACCATTCACTACTCCAAATGAAGCATCAGAATATAGCACAAATTACAACACATGGAACACAAATTCACCTCAAATTGAACCCACAACAAAATAAATTCAGAAATTAATAAAGCATTAAATTGCTCAATAATAGATAGATTCGCAGAATAACTTCAGAAATAGAACATACAGAACAATTTCCTTTTGTCCTCAACACAAATAAGCAAAAATGGACCCAGAAAAGCTCTCTCTCACACACACAATTTCTCTATGCATACATATAAATTAAAAATCACACATATATGCAAACACACGATTTCTAAGTAGATCTACACACACCGACGCACACAAACACACACACCGATACATATACAAACACATATATCGACACACACATAAACACATACATACTCATACGTATATACACACACAGAGAATAAATGACCGAACCTGATCTGAGCTTGAGGAGGAAGAAAATCAAAGTTGCTACGATTCCCAAATTGAAGCCCTATTTGTCGTGAAATGGTCCCAATCGAAGCCCTAGATTTGCCGCGAGCTTGAGGAGGAAGATAATCACTTGCAATCGAACAAGATTCCTCACTTGTCGCGAGCTTGAGGAGGAAGTAACCCAATCGCTTGCCTCTCACGAAGAACAAAAACCCTAATGTTCGCGAACTTATTTTGAAAAGGGCCAGACTTGTGTTCTTTTTTGTTTAAATTCTTCTTTGGAAAGGCACGAGAATAAACATTGCAAAAAAATAGCCTTTTTTTGTTCTAAAATTTGGGCCAATTTCGGGACATGTTCTATTCACTGTGCAAGGAAACTATTTGGGCTCAAAACTTAACCAAACATGTTATGTTCTCATTTCAGGCCCAAAAAACAAACAACCAAACGGAGCCTTATTTACGGTTGGAAGTAGCAGATGTAGCGTCATTAATAGTTGTTCACATAACAATATGTCTATTTCTGGTGATATAAGTGTTACATATAAATAATATTAATGTTACGTAATGATATTTAAATATTTTAATAATGATAAAATCGGATAATGTATTGCGTATGGACCGATTTACTGTCATTCTTGATCTACTCGCTAATTTCTAATATCAATATGTAAAGTATATAATATAACTAATGCTTCTGAATTTTGTGATCATCTTATGTGAAAAGGCTGGCAAGATCATAAATATGAACGCTTCGTTTGGTTAGATGAAAACTATGTATCCATTGTTCGGAAAATGTCTCAAATTCTATTGTAATTATGTTTTCTATTTAGAGTTGTATTGTAAAAGAAATTTTTTGTTATAGAGTTTTATTCTCCAAGGATTTGTAATCATTTTCCAATAAAAAATTGAGTTTTTCTTGTTCAACAAGGAAATGGATTTAACTCTATAAATAGGGACCTAGAGTTTATGTTGAGACTTAGAGAAGAGATATGAGGAAAAGAGGAGAGGAAGAGGGTGTGAGGGTGATGTGTGCACCGAGTGAGGGTGCTATGTTATTCACCTATGTAATATCTTCCTAATAAATATTATTTTTCTCTGTGGACGTAGGCCAAAGTTGGGGTTGAACCACGTTAAATATTGTGTGTTATCTATGTGATTTATGTGTGTGAGTAAAGACATGTGTCGATGATCTTGGGCGGGTTTAATTCCCAAGTGTAAGATGAGAATTAATTCCTAACATCCATAACAACCTAATTTTTTTCACACTTTTTTTCTACAATAAACATCAAAAAACAAAACTTATAATTCTTGGAAAAAAATATTATCAAGTTACAATAATGTCATTACTTTTAGGGAAAATGTCATTGTTAGGAATTAATTCTCTTTTCACTGCTTAAGAATTAATCTTGCCTAAGATCATACACACAAAAAATCAACAACTTTTTTTATCAAGCAATAAAAATATTCAACAAGAAAATATCACTCATAAATCTACCAATTTTACTTTCTCTCTCTTCCTCTCTTTTCTCATACTTTTGCTCATATGTATTGCTAAGCTACAAAATCCTAGTCACCAGACTCCAATATATATAGAAGAAGCAAAGTGGTGATCAAGTTAATCCGGATTGGTGAACAAGTCATTCCTAAAAGGAAGTTCCTAAAATTATGATATCCTAATAAAAAAGGAAAACTAAATAACCAATTTTTTTTGTCCTTAAGAAAATGAGGCACCAATTATAATACCACTTAAATTTCGCTACATCCTAACAATTTCCACCTTGGCAAAAAAATTTCCCCTTGACTTAATATTTTTAAATGGGTTTATATACCATCTTCGGAATTGCTCCACCTAATAGTATATTTCCTAACAACACATACAAATTGTCTACCTTCTTTCCAATTAGCATAATACGTGGTCATCTTCTTACTTTCAATAGTCCATAATTTGCTTTAAACTAACAATCTTTTGACACCAATGCACTCAAAGAAATCATGTTTCTTCTAACACTTGGAACGTGATACACATATGTCAAAGTTCTCACCAATCCATTTGTTGTATTGATATTAATTGTTCAGATTCCTACGACTTCACAACAAGAATTATTCACCATAAAAATTTTACCAACAAATGGTTTGTAGGAGGTAAACCATTCTTTATGAGGACACACATGATGGGAGCAAGCAGAATCAAGAATTCACTTATTTGTTTCATCTTCTTTGTCAGTAATTGATAGGGTTTCAAGTATGTCATCATCTCCTTCTCTTATCTCGGCAACTGCAGCGATGTTGTACCCATTTTCTTTTCTTTTTGAACACTCCCGTATGTAGGGATGAGCATGGGGCGGTTTTCTAAAAACCCATAACCAAAACTATGAAAATTTTCATCCCCCATAACCGCACCAAAACCGTTTAAAAATTTCACATCTTCCCCCAAAATCGTCTCAAACCATTCACAGTGTCCCCCAAAATCGCGCCACTAAAACCCTTTTTTTAAGAGCAAATAAAAAATAATCAAGCTAATTATAATATTTTGACTTATATAAAAAACAATAAAGTAACAGATTTACTCATAATAATTTATAATACAAAAATAAATTTAATAATGTGAATCACACATTCAATTCAAATCAACTATCAATATTTAGATAAACAAACTTTAATGAAAGTTTCCAATTCTAAGTTTCCAATAACATAAATCAAACCATATAGACAAATCCATAACAAATACTTTAAGTATTATTTCGCAATAAAATCATAAAATACTAATCAAATTTGCAACAAATACTTTATGATACATAAAGTATTAATTCACAACAAAATGGGTATATGGGTATATAAGTAAATAAGTATTTTATTAAAGGAGTACAAGGTAATTTCAATATAAAAAGTTTTAAACATACATATAATTATATAACTTTGATAAAAAAAATTATAAAAAAAGAATAATTATATGATGCAGTTTGGGGCGGGGCAGTTCCCCACTAGGGGAACCCCTCAAACCGTCCCCGTCCCATAACCGTTGGTTTATTTTTTTTCATCACCATAACCACCCCATTTTTAAATGGTGCGGTTAAAAACCATAAAAAATGGGGCGGCTCCCCGGCGGGGTGGGTTTTTTGCTCATCCCTACCTGTATGAAATATTTTTTTCTCCACAATAGTAGCATGGTCGCTCCATAAATGGCTTATGGTTCCATGAAGCTCCACCTTGCCATCTATCATGTCATCATTGTCTTCTTTCAAATTTTCTTCTATTCTCAGCAACAAGAGTGTGATCATTTCGGATACTTAATTCATTTATCTTCTCCATTTATTTTCTCACTGAAAAATAAAGCACTATTTACTTGTTCCACTATCATGGTATCTCTCCCATAAATATAAATATTAAACAGATGCTTATGAGTTGAGCGAACCGATGTTAATAAAATAACTATTTTATCCTCGTCACTCACTTGTACACCAAGATTAGATAAATCACATATAATTTTATTGAAATCACCAAGATAAGTATGCAAGTCCATACATTTTTTCCTACAAAAAGAATACAACTATTGCTTTAAGATTAACATATTCGTAACATTTTTCCCCTATAGAGATCTTCCAATTTTCTCCATAAATCTGCTACAGATTTTTCGCCGACTACATCGTATACAACATCATTTGTCAGAGTCAACTGAATGGTACTCATTGCCTTCGAGTTGATTCTGTTCCACTTTGTTGCATTCATATCTGCAGACTTCTCGTCCAACGCCTCATCTAAACCTTGTTGAACTAACAAGTCTCGCATCCGAATTTGCCAGAGACTGAAGTTGTTTCTTCCATCAAATTTATCCACCGCAAACTTAACATCAGAAGTTATCGTCATAGCTCTGATACCACTTGTTAGGAATTAATTCTCTTTTCACTGCTTAAGAATTAATCATGCCCAAGATCATACACAAAAAAAATAAATAACTCTTTTTATCAAGCAATAAAAACACTAAACAAGAAAATATCACTCGTAAATCTATCAATCTTACTTTATCTCTCTCCCTCTATTTTCTCACACTTTTGCTCATTTGTATTGCTAAGCTACAAAACCCTAGCCACCAGACTCCAATATATATAAAAGAAGCAGAGTGGTGAACAAGTTAACCCCGATTAGTGAACAAGTCAATCCTAAAAGGAAGTTCCTAAAATTATGATCTCCTAATAAAAAAGGAAAACTAAATAACCAAATTTTATTTCTCCTTAAGAAAATGAGGCACGAATTATAACACCACTTAAATTTCGCCACATTCTAACAGTCACAATATTAAATATTTCAAATAACTCGAGTAACATTTTTTGTGTTTGTTGTAAGGTAATAAAAATCGTGATCCTAGATCGTAGAATCGCACATAGGACCTCAAAACGACTCAAAACGCACAAAAATCGTTCATATAGGTAGAATCGGGTAGAATCGTAAGATTCTACAAATTATTTTTTTTTTTTTTGTAAAAGGTAAGCTTTTTACACACACATCACTTTGTATTTACATTTATTTTTGGTATTTTTTGGCTAAAATTATAGTTTCAGGGTTGAGTCATCCATATGATGCCTAAAATGTTAATGATTAAGTCAAATATTTTAATATGTAGCCAAATTTATGAAAAATTTAATTAAAGGTCCATTATATTGAAAATAAAAAGTTTAATATGATTTAAACTTTTAAAATAAATATTTGACTATTATGTTAAAAAAAATCATAAATGAACTACATTAAATAAATTATATGTTCCAATTAATTTCAATTTTTTTATTTAAATTTGTAATTTTATCATATGAATTATAAAAAAATTCTTTGTTTATTTGTATGTTTTTAGTGAAGGAAATTCATGAAATAGATGATGATGAAAATTTTGGTAAGATGAACATTCATGGTATTGATAATGAGAAAAATAGTAGTAGTGATGTTGGCAATAATGATTTTGACGGTGATTATGAATTGGATAAAGACTTTGACCATAACAATGATCTTATTTAGCAGTGATGCTGTGTACGATTAACTTTTTGTTCTAAGTTGGTGGTTATTTATTATTTTGAGTTAGTATAATATATTGATGAAATTTATATTAAGTTAGTTAAATAATATTTGTTTAGGCTTCTAGAAATTGTGTTTTAATTTTAATTTTATATTTTTAATTAGTTTTAAAGCTTTTAAGTAAGCAGTAACGTGATATAATTTAAATATTTGCACATTGCTATAACTTTAAGGTGATATTTTTATTTATATAAATTATTTTGAGTATTTTTTGTTGTATTATAGAGATTTATTGTTTAAGAAGTGAAATTGAATTATCTTTATGATAATTTGGTAGATTCTACTTACAAGTCTACAATTTGAGATTCTACGGACCCAAAACAATCTTACCTAGACTCCTGATTCTAGCAGCCTTGGTTTGCTGGCTGGGGATCCATTATTTGAGATGTTTTTGTTAAAGCCCAGTTTCGTTTTTCCTTCTTTCTGGCTTTCGGAGATGGGCCTAGATAAACGAGGCCCCATACGTAATTATTTTAGATGATTTTGTAAGCCCATCTTCATTTCCCCTTCTTTCTATATGTCGGAAATGGGCCCATTAAAGTCTCTAGGCCCAATTTTATAACGGGCTTAATGATGGGCCAAGTTGAATCTAGATTATGGTTTTCTAAAACTACGTTTTTGGTGGGTGGGATCCATTAAAGGTCACATTACAAATTCTCGTTTAAAGATGGGTTATTATCATAAACCCCCACTTTGATTTTCAAATTGTTAAAAAAAAAATCCTGCAGTTTCTAATTTGATCAAATATACCCTTCCTCAATAAGATCATGAAAATACCCTTCAAATCTGACCTAATTGTCCTCGGCTAAAAAAATTTAAAAACAAATTATATAGTGTACCTATATATATATATATATATTCGTATATATCATTGTATATATATATATGTACGTATATATAGAGAGATAATTATAAATTGAAATTGGGTTTGTGATAAATTGAATGAATTAGAGTTTTTGAGTAAATTGGTGAGAGAAAGTGAGTTTGTGATAAATGAAAAGAATTAGAGTTGTATTGAGTTTAAATTGGGATTTAAATTAAAATTGGGTTTGTGGTAAATGGAAAAAAAATAGACTTTTGGAGTAAATGTGTAAGAGAAAGTGAGTTTGCGATAAATGGAAGGAATTAAAGTTGAAATTGGGATTTAAATTGAAAGCGGATTTGTGATTAATGAAAAGAAATGAATATAGAAAGTATGTTTGTGATAAATAAAAGGAATTAGAGTTAAAATTGGGATTTAAATTAAAATTGGGTTTGTGATACATTTTGTTGTTAATCCATCAACATCACACTACAAATTTGCTTGCAAAAAATGAAATAGTTCAATATCTTGAATATCTGTAATGATTAAACTCTTGCAAAAACAACATCCCACTACATATATATATATATATATATATATATACACACCAGCAATTGAAACTGAAGCATCAATGTCTATTCAATTCAATCAAAATCTTTCTCGTCAATGTCGCGATTGCACATCAAACTCCAAAAGTCTCTAACAATGCACTGACAAAAAAGATAATTTGTTCCCAAAAACATCCGTACTTTAAATCAAACAAATCTTATGCCAACCAAACATACTTATTCGAAAATTTTAACAGTGTAAGAAACAAATATCACAATCTCTACTTACCCAAAAAAACAAAAACAAATATCATAATGCAAATCCCACAATCATAATAAATGAAGCTTCCAAGACTATACAAAATTGTCATAGATTTACTAGTCTAGAAATCAAATATGACAACACAAAGAATCATCAAACAAAGCAAGAACTTTTTAGGTCACATTCACTAATCACTTAGCCAAACCTACAAGAACTTCTCAATGCTTTCTGACAGAGTGCTTCTGGGTACTGCGCCGATAACGGCATCTTTCTTCTCCCCGTTGACAAAGATGACATTTGTAGGAATGCTTCTGATCCCATATTTGGTAGCAATTGATGGACTCTCATCAGTGTTGAGTTTGAAGCATTTCAATTTTCCGTCGTATTGTTTCGATATTTCACATATTTCTGGGTGAATTATTCGACACGGTCCACACCATGATGCGAAGAACTCCACCAGCACAGGCCCATCGGCCTTGAGGACCAGTGAGTTCCATGTCACATCAGTCACCACAGGAACTGCATTTTCCAAATTCAAGCAAGGGGTCATTCAATCTATATATATATATATATCATGCCTTAATAATGCTCCAAAAATTAATTCCAATTCAATTTCAGCAGAATAGAGTTATATGCAAAGTTGTTGATTAAAAGCAACTTTGTGACCATAAGAATTTTTTTTTTTTTCACTATGAGAACGTGACGTATTATGTATGAAAGGTCTCATATTTGATCTCGCTGATGACCTTTATAAAATTTAAGAATTTC
The DNA here is from genome assembly GCA_963922005.1 of Cornus suecica. Lineage (NCBI taxonomy): Eukaryota > Viridiplantae > Streptophyta > Magnoliopsida > Cornales > Cornaceae > Cornus > Cornus suecica. The sequence continues at coordinate 85,414,047 of OY998239.1, read as the reverse complement.
AGGGTCGGCCCTACTACATAAAGCTAGCATAGATCACATATGCTTGGTTTATTTTGTTTCGTCAACGATACTAGTGAAATCGGATCCACGCATATACACCAAACATTTATGTGCATAAAGGGTGGATCTGATTATATTTGTCTTGTGAAGTGATCTCCATCCTCTGCAGATAATGGTCGAGGACTACCATGCAATAAATATGCAAGCAATTAAATAAATTGCACAGTTGCACTACTAGTAGGGATGTAAATGAACCGAGTCGTTCGTGAGCAGGTTCGGGTTCGGTTCGTTTAGTAAACGAGCCGAGCTTGAACATTACTAAGCTCGGCTCACCAAGCTCGTGAACAGACTCGTCTAAGTTAAATAGTAAAATTATATCATATTTAACAAAAAAAAGTGTTTAAATTGAACAAATTATGAAGATTATTGTGAAAAGATTATAGAAATTAGGCTGTCATAACATAAAATTAATTCATAAAAAATTATACTAGTGGAAATATGTTAAAACAAACATGCAACAACTTATCCAGACAACTATTATGAAGAATAACATATGTTACACTGAAACGAGTCATTCGTGAGTAAGTTCGGGCTCGACTCGTTAAATCTGACGTTCGGCTCGAGTCGTTCGTTAAACAAATGAGCCGAGCTTAAACACATTTTCTAAGCTCGTTTAGTAAATTAACCGAGCTTGAACATTCCAAAACTCAGCTAGGCTCGATTCGGTTCGTTTGCTGCCTAAGCCCTAACTACTGGTAGCTTAAAATTCAAACACGCGTGTATAAGTATGACATTTTCAATTCCAATAAACAAAGAATAAAAATCTAATGCATAAATGGGAAGAAACAAACCATCAACAGCAGTCTGCGAAGCTTCGCTAACGATGTTCCCTACGCAACAAGAAACACTTGGATTTCTCGCTAAGGATGGTTTTGGAGATGATTGGATCTTCAAACGGGTGAATGGACGGCGGATAGAGATGTTTGAGATGGCGGGAGCCACCGTGGGTGGCGAATGGAGGGCAATCTTGAGTTTTGAAGAAGGAAAAGTGAAGGAATTGAGAGTTGTAGCAGCCATTGAAGACTGAGAAGGGGATGAAGAATGAAGAAAGTGAATTGGGGAGAGAGGTGTATTTTAAGAGAAAGGAAGAGGGAAAGTTAGTTATGGAGGAAGAAGAGTAGCTATATACTGATTCAATGGTTTGAATGTAGGAGGGTATTAATACTGGACAGTACAGCAGCTATCTCATTGTAATAATTCAATATGTGGAAACTTTTACTCCTAACACGTTCCTACCATTATATTATTATACATATACAAATTTATACATATTGGTTTGCCTTCATGATATTAATTTAAAGTCTTTGCGGTAATAGTTTAATGGACTTAAATGATATTGATATATGATAAATATCATTACTATAAATACCTTTTAATAACATTACCAACCCATGATACTCATATAGTCATACTCGGGGATGGAAGTATTAGGGGGTTAGATTTTTTTTTTTTTATCTTACATACTTCAAAAGTTAGAGATTTTATCTTTAAAGTCTTCACTGAATTTTTTTTATCTTAAATAATATAAAATTTAAATTTCTTTACTCCTATTGAATTCAACCTCTAAATTAGTCCCTAGTCATACTCCTCTCACATGTTCGATAACTAATATTATTTGAAAGAAAAAAAAAAAGAATAAGAAGAAGGTGATAATAGTAGCTATTGATGCATTAAAAAAAATGAAAAGCAAATGTGCCTTCAGTCCTTGACAATGTGAGTTGAAAGCTGAGTTCTCAAGTCTTTCAAATTCTACAAGACAGAAAAATTGTCACCTACCAAATATTTTTCTATATTTTTTTAAAAAAAAAATTTAGAATACACCTACTCATAATTTGTTAATCCCAATACAACTTTTTGTTTTTACTTTATTTTTTCTTAAGATGAATGGGCCACACCAATATCATTTAACATTCTTGATAAATAATATTGTACTATTCTGATACATCTGATTTTCAAATTATGTATCACAATTCTTTAGGGTCCGTTTGGATACCTGTTTTTTGTTTTTGTTTTTTTACTGTTCACAAGACTAAAAAAAAAAACACGTTTGGCAAACGCGTTTACTGTTCACTGTTTTTTTCCCAAGAAAACTGTTTTCTGTGAATAGTGTGTAAAATTGATGAAAACACCAAATACAACTTTTAGTTGTTTTTTGAGTTTTTTCACTGTTTAGGTGATAAAAACAATGAAAACACCAAATTCATAAAATACAATTTTCACCAAATAAAAGTGGTGAAAACACCTTCATCCAAACGCTTTTTTGTTTTTAGTTTTTTCCTGAAAAAACAAAGACAAATACAAAAACAATTTTTATATTTGAAGACAGAAAACAAATACAAAAAACAGGCTTTCCAAACGCACCCTTAGCGTTGAAATAAAGAGAGAGTTTAATAAACACCAATTATATATCAAATTTTCTAGAGAGACTAATCACAACAACAATTTTTTGGAGAATTTTAGTTGTAAACCGTCATTTTTTCTATTATTCAAATAATTGAGATGACTATTTTATTTATTGATTGGTTCATTAATATTCACATGTGATAAGGCCCTGTTTGGTTGGTGGTCTGGTTCCAGGTGGTCTGGTCTGGTCTTGCGTTTTATGGGACCAGACCGTTTTTGGTAGCATTGGTCCCAAATTTTTTTTTAGACCAAGTAAGACCAAATCAGACCAAAATGACCTCATTTCAGACAAAAAAAAAAGGTGGTTCCTGGTGGTCCGGTCTGGTCTTATTAATAAAATATATTTATAAATAATTAAAAATGAATAAATAATAATAATAAATTAAATAAAACATATTTTAAAAATAAAATATAAATAATAAATAATAAACAAAATGAAATAAATAATACCTAATAATAATAAAAAATGAATATAATAATAATAAATAAATGAATAAATAATAAAATATATTTATAAATAATTAAAAATAAATAATTAATAATATAAATAATAAATTAAATAAAACATAATAATAATAAAAAAATGAATACAATAATAATAAATAAATATAATAATAATAATAAATGGAAAAAATAATAAATAATAATAATAAATTAATAAAATAAATAATAAATTACATAAAACATATTTAAAAATATAATAAAAATAATAAATAATAAACAAAATGAAATAAATAATAATAATAAATAAATATAATAAAAAATAATAAATAGATATAGGGTGCGTTTGGAAAGCCTGTTTTTTGTATTTGTTTTCTGTCTTCAAATACAAAAACTGTTTTTGTATTTGTCTTTGTTTTTTCAGGAAAAAACTAAAAACAAAAAAGCGTTTGGATGAAGGTGTTTTCACCACTTTTATTTGGTGAAAATTGTATTTTATGAATTTGGTGTTTTCATTGTTTTTACCACCTAAACAGTGAAAAAACTCAAAAAACAACTAAAAGTTGTATTTGGTGTTTTCATCACTTTTACACACTATTCACAGAAAACAGTTTTCTTGGGAAAAAAACAGTGAACAGTAAACGAGTTTGCCAAACGTGTTTTTTTTTTTTAGTCTTGTGAACAGTAAAAAAACAAAAACAAAAAACAGGGTATCCAAACGTACCCATAATAATAAATAATAAGTAAATATAATAATGAATAAATACTTCATAATAATAATAAAAAATGAGTATAATAATAATAAATTAATATTAAATTAATAAAATATATTTTTAAATAATTAAAAATGAATAAATAATTTATAAATAAAATGAATTAAATAATGAAATAATAATAAATAAATATAATATATTTATAAATAAATATATAAATAATAATTTAATAATATAAATAATAAAATAATATTATAAAGTGAAGAAATAATAAATAAATAAATAAATAATACATAAATAAATATTATAATAAATAATAAATAAATAGTAAGACCAAACCGCTTACCAAACAGACTTTTCCAGATTAGATTAGACCAGACCAGACCAGAAAGACCGCCTACCAAACATGGCTTAAGTAATTGGAGTGAGGTATTCAATCAGTATATAACTACACATGGGATCCAACCTAAAACATGTACCGAGTAACATATAATCCAAATTGCTTAGTGGGTGTTGATTTAAATTTTAGAAATAAATAAAATGTAAGAGTAAAATGTCGTAAGTATGACTTACTAGAAATAACACAATATCTTATTACATATAGTGGATGTGAATTGGACGAACAAAAGATCCAACCTAAAATATTTGTATTTGTAAATCGTTTGGTGGGGATTGATGTAAATTTTAAAATTAAAAATAAATGTGAAGAGTAAAATGTCAGAAATATAACGCAAAATTTCTTACTTACTCATCAAAAGAACATCACGGAGGTATTATCTTTTCTTTCAAAGAAACAAAATTTAAATTTATGAATAAATAATAAATAATTAAAATAATATGCCGAACAAATAAGTAATAACTTCATAAATATGTGAGACCTTATGCTTAATTTTAACTAAATGCTACCAAAAATAATTTATTTAGATCACCACCCACTAGAATTCATATAGGTGACTGAATTAATTGGAGCGATTATATATATATATATATCAAGACCGTTATAATTGAAATTTTAGGTAGAATTATTTTGGGTACGTAGAATCGGAATTATAAGTAGAATCGTAAGATTCTAGCAACTCGCATTAATTTTTTTTAAAATATATTAATAATTAAATATTTAATTTAAAAATCTAAATCATATTAATATTTTCAAAATTTTCTAATATATTCTTCCTTTAAATGTTTTCTCATAAATTTAGATCATATATTGAGATATTGAACTAAATCATAAAATTTTTGGCCATTTTATATGAATGACGAAATCGTCAAATTATTATAAAAATGTAATAGAATCGTAGCAGAATCAGAATTCTGAAAATCTTGATATAATAATTCTGCAAGTGGATTATGTTGGGCTGGGCTGAATTTGGTTCACAGAAACCACAACACCAATTATAAACCCAAAACACTTCGAAAAAACAAAGCCACCAATACGAAAACAATGCTGTGTTGTTGTGGTAGTGGTAGTAGGGCCTTGAGCTTGAAATGGTCAGTGTTAAACCCTACCTTCTTCACCAAAACCCACATGGAGTTAACCCACCTCCATAGCCCTACCTTCTCCACCTCCTCTTCTTCTTCTGCTTCTCCTCCGAGACTGGACGGTGGTGATGCCACCATCAGCCTCCATGAATGGCAGGCTTGGGGGACCACCTCTCCTCTACCCGCCATGGTTGCAGAGATCGTCCACGACTTGAAGCTTTTGCAGAGAGACACCGATGCCCAGATGAGTTTTGGTGGCCTTGGTGGCAAACTCCAGGTTTTTTATTCAAACCCATCTCACTTTATGTCTTCTGTATCTATGCATAGATACATATTTATTTGCGTGTGTGTGTGTGTTTGCAATGGTGTTCTTTTCTATAATGCGGACTTTCTTTAATTGGTTAAAGTTCGAATTTTTGTTCTAATTTTGTGTTTGGTGGCTAAGAAAACGTGTAAAGAGAAAATAATTGATAATCTGAAAAATGTAGATGATCTCATTCGGGCAAACATATATATATCTGTTAATTAATCAATTGTAAGGTCAGAAATAAAATTTCTGTCTTGATTGATAATTCAGTCTATAAATGGGATTATCTGAGGTTTACAGAGGGTGGGGTGATGTGGGAATTCCTTTTCGTAGGAAAATTGCAGCATGGAGGGTTGGATGAAATAGTCAAGTCTGTGATGAAGTAGTGGTGGGGGGAGTGAGAATGCTTTTGATAGTTGTGGAGCCTCAATCACAAGCCCATTGTAAACACCCATTATTGGTGGTTAAATTTCTAGTACGCTTGCTGTGGAAATAACCCTATTTTTGGGTCGACTGTGAATTGTGTGATTTCTTTTGGTTCCCAACATAAAAAAGGGTTTCTTTGAAGTCCTAAGGGAGGTGTTTGCAACGTGATTTAGCATATCAAAGCTCTATATGAAGTAACCTTCATTGGGTAAGTAATTGTCCGTTGGAAGATTTTAGCCTTAAACAGCTTGTTAAAGAGGAGACGAGAAGCATGAGTTGGTAACGCATATGTGAAAGGGACTAATGAATGGTTAGTCATCCACTGCTCCAATACGCGGCAGTCGGCACTAAGAGATTTGATGGACTTTCTGTTTGATTGGCAAGGGAAGTGATAGGCAGCTAGAGGGGATATAAGGTGGAGAGGAGAGTCAAGGAAGTGCTTCAAGTGGTTTTTTTTTTTTATGTTTTCGGTTTTCGGTGGAGTACATGAGATGAGAAGAATCAAGGTCTTTTGAAGGGGTCGATCCCCTATTTTAACTTTTAAGGTTGTTGTTAAGTTTTCTCTACCTATTGAATATTAGGGAGCTCTTCCTTGTTTATAGATTCGTTTATGGAGTTTGTGGATAAGGTTGAGAGTACAGATTGTATAGTGGTACAATGTGGATTTTGTGTCAGTGAACCATCTTTAGGTGCTTTCACAATTAATAAGATTTGAATTTGAGTGGGTTTGATTGGTGGTGTTCCTGTAAAGTACTTTAGATTTATGTGTTGCATTGAAATTTTGCAATAAGATTTTAAAGATTAGTTGTAGTAGATATTTCATTTTATGTGAGGCTCCTCCCAGGAAGTTTGTTTCCTGGATTTCTCTACGATTCCCATGATTAAGTCTGTCACAAAGGGTTAACCTTGATGTAAATTAATTATTGGAAACACCAGCCTTTCGCCGCCTGAATCCTCTTTTTTTCTTTTTCTTTTTAAGATTTTGCTATAGTTCTACATATTCCTTCTCAAAATATGGGTTTTTGTTTCTCAACTTGTATTCAGTTGGGTGAGGTTTCCATGTTTGCTGTCTTGTTTTCCATTTGTGGTATAATTGGGTTTATTGATTTTAGTTCAAGTGGGCAGGGATCAATTAGTGACTTCTGTACTTTAATTTGATCTGCTACGATTGTTTTCAGGGAGACTTCAAGATTCAAGAGGATAAAAAACACAGAGCAAAATATCAGGCTTTAGGGGATTCCGAAAAGAAGCTCCAATTTTTTTCTGCTCGACAAATAGCTTGCCGCGTGCTTGGAAGTAGGGGTTACCTTTGTCAGAAGGTATTTGGTTTTTGCTTGGAAGTAGGTGTACTGTTTGCCACTTTTGACTTCATTGCTGTTTACCTCGAACAAAAAATGAGTTTTATGCACTTCAGATGAGGATTATCCCTGTGCATGGTTTCACACACAATTATCTTTCATCATTCTCTTTGATGAGATATTTATTGTTTTCCAGTGCTGGCTTCCCCTGGAAGATTGTATGTGTTCAGAAATCACGCCCTGCTCTCTGAATGGTATACGCTTCTGGTTGTATATGCATCCAAAGGTTCGCAAAGTAATAATCTTCTTCATTTACATAACATATTTAAAGGACCATATACTGACATTCATTTTCAACAGGATTTTCTACGGCAGAACAACACAGGAAAGCTGTTATGGCAAGTATTTGGTGTTCATGCTGCAACTTTGTGCTTGTTTGGTATCGCTGAACATGAAGAAATCATGTGGAATGCATTCAAGCTTTCAGGTTTCCATTTTTATTTAGATAATTTATTTTATATGGTTAACTTGCAAGTCTCCAAAATGAGAAAAATAGCTTCATATCAATATTGATTCTTGAGACAAGGTCTGTGAAAGATGTTATGCTGGAGAATATCATTACCCGAGTGATTAAAGCCCTCAGACAATCCTCCGCATGAAATTGATATAATCATATAAGCAATCTTTCCTATTTCATATTTTTCACATGTTTGTATTCGTTCACCACTAATTAGTGGTGATCATTGTATGCGAAACTGAGAGGGAATATTATCGAAGTGATGTAGCATTTGGACTCTTTGTGCTATGGATGAAGGCCCTAAGGGGCCGAACCATGTAATATTCTAGTGATCGTTTTGTTTCATTTCTCTTTTTACTCATATCGTATTATTTACAGCATAAGGGCTTCAATTACTCTTATGATGATGTTCTCCAACATAGCATCTTCCATTAAAATCAGTTGAATTGCTTTATCAGTTTTAGATAATTGATAGTACCAAGGTCACTGTAAAGGTTGATTCATGTCTCAAGTCTTACCTTCATTCAAGCATGATATAAGGTTATTTTATAACTGCAGATAGGTTATAATGATTTTCATGGCACACTGAACTTATAAACTGATGAATTTGTCTTTTATGGTGAATGTAATCATCAATAAGTGTAATTTCTTTTGCAATTACCCAAAACAAAAGGTTTGATTTCTTGTGAAGTTGGATGTCAGAACATAAGTGTGGGCATTGATTATTTAGCTGAGTGTAATTATATGCATAGTTTCTTTTTCTTTGAAACGTGGAGTCAATGTCTTTTTAAGTAATCTCTATTTTCTTAGTCCTTAAAACTTATGGGACGGTAGGTTCAGATCTGATTGTGTTCCAAATTTTCAGGGAAAGATAAGGTTTGGTGTCTTTATCCCAATAAGAATGCACCGACAAAGTCTGTTCAGGAAAGCTTCACGGGCTTCCATTCAACAGGTCCAGAATGCTCCCTGAACATGGTACAATTTATATAAACTACGATGTTTACACGTGTGCAAACATATATTGGTTAAAGTATGTTATGCTCGGGTGCCTAGATTAAAAGGATCAGTAAATTGGGTCTGTTTGAGACTGTTTTTGTTTTGTTTGTTTGTTTAGGCAGTATAAAAGAGAAATGACTTAATTATTTATCCCTTTTTCATGATAATGTAAACATTGTGTTATTAGTTAGCTGGGCTAGTGGTCCCCCACACCACACATCCTAAAGGTGCAAAAGGGCTGGAAGACCTGATTATTTTTTACACCTCATCGCAATGATATAAAAAGCTCATGAGAAAAGAAAATTTTGCTTCTCCAGCTCAATCGCTTGTAAATAGCATAAATAGCGTTTGTTTGTTAATTTTAGTTACTTCGAACAAATGGAAACACTTTTTTTTTTTTTTAGCAGAATGCATGGTATGTCTTTAGGAAGTTGTAGCAGCTGGCAATACTAAATCAAACAAGATTACTTGCCCTTGTAAAGAAAAATCAAATCGCAACTATGTCTATACTCTCGTGCTCTATTGTAGCTCAACTTAATTGAGAATATTATTTTTTTGTTTCATTTCTACAGAGAGGTAATTTTTATGTTGATTCTGCTGCACAGACAAATGAAGATGGAACTTTGAACTTTGTTTTGATTGACGGTACATGGAACAATTCTGCTGCAATGTTCAGGCGGTTAAAGGTAGTACTTGTGGAGAGTTTTATCCAATTATTAATATTCATCATACTGCGGTTTGAATCGATGTGTTACTCATGTATCATCAACAAACCCTCTTCTTCTTCAAACACCTTACTATTCATTTATTTTTTTTGCATTTGTCATGCCACATACTTTCAACCACTGTTCTGGGATGAATTATGATTTTGTTTGATATCCAGTAACTAGTGGCCACTTGACTAGAGTACTTGGAGATGGTGGTACCATAAGTGGAAATATGGACCATGATAAACTTTTGTTAGACACTCAATTCTGCTGATTTGTCATAACCAACTAAACTTCAACCTACTGTAGTGTTGTAAAACTATTGGCCGCCAATAGTTTTACAACACTACAGTAGGTATGGGGGCAATCTTATTCCTGTGAGGAGTTATGGCGGAATCTCTTTAACTTGCTGCACTTGTCAGGAATGATAATGAAAGATCAAGAAATTGGCCAACTGTTTTTCTTCTTCCACCCAGAAATTAATATAAACATAAAATAAATAAATGAAGAGTGACAAATTTCTTTCATAAGTTTTTTGGAGTGTCATATCGAAATGCTCTAATTTGAATTTGTTTAATGAGTAGGAACAAGCAAACTTAGTTTGGGGGGACGACCTATCTTGCATATCTCTGACGGCAGGTGGAGCATCTGCAATGCATAAACTTCGGTGAGAGGCAAAACACAACTGTCAAATATGCCTCCGGAGCATTTCACCCCGTATTAATTTGTATATTATGTTTTCTTTACCCTGTAGTTGGAACGTTCTACTCTTAAACCCTAATGGTGTAGTTGAATTTAGTCGTGATCTTTGCTGGTGTTCTGATGACAGGCCCCAGCCATCATGGGATCGTACTTGTACAGCAGCAGCAGCCCTTGGTCTCCTTTGTGAGCTGCAACTTCTTCCAGACTTCAGTTCACATGGATTGGATAAACAGGCTGAAGCAATAGAGGATGCTTTAGCGGCTTTGTTAGAAGCACTTACAGCACGGCGCCTCCGCATGGGCAGGTCAATCACTCGTAAGGAGAGAAACAAAAGCGACATCTAACAGGCAAGTGAGAATATTCTAATGGTAGCGATGGGAAGAAGTTTTTGAGATCCTTTAGTGTGGAGGGGACCCTTTGCACGGGTCCTGGGATTAGTCGGGGCAAAGCTTTGGATAAAAACCCAATTACGGGGGGAAATAATAATTTGAGATCTATCCCTTCTTGCTCTTTCTCACTCCCCCCTGGCCCCTACTCATTTGTGATTACAGGTTATTGATTATAACGCGCTAGATTTCAGAATTTCTCATTCAAATAGGAGCACATGAAGCCTACCAGTTGCAAAACATTCAAATTAACAGATTATTACATGCAGAACCTGCTGAAAGAAGAAGCATCTGTTCTAGCAGTTTGTTTGGTGAATTAACACCTATGGTTTTAGGTCTGATTTGATTATTTACATCATGGACATGCATAAGAAATGCAAGCTTGAGCTGCAACTATACTGCTAGACCACACATGTATCAATTTTTGATAGATCAATTGAACAATGTAATTTTGGCTTCTTTTTGCAATGTGCACTGAGTTGAACTTGCATTGTCAGATTGATCTGGATAAATCATCTGATACAGAACCAAAATTTACATGCTGCTGAGACGGGCTAAAGCACCGAAGTGGCAATGATGGAAGAGTGATAATGGATTAGGGTTGTAGTTTTGCAGGCAAGGGCCATGATCGTAGATATATTCCGGTTGTGACGCCGTTTACAGTTGCAGTGGGAGCACTGCATTCTGATTGTCACGGAGACCTTGAACTATATCAACAGTTTCTGTTGTTCACCAAATTCCACTGTCTTTTAATCTGCTTTTGTTCTTTTTCATTTTCATTTTCAGATAGCAGAAGAGATGCTGATGATACAACTTGCAGCTTAGTGTTGAGATTAGACAAACATAACCCAGGTTTTGGAATCTCAGATTTTGCATAAAATTGCAGAATTATGAGCAAAACAAGATGTTGACTCAGACAATTTCAATTAAGAAAAGGGGTGCTTATGGTAATTTGACATCTTGTATTGATTGACATACAGAAAATGTAAGTTGTAGAAACCATTATTTCATATTGCTATATATCACTCAACAGCACTACATGGAATGTTGGCAATGTCCCTGTCATTCTATGTTGGTACCCAAAGTAAGGTTCCTTTCATGTTATATGCCAACTTGAATTAGATGTGGTTCCCATACTCCAGAATTTTTTTTTTAAGTGTCCATCGTTATCGCTAATGCAAAACCATTTTAATTTTATATGCATATATGGACAAAACGAGCAAAACCATTGTTGTATGGTTCAGCCATTGCCTCCAAAAGCAATGAAAATGACTGTTTGTGGTAGTGACCATCTAATAGGGAAGAGTCACTTTTCCAATAAAAATCTATTAGAAGCGTGCCTTGCACTACAAACACACACACATATACATACATATACACATATACATATGTATATGTATATGTGTGTGTTTGTGGTGCTAAAGTGGCCTAGTGCTTGGGTTATAAAGTTGAGATGAGTGGCATAAATGGTCATCAACTAAAAGGTTACATAGAAAGGGCTCCAAGGAATATCCTTTGCCGAAAGGAGATAACTAAAATGATCCATAAAAAAAAAAGAGAAGAAAGAGTGGAAGTGCATAGTCAATTAGGATCTAATAATAATGAAAAATATGCTAAAAAGAGAAATTCAAAGGTGCTATATAATATAAAGTTCATGTAGATGTCAATAGTTATGCTAGTGGAGCCTCTTTGTGCGGTATTCACACTACTTTACATGTGACAGGTCAATTTGCACACTAATGCTGATTTTTCACACACACACACATATATATATATAATAATGCCCATTTGACTGAAATACAGATTTTATTTGATTATTTGTGATATGACTTTTTTCACTCATTGTCCTATGGTGACAACCTGACATCAAGCTCTCAACTTGCAACTTTCACAATTACAAACTAAATGAATGACAATTGTTTCCAAATGCCCTTTTTGATATAAATTGGGTAAAAATTTATGGGTGGTTACGATTGGAAAAAATCTCATCTTTTACAACTCAATAATCATTTATTTCCATTTTACCTTTTATGTATAGTAATAAAAATGATCAAAATTATATCTTCTAGGTTCTAACATTATGTAATTCTCCAAACGTATATGGGAAGCGAGACTTAAATGGCAATTGCCAAAATTCAAATGACAATTTTATCTTATGACTAATCTGGATAAATTTATTCACACCCAATGACAAATACTGAAGTGAGATCGTCTCATACTTTGTCGCAGTGACATGCTTTTTTATATACAATTTCGAAGCTCTTTTTATGCTTGTCAATGCTATAGGAACATTACTCAATTTTTTCAGAATTTTTGCCCACAAGGACCACAAAAAGGAGTTAAAATCCAATTTTAAGTGATTCGTTGGTATCATCTTAATTCAGTACTCCTTTCACCCAAAATAAGTATCCACTTTTATAATTTTATTTGTCATAAAATTCGAATACAATATAATCTTATATTTTTCCATCTTATTCCTCTTCATTATCTAAAACTATACTATATTTTAAAAGGTAAAATTAAAAAAATAAAATCCCCAAAAAAAATTGAAAAGTCAAATGCGACACTCTTTCTAGAATAGAGGAAGCAAGAGAGAATGTGCATAATTCAATTTTCTGAAAATTTATTTTGGAGAGGAATAAACAATTATTTTAAAAATATATGATAATTAATTTTTTTCTTATTAGATTATGCACCAAATTAGACTGTGCTTTTGAATTCTATGCCTTTTACAAATAGTAGTTGGAGCAACTAATTATTTTCACTAAATTTTTTGAAGTCAAAATTGATCCATAATTTACTTGGGTAAGTTTACTTTGCTGAATCATCATGATCTCAAGGCGATATAGCAATCATGTTATGACACGTGGCAAACTCAAGAATACACACCTTTTTTATTTAAGATAAAAATTGAGTTGGAAATAACTCATAGATCCTAATACAGTACAACTCTCTCTCTCTGCCAAAAACACAGTCAATTTCTTGGTAATTTTATCTGTTTTGTGAATAAAATTACACTTTAAAAGAAATAAATAAGTTCAGCCCCAAAAAATCATTGTGACTTATCTGTGACCAGTGACCAGTGTTTCAATAAACCTCAATCCATCAAACCTCGGTGCAAACTTATCCGAAGATGTCGAACTGTTTTCATTATTTTTTCTCGAAATTGTCTCCTGAAAAAAAACCCATAAATTTAGTGAGATTAAACTCGGATTAAAAGAAAATTAATCATAATCGGACCCAATAGTCGAAAGAGAAATTTAAGATGAATAAAATTCCGAGCTGGGTTTTGTTTGTCGATTCAGATCTCTGTTTGGTAGCTGGGAAACTAGAGGAAACCATGTTGAAAAGATGGGTAATTGACAATAGTGTTGTCCTAAAAAAAAAAGCCCAATTTTCCTTTCCTGATTTTCTCGGCAACCAAACAGAGATGCCCAGAAATTCAATTAAGCAAGAATTTACCTCGCAAGAAATCTGAATCTTGGAATTGGAGGAGGAAGAGGAAGCGGAGATGGCAGTGGCAGAAGCTGCGGCGGCGGCGGACGCGGCGAAGAGTCCTGATTTTTTCATAGTATTTGTTTGGAGGGTGGAATTTTCTTTCCAGGAATCTAATGGAAGACTGGAAAAATTTTCTCGGGAAAGTGAAGGAATTGAAGAGAAAAGGAGAGAAAGTAATTGTGGAGAGCGGAGGGGACTCGACGGCGATATATATAGGGAGGACCCGGTCAGTGTTCGAACATTTACGCGGCAACTATTTTTTTCCAATTTTTTAATATAAAATTACATTTCTACCCTTATCTGTGTTGAAATTATTGTTTAATTTTCCTTCTTTTATTTTTTTCAGTGCCAAATTCGCCCTTCAAATTTGCCTCATTTACCAATACAAAGATGAGAACAATTTAATTTAGCATTAGGGTTTGATTTTCAATCCAACCTCAATAGATATATTGCCATCTGAACTATTAATGTTAATATTATTATTGTTGTTTTTATTTATGTTGATGTACATCAAATTAGGGATGATAATTTAATCTGACCCGCTCCGTCCCTAATGGGGCAGGTTTGGTAAGCTTTCAAACGGGTTTGTGACGGGTTTAATATTCAAAATCAAAACTTGAAGGTTGCGTTTGGTAACAGTGCGGTGCGGTATTAGTTTTTGGTTTTGGTTTGGTGTGGTTTTATTTTGATTCCAAACCATGTTTGGTGCAGATGATTTTGGTGTGAGAAAAAGTGATGCTAAAAAACCAAACCATGTTTGGTAACTTGGAATGGTTTCACATTTTATTTATAAATATTAAAATATATTTAATATTAAAATATTAATTTTTAGGAAAGATGATAAAACTATAATATTAAAATATATTAAATTTCCAAAAATATATTTTAATATTAAAATATTAATAATATATTAATTTTTAGGAAAGATAATAAAATTATAATATTAAAATAACTTCCAAAAATATATTTTAATATTAATATATTAAAATATTTTAATATTAAAATATTTTAATATTAAAATATATTAATATTAATATATTTTAATATATTAAAATATTAATTTTTAGGAAACATAATAAAACTATAATATTAAAATATATTAAATTTCAAAAAATATATACTAATATATTAATTTTTAGGAAAGATAATAAAACTATAATATTAAAATAACTTCCAAAAATATATTTTAATATTAAATATATTAATATTAATATACTTTAATATATTAATATATTTTAATATTTTAATATATATTAATATTAAAATATTAAAATATTTTAATATTAATATATTAATTTTTAGGAAAGATAATAAAACTATAATATTAAAATATATTAATATTAATATATTTCCATATATATTTTAATATTAATATAATTTCCAAAAATATATTTTAATATTAATATAAATATATTAATATAGTGCAACTATTTGGTTTTGGTTTGGGGTGAAATGGTGCAACCATTTGGTTTTGGTTTGGGTTGCTAGAGTACCGCACCACCAAAAACCATCTCATTAAATGGTTCCAAAATCATGGGTTGGTACCATTAGTTTGGTACTATTGAACCAACACCAATCCTAACAAACATGGATTGGTACCACCATTTCGTACCAAAACCAAAAAACTGGTACCAAAACCAGTTACAAAACAGGGCCGAAGTGGATTTGGGTTTTGTGTAAAACCCGACCCGAACCCGTTTATGTTAAAATTTAATATTTTATTTTTATTATATCTTTTTAAAATAATCATGTCTTTTATAAATAAATTCAAAATATGAGATAATATGAAATACATCAATGAATTTCTTTTAGTTTTTAAATAATTATTTTAAAAACTATTCATAAAAGTAAATGTCCACAAAAAAATATTATACTAATACATTTTCTTAATAATGAAAGCAACAAAATAATCTAATTATTGAATTTCAATTACTGATAATGAATTCTAATTTTATTTTAATATTTTTCAGAAGAAAAAAAACACATACTTATATATAATCAATCAATTAACTATTTTAATTGTGTAATTTATATGAACACAGCATGATGACCAATATTACAAGATTAGTCATTCAGTTTTATAAGGTCAAGAAATGTATTGCTACCAGATGTTAGTGTTGCAAAGATGAATTACATGTCAAAATTGTGTTCATTCACAAGTTAACATACTACACCTTAGTCAATTGTTTTGAGCTTTCTATTTCGTTATTAAGTGAAAAAAAATTGGGTTAGTGCTTTAGTGGGTATTTCTTTGTCATATTATTTCATTTAAAAAAATTAAGTTCATAATTTAGTAGAACCGATAGAACCCATGAGTTTTGGGTGAATTTAGTATTAATAATTTTTAAATAAGATGATAATGAATTATGCTAAACCCAAGCCGTTGTCATCCTACTTCAAATGCCATCTCAAACCTTTAAAAAGGCTAGTTATAAAAATGGACAATATTTCTAACTTATCCATAGCCCATAGGTGTGTATTTCAATTAACATGCACAATTAAAATTGGATTTGACATGTAAAATCTTCATGTCTATGTCATTTTTCTTTTGAAGACTATGAACATCATATTTAGGCACTTTTTCTTTTACACAGTCCAATAATGAATGTGCATTTTTATTTTTTTGCACTCCATTTGTCTCGATTTAGAAGAAGATTTTTTTTTTTTTTGTGAGCACATTGATTTAAAAAAATTACCTTTAGAACATACATACTATTTACATGCACACTCTCTTCAATAATGTATCAACTCACTCTAGGTACCACAACTAAAGTTAATTATCTTTTGGTACCCTTCTAGTATCATTGAACCAAAGTTTATTTTAAATTTATTTTATTTAGAGTGTAAATTCAATATCATTTGGGCCTATAGTACCGTTTATATATGTAGTGTAAGTTGTGTAACATAGCAACGTTTATGTGCTCGATTAGTTTCTACGCTTATAATTTTATCATAACAGTCATTTTTCTTATTTGTAGGACAAATGAAATGAAAATAATTAATAGCATTTTAATAATAAGTCTTATCCAACTTATAAATTCTAAATCTTTAGTGGTATAAATGTGAAAATATACTTTGTGCGACAAATGGCTACTAAATGAAACATTTGTAAAATGAGTGTCTATAAAATATTTTCTTTTACACTTTGTTATACTCTATTTTAAATATTTCTATATGAAACATTTAATTAGTGAGTGACTGTTGACTATTATCTTTTAGGGAAAATTACACAAATTATTCCTGAACTATGACATAATTGCACGCGGTATCCCTTACGTTTCAATAATATCATAATCTACCCTTAAAACCACATCTGTTTAAACACTTAGTCCCTTCCGTTAAAAGTCAACGACGGAAAATATGAATTTTGGTCAATAAACCTATTTTTGGAGTGAACTTCCAATTTTGCCCTTATATATGCATGTTCCAATTTAACCCTAACTTTTTTTTTACCAAATTGCCCTCACAATTTCATTTAAAAAAATATAAAAGTATTTTTTTTGTGCAAAATACATATTATGTTCCAAAATATGAATTTTTTCCGAAAAATAATTTTTTTGCAAAAATTATATATTATGTTCCAAAATATGAATTTTTCGGAATTTTTTTTTATATTTTGGAACATAATAAATATTTTTTTGCAAAAAACTATTTTTCAGAAAAAAAAAATCATATTTTGGAATATAATATATATTTTTCGCAAAAAAATTATTTTTCGAAAAAAAATTCATATTTTGGAACATAATATATAATTTTTTGCAAAACAAATTCATATTTTGGAACATAATATATATTTTTAACAAAAAAAATATTTTTCGTAAAAAAATCATATTTTGGAACATAATATATATTTTTTGCAAAAAAATTATAAAGGTCAAAATATATATATATTTCGGAAAATATGATTTTTTGCGAAAAATATATATTATGTTCCAAAATATGAATTTGTTTTGCAAAAAAGTATATATTATGTTCCAAAATATGAATTTTTTTCGAAAAATATTTTTTTTGCAAAAATTATATATTATGTTCCAAAATATGAATTTTTTTTTTGAAAAATATTTTTTTTGCGAAAAATAAATATTATGTTCCAAAATATGATTTTTGCAAAAAATATTTATTATGTTCCAAAATATAAATTTTTTTTCCGAAAAATTCATATTTTGGAACATAATATATAATTTTTGCAAAAAAATTATTTTTCAGAAAGAATTCAAAATTTGGAACATAATATATTCTTTTTCGCAAAAAAAAATCATAATTTGGAACATAATATGTATTTTTCACAAAAAAAAAATATTTTAATATTTTTTTAAATGAAATTGTGAGGGCAATTTGGTAAAAAAAGTTATGGTTAAATTGGAACATGCATATATAAGGGCAAAATTGGAAGTTAACTCCAAAAATAGGTTTTATTGACCAAAATTCATATTTTCTGTCGTTGACTTTTTTACGGAAGGGGTTGACTTTTAACGGAAGGGGCTAAGTGTTACAACGGAGGTGGTTTTAAGGGTAGTTTATGATATTATTGAAACGTAAGGAATACAACATGCAATTATGTCATAGTTCAAGGATAATTTGTATAATTTTCCGTATCTTTTATTAGACTCCATCCATGAATATTTTTTCGGAAAGATAAAAAGAAAATTGTACGTTACTCATTTAAAGCAAAGGGTAAATTAGTACAATGGTAACTTTCTTCTAGAAACTAATGAAGTGGCATTTCCGTAATAAACGAGTATCATAAGGGATTTCCATGTCTCACCAAGAAAGATGAAATTCTCAAGAAGCTAGTGATATAGGCTCATTCATGGGTTGGAAGTTGTAACCGAATTAAAAAATGACACGTTTATGATCCCGATGTGCCCACGTCAGCTCCCACCGGCCTTTACGAGGCGTAGATGTTGGAACTGGTGGAGTGGAGATGTTAAAAACGACAAGCGTGGAAGTTATCGAGTGAACTTACACTTTTACCCCCTTAATAATGATATAGCCTTTTTGTACATGACCATAAAATAAATCTCCATACCATAAAATAAAATAATATTTATATATATATATATATCTCCATATCATGAAATTTGATGCGATTCACACAATTTTTTCCCTTTGTTGGGCTGTCGCTTTAAAAGGATGGCCACCATCAAAAGTATGTGATGGACATACTTCGAGTACCAAAAATATCTTATTGTTTATACTAATTCGTGTGTAACTGATCAGTCTATTGTTTTTTTGAGTGGTTTTAATTGACATGGAAGATAGGGTTAATTTTACAAAACTTTCATATGGGCTATATTATTTAATTTAATTAATTAATTATCACTGCATTTATTTTGCTCTCTATATTATATAATTTTATCACTATGTTTCTTCCCCTCATATTTTGAGTCATAATATCTAAACTACCCTCAATAATATAAGGTGAAATCAAGCCTTTAAAAAATATATTTTTCAAAAATCAATTATATTTTTCGTAAAAACTATAAATTTCAAATATATATATATTTTTCGGAAAAAAAATATTTTGGAATATATATATATATATAATTCGTCAAAAATATATTTTTCAAATTGTTTTAAAAAAATATGATTTTTTTCATGAATAATATACATTATTTTCCAAAATATAAAAAATATATATATTTCGGAAAAAATTTATATTATTTTCGGGAAAAATAATATATATTTTTTTCAAAAAAAATATTTTTCGGAAAAAATTCATATTTTGGAAAATAAAATATATTTTTCTCAAAAAAATTATTTTTCAGAAAAAATCATATTTTGGAACATAATATATATTTTTCCCCAAAAAATTATTATACAGAAAAAATATATATTTTTTTAAAACAATTTGGAAAATATATATTTTTGACGAATTATATATATATTCCGAAATATATATCATTTTCTAATATATATATTTTCCGAAATATATATATATTTCAAAATATATATTGTTTTCGAAAAATATTTTTTCCCGAAATATATATATATATTTTATATTTATAGTCTTTACGAAAAATATAATTGATTTTCAAAAAATAATTTTTTTAAAGGCTTGATTTCACTAAAACCTCTTATACTATTGAGGGTAGTTTAGCTATTATGACTCAAAATGTAAGGGGGGCATAGTGATAAAATTAAATAGTATATGGGGCAAAATGGAGACAGTAGAGATTAATTGATTAAATTAAATAGTATAGGAGGATTTTGTGAAATTAACCCTTAAAAATATATATCAATATATACGTATTTCAAACTTCTCGTAGTATATTTTCTACTATTTATCACAACAAAACTTGAAAGTTAAACTTGTATATCTTATTCATTAAGTCTTAACTAGATTAAATTTTTGAGTTAATTAAAATTCATTCTAATTTCAAAATAGTAATTTCATGCACCCTTAAATTTTTAACATAGCACTAGAAAAACTTAGAGTGGGATAGATATGACTAATAAATATATAAAATAGAATCTTAATGTTGGATTTCTTTCATTCGATAATCACATGTTTTAATATAATGTGACATCATATCACTCATCCTTTTTTTTTAAATAATTTTTTTTAATTTGTCTGATCTTTCAAGGATAAAATTAGTAAATGCGATTCCAATTTTGCTTTATTAATATATTACCATGGTCCTTTGTTGTTATATCCATTTGTGTCGCATTACCGTATATACGGTATATTAAATTTGAAGAATACTAGTCTCAAAATTATACATTGATAATGTATAATGGTATTGTTATTTTTAAAAAAATATTAAATCTAATTTTTAAATTAATTAATGAGGCAAATAAATTAAACTAAGTGCAGGATTAATGTATAAACTCGAATCTTCCTTCGTAGAAGTGGTTTTCTTCCGTGAAATAAAATACCCTTTTGTTATAGGACTTTGTATCTTACATCAAATGGGTCGGGCCTATCTCATTCGATGACTAAATTATTTTGAATGATATATCTAATTGTTGATGTTCATTCCGAGATGCTATGAGGTAATTGGGGGATTTTTTTCCCCTCTTATAATGTTTTTACCACCTGAAGCATAGAATAGTTTCCGGAGGCTAAATTGTCATTTCACATCTATGCACTTGCGTCTATATCAAAAGTCAACTGATTTTTCTATGCGTGCGGTTACAGTTAGCCGACATAAAAGAGGATACACCAACCGGCACGAAACACGTGTCACCCAACTGTCTCGTCAACCACTCCTTGGTTACTTGTTGTAATATAAACTTTAATTTTAATTTTAATTTTAGTGCATTGTCGGTCCAGTTGGTTTTGGGTGTCACCGAAATGATGGAACAAAACAAAGCTAAAACGGTGGTGTAAACAAACAAGGCACAAGAGAGAAACCCATATTTCTAGGTACAAAACTTTGTAACTTGTCCTTGTCGCTTACTTTAACTTTAATTTGGGAGTATAAAGGGTTGTGCGAAGTTGTATACTGGGCTCCAGGGAATTTGCTTGGAACAATGTTATAAATAAATACTGTATGTATATATATATATATATATACACGAACATGAGAAGATTTAGGGAAAAAATTAGAACCATATTTGGGAAGTGTATTACAAAGTAGTTAGCTTGCTTGAATTCATGCTAGCAAGGCCCAAAATTCAGGAAACAATAGGAGATAGGGATGTGTAATTTTCGAATATATTTAGTTATATATATGTGTGTACATATACTTATATACAGAGCAGTTTATGTTTTTTTTACACCAAGAAAAGGGAAGAAATAGAACTTTGAACAGTTATCTGCAATTAATAGTGCGTGTAGGAATTTTTTTACACTTGGACAAATCAACACCAACAATAACATTGTTTGTATAAGGATTACACTCCCTCAACTAAAAGTCTCTTCATACTTAATAAATTGATTAGTTTCTTGAACGCAATGTTGAAATTTTACCCAATCATCTCTTCCATATATAGTGTATACATATCCTTGAATTAAATTTTCACTATTCACAGCTTAAGTGGTTTGACCTTTTTTAAAAGGGTATAGTTTGCACCTTACCCTCATGATGAAAGTGGCAATTTCTAACCTAACTTTATAGTCAAAACGCCATGTTAAAGATTTTACACGACTGGCTAATTGAATAAAGGTACCAATTAAGTTATACCATACATGTGTCACGTATAGCTAGACATGAATTCGATTTTGATCTGAATTCGATTTGATTAGTCAAATATGAATTAAAAATAAATTTTGATAATTTAATTAAGATTCGAATTCAATAATTCAATTTCTTAATAAATTGAATTTGAATTTATGTCAATCCGATCCGATATATAATATATTTATATATATAAATATATATTTGATATTTTTATGTGTATATATATTTAACACTATACATGTATATAAATATTAGTTGTTAATTATTTTATTTTTTATTAATAATAATGATTGATCATAAATACAATTATTAAAAGTGTGAATAATTTTAGTGTTTTAATATTTATTGAATTTTGTATTTTTTTTAATTAAATAATCAGATCAAATATACTATAATGAAGAAATTCGAATATGAATTAACTAAGTAAAAATTCGTCGAATTATTGGAATCAGATCGCGAATCGGGAGTTTTTATCATCCTTATCAATAGACCTGTCAATAATCCGATTATGATTCAAGTCCGATCCGAATCCAATATTAACCGGATATGAATTAAAAATAAAATTCGATAACCCGATTAGGATCCGAATCCGATAATCTGATTTCTTAATAAATTGGATTTAGATTTAACTAATCCGATCCGAATTCGATTCATTAAAATGTAAGTATACCCCAAAAATGATTAAACAATTCATAATGAGAGATAAATTTGAACAGAGATAAAAATTACATTTTTTTAACAACATATTATTTTTATTAAAAAATATTAAGGGTCTGTTTAATTTGTATCTCTGAAAATTATTTTTGAGAATTCTAAAAACTGAAAACTTTTATCTAAGAACAATTAAAATTATTTTTCTGAAAATTAACATTTTTATAACTGAATTTTTGGAGTTTTTAAAATTTTCAATCAAGCAAAATTTTTGTACAATTTTCTAATTTTTAATATTTAAAAAAAAAAAAAAAAATTTAAAAATACAAACCATACTAAAGATTTCAGGCAATCATCCTTGCAATCATAATAGTACCGGAATATAACATTCAATTAGACTTGCCGTTGTAATACTGTTAATTGTAATACATCACCATGTTCATATATATATCTATATATATTCAAACATATATACAGAGAGAGAGAGAGAGAGGCCACATCTTTTAATCAAACTTTCGTACTCTCATAGATGCACGCTTCATTTCCTTATTGCGCATCAAATAGGGACTTTCTGGTATTGACTAGTTGATCAACAATATATTCCACTCATTATATAGACAGAAAATTGATGCCTACGAAAATAGAAACACAAAACACATTAAATTTGTAGAAGGAGAACCAACTAATTAGGAACTAATTAGCGAATCAGTAAATGTTGAATAGTATCCTATAATTAACTTTGTAAGTTGAAGAATTTAATTAGTTGGTAGCTAGTGTACGTCAGATCTATGTAACAACACATCAGGACCTCAAGGTACGAAAATAAATGCTTAATTTTATGTTTACTACACGTGTATATCTATTTCTGTATGCAATGTTCTTTTGTCTTCTATTAATTAATTAATTCATGCGTTAGTATGAATTAATGAAATTTAATAGTCTATGATGTAACTTCAAATTATAATAAAATTTCTTTGTTGACTATGTGATAAAAGTATTGTGCGCCTTCTTACTATATGTGTAACTTTCATTTGATACAATGAAGTTTAAAAAAGTTGGAATTGTTGTGATGACCTCACTCACACAAACATCTTAAAAAATAATAAAGTACAACAAATAGCTTAAAAATTAATAAAGTACAACAAATTGCTTAAAAATTAATTACTACAATAAATGAGATTTTAAATTGGTTGATGAGATGATCAACGTAACGTGGAAGGGTGTGGTTTGAATTCTCACTCTGCATTTTTTGCTTCTCATATATGTTGTATGTTTGTAATATACATATAATATATATATATATATCACTGTTAGGATGAGCCTTGAAAAAGAAATTTAGAATCTTAGATGTTATTGCACTGGACTGGGATACTAGGGCTTGCTTATATTATGGACTTTTAAAAATGGGCCTTAAAATAATTGTACAACTTCCTAGATTATATTGCAGTAGATCTACAGTAGGTAAAAAGCCCAGCCCATCGAATCAGTTTGCACTTTGCATATTATCTGTTGTGGGCCAGAATTAGTCTCGATTTGATTACGTAATTAAAGAATAATTACGTGTAAGGTATAGAAAAATGAACAACTTTCTTACACAAACACATATTCAAAGGAATAACATTGTAATGAGGAAAATATAATGTTAATTATAAGTAAGTTGTGAAAAAGAGTTAGATGGACTTATCCCGCATAGATCGGGATAGGAAAGTGATTAGGTGTATAAATATATAGGTGAATGTTACCTTCATTTATCAACTTAATTTTTGGTAGAATTGTAAAACATTCTCTCATTACAGTTGGTATTAGAAACAAACTCAATCCTTAATTCAGTACCACATGCCCGCTTGGGTCTCCGCTACTCGAGTTGAGTTCGAGGTTCAAGTGAAGGGATCCATTAGCCTTTGAGGATGGTCCCGAACGATAACGAAGTAGTATCTCTGCTATTAATTAGCATTAAAAATTCATTGATAGTGTGAATGCACTATTAAATGTAAGCTTGACAAAGCAAAGAAGTCAAATGAAGGAAATTGCTTCTCTAATAGCCCAGTTGAAGAGGAGGGCGAAGGTTTTTTGAAAAAGTTTATTTTGTCGATACATTTATTTGAAATTTCTATTTAGAGAGAGGGGGCTTTAAGTTTTTAGGAAGAAGAGACAGCTCACGTACGGTTCGGGAGCAGAGCCCCAACACATGATAAGCTAAAGGTGCGTAAGGAGGTGAAATGAGTGAAGTCGTACTGACGCTCTTAAGAATCTATTTCTGTTTCATCATGATGGAACCAAGTATTGTTGATAAGGTGGACTCCCCTCTTCTAACCCAACACAATCTTTTAGGTTTATCTTAGATTGCATGAAGTTAAAGAGTAAAGTCCTCGTCAGCGAAGATAGGGTGTAAAGCCTTGAAGATTACGTTAGAAGGACAAAAGGTCGGGCTAGGGTGAGCTAAGGGGTGACAACATAAGTGAATGAATGTGTGTAAGCCCAGTAAAAAATATTTCAATTTTCGAAGGAATTGCGACCCCTTTCTTTAATCTTAAGCTCCGACTTTGGGAGAACTTTACCTAGAGAGCTTCAATTCGAAATGCTCGAGCTCGGGCAAGCACTCTTTTGCTGAAAGAGGGGTTGTTTGCCTTACCACCGAAAATTCTCGTAATAGGCAGCTAGGCAAAGGAAAAAACTATAGCAAAATAATATTCATTAGATAAGAGATTTTGGATATGTTTTTAATGAGGACAACCGGATTAGGACGATCAGGTTGGTTGAGGGTAGCAACACACCAATAGTTGGATTGCCATTCTCGTCTGCTACTCCAATAACAACCTAACCACTAGCTACGGAATGCACTGAGTTTTAGATGTATACATAGGCAAACCGTGTGCTATGAAAGATGCAAGCATGAGATTTTTTTTACCTACTTTTTAACAAGTAAATTATCTAGGCCAGACAGGCAGAATGCCAATTCGAATAGATATAAATGGATATATATTAGACTCACTTTGTAGCGTCCAGTATTTTTATGTGCTAATTTAAAATTTTATTAACACTTAAGTGCTTATGTGATTATATGTTTAATGTGTTTATTTGTTTAGCATGACTTACATGTTTAATGTGATATTAAAAATTGTAAGTTTCATTTTGTATTTTTATTTTGAAAATAATAAAAATTATTGAAAACGATTTCGAGAAAGAAATGACCGAATGGTAAATGAGTAATTTCATATTTTGAGCACTTAGTGGAAAGTGTAAAGATTTTGGCTAAGTGTTGGGGCATGAGTGGTATGTTGGTAATTAGAGAGGATGACAAGGGGTGGAAGGGTAATTAAGAGGCATGATTACACTCTTTGTGAATAACCCTGAGTTGAGAAGATATTGGTCATTTTACACTTTTGGGGTGTTGTCTAAATTATAGTCATTGATCTTCTTTTCACATCTTTGTTCTCAACCATTGGATCATAGGGCCTTGTTTGGTTGACACTTAAGTGCAAAAATCCATTATTCTTGGTCTTTTATTTGGCAAGACTTCATGTCAACCATTGGATCCTTTCCTCATTTTCATTGCTTTATTCTCAACCCTTGGATGGTGAAAATTGTGAGTGGGGAATTTCTACAACACTTAGGTTTTGTTCACTTTGGTAAGAATTTCATTTCTCACAAACTCTTGCTCTCTCTTTCTCTATTGTTATGTTGGGGGATAGCTTTTGGTGGTATTCTTGAACCATTTGGTAAGTCTTTTACCCATTCTAGGGTTTTGTTGTTAAGAACTCTAGCTTTCATATTCTTGAATTTCTTTGGGTGGACATTGATGATAGCATTCTCTTGTTCATGTTGTAGAAGGTTAGGGTTTCTTTCAAACTACCAAGTGAGTTCCATTGGTAGTAGCTTTTGAAATTATCTTGTGAAGAGCTAGTGGTGAGTTCACTAACTTGTACTCTTAAAGATTTCACTTCTCCAAGAAACCCTAAATTAGTTATCATTAGGGTTTTGAATTGATTCTTGTGGTTGAAGTCACTTGTGAGTAAATTTTATGTTTATTGTTGACACCATAGTAATTGTGTTGTTCATATGGTGTGTTACTAGTTTTGGAAGCTATCTTATTGAGCACTTGAGGGGTAGAGTGACCTGGACCTCTTTTGGGCATATTATATAGCTTGCTTGGAATTGAGGTAGGGGAAAGACGAATTGTGTTCGTCTTTGTATAAGGGTGTGTGTTTCTATGTGTATATATGCCGTATATATATATGTGTGTGAGTTGAGTTATGACAACTTAGACGATGATTTAGGCCATTGAAAGCATGAAATTGTGATATAAATGTTTGTGGTGGTTGTTTACGGCTTATGAATGTGAATTATATGTATTGTGATAATTTGAGTACAATACGTTGCATAAGGAAATGAGCATGTATTGTAATGAAGAATGTTGAGAATTATTTCTTATGAATGCAAATTGTAAGCATTGTGTTAAATTAGATACAATATGATGCAAAATGTGATAAACATGTATTGTGAGGGCATGTGGTTGTGAGTGAGAACCTTGATGCATTTTGAGTACACCGTGTAGTGTCAAGACATGGGTGTTGGTTTATACGGGTTGTGTAAACTACGTGTGAGTTGTCGTGTTTTGGATCATCGTAACAACTGGCCAGGGGATGCTTTTCGCTCATACGGAACTAATCTTCCGAGAAACTGAGACGATGGGGGGAAGATTTGTTCAAAATCCTATGTCACGACCGCGTCGTGTTGACAATCTTCCTTGTTAAAAGTATGAAGTGTAAAAAGCATTTGGGAAGAATCGGTATGATAAATCTACCTTCCATTATGAGAATAAAGTGAAGGGTTAGAGAATGATCTCGTTGACCCTTAGAGTAGGGTGTGTGTTTGTGTGCGTACCATGGGTATGTTGGTCGCATTGTATCTTAATTGTTATATATATGTGACTGTGGTTTTGATGATTAAAGCATGCTATAATTTTGAATAATTATGTTATGAGCATGTTGTGGAACTTATTTGTTGGGTTCGATGGGGTTCCGGATTAGTGCAAGAGCCATGTGGAACAAGAAACCGACCTAGGGTTAGTGGTATAAACCTTGGTTGGGTTGAACCACTCGGACTACTGAGATTGAGGCGATGACACTTCATGTATTGGGCTAATGAGCTCACCCCACGACTTATATATTTTTAAGGTAGTGATCCCTTTTCGGGAGGTCCATAGTCTTTCAGTAAAGATACGGTGTGAGTTTTGCCCTTTTGTGCATAAGAATGCGGAGTACCTATTTTGTAGAGTAGTAGTGTAATCCATATGTATAAACATGCTACTCTTGTTGTAAAACTTGTAAACAAATGGTAAATACTTATCTTTTGCCGGCTAGTGTGTTAGCCGAGTAACTTTCATGATTTACATCCCTTGGAGTGCTATGCGCGGGGATTATGTTCTTTTGGTGCACTTCGGTGCCGAAAATGTAAAAACTATTTTATTTTGTGGAAAACAATAGCATGTATTGCCTCAGGGCATTTGGATGTTAATATATGAATTGTAATACCCCGTATTTAATGGATATTTATTTCATTAATTATTTTGGATGGCATATTGGGTGTTTAAATTATTGAATGAGGTTATCTTAGTCTTTTTAAGTCTAATAGGTTATAATGAAATTTTGTGATCTAAGGGGGGCAAGGTTGTCATTAGTGTTTGGGCAGTTTAGTGATTTATGCATAACACAAGGATAGTTTGGACATTTCCCTAACCCTAGCCTCTTCTATATAAGCATCATTAACTTCAGATCTAGCCCCCAACTCATTTCTTCTACTACTTCTTCTTCTTCATCAATTATACCCGAAATTGTGAGGGTTGAGAGGTTGAGAGCTTAGAATTGGTTTGGATCTGTACTTGTGGTGGATTCAGCTCTACATTACAGGCAAGACATATGTTCTACTCTTCCTCTTTGTACTGAAATTTCGTAGCCTTTACTTTGTGCATTTATAATCTGCTAAATAGTATTTTTCATATATGTATAGGTATGTATAAAGCATGTTCATATATGACTTTTATATAATCTGTTTATACATATATGTATAGATCCGTAAGTATATATATAGATCTTGTATATATGTAGAGATTCGTGGATCTATATAGGCATATATGTATAGATCTGTTAGAGTATATTCATATTCATATTTATTTATATGACTTTTATATATTCTGTTTATACATATATGTATAGATCCGTAAGTATATATATAGATCTTGTATATATGTAGAGATTCGTGGATCTACTTATATATAGATCTTGTATATATGTAGAGATTCGTGGATCTATATAGGCATATATGTATAGATTTGTTAGACTATATTCATATTCATGTTTATTTATGTGACTTATATATTCTGTTTATACATATATGTATAGATCCGTAAGTATGTATATAGATCTTGTATACATGTAGAGATTTGTGAATCTATAAAGGCATATATGTATAGATCTGTTAGAGTATGTTCATATTCATGTTTATTTATGTGATGATATATATTCTGTTTATATGTATATGTATAGATCCATGATCATATGTACAGATCTTGCATATATGTAGAGATTAATAGACTTATATAGACATATATGTACAAATTTGTTAAGAGTATATTTATATTCATATATATATATGATAATTTATATTCTGGTTATACATATATGTACAAATCCATGATTATATGCATAGATCTTATATATACATAGAGATTTGTGGTGATATATTGATATATGCATGAGATTATGTTTATGTCTAGTTATACGTACAAATTTGTTTTTACCATGTATAGCTATACATGTATGGATTCGTGGTTATGTGTCTGGTTGGTATGATTCTGATGATGTGTATATAATTGGAACTTAGTATAAATATCTGAATACATAAATATTTTAGGTTTCAATGTTGACAAATATTTAAAAACTGTTATTAGAAAAATATTGCATATTTATGTAATTGTTTTTCTCTATTTTCTTTGTTATCAGACTCTGGACATTGATTTATATTGTTATTATGTGTATCACGAATTATACTGGATTACGTATTTTTGACCGTATAAATGAATAGTTTTGACCCTATAAAATACCGTATACCTTGGCGCTGGGGCGCTGCCCCAGACCCCGCCAGGGGGGCGCTCAGGTAATGGTCGCGCCACCCCCCCTGGACCCCCCAAGCTCGACCTTATAAATTGTTATACGTTCCTGAATAAAGATTACGAGTTAATTATTAAATTCGTAAAATCATAAAATTTAAATTAAATGACTATGTTTTGGAAATTTATAAGGAACCACAAGGAGGCTGACTATTACTGCAGTCTAACTAGTACCACGGGATATGGGTGAGTTGTCACGGCATGGGTGAGTTGTCGGGTACGTGGTTATGGTAGGGCATGGATGTTGTATGGAAAAATCAGATTAATGTAAGAAATTTATAAACATAATTATATTAAATGGTGGTATATTAGTGACTATAGTTATAGTTAAATATATTATTATTTTATAATATAATTTTGGGATTAGGTGTCACTAGGAAAGGGGATGGATTTTGGTACTCTGCTTGGGATCATGTAGAGTTGTACTTGCTCGTGGGTTTAACCCACATTTTTGTTGTTTCAGGTCTTCGGCCGTTTCACCAGCAGGGTTGGGGACTTCATATCTATCCGTCCGGTTATATCATATTTTCCTTCCACTCCAGGGTATGATCCGATAAATGTCATATGTTGTATTTCTTATAAGTGTGTTTCTAGGGGTCCATGTTTATGGGATTTTCAAGTTGTACTGTGTGAGACTTATTTTATTTAAGCATGTATTGGGGGTGGTCTTCTTCATGTATAAGTTGTATCCTTATTTTGTTATTGTTGTTATTATTATATTTCGATTTTATGTCTTTTCTTATGTGCTTATGTTATCAATTACTGATGCTCCTAGTTTTTTGTGTATGAGCCTGGCCAACCTATGCATGGAAATTTGGGGGTGTCACATGAATCCTATTATGTAGTGATGTGTAATAGATTTTCTATATTGATGTGGTTATTAGGAGTTCGGCCGAAAACGATATTTTTCTAGTTTTCGAACAAACCCTTTCGTTTTGAATCAAAAACCTGTTTTCGCCTACCCTCGTAAACCTAACTAAACTTTGTGTTTTGAAATGGTTTTAGGTTGTTTGAAAAGAGTTTGAGATTTTAAAGTCGGTGGTTCACTAAAAACGAAGACTGGGGGCAAGACGAATATTTTTTACGGAAATTCACGGAAGAGATTTTGACAAAAATATTTGTTTCTCTCGAGTTTTTGGGTTCCGAGGATATTATTATCATCCTAAAAGTTCCTTAATAGTTTTGAGGCTATCCTCCATGTTCCCTAAGTGCTTGTTTGACAACCGGTGTGGTGTTGGTTTTTGGTTTTGGTTGGAGTTGGAGTTGGGTTGGGTTTGGTGTGGTTTTATTCTGAACTAAAACCATGTTTGGTGCAGATGATTTTGGTGTAAGAAAAAGTGAAACTAAAAAAGCAAACCATGTTTGGTAGAGTTGGTATGAACTGAAATTCTGAAACCAATCATATTTGGTAACTTGGAATAGTTTGACATTTTATTTATTTAAAATAACATTTTGTAAATATATATGTTTTAAAAAATAAAATATATAAATATTTAATTTTTTTGAAATATTTAATTTTTCATAAATATTTAATTTTTTCGAAATATTTATAGATAAAATATTTTATATAAGATATTTCAAAAAAATAAAATATTTTGAAAAAATAAAAGATTTCAGTAAAAAATACATATAATTTGTATATTTTTTAAAATAATAAATATATTTTATTATATTTTATTTTTTCTAGAAATATTTGTTTTTCCGAAATATTTTATTTTTTATGAAATATATTTTTTCGTTTGATTTTTTTGAAATATTTTATTTTTTCTTAAATATTTTATTTTTTGAATTTATATATATATATAATATTATAAATGAATTGGTTTGGGTTAAATAATGGTACACCAAATTGAATTGGTTTGGGTTAAAGAATAGTTTTGGTATGAGAAAACCAAACCAACTCCATCCATACCATCTATTGAGATGGTGTGAAAAATGATGGATTTGGTACCAATGGTGCAACACTATTCAATCCCAACTCTTTCTACCAAACATGGGTTATGCCACAAATTTCATCCCAAAACCACAAATTTTACTTCAAAACCTCCTACTAAACAAGCACTAAGAGTTCAAGATGGTTTAGAGTCATTTTTCCAACTTTTCAAACCCTCGTAGTTGACTAGGCACTTAGAAAGTCGACTGAGCCTTCAAAATTCCATTTCAGCACATTTTTCTCTTAGCTTTGACCTTGTGTAGTCGACTACCACTTCAATGTAGTTGACTAAAGGCCTCCTTGTAGTCGACTACAGCTTGCGCACATTTCGACCACTATTCACTATTTCGGTCATATCTCGAGCTATGGGTGTCGGATAGAGGTTTTCTTTAGCTTTTTAGAAAGCTGACTTAAAGCTCTTGTGTTTAGGCTTTTGAATCACTTCATTTGAGTCAATTTTGAGTGCGTAATGGTCGTTTGAATTTGACGTTAGATTTTGGACCTTAAACGTAACAATGTCGATTTTTAAAATGTTGTAGTTTCCACCTCACACTTTCGAATTTGGTCTCGTTTGTTCATATGGCTTGTTCTAGGTCCAAACTTTGTAGTTATACTTTGAAATTACTAATCTACCCCTGAAATGACCATTTTACCCTTGGGTGAACATGGAGTGTTTAATTGGTCCGTTTAAGGTGTCGTTTGATTATTCTAATTCCTATTTCAATCCTGAGTGATATTGTTGGCATCTTTTAGGCATGAAATTTCTATTATTAACCTGTGTGGGGGTTTGACGACTCTAGGTAATTTATTTTTGTTTTTTTTCACTTCCGCATTCACCCCCTTAACTCTTAGGCTCGAGTTTCGGAGTTTTAGAAAATTTGGGGCGTGACACACTTATTAGCTTAAGCTTTTGGGTCAAACCATAAAACATCCGACTCATTAAAAAAAAATATAAAGAGAGAATACGAAAATTGATATTGATTAATATACTTTGAAATACCATGTGCGTAAAAAAGAAAAAAAACAAGAATTTATACTTGTTCAACTACTTACATCCACAATACATATAATTCCAAATACCAACCAAACATAATTATGATTTTGTTAATTAATTTATAATAATACTTCCAATTAAATTAAATAAAAAACAAAAAATATATAAAAATACATTGATGGAAGAAAATACTTGCAAATATATCTTAGAGTATATATAAATTTCTTTTGTAACATTTTTCTAAAGTAGACTCTTTCTACCTAGTATTTTTCATCTCCATTTCAATTTGCAAAATCTCTAGCAAAACTTTGCAATTCACCATTTATTCTCTATTTTGTAATTGGTAAAATGGTACTTGTAACATTCCTCAATTATCAGGAAAAAAAGCAAAGAAGACAAAAAAGAAAAAGCGACAAAATAAATACACCGAAATCCAGGGATATCTAAGCAAAAACAAAGCGGTCAGGCTTATCCTTATCTGACTTTTTAACTCTAACACGTACACGAGCTTCATCTAAAAAACGTTTATCTCTGCACAATCACAGATATATATATATATAGACACACATATACATATATAAATATAAACGAACCTTCTTTCTTGCGGACAAGCTAAGAAACTCCCCCTTTTCCCGACTATTCCATCTCTGCAAGACTCTTCTCTCTTCCATCCCTATCCTCTCTGCAAACCCTAGTTTTCTATCTGTCTCGATACTATAATCGCTCAAACACAACTCGCATTTTCGATCTCTTACCATGGCTTCTGGATCGTCGGGTCGCAATGTTTCTGGCTCGAAAGGGCTCAGTTTTGGGTCCGATGACATCTTTTGCTCCTACGAAGATTACGGCAATCAAGAGCCTTCCAATGGCACTCCCTCCGATCCTGTGATCGGAGCTAATTCGACCAAGGTATGATTTCACGTGTATGTATTGATTATTATTTAGGGTTTTGAGATTTAGGTGGACTTGTACAGGTTGGGTTAGGGTTTGTGTTTAGATTGTGCTGTGAATCTTAAATCTGTACTTGAGATTATGAGCTCTGCTTGTGTCGGTGTATTATTTTGATTTTACTGTTTCATTGTGCTGATATTTTAGCTTTGATTGAGTGGAATGATTTGAAATTGGATGTTAAATATGTTGGGTAGCTGTTATGCAACTAGCAGCATAATGATTTGAAATTTTGAGCTCTGCTTGTATCGCAATTCGTTGCGGTGTAGTGGGTTTCTGTAAATTAGGGCGAATTGTTGTAGATGTTGATGGGTGTTGAATAGATTGATGTTATTGGAGTTATAGTGGATGGAATATGAAATCTTCAAATCCAAGCAGTGGATTTATCTTTGTACTCGATTGCATAAATGCTTTGTACTCGATTGCATTGTTTCCTCTTATCATTTCTCTTTTACTGCATTTGTACTTGAGTCATGATCCTTGGTAGAATGGTAGTATTGCTGCCATCTATTTAAGATCCTAGGTAAAAAGGAAACAAATCTAGTGATGATCGGTATGACAGTTCTAGTTGATACTAATGAAGGTTAAATTCAAGTTTATTGGCATTTGTGCTGGCTAGTAATGAAGGTTAGATTAAAGTTCATGCTCATTTTGCACTGCTAGGATGGGAAAATACTTAATCTTTGTGGTGGTGGCGGAGTTGCTTTTAATTGAGAAAATTGAATCATCTTTTTATTTGCAAATTGGTAGTTCACTTACTAGAATAGTTCAAACAAATTCGTATAGGTTCAGATTTATTAGAGGTGTGTTTGGGAATGTGAGATCTACCACTGCATTCGTTTTAAGTTTTAGATTGGTAAGGTGCT
This sequence comes from Cornus suecica, assembly GCA_963922005.1. Classification (NCBI taxonomy): domain Eukaryota; kingdom Viridiplantae; phylum Streptophyta; class Magnoliopsida; order Cornales; family Cornaceae; genus Cornus; species Cornus suecica. Next base: position 85,379,428 of record OY998239.1, on the reverse strand, counting down.
CTTTTAGATTTGATTTGTTCGGAAAATCTTCACGTGATCTGTTACTTTGCCACTTGTTGTAAGTGGGGGAACTTGCCTTCTATAATAAGCCTTTTAGCTAGATTATCATTTTCTAACTTATGTCCAATATGTTGGTTTGCTTGATAAGAACTTGAAAAGATGAAGGCATGCCATTGTTTAGTAGCTGGATATATTTCCAAGTACCATATTGTTGAGTGGGATAGGCCAACCTATCCAAGCTCTCTGGACAGTATTATTGGTTCCTGTTGGCAATGAATGTAGGTTTTTTTTTTTTGGTGGTGAATGCTGTGGCGAAATTGGTGACTCTCCAGATCTTTGACTGTCCATTCTCCAGCCTTTCCTGGTTATTTCTGCGCGAGCTGCCCGTCCTAGAATCAAATTCTCAAGAGTGGTGGTTGTACTGATTCCATATTCCAAATTTAGATCCAATGGATGAGAGATATGATATTCTTTACCCCTTTTGTGGGTTCAGTTTACCCGGTTATCTGTATTGATCTCTGCAGCATTTTATTTTATTTTTTTTCTTATAATTTTTGGGACTTCTTTCGAGGTCGTGAAGCCACTATTCTTTAATCGGTTTTCTCCATTTCCTAGAAAATTCTTTTCGAGTCCATGCATTCAATTGATGTTTATCGCTTTAACCTGTAGATACTTAGGGTTGAGTGCCATAGAAGTTGAGTTTTCTAGAGATATGAAGTTGAGCTGAGCAGATACTGTGATTGTTGAGAGTTCTAGAGTTTCCACCTTATATTGGTGCTTTATTCCTTGTTCCAAATGTTTTTTTCAGCCTAAGTGAATATTGAGTTCGTGATTGGGTGAGCTAAGATAAATTGATATGGCATATGCACAAGTTGGAGTTGATGGTGGTATTGAATATATATATGTATATATTTACTTATATACATGATAAGTCCAAGGCCGTGTAACGTAATTGTATTGCCTCACCTTCCTAAGTGGAAGGTCAAGGATTCAAGTTCCCGTATGGGCCCCAATGGGTGTGTAAGTTTGTTTGTTGCCGGGGGGGAGAGCAGAATAACACAGAAACAAAAACAAAAAACACCCTACTGTCCCTTATGGAGATGTGAGCCCTCACATTTTCCTTGAAAAGCTGAGGAAATATCACTGATTTATGCTCTGGGTAATGTAACTATTGTTGGTGAATATTGCTCTTCTACATATCTGAATATTTATCTCATAGTCAGGTTACCACTTTCAATGGTCTCAGGTTATACAACCTGAGGAAAGTACATGCTAACTTTCTAGTAACATAATTGAAAAACTAATTTATGATTGGATGAATATCTGGAAGCCATTTTAGTTTTTCATAACCATATATAACTATAGTTGGATTTTATATAATTGAAGGAAGCTTTAAGATGAAATTGATATTTATGTCCTTCTATTATTATTATTATTTTTATTATTTTACTGCATTAAAGATTACAATAAATCAGGAAAGTGTTCTCCTTGCCATATAGAAGGGTCAACTGTACAATAGCCCACCAACTTACTTATTAAAGAAGTATTTTTCCCCAGTTCGGCTTCCTTGGGCCTTCTTTGGGAAACCAAAAGATTGGGTCATTTAAAAAAATTTCAAGTTCATTGTCTGGTTGGAGTTTCTTTCTGGAAATTTAATTGCCCCTGTGGGCCAATTAAGCCAAGGTCCAGTATGATACTGTTTATGGTTTTTGTGTTAAAGCCGGCTATTGAGCTGAAAAACGTTCCATGCATTGTCCAGAAACCGATTGGGTTCATTCTAGAGTTCTGATGGTACAGACATGTATTGATTGCATTCTTCATTCTTCAAGTAAAATTTTTGACCCTGATATGTAGCCATTTTTATTTTCTTGACTTCATTATCAATGCCACTTATATATATCTCATTATTTACTTCTTTTATGTTTTTCATGTCTGTATGTGGAGTTTCAAATGCTATTTTCTTATATTCTGCAGGAATTCCATAAAAGTAGAATGGCAAGACCTTCACCATTTCCTGCTTCAACCTATAGTGGCCAAGAAGAACCTCATAACCAAGATGTGATTTCTACTGTTGAAATGACCATGAAGAAACATGCTGACAATCTAATGCGTTTTCTTGAGGGAATCAGCTCACGTCTGTCACAGTTGGAATTATATTGCTACAATCTTGATAAATCCATAGGAGAAATGCGGTCTGATTTAGTTCATGACCATGAAGAGGCAGATTCAAAGCTTAAATCTCTGGAGAAGCATGTCCAAGAGGTGAGCCACAACTTTATAGTTCAACATTGGTATTTGTATGATAGGAGAAAATATCAATTACTTGTTAATACTAGTTGTTTGGTTGTTCCTTCAGCATGCTCATTCATAGACTACTTTAGCAGGCATCTTCAGTTGTTCTCGTATTATTTTGTTAAAACATAAAAAAAGATACCCTCAAGTAGCTCTGGAAACAGCTTCTGAGTTTGCCAAATGGTTATCTTTATGCTGAAACATAGGAGCTTTGGCTACACCTTTGGGTCTTTCCTGTCTGTCTTTAAATTTACTGAATCCTTTGGAGGGAAATGTTCTCTCTAAATCATGTTTGCATGACACACTGTGGTCCTGAGTATGGACTCTTGACTGTTGTCTGGTTCCAGCTGCGCATTTATGAAGCCATGTTTGCGTAGCATCATTGGCTTTCTCTCCCTTTGCTTCTTTCTCTTTCTGGATTTGATGATCAGTCAAAAAAGGAAGATGGGAATTGAAAGTAAGGGTGAATCCTTGTGTGCTATTTGTTTTTCCAGATATAAGCCATCACTAAATCCAAAGCCCAGCAGTCCCTGTGAGTCTGGGACAGCTATTGACAAGAAGATGGTTAACTTTCTGTTATTGTGCTTTCCATTGAATGGCATGAGGAATCTTCTCTTTCCTTTTTTTCTTTTACTTGGGCACTTCACGCAATTTAATGTCTAGTCCTCTGCCTTTCCACTGGAACAGTTGGGAGAGTATTTCCTTTTCTCTTATTTGGTTGAGCTATTGGTGCATTAGCTATTAAATGATCTGAAAGAGGGGTTTGCTGCTGGATAATTTGCTGTGATTTTTCTCTTCACACTTTTTGATACGCCTCTCTCTTCTTATTATTCTAAACCTTGATTTTGTACAAGTTCTATTGAACCATTTTGGAAAACTTGTTTTGTTATGGCCACAACAGGTTCACAGGTCGGTACAGATCCTACGAGACAAGCAGGAGCTGGCCGATACCCAGAAAGAACTAGCGAAGCTTCAGCTTGCACAGAAAGAATCTTCTTCTGCATCCCTTTCCCAAAAGAGCGAGGAGAGAGCTGCACCACCAGTTTCTGATTCCAAAAAGACTGACAATGCGTCAGATGCGCATAACCAGCAATTAGCTCTTGCTCTACCTCATCAAGTAGCCCCGCAGCCTACGCTCCCTGCCAGAACTGTCGAGCAGCCACAGCCGTTAGCACCCCTGCCACCTACCCAACAGAATGCAGTTCCATCGCAAACCTACTATCTACCTCCAACTCAGGTTCTAAATCCCCCCGCCCCAAGTCAACCATCTCAGGCTCAATATCTGCCATCTGATTCTCAATATCGAACTCCCCAAATGCAAGACATCTCTAGGATGGGGCCACAGCCAACACAAACTCAAATGAATCAGGCACCACAAATGCACACATTACCTCAGTACCAGCAGCAGTGGCCTCAGCAGTTGCCTCAGCAAGTGCAACCGCAGCAACAACCCCCCTCACAATCCCAGGTTAGACCTCCACCAGCTGTGTTATACTCTTCATACTTGCCAACTCAAAATGCCAACCCCTCGCCTCCAGAGATGCTTCCAAGTAGCATGCCAATGCAAGTGCAATTTTCAGGAATTTCTCAACCAGGTGTGAGCCGTTCAGAAGCAATCCCGTATGGATATGGAGGGTCTGGCAGAACAGCTCAACTACATGGTCCAAATCCTTCACCTCAGCAGCTGAAGCCCACTTTTGCAATGCAGCCCGGTGATGGGTACACAGTGGCTGGACCCCATCCTCCGCTCTCCCAAGGGAATACATATAATATATACGAAACTGATGGGGGAAGAAGGCATCATCCATCCCAACAGCCTCATTTCGCACAAGGGGGCTATCCTCCAACTAGTGTTCCTCTTCAGAACCCACAGCCAAATCCTAGTGCCAATTTTCAGGTTCGCCCACCACAATTCATGCGGAACCATCCTTACAATGAGCTGATTGAGAAATTGGCGAGCATGGGTTACAGGGGCGATATTGTTGTTAGCGTGATTCAAAGGCTGGAAGAGACTGGTCAGCCGGTTGATTTGAATTCCGTGATTGACAGGATGAGCGGGCATTCCTCCGGTGGCTCTCAGAGAGGATGGTCTGGGTAAGCAATCATTCCACGTTGATCATCAAGTTGCCGCAACAACTATTGTGCATTTCCGGTCTGATCTCTATCGAATAAATGGCTGCTTTAATTTGCACGAATACTTTGGCACTTGTATTTCTGTACATGCGTGACCTTAGTCCAATGCTTTTAAATTGGCGGTCATGTAGCACATATGATATCTGGCCATAGAGAGGCTAGTAAGTAGTTTGTTTTTGGAAAAAAACTTTGAAATTGTTGGCAAATATTATTAGACCATCAATTTTATTCAACTTTCTTCTCTTATTTCTTGTATTAAAACATTTTGTTTTTGGAAAAAAACTTTGAAATTGTTGGCAAATATTATTAGACCATCAATTTTATTCAACTTTCTTCTCTTATTTCTTGTATTAAAACATGAAACTGTTGGGATAGATTTATATCAATAGTTGGTGTTGGTCAAACCAGATTACGTGCACCACTTTGTCGCCATTCTCTCTTTCTTGAAGGATCATAATTTAGTCGTATTTTTTCTTTAATCTCTAACTATAAGGAGGGAGGGTAGTAAACAAATTTAAAACGAAAAAAAAGAAATAAAAAATGAAAAATGAGAAAAATTGTATTTCGTGCAAGGTTGTCACATAAACCAAAGTGATCACTTTTGATTAGAGGCACTAGTTTGCTCGGTGATGCATTGAGCTAGATATGAAAAATAACTACAACGCGGGTGCCACATGTACCGACAAAGATAACTACAACGCGGGTGCCACATGTATTGAGTTCGATAATAAAAAATAAATTAATATTGACTATAATTGACATATTACATTTAATCAGATCATTTTATCCATATTCATCTACTTCCTTCGTCCCAAATAATATATTTATTTTGAAGAATTTAATTTTTTAAGAAACAAAATTTATATTGAAAAAATAAATAAAAAATGTACAGTTATTTTGGAAGAAACAATTTAAATGGATTCATCTACTAGATTACAATGTCTCCACGACACGGGCACCCTACTACATCACACCTGTCCAAGGAAGCATCCACGCCACTTGTTTTTATGACTTTTTAACATTTCCTTTTCAAATAAAATATCCCTAAATATTCCAAATCTGTCCCGTGCCGACCTCCCCACCCACTCCGCATCTTTCTATTTGTATTGTGCACATTGTTTTTGTTTTTATTTTGATAATAAAAAAATAAGAATAATTTTTATTTTTTGTTCTTATTTTCTCACCCAAAAAATTAAGAACAAAAAATATATTTGGGGCAAAAAAATACATATATTTCACATAATTTTTCCTCTCTACAACAAATTTTTTTTTTTTTGAAAAATTCTAAAAAGAACAAAAATACAAGTTTTTGTTGTTCCCTTGTTTTTTCTACTATTCACGAAAACAGTTTCCAAATTAAGAACATAACAAATGATAAAAAATGTTGACAAATATATTCTGTTTTCCTGAATAGTGCAAAAAAAAAAAGAAAAAAAAAAAAAAACAAGGTTTGAAACTGGGCCATTAGCATCTAAACAAGCCCAAATCCGTAATTACGTCACTATCACTACCACGCATAAACGTCACGTCCAACGCGCTGCTTTTCTCATCCTCATCCCTTTCCTCTGAAGTGAAAATTATTCCTACTACCAATAACTACCAGTCCCTACACGCACATTACACGCTCCACTGTGTGAGGATTCTGGAGTTTGTTTGTATTTGTTTGCTTTTCCACTCTTTGGTTTCTGTAGACGAAGATGGAGAAATCTCTTCTCATCGGAGAAATTAGTGGTAATGGTGGTGGTGGAAGTGGAAGTGGCAGTGGGTCGAAGAATCGGCCGCTGGTGTTCAAACGGAGGTCAGATGCAATCGCTCACGGTTCTCCTTATCAGAGGGCAGCAGCCTTCGTTGATCTGGTAACTCTACTTCTTCATTCACTCATATCCGTTTCTTTATATGTATATATATATATATATATTCTGTGTCTTAAAATTGATTTAAATCTCGTTGTCGCTTATGTTCTTCTTTCTTACTGATTATGTTGTTTGGGAAGTGAATTTCTGTAAGCTTTAAATTTCATTCGTGATTTTCCTCATTTTGAAATGGATCCGTTAATGTCTGTTTATTTATTTATTTTTACTTTTAATTTATCCCAACTGCGGCAAAAAAAAAAAAAGAAAAAAAAGGAAGGAAAAGAAAAAAAGAACTGCACCGAATGAATTTTTTTTCCAAATGAACATGACATGATGGTTAAAAAACATTTGTGCACATTTTCAGCCACTAATTTGCTCTGGAGAGGGAAAATCTCTAGAGAGAATCTAAGGAACTGTAAAATAGAGGGTGGTCAGTATTTAAAAATCTGTGCTTGTTATCTTACTAACTATACACCCTTCACATTAAGAAAGTTTGATTGAGCATTAATTATCTTATGACAATTTCTCAGTTGGACTGCAAGTTCTTTTATAGTATGAGTTCTCTTAATGTATTTGCAGGCTGAGGATGGTGTTGGTCTGCCTGAACAAATACTTGATCAGTCAAACTACGGAAGTGCAGCGAAAATCTACTTCATATTTATTCGATTTGATATCCTTTGGACCCTTAATTTCTTTGCTTTGATCGTTCTAAACTTTTTTGAGGTGAGAATAGTTTGTGTTATCAGTTTCTTTTTTCGTTTATTTTTGTCAATCCTTTATATATATTTATATTACATATATGCTGTTACAGGGACTTCTGCAAATAAGTGGTAAATGGTAATGGATTTTCTGGTTATATCCACTATTTATTCTGTCAATCTATAGATAAACATTTACATTGATTATGATTCATTTGTAGTTTGTTCTATTTATGCAGAAACCACTGTGGTGTTCAACATCTGCTGAATATTCTTGCAATGACAGGGAGTATTACTTTCTTGGACAGTTACCATACTTAACTGGTGCTGAGTCTATTATTTATGAGGTAATGTTATCTTTTTCTAACTAAGTGGGTCAATCTTTTATTAGGATTGGAGAGGGAATAATTTTGAGAACAATCTTAGCTTCACATTTTACTGCAATTTGATAATAAAAAAATTATTCTTATTATGCAAATTAGAAATCATGATGGTGATATGCATAGATTCTCAAATTAAAGGCAAACAAGCCTCTCTTTGTTGAAGATAAACCAAATTTTGAGTCTTTTCAGGCACCAAATAACTGAACTGAATGTAGGACCAGATCATAAGTATAAAGAACAAGACAGATACTGAAGGAGTACTATCTCAAGATAATCCGTGTGATATAACATAGTTTGAGACCCTTTAAGCATTCTTCAGGCATTATCGGGTTCTTCTTCTTATACATCGTTAATTTTTTTTTTTTTTAAATTTGGTAACAAAGTCATAAAGAAGGGCAATTGACAAGTTTTATTGTGTTTTCTTTGACTTAGAAGTTACCTTCCTAAAAGAATAATAAAACTGGTAGATTTTTCCAAGGAATTGAATAGTAAAGATGTGAAGTGCCGGAATGTCGCTGAAAGTTGTCGATTTTCAACACAATCATGGAGATGTTGGGGTTGACATTTGATGGGTCTAGTGAGGATCAAATAGTTGAAATCTTGAGTGAAAAGGTGGTGGTGGCGATGTCCATGTATGACAGGTTTTTGGATGATGTGTTTTGGTTTTGAGAATTGGCAGCTACATTTGTTCTACCAAATGAAACTAGTTGCTTGGGAGTTGGTATTTCAGGGTGCAAAGTCGATGGAGCATTTTGGAGAAGCAATTCAGAGAGGGTGGTGTGGTGGTCCACCACTACGATTGATGTTGTTGAATATCTGAAGAGAGATAATGAAGGAAGAAAAACAGAAAATATACGTGGTTTAAACCACGACACACAAAGCCCAGATGACTACATTTCTTTCATTACATTCTTTCTTAGTTTTCATTATAATAATCACCACTATTTATAGGTGAAATAATTCATTAAATATAGAAACAATATCAATGGAGGATTCCTAGAATCACTCCAATCAATATCAAGTCAAAGAGTGATTTTAGGTTTCAATCACTCCTACAATAATATTCTCCAAGACACTTGTCAACATTATCCGTGTTGTGGGGAGTGGCGGATCCAAAGTGAATAACCTGGATTTGGATTGTTGCCACTAGTGGTTGTAATAGTGGGTGAGGGGCAAGGCTTGGCCTTAACAACGTATGGAGTATTTTGGTGAATTGAATGAATGTGAATTACCAAGGTAGCACAGGTAGAGGCATTAGTTTCAGTAGAGCTTCTAACTAGTTGAGAGTATTTTCATATTGTTTCTTATTATTTTTAAAGGTACATGAGTTCTTACTTTTTTTTTTCAGGGTATAACGCTTATAATTTTGACGGCACATACCTTCTTCCCAGTTTTATATGAAGGATCTCGTATCTACTGGAGAAGTCCAATTAATAGAGTGAAGGTACATGGTTCCAAGGTCTTGCTGATGAAGTAGTTAAATTCTGTTTGTGTTTTCTTTCTTCATCTCCTTTTTCTTTTTTAAATAGGTTGTATGCTTCTTGAGAGACTAAGAGGTTATCTGCAATACAATTTAATGTTAAACCAAGTCGTATAAATTTCAAGGCTCTGTTTAGTTTTTTTTTCCCCTACTAGAGAACTGCAAAATCTAAATGTAGTACAAAATTTTGTTTTGTTGAGTTTTGAAAACTCGGTTTGAGAAAGGCCAACAACAATCTTCTATAGCTCTTTGAAAACAGTTGCCTAATCTTCCGAAGCTTTTTTTTAGAAAACTAAGCCAACCCTACCTTACTTTTTCTCCCATATGTTGTCTTTGAATAATTATAATTTCAATGCCTGCTCAAAACACTCTATTATCAGCTACAACTTTATTTCTAGTTTGTATATAAACTATGTTCCACAAACTTTTTGATCTTTTTCTTTTTTCCCCTCTTTTTTGTGTTGTTTGTTTTGTTTTTTGTTTTTTTTAAGTGCTTGAGAAATCTGAACTAAACAAAGTTGGGCGAGTTTTATTCTTTTATGGTTTAAACCAATAAACCAACTTGTCTGTACACCATTGTTGTTTGTCTCTATTTTATAAAAGACTCGATATGTGTCAAATTGAATATACTTGAAATTGTAGCAGAACTAGTTATGATTTCCTGGACTCCATCTGAGAAGAGGCTTATTCTAATGAGATGTGTAACCTATGCATCCTTGAAAAGTTGTTCTATACAATAATTACTGGATTGAACACAATGGAAACGATTGGTTGAGATCTTCATAGGGAAACTGCTATTTGCATGTGATGAAATAGAAATGATTTAAGCGTTATGTCCTAGAGGAATGAGAGCAATGTTATTCAATGCGAAGGGCATTTGTTCTGCTTTCATGAAATTTTGAAGTGGTAGAAACTGGCAGTCGGTACTCTTCTGGTCTTTTCCATCAAGGTCGCTAGGTAACGTTTTTCATCACTAGGGAAATTGTTTGAGCCAATTTTCTAGAAAGGAAAGAAAATTAACTTTTGTCAAAAATAACATTGTAAGGCGACAAAATGACTAATAGACACCTAGGGTGGAAGTGCTACGCTAGGGTGCTGCTGAGGTAACCAAGTTTCTAGGGTAAGCTACTTCGTGATCCATTGGGTTGCATCCACTTGTTGGTTGAGCAGCCGAATGATGTTTGTACATGCGGTAGGTATGATGTCAGTGGAGTCAAATGTGTATATTTACACCCCTTTTTCCTCCATGCAGCACCAATCTGCAACCATAAGCTAAGGATCAGTTGCTATCTTGAAGAGACCAGGGAAAGTAGGTAGAAATGACCTCACAATTTCAAAGATCAAGCCTGATCTAACGTGCTGCGTTCAATCATTTTCTACTGCTTTCCCTCATTTTCTGATGCTTTTGTACCCTCTCACTTTTAAAGGGACCTTAACGTGCATAGTGTTCCGATTTCCCTTCTCATTCACTTCCCTTCCACTACTCTCCTCCGTGAACCATCTCTCTGCGCCCTTACCTCAATAAGTTTTGGTTGAACATCCTCAGATGTCTAATGCCCCTTCCATTTTCCTAAAAAGAAGCACAAGTCGTCTTTCAGTTGACTTTGTTTATTGAACTTATCTGTACTGCCTCTTCCCCGGAGAAAGACTCTTTGGAAATTATCCAGTCTCCTTATAATAGAAACCAGAAAAAGGGAAAAAGAGGCATCTGGTAGAAGTGCTTTATGAGGGTAAGCTGGTCATCTTAGAAATAAAATTGCCTTGTACATCCTGACCAGCCTCCTGTTAAACAGCTCAACCCAGTATTTTTGGCAGCTGCAACTTCAAAGGTGAACCTAAAGGGAGGCCAAGATAGCAAACCCAGAGGTCTATCCTTGCTCCCCAGAATGATTGCTATATTGCGTACCCTTCCACCTCACCTATTGCAATCAACTCACCCTTCCCCAAGTTAACCTTTTAGTTAGATATTTGTTGAAGCACCAGAAGATGTACCTCAAGTTAACTTGAAGCTAGATATCTCGAAATGCCTTAATTGAATATTTTAGTTTTCTACCCTCTTAGAAACACAAAATCAGATTCATAGTGGAATAGTTAAATTAAGCATGTTGTACATGGTTTTTTCATTGTATTTTGTTACTATATGATCATTATTTTTGAGCGAATACGATTACAAATGGAACTTACATCTGTTGCCTGCAACTTTGTGCTGGATATGTATGCATCTGTTTTTTTTTTTTTCCTGAAAGGATACGTATGCATCTGTTACCTACAATTGTATCCTATAAAAGGCTGTCTGTTGCAACATTTTTTTCTTTTTTTTTTCCTTTTCTCAGAGTTGCAGTATATAATCTCTTCTCTCCTTGGCCTACCTGGCCCTTGTTCTGTTGGCAATAATTTTTAATTGGTTAAATGCCAAGTGTCTTTTGTTTATATATTTCCACCCTTTTAATATTTTGTTCACCCTGATAATCACTTTTGATTTTCTCTTTTCAGGTCATTTTCCTGTTAATCTTGGTCTCGGATTTGTTAGTTTACGCTCTCTATTTACCTCCAGTGGCTTTGTACTCTCTTCCATTTAGGATCGCACCTTATATCCGGGTTGTTTTTTTCATTCTAAACATCAGGTATAAGTTGAGGAAACTCTTTTCTATTTATAGACTGTTGAATTGGCAGTATTGCTCGATGGATGGAAAAGTAAATAGTGTAGGCATTGGAAGCTGCACAATTACTTTAGATTTATTTCAGTAAATGTTGCTTGGATGTGTTCTTGTATTGTTATTTTCTTTGTGATTTTTTTTGTTTTTGTTTTTTTATTTTATTTTACATGGACTTTTAAAGCTTGATCTTCTATTTTTGTTTTCTCATCGACTGTAGGGAACTACGAGAGAGCATCCTCATCTTGGCTGGAATGCTTGGCACTTACTTTAATGTCTTGGTTTGTCTGCTGTACATTTACTCGTATATTCGATTTGTTGCCATACTTCCCACTTTTAATTGAACATGTATCATTTTGCAAGATGAAATGAACTAGACATTTCTTCCAGTGTTCTAGACTTGGATAAGTATGTAGTTATGTTTCCATTGATTCTGTGGTAAGTTAAGATTATTAAGCTTGTATTTGTATGGAGTACACAGTGTGTACGTTTTCCCACTCACTGCTGTCTGATCTTCTCCCACTGCAGGCTCTATGGCTTGTATTTCTTCTGTTTTTCAGTTGGTTAGGGTACATAATGTTTGAAGATACCCAGCAAGGCAAGACAGTGTTCACTTCTTATGGCACTACATTGTATCAAATGTTTGTTTTATTCACCACATCCAACAATCCAGATGTTTGGATTCCTGCATATAAGTAAGTGTGTATTAGCTAAAAGTTTTTAGATGTTCTTTTTTCTCCTCCAATATTATTTCAATTCCCAGTATTCTGTTAGGGAAGTGAATGATATCCTTTGACAGATCTGTTCTCTGCAAAATATTTCATCTATTTTCAAACCATATAAGTAACATGTTGGACCTCGGATAACTGAGATCCAATTTCAGTGCTGATTATTCTTGTTTTCCTGATCACTTTCCCTGACACTACATGGGGCATGTTTTTTCCATCATAATTATTTCAAAATTAAACTGATCCTATATAGCCTCCTTACCTGAGGTTTAAATCGCGGTTTCACTGTCATCTTGACTTGGTTTTTAGTTTTATGCATTTTGAATGATGTGGAAATCACTATACAGGAGATATATAGAAACATACACGAATCACTTAATCCAAAAATTAAATCCATTTCTTCAGGGCTTCACGTTGGTATTGCCTGTTCTTCATTCTCTTTGTGCTGTTGGAGGTATATTTCGTTACTAACTTGATCCTTGCCGTTGTATACGATAGCTTCAAAGCCCAGGTACACATGTTTTCCAGTTAGCTGCTATTGTATCCTGAAAATTAGAAATAGTACCATGTGCTACTGCTATATATCTGATCATTTGTTTCTTTCCTTTTGGATACACTGTTTATTTAATAGGCCACTGCCAACTTGGCATGATTTATAATCTTGCGTTCTTAGAACATTCTTTGCGTGCACATTTTTACCTCCATGTTTTGTCATAGCTTGTGAAACAAGTAGCTGAGAGGGACTTTATGCGGACAAGAATATTAGGCAAAGCCTTCAATCTCATTGATGAATATGTAAGCATGATCTTCACCTTTTTGGTTCTGACTTATGACTCTTTTTCTTATATATATCAAGCTTCTGTACTCATTTTCTCTAAATGTTTCGTAAAGGAGATTACTCTGAGGAAGTAGAAAAATTCTTATTTCATTCCTCATTCTTTAATTGTAGCTTTATTAAAATCTAAAGGAACTGGATCATCATGTAAGAACATTGAGGATTGAAAACTTTAAACTACAGATGCATCAGAAGCACAGACAAAAACTGGAAGGAAAAAACAAGAAACATTAATAGGCTAAATAGGAAGCTAGAAAATTTGATGCGTTTGATTATTCGTTTTATTATTCAAGTACAAGAGAAAGTTTTACGCAAAGTTTTATGGTAGTGATGTTAATCTCTTATAATTATACAGGTGAGGATTAACTTGGTAAAGGCTGGCGATTTTAAGAAAGTAGTATTTACTTCCATAAATTTGTTAATGAAGACACATCCATGACTTGGGTTTATATGGCTTTAGCAATTGTAACATTGCCGAAAGTTCTAGGCATCTTTTAAGAATAAGCCTACTCAAACAGAAGAAAACAAGGAAGAACTTAAAATTATATCATTCTAATTGAGAGAGTGTATTGATAGGAAAGGAAGATGGACAAAGGTTAAGATGCTTCTGAAGATGAATCATAAATATTACACTGACTTACGTTAATTGGATATGTTGTAAGAATTACTGGGAACAAAAAAAATGTAAAAAAAATCGAAAAAGATTGTCGAGAGCCAAAAAAAATACAAAAGATTATAAAAAGGCTAAAAGATGACTTCGTTTTTGAATCTTCTATAAAGTGTGGCATAATGAGAATCAGCAAGGCAATTGAATCAAGGTATACATTTGTTCCTTGTAAGCCAATTTAAAAAGGGAAAACATCTTGATACCTTGTATTGTTGGTCACAACAACTTATAAATACCTTCAATACTCTAGCATGTGCTGAACTGCAGAAACTATAAATGTAGTATGCATCTGATGCATTTTGTGCATAGACATATATCAACTGTAAATGTAGTATGAATGAAAACTCTATCAGCCTCAACTCATCAAGCAATATAGCTTCAAAGGTCAGGTCCACATTTTTGCTCTGTTAAAATGTATATGGTGCATATGATACCTGCTTCATTAAATAGAGAACAGTAATATTTACATGCCTCAACTCAGTTTCAATCTTTTATACCTCTGAAAGTCCTTATTATTTTTTCATTTGAAAATTCTGTTCAGTTATGTTTTTCAATGTGGCTGCAATGGCTTTGTTTAATATTTGTTTTCTTGTATGGGTTATAACTTTTTTTTTTTTTTTTTCTCTTTGGTTGCATATACTTATGGGCATTTTCCTTTTGAATCAACAGAACCTTGGATATCTTAACAACGATCAATGTATTCATCTGTTTGAAGAACTGAATAATTACAGGTGTTGCTCATATTTCACTTTTTCTTATTGGCAGTTGGGATTCTTTTTTTTTCCTTGGTTCTTTTATGCTTTAATTATTTTGAACATTTTGTATTGTTGGTGGAATTCTGTTGTAACAAAGAATGTAAAAGAAGCTTGATTTCAATACAGAGAAGGTTACAATAACTTAACAGTCAGACATCATGTTTTCTTGCAAACTCATAATGCAAAGGTTGACCTTTAGAGTCGGGCGTGGTTTGATATAACTCAAACTTTAAATAGTGACAAATGCTGAATTTTAAGTGCTAATAGAGTGAGGATGTTCTTTGATTTTTTGTTTTTAAATTTAAGTTCAGTGACAAAGTGAAGTCTTCCAACCATTGTTTTTTCAAGGATAAGAGATAAATGTATTCTGTAATAAGGCATCTGCCTTTGGAACATCTTCAGGCAGGTTCAATTGCTCATCAGCGTGTACCTCTTACAACCAGCGAACTCTGCTAAATAAAGAAGTGATTGAAATACCATTTGGGCAATAAAGTGACCAGGAAGCCTGATAAAAATCTCATGCTTTATCTTGGGGTTTTATGCACCTCCTAGGGAGTATCTTGTGTTTGATTGGCATTTCTGGGTTTACATTTCGCCTATTATTATTGGTCTTCTTCTACATCTTCAACTTAGACAATTAGATCCTGAGTCATTTTTACATTTTAAGAAAGCAAGTTTCACTTCCTTCCACTTTTAAGATGAAGTTGACTTTAAAAGGTGAGAGTCTTGGCTGCCGGAACCTTGTCCATTTCAACTTTTTGACAGAAATCTTCTAGTATGTCATGTTTCCATCTCTATCTCTGCCTTGCTTTCTACAGCTCAAGTCAACCTTTCATTCCCGAATAGCTCTAAATTGCCTTGTGCAAGGCTTTTGCCTTTAGAATCATGAACTGTATGCTTTGTGCTCCTCTAATGTTAATTAGTGAACTTGTAAGATGACCTTTTTTAACGATCTTCATAATTCTGCTTGGTTTCTGCGCAGGAATTGGCCCTCTTATCTTGTTATGACTGTTGCTTCAAACATATTTTTCGTGATTTTACTACTGCTTCAAGACTTTGATCTTGTGGATATTAAAGGGTAACATTCTTATATGTATAATTTTTAGGTCATTGCCAAAAATATCAAGAGAAGATTTTGAGTCAATATTTGATGAGATGGATGATAGTCACGACTTCAAGGTAACAATTTTTACCTTTAATTGGACTAGTCATCTTTTTCTTTACCATCTTCCTTTTATTTTGAACTGTGGGAGAATCTTTCCTACAATTATGTAATGTGCTTGGAAGTTTCTTTCTTGAGGTTCATTTTTTGGGGTTTGCATTCAATGTTTGATTCTACTTGCAGTCTTGTTTGTGTTATATGTGCTTGTCTTGCACTTAACAAGTGTAAGGTCTGCACATGAAAATTTTAAAAAGTACTTTGTGATAGTTTTTAATTCATTGAAGGGCCACAAATGATAATAGAACTGATTTTAATTATGTTGAGGTTTTGAAAAGGAGAGTTGTATTCTGTTCTGCATCTTTTGGCAGTCACAGCTCAATTTTGACTAAAGTAATGAAATGAAAAACAATATTGGTTTCTGGCATCTTTCTCGCTCTTTACCTGTTTTCTTTATTTTATTTGGTGGTTCTCATTATACATTTGACTGCCAAATATTCTTCTTTTCATTGCAGTTGAAATAGGAAGTTTCTATGACTATTGGGAATTGTTTCATAAGGATATTTAGGGTTTGTTCATTTTCAGTTTTGTGTTTAG
Source organism: Cornus suecica (assembly GCA_963922005.1). Classification (NCBI taxonomy): domain Eukaryota; kingdom Viridiplantae; phylum Streptophyta; class Magnoliopsida; order Cornales; family Cornaceae; genus Cornus; species Cornus suecica. Next base: position 85,363,194 of record OY998239.1, on the reverse strand, counting down.
TTTTTTTACAGTACCGTTATTCACTTACCCTTTTCCTATCTTTTCAGTGGATATCTTACTTGTTTGTAAAACAGTCAGAACATTAACAAAATTATGTAGTGTTATCATTTATAGATAGATACTGTTTTAACTTTCCTTCTTTCCTGATCATTTAACTGTCTCTTATTTTTTTCGGATGTAGATTAATTTGGATGAATTTGCTGACCTTTGCAATGCCATTGCACTACAATTTCAAAAGGAGGATTCAGTTAGTTGACTTCTTCTATGACTGAGTTTTCTTATACCACTTCTTATGAGAATACAGAAGAAATGCTTCTTTGATTTTTGCTTGCTATTTGCAGGTACCCTGGTTTGAAAAATTTCCAGCTTTCTACCATTCTTTTCTGTCTGAGAAGTTGAAGACCTTTGTTCGAAGCCCCAAGTTTGAATACGTAGTAGTCTTCATTCTCCTCGTGAATCTGGTTGCTGTTATTATTGAAACTACGGTATGACTCAAACTTTGGATATTGGAGTTTTCACGAATTTTGATAAACATTTAATTATCATTTTGTTAAAACCTTAAACTTTTAGCAGTTGAAAGTCCAATGATCATTGAGCAATTGACAAACGTGTACTTTCCCATGTGTACTTTCAATTGCTCAATGATCATGGGACTTGTAAGATGCCATTCTTTATCTCTATATAAAAAGAATTCATGAAGACAGTAGGTGTTTGGTAGTTGTGGCTTATTTTCTCAAACAATTGGAAGCATAGAATCGACCAAAAAACAAGGCATGCAAAATGTATAGGAATAATCCTCAAGAATCATTTCATGTGAATTTTGAAAATCGACAAGAAGATGCGGTCTGAATTTTCAGCTAGATGCAGGGTTGGATCACAATGTTTAGGCTTGTCTAACATATAAGTATAGTACTGCAGCTCCTATGAACAATATTTGCTCCGTTTGTTTGGGCAGAAAGAAGTGCTGAAGTCAACTTCCAGTCTTCTTCCAGTTCACAGAAAGGGTTCAAAAAGTCAGAACTTCTGTTTAAAAGGGGAAAACACTCCGTGGTTGTGGCATCCATCATTTTTTGAGAGGAAATGAAATTAGCCCTACTTTCGAAATATATCCACACTTATGTAAAGGGATGAAATTTCCCTTACTTTTTAAAATATAAATCCGTACTAATAGCTTCCCAAGTTCTACTTTAAAATGTAAGGGCATATGTGATTCTGCAATTTGCAGCTGTTCAATATAATTGGTGGCACATGACACCTTTCCTGATTCCTGTAACATCTACAGCTCAAACTAAGATAAAGACTATAAAATTTCACCCTGTTTATGTTCTTATCTTGCTAAAAAAAAAAAGAAGGTTTTTTCAAAAGTGAAGCTTTGTTGTTTTCTCTAATGTCATGTTTGGTACGGTGGAATGGAATAGAATGGAATGCTCATTCTATCCAATTCCTTTGTTTGGCATGACATGTTGAATGAGAGACATTCTTAATGAATGAAAAATTCCTTCCTTGGAATGAAATTTCATTCCATTACTAAACCTATTGAATGGCTATTCCATTCCTTTTAAAACATAAAATTACTAAATAACCCTCTCACATTTTAAGTAAACAAACTACCCTTATAGCCACCGCTATTGCCTTCCACCACCTCCTCCACCACCACCACCACCTTCATTGCCCGCCACTAGTATTCTTCGTTACCTTTCAGTGAAAGGCCATTTTTTTTTGTAAAAAATTATAAAATAATATTATTGTAATAGAATTATATATTCATCACTAAGGGGGTATTTTTGAAAATTCTTCTTCCAAGTTCATTCTATTTCTAATGTGCTTTATATTTACCACCAAACAATAGAATGAAAATGGTTATTCCATTCCATTCTCATTCTCATTCCATTCTTACTTGCATTCCATTCCATTCATGCATACCAAACGTAGCCTAAGGTTTTGGAATGGGTAGCCGAAAATGCAGATGAAATTGCATGAAACAACTTTTTTTTCTTTAATTGGGTAATGGTGAGATTCGAATACTGGACAACCTGCTCTGATACCATGTTAACCACCCTTCTACTCTAAAAGCTTAAGTTATTAGAGAGGGTATAACTTAAGTATTTACATACTTCAACAAAAATAATCTCTGCTCCAGATAAATAATGGTGATTTGGAAACTCATGAACTAAGGGTTAAATAAATAGATGGATCACCCTTTCCTGCCCTGGAAGTTGATCCCCGTGTCTTGAAAAAGTTATCCTTGCTTTTAATGCACAAACAATCGTCATTTTAGTGACATGAACAAATGTTTCTTCATAGTCAATACCATACTCTTGGGAGAATCACTTTGCAACCAGACGGGCCTTATACCGCTTAATAGAACCATCAGCCTTGGTCTTTATTTTATAGACCCACTTGCGACCAATAACAAATTTATCAGAAATTAATGGTACCAAGTCCCACATGTCATTCTTATACAAAACAAAGAGCTCTTCGTCCATCGCATGCTGCCAATGAGACTCAAGAACAACTTCTTTATAGGAATTAGGTTTAGAGTTTAGAATGAATATATGCTAAAAAAGAAAACAAATTGAAGAATAACAAGAATTGGAAAAACCAAAACGATCGGGACACTTACTCACTCGTTGAGGATAACAAGAAGGTGCAGGATCCACATTGTTAGAATCTGATAGAGAGTTCGCCGAGAGAGAGGGAGATGTACTTGCAGAAGGGATAATGATATTCTTGCGAGTGTAACTGTGAATAATAGGAGGACGACTAACATGATTAGGTGCAGGGATAAAACTAGTTGGAATATCTAAAACATTACTTAAACTATCCTCCAAACCAGGATCAATATAAAGGAGATCATGCTCACTCAAAGTACTAGGACTAGTAGGAATGGAGAAGAAAGGAATACGTTCGAGGAACACTATATGATGATACACATATAACTTTTGAGCAACATGATCATAACAACGGTAACCCTTTTAACCCTCACCTTAACCTAGAAAAATGCATATAGTAGACCGGGCAGACAACTTGGTACGATAAGCTTTAGGAAGAAGAACAAAACAAGTGCAACAAAAAACTTTCAACGAAAAGTAGTTCAGAGGTTTGCCAAATAGACGTTCAAATGGCAAAATACCAGAAGTGGCCACAGAGGGTATTCAATTAATAATATGAGTAACAGTAAGAGCAACCTCCCCCCAAGAAACACTTGGAACACTAACATATAACAAAAGTGAGCGAGCAGTCTCCATAATATGTCGATGCTTTCGCTCAGCAACACTATTCTGCTCAGGTGTATCAACACAAGACGATTGCAAAATAGTTTCATCAGCTTGTACAAAATCAAGGAAATCACCATATTGATATTCACCACCAAAATCATATCTAAAGCATTTGATAATGGATGAGAATTGTGTTTGAACCATAGCACGAAAGTTACAATAAATAGAAAAGAACTTGGAACGACGTTTTATAAGATAAATCCAACAATAACGAGAATAATCATCAACAAAAGAAACATAATATATAGATCCCCCTTTAGAAGAAATGGGCGAAGGGCCCCACGCATCAGAATAAACCAAGTCAAATGGTGCTAAAGAAGTGGTCGAACTCCTATTAAAAGGCAATGCAGAAAATTTGGCTAATTTGCATCCACTACAATTATAAATATCACGAGACTGTAAATTACCCAAAACACCAGTGGAAACTAAATACCGTAAACGAGAACTAGAAACATGTCCAATACGAGAATGCCATAGATAAAAGTTAGATGACTGAGGGCTCTAAGTAAAGGAAGACAAATCAACAACGGAAGTAGCGATATCGGGAACATGAAGCTTCTCTAAGATGTATAATCCACCCTCTCTACGGCCTGTCCCAATCAGCTTCTTGGAATGCGGATCCTGCACAACAAAACCAGTAGAGAATTGAACAAAATATCCAGAATCAAACAATTAACTAATAGAGATTAGATTCAAGGTAAATTGAGGAATGCAATAAACATCAGAAAGAGACAAATTAGAAAGATACAATTGTTCTAATACCAACCAATGACATAGACATACCATTAGCAGCTACAATGGAAATAAGTGATGGAGGAGATGAAAGATATGCGAATAAAGAATAATCACTAGTCATATGGTGTGTAGCAGAAATATAGAATTAGTGGATCCCTTGTTAAAATGACTCCTCTCTACTCTTTCCTCTTTTCCCGTGGTCTCTCTTGAGGTCGGCCGAGTCTTACACTTGCGCCATTCCGGTATTCCGGTGATACCCTTAGACCATTTTTTTTTGTTTTTTTCCTTAATTGTTTTCCTTCTTGCTTGATGAGAACGTACCTGGAGGCCGCGAGTTCCCTCTCTTCAGGGGGGGGGGGGGGGGAGATGCGGGAAACGTATTTTCCCAGGGGCATTTCCTTATATGTTGATGAGGCGCCGATTGAACGGAGGAAGATGTTTTTGCGTTCTTGCTTGGTGGGCCGTTTTGACAGTGCGAAGGAAGATGTTGGCAAGGTGGAGGCGTGGGCCGTGCGAGCGTGGAGGATCTCATCGGGGTTTTCGGTGGCGAGACTCTGCGACGGTTCCTTCTCTTTTGTTTCCCATCGATGGAGGTGGCGAAAGGCATTCTGGCTTTCGGTCGGCGAGATTGGGGGCACCAACGCTTTTCTTTGGATGCCTGGTCACCTGGTACAGGGATGGCGGTGCCATGGCATAAGGAAGGTGTTCGTTGGATTTTTCTTCGAGGGGTTCCTCTTCACCTCTGGTGTGAGGCTTTGTTCATGAAAGTGGGCGATCTCTGTGGAGGGTTAGAGGCTTGGAGGATGTAGATCCAGGTAGGCCCAACACGGTTTGTATTGTCGTTGCTGTTGGAAAATCTAACCCGACGGTTCTTTTCATTCACGACGAGGCCATCTGCTTTCGCATCTTTGTGATGGACGATAACCCGTCGATAGTTGTGCCGACGAAACACAGTTTGGAAGGGGGCTTCGGGCCGCTTGTGTTTCGCCATGAGGAGTGGTCTTCGCTGCATTCCGATGGTTGGAGGGAGGGTGTGGGCCTTCGTCGTTGGGTGGTTGCCGATCAAGGGTTTCCCCGATCATCTTCTCCGGCGGGTGATTGCAGATATAGGGTTCGGTTAGGGAGTTGTACGGATGAAGGGGGTGTAAGGGGTTTAGTGGTGCCAGCGGTGGAGAGTGGGGACCACGTTGGGGCACGTGTTGATCAGACGCGAAGGAAGGAGGTAGTGGGTCGCCAGGTGGTTGGGTGGAAGGGGAGGTTGAAAGGCATGATGGCATGTCGCATAGGTAGGTGGAGGCCGGGCCCGCCATGGACACGTTAGCGATTGTTTTCAAAATTCAAATCTTCACGTGCGAGGTTCGCACGCTTTAAACAACGACCATTTTATTGGGCTAACAGAAGTGGGCTTGGAGTTGGTGTAGACTCTAGCCTGCGTTTCTCCTCTTGGGCTAGTAGGGGTGGGCCAGGTGAGGGTGAGGTTATTCAAGCCCAACAGCATTTTGGTGGGCTTGTGAAGGGGCAGTTGGGGGTGTTGTGTTTAATCGAGCTACCCATTTGATGGATGCTAGGTCTAGAGGATCGTATGTTTTCGGTTCGGGCGGGGGTGTTGGTGACTCGGGTCGGTTTGGCGGGAGGGGCAAGAGAGCTCATCTTTTGGTGGGTTTAGGTTCAGGTTCGGTTTGTAGGTTGGGTTCGGAACCTGGTGCTTACATGAATGGCAGGGTCGACTCGACGAAGTATTTGGAGCTGTTTTCGGTGTTGAGGAAGACGACCGTGGATGTGGATGGCTTTCAGGTGGTCTCAAGGCGTTAAACCAAATCGACGATGAATTTGGGGACGGTCAGGAATCACAGGTCCGGTTTAGGGGATCGCCGTACTACTCTGGCTCGGTGGAGAGGGTGTGAGGAGAAAGGGAAGCGGAAGGTTGAGGGTCCGTTTTTCTCTTCGGCAGTTGGAGGTGTCACGGCCGTGAAGGGTGGGGATGTCGTGGGTTCCAGTGGCATCGGAGGTGTGAGGTCTGAGTTGACTCTGGAGGGGCTAGCCGCCGTCGGGGTTTGACTCAGATTTTACATCTTTGGGAGGCATGGAATCGGGGAGTGATTGGGAGCAGAATGTTCCTTCTTGTTTACATGGGACAGAAAGTGTTGATTGTGGTTTTGTTGACAAGGATTTGGGTAGGGATGGCTGTGTGAAGTGTGCTAATGGTAGTGTTGATGCTGATTTGAGTATGGTGGTGAAGAGTAGTGTAGGTGATGGTAACATGGTGAATGACGAAGGCCTAACTAATCTGGAGGTTATGGAAAATGTATTACCGGTTGTTGTTGATTGCTTGAAATTCAATTCGGGTAAGTGGGTAAGGGATAATGTTGAGGAGGTTGGCACTAAGGTGGGGGTGATGTTAGGGAATAATGAAGAGAAAGGGGAAACACTAATATTGGTACTTATTGATGACATAAAGGAGGAGGAATGTGTAGAGGGAAAGGCTATGGTTGTGCATCGATCCTCTTCTTGTTGGAAAGGGGAAAGGGAATTGCGTAACTTAGTGTGTACCATTAATTATGATGGGTTATGTAATGGAGCGCGGGGTAGAGAAATGGGAAGAAACGGGGGGAAAAGGAGGGATGAGGGGGTTGTTGCTGTTTCCAAATGAAGTTGCGAATTATATCGTGAAATGTCCGAGGTCTTAATTGCCCGGGAAAAAGGAAGATAGTTAGGTTGGCGCTCGGTAAATGGAATGCGCATATTGTTTGTTTACAAGAAACGAAGATGGATGAGATGAATGACAGAGTGGTTCGAAGCTTGTGGGGTAACCATTTTGTTGAGTGGACGAGTTTGGCATTTATTGGTGCTTCGGGAGGTGTAATTGTGACGTGGGATAGGAGATAGATCTCGTTTCGGGACACAAGTATTGGGCGTTTCTCAGTTTCATGCTCGTTTTCGATGGTTGAGGATGGCTTTAGCTGGGTGTTCTCAAGTGTGTATGGGCCTGTTGATGATGTGATGAGGGCGTTGTTATGGGAGGAGCTTGGTGTGGTTAGGGAGGCCTGGCGCTTTCCTTGGTGTGTGGGCGGGGATTTTAATGTTGTTCGGACGCCATCGGAGAGATCTTCAAGGGGGCGGTGGACTAGGCATATGGTTTGTTTCTTCGAGTTCATTAACCAACATGTGTTGCATGATCTTCCTCTTGTGGGTGCATCATTTACTTAGTTTAGTGGCAGGGAGACTTTGACTTTCTCTCGTATTAACTGTTTTCTGATGTCCGGTGATTGAGATGAGCATTTTCAGGATGTGACTCAGACTATTGCTACTCGATTTATCATGTTTCTATTGGAGCATGAAATCCCTGTTCAGATTTGAGAACATGTGGCTTAAAGCGGGGGATTTTCAGCATCGGATGTCGGATTGGTGGGCATGTACTGTTAGACTAAGTTCTCCGAGTTTTGTTTTGGCTTCAAAGTTGCGCAGGTTGAAGTTCTCACATATTACATGGAATAAGGAGGTATTCGGCAATCTTGTTTGGCGTAGGAATATGCTCTTGGCTGAGATTGATGATATTGATAGAGTTGACTTGAACGGGGGGATAAATGAGGCTTTCGAGGTTGAGGAGAGAGCAATGCTTGACAGATATTGAGGAGATCGCTATTCAGGAAAAAATTTCGTGGAGACAGAAATCGCGTGCTATTTGGCTGAAAGTAGAGGATTGGAATATAATTTTTTTTCATAAAACTGCCAATGCTCATAGGAGGAACAACTTTATTGATAGTTTTGACTATTGAGGGTTCTTTGCTTCTTCCGAGGAGGAGCTTCGCCTGGGTATCCCTGCTCACTATCAGTCTACGGAGAGTGATAGTTGGAGGCCGAGTTTGGATAGTCTTATGTTTGATTCTATTGAGGAGGAGGACAAAGATAGATTGGAGATTCCTTTCTCGGATGAGGAAGTTTTGAGGGCCTTGAAGCAGTGCAATGGTGATAAGGCTCCTGGTTCGGATAGGTTTACTATGCACTTTCTTCTCGAGTGTTGGCCTACGGTGCGGGAGGAGGTGATGGGTACTTTCAGAGTTTTTCATGAGGAGGGCTGCTTTGTGAAGTCTCTTAATACCACTTTCATCTCTCTTCTCCCCCAAAACGAGGAGATGAAAGACATTAAGGACTTTAAACCCATAAGTCTTGTGGGTTGTGTGTATACGCTAATTGCAAAGGTCCTCTCTTCTCGGATGAGGGATGTGTTGGATGGGGTGATCTCGGAGTCCCAGAATGCTTTTATTGGGGGGCGACAGATTTTGGATTCGGCTCTCATTGCTAGCGAGGTTGTGGATGCGAGAGTGTAGAGTGGTATTCCCGGGGTTTTGGTAAAATTGGATGTGGAAAAGGCGTATGATCATGTTCACTGGGGGTTCCTTATATATATGTTGGAGAGGCTGGGGTTTGGGGAAAGATGGCGCAAGTGGATTCAGATTTGTATTTCGTCGGCTCGCTTTTCGGTGATAATGAATGGGTCGCCGTCCGATTTTTCTGGGAGTTCTCGAGGTTTGAGGCAGGGCGACCCTCTCTCCTCGTTTATCTTTCTTGTGGTGATGGAGGCCTTTAGTAGGATGATGTCTCGAGCGACAGAGCTGGGTCTTCTTCGTGGGTTCAGGGTGGGTGATGTCGCTACTCAGTTTGTGGATATGTCGCACCTGTTGTTTGCCGATGATACTCTTGTGTTTTGTCATGCGGATGAGGCTCAATTGTGGCATCTCCGGTGTATTCTGATTTGTTTTCAAGCTGTTTCGGGCTTGAAGATCAATACTGGTAAGAGTTGCTTGTTCCCGGTGGGGGAGGTGAGAAATATGGCTGCTCTGGCTACTGCTCTCAGATGCAAGATAGGTCAGCTCTCTTTTGAGTATTCGGGTTTGCCTTTGGGGTCGTCTGGTCAGAGACGGTCTTGTTGGAACTCTGTGGTGGAACGTGTGGAAAGGCAATTGGCAGGCTGGAAGTGACAATATCTTTCCAAGGGTGGGAGGCTTACATTGGTTAAGAGCACGCTTTCTAACCTTCCTACTTATTTCCTATCCCTTTATCGGATTCCCCATGGCGTGGCACAGCGAATCGAGAGGATCCAGAGGCAGATTTTGTGGGGAGGGAGTAGGGTGAGTCCCTCCATCCCGCTGATGCGATGGGAGGTGGTTAGTCGTTCCTTTCAGGAGGGGGGTCTGGGTATTGGTCGGTTGACGCTCTTCAACAAGGCACTTATGAGAAAGTGGCTTTGGCGTTTTGGGGCAGAGAGGTGCCGATTGTGGAGGAGGGTGATAGTTTGTCGTTATGGTGAGGATAGAGGTGTTTGGTGTTCTGGGGAGGTCCGGGCCCATAGAGATTTGGGGGTGTGGAAAGACATCCAGCAGGGATGGGATTCTTTCACTCCTTTTTTCAGTTTCAAGGTGGGTGGTGGCGATAGTGTTTGTTTCTGGATGGATTGATGGTGCGGTGAGAGTCCTCTAGCCTCTTCTTTCCCTCAGCTCTTCAGGATTGCTCGGAATCGTCATGCTTCAGTAGCTGACTGTTATCATCTCGATACCGGGAAGTTAGTGTGGCATGTCAGTTTTGTGCGTCACTTTCAGGACTGGGAATTGGAGGAGGTTTCCGGTTTGTTGGAGCTTTTGTACTCCCATGCCGTTGGTTTTGGGTTAGACTCTCTGCTTTGGCTCCCGACTTCTTCTCGGAGTTTTTCAGTCTCCTCTTATTTTGGTTGTCTCACGCCTGAAGCGGATGAGGCTTTCCGTGGAAGCAGTGTGGCGATCGAAGGCCCCGTTGAAGGTTGTTTTCTTTACATGGTTGGCAGTGAGGGGTTGCATTCTCACGTTGGATGTGCTGAGACAGGGGTATTATCGTGGTTAATCAGTGTTCTTTGTGCAAAAAGGATGGGGAATCCGTTGACCACCTCCTTTTGCATTGCCCGTTTGTTTATGATTGTTGGTGCCTTCTCTTCTGTCTTTTTCGCATTGAGTGGGTGATGCCGCGGTCGGTTCGCAATGTTTTGGCCTCTTAGAGGAGTGTGCCGGTAGGTGCCCATGCTCGTCCCTTCTGGAGGGTGGCTCCTCTTTGTTTGTGGTGGAACGTTTGGATGGAGCGCAATAGACATTGTTTTGAGGGTGTGGAGTCCTCTGTGGGGGTGATCAAAGATGATTTTATTTCTTCTTTGTTTTGTTGGGTGGAGGGCCGCTATTGTAAGTCTATTGATGAGAAAATAGAGTTTTTGGACTCCTTTGGCCCTTAAGGCTTTTTTTGTAATTGGGACGCACTCCCCGTTTGGGTATTTTTTATATTATTCTTACTTATCTAAAAAAATATGGTGTAGCACCGGAATCGAAAACCCAAATGGTTTGAGTGATACCTGAGGACGCTGAAAGAGACAAACCTACCGATGGAGAAACTGAAAAAGCATTTGGCTGAGAGGTGGAAAGAAGCTTCTGCAATTGCTCTGCAATCAATGACAACGTAGGAGTTGGTGAAGAAGATGACTCACCACTAGTTGAGGATTGACTATCAACTTTGGAGTCTGATGAATCGTATGTGCAATTGGTATCTGAAGAGGAGAGCAAGCCCGTGTTGGTTTGAAGGTGCAACTCATTTAGAGAATTGCCAAGGCTGACAATGGAACTGGATGATGAACATTTCTGCAAGCGAAGAGATGCATAAGTGGGTTGTGAACATGGATCAGGAATAATGACCCCATGCTTCATGCACCAACTTAAAATGAGGTCCTTTATTGCAAAATTAGGAGTTGAGTACAATTCAAGCAGCTTCATATGAGTTTGTGGACATGCCGCTCGACCCTCATTAAATCAAGTTGCTATCCACGCCTTTCTATATGTTTGCCCACGTGCTATTATAAGAGGATCATCCATCAGTCTCTCTGTGAGAGGACATAACAATACTTCTCGGGTATATTGAACAGATCCACTTCAACCTCATTCGTTGCATATCCGCTTGCCATTCTGCCTCAATAGACTGATTGAGGGATCTTTCATTCTGGATAATGGTGCTTCCATATTTTCTCAGCAAATACAAGAGGTATTTCAAGACTATATCTAGCCGTAAAGTTGCACGTTGAGGAGCCTTAAATTGAGACACAAGTGTAGATTCTGATGCAGCTATGTCCTCGGGGAGTAATGCAAGTAAAACCTTACCTGCCTAAAACAAATATTCCGACAAGGACCTCCTTGGTTCTCCTTGTTCAAAGAACAAACAGTTGGTGTGCGTAAAAAAATCGTTGCTACAAACAGAGATGTTGCGATGATTGGATGTTGCTGCAAATTTCAAGAGCCAATTTCAATTCAAATGGGCAAGGAAGACTGCGATTTGGCTTGCTGAAAACTCCGAGATGTTGTTGCCTGCTGAAAAACTTGATGAGAAAGGAGAAGTACTGCCTGCTATTCAAAAAGAGAAAGAGGGCTGCAATGTTGCCAAAAAAAACAGCGTGACGATGATACCATGAAAAATTTGGAAAAGTTCCTCTGTTATTTAATTGTAGAAACCCTTAATAATAAAAGTTACAGGAATACAAGCTATCTATATAACCTAATAAAAGAGGTAAAAAGACTATACTACCATAATATAATAAAAGAGTACAATGACTAAGGTACCCATGTAAAAGAGCAGAAGAAATACAATAATACTCTTAACAGTCTTGGGATCTTGTGCAGGTTTGCCCTATATAGAATAGCTTTGAATGTGGACCTCAATATGAGAGGGAACTAGTATTCTCTTTGCTATATCAATATTATACATTCTGTGCTACTTTGATATAACCGTATCTATTGTTGTTGTACTATTAAACAAGTATAATTTACACTTGGATGATAAATTGCTGTGAATTTGCATTCTTTTTTCCAACATCTGTTAGCTCTTGTTACTGATTGAATACATGGAATCAGTTTATCTTTTACATACACCATGATGAGTGATTAGACATGCTTTCTGGTTGCAGCTTGATATAAAGAACAATTCTGCTCAGGAGGTTTGGCAAACAGTAGAGTTTGTCTTTGGTAAGAGCTTGATATATCTCCTACTTTTAGGGAATTAAATCTGCTGTCATTTGATTTTCTTCATATAGCCGTATGTGCTCGTGTATTGTACTCGCTTATAAAAATTGATGCCGCAATGATCATTTTTACGTAGTGTTGAACAATTTGAAGAGAGATAATGAAGGAAGAAGAACAAAACAATATACGTGGTTCAATCACGGCACACAAAGCCCAAAGGGCTACATTCTTTCATTCCAATAATCACCACTATATAGGTGAAATAATCTAATAAACATAGAAACATATCAATGGAAGATTCCTAGAATCACTCCATAAATTACTTCAATCAAATCAAGTCAAGGAGTGATTTTAGGCTTCAATCACTCCACAATAATATTCTCCAACATCCTACCTCAAGTTGGTACACGGAGGTTTTAACGTATCCAACTTAAAACCGAAGATGAAGTTGTCTGGAGTACAGAACGAATAAACGAAGATCCAAGAGAAGTTGATCCGAAGATCCCAGAGAAGTTGATCAGAAGATCCAAAAGAAGTTGATCATAAGATCCAAAACAGATAGTGTATAGAGAAGGAATAATAATAAATCCGCTCTGATACCATGTTGAACAATTTGAAGAGAGATAATGGAGGAAGAAGAACAAAACAATATACGTGGTTCAACCACGACACACAAAGCCCAAAGGGCTACATTATTTCATTCCATACTCTCTTGGTTTTCATTACAATAATCACCACTATATATAGGTGAAATAATCTAATAAATATAGAAACATATCAATGGAGGATTCTTAGAATCACTCCATAAATTACTTCAATCAAATCAAGTCAAGGAGTGATTTTAGGCTTCAATCATTCCACAATAATATTCTCCGACACTTGGCTTTTGTGACTTTGAACCTCTCTAATATGTGTGAAAATGGTGCAGACCATGATGATAGAAAAGGGGCAAATTGGAAATTTCATCTGAAGCAACTCCTCATGTATTGAAGTTATATGGAGTCTGGTTATTTGTTAATTTAAAGAGAGCTTCAAATTATGTAATTTAGGACAATAGAGTCCTCGGTAAGTCTGGTATACTGTTGGTAGCTATAAGGTGAATGTTACCTATATCAGAAACAAACTAAATCCTAGTTACAAAAGTCCTGTAGCCTATAAATATCTATGTATCTTATTATGAGACGAAGATGCGAGCTACGAGCACTTCGGTTATGTAATTAGTGACTCATATAAGATATATAAATATATATAACTACCTCTTTTCTTCTCTTTAGCTATTATTAAGGGATTAGTATTCATACTATATATCCCGAAAACAGCCCCTATTTCATCTTAACTATATCATTTCTAATCAGAATTCATAAATCTGGGTAAGGTGGTTCTCTAAGATTTGAATTTCCTCATGGAGCTTATATCATGTTCTTAGAGAAAAAGAAAGCTATTTGATCGCTTCTTTTCTATTAGAAAGGGTGCTATTATCAGAATTGTCATATTTCATCATCTAGATATCGGGGCTGTGTGAAATCAGATAAGGACAGTCTACTTTTTATATTCCCATGGGAAAAAAGAAAAACACTAGTCTATGACCTTTCCATGAATTCTCTTCTCATTCTCTTGTTGATTTTGTACATTTGATTATGTTGCAAGGTTTTCACGGGACTCTCCCTACTGTGTCAATTTATTATAAATGAATTGCTAGGTATTTATGGCTAAGCCCAACCAAGTAATGGTGATTTTCTCCAGAAGTTCAAATAAAGAAAAAAACAAAAGATACTACATGCCCAAACTTTGGGTTGCAGTAAGTAGTAAACTATATAACGCGGTTTACAGTTCACTATGGGGTTAGTATTGTTGTGTCCAGCTAATGAGTGTTCGTATTAATAATGCTAAATGGATACCCATAAATTTGTCGTTGTGAATCTGGCAAGTGTCGGCGGCTTGGGGTCGTATTCTCACCTTGGATATCTTGGGACGACAGGGCATGTTCTTGGTCAATCGGTGTTTTTTCACCTTCTTTTGCATTGCCTGTTTGTATATGATTGTTGGTGCCTTCTTTTTTGTCTCTTTGGTGTTCAGTGGGTAATGCCGGCTTCGGTGCATGATGTGCTAGCTTCTTGGAGGAGTGTACTGATTGGCTCTCATGCACGGATCTTTTGGAGGGCGGCCTCTCTTTGTCTTTGGTGGAGCATTTGGATGGAACGCAATAGGCGTTGTTTCGAGGGTGTGGAGTCTTCTTTGGGGACGATCAAAGATATCTTTATTTCTTGTTTGTTTAGTTGGGTGGAGGGGCGGAATTGTATATCTATAGATTGAAAAGATAGAATTTTTGGGTTCTCTTGGCCCTTAGGGTTTTTTTGTTAATGGGACGCATCCCCCGTTTGGGTGCCTTTTTATATTATTCTTACTTGTCAAAAAAAAAAAAACTATGAGTTTCCGGAAAATATTGGTTTGATCCATGGTCTGGCCAATTACGCAGATAGCTTTGGCATGCAAGGGGCTCTTCTCCTTCAGCCATTTAGAGGTGATTTAACCTCATGATTGTGGAGATGTTTCCCTTCTCAAGGTTTTTCAGGGTTGATTATATCTGTTAGTCAGTAATTATGAGTTTAATCTCCATATATCATAGTATTTATGTTAAGATTAGCAGAGTATGTGTTCTGTATTATTTGATGAAAACAATTGTAGTTTCCCTCAATAAAGGAAGTCCAAAAAGAGTGATATACAATTGGGAAAATTGTAAAGGTAATCAAAGAGAATTATATGAGAAAATGGTCCAGAAACTTGTCTAGATATTGCTTCATAATACGAGTCTCAAACAGATAACTATTATTGACTACTGTCTTCTTTTTCTCCTTTTTCTTTTTTTTGGTTCCTTTCCTTTGAGCATTTAGAGCCCTTCTTTTATATAATTGATTTGAAGCTGGATACAGCTTCTCACCCCTTTCTGCCAGGTCTCAGTAGTATGTACTCCTCATTACAGAGCTGAAGTAATGGGTGTCTAACCCATAAACTCCAGCAAGGAGATCTTCCTAATATGCACATGTTTACATATATGAAATAATGTATCAACTGCTGTCATGTTATTATTTTAGGTGATCTGTTAGGATTTATTGAGCCATATTTTGTCCTGCAGGCTGGTTATATATCCTTGAAATGGCACTAAAAGTCTTCGCCTATGGGTTTGAGAACTACTGGAGGGAAGGTCAAAATCGGTTTGATTTCATCATCACTTGGGTTATAGGCAAGTCATGTAAACAGTTCCAATTTCCCCTCTGTATTGTTAGGTGTAAGCAGGTTGTACCTTTATTACACTTGTTATGGAAGCATACCACTTGCTAAATTCGAACGAATGTTCCTTTCAGCTAAAAGATGAACAAATCTAGTTGGATATGACATGCATATCTCATGGTTCGGATGGTTAGTTATGACCTGTTACTTGGAATAAGTGGTACTTTGCATTTTTAAATGTAAGTTTTGGTCTCGTATAAACTCAACCGACTCAACATGTAGTTTCCAACTGCAGAGGGTCAGCTACGTGATATATATATATATATATATTTAATTCTGCTAGATTCACAAATTATTTATTCAAATTATATATATTTTTAAAATATGGCCTGTATTTACACTTTTTTGGTTTTTTCTCCTTTTCATTTTTTCGGTAAATGAATTAAAAATTAATTTGGGGAAGGCACATTTGTAGATGATCGTTAATTATAATTTTGTCTCCTTTTTAATTCTCCTAGATCTACATGGTGATGAAATTTTGGAGAGATCAGCATGAATCAACATGAAATTTAGATATGCAATTTTTTGTTCTTTGCATTTTTTTCTCATAACAATTGGCATGGTTCTTGGGGAGACGGAGCTACCATCATTAAATAGAATTTCAAACTATTAATTTTATCCAGAATGTGTACACAAAAACATAGATACACATGTACACACATACATATATATATATATATATATATAGAGAGAGAGAGAGAGAGAGAGAGACTATCAAAGCAAAGCACACAATTAAGCATCAGAAGTCATAGTGCAAAATATCATTTAAGGAAAGTAATATGCTTAAGGTTCTTTTAAGTAAAATGACATGTTTAGTTAAATAAGAAAAATGCTGCATAAGAGTCTCTTTTATACTACATAACTTCTGCCAAAGACAGTGACGTATTTCTCAAGGTACTTGAACCAAAAAAAAAAAAAACCTTCTAGGAAGAAAAAGTAAAGAAGAAGAAAATAATTAGGTATTGTTTGACATATATATATTTGCATTCTTGGTCAGCTTCTGTTTATTAGTCTTAACCTTCGTATTCTAATACAACCAAACCACTCCCTCCCCCACCCCCCCCCCCCCCCCCCCCCCCCCCCCACACACACACACACACACACACACAAATAACAGGTATTTAACAAATAAATTAAGAAGTAAACAAAATAAAAAATTAGTCTTGTGTGGAATTGTAGATGTAACGGATGACATTTGTGTTTTGCAGTTATCGGAGAAACAACAACTTTCTTGTCCCCGCATGGACTTAATTTTCTTTCAAATGGGGAATGGTAGGGTCATCTGAACTTCAGAATCTTATGCATTATGAATTGTACATAACCATGTTTTCTAATGGATATTTATCTCCAATTGTTGGAATGCTGGGTTTTCTTCTTTTAGTAGTCCTCGTGTTGAATTATTAGGAGATTTAGAGTTGATATGCGTTCATAGTCTATTACACTAATTCTGAACTCTCTAAACAAATAAGTTTTTGTATTAAAGTAGGAATTTAATTTCCTTCACAGTATTCTGCGGCTTCTACCTGGGTTCTATTCACCAATACGAACCTCTGAGGTTCTTGATTTTATTTATTTTTGGTTGCATTGACTAGTACTGCATGTAGGGGCCAAAAAAAGGTCAAGAAAGAAATAGTGAGACAGAATAAAGTAGTCATTTGATTCAACATCTTCCTGTTTTTGCGAATTCTTCTTTGGTGTCTACGGATGTCTTTGTTGATAAGGCAATCAGTACCTGGATTGGATTATCTAATTGGATAGTCAGTATTAATCTACTCTTGTATGAGGACCCTATATATTCTTTGCTAGTTAGGGTCTTGGATTGTTATTGTGATTGTGGTTTTCTACTGAAATTGTACACAACAAGAACCAACTTATTGTTGTTTGCTTTTATTTTCATTTTAAATCTCATTGTGAACGACAATTTGATTCCCCTTTCTTCCCTATTGCTCAATTATGTTATCATGTCAACAACCAAGAGGAGGATGTCGAAGAATGCAGGTTCCCACCTAATTGTTGCCATAGCAAACCCAAAATGCACTAGTTCCTGGATGAGGCAAGTCAAATTTTGATCGAAAGTGACTTAATATATTATCAACTGGTTGGTTAAAGGTGAATGCCAGTTGATGATAACTTTCCTCTGGAAAATGGTGTGTTACAATTCGACTATCTTGTAGAATGCAGTTGATCAGCGGATAAGGAGTGACCAATATTTTTATAGGAAAATTTCAATATTGAGTTTCCTGTTGGTTGAGTTGTTCATTGATTCGTGAAATCCATTTAAGTGTAGTTTCAATTCAGGAAGGAAACCTCATTGGTAATCGCCTGAAGGGAAGGGCATCGGCACTGTGGCAAGAAATAATGATTACAAGGCGTTCAATCGAACTGCTGGCACACAGTTTCCAAGTTCTTGCTTTTAGGGCAGATAGATGATCAGAGTAACTCTAAAGAAAAAGTAGAACAAAATTGATGTCTTTTAATTGTTTTCTATGTACCAGACTTTACATAATTCAAGGCAAAAAACCCTAGCATGGGAGATTATACTGAAGAATTTTGTCAGTGAATAGCATAACACTGATTTGTTAAAGATTTAAGAGTAGTAGAGGCATGCTTGGATTAAGACCCACTATACCTGTAAGTCATACCAGTTTTTTCTCTGGTCTATTTTGGAGGTTGAATAACGAATTTCAAAGGTAAAGAAACAATGAAGCTTTGTGCTATGGAAGCATTCCACATGATTGTGGTCCACTTTCAGAGGAGAATCAATCGCTAAAGCAGTCAAACTAAGGCTCAGAATGCAGAAGAGTAGCTGTCAGATGTTGATGGAGTGAGAATAGGGTTGCACGGTTGAAATAGACCAAATTTGGGTGAGTAGCCAAAATCTCAGTGGCAAACTTGGATAAGGTTTTAAATGTGCAGGAAGGCCAAACACAAGTCAATGAAGTGCTCGAAATCTATAGCAACTTTATCAATAAAGGAAAACAGCTGTTGCTGGAATTGCAACTAATCTGTGTGTAGTCAAGAAAACCTGACTATTTCTGGGTGTTTTTGTAACCTGCTGAAACTAAGAAAATGGTTAGGAAAGCAGTACCTGTTTTAGTGATATAATTATGTGGATATGAAGTTCATACGTCATACTTCATAAGTTCACTAGGAGGAAATTCAGACCAAGTATCATGAAGTATTATGACATCCAGCTTGAATTTGGAAAAATAAGCTCAGATTTGGGTAGAAAATAATTAAAATCAATTAGAAACCAAGAAGCTTGGTATGATCCTTGTTCAGAATAAAATATAGAATTTTCAAACTTGAATGTATCTGAAGCAGTTTTGGTTCCGTAGTCTATGATTGGTTGGCGCAGACATACTAGAGTTTGGCTCAATTTAATTTCTGACTTCCTTGCTCTGAAGCATCTTTTCTATTCAGTTGTGCACAGACTTGGAATGCTCTTCACTTATGGAATGTTCTGCCCCTTCTGAGGTTTGTGGAAGACATTAGTACCATTAACATCTCTTCTTTATAAACGTCTCTTCTTTCAAGGATGGTGATGGTTTTGGGCAAGTGTTGTTAACAAATGGACTTGGTGAACATTTGGCCCTTTGGAGATGCCTCTAATGCTCAGATGTGAAGTTTTGTGGGTGCTCCATGTGCAAGAAGGGAACCTCAAGATATCTGAAGATGAGTAATCTTCTTAGATATTGGTGACTAAGAAGGTTCTTGATCTTCTTGTCGTTGGCCTCTTGTGTGAAGGATTTGGATACTCTCTTTTGTGTTTTGAATGAAAATTGGACTGGAAAGAAGAATTTATGGGTAGACCCTCTCTCCTTTGTTAATACAATAAATCAAATACCCTAATAGAAGAAGCAAGGTCTTACTCTTACTGAAACCTAGTTAGCGAAAGAAGCTTCAGTAAACTTATTGAAAGATGATGTCCATGTTTACCGACAAGGCTGTCCTTACCCATAAACGCAAGTATTTTTAAATCCTGGATCGGAGAATGAATTTGATTTTAGAAATTTAGAGCTGTTTGTCTTATGGGGTCATATATTCTATTTGTGATGTCATTCTAAGGTGATCTTTCCCTGAAGATTTTTCCTCAATCTGTCAGTTCGTTGGGACCTCGCAAGATTATGGTGAAGGAAATCAAGATTATAAGATACTTCCTATTTTCTTGACACTAAGATTCATATACCAAGCGTTACAGGGTGAGAAAGCCTTATTGCGGAATAGTGTGCCTTTGACAGTTAGTTATGAGCCTTATTGAGAACTTGAAGGGTTGTTAGAACAACAGAATCACGTAATGAATTGCGTTCCTTCCCATGTCTGGAAAATCCTTAATTTGTTAATAACTATAAATGTGTTTATAATCAGCCTATTGTCTTCACATGTTAAGACCTATTTTAATTTCTTTTGGGGAATTTCTTCTTTGCAGGATTCGTTATCTTCTCCTTGCGAGATTGCTACGATTAATCAGACTCTTGATGCATGTCCGCCGTTACCGAGCTTTTGTTGCTACATTCTTAGCCCTCATACCAAGTTTAATGCCGTATCTTGGAACCATATTTTGCATCCTATGCATCTATTGCTCCCTTGGTTTACAGGTATTGTAGTCTATCTGAACCTGCGTTCGCTTTCCTATCTCAAGTTCTAAGTGAAACCACAGAAGGTTCTATGGTCTCTGTCTTCCCAAATTTTCGCTTAGTGGACGAAGATATACTTTTGTTCTGAGATTTGGCTTTTAGATATACAGACTTAAACCCGTCCTTATTCCCTTGCTTTAAATTTGGGACTAGTATCAAAAGTTTGATGTCATCAACTTCAACCTTGTTTAGGTTGTCTTGGTATGCAGATTGTAAAGAATTGCAGAAGATTTCTTTCGGCAGCCCCCGTATTATTTCCATATAGTTACTTGTCGTTGTTTCTGTTACAGTGTTGTATTTTCTGTTTTTTTTTTTTTTGTAGATTTTTGGTGGGATAGTCAATGCTGGGAATCCTGATTTGAAAAGAACAGATTTTGCTGATGAGGAGTATCCTTGGGATTAACTGCTTTAATTCTTTAAAATTACCAGTAAATTATTTCCATCACACATATTTATACGGAAAGGTAGTCTTTCATATAGATTACTCATAGTCTTAATATTCTCCAAAAAAATGTCATTTTCTCGTATATCAAACAGCCAATGGTTCCCATAACAGAAGAATAATTTTAGTGAATTATTGCTATCACACACATACGTATAGTTGTTAATTGCTCTTAGGTGTTGATTTTATTATAAAATTCAGTTTCTTGAATCACTTTCTTAACAAGGTCAGCTATTTACTTTTCAATTTCAATGACTATCCGAATGGGATGGTGACACTTTTTAACTTACTAGTACTGGGAAACTGGCATATCTGGATGCAGGTAAAGTTTTTCTGTAAGACCTTTATCTTTGCTTAATTCATGCTTCTCTATCCATTGTTTGAACAACGTGGTTTAGCTATTCTGCAAATATATTTTCCTACCTGATTACTGAAGTTTTTACCACTAAAGTTTTTACCTGTTGCCTTTACTTATTTGAGACTATTTAAGGATCATGGGATTCATACTTTTCTCTCTTTTTTTCCAATGATGATTTTGGTACATCTAGGAGCATAATCCATTTTCAATGAGTATGCATAAGATAACCAGCGAGTCTCTGTTGTCTACATACGTTTTTTCCATGTTGCCATGTATCTACATTACAGACCATAGCCAGTGCCTTGGAAATAGGATATATGCCTCGCAGCATTGAGCAGCAGAGGTCAAACATTAGATTGAGTAGTAACTCCGTATGAAATTTGGTTGAATTTTTCATAAATAGGAACAATATGAAATTTATTAGTAGTATCGCAGGTCTTAGTTTCGAGTCTCGGAGCAGTCTTTGTGCAAATAATGCCAAAGTTCTATTTGTCTCTAGTCTTCTACTCCCAGCACAAATCTAGAAGCCAGGAACGACACTCGGCTGATGGAATCTATGTTTTATTTATTCATCATTTCCTATGATCAATAAATAAATCCAAATTCATCATTTCCTTCTAATGTATTTAGAATTCAGAAGAAATCGTTTTCCCTGGAAATTGTCAAACCAAAAATAACATTTATATATATAATGAAAAACAGAATATTTGAAGGGAAGAAAGACCAAGCGTTTTCAATATAATTTGACCCTTAACTTGTTATGTCTTCAGGGAATTGGAATTATGAAAAAAGATGTATAAAAAGGAAAAAAAGCAGTTATATATCTATATATAGAGAGGGAGGGAGGGAGGGAGGGAGGGAGGGCTCAAGTTAATGCATTCACATTCAGTTACAATAGTATCAATTGCCGGAACTATCCTTTTTCCACACTAATTAATGTGTTTATGTTACACATTAAGAAGGGTGTTTGTGGATATTTTTTTTTGAAAATGGTATTTAAGGAAGTTGTGATCTACTTTTCTTCAACTTTCAAAAGTGTATAATTATTGTGGATATGCCTAAAAGAAATACGAAATATCAAATTGTGATGGGGGGAGTATACATGTAACAAAAAACAGTTCATATTCCACAGTAATTATCCCAGTTGATACTAGATGTAGGGTTGTAAACGAACAAGCGCTCGACAAGCAACTCGAGCTCGGCTCGATAAAAACTCGGCTTGCGTTTGTTTATCTCGAACAATTTTTTCAAGCTCACTTCATAAATGAACCAAGCTCAAACAAGTATGAGTTTGGCTCAAAAATATTCGCAAACAAAGCTCATGAACGTGCTTGTGAACAAGACTTGTTAAAAGATCACTTATATATTTATATATATAAATTATTATATTATGTATATAATATAAAATTTTAACATATCTAAAGTCTAATTTACTTTACAGAAATTTAATCTAACAAACATAGGACAAAGTCCTCATGCAACAAACATATTAAGCTCAATATTATTATTATATTAAAAATTATCAAAGACCCTAATCTTTAACAAATAACCCAATCTAGGTGATTATTGGTAAGAGTAATATATGCTACAACTAAACTGAGTCGTTCGTGAACAAGCTCGAGCTCGACTCGCTAAAACTAGCTCTCGGTTCGGGCTCGTTTGTTTAACAAATGAACCAAGCTGGAACACAATTTTTAGGCTCGTTTAATAAATAAACAAGCTTGAACATTGCAAAACTCAGCTCGGCATGGCTCATTTACAGCCCTAACTAGAGGTGATCTATGGCCTGTCTTGTGATGTTTTCGTAAGCAGTTTTCTGCAACCATATATTGAACTGTTTCTCTCATGTCCTAAGAGTTAATATTTCTCTCTCTCTCTGATGTGAAATATAATATGTAGATGTTTCAATTCAAAAAGAAAAAACTACTATTGATTTGAAGAGTTATGATGACCAAATGTGAGAGATTGCTTTTAAAATACTATAATTGGGATGAAGAGCGAGATTACATTATGGAGATAGAATATATAGATCACATAGCGTGAAACCCTTAACTAAGGGTAAGGTTGGTGTTAGACCAGATCTATTAAAGAACCTTTGTGTTGCAGATTGCAAAGTAAGGACAAGGCATAGTACAAATTTATGTGGATTGTATGAAATTTATATGGATTTTGGTCAGCAGCTGTATATAGTTAAATTAACATAGTTAAAATTTCATGTGGCAGTTTATCAATATTTTGTAATAGCAGATAGTGGTTTCTGAAATTTTGGTTGAAATGATTTCCAGGAAAATTACAGATTTAACGAAAAAATGGAATGTAATTACAAATGTAACGAAAGAGAAATTGCATTTACAACAAATAACGAAATTGAAAACTTATTTACAAAGTATACATTTTATATCTAATTAATTACAAAAGTAATAAATGCATTTTTTAATGACTGAAATACCCTTAAACAATTTTTTTAATCTATAAAATTATATTGGATTTTGTTACCAAATTAATCTTTATATCAATTGACTAGATATTACTTAATAAGTATAATTATAATAATACTAATTAGGTTAAATCGCGCACATGTCAGGCCCTTCCCTCTCTCGCCTGAGTGGTTCATATCTGTCTCGCCTAGATCAAAGTATTGGAGACCACTGAACATTGTTCTTTGATCAAAGTATGGAGTGAAACTGATATTGGTTTAGTTGGTTGCTAACTACATGGTATTTTTTGAAGGTTGGTGAATTTGATCATTGATTTGATATGTATCAATATATGCATAGTTCAAAATTTGACATTTTTAATAGGTCTCAGCCTCTCAGGTGAATGATTTTGGAGTCATTTTTTTTTTTTTCTTTTTCTATTATTGTTCATAAAAAAACTTTAAATTGATTTTTTTAATTTTCTTATACTTTTGTACGAAGTTATTTCTTTTTAATTGAATTCTTTTACGGCAATTCATTCACCTTAAAAAAGTAATTTTGACACGAAATCGAATTCGGATACTTTGAAAAATTTGTGCGCAGATTACGCACAACAGTTTAGTTTATTTTTATTATTATAAAAAATCTTGAAATCTATTGAAAATTTATTTTGACATCATGAAATAAAATTTGGACACCTTGAAAACTAATTTTGACATGGTGAAATGAAATTCGGATACCTTGAAAACTAATTTTGACACGGTGAAATAAAATTCGGACGGCTTAAAAAATAATTTTGACAAGGTGAAATGAAATTCGGAAACCTTGGAAACTAATTTTGACATGGTAAAATAAAATTCAGACACTTTGAATATTAATTTTGACATGCTGAAATGAAATTCGAACACCTTGAAAAATAATTTTGACATGATGAAATGAACTTCGGACAACTTGAAAAATAATTTTGACAAAGTTAAATGAAATTCGGACACCTTAAAAACTAATTTTGACATGGTCAAATGAAATTCGGCCAACTTGAAAAGTTATTTTGACATGATGAAATAAAATTCGAACACCTTGAAAACTAATTTTGACACTGAAATTAAATTCGGGCACCTTGAAAACTAATTTTGACTATGTAAAATGAAATTCGGAGACCTTGAGAATTAATTTTTACATGGTGAACTTTAGATTTTGTACAACACTAAAAATAATAAAAGCTTGTTGTTACCAATTTTTTTTTCTTGAACTAGACCCTAAAATGCCTCATGTTATTTAGTCAATGCATGAGTTTAAAGGGTGTTGTATACCGTCCAAGTCTACTGGTATGGTTAAACAACTATGAGGCCAAATATCCTACCAAACTGATTTATTGTTCATCACCCTACAATACCCCAGATTTCCAATCTCAACTTCCAGTAGCAACTAATTGTTAAAAACACAAAACTGCATCTATATCCTTCCATATAACAAAAACTGCCAGAAGTTCATCAAGAATAATTGAGAAAAAAATATTTCTTGGATATTTTAGTAATATTCTATTAATTAAGTAAGGGTATATTGGTCTAAAGAAATATAATACTTAATTAGAGAAAGTAGTAATATTATGGTAATTTAGTAAAATAAGGTAATTTTAAAGGATATTATAGTCAACTTGTGTAATCTGTAAATAAGTCTCCACTTTCGTTATTTGATGTAAATGAAATTTCTCTCTCGTTATATTTGTAATTATATCCCATTTTATTTTTAAATCTGTAATTTTCCCAATGATTTCCGGCTTACCTTTGATGGGGGCAGAATTTTTGTGCGAGTTCCGCATCAATTCATCTCGCATGTAACTCGAGTATATTTCTTATTTGCATCATTTTTCGTACCTTTCTAATATACTCCCCAACAAGTTATGCGGTGCTATTGCATCAACTATTGCTTTATTAAAGTTGTCGTGGTGCAATTAACCAAAGGTGTCTAATAATTGCTATTATGTTTAGTGTCATTAAAACATCAAGGTTTAACCTTTCAGAGCTATAAGGTATTGACGGGAACAGCTTGGAGCTATGCCTACTTCATCAGCTTCTATCTTGTAACAGTTCTGCTGCTTTTGAATCTGGTTAGTCTCAGTCAATGCTTCTTGAATACTTGATTCTTTCCTTGAGATGTTGCGAAAGCATAATTACTTAAGATGTGGCAATGTGTTACAGTTTTATTTCAATGGTTATAAAATACTGGTTCTTAAGCTTTGAAGTTCAAGGAATGACAGAAAACACCAGCTTGTTACTTGCTTTGACCACAAATGTCATGTGTGTCAAACTTGGTAAATCTGTTATGGAAGTGACTTCTAACAAAAACCTTGATAAT
Organism: Cornus suecica; assembly: GCA_963922005.1. NCBI lineage: Eukaryota > Viridiplantae > Streptophyta > Magnoliopsida > Cornales > Cornaceae > Cornus > Cornus suecica. The sequence continues at coordinate 85,337,663 of OY998239.1, read as the reverse complement.
ATTATCATCTGCTAACTTTTGATGGATTGAGTGAAGACCTTCTTAGCTAAAATTCTTTCCGTGAGAAAATGGCTGTTTACCTTAGTGTGCAGTCTTCAACTTATATTTGCCACTTGTCTTCATGATACCAATTTTCAGTTGACATGGTCCACGATCTTGATATTTGTATTTGCATGTATCGTGTAAAGGATTTTCTTGGGAGGAATCAGTATCCTACATCCAGTGTCCTGTTGTATGAGCTGGATGAAGTATTGCTACTCACCCGGGCCACTGGATGCATTTCTCAACCTCGTCCCTCCATAGATATGTCAAGCGACTCAAAATCACCTTATATTCTGGGTTGTCCACTGGCCTTAGTTCAGTGCTCTTGCCCAATTAGGATCTTGATCATAGTTGTTAAAGGCGTGAGGCGACCCTAGGCGCTAGAGGCCTCCTATCGCCTAGGCGCCAGGCGAGGCGCTCGCCTGAGTGAAGCGAGACGCTCAATAATAAATTATTTTCACAATTAAATTAATAAATCACTTTTAATAAAAATAACAAATATAAGACATTTAAACTAATAAAACATTGCTAAGAAAGTTAAAAGCCAATAAATTAAAATGTAGAAGTACAAAAATATCAAATATAAGACATTTAAAAACATTCACCAGCGCCTAGGCGCGCCCGTGACAACACTGATCCTGACAATAAAAGAAATTAATGGCCTGTCACTTGTCCCGATGGGATGACACCAGCATTCTGTGGGCCACCTGATTTTATTTGATTTTTTCTTTTTTTCTCTCTTTGTGCTTATAAATCCCCATCTCTTTTCTGAAAACTTGGACAGAATTCTAATCCTACCTTGCCACAAATGCTCAACTGTATGGAGCTACTTGTCCAACTTACCATGTCAAATCAAGGAGTCTGTCCGACACTTCCGCGGCGGTGAGACCAAGAAACTACGTTATCTTTCTCTATGGTTGACCAGTAATCCAGATCCACCAACTCTCAATTGTTGGAGGAGTAAGCATGAAATTTTTTCAAAATCCTGCCCCAACAGCCACTTTTGACCGGACTATATATTGCTGGGAAATGCGAAGAATTGTTTCTTGGTTTAATCAATCCCAATGATGCGGGGGGGAAAAGAAATAATAGATGTAGCAGTTCCTCAAAGTCGAATTTCAGAGAGGTAGAAAAACAGTAGACGGGTGCTGAACCCTTCAGTCTTTCATGACTGATTTCTGTTATTGCAAACTCTCACAATTTCATGTTTCTCTGTCTGTCTTTTAATGAATAATTTGAGGATACACTTGAAAAGAGTCTCAGCGCGAATTGGAGAAGAAAATAGGATATTGTGGTCTATGTTAATGCAGAGGAGATGTCTTACCTACTACTGATCTGTTTCACATGGACTGGGGGACGGGTGTCAGGTGGGTGTCTGTGCTTGTGTCAGACTTCATTGTATTGAAACCTTAGGCGTGCGGATTTGGTTTGAAATGTGTCCAAATTTCGGGTAGGGATATGCCACGTCAGCACGAGAGAAAAATACAGACTAGTAATTTTCTTGGTGTGAGTGAAACACCGGGTGAACGATACCCGTGAGTTATTCATTATTGTAATCCTCTCAATTGATAGTGAATATTGATGCGCTCCGTGGACGTAGGCTGATTTGGCCAAACCACGTATAAATCTCTGTGTCTGTGTGTTTGTGATTTTGTTTGCAATCGTGTGCGTGGTTTTCGAACAAGAGGGTGTGGAAACCCTAACAAGTGGTATCAGAGTGTTTTTCTGATTCCTAACAAGTGGTATTAGAGCGTTCTTAGATCCTAACAAGTGGTATCAGAGCCGAAGTTTGAAGCTTATCAGGAAACCGCGCAATCTGGTCCAGTTTCGGAAATCAAAGTTGATCGAAATCAAAATCTAAACACACCGGTAGAATTGTCTCGTAGGGACGAAGCCGGCACTGAAAACCGCGTCGGAATCCGACGCTGGATGCGCCCTCACGCGCTCGCCGGAAAATCCATCCGCTGCTGCCGCCGGTGACCGGATTTTTGGGGAAGATGTTGACGTTAGCGAGTGACATCAGTGACATGTCAGCAGGCCACATCAGCACACATCAGCAGTAGGTCACATCAGCACGCCACGTTAGTTGTGACGTCAGCTATTTTGTCCTTATTCCAGTTTTGTCCTTTAGTGCAGTTCAGTTCAGGATTGTTTTTGGGGCCGTTTTTTATGCGGTCGGAACCGTTCTTAAGGTTTTGGACTGTTCCGGACCAACCGTGCACTTGGATTTTCGTGATTTGACTCTAAACACCTCAAATGAGCTAAGTGGGAGTAATGTCCTAAATATTTTATACATGATATGTTATACGTGTAGCACATTACGGTCTTTTAAAAAATTCCAAATATGTGTTCGAATTGGAAGGATGAGGTTACTAGAAGGGGATTCCGTCTGTCTTAGTCATTGACGTCTATTTTGTCCTTATTCCAGTTTTGTCCTTTAGTGCAGTTCAGTTCAGGATTGTTTTTGGGGCCGTTTTTTATGCGGTCGGAACCGTTCTTAAGGTTTTGGACTGTTCCGGACCAACCGTGCACTTGGATTTTCGTGATTTGACTCTAAACACCTCAAATGAGCTAAGTGGGAGTAATGTCCTAAATATTTTATACATGATATGTTATACGTGTAGCACATTACGGTCTTTTAAAAAATTCCAAATATGTGTTCGAATTGGAAGGATGAGGTTACTAGAAGGGGATTCCGTCTGTCTTAGTCATTTTTTGTTCTGGGAAAAAGAGTACAAAGGCGAAAAATAAAATAAGACCTTTCTTTGCTATCAAACTTAATATTTTTCTTCTTCTTTTATTGTGAAATGTAAATGATCGAAATGTCCAATTTGGATCAATGCCCCATGTTGTGTTGTCTCGTGTTCTGTTGTGTCGACACAAGTTCATTTTATAGGAATTGGAGAGTGCATGTCAAACAGCTGCAGATGTGCACTAGGTTAGTGAAATACACACACACACCCCACATGCGCACACGTAGATGTGTACTTAAAGTTGTACATACATATGAATTTGTTGAACTGCTTATATTTTGTACGTAAGGATTACTGTATGCATCACTTATATAAAGTGTTTGGGAAAACATATTGCTCAATATGCATTAGATTGCTGGATCTGATTGTGGCTTGCTGTTCACAAGGATCTGTATAATTTACTTCACATGCATGAAACTTCTAAATATCTTGATCATTAACTATTGATCTATCTTTATTACCAAGCTAAATGTGTTTTGGCTTAAAATTGATACCATGTGCGAGTTAAAATGCTGTTCTGGTACTTTTACTCATTATAGTAATGCTGGAAAAGAAAATGAAAATTTACAGGAACTCAAATCATTATGTTTTGGTTCTAGTTTCCATTCTGTTAACCCTATATATAAAACTTCTCTGATATGGACATGCAAAAACGAAGAATTTCATTTAAGTTGTTCAGGAACTTCAACTGCAGTATAAGTGACTTGCGATATTGTGACATCTCCCAACTCTTTATGTTTTTTTATTTATTATTTTTTTATGGTCCAACTCGAATTTCTCGTGGGACAATCTCCTACAAGTAATTAATTGTTATCTATGTAATTCCAGGTTGTAGCCTTCATATTGGAGGCATTCTTCGCTGAGATGGAACTTGAGGCTTCCGAAGAATGCGAAGAACCGAGCAAGGTTGGTATCACTATGAAGCTCTTCTTTTTTCCTGCTAGTAATAAAATGTGCATTCCCATTGTATGTCCTGCCTATGGGGGGTGCTGGTAATTAAAGACAAACTCAATATTTGTTGTTGTCCGGCAACTTGAACATGCATCTTTGGTCAGTTTTGACTTTTTTATGATAACCCCTAATAATATATGTAAAGTTAAGACAGAAATTGGAACTCATTTTCATTGTTACAATTAAATTTAATAATGCTGCCAGTTTGTGGTGTCCTCGGATGGTATTTTACTGGAATGTTCAAGAGGAATTTTATAATCAATCAAAAAATATAGGGTAATTTGCACTAACACCCCCTGAAGTTTAGGTTAATTCCACCTTTGTGCCGGTCAATGCAATTTTAGTCCCAACGCCCCTTGAGGTTTGGTTTTTCTTGCAATGACACCCCCTGAGCCAATAAAATGACCAGAATACCCTTGAGAGAAATATATGTAATTTGAAATGACCTTTATCCCCCAACCCCAAATATATAAAATTTCGAAAAACATATATATAAATTCGAAAAAATGTATAAAATTTGAAAACAAATATTTAAATTTTGAAAAATATATATAAAATTAGAAAAAACAATATAAATTTCGAAAAACATATATAAATTTCAAAATATATATATAAAATTAAAAAATATATATAAAATTTGAAATATATATAATTTCGAAAAACATATATAAATTTTAAAATATATATATATAATTCAAAAAAATATATGTATTTTCAAAAACAAAATTCAAAAAATATATATAATTTTAGAAATATATATATTGTTAAAATGTAATATATTTTCTGATGAAGTGAATTAAACTACTTACCACCAATATCAATTAGTGGTCTTCTTTTATATATATTTTTCCAAAATATATATATTTTTTTCGAAATTTATATGATGTTTTCGAAATTTATATAATTTATCCGAATTTTATAAAAATAATTCAAAATTTATATATATTTGTTTCAAATTTTATATATATATTTCGAATTTTATATATTGTTTTTGAATTTTTTTTAATTTTATATATATATAAAATGGGTAATCTCAAAAAATTCGTGGACAATTCATCTATGACAAGCCGAGTTGTTGGGTAAAAATTCAAAAAATATATATAAAATTAATAAAAATTCGAAATATATATATAAAATTCAAAAAATATATAAATTTTGAAACAAATATATATAAATTTTGAATTGTTTATTTAAAATTCGAATATATTACATAAATTTCGGAAAAAATATATATATTTTGGAAACATATATATAAAAGAATGTCACTAATTGATGTTGGTGGTAAGTAGTTTGATTCACTTCATTAGAAAATATATGACATTTTACCAATATATATATATATTTTTCTAAAATTATATAAATTTTTGAATTTTGTTTTTGAAAAAATATATATTTTGAATTATATATATATTGTTTTGAAATATATATATATATTCGAATTTATATATTTTTTAAATTATATATATATATTCAAATTTTATATATTTTTTTGAATTTTTTATATGTTTTTCTAAATTATATATATATAAAATGGGTAATCTCAAAAAATTCGTGGATAATTCATCTATGACAAGCCGAGTTGTTGGGTAAAAATTCAAAAAATATATATAAAATTAATAAAAAAAATCAAAAATAATATATAAAATTCGAAATATATATATAAAATTAAAAATATATATAAATTTTGAAACAAATATATATAAATGTCGAATTGTTTTTATAAAATTCGGATATATTATATAAATTTCGAAAACATCATATAAATTTCGGAAAAAATATATATATTTTGGAAAAATATATATAAAAGAAGGTCACTAATTGATGTTGGTAGTAAGTAGTTTGATTCACTTCATTAGAAAAGATATGACATTTGGTAGTAAGTATTTTTTGAATTGTGTTTTTGAAAAAATATATTTTTTTTGAAATATATATATATTTTCGAATTTATATATTTTTCAAATTATATATATATATTTGAATTTTATATATATATATATTTTCGAATTATATATATTTCAAATTTAATATATTTTTTTGAATTTTATATATGTTTTTCGAAATTATATAATTTGTTTAATTTTGTTTTTGAAAATATATATATTTTGAATTTTATATATATTTTTTGAAATATATATATTCGAATTTAAATATTTTTCAAAATTTATATATATTTTCGAATTATATATATATTTTTCGAACTTTATATATGTTTTTCGAAATTTATATATTTTTTTCAAATTTTAAATATTTGTTTTCGAATTTTATATATTTTTTCGAATATATATATATATGTTTTTCGAAATTTTATATATTTGGGATTGGGGCATAAAGGTTATTTCAGATTACATATATTTCTCTCAAGGGTATTCTGGTCATTTTATTGGTCCAGGGGGTGTCATTGCAAGAAAAATCAAACCTCAGGGGGTGTTGGGACAAAAATTGCGTAGACCGACACAAAGGTGTAATTGACCTAAACTTCAGGGAGTGTTAGTGCAAATTACCCAAAAATATATATATGAGCTTATTTTCAATTTAGCCTCTTTTTTTTTTTTTTTTCCTTTTTTTTCAATGGATGTTAGGTCACTAGGACAGGATATAGGATATTTCGGGAATCAAAACTAGAGTTTTAACTATTATTTTTTTCTTTTCAGCTTTAGCTATCTTTCCAATAAGTTAGTTTGTGTTAAGCTGGTTACCGTTTCCTTATGATAAAAGATAGAATTCATGCTTCAATGAAGGGAAAAAGTTTGACACCAAAGTCATAACGGATTAGTATTTCCAGGATTCCTTATGCGTTTTTGTAAACTGCAACTAAAATACATGAAAGTTTGAGCTCCCCTAAATTTTCCTAATACTTTTTTTCCCTGATTACTTCTGTCAATGGAGGACTATTGGCGTCATGTCCATTGATCAACATGTTTCTTGATCAATTGAGCCATTCAGGTAGTCAGTTTCCTTTTCAGATTGAAACTCTAAAACTGTGTTCTCTCTACAACTCCCGAGTTGTCGTAGATATATATCATACTACAAATCCTAACAGAAAAGAGAATATGCATTGAGGAAGTTTGAGGTATTTTAAGCAACCTTCATATATTTTCTTTTAGCAATATCAATTGCATTAGAGTGGTGAGTTTTATATTAGTGTTTCGGCACCGAAGTGTCGTGGAGCTGATTACGTCTATTGGGCTACAATTGAGGTAGCCATGGGGGGCTCTTTCTATTCACTAAGGGCCAAGGGGAACCTTGTTGACTGGCAAGCAACTTTCCAGTTACTCATAAGTTCACTGGCATGCTTTAAATTCATTAGTCCCTTATTCCCAGAGAAGGGTTAAAATATGCATGTTTTGCTGTTATTTGAAAAGTTTTCTGGTGCCAACCCAAACCTGTGATAAGAACTCAGTATTAACTAATTGGAGTATATTCCCTTGCTCATCAATTTATATATATATACATACACTTCGTCTGTTTAAATTTTTTTAGCCTAATAATCAAACTGAAGGAGTTCATCTGTCTTTTGAATTCAGGACACTGGTGGGAAGCGCCGTAATATTGGGTATGTATTGCTGAGGTGTCACACACTTTATCCTCTTCCAGCCATTCTGGCTGTTCAAAACTATCTGGATTGATATTTTACTTGAATATTTCAGCCCAAAAAGTCGGAGTCAGAGAGTTGATGCCCTTCTCCACCACATGTTGAGCGCAGAGCTCGATAAAACAGAGTCCCGACCCACAAATTGACTTCCGATCTTCGTTCACTGATGTGCATATCTAGGTCTCCTTCACATTTTTGCCCGGAGGCTTGAAACTTCAAAACTCTCAACTCTAGTTATGGCGTGCATGCATGCAAGTCTTGCTCTTAGTAACTACGTGATATAATTACGGAGAACATAGAAGTAGATTGAGCTGCAAGGACAACTCACCTGGATTCACCAAGCCGTTTGGAAATTCAAGCAGAGTTGCTACTTGTTAGTTGGCTCCAAATAACAGATGCCTCGGTAAAATGTCAAGCTTTCCATGTTTTCTATACCTAAAATTACACACACAACTTTTGGTTCTATGAATACTTGTATCTATTTATCCACCCAATGCCAAAAACTCCCAAAAGATATCCACAACTGTTATTTACTTCTTGAAAAGAATTTCAGAAAAGCAAATGCTGCTAGGCATTTGATACTGTCCAAACTAGGCAAATATCGTAAAACCTCCTAATGTAAGAACCAAAAAAAAAAAAAACTATAACAGTGAACTCTGCACAGATCAGTTCATGTTGTTATGAGCAGAAAGGAAAATTAGTGTTACTTCAGCACATTCTGCCTGTTAGGAACTATAGGCAACGTGCAGTTGAGTCGAACCTGTCCTTCAGATCCGGTAAGGGCTCCAAGGCTCGACAACTTCACCATGGCCCTGGCGAAATCCATCCTGAATATGGCTGCGTCAGAAGCGAAATCTCTCACAGCTTCAGCAGTCTTCTCATTTGCCATAAGCTGCTGGTCAGCATATAGGAGTCCTCTCCCTCTCAGCAAACTCTGATAGTAATGAGAGTCGAAGCCTGATCCAGCTGAGATAGAAGACAACAGTTCCTGATAGTAACTCATCCCCAGAGTCGACTTACTCCTACCCCTTGATCCGATGGGCGTAAGATCCTCATTCCGGGTACTGAGGATGTTACCATCTTGACAGTTAGATTTCATATCACCAATAAAATCAGCGGCAATTGTTTGATCTGGCTGCCCTGTCCCCAAGAAATTGTCAAGTCTGGGTTGAATGAACTCGCAGCCAATCTTACCTATATTATGAGCTCCTATAGCAACCAAAAAAAACCAATTCAACCATGAATCATTTTGCTCGAGAGTAAAATTTTGAGAATGTGAAAACCATGAAAGTTTAGTCGATACCTAGAAGTGCCACGGTCTCTCTTTCACTGAATCCTCTGAGACCAAACAAGCGAAGCGTTTCTGTGATATTCCCGTCTGGCTTTGGGATTTCATCCATGGCTTTTAGAAAGTAGGAATGTTCACTGTCTCTCCTCCCCATCAATACAGGATAGAATAGACCACCAGCCTATATAATTTCCAAGAAAAACAATCATATCAGTGACTAAGGGTCCGTTTGGATACCCTGTTTTCTGTTTTTGTTTTTTTACTGTTCACCAGACCAAAAAAAAAAAAAACACGTTTGGCAAACGCGTTTACTGTTCACTTTTTTTTTCCCAAGAAAACTGTTTTCTGTGAATAGTGTGTAAAAGTGGTGAAAACACCAAACACAATTTTTAGTTGTTTTTTGAGTTTTTTCACTGTTTAGGTGGTAAAAACAGTGAAAACACCAAATCCATAAAATACAACTTTCACCAAATAAAAGTGGTGAAAACACCTTCATTCAAACGCTTTTTTGTTTTTAGTTTTTTGCTGAAAAAAACAAAGACAAATACAAAAAACAATTTTTATATTTAAAGACAGAAAACAAATATAAAAAACAGGCTTTCCAAACGCACCCTAAGCTTTCAAAAGCAAAAAACCACAATAATTTTTTTTTATTCATGTAAAGGGTACAGTCCTACATTTAAAAAAGTGGTTATATATACAACAGAAGAAAACTAAGCCTTCCAAAGCAAGAACCACAAAAACCATTTAATTCATCTTGTAAAAGGTACAGTCCTACATTTCAACAAGTGAGGTTATACTTGTATATACAACAGAAGCCCATAAGTGAATAATATGATCATATATCATAGCGGAAAAAATAAATAAAAATATGGAACAAAGAGGCAAAAAAATGAAGATCAAGGGTAGTGCAGACCATATCAACACCATCTCTAGTGGCTAGAACAAGAATGTCGGCACAAGAAACCACCCCTGGGCAAACTTTTTCCAGCTCCTCCTTGATCGTATCGATATAGTTAAAACCTTTTAAGGTTTTGTTTGGTAATGCATCTTTTTCGGTGGAGCGATTGTTATTCCCCTCACTGTCATCTAATAGAACTGAAGCATCACAACCCTGAGACCGAAAATTAAAACCACAAACAAATCAGTACCGGATGAAACTAAAGAATAAAATCCCCAATATTACACACAATCAAGAACAAGTCAATAGTACCCTAATCAGCATACTAAGAATACAAAACCTAAGAACAATAACAACCCAAAATGCATAAATAATTAAATTTTCCGAGGAACACATTTCAAAGAATGCATTGCATACAGATACGAAAAGGACAATTTAACTCGGTGCCCAGATGGTAAATGTTATAGAATCAATACAAAACACACACGCGCACACACAAAACAAAGAACAATTGAAGAAATGGGGAAAAGGAAATATCTCAAAACCCATATGAAAAAAGTAAAACCCAATTGGATTAAAGTTGCAATCAAGGAAATACACACATTCAAACCTCAATGAAGCGATTGTGGAACAAAAGGCGCAGTAGAGAATCAGTACAAACACACACACAAATACACAAAAACATACACACACAAAAAAAAAAATATATATATATATATATATTGAAGAAAGGGGAAAAGGGATTATCTCAAAATCCAGATGAAAAAAGGTAGAACCCAATGGAATTAATATTGCAATCAAGAAAATATACGCACTCAAACCTCAATGAAGCAATCGTGGAACGAGAGGCGCAATAGAGAATCAATACAAACACACACACACACACACAAAACAAAGAACAATTGAATTAGACGCATCCAAACCTCGATGAAGCAATCGTGGAACAAGAGACGCAATAGTTGGGCTGGGGCGTTCCTGTGCTCCAATACAATCCGTTTCATGGCGGCCCTGATGATATTGGGTGCATTAGGACACTTTTCGCGGTAAAAATCGTACGCGAGATTGAGGGCTCCTTCAATACCAGAAAGAAAATCTGCAGAATCGATTGAAGACTGTAATGTAGCAGAGGGCTCTGTTTCGCCTGTGGGGTTTCTCAGAGAAACAACAAGGGACACGACAAGTGCCAGAAAGACCCATTTGCTCATCATCATCTTCGACATGGAAGAAAGCTCCAAGAAATTCAGAGGATTTTTAGAGAGAGAAACAAGAAGAGGTTTAGAGAGAAAAAGAAAGGCGGGAAATGGGAGTTTTTTTTTTCAATTTCTATTACTGCTAATCCTGATTATATATTTATTAAGCTTTCTTTACAATTGTTTATATACTAATAAATCTATACTATATATCGAACAAAAGTAATACTATTTCTTTTTCTAAAGTATCCTTATAAACCCAAAGTATATGTATATATATACACACACGCTAAACATGTACTAATAATTGTTCTTCAAGATTTTTTATCTTTTCAACCATTGTCTATACACACAACCTTTATATGTCTTTCCTTTTAATTTTCTGAAAATAATTTGTACTTACCAAACATGACTCTACCTCCTATTTTGTAATCTAGAAAAAATGAAGTACCAGCTTACCAAATGGCCCAATAGTATTCATTGAGTTTTATTAAGAGATAAAAGGCTCATTTGATTCATGCTTTTACTTTCGTGTTTTATTAAGAGACAAAAGGCCCATTTGATTCATGTTTTTACTTTCGTGTTGTGTAATTTATAAAGTAGAAGTATATGTTTTTTCTATGAAGTGTTGCAAGTCAAAACTGGAAATATGTTGCTCTTGTTTTTTGCTTTGCTCACTTATTTTCTAAGATACAGTGGTATTTTTTTTAACAGTGCCAAAAACACACAAGAAAATTATCATTTCGGTACTTCCTAAAAATGACATTATTTGCTTTATGTTTTCTATTATAGAAAACAAAACATTGACTGTCAAATATACTTTTGTTGTGAAAAATAATAAAAATAAAATAAAGAAAAAAATTTGGAAGTAGGAAGTAAAAATGTTTAATGATTTTTACTTCTGCATGTATCTTCAGGGAGAATAAGGTAGGTGACGCGAATCACACATCCCAAAATTACAAATTATCAATGTTTTTGAAAATTTATATAATGATCTTTGCCTATATTACTATTAAACAACCAATTTTATAAAGAACTTTATTTGATTGCATGTTGAGTTGTGATTGTTTAAGACATGTATAAATGTTGAATAAGATTCTACAAAAGTTTCTCATTTGCATAAAGACATTTTCATTCACACGTCGCTTATTCCAAGGACCAAACAAAGCTTTCAATATCACAAGACCATATAAGCTAGTGCAAATTGACTTCAAAAGTTCCCTAGTTGTTGTAGTATCTAGACATATCGATACATATATCTATATATGCAACTGCGCACCACCCGTATCATGACAACATAAAAAAACCACATATACAAGATACCATAGGGCTTCTAGTGAAACATCCCTGCTAGCCATGGATTAAAGTAAGAATGCAAATTACAGAATCCATGCTACAGAGTCATACAGATCAGCCGAAAGGTGAGACCTGAGCACACTAACAAGAAGGTCAGAACTCGAAATTTTATGCAATTAACTATACCATAAGTTCCGTCAGACTACCCCAGCTTATTTACAACTAATTAAAATTCCAAAGATAGACCCGACATAGAACGTATCTGTGCAGTGTCGCCAAAATTAGAAGGAAAAAAGAAAGGCACTGCAATGGCCTAGACTGTCTCGCATTAGTCACAACATTACCATATGCATATACTACTGACCGCAATCAGCTTGAAAGACGAAACTGCTCACAGTCCTTGGACCCATTTTTGCTGAAGGTCGCAACGAGACCATTTGTCATTCTTGCTACTGCTTGCTTAAATTCATGGGAGCAACTTGACTCACTAGCATTCTGGACACTTCCTCTGACCACAGACCCTACTTGAGCGCCCTCCATATAGGCCTTACATGCTGACAGTATATCATGTGCACGGAGCTGAAAATGACCAGCAACCAAGTCCTCAAAGTGCTGAAAGATAAAAGGTCAAATTCATGAGATTTTAGTATTCGGAAAGTAAAGAACAGCGGAGCACAAAATTACTCGGCCATCAGTCTGCAGCCAAAAGATTGTATGAACCTGTTTGTGTGAAGCAGAAGTATGCGTAAAGAGACCTATTGCAAGCTTGATTCATGCCATGAGCAAAATTTTAAGTACTAGGTCGCAGTTGTGCCTATTGCGTGCTTGATTCATGCCATAAGAAAAAGTTTTAAGAGACAGGTCGCATATGTGATAGGGTTATGCATTAGTGGTGGCCATCACACTTTAAATTTTCCAAGTGTGCACAACTCGTATAAAAAATGCACCAATATACATATATTGACTCCAAAATTTTAATAATATAGATTCCTAAATAGTGAGCCTTATTGAATATACAAAATGATTTGATAGTGGTAACAACTATTATTGTTGTCAACTAATCTTTTTTGACCTTTCATACGTGTTGTGAACCGGTTTGCACTCAAAAATGAAATTGGAAAAAAAGACAGCTTTTTCTTGCGTATTAGGGGACCCTATTTTGGGACTAGGACCGAAACTTATAATCATCTGTTTTTCTTACAGTGAAATAATTCATCTAATCTTTAATCATGGATGTAGGCTTTGTTCAAGCACACAAATCATTTACTTCTTCATGTGAGGCATCTTTACTTATCTGTTGTGATTCTTAACTGGGTTTGCAGTGTTTATCGCAACAATACCATTACTTCTATAGCATATATCAAAGTAGTAAATCACTACACTTATAATTATACAGCAATACTCAAGAAACTTATTCTTAACTATTTAAGATTGGCTACATGCCTCTTTTATTCTCATTTTTCTCTATCTAGATCTCTACCGAGGTTACACATGCTATCAAATTTTACCTTGGAATCTCAACCCATGTTAATTTGGGTCCTCCACTTCTCCAAGAGTGTAACCTAAAATGTGGACAACAGTACTCTTCTTCACGAGAGTTATCGGTTATTTCCCAATTATGCTATTTCAATCATCTAATAAACATGTTCCCTTCCAATTCTATATTTTCTCGTCTTTCCGCACACTCATTTTAACATTCATGGTCATTTTATGAAAAGCCGATTTCTTAGCCTTCTAACATTCTCTCTCAAGAAGTATTCCTGATTAAATAGCTAACTTATAAGATTTCTCTTTAAAATTGCAGGTAATACGGCAATCTAAACTGCCAAAATCACCCACACGTTCAATCCATCCTGCTTGAGTTAACAAAATGTTAGAATATATCATTTGGCCCTCAATTTCACGATATGCTCCTCTGTAGTTTTGCTAAAGTTGTATTCCATAATTCAAATAACACCTATTTAACTAAAGAGATTAGACTCGATTGCTTTTCTCCGATTCTTTAATTCAGCACTTATCCTACCTCTAATTAAAAACTATAATCTGGAATTCAATACACCACAAAAACTCATCCAAAGTATTTTTTTAAAAAAAAAGCTTTATTTCAACACCCTAAGTCAAAAGGATACGAACTTGATGTAAAATAAAAAATTTGAAGAATAATTAGTAAAACAGTAGATCAGAAGCTCTAAAGAAAATCTGAAACAAAATCTTTAAATTTAACAAGCCAAAAAATATTTTTTTAATTAATTCAAAGCGAAAGCTAGTACTCCCTCCGTCCCAATTTAGTTGTCCACTTTGCCTACCTTACTTGTCCAAAATTAGTTGTCCAGTTTCGAATTCGAATACAATATTATCATATATTTTCCCAAATTATCCCTCTTCATTAACTTAAAAAAGGACCCACTAAAAACTACAACTATACTACATTATCAAAGGGGAAAATAAGAAACACAAAATATCAAAAAAAAATGTTGAAAAATCAAATGTAGACAACTAAATTAGGACGGAGGGAGTATAAGAATTTGATTAATAATTATTATTATTATAATAAACTAATCGAGACAAATCTTTAGCTTTCTAACTTTTCGTGAGTGTATCTTGTAAACTTATGTTAATTAAGAATCAGCTGGGAATCTTTTGTTTTCTAACTTTTCATGAATATATCTTGCAAATATAGACTAGAACAACCAATGTTTGTCCTGACAAAGCTGTCATGGTACGGGTACCTTGGTGCCATCATGGACCCATATGGTCAGTTATAGCACGTTAAAGTTGTGAATCTGAAACACCTATAAGTTATTCTCAGTTTCAGTTATCGCATAAGCCAAGCACATATTAGTTATTCTCAGTTTCAGTAGTATTAAAGAAGCTTCACTATGCTGCTGTTGCTAGAACTTAGCTAGCTAAAAAATCATTCTTGCCTAAAGTTCAGCTCTGATAAACAAAATAGCCGTTTCTCATTAGAAATCCTTGTTACTCCTGAAAACAAGTCACTATTTCCTGCTATATATTTAGCAAAAGGGTACTTATAATCTCGATAATCAAACATCAGCACGAGGAAAACATAGAATAATGTTACATCTTAAGAATGTCGAGAGCATACCTTAGGGGGCCTCCTCAGTGTGTAAATCATCGTCTTCAAAGATAAAATAAACACGTCTTCATTGTATGCAATTGATTTCTTCTCTCCCTCAGCCCCAGCGTACATGCTTTCATATCCAGGTTCATTGAAGAAGGGGTTTGTATTCAAAATCAAAGCTTGTATAGAAACCAAAACCTGCAGCATGGTTGATGTGTTTGGCATCCACATCTCATTTGATTTACCAGTCCAAGTGTTTAGGAGGCTAAGACAGACTTTCCCACAATCATACAGGTTCGGGTTTAATCGAAGGCCACCAGAGTAGTAGTAGACCATCTAATAGAAGGAAGTCCACAAAACTAATTTCAATTGTTTACACTGGAAGATACTTTGATAATTAGAAACGGAAATTACCACCAAATACATACCGGTGGTATGTCAGGATAAGTAGGAGGGAAATAAACATCAAAGACAAAGAGACCATCATGGTAGGGGGTCCCTGCTGGTCCTACAATAACGGCTCTCAAAAGATCCATCCTTGATTCATAAACTCTTACATATATTGTATCTGTAAAATTATAAAGAATGGGGTGGGAGCGCGTATATAGATGAGGAAGAAAAGTATTTTATGAAGGTGTTATTATTAGTGGTAAAACATATGATTGACCATGCAGTACCAACTCACCAGGTAAGTCCTTCTCCAGAATTTTCCACTCCTCCTGAATTTTCTTTGTCCACTTCTTGGATAGCTATCAACAAAAGAGCACACATAAGATTTTATATATATATATATATGCATACATATAGAAATTATGCACAAACCATTACACACACAATTGTAAAAGTGTTAACAAAAGCACCTGCTGTCCCAAAGAGCCGTTGTTGTTAAAGTGATGATCTGAAATATCATCAACAGTATCAAACCGTTTAAAAACTTCATACTTCTTCAGAACATCATCTTTTTCTTCTTCCTCTTTCCCATCGGACCTCAACTCTCCAGGTACTGTTGAACTACTTGCACCAGGAGCCATGTTTTTGCTACTGTCTAAATTTGGAAGCAAAGAGCCAGACATCCCCACCCCCATTGATAGACCCATAGTATTGGTGTGGGCTGAACTACTCATAGAAGCTGGGGCATTTGCACTGGCAGACGCCTTCAACCAAGAAATTGACGCCTCTACCCCAGAAGGCAAATCCGCGTTATCAAATTGGGCTTGCATTTTCAAATAATCATCATCGTCATTATTCTCAAAAATAAAATC
Organism: Cornus suecica; assembly: GCA_963922005.1. Classification (NCBI taxonomy): domain Eukaryota; kingdom Viridiplantae; phylum Streptophyta; class Magnoliopsida; order Cornales; family Cornaceae; genus Cornus; species Cornus suecica. The sequence continues at coordinate 85,321,306 of OY998239.1, read as the reverse complement.
ATCATCATTATCATCGTAATCGTAGATATCATCGACATCATCACCGTCGTCGACTTCACCATCGTCATCATTCTCATCATGATATGAAAGATCTGAATTCGAACTATTGCACTTCTCAGTATTAACAGGTCCAGATTTTGATGCTGCTGGACTAGTGAAATTTGCAGTATCCTTCACCAAAACTTCCTGGAGAGAGTTATAAGATAAAGCAAAAGTTAGGCGCAGAGCATATGTGAGGACCAAAATGAAATTTGCACGGCAAGGGCAAGATGTCAGAATATGTTTTACGGGTGCGTGTGCGCGCTCAGTGCAAGTGAACAAGAGAGAGAGAGAGAGAGAGTAAACCATCTAAGCCGCAGATACACTTTGTTCTTGTTCTTGTTTTTTGGCACAGAACATGTTTGGAAGGGTTTTTACTGTTCACTTTGTTCTTGTTTTGGAAACAATTCTTCTGAATAGTGCAGAAAACAAGAAAATGATGTTTTCTTGTTCTAACTTTGGAATTTCCCTAAAAAAAATAAATCAAAAAATTGCAAAATCAAAAACGCCTTCCTTCTCCTCCTCCACCACCACCAACGCCACCACCCGCTCCACCCTACCACCACGCCACCACCGCCACCACAACCACCAACACCCACCACCACCTTCAATACACACACACATATATATACACGCATCAAAAACAAATATATATTTTTTGTGTTTGTGTGTGTGTGAGAGAGAGAGAGAACAAATATATATTTTGGTCCCAAACATGATTTTTGTTCTTATTCTTTTGGGTGAGAAAATAAAAACAAGAACAAGAATTGTTCTTGTCTTTTGGTTCCCAAAATAAAAACAAAAACAATGGTTCCCAAACGGGGCCATATAATTGGCAACCATCTTCTTGCAATTTAGGCCTTACAACCGTTACGTTGAAGAAACATAATATAGGCTCTGTCTCTTGTTATTTCAAAAGCCCCAATACAGCCAAACTCCACCTTTAATTTGTCTACACATATTAAATTATCATTGTTGTGTATTGGAATTATGAACGAGATTATATTTTTCTCTCCATTTCAACAGCAAAAAACCGATTCCATTGGTTGTAACAACACAAACTTATATATAATCTCTAATTGCTTCCCCATTAACAACATTTTACCATCTCTCTCTCCTTTAATGTGTCTTCACATATTAAAAATTATCATTGCTGCGTATTGGAAATTATGAATGAGATTACATCTTTCTCTTTATTTCAACAACAAAAAAAGATCCTATCGATTGAAGTACCGCAAACTTATATATAATCTCTAATTGCTTCCCCATTAACAACATTTAGCACCCATCTCTCTCTCTCTCTCTCCATTGTGATACAGATGGATTTCTCTCTCCAAAATGATGACATCTTGCCTATTGCCAAGAAAAATATTGTGCTTCACTACGAACCGAACCCAAATAAATACTAAAACAGATACATGAAAGGTAACACACGCACATTTAAAAATCGTTAAACAATGTCTTGAAAAGCATACGACTTTACTTTACCATATATGCCTTAAACCTCATACACAATTTTCAGCCTACTCAAACCCCCCAATAAACCCCACATTCTCAAATACATAAATTACGATTATTACTCTATCAATTAAACCCCACCTCTTAAACACCTCATACATAAACACAAGCACAAAGACGAAAGATAAAGATGCCCGTATATTATACATGTGGGTATGTTTTGTGTGCGTGTGTGTGAGATATATATATATACATATATATATATATAGAGAGAGAGAGAGAGAAAGAGTAATTGCATGTTGATTTATTTGAATCGACCGAGGAAAACCTAATCAAAACTGATCAATTAACGCTAAAAACTTACCCTAAAAATCAAATTTCGTCACCGTAACAATTGATCAATAAAAATTGGCTAAAATTATAGGTTTTTCTTCGAAGGACCAAAAATTGGGAGTTTTGTGAGTCGATTGAGGCAATTTTTTACCTCTATGTGTTTAGGCTTCTTAGCGATCGCAGCTTGAGAGTCCTGTGGAGTGAAGCCTTCAATATCCATATCCATAACCCTAGAATCTTCAGATCAAAACCCCCTTCACTGTAAGGCTATGCAGAGTAGATAGTTTTAGAGAGAGAAAGTGAGAGAGAAGACGAAAATTGAGTATTTAGAGAGAGAAAGTGAGAACCTGTCGAAATGGTAGAGAGAGAAAGTGCGGAAAGAGAGAGAGTGCAGTGTGCGCCTTTATTGAGGAGTCTGTATTCGCGCCTTATTATGTAATTTTGCTATCGTACGCCGGGAGGAAAGGATGAGTGTGTTGTGTCCAGACTCCAGAGATGACAAATTGATTGCAGTTTTGAGTTTGTTACCAATCATTTAGTCTAGAAAAATTATAATTAGGATTGGAAATGTACTTAAGACTTTGTTTGGAATAAAAAAAATTCCAGACTTAGAATTGGAAAAGGAATTGGATTGGAAGGGAAAAGGAATGGAAAGTCAATTAGAAGAAAAATAATTGTGTACAATATTTTCCATACAATTATAAGGATGTATATAATTAGTTGAAGGGTAATTTTGGTAAACTAAGGGGTAAATTAATGAACACTTTTTCCATAGATTTTATTAAGCTATAAAATTTTCAATCAAATCCAGTTAAATTCTAAAATTTTAATAATTATATTTCTTCCAACCATCAAATTTCTAAACGTGTTTATGAAAGCAAACAAAAATAATGTTTTTGTTGTAAAGTATTGTGACTTAAACTAGCAAAAAAAAAAAAAATATATATATATATATACTCCATGCCGGTAAAGAAAAAAAAACAAAAGTGTAATTTTACGGTACCTAAATATCCAAACTCACCAATCTAAAATTATACTTATATTTCACTATTGTTCAAAGCATGGACAGTTTTTTCCTGAAGCAGAAGCAACTGGAGCATAGCACATGTCAAATAGTGGTACTAAGGAATTTTTTACTAGTATTTTTTTTTACTTATATATTGGTATGATACAAAATTTTCTTCTAAAGTTACTTGAATAATAAGGCTTGTAGGTATGGAAGTTTATGGAGACTGATTACTAGAACTCTCATATTTACACTTATTTTGTGCAAGATCATGTATTACAAAAAAAATGGATATACTCATGAACAGAAAAATACAAATAATTATGCTGATAATGAAATGCCATACAACTATGTGAAAATAATGGCTATGACACAGGATAAAATGAAACATTAACACACCATGTGAAGTCTGAAGGAGTAGAAACATGGGCATGAGACAGTGAAAAGGCTTTCAATGTTCTTCAAGCTTCAACTCTATAACAAACTGAAATATTCTCCCAAATAATACATTCAGCCACCACCCAACATATCTACCTTCTTTTAGGAGTTGATCCTCAAAAAACTATTGACAAACTCCAAAACACTACTACATTTCAGAACAATCTCTGAAAATTTGCGCGTTTTTTCGAATTTCTGTTTCATACATGTTGATGTGTATTATCTAGCTACGAACGAACATGGTACAGAAGCAACATCGAACCAACCCTTTTCAGAAAGCACTTCAAGAAAATCGAATTTCCAACCACAAAGAAACACATTTCTCCACCAGAAGTATGACATTTTCACCGCTTTCGTGAACACAGTTCTTTCAAGTGCGTCTTCTGAGAAACCAAAGCACCCTGAATGGCTGCTAGCCTACATGAATGTCCGGTAATCAATTGATAAGTTGATGGCCTTTCCCATGGGACGACCCCAAAATCGTCATTGTACTCTTCCATTCCCCCAATCAAGAACTGCCAGACGAAAGAACCAGCGCCTGACCCCTTTTTCTTTGCAGATTTGTAAATGGCATCAAAAACTGTTCTGTAGAACCTGTCCCGCTGAGCTGGCTCAAAATCCTTGTTTTGGTTTGACAATCCGAATTCGGTGAACATGACGGGTTTCTTCAATTTCTGGTCGCTGTCTTCAATGTGCGAAGCCATCCATTTGGAGAGGAATTTTAGCTTAACGTTGAGTTTTTGCTCAGGAAACCTATAAAATAGGGAAAGGAATGTGATGGACTTTAGCTCGACTGAATTAACACAGTTTTGTGTGGGGTATATTTAATTTGCAATCTGAGAAATTCTAAAGGCCCTTCGAAGTTGAGCGAGGACATGAACCACAAGAAGTCTTCTAACAAATTTTCCGAGGAGTTTGAATCAAATATTGAGCAATAAACACGTGAGAAAATGGGAAATATGTAAATTTTGTTAAGTTCTGCTCAACAGGCAAATATCTTTTTAGTTTTTTGGGCAGCCTGAGTGTTTGCTCTCTCCTCAAATGAGTTGAACATAAACGAACTTTAATTAGATCAATTTGCAAATGTCAGAATTACATGTAGTACAACATTATCAGGAGCTTACCACTGATCAGGATATATATGAACAGAGGCAAAATCAATGGTTGAGATCTCATTGTTGCGAATAAAATCAGATCCAAGTCGGGATGCCCACGCTTCCGGGTTGACTGTCAACCTTTTGGGATTTTTAGGGCCATAAAATCCTTCAAGGCCTAAAGTCAGTAAATGATTCTTGTCAATTGATTTCACGAAAGTTGACATTTCTTCTATCCAGTCCTGCAATTCTATCCATACATTAGTTCATAATCGGACAACATCAAAGAAACAGAAATGAGAATTCTTTATCTACCAATCATTAACTCTCCCTTTCTCGGTGTAAATCAAGGGTAAATGAGCCTTTTTGGAATGTACCCAAATAAAAAGAACAAGAACAGATAAAGAAACAAATAAGTACATGCATATGCTTACATGCATTAGAATCCTCAATTCATAGTGTTATCACAAAAAATTTTGTAAGACATAAATTTATTCACAAGAGGAAAACCACATTTTATTAAAAAATAATAATGAAATAAAAAGAACGAGCAGCGAATTTGAGTTTGTCAGGGACCCTGTCAAAAGTACTAGCTCCTTGTTGAAGTTATTTAATGATTTTGACCTCTATTCTACAATTTCTTACATAAAGGGCAGAAATACCAGAACTAAGCAACACTACTAGAATGATACGGTGCCCTGGCTTGTATAGTGGAGATTAATGATTGTGATGCCGAGATGCCCCATTACTCGACTGACGTTTGATGGCGATAAAAAAGAAATAGGTCCAGAGACCTATCGCCATCATCTTGACCAATATCTAAGAGCATCTGGAGTGGGAGGGGTTTTGGCGAGTGGGAAGGGCCTGTAGCATGTCTGTGTGTGTGGGGAGTGTTTGGAGTGGGAAAGGTTTTGTGGTGGGGGCCTAGGCACAATTTTACACTTGGATCGCCGAAGATAGCGATCCAAGTAGCGAGCTCTTCACTCTTCACTGCCTCTTTTTTGTTTTTGTTTTTATTTTATTTTTCTTTTATTCTTCACTTTATCTTTTTTGTTTTTGTTTTTATTTTATTTTTCTTTTATTCTTCACTTTATTATAATAGGTATGTTATTTTAGCTAGTTTCAAACGTACAATGCAATATTTTTGTTATAACATTCAATTAATTAATTAAAAAACTTATAATATAATTAACTTTAATATAAAATTTATTTTGCATAATAATTTAATTTAATTTAAATTTTTTTAAAAAAACTCTTTACTTTTTGACTTTTAATTTACTTGAATATAGGTATATTATTTTGGCTATATTCTTTAATGTACAATGCAACATTTTTATTATAACATTCAATTAATTAATTAATTAAAATAGTTATAATTCAATTAACTTTAAAATAAAAATATATATAATTTGCATATAATTTAATTAACTTTAAAATAACTTAATTAATTTATTTTTGCATAGCCGAATATTTTATTTACATAATAATATTAAAAGTACATTTATGCAATTACACCAACTTAAACATCTTCATCACTAAACTGATTCCACAAATTTTTCATCAAATCTCTCCCGAGATCAGTATTACTTGCTCTATTATGAATCTTTTTAAGTCGACCGAAAATATATGCTACCAACATTGTTGAATTTCGAATGTACTGCGGAAGAGATAATGATTCATCAAAAGAATATATTCGTCAGGAAAAAAACAAAATAATAGAGCCGTTTGGATAAAGACAAAACTAACGAATAAATTCTTTTGTTTTTTTTCTAACGAATATATTCTTTTGTCTTTATCCAAACGGCTCTATTATTATTTTTTTTTCCTGACAAATATATTATTTTATTTTTATCCAAACGGCTCTATTCTTTTATTTTTCTCCTAGCGAATATATGCTTTTATCTTTATCCAAACGGTTTTATTCTTTTGTTTTTCTACTAACGAATATATTCTTTTATCTTTATCCAAACGGTTCTATTATTTTGTTTTTCTCCTAACAAATATATTATTTGCCTATATAAGCTAATCATTCTCTATATTTTCAATCCCAAGTCTATTTTATATTTTGCTTTCAAATTAATTATTTCTTCTTTAACTCCTTATTTTTCTTATATATAAAAAATGACTTCATCGTCACGATCTATTCCGGAGTCCGACGAATCCCTTTCTCCACTAAGTTCCTTTTCAGATTCTGATGGGGAAGATATTTTCCATCAACGTCAGAAAAATATGAAGGAGTTGATGGAATTGTTATCGCCAGAGAAGGTAAACACATTCTTTCAATCTCGTAAGAGGAAATATATTAGCCGTGATCGAGAGGCGGCTGCCCAACGACTATTTGAAGAATACTTTGTCGAAAATCCCACTTATCCACCGGAGATGTTTCGTAGACAATTTCGGATGCAACGAGAGTTATTTGTTTGCATTTTAAATAATATTACTACACATGACGAATATTTCATCCAAAAATCTGGTGCACTTGATCGTATGGGATGTACTCCTATATAACTGTTGCGATACGTATTATCGCGTATGGAATTTCAGCGGATCGGTGTGATGAGTACATAAAGGTTGTTGAGCGCACTGCCATTGAAAGCTTGAAGCACTTTTGAGATGATGTAATTGCAGTGTATGCAGAGCAGTACCAACGCGCACCAAATGAAGAGGACATTGCACGTCTGCTTCAAGAAGGAGATGAAAGAGGATTTCCATGTATGCTTGCTTCTATAGATTGTATGCATTGGGAGTGGAAGAATTGCCCCACAGCTTGACATGACACACACATGGGAAGAAATCGTAAGCCTACCCTCATATTAGAGACAGTTAGATCGAGAGATTTATGGATCTAGCATACTTTCTTTGGCATAGCTGGTTCAAACAATGATGTGAATGTCTAAGATCACTCTCATGTATTTAAAATTTTGATTGATGGTAGAATGCCACCAATTAATTATGTGGTAAATGGTCATCAACGTACAATGGGGTATTACTTATCCGATGGTATATATCCTAAATGAACAACTTTGATGCAGACTATACCATATCCAACTACTGGTAAAGAAAAATTATTTGCTAAAAAACAAGAAACTGTTAGAAAGGATGTTGAACGAGCGTTTGGCATGTTGCAGAGTGGGCTATAACGCAAGGGCCAGTGCACTATTGGGATAAAGAAAACCAGAATAAGATAATGAGAACATGTATCATATTACATAATATGATCATTGAAGATGAACGTGAACATATGTTGCAATGGACGCCTCCAAGTGATGAGTCACTATCCCTTCCGCAGTACATTCGAAATCCAATAGTGTTGGCGGCACATATTTCTGGTCGGCTTAAAAGATTCATAATAGAGCAAGTAATGCTGATCTCAGGAGAAATTTGATGAAAATTTTGTGAAATCAATTTGTTGATGAAGATGTTTAAGTTGGTATAATTTCATAAATGTACATTTAATATTAATATGCAAATAAAATATTCGACTATGCAAAAATAAATTAATTAAGTTATTTTTAAGTTAATTAGATTATTATGCAAATTATATTTTTTTATTTTTAAGTTAATTGAATTATAACTATTTTAATTAATTAATTGATTGAATGTTATAACAAAAATGTTGCATTGTACATTAAACAACATAGCCAAAATAATATACCTATATTCAAGTAAATTAAAAGTGAAAAAAAAAATTTTAATTAGATTATTGTGCAAAATAAATTTTATATTAAAGTTAATTATATTATAATTTTTTTAATTAATTAATTGAATGTTATAACAAAAATATTACATTGTACATTAGAAACTAGCTAAAATAATATAAATATTATAATAAAGTAAAGAATAAAAGAAAAAATAAACAAAAAAGAGGCAGTGAAGAGTGAAGAGCTCGCTACTTGGATCGCTATCTGTGGCGATCCAAGTGTAAAATTGTGCCCGGCCCCACCACACAACCTTTCCCACTCCAAACACTCCCCACACGCAGAGACACGCTACAAGCCCTTCCCACTCGCCAAAACCCCTCCCACTCCAGATGCTCTAAAAGCTCTACACGATATACTCATGTCTGCGAAGCTCTTTCCCAAATACATGGATAATGAATCCTATTTTCACAGTCTAGATTAAAAACTCTATAACCATATCTATATTAGAGTTCAGGAGGTTGAAAGGAGTAAATAACTTACTTGGAGAGTGTCACCTGAAGGATCAGTTACGCAGCGGGGCTCATTAATTAACTCCCATGCGAATATGGTTGGATCATTCCTATATTCAATTCCCGTGATGGTATTCTTCCTTGTCAGCATGGTCTGTGAAAAAAGAAATTTATTAAACTTCATGAAAAATGTTACAGCAAAAACATTGTTGTAGAAGTCAAAAATAATATCATGAAGTAGCAAACCAGGAAATGTAAAGCCCTTTCAAGGTTTATGCTGCCAAGCCCACTGCAGTGGGAAAAGCTTTTATTTATCACTTGGTTCGTAGGTTATTTGGATAAAAGTGACAATAATTTAAAGCCTAAACCTATTCTCAGAATCTTTACATTTTTCAATATATATATATATATATAAACTTATTTTTCCAAGAAATTATTTGGATAAAAGTGACAATAATTTAAAGCCTACTATTTTTTTTTCCCTTTTCTGTTTTTGAGTTATTTATTTTTCCTTTAGGGTAAAGGGGAGGGATGGGAGTGGGAATGGGACAGTGGAAGGTCCCTCTTCTCCATGAAAGTGGATTTGTAGGAACATTGGGTTAAAACTTTCTTTGAATTGGAATCTGTTACTGTACCTGAAAATTCACACCGGATGTGGTAAACTTAATGTTGCATATCTTTAAGGTTACACCATAATCCCAACGTGAATTTCAGAATTCCAACAATCTTGCAAAAACAGGACATACATCCTTTACTTCATCTTGTTATTCATCATGTTTTTCTATTCTTGCAATATGAAATTTCTTCTTTTCCGGGGTTCTTGCATGATAGCTGAAGCATTTCTTCCAGCCTTAATCATGATATTATATGCTTTATTACAAATGATCCAATGGGTCATTGACAAAGTGACTTATTTAGTCAAATTATGTTTCTACACAGTGTTTAAACCAAGTCGTTGTGCTTCTTATAGAATCAGAACCGCCCCATTGCCTCCTTAAATTTGTCTTGGACTGATGCATTTTAGAGTTGTAACATATAATCTTATCTTTTGTTATCTCAATGATTATCGTGATGTTTACTTCAAATGGTACATGAGACAAGTGTACTGCTTCAAAAAATGTTTGTGGTTGAAAGAAGGATATATATAGATATATGTTGGTCCAAGTTGAGGAGCCAAAGACATCTTATTCTTAAACCAGTGAAGAGGGGACTTGCTAAAGAGTGTAAAGGAAAAAAGTAAAGGTTCATATGCACATCCCAGATTATATAGAATTCACAGATAACTATTCCTTCCGTATTTTTGTTATTCTTTGCATGTTCCACACCCATGCGTCGAAACCAAGGATCTTTTATGCATCTATGAATAAGATATTAGGCCGATAGAGAACTCTTCATCATCATAAGAACTTTGGAGGAAAGTAAAGAGTTTAAATATGAAAAAAGTATCATCACAGCCCATGGATATCAGCCATGTGGTGGAAAGAATTGTAATATTCTTAAAGTTGAAGAGGAACATAAATGTGAAATTAATATGCATAAATATATATATTCATTCTTTCCAGCAAGACTAAACCAAGTGAATTTCTATTTGATTATATATGTTTCTTTTGGTAAATGACCTCAAGTAACAAAGTTAAGATTTCTCATTGTAAAGACAAATAAACGAAATATATAGATTACCTTGAGATAACTCTTGAAATAAAGGCGGATGGATGGATCAAAGAAGAATGAATCATTAGAAGAGCTTAAACCAATGCCTTCTTCCCATGCCCACCTGACATACTGAGTCTTTCCACCATATGCTTGCAAGTTATTAACCAAGCTCAATAGCAGCCTGATTCCGTGTTGTCTGGCTTCTGCAATGACATGATCCAATGCCTGCCAAACAACCCAGTTGTCGGAATCCGATTTTCCAAATGAACAAAATCAATGATAAATGACTATATTGACTTAGATTTAACAACATAGGAGATATTAAGATACTAAGCAATTTGGCAGTTATTAAATTACGCATGATAATATACTTCAACAATTCATGGACATGGTCACTAATAAACATTTAAACTAAACAAACTTCAATATAAAGTAGACAAGATAATAAAACATTTATGCTCTCCTATTCAAAAAGTTATGTTCTTCCAGGCATATGGGAACTTCGTATAATTTTTGTAGTACCATGGATATCAGAAAAAAAAAAAAAAAATACTCTATATAATCTAGTAAATATTGTAATATTGCAGCATTTAAAATTGATCCAATAACAAACAGAAGAAACAACTATCAATTCAGAATATTGAAATGACAAAAATAAAGAATAGACACTAAGAGGGTGCATATTAATGTGTCCAATTCAAGTTCTTTTAACCTCTAGATTGGCAAATTAGGAGTCATTGAACACCACAAAGGCATCAAATATTAGTTAGATTCAGAAGGCTGCTCATATTTCCATTTCAACCACTAATGCATGGGATGACCATTATTGCTTATATCAAACTAATACAATTATACAAGTATACATACAGGGTGGTAAAATTTGTTATACCTTGAACACTTGCTCATCAAATTGCCCAGGGGAAACCTGCAGGGCATGATAGGCACCATCATTGAAGGCCCAAGTTCGACAAACGGTGAGCCCCATCTTAGCACCAGCTTGCAGCATTGCTCTAACCCTAGGTCTGCTGTAAGCATCCACAGCTTGATCCATCAACCAGTAAGAATTCCATCCATTGATGTAGAAAGTTCTACCATCCACCATGAACTGAGTCCCATTCCTCCCCACAAAACCCAACTTGGGTTGTTCTTCAAGATTGATCCACAAGTCCCCAAAAGACAAGTAAATGAAAGCAAGAATTGTAGCAAAGCCAATTGTAGGGTAAAGTAGCCCATTATTTCCAGGCACCATTTTCCTTACTGGTGACTTAACCATAAATAAATCCAATGAAAATATCAAAAATAGTCAAAACCCCAATGACCCAGATGGGGTTTTATACCATTTAGATATCTTCAGCCCTAAATTCAATGAAAACTGGATTTTCAAGGACACCCAGATCCCTTTTTTTTAAAGGGCACTCCAAATTACTTCAGAAGACCACAAAGCTTCAAGAATCACCAATTAAGCTCTAATATCAAACACCCATGTGAAATTGCACCATAAAAATGTAACTTGAGTGTGTGAGTGTGTCTGTGTGATATATATATATATATATATATATATATATGTTGAGAGAGAGAGAGAGGAATTGTATTGTCTGCTACTGATCTGCTACTGATCTGATAATGGGTTTTTGTAAAGGAATGTGAACAAATTAAGGTGGGTGAAGAGGTGTTTGGTGGAATGTTAGTAGCTACTAGTGCCCAATTTGATCTGGGTTCATCTGTTTCCCCATATTTTCTTCAGTTTTCTTCTCCTTTGGTAAGATCTTCAGTTTTAATATTATACTGGACAAACCTTATTCAATACTCTTGTCAATATATAATTATTTATTTTCACGTGCCATTTGTCCACTTCATATTGTGCTTATGAGACCTTTAAGCTTTTTGGGCATCTAATTAGATTGATTTTCATTAAAATAACAGTGAAATCTTGAAGATTTCTCTAAAGTCTAAACCTGTCTCCTGTAATTAACTCCAAATATATAAGCTGCACCTCCTCCTCCACTATTAATTTATTTAAATTTTGGAATTGGTAAATAAACAAATTTTTAAAGGGTTCAACTTTATTATTGTTATTGAATTAAAAACTAAAGGGTAATACAAAATTCAATAAATTGACAGTTGATAAAAAAAATAAAAATAAAATCACCTCTTTTAATTCAATTAAAGAATGATGATTTTATGTTAAATGAACCATTTAGTTGCAATATCATTTTGACTCATAGCATATGTAGTTATCTCCTTATTTCTCAAGGCTGTGACATTACATTGTCTCCTTCTGCTTTTCTAGGTATGAAAAAATTAAAACAAGAAAAAGTTGGAAAAAAAAAATACTACATTGTCTGGCCCATAAGTCTTCACGTGATCATACTTTATGAATGAAGGGCTATGTGGGCAGGTTGTGGACCGAACATAAGATTTGGTTCTAGGGTTGATAAAACCCCAAATTATTAGCATATTAAACTTTTCTTAAAATAATTAATGTAAAGAAAAGAAAATAGTAATACAATGGAAAGATGAGCTTACATAGAATTAAAAAAAAAAAAAATCGTATATAAAATTTTAAGTCATTACATGGAGCTAATGTGCTATCCATTTATATATAAAGATATTTTCCATCCCAATTCAACGTGAGACGAGAATTTATCATATTAGACTATTGAAGTTTTTGGTAAAAGGATACTCTTAAGTTTTATCTCAATTAATTCATGAATCTAATGTAAGTTGCTTACCGTAGTGGCCCTCAAAAAATTACAGTTAAAATGAATTAATTCCGATACCTAATGTTATTTTTTCTAACCAGACCAAACTCTTATGAATTAATTAAAAAATTAAAGATACAATACACTATATTCAGAATGCAATAACAATATACTTCTTCCGTCCCACAATAGTTGTTCAATTTGAATTTTTTAATATTTTATTAATTTGAGTTGACTAGTGTGCAATTTTCAATTTTGACCTTAATGATATAATATTATGATAGGATCTGGTATTTGTTTAAAGTTAGTGAAAGAAAGGTAGTTGGAGAAAGTGAAAGATTAAATTACATTGAAATACTATTTATTACAAGTATTTTGGGACAAGTAAAGTTATAATAGTAGACAACTTATATGGGAGAGATATAATATATACTATTTAATACTTCGAGCAAATAAAAGTTTTTTAAAAAAACTACCATCATTTATGCAGTTGGGATTTCACTATCAGAAACTTACTCATTAACTATAAGAGCATACTAATTAATCACAACTTCATGTTAATTATTTGGCGTACCTCACGAATCTGTCACCTCTGTCTAATTATAGAACAGTGTACGATTTAAATACCTAAAAATTGATTGTTTTTGTTTTTTATAAAGAGTGATGCAAATAAGCCCAAGACAAACTTTATTGATGGGCCCAAAGCATCCCAACACCATATGGGACCGCATGAGAGTATAGGGTTGAAGTGTTAGACATGCAAAGTATAATTCTTTTCTACATTCATCAAGGCCATTTTGGGGTGGTTGTCACCAAGAAAGTTTTGTTCTTATGTTTAGGGTTTTTTTTTTTTAGGTAATTTTTTATGTATAGTTTTGGTGATACATTTATAATTTATTTTTTCTAATTGACATCCTAACAATAATAAGAATTCTATTACTAGGTTTTTTTTAGCATAATGTCTTTAAGGGAGTATTCTATACTTTGAGGAGGATATACTCTACTCACAACCTAGTTTTAAAAGAGATGAATTTTAATTACATTTAAAATGTGACAACCTAGTTTTAAAAGAGATGAATTTTAATTACATTTAAAATGTAGAACATTTTTAAATAATTTAACAACTTCAAACTAGCTCGAATCGAATCAAAAATTTTTTTACGACTACTAAACTAATAAACTCGTGTTTTGTTGAGCTTTTACTTATGCTTTTAATCAAAATAAATCAAAGTGTTTCACTTCAAAACAATCTTCAAATGTTTTAAAAAATTATAAAAAATAACTTAATACCATTTAATATAACTTGTTAAATTTAAAAAATGAAAGAAAAAAAAACATTTTAAAAGCTAATCCAAGGAGAACATAAGAATAATATATCTCTCCTCCTTATAATGACAACAAATGATCATTATTTCAACAAATATCAAAAAGGGTAATTCATTATCATGTATGAAGATTAGGAATGAGTAGGCTTTTATAATCTTGATTGGCCTTATTAGCCTTAAACCACTGTCTTAAATAGTGATGACGTGTGAATTATTAATTAAATGCATAAATAAATAAACAAAGCACAAAATACAAAGAGGTTTGATTAAAGTAAGAGCCACCGACAGCTGGTAAGGGGGCAATAATTGCTGACATATATATTCAGCATTTACCAGTAATGTTCCCGAGTAATGCAAAAATTATTAAATTGAGACTATGATTCACTGTTAAATGTACTTTCTAATTTTTCTTTTTCTGGTAAGTGTACCTTCCAATTGATCATGAATAATATTTGGGTGATGTGACATGAGGATAAGGTTGTCCTTCAATTGATGATGTGATCTTTAATTAGGATACCTAATCAAACATTTTTATAAAAGAATTGACATTAATTTCTATTGTCATAATTGTCATGAATTTGATGTTCAACTACTTTTAAAAAAAAAAATTTAATTACGTATTTATTTTCATGGGAAAGAACCCAAGTAATATTCTTAAATAATAATCACCGCACCAAAAATCTGTTAATTCTCGATGATTTGTTATAATTATTAGTGTAACTTTACGGTACATTATTTATCTTTTAATTGGTAAAAAAAGCATATTATCTTTTAATTTGCAAGTATTGGAATATAAATAGCTTCTTGAATTAATAATTTATTCCAATTAAGAATAAATTATTAGAAATAGTGACCTAAAGACACAAATGATATTATAATTCTAGATAGAATATTTCACTTATTTCTCTTCTTTCTATTAATCGGAATATGGATTATATACCTTTATATAGAAATCAAAATACTTTTAACCTTCAAATATAAATACAAGTAAACACATCATATTTCAATTTCGGTGCGCTTCGGATTTTAGCGCAAATCTAATAATATAACCAGAACGGCTTTTTTTTTTTTCCAGAACGGCTTCATGGTGTTGATTTAGAGGTAGGAATTGCAAATTAGCTTTGTTGATACCTCATTATGATTACTTATTGTGTTAATAGTACCCATAGGCAATAAATAAAAAAATAAAAAAATCTATGTCACATCTTATTAGAGCTGGCAAAATGAGTCACGACATGAATTAAAAGGGTTAGGGTTGAAGTTGTATAAGGGTTGATCCAAACACGACACGTTTGATACGATTATATTTATATTTATATATTTTTTAATTTGTTTATCTTCTCTAATTGGTCATAGTAGAAATATATCAATAAATTATTATTGGGTTATATCAAATTCAATTTAATTTTACTGATAATAGGTTAAATAGTTCGTTTCATGTTAAATTATGTTAAATTTAATTTAATATATTATAATAAATAGGATAAATAGATTATACGGATTGACACGAATAAGTTAGGATTGAATATATTTGACACATATATTAATCAGGTCTTCTTTTATCCGACACGAACACGACTTATGGTCTAGTACATGTTTCGTAGTTGAAATCATAAAGGTTTGAACTTTGATACATATTAAAAGAGCACAATTTTATGAGATTTTATCACACACCAACTTGGAAAAAAGAAAATTTTGGCCATACAAAGTTAGTGTTATAACTTATAACCACATCATAAATTAAAGTTTTACATTAGTAAGAGTCCGATCATGTTTGGCGCAAATTCTCCTTTGTTCTCTATTGTTCCAAGTCCATAAACACCTCTCTGAAGGTAGGTTCTTACGCGTTATTCACCCATTTATAACACCCGTTTTTCACTTAACTCTAGTTTTGGAAGGTACACGAGTCCGAACACTGTAGAGGGGGTGACTCGTGAAAAGGGTAATCCGCGAGGATTGGCTTATTTTGGGAGATTGGTCCAATGATTTATTTATTTGGGTGATTGGTCCAAGGTTTGGTTTATTTAGGAAAATGGTTAAAATAAGGTTTGTACGCGAGAGCTTGCATTATACAGAGGGAGGTATGAGAGACTGATATGTTTATAGCTCGCATCTGAACTCATAACCCTATATGCTGCTCGCGTAGGGAGTACTATTCGGAATTTAAGGAAAATGCTTGGGATATGTAAATAGTGGGTCGCAACCCTATCTACACTGTCCTAAGCAAAAGTACCTTAGAGAGGCCAATAATACTCAGGATCATAAACAAGGTATGCATGCAAAAGGTTATAACCCAGGAAAGCCAAACAACATGGTTCTTTGGCTAAGGAAAAATTAAATTCGCGATGAAATATGAGCAGATCACAGGGCACGGGGTACAGTATGATCCGCGCAAGGGATTACGCGAATCAATATCGCATAGTCAAGGGCGCGAGATGATACTGTGCAGGGTATTTATGGCGCAGATTGGTATTACAGGATCTATGTCGCGAGACAGATATTGACATGACAATGACAATCCGCGAGGACTACTGGACACTCACGTCTATAAATAGAGGTGCGAGAGCTCACTTCAGATGATGACTTTTCAGAGACTAAGGGGGAGAAATTCCTAGAGAGAGAGTATTTCGCATCACTTTGAATTGTTTGTTTTCATTGCCATTTCTCTTTCGTTTCTCTGTAAAGCAAATCAAAAGTAATAAAAACATCAGTACTATTATTTTACTGATGAATTTGTGTAGAAACTATCTTCACATCATTTAATTCATTCGAACACCTTCAATCACTGTATTGAATGGATTCAATGAATAAAGTGATTAGTACCAATGATTAGGACCAATACAAGTAGATAACACTACCGAGTGGAATCAAAGAAACTTGCGGGCTGCTCACCATATAGATAAAAATAGGTACAAATTCTGAGGATCCGAAGGACAAGTACGCTAAGAGCAAGACACAATGTGCTCTACCATCAAGTAACAAAAAATTCCCAAAGAAATACCTTTCGAAAAAGAAAAAAAAGTACTTCAGTTTCAGAAATAAAACACAATCATATTCATATTTCTTTTTCACTAGTGCATCAAAAGTTCATTCATGGCACTACCTCAAATTCATCCATTTTAGTACAGAAATCAATTTCCATACTAATCATATTTTTCCCGCCAAGAACAAACCAAACAAAACACCCGAGACATTGCCAAAACAAAATCACCCACAAACTGCCTAGGCCAATCATAGGCCAA
This sequence comes from Cornus suecica, assembly GCA_963922005.1. Taxonomy (NCBI): domain Eukaryota; kingdom Viridiplantae; phylum Streptophyta; class Magnoliopsida; order Cornales; family Cornaceae; genus Cornus; species Cornus suecica. The sequence continues at coordinate 85,303,866 of OY998239.1, read as the reverse complement.
ATCTTCAACCCTCCTCTCAAACCACACCCTCCACACAGCCATTGAAACATGTAGAAGAACACACCCTTTGGCGAAAAACATCTGAAACTCTCTGTCCTTCACAAACGCCACCATGAACACCAGAAATCCGATCACAAACAGCAATAAACCCGCGAACGAATCCGATATTTGTATCAGCAGTTGATCGTGTGGTGTTGAGCCCAACAGCTTACTAGCTGTTTCAATGCCATGACCAAAAACAGATATTTCATTCAAATAAAACATTATCAGAGCACCACATGTTAGTGCTATAATTGAATGTAAAATACATATAACAAAAAACCCAGATGAACCCATTGATCAAAAATAAAAAAATTCCTAACATTTAATCAAATCTACACTTTTTGGCATGTACATTGTTGATGGTTCAATGCAAGTACTAGCAATTGATATAGTAGTGTTGGCTATATATACAGCAAAAAATGATTAACCCCACTAGGCTTTACACTTTGATGATCTAGAATTGGGATTGGGATATGAGACATTTGACACCCATACGAGGGTGTTGATTTCTTTTTCTTTTTTTTTTCATTCTCAATACCATTGAGATTCAACAATTTATAAGGATGAACAAAAAAACAATTTATCATTTAGTGTTTCGAGGCAAATAAATATATATATATATATATATATAATAGAGATATGGAAGCCATGATCCTATAATAGAGGTTCACGTGAGGAGGGAGAGCGTATAGAGAGGCGTGCCGTGTGGGAGTTGGATTGGGAGATTTTGTCGGTTAGAGACTGGTAGAGCTGAAGTGTTACAACTTGGGTTAGGACTCTGTTTGTTTGGATGGAAAATAAATTCCAAGGAATTTTCCGGGAAAAAATTGACTTATGTTGAAATATGTTTGGGCGTTATAGATTGAAAATGATAAAAATAATCTTGGTTTTTAGTTTATACTGCAATATTTTTAGCTTATATAGTTGAGTGTTCTACTTATATTTGATTCTAAAATACATATAACTCCAAAAGGGTAATAAACTAAACTTAATTTAGTAGTACTGACAAAATATATCTGATTCTAAAATTATACTTTCGAACATATAGATTCTAGTACCTTTCTATCTTAATTGGAAGAGATATCTTCTTCTGGCAAGTAAGTTTAATTGCAATTGCAAGTGATATTCATGCTATTCTAAATTGATATAGCAATTTCAAATTGTTATAATAACTAATATAATTGATATAGCAATTTCAAATTGTTATAATAACTAATATAATTGATATAGCAATTTCAAATTGTTATAATAACTAATATAGTAATCTTGATGTAAATAAGATAGGGGGTGTAGTTGTATTTTACTTAACCTTTAGGAGGATTTTTATTCCAACAAGCGGGGATAGCTCAGTTGGGAGAGCGTCAGACTGAAGATCTGAAGGTCGCGTGTTCGATCCACGCTCACCGCATTTTAATTTTGTTTTTCCTTCTTTCATGAGCTGTTATAGTAGTGATAAATATTTTAAGCTTTACCATACTCAAAGAGCACCAGTGGTCTAGTGGTAGAATAGTACCCTGCCACGGTACAGACCCGGGTTCGATTCCCGGCTGGTGCAACTAGTTTTTTTTTATTTTTTAATCATCTACCTCGATGTATGCATTTTTCCTAAAATACATAACAGAAGTAAAAAGAGTACTGTACAATAACAGTTTTTGTTCTAATATTTCTCTCAATTATACAACAAAATGATAACAATCTCCTCCTTTTTATTGAAAAACTATAAAAATAAGAAATAAAAGAAGTATTATTTGTAAGGATTCAACAATTGTATATACAAGTTCTAAAATTATCATATTCTAGAGAGACTAAGAGCATCCGGTATAGTCATTGTATAGCCAACTGGTAGAGGGATATGGCGAGCCAAACATGTTGGAGTGGTGTTCGCCAAGTGTAGGCCCCATGCCTTGCCTTGTCACAACTAGCAAAATTTGGCTAGTCTATTGGCGAGCCAACGTAGACAAATGGGATGAAAAGCTGCAAAAGGACAGAGATCAAAGCATGAATAGAAAAAGAGTAAAGAGAGAGAAAGTAATTGATTAATAAATTGGCTAGCTATAGATTTTGGTTAGTCATGTCATCAATTTTAGCTAGGTTTTGTTTGGCTAGTCTTGATTGGTGGTGTGGTGTTAAAAAATTGGCTAGTTATGCAATATTAAAATGAGCTATTTTTCTTATGTCGTCTTTTCTCTCTCATTCTCTTTCCTACATGGCTAGCCAAATTTGGCCAGTAAAATTACTAATTAACGAGTGGGGACTACTGATGGCCGGCCCTACTCCATACACTTTCACTAGCCAAAGATATGGTCAGCTAGCCAAATTACTCCCCACACCGGATGATCTAATATACACATCTCTAACCGCTACCTAAAAGTGCTCTAAGATGGTAGTCTATTTTCATTCAGTTTTTTAAGTTGACAACTTATATTTCGAGGTAAAATATAATTAGAAAGCCTTAAAAGAATTTGTTTAGTTGACAATTTCGTTTTCACATAATAGCCTTTTAGTTGACAGTTTTTGAAATAAATATAGTTTGGTATGCCTAAAATTTTCGAGGAACATCTTTAGAAAGTTAAACTATACAAAGTGTTTGTTGGCCCCAGATCCTAGACTAGATGGACATATACATATATATATATATATATATATATGCGAATTTTAGATAAACCCTAAACCTAGTTTAGTGCTTAGTGGTAGGACACCAATATGAAAATGAGTGCTAGGTTACAATGGCATCTATACATGTTAGCTCTGTAATCAGTATTTTATTTTGTTATTAAGGATTAGTTAAATGCATAGAATTTAGATATTGGATTTACATATTATGGATTGTCGATTGTTCTCTTAGAATGGACTTCAAATACTAAATTGTAAAGTTATACGTACATGATTTCCATTTTTTAACACTTTAAAGTGACCAAATTATTCTATTATTGTTTGTTCTCCGCATGGGCGGAGCCACCTTTGTCTAGGGGCTAAATTTGTAAAATTTATATGTATTATAAATATGTTTATAAAAATTGCATATGGCCCATCTAATTTTTTAAAAAAAATTCCTTTAATAGTCTAAAAAAGTATAATTTTTAACAATAAATTTATAAAAAATTATATTTTCACTTCCAATATTTTAAAAAAATTCTTCTAATAACCTAAAAAAATATAAATTTTACTAATAAACTTATATAAATTTTTTTTTTATTCACCCACTAAACATGTTTCCTGGCTCCAGCTTGGTTCTTGGTTAAAATTATAGCATGTTTTTTAACATGTTTCGTGCTCCAACTCACTAACTTTAATTTTCGATGTCCTATTTTAAATTATGAGACATGTTGCTTCATGATCCTACATGAAAAACAAGAAAGTTCAAATGTATTAATTAATGATGGTGAAAATTCATTTAAGAAAAAAATAAAAAGGAACTGTAATTAGTGCTGAAACTTTAATTAAGTAAATTATCACAAAATTAATGCTACTTCATTGTAGATTTTAATAAAGATCAGTCACTATAAACTCTCGAGGCTTCAAATTTGTTGTTATCTTCTTCTTAATCTTTAATGCTTTCAATAAAATATAATTTGCAGTAAAGATCAGGCATATTAGACCCCACAACTCATTTTTACTAGTCATTTTAATATTTTATCCTCACTTTCAACTTTTTGTTCTTTTGTCTTTGGAAGAGCCTATCTGTTGATAAATTAATCTTTTAATTAAGAACCACTAGTTGTATTAATTAATAGCTTTGATTATGATTATTTGTCCATCCATGTACGTGAAGAACTAGTTTAATTAAATGATTGTATTAATTAATGATGGTGAAAATTCATTTAAGAAAAAAATAAAAAGGAACTGTAATTCGTGCTGAAACTTCAATTAAGTAAATTATCACAAAATTAATGCTACTTCATTGTAGATTTTAATAAAGATCAGTCACTATAAACTCTCGAGGCTTCAAATTTGTTGTTATCTTCTTCTTAATCTTTAATGCTTTCAATAAAATATAATTTGCAGTAAAGATCAGGCATATTAGACCCCACAACTCATTTTTACTAGTCATTTTAATATTTTATCCTCTCACTTTCAACTTTTTATTCTTTTGATTTTCTTTTGTCTTTGGAAGAGCCTATCTGTTGATAAATTAATCTTTTAATTAAGAACCACTAGTTGTATTAATTAATAGCTTTGATTATGATTATTTGTCCCTCCATGTACATGAAGAACTAGTTTAATTAAATGATCTGTTATCAGCATTAGTAAATTAATGGGTGAATTAGGACTTTAATATTAATTCTATTGGTTTTATTTATTGTTATTAGTCTTCTCAGAAACAACAAACACTTTTTGTGTTTGCCACACTAAAAACATGCCATGGTGCTTTAATTAATTATTTTTAAAAAAATTGGCAATGGAGGAGTCTTATCTAGTGAATTGCTGAGAAGGACAAAAACTTATTTTAACTTACCTTATTGGAAAAAAAGGAGAAAGGGTAAAAAAAAAGTAGGAGTAAAGTGAAAAGAGAAGAAAACTAAATCAATCATGTGTATCATCAAACAATTGATGATACGTTTGATTTTAATATATGGTAGAAATATCTAAGTAATCTTCCTTAATCATTTACAATTCTTCTAGGCAAATTCAAATATTATTTATGATTAATTTAGTTCTAAATCAGAATTTTTATCCATGTGGTAATCGTGTCACGATCATGATAATAATATAACAGACTGGAGGTTATAATTGTAAATTAATGGAGTATAAAATTCATGTCATAATGAAAAGATATTACTTACTAATCACCATGCACAAGTTTTGATTATATGCCTTTTGTGAATCTCCATTAATTTGTTGTGCTGGACACCGCATTGTACACATTAATTAATGTTTCTTGTCAATATCATGAAAAAAATGCTTGCTTTTAGTTGGCCATTTCGTGAGTGCTCTTATTTAAGTCACGTTTAATTTATTGATTTTGTTTTATTTTTATGATAATTATTATTAGATATTTCATGAATGGTTGAAATCATTTCACTATTGCACTGTAGTGGATCTCAACTGAAAATGAAGATGTTATTGCTGAGAGATTATAATGGTGGTAATAATTGAGAATGTCTTCACTTGGTTTTTAATTTTTTTCCATATATATATTTGGTAAGAAAATAAATTACGAAAGAAAATTTCTCTAAATTATGTAAAAGATAATAGATAAGAAAACAGAATAGGAGTTTATAATCTAAGGTTGCATAAGAATAAAATGGAATGGGATCCCATTCCAACCATTTTTTTTTGTTTGATATAGATTTTGATGAAAATTCACTCAGAAAATTAAAACAAAAAAATTCATTCTATAACTATACTAATGAAATAGATATTCTATTTCCTACCAAAAAAAAAAATACATTTCATTCTATGTTTAATGATTATGTTTAATTATGTTATAATCATAAAAGAACATTCCATTCTAATTTCATTCTATTCGGTTCTTCCGTACCAGATATAGTACAGTGAAATCACCAATAACATTCCTTGAGTGAGGATAAAAATATCTTTTGATGTATTGAATGGACAAAAAAGATTCACAATCATTTTTGGAAATTACACTGATTTTAAGGATAGAAATGTTAAAAGTAATAAATAGAAAGAAGAAAATAGATATTAGACAAAAGTGCAAAATACACCATGAACTATTCTCAAGTGAGTAAAATACCCTCTTGTATTATAAAAATGAGCAAATTAGTTCCTCAAATTCTCAAAATTGAGTAAGTTATCTCCTGAACCCACTTTTTGAATGTCAAATTACAATTATAAAATACACCCATGAAATGTGGTGTTTGAGTAATAAATGAGCATAGGAGTAGTGAAGGTATCTTAGTCTTTTAATATATTATATTTATTATATTTTTTACAAAAGGTTAAAACATAGGTATAATTATAATTTGATATTCAAAAAATGGGTCCATAGAGCAACTTGTTCAATTTTGAGGGATTGATTTGCTCACTTTTATAGTACAAGGGGTATTTTTCTCACTTGTGAATAGTTAAGGAATTACCAAAAAAAGTTCAGGAAATATTTTGCACTTTTCCTTAGATATTATTCAAAATATGTAAATACCATATATTTTGAAAGATATGACAAAATCGTGATGTACATGTATTGTCCTCATCACGAGCAAAGTATAATTGGATGCAATTATGTGCGTGTTTGACCGAAGGATTTGGTGCCAAAATTTTGGTTTTGGGTGAAAAAGTTAGTTCAACTCATGTGTGGTAGCTTTTATTCTGTTGCAATAATGTCAATCCATTAACACCAAATGAAGCAAATTATGAACCATATGAAGATATGGTTTTCGATGGTGCGGCTACTATTCACAACTCATAACCATCAAATTAAAACTAAATCACAATCCCAAATTCATCATTGGTGTACCATTCCATTCTCAACAAAAGTCAACATTGTCATACTTGTTATTTTATTAAATAAATAAAATAGAATTAAGTAAAATCAAATAAATAATAATTAATAAATTTTAGTAATTAATAATAAATAAATAAAAATTGAGTAAAATATTAAATAAATAATATAGAAATAATTAACAATTAATAATAAATAAATATTGAGTAATAAATAAATAAAAATGATAAATAGAATATAATTATTAATTAATTAATAATAAATAAATAAATAAATATTGAGTAATAAATATTTTAAAATAATAAATAAATTAAAACCAAATAAATAATAAACAAAAATAAAATGAATAAATAATTAATAATTAATAATAAATAGTTAAATATTAAATTAATTTGTACAAAAAAATAAATAGTTAAATATACATATATATATATTTATTTAATATAATAATAAATATTTTAAAATCAAATAAAAAAAATAATATGAATAAATAATTAATAATAAATTAATAAATATTTAAAAATAATAAATTGGTAAAAGAACATTAAAATTTCAAATGGAAAAATATTATAAATTGTCAAACTACATATACGAACCAATTGAATAATTCTTGCAATATGGTGAAATATTATTATCCAATATTAATATTTTTTGTAAAAAAAAAATTCATCCTTAATGTATTTTTATTTTTTAAAACATATATATTTAGAAAATATTATTATAACTAAATAAAATGTCAAATCATTCCAAGTTATCAAACATGATTTGATTTTAGAATTTTAGCCCATATCAACTCTATCAAACATGGTTTAACCAACTTCACTTTTTCTAACACCAAAATCATATGCACCAAACATAATTTCAGTTTAAAATAAAATTACATAAAACTCAACTCAAACCAAATCAAAATTAAAAATTAACACCACACCGGTTACCAAACAAACATTATATGTAAAATTTCATATATACGGTGGAACAACTAACTAATAATTTCTCTTTTGGTGACTTGGAGGGGCAATGTATTTATACAATAAAACGGTCCAAATCAATTGGAACAAAGTACAGGTCCCATATTCAATAGATAAAGACCACCTATAATATAAACCTATTTGGATAACTCCACCTATAAACTCTGTACTTGTGCCAGCCGTCGATTCATAACTGGATCAGTTTTCATCCAACGGTCCCCAACTAACTTGAGGATTAAGATAAGCCTCCATGCTTTCTTACGTGTTTTTTTTGATAAAATTGAAAATTAATTAATTAAAATTTTTAAATCTGAATTTTAAGTAATGAAAACTTTAAGTAATGTTTAAAAAATTAAATTTTATGATATTTTTTTAATTTTCAATATTCAGACATCAATATTAAGTGGTGACCATATCATTTAAAATTTTACCTCATTTTAAATGGTGTTCAAATTTTTTGTCAAACGCATTTAATAAGTGGTGAATCAATTAAGACTCAAATGGTAAATAAGTGTTATCAAACATACATTTAGCATAATCTTTTATTTTTTGATAAATTATACTTACATCCCCCTAAGGTTTGGAACATTTAATATGTATTAGAATTTTTTATTTTTAAGCTCAACAAATGCCCCTAATCAAAAATTGAAAAATGACAAAATAATATTATTTGTGTGAGAAAAGATTATAGGAACCTTACATATACTAGAATGATTAAAAATGTAAAAAAAATATCAATTTCTTACCATAATTTTTAACATTTGCAATACTTTAAAGGAGGTCATTGTAATAAATCTCAAATGTTCCACCTATATAAAATTTGTCTAAATTTTGGGGAGTTCAGTGTAATCTTGAGATCTCGTGAATATAACAGGTCAAAGTTAAGAAGATTTAGGTGAAATATTTGAAAGGAGAAAATATAACATATCAATAACGTTCAGGGAATTTAAGTGATATTTAGTCATTTTTTAAATATTGTACTAGGAAAGAATAAAATATCCTAATGGATAAAATATGATGCTTTCCTCTTATTAGTGTAATCTTTTATTTTTTTAGTATTGTTTTTTTAGGAAAGAATAAAATATCCTAATGGATAAAATATGATTAATTTAGAAATTACTATCAAAAGCGTTTTTCAGGCTAGATCATTGGCCATGCTGACATGGAACCAGCTATAAACACGTTTATAGTTATCTAAATAGTTACTGGTTAGATCATCCACCTCAGCATTGTGGGTCCCCACAACAAATTCAAATCTTCCACTTCTATAAATACCTTCTAAATTACCAAATCAAGTCAAACATTGTGGAAAAGCCTAACTAGGAATTTCATAATTGAGACGTTATTAGATGGCCGGAGAAGTACCCATGGCTTGCCGGAATTTGGAGACGATTGGCCGATCGGAAAGTGGCTCTTTTATGATTTTCGAATTTTGGGAGGAAGGAGAGGAGTTGCTGGAAAGTTCATGCGACTCAGAATTTGACTTTAATTTTGATGAATTTGTTGATGAGGATGAAGATGATGATGATGAGAATGCTTATAATATTGAAAAAAGTAAAGAATTTTGGGAATCACATCACGAGCTTCTCAAGGTAATCTTTAATAATTGTTCGATTGTGTTAATTTTGAAATTCGAAAACGAATCTTAGTTGAAATATTTTGTTATTGAAAATGTTTCTCGTGATTTTATTTTTGATGCAATTAGTAAATTAATTATTTTTTTGATTGCAGACAAATATACGTAGATCCGCTCTATTAGAATCACAAATTAGAAAGGCCACCAAGGCCGCGTTGGAGGAAGTGAATACGGATGGGGTCAGTTGTGTTTGTCGGATACCGATAGACGGTTGCCGGAATTGCTTGCAAAGAGAAATTTCCGACCACCTTCAAAATGCAGGTTTCAATTGCGCCATTTGCAAGGCCAAGTGGAAGAGCTCCCCGGAAATTCCAGCAGGTACAATGCAACCAACATCATTCTATCAACCCTTTTGATCTCATTCAAATCAAAACTTGAAATGACAAAAATACCCTTATTTGCATTTCCAATTCCACAATTTATTTTATTTTTTCTCAACAAATTTGTTATAATCCTTTAGGTGAACACACATATATGGAAGTTATGGGCAAGTCAAGTTCCAAAAAAGAAGAGGTTAGAGTGATAATTGAGTTAAATTTTCAAGCCGAATTTGAAATGGCAAGAGCTAACGAAGAATACAACCGGTTAATTAGCGGATTACCGGAAATATACGTCGGAAAACCCGAGAGATTAAAAAATGTGATCAAGATATTGTGTTCAGCAGCCAAAAAATGTATGAAGGAGAAAAAAATGCATATGGCTCCGTGGAGGAAGCAAAAATACATGCAATCGAAGTGGCTTGGCACGTGTGAGAAGAAAATGTCGACACCAATTGAACCGATTGTTCTAAATTTCGAACGACCTGTGAAGCAAAAGAGATCGATGCTAACTTTTGACTTGCCGGAAAATTTGCCAAAAATGCATCGTTCATCGTCTGCGGTTCAACTTCTGTGGTAGGTTAGTTGTAAAAAAATTAATTAAGTTTCAAAATACTTTAGACAGTCGCGGTATCTGTGGCGCTACTCAAAAGTTGTACCATAAATAATTTGGTCACAAGAGTAGTTTAGACAGCCCAGATATCTGCAACACTGCTCCAAAGTTTTGTTCCTTAGTTAATTTTTTCATATGAGTATTGTATAATAGTTGTTGTATAAGTATATATACTTGAGATATATTTGGGTACTCTCAACATCCTTTAATATTTATAGTATGGATTTTGGTAATGGTTAATACTCATTTTTCTATGTCACCAAAGCTTGTTGTCCCGTGGCGTTTTTCAGGGTGGGAATACATTTCTTGCAAGGTTAAAGAAGAAAAAAATAAAAATAATTAAATCATTCTTGCCACTATATTTGAAGCATGGTTTGTAGTCACGACATAGCTTAGGTACTTCAGGTGATCGGCTCTGACCTCTTGTATAGGGGTTTAAATTTTTAATTAATCAATACGCAATCCCAAATTCTACCATGACGATATAAATTTCACGAGTCATTCACCGTTTGTGAATGTTCATATTCTAAGATCGATAGGTAAGTATATATATATATATATATAATTTTAATTACATTAATATATTGTCTTCTTTATGAAAGAAAAAATAAATAAAGATGTGAAAGGATCTCATATTTGAGTTTGTCTAGGCTCTCTCAGAAATTTAAAAATCTTAGATTGAGTTCTATGTCACGATATGTATCGCGGTTGTAATAATAGTATAATCAAATTGCTTAATATTAATTTTAAATGTGAATATCAAACGAGTATATTGATATTTTTTAATGATATGGACATCTTCAATAAAATTAAGAACTGAACAAGCATAATATATCGGAAAATAAACAAACCTTGATTTTAAGAGCGGCACTATTTGTTGATCATATGTTGGTATTAATTAGTTACCAAAAAAAAACGGAAGTAGGAAATGCAATGGTAGGACCCACAGAGAGAACACTCAAACACAAAACAAAAATTAGGAAAGGAGCAATATCACACATTATGAAAATAAATTTGAGATAATATCATGAATAAAAAAAATGATAAAGTTATATATTAATCATTTTACCTTATAATCCTTGAATTCCAATTTAAACATCAATTCAATCATTACTTATCAAAAAAATACTTATTATTTTCATTTTTTTGTTTATTTATTTATTTTAGATTATTAATAGTTCATGAATGCATCCACATCATTCATGCTCATATCGTGGAATAAATTTCATGATGTTTAACACTACTTTCTACCAAAGCCCATGGCCAAAAAAACGGGAATTTTGTTGTCATGAATTAATTTAAAAATTGAAATTATTAAAGGATGTTGACATGAAAGTATTTATATCCGTTTCACTTCTTATCCGAATTTAAAAAATAAAATATTTGTAAACAATGCTTCTACAAAATTACGAAAACTTTACCCCTATTATATAAAAAAATACAATATTTTTTTAGTTAGTAATAATACATTGTAACCCTCTCCAAGATGAGCCAACTTTTTGAAATATTATGGTAGCAGTAACCCCTACCAATAAAAACATCCATTTTTCATTTATTAAAGAGAATGGAGTATTTTTTAGGAAAACTACATATAAGTAATATTAGGATGTTAAATTACAAATTGATAAACTTAAGCAAACTAATTACATATAAGTAAATAATTATTGTTAAGATCCAAAATACCCTTCAAACACTTATATAAAATTACCAAAATATCCACCCTCCTCCTCCTCCCTAGGCTTATGATCCGGATACGTTAAGGTTTCACTCCGCCTCTTCCACCTCTTCACCACCAAACCTCACCCTATGTCAAACCCAATATAGAATAAAATTTAACAAACACAAAAAATTTAAGGGGAAAAAACAAATTTGTTTTTGGATTGAGAGGAAGAGGTTGACATGTCATGGACGCTAGCTTTAGTATGGGTTCAATATGTTATAGGCACATGTTGTTAGTTCCATATCCCATATGAACGCATGCCATATCTCTGTCGTATGGAAACAAACCTTTCAATCACATGCAAGACAAACCACCACCACCAACCATTGCGTATACTCCAACAGAGCCGCCCATGTGCATGCGGAGAGAAAACTCCAAACTCCATCCAAGTCAAGCAAGGCTGTGCAGCCCACGCCTGTTGAAGATAGACTTTTGTCTATACATGATATCAGTGTGTATATATATATCAGTGTATGTTGTTGTAAGCAGAGAGGGAAGCACAACATAAGCTACAACTGTAAGAGTGTAAAGATACACGAGTGTTGTAAGAGAGAACCACAGAGAGTGTCTGTGAGGTTGAGAGAGAGAGTTTCATACCCGGTTTTGATTCAAACCGAAGCTAGTAAAACCTCTCAAAGTGGACGTACCCATATTTTTGGGGAACCACTATATATCTGGTGTACATTGTGTGTGTGTGTTTGCATTTGAACTTGTTTTGACCCAACTAAGTGGTATCAGAGCCATTAAAGCTCAAACACAGTCGAAGCTTCAAGCTCTATTTCGCACCAGTCCAGTGATCAAATCACCACACAACACCTGTTTTCGGACGACCCATCACCCAAGGAACAATTTCCCGTCGACCTCCGCCGCACGCGCCTCCACGCGCGGCCTGAAGACCGGCGCGTCAAGATCCTCGGTGTCACGCGCCTCACGCGTCGTCTACCTCCAGCGCGCGTGAGACCCACGCGCACCACGCGCCAGACGCACCTCCAGCAGCCGCCGCGCGTGAGTACCACGCGCACCACGCGCTGACACGTCATCCCTAACGTCATCTTCACTGACACGTCACTGCTGACGTCAGCAGTGCCACGTGCCACCCTCAGATCCTGCCACGTGTCCTGCCACGTGTCAGCCAGCCAACCAGCCACGTCACCTGCCAAGTGTCACCACTGACACCTTGCCACGTGTACTGCCACGTGTCACCCTCTGCTGCCGCCACGTCATCACCAAGTTTGCAATATTACAGTTTTGCCCCTCGACGTTGTTTTGACTATTCTGGACTCATCGTAACTCGGAATTGAGCCCAGTCAGAGGCGATCTTAAGGTTTTCGACCGTTCCTGACGCAACGGTGCCCTCCGTTTCGTGTGATTCCACTTCGAATATATCAAACAAACCAGGAGGGCTTAAAAATTCTGTTTCGATGGAAGATTCAGGATCCGGAACGATGATTAGATTGACCGCAGCCAACTATTCGTTGTGGAAGTCGAAGATGGAGGATCTTTTGTATATTAAAGATCTGTGGAAGTTGATCAAAAGGACCGACGATGCACCTGATGGCAAACCGAAGGACATGACCGACGTAGACTGGACAGTCCTCAACCGAAAATGTGCCGCCCAAATCAGACAATGGATCGACAAAAGCATTTACCAAAATTTTGCCAACGACAATGATGCTTATGCTCTTTGGCAAAAACTAGAGAAGATGTACGCACGAAAGACATCTCAGAACAAGGTAAATCTTTTGAGCCGTATGGTGAATCTTAAATACAAAGACGGCAAAAGTGTGTCAGAACACATGAGCGAATTCCAGGGACTGTTGGATCAATTCAACTCGATGAAAATGACTATAGAAGATGAGATGCAGGCAGTATTCCTATTACACTCCCTTCCGAAAAGTTGGGATACGCTAGTTGTCTCTGTAAGCAACTCAGCTCCAGATGGAATTATCAATATGGAAATGGCGAAAGACAGAATGCTGAACGAGGAAGCAAGAAGAAAGGAAGAAGGATATCAACCGGAGTCAGAAGCTCTTGTCACTGAAAGACGAGAAAGAAAAGAATGGCGCGGTAGAAGCAAAAGCATAAACCATCGCAATCAGCCACAGCATCGTGGGCGATCAAAGTCCAATTTCAGAAGAGACAAAACTTGTCATCACTGTGGCAAGCCAGGCCAGTTTATCAGAGAATGTAGGAAGCTTAAAGCCGAACAGTCTGGACAACAGACCATAAATAGAGGTGAAGAAAGTACCTCAGAAGCAACAGCAACAGCCGGAGAAGGGCTCGTCATCGTTCAAGATGATGAGTGTGTCAACTTCACATCCGAAGATTCTACCTGGGTTATTGACTCAGGTGCCTCCTGTCACATCACTTCGAGAAATGATATGTTCACATCCTACACCAGTGGTGACTTCGGACTTATGAAGATGGGAAATCAAGGAGCATCCAAAATTACCGGCAGAGGTGATATTCTTTTGGAAAGCAGCAATGGATGCAAACTACTCCTAAAAGATGTGAGACATGTTCCAGATATTCGTCTCAACCTGATCTCCACGGGCAAGCTCGATGATGAAGGCTACAACAGTCATTTTGGTGATGGCAAGTGGAAGCTCACCAAATGCAATCTTGTGGTGGCCAGAGGAAAGAAGATCAACTCTCTCTACACAACGCAAGCAAAATTGTGCAGAGTCGAGGTGAATACAATGGAAAAAGAAATCCCCACCGAGTTATGGCACAAAAGACTCGGTCATATGAGTGAGAAAGGACTCAAGGTTCTTGCCAGAAAAGAACTCTTACCTGGAATGAAAGGTACTCCATTACACACCTGTGTCGACTGCATCATGGGGAAACAGCACAGAGTTGCATTCCGCAGTTCCCCTCCATCTAGAAGACCAAACATTCTAGATCTCGTACACACGGATGTTTGCACCATGCAAACCAGATCTCATGGAGGTGCCCTCTATTTTGTCACATTCATTGATGATCATTCCAGGAAATTATGGACCTTTGCCTTGAAAACTAAAGACCAGGTGCTGGAAGTGTTCAAGGAGTTTCATGTAAAGGTGGAAAGAGAAACTGGAAAAAGGCTGAAGTGCGTACGTGCAGACAATGGTGGCGAGTACAGAGGACCATTCGAGGAGTATTGCAGACGCTTCGGCATCAGACTCGAAAAATCAGTGCCGAAAACTCCTCAACATAACGGCCTTGCAGAAAGAATGAACAGAACCATCTGCGAAAGGATCCGGTGCATGTTATCTAATGCCAAGTTGTCAACTCCGTTCTGGGGTGAAGCAATGAGAACAACGGTTGACTTAATCAACCTATCTCCCTCCGTTCCATTAAACTGTGATGTTCCAGAGAAAGTGTGGAGAGGGAAAGATGTTTCCTACAAACACTTGAAGGTGTTTGGCTGCAGAGCATTTGTCCACATTCCCAGAGATGAAAGATCCAAGCTTGACGGAAAGGCCAAACAGTGCATCTTCCTGGGATATGCCCATGAAGAGTTTGGTTACAGACTCTGGGACCCTATCAACAAGAAGGTCATCAGAAGCAGAGATGTGATATTTTTCGAAGATCAGACCATTGAAGATCTTGAAAAACAGAAGAAATCAGACTCACCTGAAGAGTTACCAGCTAATCTAGACCCGGTTCCCTCACCGAGAGCACAAAATGATGGGGGAGATATTCAAGGAGATCCAGCTGATGACGGTGCAGAACCAGAACCAGTTGCAGAAGAAAATCCGGTTGATCCTCAAACAAGGAGATCTTCCAGAGAGCGACAACCGAATCGCAAATATTCCTCCGCAGAGTACGTGATGCTTAGTGACGGGGGAGAACCAGAGAGCTATCAGGAAGCTGTTAAAGACAGTAAAAATGCGGAGTGGATGAAAGCCATGCAAGAAGAGATGAAATCGCTGCATGAGAATCACACATATGACTTGGTCAAGTTACCGCAGGGAAGGAAAGCTCTCAGGAACAAATGGGTATTCAAACTGAAGTCTGAAGAAAACAATCCACAACCAAGGTACAAGGCAAGACTGGTTGTGAAGGGATTCGGTCAGAAGAAGGGCATTCATTTTGAAGAAATATTTTCACCTGTAGTGAAAATGTCCTCCATCCGAGTTGTTCTTGGCTTGGCAGCCAGCTTGAACCTAGAGATCGAACAACTGGATGTAAAGACCGCATTTTTACATGGTGATCTGGATGAAGAAATCTACATCACTACAAGAAATCTTAGTTTTAGGGACAGTCAAAACCGTCCCTAAAAGTCTCAAAACCGTCCCTAAAACTGAAAATGGACCGTGCCTAATAAAAGCGTCTCTAGTACTCTTTTGTGACGGTAAAATCCGACCGTCACAAATAGCCGACATTTAGTGACGGTTTGTACCGTCACTAATAATTGTACTATTAGTGACGGTAAAATCCGACCGTCATAAATAGCCGACATTTAGTGACGGTTTGTACCGTCACTAATAATTGTACTATTAGTGACGGTAAAATCCGACCGTCATAAATAGCCGACATTTAGTGACGGTTTGTACCGTCACTAATAATTGTACTATTAGTGACGGTAAAATCCAACCGTCACAAATAGCCGACATTTAGTGACGGTTTGTACCGTCACTAATAATTGTACTATTAGTGACGGTTTTGAACTGTCTTAAATAACTTTTAGAGACGGTTGTGAACTGTCTTAAATAATTAATTTGACTGTCCTGAATAAGTATTTGAAATGGTTTGATTTGTCACTATATTTTTTTTGTTATCATTTATTTTGGTTACTATTTACAATTGATTGTCATTTACATTTGTTTAGAGTTATAACAAAATTAAGAAAAGTGTCATAAACATAATTCAAAGCAAACCTAATAGAAGTAAAAGAACTTGAAACATAGAGCTCATAAATAATACACCATTAATCATAAATAATTTAAGGACATTTGTACTGTGAAATTTACAAATACTTGCTGGAACTTGCAAAATGGAACAACACTAAATTTACAAAATAAAAAATTCAACCTTGCAACCTAAGCTTCAACACCGTAGTGACTACGACAACTGTCTTTGTAAATAAATCATTCCAATATATTCAAAAATACTATTACAAAAACTAATAAGAGAATAAATGTCCAAGTCCTCCTTATGCCCAAGTCAAAACCTACAAACAAAACAGAAAAAAGAAAATATATCATAAGAACTGTTCCATAAAACAAAATGAAAACAACAATATATAAGAATTTCGATTTGAAGTTAAATTTGTATAGTAATATGATAATTCAATACGATATTCAATAAAAAAAATTCAAGGCAACAAAGAACAACATTCTAAAAAAATAACAAAAAGAAAAAGAAAAACCAATAGTTTGACACATTGCCCTACTGTATACATAATAATAGAGGATGCAGCATGATAATAAAGACCTAGTAGATATTACTAATCACGCAAATTAAACTGCAATGGAGGTTTAAGCAGTATAACATGGCAATCGATTTCACCCTTCTGAGCGACATAACCACGAGAACAAACTTGCCAAACTCATGAAAGTGTTATTTATTTTAAAATACATCTTGTATACATGAAGTTGCTTAAATTAGGGAAGACAATAGCTAAAATACATCTTGAAATGGACAAATTCGATAATAGTTAATAACCCATCACTCAGATCAATGGTTATAGCTGTCATTGGAGTACTAAGGTAATTTTATCGAACCCAAAAAAACAATC
The DNA here is from genome assembly GCA_963922005.1 of Cornus suecica. Taxonomy (NCBI): domain Eukaryota; kingdom Viridiplantae; phylum Streptophyta; class Magnoliopsida; order Cornales; family Cornaceae; genus Cornus; species Cornus suecica. Next base: position 85,286,445 of record OY998239.1, on the reverse strand, counting down.
TACAATAGTCTGCTAGCCTTGGAAAGTTAGGGCTTTATTTTGATACAATTGATATACGAAAATATACCATGTTCTGCTAGCATTAGACTTACAAAATTGGGGCTTCGATCCTATTCAAATATTCGCAGATTGATATACATGAATATAAATATAAATTATAAAATCTACAATCCTCAGCTAGCCTTAAAAGAATTAAGGCTTCAACTCAATTTGAATGTTTGCAGATTGACCTAACCCATATATTTATTTATATATAGATAGATAGACAAACAAAACAAACAAAACGGAGATGAAAAATTGAATAGATGTAAGAATATAGCTCAAGAGTGAGTAAATAATTTGTAGAATGGAATGTTAAAAAAAACCTCTTTAGTGTTTACAGACCCATATATACACATCTATAAATTGAAGAACACAAAATTGAACGATTTGCACAAACAAAATTAAAAAAATTCACCTGAGAAACAAAGTCGGGATGTAAATTAATCTTCAACAAAAAATTTCACAGTTTAGAAAATACTTTTCTATGGGAGTTGTTTCATCTATTGAAGTTTGCAGTCACTGCCCTTTTCAATTGCAACAATTACTACTGTGATAAAATAAAATCCTTGAAATAGATATAAATCGCAATTGAACGACCCCTAATATTGGGCTTAATCCCTGTAAATCAATCACCCCCATTAGGCTGTTAGGGACAACTAATACCTGCATATACACAGATGATGCACACATATATACATGTATATATATATATATATATATATATATGTTGATTGGGCTTAATTTCTGAAACTCCTTGACACCCACTAGTCATTAAGTACAATTAACATGTGCATATATATATAGATGATGCAGATATACATATATGTGTGTGTGTGTGTGTGAGTACCAGAGAGGTAGCCGACGGTGACGGAGACACCGAAGATGGTGAGAGGCGAACGTAATCGACGGTGTTGAAATCGGCAACGATCTAGGTCGGGCCAGAGATTCGATAATGATTCCTCTTCGGTCGCATGTCGATGATTTTAGAAATTGAGATGTGGACAGGCAAGAGCTACGTCGATTGGATTGTCGAAGTAGTGATTGAGAGGCCAAGGGTTTGTAAAAGGGGATAGAGATATGAAGCGGAGAAGGAAAATAGATTAGATTCTGATATTCCCTAGGCACAATACCAAACTATGAAATGAGGTGTCCACTTTCTATTAGTTCGCGTAGAAAAATATAAAAACAAAATGAGGTGGCGCGAATTTTAAATCTTTTCAAATTTTCGGGCCCAAAATATATGATGCTGTAAATTACAACCAAAAAACAAAAAAAAATGAAAAATATATATTCTAAAATAAAATATAGGATAAAGTGCATAAAACCCCCCTCAACTATTGCCTCATGAGCAAAAAACTTCCCTCAAGTACAAAATGGGCAAATTTTATATTTTTTAAAATTTTATTTTTCAAAATATATATATTTTTAAATTTATATATTTTTTTCGAATTTTATATATGTTTTTCAAAATTTATATATATTTTTCGAATTTTATAGTTTTTTCAAAATTTATATACTTTTTTCAAATTTTATATATTGACTTCAATTTAGTAAATCTCCAATTCAATTTCATAAAATTGACTTCAATTTAGTAAATGTCCAATTCAATTTCATGAAATTGTGTTCAATTGCATAAAACCCCAATTCAATTTCATGAAATTGAGTTCAATTGAGTGAAATTGACTTCAAATTAGTAAATCCCCAATTCAATTTCATGAAATTGACTTCACTGGAGTGAATCCCTAATTCAATTGAGTAAAGTAGTGAAATTGAGTTCAATTGAGTAAATCCATAATTTAAAGTAGTGGAATTGAGTGAAATTAAGTTCAATCCCCAATTCAAAGTAGTGATATTGAGTAAATCTCTCAATTCAAAGTAATTTAATTGAATGAAATTGATAAAATTCTCAATTCAAAGTATTTTAATTGAGTAAAATTCAAAAAAAATCTCAATTTAAAGTAGTGTAATTGATTGAAATTGAGTAAATTCTCAATTCAAAGTAATAAAATTGCGTAAATTCTCAATTCAAAGTAGTGAAATTGAGTAAATCCTCAATTTAAAGTAGTTTAATTGAGTAAAATTGAAACAATCAACAATTTAAAGTAGTGTAATTCAGTGAAATTAAGTTCAAATCATCAATTCAAAGTAGTGAAATTGAGAAAATCACTCTATTAAAAGTAGTTTAATTGAGTGAAATTGATAAAATCCTCAATTATTCAAAGTAGTGAAATTGAGTAAAACCCTCATTCGAAGTAGTTTAATTGAGTAAAATTGAAAATTCCCCAATTCAAAGTAATAAAATTGAGTACAACCCCAATTGAAAGTAGTTTAATTGAGTAAAATTGAAAAAATCCCTAATTTAAAGTAGTGTAATTGAGTGAAAAAATAAGAAAAAATAGAGTATTTTAACACAAATACCCTTTTAGTGATGGTTTGTTTGGACCGTCACTAATTGAGCCCCTTTAGTGACGGTTTAGTTGCGACCGTCACTAATACGCCACATTTAGTGACGGTTGTTCGGGACCGTCACTAAAAATGACCCTTTTAGTGACGGTTCGTTTGTACCGTCACTATTAGACCTTTAGTGACGGTTTGTTTGGACCGTCACTAATTCAGCCCCTTTAGTGACGGTTTGTTGGGACCGTCACTAATAGGCCGTATTTAGTGACGGTTTTCGGGACCGTCACTAAAAATGACCCCTTTAGTGACGGTACAAACAAACCGTCACTATTATCCCTTTAGTGACGGTTTGTTTGGACCGTCACTAATTGAGTCGCTTTAGTGACGGTTTGTGGGACCGTCACTAATAGAGCCCCTTTAGTGACGGTTTTTCGGGACCGTCACTAAAAATGACCCCTTTAGTGACGGTTTGTTTGTACCGTCACTATTAGGTCAGCTTTAGTGACGGTTTGCTTGGACCGTCACTATTTGGCCGCTTTTAGTGACGGTTTTTAGCCCGTCACTAATAGACTGTCACAAAAAGTCTTATTTCTTGTAGTGCATGGAGCAACCTGAAGGATTCAGAACCAGAGGAAAAGAAAATCTTGTGTGCAGATTGAGGAAGAGTCTCTACGGGCTCAAACAAGCACCAAGACAGTGGTACAAAAAGTTCGATTCATTCATGGACCAGAATGGATACAACAGGACCACTGCAGATCATTGTGTATTTGTCAAGAAATTTCCTGATGGAGATTTTATCATCCTCTTGCTATATGTGGATGATATGTTTATCGTTGGCCATGACAGCAGCAAGATCAACAAATTGAAGAAGAAACTGAGCCAGTCATTTGCTATGAAGGAGTTGGGACCGGCAAAACAAATCTTGGGAATGCAGATCTCTCGAGACATACTGAAACACAAGCTCTGGTTATCTCAAGAAAGGTATATCGGCAAAGTTCTTGAAAGGTTCAACATGAGCAAAGCAAAACCAGTCAGTGCTCCACTTGCAAGCCACTTCAAGTTGAATATGAAGCAGTGTCCTTCAAGTGAGACAGAAAAAGCAGAAATGAAGAAAGTGCCTTATGCTTCAGCAGTTGGCAGTTTGATGTACGCCATGGTATGCACGAGGCCTGATATTGCTCATGCAGTTGGAGTTGTCAGTCGGTATCTGTCAAAACCTGGAAAGGACCATTGGGCAGCAGTAAAATGGATCCTCAGGTATCTTAGAGGAACTACCAATATTTGTTTATGCTTTGGTAGTGGTGAACCTTTATTGGAAGGTTGCACAGACGCAGATATGGCTGGAGACAGTGACTCCAGAAAATCCACATCAAGGTATCTAATCACTTTTGCAGGGGGAGCAGTTTCATGGCAATCCCGATTACAAAAGTGTGTTGCCTTATCCACCACAGAAGCTGAACACATTGCAGTAACAGAAGGATGCAAAGAGCTCTTGTGGATGAAGAAGTTTCTTCAAGAATTGGGACAAGAGCAGGAAAAGTATGTCATATACTGTGACAGTCAGAGTGCTATTCATCTTAGCAAAAATTCCACTTTCCACTCAAGGTCCAAGCACATAGACGTCAGGTATCACTGGATCTGTGACGTGCTCGAAGACAAACTTCTACAGCTAGAGAAGATTCACACAGATGATAATGGATCAGATATACTGACCAAGAGCTTGTCCAGAGAAAAGCTAGAAGTTTGCAAAGAAGAAGCTGGTTTAACACCAGCCCCAAATTGGCAGTGAGGGGGAGATCAGGTGAAGACGTTCTCCTCTGATTGATATGGAAGGGGGAGAATTGTTAGTTCCATATCCCATATGAACGCATGCCATATCTCTGTCGTATGGAAACAAACATTTCAATCACATGCAAGACAAACCACCACCACCAACCACTGCCGTATACTCCAACAGAGCCGCCCATGTGCATGCGGAGAGAAAACTCCAAACTCACTCCAAGTCAAGCAAGGCTGCACAACCCACGCATGTTGAAGATAGACTTTTGTCTATACATGATATCAGTGTGTATATATATATCAGTGTATGTTGTTGTAAGCAGAGAGAGAAGCACAACATAAGCTACAACTGTAAGAGTGTAAAGATACACGAGTGTTGTAAGAGAGAACCACAGAGAGTGTCTGTGAGGTTGAGAGAGAGAGTTTCATACCCGGTTTTGATTCAAACCGAAGCTAGTAAAACCTCTCAAAGTGGACGTACCCATATTTTTGGGAAACCACTATATATCTGGTGTCCATTGTGTGTGTGTGTTTGCATTTGAGCTTGTTTCGACCCAACACATGTTCACCACCTGTGGCAGTCCAAGGTCATATGAAATATAGAATTGACTTGTTTGTCCCCCAAAAATAATGCATATTCAAATTGAATGATATCATATATGTCTTTATTAATATTAGAAAATAATAATGCATATTCAAATTGAATGATATCATCTGTGCTTGTATTAATATTAAAATTTGTATATAATACACAAGTACAAGTTGGTGTTTTGGCCATTGGGGTGGGTGTGGCCCTGTGGGGGCTTGGGCTATGCCTGAGGTGGTGAATAGAGCTAGAAAGAGGAGAAGTTGGAAGGGACTAATTTGTAGAGGGAGAAAGTTGATGTTTTAGAGAGAGGATATATAGATACATGTAGGCTAATGATTTATGAATTGGGGTGGTGGTGGGTATTTTAGTACTTTTATATGAGTGTTTTGAGGGTATTTTGGACCTTAACAATAATTATTTATCTATATGTAATTAGTTTGCTTAAATTTACCTTATATACAATTAGTTTGTTTAAATTTATCAATTTGTAATTTAACACCCCTAACATTACCTATTTGTAGTTTTCCTATTTTTTAGTTCACAAAGTATTATTAAACTATCCTTATAACAACTCTTTTATAATTTTACTTACCGGGAAAAAAAAAACTCCTATATAATTGTCTTTCCTCTCCTACTTACTATGACAAAATTTTATTTTCTTTTCCATTTTTTTTATTTATATTCTAAACATGATTTAATTTACTCTTACTTATATATTTTTTTCTCAGTTTTCTTGAAGAGTCTCATCATCAAGGGCAAATCTAGTGTGAGACTAGTGGGAGCATTGGTTCCAATGAATTTTTTTTCTTTGTAATTTTTATTTGTAAAATTTTATATTTATGAAAAGTCTCATTGAAATTACGCAAGACTCTCTGTTTGGATTGATTTTTCAAACGCTGTTTTTGACTTTCTGAAGCAAAAAACTGTTTTGAATGGTGTTTGATAAATTTTTCAGAAGAGCTTCTGAGTCTTGAAAGAACGTTTTAAAAAAGTTGAGGACATTAGCTTTTCGAAATAACTTTTATTTCTCTTTTTCTTTTATAGAAGTCAAAAACAAAAGTTATGCCAAACAAGGCCTTACTGAAATTACAAAAAAAATACCACTATATTTTCCTCAGATTAATTTCTGATTCGGCTACTTATTATTATTGTTTCTTTCATTCTTCAAACTAAAGAGATACCTTCTCACAATTATATTGTCTTTCCAATGGGTCACATTCACGTTTTTTCCAAGAAATTCTTGAGAGAAACGTCTTATACTATTATTGATCATATGATAAAAAATTAAAAGGAAATATTTTTCCGAAAAACGTTAATAGAACGACCTAGGAGTCAAAGTCCAGCCCAAATTTATACAGTTCTCGCACGCATAGAAATTTAGTCAAACATGAACTTCGGTGGGCCCCAATGTCGGGTGGGCCTGACAGCCCACTTTTTTTTTTTTTGGAAGGTACCTGACAGCCCACTTACCATTAGCTTGTTGAAGTAATCTTTATTTAAGTTTGTCCTAATTAAAAAAAATCATATAATTATTTTTTGATGTAGAGTTCATGTTTAGTATATTATAGTATATATTCAAGTGAAAATTTAAAATTTATTATTCATGTGGTGTCGGAACTTCGTGTATTTTCCAGCACTTGAATAGATCAACAAAGTGTAAATATTAGAAATAGAACTGAGTTGAATTCCGCATGACAAATCCAATAATTTTAAGCCCTTTTTATTCAATTTTATTGATTAATATCGTAATTCATAGATCAAAATTGTTACGAAAAATATTTTTCTAGTTTTGAGTTTATTGGAATTCTGTAAAGGGAATAAACAAATTTTCTTTGATCCATTTTCTAAAATATAAATTTTTATATAGCAAAGTTTAAATTAACATAAAGAAAACAATAGCTTTGATTTCCTTGACTTTATAAAAAGAAAACAAGATTTGACGATTCCAACATAGCCGCTGATGAAGAATTAGAAGTGACGTATCTATGATGACGTAGACCAAATTCTACACGACCATCTTATTGTCTCTTAGAAACGACAAACGAGTGTGTGTATGTATATATATATATATATATATATATATATATATTTGGCTTTCTTGCGTGCAGACTCGCACGATAGACTCGGAAACAATGATGTTATCTGAGAGGCTAAATAGGTTTGTTCATGGATCGACCAGGGAAGAAGAGTTACAGACTAACTTACAGCCAGATGAATTATGCGACTTTGAAATTCTTCCTAGTATATGGGACTTTGACATTCCACAAGTAATCTAATTAGGAGTTTAGATGTTACAAAAAACAGTGAGAATTATATATATATATATATATATATATATAGAGAGAGAGAGAGAGAGAGAGAGAGAGAGAGAGAGAAAGGGTGTTGTAATAATTTCATGGAAATACTAGCTGTTCATTGCTCAAGATCCTATGCACTTAAATTTTGAAATAATTTAATATTATTTGTATTTTCATTAACAAGCCTTTGCGAGCCTAAACAATAGGTCATTTATTTCTTTATTTTTTTATTTTTATAAAGAAGCTTAATTTTAAAGTTCTTGATTGTTGTTTTCAAAAAAGATATTTAGTAATTATGCCATTGGGAGTGAAATATGTTACTCTCTCCATCCTAATTTAGTTGTCTACTTTGCTTACTTTACTTGCCCTAAATTAGTTGTCGAGTTTCGAATCTCAATACAATATTATCATATATTTTTCCAAATTATCCTTCATCATTAACTTCAAAAAGTAATGAGTCTCACTAAAAATAAAAACTATACTACATTATCACAAAATATGAAAATAAAAAATTATTGACTTTTCAAACATGAACAATTAAAAATGAACGGAGGAAGTATTTACATTGAAGAACCTAACAATGACCTAATATTTAAGAGTTGTTAAATGAATAAGCATAAAATAATATTAGAGGGAGCGAAGATGGAATGAGTGGCAATTAAACAAAAATTTTAATAGTTTATGGGGGGCTGATTCTAACATATATCTATTTTTTTTAATTTAAAAAATATTTAATTGTATTATATTATATGAAAAAAAAAAAACGTGTATAGGGGCCAAGTGTCCCCTTAAGAACTATGTTGATATATTCTTGAGTATAAAGGTTACCTTAAAGGCCACCATTCCACTGGACAATGAGGTGAACTAATTTATTCCCCATTTTTTTTATATATATAAAGAAGCGTACGGAATATTAAGATTGGGCATCTTTGGAAAATATAAGGACTAGCAAACACGTTACTTTAGGACAAAAATTGTATTGACTTGGAAGAAAATACAAGTTTAATAAGATAAAGCAAAGAAAGACCAAAAATAAAAAATAATTGAGGTGGTTTGTACTTTTTAGAATAGTTTTTTATTTTTGAAAATTAAAAATCAAGCAAAAAATTATACAAAAGTCTGTTTGATTTAATTTTCTAAAAACTTAATTATAAAAATGTATGTTTTCAGATAATTCAATTTTTATTATTCTCAGAAAATTATTTTTAATTCTTAAAATTTTCGATAATAATTTTTAAAAATCTAAACCAAGTAGGCCTTTAGCATAACATCAACTATGAATAATTTGGTGTGAAGTTCAGAAGGTACCATCACCACCATCATTTTTTACATCCAATAAAATAGCAGGGCCATCGCCAACGTTTTATACAATTTTTCTCCTATCTTGCATAATAAATTCCGTAAACCATGTGCATTTTTCATAAACTATGGGGATACGAATTTCGATTATTAGCTTAACAATTATATACTTTGTTCTAACCTTTTGAATTTTTTTGCAAAATGGGTATCGGTCGGTGTATCGGTAGCGGTACCGGTATAATAAAATCGGATTAGTATCGAGATTAAATAACAGTATCAGTTATCGCAAATCGTGAATTTTTTTAAAACTCACACATGATGAATGCACTGATATGCTACTTTTGACAACATAACTGAAGTTTGATAAGTTTTATTTTTTAAATACATTTAATATAAGAAATGATTTATTAATGAATTTTAAGGTGTGATCAATCTTCTTACCAAACTATTCTACAGTATTAAAATTAAACAAATAAATATTCAAACCATGAAAGATGTATTTTACTTTCAAATTAATCCAAAATAATTAAGATAAGGGTTAATTTCAGTAAACCCCCCTATACTATCTAGATTAATCAACTAACTCTTACTATGTCCACTTTGTCCCATATACTATTCAATTTCATCAAATTGCCCCCTCAGCTCACATTTTGACTCAAAATGCCTAAACTACCCTCAATCAATAGTATAAGGGGGTTTGTTGATTCAACCATTTAAAAAAATTATTTTTCAAAAATCAATTATATTTTTCACAAAAATTATAAATTCAGAAATACAACATATGAAAATTCATTTTTCACAAAAAATTCAAAAATATTTTTGCAAAAAATCATTTTTTTTCCGAAAATCTGCAACATATGAAAAAAAAAATTCAAAATTTTTTTCCGAAAATCTGCAACATATGAAAAAAAAAAAATTCAAATTTTTTTTTGCAAAAAATCATTTTTTTCCGAAAATCTGCAACATATGAAAAAAAAAAATTCAAAAGTTTTTGCAAAAAAAAAAAATTCCGAAAATCTGCAACATATGAAAAAAAAAATTCATAATTTTTTTTGCAAAAAATCATTTTTTTCCGAAAATCTGCAACATATGCAAAAAAAAAAAATTTCAAAAAAAAAATCATTTTTTTCCGAAAATCTGCAACATATGAAAAAAAAAATTCAAAAATATTTTTGCAAAAAATCATTTTTTTCCGAAAACTTGCAGCATATTAAAAAAAAAAATTCAAAAACTTTTTGCGAAAAAAAAAATTTTCCGAAAATCTGCAACATATGAAAAACAAATTTCAAAAATTTTATTATGTTCCAAAATATGAATTTTTTTCCGAAAAATATTTTTTTGCCAAAAATATATATTATGTTCCAAAATATGATCTTTTCCGAGAAATATATATATATTTTGCCAAAAATATATATATATTTCTGAATTTATAATTTTTGTAAAAAATATAATTGATTTTTGAAAAATAATTTTTTTAAATGGTTGAATGAACAAACCCCCTTATATTATTGATTGAGGGTAGTTTAGGCATTTTGAGTCAAAATGTGAGCTGAGGGGGCAATTTGATGAAATTGAATAGTATAGGGGGCAAAGTGGACAGAGTAGGGGTTAGTTGATTAATTTGGATAGTATATGGGGGTTTACTAAAATTAACCCTTAAAATAAATACATGGTTCACCACTAAAATGAATTTCACACTGGATCTTGTTGCTTTAGTTGGGATTAATAAATAAAAAATTCTATACGGACGGTATTGAACCAGCCAGAACCGACATTGCGACCTATGTAACGACCATTTCGGACAGTATCGGCCGACTTGGGTCTGTGAACCGACACCCACCGATATACCGGGTCGTAACAGTAACGCTACCCAGGGACGACCTTGAGATCTTAAAAATTAATTGAGGCCCTAGGCAAGAGGTCAATATGAGGTCCTTTATACATAAGATTTTATATGTTTAATTTATTAAAATAATACAAAATATGCTACTATGTAAAACACAAAATTTAAATCCCCTAAGATCCTTGTAAGACTTTTGTATTTGTTCTCTTAATACAATTTATCTTACCATTCCAAAAATATATATTTAAATAAAATAAAAATTAAATCGAGTTTGATTGCTTTATAGAAAGTTTGACTCCGTTTATATGATATATACATGATTTTCTTATTCGCAAAATCTAAAATTCAATTGCATACCAAAGTAAGTGTGATTGCACTTTTTTTACTAAAAAAAGGTTGTATCCACCATTTTTTATTTCACATGTCACTTTTCATTTAGTTATTTTCTAACTTTTAAATATTTTAATTATTTTTTTATGAAATTTTTTTATTTAAGAATTTAATGTTAACTATGTTAAAATAAGTATATTTGGACATTTTAAGAATAAATATTAGAGGACGTTCATAAATAAAAAGAAAGTAAAAAATTATGAACAAAGGGTGTTATTTTTTTGGTTAGACAACTTATTAAAGTAATAAAAAAAATTAATTAACCCATTAGTGTCAGGTTATAGGGTGTGTAATTTTTAATGGGATATATTGGATTTAAATTTTATTTGGGATGATAGAATTAAAAATCTGTGTAGTTTTTAATTAGTCTAATTGTATAACTTTCATCTAGATTTGATAGAATCAAGTTTGTGATATTTGTTATAAATTATATTGGGCTTAACTTTTAGGGTCATTAACAAACAACCCCCTATAATTTCAGATTCTTGACAAACACCCCTCTGAGGTGTCAAATAACCCCCTGCACTTTTCTCCGTTAACAAACAGTCCCCACTTCGTTAACAAATACCCCCTTGCCATTAAAAATAGATATTTTATGCCCAAAATACCCCTAAAATAAATTGGTAACTAAATTAAGATTTTTTAGTAAATTAAAAATTATTATTCTTTTAACTAAATTAAGATTTTTGAGTAAATTACAAATTCTTTTTTTGTTTAAGTTTACTTATTTATTTAAATTCAAATCTAAAAAAAATATATTAATCCCTCCGTCTCAAATTATAAGTCCCTTTTGGGGAATTTAATTTTTTAAGATAATGACTTTTATTATAGTGTTAGTGAATAAAATACAAATTTCACTCGTGGTCCCACTATAATGATGTGATCGTTTATAAAATATATATATTTTATAACTTTAATGCATTTATAAGGGCAAAGCCCTTTTAAAATTTCTATGCATCTATTCTCTTATAAAAAATAAAAAATATTATTTAAAGTGTATTATTATCAATAATGGTTTTTTTAATAATTTGTACTCCCTCCATCCCAAAATAAGTGTCCACTTTGAAAAATCAAAGCATTTTATTTGATCAATTTACCAGTTTAACCTTCAAGCATTAAAATTATAGAACATATATTTTATAAACGATCATATCACTATAGTGGACCATAGGTAAAGTTGGTATTTTATTCACTAACACTACAATAAAAAGTCATCATCTTAAAAAATTTAATTCCCCAAAAAGGAACTTATAATTTGAGACGAGGAGAGTAATACATTTTTTCAGATTTGAATTTAAATAAATAATTAAACTTAAACAAAAAACAAAAAAATAATTTATAATTTACTCAAAAATCTTAATTTAGTTTAAAGAATAATAATTTGTAATTTACTAAAAAATCTTAATTTAGTTACCAATTTATTTTAGGAGTATTTTGGGCATAAAATATTTATTTTTAACGGCAGGGGGGTATTTGTTAACGGAGTAAAAGCTGTTTGTTAATGGAGAAAAGTGCAGAAAGTTATTTGATACCTCAAGGGATGTTTGTCAAGAATCTGAAATCATAGGGGTCGTTTGTTAATGGCCCTAACTTTTATTTGGGTTAAAAAAATTAATGGATTAATTTTATTTTTAATTTTTAAATCTATTATTTAAAATTTTAAGACCCCACCCTGACTACGGACTCTAGGCGACCGCCTAGGTTGCCTGCCCCAAGACTGGGATGACACTAACTCAACAAACCGTTATGAGCCGGACGATAAATAACAGTTACTGCGCCTTTTGCGGGCCATTGTATGAATATCCATCTAACTACAAAAATAAACAATCTTTTAAACAATAATGGTATATGTCTTATCCAATTAAGAGTTCTCTGCACTCTACTCTTCTTTTATATTGAAGGCTTTTATACTTTCAGTTTATAACCCTGTCAACACAATATTGTCATCATAGATCACTTATTAAATCATTTTACCTGAACAAACTTCTAATATACTAACCAGACAAAATTGGAGCAATGATTTCGTATTCCAAAACACAATGGAATCCCAAAATATGGCAAAAAAATACATATATGAGATAAAAATAAAGAACATGTTTCAGGAATTTCTAAAAAAATTTAAGTAATCAACAAAATAGTTTCTTGACAACGAAGGCAACACTTCATCGCATGTCTCATGTCACAAATTGTTATGTGAAATTTTATTGGCTACGAGCAAGAGAGGATACAAGAATATATATGCAGGTAACAGATGATTTTAGTCAACATTTCAGTATTCAACTACAATGTGAATATAGATAAATCAGTTTCATCTGAGATATATGATTATAATACACTAGGAATAGATTGCTGGATTTATGCAGCCATGACCATATAAAAATTGCAGGAAATGTACTGTCAAGAGCACTAAATTAGCTACTAAAACCTAGAGATGCAAGTCATTGATGCCTGCTTTCAGTCAATCAGAATTTAAGTTAGGAACAATGTCAAATAAGGGTATGAAAATAAGGTTGAAATTGTACGGTCACTGGCAACCCAACCCGACACTCTGCAGAGTTCAGAACCCGAACATACAGTACACCGGAGGAGATCAGTTTCTTGCACTTTAGCAACTTTAGAAAGATTGTGGGGCCTTTAAAGTTTGCGATCGGAAGAGATTCTCACTTGTTCGGGAAAATTAATAGCTCGTTCAAGTATATGGTCGAAATGTTCTATCATGAAAGGGATATATGACAGGAAAATATGACGGCCATCTTTCGTGATGGATGAAGAACTGCATCCTTTTCAAGACAACCTAAAAACAATCCAATGCCAATCGGCCTAACCCAACGACCCATTCAACTGGCATTAACTTGGGCTACCTTCACTGATTTCTTACAACATGAAATATACAGCACTTGGAAATTGAACAAAATTGCCTTGTGAGGCATGGCAAAATTATTTGAATTCCAAAATAAAGATGTACTATCAAAAGATAAGATCATGAAATTTATTTATTCCTTAAATCATGTAGACATGTCACCCCTGTAATTTCAGGAAGCAACGAGGTTAGAATTTTTCTGATTTTATTGTAACAAAATTCAGTACCTTGCACTAGGACTTGAATGATCAGAAAAGAACAAGAACAAGCCACAAACATCCTCTGGCTTTCAAGTTGCGTAGATCAAACGCAGGATGGCATCCAATCAAGTGTTTCACCTGCAAACATTGGTACGATATCCCCAAATGTGAATGAGTATGATTCTGGCACCTTCCATGAGTTCTTGCTCAATTTTATTTTTGACGTGTTTCTCGGAAGCCCATAGAAATCTGGCCCGTTGAAGCTTGTAAATGCCTCTAGCTTGTCAAGTGCACCAGCCTAGTATAAACAATAAATAGGTGAATCTTGTAACCTTTTGCCCACTAAGTTATCAGAAATACTAATAGCATAAAATGCAAAAATTAGCATCCAGGAAATAAAGTCATTTGCTGAAATTTGTGCATCCGAAACAAAGGGCGTTAGGACGGGGAAAGTGAGTAATAACCTAACTTCGGGTATTATAACACAAAGTGACTGTCCTTTTTAAGAGTAAAACTTCAACACATTCTCAAGTTGACAGCCTAAGCTTTTGCACTGAACATCTAATGGCCCCTATTTGCAATTTTGCATCACAAAGATGTGTGTAGCATCATTTAAAACTATTCTAAATGTTCATGTTCAATATAAGCAATTTAATTAAGTTAATTGACAAATTCACGTACCACTCTAGATTTCTTATTTTCGCTTCTCACAAAATAAAAACGATGACAAGTTAATAAAAAAGAATCACATAAAATTATCACAAATTGAGAACAAATTTTTTTTAGTCAAATGAATTAAGTAATTTAATAAGTGGTCCCGAAATCGAATTGTAATCCCATAGCATCATGTGGTACATATAATATATTCTAGAAGCGAGTCGGGCTCAACTTTGGGATGTCACAGTTTTAATGACCACGACACTTCTAGAAGTAGCTCCACTACATACACTCAGCTATATCAAACACTACCACATTAGAATTTCAAACTTTGTGGGTGAATCCAAAAGAATTTAGCGTTAGAAAAGGCTTTTAAACAGAAAAAAAGACCGTCGAAAGAAATCACCTCTTCAAAAACCTTGGCATAGAGTGATAGGGCAACGGGAGCATTGTATATGCCAGCACATCCACAAGAACATTCTTTACTTCGCCTCTCGTGAGGAGCACTATCAGTTCCGAGAAAAAATCTTTTACTTCCACTTGTCACAGCTGACACTATAGCCTGTCCTGAAGGAGCAATACGTGAATGTGTGGGTGTGAGAGAGAGAGGAGGGGGGAGGGGGCAGAAATTAGGAAAAACCAATTCATTCCATATGACTAAGATGGTAAAATCAGACACTATCTGAAAGACCAACTTCGTAAATAAAAAATGATAAAAAGATAAAAAAAATTACATTGTCATCATGGTTTATTACGTTAGATAGCCACAGCATGTTTAAAAAGGTAGCACCCCCATCAGCAATAGGCAAGCATGTGAAGCTCCTTTTTTATAGATAATAGGATTCTTAGCAGTGCCATAACAGAAAAAGGCTTCCAACGCTTGAAATTACAAATGATAAAATTGGTAGCTTAAAAAATGATTCATGAATGATACATACTATGTATCTCCCTTTTCAGTACTGGAAGGCAATAATTATGCGGCTGAAGCCCTCCTTGGAAGATAGCATTTCTGTTAAGAAGAAGGTGCTGCGGTGTAACAGTAGCTGCAACAGCTCCTAATAAATACGATTGAAGTGAGATCAAATGTCGAAAAGTCCGGGACCAAGTATAAACCAATTATTTAACGGAAAAATAAATATTTGTACCATATTTATGGAGAGAGAGACAGAAGGAAGGAGGGATAGGAGTAAGAAAGAAGGTGAGGAAAAGATTATAAAGTGACTAACAATACCTTCACTGCAAGATTCAACAAAATTCACAGCATCCATGGTGGTGACATGCTCCATCACAACCTTTAATTGTGGAAGCTTCAGGATCAAAGGCCTTAGAACAGTGTCAATAAATACTTTTTCACGATCAAATACATCAACCCCGGGATCTGTAACCTCCCCATGAACCTGCAGATTATGGAGTATTTGAAAACTTTCTCAGAAGATGTGCACATATAAAGCTCAAAGTATATGTTGCCTTTTCCACTAAGTTAGCGTCTCAGGTATGGGCGTAGGACAGGGGTGTGCGTCTAGGAGTCAGATCCATCTATCTATCAAATAATAGGACAAGGGGCTATAAATTATAAGTGTCCAAAATCAGACACGGATACTAGGACACAGACAGACAAATATTGAAGAATGAAAATAATATCAATCACATATACAAAAGTAGGTTGTTGTACTATGATTAAATTCCTGTGTAGCCATGCATTATAAGAGTAAATGGTGCTCAAATGTAATGAACCTTAACCAAAATCCCGGGAGCAAACTTGCAGATTGATGCACAAAGATGCTTAGTTGTGACAAAGCCTAGTTCCTTCCTGGGTGACTTCTCAAAATTCTTACAGGTACTTGTTTTTCATTTTTTATTTTTTTATTAAAGGAGAACAAGAAGGATTACTTGCAAATTTGATAAGCAAAGTAAAAAGGAAGGAAGAATAAACTCCATGTCTACCACTTTAGATTGGTGTAATTACCAGCAGAGGTATATTCTGCTCAACCATCTCCTCAAGAACAGGTAAGCACTTGCCAAAAAGATCAGTAACACCATCTTGAGAATTTGTTGTAGCCCCAGCAGGGTATAACTTCACAGCAAAAATAACCCCACTCTCTCCTGTCACAACAACCACCAATTTATTAACCACGAATAAAAAAAATACGACAATAGGTAAAGCACGGGATATTCATTCTAGAAAACAACAATTTGCAACACTAGTTGCAGAAATGTCAAGAAGAACTAATGTCATGAATAAAACAAGTAAATGTCTGTCAAACTCCACAACACATGCTAGCTAATGATGTATCAATGGTTATCATTAAGCACTGAAGTTTATCTGAAGGAAAAATTTGTTCAGCGAATGCATTTAAGTTCCATTCTCCGAGCCTAGAATATTTTAAAATAATTTTCATCTGATTTGGGCATTAAATTAGAAGATGAAATGATCATTAGATTGATTTAGAAAAATCAACAGCAAGGTTTTGGAATAACAAGTGTGCCTTAAAGAGTATTGTCCAAGAGAGCATTATAGTATCTCGTAATGTATATTCTTATTCTTTTAATTACAATAAAAGGAAGCATAGGCACTTGCCACAGCAGTCTGGACATGCGTGGATAGTGCAGACACATGTCCAACATGGCTAGAAGTGTTCTAAAAGTAATATAATTTTGGTTCTGGCTGGACATGGCGTGGAAACGATGAAGACACCTCGGGGAGACTTCCTGGACACAGCGGGGTAGTTATGTGACTATTTATCTAGAAGAATGGGATTTGAATGCAATTTCAAAATATACTATGAGCTAATTAGAATAATAATTTAAAAGCTTAGAAAATAAAAATAAAAACGATATTCTAAGCTATAAAATACCAATTTCATTCATGATACTACGGATAAATTTGGAAAATAAAATAAAATTACATGTAGTAATGTTTTATATAGTTATTTTGTGGCGTAACCGTGTCCTATTCTTTTGAGACTTTTGTATTAATCTCATATTGTACCTGTGTCCGTATCTGTACTTCTAGATACTTTAATTGTTAAAGTTCCATTTGAATCTCTCAGATGAACTCTGAGTGTTAATGGCAGGTGCAAATATATATTGTTTCTGAAGCAGTAAATCTTAAATTCCACAGAGTTATAATCAAAGCTTCCCTAACATGAAGTAACAAGACATGTAAACATAACAATTCCTAAGACTAAGACTTGCACAGATAATAATTTCCCAAAACTAAATCCCAAGTAGTCAGTTTTTAGGTAAAAATGTGGCAGTTTATTGTGCCTCGGCATTTTTGAAAAATAAAGAATAAGACAGCAGAAGATAACTAGACCTACAACTGTTAGTCACGACCAAAAAGGGAAAAAAAAAGATAAAGGAGAAAGAACGAAAGAACTCAAACCAGGTTCCCAATTCAAAAATGCAAGACAGACTCACTAGCAAGTTTGATCTCAGCTGGACTCGTTCTATCTGTCAAATAAAGTGTCATTAGAGGAGTGAAGTTGCTATTGGCAGGCAGTGCTTTCAAAATTGATCCTCGATAAGCCAAAGCAGCAGCTGCGGTGGTGATGGGAGGTTTCAGATTTGGCATCACTATTCCCCTTCCAAAATGACTTGCACTGTAGGCATACCATAATCAGATGAAGTACAAAACCTTACATTCATAGCACAACCAAGCCAAACTCCAGAAGAAAAATCAAACTCAATATAATCTAAATCATTATAAAAATCAAGAAGAAATTTGCACGACTTGTTCATTCTTGTGGGTGCGGGTGTGCACTTTATGTTAGAGGGATAAAGGAGGAAGGGAGAACAAGAAAATAAACCAAAAATAAAAGACCTGTGTGAGACCACAGCTTCAAGAAGATCACCATCTCGAAGATGAAGATGCCAGTCATCAGGACGAGTTATCGAGAGTTCCATCCTTGATCCTTTTGCTTTTACCTGTATATGTCCTCCAACTCTTGCTAAAGGTAATTTCGATGTCTACATCACAAAAGAGAGACCAGAAATATTGGAAATAAAAATTCAAAAGAATAATAGAAATTATTGCAGCACAACAACAGCAATAGAAAAAAAATTAGACTATGATCATGAACAGTATCACTCATTATTGAGTATAGAAATGATAGGATGACAGTCCTCTTATTAAAAAATACAAGTTAACTTCCTTTTATACAAGAAAAAATAAGAATATATCAATAAGGGAAGTTACAAAAACCTAAAGGATGAAAGACGCTCCAGTGCACATAAACATAGAAAGAGAACTAAAGCGCAAGATACTAGAAAATGGACCCCTGCAAAGAGTTCAAGAGCAGAACTATGGTCCATCCAACTAATGAACAAAGAGAACCCCAATAACCCTCTCAAAATATATGAATGGGATAATCATGAGCTACAAATGATGTTGAAAGGGTTGTCCTCTCCTCGCCATGAAATCTGGTTCCTCATTTGGAGATATTGAATTCCATATAATGTTCTGTTGTAAAGCAGTAATTCGAAACATTTAGTCATGATGGCGAAACCATGAAGGCAAGGCTAAAAGTCACCCACCTGACTATTACATTATAATCTCACTCAACAGAGAAATTCATCAACCATCGAGAAATCCATCAATAAAGTCTAGAATCTCTGCCTCCAATAATTTCAACATGCAAGAATACAATTACAAATGGGTTATAAAAAGCTCTCCAATTCCAAACTAAACCATATTTAAATGAAAATAAATAAATAAATAACCACGTTAAATTTGATTTCCTCAAGACGCAGAGGTTTCCAAAGTTAGCAATCCCATTGCTGCGCTTCCATGAGGAGCTACAGTTACTCCAATTCACTGTCATGAAACTTTAAATAATATATACCTCGCCCTTAAAAGTTAAAAGCTTTTTTAACTAAAGCTTGAAAGATTCTGAAGCATTTCACTAGCATATGACCATCTCATGAATGAATGATATACTGCTCTCTTTGAATAAATTTGTCTACAATATCCCGGCTAAAACCTTAACCTCTAGGAAAAACTAGCCTTGTGAATCTATTTATCTAGAATACAGGAAAAAGAGTCATTTGTCTTGAAAGGAAACAGAACAAGAAATCAGGAGAAAATGATCTACTGCTCTCTAATGCAGAAGTGACTAACAGCTACACCCAATTGATCTACCACAACTCTCTGCTTCTTTATTGGTCATCGTTGGACCTTGTAAGGAACGAATATTCTCCTTACAATCATGCAAAATATTGCAGTTACTTACTGGAGAAAACTTGAAAACACTTGTGACATAATATATATTGCCCAGTAGTATTAATCTATAGAAAGAAAGAATTTAAGCATTTCAATGTGAAAATGACGATCACTAAGAAGATGATACATACATTGCACGGCAAGATCAATGACTTCATCGTTTTAAACGCCAGAAAGTAACCTCATGGCCCAGTTGAAAACATTTTGTTCCTCTGTTCAAGAAGAACACTTGTGATTAGGAAAAAAAAATTCTAAATCCTTGCTGAAAACCCCTATCAAAAAATGACATCAGTTTACATTTTCCCACCAATGACCCTAAAAAAAAGTAAAATCATCTATAATTACATATAGGAGGATTCAAAACACAATGGTTGTTTCTTTTTGCTCTTAAGCACAGAACTGACTGCAAATGTGCACTAGCCATATGGTAATATGTCCATGAACCCCTAATCTTATTAGATGTAAAATTCGTTCCCAAGTATCTAAACCTAAAACTTCAGCAGTAAGTTTGTTGTCTCGTACGTAACTGGCCCAAGCCGCCCAATGTTGTTATTCTACCAACTGCAACAAGATATCGTATACATGGTTTAGATAAGGCAGATGATTTGGATTGTGTTAAATTTTTTGACCATACAAAGACGAAAATTCCCAGCAAATTTGCTTGGACATACACTCAATATAATTATTCATATTGCAGGAGGAAAAATGAGATGGAAAGCAACGAATCCCTTCTGCATTCTCATACACTATTATAATGATCGCAAGAAATTACTAGCATAGTACATTGGATTCCAACCAATAGAACTTGAAACTTTATTGTATGATTCATAATCCCGACTGTCAATCTATTTTTACGGTCACTTCATTTTTTTTGCAGCATATCCTCCACCTATACAAAGCCATTGATTTGGATTTAATCACATCCACTCTTGAGTGATTTCTCAATAGATATACCATAAAAAAGAAACTTTTAGCTCTGCCAAACACATTACTTGATTTTCCATTAATTTTTTTCAAGATTAACCTACGAATGAAACCCATGATTCCAACACTCAGTAGATGCTCCTATCCCCAACAGTAAAGAGGAACAAGTTCTCAGGTTTATGACACTTCAAAATTAAGATTTTAATATATTTCACTCACCATATGTTGATTAATCACACATTTTTTTTTGCTTATGGGGATTTTTAATCGTATGTAGTCTCGTGTAGAAAAGTTGCTGTAAGTGACATCCAAATAAAGTCATAAAAAAAGAAAAACGAAACGAAAACGGAAACCTGAGTAAAACAAATTGAACTGCTAGCAAGTGAGTATTAAATATCCCAGTTCTTTCAAAACTAGAGACACTGACGCACCGTTATTATAATTCTTCTATTTATATATTAGAAACTTATAAAGCGCTTTTAATCGAATTGGATATATAGCAGGTACTTTTTTCCTTGTCTTTTCCTCAATATTCTCGGCAACCAAACGACCCCACTAAATGTTAAATTCATCCTACAAGGGTACAACGACATTTTATCAAACACTTGGTATTCACTTTGAAAAGCTCACAGTTAACTTCCAATCCCTTTTTCCTTTTTGGGTTCACTTAAGGCACTAACATGCATAAGATTGCTTAATTCAAAAACCCTAGCAATTGATGAAAGACTATACAATGTCACAACAACTTCTATTTAGCATTCAATTTGATTACATATGGAAGACAACCTATTCACAATCCAGTATTTTCATAAGTACCGACAAGTTATAAATTTAACAGTTATGAAAACATAAAATTTAACAGTTCACTTGTAAATTCAAGAATTGATGTGTGTGTGAATGTGTGTGTGTGTGTGAGAGAGAGAGCAATACCTCCAAGAAGATGGGAAAATGATATAAAATTATTCAAGCAATATATAATATGAGGGACAGAGAAAAACCGAGTTTGAGCGTCTAATAGAACACGCGCATACACACACAAAATAAGTAGTATAATTTCGAAGATTATATCAGTAGTATAGATTTGAACTTTCCAAAGTTATAAAACTGTGGTTGTGGTACGAGTAATAATTTTTTCTTCGATGCCTCTCCCAGTACGTGAAAGGACCTATATATCCTTGAGTTTTAGTTGTGAAATGTCCAAACTACCTCTTCCTTCCCAAACTTTTGGGTTTTCTTTTGGCGATATGTTTTTTTCCTTCAAGTTCATAATTTTTGTGTTTTTTACTTTCTTTTGGACAAACATGTGGCTATATATGTAGTTATATATATGGGTATGCGTCTTTGATTTTTCCGATTCAATCGGGCAATCACATAGAGCACTCCAAGAGCTTCGACGGCGCGAATCGACAAAGCCCCAAGAACGAAGCCGACGAACAGTGTGAACACAAACATTTTTTCTCTCTTCTGATCACAATCGCATCACCACCACCACCGCACAGTGCTCAGTCGATGATGATGAAATTGAAATGGAATCGAATTTGGTACCATTTTGTTTACAATTTCGTGTAAAGTAAAGAATATTCTGCAATTACTCCAACGAATAGCGGATAAAGTACAGAATTAAGGTTTTGGAGTGAAGATGAAGCATCGGTGCTTCTCTTTTCTTGATCCTCCTTCAACTTGTAATAGTGTATTGAATATATATATATATATATATGTGTATAGATTTATATATATAGAGAGAGAGAGATGCAAATTAGTTAGGAGACTTGAAGGCCTGTTAATCGGGGTCGGTGACATGTTAGACGGGTTAATAACGGGTCGGGTCCTAACTAAATTGGGTCAATCCGACCCATCTATATATATATTGTTTTTTTTTTAATAATTATATGTATATATTTATTGAAAAAAAAAATACATTCGGACATATCTAAACCGAAGAATTGGTGCTTTTCTTTTTTAGTTTTAACTTTTTCAATTAACTGCAAATCCATACTTAAATAAAATGACTAAATTCTGACATATCTAAACCTAAGAATTAGATATAATATATATACACACACACACATTATACTGTGTTTTATGTAGGTATGCGAATGTTTTTCCATATATATTGAGAAAATATATTCATAATTCACTTTTACTTTTACCAAAATTTGTTTAATATTGTTTCCAATTTTTTTTGTTTAATATTGATCATTAAATTCTAATTTTCTCTTTACTTTGTAACATTTAAGCATTTAACTAAAAGGCAATGGATTGACACACCAAAAAAGGCACATGATAGTTAAAGAAATGGCACTATAAGACTATAAGAGATAGTAAGTAGTAAATATATCATTTATGAAATAATAAGTTAATTAAATAACAATTAATTGATAGCTTGTGCCTAAAGGGATATGGCTTAACGGGTTCACACGGGTACCCTCACCTGACCCGTTAATAACCCGCATATTAAACCACTCATCCATTACCCAACTCATTAACAAATGTACATATTAAACCACTCGCCCATTATACAAATTTAGCGGGCGAATTGATGGGTATGGGTAATTTTTGCCACCTCTAGTTTCAAGGGAGGTCTGTGATAAAACGTTTCATTTTTAAGGGAGGTAAGTGTTAAATTTGAAACTTCAAGGAAGATCCTTGATATAAGACCTAAACTCATATGAGGTATAGGTAAAGAACCATTTTTTCTTTAATGCATAATTCTTAGGACGGAAAAATTGGTCAGCGTGGAATTATTTTAACATTGTTGTGAGAAACTATTTTTATTTTTTTGTATAGATATTTTATTACGCATTCCTATTCCATTGTGGAAGACACAATTTTTTCTGAATAATTCACCATGATATATCTAATCCATGCATAATATCATGAAAAATGGATACAAATTTTTGACTGCTACTTAGTATTGGCAATAGGTCTGAAAAAGTATCAAAAAATATCGAATTTAGATATTTGTAATGTGCTTCAATTACATGCACTAATCCTAATCTTTTACCGAACAGAAAAATAACAAGTAACAAATGTTAAATAATTAAAATTTTATAAATTTGATTCTACTCATTTCTCAGTGTTTAAACATCATGTGTACTTGTTTTGGTTTCTAACATCATTTAAATTCAAGCTTCATGTCAACCATCTATTACTATTTACTAACATGGACATGTTTTTAATTAGTAAAATATACTTAAAAAACATTTTCGTTATGTTTTGGGTCTTCCGCTTGAATCTTTATATATAGGATAATTTACACAAAATTTCTAAGATTTCAGGATTTAATCATTAATTTTTTTGTTATTCGTCAAATCCCCCGACATTTTAGATTTTAATCAAATATCCTTCTCCAGCTAATTTTCATATCAAAATGACTTAAATGTCTCTCACATAAATTATAGTTTCACCCCTCTTGTTTGGACATATTACACTCTCCCTCTCTTGTTTGGATAATTACACTTTCCCCATCTATAATATATATATATATATATATATATATATATATATATATATATAATTCGAAACAAATATATAAATTTTGAAATATATATATAATTCATAAAAAATATATAAATTTTGAAATATATATATAAAATTCAAAACAAATATATAAATTAGAAAAAAATATCTAAAATTAGAAAAAATATATAAAATTCGTAAAAAATATATAAATTCAAATATATATATATATATAATTTGAAACAAATATATAAAATTCTAAAACAATATATAAAATTCATAAATAATATATTAAAATTCAAAAATATATATAAAATTCAAAAAATATATATTAAATTTCAAATATATATATAAATTTCAAAAAATATATATATAAAATTTATAAAATATATATAAATTTGAAATATATATATATATATTTCAAAAAATGAATTTTATTTTTTTATGTCACCACGTGAGTGGCATGTGACAGGGTGTATGGTTTGGACCAGGCACGTGAGGTTGAATGGGGACCCATGTCATGCTGTGTACTTAAATCTTTAATTTTGATTGTATTGTTTTAAATGGACAAAAAATTAAAGGAAAAAGAGGTAAAGGTGCAAAAGTTAGACAAAAAGAAGTGGAATATGGTAAGATGGTGGGTTGATTGTTTGTCTCTTCTTGGATACTAGCATCATTATTTTATTTTTCTTTTCTTTCTATTTTTTTGGGGGTAAATTTATATATTTTTTCGAAATTTAATATACTTTTCCAAATTTTAATATATTATTTATGAATTTTATATAATTTTTTCGAATTATATATATATTTTTTGAATTTATATAAATTTTCCGAATTTTATATAGTTTTTCTAATTATATTTTTTTTTCTAAATTTATATATATATTTTCAAATTTTATATATTTGTTTTGAATTATATATATTTCAAAATTAATATATTTTTTCGAATTTATATATTTTTTGAAATTTAATATATAGTTTACGAATTTTATATATATATTTTTTGAAATTTATATATTTGTTTCAAATTATAATTTTTTTTCAAATTTTATATATTTGTTCAAATTTTAAATAATTTTTTAAAATTTTATATTTTTCTTATAGAGGGGGAAAGTGTAATTATCCAAACAAAAGGGGAGAAAGTACAATATATTCAAAAAAGAGGGGTGAAATTGTAATTTATGTGAGGGGCATTTAAGTCATTTTAACATGAAAATTGGCTGAAAGATGTATTTGATTAAAATCTGAAATATTATGGAGTTTGGTGAATAAATCCTGAAACCTCAGGGAATTTTATGTAAATTACCCTTATATATATGAGGTACAACTATGCAGGTAGAGACATTAGACGGGATTCAAATAATTTCAGTAAATTCCCCTATAGTTTTAAAAAAGATTATTTTATCCCCTTTTTATATAGAAAACCCCCATATACTTATCAAATTGTATCAGTTTGCCCCATTTTCTATAATTTTGGACCAAAATACCCCTAAGATTTAATGAAAAATAATTTAAAATTCAAAATATATATAGATATATATAATTCGAAAAAAAAACATATAAAATTCGAAAAAAACATATAAAATTAGAAATATATATATAAATTTCATAAAAATATATAAAATTCATAAAAAAATATATAAAATTCAAAAAAATATATAAAATTTGAAAAATAAATATAAAATTCGAAACATTATATATAAAATTTGTAAAAAAGATTTAAATTTAAAATATATATATATATATATAATTCAAAAACAATATATAAAATTCGTAAAAAATATATAAAATTCAAAACATATATATAAAATTCTTAAAAAAACATATAAAATTAGAAAAAAAATTAAAATTAGAAAATATATATATAATTCATAATAATATATATAAAATTCGTAAAAATATATATATAATTCGTAAAAAATATATAAAATTTGAAACAAATATATAAAATTTGAAATTTATATATTCTTACTTGTATTCTCTTGTAACCTTAATATATTCTTTTATTTTTACATCTTCTTACTTGTGTTTTCAAATTTATATGTTTTTTTGAATTTTATATATTGTTTTATGAATTTTATATATTTTTATGAATTTTATATATATTTTTATGAATTATATATATATTTATGAATTTTATATATTGTTTTCTAATTTTATATGTTTTTTTGATTTTTTTTTTGAATTATATATATATATTTTCAAATTTTATATATATTTTTTCGAATTATATATATATATTTCAAATTTTATATATATTTTCGAATTTTATATGTTTTTTTCCAATTTTATATATATATTTCGAATTTTATATATTTTTTACGAATTTTATATGTTTTTTTAAATTTTAAATCATTTTTTAATTAAATCACAGGGGTATTTTGGTCCAAAATTATAGGGAAGGGTGCAAGCTGATATAGTTTGATAAGTGCAGGGAGATTTTCTGTATAGGAGGGGGCAAAGTGATTTTTTTTGAAATTATAGGGGAGTTTACTGAAATTAACCCTTCTTATATACATATATATATATATATATTTTTTATTATAGTGATTTCTAACTTAAAAAGGCATTTTCATGCTTATTGTTTTTTAGTTGTTTTTCCATAGCTTTCTCGTGTTTCTTATATTTGGAGTTTAAAACAGATATAAATTGTTTAATCTATCCTAATTAGGTGTAAATAATTTGGTTGTAGGCCTTCAATATGGTTTTCTCTGTTTCGTTTGTTTTTCAAAAACAACAAATTTTCTTCAATTGGTCAAAATGAATTGCAACGTTTCATTTCTTTCAGTGTTGGTTATAACTATTTGGGAAAATATCACTAATCTCTCTTGTATTTAAGGTTTAATTATATGCGGTACCTCCATTGTTTATAAAATATCCTAAGGGTGCGTTTGGATAACCTGTTTTTTGTATTTGTTTTCTGTCTTCAAATATAAAAACTGTTTTTGTATTTGTCTTTGTTTTTTTCAGCAAAAAAACGTTTGGATGAAAATTTGTATTGAAAAATAAAATGGTATTGGTGGGCGGCAGGGGGCGATGGTGGTGGGTGACTGGCGGCAGCCGGAGGTGGTGGGGGCCGGCGGCGGCGACTGGTGGCGGGGGATGGTGGTGGTTGGTGGTGGCGATGGCGGAGGTGGTACCCTAAACAGTGAAAAAACTCAAAAAACAATTATAAGTTGTATTTGGTGTTTTTACCACTTTTACACACTATTAACAGAAAACAGTTTTCTTGAGGAAAAAAAAGTGAACAGTAAACGCGTTTGCCAAACGTGTTTTTTTTTTTGAACTCGGTGAACAGTAAAAAAACAAAAACTGTTTTTCCGTATCCAAACGAGGCCTAAACTTTAACTACCAGCATTTTCATGCTTATTGTTTTTCTGTTTTTTTTTAAAGGTGTTGGCTTTGAAATTTAGTTTCGGCAAACAATACCAAAATTGATAATAACAAACCATTAAAGAGTGTTTGATATTAATGAATTTTCGAGTTCATGTTTTTTAAACAAGAGACAGGTGAACGACTCGGAAAGAAAGTTTGAATGAAAGCGAAAAGCCGAGAAAGAAATTGAAGCGCGAAAACGGAAAATCAAATATTCAATGCAAAAGGCGAAAGTCGAAGACTCAAGACTCAAAGTAGATAGGTCGGGGTGCGATCATTGTAACAAGATAATTTTATGTGTCGATATTATCGTATAAGCTCAAGTATAAAATGAACCGAACTCAAATGGAAAGAAAAATGATTTACCGAACTCAAGCGAAAAGAAAAATGATTTAAACAAGTATTTTTCAAGTCATAGTCAACTAGAAAAATCCTTTGTATTTTCTAATAGTCGACTAAAACAATCAGGAGCAACATGTTTTTCATCCACCTTGAAGTAGTCAACTAAAGAACCTTTTAGTCGACTAGACTACATCATGTAATCGACTAGAACTCCATCTAGTCGACTAAGAGAGCCAATGTAGTCGACTAAAGCTATGAAGTAGTCGACTAAAAGCTCCTAAATTTTTGTAGATTCGACAGAAACATTATCCCTGTTTTGTGCAACATGTTTAATGCTTTCAAACGGCTCTTGACTTATCATTACATTATTCATTCTTCAAAACCCTAAAGGCTCCATATATATAGAATGAGATGTATCATTTGTAAGTAAGAGATTGCAAAAAAAAAAAAAAAAAAAAAAGAGAAAGAAAAGCCTTCATCTTTTACAGAAAATTTTATGCAAAAAGTCATTGAAACCAAGCAAGCAAAATCTGATTTTTTGCGAAAATCTTTGAAGATCAAAAACTCTAGTATCTCTTCTTATTCTCCAAATATTATTCATTGATCATACCCTTTGAGAATACATATCTAGAGCTATTGAGAAATCACCAAAAACACTTGAGCGTATATTGATTTATCTTCCATAAAAACCTTTGGGTTTTGAGTATTTTTATTCTTGAATGATTCAATTAATTACTTACGAATTTGTGATCTCGGACAAGTGAAGTCCAACGATTTTTCAAAAGATAATTGTTCTCTTGATTGAGAGACAAACTCAAGAAAAGTTTTGGAAGTTTTGAGTATTTTTATTCTTGAATGATTCAATTAATTACTTACGAATTCCTTAACATTCCACCTGTTAAGGAAGGGTCATAGTGAAATGATCGAGAAAAGTTTCAAGAAGGGGTTCTTGAGCCGAGGAGTAGGAGTTACCGAACCTCGAAAAAATCACGGTGTCAATCTCTCTATCACTTTCTCTTTATTTCATTAATTTGCATGTTATATTTACTTGAATATATTGTATGCTATAATTAGTCTTGTGATAAGTTGTTAGATAAATTGAATTGAATCATTCACGTGATTATTAAAGAAATTGATTATTGAATATAACTTGTTCCAATTTCGAAAAGAGTTAAAAATATTTTTGAACACCCTATTCACCCCCCCTCTAGGGTTAATTAGTGACTAACAAAAGGAAAAGGGAAAATTATTATTATTTTTTTAGTTGTTTGAAGGTTTAGATAGCTTTCTCGTGTTTATTACTTTTTGGAATTTAAAACAGATATAAATTGTTTAATCTATCCTAATTAGGTGTAAATAATTTGGTTCTAGGACTTCAATATGGTTTTGCATATTTCGTTTGTTTTTCAAAAACGAAAAAGCAAAAAAAAATCTTTTATTGGTCAAAATGAATTGCAACATTCTTTCAAACGTTGGTTATAACTATTTGGGAAAATATCACTAATTTTTATTGTATTTAGGATCTAATTACACGCGGTATCCCAATATTTATAAAATATTATAAACTTTCCTAAATTGTAATTTACCCTTAGGGTTCGTTTGGTTGCGCCATTTTGGAATTGCATCGGAGTTGCAATTCCAAATATATTGTTCGGATAAATTTTAGAATTCAAGTGTAATTGGATTTAAATTCTGAAACTCAATTTAAATGTAAAATATCATAAATCTTAAATTAAATTAAATAATATACATAGATCTAAGTATGTAAACATAGGTACGAAACTATGAATATATATGCATGTGTATATATATGTGTGTGTATATATGTATGTGCATGTGATATACATATATGTATGTATATGAATATGTAAATATGTGTGAGTTTATGTATTTAAAAAGGTGTATATATACATATATAGAGGTGTGTGTATATGTGTAGCTAAATATCTGTGTGTATGTATGTGTGTGAGTACACACACATATATATTTATATATACTAGTAAAAAGCATGTGTGTTGCATGTAAGTAAATATTAATTTTAAATTTATAAATTAAGTTAAATAAATAAAAAATAAAATATTAGATTTATTAATCATAACATAAATACCAAAAAGAGATAATAAACTCAAAATACAAATGTTAAATAAATTAATATATAAACAAAATATTTTTATTAAAATAATGAATAAGTAAAATTCATAAAAATCAACCATTGAAAAATAAATTAATAAAACTCGATCAATCCATAATACTTATTAAATTAAATTTGGAGAAATAAAAAATAAACATATTTCAACTAAAATCAATAATAACAAAGTGTTAAAAAATATTGGATATTTATGAAAACTAAAAGTAAGAGATAAAAATAAAAATATCAACAAATTTGGAAAAGCAAGAGCTTCTAGATTTGTCAAAGCGTAATTTTATAATAATTAAAAAGAATTTAACTAAGCTCATACAAAAGTAATAAAATATAATATAAAAATTAGTACGTAGGAAGATCGGTTCATTAATTTTTTAAAAAATAAAATAGGTAGTCAAACTAATATAAATTCAAGTTTATATGATTTTCAAATGCATATTCTTAATAAAAATTCAAATGCATACTCCTAGGGACCGTTTGGTTCGCGATTTTGGTTGGTATGGTCTTGTGGTTTTGGTCTTGGTGGTCTTGTGTAATCTTGGGTGATTTAGGATAAATCTAAAATCATGTTTGGTAAGGAGTTGGTCTTGGTCTAAATATTATTATTATATATATATACTAATATGTATTAAAAATATATATAAAAAATTTGAAAAAAATATTAAAATGAAAAAATATATATATAATTCAAAAAAATAGATAAAAATTTAGAAAAAAATATATAAAATGGGGAAAAATATATAGATTAAAAAAAATTCAAAAAACATATAACATTATAAAATTCAAAAATAATATATAAAATTTGAAAGAAATATTTAAAATTAAAAAAAAAATTAATTTGAAAAAATATATATAAATTTGAAAATAAAATATAAAAAAATTGAAAATAAATAAAAAATTCGAAAATCATATATAAAATTTTAAAAAATATTTAAAATTAGAAACAAATATATTAAATTTGAAAAAATATATAAAATTATAAAATTCAAAAATAATATATAAAATTTGAAAGAAATATTTAAAATTCAAAACAATTATATAAAATTCAAAAAAAATATTAAAATTCAAAAATAAATATATAATTCAACAAAATATATAAAATTTCGAAAAATTATATTAAAATCTGAAAATATATAAAAATTTAGAAACAAAAATTTATAAAATGGGGAAAAATATATAGATTAAAAAAAAATTCAAAAAACATATAAAATTATAAAATAATATATAAAATTTGAAAGAAATATTTAAAATTCAAAAAAATTATATAAAATTCGAAACAAATATTAAAATTCAAAAACAAATATAAAATTTTGAAAAATTGTATTAAAATCCGAAAATATATAAAATTTTTAAAAAAACGTATAAAAAGGGGAAAAATATATAGATTCAAAACAAAATTTAAATTTGAAAAAACATACCTAAATTATAAAGTTCAAAAATAATATATAAAATTTGAAAGAAATATTTAAAATTCAAAATATATATATAAAAGTCGAAAAAATATAAAAAAAATTAAAAATATATATATATTACAGAAATAAATAACAAATTCAAAAAAATACATAAAAAATATCAAAAAAAAATATAAAATTCAATAAAAAATATACAATTTTTATAAAATATTTAAAACTGAAACAAATATATAAAATTTTCCTCAAATTATAAATAAATTTTAAAAATTAATATAAATTTTGAAAATATATATATTGCTAAAATTACGAACTAAAATATAAAATTTAAAAATTATTTATGAAACTTTTAAAAAAGGAGATGAAAATTGAAAACAAATATCTAAAATTTGCGTCAAAATATAAAATTCTTAAAAAATATTTAGAATTCGGAAAAAATTCGTAAATGTAAACAAATTTTTAAAACTGAAAAATAAAATATGGAAAATTCAAAAATAAAACATAAAATTTGAGAATACAATCAATTATTCTTATATGATATATAAAATTTGAAAAAAAAAATATTAAATAAAAATAACTTGTTAAAATTTTATAAAACATATAAAAATCAATTAGTGGAAAAAAATATGTACCGTTTTTTGTTTTTTTCTCCTTTTTAATTTTTGTTTTCTTTAATTAGTGGAAAAAAATATAAATGTGGAGGTTGGTTTTAGCCTTGAGGTCTCAAGTAGGTTCTAAATTGGTTTCAAATGGGTGATTTTAAAAAACCTAAAACCAAATAACTAAACAAGGTTTGGTCTTTTGCTCACGTACAAAATGTATATGCAATTCGATTTTAACCATGAGGGTTGTGATGTCAATACAAGAAATCAATGACTTGGAATCCATATTTCTGAAATTAATTTGGATTCAATATGCCTCCCTCCCGGGGAAGATTTCCTCATAAAATATTAAGAGAAAATATTAAATTAATAACTGAATGAATTTATAAGAACAGTAATGTTGTAGGCTACTAATATTGTTGATGTTGAAACTTAAAAAAAAAAACTATTATATATAATAGATAGACTATTACTTTTACAAATTAAAGTAATTAAAAAATATTTATTTAGGATATAAATATGTAATTTTTCAAAAGGTAAATAAATATATGATATATAACAAAGTAAAAATATTATTTTAATAAAACAAAAATAAATAATTCTTAATACCTAGTATTAATATGAGTTCATTTGTAAGTTCAATCTCTCAAACTCAAACTAATATATAAAGCTATAAAAACCTAAATAAATTGATAAACCCATATCAAAACTAAAAATAAAAATAAAAATTCCTCGCAATCAAACTAATTTGTTGTTTAAAGTTGGATAATAAATAAAGCATACCAATTAAATATATTAGAAACCAAAAATAAAATAAAATAATATGTAATGATTTAGGATGAAGAATATAAATGATGTTGTAAAATTAATTCCCCAAACTCAAAGTAAGACATTTAGACATGAATGGAAGAAAGAAAAAAAAAAGACAACTAAAAACATCAGAATTGAGAAAACCTCCTATTCCATCAACTTCCACAAGAAAAGAAAATAAAAAATTATATTAAATACCTAAGGACGGGTTAGGAACACCATATCATTTGAAGGTAATAAGCACAATAACTTGATAAGTACATAGTACAAAAGTATATGAAGGTAACAAGCATATAAAACTAATGGAAGTATAACTTACCAAATGAAATAGTAATTACGCCATAACATTATATGATTCTTGGGGTCTGTGACTCTGTGCAATATATTTAAGCGCGAACTCTCGTAGAGTTTCTGCAAAAATACACATCAGGAAAGAGAGGTTTTGGTTTAATAGAGTATGATGCATTCTTTAATTTCCTTTGGGTTAATTTTATTTACACCCCTTGATATATGTTTTTATTTCAATCACGCCCCCTCATGGTATGAAATATTTAAAATATCCTGAATCCAAACACCCCTTATACCCTATATCCTAGAATAGTGTTAATCATAGAATAGTCTTAACCCTATATTCAAACACCCCCATCCCCACTATCCCTATACTCAAACACTCAAGTGACTCAACCCATCTTCCTAAACCCCACCCTTAACCCTAACCCTAGTTTCGCCACCGCCGCCACCACCACCTCCTTCAACCACCGCCACCTCCACCACTTCAGACCGCCACCTCCCTCTCCCTCTCCCTCTCCCCCTCTCTTCACCAGACAACTAAACCCTCTTCAATTTCTGCCTATATGTATATATAAGTTTCTTTTGTGTGTATTTAGAATTATGGGGTTAATCCTTTTAATTGATGGGTCCAATCTTCTCTCGCCGCGACCTCCTCCGCCACCTCCCACCTCCTCCTTGCCGCCGGCAACCACCATTGCCGCATCGCCTTCCTCAACTTCCGCCTCAAAACCCCCCTCATTTTCTTCGACTGTTCTACACCTAACCTAAGCTCGTGTACAGTGCAAACACTAGCCCTTATTTGAAATCTCCAAACAGGTTTGATGGTGGTGGTGGAGATAGATAGTGGTGGTGGGAGGAGGTGGAGAGGAGATGAAAAATTGAATTTAGAATTATTAAATTATACAAATTATAATATATTAAAAACATAAATCTATTATAGATTTATATGAATAACATATTTCAACATTATATTTTATTCCAACATTAAATATTCTTTTATATTATTATTAAAGTTATAATTTAGTATTTTTTTTGGTAAATTTAAATATTTTGCATTTTTATTTTGAGTTAAAATAAAATAATTTTTATTTTATTTTGATAAATGTGTCTAATATTATTGGAAATAGGTATTAGTAATGTCAAATATTTTCAAGATTAAAATAAAAAATAAAAACTTGTGTTAGTTTACAAGTTTGATAAATGTAAATATAATTCAATTTTTTTTTTCGAATTTTATATATTTTTTTAGGAATTTTATATATTTGTTTTGAATTTTATATGTTTTTTTCAAAATTTATATATATTTTTAAATTTTAATATATAATTTTCAAATTATATATATATTTAGAAATTTATATGTTTTTTCGAAATTTATATTTGTTTTTTGAATTTATATTTTATTTTTGAATTTTATATATATTTTTTACAAATTTTATATATTTGTTTTTAATTTTATATATATATTTCAAAATTTACATATTTTTTCAAATTATATATATATATTTAAATTTAATATATTTTTTTCAAATTTTATATATATATTTCGAATTTTATATATTTTTTCAAATTTTAATAAAAATGATAAAGTGAAACTTTTTGAATAAAAAATTAAATGATTAAATTATTAGAGGGGGTCAAATTGATAAAATGTTATATTCTTGTTTCCAAACAACACTAGCTAATCCTATTGAGGGTAATTTAGGTATTTATAAAAAATATTTAGGATGATGTCATCGTTAAGGGGTGTAAATGATGAGAATCTCAAATCTGATGGGGTATAAATAAAGATACTCAAATGTGAGAGGATGTGATTAAAATAAAAACAAACTTAAGGGAGTGTAAATGAAATTAACCCATTTCCTTTTCACTTAGTAGACCTTAATATAAACATTTGCAAGTAATTAAACTTCACCTCTTAAGACCCCTACTCTTAAAGGGTGCCTATTTGTCTCAGATCGGATAAAGAGATGGGAAGTGAAAAAAGGTTTATAATGTGTGGATGTGATCCATGCCCATCAGCTTAAGTTTTTGGGTCGAATTGCAAAGCATCCACCCGTTACAGTTGGTATTAGAGTCAGACCCAGTCTTTCATCCGGTGTCACGCTAAGTGCCCGCTTGGGTCCTCCGCACACGGGCCGAAGTCCTAGGGGAGAATGTTAGAGGGTACCCATTTGTCCCACATCGAATAAATATGGAAAGTGAAAAAGGTTTATAACGAGTGGATGTTAGTCCTATCTATCAGTTTAAACTTTTGGGTTGAACCGTGAAGCATCCACCCATTACACTACCACTTTTCTATTATTATCTTACATATCTCCAAATTTAATTATAGTTAAACTCCAAGTCTTTAAGACTTCTATAATCTTTCTACTATTATCTTATATATCTACTTTATTTTATTATTATTTTTTAATTTTCTTTATCAGGTTATATTAATATATACATCTAACTATCCATAGTACTATCTTAAGTGTCTATTATTAAAATTGATATTGTGTTCTAATTAGTTCAAACTTAATTGCAATTAAACTATTGTATAACATCCCACATTAAGTCTCATTTACGGATGTGATTAAAACAATCGCAATACTCATTTTTTTGAAAGTTTAGTTGTATTAAAATTCTTTGCGGATAGGAAAAAGAAAAAATATATAATAAAATTATCAGTAGAAATATATTAACAGTTGTATAGATAATTAAGTACAAATGTGTAGGTATCTTAAAGAGTTTAAATGTCACTGTTTATCGTATTAATAATAGTTTGGATAATATAATTATTAGAAATCACATATTCTTCTGTAAATAATTAAAGAGAGTATTTATTAGGTTGAAGATTTGAAAAAAAAATTGGTATTAGAAATCACATATTCTCATGTAGAATTCATTTTGTTGATTTGAAAGCTGTGAAATTGGAATACAATTCCAAATACGAATAATGAAATCTTTGGAATTATAATGCAATCCTAAATCCAAAACCCAAAATCAAAAATGATGTAACCGAATGACCCTTAGGGTTTGTTCGGCTACACTGTTTTGTGCCTTGGATTTGGAATTGCATTCTAATTTCAAAATTTTCATTGTTTGTTTGCTCAAAAATTATTTGGATTTGAAATTACATTCCAAATCCAAATCCACCAAATCCTTAATTTGAATTCTATATGAGAAGTTGTGATTTCCAATTCCAAATCTTCAACCCAATAAATTCTCTTTCTCTAACAACTAACTTTTCACAACTACAAACTTAAATATATATTCACAAAGACCTATATATATATATTTACAAACATATATACACACGCCAATATATACAAATATGTATATATATATATTGTGTCATACTTATATTTACCTACTTAATTATATCTATATTCTCTAATTTAATTCAAGATTTATGATATTTTACTTGAATTTCATGATTTAGCTGAACAATGTATTTGAAATTGCATTAGTGAAATTATAATTTCATGGAATTGCAACTCCAATGCAATCCCAAATTCACGCAACCGAACGGACCCTTACTATATTTGCAACAACAATTTAACTCATCATTTTTAAAAAAAAATTACCACCATACCTAATTTACTTCTTTTTTTTTATCAAAATGTATTATCCCAAAACATAAAGACCGCATTGCCGTCATCTTCTCTCCTTCCTTCATCTTCTCCACATACTCTCTCTTGGGATTGTGATTTCCAAATTGAGAGCATACACAGATCTTGCTCTTTTTTGCTTTCTTCTCTCCATATCTCTTTGGTATTTGTTTAGGAAATGACACATGAAATTGAGAAGAGTTACAATTCTTTCCGTAAAATAAATGAGGGCAATAGAGTACTTTTACAATACTTCAAAAGATTCCTCAAATATTAAAAAATATAGAGGGTACTTGAGTCATTTTGCTGTCAATTCTTAGCGGACCTCCTTTCGATGGTACTTGAAGGGAAGGTTTATGATATTTTATAACCGTTGGAAATACTGCATATAATTAGAACAAAATATAAGGAAGGTTAGTGATATTACCCTTAATTATTTTTATTACGGTAAATTGCAGTTTCATCCCCTTTTGTTTGAATATATTACACTTTCTCCTCTCTTGTTTAGACAATTACAATTTAACCCACTCTAGTTTAATTATTGGTTACACTTTTTCCCCTCCGTCAATCTTCCGGCGCAATCAACGCCGGTCAAACACATTTTTGAAGGGGAAATGACTAATCTACCCCTCACTAAGGCTTTCAATGGACCAAAAAGCCTTTGTGGTTAAATGCATATGGGTATTTAAATACAAATGAGTTAGCATGTCTTCATCGACTTCTTCCAGCCATCACCTCTTCTACTCGTTCACACATCAGTTGGTGTATTTGAAGATCACCTCTTCCAGCCATTAGTTAGGATACCAAAAAATATATATATATTTCCAATTCACCATAATATGAATCAAAACCTCAAAGCATTTTTTTCACAATACTACTTAGGCCTTGTTTGGATTAGCTTTTCAAACGCTGCTTTTGGCTTCCTAGAGGAAAAAGTTGTTTTGAGTGGTGTTTGACAAAAAATTTAAAAGAGCTTCCGAACCTTAGAAGAGTTTTTTTATGAAGCTGTGGGTACCAGTTTTTCAAAATAACTTATGCTTCTCTTTTTATTCAGCATAAAACCGGAAACAAAAGCTATGTTCCTGAAGCTTGTGCTTTCATTATTTCCTCCATTAACAAGATTTCAATCAACACATATTCAAGCAAAAATCCCCAAATTTTGAAATCCCCAATTTTTACCAACAAAGTTTAAGAAAATAAGGATATCACTGTTGAATTTTAGCAAGAACATGACTGGAAATTCAAATGAAAAACCTGTAATAATTTGAGAAATTTTAAAATTTAACAACTGAAAGAAAATCAAGTGAAAATTAAAAGACCAAGATCATTCAAATTCTCGAATAGAATTAAGTTCCGAAAATTTCCAATTATGTGTTTAAAACCCACAAATTGAAAAGCACCAAAAATCTCAATTTAAAATAGACCCCCTAAATTCCCAATTTAGAAAACCCCTTTGCAGTGGTGAAAACCATCAATGAGATAGAGAGAGCTTTGTGCTTGAGAGTATGAATCATTTTAGATGCTTGGTGGTGATGTTGGAGAGGCTCGATGGCGGCATGCGTAGTTGGAGGTGGCTGATGGTGGTTGAGGGGAGGTGGTTGGGCTTGGTGATGGTGGTGGCACGATGGGCGGCGAATGTGGGTTATCGTTGGGTGTGAGGTAGTAAGGTTGCGCACAGTTTGGTTTGGTACCGTTTTTAAAAATTTTGGTACCAAACCATTATTAACTGTTCATTGAAAACATGAACTAAAACCGGAATCATTAGTTAAGGAACCAAACCAAACCAAACCATAAAAAAATGATTCAATTTGGTTCCGAAAGCCTATTCTTTCAAAATATATGTAACATACATCAACATAAATTATGAAAAACAATCATGTCAATTTCAAAACTAAAAAAAATACTCTTAAACCAAAAATTACAATATTGATTTCTAGAATTATAATTTTTTTTCTTGTTACTTTAATATCAAAACAATAAGCACCAAACACTATGAAATTTAAAGAGGAAAAAAAAGAGTAATGAATCTCATTTCAAAAACAAAAACAACAGCAAATATATGATTTTTATCTATATGCGTATAATATTTATTTGGATGGTAAAAAACTATTAAGGTAAAATTATAATTTAATTTAATACACTAATTGTATGTATTTGGTGTTATAAGTTTATATGAATTTATAATTTTATTAAATAAAATATAATTGTATAAGTGAGTTATATATATATTATATATATCTTATTTGTATCAGTTCGGTTTGGTTTCAGATAGTCTGAAATTGGAACTGAACCAAATTAGAATGTTTCTATTTTTTGAGAATCGAAACCAACCCAATTCAAAACCGGAATCAAAGCATCGGTTCGGTTCAGTTTGGACTGGTTCTACGGTTTCACGATTTTTTTATGCACCCCTATGCGCTAGTGTTGACCAAAGGAGGAGGACAAAGGTGGTTGGGTCTGTTGCTGCAGTCGGCGGTGAAAATGGTGAAGTTGATGTCGCAAGGTGGAGGCAATGGTACGCGGCCTGGTGTGGAGGTTTGTGCAAAGGTGGGTTGTCGGCGTTGAAGATGGTGGTGCATTTGATGAATATGTTTTAGGTTAGTTTGACCCTAGTTAGGTTAGAAGGGTAAATAGGTAAAATCACATTTAAGATATTTTTGAATAAAATTATAATATAATAGGATGAACATTTAAGTAATTTTCAATCATCGAAAATTTCCAAACAATAGGGGTGAAAGGTAAATTTTTATTACTAACATTTTCTTTTCTTTTATTTGGGCTACTTTTGAAAATATTTGATTTAACATATATATATATATTTTTATTGATTTTTAACATTTATAAGGGGTAACTTGTTTCACTACCGTCAAGATTACCACATGTTAATTACCCCATGTTAATTAAGAGGATTCCTGAATACCTATTGTCCGTTTAACTTGAATATATAAAAAACTTTTATATGGCTTTCAAAATCATAAAAATTAATAATATATATTTCAAAATCATAAAAACTAACTAAAATTAATAATATGTATTTTTTGATAGCGTGCTAAACCCCTCATCGATATTGTCCTATTTTTTATTTACTGATCAATCAAGAAAAAAATATTTAAAATATCTTTAACATAATTTTTTTAAAAATATTAAAAAATATAAAATTACCATTGACTGCAAAACAATACAAATGTAAATCTTTGATTTGTTTCATCAGTGTTCTTGGCTTTTGATTATCATGGTTCTTTAGACTTGCATATCATTTTTTATACATTATAAATTCGGCGAATCTATTTTCACAATGACATAAAATATCCTCAACACAATATATTACTTTTACCATATTATCATTTAAATTTTAAACTAACTTTTTCCTTTTTTGGGATTTTTGATAAAAAAATAATTATTTTTTGTATTTTATAGGTATACTTTTACTTCAGCTCTTTCTGAAATAAATAAAATTTTAATTTAACTCTTATCTAAAATGAATAAAATTTTAATGTATTTCTTTCTTCTAAATACTTTTTAAATCCACCTATTTCAAAAGCAAAACAACCTATATGGAGAGGCAGGACTATCCTTGGAGAGAAAATTACTTCGTCAGGAAACAAAAAAATAGAGAAAAAAAGAATAGCTTCAGGGTCCAAATATCTTTCCAGATGGAGAATATTGATATATAATTTAAAAATTAAGTACAAAAAATTCAAAGGTCTGAAAATAAGTAGTAATCAGTTTGACAAAAAAATAGAAAAAAATCTTCTAACACATTGGGTAGATTAAAATCATCATAAATCAGAAACATAATCTTTCTCACACACAGCATTTGAAAGCTGTGTCAGAAGGTGTCCTAAGATTTTATGATTTCATCATATTTATTATGCAACCCATTAAATAACCCCATCATAAACTAAAATCACATGTATAAAAAATTAAGAAAAATTGAAAAGGTAAGAGTAAAAAAATTGAAAAGGATTAATAGAGGAATGAATCAGAAAGAACGTAGTGAGGAGATACTGATCACATGAAATTGATCATCACGCTCCGCTTGACTCCTCATATTATTCCCTATAGATAGATAAACATATAAATATATATTTATATATATATACACATATATGTGACGAATTTGAGACAGCTAAAGCTTACGAAGATAAACCCCAAAACTAGTTTACTATTTGAGGTTCAGAGATGAAAGATTAGGGTTGAGAAAAGCGGCAGGAGATCATAATTTATAGCGATGGATATGAAACCTATATACAGCTTAGCCGACATAAAGCAAGTTACTTGGGTGTTTGGTTACAGCTGCTAGGTTGTCCTATACGACTCATTCCTTGTTTGGTTAATTTGCTAGCACAGGAGTAATTTTCTCATATTTAGGCCCCGTTTGTATACTGGTTATGATCCCATTTTTTTGGTCCGGTCATGATTTTTTGAGATCAGACCATGTTTATTTTGTATTGGTCTCAAAAAATATAACCATACCAAGTTGGACAAAATTGAACCAAAATAATATTTTTTAGGGCCACAATTTTTGGTGGTTCTATTTGGTCTCGTTACATAATATATCATAGAAGCATAATTAAATCAGTTCTAAACATAGATACATGCATACTGAATCACTAACAGTCTAACATACAAGTTAAAATTATATAAAAGAGTAAACTATGATAGATATTGCTAATTCACATGTTTAATTAAATAATAAAATAAATACCTTGTATAGAACAATCTTCCAGCCTCTTAATCAATTTCTAGACTTCAGATGGCAGATGCTTAACTTTTTCCAGCCTCTTAATTTGAAACTTTAATCAATCTTCAATTGAAAAATGTTTACCTTTACCCTACAAAAATAAATATCAATGTTAGAATATAATCATAAAACAAATGCAAAATTGTTGAAATTTGAGTAAAGAAACATAATATTAAGGCAAGTGAATAAAGAAACATAATATAAATGGTGAACCGTGAATCTTTCATTCTAGTGATTAGCAAAAAAACCAATTGTTGCATTATGTCAAGACAATAACTAACTGTTAACTTTAGAAACTACTAGCTAACTCTAAGAATGCAAAATATATACATGTGATCATTAACATTCTTCATAGTTCATATCAATATATCACAACAACTCCTCAAAAAGATTAGAACCATCATACTATGTCAGGTACTAAATTGTTAGGACTATTTCTATTTCTTTCTATTCCTGATATGAACATCAAAAAGACAAAAAGTATAGGCCTCAAGACTTGATTTTTCTATAAAGCTAGCTATGTTGAAGGCTTAGAGTTCTTCGATAGGTTCAACTTCATCCCCTAAAATTGTTTGATCAAAGTCTTCACCAAATGTCATGACTTCCAACTCGGGCTCATTGATTGAAAGCTCCACAAGGTCTCCAAGAGTATTACTATCAATATCAAACTTATCACCACTTGCCAAATTTGTAATACAATTTGAATTTATTAGTTGCAAATTTGTAAATGTCAGAAAATTGTTTATAAAATGTTACGAGTTAACTTAAGCCTATGAACACTGTCACAGTAAAATAAATGTAACTATATTTTCTGTTTTAGTGAACTTACATAAATCCCAGTACTTCGTTGGCCCTTCCTTGTATTCTTTCTTGTTTCTTGACATGAACCGGATATTGCAATGTACAA
Organism: Cornus suecica; assembly: GCA_963922005.1. Lineage (NCBI taxonomy): Eukaryota > Viridiplantae > Streptophyta > Magnoliopsida > Cornales > Cornaceae > Cornus > Cornus suecica. The sequence continues at coordinate 85,244,272 of OY998239.1, read as the reverse complement.
AGACTAAATCATCGGCTCCACTTGTAGTCAATCTATTTATTTTGATGCTTTGAATAAGAGAGTAAGTGCCTCCAATTTCTTTCGCAACAAGAGGATGATGCCGGTTGTGAAAGCAACTTGAATGCTAAAGTTTGTAGAATGGGAGTTGAAGCACCATGATTAGCTCACCATAAAATGGGTTCCTCATACATCTTTGCATCAATAACATGAGATTCATTGAAGTAACCCATTCCACTTGAAAAGGCTCCATATTCGATATAAACTTTCCGAAGTTCATCTGGATTGTTAAACAACCGTTTGAAGCATTTACTTCTATTCAAAGAAACTTCTTGATCTTCATGTGGTGAGAGCCGTGGAACTCCATCACTACCACCTCCAATCCAAGCCTCTGTGTAATATTTAGGAACCAATAAATGAGCCAAACATTGTAAGGGATTGTTACTTTTATTCCACCTTGTCTCCCAAATAATTTGAATGACATCAAAAATTTTTGATTGGCCAGTGAGCAAGTCTTTGTTCTCATGGGCAAATATTATGGATTTTACTCTCTTAATCATTGCATCCCAAGTATCATAGATCAAATGAAGAATAGGAGCATCGGTGTCCGCAAATCTTAAGAAATCCACAATAGGCTCCGTAAAATTCAAGAGATAATCCAAATCATCCCACCAACCATCACTAACAATTCAAGTTTTGACCTCTCTTGCCTTTATCTCAATAGTTGATTTCCCATCTCCCTTTAAACATAGCCTCCAATTTGGATCCATCACCATTTTCTCAAGTGCATCTTTAACCTGTTTCACACGCTTCGCCATGATGATGCTTGATGCAAATCTTGTTTCTGCTACCCTTAGCTGTCCCAATTCCGAATAAGTCTTGAAAATTGAAAGTATCATTCCATGGTTAACAATAAAATTTCTAATATTTTGCACACTGCTCACCACTTCAACAATCCATTTACAAGATTCATGTTGAGGTGAGTTTTTTGAGGGTTCACAAATGTTTTTCAAAGCTAAATTTAGGCCGTGAACAACACATGGAGTCCAAAATATATGAGGATACTTACTTTCAGTGATACCACCAGCAGCCTTGAAATTACTCCCATTGTTCGTGATCACTTGAACTACATTTTGTTGTCCCACTTCTTTGATCACTGGGAGGAAGAGACTAGCTACATATTCAGCATCTTTTATAAAGCCACTTGCATCAACAGCCTTTAAAAACATTGCACCACCCACTGATGCAGCCATTATGTTTATCAATGGCTGCCTATGCATATCAGACCAGCCATCTAAGCAAAGAGACATGCCTTTCTTTTTCCAAGAATTTTTTTATCGGTTGGAGCTTTCGATTTATATGTGCCTTCTCTGGAGCCAACAAAGTCGTTCGTAGTCTATTGAAGGTTGGAGGAACATAGCCAGAAAGCTTGTTGTTAGCTAAGGTAAGAGAGTATTTTCTGAAATGAGGACACCTTGCAAAGTTGAAAGATAAGGCCGATGCATAGAACATGCGAGCAGCATGTTTATCTGCTATATCTCTTTGCGCAACATAAAATGCATTTTCTAGAGCTCCAGTAGATGATCCTTTCCTTTTTTTGTATTGCACCAAATCTGATTCTTCCGACAAAGATAAATAATCTCCCTTCCTTCTTGCATCCAAATCCTCTTCATCATTTTTCGTGTTCCTTCTGTAAAGCTCTAAGAACATGCTCTGTTATTGAGGTGCATGTTGTAACCCCCTGATTAGGAATCTTCAATAAGTGACCTTTCACTTTTGAATATGAGCCAGTAACCCTTTTGCTACAGTAATTGCAGGTCCAAGTTCTATTCCCTCCTCCACGTGCTGGTAAGCTAACAACCTTAACACGATTCCACAGTGGCATGTCATCGTTAACAGATCCTTGAACTTTTGATAGTCGCAGGTTAGCTTTTTCTTTTCCTTTGGCAGATTGTTGAAATTGAGAGGACATTTTCTTGTCCTTTTTTATAGAAATTAAATTAGATGAGCTAAATTATAACCCATATCTGTAACTAAATACAATTATACTGATACAACTATGTGAAATAAAATTAATTGAGAGTTGAAATCGATTTGTGCCGTTACATACATGTATGATAAATTATATTGATACATAAATTAGATGAGCCGACTGTTGAAATTAAGAGTTGTTAAGCTTAAAAGAGGCAAAATTATAAGAGAATAATTGATTTGTGTTGAAAAATCTGTTACCGGAAAAATTAAAAATAGTTGTTCCAACTGCTGTCAATATTTTGAGGGGTACTCTGTTATGTTTGTGTGCATGTCCACTTGCTTTTTCTTTTTCTTTTTTGAAGTTTAAAATATATTACATAGATTATTCCAACTATTTATTAGGGTTTAAGTGGGTATATGTAAACATACAGAGAGAAAAACCTCTTGGAAGTTGATGTAAATTCTGACAAAACAAATTTGGCTTTTCAATGTTGCTTTCAATTTTTTTTTAAAAATGAGGAAGAAAAAAAGAATTAAAAATTGAGATTGGAGAAGAATTAATACCTTCTTCTCAATTATTGGGTCTTGAATGTGATTTTGAGCCCTCCATGTCCATGTTTGCAATAGGTTTTGAGGAAGAGTGGAGGAGAAACCGTAAAACAGAGAGGGAAAAAGAAGGGGTTAAAGGGTCTGAAGCTATTTGCGTATGAAAAGTGCAGGGGAAGGAAGTCTGGAGACTGAAGCTATTTGTGTATTGAAGTCTTGGACATTAAGGCCCCGTTTGGTAACCGGTCTGGTCCGGTTATCTCTGGTCCGGTCCGGTCTGGTCTGGTCTGGTCCAGTTTGGTCTGGTCTGGGTGATGTTTTGAAATTCTGTTTGGTAAGGGGTTTGGTCTAATGGTTTTGGTATGAGGAAACTGGAACAAGACCATGTTTGACAAACTGTATGGTTCCAAACTTCTTTGAACCAGACCTTATTTGGCAAACTGGTATGGTCTTAAATTTTGTTTATTATTCATTTTTTTTATAAATATAATTCATTTAATTTATTATTTATTTGTTTATTTTAATTAATTTATAAATATATTTTATTCATTTATTTATTTTTATTATTTTTATGTATTATTTAATTCATTTTGCTTATTATTTATTTATTTATTATTATTTTTATGTATTATTTAATTCATTTTGCTTATTATTTATTTATTTATTATTATTTTTATGTATTATTTAATTCATTTTTCTTATTATTTATTTATTTATTCTTATTTTTATATATTATTTAATTCATTTTATTTATTATTTATTACTATTTATTCATTTATTTTATTTATCTATAAAATTATTTTTATTAATTTATTAATTATATTATTATTTATTATTATTATTATGTATTATTTAATTCATTTTATTTTATTTATTTTGTTCATTATTTAATTCATTAATTATTATTATGTATTATTTATTTCATTTTGTTTATTATTCATTTTTTTATAAATATAATTCATTTAATTCATTATTTATATTATTATTTATTCATTTATTTTAATTAATTTATAAATATATTTTATTCATTTATTATTTATATTATTATTATTTTTTATTATATTTAATCATTTATTATTATTATTAGTTTTTAATTTTTTGATTCATTTTGCTTATTATTTATTTATTTATTATTTATTTATGTATTATTTAATTCATTTTGTTTATTATTAATTATTTTTATTTTATTTATAAATATTCTTTATTTAATTTATTATTTATATTATTAATTTATCATTTATTATTATTTATTTATTTGTTTAATTAATTTATAAATATATTTAATTAATTTATTATTTATATTATTATTTATTATTATATATATTTATTATAAATATATTTTATTATTCATTATTTTGTTTATTTTTTATTCATTTATTTATATTAATTTATCATTTATATTATTATTTTATTCATAAATATATTTTATTTTTATTTATTAATTTATTTTTATTAATTTATTATTTATTTATTATTATATTTATTTATTTATTTATTTATTTTTATGTATTATTTAATTCATTTTATTTATTATTCATTATTTTATTTTTTTATTTTTATGTTTTGGTTATATATTGGTTAGATGTGGTTCAATTATTGAAGGACATTTTGGTTATATTTTGGATAGATTTTATAACCAGACCAGATATAACCACCAAAAATTGTGGTCCTAAAAAATGTCATTTTGGTTCAATTTGGTCTAACTTGGTCTGGTTATATTTTTTGAGACCAAGGCAAAACAAACATGGTCTGGTCTCAAAAAACTATGACAAGACCGGAAATATAAGACCATAACCGGTAAACAAACAGGCCTAAAGATAAAGAGTGGACCAAATGAAATTTTTGTGGTGGAGACTAAAGAGACACACGTGAGGTTGTATTACATATATCAATTGTACTACATCATATACTATCTTCATATTTTATATATTAATTGTACATGAATTAATATATATATATATATATCATTTTTGAATATTTATTTTATATAAATTTATTAGTCATTCATTTTATGTGAATTACTAATAAATAAATTATTATATATTGAGTATGGTATGATTCATTATTCTAATGTGTTCAGTTTTATTAGATCTTAGACTATTCTTGTTCAATTAAATTTGAATTATCAATTAATAATATATAGATATCGAGTATATAGTATAATTATTATATATTGAGTATAGTATGATTCATTATTCTAATGTGTTCAGTTTGATTAGATCTTAGACTATTCTTGTTCAATTAAATTTGAATTATCAATTAATAGTACATAGATGTCGAGTATATAGTAAAATTATTATATATTGAATATAGTATGATTCATTATTATATTGTGTTCAATTTTATTAGATCTTAGACTATTTTTGTTCAATTAAATTTGAATTATCAATTAATTGTACATAGATGTCGAGTATATAGTATAATTCTTGAAATTAATGTGTTCAATTGCATTATTATACTATAGGCTTATTAATTTTATTAGATCTTAGACTATTCATGTTCAATTAAATTTGAATTATCAATTAATAGTGTATAGATGTTGAGTATACTATAATTCTTGAAATTAATGTGTTCAATTGCATTATTATACCATAGGCTTATTAATTTTATTAGATCTTAGACTATTCATGTTCAATTAAATTTGAATTATTAATTAATAGTGTATAGATGTTGAGTATAATATAATTCTTGAAATTAATGTGTTCATCAATTAATAGTGTATAGATGTTGAGTATAGTATAATTCTTGAAATTAATGTGTTCAATTGCATTATTATACTATAGGATTATTAATTTTATTAGATATTAGACTATTTATGTTCAATTAAATTTGAATTATCAATTAATAGTGTATAGATGTTGAGTAGATAAATGTGAATTAAATTATTTATATAGTGTATTATCTATTAACTATTATATTTTTGTGTTCAATTTTATTTTTGCATTATTATACTATAATGTATTATCTTTATATTTTATGTAACTATTATTTTTATTTCTCACAAGGATTCTCAAAATTGAGCTTAATATATTTTTTAGTAGTAACAGTTTCCATTAACACCATTCTCGTACCTGATTTTCGTCCAATCTTGTAATATTTTAATCTTATGGTTAGGTTCCGCACTGACTCATAATTTAAACTTCAAGTATCATTATATATATATATATATATATATATATATAATACTATTAACCTTCACAAACTTGAATTAAAACAAATGCTCAAGTAATATTAACCATTTTTTTGTACTTGATCAGATTTTTAAATTGCCCTTTTCTTTAAATTTTTGTAAAACGCGTATTTAATTTTGAAAAAATTTCTTGTAAATCCTACTTTTCTTATACAAAGATAAATAAGTTCTGAATTTTTTGTTTTTGCACAAATAAATTCTACCTTTTATAAAAGTTCCATTCAAAGTCTAAAATATTTTTCTTTGGAGTTTGGACCAATAAATTTTATTTTTTTAAAGAATTTATTTTCTTTTCAAAAATAATAATTCTATTTTTTTAAAAAAAAAAACTCCATTCAAATCCTAAATCACCAAAAAAATTTCTTCTTTAATCTAAATATAATCTCATTAAATTAACTATAAAATTTAAACTAAAACTTTTCATATAAATCCTTAAAAAATAAATTCTAAAATTTAAATAAAACATAAATTTGCATTTTTTTAAAGATAAATAATTTTTATAACATAATTTTATTTTATTTTTGAATTGAATTTTTCCTTAGGTTAATTATTACTTAGACTCATAATGTAACTAAAATTACAAAATATATATATATAATATAATAATTCTTAAATAAATTACTGGATAAGTAATTGTTTTTTAGAAAGGAAATTACTTAAAGTGGATGACATCATTGATTTCCGGTTCAGTAATTTATTTTATAGTTTGGCATTGGACAAGTAATTGTATTACTGTATTATATTTAGGGTAATTTGAACTAACACCTCTGAGGTTTGCATTAATTTCACCTTTATACTGATTTTTGAGAAATCAGCACTAACACCCCTGATGTTTCGTTTTGCTTGCAATGACACTCTCTGGGCCAATAAAATGACCAAAATACCCTTGATAAAATTCGAAAATATTAAGAGTAATGTGAAATGACCTTTATGCCCCAACCCCAAATATATAAAATTTTGAAAAACATATATATAAATTCAAAAAAATATATAAAATTCGAAAAAATGTATAAAATTCGAAAACAAATATTTAAATTTTGAAAAAAATATATAAAATTAGAAAACAATATATAAATTTCAAAAAATATATATAAAAAAATATATATATAAGATTCGAAAATATATATAAATTTTGAAAAATATTTAAATTCGAATATATATATTTCAAAATATATATATATAATTCAAAAAATATATATTTTCAAAAACAAAATTCAAAAAATTATATAATTTCGAAAAACATATATAAATTTCAAAAAATATATCTAAATTCAAAAATATATATAAAATTTGAAATATATATATATAATTCGAATATATATATATATATATATAATTTCGAATATATATATTGCAAAATATATATATTCGAAAAATATATAAATTCGAATATATATATATTTCAAAAAAAAATAAAAAATTCAAAATATATATATTTTCAAAAACAAAATTCAAAAAATTATATATTTTCGAAAAACATATATAAATTTCAAAATATATATATATAATTCAAAAACATATATAAAATTTGAAATATATATATATAATTCGAAAATATATATATAAAATTTGAAAAAAATATAAATTCGAATATATATATATTTCAAAAATAAATAAAAAATTCAAAATATATATATTTTCAAAAACAAAATTCAAAAAATTATATAATTTCGAAAAACATATATAAATTTCAAAATATATATATAAAATTCAAAAATATATATAAAATTTTAAATATATATATATAATTCAAATATATATATATATAATTTGAAAAATATATAAATTCGAATATATATATATTTCAAAAAATAAATATAAAATTATTTATAAGGATAATTTGCTAATTCTACTTCAGAAATTGAGACCCCAAATTTTAATACCCAGAAAAATAAGTTAAACCAGTGATCCTTTTATATAAAATCTCTCTGAAAGCTCAACATATTTGTATGAATATTCTCAGGTTGAGATGGACAAGCATGCATAACAACCTTTTCGTAAAACTTCACTGACCACCCCTTGAAAAGATCAAAGCATAATTGACCTCCAAAACTGACAACATATATTTATTCGAGGTTATACCCATGGAGTTAAAAATGCAGACATATATTTTTTATTAAGAAATTTACTAATCAGTTTCATGGAACTTTTTGTGACCATTTAAATTGCTGAAGCTTTGATAACAACATTCTAACCATGAGAACAACCTTATCATACTAATGAAGCACGTAGTTATTTTTATATAATTTCAAATTATATATATATATATTTCAAATTTTATATATTTTTTTGAATTTTATATATATTTTTTGAAATTTATATATGTTTTTCAAAATTATATAATTTTTTGAATTTTGTTTTTGAAAAAATATATATTTTGAATTTTATATATATTTTTTGAAATATATATATTCGAATTTAAATATTTTTCAAAATTTATATATATTTTAGAATCTTATATATTTTTTTGATTATATATATATTTTTTGAAATTTATATATTTTATTCTAATTTTATATATATATTTCAAAATTTAAATATTTGTTTCGAATTTTATACATTTTTTCGAATTTATATATATGTTTTTCGAAATTTTATATATTTGGGGTTGGGGCATAAAGGTCATTTCACATTACCCTTAATATTTTCGAATTTTATCAAGGGTATTTTGGTCATTTTATTGGCCCAGGGGGTGTTAGTGCTGATTTCTCAAAAATCAGCATAAAGATGGAATTGATGCAAACCTCAGGGGGCGTTAATGCAAATTACCCTTATATTTAATGAGATTGACATGGAAAGAAACAAAATTTGATGAAAATTATTCTCATATTAAAAAATTAATAAAATACAGCTGTTTACAATTAAAACACCACCTACCAGCCATCATCTCCAAAATGAAACCCTAACTCCTAACTTCACGCCGCCTCACCTCTGTGACTCATCTTTATCTTCGTCAAGAGAAAAGCGTGCCAAAAAAACCCTACTTTCCATCGCCTCCCTTCTTCTGCATCTCTATTCTTCGCAGCAAAAATAGATTTGAACTCAAACCATTGCAGCCTCACTCCTCGCCTCTCACTTTTCTCTCATTCAACCCTTTCTCTCCTCACGCCTGCTTCCGCCCCTCGAGCGACGATCGGCGAAGGACAACCCAGCTTGCAAGGTCACTTTCGCTGCTATGAAGATCGATGTCCCCATAGGTAACATCCAATTCATATAGCTATATTAATCAATTTATATATATGTGAAACTGAATATGAAGTTTCGCTGCTCCGATTTCCAATTTTATGCTTAAATTCTTGTTTCCATTCTATTTGTAGTTAGAATACTGAATATGAAGTAGATTATGTGAAACTGAACCCTAAAGTGGGATATATATATATATATATATATATTTTGCATATGTATAACCGATTTCCAATTTTATGCTTCAATTTTTTTGTACGAACCCTAAAGTTCCGATTGTATTTTGCAATTAGGTAAGGATCCGATTATGAACTATGTGCTTTCATGTCTATATGTTGATGATGCTTTTCATTGGCTTAAACATGTGTTGATTATGCCATGCTTAGGCCTTAATTATCTCATGGTTATAACTATCTACTCTTTGCTTATGATACATTATGTTTAAAGTGAGAATTTTCTGTAAGTTCCCATGTTACCTATGCTTGCATTATTTTCTAATCTTAATGCCGTTTGGAGTCTATTATGAGTGATGATGCCTTGATTCCATTTTCACCATTTTATCGAGTTAATTTTATCTATTATTCGTATGTGTTTTTTTTAATGGTTATGCATTTATAGAATTTCATAGGTGTTTTCTCAATGCTAGTATTGCATTAAATGCATAACCATGTTTACCTAATCAACTGGTTCATTTAGAGGGTGATTATTCATTTTAGACATATTTCATAATGAGCATCTTGTATATGGGCCATTTTGGTCCATTCATGACAGATTGCTGTTTATGTTCATGCGTGTACTGTCGAATTTGCACAAGAAGGCTTTAAGTATCCTCAAACTGGTTGATGAATTTACTTGAGAGTTTCATTTTGAGGCGATCTGTTCTTTTTTTTTTTTGGGTTTTATCTATGTCTTCCCTCTAACCAAATGTGCTAGATTGACACTGACTGGTCCAGCTTAGTTAGCTAGAGATTGGTGGTGGAATAAGGAGAGGTCCATATTATATGTGCTGATCTATAATAGATTTAGATATATATGTATATCTACAGAAAGTCTGGCTCTCGTCTCCCTCTCTCTCTTATTCTGACACATATAGCTATGTATCTGTTATTCAGTGATTTTTTTCTTTTTTTTTCTCTGGAACCCAAATCAAGATCTAATTAGTTTAGCTTTTTGGTGTATTTATGTTTCAAATATGCCTAAAATATTATTTTTGTTGTTTGTTTGAAGTCTTTGGGTGTTTCTTTTGATGGTTCAATCATATTGGATTATTTCTAATAGAGTTTCAACTAGGTTTTGTGAAAATTTTCTGTCTTTAACAAAAATTATATTTCACTCTGTTAATTCAGGAGTCTAGAAGTTTTATATTTTCCTTCTATTCTTTATTTTTTTTGTTATCTTTCCTATGCAGTGTTCCAGATTCTTTTTATAAATATCTGGTCTACAGCCTTGATAGATGAAAAAATTAATGAATTTTTACCTTCCATTTCAGTTTCATTTCTAGGTATAACACCAAATGAAGTAACTTCTGTTACTCAATAAATTAAGAATGTGGAAAATAAGAATATAGATTTTCAACTGTAACATTATTCAAAATGCCTTATTGAACTATTTATATACAGTCTTTGACATTGCTATTTTCACTTTATTTTTCTTATTCAATAGAAATTAGGTTTGAGTTTAATTGGTGTAGTTTCCATTTATTTGATAATTTTGTGTTCTTGTGTGTTTTGAAGCTTTATTACTATAAAGCATTAACAATATTATATGAATATATATTTTTTAAAATACGGCTGTTTGATCCACTTACAACATGTCATAATGGGGTGAGTATGGGTGACAGACTTGTTTATCACCTGCCCGTTTACTATCCACTCCAAATCCTTAACTTTGTTTTTTGTGTCTACATATTTTTAACCGATGTTTTAACTTTCAATTACTTATGTTGCAATTATATTCTTGTCAAAACTCAACTTTATAAAATTGTGCTAGGAACTTTATGGGTCACTTTTGGATTTTTCAAGCAACTTTCTTTCTGTAAATTTTGTATTGATATTTAAGGTATTGTACTTATTTGCATGTTTTTGATCTAATTGTGTATAGTTGGTGATTGATCAATGTGTTTGGACCTAATTGAAGCTTGTAGAACAAGATGCCTCCTCAGTCCTCTGGTAATTATTTTTTCATGCATGTCTATTTTAAGGTTTAGAATGACATGTTTGTTTCTCCCATTTTTTTTTATTGTTTGAATCATCTTAAGTATAATTCTATTTTTTTTATCTCCTTGTACTTGTAATGGTAGCTTAAGTCATAAAAAAAAATGCTTTAGTTATCAATATCTACACCTCAAATATTATTTCTCTTTCCTTAATTTTTAGGTCCTCCTGTTGGGAAGAGGAAAAAATTTGCGAGAATGAGTTGTCACGGAAAAAATACAGGTAAGTTTTTTGGGCAATTATCTTTGGTTAGTTATTAATATATATGACATTTTCATGTATTTTAAAACTATGTCTTAGTTTCATAAAGATGTTAAATTACGACCCTTGGTTGAATTTTTTTGATTCAAACTATTTAATGAATCTCAATGATTAATCCGTACGATAAAGAAAATTTTAGATGGTGATTATTATATTAGTGTTTCCATCCTTCATGTGTACAGTATAGTTAGATATGTGGTGTGTTATTGTTTCAACATGTAGTATTAGGTACAAAACTTTTTGCAACAAAACGTCAAAATTTGAAATTGTTGCCTCATGTATTGTTGTTTGCAACAAACATTGATTTCTTTTGCCAAAAGCGTAATTTTTGCAATGAAACACCCGTTTGTCCCCAAAGTCCTATTTTGGATGAAATTAATTGATTTTATAACAAACCTTTTTAATTAGCAAGAAATATATGACGTGTAGTGAAAACAATAACCTTCAATGACAATTTTTTTGTAATATTTTTATTTTTTTTATTGCATTTTTATTTTGTGTCTCACTTTTCTAGGCTCTAGAGAATTTCTGGAGCCTTGGTGCGTCTTGATGAGCTTAATATTTTCAATCTGTCTCTAATATTATTTTTATTTGAAAGAAAATATAAATTCGTTGTAAAGCTAATTTGCTTTTGTAATTAGTAATATACTATAGTAACAAGACAAGTTACTAATAAGCTAAGTAATTACAGTAGTACTTAGGATTTTCTCGTATTTCTTCTTCTCCCCTAGTTTTGCTACCTATAACAGTAATTAATTTGATCTTGTTACGAATTAGAGTATGTCCGTTCCAAGTGGATTAAGGTCAATTGTTGTAAAACTAGTAGATTTATCTGTATTAATTTAATTATAATGGAAATGGATATGTCCGGTACAGGTTAACTGTTATTAAAGTTGTGGTTTATTTTCCCGTAGTAACTGTTAATTTTTTTTTTTTTATTATTTTTGCTGAAAATAGGCAACAATCCAGTACGGTGGGGAGGCAAACTGCCAAAGGATTTAGAATAACCATACCCCGCTAAAGGTTTTGAATATTTACCAAAACCTACAAGGCTGATATCATCCGCAAGGGGAGATCTGAGACAGAATTGCACCACATCTACTCGTCCATCACATTTTGTGTGGAAGACTTCTCATGGAAGAAGAATGGAAGAAGAATATATTGGTGTTTAAACTTTTTCCAGTGGGCGAAAGAGGAATTGGTTATAGACCAGGATGATTTTTGGCTAGCAGGGAGAAGAGTATTCTTGAAGTCACAAATGCTGAGGAGGGAGGCTATAACATGCAAAGGAAGGTGGAGGGAGGCTATAACATGCAAAGGAAGGTGTAGGTTGTCCTGGACGGCGACATTTATGTCATCGCGACTGGATTTTTGAGGTTTCGGTATCACCTTGATTGGATCTCTTGATCCAGATTGGAGGCTTGTACCATATACATGCAATATGGTACAAGCCTCCAATCATCGTGGAGGCTACAGTTTACCTCTGTAGGGAATGATGACAAAGACTTGTACAAGTCCATAGGAATCAACTAGAAAAAGAAAAAAAAATGTACAGTTTGCACCAACAACCAAATTCAGGATCTCTTGACTACCTGGAGAACGGTTGACATTTATGTGAACTTTGTGCTTACTTGATTCCACGGTTGACATTTATGTGAACTTTGTGCTTACTTGATTCCTGCATTTGGTTGTTGGCACAAACTGTACCCTTTTTTTTTTCTTTTTCTTTTTCTAGTTAATTCGTGCTTAGTTGATTCCTGTATTTGGTTGTTTGTGCAGACTTTACATTTTTTTTTTTTTGCTTTTTCTAGTTGATTCCTATGGACTTGTACAAGTGTTTGTCATCATTTATGCAACTTTGTGCTTAGTTGATTCCTATATTTGGATGTTGGTGCAAACTATACATTTTTCTTCTTTTTTCTTTTCTTTTTCTAGTTGATTCCACCTATGGACTTGTACAAGTCTTTGTCATCATTTCCTAGTGATACCAAAGAAGCTTCTCATACTTATTTCACCGGAAGAGTGATTCCAAAATTTCTGATTCATATTCTAACTAGTCAAAGAGAGTTTCAAATAAATTCTTACTCTGATTATAAATTTTATAACTAGGACTCTTAAAATTTTAAACTTTGAAGAGAGACATGTTATATACAGGGTTATCATTTGAAGTTCTATTTAAATAATAATAAAGTTCCCATAATCAAATTACCTTTCCAGATTCTAAACAGACAAGGTTCTTTACATTATCATTTCTATCCAATTAGGATTAGGATTATTAGTTATAATTAAATTATAATAAGAGAATGTAATAATAAAAAAAATTATAATTTATGTAGAATTTGGATTGGAGATATAGAATTAAATTAAGTTTGTTAGTTATTATTTAAATAGAAATTGAATTTGGTTGTAGGCCTTCAATATGGTTTTGTCTGTTTCGTTTGTTTTTCAAAAACAACAAATTTTCTTCAATTGGTCAAAATGAATTGCAACGGTTCATTTCTTTCAGTGTTGGTTATAACTATTTGGGAAAATATCACTAATCTTTCTTGTATACAATTTAGTCACATAAAACTACATATAGTCAAGTAGTGAAAAACAAAAGGAACTAGAATGACCCATCACAAGAATATACGCCTCAATTCCCACTTCATTATTGTTGAAACACAACTTTCCTAATATATATATATATGTGGTGAACATTGTCACATGTGTAGGTGCAGTTGTGAGATGGTTTTTGGATTCGGGGATAATGACTTAAATTTAAATAAAATTCATGAAAAGTCAACTGATCAAATTGGTCAACCTACATTATTCACTATCGCGGAAACGAATTAGAAATATTAAAAATCACACAATCAAACACATAATCTTTATTATTACATTATGATATAATTATTATAGGTCTAAATCCCATAAACTCCAATAACTCACGCATCATCCATCAACGGTTCTTTTTCTGAAAAATGTTAAGGGGTGAGCACAAGCGAAAAATCATGAAACGTAAGATTATGTAAGTATGTAAATCAATGAATACATATATGATCAGGTCTCTAACCTAGTCCAATTATATAATATAAATGCATCATAAATCATAATATAAACTCATATAGAACAATTTAAATATCATCAATAAAATAACTTAAAAAATTCCAAAATCATGAAATCAAAACCAATAATCTAAGCATGAACTCAAATCCAACTATCACAAACCAGATAGCATAAAAAATTGAAATCATCAAGTGGAAAAATTATGCCGTGATACAAACCCTAGGCTATGAACTACCTGTCCATTTGCCTAGTCAAATGATTGTCTTGGGGCTACTAACCCGATGGTGACGTCGACCAATCGCGCGATAATTCGAGGTCTTGCACCCCTGGAGCTCCTTCGTCCCCTCTTGCACCCCTGGACCACATGACAATTTTTCCAAAATCAACAACCAATCCATAAATTATCACATCACAAAAGTCATTCACATGCGCACGTAAGTAATAAATATATCCGCATTCCATGATCCACCTAATAAAATTCTATCATGGCATGAATCAATGCATTTAAACACATTAATGCAATTTTACAACTCATGTAAAAAATAACAAATATCTCATGATCATTCTATATATAAACATTAAAATGCATAAATGAAGATTTTTAAACTCACACGATACCCCAATAAATCCCTACCTCAAACCTAGATGAAAATCCAGTAAATACCAATGATCAAAATAATAAGGTTGTGTAGAGAACGAAGAAGTAAGCGGTTCGCCCTTCACGCCTTCACTTGCATCCTGTTATGCCCGAAACGAAATAATACATAACCACATTGATTTTTATTGTAAAATATGTCAATAATCAACTTGATATATAGAAAAATCTACATAAAAAGTTTTGGAATAAATCGATAAAGATAAGTCACTCAATTAAGAATCAAAAATTTTGGTTTCGAATGCTATCGTAATATAGACAGTTGGAAATCGAGGAATTTTAGAAAAATCTGTAGTGTTACAAAAATTATGAAATTTTCAGCATGGACTTTAGACATATATAGAATACTACTGTAAAATTTTCAGAATTTTACATCAAGGAAAAGTGGTCTAAAGTAATACCAAAAGATAGCCTTCATAACAGTTATGAAAACTGAACACCCAACACTCTCAGATTTCTCCAAAAATATCCGTGGTTTAGATACCTATTAAATTATCCATATTTATATCATATACACTCCTAATCTTGTGATAAAATTTTCAAGACAAAACTATAAGTATAGATTTCTAAAATCAGAACCCAAAGTTAAGTTTTTGTAACAACATAGTAAACCGAATAACAAGTACTCCTAAATTTTTATATGAAAATCTATACATGATAAAATTATGCAATTTTGTACATGCGTAGTAGACATATAATTTAATCTACAATAATAGTTTCAGGATTTATAGGAGTACTAAACCATGTGAAACAAATGGCTAAACCTAAACCAAAATCAGATCAACAAATAGTAGAACATAACTGGACAGTCTACTTCTGTGATTTTTAATAATTTAAATACTTGTCGAAATCCTTTGAGGGATACTAATATACATATATGAAAACATTCTGTAAAAGTTTAAAGAATTTATAGTTACAGAAACATGGGTAATAAATTGATCAAACATAAACAACATAAACAGTTTTGCAACAACAAACAGATCCGAACAACATGCACTTCTAGATTTTAATTTCATATATACTCATCAATAATTTTTAAAATTTTCAGGAATACATAATACATACGTATACATGTTCTGTAAAATCTTTAGAAAATAAAATTGAACCAAACACAGATTAAAAATCATAGACCGAAAGCTTTCAATTTGCTAAAACAATTGAATCTAGAATCTGAAATTTTCATAAACAGAAATAAAATAAAATAATGGAATCACATACCGAATTTGGTATTAAACCGAAGATCTCAACACGTAGAACAACTTTCTAGTTTTAGCCTTGAGCTAATTCTTAATGGAGAATGAAGAAGAATGAGGATAACCTTGAAACCAACCGGACATGTGTGTGGGTTGTTTGTGTTTATCTCCTCTTTTCCTTATTCATTTATACATATAAGCAAACAATATGTGTGATACCAATGAGTGGTGTGTAAATAAAGGAACATGAGATGAGATAAGATAAGGAAGCCCATAATATACACCTCATTTAGCACTAGTGTGGGAGTGTGTTGTCATGATTAATTTTTTTTAAAAATTCAATCTTTCCTCATGCATACAATTTAGTCATATAAAAATACATATAGTCAAGTAGTGGAAAACAAAAGGAACTAGAACGACTCACCACAAGAATATACATCTCAATTCCCACTTCATTATTCTTGAAACACAACTTTCCTAATATATATAGGACAATGTTTGGGTCATCACCAATGAGGACCAACTTGGTCCTCACCCCTTATTTAGATCAATAAAATTAAGACACGTGACATATATTAATTAAAAAACAGAAATGGGTATTATCCATTATTTATGGGATTCAACACGGATTTGAATTCTTCTTTTTTCTCTTATTCACTTAAAAAAAAAAATCTAATAGACAATTTAACGTCATACATATGCGTGTACACTTATTTGTATATATAGATTGATATATGCGTGTACACTTATATTTATATATAGATTGATACATATATTTATATATATATGCTATGTATATTGTAATTGAATCCAAAGGATGATGGAATCTTTTATGTTTTTGTAGTATCATCAATTTGGTGCGGTGAACGGCACTTTACATACGAGATTTCTGACTTTCTTCTCCAAATTTCTATACTTCAATCACTTTATTTTTTCTTATTTGTGTTCATAATATTTTGTATCCAGTTCATTTATATATCTTTGGATTTTACGGAATATAGAGAGGAGATGAATGGGTGGCTGGGAAAATTATTTTTCATATCTTAAAATTAGAGAGAGAGTTTACAAAAAGGAGAGCAGTGGTAGGCACGGGCCACGTCGGTGGTGTGCCTACCCTCTATAAAGTTAAGATGAAAAGTGAAAAGTGAAATCTCAAATCCTTTTTTCAAAAAATAAAAAAAAATCTCAAATCCCATGCTCTAGGTGTTTGGGTATTTGACCATAAATTTACTATTTTTTTTTTGATAATTTACAATAAATTTACTGTTCTTATATGCTTTCACCTAATTTTAAGATATGAAAAATAATTTTCCCACCCACCCATTCATCTCCTCTTCATATTTCGTAAAATCTAAAGATATATAAATGAATTGGATACAAAATATTATGAACACAAATAAGAAAAAATAAAAATAAAGTGATTGAAGTATAGAAATTTGGAAAAGAAAGTCAGAAATCTTGTGTGTAAAGTGCCGCTCATCGCACCAAATTGATGATACTACAGAAACACAAAATATTTTATCATCTTTTGGATTCAATTGTAATATACATGACATATATATATATATATATATGTATTGTAGATACAAAATTTGCACAACACAAAAGATGCCTTTCTCATTACTTTTCATTGAATTATATACATTTTCCCAATGGGCCTTTGGCCCATTAGGGCAACATTTTCAACTTTACATAATATCTTACTTTACACGTCAGCTATGTAGATCCTATATCATGCCATTGCCTTGAGCTACAAGTATCTTCTAGAACCTTCGAGTTCCTTCCAAAAATGCTATTCGGGTCGGGGAAACAATGGATATGATGGTCGGGTCATGATACTTCTCGGACCATGGGGCTGATGTATCGGTCGGGTTATGACACGGGCACAATGGTCGGGTCATAATCTCGGGTCCTTCTTGACTTGATCCGGTCAGGATGGACTTTTCCATGGGCCGGGAAAACTCACATGTACACAGGCCCTCTTTCATCTCATGGACCTGCATTCAATGGGCCCATTAGGTGGAAGAGTCTTAAGGCCCATCGAAAAGTCCTCGGAGTTGGTGCGCGGGACGTGTGGCGGAAGATGAGGAGAAGCATGACGGATGACGCGGGACACATTAAATGCTACAGCTGTCGCCATCATTACAATTTTGAATTTGCGGCTAGGACGACATAGATTTGCGTGAGATGGGCCGGGTCATGTCGATCCGATACCCTGACCCGGGTAGACGAAAAGTCATACCTATCTATATAATCCGCATACGCCACACTTGCATCACTTTTGAATTTGCTCTCCTTTCGTTATTTTCTTTCTGCAATACTCAAGCATTATTAGCAAACACAAACCCACTTTCGAACCTATAAAATCCCCAGATTGCCTCATCAATTCTTGTGGATTTTAACGATCTTGGTTGAGTTTTGCACTGCGCGGAGTGTTTTGATCCTTGCTGCGAAGAGTTTGACCGGGCGCACACATCCCTGCTCATTGGTACAGTTGCCGGTTTCTGTAAATCGTTTAGCCGGAGAAGAGTACAAGGGGAGACAGCCGGAATCTTCACCTTTTTGTAAGTTGTTCTTCTCAATTTTCTACCTTTCGTCAAGTATGTCCGGGAGTGATGATACCAGGTCGGTTAGCGACTTGCAAGTGGCAGACACTGATCTGAACGTTACTGATCCCGAGATCTCGGTGAGCACCCCCTCCGTAGAGATTACTCGGGTCATTAGGTCTAGTCCCCCGGAAGTCAATCAGGAAGCGGGGGATCGGGCTGTAGAGGATGATGTCGAGATGGGTCAGGATGCTGAGGAGGAGGAGAACTTCTGTACTGACCCTCTCCCAGCCAAATATAGGAAAGACGCTCAACTTAGGAGTCTCAGGGTCCCTGAAGGGGTTAAGGTTAGACACTACCCTCGGGACAAGGATTTTAGGATCGGGGAAGGTCTGAAGGATGGGGAGATACTGCTTTCCTCATTCCACCTGGCTATACTAAAGTTTTCCATT
Source organism: Cornus suecica (assembly GCA_963922005.1). Lineage (NCBI taxonomy): Eukaryota > Viridiplantae > Streptophyta > Magnoliopsida > Cornales > Cornaceae > Cornus > Cornus suecica. Next base: position 85,225,014 of record OY998239.1, on the reverse strand, counting down.
CATCCTTTCTTCCTCCTGACATTGGCCACTTTGGGTTTGGCCCCCCTTCAAGTCGGTCCCAATTTTTATAGGATCCTGGCCATGATCTTGTTCATTAATAAGGAATTGAACCTAGACTTAGGCTTGGCCGAGCTTCTGCTTTCTTATAAACTTCAAGAACAAAAGGATAATAGGGGTCGGTACAACCTGACTTCGTACGTCAAGAGGAAGTTGTGTGACAAAGTCCCGACATCCAACAAGGGATGGAAAGAGAGGATGATAAAAGTGAGTGGTCAGTGGAGGCATCCCGATGCTATGAACATCCTTGTCAACCATGTTTTCCAGCCAACCCGACTTCCTGAGTTTAAGAGTTTTCATACCTGAGCCTCTTGCCACTGTGAAATGTGCAACGATAAGTTGGGTACGCAAGTGATGGATTTCCTGAAGGCTCCTCGGGAGAAAAAGGGTGTCAGGTATATAAGGACTCGATTTGAACTGTTGCGTGCTAAAGTGTGGAGTCAGGATTTAATGGATAGCCAGAATTGCCTGACTGGATCTGTATTGCAGGAGTTTGCATCGGGAGAATCAACACCGAGGATCGCCTCGGGTTCTGCTGCGACTACGTCAGGGTCAAGGAAACTGAAGTCCAAGTCATCAGGAACTAAAAAGCTCAAGAGAAAAATGTCTGGGGATCAACGGAAAAGGAAGGCGGTTAGCCTGCCCCAACTTTCGATCAAGAGGGCCAGAAAGGTTGATACTGGCTCTACATCTTTCATTTGTGGGGTTGATATCCCTCCAGTCTCCGAAAATCCCGATGTCCCGCCAGTTAGTGAGAATGCAGCAAGCAGTCAACCGACAGGATCCACCGGAGGGCCTGCTGGCACGCCCCCTCCTCCTATTCCGGTAGAGCTTCATCCCGTCACACCCCCGCCTCCGCCTACTGATGGTCCGCAAATTGGTGCATCGGATGCGGCCGAGGTCGGGGATGGTCGTGCCTTGGTTCCGAGCTTGGGAGGTGTGAGTCAGAGTCCTCCTCGGGCAGATCATTCAGTTAGACCCAGCTCTAGCCGAAGCGTTGTACTGGGTGTTCCTTCCTCAGTATCGGATGCTCAGGACTTAGGCTCTGATGACGAGGACCAGGATCGATCCCGACCTTCCAAGCTGCGTACTGCCATTTCTAAAAATGTCAGGAAACAAGATAATAGAGAGATCGAGAAAGCTGCTGAGAGTGGGAGACACGTTCCCCATGGCCCCCGATTCAAGCTGGATACTCGAAAGGGTCATCCATATCTGGCGGTGGCGGACCAGACGATCGAGAACCCTGAAGCTCTGCGAGAGATGGCCCTGGGGGTATGGACCCCGGCTGATAGGTTGGCCATGGGGCGGTATGATAGGATGAGCCTGGCTCTGGACGGGCCCGAGCTTGCAATGAAGGTAATAATTTCTCTACACTCGTGTATTTGGCTTCTATTTCGCCCCTTATCCTTTGTGTTAACATTCTTGCTTTCAGATGCTTCACGCTACACAGGCGTATAATTGCAAGCTTGAGGATGATGCCCGGGTCATTAACGCCCTGAATCGGGATGTTCAGGTCCACAAAGCTGGGTGCGCCAAGGCTTTGGAATAGGTCAAGAAGGCCAATGAGAAGATCCAGTCCTTGACATACCGGGCCGTCACAGCAGAGGAAGGGCTCGCATCTGCCAAGGCGGTGACCTTAGAACTTGCTGCCGCCAAGGCAACGATTTCCGACCTCGAGGGTAAGGCTCGGGAGGCTGAACAGATGGCTAATCGAGAAGTCCAGGCTCGGGAAGCCCTAACTCTTCAAGTGCAGGCCCTGACCGAAGAAATTGAGAAGTTAAAGACTTCGGGGCTGCAGTTGCTTGAGGAGAAGGTCGAGGTTGAGAATGCATTAGGCGTGGAGAGATCTCGGGTAGAGATGTGTCACAAGGGAGGTAACCAGATGATCTCTCGTTTTGTGCTGACAAGCAAGTACCGTTACGAGCAGGGCTGGCGGGAATGCATAACTGAGCTTCAAAAGCCTGAGGGGGACAGATACATCCTGACCATAGAAGATCTTGATCTCAGCATAGGAGTGGGGCCTCCGTATGATGATCCCGAGGCGGAACCTGAGGACCTGGCATTTGGTGAGTTCCTTCAGGGTCCCTTGCCCGCTCCGCCTTCTCATTGCAGCTTGGATGAGCCTCAAGGACAATCCCTCGAGAACCAAGCCTCAGGTGGCAATGAGGACCCTCCGGTGGAGGAATAGGGCTCTTCCTTTAGACTTTTGCTTTTTATTTTGTTTGCAACAACTTTATCAAAGCTTTACTATATCAGCCTTGGCCACTGGGGCCCTTTTAATATAAGTGAATTCACCTATTCAAACTTTGTTGGAAATATGTATGATCCAATGATTCATTGATATTAATAAAAATTGGGATTTTGAATTGTAACTTGGTAGGACCACTGATGCCATCAGACAATAATAGTCGGGCACCTTGGGTCCACTGGTAAGTCTGTGAAGATCCCTCGGGCGCTTTGGGCCTATTGAGGGGATTCAACACTTAGGTTTTCAGATAAAACCCGACCACAGGTGGGTCTGTGAAGATCTCTCGGGCGCTTTGGGCCCATGGAGAGGATTCAACACTTAGGTTTTCAGATAAAACCCGACCACTGGTGGGTCTATGAAGATCTCTCGGGCGCTTTGGGCCCATGGAGAGGATTCAACACTTAGGGTGCGTTTGGAAACTAGTGTTTTCGTTTTCGTTTTTTATCTCTTGAGAACAAAAAAAATTCTTGTTCTTGTCCTAAGGGTAATCCGAAAACAAAAACACGTTTGGTTAGAAATTTTGTCTAAAAAATTTTCGGGAACAAAAAAAAAAAATTTTTGGAGGTTAGGGTTTGGAGGTTGAAGATGAAGGTTAGGGAATCTGTAACAATTAATTTTTTTTTTGCTAAGAACAAACAGTGCCGAAAACAAAAAAACATCATTTTGGTGTTCTCAAATTTTGAACTAAGGGTGAGAAAACGCTTTTTTTACTGTTCACGAATACAAAAACCATCAAAGGCTCCCAAACGCGTTTTTGTTCCCGTGAACAGTGAAAAAAACAAGAATAAAAACGGAAACACCCCTATCCAAACGCACCCTTAGGTTTTCAGATAAAACCCGACCACTGGTGGGTCTGTGAAGATCTCTCGGGCACTTTGGGCCCATGGAGAGATTCAACACTTAGGTTTTCAGATAAAACCCGACCACTGGTGGGTCTGTGAAGATCTCTCGGGCGCTTTGGGCCCATGGAGAGATTCAACACTTAGGTTTTCAGATAAAACCCGACCACTGGTGGGTCTGTGAAGATCTCTCGGGCGCTTTGGGCCCATGGAGAGATTCAACACTTAGGTTTTCAGATAAAACCCGACCACTGGTGGGTTTGTGAAGATCTCTCGGGCGCTTTAGGCCCATGGAGAGATTCAACATTTAGGTTTTCAGATAAAACCCGACCACTGGTGGGTCTGTGAAGATCTCTCGGGCGCTTTGGGCCCATGGAGAGATTCAACACTTAGGTTTTTAAATTTATATAATCATGGAGACGATTTAGGTACGCTTAGATATAATCGGGAAGAAATTGAATTTCTATTGTAATCTTTCGGGCTCTAGTGGCCTTTCTTTACAGTAATTGAAATAGAGTATCCCTAGGGATAATACTTCTTGAGTCGGGATGCATTCTGTGTGTTAGGCTCCCTTCGATTATCAAAGTTTCTGAGTAGTCGATAAGCCCCGCGCCCAACTACCTCAGTGACGGTGTAGGGTCCCTCCCATGGCTCTTGGAGTTTGCCCACGTGTCCAATTTTTCGTCTGACGACCATGTCACCAACTTGGAATCCCCTTCTCTTTACTCTTTTATTGAAGTGATTCCTGACCCGTTGTTGGTAAGCTGCCAGCCTTATCCCGGCGATTTCTCTTTTTTCTTCCAGTAGGTCGAGCTCGTGAGACAAGCGTTGATTATTTGTTTTCTCTTCCCAGGCCAGTGATCTCAGCGTCGGGACGGCATACTCCGTCGGGATTACAGCTTCCGCCCCATATGCCATGGCGAAAGGTGTTTCACCGGTCGGTTGTCGGGGAGTGGTTCTATACGACCATAGTACCTCCGGCAACTTGTCCAACCATGCTCCTTTGGCCTTCTCGAGTTTCTTCACTAGAGTGTTGAAGATGGAACGATTGGTCCTTTCCGCCTGTCCATTGGCTTGCGGGTCCCTTACAGAGGAGGTGTTTTGATTGATTCCGTGCTGGGCCAGAAACGACCTGACCGGTTCGCAGTCTAGGTTGGTGCCATTGTCCATCTTGATGGTCCGAGGTACCCTGAACCTGCAGATGATGTGATTCCATATGAACTTGACTACGTGGCTCCCCTTTATGGAAGGATAAGCCTCGGCCTCAACCCATTTGGTGAAATAGTCGGTGGCGAGGAGTACATGGGTATTCTTCCGGATGGCTTTTGGAAGTGGCCCGACTATATCCATTCCCCATCGGGCGAAAGGGTGCGGAACGATTGTCGGATTCAAGAATCCCGGGGGCTGCAGTATAGCGTCACCGTGCATCTGACAGGCTTTGCATTTGCGCACATATTCCTCTGAATCTCGGGACAGATAGGGCCAAAAATAACCCTGGGACAGGATTTTATGGGCAAGCAACCGGGTACCCGAATGATTTCCACAAGCTCCAGCATGTATCTCTTGCATTACTGTCTCTGCCTCGGAAGGAGTTACGCACCGCAGATACGGACCCGAGAAATATTTTCTGTAGAGCTGGCCCTGGATGATCGAGTAACGGGCTGGCTTCATTCTAATTTTCCTTGCCTCTGCCTTATCAGTCGGCAGAGTCCCGAGACTTAGATAGTCGATTATAGGATCCATCCAGCTTGGTTCTCGGGGAACTAGACATATCAATTCATCGGGCTTTATGATGCTTGGTGTAGTGATGAAGTCGGTCAGGACTACTCGAGTCATGTCCTCACCAGCTGCAGATGCCTGATTCGCCAAGTGATCAGCGGAGGTGTTTTCTTCCCGAGGGATTTGGCTGAATGTTAACTTTTGAAAACCTTCTAATTCTTTGAGCACCAGCGCTTTGTAAGATTCCATTTTTGGATCCCTTGTCTCGTATTCGCCGGTTATTTGCCTGACAATTAGCTGGGAGTCACTGTACACGGATAGGGATTGAATTTGAAGGCTCTTGGCTAATCTTAGTCCCGATATAATTGCCTCGTACTCTGCCTCGTTGTTGGTGGCTGAGAATTGTAATTGCGTCGGGGCTTGTAGCTTAGTTCCGTCGGGAGTATGGATTTCCAGCCCGACGCCTGCTCCATTGGCGCACACTGAACCGTCCACGAATAACTTTCACGTTTCCAACTCAACGGGCTGATCGACCTCCTCAGTTTCCCCTTCCAAGAAGAAGTCGGCCACAGCCTGTCCTTTGATCGAGACTCTGGGTACGTAAGTTATGTCATAAATTCCCAGTTCAATGGCCCATTTGGAAATTCTTCCGGAAAGATCGGGCTTTTCCATAAGTACACGAATGGGAGTGGCAGTGGGGACAATGATATGATGAGCTTCGAAATAATGTTTGAGACGTCGTTTGGCATTGATCAGGGATAAGACCAACTTTTCCTGTTTGTTGTACCGTGTCTCGGGATCGGCCAGTGCCTTACTGGTGTAGAAGATGGGCATCTGGAGGTTCCTGTCATCTCTGATGAGCACGGCGCTAGTTGAAACTGATGATACTGCCAGATACAAGAGCAGGACATCATCGGGCTCGGGTGTTGCAAGAATGGGAGGCTTGAGCATGTACTCCTTCAATCGGGAAAAGGCTTTAGTTTGCTCGGGTCCCCACACTTCTCCTTTCCTTGCCTTGATCGCCTGGAAGATGGGTCGGCAATGGTCGGTCAACCTTGCAATGAATTGGCTTAATGCCACGACCCTTCCGGTCAAGATTTGAACTTCTTTGTGTGTGGATGGCTCTTTCGTTTCGAGCAGAGCCTTCACTTGGGTCGGACTGACTTGTATGCCCGACCGATCAACTATGTGTCCCAGAAACTGTCCCGATGACACCCCGAAGGAGCATTTGGCTGGATTGAGCTTCATCCCGTGTTTCCTCAGGGTATCAAACACCTTACGGAGATGTCCCAAGTGGTCAGTCTTATTTCTGCTCTTGACAACTGTGTCGTCAATGTAAGCCTCGACCACTGTGCCCATCATCCCTTTAAATATCCTGTTCACCGGTCTTTGAAAGGTGGCTCTTGCATTTTTTAGTCCGAAAGGCATAACTCTAAAGCAATAGGTACCTGTTTTCATAATGAAGGAGGTCTTTTCCTCATCCCCTGGGTCCATCGGGATTTGGTTGTAACCCGAGTAAGCATCCAGGAAGGTTAATCTCTCGTAGCCTGCAGTAGCATCGACCATTTGATATATTTTGGGCAGGGGGAAACTGTCTTTCGGGCAAGCTTTGTTTAAGTCGGTGAAGTCGACGCAGACTCGCCATTTCCCGTTCTTTTTCTGTACAACAACCACATTGGACAACCACTCGGGATAATGGACCTCTCTGATGAATTCGGCTTCCAGCAACTTTGATACCTCGTCGGCTATGATTTGGTTCCTTTGGCCCCCCATTTGCCTCTGTTTTTGTCGAACGGGTCGAATATTTGGATCGACATGTAATGTGTGTCGGGCTATGGAGGGGTCGATGCCGGGCATATCAGTATGCTCCCACGCGAAGACGTCATGATTGTCCTGTAAGAATGTTGTCACAAGTGGTGAGGATTGTACCTGCGTAGGTGACCTTGTCGGGCCTTACAGACACCGTATGCAGAAGCTCTGCCACGATCGGGGGACCCGACTCCCCGTCCTGTAGTTGCTATTTGGACTCCAGGTCCTGATTGTCTTCTCGGGATCTCTTTCGATCGGGTTTGTCCTTCATTTCTTCGATGGTGACGTCGTAGCATTACTTGGCCGCCACTTGATCCCCTCTGTTGTCGATTATGTCGTACCCATTTGGACCAACGCACCTCATCATTTGGTGGAGAGTTGACGGTACCCCCTGCATTCTGTGTATCCATCCCCTTCCCATAAGAAGATTGTATGAGGGCTTCACGTCCACCACCACGAAAGTTTCGGACAGAGTTCTCTGAGCCGCCGTCACAGGTAGCCTGACCTCCCCGAGAGGCTCGACTTGTTTTCCATCGAACCCGGCGATCGGGTTTCGAGATGTCACGATGTCACTCGGATTGATCTCCAATTTATCAAAAGCCCATTTGGTCATGATGTTGGCGCTGCTTCCCGGGTCAACCATGACCCTCTTCACAAGACATCCCGAGACCATCAGAGTGATGACTAGCGGGTCCTCGTGCGGGACTTGGATGTCCCGGAGGTCCTCCTGGGAGAAGAGTATCTGAGATTGCCCCGTTCGGTGGTGGACCTCGTTTATCCCAGATATCCTGGCGATTTGATGTGCTCTTTTCATCTGCGTGCGTCTCGATCCTTCGCTACTTTGTGGGTCGGGACCCCCATGGATCATATTGATGATCCTGACCGGGTGGGCAGGACCCTGATACCGTTGGTTATACTGTGCTGGTGGGTTGACCCTTGGACCATCCCTCTGGATATAATCCTTCAGTTCCCCTCGGGCTATCATTCCTTCAACCTGGCATCTCAGGTTTCGGCAATCGTTGGTCGTGTGGCCAAAATTAGCATGGAGGGCGCAATGCTTGGATCTATCCCTTTGGTCAAGGGGTTGCCTGATTGGGGGATGAGTTTGGAAGATTCCTCGAGCTTTGTTTTCCTGGAAAAGCTTGGCAAGCGTCATTTTCAATGGAGTAATCTTCTCTTCAAGCTTTGCACGTCTATCGGGTTGAGGGGGAAACTGAGATGAAGAGTGGCTCGGGGGATTTGAGCGTTTGCGATTCATATCCTTTCGGGATTTGTCTGACGCTTTATCCTTTCATTTGACCTCCACACTGACCAGTGTTGCTCTCCTCTGTCGGGTTGCTTCTTCCTCTTCGATCCTCAAATGGCCTTGCGCCCTAGAATTGAGTTATCCTATTCCCGAGGGAGGTCGCTTCACAAGTGATTGGTGAAACTTGGTCCCCGGGATGAGAGCCATCCTGAAGGCCTCCACGACAGAGTGCTGGTCGCAGTTGTCGATGGAGGATGACTCGACATTGAATCGGGACAGGAAGCTCTTGAGGGATTCTCCCTTTTCCTGAGTCATGGTGAAGAGGCTCGAGATGGTATTCTTTTGCCTCTTGTTCCCGAAATACTGCGCCACAAAGAGGTCAGACAATTGCTGCCAGCTGCCAATGGATCTCGGCGGTTGCTTTCTGAACCAGAGGAGCGGTGCATCGATAAGACTGGTCGGGAATACTTTGCATAGCAGGGCTTCGTTCTCGGCGTACATCGTCATCTTCTGGTGGATCTGGTAGATATGCTCCTCGGGATCCTTCGTTCCGTCGTAAGGAGTGAATCTAGGCATGATGAACTTCCTTTGGAAGGGTTCCCGGGTGATCTCTACACTGAAGGGCGACTGAACCGAGTCGGCAGAGGCTCTGAGGGCCTGGTCATCGGTGGATCTGGCTCTCAGATCATTCATGACTTTCTTCTGAAATTCTGCCATCATCTCTTAGAGCTTCTACGACGTCAGAGGTTCGTCGATAACTGGAGTATCGTCGGTTGCCGGGGCCTTGCCTGGTCGGTGAGATGTTTCACCATGCTCTTCTCGTGGTTCGGCCTCTCCATGGGTCTGTGATTGATCAGGAACTATCTGTGGGATAGTTGCCTGATTCAATCTTGCAAGGAGTTCCTCACTCCTCCTTTCCGCCGCCAGGCTCCTTGCCTCGGCGGCCTGGCTGCGTTTCTCAGCTTCCACAAGCTGCTGTAGGAGATTTTCAATCGTTGGTGGGGCGCTCGGTTGTCCGGTGCCGGGAATCAGTGCTTCCGAATGGGATCTGGTTACCGGCATTGTTATATCTGGACAGGGAGGATGGTATGGAAGGTTTTTTTTTTTTTTTTTTTTTTTTTTTGATGTATTTGGGTTTCACTCAGCTTTTTTGGAGGTAGGAAGATAGTCGGTGATCTGACCTAGTTTCCCACAGACGGCGCCATTGTGTAGATACAAAATTTGCACAACATAAAAGATGCCTTTCTCATTACTTTTCATTGAATTATATCCATTTTCCCAATGGGCCTTTGGCCCATTAGGGCAACATTTTCAACTTTACATAATATCTTACTTTACACGTCAGCTATGTAGATCCTATATCATGCCATTGTCTTGAGCTACAAGTATCTTCTAGAACCTTCGAGTTCCTTCCAAAAATGCTCTTCGGGTCGGGGCAACAATGGATATGATGGTCGGGTCATGATACTTCTCGGACCATGGGGCTGATGTATCGGTCGGGTTATGATGCGGGCACAATGGTCGGGTCATAATCTCTGGTCCTTCTTGACTTGATCCGGTCAGGATGGACTTTTCCATGGGCCGGGAAAACTCACATGTACATGTATCAATATATATATAAATATAAGTGTACACGCATGCATATATCAATCTATATATACAAATAAGTGTACACGCATATGTATGACGTTAAACTGCCCATTAGATTTTTTTTTTAAGTGAATAAGAAAAAAAAGAAAAATTCAAATCCGGGTTGAATCCCATAAATAATGGGTAATACCCATTTTTGTTTTTTGATTAATATATGCCACGTGTCTTAATTCTACTTGTGGGGACCCAAGCATTGTCCATATATATATATATATATATATATATATATATATATATATAGGGATGAGCAAAAAACCCGCCTCGTTGGGGAACCACCCCAAACCGTTCCATTTTTCACGGTTTTTAATTGCATCATTTAAAAATGGGGTGGTTATGGGAGTGAAAAAAAATAAACCGATGGTTATGGGGCAGGGGATGGTTTGAGGGGTTCCCCCAGTGGGGAACCGCCCCGCCCCAAACCGCATCATATTATTATTATTTTTTTATAATTTTTATTTATCAAAGTTATATAATTATATGTATTTTTAGAACTTTTTAGATTGAAATTACCTTGTACTCCTTTAATAAAATATCTATTTACTCATATACCCATATATATAATACCCATTTTGTTGTGAATTAATACTTTATGTATCATAAAGTATTTGTTGCGAAATTGATTAGTATTTTATGATTTTATTGTGAAGTAATACTTAAAGTATTTGTTGTGGATTTGTCTATGTGGACTGATATATGCTGTTGGAAACTTAGAATTGGGAACTTTTAATTAAAGTTTGTTTATCTAAATATTGATGGTTGATTTTAGTTGAATGTGCGATTAAAGTTATTAAATTTCTTTTTGTGTTAGAAATTATTACGAATAAATCAATTCCTTATTGTTTTATATATAAGTCAAAATGTTATAATTAACTTGCTTAATTTTTATTTGCTCTTAAAAAAAGGGTTTAGTGACGTGGTTTGAGGCGGTTTTGGGAGATACGGTGAATGGTTTGTGGCGATTTTGGGGGAAGAGGTGAAATTTTTAAACTGTTTTGGTGCAGTTATGGGGGATAAAAAATTTCATAATTTTGGTTATGAATTTTGAAAAATCTGTCTCATGCTCATCCTTATATATATATATATATATATGTATACATATATATATGTATATGTGGTGAACATTGTCTCATGTGTAGGTGCGGTTGTGACATGGAGAAGGCCCTACATTGGCCGGTTTCACCACAACCATTGTGGTCACAATCCTATACTTATATATATATATATACACACATATATAAATGAGTAATGATACCATTAATTTACATGTGCTGGCAAAATGCACTAAACAACCTCAAGTGACAATTAATTATACCACCAACCTAAACTAATTACACCAATGGCCACTATCCAAAAAAACGCAAAACTACCCCAAAGATAACATAAATTCTGCCACAAGATAGTTAAAAAAAAAAAAAAAACTATAACCGAAAATACTTAATTAAATAAACCCGGTCATTATAAGATAATTTAGAAATTTTACAAGAAAATTAAAGTAATCAAGGGATTTTATGCCTTCAAAGAATGTTATTGCAACACTTTATAAATATAAGGGAATATTTCTGTAAAACAGTGCATTAATTAATATTTATTAGCAATTGATTAATACCTCAGGGGTGTCAATGCAAATTACCCTTTTATTTATATGGAAGTGCCACAATTGATAGTGTCTATTACTCGCGAGGGGTTTTTCGGCAAATCTTTTGACCAAACTTACCGATTAGTATTAAGTGGTGGCATATTTTATCCAAATCTATCAACTCGTCTTTCCGTCCATAAATTTTGAATTATTGATCGGTCAATTAGGTCGATTGAAATTATAATTAAGAATAGTAGAATAATTAGCTTGATAAAAACGATCAAATCTCACATAGATGTATTCTAAACTTTTGAAAAGGAAAATAAGATCACGTTAATTTCATCTTTTAAACATATTTTCTTAACCACCTTGAACTGATCACCTTTTTCTCACGTATTCAAAGTGTTAGCTAGTTGTCTTATTTGGGATTCTAACTTAGAAATTGATTGTGAGTGAGTGTGGATTCTAAATTGGGATTGGTTCAGTGGTTGAGGACGATATCATTGATTATTAGACTGAAAGCTTGATGTTGATTGAAAGATTGTGGATTTTGATTGTACGTCTGATTTTGACTCCGACTTGGATTTTGATTGTACGTCTGATATTATATGCAGAGTTATTTGCGAAAACCCCCCCCTATAATTTTAACTAGGTGCGCAATTATTTTTATTTATTACAAAATGTGTGTATAAATTCATTATATTTTCAAAATATTGCAACTTATTTTCATTCTGTTTTAAAATAATATAAAATTCCTAAAATACCCCTTCTAGCCTAATAAAAATAATAAATATTGAATTAATAATAAATAATGTAAAATAAAATGATAAAAAAAAATCTGCTTAATTTTTTAATCATAAATAAATAAATAAACATAATTTTTTTAATAAAAAATATGCTTATTTTTTTTCAAATGTTTTTTTACTATTTTGGAAAATAAAATTGTAATTGTTTTGTTGATGATTTTCTATAATATAGTTTTTATAAACATATTTAAAAAAAAATTTTGTAATTTTTTTTTTAAAAAGCCTAAATTGGATTAATTTTTTTAATCAAATGTTAAATAAATTAAAATAAAAAGTTTTTAAAAAATAGGTTTTTATTTTCGAAATAATTTTAATATTTCTGAAAAAAAATGTATTTTTTTGCTGATGATTTTCTTAAATATATTTTTGTTTTTGTTTTTATTTTTATTTTCTTTTTTAAAAAAACTTATTCTTAGGATAATTCAGATAATTCATGTCACAATATGGCAATATGCACTCATTTTTGAATAATAAGGTCTCAAAGAACCACGGGGGTTATACGCAATATATGTATACTATATGAGGTTAAAAGCTCGCGACCCTTATATGTATTAGAGAATGGGTTATTTGCATGATATGACTTTGAGTTGTGTTTGCACTAGACAAGTTTATGTCTTATCTGTTAAGGTCTAAAGTCCTCATTTTCTCATATCATGATACACTTAGATATCTCTTTTCTAAGAATGATGCTAAGTGACGCTTAATTTGATGGATCCTGTTACTACAAGAGTTTGATCTAAAAATTCGACATAAGAAGTAGTCTGAAAATGTAATAGCTGATCTCCTCAGACTCCATGCCTATTCTTGAATCTTTCTCGGATGAACAACTCCTTGTTGTTGGCACTACCTCATTGCTTTGGTACATCATTTGACAGTTCATGACAAAATGGGAGGAATAAAAAAATATGGAACAAACTTCGTAGGGCGAAGGTCGAGGGAATTCAAGAACTTGTCAAGCTTTTGACTCAACCCGTCCACTTTCGATGATACGTCAAACATTCTACTTTCTTCATACACACTCTCAGATATGTTATACTAAGAATCGTCTTGTGACCTCTAGTTGTTTAAGCATTCTGTTCAGAATTTTCACTCAATTCTTCGAACAATTGCCAAAGTTCATCCACCGGTTTAAGAGTAAATGTTCTTCTACATGTAACATCTACTGATTGTCTATAGCGCTAACCAAGCCCATCATAGAAACTTCGCACCAATTCGAAAGTCAAGAATTTGTGGTGCAGACACTTCTTTAGGTTGCGTTTGGTAACGGTTTGGTGCGGTGTTAGTTTTTGGTTTTGGTTTGGGTTGGGTTGGATTTGGTTTGGTGTGGTTTTATTTTGGTTCCAAACCATATTTGGTGCAGATGGTTTTGGTGTGAGAAAAAGTGATGCTGAAAAACCAAACCATGTTTGGTAGAGTTGATATGGGTTAAAATATATTAATATTAAAATTAAAATATATTAATATACTAATATATTAATATTAAAATATATTAATATATTTTTATTATATTAATATTTTAATATTAATATATTTTTATTATATTAAAATTTATAAATTTTAATATTGAAATATTAATATTAAAATTTATAATAATATTATTTTAATATTAAAATTTATAATATTAAAATATAAATATTATATTCGGTGCTATAGTGATTCGGGTTGCTACAGTGGAGTGCTACAGTGGTTTGCTACAGTACCCGCACCATCCAAAACCATCAAAAAGATGGTTCCAAAATCCTTCACAAATTTGGCACCATGGTTTGCTACAGTAACAATACCATTTTTTGGCACCATTTTACCAAACATGATTTGGTACCATTTTTTGGCACCAAAATCATATTTTTGGCACCAAACCTGTTTACAAAACATGTCGTATTTCTCTATATCGCTCCCAAACTTCTTGGAATTGCAATCCCACAATTTATGAATATGACAACATAGCGGTCCGCATCTATTGGGAATAATTTATGCAAAAATTCTTGTTGAAGTGCTTCCCAACTTGATTTGACCTCTAATTTCAAAGTGTTGCGCCTAGTCTTTGCCTTATCTTTTAAAGAAAAGGGGAAAAGGCCTAAACGAAGTGTTTTAGTTAATCTATTAACTTTAATGGTCAAACGAAGTTCAAGAAACAAGTTAATATGTTGATACAGATCTTCATCATGGTTTCCATAAAAATTTGGCAACATGAAAATTTGTGCAATTTAATCTCATAAATGAGTTGTCATTACACCCGGTAACTGAATACACGATGAGGAAGTGTAAGTTGAAGGAGTATAATAATCCTTCAACTTGATTGGTTATGCTACTTGATTAGCCATTTCTAATGCTTCGTTTGGTTGGAGGGATGGAAAAGTAGATGAAAGGAAAAGTGGGAAGGATGGATGAGACATCCTTAGGGAAGGGATTGTGTCTCTCTTATTTAGTGTTTGGTTGAATGGAAGGGACAATAGAAAGAATGAATGTAGTAATACCTTGTTCTTGTTTGGTTGAAAGGAAGGGATTCATAATTTTTGTATTAAATTTACAAATGTACCCTAAAAAATTACAATATACTGTATAAGCAAATTGTTTCGAAGGCTATAAATGTTAATTACTATATTTTCGGAGAGGTTAGTTATTTTCTCTCTCATCTTCTACCTAAATTTAGGCAGATTAAAAAATGTGAAGGAGGGAGAGATGTTTCATCCCTCCTTGTCCCTCCCTCTTATCCCTTATCCCTCCCTCCTCAATCTATCCCACGAACCAAACATAGCATAACCTTATATTATCTCCTGTTGAATTATCGGTGTCTTAAGTCGTTTAAAAATATGATTAAGAATAAGACTATAATGACCTAGTTTTACCTATCGCAAGTGCACGAGTCGTATTATAGTATGGTATTGCTTGAGACATGTTATTGAACCCAAATGACTAATTCGTACTCTAAATTCTAATAAAATAATATTCTTGAACTGTAAAGATATTTTGATTTGGATTTTTATATTAAACTAGTTAATTACACAAATAAACTAAGTAAAACAATTAAAGATAGATTGAGAAAGTATAGGGTGTATCTAGCGCCGCAACTAGCTTCGTAATATAAACGTTGTATTCATTCTATTATAAAAGGGAGATACAACTCTTGTGAATCAGACTAGTACTGCTACAAGCTAGTGCCCAGTCCCCAAAGAAATACATTCAATCGAATTCAGCCACAAACCATCTTCGAAATGAGTGCGATTAGTGCATGTGATTACTTAATTCTACTCCCTACGGTGCATTAAATTAAAACATGCCTATTTCACCTCTCCTTAGCATGGTCTGTCCAAATCAAGACTTCCTGTTTTACGCAAGGTTGTCAAAATCGCGATTCTAGTGGGTACGATTTTACACCCAAAAATGACTTGAATTGCACAAAAATCGTTCATCAGAGTAGAATCGGGAGAATCGTACGACTTTAGGGCGATTATGCAATTTCAGGAAGTTTTTTGGGTTAATTAGGTAGAATCGTGTAGAATCGTGGTAGAATCGTGTAAAATCGTAGTGATACAATTTATTATTATTATTATTATTATTTTAAGGTAGGCCTTTCACACACACCACTTTGTATTCATCTATATATGTTTTATTTTATAATAGTTTTAGGGTTGGATCATCCATATGAGGTCCAAAATGTTAATAATTTAGTTTATATCTAAATATGTAGCCAAATTTATGAAAAAAAATAATTGAGAACCTTAATATGATTTAAACTTTCAAAATAAAATATTTGATTATTATGTTAAAAAAAACTTTAATACGTTTACTCGATTTAAAAATAAAAAATAAAAAAATTGTAATTGTATCATATGAATTATAATATATTTTTTGTTTATTTATATGCTTTAGTGAATGAAATTCATGAAATAGATTATGATGAAAATTTTGGTGATATGGATATTCATGGTGTTGTTAAATGATATTTGTTTAGACTTATAGAAATTACGTTTTAATTTTAATTTTTTTAAGTAAGTAGTAATATGAGATAATTCAATACTTACACATTGCTAGGATTTAAGGTGGTGTTTTTATTTATATAAATTATTTTGAGTATTTTTTGTTGTATTATAGAGATATTATTGTTTAAGGAATTAAATTAAATTATTTTTATAATAATTTCGTAGAATCTTACGATTCTATGATTCCGATTCTACGGACCCTCCAATGATTTTACCTAGAATCCCAATTTTGATAGCTTTGGTTTTACGAACCATTATATAGAAAATTAAAATTTAACATTCGGAGTTCTAGCTCATAGTGGCAGGGCCGACCTTGAGGCTAGGCGGCCGCCTAGGGCCCCAAAATATTATTTTTTGCCTTTAAGTAATGTAGGCCCAAAAAAATTTTATAATTAAAAAGTTCAAATAAAATGAACCTAACAGGCTAACCCAATCTTTGAGTAATATAGGTCCAAAAGAGTAATATAGGCCCAAAAAATACAATATGTCCAAATTATATATTTATTTTGCGGCCCCCATTGAGTTTCATATAGTTGCATATCGTGGCATACATGAATTGAAAATCGCCACCCTCCAATTTCCCATTTTATCTCTCAATTTTTCAAAAAAATCTTCATGCTCCCTCTTCCAATTCTACCAAACCCACCTAACCATAAAACCCAATAACAAATTCATAACAATCATCTCTCAAGATCAGTACTCTATACTTTGTCTGCCATTTTCTTGGTCTTGTATTGAATATACAAGTTAAATCAAGTCTCAAATTATCAAGGTCAACAATGTAATATAATTTTTGAACAATTAGTAGATTATTTTGGGGTTTAATTTGGTTTTATAATTAAAAATTTCAGTTGTGTAATATTTTCTTCCTATACCCGTTTATATAATTGGAGAAGCCAAACTTTATAGGTTTTGGTCAATTAGTTTTTCAATTTTGATGTGAGAATTATATTTTAGATGTTTGTTACTAGCATTAATACATTTATCTGTTTGCAAAGCTGCATAAATTTATTTGAATATGAAGTATTATACTTATGAAAATGGTTCAGGATTTGGAATTATGATGCCCTATAAAATTTGAGAAAGTGTCTAGCTTAAATTTTATTTTCTAAATTCGAGGAAGTCTTCCCCTATGATATAGAATTTTTAAATAGATTCACAATCTATAATTTTTGAAGATTTTAAAAATACCATTAGGTTGCTTTCTGGTGGGGGCCCCAAATAATTTTAGGCTTTAATCTCGCCAACCCCAAAATATGTTTGCACTCTGGTGGCCGGCTCTGCGTAGTGGTTAAGTATAGTTGGGCCAAATTAAGCATTACATCATAAGAAATAGAATAAATACAATATTTTATATAAGGGTAATTTGCACCAATACCCCCTGAGGATTACATATATTCCACCTTAGAGCTGATTTTCAAAATTTTGATACAAACACCCCCCGAGGTTTGGTTTTGTTTGCCATGACACCCCAAATGACCAAAATACCCTTCACAAAATTCAAAAATATTAATGGTAATGTGAAATGACCTTTATGCCCCAACCCCAAATATATAAATTTTTGAAAAACATATATATAAATCCGAAAAAAAATATAAAATTCGAAAAAATGTATAAAATTCGAAAACAAATATTTAAATTTTGAAACAAATATATAAAATTAGAATAAAATATATAAATTTCGAAAAATATATATAAATTTCAAAAAATATATATACAATGAAAAAAAATATAAAATTCGAATATATATATATATTTTGAAAAATATTTAAATTCGAATATATATATTTCAAAAAATTTATATATAATTCAAAAAATATATATTTTCAAAAACAAAATTCAAAAAATTATATAATTTCGAAAAACATATATAAATTTCAAAATATATATAAAACATTCAAAAACATATATAAAATTTGAAATATATATATAATACGAAAATATATATATAAAATTTGAAAAATATATAAATTTGAATATATATATATATATTTAAAAAAAAAAAAAAAAAAAAAAATATATATATTTTCAAAAACAAATTTCAAAAAATTATATAATTTCGAAAAACATATATAAATTTCAAAAAAATATATAAAATTTGAAATATATATATAATTCGAAAATATATATATAAAATTTGAAATATATATAAATTCAAATATATATATTTCATAAAAAAAAATTCAAAAAATATATATTTTCAAAAACAAAATTCAAAAAATTATATAATTTCGAAAAACATATATAAATTTCAAAATATATATATAAAATTCAAAAAATTATATAAAATTTGATATATATATATAATTCGAAAATATATATATATAAATTTGATAAATATATATATTTGAAAAAAAAAAAATTCAAAATATATATATTTTCAAAAACAAAATTCAAAACATTATATAATTTCGAAAAACATATATAAATTTCAAAAAATATTTAAAATTTGAAATATATATATAATTCGAAAATATATATATATTATTTGAAAATATATATATATAATTTGAAAATATATATATATAATTTGAAAATATACATATTTTTTGAAATTTATATATGTTTTTCGAAATTATATAATTTTTTGAATTTTGTTTTTGAAAATATATATATTTTGAATTTTTTATTTTTTATTTGAAATATATATATTCAAGTTTATATAATTTTCAAATTATATATATATATTTTCGAATTATATATATTTCAAATTTTATGTATTGTTTTGAATTATATATATATTTTTTGAAATTTATATATGTTTTTCGAAATTATATAATTTTTTGAATTTTGTTTTTGAAAATATATATTTTTTGAATTTTTTATTTTTTTTTGAAATATATATATTAGAATTTATATATTTTTAAAATTATATATATATATTTTCGAATTATATATATATTTCAATTTTTTTATATTTTTTTGAATGTTTTATATATATTTTGAAATTTATATATGTTTTTCGAAATTATATAAATTTTTGAAATTTGTTTTTGAAAATATATATTTTGAATTTTATTTATATTTTTTGAAATATATATATTTGAATTTAAATATTTTTCAAAAAATATATATATTTTTGAATTATATATATATTTTATTTTATATATATTTTTCGAAATTTATATATTTTATTCTAATTTTATATATTTTTTTCAAAATTTAAATATTTGTTTTCAAATTTTATACATTTTTTCGAATTTTATATATTTTTTCAAATTTATATATATGTTTTTCGAAATTTTATATATTTGGGGTTGAGGCATAAATGTTATTTCACATTACCCTTAATATTTTCGAATTTTGTGAAGAGTATTTTGGTCATTTGGGGTGTCATGGCAAGCAAAACCAAACCTCAAGGGATATTTGTGTCAAAATTTCAAAAATCAGCACCAAAATAAAATAGATGCAAACCTCATAAGTGTTGGTGCAAATTACCCTTTATATAAAATGCTAGTCCGTTTTCTTATTTATATAATCATCAGATAATCTTCTTTAAATTTTTGCTGTGATTTTTCTGTGTCTACGGATCATGCACAATCTCTCTCTCTCTATAAAAATCAGCACCTGACTTTTCTCTTAAAAAAAAAAGAAAAGAAAAAAAGACGGATGCTAATAAACGTTGTAGTCTGAAACGGCGTTAGGAAACGTCACTATCCTTCTCAACTTGGTCCCCAAGATTTAGAAAATTCCTACTTTATATGGGAGTTTCAATTAAAATCAAAACATATACCAAATCAAACCTTAAATTGGTCCTCAAGATTTGGAAAATCCCTATTTTATAGGAGTTTGAATTAAAATCAAAATAAATACCAAATCAAAACTCTATACTAAAGAAACGTAATAGGTACTTCCGCAAAGTCATATTTAAAAATTGTTTAGAATCTTGTAAGCTTCCTTCTTTTTTTTTAAATGCACAAAGAAAACATATTTAGAGAGAGACATGATTTCTTATTTATATATGGAATATATAAACCAAACATTTTTTTAAACGTCTCTCAATCCTATCTTTTCAATATATATATATATATATATATATATATATATATTTTGTCAAATATTTAAAAAGTGATATAAAGTTGTAGAAGTATTGTATGTCAATTACCGAGGAAAAAAAAGGGTATTGTATGTCTAAAAGTATAATGAAATTATAACTTTTATAAACTTATTATTTCCTTGTAATCCCACAAGATTAGAATTAGAATTAGGATTAGGATTAGGATTAGGACTAAGATTAAGATTAGGAGTAGCAGTTGGAGCAGGAGTAGGATTAGGTTCCATGCATGTATATATATATATATATATGGACTGGTATATAGGCAGGTATATATCTAAGCTAATTTTTGGTTGGTAAAGATGGGCAGCACAAGGGGGGAGAGCGAGGTATATTTTAGAGTTTCACCCTATGTTAAATCATGTGGTGATGATGATGGCAAGAAGTCCATGCACAACGGGGGAGAGCGAGGTATATTTTAGAGTTTCACCCTATGTTAAATCATGTGGTGATGATGATGACAAGAAGTCCATGCTTTGGATGAAAGTGAGATTTCTCGTTACACAGCATTACCAATCTCCCTGTTAATTGATAGAAATCAGAGAAGATAATGAAGAAGAATATTGAATTGTATTATGAATATTAAAATTAATTTTTACAATAGAGTTAACACCTATATATCGGAGAAGATACAAGAGAACTTAGAGTAGGGAACAAGTTATTGGAAACCAATTCCTGAAATCATCATAGCGGATGAACTTTGGTGAAAATATTAGCAGGTTGATCTTGAGATGAGATATGTAGAAGGCGAATAGTACCACTGTGAACATGTTGCCGAATAAAATGACAGTCAATTTCAATGTGTTTTGTGCGTTTATGAAACACATCATTGTGAGCAATTTGAATAACACTTTAACTATCACAAATCAGACTGGTAGAAAGAGATTGAAGAGCCCTCATATCTACCAGAAGCCAGAGGAGTTCTTGTGTAGTGTTAGCAAGAGCACGATATTCAGCCTAAGAACTAGACTAGAAGTAACTGTTTGTTTCTTGCTACGCCATGAGATGAGAGAATCACCTAAGAAGAAACAGTAGCCAGTATGTAAGAACATTTTTTAGTATTGTTTATTTATGGCATGTTCTAGACAATAACCATGTTGAGTGTTAGATAGGTCGTTTTGGTTTCAACGACATCTACAAACTTCGACAAAAGCGAAATCAAGCATTGAAGTAGTGAAGTATACAAGTGAAATGCAAAAGTGAGCGTATTGAGGAAAAATATCTCCCGGAGGGCGAAAATGACATTTTCCAAAGCCCTCACTTCAAGAAAAAAAGTATCGTGGATTCAAGACGATTATTTTGGCATAATTGCGGAAAAAAATGATTTTCACAAAAATGCCTACACTTTCAAAAGCAAAAAGTGGCCATAAAGTGAAGTTTAATGCTTGAAGCTTACCTACTCTTTAAGCGTATCGACGACTAAAATTCTACTAATTTTTGTTGTGATGTCCGTTTTGCCCTGATTTGATTCTATGATGCGTGGACAACTCCTACACCTTGGTATACGTGCAATACACATAATATACACCAGAGATTAGGGTTTTGCTGAGTTGGATGTGAAATTACGAGAAATGACAAACTTAGGGTTTCCCTTAGTTATGGTCTATAAATACCAAGGTCTTCTACACATAAGAGGTAGCCTTTGAGTCATTGAGAGATTTTTGCAAGTTTTCTACAGATTCATATTCATCTACAGAGATAGATAAAAATTGAAAATATAATTGAGTGATTCTATATCTTCTACTTATCTCTTGTGTTAGGGTTGATTCAATTGTGCTTCTACATCGATGATTTTATGCATGATTGAGTGACCTAGATTCAGAAAAATCTACACACCGCTGATTGCAACGTGGTTACTTAGATCTGTTTGAGAAACAGAGCCTTCTGAGTGCGGAGATCGGAGCAGGAGGCTTAGTGATTATTTGATTTGTTAAGAAACAAAGCTGTCAGAGTATGGAGCGGAGCGAAAGCTTCATGGAACGCGAGTGAATCTAGACTTTTAGATGTCGAGTGAAGAACAACAGATTACATCGGTTGTAAGTACTATTTTCATAGAGTCTGTACAAATTCTCTGATTCATAGTGCATTGATACCCGAGCGTATTCGTGGTTTTTACTTGGAGTTTTTCCAAGGTTTTCCACGTAAACATACCATGTGTCTCTATTGTTTTATTTTATGTACTTAGATTTATTCTTTGCATGATTTATCTTGATAGAGAATTGGATTAAAATTGACTTTTCGGCAATTATTATTAATTTGTCAATAAATCCACAAAAAGCCTATTCACCCCCCTCTAGGCTGTTTTCATTGACCGTCTAGGTATTTTCAATTGGTATCAGAGCGTGGTTGCCCCATTTTAGGTTAACCCCTAGGGTTAGATCTTGAACTTAGACGATGGAATTTCTTCGTGACGAGGTTTCCTTGTTAGGTCCCCTATGGTTGATAGGTTTAATGATGAGGGTGATGATTCGCTTCAAGTTAAGTACAATAAATTGTATGATAAGTATACTTATCTTAGTGAAGTTTTCTCAAAATGTATTGGTAGATTTAAAAGTGTTAACAAGGAAAAAGAATCCTTAAGAGAAGAATTAACCAGCATTACCCATGACTTTAATCAACACATGACTAGTAAGTCTGGATGGATTGAAAGGTTGATAAAGTCTAAAAAAGAAAGACAAGAGGTTTTAAAGAGTGTAGAAGATCTCAATAAGGAACTAATAACTGTAAGATTTGATTTGATTGAGAAATCTGTGAAGATTGGAGATTTGGAGAAGAATTTGGAAGATACTAACTCAACTATTCATAGATGGTCTAGTGAAACTCTTAAGCTTGATAATATATTGAGTGTAGGAAAATCAGTGGGAAATACAAAGGGACTAGGATTCAAATGAGTAACTCATAAGTCTAATGATGTTCCCGAAACTACATTTGTTAAGGAATCCCAAGTAGCATATTGTACTTATATAGGTAATTCTGATAAGAATCACAATGTTAAATCTTATGTCAGAAGACCGTTTGAGATTAAATCTTTGTTTACCTCTAGATATCATAAGAGTTTTAATCATGGTTTTCAAAAGTTTGTCCCAATATGCCTTCATTGTGGAGTGAAAAGTCACATTCGACCTTTGTGTTCAAAGTTAAAAGAAAATACTTTGAAATCTAGAACTCATAAAAGACCCAATGTTGAAGATCAAATTAGGGTTTTGAGTAAAGATATAAAGAATTTGTCTAATCATGCAAGTAAAACACCTAAGATTAGACAAGCATTGGTTAGAAAATGTGAGCTACATTATTGTGATGCTCATATATGGGTTAAAAAAGGTGAGCTACATTATTGTAAGGCTCATATTGAACTTGGAGCATGTGACTATAGTTCCGTGTGTTTGGATAGTGAATCTTCTAGGCACATGACAGGAGATAAGTCAGTGGTTGATAATCTCAAGGATAGTGATGGTAAGAATGGTTATTTTGATGAAAAGAAAAAGTATAAAGGTTTAGGAAAATGCACCATTGTTGCTTCTGGTTTACCTAGACTAGAACATGTTGATTGTGATAAGGGCCGAAAGGCTAATTTGCTTAGCATTAGCTAGATATGCAATGATTATCAATATGTCAATTTCCGTCGTGATAAATACATTATTAATGACTTTTTTGGAAATTGTCTTATGGAAGGTATACGTACATCTAATAATCGGTATCGCATATTTCCTAAATTTTGTACTGAGAAAGGTCTTGAGTTTATGTCCACAGCTTCTCAGTCAACATACATCTCTACAAAATTATTAGATTTTCAAAAGCATGTGAATCTTAGAAAATCTAGTGGCATGTTATCATTAGGATAAATGTTTTCATATGTATCATTCTAGGAATATCTTGCATTATCTTTTATCATAGAATTGATACATTATCATGCATTTTATTTTATTTGCATGTGTATTTTGTTTTATTTTTATATTTATTTTATGCATGCATCATGTTTTTGCTATTATTAGGATTGATCATGCATGCATTATTATGACAAAAATGATAAAAAAAAAAATTAAACAAAAAATTTCTTAGCATGGTGAGCTTGGCTAAAGTTATAAATGACTGTCATATTTCACTATATTCTCATATTTACTTTTCTTATTATACTTATGAGAATTGGAGTTGTTAGTCTGATTTGAGGTTATGAGTTATTCACTTGACATGTTTAAGTATTATTTTTGGAACTTATCAACTTTGGGTGCTTGTGTTACTTCGGAGATGACTGTAATAATTGTTGAAACTTTTAGTCTTTCTCATCTAATCCGACGTGATATGTAGGTTCATGAGCTATGTTAGATTGATCTATACTTTTAAATACCTTTTGCATGCTTATGAATGTTGTGGTAATGTTGAAAAAAAGGAAAAAATGAGATATTCAAAAGATAGATTTGCAAAAAATAGTTCTTTGATCTGAGTAACTGGGCCTCTTGTCTTAGTAAACATTGAGTGTTCACGTAAAAAGGGAAAAAGACTAATGAGCATAAATTCCATGGAAGAAGCTCGGACCCAGTTGGTCGGGACTAAAAATTCTCGCTGGAAAGTCTGGAGCTTAGAAAGATAAAAAGGGATATGGTGAAAAAGTTAAAAAGATTAAATTGTGTTTTCTTTATTTAACAATAAGGTCTGAGCTAAATATTTGACTTCTAGTTTGGGTTTTGAACTGAAGTATCATCACGGTTAGTGATGATATTGTTATAATTAACACGTATTGCTTTCATCTTAGTTGTTTGCTTGCACCTGAATATTTTTCATATATGCAAATATTATGTAAAGCGTGCCTTGTGTCTACAAGGTACTGTGCTGATTTTTTTCACCATCATGTGTATAATAACTAAGTCAAATATGCGAATATGATATGTTAATGATTAACTCATTATCTTTACTGCCCTGCTCACATGTGTCTAAGAATGAAAATATTTTTGTTTTTTGATTTTGCATTCATGCATTAGCATTAAGTTCATGCATTGTATAGATTTTTGGTACTTGAGTGGATATATTCTTATAGAGTACTTTATCTTAGTATTTAGTGCTTGGCTTATATTCTCTAGAGTATCCTCTGTTATTTTTCCCTATGTTTTCATCTTGAGACTTTCTCTTGTTTCTTTCATGTGCTTTGATTATTTTTATTGTTCCTTGTCATTTCAGAGACAAAAAAATGGGAGAAATATTGAGTAAGAGGGAGTAATGGTTTTAGGGGGAAAAGTATTGAGTAAGGGGGAGAGGGAGTGGGTGTTTTATGATCATTATGCTTACATGGATATTGTGTTTTTTTGTATGATCATTTTATATTTGTTTTTCACACTTGCGTTTACTGGTTTGTTCAGTGTTGTGGTTATAGGATTGGTAGATCGTCATGAAAGCAAGGTAACGGTTTATATCTATGTTTGTCGGTGTGTGTTCATAGGTATAGATATTATGTTGTTATTTGTGAGGTTATATTGTAAAACATGATTTTGTCTCAGAAATGCCAAGAGGGAGATTGTAAGAATATTTTTGAGTATTGTTTATTTATGGCATAATCTAGACAATAACCATGTTGAGTGTTAGATAGGTCATTTTGGTTTCAACAACATCTATAAATTTTGACAAAGGCGAAATCAATTATTGAAGTAGTGAAGAATACAAGTGAAGTGCAAAACTGAGCGTATTGAGGAAAAATGTCTCTCGGAGGGCGAAAATGATATTTTCCAAAGCCCTCACTTCAAGGAAAAAGTATCATGGATTCAAGACGATCATTTTGGTACAATTGCGGAAAAAAATGGTTTTCACAAAAATGTCTACGCTTTCAGAAACAAAAAATGTCTAAAAAGTAAAGTTTTACACTTGAACATACGCTTGAAGCTACACTTGAACCTACGCTTAAAGCGTAACTAGGTTACGCTTAAAGCGTAGCGACGGGTAAAATTCTGTTGATTTTTGCTGTGATGTCTGTTTTGCCCTGATTTGATTATATGATGCATGGACGACTCTTACACCTTGGTATACGTGCAATACACATAATATACATAAGAGATTAGGGTTTTGCTGAGTTGGATGTGAAATTATGAGAAATAGCAAAATTAGGGTTTCCCTCAGTTATGGTCTATAAATACCAAGGTCTTCCACACATGAGAGGTAACATTTGAGTCATTGAGAGATCTCTACAAGTTTTTTACAGATTCATATTCATCTATAGAGATAGATATAGAGAGAGAAAATATAATTGAGTGATTCTATATCTTCTACTTCTCTCTTGTGTTAGGGTTGATTCAATTATACTTCTACATCGATGATCTTATGCATGATTGAATGACCTAGATTCAAAAAAATCTACACACCGCTATTTGTAACGTGGTTGCTTAGATCTGTTTGAGAAACATAGCCGTCTTAGTGCGAAGATCGAAGTATGAGGCTTCGTGGTTATTTGATCTATTGAGAAACAGAGTCGTCAGAGTACAGAGCCGAACGAGAGCTTCGTGGAGCGCAAGTGAATCTAAACTTTCAGACGTCGAGTGAAGAACAACAGATTACATCGATTGTAAGTACTATTTGTATAGAGTCTGTACAAATTCTCTAATTCATAGTGCATCGATACCCGAGCATATCCGTGGTTTTTACTTGGAGTCTTTCCAAGGTTTTCAACGTAAAAATATTGTGTCTCTATTGCTTTATTTTCTGCACTTAGATTTATTCTTTGCATGATTTATCTTGATAGAGAATTGGATTAAAATTGACTTTTCGGCAATTATTATTAATTTGTCAATAAATCCACAAAAAACCTATTCACCCCCCCCCCCCCCCCCCATCTAAGATGTTTTCATTGATTGTCTAGGAAGTTTCACAGTAGTTGAACGACGATCAGTAGGATCACCTGCCCAGACAACATCAAAATATGCTAGTAACTCAAGAGACGATGTAGAGGAAAAATGAAGCCCATGAAACAAGGTGCCTTTTATATAGCGGATAATACGAAGAACAACAGTATAATGAGTTATCCGAGGAACATACATGAACTGGCTTACTAAATGAACGACATAGGCAATATCTGGATGAGTGACAGTGAGATAGACAAGACTGTCAACCAATTGTCTATACAATGTGGCATTACTGAGTGGAACACCATCAAGAGGAGTGAGTTTGAGATTAGTTTCCAAAGGAATTGAAGTTGTCTTGTAGTCAGTGAGACCTGCTCGGGCAAGAATATCAGAGGCATATTTAGCTTGAGAGAGATAGTAACCAGCATAATCAGAAAGAACTTCAAGACCCAAGAAGTAGCTGAGACGCCCGAGATCTTTCATTTCAAAATGGAGACTAAGAAATTGCTTGAGATTCGAAATACCAGTAATATCATCCCAGTAATGATCATATCATCAACATAGATAAGTAATAATATGAGACCGACATCTGTTTTGCAAATAAAGAGCCCTGAATCATATGAACTAGAGATGAATCCAAAATCTTTTATAGTGGAACTAAACTTTGCAAACCATGTACGAGGAGTTTGTTTAAGACCATATAAGGCTTTCCGAAGTTTGTAGACTTGAGATGGAGAGTGAGCAATGCCTGAAGGAGGTTTCATATAAACTTCTTCTGTGAGATCACCATTAAGAAAAACATTCTTGACATCCATATGAAATAGACCCCATTTTCAAGCAGCGGAAATGACAAGTGAGTTGCGCACTGATGTAAGACGAGCGATAGGGGCAAAAGTCTCTTCATAATTAACACCATACTCTTGAGTAAAGCCTTTAGCAATCAGTCTGGCTTTATATCGGTCTATTGAGCCATCAGATTGAGTTTTAATTTTGTAGACCCATTTACAACCAACAACAGTCTTCCCTACTAGAAGAGTAACTAAGTCCCATGTATGAGCTTTATCAAGGGTCTGCAATTCGTCAATCATAGCTTGTTTCCAATGAGGATTAGAACTTGCCTCTTTATAGGATGATGGTTCATGATGAGAGAATATAGTGGAGTTGATAAGTGCATAATTCATACACGATTAACCTCCAAAAATATATATTTTTAGTCATTTATTTTAAATTCTTTTAATTAATATGTGTGTTTTTATATTTTTATAGGTTATTGGTGATTTCTGGTACAAATGGGTTAAATCCATCTAAACAAACCCAAAATCTGTTTAGACCACATCTTAGTATTTGGGCCATATATTTCAGCTCGTTGTTCGGATTTGTGTGAGCCCAGTGTTCCTAGAAAGTTGATTCAATTTAAAGAATATTGGTATTTCACATAGAAACTCTAATTCTGAAGTTTAGAGGGCGAAAAAGACATTTTAAATCTGGCATACTATTTTGTGCGAAAATCAGCATCAACTTGGTAATATAATCACAGATTTTGAAGGAACGATCAGAATGGAATGAAATCAAGGGTTGTGAGAAGATGACTTGATTAACAAGAAAATAGTATCTCACCAATATCTTCCAAATTTACTCTCCAAATTGGTCAAAAGTGGGCTGCAAGATATCACCAATTAGGAAAAGAAATATGGGAATATTGTATTCTCTTATTTACTTTCCTAGATGAAACCTTGAGGACCCCTATAAATAGGGCATATGTGGATGCACAAAGGATGAAGAGCCAAAGGAACAGAAGAGAAGACTGGTGCAATTCACGGAGAAAGCAAAGACGTTCTTCCATCTTCAATTTCGGTTTGGTTGTTGTTTTATTATTTTTTCTTCATGTGTAACTAATTCTCTCGGCCAGGGCTGAGAGGAAACCCTTTTCATTTATAATTCTATTATTTCAATTGAAATAAGTAGTTGAATCTTTCATTTAAATTCTTCTTCTTATTATTTTAATGTTTTCCTATACTTTCAATTTTATGTGCTTTAACCAAGACTTTAATTAAATTTATTGGAACTTTAGCATATAGGTTACTTGCGTCTGACCATGAACATGTAATCTTATTTGGCGATTTAAGAAGAAGAAAGTAAATCATAATTATTTATGCCTGACCATGGATAGTTAGTTGTGATTTATGTTATTCTTTCAATTATTTGTTTATTATTCATGATCAAGATAATAAATATTTAATTGAACCTATGCCCTAACCCGGATAGGCCATCCATATGTTTGATTATAATTATTTTTTATTGGATGTGTGAAGATTATTTGGCTATTTAATAACTTCAATTGAAAATTGGAATTGTATTGATTAGTGGTGGAATCAAAGCCTTGGTATTTTCTTTATCATTGTTCTTTCATCTCTTTTACAATTATTCTTTTATCAAAATCATCAATATTTGGTTGAATTAGTTAGATAGTAATTTTTAGATCTAATTTGTCTAATCAATCCTCGTGGGAATGACCTCGCAATACTTGTACTCTTTACTACTATGATTCGTATACTTGCGAGTAAAATTTGATTTGGGTTAATCTATCTTTTGGGTTACTCTAAATTTCACAACAGGAGTAACAATGATAATCACGAAAATGATGTGGACGTTTTCTTACCCGAGTAAATTGACGAGTAGTGACAAGAGGAGGCGAAACAACAGTGTTGTGAACAGAGACTTCAGTGACAGGATCATCAGACGAGACAGTCTCATTAGGATAAACTGTAGGTAAGAGCTCAAGAGCTGGTTCATCAAGGGCAGTGGGCAGAGAAGTAGTATCTGAAATTACTATGGGTAAATCAAGTTCAGTGTTTGATTCAATGTCTGATTCAGATGGAAAAAGATTAATAGTAAGATCAATGAAAAATGGAGGAACGAAAGATGGGGTGAGGTTAAACTTTGAAAGAGAATAGAACATTTTGTGTTCCCAAAAGATGACATGACGAGAGATACGAAGACGTTTAGAAATAGGATCCCAACACCTATACCCTTTATGTTCAATTCCATATCCCAAAAAACAACATAGACGAGACCGAGGTTCAAGTTTGGAATGTTCATGTGACTGAAGTAAGACAAAAAAAAACACAACCAAAGACCTTAATAAGTTTGTAGTTAGAAGGGGTACAATACAAACGTTTATAAGGCGTTTGATTATCAATGTTGGATATGGGAATGCGATTTATAGTGTAAACAGCCGTGAGAGCAGCTTCCCCCCAAAAATGTTCAGGACATGAACTGTCGATAAGAAGAGTACGAACAATATCTAAGATATGACGATGTTTACGTTCAGCATGACCATTTTGTTGAGATGTTCCAAGACAAGAATACTTAGACACAGTGCCCTGTTGGCGAAAGAATTTCAAAAAATTTGTTTCCCTATATTCCATGGCATTGTCAGCACAAAAAACTTTGATATAACGAGAGAACTGAGTTTGAACCATATGAGCAAAACCATAATACATCTGAGGTAACTCGGAGCGATTTTTCATGAGAAATATCCAAGTGAAACGAGTGTAATCATTTTTAAAAATGAAAAAATATTTGGAACCCCCCATTGTGTTATGAGTAGAAGGCCCTTAAACATTAGAGTGTATAAGATCAAATGGAGCCACTGAATGAGAAAAACTTTTATTGAAAGATAATGCTGGTTGTTTTCCTAATTGACATGATAAACAAGTAATAATATCAGATTTGACATTTCCTAGTTGACCAGTTAATACTAAAGAGCGAAGTTTATCAATAGACACATATCCTAACCTAGAATGCCATAAGTTGAAAAGAGAAGAAGAAGACACAACAACAACTACAGAACGAGGTGAATGATATGGTATGTGGAGATGGATGAGCTCAAACATGCGTCCAACCTTATGGCCTATCCCAATGATATGTCCTATCTTCGGATCCTGCACATGACAACCAGAAGAAAAAAAAATGATTTTTAGTCCAAGATCACATAACTGACAAACATAGTTAAGATTGATAATCAACTTTGGAATATGTAAGGTAGCAAGAAGTGATAGATTTAATGTAGATACAGAACCTATATGACTAACAGGTAACTGGGATCCATCAGCAGTGTTAATTGATGATGGATAATAAATAGTACTTTTGGACTGAAATATTGATGAATCAGCAGTCATATGGTTACAACATCTAGAGTAAAAAAACCAAGAATTACCTGAGGTGATAGACATAGCATTACCAGAAGGGGATATAACTTGTTTGAGTAGAACAACAAGGTCATTTGTGGAGATAGTTGGATTTACACCCTCTAAAGGATAAGATTCATCCATAGTGGCAGCAATGATAGACTTAGATGACTGGAATTTTTTGGTTGGGCCTCGGCGAGATGAGTTTGGATGAGATTGTTTGTAGGGATTCCTGAAACAATCCTGCTGATAGTGACGAGGCCCTTGCTTGTGACAGTGTTTGCAAGTACGAATAGGACAATTCAAAAGAATATAATTGTCTTGATGGCAGTAAGAACATGTCTACTGAGAATATGAATCACCATATTTGGGATGAACAGTAAGAACGACATCAATAGTCTGAGATTTGGTTCCAAGTCTGGTTTCCTTAGAAAGAAGCTCAGTAATGGCACTTTCTAAGGAATGTAAAGGACTTCTGTGCAAAAGAAAGGTTCGAACTAATTCGAAACGGTCATGAAGATCCATTAGAAGTGTTACAACACGTTTGTAACACCCCGCTCTAACACTTGGTATAATATTGTCCGCTTTGGGCCCAGCCCGCACGGTTTTGTTCTTGGGCTCCTCCCAAAAGGCCTCATACCAATTGGAGACAACACTGCACATATAAGTACATCCCCGGACCTCTACCCGGGCGATGTGGGACATCACAATCACCCCCTCTTGGGACCCAGCGTCCTCGCTGGTGTTACCCACGGGCTTGTGCATGTACCCACACTTAATTCCGGCCGGGCTCTGGCTCTGATACCAATTTGTAACACCCCGCTCCAACACTTGGTATAATATTGTCCGCTTTGGGCCCAGCCCGCACGGTTTTGTTCTTGGGCTCCTCCCAAAAGGCCTCATACCAATTAGAGACAACACTGCACATATAAGTACATCCCCAGACCTCTACCCGGGCGATGTGGGACATCACAACGTTGTTGATCACGATAGGCAATGAATTTCTCAGCATCAGAAGAACAGTCCCAAGTTGGTTCAGAGAGCGCAAGTTGATCCCAAATAACATGAAGATTGGTCAGAAGTTGATATTGATGAGCAAGATCTACAGTGGTATATCGACCCTTGAGAAAATCCCAAACTTCTTTAGTAGTAATGAATCGACCAAACTATTGATGAATTGATGGAACTGATGTGTTACGAAACCAGGTAAGCATTTGGCCATTCTTGTTATCCCAGTTATCTGAGCGTTCCACAAACTTATCATTAGTTTCAGCAGTTTCTTTGCACGGTGTGGTAATATCACCAGTAATTAGTTGCCAAAGTTTACGACCTTTGAGAAAACTGGTCATGGCTTGAGCCAAATGATGTAATTCGGGCCATTGAGAATGGTAGAGATTGGATGAGAGATTTCAGAACGTTCCATAGTAATGGAAAAGAGATTGTGATGCAACGATTGATTGAAATTGAGTTTCGAAGATGAAACTGTCGAGTTCTCAAAGGAAAATAGCCGAGTACTATATATAATAGTTGTCGAGTACTCGAATATGAAATTACCGAGTACTCGGTATAATAGTTCTCGAGTACTCGAAGATGGAACTTACCGAGTACTCGGTAGTTCTTGATTTATTTGCAGATGAATAACTTCAGATGGGTGACTGACGAACTTCAGATGGGTGATGAAGACGATTGCAACGAAGCTTCAGGATGATGATGAAGCTTCAACAACGACAAAGCTTTAGATGATGAAGCTTCAGATGGGATTATAACGAAGCTTCAGGATGACGAAGCTTTAAAAATCGATATGATGATGACAGCAGATAGCGGCAAGAGGCAGACGACGATTTTAAGCAACCAACAACGATGAATTGATCAGATTCTGGATGATTTGTGAGCCGCGATTTCTGATTAGAGTCTAACTAGCTTGAACGATGAATGATAGATGAATAATGATGATGATTAGATCACAAAGGCTCTGATACCATGCTAATTGATAGAAATCAGAAAAGAGAATAAAGAAGAATATTGAATTTAATCTTTACAATAGGGCTAACACCTATATATATATAGGAGAAGATGCAAGAGAACTTGAAGTAGCTTATCTCATCCGTTTTGGAAAATCGCATCTCATCCGTTTTGGGAAAATCTCATCTCATATATTTTGGAAAATCGCATCTCATCCGTTTTGGAAAATCTCATCTCACCCGTTTAAGGAATCTTTACCCGTTTGGGTACTCGCTCTTAACCCATTTTGGGTTTTATCTATCTTATTTTCTCTGTCTCACGATAAAATATAATCTTGTCATCGATCAATCATCGTCTCTTCTCTCGATTGATCTTCACCTCAGAATCAGAATCACCCATTCGTCGTGAAGTCAAATCATACCCCGTTCGACATCAGATTTTCAAGAATTGGTTTTCAAACTCAAGTTGGTCTCTTATTTCCAAACTTGAGTTTGAGGGGGGGTGTTAGAATATATAAAGGCTTAGGCCCATCTAGATAGCTAGACCCAACCCATTTTATATTGTGTTGTTCTCCACTCTCCTACCTAAATTAGATTGACTTGTCCCCCACACCAAGTTTACTTGTTCACCACACATTCTCCCTTATATATAAGGATCATCTCTATTATAATTCATAGACTTTTGAATATACTTTCAATATACAATTCAATACAATTTCATATTATATATTATCATTTTATCAAAGTATCATTTCTTCTAATAATGCAAATTAGGGGAAGTACAAGATGGGCCAGGATTGTCATAATGGGCTAAGCCCTGATATATTCTAACACTCCCGATGAAAGGACTCAGAGCTACCATGTGAAGGTTAGAGAAACCATAACAGAAAATCCATATCATTCCACGACCCATGATCTCCTCTTCTCAATCATCACCGGACTAAACATCCCCTTTCCAGTCGAGAACATGCACTGCCAACTCGGTGACAACACTGAATGCGAGAATGTGAATGATCTAATCACTCACGTTTTAGACGTGACTCGTTCAAAGGTCAACACCACCGATTTGAAGGATAAATTTCTCTTCTTGGAAGTACTCATTGAGCGTATAGTGATCTTACCAGCCCACGAAGTGAAAGCAATTGCACGTGCAGAGTGAATTGCACGTCATGAGTCGCTTCTTTGTAAATATGTTTCTGACATACTGATTGACAAAAATTACCATATTGATTTTTCTCTTGTACTGTATCTGATAAGGGATTGGGTGGGTAATACAGCGCCCAAGGAGAAAGAGTTATTGGACTCAAAGTATGAAAGGAACTTGGAATTGTCGCCGGTAGCATGAGCAACGAAGGGCTACTTTCTGTAAGTTCCATACGCATGCAACAAACCACATCAACACCATGCGGAGTCAAGCTCACGCATGCTACCATCAAGTCAAGAATGGCTGCATCTGATCAGGCTTGGAGTTTTGGCAGCTTCTGGGTCACGCGTGGAGACTTCTGAATCACAGCCGCATGCAAATCTCACGCCTGTGCAAGTTGGGTTGTTTGTTTGTATTCTATACTTACTGCTATAAATATGGGCAGTCTATGAAGTGTAATAAAAAAACACAAGAGTGAAAGAAAAGAAAACACAGAGTGTTGTTCTGTGTAAGTGGGAGTGTGTGAGGTAGAGTTGAGTAGATATTGTATCCTCCTCCCATCATCGGTTTTCTTCAACCGAAACATAGTAAAAACTCTTTCAAAGTGGATGTAGGTACCAATTGGACCGAACCACTATAAACCTTGGTGTTTATTGAGTGTGTGTATATATGTTTCATATTGGTTTGGGCATAACAAAGTCGTATCAGAGCGTAGAGTCAAAAAATAGAGTCATTTTACCAATCCTATTTCGAACCAACCTACTACGCAAAACACCACACCACTCATATTTTCGGACGACCCATCACAAGAGGAATCGTTTCCCATCGAAAACAGCCTCAAACGCCGCTGCACGCGCCTCCTAACGCTCGGTGCGTCAGAGCACTCGGTGTCACTCGCCCCACGCGTCGTCTACCTCCAGCGCGCGTGAGGCCCACGCGCCTTCAACCTTCAGCCCGCGTGAGACCACGCACCTCCACACGCTGACACGTCATCGATGACATCATCAAGTCTGCCACGTCACTGCTGACATCAGCACCTGCCACGTGTCATCTCCATACTGTGCCACGTGTCACATCACCATTTGGCCACATCACCTTGCCACGTGTCACCCTTGACATGTTGCCATGTGTCACACCCTGTTGCTGCCACATCATCAATACTTTGCTGAAATTACAGTTTTGCCCCTCGTCATTATTTTGACTATTCCGGACTCATCCTAAGTCTGATTTGAGCTCAATTAGAGGCGATCATAAGATTTTCGATCATTCCGGACGCAACAGTATAATTTGTTTTGCGTGATTCCACTCTGAACATATCAAACAATCCAGGGTGAGCTTAAAGTTGATCCAATTCGATGGAAGATTCAGGATCCGGAGCCATAATTAAATTATCGGCATCAAATTATGCCATATGGAGACCCAGGATGGAGGATCTCCTTAATTGCAAGGACTTGGCGGACCCGTTGGAAAATGAAGATGCAAAACCCACATTATTCGCGGAGAAAGATTGAACCAAGATGTACAGAAAAACTATTGGCCAAATCAAACAGTGGATAGACCATAGTGTATTCCACTATGTTGCGCAAGAGACCAACACCTACGAACTATGGAAGAAGCTCGAGGATATGTACCAAGCCAAGACTGCTCGAAACAAAGCGCTTCTAATGATGCGACTGGTCAATTTGAAGTTGAAGAGTGGAACCTCTGTAGCCGAGCACACCAGCGAGTTTCAGAACCTGGTGAACCAGTTTGCAGCTGTAGAGCTAAATCTTGGCGATGAAACTCAGGCCCTACTTCTGCTCAGCTCTTTACCACCAAATTGGGAGACACTGGTGGTTTCCCTCGGTAACTCAACACCGAATGACAAACTCACTATGGCGACAATAAAGGATGCCATATTCAGCGAGGAAGCCCAAAGGAAGGAGACCGGCATGAACCAATCACATGCCTTTGTTACAGAAGGTCAAGGAAAATCTTATGGAACTGGTAGAGGCAGAAGCAGAGGAAGGTCCCAAACACGTGGCAGACCCAACAATGACAAAAATCCACAAAAGGGTAAATATGTTTGTTATCATTGTGGTATCGTAGGACATTTAAAGAAGAATTGCCGCAAGCTACAAAGGGAGGAAGGTCAAAGCAGCCACCAGCCACAGAAGGAAGATGGCGACTCCATGGTCACTGTTACAGGAGATATCACTATATGCTCAGTCAATGAAAAGGTATGCCTTCATGCAGGAAGCAATGAAGTCGAGTGGGTGATTGACACAACAACATCTTACCACGCCACTCCCCACAGTGATTTCTTCACCTCGTATAAAGCAGGAGACTTTGGTACAGTGAGAATGGGAAATACAAGTTTCTCGAAGATCGTGGGAATCGGTGATGTTCAGATCAAGACTAGTATTGGTTGCAGTATGGTGTTAAAAGATGTCAGATATGTACCCGACCTTCGTCTCAAACTCATTTTCGGGACAATCTTAGACCGAGAAGGCTACGACAACCACTTCAGCAATGGCACCTGGAAGCTGATAAAATGAGCCATGGTTGTTGCCCGAGGACAGGTACACGACACATTATACACAACCCATGTGAAGGTAATTTCTGATAGTCTCAATGCAGTTGAAGATGAGACTTCACCAAATTTGTGGCACAAAAGACTCGGACATATGAAATGGTTTCTTACAGTGGCAAGGAAAAAACTAATTACAGTATCAAAATGTATTCCATTAAGCCATTATGATTACTGTTTATTTGGAAAGCAACATAGAGTCTCTTTCAACTCAATTATCAAAAGAAGATCAGAGTTGTTGAGTTTGATACATACTGATGTTTGCGGTCCTTTAGAAGTGGAATATTTAGGCGGCAACAAATATTTTCTCACATTCATTGATGATGTTTCACGAAAGGTGTGGGTATATTTTTTGAAAACAAAGGACCAGGTACTTGATTACTTCAAGGCATTCCACGCCATGGTAGAGCGGGAAACCGGAAAGAAGCTAAAGTGTCTTCGATCAGACAATGGAGGAGTGTACACTTCCAATGAGTTCCGAGCATACTGCTTAGAATGCGGTATCCGACATGAGAAGATGGTCCCACGTACCCCACAACATAAAGGTGTAGCCGAAAGAATGAACCGGACCATTATGGACAGAGTCAGAAGTATGATCAGTATGGCTAAGTTGTTAAAACCATTCTGGGGTGAAGCAGTTAGAGCCGCCGTCTACCTGATCAATAGATCACCATCAGTACCATTGCAGTTCAAAGTACCGGAAAAGGTATGGACTGGAAGAGATCCCTTATATTATCACCTGAGAGTATTTGGGTGCAAGACATTTGCACACGTATCCAAGGAGCAAAGACAGAAGATCGATCTCAAATCAACTCCATGCATCTTCATCGGCTATGGAGATGAAGAATTCGGATACAGATTATGGGATCCAGAATCGAAGAAGGTTATCAAAAACATGGATATTGTGTTCCAAGAGAACCATATATACAAAGACACTAAAAAGACCACAGAGCCGGTGATTCTAGTTCGAGTGTTACAAACATCATCCCAAATCCTGCACCAGTATAATTGATCCCAGATGATGAAATTCCAGAAGTAGAGGAAGAAGAAGAACCTGAGGGTGTCGAGCAGGGGGAGCCACAAACCCCTCCACCAGAAGCTACAGAACCAGAAGTAGCTCCTCCAGTTGAAGAGCCTCAGCCAGAAGATCTGAAAAAAGCCGACCGCTGATTCCATCGAGGAGATATCCAGAGTCAGACTATATTCTGCTTATTGATGAGGGAGAGCCATAATTCTTTCAGGAAGTAAAGACCCATACAGACAAAGGTAAATGGGTGCAAGCAATGCAAGAAGAGATGAATTCCTTGCAGAAGAACCAGACTTATGATTTGGTGAGACTTCCCAAAGGCAAGAAAAAATTGAAAAACAAATGGGTGTTCAAGCTGAAGAAAGACGCCAATGGAAAGCCGATAAAGCACAAAGCCCGATTGGTTGTCAAAGGATTCCAACAGAAGAAAGACATCGACTTTGACGAGATATCCTCACCAGTGGTGAAAATGACCTCAATTCGAGTGATACTCGGTTGACAGCTAGTTTGAACCTAGAACTTAAACAGATGGACGTCAAGACAACATTCCTCCATGGATATCTACAAGAGGAAATTTACATGGACCAACCAGAAGGTTTTAAAGTTACAGGGAAGGAACATATGGTCAGAAAACTGAAGAAGAGTCTCTACGGCCTCAAGCAAACACCGAGGCAATGGTACATAAAGTTTGACTCATTCATGGTGGATCATGGTTACAAGAGAACTGCTTCAGATCAATGTGTCTACATTCAGAAATTCCCGGATGGTAACTTTGTTATTCTATTGTAGTATGATTAGCAAGCTGAAACAAGAACTGTCCAAGTCCTTTGACATGAAGGACCTAGGCCCAGCTCAACAGATATTGGGCATGAAGATTGTTCGTGACAGGAAATACAAGAAATTGTGGTTGTCACAAGAGAAGTACGTTGAACGGGTGATTGCAAAGTTCAACATGGGAAATGCCAAGTCAGTCAGTACTCCGCTGGCTAATCACTTCAACCTAAGCAAGCGATCGTGTCCCTCTTTGATGAAAGAAAATGAAGAGATGGAAACAATCCCTTATTCTTCAACCGTTGGTAGCTTGATGTATGCAATGGTGTGCACCAGATCGGATATAGCTCACGCTGTAGGCGTTGTGAGCAGATTTCTTTCAAATACAAGCAAAGACCATTGAGAAGCAGTCAAATGGATTCTTAGGTACCTGAAGAGTACATCGAAACTATGTTTGTGCTATGGGAGAGTAGAACCAGTCTTGAAAGGTTATACAGATTCAGATATGGCTGGTGACATTGACAGCAGGAAATCTACATTAAGATTTCTATTTACTTTTACAGGGGGAGCTGTATCATGGTAGTCCAAATTGTAGAAGTGTGTCGCTTTATCTATAACTGAAGCAGAATTCATTGCCGCAGCGGAAGCTGAAAATGAAATGTTGTGGGTAAAACAGTTTCTCCAAGAACTGGATGTTATTCAGAAAGAATACAAAGTGCATTGTGACAGTCAAAGTGCTCTGGACTTGAGGAAGAATTCCATGTATCATTCCAGCACGAAGCATATCGATATTCGCTATCAATGGATACGCGAAGTTATGGAGCAATAATTATTGAAGCTTGTGAAGATCCACACAGACAAGAACCCGACTGACATGTTGACAAAAGTGGTTACTCGAGATAAGCTAGAGCTATGCAGAGACATAGCCAGGATGGACATCAACTGAAGCGCAACAGAAGACGTTATCCTCCGATTGGTATGGAAGGGGGAGAATTGTAAGTTCCATACGCATGCAACAAACGACATCAACACCATGCGGAGTCAAGCTCACGCATGCTACCATCAAGTCAAGAATGGTTGCATCTGATCACGCTTGGAGTTTTGGCAGCTTCTGGGTCACGCGTGGAGACTTCTGAATCACGGCCGCATGCAAATCCCACGCCTGTGCAAGTTGGGTTGTTTGTTTGTATTCTATACTTACTGCTATAAATATGGGCAGTATATGAAGTCTAATAAAAAAGCACAAGAGTGAAAAAAAATAAAACACAGAGTGTTGTTCTGTGTGAGTGGGAGTGTGTGAGGTAGAGTTGAGTAGATATTGTATCCTCCTCCCATCATCGGTTTTCTTCAACCGAAACATAGTAAAAACTCTTTCAAAGTGGATGTTGGTACCAATTGGACCGAACCACTATAAACCTTGGTGCCTATTGAGTGTGTGTATGTGTTTCGTATTGGTTTGGGCATAACACTTTCCGGGAGTAAAGACCTTCAAAGTTATTTCTCGTTCTAATTTTTTTGGTGTCCCTTTGGATTTGTTGCAAATTGATCTTATTAGTAACATATAGTTACGAAGTTTATTTTTTTGATTCTCTATTTTGTTTACTTATATTTCTTTAGTTCTATTTTTTTTTTTTTTTTTTTTGAGGTCCACAGGATGGTCTGCATATTTATTTTGTTAGTGACATGTATCAATAATCAGAGCATTTGTAATACTTTCACGGAAATATTTAGGTTGCGTCATTGCACATGTAGATGTGTAGAGTGTGTACATAATGTGTGCATGCATTATATATGTCATCAATAATTCATCTGCAAATACATACTAACAAACATGAAACATACACTTTATGTAAACCTGGATAACATTAACCCAGAAAACATACTAAGATTAAGATTAGGAGTAGCAGTTGGAGAGTAGGAGTAGGTTACATTTATGTCTATATATATATGTGGACTACTATATAGGCAGCCATATATCTAAGCTAATTTTTGGTTGGTAAAGATGGGCAGCACAAGGGGGGAGAGCGAGCTGTATTTTAGAGTGACACCCTATGTTAAATCATGTGGTGATGATGATGATGGAAGAAGTCCATGCTTTGGATGAAAGTGAGATTTCTCGTTACACCGTATTAGCAACTTAATTTTTGGAGTTTTAGCTCGTAGCAATTAATTGTAGTTGTGCAATAATTAACATAAATTCAATCTAGAATAGAAAATTGTAAATTTTTATATAAACATGGAGTATAAATCTCTCGTCTACATAATCATCATAAGAGTGTTCTTTAACTTCCCTTTTCACATTAAAAATAAATAAATAGTAAGTTACATTACTT
Source organism: Cornus suecica (assembly GCA_963922005.1). Lineage (NCBI taxonomy): Eukaryota > Viridiplantae > Streptophyta > Magnoliopsida > Cornales > Cornaceae > Cornus > Cornus suecica. Next base: position 85,184,214 of record OY998239.1, on the reverse strand, counting down.
GGTCTAAGGTTTTCTAGAAACCCTAATTACCGTTTAGTTGACCATGAGTGTCGGTGATAGCGTTGTTGATGATGAACTCAACTCCATGGATCTCCCGGTGTCTCTTCTATCTTCTTTTCTCTCGTTGCTCTTCCTTCTGTCGCTCTCCTGATATGTATTTTACGCATTAATTTTGTTGCAGAGAAAATAAGTGATCAAGAAAGAGCCCCCAAATCTGATCTCAATCTTGTATTTATAGATGTGGAGTCTTGTTGAAGTTGGACTCTTTGATTGGTGTCAAATCCTTGTAAAGAAATTTAAAACTCTTCAATATTGATCAAAATATGTATAATATATATATATATATATATATATATATATATCTCAACACGTTCCGGAGTGTGCAATACGTCAATCGGGGTCCACAACATTAAGCTGATTCGGCCCTGGGATTGATCACATAGTAACTCTCGCCAACTCCAGTGTCTGGAGGTGGGATCGATCCCAAAAAAGTAGGATCTATCCTAAAACAACAAATGTTTTTATTCTTGTTTGCAATTCGCTTCATGCGTCTCGGTTGCTTCCGCTCATCTCCACTGCACTTGTTTTGCCTCTTTAACTTCCTTTTAGTATATATTTGCACCTCATTTTACCTCGGCCTTGGTTCTTGAATAGTTATGAGCTGGTCTTCCTTTTAGTATATATTCCTAATTTGTATTCAAAAATCACAAATTAAAAACCCTAATTGCCAATCCAAACGGGCCTTTATCGATAAACTCCAAAGTTCCCACGTGCTACAAAAATCACAACCATATTCATTATTATATATATATATATATATACATGAATGTTTCAGATTAAGCAGGAGTTAATGGGTAGTGTCTCTCATTCTATTGTTTGATTGTAAATATAAAGCATTTTAGGAATAGAATGAACTTAAAAGAACATTTCTCAAAAATACCCCTCTTAGTGATAAATATATAATTTTAATTAAATAATATTATTTTGTAATTTTTTTACCAAAAAATGGTGAAAGATAACGAAAATAATAGTTGCAGGTTGTGAAGGCGGTAGAAGTTAATGGCATGGTAGTAAAGATGGTTTGCTTATTTGAAACGTGAAAGAGTTGTTTTACTAATTTTATATAAATCACTAATGGAATGAAAATTCATTAATTGGGAATGATCACTCTCATTCAATGTGTCATACCAAATCAATGAATGGACTCATCATACCAAACATGACATAATGGATTTGTAGCCAATAACTCTCGTGATTTTTTTTTTTTCTAATTTTCATATTTTGAGTAAGGATGAAGTTAAAATGAGATAAACATTAGGGTTAGGTTTTGGTTAGATTAGGTTGACTCTAGTTAGGTGAGAAAGGCAAATAGGTAAAATTATATTTTAAAATATATTCAAATAAAGTTATAAAAAATTATAATATAATATGATAAGGCAATTAAATTACCTGTCACCGAAAATAATTTAGAAGAGTCAAATTATAATTATTCAAACAAAAGAAAAAATATATATATCCAAACATGAGGTGAAAGTATAATTTACTCCTGTTTTTGTCATTACTTTTATTATAAGAGTGTAATTTACCCTTATTTTTACCAGTACTTTATAATTTTCCTCTTGGTGTTATATTTTCCCAATTAGTTAAAAAGATTCTTGAATAACTACTACAATGTTATTTGAAAGAGATGAAAATACTAAATATTTAAAGAGAAAATTTCGTTTTAACTACTCAATATTACAAAATTAATAAATTGTTATACTTTTTTTATAGCCTAGAAAATTTTATTTTTTGCAGTAAACAACTTTCTTAATTTCAAATCCCACCTCCTCAACTTAAAAATAATATCTTTCAAATACCCACGAATATCACTAATTCCACATTCGATCACTAATTCCCACCAATTCCAAACTCAATTCACTATTAAACGGTATTCTGTTCTTCAAAAAATCACCAACACCACACTAATTAAATTAAAATTGTGTTGACATGATGGTCATAATGTGCCTAAACAACACATTTATTTAGGCAAGACTTATAGCCACGACGTTAACATAATTTACAAAGTCTGGAATAATAATAGAAAATAACTTGTCAAAGAAAAAATAACAATTATTCTAAAAAAGAGTACCAATTCTTCTAGATCATTGGGTACATTACCATGGACATAGGCTTTCGGTACAGCAATTTAAAAATCAAGCACCAAAAATTTATATGTAAGATATGAAAATAAGGAGTTATGAAAAAATAATTTTACAACCTAAAGAAAAAAAAATCCTTCTAACTCATTGGGTAGATTAACATCATCATAAATCAGAAACAAAATCTTTCTCATACACACCATTTGAATGCTGTGTCAGAAGGTGTCCTAAGATTTTCTGATTTCATCATATTTATGATGCAACCCATTAAATAACCCCATCTTTAACTAAAATCACATCTATAAAAAATTGAAGGCAAAATAATTTGAATGAAAAAATTGAAAAGATTTAATAGAGGAATGAATCAGAAAGAACGTAGTGAGGAGATACTGATCACATGAAATTGATCATCACGCTCCGCTTGACTCCTCATATTATTCCCCTATAGATAGATAAACATATAAATATATATTCATATATATATACACACATATATGTGACGAATTTGATACAGCTAAAGCTTACAAAGATAAACCCCAAAACTAGTTTACTATTTGAGGTTCAGAAATGAGAGATTAGGGTTGAGAAGAGCGGCTGGAGATCATGATTTATAGCGATGGATTTCAAACCCTAGATACAGCTCAGCCGACATAAAGCAAGTTGCTTGGGTGTTTGGTTACAGCTGTTAGGTTGTCCTATACGACTCATTCCTTGTTTGGTTAATTTGCTACATCAAATATATATTGTATTGACCTCTAAAAGTTTATAAGAAATTACATGTAAATGTGTTAAACTCATGATGTCAAAATTTATTTCATTCACACGAATATAAATTATATATATATATATTTAAAGAATATAAATTTTATTCACCTCCTCTTTGTCAATAATATTTTGGATATTACGTGATAATTTTTTGTAATGGTAGTGCAAATTTTTTGTTGCATAAAGTGCAAATAACTCCCCTAAATTTGGGTCATTTTTGCAAAAAATCCTCCTGAACTATAATCTATGCAGAAAACCCCTAAACTATGACATTTTAGTTACAAATTGACCCAATTTTTTTTATTTTTTTGTAAATGACCATAATGCCCTTTCTTATTGAATTATACTTCTGCATTCTTATTTTTAGTATAGATTATGAAATAATTTATACAAATTTGATAGCATTTTTCTCCATGAAAATTTGCATAGATTTCCACATAATTTTTAAAATTAATTGACTAAATAATGATTATAGATTTTTTAAATAAAATAAAGTAATATTTTTGAAATCATTAAGTAATTAGTCATTATATATATATATACACAACACATTTTTTATTATTATTTTAGTAATTTAAAAATTCTTTATGAATGCATATCTTAGGAAAAAATGTTTCGATTTTAGCATTCAAAAAATGTAAACTCAGGGTAATAATTTTTATAGATTAAATCAAACTAGATTTTAATAACAAGTTTGTCACTTAAAGTAAAATAGTTACATGTTCTACATTTTTTTCTTTTATTTTTGAAAATATATTTAATGCAAATATAATTAAGGTGAATGGTATAATTTACATCTTAAAAGAAAAAGAAAATAGTGGTATAATTAGAAGCAGACACTTAGCCCCAATGGAGGCAACTGTCCACAATAAAAAAAATATGATTTTTTTTAATGGAATTATAGGCAAAAAATGATATTTGCCCATATTTAATTTTAAAAAATTTAGGCTTATTGACCTTAATGTCATGGATTGCCCCCAATTAAAAAAGTTTCTAACTCCGTCCCTGGTTAGAAGAATAGACAAATTTATTAAGAAGGGTAAGATGGTCCTTTGTGAGGGAATTTAGGCTTATTGCAACAAATTAATAATTGAGGGGGGCAACTTTTAGTTCAGGAGAGTTATTTGGAAAACTGAGATAGTTTAGGGGTTTATTGCACTTCACCTTTTTTATTTTTCGGTCATGTTTGGTAGGCGGTCTTTCTGGTCCGGTTTGGTCTGGTCTAATCTGATCTGGAAAAGTCTGTTTGGTAAGCGGTCTGGTCTTACTATTTATTTATTATTTATTATAATATTTATTTATGTATTATTTCTTTCTTTATTTATTATTTCTTCACTTTATATTATATTTTATTATTTTATTATTATTTATTAATTTATAAATATATTCTATTTATTTATTATTATTTTATTATTTTATTCATTTTATTTATAAATTATTTATTCATTTTTAATTATTTAAAAATATATTTTATCAATTTATTATTATTACACTCATTTTTTTATTATTATTATGAAGTATTTATTCATTATTATATTTACTTATTATTTATTATTATATCTATTTATTATTTATTATTATATTTATTATTATTATTATTTATTTAATTTTTTATTTATTTATTATTTTTATTATATTTTTAAATATGTTTTATGTAATTTGTTATTTATTTTATTAATTTATTATTATTATTATTTATTATTTAGTCCATTTTTTATTATTATTGTATTCATTTTTTATTATTATTATGTTTTATTTAATTTATTATTTATATTATTAATTATTCATTTTTAATTATTTATAAATATATTTTATTAATTATTCATTTATTTATTATTATATTTATTTATTATTATATTCATTTTATTATTATTATTATTATTATGTATTATTTATTTAATTTTGTTTATTATTTATTATTTATATTTTATTTTTAAAATATGTTTTATTTAATTTTTTATTATTATTTATTCATTTTTAATTATTTATAAATATATTTTATTAATAAGACCAGACCGGACCACCAGGAACCACCTTTTTTTTTTTGTCTGAAATGAGGCCATTTTGGTCTGATTTAGTCTTACTTGGTCTAACCAAAAATTTGGGACCAATGCTACCAAATATGATCTGGTCCCATAAAACACAAGACCATACCAGATCAGCTGGAACCGAACCACGTATCAAACAGGGTCTGAAACTTGTTCAACGAGTGGGTTGAGCAACCCGGAAACAAGCAGCCCAATTAGATTTTTTTTGAGTTTCGGGCATTTTATTATTTATTAGGTTGGGCTTTTTGAGGTGCTAGTAGTAGTAACTCGAGCCCAAATTAAAATAATTCTTTAGTAGAATTTCTATTCTCTCTAATCCATTATTTCAACTCCATTTGTTGAAATCGTAATTTACTGTACATTATCACTCGGAAAATTAATTTTATATGTTTTATTTTTTTTCGTGTGTTCACGAGTAATTTATTCTGAAATTTGGTTCGCATTAGACTTGTATCATAGATTAAATAAATATTATCTAAAAACAATGTAACACTTGTGCAATGTGCACTATATTTTCATTGGAGATGCAATAATACTATTGCAATGTACTTCATAAATCAACAATATTGTACACTTACATCAAATATAAATTGAAACCAAAATAAAAATATTGAGAAAATTAAGTTTAGTTTGTGAAATTGGAAAAATTACAAAAACACATAAAATAAAAACTTGGTAAATCTTTTTTGGTTCTCCTCATATTCGGATGTTGTAGGAGATCCTCTGAGATGTGTGGGGTAGTATTGTTTTCTGATTACTTTATGTTCTCTTCCTTTCCAAATTCCTAAAAGAAAAATAATTCAATTTTTTAATGAAACACTCAACTCTAGATGAACAAAACAAGGAAAAGAATTCAATCATTAAATAATTAAACACTACACCAAAAATAATATTATGAGTTGAAAGGTGTTTTACTCTGGTAATTAAATTAAATTGGTGGTGAAGCACATTCCACTGCAGCTTTGAACATCATCTCGAAGGCATTTTCGATGCATGACTTGAGCTTAAGTGGATCCATGAACCCCTTTTCCACGCCCACCGAAACCCTTAGTGTTCCCACATAGCTCATCATTGTTACCGACAGACACTGCAAAATGAAAATATTCACACACACTTACAAACACTTCATTTACTTGAAGACAATGAATATATCGTATCGTCTGGTTCGTAACGTTTATGAAAAATACTAATACTATTATACAATACAATATTCGTCTAATACTCTTTCAAAACCAATATTGTCCAGTCCGCGAAATACACCGATATTGATATATATGATTTATATATGGTTAAATGAAAGTGTACCTGTGGAGCACCAGCCACATTGAAGTATAAGCCTTTAATGGGATGATTACCCAAAGCCATTCGTTCCACAGGGCCGATCATATTTGAGATTGCCATGCTTGACTTCCTCATACTGTTGTGAATATACCGGGCCGTTGTCTGCAACACCAAATATATATATATATATCCCAGATTCAAAATACATTACCAGAATGCACTACTTAGTACTCCCTTGAAATAATCACACTCATTTTCTACTTAAAATAAACTATCATTCACTCGATAGTTTTTCATTCCAAAGTCATTTATCCAGAGAGAATGAAGTTGGTCATTCCGACCAAGACATGTGCACATGGCCAACCATTGATATATATGGTCTAAAAACATTAACAACGTGGTTAAACTTTTTTCAAAATTGACATCGGTTTTTTATTTTATGAATTTTTTTAGCCAAGTGTCCAAACTCTATTGGATCATATTAGCGGAAAAAACAAACATCAACATCCTACATTTCAAATCCGAACACCAATAATTGGTTCCCTAATAAATATAACATTAAATTAACCCAATACCAATACTAAGAGCTTGTTTGGTTTGTATCTCTGAAAAATATTCTCGAAAATTCTGAGAACAAAAAACAGTTTTTCAAGAATAATAAAAATGAGTTATCTGAAAACATACATTTTTATAATTGAGTTTTCTAAAAATTGTTTTCAGAAATACAGACTTTAATATAGTTTTTTTATTTTCAATTTTCAGAAAACAAAAAACAGTTCTCATAATTATAAACCAAACAGACCCAAGTGTTCCTACCTCAGGGCCTTTGAATTTTCTGATGGTCTCTAGTAGTCTACCAGTAAGATGAACAGCTGCAGAGTTTTTTTTCCTCTTGATCAAATGATGTGTATCAAAAATAAAATTGAGAGGGTCTTGATTTTCAGAAGTGGTCAAATTGGGAATGGGCACATGCAAGAATGCGAATTGATTTCCCCATGGCACATCAGTATCAGTTTTGAGCATCTCGTTAACAGACTTGTATCCACCAATTGCTCTTGTGTTGAGCAACACTAGTGCTGTTGAATGTGATTTGTTTATTTCATCTTGGCTTGTTGATTGCATGTATAAACGTGTTCCGAAGAAGATTATTCCCACGATCACATCGTTTATTGTCTGTGGAAAAAAAAAATCAAAAATTTTTTTGGCAAGAAAGAAAAAAAACAAAATAATAAAACACAAATGAAATTAGTTGTACGTGAAATCCCTTAATTTTCAAAATTTTGTTGGTTTGCCGATCGGTAAACAATTCTCAATAACTCAGAAAATATAAAATTATTTTAAGAGAAGAATAGAAATCGATTTTCAAAAAACAAACATTTATATAGCTGAATTTTTTAAGTCACTTTTCAGAAAACTGAAACCAATCAGAATCTTTATGCAATTTTTTATTTTTTTATTTTCAGAAAACAAAAAATCATTTTCAAAATTGCAAATTAAGTAGGCCCAAACTTTTCTTGACTATCCAATTTTAGCTTATATAACCCGATTTTAGGAAAATTACATAAAGAAAAAAATCTTTCCTTAGTATATATATTTTTTTAAAAAAAAACATGAATTCAAGAAAATTACGCGCCAAAAAGATGTGCTCAAGTACTACTACTTGAAATTTGTGACCAAAAATCCTACAAATAAAATTGTATACTTACCACTTCAAGATTGGCCTTAATTTGTTTGATGCGGTCAAGAGAAAAAGACATAGTAGCTATAGCAATTGGCTTGAACTCCACTCCATCATCACCGGATCGAATTGGCGTCCGATCATCTTCCACCAAACTACTCTTCAAAATGCTCCATCCAAAATCACTCACAGTATTGACGACCCCAGAGAATATTTGAGGTAGATGCCAAAAAATACTGTCATAGTCGCCCTCCGATTTTGTGTTTGATTGGCGGGAAGGGAACGTTAAGGGAAGAGACGGATCATCGGCTCTTTGTAGACAAGAAAGAAGAGCCCCCATTAGAGAAAAGCCATCACCAAGTGCATGGTGAAGCTTGAAGACTATATTTCCAGCTGCATTGCTTGTGGGGTACTTGATTATGTGAAGTTCCCATAATGGCCTGCTTTGTGGAAGTTGATCCATGGCTATGTCTGATATATATTCATTGAAGTAGTCATCATAAAATTCATGGGATTTTTCATTGGGGAAAATGGGGACTTTAACATGGTCTTGTAAATTCACTTCCACTCTTCTCCATTTCTTTACTCCATTTTTCTCTCCAACCTGCTCCAAATATAATGATAAAATTATGGTTAATCAATTAATAATCACTCTCTAAAAGGGAACAGGGTTATCATAGAAAATTTAGGGTCTCCTTGTTTGTATCTCTAAAAAAATTTCTCGAAAATTCTGAAAACAGAAAATAGTTTTTTGTGATCAATAAAAATGAGTTATCTAAAAACAGTCATTTTTATAACTGATTTATCATAAAACTGTTTTCAGAAAACTAAACTAAGCAAACTTTTTTTTTATAGTTTTCTGATTTTTCAATTTTCAAAAAACATAAAACTGTTTTAGAAATACAAATTAAGCAGACCCATACAACCTAATAGACAATTTAAAGCTAATTCTAAAGTTATATATGGTTTTCAAGTTAATCTTAAAGTCAATAAATGACTTGGGCGATTTATGAAATTTTTTGTGAAAATTTTGTAGATGCATTATTATAACTTTAATATACCATAGATATGAAATGATAAAAACTGATACACAATAGATCTAACTCTCACTGTCAATTTAAGTTTTTAGGCGATATTTATACTTGTCCCATCACTAACTAGGTGCTCTAGAGTTGAATCGCAAATAATTGTCTTAAGTTAAATAAAAACTAATAAATATTTACAAAAATAAAAAATGTGTACAAATTAAATACGAAGTATGAAAAATGTTAATACAACATATGAGTACGTTTTTATGGAAGTCTCTCTCTCTATATATTTTTTTGATAATTGGAATGATCCGGATTAATTTACGTACACTTTATGACAAATGATCTAAGAATTCTTTCATCTCACCCACTTGTCCGAATTGTCACTATATATATTATATAGAGAGTATTTCTATAACTATTGTTCCTAGCTACTCTCTATTCTTGGATTTAAACGTGCGCCCCAATACCAAAAAGGAAGAAACAAAAAAGTTCCTAAGACATCACATTTTTCGCATAACATGTAAAAGAAACATAGTACTACTCATCTATTTAATGCTATATATATTGCCTTTTTCTATATTTGTAGCTAAGAAACACCCTTATATATATATAAAAGGTTCTATGGAATGAGGTTTACACCTTACATATAGATATCAGATATGCCATCTAACATGTACTATTCACTTGAAGATTGAAAAGAGCTCGTGTATAATATATATATATATATATATATATATATATATATATATGAAAAGTACATATACGAGACATGGCAGAGCTAGAGTTGTATATATAATATACCATGATAGAGGAAAAGCGCGGGTTGATGGGTAAGAACACATCCTTGAGCAGTGACATAGTTACGGAGTCATCAATATTAATGGGGATTTCGGATTCCAAAACGGCAATAATGGTGAGTGACAACACCGAACTGTTGAAGTACTGTCCCGTAGGACTCACTGGCTCTGATACTTCTTCCTCAAACTTCATTGCACTTTTTTTTAGCTAACTAGAGCTTGGCTTGTCCACCACCACACTGGTTATTGTGACAACAAAGATATATATATATATATATATATATGTGTGTGGTTCAATTCATAGTAGTGGTGGTTGCCATAATATATTTATAAAGAGGGGTATTAATTGTTCATTGGAATTTGGACTTGGTACAGCAACACGCTTTTTAAAAAGTCGCAACTTTGTAAGCAATTTCCAAAATAGTTGCTGCAAGTTAACCCCCCTTATAGACATAGCATGTTTCGTCCATGTTTTTTGAGATGCGTCTATCGCACTAAACACGTACTTCCGAAAGGATATATATATATATAACCACATAAAACATATTGAAAAATATTGATACTTTTTGAATGGTCACCCGAGGGACACGTACATGACAGTTCTTGGGGGAAAATCAGCTGTCCTAAAACATTTACACATTAAAATCAAGGTAAAATGTATTAATTTTCTCTCTCTCAATTAATATCCGTGAACTAGACTTTTTACATAAAATTCCCTAAACTATTATAACTTCACCGTTAGTTAAATTAGAATAATTTGCATTCAGATCTCCTAAGGTTTCGGTTAATTGCACTCACCCCTGAGATTTCATTTTCCTTACAATGACACCCCCTAAATGAGAGAAATGACCGGAATGCCCTTGTGTGTCTCCCTTTTTTCATGAGACAAATATCTAGGTGGTGAAATTACCTCCATACCCCAAGATGAAAACCCCTAATAATGTATATATATCTATAACAACCATTCTAAAATGTGAGGGGTTGAGAATATTTTTAAACATTTTCTTCAAAATAAAAATTAATGAATTAATATGTATTAGTTGAAGTGCAACTTTAAGGAGTATGTCAAAACGATATAGAGTAAAAGAAAAGGGGTTGGAAATATTTCAATACTTTTAAAAAATAATAATAATTAATTAATATACATTACTTGAAGTGTAACTCTAATGAATATTTCAAAAGATATAGAATAAAGATATACGACAAGGGGTTATAAATATTTATATATATATATATATATATATATTTTAAAATTAATTAATTAATATACATTAACTGAAATGTAACTCTAATGGATATTTCATAAGATATAGAGTAAAGATATAAGACAAATATATTTCGGTAAGGAAGAATAATATATCTTAAAATACAGAAATTTGTATATTTATCTATCTATCTATGTACTACTAATAAAAATACAAGGATTGTCTAATATTTTGATTCATTATCACTTTTTACAATATAAAAAATTATAATAAGTAAAGTTTGACATTATTTAAAGTGTAAGGACAAATTAACTTTACAAAAAAAATAATAAATAATAAATCATTTGTCATATTTTTATAAAAATATAAAAAATTACAATAAGTAAAGTTTATTATTATTTTACAGTGTAAGAGCTTAAATTAATTTTACACAAAGAATAATAAATTATAAGTCATTTGTAACAATTTTATACATTTATCACCTCTTACAATACAACAAAAAATATAATTAAAATGTATTACTACTTGTTTAAATTGTAGGAGTTGTATATTATTTATTTACAATATAAATTAAATTATATGAGCTCACAAATATTTTGTACATGTATCACCTTCTAAAATACAAAAAAAAAAAATATAATCATAAATAAAGTGTATTATTATTATTATTTAATGTAAAAGGTCACAGTATTAGTTTTAGGAAGAAATTAAAAAATGATAACTTTTGGGGCCTATATTACAAAAATGACTATTTTAAAAAAATAATTTAAAGAAATGTGATAATATTTCAAAAATCATTGTATCCAAAGTATTTGAATTTTTTTTTTCAAATTGAGCTTAAGACACAAGGGTTGTTTGGTCCATTAATTTAGCCAACATGTCTTTTACACTAGAGCAAGGGCACAAGAGTCATTTCATGGGGTCTTCACCCCTTTAGGGGGTGTCATTGCAAGGAAAATGAAATCTCAGGGGGCGAGTGCAATTGACCCAAACCTCAGGGGATTTGAGTGCAAATTATCCTAATTTAACTAACGGTGTTATAACGAAATGGGGTTAAATGCAACACTTAAATAGTTTAGGGGGGCAATGCTTAATTCAGGGGGTTAGTTGAGAGAGAGAAAAATGAAGAGGGGGGTTTAATGCACATAACCCTAAAATCAATTACTATAACATACTTGAACCATGGTTCGCCGTAACGACCGTTACGTAACGGGTTTTCGTATGGTCGATACCGTTACGGGCTGTTACAGCGGCGTTATCCGATTCCCACACCCATAACGGCCGGTGGTTGTAACCCCGATTCTCACCGGTTTCGAAAATACCGTAACGATTAACACAATTGAAGTTTTTCAAAATTTTGTGTTAAAAAGATTTTTGTTATGTATATGATATGATAAATGTTACTTCATTATTAAATTATTGAAAGTAAAGAAAAATATATATTTTTTTATTTGAACCCGACTTGGATAAAAGAGTAAAGGCAATGAATCAAGTAGGAGGAACCGAATACACAATGATCATCAAAGTGATGATTCTTCTTCAATGATGCGTAGCTTTGGTGAATTTTCGTTATGGCAGTCACCAAGCTCATAATATGGATTTTTGTATGGTACAAGTCAAAGCTATTATCCGCCACAACCATATGGATTTTTTCATGCAGAGGAATACCCCATTGTGTCTCCTCAACCTCAAATGTCTTATGGATATTATGGACAAAGGCATAACATCAGTACAAATCAGTCTAGTAATTCATCAAGATATGTTCAGGGTCAGAATCATCCTTATCAGTTACAAAGAGAATATAGTCTACTAATGATGAATTAAATATCCACTGAAGATACAGCTCAAAATTGACAATCTTTTCGTAAACCCCAACTAGAGCAACAAGATCCACCACGAAATTCATTTTGGTGGTGAACCATGTATCTTTTTAAAAATTATTTTACATTGTTGGAAATAAATTATATCTTTTGTGATTTCAATTTTTTATTTATTTAAATTTAAATTTAATTTAATAATATCATAACAAGTATATCATAAACATTGAAATAACGACGACACCATTATTAATAACTCATTTTTTTATATTAAAATTCTTTAAAAAATTAAATGAAATTCACTTAAATCTACCAAAAAATCATCTTTATTCATTCATGTTGCCAAAAGTATCCAATTAGAACATTTTGGGTAAGATGTGCAAGATTTAAAAAATTCACGATTGCGATAACCGAGTCTTGTTACGTAACCCCGATACTAACCCGAGTCCGTTACACCGATACCGTTACCATGACTTGAACTCGGTTACATATATATATATTTTTTGGCAGATGAATCATCCTTTTTTAAAAAATTTACTATATCACCTGCTTATTCCATCAACAACTTTGCTTTGATTATGACGCCGGACAGAATAGAGATTATTCTGTAGGCTAATGCAATAGGTACTTTGCAAGGGAAAAACATGAGAATTTCGACCCAAAAATTCAGAGAACACTCTGGAATTTTATATAATTGTTTATAATCAAGAATCAATTTAAAACAACCCACAAGCCGGGTTTAAATAACTGAAAATCAAGGATTTTACCAAAAATAGCAAAACCCTAAAAGTCTTACCAAAACGAAATACGGAAAGAAATCAAAAGATTGCCAAAAATCTGACCCAAATCGGGTTCAGAATCAATTCCTAATTGACAAATATAAAATTACCATAAGTAATAAAAATTAACTAAAAATAGAGATTTGAAAAGGAAAACAGCAGATCACGATTTCCTGTCCTCCTTGCGCTGATCCTCCATAAGTAGTAAAAATTAACTAAAAATAGATATTTGAAAAGGAAAACAGCAGATCATGATTTCCTATCATCCTTGCGCTGATCATCCTGCATCAGTCACCCCGGGTTGGAAAGAACTCGTCCTCGAGTTCACAGCAGAATCCGCAAAAACAAGGACTCAGGTGTTTCACATTAAAGACATCAGATGTTTTCAAGTGACTAGGGAGACACAACGTGTATGCGTTGTCATTAATTTTTTGCAATATCTCACAGGGTCTAATCTTCTGCTCCTTAAGCTTATTATACTCGCCAACAGGGAAACGATCACGAGTTAATACAACCCAAACAAAATCACCAACATCAAAAAGTACCTGACGATGATGACTGTCTGCTCGAGTTTTGTATTTGGCATTGCTCTCATGAATGGCTAGTTTCACTTGCTCATGGATGCCTCGAAGATGTTGGCCATTAGACGACGGAGACATCGGCTGATTAAATGCAGAATGAGACATTATAGAGACTGATGAGGGAGAACCCTTCTTTCGGACAACGTCTTCAGAGACTACGTTCTCGCAACTGCCACTATCAATAATCATCTTGCAGATTTTGTTGGCCACGGTGCAGGTTGTATGGAAAATATTGGTTCTCAACCAATCATCTTTGGAATCGCTTCTGGGAGTCAGGAGGCTCTTAGGAATGACTAGAGTTTCATGGTTGTCCCCATACAACACATCCTCATCTCCCTCTGTGTCATATACTGGCTCTCCAACGAAAGTATCGGTTTTCAACCAATCATCTTCGGAATCAGAATCTTCCGAAAATATTGGCCATAACGGTGGATACGGATTTTCGAAGGTGGAATTGTCGGTATCAGAATCTTCCACATCATGATTACCGATTTCCTGCGCCGCCATGCGCTGGGTTAACTCTGCCACTTGCCTCTGCAAATCCTCAATCATGACATCCTGAACGTTACGATCACGATGCGGGACTTCCTCAATCGGAACCTGCCCACGACGACCAATACGACCACGACCACCAGCCATAAAAAACTGATGAAAATACCGCCTCAGGAAGATGCTGAGCTCTGATACCAATTGACGCCGGACAAAATAGAGATTATTCTGTAGGCTAATGCAATAAGTACTTTGCAAGGGAAAAACAGGAGAATTTCGACCCAAAAATTCAGAGAACACTCTGGAATTTTATATAATTGTTTATAATCAAGAATCAATTTAAAACAACCCACAAGCCGGGTTTAAATAACTGAAAATCAAGGATTTTACCAAAAATAGCAAAACCCTAAAAGTCTTACCAAAACGAAATACGGAAAGAAATCAAAAGATTGCCAAAAATCTGGCCCAAATCGGGTTCAGAATCAATTCCTAATTGACAAATATAAAATTACCATAAGTAATAAAAATTAACTAAAAATAGAGATTTGAAAAGGAAAACAGCAGATCACAATTTCCTGTCCTCCTTGCGCTGATCCTCCATAAATAGTAAAAATTAACTAAAAATAGAGATTTTAAAAGGAAAACAGCTCATGTCATCCTTGCGCTGATCCTCCTGCATCAGATTAGGATATAACTATTAAATTGTAGTCGTGTTTTTATTTTTATTTTTTTATATTTTACAAAAAAAAAGCTAAATATCTTGGTTAATTGCAGAAAAAGGACCCAAAAGAATTTGGTTAACATGTATCGCCTGTTATTATACTGTTTTGAACTTCACAGCAGTTACTAGGGAGCCGTTATACTAGAATCATACGGACCATGTGATAGTCACTTGCTTACATTTCGAGATATTGTTGTATATATGTATCTATTTACGGTACGTTACAGACTTACAGTGCTGGTTTTCATTCTCCAATAGATATCTTTTTCCTAAATGGACTAAGCAATCATTTTAATATAGTGTATTTGATATCGATAATAAGGTAGTTTATTATATTTAAGGAATATATCTTATTAAGCTTTGACTACTATTTTAGGGTTAGAGATCGATGGACGATATTTTTCTTCTTCTTCTCATTGATATTATTAATCTGACAAAAAGCTCAAACACATCAATTATACATCTCTTATATAAGGACTCCAACCTTTCACCTTCTATATATTTTTGAAGGTGAGAATGTATCACTAGATTATAACGCTTATTTTAGATAATTATAGATTATAATTCAAGTGTCTGCATAATAATAATATTTTTTTTTTAGTTTTGAGATGAGTTTCATGGTGTAGTATAACAAACAACTTTATTAATTTGACACATTATATTCTTTTTTTTTCCGTGAATAATACACATTATATTCTTATGACATTGACATATTAGTTTTCCAATGTATTTGCAAAAATCACACAAATATTCTACAATTAACTCTTACTTGATATTAGTGCTCATAATAATTGCTATTTAGTCTATTGTCTTTGTAACAAAATTATTATGTTTAACTCAATTGTTGCATTAATTAGAACTGTTTCTATCATTTGTTGTAGTTCTCTTCTTATATGTTTACTTACATGCTTCCTATTATTTTCTAATTTTCCAGACACTAACACTTTTGTCATAAATGAACATTATTTTCTCCACCTCATGGACAGAAATATCTACAATAAAAAACATAACCGTAACCGTAATCGAAATAAAATAAAATAATATTATCTCTTGCTCCTAAAATTGCAATAACTTGATATATATATTATATCCTATATAGAAAGCAATCAAAAGAGAAGAAAACTCTATGAACATGAATTTATGTTATGTTTGGTATGATGGAATGAAATGAAATGTTCATTCTATCCATTCATTTGTTTGGTATGTTTTGTTAAGTAGAAATATTCATTCCTTCAATTAATAAATATATGAAATAGTCATTTCATTCCTTAAGGAATGTTTTTAAAACATAAAATTACTAAAACAACACTTTCATATTTCAAATAAACAAATCACCCTCACCATTGTGCCACCAACTTCTACCACCGCCATCACCAGCACCACCTCCATTGTTCGTCACTACTATTTTCGTTATCTTACACTATTTTTTTGTAAAAAAATTATGAAACAATATTATTTGATTAAAATTATATATTTCACACTAAGAGGGGTATTTTTGAGAAATGTTGTTTTAAGTCCATTACATTTCTAAAATGTTTTATAGTTGCAACCAAACAATAAAATAAAAATGATTATTCCATTTCATTCCCACATACATTCTATTTCATTTATGCGTACCAAATTTGGGTTTAAAATTCTACACCCAAAAAGTGAGTTATAGACACAAAATCACGTCAAAGTTTATTTAGTAATTTGGTATATTCTGTTTCTGGACATACATAAAATAATCGCACCTTATACCATTTGTTAGTGATTTGCATCAAATTCTAGACAAATTTTAGTTGCTTCCACAAACAATCACTTGTTTAAGAAAAGTAAAGTAGAAGACTCAGTTTGAAATTATCAATAAAAACCAATGGCAATGTTTTTTTTGTTTCTCCAATTTCTTGTTTTTTATGTTCTTATACTAGTTAGCAAGAATTTATACACATTTTAATTGCATAGTTGTATGATGAGGGATGATCAAAATCAAGGGCACACCTTAATTAAGGACCACTCGCCTCATTTTTAATCCTTAAATGTCAAATTTAATTCACATATTATTTTTAGGTATTTCAAATATTACAATAAATTCAATCCTTGTATAGACAATCGACTATCATTCTCTATATGTGACCGTGGTCTCAATAAAGTATTTGAGCACAATAAAAAGGAAACCTAAGATATGATGTTTCTTGTAGTAAAATTTAATTTTTTTTAATTGAGTCAACATGTTGAATTGAATTATTAAAAATTATCCTATTATTAATCAACTCAAAAAAATTCGAACACGAATCAAAGTGAGTATACGTTATCACTTAACCAAGTCTTATCAATCAAATTCAATAATTGACTTAGGTATTTACCGACAAAAATATTGATTTAGGTAGACGGTCTATTTTGCGGTAAATTAAGAATCCCATATTATTGAAAGGTTCAAATATATATGGTGATGGCTCTACAAAGACATTGACTAGTTCATGTGCAATAGGAATTTTTGGTGTACTTAACTCTAAATATATCTGTCCTGAAATTTAAATGTATTTAAAGTAGTAATGAATGGTTAAAATGGTCCAACATAACCAATCAACTACGTTGTCATTGCCTCTTCCTCTAATCTTTTTGTGATTGACCCCTTATGGGACCAGTACAATTATTCAATTATGGTAGTCCATTGTCTTCTCATCAGGAATAACTTAGATATTCCATGTGGGTTAAGAGCTCTTAAGTACAATTATTCAATTATGGTAGTCCATTGTCTTCTCATCAAGAATAATTTAGATATTCCAAGTCGGTTAAGAGCTCTTACATAGAGCACTATCAGTTTTAATCGCGATCACAGTAATAGTATAATAAAATTGAATAATATTAATTTTAAAAGTGAATATTAAATAAATATTAGTATTGATACATTCTAAAATCGTTACTAATATATTGATATGTTGGACGTGGACATTTAATGAACCAATGATATTATAAATATTAGAATGCCATAAAGATATAAAAATAATAATTCTACTCTATTATATTTACAAAATCATGAATGAAATGGCTAATTTAAAATTCAGGGTTAATTTTTTATTATTAAATTTTATATTCTTTTAAACGAGCCTAAAATATATTTTCTGCACTAAATTATATTCTGTAAAAAAATGATTTCCAACATAATCAATCAATTACGTTGTCATGCGAATCTATGAAAAATGGAGGAGAAGTATAAAACACGAGTCAAGAAAAATGGTTAGAGGCGGTCACGTGCAAATTTTTATGAGTTTATCTGCAAATATGTATTTTAGTGGATTACTTCAGAAATTTTAAAAAAAATTAAGAGAAGGCAATTTTTTGTTAATTTATTCATAAAATATATAATTTTTGTGAAATACTAAAAAAAAAAAAATTGAAAAATTGAGGAGGCCACACTGGGCATTGCATTGCTTATATAGTTAGATCAATATATATAATAATTGTTATTATATAGGATGCTTATAAAACCATGAATGAAAGAGCTAACTTTTAAAGTTTAGAACTGATTTTTGATACCTTTTTGTTTCATTAAATTCTTATATCCCGTTAAATAAGCCCAAAGTATATCTTTTACGTACATTAAATTATACTATTCATTTAACGAAAAACTAAATACAAAATTACTGTGCTTTTGGAAGGTGTCCCTTCATTGCCGCATCCCACACCATGTCCCTTGAAAAAAGATATTTTAATTTTAGAAAACTTAGTCGGCCTACACTGGCACAACCGCCCTACATGATTGATATATTTGTGCTTCATAAATGCAAATTTATTTGACCCACACAACATGCTTTGAGTGTATATATATATATATATATATATATATAGTAAAAAAGCACGTAATTTAAAATCTGTCATAAATAAATAAATTATACTAACATTAAAAAAAGTTAGTATTATTGTAAAATATGATAAACGTTTATGTATATTAGTCAATTATTAAAAGGGTTAATTTCAGTAAACCCCCCTATACTATCCAGATTAATCAACTAACCCCTTGTGTGTCCACTTTGCCCCCTATACTATTCAATTTCATCAAATTGCCCCCTCACTTCTCAAAATGCCTAAACTACCCTCAATAGTATAAGGGGGTTTAGTGAATTATTTCGGAAAAAATAATATATACTTTTTGCAAAAAAAAAAAAATTTTGAAAAAAAATCATATTTTGTTCCAAAATATGAATTTGTTTTTCGAAAAATATTTTTTTTGCGAAAAAATATATATTATGTTCCAAAATATGATTTTTTTTTTCGAAAAATATTTTTTTTGCAAAAAAGTATATATTATGTTCCAAAATATGAATTTGTTTTTCGAAAAATATTTTTTTTTTTGCGAAAAAGTATATATTATGTTCCAAAATATGAATTTTTTTTTCGAAAAATATTTTTTTTGCAAAAAAGTATATATTATGCTCCAAAATATGATTTTTTTCTGAAAAATAATTTTTTGCGAAAAATATATATTATGTTCCAAAATATGATTTTTTTTCCGAAAAATATTGTTTTTTGCGAAAAAATATATATTATGTTCCAAAATATGAATTTTGTTTTCGAAAAATAATATTTTGGAACAAAAATGTATATATTATGTTCCAAAATATGAATTTTTTTTTTGAAAAATAATTTTCGGAAAAAAAATCATATTTTGGAACATAATATATATTTTCCGCAAAAAATTATTTTTCGAAAAAAAAATTCATATTTTGGAACATAATATATACTTTTTCGCAAAAAAAAATATTTTTCGGAAAAAAAATCATATTTTGGAACATAATATATATTTTTTGCAAAAAAAGTATTTTTCAGAAAAAAATCATATTTTGGAACATAATATATATTTTTTGCAAAATAATTATTTTTCAAAAAAAAAAATTCATATTTTGGAACATAATATATACTTTTTTGCAAAAAAAATATTTTTCGAAAAAAAAATTCATATTTTGGAACATAATATATACTTTTTCGCAAAAAAAATATTTTTCGAAAACAAAATTCATATTTTGGAACATAATATATACTTTTTCGCAAAAAAAATATTTTTCGAAAAAAAAATTCATATTTTGGAACAAAATATGATTTTTTTTTGAAATTTTTTTTTTTTGCAAAAAGTATATATTATTTTTTCCGAAATAATTCACTAAACCCCCTTATACTATTAATTTCACTAAACCCCCTTATACTATTGAGGGTAGTTTAGGCATTTTGAGAAATGAGGGGGCAATTTGATGAAATTGAATAGTATAGGGGGCAAAGTGGACACACAAGTGGTTAGTTGATTAATCTGGATAGTATATGGGGGTTTACTAAAATTAACCCTTATTTAAAATAACCTTTTGAAAATAGTTGCTTTTAATAGTAGTATAGTTAACAACTAAAATAAAACTATAAAACTATATATTAGATTTACTACTACAATTAGGATTAGGTATTATGACTTCTAATCACATCGTGTCCAAAGTTATTTTTGTATAATTAGGATTATGATTATTAATTACATGTTCAATATACCATTAGGATTAGGATTATTAAGTACAATATCAATATTATAGTCCATTTAGGATTAAAATTGTTATCCCTTATACCAATATGATTAGATTATTAATTATAATATCAATATTATAGTCGTTAAATACAATTGTAGAAGGGATTTCCTATTATTATTTTTATCCAATTAGAATTAGGATTATTAAGTACAATTAAATTATAGTAAGATAATGGAATAAAATATAAAAATAAGTTAAAATTTTAGTATTCTATCACAATCAAATTTGTAATTTATATATTCAATATAATTTAATATAATTAGATATTAATGGTAGAATTTAAATACATAATTCATATATAAATAAGTTTTAGTACTTCCAAATAGGATTCTAGTTAAATTGGAGTCATATAATTCAATTAAATATTGTTGTTATAATTCAAGTAAAAATTGAATTGAAGTTATAGTAGTTATAATTCAAGTAGGAATTGGATTAAAAAATCATATATAAAATTTTGATTATAAATACTGAAACATCAAAAAAAAAAAAAAAAACACTTTTAATAGTAAAGTATAGATATAAGGTTTGTACCACCTAGAGGTGGGAAATGCATAGTGGTGGAAGGTGTTGGGACAATTTTAAAGGAGGGCATCACATACGGCCGCCCCAAGCTTTTTACTTGTACCCTCATTTTTAAAACCCGCTAGGAAAAAAAAAGGAAAATGAAACAATATTCCACAATAATGAAGAACAAGTGGACAATCGTTTTCTGACTAAAATTCTCGTTCATTCTTAAGGCAAATAAGCCGAACTCGATTTCAATTTATAGTCTTGTTTAGTAAACGAGCTGAACTCAAACAAAAAATAGTTTCACTCGTATATGCTTGACTTAATGTGATGGCTACACCACGGTGGCGGAAGGTCTTGGGACAATTTTAAGGGCAGGGCATCACATACTGCTGCCCCAAGCGGTTACTAATTGTGCCCTCATTTTTAAGACCTATTAAATAAAAATTAAGGAAAATGAAATAATGTTCCATAATAATGAAGGACAAGTGGACAATAATTTAGAAATGTGACTAAAATCCGCATTCATTCTTTAGACAAATGAGCCGAACTTGATCTCAATTTATAATTTCGTTTAGTATGCGAGTTGAACTCGAGCAACAAATGGCTTGACTCGTATATGTTTGGGAGCATATATTTATTTATATTCGTGAATACAAATAGTTTTTGCTTCTAGCTTTCCGTAGAAGATAAAGAGAAACAAAAGCTGTTACCCCCAGCTTATTTAAAATACTCTTTCAAGCTCCAGAAACTCTTTTAAATTTTTTTTTCAAATACCGTTCAAAACAGCTTTTCCCTCTATCCAGGAAGCCAAAAACAGCGTTTGAAAAGTTAATTCAAACATGATCAAAGTCGTATAAAGTTCTTCAGGCTACAAGATCATTTTATTTTGTATTCTTAAAGTTTTAAGTATACTATATCATCACACCTAGCATAAATTGATAGTACTGGTATTTAATTTGGAATAATTATATCCGTGTTAATACTTTAAAGTTTTAAAGGTGTAATGGAATCGAGTAATATGAATTTTAAAATAACAATTTGAAATTTCGCGGCTTCTTGTGCGTTGCAGATTGTACCTAAGTGTGATTTTGTGGGAATTTGACTTCTATTGTTCTTTTTTTAATATTCATTTATTTACGGAATTTTTTTTTTGACTTCTAATGCACAAGGGTGTTGGCCAGATAAGAACAAGTCATATCTGAAGTAGTTGCGCACCGATTTAATCTCATCAAAGCAACAAAAATTAAGGGTGTAGTTTGATCCCTGTGACACCAACCATCTAATTAATAATTGCTCAACCACCATAGACAGAGACAAAGCTCCTCAAGGCCATGTCCATGCATTGCTCCATCATAAGAATTCTCTTTCGTGAATGTTCTGCGTTCAGATTATATATATATATATAGGGTAAATTACAGATACACCCCTCTTGTTTGGATTTATTACAGTTTGAGCCCCTCCAGTTCGGATAATTACACTTTCACCCCCTCTAGGTCATTTCCGGCCACCGAGAATAGTAAATGACATATCTACCCATGTCCTTTTATTTATATTTTATAATTAAAATAATTAATTTTTAAACTTAAAAACATGAAATACGAAATGACCAGTATAGCCTTGTACACCTAACCCTAAATTGAATCAGTTTGCTCATTCTCAACCTTACACCACTTTAAGACAGCTCCGGCAAATCTATGCCCAAATCATCCGCCACAACCTCTCCCATTTTAAGTATTGGTCTTTTACCTTTGCTTTGACAGATGAAAGAGCTCCATGATCAACCACATGAATCTGACTTCCTTCGGTGTCAATCATCACCGAAACACAAAACCCCTTTTCCTCATTCAACCTCTTGATCCTCCTAATCACTTCCCGGTGCCAATCCTTCGTGTTGTGACACATATTAAGCCTAGCCACATTCATCCCTCCCATAGCCATCTTCTCCAACTCCTCCAACGAGCAACAAGCCGGTCCAATCGTGCACACGAGCTTCGTCTTCCTCAACCCCAAGAAACCCTTTTCCCTCAACTCCCTCTCTGACACCACATCAAACCCCAACACCCCCTCAACTCTCCAAACCCTCAACGCCCACTTGGACTGCAGCCCGGACTCCAATCTTAGCATTCTTACTGAAATTCCCCAAATTGAAACAAACCTTTTTAGAGGACTGATAGAAACACCAAATAACTCCTTCTTTGGAGTCAAACATGGGTTTTTTGCGACACGCAAAATTGATGAATTTCCCACCAAAGCCATGGATGTGGAGGTCAGATTGAGGATCCGAATGATGGGTTTGTGATTGTGGGTGGATTTTGAGGTGGGTGTGATTGGGAAGTCCGTTAAGGGTTTTGGATTTTGTTAGGTAGGAATGTTTCGGGGTTTACGAGGGAAGAGAAGAGAGAATTAGGGTTTTGAGAGAATAGTAGATTGATTGATGAAAAGAAAGTGTGACACTGTTGTTTCTGCTTGTGCAAAAATTGGAGCCCGACAAGCAAAAGAGGCTAGAAGAAACACCCTGGAATACAGTTGAAG
Source organism: Cornus suecica (assembly GCA_963922005.1). Classification (NCBI taxonomy): domain Eukaryota; kingdom Viridiplantae; phylum Streptophyta; class Magnoliopsida; order Cornales; family Cornaceae; genus Cornus; species Cornus suecica. The sequence continues at coordinate 85,160,293 of OY998239.1, read as the reverse complement.
AAAGACCACCCTGCTGCTCCTTTCATTGCAAATATCAATACACTAGTACACATATTAGGGGGGGGGGGGGGGGGAGGTAAGGGTATTTATGGGAAAATAAGAAATAAAAAATGAGGGTAAAATAGTAATATCATTGCTTCAAGGATAATATAGTCATTTACCATTCAAAACAGTGTTGACATCATCCTTCAACGGCGTTGACTTTGCCGGAATATTGTCAGAGGGGGCAAAGTGATACAGAAACACAAACTAGAGGGGGTGAAAGTGTAATTATCCGAACTGGAGGGGCTCAAACTGTAATAAATCCAAACAAGGGGGGTGTATCTGTAATTTACCCTATACATATATATATATATATACATATGTATATATATATATATATGGGTAAAGTGCATTAAACCCAGACTATTTTTTCACTCTTAACTAATCTCCTGAACTACATTTTTTGCACAAAACTCTCTAAACTATTCCAACTTTTACAATTCATTCCATTCCGTTATAACACCGTTAGTTAAATTAGGATAATTTGTACTCAGATCCCTTAAGGTTTTGGTCAATTGCACTCGCCCCTAAGATTTCATTTGTCTTGCAATGACACCCCCTAAAGGGGAGAAATGACCGGAATGCCCTTGTGTTGTCTCCCTTATTTCATGAGACAAATATCTAGGTGGTGAAATTACCTCCATACTCCAAGATGAAAACCCTATAATGTATATATATTTATAACAATTATTCTAAAATGTGAGGGGTTGAGAATATTTCCAAACATTTTTTTCAAAATAAAAAAATTAATGAATTAATATGTATTAGTTGAAGTACAACTCTAAGGAGTATGTCAAAACGATATAGAGTAAAAGAAAAGGGGTTGGAAATATTTTAATACTTTTAAAAAAAAATAATAATTAATTAATATGCATTACTTGAAGTGTAACTCTAATGAATATTTCAAAAAATATAGAGTAAAGACATACGACAAGGGGTTATAAATATTTTCATATTATTTTTTAAAAAAATTAATTAATTAATATACATTAATTGAAATATAACTCTAATGGATATTTCATAAGATATAGAGTAAAGATATAAAACAAATATATTTTGGCAAAGAAAAATAATATAACTTAAAATACAGAAATCTGTATATTTATCTATCTATCTATATACTACTAATAAAAATACAAGGACTGTCTAATATTTCGATTCATTATCACCTTTTACAATATAAAAAATTATAATAAGTAAAGTTTGACATTATTTAAAGTGTAAGGGCTTAAATTAACTTTACAAAAAAAAATTAATAAATAATAAACCATTTGTCATATTTTTATAAAAAAATATAAAAAATTACAATAAGTAAAGTTTGTTATTATTTTACAGTGTAAGGGCTTAAATTAATTTTACAGAAATAATAATAAATTATAAACCATTTGTAACATTTTTATACATTTATTACCTCTTACAATACAACAAAAACTATAATTAAAATGTATTACTACTTGTTTAAATTACAGGAGTTGTATATTATTTATTTACAAAATAAATTAAATTATATGAGCTCACAAATATTTTATACATGTATCACCTTCTAAAATACAAAAAAAATATATAATCATAAATAAAGTGTATTATTATTATTTAATGTAAAATTTCACAGTATTAGTTTTAGGGAAAAATTAAAAAATGATAACTTTTGGGGCCTATATTACAAAAATGACAATTTAAAAAAAATAATTTAAAGAAATGTGATAATATTTTAAAAATCATTGTATCCAAAGTACTTGAATTTTTTTTCAAATTGAGCTTAAGACATAAGGGTTGTCTAGTCCATTAATTTAGCCAACATGTTTATTACACTAAAGCAAGGGCACAAAAGTCATTTCATGGGGTCTTCACCCCTTCAGAGGTGTCATTGTAAGAAAAATGAAATCTCAGGGGGCGAGTGCAATTGACCGAAATCTCAAGGAATATGAGTGCAAATTATCCTAATTTAACTAACGGTGTTATAACGGATTGAAGTGAATTGTAAGAGTTGAGATAATTTAGAGAGTTTTGTGTAAAAAATGTAGTTTAAGAGGGTTAGTTGAGAGAGAAAAAATAATTGAGGGGGTTTAATGCACTTTACCCTATATATATATATATATATATATATATTAGTGGTATATATATATATGCTCCATCATAAGAATTCACTTTTTGTTCACACAAGTAAATTCTTGTACATGAGTTTGTAACATCACCAGAATGTTTTTACAAGAAATATTATTTTATGCCATGCTAAGTAATTAAATATAATACTGTCACTAACTTTTCGTAAAAGATTAATTCCTCTTTAAAAAATGTTTATGTCGAAATAAACAAACATGCCTACTTGAATAGTTGGTCTTACTGCAAATAGCAGTGAAATTTGGTGGAATTTGGATAGGACCAATTTCAATATAACCTGATCGTGACTAGTTTTTCAGATTTCACACACACACACATATATATATATATACATACATTTTTTAACTTTAGCCATCTCAAAAGTACAGAAGCAAGAGAGTCTTTAATCAGCCTAAATATAGGAATTAAGCTGTCTAATTCCTTTCAATCCAAACGAGATAAAAACTGTAGAAGAGAAACAAGATTATTTGAGCCAATTATTATCTGAGTTTTCATATATAACCCAAAGTCTATAATAAAGTTTGGAAATCAATTTTGGAAACGAATAAAATAATTTCAAACGACCCCTATCAATTTATATAGTTGTTCTTCACTGCAGCTCTGGAAATTATGTCAAATGACTTCTCAATGCAGGACTTGAACTTTTCGGTATCTATGAGGCCCTTCTCTGTTCCAACTGCAACCCTTAGCTTTCCCATATAACTCACCATTGTTATTGTAAGACTCTGCAATCCCAACATTAACAAAAAAATCAATTTCAATTACTCCTATAAATAGTGAATGTGTGTGTTTGTGTGTATATATATAGAAACTTGTATAAAAATGATAGTACTATATTTGTATAGTGTCCATGATTTGAGAATAAAAAAATAAAATTGGAAAAGAGAGTGAAATATTTTTTCATACATGTAATGTATACTTTTCCTACGTTCTAAGATATATATCTTGCATATTGTAAACATTAAAAAACATTACACTAAAAACAATATCATGATATAATTCTTATGGAAAGAGTAACAATGGTTTCAAACAAGACTTCCTTACCGAAATAAGAGAAGGATCTCACATATTTTCATGAAATTTGCTTTCATATATAAGAGATACAATAGTTACATATGGTTCTTAATAGAGAAGAAAAGTTATATATATATATATATATATATATATATATATATATATATATATATATATACCTGTGGAATACCGACCACCATGAAGTAAAAGCCTCTCACGGGATGATTAGCCAAAGACATTTGCTCCACGGGCCGATTATATTCGACACTGTCATGCTTGAATTCTTTAGTGTGCTATGCATATACTTAGCAGTTCTCTGCAGAATCAATACAACCTATTTAGCAATGTGATGGGATCTTGTAAAGCAATTCACTTCTAAATCTGCAAATAAATGTTATTACTTCATAGCAAAGTTCAAATGTGTTTATTGCATTCCCAAAATCACCCAGATGATGCTACATTTTGCTTTTATCAACTTGAAATCCTAACAAGTAACATTGTGTGAAAAATTCCCTCCATTTTCTCTCTCATTGCATTTTTGGTCTCATTATTCAAATACGATCTGATGACAAGTGATCCCCACTGAATTGCTTGTCTGCGGGTCTCGACTTGCCATCAGATCACATCTGGACCATAAGATTTCATCTTGAGAGATTAAATGAAGGGATTTGAATCCCACGACGATATGATCTCTCCTATCCAAAAGAGAGATTGAGAGTTCGAGTTTCATGAAGGCATGTTATGAAGGTTCTGTAATAAAATGTTTGACCGGCTGACTCTAATATCTCTAATCTGAATTTTCACGTCCAAACACGTCCTTTCTCACTCCTTTTTCTAATTTCAAGTCGTCCAAACAGAACCTTTCTCACTCGATCTCCACTTTCTCACCGTCAAAATCTTTCCCTCTGTTACTTTCTAACTCCTCACAATCGAAACCATAGAAAACCGAGAAATCCTATAGATATATTTGACATATATACATACACATCATCGATCGACATCGGATTTTGTAAAAGAAGCAAACGATTAGGGTTTTCTTCCATTTTCGTCCACTGAAGGTAAGTTCGATCGACATCGCTTTGATTTTATTTAATTTTTCATACTTCAGATTGTATTATATGTTAATTTTGAACAAAAACCCTAGCTTTTCATTTCGCTCGATCTCGCTCTATCCCATCAATACTTTTGAGTGTGTGTGTGTATATATATATATATATATATATGTATACATAAACACACATAACTTTTCATTTCACTCCCTATTTTTTCAGTTCCAATACTCCAAAATCAAAAGGAACCTTAGGATTGACGATGTTCTCAAGACCTTCATTTGAAATGCAGAGTGGGATAAATCGAATCCAAACCAAGCTATGACATTCTTGAATATATATATGATTCATACAAGATGCGAACAATCTTAGGTAAACAGTATAATTTTTGCTTTAATTTGTTGGAATTCAACTTTAATTGGGGATTAATGCTACCATTGTATGAAACCCTAGCTTTATAGGAGTTTGAAGCTAGTTTTAGAACCTTATTCCAATTAGATGATTGAATTTCTAATTATTGAATTTTATTTTTTTTGTTATGTCCACTGTTTATATTCTATGTCTACATACTGATAATCTGATTGGGTGATTACCTTTTTATATTTATCATAGTGTTGGATTATTCCACATTCTGTACATTTGAGGATTTTTAATAGATACTTGAATGATTAGTATGTCCAAACTAATTGTAATTCAAATTTTGGTACCTTAAGAAGTGAGATGTATCCGTTGAGATTATTTTATTCTCTGGAGCCTATTGATTTTACCTTTTGTTATTGATGTTGTTTGGATAACATAGTTGTTATGAAGTCGAACACTTAGTCAGTAAATTATAATTATCATAAATAATGTGTAGTTCTTGTTTGAATCACCACATATTCCTATCTTCAATTATAATTATCATAAACAATGTGTTAGAATTACTGTTGGACTCTTTCTGAAGCTACTATTATGGTAGTTGTTGATTATTGCATAATATTCTTTTGTAGTGTTAATTTGGAGTTTCCAAAAGTTGGGGCTCTATTTCAGGACCTGAGGTTGATGCCTTTGTTTATGTTGGAAATAGAGCATTGTCATGTACTTGTTGTTTAGTTTTACAGTTTCTCGTTGTGATTATAAGCATACAATATTTGCTTATTTTTTAATGATTCATTCATTATGTTCTTCCTACAGAGCTCTCAACAAATTCATGCGCCATTTCTTGGTGTTGAACCATTATCTACTTTTTCAAATTGGGCAAAGGATTTAAGAAAGCGGCTTCTTAATGTGAATGTTATTATTTATGTTGGAACTCGTGCAGTCGTGCTAGCAGAGTGGTTAGGGAACTTTCTGTTTCATGTGTGAAGTCATAGGGCTTCTAAGTTATAAATTGATATACTTTATTTTAAATTCTGCTACTTTGTGGTTCATTTTGAATATGGGTTTTGGTTATTATGATAACTAAATTCAGTTGCGTTCTGTTTTCAAATTTGAATTACTTTTATAGCTTTATTTAATGTTCTTCTATGGATCTAATTTTTGTTATAATTTCATATAATCTTGCCTTTTTAAAATTATCTTTAGTGAGTGGATAAACACCTCAACTCAAGTCACTCTCCGTTTAAAAATTTCTTTTCTACAATCTATGATTTTTATTACAACTTGTACATGTGTCTGTAGGGGTTCGCAGGTTATGATGCGAAGATAGTTTCTGCACAAGTTCGTCAGTAAAAATAATGGCAATGATACTTTTATTGATTTTGATTTTCTTTACAGAGAAAATGAAAGAGAAATGGAGGAAAAGATAACAAGTAAAAATGATTGAGAAATGCTTTCTCTCTCTAAGAATTTCTCTCTCTAGGTCCCCGGAAAAAGTCCCTCCCAAGTGAGCCCTCGCACCTCTATTTATAGACGTGAGTGCTCGTTGATCCTCGCGGATTTATATTGCCACGTCAGCACCTGTCTCGCGACATGGTCCCTGCGTACCAATCCGCAATATAAATACCCTGCAAAATATCATCTCGCGCACTTGATTACGCGAAACGGATTCGCGTAATCCCATGCGTGGATTTATATAGTGCGCCATAAATACCTGGCACAGTGTCATCTCGCATTTGACTACACGAAACGGATTCGCGTAATCTCATGCATGGGTCATGTTGTGCGCCATGCCTATTTCATTGCGAATATGATTTATCCTTAGCCAAGGATGTTGTTATAGCTTTGCCGGGTCATGACCAATCATGCATGTCTTGGTCATGTCCCTGAATACTATCGGCCTCTCTAATGTACTCTTGCTTAGGATTGTGTAAATAAGGTCGCGACCCACTATTCACTCATCCCCAGAATTTCCCCTAGATTCCGAGTAGTATTCCCTACCCGAGTAGCATATAGGGTTATGAGTTTCTGATGCGAGCTATAAAACACATCCGCCCCTCATACCTCCCTCTGTATAATGCAAGCTCTCGCGTAAATCTTATATTTGGGATATTTCCCCAAGTAATCAATTATTTGGGCCAATCTCCCGAATAATCTTTTACTTGGGCCGGTTTCCCCAAATATTTCCAATCCTGGGCCATATCCCAGATAATTTAATCCTTGGGCCATGTCCCAGATAAATAAGTCCTTACGGATCAACCTTGTCGCGAGTTACCACATTTACATTTTTCCCCATTGCGCTTTGATACTTAGCCAAGTATTAAAGTGCAATAACCTGTGGCCTTGCGAATGATAGTACTTCATTTCGCTGTTTGAAAGCTGTCTTTCCCCATGCTGATTATCCGTTTCTTTTGTGGGTGAAGCATGTTTTCCGCCTTTCCGCGACCCTTCTGCATCTCGCGACTATTATTTCCGATCCGCGACCCTTCCTTCTTTGTTTTGATGATTTTCGGTCAAACTTATGCATGTACAAATTTCGCTTTTCCCCATATCCTTGCTATTTTCCCAATTTGTCCATATTTTCAGATCCGCAACTCTTTTTTAAGCGCTTGGCCAGGTGACCTTTCGCCTTCCTCGCGCATTTAATGCGCCGCTTCGGTTTCCGCGCCCATCACTTATATATTTCTGTCATGTCATTTTTTTTTCACACTTATATTTTCCTCAGAGCACTATTTTTTTCAAGCCTTTCATTTTGCACTCGTTTCTCATAACTCAATCCTTCTTCGCGTATACCCCCTTGATTTTCAAAGCTTATTCGCAAGTTTACTCCACCATGACAAAAACTTCTACACCAAAACTTCTTGCACCTCCTTCCGGGATTGCTTCCTCTGTTCCTGATGTCTCAGAGTGGAAGAAAACACCTTTCTTAAACTCTCAAGACACATTCTGGGATTCCGCGAGAGATTTTACTTCCCCTTCTATTTCAAGCCCACTTCTTACCCTTGATCCTGATAATGAAGCAACAACTGCTTTTATTCCCCCACTCTCTATTCCACACCTTTTTCCTTCATTGAGTATGAGGGACATGTTGCCCCCATCAGTGACTGGAAGATGTGGTCCAGTCATATTCTTACTCAAGACCGTCATCGCGCCATCTTGGCCAAGGCTGGCATTCTTGAGTCCACAGAGCTATTTTCGGATTTCTATGTCCGTCGTGATGTGGATGCACTGACTACTTTAATCTCGTGATGGAGCACATTTTCCCACACCTTCGTTGCTTCTTGGGGGGAGTTCACTCCTACCATTGAAGATGTGGTGGTTCTATTTCGGCTGCATGTCCTTGATTCGCGCCCTATCAAGGCGCCTCTAGTTGAGGATGAAGACAAGAAGATTCTTAATCAACTTCGCGATTGTGGCAAATATGCCTGCAAGCGGGGAAACTGGTTTGATAAGGGCGTACTTCTTCCTGAACATGCCATATCCAGTCGCCCGAAGTTGTCCTATGCTGCCTGGTGCCACCACTTCTTTCGCGAGTACTCTCCGCAAAAGCCAGCTCCTGGTGATGATCGCGAATCAGTCCCCGGACCTCAATTCAATGGGCCTTTGGAACTCGCGGGGTTTCTTGCATATTGGCTAGACCGTTACATATTTCAAGGCAAGCCAGAGGACGGTCCCAGTCGTATGGTGTTCCTTCTAGCAGGCATGCTTTCGCGAGGTGTGCAAATTGCCTTGGCCCCACTTTTCCTTGGCACCCTTTATTCGCAACTGGATACTCTTGCGAATGATTTTGCACGTTCATTGGGTAGGTATGAAATTAGTACTCATATTTCAGGTACATTTCTTACCCTTTTTCTTTTCGAGCGCTTCCCAAATTATGCTCCCATTCCTTCTTCCCTTTCTTCTCACTCTTTAGAAACCACTGTCCCAGCTCCTTTAAAGTCGCGGGCTACCCGCTGGACTTCTCTCTCATCCTCAAAATTCCTTTCCTCATTCATTGATATACTTTCTGAATTTTCTTGGATTCCATATGCCACCTCTTTGGAGGGTTTCTACTCTCCTGATTTTTACCCATAGGAAGAGATAGTATCATATGATATAGCGGTAGATGATCACCTCATTTTTGCGGCTATTACCCACAAGTGCCACCTCCCTGTTTTCAGCGAGACCTTTGATACCATCATGCCTTATAACCCATCACGTGTAGCAAGACAATTAGGCTTTGATCAGGCTATTCCCCCTCCACTTCCTCTATACCGCGAGGATAATTTTGACAGGTGCTTCATTGCCTATCGGGAGTCAATTGAAAGGAGTGTCCGTATATTTTCTACCATTATTTTTAATCAGCCTGACACTCGCAGAGGTGGAGTGACTGCAGCCTATCATGAATTCTGGAAGGAGCAACTTGTGCAATTTCAAAGTTTCATGGCTGAAACTCCCCCTGTTCCTATTCCAGTTTCAATCTTCATTGGAGATCAGTCTTTGAAGCTTCGCAAGGCTAGAGCCAAGACTACGCCCAAACATCATGCTCAACCTTCACAACCTCAGAAACCCAAAACAGTGACTCGCAAGCGGTCTCATAGCGAGGAGATCCCTCTCGCGGTACCACCAAATCGCGGGGAGCCTCACCACGGGAAGGTCATCCGCGAGGAGCCTATCGCGAGGCGTCTGGTAAATTTCTAACTTTTCCCCCTCCCTTTATTTTTTCAATGCGTTACGTATTTTCATATGCCGTTACTAACTCTTCTTGCTCTTCTTACAGCGTTCCAGCGCCCAAGCTATAGGTACTACCAGCGTTTTGACTGATTCATTTGACCAAGTTCCCTTATCTATAAGACTAAAAAATCTTTCCGATGCAGTAGTACTGGACAATGTTCCCCTTGCGCAGAGAAAAAGAAAACTTGTCAAGGTTTCGCAGACTATTGCAGCGGATGATTTTCCTAGCTCAGAGGAGGCCCCTTTGGTGCGAAAACACAAATCTTCGTCTGTCATTCCACCTCTTGGTGCTTCTGACCTTACCTTAGAAGAGGCATCCCAGGCCGAAAGGCGGCGGCTTGCTTTGGAGAAGTTAAAGAACAAAAAGAAGGCTGATGCGACCTCATCCTTGCTTGACACTGTTGCTCGTGTGGTCGAGGAGATGAGGGCTGGAGATGAGGTAGAGGAGACAGAAGTTGCCAGTATACTTTCCGATTTACCCAGGACAACGTTTTCCCAAAGTAAGCTTCAAACTTTTTTTTTTATTTCCAGTTTCTGACTCCTTTTTTTTTTTTTAATATTTCTCATTTATCCTTGTTTTAGGTCCCCGCGAGACTTTATCTCCGCGTGCTCTAGCCTCTCCGGGTGGTGGCCTTCATTCTGTCACAGCATCATCTGATGATGAGGACCACCTCACCATCAACTCATTATTCGACAAGCCTACTCTTGAAGAGGAAGAAGATGATGATACTCCCTATTCATTTCGCGATAGTGTCATATCCGCGACCTCCACTCCAGAAGTAGATCGCGAAATATCCTCAGGTCGCGTGGTTGAAGAGACCACAGTTTCTCGCGAGGCCTCGCCCAAGTTGCCTTCCATCCCAGTTTCCCCAAAGGTCGTTGATGATAGAGCAAAGGACCCTGATTTTGATGATAGGAATTTGCAGCCTCTTCATGGTGATCTTGCATCCGAGGTGGCTGCAACCTTCGCAGATCATCCTAGAATTGAGAGATCCATATTTGGCACCCCTCTCCCAGAAGCTGAGGGAGGTGGGGGATGTACTTTGCTTTTTCCTTTGTTCTTCTATTTGACTTCTTAATGTCAAAATGTGATTTTAACATGTCTTTTCTCCTTCCCCACTTTTTATTTTTTATTTTTTTTTTAGGTATAAACTCCAAAGCTCAAGAGATGATTGATGAGCTACTTCATGATGCTCGGGGGATTTCTGAGGGTCAGACAATGTTCCCTCCAGGCTCTCCTACTGAGACTCATATAGAGGCATCTCTATCTCCTTCTCGCGACATTGTATCAGAGCCTCACGATCTTGCTCGTGTCATTGCCACAGATCCTCGCGAACAAGTCTCTCACGACCGAGCTTCTTCTTCTCGTGCTCTTCCCCGGGTTCCTGATTATGACACTACTTCCTTAGTGCCAGTATCTTGGCATCAGTGGTTCTGTTATCCTCGCGATATACCAGTGCTAAATCTGATAGAGGCAGCTCATCCAGAGACTTTTACTCACATGGAAGTTCATGAGCCACTTTTGCAGACGGTCCACCTTCAGCTTGTTGCAGATGTGTTCAGGACCCTTTCGGAGACTGCCATTCAAGATCTCGTCCCAGATACTCTTCTGAGATGCCATGCTCGCATAAAGGACTGGAAAAAGGTTGGGATGAATGTTTCTTGGTGGGAGACCCGTTTGACTGTCATTCAGAGGCTCTATGATCACCATCTTGTCTAGCTGAGGGGACACGAGGCTCTTCAAAGAAAACAGGCAGAGATCGCAGAGACCCGCAAACAGTTAGCACTGCTCGAGGGGGATGAGAAGAAACTTCAGGATTCAGCTAAGCATCTTGAGCAGACCCGTCTTTATTTAGAGGAGCATGAAGGTTTCAAGTTATCAGATCCCATTACTCGAGATCTTTTCTAGTTCATCACTTGTATATATCCTTGTATTTTGATAGAAATATTGATATACTTTTATATACATGGGATGTTTTGTTTGATTTTCCTTGTCTTTGTTTGAAACTTCATGCTTGATACAATTTAATCCATTTCACATTCAGAGGTCCAATCCTCTCGCGTGTGACTTCATGCTCCATTCTGTAATACCCACTGCTACTTTCACTTATAATCACATACGGCCCTTCCCACTTAGCTTCGAATTTTCTTAGCCTTTGTCCCCTCATGATTGCCGGTACCACTTTCAACACTCTGTCTCCCTCCTTGAACCATCTGAACCGTATCCTTTTATTATAGCTCCTTACCGTTTTCTTATTGTACTCTTTCTGATTTGCAAAGGCTTCGGCCCTTGTTTCATCCAATCTCTCTATCTCCAATAGCCTGTCTTCTAAACTACTTTTGCATGCCAATCTTTTAGCAGCCACCTCTATTTCCGCAGGTAGCACAACCTCTGCTCCATAGACTAATGCATAAGGGGTCATGCCTGTCGCATTCCGGTATGCAGTTCGATGTGCCCACAGTGCCATTGGGAGCTCTTCCACCCATTTTTTCTGATTATCATGCACCATCCTGGACAATATTCGAATTAACGCCTTATTGGAAGCTTCAACCTGCCCATTTCCTTTTGGATAGTAAGGCGTAGACTTGTGATGAATGACCGAGTATCTCCCCAACAAATCCGCGACTTTACTATTGACAAAAGGAGTCCCATTATCTGATAGTATCACCTTTAGTATCCCAAATCGACAAATGATATTTTCTTTTATGAATCGAACCACATTGTCTGCTGTCGTCTATCGCAGCGGGATAACTTCTACCCATTTTGTGAATAATTCAGTTGCTACTAAAATCCATGCATGTCCCTGAGCTTGTGGTGTGATTGGTCCAATTATGTCCAGTGCCCAAGTATGGAAAGGCCATGGTGTAGCTAAACTATGCAATTCAGTTCCTGGAGCGTGGATGAGATCCCCATGTACCTGACATACATGACATTTCCTGACAAAATCACTGCAATCCCTTTCCATTGTTGGCCAATAATACCCGGATGATAGCATCTGTTGAAACATTTTTCTAGGGCCTTGATGACCAAATACGTGGATCCGTTTCAATACTTCCCCTGCCTCTTCTTCACTTACACACTTCATCAGTTTTCCTTCAAAGCTCTTTCGGAACAATTTTTCCTCCTGTAAGATAAATCGCGAGGCCAATTTTCTGAACCGCGGTTGATCTTTTTCAGGCAAAATTCCTTCTTTCAAATAGTTCACATATTTGTCCCGCCAGTCTATCATGTCTGCTACATTGCCTTCGCTTGCGGATGGATATGCGTTACAGTTCTGACAGCTTCCTTGTAATTTCACTGCATCATCATTCATACTTGTCCAAAAGAAACCCTCTCACTGCAAAACTCGATATAGACTAACATCTGCTTAACCACATATTTTCTTGTGAGCCTTCTGTAGTAGTTCTCTTATCTCGTTTATTGCCACGCATCTGGCTAGAATATCTCCGGCTGCTCTGTAATATAACACGCCTTTTATGATTTGGTATTCTCGTCTCAAGGCATTGTTATCATTTTTTAGCAGAGCCTGTACTATTTGCGCTCTCCAATCATGTTCTTCATATACTTCTGATTTTACCCCGCTACTGACTACAGAGTCGGTTCTTCTCACTACTTGCACAAAAGACCCTGATCCCTGGAAATGTAGTCGCGAGCCCAATGTGGCCAATGCATTGGATCGACGGTTACCTTCTCGCAACTCGTGCTGAAAGCTTACGGTCTCAAAGCCTTCCATCATCTGATGAATAAGGGTTCCGTAAGACACCAGATGAGGTTCCTTGACAGCATACTCTCCTTTAATTTGCTTAATGACCAACTTGGAATATCCTTTAACATGAAGTATTCTTGCCCCCAACCGTTGAGCCATCATCAATCCCAGCGTCAATCCTTCATACTTGGCAATGTTGTTGGTACAAGGAAAGTCAAGCTTGTAGGCCATGACTAATTCCTCATTTGTTTCTTCATTCCTTAGTACGAAACTAGCTCCCCCTCCTTTTTCAGTGGATGAACCATCGAATCCTAAAGTGAATTCCGCGCTCTGTACCATGCTTGCCATTCCTATCTCCTCCACCTTGGGATCAGCTCCTCCCGGAAATAATGCCAGTAAATCTGATAAGGCCTGGCTTTTTACTGCTTTTGGTCTAGAACATGTGATCTCATATTCAGATAGTGCTAACAACCACCGAGCAGTTCTTCCACTGAGTATGGGCTTCGTGAGCAGATATCGTATAGGGTCACTTTTCGTGATTAGCTCTAATGGATGTACCAACAAATAGTGTTTAAATTTCTAGGTTGCGAACACTAAAGCAAGACAGTGTTTTTCCAATGATGTGTACCGCGACTCTAGTCCTCTAAGTACCTGACTGATATAGTAAACGGGCTTTTCTTCCCCTTCATGTTCCTGGGCCAACAGAGCTCCTACAGATTTATTGGTGGAAGTGAAATACATTATCAACGGTTTTCCTGACTCGGGTGCTACCATTGTTTTTGGTGATGCCAAAATCTTTTTGATCTTCTCAAAAGCCTCTTGCTGCTCTTCTCCCCAGCTGTAAACAGATTTCTCTTTTAATAAAGGCATGGGTGGGTGAGTTACTTCTGCTAGTGCCAGGATAAACCGCCTCAGATAAGATATCTTCCCCATAAAAGTTTTCAACATTTTACGAGTTCGGGTGGAGCCATTTCCAAGACTGCCTTAGCCTTTGTCGGGTCCATATCAATGCCATGCCGATGTACAACACATCCCAAGAACTTTCCTTCTGGTACTCCAAAGGCACATTTGAGGGGATTCATTTTCAAGTTATACTCGCGACATCGTTGCCGTACCTTTCGCAAATCACTCACATGATCTTGTACAACCCTGGACTTTACTACCAAATCGTTGACATAGTCCTCGACAGTTTTATGCATCAAATCATGGAATATAGTTGTCATGGCGCGCTGATATGTAGCCCCGACATTTTGAAGCCCAAACGGCATGACCGTGTAGTGGAAATTCCCCATTGGGGTGCGAAAAACAGTTTTCTCAGCATCCTCCAACGCCATCTTAATCTGATTGTACCCACTGAATCCATCCATTAACGAGAAAATCTCATGTCCTGAGGTTGCATCTACCATGGTATCAATGTTGGGTAGAGGGAAATCATCTTTTGGGCAAGCCTTATTAAGATCGCGATAATCTACACATATGCGGATTTGTCCAGTCTTCTTCTTCACATGTACAATGTTCGCGAGCCAGGTCGGGTGTTGGGTTGGCTTGATGAATCCTGCTTTCAATAGCTTCTCCACTTCTGCTTTAATTTGTACTTCTAAATCGGGATGAAATACTCGTTGCTTTTGCTTCTTTGGTTCTATTGTGGGATTCACATGAAGATGGTGGCTTACCAATCCAACATTGAGTCATGGCATTTGATTGTAGCCCCAAGCAAAGACATCTTGAAATTCTTTGAGCAATTCTACCAGGGCATTCTTAGTATCCTCAGGAAGCGTGTTACTTATGAAGGTAGGTCGCGGATCCGTGCCATCGCCTATGTCTACTTCACACAAACCATGTTTTGGTCGCGGATCCCTTTTTAGTGCTTCAGGCTCAGTGTCAAGTTTCCTTCGTATAGCCTCATTTGTCCCGGGGTCAGCGCCAACTGTGCCAGCTTCCGACCCCCAATCCTGTCATAATTTATACACTACTCGTCCATCGGGCATTTTGACCCGTGACCAGCTCACCTCTTTGAGCTTCCATTTAACTGAACTAGCATTTTCCAGTTCATTCCATTATGGTAATGGTGTAGAAAAAACGTCGGGCCCATTTTCCTCACTGTATTCTGAGAAGTAGACTGCATCTGCAAAATGGGCTTCTGATGCGCAGAAATGACTTTTAAATGCCTTTACAGTCATTACTCCTTCTCCCCGATTGGCCTTCATTACTTAATGATAGGATGACGGCACTACGCCATATGCATGCAACCACGGTCTGCCCAGCAATAATTGATATGAGGGTTCCCCTTTGATGACATGAAATTTGGTGGGCCCCCTGATCTTCCCAATTTTGAGGTCCAATGTCGCGAATCCCATAGTGGCCTGCTGATCTCCATTAAAATCAGTACTTGCAATAGTATGATTCACGATTTTGCCTTCGGGAAAATTAATCATTCGCAAAGTGGTTAGTGGGATCAAATTAACTGACGTTCCTCCATCCAAGAAAGCTCGTTTCATTTCCCGACCGTTTACAATGGCTGGCACATACAGAGGCCGATTGTGGGGAAAAGGTACTTGTCTGTCTTCTTCAGAAAATATGATCTTATTGGAGGCCCTCTCATGCTGCGGAATCACAATGGTATGATTGAGTGCGGCAACCGTTTGCTCTTTCAAGAATTCCTTCACGTGTTCTTGTATTGGGAGTTCATTGAAGAAAACGTTTATCTTAGCACTCTCCCTAGCTTCACGTACTGGCGGGCAATCACACTTGGCGGCATCGGCCATATCCTCAGTATTGTCTCTGGCGGTGACCACAACCACATGTGCAGGGAAAGGCTCATGAACTACATTATTTGCTACTTCCAAGTCTCCTGATGCTATTTTTCGATGTACTAAACTGTGAAACGCCCAGCAGTTCATCAACGAATGCCGAATACTCCTGTGATAGGGACAATATTTGTTCTTCATCCTTTCCTCTCTCGACGACACTCTTTGCACTGGAGATAGCGTTATGACATGATCTGCGACCCATTGATTTAGCAAAGCGACTGCCTCTTTTTCACTGAAAGGTAAAGGGGGTGGTTCAGCTCTCCCAGTGCGTTCTTCCCTCTGTTTTCCATTTTGCGTCGCTGCTACCATCGGTATCCACCTAGTACTGATATTTGGTCGTGTCGGGGGAGCCAAGACCTCTCCCAATCTACGGGCATTATCGACAAGTACATAAAACGTTTTGACCTCATGATTCACCAGATGCACTCTGTATTCCCGCAGCATCCCTTTTATGCAAATTTTGATCAATTGCAGTTCAGAAATTGATTCATGACAATGCAAAACAGCTTCGCGAAACCTTCTGACATAAGTTGTTGCCTCTTCCCCAAAGCGTTGTCTTTGTCTTGTAAGTGAAATCATCGAGATCTCCTCATCAGCTTGAAAGAACTTGGTATAGAATCTGAGCACCATGTCTGTCCAACTGGTCACTGATGCTGGAGCGAGGCTAGTATACCAAGTGTATGCTGTTCCAGTTAAAGACTTGGACAACTCTCTAAGTTTCAAGTATTCATTGTTTCTGTGAGGTCCCAGAGCATCTGCGAACCTGGCTATGTGTTCTTTCGCATTTCCCTTTTTGCCATCAAATTGATGAAAGATCGGTGTTCCGTAGTTTTCTGGATATGGCAAGGCCATAATGCTAGGCTGGTATGGCGGGGCAATTTTCACTTCCTCTTTTTCAGATTTTTCATTCAGGATTGCCCGCAGCTGTTCCTTGGTGATGTATGGCTCTTTCTCCAGAGGCTCAGTTCTTATTGATTCGTGAAAAAGTTCTGGTGCTGGATCCTCTGGTAGAGTCTGATTGTCCATTCTTGGTGATTCAATGTTTGGTGTTGAAACGCTTGAGGCCTCCATGAAGTGAAGTATGGCCTTTTGCGTTTCTTGAATGGTGAGAAGAGTTTGCAGTAGAACTGTTGGTAATTCTGTTGGATTTTGTACCGGCTCTACCATCGGAGAAGTTTCTGCCTGGTTCACACTAGCATTCGCGCGACGACGCTGTCTTCGCGCTGGCAGGACTGGTTCGCCTCCTTCAGTTGGTGCCGCTGCTTCTTCTCCCATTTGCTCAATACGCCGGGTCGATGGACGACCTCTCCATCGAGTCTGACGAGGCTCTACTTGTGCCGAAGACATCTCCTCCCCAGCAGAGTCGCCTTTAATGTAGGGGTTCGCAGGTTATGATGCGAAGATAGTTTCTGCACAAGTTCGTCAGTAAAAATAACGGCAATGATGCTTTTATTGATTTTGATTTTCTTTACAGAGAAAATGAAAGAGAAATGAAGGAAAAGATAGCAAGTAAAAATGATTGAGAAATGTTTTCTCTCTCTCTAAGAATTTCTCTCTCTAGGTCCCCGGAAAAAGTCCCTCCCAAGTGAGCCCTCGCACCTCTATTTATAGACGTGAGTGCTCGTTGATCCTCGCGGATTTATATCACCACGTCAGCACCTCTCTCGCGACATGGTCCCTGCGTACCAATCCGCGATATAAATACCCTGCAAAATATCATCTCGTGCACTTGACTGCGCGAAACGGATACGCGTAATCCCATGCGCGGATTTATATAGTGCGCCATAAATACCTGGCACAGTGTCATCTCGCATTTGACTATCCGAAACGGATTCGCGTAATCTCATGCATGGGTCATGTTGTGCGCCATGCCCCATGATTCGCGCCTATTTCATCGCGAATATGATTTATCCTTAGCCAAGGATGTCGTTATAGCTTTGCCGGGTCATGAACAATCATGCATGTCTTGGTCATGTACCTAAATACTATCGGCCTCTCTAAGGTACTCTTGCTTAGGATTGTGTAAATAAGGTCGCGACCCACTATTCACTCATCCCCAGCATTTCCCCTAGATTCCTAGTAGTATTCCCTACGCGAGCAGCATATAGGGTTATGAGTTTCTAATGCGAGCTATAAAACACATCAGCCCCTCATACCTCCCTCTGTATAATGCAAGCTCTCGCGTAAAACCTATATTTGGGCTATTTCCCCAAGTAATCAATTATTTGGGCCAATCTCCCGAATAATCTTTTACTTGGGCCGGTTTCCCCAAATATTTCCAATCCTGGGCCATATCCCAGATAATTTAATCCTTGGGCCATGTCCCAGATAAATAAGTCATTGCGGATCAACCTTGTCGCGAGTTACCACCTTTACAGTGTCTATTTATGATTATGATATACACATGGGAAGACATGTTTTCAGCATTATAGTTTTTTGTTCCTTAGTACATAAACGGACCAGTAAGCTATAGTTTCTTGGAATTTGAGTCCAATTGGTTTCTTGTTCTTCTTTTGTCCAGCTGTTATTTTATGTTTTTTGAAATTTGAGGCTTTGGAAGCATTGGTGACCAAGTTCAAAATTTTTGTTGTTCCTAAAGTGACAACACGCAACGTGAAAGTGAACAAAGATAAAAATGAAACATTTGAAACCCATATGAAAACATACAATTAAATAGTCCATTTCTAAGCAAGAGTGTCATACGGTGCACATAGGAGGTCAACGGAACCAACAGAAAGCAAAATGGAGGCCAAACAAGCGAAAGAAAAAACACCAACCCTGTGTGAAGGGGTGAAGCTATTTGGATTCACTTTAGAGGAACCTAGGTCCTATCCTTTCTTAGGACGATAAAGAAACATTTGATTGTGGTTTTTTCGTGTATCAAAAATTTGGAGAACTAAGATCCTGTATGTTTTTATTTTTAATTCGAACCTTCTTTCCTTTTTGAAGTACTTCATGGAAATTAGTGAGTTTAATTTTATCTGCCCAAATCTACTATCAGTGGGATGACATGGTTATAAAGGATAGACACAACTCCAGATATTTTTAGATCTCTTCCTTTTGCTCCACAAAATTGTAATGTTTATACCTCTTCCATCTATTTATTTGCTTTTTTTCTTCCAGATCTCCTAAATTATATGGTTTTCTTACCATGTCACCTATTATGCATATTATTTTGTTTTAGGGGTAATTATATTTGTATTTTTTCCTGCATTTGGTTCTGGTATCATCTTTGAATATATAGTACTAGAGTTTCTATGGCACTAAGTATGTCTTATATATGTATATATAATTTGCAGATAAAAGGCATTGGTGGAAGTTGGAAGCATGGGAAGAGCAGTCTTGCTCCATCTCAGTTGTGTAGTTTTAGTTTTCTCGAGTAGTTTTAGCTTTCATGCATTTGAACACTACAAGAATGTTAGTACAAACATTCTATGAAAATTTCCATGTTACGTATAAAATTGCTTTGGTAGATCAACTTGTAGTTGGATTATATCTGATGGAATTTACTTTTGCATGTTGCAAGTACTACAGTTGATTCCATGACTGGAAAGGCACAGGGAAAATACAAGTATAGAGCTCTGTGTTCATGGTTAGGTTCATTTTGTTAGGTTAGTTTTAGGTTTTTTTGTTCATCCGCTGATCTCTTATGAACAAGACCGACGAGGCTTCGATGAGATAATTGATTGGGTGAAATTCCTCCAGGTTCAAGTCAAAAGTACCATTTTATTTCTCTCTCAAACACATTTTTTGTAACTAGTCTGTGTAAATGGGCTTCATATTTTGTGTGTATATCTAAAATTCCATTGTTATGGGTGTATAGGTGCTGAGTATGAACAGACTGAGCGGTGCTGCAGCAGTTCTTTGGCATCACTGGTACAACGAGGTTAGTTACATTACAATCTTTAATCATTATTTAAATCAATTTTTTTGGTCATTTATATATATTGATTGGGATTCAGTTTATGCTATTTATAATACATATTATGTTGAGTCAATAATCCATCTTTGTCTGTGTATGGACTTGGGGGGTCTCCGATAAAAATGAAAAATAATGAATTGAAATTTCAAAAGTGACAATTGATACTTGAGAGCATTTTTATTATTTGCTTGAATTTATTTGTTTTTTGTTTCCTCAATTAAAATTTTATACCATTTTCTGCCCCTTATTCGTTTTCTGCATTCTAATGTTTACTTATACATTGATTGTGTTAGGAGTGAATGGGATAGAGACAAGAAGATGGTTGTACTAAGTAACTTGTACATGTTCTGCTCTTCAAAGTTTTTACATTGATAATATGTTGAAGGATTCAATGATTTTTCATTTTTATGTTTAAAAAGAAAACCTGCGCCTTTGGTTGCTTTTTTCCTTGCTACCATATATGTTG
Source organism: Cornus suecica (assembly GCA_963922005.1). Lineage (NCBI taxonomy): Eukaryota > Viridiplantae > Streptophyta > Magnoliopsida > Cornales > Cornaceae > Cornus > Cornus suecica. Next base: position 85,140,092 of record OY998239.1, on the reverse strand, counting down.
CAACTGTTATGAGAATTTTTTGTTGTTTATATTTTTATTTCAGGTTGCAGATAGAAATGATGATGTTGGAGGATTTTTGAGGATTGTACATAGGATTTTGAGGATGATACATGTAGTTGAGGATTTTTTGTTGTAATAAAACATATTTTTTTCTTTAAGGAATTGTAATGATTTGCTATAAATTCTAAGATTTTAGATATTATTGTTTCCTTATTATTGAGACATAATAATTCTCTAATTTTAGATCTTATAATGAATGTAGTTCATATTTTCTTACTTGGTGTGTTGTGGCAAACTTACTTTTGTTATTAAATTTGATTTATGAATGGATTGAATTGGTAATTAAAAAATCTTCATTTTTTTTCTTGAATGATTTACTAGTGCTTCCAATTGTTATTATTGCTGTCCTTTACTGCAACAATTTTAAGTGCTACGATAAGGGTTTTACTACAGCAATTTTAAGTGTTGTCGATAAGTGTTGCCTTTTACTGCCAAATGTAAAAGCACCATCATAATCTTTATTCCCATATCAATAGGCATTAATAACCTTAAGTTATCCACTTATAAAAATTAACCATAATTATTTATTATATTCAAGATCATCCTTTCAGCATGCTTCATTAATGTCTTTAATCATAATATTTTAATTAGTGGATAAACAACTATATGCTTATATATTTACATCGACACTAGTTGTTTCTCAACACCGCCACCTCTGAAGCTGATTTGAAGAATAACTTTCTCTTCTTGGATGTACTCATTGAGAATAGACTGATTTTACCAGCCCACGAAGTGATAGTGATTGCACGTGCAGAGAGAATTGAATTTCGCGAGTCGCGTCTTCATAAAGATGTTTCTGAAATATTCACTGACAAAACTTACCATTTTAGCTTTTCTCATGTACTGTATCTCATAAGGGATTGGATGTGGATGACAGCGCCGGAGGAGAAAGAGTTATTGGACTCCAAGTATGAAAGGAAGTTGGAGTTGTTCGTTGGTAGCACGAGCAACGGAGGACTACTTTCCGGGAGTAAAGACCTTCAAAGTTGAAGAGCAACAGGAGGAGGAGGAGGAGGAAGCTTGTCCCATATGTCAAGACCAGATATTAATGGGGTCTTGGCTCGCTCGTATGCCGTGCTCTCATGTTTATCATGTCCGCTGCATTGCAGAGTGGCTCAAAACAATTCATTCATGTCCTTTATGTCGCTTCAACTTCAACCATGTTTACCTAAATAACCACTGCTAAACCCAAATTCTGAGGGGTTTGGGTCGATTCTATATATATATTTTTTTTTTCTGTCCCTTTGGGTCCAAAAGGTTGTCTGCAAATTTATATATTGGTGATATGTAATTACGAAGTTAATCTCATTCAACAGTGTCTATTTTACTTACTTATTTCTCGTTCTAACTGCAAATTGATCTTATTAGTGACATGTAGTTACAAAGTTAATCTTTTCGATTCTCTATTTTGTTTACTAATTTCTTTAGTTGTAGTGTTCCTTTGAGGTCCAAAGGATGGTCTGCAAATTTATCTTATTAGTGACATGTATCAGTAATCAGATTTTAGCCTAGATACAGGTCATTCCATAGGTTTGTACACAAAAACATATAAAAACTACATTGGGATACCAACTGTGATGAGGGATGGCAAAATGATCCCACCCGGTCCAATCCGAATGGGAGCGGGGTTAGTAAACTTATAAATGGATTTGGGGCGGGTTTGGTATCAAAACTTAAAGCCGAAGCGGGTTCGGGGCAGATTCGGGTTTTCTGGAAAACCCATTGGTAACCCGACCTGACCCGTTTGTTTATATATATATATGTGTGTGTGCGTCTTTGTCTATGTTTATCTCATTGATCTGATTCCTGGTGCTGACATCTATATCCTCTATTTTTTTTGGAAGAATTTCAGTCAATATGCGTATATATACATTTGTTTGTCTGAATTTGTGGGATACTTGGTTTATAACTTAAAACATAATATATGCTTAAAATAAGAGAGAGATACTTGATTTATAACTTAATTGATCATCAAACTCCTTATAACTTAATTTGTCATCAAATAATTTAGTCAAACAACTGTGCTTCTAATTTATTAAAAATAATTTAGTAGAACCGATGGTAACCCGATGAAACTCGTTTATACTGACGGGTGGTAATGGTATTATCGATTAAATCCGTCACAGGTTTGGGGTGGATTTGGTATTAGTAATTTTTAAATGGGGTGGTAATGGTATTAGCCAAACCCGACCCATTGTCATCCCTAACTGTGATATCCCCTAATTTTCATGCATAGGTTGGCGAGGCCTATAGTGAAAACTAAGGTGCATCAACACTCAATAATAATCAAGCACATAATCAAAAGACACCATGAAGTCTCAAAAGTTTAATTATCAAGAATACACGAAATAAGAAATCCAATTCCCCTCTTTGGGTAAAACTCGGAAACCCCATAACTTGTGGACCCCTAAAACGGTAAATGAAAATAGGGATATTATCAGTAAATCCCCTATGATTTCATTTTGCATCAACTAACCCCTTCCGTTTCAGAAATCCCCATGCACTTATCAAATTATATCAACTTGCCCCATTCCCTATAATTTTGGACCAAAATAACCTTGAAAGTAGAGGGGTTTACTCATAAATGATTTTTTTATGGGTAAATTGTACTTTCATCCCATGTTGTTAATATAAATTACACTTTCACCCCTTATTTATTTCACTTTAACCCCTGAACTAAAATTTGAGATGTGAAATGACTAAATTACCCCTAAATGTATGTGATGACCTACTTGTCAACCCATAAAGATGTGAAAAGACCAACCTACCCTCCTTTTACAAAAAAAATATATATTTTGGAAAAAATATAAATATTTTGAAAAAATATATATTGTTGGAAAAAAAAATTTGGGAAACATATAAATATTTCAATATATATATATATATATATATATATATATATATTGTATATATATTTAAAAAATATATTTCCGGAATATATATATATATTTTTTGAAATATTTATATATTTTCCCGAAAAAAAAATTTCCCAATTTTTTTTATGTATATATATATTTTTGAGTTTTTATTTTCGAAATATATATTTTGTAAAAGGATGATAGGTTGGTCTTTTGACATCTTTATGGGTTGACAACTAGGTCTTCACGCATATTTAAGGATAATTTAGTCATTTCACATCTCAAAATTTGGTTGAGGGGTCAAAGTTAAACAAATAAGGGGTGGAAGTGTAATTAGTAAAATAAGAGGGGGTGAAAGTGTAATTTACTCATAAAAATTCATTAATCAGTAAGCCCTAGGGGTATTTTTGTCCAAAATTGTAAGGAATGGAGCAATGTGATACAATTTAGTAAGTGCATGGTTTTCTGAACCGGATGGGAGTTAGTTGATGCAAAATGAAACCATAGGGGGGTTTACTGATAATAGCTCATGAAAATAAGAGTCCGAAAATAATACTAAGTTGAGTCCATACATTCAACTGAAGTGTAAATAGCAGAACTTGAGAAGGAATGAGATGAGTCATCGACCAAATAAGTCTAAGTTTTGGAAACATAAGTAAGAGATGTTGGAATTGAGAATCGGTAAATTTTTAATTTTTTTTAAATTAAAAAAAAAAAAGATAAACAATTAGACTTAGCGTACTACAAGTAGGGATGGCAACGAGGCGGGGATCGCATCCCTCATCTCCATCCCCATTTAACTTTGTTATCCTCATGCCAGCTCCAAACCCGATTATTAAACGTGGCGGGGCGGGTTAGGTTTTCACCATAAAGAAAGAAATTTATTATACAAATGAAAGTAATGTGTAATTTCTTGATTAAAGTTTTTAATTTACTATTACTGTACAAGCATAAAATTAAAACATGTAATTTTTAACATAATTAAAATGAAATTAAGGCGAGAAGAGCGAAAGGATAAGAAGACTAGAATTTGGTATTAGGTGGAATATAAAAAAATGAAGGAACTATTTTATATAAAGGGTATATATTAATAATATATGATAATATTCAAAGGTATATTAGTAAGAAATTAGTATAATCGGGGCGGGGTGGGGTGACGCCTACCCATACCCGCCCCAATAACCAACCGAGGATTTTCCCCGACCCCCATATCCGCTCCCATTTATTTAATCGGGTCCCCAAACCTACTTAAATAGGGGCGGGGTGGTTCCCCGCCAGGGCGTGATCGATGTCTTAGGTCCGTTAAAAATATGATTAAAAATAAGATTATAATGACCTAGTTTACCTATCGCAAGTGCACGAATCGTATTATAGTATAGTATGGCTTGAGACAGGTTATCGAACCTAAATGACTAATTCGTACTCTAAATTTTAATAAAATAATATTCTTGAATTGAAAATATATTTTGATTTGAATTTTTATATTAAACTAATTAAAGCAAGTAAAGATAATTTGAGAAGAATTAATATAGAGAAAGTCTAGGGCGTATCTAGTGCCACCACTAGCCTCGTACTATAAAGATGTCATTCATTCTACTATAAAAGGCAGAGACAACTTCTATGAATCAGACTAGTGCTGCTACAAGCAAGCTTCTAGTCCCTAACAAAGATTGCATTTAACCGAGTTCAGTCACAATTCATCTTCGGAACAAATATGATTCAGGCATGCAATTACCCTACACTACTCCTATTATGTGTTAAATTAAAGATACATCTATTTCATATTTCCTTAGCATGAACTGTTCAAACTAAAGTTTCATGTTTTAAGCACCGTTATGTAGATAACTAGCAACCTAACTTTCAGAGTTCTAGTTCGTAACAGTTAATTGTAGTTGTGCAAGAATTAACATAAATTCAATCTATAATAGAAAAATATAAATTCTTATATAAACATGGAGTATAAATCTCTCGTCTACATAACTATCATAGGAGTGCTCTTTAGTTTCCCCTTTCATATTAAAAATAAATAAACAGTAGGTTATTGTATGAGCCAAAAGTCTCGGCCCACCAAGGGCAAGGCCCAATGACAGTGGTTCAAAAGATAAACAAATCAAGGTCTATCAGTAGAGGATAGAATCTTGTTTTACTGGTCCATAAACCGTGTAATATCTAAAGCCCAATTTATCTAAGCCCATAAGTATTTTAAACTTGGGGCTAAAGTTAAGGGCTTAACAAAATTAGAGATTGATGTGAATCAAATCCCAAAAATCAAGGGAATTGATCCTAATCTTGATGGACTAAGATCCATCTATTCTTGTATAAATAAGGCTTTAGAGCCTCAATAAATTCGTTCGAGTGTTTATGCAAAAATACGCATCTACATTTTGGCGTCGTTTGTGGGAAACGAAGGTTATTATCAATATTTTTCTCACCTTACACCAACTTTACTTGTTCTAATCTTGATGGACTAAGATCCATCTATTCTTGTATAAATAAGGCTTTAGAGCCTCAATAAATTCGTTCGAGTGTTTATGCAAAAATACGCATCTACACTTTGGCGCCGTTTGTGGGAAACGAAGGTTATTATCAATATTTTTCTCACCTTACACTAAATTTACTTGTTCTAATCTTGATGGACTAAGATCCATCTATTCTTGTATAAATAAGGCTTTAGAGCCTCAATAAATTCATTCGAGTATTTATGCAAAAATACACATCTACATTTTGGCGTCGTCTGTGGGAAACGAATGTTATTATCAATATTTTTCTCACCTTACAAATCCGGATTCCTATTTTTTTTTTACTTCCTTTCATCTACTTTTCTTTCTGAAACTTTTCTAGAGTAATTATGGTGGTAGACACAAGGTCCTTAGCAGCATTAGCCGAGGCAAGTAATGCTCAAGCCACCCAGATTCAAGCAATCATGGAGAGACTGGTGGCGGTAGAAAGAAGGAATGAAGAATTGGAATGTCAAAATGTAGAACTCCTCCAGAGGTAGGGTCAGATTCTGAACCCTGACAATCCAGAAGCCCAAGTCAATGCCGCCAACAATGAGGAAGTATTCCCAGATCCGCCCCGAAACGATGGGAATCAGAACAATGGATGAGAGGACACGGGAAGCAGAGTGGCTGATGGCTAAGAGGAGGTCACTGGCCAAAGGCACCGCGACTCCCCAGTCCAAATCCATCCCACAATGAAGGATCTAGAAGACATGACCTCCAAAATCCAGAGATAATTACTGGAAAGCATGAAAGTCCATACCCCCTCGATGAAAGATCTGGTGGCCCATGAAGCTGTTGACATGATTAGATCATCATTCACATATGAGATAGATCAGGCTGAGTACCCGAAGAAGTTCAGGTTGCCAACCTTCACCCTTTATGATGGGATGAAGGATCCAACAAATCATATCTACCAGTATCAGACCAAGATGACCGCATGGAAGAAAGATGAGGCCTTGATGTGCAATATATTCCCCATCAGCCTGATAGAGGCACCCCTTCTTTGGTTCAGGAAGCAACCCCCTGGGTCCATTGGGAGTTGGAATAAATTGTGCGAACTCTTTATAGCACAGTACTATGGCAATCATAGACAGAAGAAGACTATTTCTAGCATGTTCACTATGACTCAAGAAAATGATGAAAGTCTCCAGAGTTTTTTATCCAGATTTACCAGAGAGATGTCCTCCATTGATCAGTGTGACCAGCTATCAACAGTGAAGCATGCAAAATGGCCCTAATCCCAGGGACTAAGTTTCACTCCTCTCTGGTAAAAAGGCCCCCGAGCAATATAGGAGAACTGAATTCCAGAGCCCAGGGCTACCTCGGGATTGAAGAAGAGGAAGCAATAAAGCTTAAAAGGGCTGTTATGGTTACTGCAGAATCCCGCATTAAGGATCGTATCAAATAACAGAAGTCAGCCCACCAGACTCCAACCTCTTCATCGAGTAAACCGGCCAGCAAGAAGCAGAAGGTGGAGGACAAGGTAACCCCACTTAAAGTGAGTCTAGGCAAACTTTACCTAGAAAAGATAACAAGGGGGGAGTTTTCAGACCCCTATTACCTATGAGGTAGCCTATGGATCAGAGGGACATGATCAAGCATTGCGTTTTTCACAGCGAGTATGGTCATCACAAAAATGATTGCAAAAACCTACGCCGACAGGTGGAAGCAATAATTGCGAAAGGATAACCAACCGAGTACGTGGCAAAAGACCAAACAAGGGTAGAGTATCAACCAAAGGCCTCTCAAAACAATACCCAAGAGGGACAACCTGTACGCGTGATTCATATGGTTCAGGGTGGATATACAACTGAGGAAACAGAAGGGGTCAGGAGATCCCAGATGCGTCAAGTGCACAAGCTCAAGAGGATTGGTGAAATATGCCAGACCTCTAACAGATGGGAGGAGCCTCAAATCAGCTTCTTCGAAACTGACCTCAGGAATGTGCAGATGCCCAACGAAGATCCTCTGATCATATCGCTCTTAGTGTCCAACTGTTTGGTTAAAAGATTCATGGTAGATCCTAGAAGTAGCACGAACATTATGACCAAATGGGCCTTTGACAAACTCGGAGTGGATACCAGCCAGATGCAACCTGCTAGAGCCCCCCTCACTGGATTTAATGGGCGACGAGTGGAGCCGATTGGGGTCATCCAGCTACCTATGTCAGCTGCCAAAATGACACTCGGGAAATTTTTTGTAATGGTAGACGTTAAGCCATCATACAACCTCCTTATAGGCAAAGGATGGATTCATAGGATGCAGGGAGTACTTTCAACCCTCCATCAGGTAATGAGATGTATGGACCCCAATGGGGTGGACAAGATAGATTTCCCAGGGGATCATGTAGCAGCGAAGGAATGCAATGCAGTGTCAATGAAGAACCTCAACACATGGAATAAGTCAAATGATGAGGTTCAGGAAAGCTCCAAGCAGAATGAAAAATATCAATTACAGATTGACCCTTTTGATGAGAGAATCTGGTTAAGACAGAGCCGCTCCAAGAAGTGGATATCAATCCCACTGGGGAAGGACGAACTACATTCATTGGGTCTGCCTTAACAACTGTTGAAAAGGTATATCTAATAAATTTATTGCAGGACAACATGGACATATTCGCCTGGTCATACCTGGATATGCCAGGAATAGATCCATCAATTGCACAGCACAACCTGAATGTTGACCCTGAGGCCAGACCAGTTAAATAGAGGCAGAGGAGTTTCGGGGTGGAAATGAACCAGATCATAGTTGAGGAAATCAGGAAGTTATTAGAGGTCGGGTTTATCAGGGAAGTCAGATATCCCATATGGCTCTCTAATGTGGTTGTCGTTAGGAAAAAGAATGGGAAATGAAGGGTTGATGGGCGTCAGGTGTGTGCAAAATATGTGGTTAAAAATGATACCTTAACGACACTTTAAGTTTTACCCTTCTGCAAACGCACATATCAATTGTATATAGTTTTGCTTTAGTAGGGGAATATCGATCCCACAGAGATGAGGATTGTTCACTTTAATAGTCTAAAAACACTGAATTATAATTTTCTGAAAATAGTTTGGTTTTGTGAATTATCTAATAATAATGAAAATAAAACAAAAAACAATAATAAATAATGGTTATGATTCAGAGAGAGAAAACTAAGATTTCCTCACTCCACCACTAATCGCATAATATAGTCTAAATTCTATTTCAATTGCATGAGGGCGATCCATTGACTATGAATCAGGTTGTACCGCGTCAGCAGTTTGACCCCAAAAAGGATTACTCTTAACCGGATCGTGACAACCCATCTCAAGACTAAACTGATTAATGCATGTCAACTACTAACAGAAAAGTAAATTAAAGCAGTAAATTAAACTAAATCATGTCTATATCAGTTTGCCAGGGCATGGCCTGTGTCAACCTAGGGTTTTGAGTTTTATGACCACCATTGTGTAGAAAATCACAGATTAAGCATCCGAGTTCCAACCCATAGTAAATCATTGTGATTGTGTAAGATAAATATATTCGAAAAGTCTAAGATAAGAATCAATTCAAATATATAAACTTGTATCATGAATAAAAATGGTCTCTCATCTAACATAATCATCACAGTATAGTCACAGTTTCCCCTCTCTACAATTGAATATAAAATCAGAACTACATTACTTGGCTAGGGTTTTGCGAGAAAACCCTAGATACCGAGTTAGTTGATCATGGCTGAGAGAATCTGCATTGTCGGTGTAGAAATGTTCTCCATGGCCTTCTTCTCCGGATCCCTAGGTCTTTAATGATGGTTCTCTTCAATGGAAGAACTCTATGAATGAACGTGCGAACCCAGCCTCCAAAACTCAACTCCAAAAACATAACTTAAAACATCCCCTAACCCACTCATATTTATAAACAAGTAAGGGAAACCCTAATGGTTGCCATTTTTTGTAATTTTATAATACATCAATAATATCTCTAAAATCATATGTAATTATGTGTATAAGCTTGTATGTAGAGGTCTGGAATCACTGATCACTTAAAATATTGAAGTAGGGACGAAACTGGAAAATTCTGAAACAACTCCGAAACAACTTTAGCACGTCAAGGGGTCATGTGGCCACAAGGTGAGACCTATACTCCTGACCTACACTTGGGCGTAGGGTCCAAACCACAGCGTAGCTTAGGTCCAATCTGCCCCTTTTTATCTCTGGCGACGTAAGGTATAATGCATTTTTGCTGTAAAAATCCGTCTTTTTAATATTTGAGCTAGACTAGTCGCCTCCGATGTTTTTTGGTGAAGTAATAATGTTTGAAAATGACATTTTTTCCCTTTTGTGAGATAATGATGTCGGGAAATGACCATTTTGCCCTCTGGTAGCTCTTCTTTGCTCTGACACACCTCTTGATTCCTTTCTCGAGATAGAAACGAACACGGACTCAGTTAATTCACCGAGATTAGCTTTGTTTCTTCATTAAGTTCCTGAAACATGCTTACACACACAAACGAGATAAAAATACCAAGTAACGAAATGTAAAGACATAACAAACACAAGATAGAGGCAAAAATTGACCAATATTGAGCACCTATCAAGGGTTTGTATTGATTTTACCAATCTAAACAAGGCTTGCCCGAAAGATTGTTTCCCTTTACCAAAAATTGACCAGATGGTGGACGCTACAACAGGCTATGAAAGACTCTCATTTCTAGACGCGTACTCAGGCACTATTTTGAATCTGTCATTAGTCAATGCTATTTTGAAACACACCCGATCATTGTCCCAACGTCATTCCCCATCAGGGCAATAATATCCAAACCGGACCTGACTAGGAGAATTACCAGATGGGCAATTGAGTTGGGAGCTTTTGACATCACATATGTGCCCAAAATTGCCATCAAGGGTCAGGCCCTATCTGATTTCCTTTTAGAAGCAGAACCAGAGCTCGAGCATCTAGAGTTAGAGAAGCCAGAATGGAGTCTGTTCGTTGACAGATCAGTTGGAGTCGCAGGGGCTGGTCTAGGCCTGGAGGTCATAACATCAGATGGCACAAAAATTCAACAGTTAGTACGATTGGAATTTCCAGCCTCCAATAACGAAGCTGAGTATGAGGCATTACTGACAAGACTCAGATTATGTTAAAGTCTTCAAGTCAAACGCCTCAAAATATACAGCAACTCCTAACTTGTTATTAAGCAGGTCAATGGGGAATATGAGGCTGGGGAGAAGCTAGAACCATACAGAGCCTTGGCTCATGCAAAGCTCAATCACTTTGATCAATTCACCCTTCAAAAAATTCCATGAGAAGATAATGAAGGTGCATACAGACTTGCCAATATAGCATCGTCCAACACACAGGACCTGACTAAGGTGGCTCCGATAGACTACCTGGAGATCCCAAGTACACAACAACCAATGAGTGTATGCATAATTCCATGGGAGCCCAGCTGGATGGACCAAATTATGTCCTATCTAAGAGATAGGACTCTGCCTAAAAGCAAGCCTGAGGCACAAAAAATTCGCATGAAGTCCACCAGGTATTCTCTGATTAACAGAAAGTTATACCGTAAATCCTTTGGAGGACCATACCTCAGATGCCTTACCCCTTCCGAGTCCAGAACCATTATGAAGGAAATACATGAAGGGGCATGTGGAAACCACTCAAGATGAAGGTCACTTGCTCACAAAATACTAAACTAAGGCTATTTTTGGCCCTATCTCTCCTAGGATACAGAAGCCTTTGTTAGAAGATGTCACAAGTGTTAGATCCACAATGACATCATTCACCCTTCACCAGAGCTACTCAATCCTACACTCAATCCATGCCCTTTTTCCCAATGGGGGATTGACATTGTAGGACCACTTCCACAAGCACTAAGGGAGGTGAAATTGGTGTTGATTGCTACAGACTACTTCACCAAATGGGTAGAGGCAGAGTCATACTTAGTGATCACTCACAGACATGTGATCAAATTCATTTGGACACACATCATATGCCATTTTGGGCCCCCTAGAGTCATAATATCGATAATGGTCTGAACTTGGACAATAAGTGGATCAAGGCCTTCTGCGAGCAACATGGTATACAGCTCAAGACGTCTTCATTTGGATACCCACAAGGAAATGGACAGGCTGAAAAGATCAACAGGACTATTCTGAATACTCTCAAGAAGAAACTGGAAGATGCCAAGGGACTCTAGCTAGACAAACTACTAGAAGTTTTGTGGGCCTACAGAACTGCCCCAAGGTTTCCTACTAGAGAAACTCCATTCTCCATGACATATGGAGCCAAAGCTGTGATCCTAATAGAAAATGTGGTCTCAACCATCAAAAGTGAAAATTATCAGGAAGATCAAAACAATCAGAACCTAATGCATGCTCTCGATACTCTAGAAGAAAAGCGTGATAAGGTAGCCACCAGATTGGCTGAGTATCATCAAAGGATAAGAAGAAGCTATAACCAAATAGTAAAGAAACGTGAATTCCAAGTGGGCGACATGGTCCTCAGGAAGAAGATTGGCATAATAGGAAAGCTTCGAGAAAACTAGGAAGGACCCTATACTGTGATAGAAGTCATTGGCAAGGGGGTTTACCGATTATGGAAGTCCAATGGGCGCATGGAGCCCAATTCCCAAAATGCCTTCAGATTGAAGAGGTACTATCCTTAGTTAGATTCCCAGTTCTTTAAAATTGGCAGGGGCAATTCATGCCCACATTATTTGTCATTTATTTTGATACAATAATTAAAAGAGGTTGGAGCCTGAATAATCGTCTTCTCAAAATACATATTTTAGCAGTCAATTAACAAGATGTTTAATTATGAATTTAAAAGAGGAATTAATTCATAAGTTATAAAAATGGCAAAGGCAAATGTTTGACCCATTTAAAAGAGGGATTCATTCCTAAGTTATAAAATGGCCAGAGGCAAATGTCTGACCCATTTAAAAAAGGAATTCATTCCTAAGCTATAAAATGGCCAGAGGCAAATGCCTAACCCATTTAAAAGAGGAATTCATTCCTAAGTTATAAAATGGCCAGAGGCAAATGTCTGACCCATTTAAAAAATGAATTTATTCCTAAGCTATAAAATGGCCGGAGGCAAATGCCTGACCCATTTAAAAGAAGAATTTATTCCCAAAATAAAATAGAGAGAAGTCAACCTAAAGATTGAATACCAGAGGCATATACATACTGATGGAATAAAATCAGTTAAAGCATGCAAACTTTGGTTGAATTCAAAGCAAAAGAAAAATTGTGAATAAAAATTTCCATTAAAATAAAACATGTATTACAAAATTTTACCCAAGGGGCTATAAATGCTCAAATGCCCAAATGCCCAAAAGGCTACAAACGTTCAGGGGCAAGAAAAACAACTAAGTAAAATGAGGGGGAAGGGGAGTCAATGTGGTCCAATTGTGGAGGTGATAGTGGCACGGATGAGATACATTGCAACTCAAGTGGCCCTAACAACACCCCTTGAAAATTAGTGTTATTGACCCCCTAAACTCTGGCCCAAAAGCATTCACAATAAGAGAAGCATGGACTTCAGAGGCCTGAAGGACAGAGGCATACTCCCCTGTAAAGAACTTCACAAAAAGTTCCTCAGCTGGACTGGGGTCAAGAGCCTTATAAGTAGCCTAAACACCAAGATGGGCATCCATGGCCTCAGGGTCTACAGGTTTCCTCTGCACAGACTCTTTCAGGGCAATGACAAAGCCATTGTTCCAAAATTGACCAACAATGCATTTGTTAAAGATTTTTTAGCGTGCATGCATGGCCAGCCCCCCTTTATGGCACATTTCCAGCTTAGATTGGGCAAGGGCTAGACGATGCTGAAGATCCTCAACCTCAGCATTTGTCTTAGCCCTGCTTCCTTCAAACCAACATTCTCCTTGGCCAGTGTCGCCTTCTTCTTAGCCATAAGTTTTTCCCTCCCATCCGCAAGAGCCACAACAGCTTTGAGATGGACCGCTTACTCGGACTGATGAACCACTTCCTTAATATGGGACTCACTATTGAGGCATAAAGCCCCAACATAGTAGAAGGCCTGCAAAATAATCAAGGAAGAAGTAGTCAGAAGACATGGTGATAAATTGCAAAAAGTAGGGAATAGTAAGCAGAGTAAAAGAACTTACCCTTATCATCATATCAATGACCTTGTCAGAAAGATCAGGGTTGTCCATAGCCTTGAAAGCCTCCAGATCCCCTCTGGTCTAGAGGGACTTGGCTTTGGCAACAATAGCCCCAGTTGAGTTGGGACCCTCGCCCCTAGAGGCTTTATTCCCCTCAAGGTCTTTCTCAGCATCAGAAGCCTTCCCCTTCAGTTTCTGTCTCTTTGAAGACCTCTCAGTAGTAGAAGGGCGGGGGTGAGAGGCTGGGGAATGGTGGGGGTGGCTGCACCCACCACAGCAGAACCAGTTGCCGTGGTAGAACCAGATGCTACAATAGTTAAGGGGGTTATAGTTGTGACTCGAGATGAGGAACCTTGGAGGGCAGGGTCAGGAATAATTTCCAGATCATCATCCAGGAGTGTAGGACGGCTCAGGCGAAGCATATCTACAGAGGCTCCTAGATGGGATATATCCTGCAAATTGAGATGAGTAAGATGGTCAATACACTACCGACACTCAGTCCAAAGTTTCCTCAATACTTTGATCCTTTTATGAATCTTACTGGGGTATGCCTCTTTAGAGGCAACACCAAAACACTCATATATGTATATAGCCATATGAACGTCACAGTTAAGACATAAACAGTTTATTGAATGCTCAACAAGGAAATTGTAGGGCTCAAAGTTGTCAGGACTAAAGATGTTAGGGATGGGAAATCGTGAAGCCTGAGGATAAAACCATGAGCCTTTAACCAGGACCATTATTTCTTTCCATCCCTTTTCACAATCATTGGTGCCCCATAAATGCCTCTGCCAGTGAAGGGGTAGAGCATGAACCTTCCCACATTCCCAGAGATCTCCAGAACCTGATAGAACATAAGAATATCATCAAGACCCAGGGGTAGCCCATGGTCCTGATTCGCCGGGATCAGCATCAAGACAATACAGATGAAATTAGGGTTGACCTGGAGTAGGGCTATCCCTAAGGCAAAAAAGATGAAATGGAAGAGGGGGTGTAGGGGAAACCTAACCAATTTGACTTGATTATAAAAAAAGAGGAGATCATGGGGACCAACACCCTCCCCCTGAGTGAAATCTAGCCCGGGGTCATAGGCTGAGAACTCAACCCCCTCTGGTGGGTTCACTAGTTTCTTAAAGGACTTGAAGTTTGGGGATTTTCTTTAATCAACAAAGAGTTTATCCGGGTTATAGAGAGGAAGTTCCTCAATGTCATCATCCATTCATCCTCTTAGGGAAGAACGAGAACTTCCTCAGTTCGACTCTCCAAAGATTCGCCATGAAAAAGTGAGGCTAATTCCTCACTGGCAGAACTGGCATGGGACTCAGACATAATGAAGAAAATAAGAATAAGTACTAAAATACTTACTGAAACAGAGAAGGTTTGCCGGAGAAGATCACCAAAGAAGACAAATGAATCACAAGAAATGGCAAAGGCAAAAAATGCCAAACAAAGAAGAGCATTACTCAAAGAACAAAAACAAGGATTTTTGCAAAAGTAAAGATTCTAAGTGTTAGGTAGAACAAGGTATTTATAAGAGGAAAAGAAGTGCGTCCAAAGGGTGCATTAAAAGTGGCAGAGGCGTTGTGCCTTCTCAAGACAGACTGACGCGTCGTTCTAGGGAATAAAGCCGTTAAATGCAGTTTGAATACTGCACGCAATCCAGAGCAATAATTACCTGACATCACCCCACTTGTGCTTATACATGAATATATATGATGTATATAGATACCTGTTGAAGCCAAAAAGACACTGGATCAAGTCTTTGGATCAGACCCATGAACCATTGGGTCAAACCCAAAGGGGCTAGTGTAAGGGCCAAAAGTCTCGGCCCACCAAGGGCAAGGCCCAATGACAGCGGTTCAAAAGATAAACAAATCAAGGTCCATCAGTAAAGGATAGAAACCTGTTTTACTGGTCCATAAACCGTGTAATATCTAAAACCCAATCTATCTAAGCCTATAAGTATTTTAAACTTGGGGCTAAAGTTAAAGGCTTAACAAAATTAGAGATTGATGTGAATCAAATCTCAAAAATCAAGGGAATTGATCCTAATCTTGATGGACTAAGATTCATCTATTCTTGTATCAATAAGACCTTAGAGCTTCAATAAATTCGTTCAAGTGTTTATGCAAAAATACGTATCTACAGTTATATTACTTGGTCCACGGTTTTGCTAGAAACCCTAGTTACCGTTTAGTTGCCCATAGGTGTCGGTGATAACGCTGTTAATGATGAACTCGACTCCATGGATCTCCTGGTGTTCTCTTCTATCTTCTTTTCTCTCTCTGCTCTTCTTTATGTCGCTCTCCTGATATGTATTTTACGCACTAATTTTGTTGCAGAGAAAAGAGGTAATCAAGAAAGAGCCCCCAAATTTAATCTCAATCTTGTATTTATAGATATGGAGTCTTGTTGAAGTTGGACTCTTTAATTGGTGTCAAATCCTTGCAAAGAAACTTAAAACTCTTCAATATTGATCAGAATATGTTTAAAATATATCTCAACACGTTCCGGAGTGTACAATACGTTAATCGGGGTCCACAACATTAAACTGATTCGGCCCTGAGATCGATCCCATAGTAACTTGCGCCTATTCCAGCGCCTGAAGGTGGGATCGATCCCAAAAATGTGGGATCGATCATAAAATAACAAATGCTTTTATTCTTGTTTGCAATTCACCCCATGCGTCTCAGTTGCTTCCGCTCACCTCCACTATACTTGTTTTGCCTCTTTACCTCGGCCTTGGTTTTTGAATAGTTATAAGCTAGTACTTCAGTTAATTCACCGGATTTAGCTCGCTTTACACGTACCGAACCTGAAACATGCTTAAACATACAAATCACATAAAAATATCAAGGTAATAAAATATAAAAACTAAAAATACCAAATTAATCGTCAAAAATGTGTAACATTCGGCTCCTAATAGGGCAAGGTTTTTTGTCATCCCTAACTGCAAGAATTCCCAGTTGAGAAAACAAATTCCTAATTTGTATTCAAAAATCACAAATTGAAAACCCTAAATCTTTATTTTCCAATATGAAACCCAATTGCTAATCCAAACGGGCCTTTGTCGATAAACTCCAAAGCTCCTCCATGGCACAAAAATCACAACCATATTCATATATATATATATATATGGATAATACTTGTTTCCTACCCCATAAGGAGGAACTTCCTCCTACCCCATGATGTGGCTCAATATAATGTGGACACATGTCCTATATTAAATTTGAATCAAATTTATTTTTAAATGTTAAGGATTAATTGGTTTACATTCCATATTCATTTCCTCTAATTTCTTATTATGAACAAATGTCCATATAAATTTTTTACTATGACCATAATACCCTTTGATACTTTAGTTTTTTGACCAGTGTGTTTAAGGCTAATGTATTGTTGATAATTGAATTATTTAATTATACTAATAACCACAATTGAGATATAACCACATGTGCATATGCGGATATACATGTATAAAGAAAAAGATATATATATATGGTTTCCGATATCTGGCCGGGAAAGATGGTGGCACGGTACGGTGTGTGGCGGCTATGGTAGGCTAAAGGTAGTGACATAAGGGCAAAATTGTGCATTTACTAAATTTTAATATGAAAAGTGAACATGAGTTGTGAGAAAAATATATAATCAAAATTACATCTTGGTGAAATATAGAAGGTTAATGAAATTAACTTTTTGTATTTAAATATGGGACACGTTGAGTCACATCATGGAATAAGAGGAAGTTCTTCCTTCCAATGTAGGAGGCAAATATATATAATGGGTAGTGCCCATCACTATTATTAGACTAATGGATTTGTCGCCAATAGCATCTGTCGATGAAGTTAGGTTTAGATAAACATTAAGGTTAGGTTTTGGTTAGATTAGTTTAACTCTAGTTAGGTTAGAAGGGTAAATAGATAAAATTAGATTTTAAAATATGATAAGCACTTAGGTAACTTTCCATTACCGATTACGGAAATAATTTAGGAAGGGTCAAATTATAATTATAAACTGTAACATATCCAATGTGAAAGTATAATTTACTCTTGTTTTTAAAATTTTGAGAGTGTAATTTACCCATTGTTTTTATCATTACTCACTAATTTTCCTCTTGGTGTTATATTTTTCCATCAATTAGCTAAGAAGATTCTTGAATAACTACTACAATGTTATTTCAAAGAGATGAAAATACTAAATATTTCAAGAGAAATTTTCCTTTTAACTACTCAATATTACAAAGTTAAAAAAAAAGTTGATACACTTTCTTATTGCCTACAAAATTTTATTTTTTGCAGTAAACTTTCTTAATTTCAAATTCCACCTCCTCAACTTTTGTCCCAAAAATAATATCTTTGAAATACCCACGAATCACTAATTCCACATTCGATCACTAATTCCCACCAATGCAATTTCTGTTCTTCAAAAAATCAACACCACGCAAATTAAATTTCAATTCTATTTACATAAAAATTGTGTTGACATGATTGTGATTTCATAATATGCCTCAACAACACTTTAGAGATATAGCCACCTTGAAATAGCTTCCAGACCCAAACAAAGTGAAATAAGTAATAATAGAAAATAATTTGTCAGAGAAAGAAAAAAAAAATAATTCTTCTGAAAAAACGTACCAATTCTACTAGCTCATTAGGTACATTAACATCATAAACCAGAAATCAGAAACAAAATCTCTCTCATACACATCATTTTAATATTGATACATAATTTCCAGTAAATGGACATAGGTTTTCGGTACAGCAATTTAAAAATCAAGCACCAAAAATTTATATGTAAGATACGAAAATAAGGAGTTATGAAAAAATAATTTTACAACCTAAAGAAAAAAAATCCTTCTAATTCATTGGGTAGATTAACATCATCATAAATCAGAAACAAAATCTTTCTCATACACACCATTTGAATGCTGTGTCAGAAGGTGTCCTAAGATTTTCTGATTTCATCATATTTATGATGCAACCCATTAAATAACCCCATATTTAACTAAAATCACATGTATAAAATATTTGAATGAAAAAATTGAAAAGGTTTAATAGAGGAATGAATCAGAAAGAACGTAGTGAGGAGATACTGATCACATGAAATTGAACATCACGCTCCGCTTCACTCCTCATATTGATCCCCTATACACAGATAACCATACAAAAAAAAAAATATATATATATATATATATATATATATATGAATATATACAGATATATATGTGTGTGTTTGATGATACAGAAAAAGCATGAAACTTTTAACCCCAAAACTAGTTTACTCCGTGAGGGTCAGAGATAAGAGATGGGAGTTGTGAAGAGCGGCTGGATATTATAATTTTTATAGCGATGGTTTTGAAACCCTAGATACAACTTAGCTCACAAAAAGAAAGTTACCCTGGTGTTTGGTTATAGGTGTTAGGTTGTCCTATAACGAATCATTCTTGTTTGGTTAATTTGTTACATTAAAATAAATGGTTAACTTCATTTACACCCCTGAAGCTTGCTTTAATTTCAATTATATTCTCTCATGTTTGAATATTTTCAATTATACCCTCTTAAGTTTGAATATCTTCAATTACACCATCTTAGGTTTAAGATTTTCATCACTTACACCCCTTAACGATAACATCATTCTAACCTTTTTTGTAAATATATAAATTACCCTCAATGGGATAACCTAGAGCTGTTTGGAAACAACGATATGTAATTTTATCAATTTGACACCCTCCAATAATTTAATCATTTAATTTGTATTAAATTTTAAATATATATTAAAATTTGAAAAACATCATAAAATTAGAAAATAAATATAAAATTTAAAAAAATATAAATTTCTAAAAAATAATATAAATTTTAAAAAAACATATTAAATTCAAAACAAATATATAAAATTAAAAAAAACATATAAAATTCAAATAATATATTAAATTTCGAAAATAAATATAAAATTCGCAAAAAACATAAAAAAAATTTCGAAACAAATATATAAAATTAAAAAAAAAACATATAAAATTCGAAAAAATATATATTAAATTTCAAAAAAAATTATAAAATTTGAAAATAAATATAAAATTCAAAACAATATATATTAAATTTCGAAAAAAATTATAAAATTCAAAAATAAATATAAAATTCAAAAATATATATATTAAATTTTGAAACAAATTATAAAATTCGAAAATAAATATAAAAAAAACATATAAAATTCAAAACAAATATATAAAATTCAAAACCCCTAACACCAACCCCAAATATTCATAAACAAATATTAAATTTTTGTGGAAACTAATTTTTTTAATTTGTGAATAAAAATTAAATCCTAAAACCCCCAACTCAACCCCAAATATTTAACTCTTCAAACACATTTAATTTTTTTGAAAACTAATTTTTACAAATAAATATTTAATTTTTCTCTCTATCTCTTTCTCTCTCTCACACACACACACCTGTACACACAGGCACACACACACATATATAGATCTACACACCGGCCAACGCCTCCACCCCCTCCCACTGCCTCCCCCGTCGGCGTCGGCGCCCCCCCCCCCCCCCTTCCCTTATTTTCAATCCATGTGCCTCATGTTTCCAACCCTCAACACGCAAATTTTGAAATAATTGTTTCATCGGCACCTGTTGCTCGTGGTGGTGGTGGTGATGATGGTGGCGGTGGGCGGATGGTGGTGGGGGTTGGGGTTGTGGTGTTTGGTTTTAGGGTTAAATTGATTCAAGGGGGATGTTTGGTTTAGGGGTTAAATTGGTTTAGGGATTAAATTGATTTAAGGGGTGTTTGGTTTAAGGGTATTTTAGACATTTCATACCATGAAGGGGTGTGATTGAAGATTTGCAAACTTGAGGGGGTATAATTGAAGTAAAAGTAAATCTTAGGAGGTGTAAATGAAGATAACCCTAAAACAAATAGGCTATGTTTGGTTAGCAGGAAGTAGCAAGAAACGAAAAATAATTTAAAATTTTGAGAGTCTGGTTAGCATGAAAGAGAAAATTTTGGGGAAAATATTCTTGCAAGTGGTTATTTTCTCTAAAACGTTTCCACCATAAAACACAAGAAAATTTTACTTTCTCGTGAAAATTGTGTCTTTTAATTTTTTTTTTATCATATTATACCCTTTGTTTGAATTCAAACTTCTTCACTTTTTTAGAAAAAAATGTATACGTATCTAACTATTTAAATTCTATACTTGTATAAAAATTAAATTTGTATCGTATATTTTCTTACATACTTCATACACATATAGATAGATGTAAACTATTTAAATTCTATACTTGTATAAAAATTAAGTTTGTATCGTATATTTTCTTACATACTTCATATGCATATAGATAGATGTAAATATAAATACATGTATTATACCTATATAATTTATATATTTCTTGGCTCTGTAAAAGTTTTGAAATCATAAAATTAGTATAAGTACATGTTATACAGACTTCTATTAGGATTTTTGTATTTACTTTTAGTGATAGATATTTTATTTAATTAAAACCTTTTTACATATTATGTCTATATACATATATATGACTAAAAGATATATATTGATTTTTTTATTCTAAGTATTAGCAATTGTATATTTCTATTTTTTCAATTAAAAAATATTTCTTGATTGAACTTATATTTAAACTTTATAAAAAAAAATGAATAAGTTTTAAAAAGAGTTATAATTGAAAGGGTATTATTGGTAATCAAATCATTTTCTTTTCCGTTTCTTGGTAACCAAATTAACAAAACAACACTTTCTTGCTGCTTTCTTGAATTTTTTTCTAGTCAATCAAATGTGTGGTAGAAAGTTAATTTTCTTTTCTTTTCCTTTTCCTTTCCATTTCTTTCATTTTCATTTTCCATCTCATTTCTGTCTAACCAAACGGATCCATAAGGTGAGGTGCGAAAAATCCCATTTGCATAGTATAAACCTTTGTGGTTCTTTGACACCCTATTTTTAAAAAATATGTGCATTTTGCCCCCATTATGACATGAATTGTCTAAAATACCGTTAGAATAAATTATTTTTTAAAAATAATTACAAAAATTACAAAAAAAAAACAGAAAATATATTTATAAAAAATATTTTTAAGAAAATAATCAACAAAATAATTTCATTTTGTTTTTTCAAAAATATTAAAATTATTTTTCAAAAAAAATAAGACTATTTTCAAAAACTTTTTATTTATATTTATATAGTATTTTGATTAAAAAAATTAATCCACTTTTTTTTAAAAAAATATATATAATAAAAATATAAAAACGGAAATAAAAAATTGAAAATATGTTTATAAAAAAATATATTTAATAAAACTATCAAAAACAAATTACAATTTTACTTTCAAAAATATTTAAAAAATTAAAAAAAAGATATATTTTTTAAAAAACTTTTTTAATCATTTTATTTATTTATTATTTATTATATTTTTATTATAGATTATTTATTATTAATTCAATATTTATTATTTTTATTAGGTTAGAAGGAGTATTTAAGGAATTTCATATCATTTTGGGGGTAGGTTACACATTTTTGAAACATAATGGATTTATATACACATTTTGTAATAATTGGGAATTTTTCGCACATAGTATTAAAATACAGGAGGTTTTTCACAAATAACCCAAACAAATATAAATTGTATTGACCTCTCAAAGTTTATAAGAAATTACATGTAAATGTACTAAACTCAAGATGTCAAAATCTATTTCATTCACACGTGTATAAATTATATATATATATATATATATATATATATATATATATATATATATATTTAAGGTAAAGTGCAAAAAAAAATCCTAAACTATTACACTTTTGCAACTAATCCCCCTCAACTATCAATTTATTGTAATTTGCCTCAATTTTATTGTAAAAGACTATCCTACCATTACTATTATATTTATTAATTATTTAAATTACAGAAATATTAGTTTTTTAGTTAGAATATTAATTCTAGCATTCACCTTAAATGTATTAAACTAAATATACTCTCAAATGCTAAAAAAAAAACTTATAAATTCTAATTATTTTATTTATAAATCAATTAACTTGTTATTAAATTTTAGTTTGATTTAAATAATAAAACTCATTATCCTAGTTAATTTTTTTTATGCCAAATGAAACTTTCTTTTCATAAAAATATATTCTTAGATAATAAATACATTTTGATTTTCTCATGTTATATATATAAATATTTCTAATTAATTAACTTAGGATTTTAGAATTTTGTTTAATTCTTATTTAAACAACCTAAAAGAATTATTCAAAACACAAATTTTTTTAAAAATATGTGTAATTTTATACAAGTTTGAATGAAAAATATTTTATCAAATTACTCTCAAATATTTGATAATCTACGTTAATAAGAAAAATATATCAAGTAACATTCATTTGAGAAAGGGTATTTAGGTCATTTATGATTTTTTTTAGAGAAAATGGGGCATTTTGCAACAAATGTGATAATTTAGGGGGTTTGTTGCACAATTTATAGTTCAGGGGGGATTATTTGCAAATCTGACCGTAATTCAGGGGGGTTTATTGCATTTAGCCCTATTTTTAAAGAATATAAATTATATTCACCTCCTCTTTGTCAATAATATTTTGGATATTACGTGATATTTTTTTGTAATGGGCAAATTTTTTATTTTTATGAAACTTGTTCAACGAGTGGGTTGAGCAACCCGGAAACTAGTAGCCCAATTAGATTTTTTTGAGTTTGGGCCATTTAATTAGCAATTTGGTTGGGCTTTTTGAGGCGCTAGTAGTAACTCGAGCCCAAATTAAATTTAGTAGAACTTCTATTCTCTCTAATCCAATATTTCAAACTTCATTTGTTGAAATGGTAATTTACTGTACATTACGGTCATTACCACTGAAAATTAATTTTATATAAATTTTCTTGTAATGTGTTAAGAATTTTATATGTTTTTTTTTTTTTTCGTGTGTCCGCGAGTTATTTATTCTGAAATTTGGTTCGCATTAGACTTGCATCATAGATTAAATATTATCTAAAAACAATGTAACACTTGTGCAATGTGCACTATATTTTCATTGGAGATGTAATAATACTATTTCAATGTACTTCATAAATCAAACAATATTGTACACTATGATTACCAACTCTTAGCGATTACCAAACTTTTTATGAGTTTCTTCCTCTTAGCCATATTTCGGCTAAAATAACAAATATAAATTGAAACCAAAATAAAAATATAAAGAAAATTAAGTTTAGTTTGTGAAATTGGGAAAATTACAAATAAAATAAAAATAAAAACTTGGTAAATCTTTTTTGGTTCACCTCATATTCGGATGTTGCAGGAGATCCTCTGAGATGTGCGGGGTAGTATTATTTTCTGGTTACTTTATGCTTCTCTTTCTTTCCAAATTCCTAAAAGAAAAAGAATTCAATTTGTTAATGAAACACTCGACTCTAGATGAACAAAACAAGGAAAAGAATTCAATCATTAAATGAAATAATCAACTATACATAGGTAAACAAAAATAATTAAATACTACACCAAAAATAATATTATGAGTTAAAAAAAAGTGTTTTACTCTGGTAATTAAATTAAATTGTTGGTGAAGCACATTCCACTGTAGCTTTGAACGTCATCTCAAAGGCATTTTCGATGCATGACTTGAACTTAAGTGGATCCATGAACCCCTTCTCCACGCCCACCGAAACCCTAAGCGTTCTCACGTAACTCACCATTGTTACCGACAGACACTGCAAAATGAAAATATTCACACACTTGATATTTAGGATTATGAAACAAACTTAATTAGCTTATGTTTTATCTAAATAAAACATAAGCTAATTAACGGTACTTCATTTACTTGCAATCGAACATATCGTATTGTCTGGTTCGTAACGTTTATGAAAAGTACTAATATAATTATACAACACAATATTCGTCTAATACTCTTTCAAGACCAATATTGTTCAAGTCCACGAAATACACCGATACTGATATATATGATTTATATATTGGTTAAGTGAAAGTGTACCTGTGGAGCACCAGCCACATTGAAGTATAAGCCTTTAATGGGATGATTACTCAAAGCCATTCGTTCCACGGGGCCGATCATATTTGAGATTGCCATGCTTGACTTCCTCATACTGTTGTGAATATATCGGGCCGTTGTCTGCAACACCAAATATATATCCCATATTCAAAATACATTACCAGAATGCACTACAAAGTACTCCCTGGTAATAATCACACTCATTTTCTACTTAGGCCCCGATTGGATACGGAAAAACAATTTTTTTTTTTTTTACTGTTCACCGAGTTAAAAAAAAAAACACGTTTGGCAAACGCGTTTACTGTTTATTTTTTTTCCCCAAGAAAATTGTTTTATGTGAATAATGTATAAAAGTGGTAAAAACACAAAATACAACTTTTAATTATTTTTTGAGTTTTTTCACTGTTTAGGGTACCACCTCCGCCACCGCCCCCACCACCGCCGCCACCAACCACCACCACCCCCGCCACCAGTCGCCGCCGCCGGCCACCGCCGACGCCAGTCACCCACCACCACCGCCCCCCGCCGCCACTGGTCACCGCCGACCACCACTGCCGCCCACCAATACCATTTTATTTTTCAATACAAATTTTCATCCAAACGCTTTTTTGTTTTTAGTTTTTTGCTGAAAAAAATAAAGACAAATACAAAAACAGTTTTTATATTTGAAGACAAAAAACAAATATAAAAAACAGGCTATCCAAACGCACCCTTAAAAAAACTCATATTCACTCTAGTTTTTCATTCCGAAGTCATTTATCCAAAGAGAATGAAGTTCGTCATTCCCACCTAGACACGTGCACGTGGCTAACCATTGATATATATGGTCTAAAAGCGTTAACCACGTGGTTAAACATTTTTCAAAATTGACGTCGGTTTATGTTATATTATGAATTTTTTAACCCAGGTGTCCAAATTCTATTGGATCATATTAGCTGAAAACTGTTCTCGAAAATTTTGAGAACTAAAAACAGTTTTTCGAGAACAATAAAAATGACTTTTCTGAAAACATGCATTTTTATAGCTGAGTTTTCTGAAAACTGTTTTTAGAAAATTAAGCCAAACAGATTTTATTACAATTTTTTAATTTTTAATTTTCAAAAAACAAAAAACTATTCTCCTAAATATAAACCAAGCATGGCCTAAGTGTACCCACCTCAGGGCCTTTGAATTTTCTGATGGTCTCTAGTAATCTACCAGTAAGATGAACAGCTGCAGAGTTTCTTTTTCTCTTGATTACATGATGTGTATGAAAAATAAAATAGAGAGGGTCATGATTTTCAGAAGTGGTTAAATTGGGAATGGGCACATGCAAGAATGCGAATTGGTTTCCCCATAGCATATCAGTATCAGTTTTGAGCATCTCATTGACAGACTTGTATCCACCAATTCCTCTAGTGTTGAGCAACACTAGTGCAGTTGAATGTGATTTGCTTATTTCATCTTGGCTTGCTGCTTGCATGTATAAGCGTGTTCCTAAGAAAATTATTCCCACGATCACATCGTTTATCGTCTGTGAGAAAAAAAATTAAAGATTTATTTGGCAAGAAAGAAAAAAAAAGAAAAAAAAAACACAAATGAAATTTGTTGTACATGAAACCCCTTATTTCAAAATTTTGTTGGTTTGCATATCGGTAAACAGTTCTCAATAACTCAGAAAATATAAAATTATTTTCAGAGAATAATAGAAATTGATTTTCAGAAAACAAACATTTATATAGCTGAATTTTTTAAGTCAGTTTTCATAAAATTGAAACCAATCAGAATCTTATACAATTTTTTAATTTTTAATTTTCAGAAAATAAAAAATCATTTTCAAAATTGCAAATCAAGTAGGCACAAATTTCTCTCGACTATTCGATTTTAGCTTATATAACCCGATTTAAGGAAAATTACATGAAAGTCCTCTACTTATTGAAAAATAAGTAGAGGACTTAATATATCCGATTTCCTTAATATATATATATTTTAAAAAAACATGAATTCAATTAAATTATGAAAATTATGCGCCAAAAAGATGTGCTAAAGTACTACTACTTGAAATTTGGGACTAAAAATTCTACTAATAAAATTATATACTTACCACTTCAAGATTGGCCTTAATTTGTTTGATGCGATCAAGAGAAAATGACATAGTAGCTATAGCAATTGGCTTGAACTCCACTCCATCATCACCCGATCGAATTGGCGTCCGATCATCTTCCACCAAACTACTCTTCAAAATGCTCCATCCAAAATTAGTGACAGTATTGACGACCCCAGAGAATATTTGAGGCAGGCGCCTAAAAATACTGTCATAGTCGCCCTCCGATTTTGTGTTTGATTGGCGGGAAGGGAACGTTAAGGGAAGAGAAGGATGGTCGGCTCTTTGTAGACAAGAAAGAAGAGCCCCCATTAGAGAAAAGCCATCACCAAGTGCATGGTGAAGCTTGAAGACTATATTTCCAGCTGCATTGCTTGTGGGGTACTTGATTATGTGAAGTTCCCATAATGGCCTGCTTTGTGGAAGTTGATCCATGGCGATGTCTGATATATATTCATTGAAGTAGTCATCATAAAATTCATGGGATTTTTCATTGGGGAAAATGGGGACTTTAACATGGTCTTCTAAATTCACTTCCACTCTTCTCCATTTCTTTACTCCATTTTTCTCTCCAACCTGCTCCAAATATAATGTTAAAATTATGATTAATCAATTAATAATCACAATCTAAAAGGGAATAGGGTTATCATAAAAACAATTAGGGTATGTTTGGTTTATATCTCTAAAAAAAATTTATCGAGAATTCTGATGACAGAAAACAGTTTTTTGTGATCAATAAAAATGAGTTCTCTAAAAACAACCATTTTTATGATTGAATTTTTAGAAAACTAAACCAAACAAATTTTTTTTACAATTTTCTCATTTTTTAATTTTCAGAAAACATAAAAAAATTTCAAAAATACAAATTAGGCAGACCATTACAACCTAATAGATACTGTAAAGCTAATTCTAAAGTTATATATGGTTTTCAAGTTAATCTTAAAGTCAATAAATGATTTGGGCGATTTATGAAAATTTTTGTGAAAATTTTGTAGATGCATTATTATATTTCATCCGTCCCAAAATAAGTGTTCACTTTTGAAAAATCAAAGCATTTTATTTGACAATTTACCAATTTAACCTTCAACCATTAAAATTATAAAACATATAAACTATAAATCATCACATCACTATAGTGGGACCATGAATAAAATTATTATTTTATTCACTAATACTATAATAAAAATTATTCTCTTAAAAAATTGAATTCCCCAAAATGAACGTATAATTTGAAACGGAAGGAGTAACTTAATAATATCATGGATATGAAATGATAAAAACTGATACACAATATATCCAACTCTCACCGTAAATTTAAGTTTTTAGGCGATATTTATACTTGTCCCATCACTAAGTAGTTGCTCTAGAGTTGAATCGCAAATAATTGTCTTAAGTTAAATACAAATTAATAAATATTTACAAAATAGAAAAGGTGTACAAATTAAATACGAAGTATGAAAAATGTTAATACAACATGTGACAAGTTACAACTGACAAGTCTTCTTCCCAATTTTTATGGACAATACTTGGTCTTCTATGGGAGGATGAACTTGGTCGTCCCTTCTTATTTGACTCAATATATTTAAAATATGTAATTAATATTAATTAAAAATGAATATGACCATTATTTCATAGATTTTTACCAAATTTAAACATTTCCATTTTTGTTTCTTTTTCTTTTCACTCGTCTTTCACTTTTCCAAATTGATTTATATAATTATATATTATATAATAAACATTCATTAAGAACATAAATTTCCACTTTTATAAACATTCATGCATTGACCCAAACTCCTGTTTTCAATGAAATTAATTTTTCATTCTTCAATATATTTTATTTAAAGTTGTTGGGAATTTATAATTTCTATTAGCAAGTATTAAATTTTTATTTATTCTTGATTAGATGAGATTTTTATTTTTATTTATTTATTTTTGCATAGCTTGGTCAGTTTTGAAATTTGTAGTATATGAATTTTTCGCTACAACTAACAAACCATGTTTGGAGGCATTGGAATTATATAGTGATGAACGGTTTTGACAAATCAATTACTATACAATATATGATTATATAAATTAATTTGGAAGGATGAAAAGAAGAGTGAATTTTTTTTTAAAAAAGTAATTTTCAGATTTGGTAAAATTTTATATAATAATAGGTGATACACATATATATTCTTTAATTAATTCTAAACACATGTCATAAATCTATTGGGTCAAATAAAAGGGGATGATCAATTTCATCATCCCTGGAGAACCAAGTATTGTCCAATTTTTATTACCAAAAACCATTAATATATATTGTACACCCATATGAAAAGGGAGCTTAAACCCGAAACCCGAAAATCTATATATGAGTACGTTTTTATGGAAGTCTCTATATTTTATATACAAGTATTTCTATAACTATTGTTCCTAGCTACTCTCTATTCTTGGATTTAAACATGCGCCCCAATACCAAAAAGGATGAAACAAAAAAGTTCCTAAGACATCACATTTTTCGCATAACATTTAAACGAAATATATAGTACTACTCATCTATTTAATGCTATATATATATATATATATATAAAAGGTTCTATGGAATGAGGTTTACACCTTACATATAGATATGCCATCTAACATGTACTATAAATCACTTGAAGATTGAAAAGAGCTCGTGTATAATATATATGTATATATATATATATATATATATAAAGTACATGTACGAGACATGACAGAGCTAGAGTAGTGCATAAGAGTAGTGTATAATATACCATGATAGAGGAAAAGCGCTGGTTGATGGGTAAGAACACATCCTTGAGCAGTGACATAGTAACGGAGTCATCAATATTAATGGGGATTTCGGATTCCAAAACGGCAATAATGGTGAGTGACAACACCGAACTGTTGAAGTACTGTCCCGTAGGACTCACTGGCTCTGATACTTCTTCCTCAAACTTCATTGCACTTTTTTTTTAGCTAACTAGAGCTTGGCTTGTCCACCACCACAAACTCGTTATTTTTTTTGTGACAACAAAGATATATATATATATATATATATATTATATAAAGGGTGACTATTCTGTATTGAAAGTTGTCTCACATTGACTAAAAGGAAAAACCACATCTATATTATTCCCTACAAATATAGGACATCTTCTATTATATTGTGTGCACAAATAGAGAGAGAGAATAAAATTATTCTCGGTGAGAGTTAAGAATAATATAACCGGTGATACAAGCGTGAGTATACACTGTGTGTGCGTGTGTTTGATCTGCTGATCAAACCCCTTGTAATCCTCTCTTTGATTATAATGAAACGGTGCTTTCAGTGGACGTATGTTTATTTTGGTTGAACCACTATAAATCTTTGTGTTCATTGTTTGATGTGTATTTATGTACGTTTTCTTATTTGCAGGTACACACGAATTTTAATAGTGTTCTTGGGAGGGTGTAAAACCTTAACAATATATATAAGTGTTTGTTTGACAACCAATGCGGTATGGTGTTGGTTTTTGGTTTTGGTTTGGGTTGGGTTGGGTTTGGTGTGGTTTTATTATGAACTGAAACCATGTTTGATGTAGATGATTTTGGTGTGAGAAAAAATAAAGCTGAAAAACCAAACCATATTTGGTAAATGTGGTATATAGACTGAAATTCTGAAACCAATCATATTTGGTAACTTAGAATAGTTTGAGATTTTATTTATTTAAAATAACATTTTGTAAATATATATGTTTTTAAAAATAAAATATATAAATATTTAATTTTTTTGAAATATTTATAGATAAAATATTTTATATAAGATATTTCAAATAAATAAAATATTTTGAAAAAATAAAAGATTTCAGTAAAAATACATATAATTTGTATATTTTTTAAAAAATAATAAATATATTTTTATTATATTTTATTTTTTCCAGAAATATTTGTTTTCCCAAAATATTTTATTTTTTACGAAATATATTTTTTTGTTTGATTTTTTTGAAATATTTTATTTTTTCATAAATATTTTATTTATACATATATAATATTATAAATGAATTGATTTGGGTTAAACAATGATACACCAAATTGAATTGGTTTGATTTAAAGAATGGTTTTGGTGTGAGAAAACAAAACCAAACCGTACAAAATCATCTATTGAGATACTTTGAAAAAGGGGGCATTTGGTACCAATGATTTGACACTATTACACCAACACCAAAATTACCAAACATGAATTGAATCACAAATTTCAGCTTAAAACCATATATTTGGCATCAACTCCTTTCACCATACGGACACTAAGGGCCCGTTTGGTAGGCGGTCTGGTCCGGTCTTATCTGGTCTGGTCTTATTTGGGTGGTGTTCTAAAAGTCTGTTTGGTAAAGCTGTCTGGTCTTATGATCTTATTTAAGTTGTTTGGTCTTATATTTGGAAAATAATATAAAAAATAAAAAAATAATATATATAATTCAAAAAATATATTAAGGATGAAAAATATATAAATTTTGAAAAAATATAAAAAATTTGTAAATAATATAAGAAATTCAAAAATAATATGTTTTTCAAATTTTATAAATTATTTCAAATTTTTATATTATTTTTTGAATTTTATATATTATTTTTGATTTTTATATTATTTTCAATTTTTTTTATATTTTCTCAAATATATATATATATATATATCTAATTTTGTATATTATTTTTGAATTTTATATTTTTTCCAAATTTTATACATTATTTCAAATTTTTTATATTATTTTTCAAAACTTATATATATATTTAAAATTTTATATATTAATTTTGATTTTTATATATTTGTTTCGAATTTAAACATTATTTTAAAAAAATTATATTATTTTTCAAATTTTATATATTATTTTCGAATTTTATACATTATTTTTTATTTTTTCTATTATTTTTGAATTTTTTTATTTTCCCAAATTTTAAATATATATTTTTCATTTTATATATTAATTTTGAATTTTATACATTATTTCAAATTTTTCATATTATTTTTTTAATTTTATATATTATTTTCAAATTATATATATTTTTCAAATTTTATGGTCACATGTGTTAAGACAATTGTATATAAGATCACTTGAGACCATCATTTTTTATTGTCTCAAATTACCCATTTTGGTCCCAAGTGGTCTTGTTTTTTTGGAACCGTGTTGCCAAACACTGTCCGGTCCCAAAAAAATTAAAAAAATCATTATGAAACCGGACCACATGAGACCGGACCGCGAACCAAACATGGCCTAAATATATGGTTGAACTCATATGAGTGCCTCGTTGCTATAATACATATATATATATATATATATATATATATATATATATAGAGAGAGAGAGAGAGAGAGAGAGAGAGAGAGAGAGAGAGAGAGAGTGGCCTAAATATATGGTTGAACTCATATGAGTGCCTCGTTGCTATAATACATATATATATATATATAGAGAGTTGGGGGGGGGGGGGGGGGGGGGGGGGGTATTAATTGTTCATTGGAATTTGGACTTGGTACACCAAGTTACCAACACACTTTTAAAATGGCAAATTGCTTAAAACCCCTCCAAAGTTTACTCTTTTTCTCTATTATACCTCCTCAACTAATTATACCCTCCTAAACTTTCATTTTCTTGCATCATGGACTTGCTCTCAAAATTTTTTACCCTTTTACCCTCCAAACTTTTTGTATTTCCACCTTACCTTTAATAATTTACTATTATATTTCTTAATTCTTTAAATTACAAAAATATTATTTCTTTTAGTTAAAATATTAATTATGTCATTTACCTTTAATATATTAGACTAAATATACTCTCAAATGTTAGTTTTTTTTTTTATAAGTTCTAATTATTTTATTTGTAAATCAATTAACTTGGAATTAAATTTTAGTTTAATTTAAATCATAAAACTCAATCATAATTAATATATTCATAAATAAATCACAATTTATGAAAACAATATATATATTTCAAACAATATATATATATATATATATATATATATTGGAAAATGATATATATTTCGGAATATATATATAATTCGTCAAAAATATATATTTTCCGAATTCTTTTAAAAAAATATGAATTTTTTCTGAAAAATAATTTTTTTGGGAAAAATATATATTATGTTCCAAAATATGATTTTTTCCGAAAAATAATTTTTATTGAGAAAAATATATATTATTTTCAAAAATATGAAATTTTTTCGAAAAATAATTTTTTTGAGAAAAATATATATTATGTTCCAAAATATGATTTTGAGTCATAATACCTAAACTACCATCAATAGTATAGGAGGGTTTAGTGAAATCAAACCTTCAAAAAAATTATTTTTCGAAAAAATATGTATATTTTGGAATATATATATATTGGAAAATGATATATATTTCGGAATATATATATATATGATTCGTCAAAAGTATATATTTTTGAATTGTTTTAAAAAATATGAATTTTTTCTAAAAAATATACATTATTTTCTAAAATATAAAAAATATATATTTCGGAAAAAAATTATATTATTTTAGGAAAAAAATCATATTTTGGAAAATAATATATATTTTTCTCAAAAAAAAAATTTTTTGGAAAAAAATCATATTTTTTTAAAACAATTCGAAAAATATATATTTTTGACAAATTATATATATATATTCCAAAATATATATCATTTTCCAATAAAACTTAATTTGATTTAAATCATAAAACTCATTATCCTAATTAATTTTTTTTTTTGCCAAATGAAACTATCTTTTCATAAAAATATATTCATAAATTGTGATTTATTTGTGAATATATTAATTAGGATTGAGTTTTATGATTTAAATCAAACTAAAATTTAATAACAAGTTAATTGATTTACAAATAAAATAATTAAAACTTACAAAAAAAAAATTAACATTTGAGAGTATATTTAATCTAGTACATTAAAGGTAAATGACATAATTAATATTCTAACTAAAAGAAATAATATTTTTGTAATTTAAAGAATTAAGAAATATAATAGTAAGGATAAGATTAAAGGTAAGGTGGAAATACAAAAAGTTTGGAGGGTAAAAGGGTAAAACAATTTGAGGGCAAGCCCATGGTGCAACCTTTTATGAAACTTTAGGGGGTTCTAAGCTCATTTCATAGTTGAGGGGTATAGTAAAGAAAAAGAATAAATTTGAGGGGGGTTTAAGCAATTTACCCCTTTTAAAAAGTAGTAACTTGTAAGCAATTTCCAAAATAGTTGCTGCAAGTAGACCTGTAAACGGGTCGGATTCGGATCGGATCTATCCTGATCCAATCTGAATCCGATTAGCATATATCCGATCCGATAACCCGATGGATTTTCACTTAATTGATCCAAATCCGAATTTGTTTATTTTCGGATATCCGATCCGATAACCCGATCCGATTAGGTAAAAAAAAATTACAAAAAATTATTATTATTTTATTATTATTTTTTAAGAATATTAAACACTAAATTATATATTTTACAATCAATACTTATAATACATGACTATAAAAACATAAAAATGAAAAAGTGAAATTATTTTTTGAAACATAATTTAGTATACTATTTAATATTTACATATTAATAACATAATATATATGTGTATATATAAAATTAATCGGATCGGGTTATTATCGGATAAGATTAGGCAAATCCAAATCCAATTTGTTAAGGAATCGGATTATCGGATTCAGATCGTATTCGGATTATCGGATTTTTTTTCTAATCCAAATCCGGCTAATCGGATCGGATTCGGGTCAAAATCCAATTCATTGACAGGTCTAGCTGCAAGTAACACCCCTAAGTATAGACATAGCATGTTTCGTCCATTATTTTGAGACGGGTCTATCGCACCATACACGTACTTTCGAAAGGATATATAGTCCATTATATATATATATATATAACCACAAAAAACATATTGAAAAATATTGATACTTTTTGAATGGTCACCCGAGGGACACATGACAAGAGCGAGAACTAGATGAGCGTTTCATGAGGGGAGTGGATCTGGGCGTTTCTCTATTTTATACATATAAGATTACAGAGGACTCTGAATCAGATTCAGGGCTGATTTGGAGAACGGGAGCAATTTCTGGGTCAGGAAGGTTTGATTAGTTTCTCATAACATTAAGAGCAAACAATATCATTAAAAACATACAAGAAGTGTTCTGGGCATAATTAATCTGAATCTTCTTGACGACATCACTCATGACATTACAGGTGCTGTCAGAGTTAATCCTTCATACTTAGTGTTTGTACCTACTTTGTGTTTGTATATTTGGTATCAGAGTCATGTTTACTTAACCTCTTTCTAGGTAATTCTCTAACTGATTAATGCAATTTTAGTCTTCCCATTTTTCAAACTTGAATGGTTATTGGTGTTAGTCCCTGGGGCATACTATGTGTAAGTCTTATGACTAGCTGAGTATTCCAAATTCCAACAATACATTCTCCTCTTATCTTCTTTGTGAAGATCTTTTCTTTGTAAATTTGTGGTTAATTGTTCAATAAGATTTGCTATTTTTCTAGTACCCAAGAATAATAGTACCTTGAGTCTGTTGGCCTTATGAGTGGCTGTTTCACTCGGTTTACCTTCCTTGGTACCATAATAAAACATCTGTATTATAATTAATCAAACCTGAAGAGAGTTATGGTGTATGACTGATCCATAGATCACACTCTGCCCAGACCATTTCTTGTATGTTTTAATGATATTGTCTACTTTTAATGTTATGAGAAACTAATCTTGTATGTATAAAGTAAAGAAACGCCTAGATCCACTCCCCTCATGAATCGCTCTTCTAGTTCTCACTATTCTTCTTCTAGATCTACCATTTCTCCTCCTTCTTCATCCAAAGTTAAATATCTTTATGAATTTGAATATCTTGCCGAAGATAGTCAAGTTCATGTCACAGATCTTCCTCTGGTTAATCCTTACACAACTTTCTCCAAGCCTACCACCACCTTCAAGAAAACTGTTACCAAACTCCTTCATACCCCTCGACCTTCCCCTGTTAAAGACTATATTCAAGCCTCCTGATTTGATCAATGTTTTGTCCCTGCTATGGAACAAGAACAACTCTTCCCTTTAGAGTTACCTCCCAATCTCCCTAGCCAATGGCAACAACAAGACCTTACTCACCTTCACTTTGGAGCCATCATACTTGCCGTCTCATTCCATGGGCGAAAAGGTCTGCTGGTTATTTCCAGGATTGCCCTGGTTGATACCCGATTTCACCACTATCAGCATGTTTGTATTGCAACCGTCCAAACCACATTGATCGCAAGAACTGTTCTGTTCACCTTCTTCCCAAATTTCAATATGCCTTTGGTAGATCCCCATCTATTAAGCGCTTTAAAAGTACAGATTCAGATCGGTGGAGCCACCTAGGTGTCCACAACTTTTGTTGCTACCCTCCATTACCAAATGGCTTACAAACTCCAAAACCATGCCATGGATATGTTTCTCCCCTCCTCTGTTTCTGAGGACGCCCTCCTTATTATTGTAAACACTTCACACCAAGCTACATGTTCCCACATCTTTAAACAGTTATCCCGCCAAGAACTTCTTAAGCTTCTCCCAGACTCTTGGGTTACAGCTTATGAGAAAACTCACCAGCAGCCAAAACCTATACAGGCCACTAACCCTACTTTCATCACCAGATCTGATGGTACTATCCAGATCTCTTTTCCCAAAGATCAGAACCATACTACCTCTCCATCCACTGCATTTCCCATCTTTTCTTCAGGACTCCCTGAAATCTCAATGATGTCCCTCCAATTTTAAATCCCAAGTCCCCATCAAATCCTTCCAAGCCTCAGGTGTTCCGATCTATCACTTCCAAGATCCAGTCACCGGTCACAAATTCTTTGATATTTGTGATTGTAATGATTGCCTCTATGCTGACGAAGATGATGATGAACAACCCAAAAAAGGTAAATCTAAAAAGAAATCTTCCCAACAAGTCCTTAGGGAAATATATGAAGATGGTGATCCCATCGTTGATCTCCTTGGCGAACCATCTGGCAAATTTGATTACTATGTCCAATATGGTAAATCAAAAATGCAACCAAAGATCACACCTTCCATTTGTAAACCTCCTCATAAACCAATGGGACCTCCTTCATCACCACCACCTCCTTGTTACATGTTCTCCCTTTCTTCCTCTTGGAATGAAGAAGATTTCCCCCCGCTCAACTTCCATGATCAAAATGAAAAAACTACCCACCAACACAAAATCCCATATCCGAAGATTGTTCAACTTGATGGATCTACAAAGTCTATTTCTGCAGCAGAAGCAGTCATAAATTGGCAATCCGGCAACTCCTTGGCCCATAATAAAATTCTCCAATGAATTTCCCAGTCTCAGCAATCTCTTGAGCACATTGTACAAAGGAAGCTCACTTCATTGGAACTCCTTATCCATGACCTCCAACAAAAAATGCAATCTCTCCATGGCGAGTTGTTCCAAACGGCATACTCCAACCAATCATTCACCTCGGCTTTCTACAGCAAGGATGCCAAAATGAAACATTTAAAATACCAGCTTCAGTCTCTACAAGCCCAACAACATCAACGGAAAATGACCCCTCTTGATTTGTTTGGATCTTACTAGTCAAATCTTTTTCCTACATATCACTATTTGCCCATGTCCCAACCCTTGAACCTTTCTCCTCCATGTTTCGGAAAAACCAGCCTTTTTACTTTCCTTGAAATGTCAACCTTGCCAATTCCTCCTTCAAAGTAACTTTTCGATTACTCCAGACCAAGAACATGGCTTTAAGTAATACCTCATTTAGTGCCATTTATCAGCATGCTCTCCAAGCTCTAGAGAAACTCTATAATCACTAGCAGTTCCTCAAGAAGCTTCATGAATAAGGCAAACTTATTGGCAAAGCCTGTGAGCGACCTGACCTTCTCATTAAGTGCAAAGACAAAGCATGCACCTGTGGAACTGCTCCTAAGAAGTCCAAACATTTCCAGAAATGGAAATACAAAAAACCTTCTTCCAGATTTCCACTAAACTCTAAAACGAGAAAATGGAGATTTTTCAGAAAAAGTCATTCCGTGGCCAGAGAAAATTACACCGTTGTTATATCTGTAAAAAACAAGGCCATTATATAAAACAATGTCCACAGAAATCAGCTAGAGAAAAAATGGTTCATTCTTTTTATGCTATTTCTGTTCCCACTGATGAATTTGACGATGCAGATATTGAATCTTTGTTTTCCATTGACGAAGAAGCCACACATGGAACCATTTTGGCCTTCTCCCTCGAAGAAAAAACCATAAACTCCTCCTCAGACCCCTTTGAATCCGGTGATGAATTCCCCTTTGATATCTTCTCCATTGACCAATTACCACCTTCATTTGTTGTTCAATCTCTTGCCAAAATCCAAGTCCTCCTTGACAAATATGTCAAACCCATCCTTGTGATATCATTTTTTAATACCGGTGCTTCATGCTCGATTATGAATCCTTCCATCCTTCCTCGCTCCTACTGGGAATCTTGCTTCTCACCGTTCACCGCAGCCAATGGTGAAACGTTTATCATCACTCTTAAGAGTAAGCCCATTACTCTTCAACTTTTTCCTGGATACACTGTAAAACATCAACTCTATAGATCTGAGTTCCCTGGCAAAGATTTACTTTTAGAATTTGATATTTTACAACACCTTCATAAAGTCTCGTGGATGGCCAAATGATTAAAATTCAAAAAACTATTTTCTTCCATGGTACACCCAGCCCAACCTGTTCTCTGTTGAAAGTTTGACTACCATCAGACAAGCCATTATCCATTCCTCTTGTGCAGAATCCCATACATAGTTTCTTACTAAATGTGATCATCCTCTTTGGAAAAACCCTGATTTTTTCATTTCTCTCCCTTTCAAAAGAAATGAAGATCTTAACCCTACCAAAGCTACTCATCATGGTATGAATCATGAGCACTTGCCCTTCAGGAGCTTCAACAACTCCAAAATGAAGGTCTGGTTGAACCAACCACTTATATTAATGATATCCTTTTGTTCTCCACTGACCTTGAAAGCCATTCCAGTCTTCTCCAAACTTTTCACCAACTGGTTTAGAAGTTTGGGATCATGCTCTCAGAAAAGAAGATGATTTTAGGCCAATCTGAAATTGATTTCTTAGGTATGCAAATCTCCAAAGGCCAGTATGCTCTCCAACCTCATATTGCCTCCCAACTCGACCTTTTCCCAAATGATAATCTTTCGGCCAAACAAATTCAACAATTTTTAGGAATTGTGAATTATATGGCTGAATTTATCCCGAACCTTGCCCGCTACAGAAAACCCTTGTCCGCCCTTCTCAAGAAAGACCCAGCTCCCTGGTCCCTTCAGTGCACTTCAGTAGTTATTCACCTTAAGGCTGTTTCCAAAACCCTTCCCCCATTAAACATCCCTGCTGATGGAACAAGAATTCTTCAGATTGATGCTTCTAATTATTTTTGGGGAGCCATCCACCCAGAAGAAAACTCTGACCAGAAATAAAAGATTTGTGGATATAAAAGTGGTGCATTTTCCCAAGCTGAACTCCATTATCACTCCACATACAAGGAAGTCCTCGCCATTAAACAAATCATTGGGAAGTTTGAATTTCATTTAATTGGTCATCATTTTTTAATTGAAACTGATTTAATAAGTTTTTCTAACATGCTTCAGTTTAAACAAAAACACTTTCCCAAAGCCCAACTCCTTCGATAGGCAAATTGATTTTCCCAACGGTCTTTTGATGCAGTTGACATTAAATGGAAAAATAATATCCTTCCAGATTTCTTATCCCATCTGAAAAAAGAAATCAATCATATTTCCTCTAGTTTCTGTTTCTTTATGATTTTGTGTTTTGAGCCTCTTAATCTTCCTTTCCACCTTCAGACCCTCTTGCTCGAAAAAACCCTCATTGCTCGCAGTGTTCACATGGTAAATTCTTTTAAGTTCCTCTATGCCTCCCACTATGGCTTAGATGCATGTCCTATAAGAAATTTGTTTTTCCATCCGGTTTACCCCTTCCTCACCCAGTTTGAAATAAATCCTGATTTTTATTTCTATTTTCCTCGGGAAGCATATTTCTTGCTTTGGTACTTGGTTGACCTTTACACCATTGACATTGTTTTTGATAAGTCCTAGATGCTTCAGTATCTTTCCCAATGTCTTCTCCACAATCTTCCTCTTTCCGAATTTAAGCTTTGCTCATGGCTCACTTTTTTTGGTACTATCTCCTTTTGGCAGACCAAGTTTAGAAACACTCCATTCTAGTCTCTGATGTTCATTTTCTAGACCCAACATCAGTCCTACCCCACCTAAGATGATGGCATTCACATTAAAAAAAACATATCATACATCATTTTTCACAGGTCATGAAAATACTGTGGTATATGAGATTCCTCCTTTCTGGGAAACTCATAGATCTCAGCTATGTCATGCAAACCATCTTCCTCTAAACTCCATCCCCTCTGATCTCCTGTTCAAAGAATCTGCACATTGGAGTTACTCTGAAGCCTATATATCCAGAAGAATGGCGTTTCCGCATTCGCTATTTGCTCAATGAATTCAATGTTGAATACTCTTATTACCCGGACTATCCAGATCACCCTACCTACAGAGTCCATCTAAACCATTTCCATACATGAAACTCCACTGAAGAAGATTCAGATTAACTCAGTGACTCAGTGAATCAACTCAAAGTTCAGCACCTGTGATGTCCTAAAACATATACACATTAAAATCAATTACTATAACATACTTTTAACTCAGTTACCTATATTTTTTTTAAATTTTTTTTTTTTTTTGCAGATGACTCTCTTACTTTTTAAAAATATTTACTATATCACCTGCTTAT
Organism: Cornus suecica; assembly: GCA_963922005.1. Lineage (NCBI taxonomy): Eukaryota > Viridiplantae > Streptophyta > Magnoliopsida > Cornales > Cornaceae > Cornus > Cornus suecica. Next base: position 85,099,643 of record OY998239.1, on the reverse strand, counting down.
TCCATCAACAACTTTGCCTTGATTAGGATATAACTATTAAATTGTAGTCGGGTTTTTATTTTTATTTTTTATATTTTACAAAAAAAGCTAAATATCTTGGTTAATTAATTGCAGAAAAAGGACCCAAAAGAATTTGGTTAACATGTATCGCCTTTTATTATAAACTGTTTTGAACCTCACAGCAGTTACTAAGGAGTAGAGCTGCAAATGAACCAAGTCGTTCGTGAGCAGACTCGGGTTCGGCTCGTTAAGAGCTTGGCTCGTGCTCGTTTGTTTAGTAAACGAACCGAGCTTGAACATTACTAAGCTCGGCTCGCCAAGCTCGTGAACAGGCTCGTCTAAGTTAAATAGTAAAATTATATCATATTTGACAAAAGAAAGTGTTCAAATTGAACAAATTATGAAGATTATTGTGAAAAGATTATAGAAATTAGGCGGCCATAACATAAAATTAATTCATAAAAAATTATACTAGTGAAAATATGTTAAAACAGACATGCAACAACTCAATCTAGGCAACTATTAGGAAGAGTAATATATGTTACACTAAAACGAGTCATTTGTGAGCAAGTTCGGGCTCGACTCGTTAAATCTGGTGTTCGGTTCGGACTCGTTCGTTAAGCAAATGAGCCGAACTTAAACACATTTTCTAGGCTCGTTTAGTAAATAAACCGAGTTTGAACATTTCAAAACTCGGCTCGGCTCGGCTCAATTCGTTTGCAGCCCTACTAGGAAGTAGGGAGCCGTTATCCTAGAATCATACGGACCATGTGATAGTCACTTTGCTTACATTTCGAGATATTTTTGTATATTTGTATTTATTTATGGTATGTTACAGTGCTGGTTTTCATTCCCCAATAGATATCTTTTTCCTAAATGGACTAAGCAATCATTTTAATTAAATGTATTTGATATCGATAATAAGGTAGTTTATTTTATTTAAGGAATATATCTTATTAAGCTTTGACTACTATTTTAGGGTTAGAGATTGGACGATATTTTTCTTTTTCTTCTCACCTCTTATATAAGGACTCGAACCTTTCACCTTCTGTATAGATTATAACGCTTATTTTAAATAAATATAGATTACAATTCAAGTGTGTTTGCATAATAATATTTTATTTTAGTTTTGAGATGAGTTTCATGGTGTAGTATAACAAACAACTTTATTAATTTGACACATTATATTCTTATGACATTGACATATTACTTTTCCATTGTATTTGCAAAAAACACGCAAATATTCTACAATTAACTCTTACTTGATATTAGTGCTCATAACAATTGCTATATAGTCTATTGTCTTTGTAACAAAATTATTATGTTTAACTCAATTGTTGCATTAATTAGAACTGTTTCTATCATTTGTTGTAGTTCTCTTCTTATATGTTTACTTACATGCTTCCTATTATTTTCTAATTTTCCGGTGAAACACTAATGTCATATTTGGTATGAAGAAATGGAATATTCATTCTATCCATTATTTTGTTTGATATATTTTGTTAAGTGAGAATGACCATTCATTGGGAATGAAAATTCATTCATTGGAATAAAAATTCATTATATTAGTAAACTTATGGAATGACCATTTCATTCCTTAAGGAATATTTTTAAAACATAAAATTACTAAAACAACCATTTCACACTTCAAATAAACAAATCATCCTTACCATCATGCCACCAACTTCTACCACCACCACCACCTCCATTGTTTGTCACTACTATTTTCATTAGCTTGCACCATTTTTTTGTAAAAAAATTATGAAATAATATTATTTGATTAAAATTATATATTTCACACTAAGAGGGGTATTTTTGAAAAATGTTGTTTTAAGTTCATTCCATTCCTAAAGTGCTTCATAGTTACAACCAAATAATAGAATGAAAAAGATAATTCCATTCAATTCTCATTCTCATTCCATTCTCACATACATTTTATTTCATTCATGCGTACCAAACATAGCCTAACACTTTTATAGTAAATGAACATTATTTTCTCCACCACAGAAAAATCAACAATCAAAAACATCACCGTAATCCAAATAAAATAAAATTATAATATCTCTTGCTCCTAAATTTGCAATAACTTGATATATATATATATATATATATATATATATATTATATTCTACATATAAAGCAATAAAAAGAGAATTTTTTTATGATTCTACACACAAAATCACGTAAAATTTTATTTAGTAATTTGGTATATTCTGTTTCTCTGGACATACATAAAATAATCGCACCTTATACCATTTGTTTTGATTTTGTTAGTGATTTGAATCAAATTCTAGACAATTTTAGTTGCTTCCACAAACAATCACCTGTTTAAGAAAAGTCAAAAGTAAAGTACAAGACTCCGTTTGAATGGCTATGTAACTCATTGTTACTATTAGTATTATCAATAAAAATATCAATGGGCCAATGGCAATGTTTTTTTTTCCCTCCAATTTCTTATTTTTTATGTTCTTAATAGTAGTTAGCAAGAATATATACACATTTTAATTACATAGTTGTATGATGAGGGATGGTCAAAATCAAGGGCACGCCTTAAGGACCACTCGCCTCATTTTTAATTCTTAAATGTCAAATTTAATTCACATATTATTTTTAGGTATTTTAAATATTACAATGAATTCAATCCTTGTATAGACAATCGAGTATTATTCACTATACGCGATCTTGTGGTCTCAATAAAGTATTTGAGCACAATAAAAATGAAACCTAAGATATGATATTTCTTGTAGTAAAATTTAAATTCTTAATAATTGAGTCAACATGTTTAATTGAATTATTAATAATTATCCTATTATTAATCAACTCAAAAAAATTCGAACACGAATCAAAGTGAGTATACGTTCTCACTTAACCAAGTCTCTTATCAATCAAATTCAATCATTAATTGACTTAGGTAGACAGTCTATTTTGCCGTAAATTTAAGAATCCTATTTTCTAAAATTATTGAAAGGTCCAAATATGGCGATGGCTCTACAAAGACATTGACTAGTTCATGCACAGTAGGAATTTTGGAATTCTGGGTATACTTAACTATAAATGTATCTGTCCTGAAAATTAAGTGTTATTTAAAGTAGTAATGAATGGTTAACATGGTCCAACACAACCAATCACCTACGTTGTCATTGCCTCCTCTAATCTTTTTGTGATTGACCAGGACAATTATTCAATTATGGTAGTCCATTGTCTTCTCATCAAGAATAACTTGGATATTCCATGTCGGTTAAGAGCATTAACATCGAGCTCCACAGTAAGTAATTGAATAATATTAATTTTAAAAATAAATATTGAATAAATATCAATATCGACACATTCTAAAAACATTACCTATATGTTGAATGTGGACATTTAACAAACACTGTGATATTATAAATATTAAAATATTAGAACACTATAAGATATAAATATCAAATTATATATATATATAAAAATAGTAATTCTACTATGTTATGTTACAAAATCATGAACGAAATAGCTAATTTAAAATTCAGAGTTAATTTTTTATTATTAAATTTTATATTCTTTTAAACGAGCCTAAAATATGTTTTTTGCACTAAATTATATTCTTTTAATAAATGCTTTCCAACATAATCAATCAACTATGTTCTCATGCAAATCTATGAAAAACAGAGGTGAAGTATAATAAATAATAAAGTATAAAACACAAGCCAAGAAAAATGGTTAGGGGTGGTCATGTTCAATTTTTTATGAGTTCATCTGCAAATATATATTTTAGTGATTTACTTCAGAATTTAAAAAAAAAATTTAAGAGAAGGCAATTTTTTGTTAATTTATTCATAAAATATATAATTTTTGTGAAATACTAAAACAAAAATTGAAAATTTCAGGAGGCCCCACTGGACATTGCATTGCTCGGCCCTACATATAGTTACTAGTTAGATCAATATCTAAAATAATTGTTATTATATAGGATGTTTATAAAATCATGAATGAAAGAGGTAACCTTTATGAATAAAAATCATGAATTAAAGTTTAGAAGTGATTTTTGTTAGGCCCTGTTTGGTAGGTGGTCTGGTCCCAGGTGGTCTGGTCTAGTCTTGCGTTTTATGAGACCAGATTGTGTTTGGTAGCATTGGTCCCAAATTTTTGGTTAGACCAAGTAAGACCAAATCAGACCAAAATGGCCTCATTTCAGACAAAAAAAAAATGTGGTTCCTGGTGGTCCGGTCTGATCTTATAAATAAAATATATTTATAAATAATTAAAAATTAATAAATAATAATAAAAAATTAATAATAATAATAATAATAATAAATTAAATAAAACATATTTTAAAAATAAAATATAAATAATAAATAATAAAAAAATGAAATAAATAATACCTAATAATAATAAAAAATGAATATAATAATAATAAATAAATGAATAAATAATAAAATATATTTATAAATAATTAAAAATTAATAATTAATAATATAAATAATAAATTAAATAAAAAATGATAATAAAAAAATGAATACAATAATAATAAATTAATAAAATAAATAATAAATTACATAAAACATATTTAAAAATATAATAAAAATAATAAATAATAAAAAAAATGAAATAAATAATAATAAATAAATAAATATAATAAAAAATAATAAATAGATATAATAATAAATAATAAGTAAATATAATAATGAATAAATACTTCATAATAATAATAAAAAATGAGTATAATAATAATAAATTAATATAATATATTTTTAAATAATTAAAAATGAATAAATAATTTATAAATAAAATGAATTAAATAATGAAATAATAATAAATAAATAGAATATATTTATAAATTAATATATAAATTAATAAATAATAATTTAATAATATAAATAATAAAATATATTATAAAGTGAAGAAATAATAAATAAAGAAATAAATAATACATAAATAAATATTATAATAAATAATAAATAAATAGTAAGACCAGACCGCTTACCAAACAGACTTTTCTAGATCAGATTAGACCAGACCAGACCGGACCAGATCGGACCGGACCTGACCAGACCAGAAAGACCGCCTACCAAACATGGCCTTACCTTTTTGTTTCATTAAATTCGTATATCCTGTTAAATAAGCCCAAAGTATATATTTTATCGTACATTAAATTATATTATTCGAAAAACTAAATACTCACTCTATCTTAATTTATAAGGTCATTTTGGAGAATTTAATTTTTTAAGATATTATATTGATAATGAATAAAATATCAACTTTATCATTGGTCTCATCATAATAATGTGATGGTTTATTTTGTAGATGATTTATAATTTTAATGCATGAAAGATAAATTAGTAAAATGGTATAATAAAATATTTTGACTTTTCAAATGAAACATTTATTTTGAAACAAAAAAAAAAAAAAATGAACACTAATTTTGAAATGAAGGAAAATTTTAAAACGGTGTCCCTTAAGTCTTCAAAAACAAGGTATTTAAATTTTAGAAAACTTAGGGTGCGTTTGGAAAGCCTGTTTTTTGTATTTGTTTTCTGTCTTCAAATATAAAAACTGTTTTTGTATTTGTCTTTGTTTTTTCAGGAAAAAACTAAAAACAAAAAAGCGTTTGGATGAAGGTGTTTTCACCACTTTTATTTGGTGAAAATTGTATTTTATGAATTTGGTGTTTTCATTGTTTTTACCACCTAAACAGTGAAAAAACTCAAAAAACAACTAAAAGTTGTATTTGGTGTTTTCATCACTTTTACACACTATTCACAGAAAACAGTTTTCTTGGGAAAAAAACAGTGAACAGTAAACGCGTTTGCCAAACGTATTTTTTTTTTTAGTCTTATGAACAGTAAAAAACCAAAAATAAAAAACAGGATATCCAAACAGACCCTAAGTCAGCCTACACTGCCACAACCACCCTACATGATTTGATATATTTGTGCTTCATAAATGCAAATTTATTTGACCTTTTCCTAGAGGATTAGGTCATGGCATGCACAGTAGAGACACAAGTCACATAACATGCTTTGGCTGTTTATATAATATATATATAGGGTTTATACCACCTAGAGGTGAAAAAATGTGGCGGCGGGAGTGGGCAGAGCCAGAATTTTAAGTTAGGGGAGAGTACTAGTACCAATTTTAGTTATGTAGTTTAAATATATTTCGACTCAAAAGTATTCCACAATTGATTATAGTAGTTCTAGATGTAAAAGCTAGCTAAATTTTGGCCTATTTATTTTTAAAAATTAACCTTTATTTAATAATTACAAAAAAACACACACACAAGCCAAAATTTACTTTCAAATTTGAGCTCAAAAATTTGCCAAATAATAAAAACCATTTATTATAGAAGATGTCTGGACAAATTCTTTTTCAATATTGATACTCCAATAATCTCAAGAACTTGTCTTTCATCTTGTAACAAATTGTGTTTTGACAAGTTTCATCCTAAAAACCTTTTATTTTTCGAAAATTCTAGGTATTAATTTGATTAACTCATCTACCCGCCTCAAATTCATCATGAGCTATCAATGAACAATTTCAATAACTTGAACACATTGTAATTCATCATAATTCATTGTCTTTAGTTAAAAATTTAAATATTTTAAAAATTATTTAGTGATATATAATCCTCTATGAATATAGAGGAATATATAACCCGACGCGTATTTAGAATAAAATAATAAAGTATAACTTCTTTTGGTAAGGAAAAATTGAAATGGTGTTAAAATTAGAATCTAATTAATCAATGAGGTTGGAAATGGAAATAATTAATATCAAAATCTTATTTTTTCTTTATTTGTGATATAATCTTAAGATTTTATTTATTTATTTATTTAATTAGGGCTAAAAATGAGGTGTTTTTTAATTTTATATTTGGGGTACACAATTTATTTTGTCTTGTAATTCATTTTGAAAGGGCCAATTATACTATAATTATTGTTTCATGTCTAAACATACATATAATAATTAAAAATTTAGAAAACTTTGGAGGGGCCATGGCCCCCCTCCCTCCGCCCCTGGCGGGGGAGGAAGGTGTTGAGACAGTTTTAAGGTCGGGGCATCACATACTGCCGCCCCAAACTGGTTACTTGTCATGGCTCATATGTCACACCCTTATTTTTAAGACCTGGTAAATAAAAAGTAAGGAGAATGGAATAAATATTCCATATTTGGGTCATTTTTAGGGAGGATGAATTTTTTTTGTAACTATTAACGTGGGTCAATACAATTTGAAAACGTGCATGGTTAAAATTCGGATTCGTTCTTTAGGCAAATGAGGCGAACTCGATCTCAATTTATAATCTCATTTAGTAAATGAGCTGAACTCGTGCAATAGCCGACTTGACTCCTATATATATGTGAGCATAAATTTGTTTATATTCGTGAATATAGAGTATAGACACGTCTAGCATAAATTCATAAATCGACACCACTAGTATTTAATTTGAAAGATTTATATATGTGTTAATAAAAAGTCTAATGAAATCGGATAATATATATGAATTTCAAAATAAAATTTGAACCAATATGGAAAGTATGGGATAATACAAGATATTTCGTGGCTTCTTGTGTGTTTCACATTGTACGTACTTAAGTATGACTTAGTTGGAATTTGACTTATAGTGCATGCATGTCCACTAATGCTAAGAACAAGTCATGAAGTAGTTGAGCACTGATTTAATTTCATCAAAGCAACAAAAATTAAGGGTGTAGTTTGATCCCTGTGGCACCAACCTAAGTATGACTTAGTTGGAATTTGACTTCTAGTGCATGCATGTCCACTAATGCTAAGAACAAGTCATGAAGTAGTTGAGCACTGATTTAATTTCATCAAAGCAACAAAAATTAAGGGTGTAGTTTGATCCCTGTGGCACCAACCCATCTAAATAATAATTGCTCAACCATCGTAGACAGAGACAAGTCCTCAAGTCCATGTCCATGTCCATGTCCATGCATTGCTCCATCATAAGAATTCTCTTTCGTGAATGTTTTGCATTCAGATTATATATATATATATATATAGTAGTGTATATATATGCTCCATCATAAGAATTCACTTTTTGTTCACAAAGGAAATTCTTGGACATGAGTTTGTAACAGAATGTTTTTACAAGAAATATTATTTTATGCCATGCCAAGTAATTAAATATAATATTGTCACTAACTTTTTGTAAAAGATTAATTCCTCTTTAAAAAATGTTTAAACATGCCTACTTGAACAGTTGGCCTTAGTGCAAATAGCAGTGAAATTTGGATGGGACCAATTTCAATATAACCTGATCGTGATTAGATTTTCAGATTTCATGTACATATACATACATTTTTTAACTTTAGCCATCTCAAAAGTACAGAAGCAAGAGAGTCTTCAAATTACCCGGACATTAATGAAAATAGCATAGAGAGGTGGTGAATAGATTTTTTATTAATTTTATAATTAATTAAAATTATTTAACGGAAATTCAATTTTAATCAACCACAAACCCTAATTCTCTAATCAGATTAAATCAAGTAATCATGAATATAAGTGCAGAAAATAAATCATGAGAAGATACAAAGATTTTTACGTGAAAAACTTTGAAAAAAACTCCAAGTAAAAATCATAGATACGCTCGGGTATCGATGCACTATGAATCAAGAAGTATACAGACTCTATGAAGTTTTTAACTTACAAGTCACTCCTGATCTGCCTTTCTACACTCGACGTCTGAAAGTTTAGATCCACTCGCGCTCCACGAAGCTTCTCGTTTCGTTCCATACTCTGACGGCTCCGCTTCTCAACGGATCAAATTAACCACGAAGTCTCCTGTTCCGCTCCGCATTCAAACGACTTCGTTTCTCAACGGATCGATGCAACCGCGTTGCAATTAGACCTGTCAATGAATCAGATTCGGATCGGATCAGTTAAATTCAAATCCAATTTATTAAGAAATTGGATTATAGGATTCGGATCATAATCGGGTTATCGGATTTTATTTTCAATCCATATCCGATTAATATCGGATTCGGATCGGACTCGGATCATAATCGGATTATTGACAGGTCTATTGATAAGGATGACAAAAACTCCTGATCCGCGATCCGAATCCGATAATTTGACGGATTTTCACTTAGTTAATTTATATTCGAATTTCTTCATTATAAAATATCTGATATGAAAATTTAATTAAAAAAATACAAAAGTACAAAAATCAATAAATACTGAAACACTAAAATTATTCACACTTTTAATAATTATATTTATGATCAATCATTATTAATAAATAATAAAATAATTAACAACTAACATTTATATACATGTACAATATTAAATATTGTAAGTGTGGAAATTGTCTAAGCCCATTATAACCCTTCAAGCTTAAGGCCATCAGGCTGCTGGCCCAATAGGGTTTTCTCAAGCCCAGTAACCAAGCCCATTTGAACATATAAGGGGTATGTCATGATGATGTAATAAAGATAGATTGGCCTTAATGGGCCTAAAAGCCCAAAGGAGAAATGTATATAAGGATAATCAAAATTCAATAAAAGGTATTCTTGTGTTGTGCAAATTTAAGTATTTACACATTGGTGCCGTCTGTGGGAAGTAGACAAGGAGTTCCCGATTTTTCAAATCTGCCCTTCGGGATCTGTAAAATCGCCTCCTTCTTCCCATCTAAAAAAAAAACTAAGTTTATTTGTTAAACTCAAAGATCTTCTACCACCTTAAAAAAAAAACCTTCACTCACTACCCCCCGGACGAAGATGCCAATCACTCGTTCACAGGAAGACGTTCTGCCCACTGCGGATAATTGTGCAGAGGGTTCCCAGACCATGGAGCAAATTCTTCAACGCTTGACAGTTGCTGAGGAACGCAGCGTGGCCTTGGAAAAGCAGAATACGGAAATCATGGCGAGGTTGGCTCCACCAGCAGCTGCCCTACCGGTAGTTACACCTGACCCTCCGGTGGCGGCGATCGACCATTCTCTGAACCAGCAGGGTAGCGACAGTCCTGAAGAGCATGCCGAGTCTTCTTAGTGCTCGGGAAAGGCTCCAGCAGCCGACAAGTCCATAACCCCCTAGAAACTTCAAGCAATGATGGATGAATTCCAAAGAAAAGTTCTCGGGGACTTGAGGTCCCGATCTACCGATGACATGGCCATCCAGGCATCCACTGAATTGATACAGTCACCTTTCGTCCACGAAATAACCCAAAAGCCTTTCCCAAAGAAGTTCGTCATGCCCCAGTTCACCCCTTACGATGGCACAAGGGACCCCGAAGAGCACATATACCAGATCCATCAGAAGATGACCCTGTATGCTGAGAACGAGTCCCTACTTTGCAAAGTGTTCTCCACAAGCCTTGCTGATGCCGCTCTATTATGGTTTAGGAAGCAGCCACCCCGATCCATTGGCAGCTGGCAGCAGTTGACCAGACTCTTCATCGCCCAATATTATGGAAACAAGAGACAGAAGAAGACCATATCTTGCCTCTTCACCATGATCCAGGAGAAAGGAGAGTCACTGAAAAGTTTTATATCCCAATTCAACATCGAATCCTCTTCTGTGGATAACTGTGACCAACACTCTATTGTTGAGGCATTCAGGATGGCCCTTATTCCGAGAACTAAGTTCCATCAGTCTCTGGTAAAGCGCCCTCCATCGGGCATTGGAGAGCTAAACTCCAGGGCCCAGGGGTACTTGAGAATTGAAGAAGAGGAAACTATAAGGAGGTCAGCCTTAGTCAGTGTAAAGATTCATTCAAGGGATCGATTGATCGATCGAAAGCGGTCAACTCCACCTGGGTCATCAGTCCCACCGGGATCACCAGCCCCAAAACCATTTAAGCGCCCCAAATTTGAAGAAAGGTTGACACCCCTAAAGGTTAGCCTTTCAAAACTCTACCAAGAGAATAAAGTTAAAGGAATTTTCCAGCAACCCCCGACCATCAGACAACTACTTGACCAAAGGGACAAGTTAAAACACTGTGTTTTCCACGGCGATTTCGGGCACATCACTAATGAATGTCGTAATCTAAGGCAACAGGTGGAGACGTTACTGCTTCGCAGGGAACTCCGAGATTATGTCCAACGGGACAGACCAAAGAATGATCAACGTGCCCTGAACGCCCCTTGGAACCCCTCAGACGCACAACCGGTCAGAGTCATTAATATGATTCATGGTGGCCCCCATCCAAAGAAACCGAAGGGTCACGCCGGAGCCATCTGTGGAGAGCTCGCAAGATGAGGAGAGTCAACGAAATCAGCGAGGCCCACCACAGAGCAGGGGAATCGCATATCACTTTCTCAGTGTCGGACCTTCGGGGTGTCCAAACCCCGCATGACGACCCTCTGGTTGTGACCCTAATGGTGGCCAACTGTCTTGTGAAGAGAGTCATGATCGATCCTGGGAGCAGTGCCAACATCATCACCAAGTGGGCTTTTAAAAAGCTCGAGATTAATCCGTCCAAAATTATGGCATCCCGGTGCCCCATTGCAAGTTTTGATGGGAGGAAAATCGAGCCGATCAGGGAAGTCCAATTACCAGTATCCGCCGCTCAGAGGACCTTGACCGAGACATTCGTTGTGGTGGATGCCAAACCTTCGTATAATCTGCTCATGGGAAGGGGATGGATTCACCGAATGCAAGGTATACCCTTCACGCTTCACCAGGTCATGAGATGTGTGAGCCCCGACGGTATAAGTACCGTTGATGTCAAAGGTGACCAGGTGGCCGCTAAGGAGTGCTATGCGGTCACCCTGAAAGAGATCCGGAAAATGAAAGCCCCAGTGGAGCCCCACTCCAAGGATCAATGCTCAGGCTCCAAATAACAATTAGTATCCCAGTTGTGGTCGAACCATTGCAGTCAGTCTATGTTGTGCCCGACAGTTCGGAAAAAGTTACTTTTGTAGGTACAAACCTCACCGACCCTGAATTTAAGGAACTAACACAATTGCTGCATGAAAACTTTGATGTCTTCGTATGGGAGCATACGGACATGCCAGGGATCGATCCCCATATTGCCCAGCACTCATTACATGTTGACCCGAACGTCAAACCCATCAGGCAAAAGCAGAGGCGCATGGGGGCACATCGGAACCAAATTATAGCAGATGAGGTATCCAGATTGCTCCAGGCTGGCTTTATCAGGGAGGTCAGATATCCAGAGTGGCTGGCCAACGTGGTGGTCGTGCAGAAGAAGAATGGCAAATGGAGGGTTTGCGTTGATTTTACTGACTTGAACAAGGCATGGCCGAAGGATAGCTTTCCACTCCCAAAGATTGACCAGATGGTTGATGCTACGACTGGCTACGACCATTTAACCTTTCTGGATGCTTATTCAGGTTACAACTAGATAAAAATGAACCCGTCGGATGAGGAAAAAACATCATTCATCACTGAGACAGGTAGATATTGCTTTAAAGTTATGCCCTTCGGACTGAAAAATGCAGGTGCCACTTTCCAGATATTGGTCAACAGGATCTTTAAGGGTATGATGGGTACAGTAATTGAGGCTTATATCAATGACACTGTGGTCAAGAGCAGGAAGAAGGGGGACCACCTTACCCACTTGCGCCAAGTGTTTGGCACCCTCAGGTCACATGGCATGAAACTTAATCCAGAGAAGTGCTCTTTTGGTGTATCATCCGGGCAGTTCCTGGGGCACATCATAGACCGGACAGGGATCCAGGCCAGCCCGACATAAGTCACGACCCTGATAGAAATGAAGGAGCCCCAAAAACATAAAGACGTTCAAGTCTTGACGGGAAGAATGGTCGCACTTAGCAGATTCATTTCACGACTCACTGATCGATACAGACCATTTTTCCAGGCAATCAAGGTCAAGAAAGGAGAGATCTGGGGTCTTGAACAGTCAGAGGCCCTGACAAGGTTAAAAGAGTACTTAACCATGCCCCCAATCCTATCTACACCGAATCCTGATGAAGTCCTACATCTGTATTTAGTAGTATCTTCTGTGTCAACCAGCGCCACCCTCGTCAAAGAAGACGACAACCTTCAAATGCCAGTATTCTACACCAGCAAATATTTGGTTGAGGCAGAAACTAGATACAGCAGGCAGGAAAAATTGGTTTTGTCACTGGTGAATTCCAAGAGACGGCTAAGGCATTACTTTGAAGCTCACCCGATCATCGTCCCGACAGCCACACCCTTACGGGTTATTATGTCAAAGCCTGACCTCTCAGGGAGAATCTCTAAATGGGCCATCGAATTGGGCATATACGACTTGACATACATACCCCGGGTTTCTATCAAGGGACATGCAGTGGCAGAATTTTTACTTGAAAGTGAGACTGAAGAACAAGACCAGAAAAGTGAACCAGACACGTGGAAGATTTTTGTGGATGGATCTGTCAGCTTTTCCGGATCAGGAATTGGTTTGGAAATCATTACACTCGATGGGACACGCCTTCATATGTTTATGCAGCTACAGTTCCCAGCTACGAACAATAAGGCAGAGTATGAGGCCGTCGTATCTGGCTTGAGGCTAGCCCGAAGCCTCCAGATTCAGTCCCTAGCAGTACACATCGATTCTCAACTGATCATCCGTCAGATCAACGGAGAGTATGAAACAAAGGATCCGAAAATGGAGTCTTATCAGGCACTCGTCTTGAAGGAAACAGAAAGTTTTCAAAGAATAACCTTCACACAAATCCCTAGGAGCGAGAACTCTATAGCTGATAACCTAGCCAATCAGGCATCCTCAACTGGAGAGGACCTGACCCGGGTCGCGCTTGTGGACTTTATACTCAGGCCCAGTATTCAGGAGCCCGAACGAATGATGCTTATTCCATAGGAGCCCAGCTAGATGGATCCCCTGATGGATTACCTGCGAAATGGAACTCTTCCATAAAACAAAGCTAAGGCTTACAAAGTCAGGAGGAATTCAGCCCGATACTCAGTTATGAACGACCAACTCTACCGAAAATCCTTTTCTGGTCCTTACTTGAAATGTATTACACCCTCAGAATCTAGAGCAGTGATGCAGGAGATTCACAACGGAACTTGTGGAAACCACTCCGGCGGTAGATCCCTTGCCCATAAGATACTCTCCCAAGGATACTTTTGGCCCAATCTGTCTTGGGATGCTGAAGAATACTTCGGAAGATATAAGTCATGCCAGATGCACGGAGACGCTATCCATCGGCCGCCTGAGTTCCTACATCCCACCATGGTACCACACCCATTCGCCCGATGGGGAATGGATATAGTGGGACCCATTCCAAAAGCGATCCGGTCAAATGCTTATGTCCTTCTGGCCACTGATTACTTCACCAAATGGGTAGAAGCCAAAGCCTATCCCACCATCAAGGGTGGCCACATCATCAAATTTATATGGACCCACATAATATGCAGATTCGGTCAGCCGATGACGATCATGATGGATAATGGGACAAATCTTGACAACAAGAAGGTCAGGGTGTTTTTTGATGAGCACGGCATTAACCAGAGTACGTCCTCCATCGGGTACCCGCAAGGGAACGGACAGGCAGAAAGGATAAATCGAACCATATTTGATACTTTAGCCAAAAAACTTGAGGAAGCAAAGAGGGCCTGGCTTGAAAGGTTGCCCGAAGTACTCTGGTCATATAGAACGACTCCCAGGAAACCAACTGGAGAGACCCCCTTCGCAATGGCGTATGACACTGAGGCAGTGATCTCGACGGAGGTTAGAGTCCCAACCCTTCGGATCCAGGCCTAGGTAGAAAGACCGAATAACCAACACCTGGCTCACGACCTTGATCTAATAGATGAAAAAAGGGAAACTGCAGGGATCAGGTTAGCCGCCTATCAACAGCGTATGCGGAACCACTTCAACCAGAAAGTCAAAAGGAGAGAGTTCCAGGTCGATGACATGGTCCTAAAGCGAAAAATCGGGCTCGTGGGCAAGCTTCAGGAACTTTGGGAAGGCCCGTACACCATAACCGAAGTCATCGGTTGTGGGGCATACCGCGTTCGAAGAAATATTGATGGCGGAATGGAACCAAACTCCCAGAACGTCTCTCGCCTAAAGAGGTACTACCCCTAAGGGGCCAAATCTTTCTTCTACTTTGATCACTTTGTAAAAAAAGCTATGGCACACGATTAGTAAAAACTCATTTCTATGACAAAGCAACTTGTCAAAATAATCCAAGTGTTGGATTGTCTATCGCATGGCCTGAAGTGCCCGAAGACACAACACTGATCCTGAAGAGATCACAAATTTGCAAAAAATAAACCAAATGTTGCATTGTCTATCGCATGGCCTGAAGTGCCCGAAGACACAACACTGATCCTGAAGAGATCACAAATTTGCAAAAAATAAACCAAGTGTTGCATTGTCTATCGCATGGCCTGAAGTGCCCGAAGACACAACACTGATCCTGAAGAGATCACAAATTTGCAAAAAATAAACCAAGTGTTGCATTGTCTATCGCATGGCCTGAAGTGCCCGAAGACACAACACTGATCTTGAAGAGATCACAAATTTGCAAAAAAAATAAACCAAGTGTTGCATTTTCTATCGCATGGCCTGAAGTGCCCAAAGACACAACACTGATCCTGAAGAGATCACAAATTTGCAAAAAAATAAACCAAGTGTTGCATTGTCTATCGCATGGCCTGAAGTTCCCGAAGACACAACACTGATCCTGAAGAGATCACAAATTTGGAAAAAATAAACCAAGTGTTGCATTGTCTATCGCATAGCCTGAAGTGCCCGAAAGACACAACATTGATCCTGAAGAGATCACAAATTTGCAAAAAATAAACCAAGTGTTGCATTGTCTATCGCATGGCCTGAAGTGCCCAAAAGACGCAACACTGATCCTGAAGAGATCACAAATTTGTAAAAAATAAATCAAGTATTTAACTATCTATCGTTTGGCCCGAAATCACAAAAGACAGAACACTAAAAAATTCAGAATGATATAAACCTTAAAGGTCAACTGAACAAAAATAATGATCTGTCATTCAAAAATTGGCCCCGATGGCCAAGGCTTAGAAAATTCTTATAAAAAGGAAAAATCCAAAGGGACATCACTAGTGCCCGCCACATCGGTGTTTGCAGGAACAATGGCCCCCTCAGAGGCCGGAGGGTTGGAATCGGTCGTAGCACTCGCCCCCGGGAGAGCTCTGGTCAGAAACTCATAGAAACGAATCATCAGGGCCCCCAACCGGATCGTCGTATGGTGGAGTGATGCCCAAACTCTCGTCCAGATCTTCCACTGAGGCAAAATCCCTCTCCTCGGCGGGTTTTTGCATGTCATTGAAGTATGACCTCCATCCAAACCCAATCCGGTACTGGGAGGTGTCACAGAAGCGTTTATACATCTCGTTGCCACCCCGGTGACACATCTCCACCATCGACCTCTCCACCACAAGGAGGTTCTCTGTCTCGGCCTTCTCCTCCAAAAGTTTGGCCTTAGAAGTCTTCAAGCCCTCATTCTCAGCCCTAAGGCTTGCGTTCTCCGCTTTCAGGGCCTCCGTCTCATAGAACAGGGCCCGTCTTACCGCCTCTCCTGGATCTGATCGCGGGCATCCCGAAGTTGTTGCTCTGTAGTAATTGCCCTTTGTGTCTAGACATCCAATTTTTCACTGGATATTAACAGTAAGGAAGCAGCCTTTTGCCTGGCATCCTCCTTCACTTTCAGGAGCTCATTGAACCTACGAAACATTTTTTCGTCCTCCTCCTTCTTCGCATTATACGCCTGGGTTAGATAAAGCATCTGATAAAATAACAAATGTTAACTTGACAACCCGATAGTGTAATATATATATATATACAGATATTGAAAGATATTGACTGATGAGACCATATTGAGGAAGTACCTTCATTGCGATCTCCGGACTGGTCAAGGCTAGCTCTTCCCGATTGATCTGTCTCAACTTCTTCCTATCCGCAAGAGTCCAGATCTGAGTCCCCATTTCCCGAAGGGCGGTGTCATTGTCAATAGTCTCATTCCCCCTAACCAAAAAGCCGCCACCAGGGAATGTGATCTTTGGCGCCCAGGGGACGGGTCGCTCCTCAGTTGCAGTCCTAGTGTCCTCCACTATGATCGGGGACAACACTGTTGACAGACGGGGCCTGACCGATCGGTCAGGAAGAACATCCTTTGATCGGGGATGCCGTGTCCCTGACAAACCGGGTTATCCCTCAATCAGTCGGAACTTAGGAGTAGGAACTTCCCCTGAGGGGCAGGTAACCGGAGTGTTCTCCGCCAAATGAGGTGTCGGGGTGATTTGAATATTTCCCATCGGAGGGAGTGGGGTTACATGTGTGTTTTCCACCGGTCTCAGAGTAGTAGGTCCTGACGGGGGAGTTGGAACACTTTGCGACCCCTGACCGCTATGAACCTCTCCCGGTACTGAAGTTATCGCCTAGTGGCCATCTGCCCCCTTGGCCTTCTTTTTTAGCACGACCTGCGGGATTCTCAGCATTTCTATTGACAAGGCCTGCAAATTAGAACCCGTCAGGAAACTATTACACATCCTTAAGGGTTGTCCCCAAATTTTTGATTTAAGAAGTTCAAAACGGGTTCTGATATAATTTGAAGTTTTAAATTTATCAGGTGCTCCCAGAAACTCAAGCACATGGAGGCCCATCTTATCATTACATTGATCGCAGTAGCATGACCCCCTATGGAATGGCTTGAAGGAAGGGAATAGGGGTCGGTCGCATTCGCTAGGGACTTTGAATCCCGACAAGCTAGGAAGTCTCCAATTCCCGCTTACCAAGACCATTCTCTCTTTCCACCCTTTATTGGACTTTTTGGTGCCATCACAAATCTTCCTCCCGCTTAGAGGAAAAAGATTATACCGACCCCTACAGTCCTTCTGAGCATGTATCTTGTAACATAACAGAAGTTCCGCCAGGCCAAGATCTAGCCCCAGATTCCGATTAAGTATCAGGAGCATAACCAAGACCCTGAAGAAGTTAGGCCCCACCTGAAGTGGAGCCAGACCCAGGGTAGCTAAGGTATGAAGAAAAAAAGGCTGAATAGGGAATCTAATGACCTAAAGATGAAAGGCCGACAACAAAATCTGGTGGTCCAAAACCCCCTCACCCTTCCTGAAATCATATTTTTTAGGGTAGTTTTTAATAATTACCCCATCGGGTACCCCACATTTGACCCTTAACCTTTTTAGTATTGTCTCTACCCTATGTGTAGGAGGAAGGGGGTCGGCATAAAATAGATCTCCCGAACCCCCTGCAGCCGGACCCCCAGCTGCTGCGATGTTTTGGTTGATTTCCGGTGGACTAGACACGATTGTCCTAACCACCTCTACTGAGGGTGAACTAAGGGAGGCATTCGGGTCTACAGAGGAGGGTAGACGGTCGCTACCCGACCGGGTATCATCACTATCAAACATTTTGAAGATGAAATGAGAGAACTTACTATAAGATGAATCCCGAAAAGGTTTCAGACGTTTTCCTGAGGAAGATAGTGGACTCTAGCAATGATAAGCAGAGATCACAAGTGCAAAGAATTTTCTGAAAGTTGTGAGTTTTAGAAACGGAGTGAACACTAAACACATGCAGTGGGTATTTATAGGAGTTTCAAAATGCCTGAAAAGTCGTGCGTTCGGGAAGCGAAGCGTCACCTCGCTTCATGTGTGCCTCCTCAACCTCCCTTCTCTCGAATCGAAGCCATCCGGACCGCAGATTTTAAATATTCAAATGATTATGCGGCCGTCGCATTAATTAAATGTGTCACGTCACCCCGACAGGGGCAATGTATTCCATTCTCCACTCTGCCTTCTCTCTAATGGGCCTGATCGCCTGATAGCCCATCACAAAGAAGGGGGCCTGTGTAAGTATGAAAATTGTCTAAGCCCATTATAACCCTTCAAGCTTAAGGCCATCAGGCTGCTGGCCCAATAGGGTTTTCTCAAGCCCAGTAACCAAGCCCATTTGAACATATAAGGGGTATGTCATGATGATGTAATAAAGATAGATTTGCCCTAATGGGCCTAAAAGCCCAAAGGGGAAATGTATATAAGGATAATCAAAATTCAATAAAAGGTATTCTTGTGTTGTGCAAATTTAAGTATTTACAAATATATACACATAAAAATATAAAATATATATTTATATATATATAAATATATTTTATATCGGATCGGGTTATTATCGGATCAGATTGACATAAATCCAAATCCAATTTGTTAAGAAATCGGATTATCGGATTCGGATCCTAATCGGGTTATCGGATTTAATTTTCAATCCATATCCGGCTAATCAGATCGGATTCGGATCAAAATCCGATCCATTGACAGGTCTAGTTGCAATAGGTGGTGTGTAGATTTTTCAGAATCTAGGTCATCCAATTGTGCATAAGATCATCAATATAGAAGTACAATTGACTAAACCCTAAGAGAGAACTAGAATATATATGATCACTCAATAATTTTCTCTCTATCTCTCTCTACAGAAGAATATGAGCTGTAGAAAAATTGCATAAATCTCACCAAAGAGCCACCCCAAATCTGTAGCGAGCCTTAATATTTATAGATAAGGCTGAGAGAAACCCTAAGTTTATCATTTTTCGTAATTTCACACCAAATTGAACAAAACACTTTGATCTAGTATACAATATGTATATATCACGTGTATCAATATGTTGAAGTCGCCGCTGCATCAAAAGAACATAAGTCGGGGTCAAAACCGAAATTTTACAACATAACTTCGCAGTCCCACCTACGCGTGACGCTTAAGTCAAATTTCAATGGGCGTGGATGGGGCGTAATTTTAGTATTTTCTAGTCACTTTTAGCTAATGGGTCCGTAGGCTGAGCGTACCAAATTTTATGGAAACTATTTTTCTTGATAGTTGCTCCGTTTGAACCCCCTCGACTCCATTGGTATGTTTCCCAAAGTTTTGGCTCCGAAAAATATCGTTTATGCCCTCCTGAATGCATTTTTCGCTCAAACTTGTTTCCTCTTCACTACTTTAAGCTTGATTGAATTTGACAAATCTTGTTTATGTCTTTGCATGACCACTTCAATTTTCCTAAACCTACTCGACTTCACAATTCACTCAACATGATTATTGTCTAAAATATGTCAATAATAAACAATTAATACTTAACAAATGTTCTTACAAGCCTAATAATATAATATAGGAAGCTGTCTAATTCCTCTCAGTCCAAATGAGATAAAAACTGTAGAAGAGAAAGAGGATTATTTGAACCAATTATTATCTGAGTTTTCAAATATAACCCAAAGTCTATAATAAAGTTTGGAAATCAATTTTGGAAACGAATAAAATAATTTCAAACGACCCCTATCAATTTATATAGTTGTTCTTCACTGCAGCTCTGGAAATTATGTCAAATGACTTCTCAATGCAGGACTTGAACTTTTCGGTATCTATGAGGCCCTTCTCTGTTCCAACTGCAACCCTTAGCTTTCCCATATAACTCACCATTGTTATTGTAAGACTCTGCAATTCCAACATTAATAAAAATTCAATTTCAATTACTCCTATAAATAGTGAATGTGTGTGTTTGTGTGTATATAGAAACTGTATAAAAATGATAGTACTATATTTGTATAGTGTCCATGATTTGAGAATAAAAAAATAAAAATAAAAATTGGAAAAGAGAGTAAAATATTTTTTCATACATGTACTGTATACTTTTCCTACATTCTAAGATATATATCATGATATAATTCTTATGGAAGGAGTAACAATGGTTTCAAACAAGACTTCCTTACCGAAATAAGAGAAGGATCTCACATATTTTCATGAAATTTGCGTTCATATATAAGAGATACAATATTATCTTTAATTAAGTGCGTTACATATGTTTCTTAATTCACTAGTAATAGTTAGATATATGAAGAAAAGTTATATATATATATACCTGTGGAATTCCGACCACCATGAAGTAAAAACCTCTCATAGGATGATTAGCCAAAGACATTTGCTCCACGGGGCCGATCATATTTGACACTGTCATGCTTGAATTCTTTAGCGTGCTATGCATGTACCGAGCAGTCCTCTGCAGAATCAATACAACCTATTTAGCAATGTGATGGGATCTTGTAAAGCAATTCACTTCTAAATCTGCAAATAAATGTTACTACTTCATAGCAAAGTTCAAATGTGTTTATTGCATTCCCAAAATCACCCATTATATGCTGCATTTTGCTTTTATCAACTTGAAATTCTAACAAGTAACACCACGCGAAAAATTCCCTCTATTTACTCTCACTGCATTTTTGGTCTCGTGAATCAAATACAATCTGATGACAAGTGGGCCCCACTGAACTGCTTGTCTGTGGAGACGACTTGCCATCAGATCACATCTGGACCATCAGATTTCATCTTGAGAGATTAGATGGGGGATTTGAATCCCACGACAATATGATCTCTCCTATCCAAAAGAGAGATTGAGAGTTCGAGTTCTATGAGGCATGTTATGAAGGTGTGTGTTTGCTTTAATTTCAATGGGAAAAAAAGTGAAAAAAATAATAAACAGCAATCTAAACAAATGGTAATATATGCACCTCGGGGCCTCTACATTTCCTGAGTGTCTCTAGCAACTGCCCAGTGAGATAAACAGCCCCGGAGTTTCTCTTTTTCTTTATTATTTGTTGTGCTTTGTAGATGAAATGGATCGGATCCATAGAATCGCGAGCTCCATTTAAGTCGGGAATTGAAACGTGCAAGAACCCGAATTGGTTCCCCCATTTTGTTGCATTCTGGGGCTTTGTCACCATTTCAACAACTGATTTGTAACCAGCAATGTTTCTAGTATTGAGTAGCACCAATGCTGTAGAATGCGTATTCCTTAACTCATGACTTGATGCTTCCATGTACAACCGAGTTCCATAAAAGATTATTCCCGTTATCACATCATTTATGCTCTGTCGAAAGAAAAAGAATATCACCACAAAATAAAAAATATATAAAAGAAATTAACCATGCAACATGAGCTTATACTTCATATTGTTGCTCTAAAAGAAAATAACATATATTTAGTAATTTTAGTTGAATTGGCATGACATTCACTTGCATAAAAGCTAGGGTTAAATTTTTGACATTGTGTGAACATCAGATTTAGATAGGAACATCAGATTATTTGCATTCTGCAGATTTTCAGTTATAGCAAGTAAGAGACATCTAAGTAACAAAAAATCAGTAAAATGTAAAGTTCCCTAATGCTATATATACCATAATCCTAACTATATATATGGGCAAAAAAGAACATGATGTAGATAAAAAATGAATAAGAGAAAGCACTTTATAATTTGAAATTTTCCATTTTTAACATATATAACATCATTTTCAATCAAGTTATAAGTGTAGAAGTCCCTTTGCAAGTTTGCAATAGTAACTCTGCCTAAAATGGACTGTGTGTATCTGTGTGTGTATATATACAATTTTACTCTTGTATACCATTTGGGGCTTTATTTTCACTGCAACGGTGAGCAAAGGTACTAAATGTACTGGTCATGTTGGACCTAAACTCTACACAAACACATAGACATAATGATTTATACGTAATTCCCCAAAAAATGGGTACGTCCACGGAGGGGTAACTCAATATATCTCTTTCAGAAATTCTCTCCACCCTCACAATGCTCTCTATACACAGAATTGAGCTTAATGTTATAGCATGTGTACACCTCTATTTATACACGAACAAGAGGAGTAAGTGGTGGCCAAAGTCAGGCATGGCTGCTAGAGTGGGTGGCTGCCAAACATTTAGTCTTCAATGGCTGCCAAGCAAGAAAGTCTTCAATGGTGTGCTGCAGAAGCTTCATCTTGAGTCATCCTATACATCATTAATATATATACATCATTGCATGCATCACTCTTCAATCACTCTTGAGTCATAATTCTCACAAATCTCCACCATGACGAAAGAGTCTATTGTCTGAGTCTTTTGATTGAGTATTCTGATTGAGCTACCCCTCATTGCGCTCTGAGTCCGAGAGATATTGATCAAGTCCAAACAATATTGAAACTTGATCCCTGTAACGACTTTGGTGAGCATGTCTGCGGGATTATTTGCAGTCCCTATCTTCTGTAGTAGAATGTTTCCATCATTTACTATGTCTCGAACAAAGTGAAACCGAATATCAATATACTTGGTACGACTATGATGGACCTGGTTCTTTGCCAAACAAATGGCACTCTGACTATCACAAAAAACCTTCACGATTTCATGAAAAACACCCAAGTCTGCAGTCAGTCCTTGAAGCCAAATAACTTCCTTAAAAGCTTCGGTTACAGCCATATACTCTGCATCTGTAGTAGACAAAGCCACCATTGACTGTAATGTTGACCTCCAACATACTGGTTCGCCTGCCATTGTGAAGACATAACCGGTAGTAGATCTTCTTTTATCAAGATTGCCAGCATAATCGGAATCAACATATCCAACTAGATGCTCACCCACTATCTTCTTTCTCTCAAACTTTAAACCGATATCTACAGGACCATGAATGTACCGTAGAATCCACTTCACTGCTTGCCAATGGCCTTTACCAGGATTGTGCATGTATCGAGTCACCATACTTACACCATGTGAAATGTCGGGTCTGGTACATACCATTGCATACATAAGGGCATCAACAGTATTTGCATATGGAACATGCTCCATTTACCATTTTTGATCATCTGTGGTTGGTGACATCTTTACACTCAGCTTGAAGTGTGAGGCCAGCGGTGTGCTTATTGATTTTGTGTTGCCATCAATAACAAACGTCTGAAGTAATTTCTTCAAATATTTCGTCTGAGTTAAACACATTGTGCATTTTTGTCTGTCCCGCTTGATCTCTATCCTGAGTATCTTCTTAGCTTCGCCAAGATCATTCATCTCGAACTCTGAGCTCAATTGAGCCTTCAGTCTATCGATCTCCACCTTGCTCTTAGATGCTATCAACATATCATCTACATATAAGAACAAATATACAAATATACCATCTGAGAGTTTTTGAAGGTATACACAATGATCAAAATGGCTTCTGGTATACTTCTTTTTCTTCATGAAATAGTCAAACCTCTTGTACCATTGTCTCGGGGACTATTTCAAGCCATACAATGACTTGCTCAATTTGCATGCCTAGTTCTCACGTCTTGGAACTTTGAACCCATCTGGCTAAGACATGTAGATCTCTTCATTCAAAGTGCCATGGAGAAATGCAGTCTTGACATCAAGTTGAGCTAACTCAAGATCAAACTATACAACTAAAGCCAATAATATCTGAATGGAGGAATGTTTAACAACAGGCGAGAATACCTCATTGTAGTCGATTCCTTCCCTTTGAGCGTAGCCTTTCACTACGAGTCTTGCTTTGTATCTAATTCGATTTATGCCGGGAGCACCTTTTTTCTGAGCATAAACCCATTTGCAGCCAATAACCTTCTTGCCCTTTGGAAGTTGAACTAGCTTCCAAGTCTGATTTTGATGTAGAGACTTCATCTCTTCATCCATTGTTGCCTTCCATTTCTTACAATCAGTATTGTTCACTGCTTCTTTGTAAGTGTTAGGAACATCATCTTCTATTGCTGAAAGGGCAAATGACACCATGTCAATGAACCGGGCTGGCTTCTGAATGACCTTTCTGGGTCTGCTGGTGGGGATAGAGTGTGGCTACTGACTAATCACTTGTACTGGAGATGGAGCCTCCACCTCAACTGAGTCATCATCCTGATTATCAGAATCATCTTCAGAACTATCAACTGGTGGCTTAGTATCTTCGTGACTCTCAAACTCCACATGTTGTTGAAGATTTGGATTCACTTCTTCTTTAGCTAGAGCTATCTACCTCAGTATAACAGACTCATCAAAAGTAACATCTCTGCTACAAACGATTTTCTTTGTTTTAGTGCACCACAAGCGAAATCATTTAACTCCTTCACTATGACCCATGAAGATAGTTTTCTTGGCTCTAGGATCCAGTTTAGATTCCACAACATGAAAGTATGTTGGACACCCAAATATATGAAAAAAATTATAATAAGAAACTGGATATCCACCTCCTTGGGAGTTTTCCCATCTAACGCAGTTACAGGAAGTCGGTTGACAATGTGAGCGGAGTATGCCAACGCCTCTGCCCAAAATGCCTTGCTCAGCTCGGATTGAGATATCATACATCGTACTTTCTCCACCAAATTGTGATTCATTCTTTCAGCTACTCCATTTTGCTGTGGCATTTTAGGCACTATGAAGTGTCTAATTATCCCTTCATTCTGACAGATTTCTAGGAAGGGATCTGATTTGTACTCGCCACCGTTGTCTGATCTGAGCCTCTTGAGCTTCCTGCCTGTCTGGGTCTCTATCATTTTCTTATATTTAAGAAAGATATCTAAGACTTCATCTTTATGTTTCATAGTATATACCCAGACATATCTAGAAAAATCATCAATAAACGTTACAAACAAACATTTACCTCCCAATGAAGTGATTCTAGATGAGCCCCATACGTATGTGTGAACATAGTCTAGTCGTTCGATGAATCATCGTGCCAAACTTGACCCTTATCTATTTGCCCAATACACAGTACTCACAGAAGTCAAGTTTGTCAATTTTGGCACCTTTTAGTCTGTCTTGCCTCACCAAGCCTTGCAACGCCTTCTTACCCGCATGCCTTAAACGCATGTGCCAGAGTCGGGTAAGATCAACTGACTTATCTTCAGAACTGCTCGCCACAGCTGCTCTTCCGGTTACTGTATGCCTATCTAGGTAATACAAATTTTTCTGCACAGTACCTCTCATTGCCACGAATGCACCTCAAACAACTTTCATAACTCCACCTTCCATGGTCATCTTGTAACTGTTGGAATCCACTGGATAGGTAAACCCATTTCTAGTTCTTTTTCAAAATAGGGGAGGCTTTGCATTTAGTTTGAGTCACAAGGTTCATTTTTAGCCCCAACGACAAACGAACCTATGGGCCCCTAAAGGCTGGCTCCACTTCATTTAATTCGGAATCAACTATTGAATAGAAAGAAAGTGCCGAAGCAACTATATATATATATTACGGCAGCAAACATACTAGTGACCAGCCCACTTCTGATTCACATGAGCAGGTTCAGTCTATCACAACCCTAAGGTAAAATCTCTTGTAGTCCAAATAATCCCATACCCCCTAATGAAATGAGGTTTTTCTTTAGGTCTAGAATATACCTGACATCGGTGAGTTTTCTAATTGTACCATCGTGCATCTTCAGACGTATTGTTCCGATCCCTTTAGTCTGACAGGTGTTGTTGTTGCCCATTAGCACAACTCCTTTATCCAACTCCTTAAAGCTAGATAACCAGTTCTTGTTCGAACACATATGATAAGAACAACCTGAATAAAAAATCCATCTATCAGACTGATCAGTGTCTGACGATGAAACAGTAAAGGTTGATTCATCTTCGTCTTCCCTATTTCGGGCAATATTGGCATATGACTTATCTTTGTTTGGACAGTCTCTCTTCCAGTGTCCTTTCTAGTGATACTGAAAATACTCATCCTTCTCTTGCCATCTTCTGGATGATTTAGATCTGTTTGGTTGTGATCTGGATTTGGACCGCCATATCCCATTTCCTTATGATATGTTGTTCGACCTGCCTCTGTCTACAGTCAACATCTCTGATGTATTGTCTCGGTGATCATGTTGATCCTTTTTCTGGTACTCATTGTTTACCAAAGCGTTAGCAACATCTATGTATTTAACCTCATCTTTTCCGTACATTAAAGTTGTGGATAAATGATCATAGCTCTCAAGTAAGGAATTTAGTAAAATCAAAGCTTTATCCTCATCAAGAATTTCAACATCTAAATTATGTAAATCTGCAATAAGTTTGTTAAAAAAATTTGAGTGTTCGATCATAGGGGTACATTTCTTGTACTGGAATCTGAAGAACTTTAACTTCAGATAAAGGCAATTTTTTAGACTTTTTGTCATGAATTTTTCCTCTAATTTATTTCACAGATCTGCCGCCATATTTTCCTTCATCACAAAATATTTCTGATATTTTGCTAAGCACAATCGGATTGTGCCGCAAGCTTGACGATTGACGAATGTCCAGTCTTCATCTGAGATATCATTGGGTTTAACATCCAAGGCAATCTGGGAACCATCTCGAAATAGAAGATTTTGGACTTTGCATTGCCACATGCCAAAGTTATTGGTGCCGTCGAATTTCTCCACCTCAAACTTTACATTTAACAGCATGGTTCTCCTCATAGAACTGCTCGTCCCAACAGTATTCCCAATAGTATTTCTGGCCTCTAATTGCTCGATATCCTGTACTTCAGTCATGACTTGAAATAATAGATATCAAAAATTGATGAATTTAACTCACCAACTAGGAGCAATAAAACTTCAAGCCGGGTTTTCCCAAAATTAGAGTACTAATTTCAAAAAATGGAGCCCACCGTTTAATCCAGAACAATCAATTTAGCTAGGATCGACCTTTCATTTACTCAAAAAGGACTTAAAACGAGCTCAGAATGGCCAAAATAATGTAGAAGGACAAAACTATAAGTTTTTAGAAAGTTAATGATGTGGCACAATCTAACAGGTGACACGTGGCAGCATTTGGGAAGGACACGTGGCAAGATTTGGTTTCAACACGTGTCAGTCGTTGTTGGTGGCACGTGGCAACCTCTGATTGTTGACACATGGCACTCACTGGTTGGTGACATGTGGTAGTGACGTCATTAATGACATCATCACCGGAAAAAATCACCAGCACCGTAAAAAGTCAACAAAAAAACCAGTATGGCTGGAGAAGGCGCGTGTCCGCGCGTGAGACTCACACGCGCTGAAGGAAAGAGGTGCGTGACGTCGAGGTGTTTGATGCGCCGAGCGTCTGGAGGCACGTGAAGGCGCGTGAGGGGCTATTTCAGCCTGATTTCAATGGGACTTGCTTCATCTCGTGATGGGCAAGCTTTCAATAGGTTTGGTGTTTGGGGTTGATGTCTGGTTTTGTTTGAAATAAAGTCGAAAGAAACAGCTCTGTTTGTAACAGAAATGGCTCTGATACCAGTTGTTGGACCTAAACTCTAATCAAACACACACAAACACATAGACACAATGATTTATACGTGATTCCCCAAAAACCGGGTACGTCCACGGAGGGGTAGCTCAATATATCTCTTTCGGGAATTCTCTCCACCCTCACAATGCTCTCTATACACAGAATTGAGCTTAATGTTATAGTATGTGTACACCTTTATTTATACACGAACAAGAGGAGAAGGTGGTGGCCAAAGTCAGGCATGGCTGCTAGAGTGGGTGGTAGTGGCCAAAGTCAGGCATGACCAAATTACAGACACATAGTAGGACATGATCAATAAGAAAGAGGGAAAAGACTACTTAAGAAACAAAAAAAATATATATATAAAGAGAGATAAAGAAGGAACTACACAAGTTTTTATATCTGGAATCTGATGTCCTTACAACAACACAAGATCCCATTTTATAGATGAATGAGAGACTATGAAAATACAAAAAATCCCATTAGATGGATATACAAAGACAAACATACCCTTATAACATACGTCAGTCATGACATCACACAGAAAAAATACTGAAATACCCTTACCGACAGACATAATGGCATAAAATATAACTGAAATGACAAATATACCCTTGCCAACAACTAATATTACAGAAAAAAAAATATTGGCAATACATTATTACATCAACACACATACATTACATAGTAATCACCAATCAGGGCTTTGTGAGTAATCTTTATCAGAATTATAATGAGGTGGAGGATTGGAAATAGGATAAGGTTGTTGGTGAACTCTGTGGATTGAATGGTCTTCATCAAGGAGGTCCCATGAATACTGGTTTTCATGGCCAAAAAACACAGTGATGAGTTTCTGTTTCCAATCTGCGGGATAAAAATCTAAATGGCGCCAGTGAAAGGTATCACTGTGAAACAGATATGGAGAGATAGTTTAGAGTGGAATGCCATTGTGATGACATAACTGTGTCCTGTGAAGATTATAAAATGTAGACATGTCATACATGATGGTATTCTCGTGACCAATGAAGAAAAAGATATGGTATGATTTTTCAATATGAATACCATAATCAAAGGTATGATAGAACTATTTGCTAGACTAAAACATAAACATGGGGGACTGAAATGGACACTGACGAAACTTATGTTGCCAGAATGGAATATCCCCAAAGAGGTAGAGCCATGAACACAATCTTAACTCAGAGGCAGGAAGGGAATTGAGTAAACACTGAGCAAGATATTGTAACATCTATGATTTATCAAAAATAATACCAATGTGATAAAGATCAACAAGGTACCAAAGAAGAAAGAAAGCTTCACGAGGAAAATGAAAATAAAACACAGGATTAATTTCAAAGTGGGTGAGAAAAGGATAAACTGGATGGAAAGGCAAATTCCGAAGATGACCATATTCAAGCCCATAGCGATGGACATACAGAAACTGGAAAGAATTGACCATGAAACAACTGCGGGAAATAAGGGTTTTCTCTAACATAAGGATTTGAAGATGAAAGGGCAACTGATCAGAGGGTTCGAAACACGCAATCAAAGGAAAACACAATGGAAGACTAGGATGTACAAGATGAACATCCTTTTTTAATCTGGAGAGAAAATCAGGGAGCACATTAGACTTTCCTTTGATGTGGGTAGCCTCAAAAGACCATTGGGAAAACCAATTTGCCCATCGCAGGAGTTGAGCCTTAGGAGGATGTTTTTGCTTTAATTTGAGCATGTTAGGAAAGCTGCTAAGATCAGTTTCTATCAGGAAATGATGACCTATCAGATGAAATACTGCGTTTGATAACCAAAATTTCTTTGTAAGTAGAATGATAATGGGTTTCAGCAAAGGAGAAAGAACCACTTTTGTAGCCACAAATCTTTTGGGATTTATCAGGATGTTCTTCAAGGAGAACAACACCCCAATAAAGGTCAGATGCATCAGTTTGGAGTACTCTTTTTCCATCAAAAGGAATTTTCAAAGGAGGAAGAGACTGAGCCAAGGATTTAAGGCAAGAAACAGCAGTTGTACACTGAGAAGTCCAAGGTGGAGGATTTTTCTTAAGAAAAGGTTTTCGGTATTGAGCAAGATTAGGAATTAATTCGGATATGTAATTCACAATACCAAGAAATTGTTGAACTTGCTTAATATAAAGATGAGCATCATGGAATTGATGGAGTTGGGTAGCAATGTGAGGTCGGACAACATATTGACCCTGAGAAATCTTCATGCTTAGAAACTCGATTTCAGGTTGAGCTAAAAGCATGATTCCAAATTTTTTAACAATGTCATGGAAGGTTTGGAGAAGAGTGACATGTATTTCAAGGTCAGGGGAGAATAGCAAAATGTCATCAATGTAAACTAAGGCCGAAGGTAGGATGGGAGCAAAGATACGAACCATGGCTTGCTGAAACATAGATGGTGCAGTTTTTAGGCCAAATGGCATGACAATCAAATGGAAATGGTGGTCTGGAATACAAAACCTAGTTTTGGGATGGTCATCAAGGTGGATACCAAGTTGCCAAAATCCAGCTTTGAGATCAAACTTAGAGAAGATCTGGGCTTTGGGCAAATTTGAGAAAAGAACAGCTCTTCGGGAAAGAGGGAATTTGATATATTGGAGAAAATGGTTTAGAGGTTGGTAATTGATGACAAGGCAGAGCTTACCATGAACTTGTTCTGCGCGTTTATTCACATAGAACACTTCACAAGCCTACTGAGAATTGGTGGGTTTAACAAGGCCTTCAGTTTGGAATTGGTGAAGTTCTTGGACAACTAATTGATAATGTTCAGGGTTCATTCCATGGTGAGTGGCTTTGGTAGGGTTGAGGTATTCATTTTTGTTAAAAGGAAGAGTAATGAAGAACTCTGGGTTTTTCCATAAGGGATGGTCACATTTAGTAAGGAAGTGAGTATGGGAATCAACACATAAAGTGTGGATAATGGATTCTCTAAAAGAGGAGATACGGTCAAGAGAGAATAGATTGGGTATAGAAGTCCAAGGAAGGAAATAAGTACGAAACTTCAATCCTTTTGGTATCCATGATATGCTGGAAAGTTTCTGGAGAATATCAAACCCAATAAGAATATCTTTGTTTGGAAGATCAGAACCAAGAACTTGGTGCTTGATAGTATATCCAGGGAACAGCTGGAGAAAGATCGGCTTACTCTTGAGTGTAATGGCAAAAATTTCACCATTGGTGGTAGTGAAAGGATAGTAATATTTCTGCCAGTAAGACCAAGGAATGATGGATGGATTGAATATAGTGGAAGCAGCTCCAGTATCAAAGAAGGCTATAACAGGGATGGGTTTGGCATATTTGTCAGGAAGAATATTGATCTGGTAAATGGTTGGACTATCAAAGATGGGGCTAAGGAGAATTCCAGAGATAAAATATCATGAGGATAGTCAGCTTCAGACTTAGAATCTTCTGAATAAGTGTCTGAAGAATCTAATGAGGCAGCAGCAAATGAGAAGACCATAATAGTATCAGCACTGGCTTCATCATCTATAGAAAAAAGGGATTCGATGTCTACATCATCATCATCATGTGGGAGAATCTTGGTAATGGAATGGACCAATTTATCTCGAGCAATTTTGTTTGGACATTGTCTAGCATAGTGGCCTGGTTGTCTACAGATATAACATCGATCGGATTTTTTTTTGCCACGAACAGGTTTCTTTCGAAAGAATCGCCATTTCTTTTTTCTAGAAAACTTGGGGAAAGAGGAAGATCTTTTGGGTTTCCACTTCTTGAAATGCTTATCTTTCTTTGTCGAAGGACTATAGGAACAAGACTTATTGTCTTTGCACTTGATGAGGAGATCAAATCTATCATAACCTTTACCCAGTAGTTTTCCTTACTCATGAAGCTTTTTGAAGAACTTCTGATGATTGCAAAGCTTCTCAAGAGATTGGAGAACATGTTGGTAAATCGAACCGAGGGATGTGTTATTCAAAGCCATGTTTTTGGTTTGAAGAAGTCTGAATGTTTCATTTCCAAGTGGTTTGGGAAGCGAGTTGAGAAAAGACTGTTTAAGATTCACATTATCAATTCCTCCAAGAACATAAAATCTCTGTGACATTCGGAGAAAATGGGTCTCCAAGTCTTTGCGCTTAAATGAACAGCATCTCATGCTGAGGAATTCTTCCCGAACAACACTAAGAAGGCCATCAGATGAAGCAATGAATTCACTGTGGAGAACATCAATAAAGGCAGAGATAGTTGGCATCTAAATAAGCTGAAGTTGACGGTACTCGTCGAGAGCTAGGTACCATTGGCAGAGGCAACCAAGGAATTTTGCCACACAACGGGTCAGGACTGAGCGAAGATCAGTATTAGGAGCAAGCATCTCAGCAGTACACCAAGCATGGATCTCATAGAATTTATTGAGCCATTTGGAATGGGGAATCTCATCAATAGAAAAACCATTATGAGATGGAGTCTGAGATGGAAAAGTTTGTTGAGGATGTATTAGAGGAGGATGTGGATCCTCAAATTCTTCAACAATAGGATCAGCGTTAGGTGGATACTGAGGGTTGGGATCAACCATATGGATAAAAGAAACAAAGTATGCTTCGACAGATTCAGCCACAGAGTCAGAATCAGATTGACCTTGGGGAAGATTGGCCAATTTTAGCAAAATATCAGATATAGGGTTATTGGGTTGAGAGTTTTTGGGCTGAAGCATGAATTGAGCTAGAGTCTTGCCTTTTTTATCTTGAGGAGAAAGTGTGGAAGATATAAAAGGTAGAGGTGTTAAAGGTTGTAAGGATGGGGCAAGCATGGGTCCTGAAACATGTGGTGTGGAGGTGCTTAGAGGTGGTGGAACTGAGGGACATTTGATTTGTAAGTGAGGTATAGATGGAGAGGCAAACAGACTAGGTTGTCCATGTGGTGCAACATATAATGGTTGGGACATAGGTTGGGATGTATAAGTAGGGAAAAGAGATGAGGATGAAGATCCAAACAGATCAGGAAGACTAATCTGTCTTTGGGTTTATTGAGCTTGCAAGGACTGGAGCTGAATTTTTAGGTGTTTCATTTCGGCATCCTTGTGGAGGAAAGCTGAGGTAAAGGTCTGGTTGGAGTAGACCATCTGGAAAAGTTCACCATGGAGACCTTGCATCTTCTGCTGGAAATCATTGATAAGAAGTTCTAAGGAAGTGAGCTTTCTGTGGAAAGTGTTTTCCAAAGACTGTTGGGAGGTTGAAATCCTTTGCAAAATCTTGTTCTGGGCCAGAGCATTGGAAGATTGCCAATTGATAGCCGTTTCGGCAGCAGAGACAGGTTTTGTAGATCCGTATGAGTGAATGACATGAGGATCTTGGACCTTGTGGTGGTGAGTTGCTTTTTCCTGGGAATCATGGTAGGATAGAGGAGGAAAATCCGCTTCCGTCCAAGATGATGATGGGGAAAACATATAACAGGGAATTGGTGAAGATTGAGCCGGTGGTGGTGATGGTTTTGGAGCACATGGTTTATAGGGCGGTTTACAAATGGGGGGAGGTGGTTTAGGCTGTGGGTTCTTGGACTTGCCATACTCGACAAAGTAATCAAACTTTCCACTAGGTTCGACAAGAAGATCAACTATGGGATCACCGGATTCATACCGGTCATTTAAACGTTGCTTGGAGGACTTTCGTTTTCGCTTAGGTTCATCATCGTCTTCATAAAGACAGGCAGCACAATCACAAGTATCGAAGAACTTGTGCCTAGTGACTAGATCCTGAAAAAAGTAGACGGGATCGCCAGAGGGTTGGAAAGAAATTATGGGAATTTGGTTCTGGAAATCAGAATGAGATAAAATGTTAATTTCGGGGAGTCTTGAGGAAAATATGGGTAGGGCAGTTGGAGATGGAGTATCTAGTTTGGGAAAAGAGATCTCAACGGAGCCATCAGGTTTGGTGGTAAAAGTGGGATTGATGGACTGCAGTGGCTTCGGGTGTTGGTGTGTTTTCTCATAAGTTGTAACCCATGATTCTGGGAGCAGCTTGAGAAGCTCAGGTATGGATAGCTGTTTGGGAATATGGGAACAAGTTACTTGGTGAGTGGTGTTTATGTCAAGTAGGAGAGCATCATTGGAGGTGGAGGATGGTTGGCACATATCCATGGCATGGTTCTGAAGTTGATAAGCCATTTGATAGTGGAGGGTGGCAACATAGGTTGTGGAGACAGTAGAGGAACCACTAATCTGGATCTGGACTTTCAAAGCACTAAGCATATGTGGATCTGCTAAGGGCATGTTGAAGTTGGGGAAGAAAGTGAACACTACCGTGCCATCATTTAGGGTAGTTTGGATAGTTGTTATGCAGTCATGCTGATATTGGTTAAATCTGGTATCAACCAGAGCAATTCAGGAGGTAACAGGAAGTCCTTTTCGGCCATGAAAAGATAGAGCAAGGCGGACAGCTCCAAAATGAAAATGTGTGAAGCCCTGTTGTTGCCACTGACAGGGAAGGTCAGATGGTAACTCTAAGGGAAGGAGTTGTTCTTGTTCAGTAGCAAGAATAAAATATTGGTTGAATCTAGAGGCTTGCAGGTATTCTTTTACTGAAGAAGGGCGAGGGGTTTGGAACAAGAGGGTAACGGTTTTCTTGACTGTATTAGTTGGCTTAGCAAAAGCTATATAAGGGTTAACCATTGGAAGATTGGTGACAGGGACTTTGCTTGATTCATCAAGGTAGGCATACTCATATAAATATTCTATGCGAGAGGAAGAGGAAGGTGAAAGGAGAGAACGAGAACTAGAAGAATGAAAATAACTGGAACTAGAAGATCTGGACATAGACATAATAGAGAAAATCTGTGTTCATCAATTACTCATACATACAATTATAATTCCAAAAGTTGAAGACTAGTTCATTTAATGCAAATCACAAATGTTATACATGAAGTGGTCTAGGCAGAGCGTGATATATGGATTAGTCATGCACCGTAACTCTCTTCAGGTTTGATTAGGTGACAATAAACATATGTCATTCCAAGATACGGAGGAAGGTAACCCGAGCTAAACAGCCATTCACCAACCCAAACGCTTAAGGGACTATTATCCTCAATAAATTGAAGCAATCTATGTTAATTGAACAAATAATCACCAAGTTTTTCACAAAGAAAAGATCTTCACATAGAAGATAGGAAGGTTACGGCGATGGTTTGGAATACACAGTAGTCATAAGATCTACACCTCGTATGCCCCAGGGACCAATCGCTACAACAGGTCCAGGTTTTCGAAAAAATGAGATTTAAGAATGTATGAATTAAAATTGCAGTACTTGTAAAAGAATCACCCAGAAAGAGCTTAAGCAGTCATTAATGGCTTACTGCCAAACATTTAGTCTTCAATGACTGCCAAACAAGAAAGTCTTCAATGGTGTGCTGCAGAAGTTTCATCTTGAGTCATCATATATATCATTAATATATATACATCACTCTAGAGTCATAATTTTCACATGTCCTTCGTTCTTCATTGTCCGCAACCAACCTATTCTAGTTAGTAGTGAGAAAATGCTGTCACGCTAATGGATATATTGGTCCACATTTTTATGAAAGAACTGAAAGGGTAGCTCAACATCCTTTTCGCTTTTTATCCTCGTATTTCGGAACTCAAAACAGATAATATCTCTTTGATACAGTGAATATGACCTACTTAAACATATCTACTACATCAAGCAGATAAAAGTTGCCTCCGGAGTTAGCCAAGGTTAGCTCGATATCAAGTACTGCTCATTAATTTCATTTAATTATCTATATATATGGAAGGTTGCCATGCATGTATAATCTATATCACAGTGGTATAGTCAGACAACCAATGTAACTCAGTATATACCCTCCGGCCCTATATTGTCAAGAAAAGTAACTACTAGGTGCTTTATCTCCCCTATCCACCTCCAAATAATAGAGAGAGTATGTTAGAACTATTTGGATTGTATTTCTAATAATAGCGAAAATTGAAAATCATAAAACTGTATAAAAAAATATATTTGATTGGGTTTTCTGAAAACTGTTTTCAGAAAATTCAATTATAAAAAGTATGTTTTCAGATAACTTCTTTTTATTGTTCTCAGAAAATATTTTTTTATTTTTAGAATTCTCAATTAAAACAGTTTTCAGAGATAAAAACCAAGCAGGCCCTAAATTTTTGAATTTACTAGTCTAGCTATGATGTCTTCATCGCTACCTTCATTTTCATAAACTCTACTATATTTTTCTAAAAGGGTCTTTTTACGTGACTCCTTCGCTAATTGTCTTTTATTGATCATAATATCGCTTTATTAAGCATATAAGAGCGCATCTGTGTTCGTAAATCAAGTAAGACCAAGACACAAAAATGACCAAAAAAAAAACTTTAAAGCATATATAGCAAAAACTTACCACTCTCAGATTGGTCTTGATTTGTTTGATGTCATCAAGAGAGAATGTCAGGGTAGTCAAATTGATCGGCCGGAACTCGACTCCATCGTCCCCTGATCTTATCGGTGTCCTCTCATCCTCCACCAAGCTACTCTTCAGAAGGCTCCATCCAAAATCCGAGACAGTGTTGACAAGCCCCGAGAAAAATCGAGACACACTACTAAAAATATTGCTCCCATTATTGTCACCCTCCAATTTCGAGTTCATTTGAAACTTAGGGAATGTCAAGGGAAGAGAAGGATTGTCAGCTCTTTGTAGGCAAGAAAGAAGAGCCCCCATTAGTGAAAAACCATCACCCATTGAGTGGTGGAGCTTGAAAATGAGTGTCCCAGCTGCATTGCTTGTTGGGTATTTGATGATGTGAATTTCCCATAGTGGCCTACTTTGTGGAAACTCATCCATTGCTATTTTTGATATGTATTCATTGAGATGGTTATCATAGAAGTCTAGGGTTTCTTGAGAAGGGAAGGTAGGGATATTAATGTGGTCCTTGAGATTTACTTCCACCCTCTTCCATTGTTTCACTCCATCTTTGTCTCTAATCTGTTGAAGAAGAATTGAAGTGCTTCTTTAATTGGTGTCATTCTCAATTCAAATTAGCAGATTTTTTTTTTTCCCTGAATGGTTTTTATTTTTATTTATAAAATAATAAAACAGAAAGTACAGTACAACATGAGAAGGAGGGACACCCCTCGATTATATAAACGGAATGGAGAGAACCAATTCCAAGAAACCCAAAACCTGGTAGGGAGGTCGCTAAAACTCCGAATTAAGAATGAAAGAAAGCAATTAAATCTATCAAGAGTTGGTATAAATTTTGGTAATGTACATCCAAATCAAGGCAGTCAAAATCGGAATTTTAGGTAAAATCGTTTTAGGATCCGTAGAATATGAATCGTAAGATTCTAGCAACTCGTATTATTTTTTAAAAAAATATATTAATAATTAAATAATTTAATTTAAAAGTTTAAATAATATTAGAATTTTCAAAATTTTCTAATACATTGGCCATTTAAATATTTTCTTATAATTCTAAGTTATATATTGAGATATTGAATTAAATCATAAAATTTTTGGACATTTCATATAAAGGGCGAAACCATCAAATTATTATAAAAACGTAATAGAATCGTAGTAAAATTATAAAATCGTACAGAATCGTAAGATTTTAACAGGTAGAATCGGAATTCTGACTACCTTGATCCAAATAGCGAGATCTACATCTATGAATTGAAAGGTCTGAATAATCGCTAATTCCATTGTTTTCTTAGTTTAGTTTTATGATTAATTTATCCTCTTTTAAGAACTATAAATTAAAGAGAAGTCTATACAAAAATATATTATTGACTAAGAATTGTCTTATTAAAAGTCAAAGAAAAACATAGTTGCACATTTCTGGTTTATTGTAACAAATCAAATTGATGTTGGTGAGGCGCATTTCTCAATGTTTTAAACCAACCTCTAAATGGAATATAAATGTACCAAAAAGGTTTGTTCACTAATTTTGGATTTAATTGTGAATATATATAAAAGGCAAACATAATATGCTTTGGTTTAGTTGTAAAATATCCCCTTATTATTTTTTGCCCTAAATTACTACCTTGTGTTTTTCAAAAGTTACAAAATACTCTTCGTACTTTGCTTAGCTCCAAATCAGTATCATGTACTTTCAAAAATTGCAAAATACTCCCCTTTATTATGTTTTACATAAAAATATTAATAATTTTACCCCCTTATCCTGTAATAAATCATTTTTAGTATTTTTTTTTTTACTTTTTCAATAATATACTTAATAATTCAAAACTTCACACACGTATATTTATTTATATAGGTGTTCAAACCGGTTCGGTTCCTTAAAAATAGAAATTAGAACCGAACCGAACCGGAACCAAATTTTCAGTTCCGGTTCCGATTCATACTATCATTTTTTTAAAAAAAAAAGTAAAAACCACCAAATATCAAAAAATAATATAATTTTATATATGTTTCTATATTTAATTCGTGAAAAATATATATAATTCGTGAAAGGTTATTTAAAACTACCAAAAATATAAGTAAAAAAGCTACCAAAAATATATATATATATTTGTTAAATTATAAGTAACATTATATTGAATTACGGATTTTACTAAATCTTAGCTCTCCTCCTCATTTTTTTCTTTCCCTTTTTCCTCATTCTGTCTAAAAACCAAAATATTAACATATATAAAATTATATTATCTTTTGATATTTGGTGTTTTTTATTTTTTTTTTAAAATAAATGATAGTATGAATCGGAACCGGAACTAAAATTTTGGATCAGGTTCGGTTCGGTACCGATTCCTATTTTTCAATAACCGAACCGGTTTTGAACACCCCTGTAAATAAATATATGTGTGTGAAATTTTGAATTATTAATTATATTATTGAAAAAGAAAAAAAAAAGAAACCAAAATACTAAAAATTGGTAATTGGGGACAAAATGGTTAATATTTTTGTGTAAAACATAAGCAAGGGGGGTATTTTGTAATTTTTAAAAAGCACATGGTAGTGGTTTGGAGCTAAGCAAAGCACATGAGGTATTTTGCAATTTTTGAAAAGCATAGCGTAATAATTTGAGACAAAAAATAGCACAATGGAGTATTTTATAACTAAACCAAAGTATAAGGGAGAATTATGCACTTTTTCCTGTATAAAGAGAGAAACTCAGACATAAAATCCATAAAAAAAGATAAATAGATTTAATTCATTAAAAAAAAAAAAAAAAATGGCTAGTATCCGAACTGTAATGCGTGTTGAAGCATATACATGGTTACATGGGGTGGATGTAAGGTAGACAGTTTTAAAGCAAACCCTCCATTCATTAGATAGAAAAAATTTCATGATTGTTTCCGAACCTTGTTGATATATACACATACATATATATAGACAAAGAGAGAGAGTACCATGACGGAGGAAAAGCGCGGGTTGATGGGGAGAAAGACATCGTTGAGCAATGCCATGGTGGGAGAGTCATCGATGGGGATTTCCGTTTCCAAAACTGCGATAATGGAAACGGAGAGCACTGAGCTGTTGAAGTATTGGCCAGTGGGACTCACAGGCTCTGACACCTCTTCTTGCTTGTACTCCATTATTGTTTAGTACGTGTTCTTCAGCTTAATTGGTTGACCAGTATATATATATGATGTACACTTTACATATCTATGTAAGTGCTTCATCTTCAATATATACACAGCATTCTTAAAGATTGGCCACAAAAAGTAGGCACCAGATATTTATTGTAGCATTGAATAAACTTTACTCAGCTAAGCTAATCAAACCCTGAAACCCACCTTACATTCCCTTGATCTCCCAAGGTGTGGTGTGAGAAAATATATATATATATTTTTTCTTTCTTTCTGTTTAGTTTTATGTACCTTTAAAAAAACAATAAATAAATAATAATAATTTAGTGCAAGGGTGTCTCCCGACTCACCCCGTAGCTAATCTGTGCATGTTCTTTAGGCCCGAAAACTGATTATGTTTCCTACTTCCAA
Organism: Cornus suecica; assembly: GCA_963922005.1. Taxonomy (NCBI): domain Eukaryota; kingdom Viridiplantae; phylum Streptophyta; class Magnoliopsida; order Cornales; family Cornaceae; genus Cornus; species Cornus suecica. Next base: position 85,059,781 of record OY998239.1, on the reverse strand, counting down.
ATAAAAGAAAAGCGAAGCATGTGTTGCAAGTTTTTTCTGAAGCGGAAGCATATTTGGTGCTGATAATTCTGATCTGAGAAAAATAAAAGCTAAAATAAGCAAAACATGTTTGGTAAAACTGCTAATTCCACAAAATTTGGAAGTAAAGCATGTTTGGTGACTTTAAATAATCTGATATTTTATTTTTTTTTCTCTTAATACATTGAATAGAAGAAATTAATAAGTTCTACAAATAAAAAAAAATGGATATTGTAAATAAATTAAATTTTTTTCTAAACTTTAATATTGGAGAAAAAAAAATTTCCCTAAACTATAATATTTGATAAAAATATATATATAAATTTGTATTGCACAATGCCTTCCAATTGGTTCTCATATTCCATTTTAATATATAATGTCTTATTCCATTTCTGTTGGAAGTCAACATATATACAAATAAATTTTATTTTTTCACAACTATATTATTTGATAAAAAAAATTTGTTTTCAAAACAATAATTTTTTCTATATGTCCTTCCCAATTTTGAAGTATACAAATATATATACCTATATATATAGACAGAGAGAGAAAGCACGTTTTGGGATATTTGAGAGCAAATGTGCGAAGCATATGATGAAGTTGCTTCCATTTTTTTAATGGACTTACAAATGAATAGCGGTCAAAGTAAGAAAAAACAAGTCTGAAGTTGCTTCCAAATTTATGTTTTTGCTCCGGCCTGCTCTAACATTTTAGAAGCAAAAACATGTAACCAAACAACCACTTATTGTTTATTGCTCCAATAGTACTAGAAATGGGAGCAAAAGCATTTCCAAACAAGCCCATAATTTTTTAGTGGATTCAAATATTATTTAAATATAGTTAAAAGTGTGTTGGATTAGTTTACCTTTTATCTTTTTGCAGTAATTAAAGAATTTTGATGAGTACATTAATGAAACAAGCCATTAGACACAAGTCACACAACTCACCACCCTACCAATATCTTCAAGAAGTAACAACTAGCACGACTCCATGTGACATGTTGGTAAGGAAAACATGACCCATTGTACTCACCACAAGTGGCCAGCTTTTAATGATGGTGGTTGCATTAGTTGACATTGTTGAACATATTCATTGTGCAAACATTTATTACTATTAAAATTTTGGGTAATTTGCATTTACACCCCTGAAGTTTGGATCAATTGTAACAAGATGATGGTCAATGCACAAGTTTGCAGAGACACCCCCTGAACTTTCAAAAGTCTTGCAATGACCCCCTTTGGGCCATGAAAAGTCAGATTTGCCCTTATTTAATTTCAATAAACTTTCCCTACTATTGGATTTAATCAACTAACCCCTCTTATATCCAGATTGTCCACTGTATTTTCCAATTTAATCAATTAACTTCTCATATATCCGGATTGCACCCTATATTTTTTAATTTCAAAAATTATAAATATATATATTTCAAAAATAATATATAAAATTTGAAAACAATATATAAATTTAAAAAAAAGTATATAAAATTCAGAACATATATAAAATTTGAAACAAATATATAAATTTTGATTTTTTTTATAAAATTTGAAATTATCATATAACTTACGAAAAAATCATATAAATTTCGAAAACGTCATATAAATTTCGAAATATATATATATATAAATACCACTAATTGTTGTTGGTGTAAGTAGTTTAATTCACTTTATTAGAAAAGATATGATATTTTACCAATATTTTTTTTTCTTCTAAATTTATTTATTTATTTAGTCTAATTTTTTTTTTCGAAATATATATTTTTTGAAATTTATATATATATTTTTAAATTTTATATATTATTTCTAAATTTATATGTTTTTGAATTTATATATTTCTTCCGAATTATATATGTATATATATATATATTTATTTTTGAATTTTACATATTCAAAATTTATATTTTTTTTGAATTTTATATATATATTTCGAAATTATATACTTTTTTCGAATTTTATATATTATTTTAGAAATAAATATATTTTTTTTTAATTTTATATAATTGTTTTAAATTTGATATATATTTTTTCGAATTTTATATATATATTTGAAATTTGATATATATTTTTCAAAATTTATATATATATTTTGAATTTTATATATATATAATTTTTGAGGGTGGGGGTAATGTGATTGAAATTGAAAAATATAGAGGGCAATCCGGATATAGGAGGGGTTAATTGATTAAATTGGAAAGCACAGTGGACTATCCGGATATAAAAGGGGTTAGTTGATTAAATTCAATAGTAGATGGGAGTTTATTGAAATTAAATAAGGGCAAATCTGACTTTTCATGGCCCAAAGAGGTATCATTGCAAGACTTTTGAAAGCTCAGGGGGTGTCTCTGTAAACTTTTCATTGACCGTCATCTGGCTGCAATTAATCTAAACCTCAGGGGATATCAATGCAAATTACCCTATAATTTTCAAACTTAGCCAAGGTCTTATTACTAATGTAATTTAATTGGAATTGGCTTTTTAAAAGCTATTTTTGGTTTTTTGTAATAAAAAATTGTTTTAAATGGTATTTGATAAAATTCTTAGAACAATTTTTGGACTTTAGAAGAGCGTTTTGAAGAAATTAGGAGATATCGATTCTCAGAACAACTTATACTTTTCTTTTTCTATATAAAAGCAAATGACTTGATACCGACAAGGGAGTGATTAATCTCGAAAAAAAATAGTTTATTATGAGTTATATTATAGGGCTATTATCATAAAACCCCCTATAATTTTTAAATTGTTCAAAAATATCTCTGTGGTTTCAAAAAAACCCATATGGTTTCCAATTTAATCATATACCCCTTACCTTCTATAAGATTACGAAAATAATCTCCAAACTCTAATTTAAATCTCAATTAAACTCTAATTCATTTCATTTATTACTAACCCACTTTCTCTCACTCGTTTACTCAAAAACTCTAATTTCTTCCATTTATCACAAACACACTTTCAGTTTAAATCCCAAATTTAACTCAATTCAACTCTAATTCCTTTCATTTATCACAAACCCACTTTCAATTTCAATTTCAATTTTAACTCAATTGTAATTTATAATTATATATATCACTATTGATATATAATCATATATATGCACTTATTTATACATATATAATGATATATACGTACATTGTGTATATATAAATAATTATATATGTATAAATAAGTATGTATATATTATTATATATATAGTGATATAGATATATATATATAGAATTATAAATTAAATTGGGTTTGTTATAAATGGAAGGAATTAGAGTTGAATTGGGTTGAAATTGGGATTTAAATTGATAGTGGATTTGTAATAAATGAAAGGAATTATTGTTGAATTGGGTTGAAATTGAAATTTATATTGAAAGTGGTTTTGTAATAAATTGAAGGAATTAGAGTTTTGGAGTAAATAGGTGAGAGAAAGTGGGTTTGTGATAATTGGAATAAATGGAAGGAATTAGAGTTTAATTGAGATTTAAATTAAATGAATTAAAATTTTGGAGGGTAGAATATTTAATTAAATTAAAAATCATAGGAAATTTTTGAAATCATAAGAATTTTTTGAACAATTTAAAAATCATTCGATAATAGCCATGTATCATAACCATTGGTGCCAAATAGTACACTTGTAAGTATATCCATGATCCATGCTTGGATATGGAAGGTAGGGTTAGGATTGGGCTGATCCAGTGGTCCTTACTCCTTTATAGCCCTAAATTTATCTTCTGTGCGAGTCCCTGTTCAGGTTGGGGCAACCCAAGGATTGAGGGCCTTATTTTGTGTTTCAAAAAAAAATTATTGGATGCAAATTGTATTATTTATAAAATTATTGTTATTTTTTAAAAATACTTGGGTAAAATTAATTTTATTATATTGTACTAACTTCAAAAAAATAAAAATAAAATTCCTCACCACCCCTTATGCAATTTGTTCAGTTCATGAACATACCCATTCAAGGTAAATAACAAAGACCCTCACAAATAAATAAGGGAAAATTACATATAAGTAATGTTAGGGAATGTAAATTACAAATTAGTCAATATTAAAGTTTCATATTTCATTTTGATAAAATTAACCGAATTAATTACAAATAAGTAAACAATTATTATTGAGGTTCAAAATAAAAAATACCCTCCAAACACTTTTTTAAAAGTACCAAAATACCCACCATCTTCCTCCACCTCCCCTCCACCCATCGCTCCTCTCCCTTTACAACTACTGGAGCAATATGTTCTAGCGTTACCGAAGTTCAATCTTGTTTGAATGTTGGAAAAACATGGTCCACTGCTTTCATTTATGTTATATATATATATATAGACCTGTCAATGGATCGGATTTTGATCCGAATCTGATCCGATTAGCCGGATATGGATTGAAAATAAAATCCGATAACCCGATTAAGATCTGAATCCGATAATCCGATTTATTAACAAATTGGATTTGGATTTATGTCAATCTGATCTGATAAGAACCCGATCCGATATAAAATATTTATATATATATATTTATATATATATTTATTTGATATTTTTATGTGTATATATTTAATAATGTACATGTATATAAATGTTAGTTGTTAATTATTTTATTATTTATTAATAATGATTTATCATAAATACAATTATTAAAAGTGTGAATAATTTTAGTATTTATTGATTTTTGTATTTTTTTTAATTAGTGATAAGTTCACAAATCACTATTTTAAATGTCAAAAATAAATCTTTAATTCACCATTTTATTGCATAAATGTTCTTATATATATCTTTTTATTTCTTATAGGTTTGAATTGGAAAAGATGAAGAAAATATATTAAAGTGAAGAAAGGAATGCACATGGATGGAAGATGAAGAATATAATGCACATGGATGGAAGATGAAGAATATAATGCACATGAAGAAAAGATAAAGAATATAATGCACATGAAGAAAAGAAGAAAATGACTTGGAAAACATCAATATTCAAAGAAAAAAAAAAAAAGTAGATCCAATTTCACTTTACAAGATGTCATTATATTCCAAATTTCTCTACAAATAGGAGAGTAGTTAGATCTTGTAAGGAGTTAGATGGTAGAAAGTGAGAAATTGTAGAGAAAATTTAGCCTTGTATCAAGTTTTTATTTTGTTGTAATCTTTTTCTTAGTTAATGAAAATTTCTTCTATCATCATGTTTTATTTCTATATCATTATGCTAGCTTAAACATCTTCTCAAGGGAGTGATGAAGCCACCTTGGGTAAGATATACATAATTTTATTTTATTTCTTATTGTTTAATTCTCTTCCCGAAGTAATTATTTCAAGTGACAAAACCTACAATAGATGTTGAAAATAGAGGAAGGATTCTCTGTGATTACCAATCAATGGAAATACGGGGAATGCCTACCACTATTTATATTTATTTATTTTTAAACCAAAACATTAGAGGGAGGATTTTCCGTGATTACCAATTAATGGAAATACGGGGAATGCCTACCAATATCTATGTTTATGTTTAATAGGTTGGAGGAGAATTTTGCAATAGAAATATATAATATTATTTATATAGACCCGGGTGGTGGATTCTCTTCCCTTGAGATTTCTTCCATCATTTGATAATTATCTAGTTATTTTAGTTTACTATTCAAAAATTCAAGAATTATTTTAAGTAATTTCTTTTTAATCTCGAAAATTAAAGTTTTGGATCCTAGTCTTAAAACGAGTTCCAAGTTGAGAGTAGTTCGACCCTACTTATTGTTATACTATTTTAAGTAAAGTATTTGTAGGTATTATAAATTTTGTTGACCGGAGTTTGGTGAAGCAACGACAAATATTAACAAATCATCAACCGTCAAATGGCGTCGTTGCCGCTTTAACATTAAGAATTCGGAGTCAAAGATCCTCAACTCATATTTTTCGGGAAACAACCCGAACTTTCTATCCCTCCCTTTATTTTAATTTTTCTATATTGTGTGATTTTTGTTAATTTTCGAAAAAAAAAATTTCATTTTGTAATATGTTCATTGTATAACAACAGTAGGTTCTTCAAGTTAAAAAAAAAAAAAAACAAAAAAAACAGAAACTGAAGTAGTTTTCCAGTAGACTCCAGCAGTTACATTTGAGTTCTAAAAAAAAATAAAATCTACTAGACAGGACTACTGGACTTCAGTTGTAATTCATGTATGCCTGATTACTAAATGACAGATTAGAGTTTGTATTTGGTTCATTCAAAAACATTAAAAAAAAAAGGGTCACAGTGTCAACTGACCACATACCAATCATTCTGTTGTATCAAATTTTTATTTTACTTTTCCCATTTTTGTCTCTCTATTGCAGTCCACCTACACCCATATCAATACATAGCCCACCTTTGTTTTCTTTCTAATCCAACAAATCCATTTTCAAAATAACCGAACCCATCCATAACCCATTAATATTTTGACACAGCCCATTTTTAACATAACCCAACCCACCACCCAAATTTTATTTTATTTTACCCTTTTTTAGAATTAACCAAACCCAAAATAATTAATAATTAAAAAAATATATATATAAAAAAATATTAGTTATAATTATTTATATATTCGTTATTTTTGTCTTTTATTCATTCTTTTTCTATTTTGCTTACTTGTATATTTTTGTTGTTTTCTTTTGCAGGAGGTACTGTACCGGTTCGTTAGCCAGGTTCCATATCTCTAAACCCTTGTTATTTTTTATTTTTTTTTCTAGATTAGGTGAAAATTTTGCATACCCTAAGTTCCCATCCTTTATATTTAGTTGATTTCTATTTTAGTTTTTTTTTAGTTTTTTTCTAGACACAAATTTTGCATGCGAATTCTAGGATAGTATAACATTAGAAATTCCCCTAATCTCCCGTGTTTTTTTTTTATTTTTCTCTTGTGTGTGCATATTTTAATTAGCATTTTGCATAAGATACTTAAGGGCAAAATTCTCATAAGATACGGTCGGGATTTCATCACCCGTTTCCGTGGCCCACAAATCACAAAAATCCTTGCATTTGTTAAACCATGAGCCTAATTTTAAAATTCATTAGCAATAATCCAATTTAGGGTTACGAGCTCATAGGCCCTCTAGTAAGGATGCGGTTGGTAGTCACTCCAGTGAGTCATTATCAAATTGATAAACGGTAGGAAATTCTGTTTAGGAGTGTGGTTGACGCGCCATTAAGCAGGCCACGTGCCTCGCCACACTTTCCTGGGAACTACTCCGTTGTTAGTTTGATGATCCTTAACTGGTAATCTATCGACTTAATTTGGAATAGAGTAGGAGCTGTCTAATTAGGAGAGAATTAATTTGGACACCATCCTATTAATTCTCTACAATATTAGATTTAAAAATTTACCACCTTTGAATTTAAGCTCAAGATAACAAAGCCAAAAATTTTGTGTGATTTGCCCATCATCTAGCCTTTTTAGGTTTCTTTTTGTTTATGCCCCAGTGGTTGCGAGTTAACAAGCGTTTAGTTAGGTTTCCTAGTGATCTATCACTCTTTGATTTAGAAGAAAAATCAACTACCTTGTTAAATTTGTCAACCACCAATAATTCATCAATGGTTGCACCGAGAACTCTTAATGATTATTTTGCCTCAATCACAGCCAACCCACCAAATTGCATTGTTCTACCTGAGAATGATGCACCCCAGTTTGAGATTAGACCCGCCACAATCAATATGTTGCCAAAATTTCATGGACTTGAAAGCGAACAACCCTATATCCATTTAGGGAAGTTTTTAACAATATGCAACACATTCAAAATTCAAAATTTGAATGAAGAGTGTGTTAAATTGCGTCTTTTTCCCCTGTCCTTAGAAGATAGAGCTGCATCATGGCTAAACTCCATTCCACCCAACTCCATTCGATCATGGGATGAACTTGCAAGGAAATTCATAAGTAAGTTTTATCCCATGCAAAAGACCGAATCAATGAGAGATGCCATTAGTACTTTTAGAGGGAAAATTGAGGAACAATTCCATCAAACTTGGGACCGATTTCATGACTTGTTACTCAAATGCCCACACCATGGCTTTGATAAAGCACAACTAGTTCATTTATTCTATAAGGGACTTTCACCTATGAACCAAATCATGATTGAGTCAATGCACCAAGGAAAGTTCAAGGCCCAAACCCCTGAACATTCGGATGCGCAAGTTTGTGCTTTCAATACCTATAGGAGACCATTGCCTAATACATTTAGCCAAAGTTACCATCCTGATACTATAAACCATCCTAATTTTTCATGGAGGCAAAATTTACCTCCACAAAACTTAAGTGGTCAGTCTGGTTTTGAAGGTCACTCCAATAGGCAACCTCCAACTCAAGGACCAATAATTCCTCAAAATCAATTCCCTAGGAATAACCAGTTCAATCCAAGCCGAGATTTAGCAGTTGATCCCATGAACAACTATGTTGCTCATGTCCCACCGGTCAATAATACTTCCAATTATGAGGACACTTTGAAAATGCTTGCCCTTAATCTTGATCAATCCAATAAGCATTCCAATCAAAAATTTCAAAGGTTAGAAAATAACTTTGATCTCTTGACTCAAAATCAACTGCAATTTCAGCAGTCTCTCCAAAATCAGTTGAGTCAACTCACTGCAGCTATGTCTGAAAGACAAAGGGGTACATTGCCTAGCCAACCCGAAATCAATCCAAAAAGACAAGGAGTTAATCTTGTAGGGACTCCTTCCACTTCTGACCAATCAAATGCCAATGTAAATTCCATCATTACCCTCAGGTCAGGAAACAAAATTGATAATAAGGTTGAGCCACCCATCAGTGATGAAATTGAACCATCCAAATCTCTTCCACCTAATTCCCAAAAATCCAAAAAGGACCAAGGTCCTAAGCTTGATGAGGTCATTCCAAAGCTGTTTATTCCACGTGCACCTTTTCCCTCTAGACTAGTCAACAATAAGAAGGATTCTCAATACAGTGAAATCTTAGAGATTTTTCAAAATCTTCAGATTAACATTCCATTTCTCACTGCTATTAAGCAAATTCCTTCTTATGCAAAATTCATTAAAGACTTAGTCAAGAGGAAAACCAATATCCCTAAGGAAGCCTTCATAGCCCAACATTGTTCCTCCTTCCTACAAAATCAAGTTGTGGTTAAACACAAAGACCCTGGTAGTCCAACTATCACTTGTAGGATAGGAGAAAATTTTGAAGGTCAAGCTTTATTGGACCTTGGTGCCAGTGTTAATGTGTTACCGTAGTCAGTCTACTTGGATTTGGGATTGACTGATTTGAAAAAAACTGATGTTAGAATTCAGTTAGCTGATCGATCCATCAAAATTCCAAGGGGTATCATTGAGGATGTGATTGTAAAATTTAATGATTTTTATTACCCCGTAGACTTCATTGTGTTAGACACTCAACCAACCCAAGGTAAACAAATTTCAATCATTTTAGGTCGACCATTTTTAGCCACAGCCAATGCATTTATCAATTGTAGAAATGGTAGCATGACCTTAACCTTTGGGAACATGAAAGTGGAAGTCAATGTGTTCAATTTGATGAAACAACCCATTGAATCAGAGTCTGTTGAAGATGTTTGTCTCATTGATTCATTGACCAACCACACCTTTAACCACTCATATCCTGAGGATCCACTCCAGCATTGTCTAGCCCATTTTGATGATAATTTGGATGAAGCTAATAACATTAACCAAGTAAATGATTTGCTAGACTTTGCCCCAACCTTTGAAGCATCCAAGTATAAATCCAAATTCGAATCATTGTCCTTGCCAGTTAACACTGAATCTGAAAATACAAAGAAACCACCTAATATTGAATTAAAGCCTTTACCCGAGACTTTAAAATATTCGTATCTTGGTGAATCTGAGACTTTTCCAGTGGTAATATCTTCTGAGTTAACTGAGCAACAAGAGTCCCAATTAATTGAGGTTCTTAAGATAAATAGGGAAGCCATAACATGGTCTATTGATGATATCAATGGCATTAATCCTCTAGTGGTGCAACATCGCATTCACTTAGAAGATAATGCGAAAACCTGTAAACAACCTCAAAGGAAACTTAACCCCAATATGAAAGAAGTTGTCCGCGGAGAAGTTATCAAACTTCTTGACGCTGATATCATCTACCCGATTTCTGAAAGTCAATGGGTGAGTCCAATCCAGGTAGTTCCTAAAAAGTCTGGCATCACTGTTGTGTCCAATGCCCATAATGAGCTTGTTCCTACTCGCATTCAAACTGGATGGCGAGTTTGCATAGACTACAGGAAACTGAATAACGTGACTAGAAAAGACCATTTTCCACTTCCTTTCATCGACCAAATGTTAGAAAGATTAGCTGGTCAGGCCTTCTATTGCTTTTTAGATGGTTATTCTGGTTACAATCAAATTCCTGTCCACCCTGATGACCAAGACAAAACTACTTTCACCTGTCCATTCGGTACATTCGCCTATCGTCGCATGCCATTCGGCCTGTGTAATGCACCAGCTACATTTCAGCGATGTATGATAAGTATATTTAATGACATGGTTGAAAAGTTTCTAGAAATCTTCATGGACGACTTCTCTATCTTTGGGTCATCATTTGAGCAATGTCTAGACCATCTTTCTCTCGTACTTCAACGTTGTCGTGACAATAACTTGGTATTTAACTGGGAAAAGTGTCATTTCATGGTCTAAAAAGGAATTGTCCTAGGTCATAATATCTCAAGTGCAGGAATTGAGGTAGACAAAACAAAAATTGATATAATCTCCAATCTACCTATCCCCAAATTTGTTCGAGATATTAGAGCATTCCTAGGTCATGCCGGTTTCTACAGGCGTTTCATCAAAGATTTCAGTAAGATAGCTAGACCTTTGACCCATCTTCTAGCTCAAGATGCACAATTTGAGTTTACTGATGCATGTAAGTCTGCCTTTGAGTACTTAAAGTCAGCACTCACTACTACACCTATCATTCGCTCACCTGATTGGAACTTGCCTTTTGAAATTATGTGTGAAGCGTCTGATTATGCAGTAGGTGTTGTTTTAGGCCAAAAAGTGGATAAAGCACGACATGTCATATACTATGCTAGCAAAACCTTAAATGATGCCCAAATCAACTACTCAACCATTGAAAAAGAGTTGCTAGCAGTCGTGTTCTCCTTTGAGAAGTTTAGATCTTATTTGGTTGGATCTAAGGTCATCATCTATACAGATCATGCAGCGTTAAGACATCTTTTGTCCAAATTTGATGCAAAACCTAGGTTGATACGCTAGATCTTACTCCTTCAAGAGTTTGACCTTGAGATTCGAGATAAGAAAGGTTCCGAGAATGTAGTCGCTGATCATTTGTCCCGTCTTGTTATTGAATCCACTAGTGACTCCATTCTCATCTCTAATTATTTTCCTGATGAGCAATTATTTGAAATATCTCATGCACCATGGTATGCAGATATTGTCAATTATATTGTGACTAGTCAAATTCCTTCCAATTGGTCTAAACAAGAAAAAGATAAATTTTTGGCCAAGGCTAAGGAATATTTCTGGGATGACCCCTACTTGTTTAAATATTGTCCAGATCAGATCATTCGTAGGTGTGTTCCTGAGGTAGATCAAAATTTTGTCATTTCCTTCTGTCATGACCAGGCATGTGGTGGCCATTTCAGTTCCAAACGAACTGCTGCAAAAATATTGCAATCAGGATTCTATTGGCCAACCATTTTCAAAGACACCCACACATATTGTCTAGCTTGTCATAGATGCCAATTTCTAGGTAAGATTACCAAAAGAAACGAATGGCCTCAACAATCGATTCTCGTCGTTGAAATCTTTGACGTATGGGGTATTGATTTCATGGGACCATTTCCATCCTCGTTTGGCAATCTCTACATCCTTTTAGCAATTGATTATGTGTCAAAATGGGTAGAAGCTTTAGCCTCCAAAACAGCTGACCATAGAGTTGTGGTGCATTTTTTCAAAGACCAGGTTTTGCCTCGGTTTGGAACACCTCGAGCCATAATCAGTGACAATGGTTCACATTTTTGCAACAAAGTCTTTGGAAACCTGTTGTCCAAATATGGAATCAATCACAAAGTGGCCCTATCATATCACCCTCAAACCAATGGTCAAGCTGATGTATCTAATAGGGAGATTAAACAGATCTCAGAGAAAACAATTAACCCCACAAGGAAGGACTGGAGTCTTCGTCTCCAGGATGCTTTATGGGCATACCGTACTGCTTACAAGACCCCTATAGGAATGTCCCCATATCATTTGGTCTATGGCAAAGCCTGTCACTTGCATGTTGAACTCGAACACCGTGCTTATTGGGCCATCAAGGCCATGAACTTTGACTATGATAAAGCCGGTCAACGTAGGACCCTTCAATTTGATGAGTTAGAAGAAATCAGAAAGGATGCCTATAAGAGTTCAAGAATTTATAAAGCCAAGACTAAGTTGGAACATGACAAACACATTCTCAAAAATAAGTTTTTCATAGGACAAAAGGTTCTTTTGTATAACTCCCGTCTTCAATTATTTCCTGGGAAGTTAAGGTCACATTGGTCAGGACCGTACTATGTCCATCACATTTCTAGTCATGGTGCCATTGAGTTACAAGACCCTGAGAATGGACAGTTATTTAAAGTTAATGCTCATCGTCTAAAGCCTTTCCTAGAACTTGAAACTTCTGAAAATGAGGAAATTCTCCTCATCGATCCGATTTATTCAAACTGATCTATTTAGGGGTAGCACATCTGTTGAGTCTGGCTGAAGACGTTAAACTTAGCGCTACTGGGAGGCAGCCCAGTCAGTTGTGTAAATTTTTCTATCAATTTTATTTTTGAACTCTATTTGGATATGTTTAGATTTTGTTTGGGGGTAAAGTCTATCATAATATTTTCAATCACTTGACTTTTCTTTTGCCAAGAATCTTTGCAGGGACTATACTCCAAAAACACCACCTCAATTGCGATAATTTGTTCCAATTTGTCTCTTAGATGTATTTTTAAACACTAGGGACAATGTTATTTTTGTTTGGGGGTGGATATCTATTTAATCAAAATAGAATTTCTTTATTAAAAAATTGATTTCGTTTGGAAAAGTTTTTTGTTTTTATGCATGAGTGTTTTGCATTATAAGTTGATTAAGTTTGTGTTTATGATATATCAGTAGTATGCGATGCGATATTCCCGCTCATGAGAGTAATGATTAGATTGAGTTAGTGAAATGATGTGGTTTTACATAGGTAAATAAATTAGTGAAATTGAAACCGAAAATGACAACTTTGACCTATAAGCACATGCACACATTCACTATGAGAAAAACCGTTGATCTTTGACTATGGAGTTGAAAAATTAGCTTTGTCGCTATAAAAGGGGAGAAGGGGAGATAGAATAAAGAAAATTTTAAAAAATATATTTTCAAAGAAATACAAAAAGTAGTTCGTCGATCTGAGTAACCGGACCTTGGTGTCACCAATATCATTGTTCGCGTAAAAAGGGGAGAAAACTAATGAGCATAAATCCCATGGAAGAAGCTCGGGCCCAGTTGGTCGGGACTAAAAATCCTCGCTGGAAAGTCCGGAGCTTATAAATACAAAAAGGGATGGAAGTGAAATGATGGAAATAATGAGTTTTTACGAAAAATATGGCAAAGTTTGATCAATGAAGTAGAAGAAGAGAGATTGACATACCATAGTAGAATGTTCACAAAAACACGGAAGGTTGTCTAGATTGGGAGTAGAAAGTAATGAAATTATTTACTTCAGTGGGGATCATTCATATCATTAGCTTGAGATAGTTATTGTTCGGTAGTGAGTGGTAGTATTTGTATTCATGGTGTGTTTTAAAATATTACTCGCAAGTGCACGAATCAATTGTAGTTTAGGTTATGCAAGAACGAGGTCGAACCCAAGGGAATGCTTTAAAGAGAACTTAATTAAACTCAAATTAATCTAAAACTAACCTAGTTTCTCAAAGTTTGTTTGTTGAAGTGATTTTTATACTAAACATGCAATATCGAAATACAAATAATTAAAGCGAGAATAATAGGGAGAAAATACTAAGGTATCGGAATCCACCACCACTAATCCATAAACTTCTAATTATTCCTTTATCAATTCCAATTTTAGAGTAGTAATTTAGAAATCAATCTTATTACTTTCTCAAGATTTAACAATAACGCACTAATGAAATATATTTTCATGAAATAGATTTTCCTTCGCTTTAAAGTGTAAAATTCTAAGCATCCTATGTATGCAATTTAATGGATCACATAAGATCAAAGATTTTTACTTATAAACTCATCAAATCCAAGCTTGATTAATTGTGATAAGAATTCTTAACTACTATAAATACATGATATTTATAGTGAAATGAATTTAAAACAATTAATACTATGAAGCGAAAATCATAAGCATTTAAACCATACACATGGAAATTGATAAAAGACTAAAAGGAATTTATTTCATAAATGGTGGTTTCATCATCAACCTTAGTTAAGAATTTAGTTACACATGCTTAAAAAGAAAATAACAAAGTAAGAACAATAAAATCCGGAATTGAAGATAAATTCTTCTCCTCTTTGGTGTCCTTCTTGCTCTCCTCCTCCTTCTTCTTCTTCTTCTTCTCCTTCTTCTTCTTCAAGATGTATCCATATTTATAGAGAAATATTGGAATCAAATTACAACTTGTAAAGAGAAATGAAATATTCTTTTCTTTTCTTTTTCATAACTTTCCATCACATTTTGTTCTTTTTCCATGTGCATTTGAATCTTCCAACTTTTATCCATGTGCATTTGATTCATCCAACTTTCATCCATGTGCATTTGATTCATTTCTCACTTTACACCTATAAATGAAAGACATAAATGTAAATGTAATTTAATGACATTGAAAATGATTTATTAAACAATTTTATTATATAAATTAAGTTTTGTGCACTTATCATTATTATACTTCTAAATTAATTAAAATAAATAGTTTTACCTACTAACAAATATACATTTGGGGATAAAATATGTATGTAAAATAGACTTATCAAATACCCCCAAACCTATATTTTGCTAGTCCTCGAGCAAAACAAAAAGAAATAAAATTCTAACTACACCATTTTCGCTGGTTGTCTCGATTACATTTAGCATATGCAATAAGCCTTTGAACCCCTAGGTTTTCCCTAGTGGACGAGTTATAGTCTCGTGAGGGTTTCCAGTGATGATACCCACAAACATCTCAATTTTTTATAATCACGCATTCATGCATTCACATACTCATCAACCAAGTCATGATATAATGCACAAGATATTATGGATGCAAATACTCCCATTCACTACCGAACAATAACTAATCTCGAGATTCGTGTCATGAATGGTTCCCACAAAAGTAAAAGATTTCGTTACTTTCTACTCCCAATCCAGACAACCCTCCGTGTTTTTGTGAACATTCTACTATGGTATTTCAATCTTTCTTTTTCTACTTCATTGATCAAATTTTTGCCAAAAAATTATTCCTTCCATCATTCCACTTTTCATCCCTTTTTATCTTTCTAAACTCCGGACTTTCCAGCGAGGATTTTTAATCCCAACCAACTGGGCCCTAACTTCTTTATTGGGATTTATGCTCATTAGTTTTCTCCCCTTTTTACGCGAACAATGATATTGGTGATACCAAGGTCCGGTTACTCAGATCGAAGAACTACTTTTTGCATTTTATTTTTCAAAAATTTTTTCATTTCATCTATATCAACTCCCCATCTCCCATTTTATTCTGGCAAAATTAATTTCTCAACTACATAGTCAAAGATCAATTGTTTTTCCCATAGTGAATGTGTGCTTGTGCTTATAGGTCAAAGTCGTCCTTTTTGGTTTCAATTTTACTAATCTATTCACCCATGTAAAACCACATCACCTCACTTAGCTCGATCTAATCATTACTCTCATGAATGGGAATATCGCATCACATACTACTCACACATCATAAACACAAACTCAATCAACTTGTAATGCAAAACATTCATGCGTGAAAACAAATTTTTTTTTTCTAAAAAATTTCAATTTTTTTTTACTTTTTTTTTTTTCAAAATTAATGAATTACAAAACAACAAATTAGACACTATACCCCCAAACCTAAACTCAACATTGTCACTAATGTTGGACAAACTCACACTTTGTAAACAAAAAGACAAGAGTGAAAAGGTATCACCTGACTCATGGTAGGTTGATTTGGTCAAACTTGCTATCAAACAACAATGAGTTGTTAGAATTCAAAACAAAAATTAAAAATAAAGTAAAAAATCCTAAAATAGATATGTACAACAAGAGCACATAGGTCAATCCTGATAAACAGGATCACTCAGAAAGATCTCCTCCCCTTCTTGAGAAAGTAACTCTAAAAATGGTTTCAAACGCTGACCGTTAACTTTGAACACATCACCATTATTTGGATTTTCAATCTCAATGGCTCCATATGGATGAACAATTCGAACAATGAACGGACCAGACCATCGAGATCTCAACTTTCCTGGAAACAAATGCAACCGAGAATTATAAAGCAAGACTTTTTGACCAGGTGTGAAAGTTTTCCTAAGAATACTTTTGTCATGCCTTATTTTCATTTTCTCTTTATAGATTTTTGTACTCTGGTAAGCATCATTCCTAATTTCCTCCAACTCATTCAACTGAAGCTTCCTATGGACTCCTGCTCTGTCAAGGTTAAAGTTGAGTTGTTTAATAGCCGAAAAGGCTTTATGCTCTAACTCAACTGGGAGATGACAAGTTTTGCCATACACCATTTGGTAAGGAGACATTCCAATAGGGTTTTTAAATGCAGTACGGTATGCCCACAGTGCATCACTAAGTCTCAAGGACCAGTCTTTCCTATTTGGGTTAACCGTTTTCTCCAAAATGTGTTTAATCTCTCTATTGGATAACTCAACTTGACCGCTAGTCTGGGGATGATAAGCAAGTGCAATTTTGTGGGTTACACAATATTTTCTCATTAATGCTTCGAAAACCCTATTGCAAAAATGTTTCCCCCCATCACTAATAATAGCACGGGGTGTACCAAAACGTGAAAAGATATTATCTTTCAAAAACTTGACTACCACCTTGTGATCATTAGTTTTACATGCAATTGCCTCAATCCATTTAGACACATAATCAACTGCGACAAGGATGTACAAATTGCCAAACGAATTAGGAAATGGTCCCATGAAATCAATGCCCCAAACATTAAAAACTTCAATAATCAGAATTGGGTTTAAAGGCATCATATTTCGACGTGAAATACTCCCTAACTTTTGACATCGTTCACATGCTAAGCAATAAGAATGACAATCTTTAAAGATTGAGCGCCAGTAAAATCCAGATTGCAATATCTTTGCAGCGGTTCTCTTTGAACTAAAATGACCTCTACATGCATGATCATGACAAAAGGAGATTACATTAGTTTGGTCACAATTGGGGATACATCTTCGAATAATCTGATCAGGACAATACTTGAATAAGTACGGATCATCCCAAAAGAAGTGACGGACCTCAGATAAGAATTTGGATTTATCTTGCTTAGTCCAATGTGAAAGCATTTGACCTGTGACAAGATAGTTCACAATGTCGGCAAACCAAGGTGACTCAGATACAACAAAGAGTTGTTCATCAGGGAAAGACTCAAGAATAGGCATGGAGTCTAAGGATTTCTCAAGAATGAGCCTAGACAAGTGATCAGCTACTACATTTTCAGACCCTTTCTTATCTCGAATTTCTAGATCAAACTCTTGTAGCAATAGGATCCATCGAATTAAGCGCGGCTTAGCATCTTTTTTAGAGAAGAGATACCTAAGTGCAGCATGATCTGAGAAAATGAGGACTTTAGACCCTAACAGATAGGACCTAAACTTGTCTAATGCAAACACAACTGCTAACAATTCTTTTTCAGTGGTAGAGTAATTCAGTTGTGCCTCATTTAATGTCTTACTTGCATAATAGATCACATGGGGTAGCCTTTTCACACATTGCCCTAACACAGCTCCAACTGCATAATCAGATGCATCGCACATAATCTCAAAAGGCGCATCCCAACTCGGTGGCTTCATGATAGGTGTTGTGGTCAACAATGTTTTGAGCTTCTCAAAGGCTTTCAGACATTCGTCATCAAAGACAAAAGCAACATCTTTAGCAAGTAAATTGCAAAGTGGTCTGGAAATGCTACTAAAGTTTTTAATGAATCGACGATAAAATCCAGTATGACCTAAGAAAGACCTAATCTCTTTGACCGTACGTGGTGGTGGAAGATTGGAAATTAGATCAACCTTAGCTTTGTCAACCTCTATACCCTTCTTTGAAATAACATGCCCCGAGACAATCCCCTTTTTCACCATAAAATGGCATTTCTCCCAATTTAAGACCAGATTTTTCTCCTCACAACGTGTAAGCACGAGTTTCAAATGAATGAGACATTCATCAAAGGATGAGTCAAACACAGAGAAGTCATCCATAAACACCTCAAGAAAACGTTCTACCATATCAGAAAATATGCTGAGCATACACCGCTGAAAAGTAGCAGGTGCATTGCATAATCCAAATGGCATACGTCTACAGGCAACTGTTCCAAAAGGACAAGTGAATGTGGTTTTCTCCTGATCCTCAGGTGCAATAGGAATTTGGTTATATCCAGAATAACCATCTAGGAAACAGTAGTACTCATGACCGGCTAATCTCTCAAGCATCTGATCGATAAAAGGATGTGGAAAATGATCTTTCCTAGTGACAGAGTTCAACTTCCTATAATCAATGCACACTCGCCATCCAGTGGTCATTCGGGTCGGTACTAACTCATTGGCATCATTTGTGACTACCGTGATACCTGATTTCTTAGGCACGACCTGAACAGGACTTACCCAAGAACTATCGGAAATAGGATATATGATCCCCACATCTAACAACTTCAAGACTTCTGCCCTAACGACCTCTTTCATGTTAGGGTTAAGCCGTCTTTGCATTTCTCGCGAAGTTTTAGCATTTTCCTCAAGATGGATACGATGCATGCACACAGATGGAGATATGCCCTTAATGCTGTTATAGTCCACCCAATAGCCGATTTATGCTCCCTAAGGACATTTAAGAGTTTTTCCTCATGTTCTTTATTTAACTCAGAAGCAATGATGACAGGAAGACTCTCATTTGGACCTAAGTAGGCATACTTCAGTTCAGAAGGTAAAACTTTCAGATCCAATTTTGGAGGTGACTCAACAGATGAGACATGTTTAGATTCAATTGATGAAAGGGGCTCTACCTTGGCTTTCCAATTCTCAATGTCCATAAAAGGGACAGAATCTAACAAGGTATTCACTTCTTCACAAGCACTATCCAGATCAAAATCATACCCAAAGTGATTTAGACATGCCTCTAAAGGATCATCAAAACTTGAATGTTCAAAAGTCTCATGTACTAGACTCTCTATTAGATTCACATCACTCATATCCTCAGATTCTGATGGTTGTCGGCTCACATTAAAAACATTAAGCTCAACAGACATGTTTCCAAATGAAAGTTTCAGGACACCATTCCTACAATTGATTAAAGCATTTGAAGTGGCTAGGAATGGTCGACCAAGGATAACAGGAATTTGGCTATTGAGATTAGCCACAGGTTGAGTGTCTAAGACTATGAAGTCTACTGGAAAGAAGAATTTGTCAACTTGAATTAACACATCCTCAATGATACCGCGAGGTACCTTGACTGAACGATCTGCCAACTGTAGCACTACCTTTGTGGGTTTCAAATCACCAAGACCGAGTTGCTCATACACAGAGTATGGCAACAGATTTACACTCGCACCCAAATCAAGCAAAGCTTGCTCAATTATCTGGTTACCTATTGTACATGAAATTGTAGGACAACCGGGATCCTTGAATTTAGGTGGTGTGCGGTGCTGGATAATTGAGCTTACTTGCTCTGTAAGGAAGGCTTTTTTATACACATTCAATCCACGTTTAACCGTACATAAATCTTTCAGAAACTTAGCATAAGAGGGGACCTGTTGAATTGCATCGAGAAATGGAATATTGATTTTGACTTGTTTGAATATTTCCATAATCTCTTTGTAATGATGCCCCTTCTTAGGCTTTTGGAGTCTTTGAGGAAATGGTGCAGTAGGAACAAAGTTCCTAACTAAAGGTTCTACTAGAGAATTGGGGACAAGATCGGGAATTTGGACTTTTGGGTCAACTTGAGATTCCATTTTGTTTTCCTTTTCTGGTTCATGGTTACCTTTCACAGTTTCCCTTCTTGGAATTTTGACTTGATTGTCAACTTGTTTGCCTGACCTTAGGGTTATGATTGACTGGACTTGATCAGTTGGACCAGAGGTCGACTGTTCACTCACATGATATTGACCCTTTGGGTTGGGAATGGGCTGACTTGGAAATTTTCCTTTTTCTCTCTCTCCTACAACAGTGGCTAACTGGCCAATTTGTGTTTCTAATTTAGAAATCGATTGACTAGTTTGTTGCATGAACTGTTGTAATGTATCTTCCAGTGTTGGTTTCCTTGGTTGTTGGGGGACATATGGATGAGAATTTTAGGACATGGAAGGATATGATGCTGGTGGTTGCCTTTGGGATTGCATATGTTGCATACCCGAGTTGTTTTGAGACTGATTTTGACTCCATGAGAAATTAGGATGATTTCTCCAATTGGGGTTGTATGTGTCAGAATAGGGACTGCCAAATGGTTTCTTATAGCCGTTTAGTGCATTAGCTTGTTCAGTTATACACTCATGGAATGATGCTATAGAGGGACACGTCTGAGCAGTATGAGATGGACTCTCACAAAGTTGACATGTCTCACTAATAACATGGACTGAAGAACTTTTTCCATTTTTCATCTCTATAGCCTCCACTTTTCTGATGAGACTAGCTATCCTTGCACTCAAATCAGTTCCCTCACTAACCTCATAGACTCCTCCCTTTTTGGTATCCATAGACATTGGTAAACTTCTTCTCTCAACCCTCCCTGAGTATTCCCAATGTTGGGAACTCTCAGCTAACGCATCTAGAAATTTCCAAGCCTCATTCTCATTCTTAGACATGAAATCTACCCCACCTCGTGACTCAATTAGTTGACGATTTTGAGCTGATAATCCATCATAAAAGAATTCAACTAAGCGCCATTTTTCAAAATCATGATGGGGACACTTAAGTAGCAAATCATTGAATGTTTCCTAACACATGTAAAATTGTTCACCTTCTTTTTGAGCAAATTCCATGATATTTCGGCGAAGGGAATTAGTTCTATGTCTAGGGAAGAATTTGGTGAGGAATTTTTTACAGAGTTCATCCCAAGATTTGATTGATTCTGGTTCCAACGAATATAACCAAGACTTGGCTTTCTCTTTCAAAGAGAACGGGAATAACCTCATCTTAATTGACTCTTCGGGAATATTCTGAAAATTCAAGGTGGAACAAATCTCTAAAAATTCCTTAACATGAAGGTATGGGTCTTCAAAGTTCGAACCTCCAAAAGTCGGCAGTAAATTGATTACTGCTGCCCGTATCTCCAAATGGGCATGTTGTGTAGCAGGCAAGACAATACAAGAAGGATTTGTGATATGTGCAGGAGTATAATAATCCTTAAGGGCTTTCACTTCATTCTGTTTTCCCTCCATCTTGACTTCAATGATCTTTTCAACACTAGAATTCCTTACACCTTTTCTAAAAGTTCTCTCAATTTCTAGATCTAAAGGTGTCAACTTTAATTTCAGAGATCGACGACCTAACATGCACTAGGAAGACTCCATGACTCAACAAACACACTACCAAAACAAGTATTTTCTTTATCTGAAATTTAATTCAAGGGTAGTGATTTCTATTTTTTTTTTTTTTTAATTTCCTATATGAGAGATTATTAGGACTAATTCCAAAATAATCTTCACCTAGTTAGACAGCTCCTACTCCCTTTCAGAGAAAACTAATGGATGACCAGTTAAGGACCATCAAACTAACAACGAAGTAGTTCCCAGGAAAGTGTGGCGAGGCACTAGGCCTGCTTAATGTCGTGTCAGCCACACTCCTAGACAGAACTGTCCTACCGTTTATCAATTTGATAGTGACTCACTGGAGTTACCAAAAGTTTAACAATGTCCAAGAGGATCCTATAAGCTATATGAAAACCTATTGGCCAACGTCTACTTGATTTTAAATTAAACTAAATTTAGCCAAGGGTATACAAATGCAAAAAGATTTTTAACCTAATGGGCAAGGAATTGGTGATGAAATCCAATCCTTATCTTGTTAGAGGGTTAATGCCCTTACTAAAAGATTTATGCAAAATGCTAAATTAAAAATGCACATACAAGCAAGTCAACAAAAATAAAAGTAAAGGGAGTGAGTGTGTGAACTTTCTTCTTTTTTTATTTTTTATTTTTTATAAATAAATAAAGAAAGAAATAAACGAAATAAAATAAAATAAATAAAAATAAATAAATTTGAAGAAAATTTGTACCTAAAGGTTATTTCTAGTGTTATTCTATCCTAAAGGTAGCATGCAAAATTTCACCTATATAAAAACTATGTTCACAAAATCTAAAAAAAAAATAAATAATACTATTTACTAAAGATAGGGGTACTTACCTGGATTCCGCAATAATGCTAGTGAAGTTGGTACAAAGAAATCCAAGTATTTGCTTATCCAATGCAATCTCAAAAAAAAATATTACCTACAAAATTCAAGAAGTATCAATTACTTAAAAACAAATAATACAATAAACAATAATAATAAAAATTCTCAACTTAAGTAAACAAACGCTAATTTTATACTTAAGCAAAGAATAAAGAAAATAAAAAAATAAAAAAAAAATTTTATTTTGCTACAGTAGCCGAAATGCTACAGTAAATTTTCAAATTTTTTTTTTTTTTTAATTTGTTATCACTAATAATAATAATAATAAAAAAAACGAACCTCTAAATTCAAAAGTGAAGAAACACTACCTTACTATAGTACTATTAGAATTAGAAAGACAAATTTTTTTAAACAAAACAGTAGCTTAAAAAAAAAATTTATAAATTTTTTTTTTTTTTTTACAGTTTTTTTTTTTCACTACAGTAGCGGAAATGCTACAGTAGTTTCGATATTTTTTTTTTATTATTATTTTTTTTAAAATTTTCGAAACAGTAGATTCAAGCAAAACAGTAGCTTCTAAAATCTGTTTTTTTTTTTTTTTTTCTTTTATTTATTTATTTTATTTTATTTTTAAATAACTAGTAGAAGAATTAAATCAACTTAAATTTAATTAATTTCTTGTTGCTATTCCCCGACAACGGCGCCAAAAACTTGGTGTGTTTTAAAATATTACTCGCAAGTGCACGAATCAATTATAGTTTAGGTTATGCAAGAACGAGGTCGAACCAAGGGAATGCTTTAAAGAGAACTTAATTAAACTCAAATTAATCTAAAACTAACCTAGTTTCTCAAAGTTTGTTTGTTGAAGTGATTTTTATACTAAACATGCAATATCGAAATACAAATAATTAAAGCGAGAATAATAGGGAGAAAATACTAAGGTATCGGAATCCACCACCACTAATCCATAAACTTCTAATTATTCCTTTATCAATTCCAATTTTAGAGTAGTAATTTAGAAATCAATCTTATTACTTTCTCAAGATTTAACAATAACGCACTAATGAAATATATTTTCATGAAATAGATTTTCCTTCGCTTTAAAGTGTAAAATTCTAAGCATCCTATGTATGCAATTTAATGGATCACATAAGATCAAAGATTTTTACTTATAAACTCATCAAATCCAAGCTTGATTAATTGTGATAAGAATTCTTAACTACTATAAATACATGATATTTATAGTGAAATGAATTTAAAACAATTAATACTATGAAGCGAAAATCATAAGCATTTAAACCATACACATGGAAATTGATAAAAGACTAAAAGGAATTTATTTCATAAATGGTGGTTTCATCATCAACCTTAGTTAAGAATTTAGTTACACATGCTTAAAAAGAAAATAACAAAGTAAGAACAATAAAATCCGGAATTGAAGATAAATTCTTCTCCTCTTTGGTGTCCTTCTTGCTCTCCTCCTCCTTCTTCTTCTTCTTCTTCTCCTTCTTCTTCTTCAAGATGTATCCATATTTATAGAGAAATATTGGAATCAAATTACAACTTGTAAAGAGAAATGAAATATTCTTTTCTTTTCTTTTTCATAACTTTCCATCACATTTTGTTCTTTTTCCATGTGCATTTGAATCTTCCAACTTTTATCCATGTGCATTTGATTCATCCAACTTTCATCCATGTGCATTTGATTCATTTCTCACTTTACACCTATAAATGAAAGACATAAATGTAAATGTAATTTAATGACATTGAAAATGATTTATTAAACAATTTTATTATATAAATTAAGTTTTGTGCACTTATCATTATTATACTTCTAAATTAATTAAAATAAATAGTTTTACCTACTAACAAATATACATTTGGGGATAAAATATGTATGTAAAATGGACTTATCAATTCATATTATCTTATATGTTGTATCATGGCTTGATTAATGAATATGTGAATGTATGAATGCATGAAAATGAAGAATGAAGAAGTTGTGGGTAATATATCCAACCCTCACGAGGCTATTACTCGTCCACTAGGGTAACCTAGGGGTTTAAGGCCTTATTGCATATGGTAAATGCAATCGAAAGCAGCTTGCGAAAGTGGCACATCTTTAGTTAAATTTAATAAAAGTATAATTTTGTGAACTAATCTTTTTTGCCCATTTGCTAGAGGACTAGCAAGAGCTTGTTTGGGGGTAATTTGATCACTATTTTAAATGTCAAAAATAAATCTTTAATTCACCATTTTATTGCATAAATGTTCTTATATATATCTTTTTATTTCTTATAGGTTTGAATTGGAAAAGATGAAGAAAATATATTACAGTGAAGAAAGGAATGCACATGGATGGAAGATGAAAAATATAATGCACATGGATGGAAGATGAAGAATATAATGCACATAAAGAAAAGAAGAAAATGACTTGGAAAACATCAATATTCAAAGAAAAAAAAAAAAGTAGATCCAATTTCACTTTACAAGATGTCATTATATTCCAAATTTCTCTATAAATAGGAGAGTAGTTAGATCTTGTAAGGAGTTAGATGGTAGAGAGTGAGAAATTGTAGAGAAAATTTAGTCTTGTATCAAGTTTTTATTTTGTTGTAATCTTTTTCTTAGTTAATGAAAATTTCTTCTATCATCATGTTTTATTTCTATATCATAATGCTAGCTTAAACATCTTCTCAAGGGAGTGATGAAGCCACCTTGGGCAAGATATACATAATTTTATTTTATTTCTTATTGTTTAATTCTCTTCCCGAAGTAATTCTTTTAAGTGACAAAACCTACAATAGAGGTTGAAAATAGAGGAAGGATTCTCCGTGATTACCAATCAATGGAAATACGAGGAATGCCTACCACTATTTATATTTATTTATTTTTAAACCAAAACATTAGAGAGAGGATTTTCCGTGATTACCAATTAATGGAAATACGGGGAATGCCTACCAATAACTATGTTTATGTTTAATAGGTTGGAGGAGAATTTTGCAATAGAAATATATAATATTATTTATATAGACCCGGGTGGTGGATTCTCTTCCCTTGAGATTTCTTCCATCATTTGATAATTATCTAGTTATTTTAGTTTACTATTCAAAAATTCAAGAATTGTTTTAAGTAATTTCTTTTTAATCTCGAAAATTAAAGTTTTGGATCCTAGTCATAAAACGAGTTCCAAGTTGAGAGTGGTTCGACCCTACTTATTGCTATACTATTTTAAGTAAAGTATTTGTAGGTATTATAAATTTTGTTGACCGGAGTTTGGTGAATCAACGACAAATATTAACAAATCATCAACCGTCAATTAGATATTCGGATCAGATATTCTATAATGAAGAAATTCGAATATGAATTAACTAAGTGAAAATCCGTCGAATTATCGGATTCGGATCGCGGATCGGGAGTTTTTGTCATTCTTATCAATAGACCTATCAATAATCCGATTATGATCTGAATCCGATATTAACCAGATATGGATTGAAAATAAAATCCGATAACCCGATTAGGATCCGAATCCGATAATCCGATTTCTTAACAAATTGGATTTGGATTTAACTGATCCGATCCGAATCCGATCCATTGACAGGTCTATATAGTAGCTGATGAGGTATTAAGTCTCTAATTTTCTGCAATAAATATAGCATGTAAAGATGGTTTTGCTTACCTTCTCCATGTCAATCTTTCTTAAGAACTAGGGATGACAATAATACCCGCCCCAATGGGGACCCCCCCCCCCCCCCCCCCCCTTTATCCCGGGTATGGGGACCCAATTACATCAATGGGGGCAGGAATGAGGCAAAAAAAAATTCTCGTCGGGTTCGAGGGTACCCCTGCCTCGCCCCGGTTGTAAAATTACAGACATACCCTTAGTATATAATATATATGTATATATATATATATTTAAGATATAATTTTTTATATAAAAAGGTAAAATATATATATATATAACCGGGGCATGTGGCGGGGCAGGAAATAGTGGAGGCGGGGGCGGGGGTGGGGCGGGGCAAAAAATAAAAAAATTTATCGTGGGCGGGACGGTTATGGGGGGACAAAATTGTCCCGGATTCAGGGATCCTCGCCCCATTGTCATTCCAATTAAGAACTAGTACAAACAAAATATTGTGAACAACCATCCAATTATAATAAGACCATCTTGAAATTTTTATCTGCATAGCTTCACCTACACCACAAATATTGGCTCCGTTTGGAAATCTTGTTTTTGTTCTGTTTTTTGTTTTTTGGCACTGTTAAGGAGAACATAACATGTTTGGCAACCCTTTTTACAGTTTGTTCTGTTCTCAATTTGGAAACTATTTTCGTGAATAGTAGAAAAAACAAGGGAACAACAAAAACTTGTTTTTTTGTTTTTTTTGGGATTTTCTAAAAAAATAAAATAAAATGTGGTAGAGAGGAAAAATTGTGTGAGAATATGTGTATTTTTTTTGCTCAAATATATTTTTTGTTCTTGTTCTTTTGGGTGAGAAAATAAGAACAAGAACAAAAATTATTCTTGTTTTTTGGTTCTTAAAATAAAAACAAAAACAAAAACAATATTGCCAAAAAAACGACCCATTAGAACCCCCGAAGTGCATACTAACAAAATAGCCGGTACCCATCATTGATGACACTTGGATTTTTCATAGTTCATGGAGGATGTGAAGAGAGTGGTCAAAAACAAGGCATGGAAGAGGAAGAAGAAGCAAGAGGAATGGAAGAATTCGCTCTTGATTGAGCCCATTCGAGTCTTTTTCACGGCGATTCGTCACCCGAAGAGGTCTTCCTCTCGCTGCCAGAGCTTGAGGAACAAGAGATGGTCTGGGCTCTTTGATATTTCCATTAATGGGTGGTTTTGGATTGCAGAGGGTGTTCATGGCAGATGGTGATACAGACGTGGTGGAGGGGCAGTGTGGCAAGGTGGAGAGGTGGAGGAGGGTTCGAGTGGCAGAGGGGGGTGGAGAGGTGGATGAGGACAATGGGTATTTTAGTACTTTTAGTAAAATATTTGGAGGGTATTTTGAAATTTAATAATTATTATTTATCTATTTGTAATTATTTTACTTAATTTTATTAAAATAAAATATAAAAATTTAATACTAATTAATTTATAATTTACATACCCTAATATTACCTATACGTAATTTTTTCAATAAATAAAGACTCACATGTCATTTATGATTTTCTATTTTAAGAGATTATTCTTCATTTGTAGAAATCTAAGATTAAAATTGTAGAAAGTGTTTTTATCCCTCATTAGCAAAAATATATAAATATTAAGATCAAAACTCTCAAAATTGCACCCACAACACAATCCTGACGAGTGAGAAAGCATAATCTTGGTGGGGTAGCAGCTTTACAGAGAGCCATTGTGTATATGTGTGTGTAACCACCGTGTCAAAAATAAAATTCGATGGCCGGAAGAAACCATCTCCCACCAAATGCCCTAAAACACCGTGAAATGCCCTATTCAAGGGCCCACGCTCACCCTGCCCTAATCGACGACCCTCGCGCCGCCCTCCACCACCGCCGGCAACTGCCTCCGCCGCCCCACCCCGCCGTCCTCGAGGACCGCATCGCCACCCAGCACCGCGACATCCAAACCCTACTCGTCGACAACCAACGCCTCGCCGCCACCCACGTCGCCCTCAAGCAGGAGCTCTCCGTCGCCCAGCAGGACCTCCGCCACCTCTCTGCCGCCGCCGCCGATGTCAAGGCCGACAGAGACACTCAGGTAAGGGAGGTCTACGAACAGGCGATGAAGATGGAGGCGGAAGTGAGGTCGATCGATGCGATCGCGCCGGAGCTCGCTCAGGTTAGGGCGGATGTGCAGAAGCTGACCGCGTCGCGGCAGGAGCTTACAGCGAAGTTTCAGGCGATCGAGAGTGATCTTGTTAGGGCGCGCTCGGAGGCCCAGCAATTACCGGCGATCAAAGCAGAGATTGAGGCGATGCACCAGGAAATCAAAAGAGGAAGGTGATAAACAATGCCTTCATTATACAAACACACACACACATATATATATATATATATATATATTCATCCTCGAATTTTTTATACTTTTTCTTTGTGGAGAATTATGCATTTCGGTATAGAAGATGTGCAAACTATATGCATGTTTGATTGTACTTAAAACAGAGTTCTCTCAATTGATTTTGCAATGGCATGTGAAGCCTACCTGATAAGACCTAACACGCCACAGATGTAGAGACATACACATACAGAAAAGAATGAAGAAATTAATGGTAGTAATGAAATCTATCTGATATTAGCTTTTGTAGATTCCATTTTATTAGGTTATGTTATTACCAAAGGAACTATTTGATTGAGAAAGTGTATTCAAAATTTTATCCCCATTGCTACAAAGATTATATAACTCATATAATCCATGATTCTCTCTTTTTTTGTTCTCATATATAACAAAGATTTGTGGTCCTCTTGCATGTTCAATTTTGTATCCCTGATGACTAACTGCATGATATAGATGGTGCATTTAGAAAGTAATTTGATCAATTAATTGAGTGAGCTATCAAGTATTTGTCCTTGTATAACAAAGGTGGATGGTGGAAATAAGTTTTATCAATTAACTAAGAGAACTTAACTCATGTTTAATGTATATGTTAAATTATGCATTCCTGAGGAGTAACTGCACCATATCTCGATGGTGCATGAAGCAAAATGGAAAGTAATCTATTCCATTAATTGAGTTAGCAATCTAGTACGTGTCCATATTTGACAACTGGGAAGGTTGGTGAGGCGCACAATGCCCTTGATCCAAGCTTAGAAGGGGGTGAATAGGTCTCATAGGATATGTTGCCAAATTTTAACTACTTTCGAATTTAAGGTAAATCAATAGCAATTTAAATTCAATCGAAAGCATGAGTAACAATATCCAATTCATGACATGCAATAAACAGATAAAGTAAATGAATCAATGGGTATAGAGATTGTCAGGATGGGTTCATAATAGAACACAATAACTGATAATCTATGGAGGGAACCAAAGAGTGATTTTGGAAGGAGGGGAACCAGATCAACCCAAGAGATTGATGGTGAAGGCAGAAAGGTTTGAGCATTCACAGAGAATAAATGGGCTGTAAATATGGTGATTCTTGATTGCTCAAGTCTTGGCCATTAATCCTCCATCATCCGTACGTTAATAGTCCGAGGTTTTTCGGTCAAATACCACAAGGAGGTTTGAGGTCCAGTTGGGTTTTACCTAGCTTCTAGGTTGTCATGATTGAAGTAGGTACGGTTACTTACTTACGGAGTCAATTCTTTCCTTATATCCCGCTTTTGTGTATCAGCAACAAATAAAATGGTTAATGGATGCATTAAATCTAATTGGATACTTGACAACAGCGATAGCTGAGCATTAGTGGTTTAAATGAAACATTAAGGGTTTCTATGATGGCACTTGTTTGCCATTCCTTTCGTGAAGCTGGGGTATCCCAATGATTTTGGGCTTGTTATAACCTTTAATTTATGTTTTCCTTATCCTTTTAGTGTCCTTATGAATAGATGCAAATGTGCGAAGGATCCTACTTGTACAATCTTTATATTGTTTGTCTTTCTCTTTGGGTCTATCTCTCGAGGCTAGATGCTCGAGGTTTGAGCGACCCTAAAGGGTCCTCAAGCTCTTCAGTATTAGAAAGTTTCTTTTGGGGCTTGGCTGACCTGAGAGGGATCTCAAGGTCTAAAGACCTGTTCCTTGATATTTGTTTAACTTTAACCTGTAAAGGTTCCAGGGTCTTCCCAACTTCAAGGACCGGTCCTCAAAGTTTGGTTTACCTAAAGTGGATTGCAGGGTTTTCATAGCTGGAGGACTGCTCGTTGGGGTTTGGACCGTTTGGTCGACCTAAAAGGGTCTCAGGATTTTCAGGACTCAAGGACTGCTCCTCAAGGTTTTGGTTGGCCTGAGAGGATTTCAATGTTTTTAGGATTCGAGGATTGGTTGACCTTTGATGGTGAAAAGAATTGTTCTTTGAGATTTGGTTCATTGGGAAGGGTTTCAGGGTTGTAGAGACTCGGGGATTACTCCTTGAGGTAGTCGTAGTGTTTGATTTGCTATCTTTGGCTGACGTGGCATTTGCTCTTTGTTTTGTACTTATTTTTTTCGTTCGACCTGGCGTAATAGTTTGTAACAATAGTTTTCACATATTCTTAGTATGCAATTCGTACGTTGTGCAACAGTTGAGAAGTTTTGGAAGTACAGGGCGGGCTAAAAAGCATTGATGAGAACCATGAGGCTAGATCAAAGTCCAATAAAGTAGCAAAAGTATAACTTTTGATAAAATGGATCTATGGATATAGATTTAACTTAATTGGAGATGTTGAGTTATATAGTTCATTACATTTCATTTTCATTACCGAACTAAGTTATTTATGGTGTAAGTACTTACTTCTCTACCTATCACATTTAAAATTTTCCTTGATTATCTTTCAAGAATTCATATTCCTTTTGACACTTTCTATCCTCTAGCGGTTTCTTTACTGGAGAAAGATTATATATTTTGTGGTCTAAGTCCCTCTTCTGACTTTCCATACGATCAGGGCTGCTGTTGAGTACGAAAAAAAGACACATGCTAGTAACCTTGAGCACAGTCAGGCAATGGAGAAAAATATGGTTTCCATGGCTCGTGAAATTGAGAAACTAAGGGCTGAGCTTGCTAATGCAGAGAAGAGAGCAAGGGCAGCTGCTGCCGCAGCCACAGCAGCAACTCCAAGTAATTTATGTCCAATGCTTTCCTAGCTGTGTACTTATGCTTGTTTTGTTGTAAGCTTTAGTATGTTCGAAATCCAATTTTTGTTCGCTCTTCCAAACAATAATTAAAATAATTGTTCATATTCAGGTCCTGGATATGCTGCAAGCTACGGGAATCTTGAGATGGTCTATGGTGGAAGTTCGTACCCTGATCCTTATACCATGCATCAGGTATGTGCTAGCTAATACTCTAAACTTTTATATGCCTGAAGGTGGTGCCAGGACCTATGAGAAGATAATATATTACATAGAAAATTTTAGTTGATAATAATAGTCTTTTTATTCATGGAAGCTTTGAGGGTTCTAAGAATAAATTGTGTGCCCTATATTATTATCAAGGCATGGAAGGAAAAATAAATAATTGTACTTGTACTTGTTTTCAGCAAATAAAAGATCATGCTCTACTTTCCCGCTACATGTTTCAGAAAATTTGCATGAAAGTCAGGTTTACATCTGACCTTGCTAATGGTTGAAGAAATTCGTTAAACAAATTCAAAAGTAAATTCAAGATCAGCAATTGCATCTGGTTTTTCTATTAAATTTGAGTGCACTAGTTTCGGAGATGGAGGACTTGGCAAAGAACTTTTTTCAGTTCTGAATCTCTTGTGAATTTTTATCATGATACGAAAATGGAACTTAAGGTAAGAAGAGATTGTACAATTATGTTGACATGGGTCCCAAAAGGCGATGTTTGTCATTTGTTGG
This sequence comes from Cornus suecica, assembly GCA_963922005.1. Taxonomy (NCBI): domain Eukaryota; kingdom Viridiplantae; phylum Streptophyta; class Magnoliopsida; order Cornales; family Cornaceae; genus Cornus; species Cornus suecica. Next base: position 85,027,740 of record OY998239.1, on the reverse strand, counting down.
TGAATTGTTGATATATTTCAAGTTATTAGTCCTATTACTATCGCCTATCGGGTCTCTGTATATATGCATATTATATTGTATACTTATATTGTTTTCATACAAGTGTTGGCTTTAGTAATAACATTTGGAGAAGAGATGAACCTGTAGCTGACTTTCTTCCATTATCCATCATAAGGTGAAGTTCTAGAGTATATATCTTATCATCTTATTTTCTTGTTTCAGGTGCAGGGTGGTGTTGATGCGGGATTGCAATATGCTACTACCGGAACAATACCTCATGGTGTTTATGACATACAACGAACTCATTTACACAGATAGGCTCTGCTTAAATGAATTCAAACTCATATTTCTTTTGCTAGCTGGAATGCTAAAACCGCCAACCTCTGAATGAAATTATAAGGATACAATAATGCCAGAAATATTCTCTCTTTCGAAAGCATTGCCTAGTTTTGCTCCCATCTTCACTGACCAGTAGATAAAAAATGAGGTCCGTTCATGGGCTTTGGCTAATATTTATAAAAATGTTCTCATTATACTGTGTTTATTGCCTCATTTTCTCCATTTTTGTCTGAGAAATTTGTTCTGTGATGCATAAGACCTCACTTTGAATTTTTTTCAGTTGGTGCTGAAATTTTGCCGCTGTTTGCTTACCTTGAGTTTGTCATAGAAAGTTCGATCTGATATTCTTGGATCGCATCTAGACAAATAGAAGCATGGCGATGAGCAATTATTAGTAGCTTCGCTCATTAAGGAAATGCTTGGTATATGAGGTATTTGTACATCTTTTCATAGACGGGAATAAGAAATGTAGACTCCGTAACAGTGCAAATAACTATGGACGAATTAATCCAAATGGGTGGCTCAGATAGGAAGGGACTTGAGGCTTTGTGTCTCAAAAAACATCAAACATTTCCTGGAAACTTTGATGGTAGACATGGTTCAAATCTTACCCATGTAGTGTAGAGGGTCAATTCGCATGGATACCCACTTCGTATGGAAGGTTGATTCGCGTGACTTTCCTAAATTAGGCAGAGCAAAATCCCAAACACTTAAGTCCGTTTGCCCCTTTTGTCTTCATTTTTTTATACAAAAGTTATTTTCTCTCTCTCTCTCTCTAACACTTTCCCTCTCTACAAATATATATATGTATTACAAATTTACTTCTTTTTTTATCTGTGTACCACTTTCCATCTCTACAAATATATATATATATATAACAAATAACTCATTATTAATTTTTTGAACAAATTTATACGAAAATATAACTAAAAATCAAGGGCTTATATTTTTTTATAAAAAATAAATAAGAAATCATTTATTTTTTGTGTGAATTCAATTAAGAAAAAAACCAATTAATGACTTAATTTAGCAATTCTTATTTATTTTCTTTAAAAAAATCATAAATATTTTTTCTTGAGTTTTCCAGACAGAAAATTCTTTGTTCGGAAAAATAAATAAGAATTCACATAATTAATTGGATTTTTTTTTAATTGAATTCACACAAAAAATAAATGAATTCTTATTTATTTTTTAAAAAAAAGACACATAAACCCTTAATTTTTGGGGGGTTTTTTACTATCATTATTTTTAAAAATAAATAAATAAACACTATTCAAAGGTATTGTGTGAATTCTTTGTTCGGAAAATCCAAAAAATTAATTAAATTTTAAATTTTAAAAATAAATAAATAAACACTATTCAAATCTATTGTGTGAATTCTTTGTCCAGAAAACCCAAAAAAAATATCTATGCTTTTTTAAAAAAAAAAAAAAAAAGAATTGCTTAATTAAAAGTCATTAATTGAGTTTTTTTTTTCTTAATTGAATTCACACAAAAAAAATAAATGAATTCTTATTTATTTTTTAAAAAAAAAAAAGTAAGCACTTGATTTTTAGTTATATATTTGTATAAATTTTTCCAAAAAATTAATGATGGATTTTTTGTTATATATATATTTGTAGAGAGGGAAAGTGGTATAGAGAGAGAGAGAGAAAGTAGTTTTGTAATATATATTTGTAGAGAGGGAAAGTGGTATAGAGAGAGAGAGAGAGAAAGTAGTTTTGTAATATATTTATTTGTAAAGAGGGAAAGTGATAGAGAGAAAACAACTTTTGTATAAAAAAAAAATGAGAGCAAAAGTGTCATTTTGGTAGTGAAAGTTAGAATCAAAACTTATATTTGACTTAAATAATGTCAAACTTGACGGTGTGCCACTAAAATTTGCCCATAATAAATTTGAAATTAAATTATATAAGCAAAATATCACTTACCTCTCCTGAGGTGAGGCCTAATTTAGTAATCAATTACCAGCCTCTCAACTATTTTCTACTTGGTTAATTCCGGCATAACACTTTTCCCCTTCCATAGTCCATGTCGGTCAAGGATTTTTTTGATGACACCATTCATATCAAGTTCATTTTTTTGTTGATGTGATCTAATATAATTTAGACATGTGATTAAATTATTATTATTTTTAAAAAAATACATATGAAGTTCATAAAAAAGAAAGAAAGAATGAACTTCAATTTTTTTTAAAAGAGATTAATTGACCTTGATTTAATTTGAAAATATTTTAACCACGGGAAGGACGGACTTCATCCTCCCAAAAAGGAGGTACGTATTATCCTTTCTATGTGAACATGCGAACGTGTAAATAAATACATAAATGTGCATTATATATGTATGCAGGTAATCAGCTACTATTGTCCCCATAAATATGACGAAGGTGGAAGGTTAAAATGAAACCAAATTGACAGACCTAGCATATTCTTATTTTGTTGGGACAGAGTCGATGTAAAACAAACTCTTTCAACGAGTTCCACAACCATTCTGCAAACCTTGTTTATATATGTGTATGAGTGTAAGGATGCTATGCACGTGTGTGAACACACATACGCATATATGAATTGTTTATACATATGTACATACATGTTTTTGTACTTGCTTGTTTGTATGTATTGGTGTGTTAAACTTCAGAAAATTTAGATTTTAATGAGAATTTTTATTGGATTGGAAAATTTGACAAGATTGAAATTTGGAATTACAGCTTATGTTGTATAATTCAAATTGGGATGGTAGTATGAAATTTGAATGCGATTCCCAACTTCACTATTTTCTAACATCCATAAATTTAGAATTGGAAGCTCCAAAGCACCACAAGAACTTATTCAGAAAAACTAAACCTTCGTTAAACTTGAACTCCAAATGAACTTGAGCTTGATCCAACAATAACTTGATTCATTAAATATCAGAATTTCATATTTTCAGAATCTTAAATCAGTTTCAATTTTGAGCAACTGCACACAACCAGCCTGAGTGTAATATTAATGAGAAAGGAGACGTCATCTTCTAGACCCTGAAACTAAAGTCCCTTCCTCAAACATCAACAAAAATACTCCATTATAGAGCACGTCAATAGAGTCCCAAAGACTTCTCTGCCAAAACATGGAAGCCAATAGAATTTAACAACCAAAAATAAACCCCATCTATATAATCCAGTGTCTTACAAAACTAATTCAAGCAAATTTAGCCAAAGACAACGAGATAAAACACCCTACACTGTGCCATCCTCCACCCCCTAGAATATAAGAAGCTTGCAACCATTGGGGTTGAAGGCCCTAACGCACTAGAATAAGTTCAAAGGGAGACGATGAGAGAGACCATGGCCTCAAATTATCCGAAAGCTAGATATGATGCAAGAGATCGCCTATGGTCATTAGGCAAAGGAAGGGCAGGGGTAGCCCTCTTGTGATGGTGCATTATAGCCGGCGAAAAGCGCTATCGGTAGTAGAATAGACGTGGGATCTTTGAAAGAGTGTCTCATTTGAATTCATTCACCAGAGGGATCGCCCTCACACAGAACTAGCAGGTAGTCAGAAATCAACAGCAGCAAGTTCCGCTACCCATCAACACGCATAGAGGCAACCTTCATAGGTATAAATTATCTGTCTGTTGACTCCCATGACTTGCCAGCTCAGGAAGATAATTGTTGGATCAAAGCAACACTTGCAAGTACAATGTTAAGGTACTTGTAACTAGACCTGTCAATGGATTGGATTTTGATCCGAATCCGATCCGATTAGTCGGATTTGGATTGCAAAAAAAATCCGATAACCCGAATATGATCCGAATCCGATTCCTTAACAAATTGGATTTTGATTAGCCTAATCCGATCCGATAATAATCCGATCCGATAAAATATACATATATATATTTATATATATGTGTATATATTTAATATTGTACATGTATATAAATGTTAGTTGTTAATTATTTTATTATTTATTAATAATGATTGATCATAAATACAATTATTAAAAGTGTGAATAATTTTAGTGTTTCAGTATTTATTGATTTTTGTATTTTTTTAATTAAATATTCGGATCAGATATTCTATAATGAAGAAATTCGAATATGAATTAATTAAGTGAAAATCTGTCGAATTATCGGATTCGGATCGCGGATTGGAAGTTTTTGTCATCTTTATCAATAGACTTATCAATAATCCGATTATAATCCGAATCCGATATTAAGATATGGATTGAAAATAAAATCCGATAACCCGATTAGGATCCGAATCCGATAATCCGATTTCTTAACAAATTGGATTTGGATTTAACTGATCCGATCCGAATCCGATCCATTGACAGGTCTACTTGTAACATCCAAAGGCAATCCTAACGGCATTTGTTGTTCTATGTCATCATACCGATGCTAGTAGGTTTCCATAATTAATTATTACATTTTATATATCAAACGACAAATAAGATGAAAAGAGAGAATGGTACTCCGTAATATAGGTATAAGACAGAACAGTTTGACATAACAAGAAAAATTAGGAAGAGGAAGTGAGTGGGACGACAAGGCATTGGACCAAGTGATATAACAAAAGGGAGGTAAGGGCGAGCCCCCTTGTGGGCAGTGGCGGAGCCTGCTTGGGGGGGGGGGGGGGGGGGGGGGGGGGGAACTAGTTATGTTAGGGCCTTTTTGGTTGGGCTGTTTTTGTTTTTGTATTGCGTATTTTGGCCAAATTTGAGAAACAGGTGTGTTTGGTGTGCTGTTTTTTTTTGCTACATTAAGAAACAAAAATCAAATTAGGCCATTTTGGTAGAACACCAAATTGGTCAAATCTCCACTTTTTTTGTAGTTGTTTCCAATATAGTGAATAAAGTTGGAGCCTCGTGTACACGTCGTGATATGCTTCAAGAAACAAATTGCTAAAGTATTATCCAAAAGAATTTTCTGCAGTTAAGCTTGTTGAACTCAATACTCAATTTGAGACTTATATTCTTGATATGTGATCTAATGATAGTTTTGAAGGATTGAAAGGGATTTCCGCTCTTGCAAAAAAATTGGTTGAGGCAAAAAAAAAGATAAGGTGTATCCATTGGCTTATTTGCTTGTATCGTTGGCGTTAATCTTACCAGTTGCGACTACCACAGTGGAGAGGGCATTTTCTGCTATGAATATTGTGAAAACTAATTGGCGGGGGATCAATTTCTTAATGATAGTTTGGTTGTATACATTGAAAGAGATATATTTCGAGGCATTGATATCGAGGCTAACATCCAACGTTTTTAAAAGATGAAAAACCGGGCAACTGTAATCGTCATTACGGTGTATTTTTATTTTTTTTTTGCAACATCAATGGTGTATTGAGTTTTTTTTATTTAACTATAATATACATATGTTCAAGTTTTAAGTTGAATAATTTTTTTTATTGATTTTATTGTTGCATTACGCCCCTCCTGACAGAGAATCCTTGCTCCGCCACTGCTTGTGGGCATTTGTAGAGTAGAGGGAGTGTGACTGACAATCTACCGAAGGGAAAATAAAAAAAAAAGGCACATTTCCTTGTTTTTCTTTCAACTTCCTTACAAACACAAGGAAAGTAACCAGAACCTTTTAGCTCCCAGCCTCTCACTATAAGGGACGAAAATTACTATTAAACTAAGAATATAGCCATCATAGTATCTATAACTTGTGTGTATTTTGGTTTGGAAACTAAAAAAGGGAAAGGGGGGAAAAAATAATTACGAGTTAGCTGCCAATTAGGGGCCAAGTTTTTGAAGTGAAAGGGTTTGGTGGGGAGAAGGAACTACATTTTGGGTTGGGCAGGGACCAAGATGGATTAAGATATATAACAAAAGACTTCAGAAGGAAGCTACTGCATTATCAGGACATTCATGATTCATGCAATCATTTCTTTACATCTATCCACATGAAGAGGAAAGCATTTAAATAACATGCATATCAAATCCATAAAATCCACTCAACATGTCAGATAGCATAATTGTGTGAGTTTCAAAAAGCAACACTCACCTGAAATTTTCAACCTACCATAGCAGCAATTGGGAGAATATCCACTTTGTCTCTATAAAAAACATTCACATGGTTTAAATCAATCCCAAGCTTAAAGAAGAAAAAAAACCTCCACGTAGCAGAAGACAATATAGAGAAAAAGGGGTAGTGCTCTGAGTGAGCGAACAACCTACCTCTTAGTCTCCAGTTTGAGAACAAACCCGCAAATGGAATATTCTAAATCCTTCAAAACACAGACTTTAGTATATAGGTGCTCGGTTGAAGTTCAGTAGGGGCGCGAACGGTTTCCACCATGGTAATTTCTATCTGGACCACTGTCTCTGTAGTTGTCTCTGCGTCTGTCTCCACCACCCCCATAACCACCTCTGCCACCTCCCCTGTTGCATAAACAAGTAGCCAATAAGACAGTAGCTGCAATGTTATTCATGCATTAGAAAATAGAGTTTTTGCAAAGGCAGAAAGCTCTCCAAGATGTATTTTGGTTAGTTCCTGATGTTTTACTTTGAAGAACCACCTAAGCCAAAAAGATACAAACTTAAAGAAACATAAAGACCCACCTATAACAATACAAAATATATTGCCACCATATGCAAACCCAAATGCAGGCCATGTACTATAGTGTACAAGTATACAAGTAAAACCTTCAGCATGTATTGCTTCCAACATGCCAAAAAGAGACAATGATACGACAGATGTTTTGGCTGATACATCAAAAAAAACATAATGTCCATATACTTTAAGCTAGCCCAATTTCTATATGTGAAACTCCTTAAACAATGGTTACTTCAGCAAGCTTGAATCAAAGTTGGGCAGTAGAAATTAGAAAAAGAAAATGACCCAAGGGACAAAGTAAGTGAAGAACACATCAGGAACACTAAGAATATAAGGAATACCAACCCGCACACAGCAAATACAATAGATACATTAAATTCGCCAAATAACATCCTAAAAAAACCTAGTCAAAAGTAGGATCAGCTTTGCATAACTAAGAAGAGAAATTGTTTCCAGAAATTCTGCTGCTACCAGAAGTCGGTGGACTTCAAAAATACAAGTCAAAAAATTATTAAACAGAGCATCATATGTCCCAATGTTGAAAGAAAAAGAATAGATCTACAATACAGAGGATAGAGAAGAGGGGCTTACCCAGCGCCATATGCTGGAGCGGCCTTTGGAGCAGACTTTTCGGCCATTGCAACGCTGATTTTGTAACCCCTCATTTCATATTCTGATGAGGTTTCAATGCAAGTATTTAAGAATAACATAATAGTATGCACTAGAGTAAATACATAACTTTCCTGAATCCATTAGTATAGAACATCCACTTTTCCAAGTGAAACTATATGAAAGAGTAAAGTGTTCTTATTGTGAAAAGAGAAACTTGAAGAGATTTCAAGATAGACAAATGATTCAGAGAGTTGATCAAATAACTACTAGGGTTAATATAAATAAACATAATATACTCAGACTAGTACAGTGGAGGTGTGTTCAGTATCTACTCTGACACTACAGTGGAAGTGTGTTGAATCAAGAGAGCGGAACATACGGTTAAAAAAGGCACCAGCAGAATGTGCTGCAGATGGATCTTCATAAGACAGAACTGCATCCCCCTTAATGTTTCCTTCCTCATCTGTATATATTTTTATATTAAATGGCCATTGGTCCTTGTAGCCCCGCTTTTGCTTGATTCTTCCAACCTAAACAATAAATCTTGCATGAGCGTCCAAATAACAACATTACTATGAAATGGAAGGAAAAAGGGGGTCAGCTTGCATTTGATGCTAAGAATCTCTATATTAAAAAAAAAACATGGAATGAAATTCCACCACCCTTTTGTTTCCATCAGCCATTCAGAAAACATTGTCAATTTCACCAATGGTAGCTGGAGAGGTTCAACTAAGCTACTGCAACATATTTCTATTGCATACAATTTAATAGGCAAGAGAAAATTATCGCATCTTACTTGTCCAATGCCTCCGAAAAGTTCTCTTAATTCCTCAGTAGTCACATCTGGAGGCAAATTTGAGATATAAATTCTTGAGTTGTCACAGAACTCCCCGCAATTCTCATCACATTGCTTCACCTTCACCGGAGCCTCAGCAGGAGCATCAGCATAACCATCTACCGGGTTACGTGGACCACCACCATATCCACCCGGTGGGCCACCCCTACCACCACCCTGGCCATAACCCATAGCATCACCACCATAGCCAGCAGGGGCACCATATGATGGATAAGAAGTAGGTCCACCAGTATAGCTTGCAGGTGGAGGGGCAGCATATGTTCCATAATTAGGGTTCCCACCATAAGTGTTTTGAGGTTGTACGAATTTGCCACCTGACCCGGCATAAGATGGAGGTCCAGATGGAGGAACCTGATCAAAACCACCATCATCTCTTCCTTGATTGCCACCATAAGAACCTCCTCTACTACCTCCACCACTTCCACCATCATAATTACCACCTCTCCCCCCTCGATTATCATCATATCTCTCACCACCTCCTCCTTTGTTATAACCACCACTACTGCCCCCGCGCTCACCACCGCCAGCAGGAGCTTGTGCACCGCATTTATTACACTCGACTCTTCTTGCGAAGTTTAGATTCCCACAACTGCACAAATGTATAATAGTTTCAAAAACATATATCTACACAAGCAAAAACCAGTAAAAACCAAAAAAATTGCACCTTTCCATTTCTTTTGGTGTTTTTTTGTATCAACCACAACCCATATTGGGTTTATTGTGAAAAGAAATTGTGCCTTCATGTAGATATAAAATAAACAACCACCACCACCACCACAAAAATTATACTTAGAACTAGTCAGAACCTCAAAGATAACATTTTTCTAACACAAAATTTACCACTATCAAATCAATTTCTTGTGAAGAGTAGTTGCTCTATTAACAACAATTAACAAAACAAAAAAAACGCACACACCCCAACACAAAACTACAACAATTCCACAATATCATTCAAACTCTCTGTTATTTAAAGAAATTTCTAAGTAAACAATTCAAAACACGAAGGTGGGAGATATTAATTTAGCAAATCTACAAAACAGAAAAAATATATATACGGTACCTTGGATTAGGGCAACGCCAATCGCCTTCCCTGCCGCTTCCACCACCGCGGCCACCTCCTCCTCTCCCACCACGATCTCCTCCTCCTTGATATCCGCCGCCGCCACCTGCAATTACAAGATGAAAAAAGCGAATCCACACAAGTAAGATGTGCATATATATATAGAGAGAGAGAGAGATAGATAAGCACCTAAATCAATTAATCTAAAGCAATTCATAGAGAAGGAACATAATATAGACCTCGATTCTGAGAATTGCCACCATATCCTCCCCCTCGTCCACCACCTCCACCTCGTCCACCATAGCCTCCGCCTCCACCACCACCTCCGTCATAACCTCCACGACCCTGACCGCCGCCACTATAACCTCCACCGCCACTGCCACCATAACCTCCGCGATCATTCCCTCCATAACCTCCAGCACCGCCACCGTATCCCCCGCCGCCACTACCTCCATATCCTCCGGCACCGCTACCGCCGTAGTTTCCGCCGCCGCCTCCGGACGGCGGAGGAGCATCGCCTTCGTAACCGTACGCACCTGACATGTTCTAGGGTTTCTTTTCCCAAGGAGAGGAGAGAGGAATGCTATCTCATATATTGGAGTCGGCTAATATGAGAGCCGACTCCGCATCTCCGCACTAGATTATTTATTTTCGTGGGGGCTTCTACTATTTCAAATTTACAACTCAGCCCTCAATTACTTTTTGTTACTTGGCACCCCTCATGTTTGTTATTTCATAAAACTGAAAATTAAGTACTAAAAAATTTAAGTGCTAAAAGTTTTAAGTGGTATTTAAAAATATTATATTTTTTTATATTTATTTAAATTTACACTCTTTGTACTTCAGTATTAAAGTGGTGACTCTATCACTTAAAATTTTACATCATTTTAAATGACACTTAATATTTTCAGTATGTTTAAAAATCTTATCAAACGCACTTAACTGAATAAGTGTTGAATCTATTCAGACTTAAGTGATAAATAAGTATTATCAAACACATTACACGCTAGGGGTGTTCAAAAATTTGTCCAATCCGAAAATTCAATCCGTCCAATCCAATCCGGATCTATTGGATTGGATTGAACATGGATCCAAAAACACCCAATCTGGTATTTTACGAATCGATCTTGGATTGCATTTTTAATAATCCGGTCCAATCTGGTACTATTCATATACATTTTAATATATTATATTAATAATATATCACAAAATATATTACTTCAAATTAAATTATAATATCTTATATCAATAATATATTATTCTAAACTACATTTAAATAAATATCGTTAAAATGCATTAATACATTTTATTATTTCAATGCATATATTTTCTTTAAAATAAAGTATAGTTACAGACTTAAAGTATCCACAATAATCATAATTAAATAAATATAACACATGATCTTCTATAATTATTACTAAAAAATATTTGTGTTGTGAAGTATCATTCATGCAATGTTGTAACATAAGTCACAACTTTAAGCTATGTGTATTTCATACATCAATATAAGTCAAGTTTTACGCCACGTGCATTCGCACGTACTCTTAGTTAATGACTTATAAAAATATGAATTATTTTTAATATTTTTGAACATTTAACCTATTTTAAAATACAATAAAATTATATAACTAAATATTATCAATCTCTATCATTTATCAAATGAAACATATAACAATATACCTTATGATTACTAAGATTAATATGACTTATAATATGTTTATTTTATAATGTCATTGAATAATTAATTTATGAGTTATTGATTCATATAACAATGAAATGAGCTATTTTTTTCTTGCTTCGGGTTAGGACATCGTATGATTAGCTCTAGATATGTATATACGTTTATTTGTAAATCTTAGATTGTCCTTTATTTTTCTTTGTCTATTGGGAATTGACTTATATGGCTTCCTTTTAATGTTTTCCTAGTGTTTTAGTACTGAAATACTGAAATTTTGAAAAACTGAATTTTTTCACACTTTTAATAATAGTATAGATATAGATATATATGTATGAGTGTCTTGAAATTCTTTTGTTGAAAGTGTGGTGATGGTTTTTGTGAAAGTCTTTTGTTGAAAGTCTGGTACTGGTTGTTGACATGTTTTAGTACTGATTTTTGTGAAAGTCTTTTGTTGAAAGTCTGGTACTGATTTTTGTGAAAGTCTATAATAATGCCCCTACTGTGACACTATCACTTGTATTATTTATGTTTTGTTGATTACTGAAAGTTGTTATTTGCTACAATAGTGCATTTTGTTTTTGTGAAAGTCTTATGTTGCATAATTTCTAATCAATTGAAGCTTTATTTATTTTTTAATCTTTTGAATCCGAGAATCTGATCCGAACTAATTCGGCTCATCGCGGTCTAGATTGGATTGAATCCATTAATGATGAATCCGATATTAGTGAATTGGATCCAAAATATGTTCAATCCGATCCATGAACACCCCTATTACACGCTGCATGACGAGAAATGTGATTTTTTTTACTTTGGCCACTAATAATTATGGGCAATATTTGCCTCATGCCATGTAAGTAAGAATGTGTGGTCCAATGAAAAACATGCATGTGTCCTAATTTTTTAAAATAATACCATAAATAAATTATTTTAAAAATCAATCAAAACAATGATTATAAAAAGATTATATAATTTATGAAAATATTTCAAAATTTTAGGACAAGTGTAAAATTTTCATTGGATCACACCACCTGTAAAACATGTCTTAAGGCAAGTATTACCAATACAGATTTAAGTTATGTTTGGGTGCACTTTTTTGGTGGATTGAAATTGTATTGTAGTTGTGATTTCATGATATTTATATTTTATTATAGCAATTTTAAATAAACTATTTTGATAAATTATGAGAACTAAGTGTAATGTAATTTTGAATTAACTATTAAATAATTCTAAACACGACCAACTCCTGGAACTACAAATAACCTTCTTAAACTACTAATTTGCTACCGTTAGCCTCTAATCTATCACAAATGCTATCTTACTCTTAGGTCCAATTTGGATCGGTTTTTTAGAAGCTATTTTTGGCTTTCTCGAAAAAAAATTTGTTTGTAATGGTGTTTGTCAAAAAATTATAAGAATTTTTGAGCCTCGGAAGAGCGTTTAAAAGATGCTATGGGGTACCAGCTTTTAAAAACAACTTATGTTTCTCATTTTTTTTCTGAAAAAATTTAAGATTCAAAAGGTTTGCCAAACGGGACCTTAGTAATAAAGTTTTCCCTTATTTAAATTGTATTAATAATATTTTCTTTTTTAGTATATGAATTATATCATTTGGCTTAATTATATGAGAATAAATATATTTCTAAATGAAAAAATAGAGTTATATAAAAAAAAATTAAATAATCAATTATTATTTTTATTATCTTAAGTTTAAACCTTTCGTCGCACACATATATATTACAACGTTTAAATTTTATAATGTAAGAACTTTCACCGATCTTTGGTAATGGGATGAATGTTATATATATGTTTCTATATATTGGGAGACTATACTTATTAGATTCATGTAAAATATCCCTCGTAGGTGTTTTTGATAACACTTATTTGTCATTTAAATTTGAAATTTTTTAACACTTAATCAGTTAAGTGCATTTGATAAGAAATTTGAACACCACTTAAAATATTAAAAGCCACTTAAAATGAGGTAAATTTTTAAGTGATAAGGTCACCACTTAACACTGAAGTCTGAAGACTGAAAATTAACAAAAATAGAAAAAAAAATTAATTTTTTTAAGCACCACTTAAAATCTTCAATACTTAAAATTCAAATCTTAAAAATTTTCAGTACTTAATTTTCAGTTTTATCAAACAATAGATTCAAATTATATACGTAATTGAAATTGTAGTCATTATTTGTATCGTATAATTTAAATTTTAAAAATAGAGTTTTCCCGTGACCATGTTATTTAGAGCCTGTTTGATTTCTCTCCCACTTTCCGATTCCAAACGGGTTTGGAAACTGAAGCGTAGCGAAGCGTGTGCTGCAAATTTTTTCTGAAGCGGAAACATGTTTGGTGTTGATGATTCTGATATGAGAAAAATGAAAGTTAAATCAAGCAAAACATGTTTGGTGGAACTGTTGATTCCCTAAAAATTGAAAGCAAAACATGTTTGGTGAATTCAAATGATTTGAGATTCTGTTTTTTTGGATTTTAGATTGAATATAAGAAATTAATAAGTTTTACAAGTTTTAAAAATAAAAGTTGGATATTGTAAATATTTTTTTTATTTTTTGTAAACTATAATTTTTTTTAGGTAAATTCTAAACTATAATATTGTATTGCACAAGACCTCTCATTTGGTCATGATATTTTATTTTTGGGTTTTTTTTAGTTAAGTCTTATAATTTTGTATGCATTTTGACAATGGTCCCTTTTTGAAAACTTATTAGAGATTGGTCCTATTAATCTTATTTTATGTTGGGTAAATTACACTTTTGTACTCTCTTGTTAATGTAAATTACACTTTCACCCCCTCAATCAAAATTAAAAATGTGAAATGACTAAAGTACCCTAAATGTGTGTGAGGACCTATTTGCCCATTCAAAAAGATGTGAAAAGACCAACCTACCCTCCTTTTATATGTGTATATATATTTCGAAACAAAATATATATATTTAGGGAAAACAAATATTTTGAAAAAAATAATAATTTTCTCGAAATATATATTTTTTCTCAAAAAAAATAATTTTGGGAAAAAATATACATTTCGGGAAAAATATATTCTTTCTTTTTTTCGGAAAAAAATATGTATTTCGAAAAATATATATATATATATATTGATAGGAGCCGAATGTTACACATTCTAGGCCCTTAACTCTGTGTTGTTAGTCCACACATTCTACTATCTTGGTGGTTTTATACCGTTTTTCTTGTTTAGTGTGTTTCATGTGCATTATGAGGAAAATAAGTTAATTTCGGTGAATTAACCAGAATAATAATTCGAGATGATTCAAGAGACGAAACCTCTAAAGAATGGAGTAAACTGAGCCATAAAATATAAGTAAAATTCCAAAAGTGGAGCGAAACCGAAGAAAATGGTTTAATCGTATTCAGACAAACCGAATCTACAGTTTTCATATATAATTGTCAGAATGTTCGAATTTATCAAGAAATGATAGTTTTCCGAGTGGAAATAGACCAACAAACAAAATCCACTGTAAACAGTGGGACCAAATGATTTTGAGCCAAAACGCATCGTTTAAGGCATCAAATCCATAATCTTATTACTGTTAGGAAGACTGCTGAAGACTTTATTAATTTTATTGGTGACCTATATAAACTCCGACTTGGCTGATATTTTAGGATTAATTTTATTTGTTAATTAGTATTCTTCTGTAATTATTTCGGAATTTTTAGAGTAAATTTATTTTTAGGTTAGTTTTAGTAATTAGATTTATTTTTATTATATATCCCAAACCATTTAGGAGTGTGGTTTATTTTTTCTATAAAAGGCCACACACATTAGAATAAAGGGGCCTTTTTCTCTCGGCAAATAATTAGTGCGTAGAAGAACATATCTGGAGAGCGACGAAAAGGAGAAGACCAAGAGAAAATAGAGGAAAACACCAAAAGGTCCATGGATTCGGGTTCAACATCAACGATGCGATATCTGACAGACATGGACAACTAAACGGTATTTAGGGTAGAAACCTTAGCCCAAGTAATGTAGACTATATTTTATTTATTTTTATTCTAAAAGGGGAAACTAAATAACATTATCGTGATGATTATGTAAATGAGATAACGCATTAACATTTTATATAAAGTTTTGCATTTATTCTATTTCTTGTCTTAGATTGATGTAATGCTTAATTTTGCCCAACTATGCTTAATCGTTACGAGCTAGAACTTCGAAGGTTAAATTTTAGTTTTTTACATAATGATTCGTAAAACATGATGTCTTGAGTTAGACAGACCATGCTAAGGAAATGTGAAATAGGCATGTTTATTAATGCACCGTATGAGTAGAGTAGAGTAATTGCATGCACTAATCACACTCATTCTGAAGATAGTTTGTGGCTGAATTCGATTGAATGTATTTATATTGGGACTAGGCATTAGCTTGTAGCAGTACTAATTTGATTCACGAGAGATGTATCTCCATTTTATAATAAAATGGATATAATGTTTATATTACGAAGCTAGTGGTGGCGCTAGATACACCCTAGACTTTCTTTCTGTTAAATTTTCTCAATCTATCTTTAATGGTTTTATTTAGTTTATTTATTTATTTAATTAGTTTAATATCAAAATTCCAAAATCAAACTATTTTTACAGTTCAAGAATATTATTTTATTATAATTCAGAGTACGAATTAGTCATTTGGGTTCGATAAACCTGTCTCAAGCCGTAATATACTATAATACGACTCGTGCACTTGCGATAGGTAAAACTAGGTCAATATAGTCTTATTCTTAACCATTATTTTAACCGACCTAAGACACCGATCATATATATATAGATGATCAAATAGTCGTGCACTTGTGAGGGTATGTTGGTCTTTTCACATCTTTATGGATGAGCAAATAGGGACCCTCACACACATTTAGGGGTATTTTAGTCATTTCACGTCTCAAATATTGGTTGAGGGAGTGAAAGTGTAATCAACAAAATAAGAGGGGGTGAGAGTGTAATTTATATTAATAAAAGGGAGTAAAAATATAAATTACCCAACATAAAATATGACAAATCTCTAATAAATTTTAAAAAAGAGACCAACATCAAAATGCATTCAAAATTATAGGACTTAGCTAAAAAAAAAACCCTTTATTTTTTCATGTAAAGAATTATTTACAGTACAATATAGTTTCACTTTGGTTTTTTTGACAAAAAAAAGAACGAAAATATGACAAAATTTAATAAGTAAAAACGTTGCGTAATCATTAATAAAAATTTTTGGGGGAAAAATGTCATAGAGATTCAAGTAATCGAAACTTGCAAAATTGGAGATTCTTGCATAAAAAAATCAGAAATGTAGGCAAGGCCTCACTTGGGAGCAAACTTAACAAATGTTGCAAATGAATTTGAGAACAATTGAAAGCAATTATAATGCCCTCACTAAAAATAATGACCGGAACAAGTCGACCTTACTTTAAATTTTGGGTTATTTCTCAATTTCCAGATTTTGGAGGAGCAACTACCAAACCCCTACCCGCAGTATTGACTTCTACGCAGATATTTGTTTGACGTATAAAAGAATACCCTTTTTTTATGAAAAAATAATATTGCTCTATTTCAGGAGTTTAAACTTTAAACTAATTGACCAAGATGAGAGGAATATCTAAGATTCAAATTGCTAAAAAAGAGTCACGGATTGCTAAATCTCTCTCTGTACAAGGACCACGAGCCAGCCACGCGCTTCTCTGTACCCAACGAATCCCGTCCGTCCACGTGTTCCCAGTATATTATATACTATATGCATTTCTATATATGTACTATCACCTCCATTCCCAACCATCTCCGACTCTTCCTATCACCAGAAACCCTCAAAATGCTCCTCAGGTCTCCCCCTTCCCTCTCTCTCCAAACCCTAGAGAGAGAAAGCCACCACAGGCCTCTCCTCTCTCTCTCCTCCTCTGCATTAACGTTCAATGGTTGGTCGATTTTGCGATCGTCGAGGACGAACGAGAGAAATGTGGGTCACAGGCTCGCGATCAGTGCGAAGAAGGAAGTGAACAGTAAGCCATTTTTGGACATCGCGTTCCAGCCTTTCGAAGAAGTGAAGAAGGAGCTCCTCCTCGTCCCCAATGTCCCGCAAGCGTCGCTCGCTCGCCACAAGTACTCCGACGCCGTCGAGGCCGCCATCAACGAACAGATCAAGTGCGTTTTTAGTTTGGTGTGTTGGTGTGTGTGTATATATATATGTGTGTGTGTCGTTGTATCTATATGCACTTGTATAATAGGGCTATTTATGTTGATTGTTGAACGTGTTATTTGTGTATTTTGTGATGATGTGTTTTGCTTTCCTTCCGTTTGCCTGATGAGGAAATTTGGGAAAATTGCAAAATTAGGTTTTCTATCTTTTGTCTTTCATATAGGCATACGATGAAGCAGCCATTAACGAATATAGCGAGTTCTACTTCATTTTTTGTTTTTGTTTTTTATTATTATTTTCTTTCCGTTCTGTTTGTTTGATGAGAAAAATATTGGGAAATGTAGGTCACAACATTTATGATTTTTTGTATTTGCAAAAAATTAATTGAAGTAAGCACATATCTTTGATGGGCTAAGATGTGTAGAGTTTTCTGCTTTTATACGGATCCCAAATACAGAAGAATATTAAGATTTGAACAAAACAAAAATATGTTCATAGTGATTTATTTTGCAGCTTCCATTTCCCATAAAAAAAATTAACTTCTTTATTTTTTCTAGCTATATTTAGTTTTGAGATGTTTACCAATGGTCTTGTGGTCTAATGATATTTCCATTCCTCCCCAAATTGGGAGTGTGTGTGAGTTCCTTAACCTTCCAAAAAAAATAAAAAAATAAAGTATTTGGGAAATGCTTGGTTTTTTGTTCAAAATTTTGGTGAGCAGTTACTGTTTGCTCTTTTCTTAATAATCTGAAATTGACTTACTGCATTGGCTATTTTGCTCCCACCTTTAGTTACAGATTTACTTATTTTTTCATTCCCGGAAGTATATGTTTTCTATATATTATTGATGTTCTAATATATTTGTTTGATGAATGACAGTGTGGAATACAATGTCTCCTATGTGTATCACGCCATGTATGCCTACTTTGACAGGGACAATGTTGCTCTCAAAGGCCTTGCTAAGTAATCTCTTGGAACCTAATGGCCTAACATATATTTTTTTTGTATTTTCATTATTGTTTTTGGGTTGGTTGGTTTGGTTAAATAATTTTTTACTGATTTTATTTGTTCCACTACAAACAGGTTTTTCAAGGAGTCTAGCGTGGAAGAAAGGCAACATGCTGAGAAATTTATGGAATATCAGGTGTTTGCTAAATTTTGATTTCTCTTTTGTATTAATTTTTTCATCCTTTCTTTCAATTTCCAATTAGTTTCGGGATTGCTATGAACTTGTGTTTTTACATTGTATTTTAATTCTAAGAACAATTTTTTTTTTTGACAATTAGAATAAAAGAGGAGGGAAAGTAAAGCTGCAGTCCATCCTCATGCCCCTGTCTGACTTTGATCACATGGAGAAGGGAGATGCATTGTATGGTAGGTTTGAGTAGCCACTTTATCGTTTTACAGTTGAATGTGCATGCCTTGCTTACAAGTTTTTTGCAATCACCATATGGTCATCATCTCATGGCTTCTTTATGATGAGTTTGATATACATTCATATGTGTTTTTTTATTTGAGATAGTTCACACAAATCTATATTTTCGTTCGTGATTTCTTGCATTTCTATCATCTTTGCTGATGAAGTCTTCAAAATCAAATATAAACATAACTTTGGATTTTGAAAAAGAAAATCCCATCCAATGCTGCCTTTTGCTTTACCTATACACTACGTTTGGTATGTAGAGATGAAATGGAATGAAATGCCCATTCCAGTCATTCCTTAGTTTCGTATTATGTATTGTAGAGTGAGAATATGCATTCTCTTGGAATAAAATTGCATTCTAGAGAATGAAAATCCATTCCATTAGTAAACCAATGGAATTGGCACTTACTGATACTCTACCAATGGAATTGGCACTTACTGATACTCTAACCAAATAATGCAATGGTAATCATTCGGTTCCATTTCATTCTCATTTCCTTCCACCTTCATTCCATTCAATTCTTGTATACCAAACACAACATAATAGTAGTCATAGAAGTACAAAAAAGAAGCAAGGATGTCGGATGATATTCAGGGCTGCTCGTACAACTCTCAAAATTATCCCATGTTGAAATTCCATAATTAAAGGCAACTTAGAGGATGGCCGTCACCTTGTGCTGACTGCTTCTATCCGCAATCCACATAATTCAGCTCCCAATTTTGTAGAGCTCACAGAATTATGGATTCTTTATTCTCTTCAAGAAAGAGACAAGGTGGATACACATTCTCTGCCCTCCAAGGTCGTTTTTAAAAGATTCAGATAACAACACTTTATGTAATCATTCCTCAGATACCCGATGCAGCAAGAGAACTCCTTCCATCCCTTCCTAAGGCCCTTCAAAATTTCAATCCCATATGACCTTGTAAGCTCCCTAGTGATTTACCCTGATAGGTCCCCCTAGCGCCCCTAAATAGTGATAATAAAACATAGTCTGTTGCATTCTCTTGTATTTTGATTTTTTTTTTCTAACAGGGTAGGAATATTTCCTGTCAGAAAAATAAATGTCACTAGTATAAATACCCGAGCTGCACTTCTTTTAAGAGTTTCAACTTGTAGAACAGTTAATTAATAACATGGTATAGCAAATAGGTCTTATAATACCTGAGACCTATTCTAGTAGTGTGTTTGAAGGATAGTTCGACCAAATATGACGAGTTACTTTGCTAATGTTATTCATCTTATTTGAAGTCACTTTACTGTTTTGTTGTAGCCATAGTACTAAAAGTTTGTCACTTTTATACAGCAATGGAACTTGTGCTCTCCCTGGAAAAGTTAACAAATGAGAAACTTCTGAATTTACACAAGGTAACAAGCTTACTGCTCTCATGCTCAAGCTGCCTTTTCAGTTCTTCTTCACGGTGGAGGGATAGTTTTACTTTTATTTTATTTTTATATTTTTGTTTTTTTGTGGTAGGGGTGGGGGTTTAATTGGTTGTTCTGTCTCGAACACCCAGTTTTCTTTAACCAGTATTTTTTTAAGCTGCTATGATGAATATACTATTTCAGGCTGCAACCTTTTTTCTAATATATGTTGTTTGATGAATATATGACAGATAGCTGATCAGAACAATGATGTGCAGCTACTTGATTTTATTGAGAGCGAATTCTTGGTAGAGCAGGTGGAGAGCTGCTCTCTCTTTCTTTTCTCTCCTGTTTTTTCCTCTTTATTATTATTATTATAATATATATGTATACTCGTAATAATGAAGTTTAAACTAAATGTAAAGTGGGAGTTATGGAGATTTTCCGTGGAAGCATTGAAGCAAATGATTTGGGTGATTAATTTTTTCTCATCTAATTTTACTTTTTGGATTTAGGTTGAAGCCATCAAGAAGATATCAGAGTATGTTGCTCAGCTGCGAAGGGTTGGCAAAGGCCATGGTAATCATTCATTCCCTTGCCATTCATTTTTCTTATCCTGATATTCTAGAATTAGTGCTATACTGGTAAATTCTTTTGTCTGCATATTTCGGTAACTCATCTTCTTCACACTCAAGTTTGCTTTGTGGCTGTCAATTTGCAGGTGTTTGGGACTTTGACCAGATGCTCCTTCATGATGTGGTTGCTGCGTGATAGAAACACATCGCCACTACTTATTCGGGTGCTTATGGTATCAAATATCAGTTTCATGGATTAGTAGTTAGTTGGCAGAACTTAGATGAATACTGGCAAATCATTTTAAGGTAGAAGCATTAGAGTTCTTTGTTTGAGAAGAGGTAGTACTTTGATGTTACACTGTTATGATCTGCCTTGCTTTCTCCTAGAAGCGCAGTAAAAATCATCTGAGAAAGTTTCTGTTATTTATTCTTGTGCTTGGGAATCAAATCGTGTGTATGAATTGTTTGTTTGTCCTCTATTATGTCTGAAGCAGACTTTGTAACTTGGTAGATGCGTAGACTTTGTAACTTGGTAGATGCGTTTCATTCATTTACTTTGAATGATATTAATAATTAAATATTTAATTTAAAAGTCTTAAATCATATTAGAATTTTCAAAAAAAATTAATACATTGACTCTTTAAATATTTTCTCTTATAAATTTAGGTCATATATTGGGATATTGAATTAAATTATAAAGATTTTGGGCATTTTATATGGAAGGTTTAACCGTTCAATCATTATTCAATGGTAGTAGAATTGTAAAATCATACAAAATCGTAAAATTTTACCAGTTAGAATCGAGATTTGACAACTATGATTGCAAGCTGCTGATCCTTTTTATTGTGAGTAACGACAATGACACTAAAATATTAAACGGATGTAATACAACAAAATAGATGTCTATCCCGTCACAAGCATATGCTTGGTACCTGTAGCAAACCTTACTGGGTAAGTTCACACAATCCCACTGGGTTAAATTAGCAATACAGTTCCCAGATGAATGCACACAAACATGACTTTGCTTTGAAAAAGCACAAATTTTATAATAAGAACACCTGCAGAAAAATGTCTCCATACAATGCTCACCTGATTGCTCACCTTATTCTACCCTTTGCAAACAGCTTCTGTATTCATTAAGCTTAAGGAACTTTCATAACCCTTGCACCAACAACTAGAAAGGCTTAAAGAAAAACTTTCGAATTGGGAATAGCTCAACCATTTCCAACATTATTATCATCACAGAGCGAAGAAATGACCAAGAAAATTTCAAATTTATTTTTTTAATCCGGCAAATCTACTAACATGTCAGATAGAGTCTAAAGGCCACAGACAGATGAGTTGTATCGAAACTACAACTTCTCCCATAAATAGCATATTGCTAAAGGGCACAAGAATGTTTGATACCAATAATGCAATCTGGCCAAATACGAGGATTATAAGAATTCTATCATTGAGCTGAAGGCATTGGAAATATATGCCTGTTTAATGCTGTAAATGCAGTGCACTTGTACTGATTCTAACATCAAAGAATAGAACCAAAATTTATAAAATAAGAACTGTCTAAATTTAACAATGCATAAATTTTAACGAAGTAATTCAAGTAATTAAATGGTCAAGGAATAGAAAAAGATAAACAGTACCACAAGCCAAAATGGGAACTTGAACCTTATAGCAAAAGCAAACAGAAGGGTCAAAATGTCAAGCGGATCCTATCAAAGTAACTCGCATCAAACTATAAAAGAGAAAGATGGATCTGTCCGGCATAAGGATCAAGCAGTGGTAGCTGCTTGGGCCGAAAGCCTCTTCTTAGCCTCCTCAATAATAGTCAACTTGATGCCTTTCCCCTTGGGAAGGGAGATCCAGGGCTTCGTGCCTTTGCCAACTGTGAAAACGTTTCCCAAACGGGTAGCAAACTCATGACCAGTGGCATCCTGGATGTGAACGGTCTCAAAGCTCCCCTTATGCTTCTCCCTGTTCTTGATGATTCCAACTCTTCCTCTGTTCCTTCCACCTGTCACCATGACAACATTCCCAACATCAAATTTGATGAAATCGGTAATCTTGTTGTTCTCCAAGTCCAATTTGATGGTGTCGTTGGCCTTAATGAGAGGATCCGGGTAGCGGATGGTTCGTCCATCAAAAGTGTTGATGTATGGAATTCCTTTCTGTCCAAACTGCACAGAGCGGACCTTGCAGAGCTTAAACTGCAAGAGGAGATGCACAATGAATCAGATACTATTAACTAAAAACTAAGACTTCATATGTTCCAAAAATAAATTGTTGGAACCCAATAAAGAAAGTGCTGATATAATTCAGATATAAAAGTCCCACCGAAAAAGGCACTCTAAAGAGCCATACTAAATCCCATTCTCTTTGTTTTCTCACTGAGTTAAATGGTATATTGAACCGTCTAGGATACCATTACTGAACCGAGTAACTGATATTATTTGAATGCTTAACAAGCTGAACAATACTGGTGCATTTAGTTAAATTATACATGCTATAACAATGAGCTCTAAAAATATGCGCCATCGTCCCCTAAACAAACTTCAAACATAAATTCTTTTACAGGTGAAAAAAACCTTTTAATGGAATTAAAAAACAAGCAAGCACAAGTAGAAAGCACAGACTAACCTTTGCCTCTTCATCCCTTATTGAGTGGAGGCGAAAACGACCCTTGGTATCATAAAGAAGACGGAAGTTCTCATTTGTTTTAGGGATTGACACAACATCTTCAAATTGAGAAGGGCAACACAAAAATAATCAGTACAAGTTCAGAACTCAACCAGACTCGCTTCACAACAGAGCTTTAGGAATTTAAAAGCACACAAAACTATGGTAGAATCTAGATCACGTGTACATACCCATAAAGCCTGCAGGGTAGGTCTTATCTGTCCTAACCTTCGCATCAACCAGAATATGTCGTTGCATCAATATGGAATTGACCTCATTGTATGTGAGAGCATACTTCAGCCTGTTCCTCAGGATGAGGATCAAAGGCAAGCACTCCCTGGACTTATGAGGTCCAGATGATGGCTTGGGGGCCTGCACAAAAGAAATAGAAAATAAAAAAATAATAATAAGAAAAAGAACCAAGTACTTCAAAATAAATAACAAATGGTGTCATATGGCTTGCTTTACTTACAAATGCTCCACCAAGTTTGTCAAGCATCCAATGCTTCGGGGCATTAAGCCTCTTCAAATGTTTCTTCAATCCTCTAGCCTGTTTATCATTAATCAACATCATGACCAAGACAGAAAGAATGAACATAATATTATAATACATATTTTGATGAGCAATTAACAGAAAGTATCCCTCTTACAGGGCAAGTAAAATATGACTTAGAGAAAAACAACAACTAATTAACAATCTACTAAGTAAATTAATGTCAACTCCAACACGGGCTCGGAACACCAACTTGTAAGATAGTTCATCCCTCAAAACTTCTTGTAGTCCACCTATTTTCTTGAATTTTAATGCATGGATATATTACATTTAACCGGTACGATGAAACGACAAAATTAACTATTTTCCCATTAATCCAACAAAGCCAAACGAAGAAAATTATCAACCTGGCTTGATTCTTTCAATATGAAACCTTGAGATGAAACTGAAGGATTACATCAATATTATATAATTAGGATAGCTCTAGTTTTTTTCATAAAAAAAAATAAAAAATAAAAAAATCCCTTCTTCAGTTCATATATAAGACGACATTCGTTTACATCTCAAAATTCTCTTTGAAGTATTAGCCCTTTTCTGCATTAACCAATGCCCATAAAAACAAACTACATTCAGAAAACCTTTTTTCGTAAGGCTACGTGAACCAATCTCAAGGAGAACCTACCATGTATTTAGATGGGTCATCCGGAAAAATAATTACTCTGAAATGGTTAAAAGATATTTTTATTTGGCAATTTTCAGAGATGAAATCTTCCTTTGAGAAATCCTTCACCCTAATAAAAATGCAGCCCAAAATTTAGTCTAGAAAACGATTCAAGTAAATATAGGTCTCTCAATTAGAAGTGTTTTCAGTGTAATACACACACAATATAAGCATCTAACATTGCACTAAAACATCAACCAGAAAAATAAAAGTAAATAATAAATGAATAATGAATCACAATATTCATAACCCAAAAGAGAAACGAAACGGTTCAATTGCAGAGTAACATAGTTTCAGTTTCAATCAGAGGGATGAAAATCATTCTAAAATCACTAATATTTGAAGTACAAAATGTAAATATACATTATCACATAGTGCAATCTATAACAAATAGATCTTAAACCCTAGAGTCAATAGATAATTGAATTCAAACACAATCAAATATAAGAATAATAATTGACCGCTGTAGAATCGAAAGAGAGAGGAAACGAAACAAACCATGTTGTTTCCGGAGAGAGAGTAGTGGTCCTAGATGTCGCCGCCGCTGGCGATGCAGGTCCTCTTCTGCTTGCAATGAAAGTGCGAGAACCACTAAAACCCTAGATGTATATATACACAT
Organism: Cornus suecica; assembly: GCA_963922005.1. Taxonomy (NCBI): domain Eukaryota; kingdom Viridiplantae; phylum Streptophyta; class Magnoliopsida; order Cornales; family Cornaceae; genus Cornus; species Cornus suecica. The sequence goes on along the minus strand of OY998239.1, from coordinate 85,002,638 downwards.
ATATATGTATAATATATATAGCATAGTACTAAATGTGTGCGTGCGTTCCACGTGATAAAGAAAATGTCCGTAAAAGGGGTTTTTTTTTCTTTTTCTTTTTCCTCTCTAGTAAATTACATTGACCCCATTTAAGTTTTGTCAAATAACAATTATCTTCCTACCTTTCTTGTGATTTGTATGTGAATAACACGTTTTTCTTTTATTTTTGTTCTATTAACAAGTAGATTAGGCATTTGAATCTTAAAAAAAAAACAAAAAATATATTTATTATAATAAATTATTTTATCAGGAAGGAAAAATTCTAAAAACAATTTTTTTTTAAAGTTGATGCTACAAAAATGATAACTTTTGACAAATATTTACAACAAAAAACTAAAGAACAAAAATAATTACAAGAAATGGAAATATAGATATTTGATTTATAATGTTCTTTTAATCCATGATCTTAATATAATTTTTTTGAACTCATAAGATAATTTACATGTTGAAACTTTTATTTCACCATGTAAATATAATTACATTACAAATTCTTTGGGGTCATTTTAGTCCGACATGTATATCAACTTGTCAAACATATAATCATTTTACTCAAAATTGCCAAGTACGAAATTATTTTGTTCATTAATTTATTTTTTTGAAAAAAAAATCTTTTTAAAAGTAATCATTTTTGTAAGATTAACTTTAAAAATTGTCGTTTTTTAAAAAAGTACTTGTAAAACAATTTATTACAATAAATATGTTTTATTTTTTTAAGATTTAAGTGTCTACTCTCCTTCTCAATAGAACATAAATGAAATGATTCTAGCCAATAATATCTCATGCTTGCGAAAGCCTAATGGCCCAATGGTGCCGCGGCCTTACTCCCAAATAAGTAATCAAGGATTCAAGCTTCACAAGAGGCATGTGTGTGAGTAAATATTTAAATTTTTAAAAATAATAATAATAATATTTCATGCTTATTATCCGAAGTACCTAAGACCTATACAAATATGAAGGCCCTAATGTTTTTTACCATCACAACTACGCGCACAAATAATTGTATCCAATAAATGGAGAAGGATATCACATGACATATATTTATTAAATACCCAATATCTTCTCTCGTCAAACATGTGAAGGAGTTCAATCGTCCGAGGTTGTGTTGCATTAACAATAGATGATCTTCTAGACCTCATAATTCATGTAATATTACGTTACAGATTTGAACAGAATAAAAAATTTGAACATGATTCGTTTAGGTAGCAAAGTTTAGGTAGCGAAGTTGTGTCCTTCTAACCATATTCGCTACCCCCTTTGTAAGAATGTAAAAGGTTATTTTTGATACTTTCTCGTGTATTTAACAGTTGTGTTACAAAATGATATTATTTATTAGTTTGAGGGGTTAATGAGGGTGTCTAGGGGATATTAACACTAATAAAAGGGGGTGATATGATATTTTTATGATTTTTACCTTTTGGAGTTATTTCCAAGTTACCTAAGGCACCACCGCCCAAGCACAGAAAGGTAAATTATAGTCACCAGACCTCCTCAACAAGTCATTCCTTTCTCGCGCCCTCTTATAAAGCCACTTCCATGGCGGCGATTCACCGCACTCGCTCGCTGTTACCGGAACTCCATTTCTAGGGTTCTTTTTGTAGGCATTAGATACAGTTAAATCAATTGACCATGAGTGCCAACTCTGGAACTGAACCCACCAACGGCTCTCCCAATCCCGATGAACAACCGAGACCTCCGATTCAGCCTCTCCGATTGCCCACTCCTGAGGAAATACGTGGCCAAGACATTTGGAACAACTGTGTTATGCGTAGCGTCACCAGTGGTGTAATGGGTATGTGCAAAATCATTTTTTTTTGAAAAAAAATTCTAGGGTTCGATTGATATATGTGTTTTTGTGGGTGTGTATAGATATGTATATGTATAGTTGAAGTTCGGTTGCTTAGTTGTTATTGTAACATTTTCATTTGCTTGGATACTGAGAAAATTGAAAGCAGTATTTTACTCCTGTACTTTTCTGGGTTTTTTTATTATTATTATTGTGATTTTTCTGTTATGGGATTATCCAAATCTAAGCTAAATGGTTGAATTAGGCCTCGCACAGTCCCAATTTGGGGATTCACTAAGCTGCTTCTATTATCTGTGATTTAATTTTTTTTATTATTGTGATTTCTATAATATGAGCGTTAGTCTTGTATTTGTTTTTATTACTGAGTAATAGGTTTTGGAGTATAGAGATTCATGGGTTTGCTGTTTTTGTGGGCGTATCTTTAGGAGGTGGGCTTGGATTGGCTATGGGTCTCTTCCTAGGGGCACTAGACCATCCACCAATGCAAGACCAAATGACTGGCCGCCAGCAGTTTATCTATCAGGCAAAGCAGATGGGTAGTAGGAGCTGGAGTTCTTGTAAGACGTTCGCCGTTATGGGCGCAATTTTCGCTCTTGTTGAAAGTGCTATTGAGCAGGTAAAACATTGGATCTACATGTTAATTTTTGTTATGTCATTTTCTTTATTAGTTCTCGGATTGCAAAGAAATTAGGGGAAAATAAAACTTAATTTATTCGCAAAGAAATTCCCCTGTAAGATTTATATTTTATTTATTTATTTATTAATGTCTCTCCGATATCTTATGTTGCAATTTATCAGAGGGCATTTGTTTTCATTCTTTGCATATGGATTGATTCTGAATTGCTTTCTTAAAAGGGCCGGGCAAAACATGACACGACAAATTCAGTTGTTGCTGGATGTGTAACTGGAGCTGCCCTGTCGGCAAGGGGTAATATTTTCTCTATGTATTTTGCTTATTTTCTTTCTAAAAACTGTATCTAAGCCTGGAACATGTAGTTACATCATAGTAATCACCTATGTGCGAATAAGAACACACATTCTTGCTGAAAGGTGAAGAGCTTTCTATTATATTGACAGTACATGGTCCAACGTTTAGGTAGTGCTTGCATTTAGAGAGGATGGTAAGAAAGTATCTTGGAAAACTTATGGTACCTATGATGGCATTCTTTTGTAGTTTAATAGTGAGAACCTTAGCTTCACTTGACAGTCTTGTCATTTGTTATTTATGTCCTCTTATCCTTTTGAAGGGTGATTCTGATTGCAGTTTTTACTACAAGTCTACATTTAGGTTATATCTCCTATCACTAATTAACTGTAAATCTTAATTTAAAAAAGGATCGGAACTGCCAAATAATGATACCTGTCTTCTTCATACATTTGTTTGCGTGATAGTACACATGATGCTTCTCTTGCATTTGTTTACGTGATAGGATACATGATTCTTCTCTAGATAAACAAAGAGTTAGCTGTTTTCTTTAATTATCACAAACATTTATTTTTCTCACGGACTCCAACCTTTGAATGCCGTGCAAATTCTGAGCACTTCATAGAAGTCCAAGGTTTTAACCGACAACATCTGCTCTAAAGAAATACATGTTGCCAAGGGAGCTTCAATCTATTATAGTTCTCTAACTCGTTTAGAATGTGGCGATAGACATGCTTTAATCTCATTATTCCATAAAGTTAATTTCTGATATATATATATATATGCATGTAATTCTGTATGTATACTTTTGCATATACAAGGATGATTAAATAGGATAATGAAACCCAGAGTGAATTTTAAGTTATTTTCAGTGATAAAGCCTTACAGAACATTGTCTTTCGCTACTTGAATGACCATAAATGCACAAATAAAATTCTAGCTTTAGTGACATCGATAATCTCTTAAATATAAGATCAAATGGGAAATTTGGAAAATCTCATTTAAATGATGTGAGAAATGAAAAAGGAAAAACCAATGACCAGACGTGGTGTCTGAAGTTCTTGATTTAAATCTAATGTTAAGTTCCATGTATTAATATGTATAATGATATTCATATTGAATTTTTAGTTCATTCTCAATCATAGAGGCTTACAAACTTTATCTTTTGCTACCTTTTATGACTACAAATGCACAAAGAAAATTCTAGCTGGAATGTAATCAATAACTCGTCAAATATAATGAAATACATAATCAGGAAGATCTCCTTTGAATGAAGTGAGAAATGAAAAAGAAAAACCAATGACTTTAGACTTGTTAAATAAATGAAGTGTCTCAAAATCTTGATTAAAGTCCTTACCTTAGGTTTTATGTATTTTATGTTTTGGAAGGAATATCAACTTATGGAGAGTGGATTTGGAAGAAAGGAGAAACTAATTTTGCTGGAAAAGTTAAGAGAAAAAAAGAAGAGAAATAAGGGTTTTATAATCAGTGTTTGAAAAAGTGGCTCCTCTAAGGACTAAGATGTTGATGAGTTCTTATATTGGATCTGGTACTTAAGCCTTGCCTCAGGATATGCCAATCTGGCCTTGACATTTCAACCAGCGTTCAAGTGCAATAAACCCCCCTAAACTATCTCAGGTTTGCAACTACCCCCCGAACTACAAGTCATCTCCCTAAATTATCAATTTGTTGCAATTAGCCCCAATTCCCTTACAAAAGACCATCCTACCCTCCTTAACAAATTTATTCATTGTTCTAATTATAACACTATTTTTTTCTTAGGATATTAATTATACAATTCACCTTAATTATAATCGCATTAAGTATATTCTCAAAAATAAAAGAAAAAGGTATAATTTGTAATTATTTTATGTTTAAAATAATAAACTTCTTATTAAAGTTTAGTTGGATTTAATGTATAAAACTTATTACTCTAGGTTTAAATTTTTTAAATGCTAAAATAAAAAATTAATTTCCTTGATATACATTCATAAAGAATTTACAAATTCCTTAGATAACAATTTTTTTTGTGTGATATATATATATATATATATTGTTGAGTAATTACTTAATCATTTTAAAAAAGACTTAATTAATTTTGTTTAAACAATCTAAAATCATTAATTATTCAATGAATTTAAAAGTTATGTGTAAATCTGTGAATATTTTTATGGAGAATATGCTATCAAATTGCTATAAGTTATTACATAATTTATGTTAATAAAAATGATGCATAAGTATAATTCAATAAAAAAAGGGCATTATAGTCATTTATGCAAAATTTTGAAGAAATTTGTGCAATTTGCAACTAATTGTGATAGTTTAGGGGGTTTTTTTGGCACAAATTATAGTTCAATGGGGTTGTTTGCAAAACTGACAATAGTTCAGGGTTTGTTTTGCACTTTACCCTATTAATTCCTATTTTGTTTGTAAGAGTACAGATTGGTTGGCTTATGGTCTCAAGAGTTGGATTTGCATATTTGTTATTGTCATTGTCATCTTAAGATCTCACTTTAGCTAATTAATTATTATTATTATAATTCGTTTGCACTTGGAACTTGAAATTGAAACTGCAAATCAGGGTTCATGACTCCTTTCAGTAGGAGTTGTTATTAAGGTCTGGAATTGTTTTCTAGTGCCCCGGAAGAAATCTCGTATGTCGAATTTTCTTGGTCACTCCTGTTACACGTAGCTTGACTGCAATCTCTCTGTTTTTTTGCAATAATATTCTCAAATAATCTACTCTGTTTTTAGGTGGTCCTCAAGCAGCATGCATTGGCTGTGCTGGTTTTGCTACATTTTCATACCTGATAGACAAGTATCTTGATAGATATACTTGAGCAAACAGAGAGTATTGCAGGCACGTTACCTCTTGAGTCCGAGTAAGAGAAGTAGGAGCATGGTTGCATAATTTATTTCTGTCCCATTTTACTAGGGAAAGTGTATTATGGAATATTCAACTCCTTCGATTTTGTACTATTTATATAAATTTTTTCTCTCTCCGGTGCTGATTGGAAAAGTTCTATTTAATTTGATGGCTTCTCAACAAATATATGGAGATGGTTTTGTATATGCATTCCTTATATTGCTAATTTGCTGACATAGAACACCAGGTACATATGCGGTATTTAATTGGCGATAGATGTCGAAAACGGTGTTTAGTGAGTTAGAGTGACAGAGAATGTTAGAAATTTGTCGAATGAAAGAATGTCCAGTATATTGTGGGTACAGGTTTTTTTGGTTGGGATAGAAATCATAGAATGGGTATTCATTTCCATATATATATTTTTTTTATCCCTCACAATTCATGCAAACTCATTAGCTGAAAAAGTTGCTCATATATTCCAACCGAAAAAGAGCAAGTACTTTGGATGCTAAACTTGCCTCCTTAGAAGTGATACAATACATTTTTAATTTCTTAAAGATGGAGAGTTTTAGTATAACTATAATGTTTTATAAATCATTCAAAAAAATAAAGAAAAATTTTGCAATTTTACTCATACATTTAATCTTATGGGATAATTATAGTTTTACCCCAGAGAATTGTAAATTATACTTTAAGTCCTCTAAGTGATCGTCGTTCATACCAGACAATCAAAGATATGAAATTATCTATTTACTCATGCTTATTTATTATCGGTATAAATGTCTTCACGATAAATAGGCATAAATGTCATCACAACTAATGAGCGGTATTTCCCGGTTCGACTTCCATGGCATAGGTTGTCTGAAACAAGAAAATGGAATATTTATAGTAGCCATTGGAACCATTCATATATAACAAGTTAAGTACACAAAATTGTTCATGTCATGGGCGAAAAATTTTGACATTGAAAGTTTTTTTAAGCGGTGATAAAGCCAAGACTGTTATTATACCTTAGATCTCCTAAATAGAAAAATTAATCTTTTATGTTATAGTGACATATTTAAATTTCTGTCCCTATAAAAACAATTTTTTATTTATTTTTTTTTATTTTTATTTTTTTGTAGTGAGTGCTAAAACAAATGTATTTCTGTTGAAAGCCTCCGCCATGGAAGTAGACCAGAATGGGAAGTTTTGGAGCAAATTTTAAAAAAATCAGGAAAAAAAAAACTGTTGCTTTATAATGATTAAATGTCAACGTAATAAAGGTAATTGAAAACAACCTATTGGACCCAAGTAGCAAAATTCCACCTTAACAGACACAAATATAGCCCCATCAATTTACCTATGTGTTTTCTAAATATATACAAGGCAAAAGAGCATAGTACCCGAATGCTTTTACAAAGTTGCAAAATACCCAACTACTATTTTTAGCCCCAAATCACTTCCCCCACATTTGTAAAAGTTAGCAAATTATCCCATAAGCATATCGAGACAACTTTCCGGTTGCCATATCTCTTAATTTACTTCTTTAATCTTTTAATTAAATGATGTAATATATAACTAAAAATTAAAAAAAATCAATGTACTATTTTACCCCCTCTATGTATTTTTGTAAACTACCCCGTTTGACTCCACTTTCATGTTCACATTTATATATTTGACTTATCAATTTTAAGTAACCAAATAAATAAAAAATTATCCCAAAGTATGACCATTATGCCCCTTATCTTGTACTAACCCTCTTTTAGTATAATTTAACTTCTTTTTTTTTTTATCTTTTCAATAATGTAATTAAAAATTCAATACTCCACACACATATACTTTTATCTTAGGCCTAAATCATAGTATTATAATTCTATTTAAAAAATTATTATTATCTAAAAATTAAAAATTTATGATAAATACAATAAGAACTTAAATTATAACTTATGAACTTAAAATATATCTAAAATTCTCTTTTGTTATTTGTTTTCACTAGGGAGAAAAATTAACAAGATGTGTGAAGTTTTTATCAATTGGAAGATTACAACAGTGATACCCCATGATTTATAAAATCTGTAGAAAACAATACAAAAAAATACTTCATAATTACACAAGCACATAATAGACTAAGTTCAAAAAATTGAATTTATTGAAACTTCAAAAAATAAAACAGAGGTGCATTGAGAAACAACTTCATCAAAATTCATAATTCCCAAATTCTAGTGCAATACAGTATCTAAGAAGAACTTTCCAAATCTTTAACTACGAAAAACATATTGTACCATAAACCAACTACAATTCCATTAACTCACAAAAAAAATATCAAAGAACATGTGTAACGTTGTCGTACACAAAATAGTAGAGAAAAATCAATTCCTTGTCAAAAGGTGTTGTCAATATTTGTTCCACCATACTCCACCGTCACTCAATAATGCCCTAAAATCTGTTGAGCCTGTAAAAATAAATTAAAAATTGTTAGTTATATAATCGAATTTGATCCATATATAATTCAAAAACTAGCTAATTTTTCTTACCCCAATGATGATGATGCTTGACTATTCCACAGTATATTTAGGTCAACGTTTGAACTTTCTGACAAGCTATTCAATATACCTCCATATCTTGATTGTAAATTCATCACCTACATAATATAAATATATAGATACACGTTAACAACTATTAAAGAAAGTTTTTGAAAAATAAATCTAACACAATATATACTTGTTGGAGTTGCATTTCATTTCTTGAAGCACCCCTTCCAAATCCTGCTTCAACTCTTAGTCCACTTGTAGCATTTGCAGGTGCTCCTATTCCACTTGCATTCCCAACTTGTGTACTTGAAGATATAGTCCATGTACTATTTGTTAGTCCACCGGGTAGACCAGAAGGAACTGGCATCCTTGGTCTACCACCTACACTTGCAGTTACTTTTGACATCTTATATTGTGTAATTTCTTCGTCTGTTGCCTTGCAAGTTCTGTTATTGTGACGAGGAACCCCACATTTTCCACATAATTTTTTTTTGCTTTGCCTGCTAGCTTTACCTGTTTTCTTGTTCACTTCATCCAATGCCTTTTTTTGTGCCTTATTAGGCCTTCCAATTGAAGGTTTCACAATAGGTGGGTATATGGGAGCAGTGCCTACCTCACGTCTCATTTGTCTAAGGGGCATAGGGAATATGATCGGGGTATATGATTTCAAGTAAGTCTCTCTATAATAGCATGCATCAACCCACGTCTCAAGGTCTCCCTTTTCTGCTACAATTGCAGCAATGACATGAATACAAGGAATGCCAGTCACATCCCAAGCTCTACAATTACACTCTCTAGTTCCCAAATTAACACCATCATTCACACCCTTATAGTAAACTTCATAAATATCAGGAGCAGACTTTTTTACACTATAGTGACTTGCATCATCCATTGCCTTTTTAAACTCTTTTGCTATTGTAGGACACAATAGTCCTTTTTTGGTTTGAATCCGCTCCCTCTTTATTTGGTTCCTAAACATGAAGTATCCTCGAATCCACTCCAAACATGTAATCAATGGTTTATCCCTACAATCTTTAATGTTGTCATTCCATGTCTCACATATGTTGTTCACAAGCAAATCGCACTTCGAGTTATCATCAAATTTATGTCTTGACCACAACATTGGTGGCACCTTTGCAAGCTACGCATAAGCATCTTTATCCATGTTTTTGATAACCTGCATGTGGTATTTAAATTTGTCCTCAGTTAATGCACGTGCTGTATCCCACATCTCATTTCTCAACCTTACCCCTTATGTAACTTCTTGAAATTATTATACATATGCTTCATACAAAATCGATGGTTAGTCCCACGCAAGATGTCATAAAAACACTCTACCAAACCCTAAAAAAAAAACATTAGTAAAAGAGAAAAATGTCATTAAAAACTGAATCAATAACAATATATTTCAAATTTTGTACCTTTTGTCTATCAGACATAAAGGTAAATCTTTGCAATGGGCCCAAAGCGTTCTCCAATTGCTCTAGAAATCACTTCCAAGAGTCCTTTGTCTCGGCTTTTACAACAGCTACAACAATAAGGAACAAACCATTATCTTCATCTCTCCCAACAGTGCTTAGGAGTTGACCCTTATACGGCCCTTTCAAAAAGCAACCATCAAGCCCAATGAATGGCCTGCATCCCTTTAAAAAGCCTATTTTCATTGCATCATAACAAACAAACAACCTTTCAAATCTTGCAGGTTCTTCTTCTGTTGGTCTATCATGTATTCTGGTCACTATAATGCTACCAGGGTTGGAGACTTTAATGAGACGACAGTAATCCCTAGCCCTTGAAAATTGCAGTCCATGATCCCCCTCAATGTGTGCCTTTGTTTTCTTACTTGCCCTACAAACTTTATACTTTGACACAATCACATTACAATCTCTTAATGTTGCATTCCTCATAGCACTTGGTTTCCATCTTGGTTCATCCCTCAAGGTCTCCATGTATCTGTTTGCTAAGAAGTCAGCTGATGCTTGCCTATTTAGTTTTGTATAACTACAATTATGTGCTCCATTGATTGTCTTTATCTGAAAATTGCAATCACTTGAGTTTATGGAAGCACGAATCTTCCAACCATACTGAATTGAACAATGTGCAGTAACTCTGGTGCCTTCATTTTTAATAAATCTAAAATCGTATTTTTCAGCAATTGCATATGCTCTCAGTGATTTTCTAAACTTTGTAGTAAACGCAAATTTCTTTCCCACTTCTATGAGTTTAGAACCAGTAGAACGTTTTATTATTAGTGCATGTGGCATAATAACTTCATCATTTTCATCGGATGATGAATATAGGCTTTTTAATTCATCACTTGGATACTGTGTTGGATTAATGTTTTCATAATTAAATTATATTTGATATAATCCATCACCCAACACAGTATCTTCTAAACCACCACCATCATTACCGAGCCCATTCTCATTTTCCCCATCTTCATTTTCATATATCACACCTTGATTTTCCACCCTAGAGGCCTGTTCCAACATTTCATCTTCCTAATTTGTATTAGGACCTTTTAGTGTAACTAATCTGCTCATTCTATATGTTAAGGGAATACTGCAATTAGAATGACCAATTAATCCAAGGAAAAATACAATTATCAATTACAAATTATTACACATTAAAATTACCATACCAAACTATATAAAAAAACATCTTAAATTAATAAATTCACAATTATAATTAAGTAAATATAGCTCTACAATTTTTACAAAATAAGATGTATTTTTTTAGACCTATTCACTTGAATAGAAGGAGAAAGAGAATTAGGATTAGCTTATCAATGAATGACATATGATATAATTTTGTCATTGAGTACAAAGTATGGCTTTGTGGGCGACCTACTAAAGTCCACACAAGGTAAGGTTACAACTGTTATTATGAAATCAATTCCTATAATGATCCCAATAATAGGGTTTTGGAATTGTTAGGGTTTAACCATTTCAGTCATCAGGGTTTCAGAAAGCTAACACCTTCCTTATTTACTGGGGAAAAAAAACTAACACCTTCCCCTAGGAATAGAATTAAACTATTCCACTAAGAGAATGACAAAATCATAAAAGTACAACGATCGTAGGGCCAATCTCCTTCAGAATTCATATTAGTGGATTTAAATATTACAACAACACTATCAAATATTATAACTTATTGCATGTATACAGTACCAAAATGAAGAATTCAAAAACCTCAGATATAAAATATTAGATTTATAGGATTTTTTCATATAAGTAAAAGAAGGAAAAACAACTAAATCAAAATCAATTACAATCAAGAAACTTGCTTTATTTATTCAAGCCACTTATGAATGTTTAATTCCTTGATGAACTTCCGACCACAATTGTGAAGAAACCAAACCAGGAATCCTAGATGTCTAATGTTGTAATGATGATGTTAAACTTTTTTTTTTGTCTCTCTTCTCTCTCTTTCTATAAATGATTGAGAATAATTAGTTGGGAAAAAAAATTATGATCGAGAATCCAAAATGATTGTTAGTGTTTCCAAAAATACATAAAGGGGGTAAAATAGTACATTGTTTTCTTTTGATTTCTAGTTATATATTACATCATTTAATTAAAAGGTTAAAGTAGTAAATTGAGAGATATGACAACCGAAAAGTTGTCTCAGATATGCTTATGGGGTAATTTGCTAGCTTTTACAAAAATGGGGTAGTGATTTGGGGCTAAAAATAACATAGGGGTATTTTGCAACTTTGTAAAAGCACAGGGTATTATGCCCTTTTGCCATATATATATATATATATATATATATATTTAGGGTAATTTGCAATCAGACCCCCTAAGATTTGAGTCAATTGCAGTCAGAGACTAGTCAATGCTTTTTCGGTCCCATAGCCCCCTGAGATTTCAATTTCGTTGCAATGACACCTCCTGAGCTGAGCTGGTGAAATGACTAGAATACCCCTTTAATTGTTTCACTTATTACATTAGGATAATATATGAAGTGTGAAATTACTCATATGCTCAAACACTTCACCCCTCTAAAATTACTAATTACACTTCCATCCCTTATTACAAAAAATATATATTAAAAAAATTACAATTTGATTTTTTTTCTTTATAAAATTCTAAATAAATACATAAAATTCGAAACAAACATATAAAATTCGAAAAAATATATATAATTTGTAAAAAATATATAAAATTCGAAACAATATATAAATTTAAAAAAACATATAAATTCGTAAACAATATATAAAATTCGAAAAACATATAAAATTCTAAAAAATATATAAAATTCAAATATATATATATAAAGTGTGACTGAAGTTTAAGTGGACAAGCCTCAAAGTCATTAACCAAGGTAACGGATCATCTCCAGTTCTCTGCAGAGCTATTTCAATGGCCACGATGGCGACACATGCCCCATGATAGTGACCAAAATCGGAATCGAACCGATACTTTATTAAAATATTTTAATCAAAATTAAATATATTAATATTTGGATCAAAATTAATAGTTCGGTTCCGGTTTTTATTTTTAAAGAACCGAAAGTATCGGTTCGATTTCGATTTCAGTCGGAATCGAAAGTGAACCGTATCGTGAATATATTAATTCGAAATTAAATATATTAATATTTTAATCAAAATTATATAAAATAAAATTCAAAATAAAAAAATTAATCGATTAACTATACCGATTAAAGGGTCCTTTGGTACCCAAATCTAGGGGTGCACACGGTCTGGTTTGCTTCCGATTCTGACCGAAATCGAAATCGAACAAATACTTTCAGTTCTTTAAAAATGAGAACTGGAACCGAACCGTTAATTTTGATCCAAATATTAATATATTTAATTTTGATTAAAATATTTTAATAAAATATTGGTTCGATTCCGATTTCGGTCACCATCGTGGGGCATGTGTCGCCATCGTGACCATTGAAATAGCTCTGCAGAGAGCTGGAGATGATCTGTTACCTTGGCTAATGACTCTGAGGCTTGTCCACTTAAACTTCAGTCACACTATATATATATATATATATATATTTTAGAATTTTATATGTTTTTCGAATTTTATATATTGTTTATGAATTTTATATGTTTTTTTGAATTTTATATATTGTTTCAAATTTTATATATTTTTTCAAATTATATATATATTTTTTCGAATTTTATATGTTTGTTTCGAATGTTATGTGTTTATTTAGAATTTTATAAAGAAAAAAAATCAAATTGTAATTTTCGTAATATATATATATATATATATATATATATTTTGTAATAAAGGGTGGAAGTGTAATTAGTAATTTCAGAGGGGTGAAGTGTTTGGGCATATGAGTAATTTCACACTTCATATATTACCCTAATGTAATAAGTGAAACAATTAAAGGGACATTCTAGTCATTTCACCAGCCCAGGGGGTGTCATTGCAACGAAATTGAAACCTCAGGGGGCTATGGGACCGAAAAAGCATTGACCAGACTCTGGCTGCAATTGACCCAAACCTCAGGAGTCTGACTGCAAATTACCCTAAAATTTTCTGTCTAAAAGCATTGGTGGACTGGACACTTGGAGCGAGAAGACAGAGAAGGGTGAGAGAGAAAGAAAGAGGAGGAGAAATGTCCGGCAAAGAAGGGGAGATAGTGTGCGTAACAGGAGCCAGTGGCTACATCGGTTCGTGGCTGGTCCGCCTCCTCCTCGAACGCGGCTACACCGTTCGCGCCACCGTCAAAGATCTCAGTTACACCCCGACTTCACTTCACTCTCTCTCTCCCTCCACCATTTCACTCATGAATTCTATTCGCTAATTCCATTTTGTTCTCCTCTGTTTAGACGATGAAAACGAAACCAAGCATCTCCAAACCCTAGATGGTGCCCAATCGCGTCTCCGCCTCTTCCAGATTGATCTCCTCAATTATGACTCCATCGTCGCCGCCGTCACCGGCACCGCCGGTGTCTTCCACCTCGCGTCTCCCTGTATTGTCGATCAAGTTCATGATCCCCAGGTTCAATTCACACACAATTTTGTGTATCTATGTGTGTCCATATATGTATATATGTGATTTGTGTATGTGTATGGATATATATATATATATATATATATTTGGTATGATTGGCAGAAGGAGCTATTGGACCCGGCGATTAAGGGGACCAACAATGTACTCACGGCGGCGAAGGAGCTAGGGGTGAGGCGAGTGGTGGTGACCTCGTCCGTATCGGCCATCACTCCCAGTTGGAATTGGCCAGCTGATGTTGTCAAGGATGAAAATTGCTGGACCGATGTTGATTATTGCAAGACAAATGGAGTGAGATTTCTCTATCTATTTTCGTACTTTCTTTTACACATTTTTTGAATTTTGCCCCAATTCTCTTCCCCAATTTGAGAAAGTATTTGCTCATTTAGGGATATTATTCATTACCCCATAACCAATTGTAATTTGTTTGATGAGAAGTAATTAATTGATCATATTTCACCAGAAGTGTTTTCAACAACACACACAGACATATATATATATAGACATATATATATATATATATATATATATTTATCTTTTGGGTTGCCACTTGCCATCAAAATCATTCAGTCACTAACAGTGCACCTCATCAGTCATCACAACACGCAGCCTGATATTAGCTACTGATAAAGTTTTATATGTGATGACCATGATATCAATAAGTTTCTTATTAAGGTATGTATGGTCGATGCACTTCCTGGGGAAAAAAGGCTTTGCTGAATTGATGATGCTCAACATAAATTCTTGTTATAATTAATAAATTTGTGTAGGGTACTTTACATGGAGAAGATATGAAATAAAAAAGAAAGAAAAAAAAGAAATGTTGTTTTGGTTCACGAAAACAAGACCTCAAGTTTTTACTATGATGATTTGGCTTTTACGGAAATATGCATGACCTTGAGGGATATAATGCCTCGTAACAATATAGTTGTTTGTAGCGTTTACTCTATTTTTTTCAATTAATCACGCATTATTCAGAGGTATTTTTACTGTTTGGTGATTCTTTTATTATGTTGTACATTGAATAAATTTAGCTAAATTGACATGCATATACTTGCTCCGAGGAATTCTCAGTGTCTACTCTGTTCAGTTATAACTCTCAGAAAATTGAAAATAAAAATGATGTACAAAAACTCTGGTGGTTCAGTTATTTGAAAACTGTTTTCTGAAAACAATACTAAAAATGCGTGTTTCCAGAGAACTAACGGCCGTCCATAGTTCTCTTCAAACAGTTTTATGTTTTGAGAGTTACAAATCAAACATTCCTTTCTCTTTCGACTCTTTGTGTTCTCTTTCTCTCCATTAAGCTCTTGAAGAAGGTTGAATTAATTTTGCGTCTTTCTTTAAAATCACATATTGATCTCCTTAGGTCATGCTTATAGGTGAATATGGTGTACTGGTGTCTATTATGCACATATGTACTTATAATCAACTCATCTTTTCCTTTGTGATTTCCCTCAAAAACATTTCTCATCATTTTATTAATGCTCTTCTTTTGTGTGTCTTAGCATTCGTGAACATGACATGTTTATTTATTCTGTGGTGGGATAGCTTTGGTATCCACTTTCTAAAACGCTAGCCGAGAAAGCGACTTGGGAATTTGCCAAGGAAAAAGGTTTGGACGTGGTTGTGGTGAATCCTGGAACCGTTATGGGCCCTATCCTGCCTCCAACCCTTAATGCAAGCATGTTAATGATTCTTCGCCTTCTTCAGGGTAATTTTTGCATAATATTGAACAAGCTATTGTAGTTTTGATCTTTTCAAGAAGTCTGAATGGTGCATTAATGTATCTTGGTAGTATTCTATTGCGCAAGTCCATTCTAAACTCACCATGAAGAAATTTCAACAGATTAGTATCTATTCAATTGATCTTTGCCTATTTTCAAGTTCAGACCAATAGATGTTAGTTCTACCTGAACAAGAGATCTTAAAAGAGCATCAGGCATTAAAAGTAACAGAGCTGGCTGTTCGAAGTGCACCCCTCACCACTCCCCCAAAGATAGACAATGTCATTTGTTTCAAGATAATTTATTTAGTGTATCGCTGGTCACTTTCTAATTGAGTTATAAACAGATTTCAAACTGACTGTATACACTATTTGGATGCATATGAGTATTTCCTCTCCATTGAACTATTTTGTTGAATTCTTCCCATGCCTTTGCTTGAGGTTTTATATACTATGAACCAAGCCTGGAAATAGGAAAACAGTTACTTAAGTTGACAGCATGCATGATTGCATGCGTGTGTCAATTACATAAAATTTCATGTTTCTTACTTTTTGTAACTAGTGACATAAGATTGAACTATGAGGATTTGTGTTCATTTCTTATAAATGAAAAGTGGCTAATGAAACTGTATACTTGCTTCAGAATAGATTCTCCTCTCCGTCTTGCCAATGTCCTTGCAATCTCTTGATCATCTAGTCTAGCATGTAGCTTGTGCCGTGCTTCACATTCCTTGTTAGATCCGGACATTTTTCAATCTCCACTAGAAAACATTTACCCAGATATTTTGCAATTCGAAGTTTATACTTTTTAGTATTAACCTAAGAATTGAAATGTCATTTTGTTTTGAGCAGGCTGCACAGAGACATATCAGGATTTTTTTATGGGGTCTGTGCATGTTAAAGATGTGGCCCTAGCACACATTTTAGTGTATGAAAACACATCAGCAACTGGGAGGCACTCATGTGTGGAAGCTATATCTCATTATGGTGACTTTGCTGCAAAGGTGGCAGAACTTTACCCCGAGTATAAATTGCCCAAGTAATGTGTTCCGACTCCCCCTCCTTGCAATTTTTAATATTCGTAATTGTGTTTTTGTTGGTAATGTGAAATGGGTGTATCCTGATCAAACCCTAGTAGTTTTATGGCGTTCTGAGAAAGTAACAGGGATGTGTTTGGACTCCATAGAAAGAGTTCCTCACTTCACTCTCTTGCAGTATAATAGGAAGGTATGCTGGGGAGAATGGAGGACGAGATGATTAATTTTGAAGTATCGCGTCCGAAAAGAAAAACAAGTGCTAGTTATGGTTTAGGCATATGTATTTTCGCTATGTCTGTAACCCCAAATAGCATTCCCCTATATGACTGGGAACTCGAACTGGTATTTGTTCTTGTTAGACAAAATTTTGGAGGTAGAGCGTCTGGGGAGGAGACTGTTTAAACTCGTCTTATAAGTATCTCCTGGTACAGCTAAAAGCCGAGTTACCAAGATTTCAATCTTGAAATTTATGCTGGAAGTGTTGATATGTGACAATTCTATCTGGCCTTGCATACATGCTCAAAATTCCATTAATTAATGTGCTTGATGTGTACCTTAACTTCACTATGGTGTTGTCGGATCTAAGCGTGCCTCAGTTTTAATCAGTGCTTTTGTATAGGTTACCAAGGGATACGCAACCTGGGCTGCTGAGGTCCAAGGATGGTGCTAAGAAGCTAATGGATTTAGGTCTACAATTCATCCCCATGGAGCAAATAATCAAGGACTCTGTTGAGAGTTTAAAGAGCAAAGGGTTCATTTCTTGAATGGAAGAACCTGCAAGCCTTTGCACACCTGGAGCTGGTAAGAAGGCAAGAACTTTGTGGGATTGTTGTAACAGTAAAGGTATTGGGTACTAATTAGCTAGTGTGTATCTTTGTAATTTTGGGAATGGGTTGTAATTGAACTTTACCAACCCATTTCGACATTGTGCACTCTGTAATGTTATATAATAAGTTATGAGTAAAGGTTGTTGCGTACCTTTTTTAACTATAGCATTACTTTTTAGAGGCTTAAATCCATATTGCATCCCATATGCCTTCGAACTTGGTCCGGCCAATAACATTAAGAGCAATGATTGAAAGACCATGCAAATGGAAAGCCAGAAGCTCCAACTTTCACCCCCTCGAATTTCAAATATTTTAATTACTCTCTGTGATTACTTCACACTCTGAATATTATGTAAAATGATTAATTTATTCTTGCAAAATACACATATATATATATATTTCCTGAATATAATATTTAGGGTCAATTTTTTGATTTTTCCGAATATAATATTTAGGGTTAAAGAGGTAATTAAATAAATTATCGTTATAAGACATTGTCTATTTCAAGAAGTGTAACTGTAATATTTAAATTTTGAAACATGTATGATTCCCAAATTCGGTTGATTTTTTTTTTCAAAAAAAAAGATGTTCTGTCGAAAATTGGAGGTATATTTGACATGGGTATTGAAGAATTATTCAAGTATGTAATTTTAATGCTGACGGCAATAAAGTTACGTATTGTAACAAAATCAGGATCAAACACACTATAACAGTATAACGCTTTGATTTAGGACAATATTCAGACAACTCGCTGACGAGCTATGGAGTTATAATAACTTAATGCTTGATGATTTTTGGACACATTAGAAGAAGGAAAAAATAATAATAATAAAAAAAAAAAAAAATACAAAATACATATTATTGATTACACGTGTCAGCTGGTAGTTATATATCGCAAAATATTGACTGGGAGGGCTAAAAATTTGCCATCGCCAAACGTACAGCAAAGCAATTCCCTTTTCTTTTGACCTGAAGATATGGTGTAACTAACACCCCCTCCCTCACACACACATACACACAAAAACACACACATATACACACAAAATCCATATCAAAACCTTCAAATTTGAGTCCTTAATGGCTTCTCATCAGCTAATCACTCTCTCTCTTCTCCTCCTCGTCTCTCTCTTCTCATTATCTTCAAGTTCAACAACATTTTCTCCGGCATTATCTCCAGATTCATCCGAGAAAGTCTCTGTAGGGTTGTATTACGAGAGCCTTTGCCCTTACAGCGCCAATTTCATCATCAACTACCTAGCTAAGATCTTCACCGATGGCCTTATCGACATCGTCGATCTCAACCTCGTCCCCTGGGGCAACGCCAAGCTCAAAGGCAACTCCACCGTCGTTTGCCAGGTTCCCCCTTATACATACACATATATATATATATATATATATATATATATCAGACTGTATAATGTGGTGACTCAATTTTGTTTTGATTTTTGAATGCAGCATGGGCCATTTGAATGCTTACTCAACACTGTGGAGGCATGTGCGATCAGTGTGTGGCCTGATTTGGTAAGAGTTAGACCTAGGCATCAAAATTATTACTATATTAATAGAGGGGATTAGTAGTAATTGTACCATTCACATTGATTTCAGATTCTTAGATTTAAATGTTTCTTTTATTTACATGTAATTGTTTCTTTATATGGTTTTAATTACATTTGAGAAACTATAGGATAGCACAGTACAATACTGCATCCAATGACTGAAAGTGATTAGAGATACGAGTGTATTAAAATTGGGGTTGAATTTTGTGGAATTTGTGCCGTGTGTGGAGTTCTTTGGACACTGTTCTTAGTGTTGCATACTGTTTATGGAATGTGTATGATTGTTTGAGGAAATGTGGTTACTCCCAATTGATGATGTGAAGCTTTGATGCAGAATGAGCACTTTCCTTTTATCAATTGCATTGAGACTTTGGTGTACAATCGCACGTACCCCGAGTGGGAGTCATGTTTTGAGACATTGAATTTGGATCCTGCACCAATTAGTGATTGCGTTGGTACCAGATATGGGGCGGAGGTTAGTTTATTATTCTCTGTTCGAAATTCAGCTTTTTCGTATTGTTTATTCAAGTCATATTGTCGGTACATGTGAAGTCACATTGTTGGAAATGCATGGCTTACTTTTGGTTTCCTCTTATTGAGAGACAAGTTTTGTTAAAACTGCATTTGTTTCCAGTTTCTGTAATATCACTGGACTGAGTACTTGTAAGTAACCTCCCAAGCAGGAATGTCAATGGTGCAGGTTGGGTCAGGGTACCTTACTCACCCGTGGTCTCGGACCTTCCCCACCCCGTTCAAATTATTGATTTTCCATCCCCATCCCCGGCCTAATAGAGGGGATGATTTTGATGTTTGAGATGAGGCCTTGATTGACCAGTGATATTGATGTATATATTCACATATGCATACATATACTTTAGAAAAACATGTTGGAGATTATGGCTTCAAGGTGACATAAGATACTACAACTCGTATCAATGACCTTTTTGTAGCGGTATTGGAGTTTTCTACTTAAGTGGCCACCGGAAGGGAGTGAAGGCATTGGAACCCGTATGGTGGAAGATAGTCTGACACCACCATTAAAGAGAGAGTGATGGCTATGAGCATATGCAATGGCTATTGGCTAGAGAGAGAGAGAGAGAAATGGTTGAGTATGAGATAAAAAGTTAATTATTAATTAGTAATGTAACATTAAGAGTGCCTTAGGGTATCAAACAAGGATATAAGGGTGCTAAGGTAATTTTATCGTATAAATGGGAAGGCGTACTCTTTCTCCAACCATTGCTCGTTTTAGTACTTCCCCCAACCCTGCCCCATTTCCGAATGAACCTCCCCAAATGCATCCAAATAGTGGTGGGATGGGACAATTTGCCAATGTAGTTATCTAAATGCTTTGCCAAGATAAGTTTCTGGAAATTTGAGTCCTGCCTTCTCTCTTCCCTGTATAACATATGTCGAAAAGAATTGTGTACAAAATTTTCAACCAGAATGATTCAATAGCGGTATTTTCTGAATTCCAAGAATCATATATGGCTGTTTTCAAGTCATAGAAAGCAAATGTGCCTGTTCATTCTGTAATGTGTAATTTAATAAAAAAAAACGACAACATCTGTTTTCGAATAACTCTTTCTTTGTTCTTTCGACTTTCTTTTACATGCAACAGAAAACATGTCTGCAGCTGAGTGCAACCAATTGATTGTGGTGATGTAGATGAGAAAAAGTTAGGATTGCAGTGATTCATGTCAACTAAAAAATTATGTGCCCTTTATATATCTCGTTTCTTTGTAAAGCAAAAAGTTGGCTCGAGTATATATTGAAGGTTGAGTGAATATAAGGGGAAGCACTGCTAGAAAGTATTAATTGCTTTGCAACATGGGTAAAAATTTGAAGCTAACAAATAATCTATTCTTAAAACTTTCATATAAAGCGGCCTTTCCTGCGGTTTTTGCTGTATTTTCTATTCTAGAGAAATTGTGGTGAAATGGAAAAACTGATTGATAAGTATGACTTGAGTTGCCACTGAAACCACTGATTTACTATAATTCCAGAGGTGGGGTTTTTCATGGTGGGCTTGTAAGTGCCTTTGCTTTATAGAACTAGTACACTATGATTTTCCAATTATTATTGCGTCCGGAGATTGTAATATCTTAAAACCATAACAAAGACTCGGTCTCGATATAGCATACTGGCTCTAGCATATATGTATGTATGTGTGTGTGTGTATTTTTCAATGTAGATAGATATATATATCTATATATTTTCCCCAGATTGTTTTCCCTCTAGGCCCCTGGTAAAATCTTCTTGTCATGTTTTCTCTTTGGTACTGATTGTTTATTCTCTACAACTTTTCTGGCCTCTTAAATTGATAATTTTATGCAGCTTGAACTACAATATGCTGCAGAAACAAACGCCCTCCAACCTCCTCATCAATATGTGCCTTGGGTGGTAGTTGATGGACAACCACTTTATGAGGTCAGTTTCTTTTGTTCACTTGGGTTTAAAGCATAAATTTTCGCAGTTTCTTGTTTTTGTTGCTAAGCCCTTGAATAATGAGGTTATGCTTCTCTGTGCATTAAAATTGACTTTTGCATCACTCTTTAGTGGAGCAAGAACTTTAGGCAAGAATGAGGAATTGACTATTTCTTGTATTCAAGAGAGAATTGGGAGAATACGAATTCCGCATATTTTCACATTTAGGACGGGATCTTCAAAAAATGATGTAATTTCTCTTGTTGCAGGACTATGAAAACTTTATAAGCTATATCTGTAAAGCTTATAAAGGGACTACTGTGCCAAGCGCCTGCAGTGACTTGTCTCTCGACACCATTCCAAAACAGAAAGCAAACTATAGGCCTCCAGTGTGCTATAATGAAAAAACAACAAAGCCGATATTCTCAAGAATAAGATCGACGGTGTCAACCTGGATTAGCCAGGTTTACATGGCAGCTTCAGTATAAATGTCCTGCAGTTTCATATACATGATCTAAGACAGTCTATCACAAATTGTTGGGTAGTCTAGTGAAGTGTCACTTACCAGAACAGTGACTTGGTATTATTTGTTCCAGTTGTGATGTTCGTTGCTGTCAGTAATAATAATACTGGTGATTGTTTGAGATATATCCGTCTCTCTTGCAAACTTCCACAGCTATTATATGTGTGTGTGTATATATATATATATATATATATATATGTCGGAATTGAGAAGTGAGGAGTTGAAAGAGAGTTCTTCCATTAGTCTTAGAAACCATGTATGGTCTAAGCTAATGCTTCTAGGGACTGATCTTATTCAGAACATTTCGATACGGAACTCATTGATGATACCATTTGGCTCATGTATAGAGTAATAACGTGTGGATGATGGATTTTTAGAGGATGCTTTGTTCAGGTCCCCAACAAGTATAAAAGTATAGGTATGATTTCCAAATATTATAAAATTTTGATGTACTGAAACAATTTTTTAGAGTATTTAAGGAAATTTGTAACCAAACTATATCTTTTACTATAACAAAAAGACGCATCTTTAAAAAGGTAAACGAACAATCAATCTCTTGCCTATTATTGGCGTGCTTACTTAAAACTGAAAATAATACTAATAATAATCTATTAAATTGGATGCCTGATGAAGATAAAATTGCTGTAATTCAGGGGCGAAAAAAATTGTTGAAATTTAATTGTCAAAAAATGCCGAGTCCTAAAGAGTAGAAAATAAGTAGGATACATGTTTAGGCAAAAATGCATAATAACCCCTGTGTTATTTTTTGCCCCAAACCACTACCCTATACTTTTTAAAAGTTGCAAAATACCTCCATGTGTTTTGCTTAGCTCCAAATCACTATCTTGTGTTTTTCAAAAGTTGCAAAATACCCCCCTTGGTTATCTTTTACATAAAAATATTGACAATTTTGCCTCCCTTGTCTTGTAATAACCCATTTTTATTTTATTTTTTCTTATTCAATAATATAATTAATAATTCAAAACTTTTCACACATATATTTATTTATAGGGGTGTTTAAAACCGGTTCGGTTCCTTAAAAATAGGAATCGGAACCGAACCGATCCGGAACCAAAATTTATGTTCCGGTTCCGATTCGTACTATCATTTTTTTAAAAAAATAAAAAAACACTACATATCAAAAGATAATTTAATTTTAAACATATTTCTATATTTAATTCGTGAAAAAAATACATAATTCGTGAAAATCTATTTAAAGCTACAAAAAAAAAACTACCAAAAATATAAGTAAAAGAGCTACCAAAACAATTTCGTGAATAACTACCAAAAAAAAAAAATATATATATATATATATATATAAATTTGTTAAATTATAAGTAACATTATTTTGAATTACGGATTTCACTAAATTTTAGCTCTCCTCCTCCTTTGTTTCTCTCCCTTTTTCCTCATTCTGTTTACAAACCAACATATTGACATATATAAAATAAATATTATCTTTTGATATTTGGTATTTTTTATTTATTGTTTTAAAAAAATGATAGTACGAATCGGAACCGGAACCAAAATTTTGGTTCCGGTTCCGGTTTGGTTTGGTTATGATTCCTATTTTTAAAGAACCGAACCGATTTTGAACACCCCTATAAATAAATATATGTGTGTGAAGTTTTGAATTATTAATTATATTATTGAAAAGAGGAAAAAAAAAAGTAAACAAAATACTAAAAATGGGATATTACAAGATAAGGAGGGCAAAATGGTCAATATTCTTGTGTAAATAACCAAGAGGGTATTTTGCAACTTTATAAAAGTGCAGGGTAGTGATTTGGAGCTAAGCAAAGCACCAGGGGGGTATGTTGCAATTTTTGAAAAGCACAAGTAGGGGTGTTCAGGAACTGAATCGGCGGTTCGGTTCGGTTTCGGTTCCGGCCCTGCGGAACCGAAACCGATTTTTTTTTATATATATATATTTTTTATTATTAAGCAAAAAGACTAACAATAAACCTCCACTAATTTCAGTAATAGTACAAATCTAAGCTACTTTTTATATTCTACTAATTATATATTTGGTTTCGGGTTTGCTTTAATTCAAATAATCTAATTTATAATTATATTATTTTATAAAATTAAGGTTTTTTTAAAAAAAAAAAAAAATAGAAGGAACCGGAATTGAAACTGGAACCAGTTTGAACAGCCCTAAGCACAGCTGCACAAGGTAGTGATTTGAGGCAAAAAAATAACACAATAGAATACTTTGCAAATAAACCAAAGTATGGGGGTATTATGCACTTTTTCCTATATGTTTATTTAATATATTTACAGGATAAATTTAAAGTGGTCGATATGTCCGAGTGGTTAAGGAGACAGACTCGAAATCTGTTGGGCTTTGCCTGCGCAGGTTCGAATCCTGCTGTCGACGCTTTTTCTTTTTCGATGAAATACTACCAATAGTTTTAAATATAGTTTAATGCTTTGTAGCAATAAACACTACAATAAATTAGTTTTTAGTTGAAAGTTATTTATTGTGATAAAAAATTATTCTAAAAAAAATAAATTTTTGTGACAAAATCGTGATTTCAAGTAGTAACCGATCTACAGGTTTAGGTACTGGGGACTTTAGTATGTGGAAACAAAATTGCACAAAAAATTTCAAGGGAACTAAGATAAAAAAAAATATTTGTGAGACACATAACATATATTAATTTAAATCTATATATGGATCTTTTGGGATTTAATACGGATCTGAATTTCTTTTTCTCTTATTTACTCAAATTTCTTCACCGTAGATGAATCACCATCATAATTTTTTTTCAACTACATGTGATGGTTGATATGCAATTAGCTTCCCAACTCCATCAAAATAAGTCATTTCTATTACAATACTAAAGTTAATCTTGATTTCATTATTGTTACAAATTCCTATATCATAGCATCAAACTTTATAGTATGTTTTTTAATCAACTTTTATTGTTGCTTGTTTAGAAGTTCTCCAGTTCTCCATATAGAGTTTCATTGGGTCTGTGATAAGTTATTAACGAAGCATAAGATGAGTTTGGTATTGCTGACATCGTCGATATAAATATATATATATATATAAACAATATATTGGAAAAACCTAAATCTCAAATCAAAGCATAGGAATTGAGATCGAAATATGAAAAGAAAAAAGTTTAGACGACCCACCAAGAGAAATGATTGAGATCGAAAACCTTAGAAAGTGAAAGAGCTTGTGAAATTTATGATGACAATATACACTTATGACCCCTTGTCTGAGTCGAGTTATAATCTCAAATTGCACATTGCAAAAAAGAATAATCTTTTGGAAAGAAAGTTGCATCTCCTCCATACAATATAAACTTGGGATGCAAAAAAGGGGGGATGGGGAGGACGGAGGAAGATTAGGGTGGAAAAAAGAAAAAGAGAAAAAAAAAATCAGATCTGGATTAAAGCCCATAAAATAATGGGTAAAACTCATTTATAAATTTTAATTAATTATGTCATGTCTTAAATTTATTGGGTGGATCCCGAGAGAACCCAATTATTGTCCTTGAAACAACACTTTAAGTCCGTTCTTTAAATTCAGAATGAAACGAACGAGAAGAATCACACTCAACCGGAAAATAGAAGAGAAACAATGGAAAAACCAAGCTTTTTTCTTCTTCTATATCTCATTGAAATTCCTTGTGAGTTTATATATAGAGCATAATCAATCATTTATGCAATTCTGAAGACAATTAAGGGTTTAATCATAGTGATTTTATTTAATCAAACTCCTAACATAGTTGTCAAAATATCGATTATAATTGGTAAAATCTTACGATTTTGTACGATATTATGATTTTACCCATGCTAGTTAAAATAATGGTGGTACGGTTAAAACTTTTGTATGAAATGCCCAAAAACTTAATAATTTAGTTTAATATCTCAATATATGGCCTAAATTTATGAAAAAATATTTGAAGGCACAATGTATTAGAAAATTTTAAAAATTCTAATATAATTTAGATTTTTAAATTAAATATTTAATATTTAATATATAATTTTTAAAAATAGTACGTTTAGAATTCCGTTCTATATACCCAAAACGATTCTAACTAAACTCTCTCGTCGAATCTGACAGCCTGGACCCTAATCCCTTGATTGTGGATTTGGCTTTTATACAATCTTTGGCTGGGGTACTTTTGGGCTGAAGCTTCTTGGTCCTGAACTAAAATCAGGCCCTACAAACACCAATTTAAATAGAAATATCAGTCACTTGTATCCTAGAGAGTAAAAATTCTTATCTGATTCTCATAATTACCTGCAATGAGTTATATATGACCGTTGCAGGAACCTAGAAATATCAGACTCTCAAATCTGAGCAGAACAAAATTAAAATGAGAGAGAGAGAGGATCTATTCCATTAAATCTACGGACCATATGTGGTTGTCGGCGACCCAAGCTACACTTGGTCAAATCCATGGGACCCTTTTTAAATACTCTCCTCTGTATTCTTTTGTTTTATTTCTTGGCTCGTCTTTGCTCCTTTCATACCTTGTACGTGGCCAAACTAAATTGCTTCTTAATGACACCAAACTATATATGTGCTAACACTTTCTTCTCCCCAAAATTTACCCTTTTTTTTTTTTTTTTTTCTTAATTTGCTATTTTTTATCTTGTAAAATAATGGTATCTCTCATTAATAGACTTTTCACTAAAATAATGAATAATGATGGATTAACATGAAAAAAATAATTTTGTACCATAAATTTCAGAATCCCCCTGTGCGATGGCTTGTTCTTTTCGGTCAGAATAAGTAGGTCAACTCTTTCCCTTATGACCGTACTACCTCATACAGCTCAACAGTCAATTCTTTTAGTGACCCATTTAAATCTACCATATATAACTAAATGAGATTTCTCATAATCTATCACATTTCCCTTTCCTTAGCTAAATCATCCCATCGATCTGAGTCGACTACAACCTGTGTATAAAAAAAATCGTTTAGCCCTGTTCTAGTCTTTAGGTTTAAGATATCTCTTATGCTGCAATTCAAGTTAATATTCTGCTTTGTGAGTGTAATGGTATGTATAAGTCTGCCTGATTGTGAGACCGATTGGTTGAACAGAGACGAAAGTCGGCCATAGTGATCCGCATGGAAGGGCTCTCGCTCAACGGATCGAATTAGGTACGTTGGGGATAACAAGCTGATAACTACTCCCAAGAGCTCTTATCGATGGAGTTGTTTGGCACCTCGGTATCGAGTCATTACATCCTGGGGCTGAAGAAGGCCCCAAGAGTTTGGTTGTTCGCCAATTCAAGTGATACGTCAGTTGGGTTTAGAATGTTGTGAGATAGTTCGGTTCTATTTACTGTTGACAATGGAAAATGGGCCTTCTACGTACTAATCCTTATGCACGGCTCATTTCGTCTTGAATTACGTACCAACAAGCATAAAGAAATTGGTTACTTTTTTTTTTATGCATATAACAAAGTATACAAAGTTGAAGGGATTTAATACAACTCCTGAAGTGTATGGAAGAACAACATCATCTTAGATTTAGCCAATTAAAACATAACAAATTAACTGAGCTTAATTTGGTGTTAGGTCTATGAAGTAAATTAGATAGAACAACTGAACACAGTTTGAACACCCATGTGCTATGTGAATTGAAACACCTCCCCTTTTAGGAGGATGTGAAGATTTTACCAACACCTAAGAACAGTCCCAAGGATTGACAGCAGGCATGGAGCCACAACTGTCCCCTACGATTTTTTTATTTTATTTTAAGTACTAATACAAGTTTTTAAAAGGAATGTAAAAAAAAAGGATATTTATTCCTATTCATTTTTATAAATTTTTTATTTATTACCCCTAATGTCATAGGTTGTCCCCCATTATAATTTTTTCCAACTCGTCCCTAATTGACAGCATTGAGCTTCATTCGTGCAACATTAGCTGCATAAGGGTTAAGGGTATTGGATTTCAAAAGGATCATATATATATATATATGGCTAACACATGTGGCAAAAGAAACTACAGACTTTACAATCTCAACACCATTTTTCACTTTGTTCAAACATTCTAAAGGTTACCATTAATCCATCCTCAAAAACCCCATCCCTGTTCTCTCCACTCACATAGTTGTATTGGTTACGAGATGATACATTGTAAAATGTAAACCACTCAAAGTCTCATGTCACACATATTAGAGCATATGATGTATACAAAATATGGTACCAACCGACATGCAAAAGCCTGTGCAATGACAATTTCATATAACAATTTTGTACTTATAATGAAGCCAGAGTAATTAAATAAAAAATAGTTTATCTGATTTTTTATTTATTTTTAGATGTCAGTGAACAAAATGTAAGAAAATATCATTTCTTCTAGAAGACAAACGTCATCAATGATTAATCATAACAAGCTACACTTTTTTTATTATTATTTTTTATTAAAAAGGTATAACAAGCTACACTTATTTTAGTGAGGGGAATGATTTTGCTACCAGTGGGTGATTGGAGACATTACAAGAGCTACACTTATTTCTATGCACACACAAGCCTAGATGCTACTTCCCACTTGGTCACTTAACCTAAATATTGTAGGGCTTCGCAATACAAGTAATATAAATGGTGATATCATATAATAAATATGATAAATTTGGAAATAATTCTAACATAATAGAATTTGTGGATTGAGAGAGCTAGAAGTCCAGGTGAACTCGAGAGCGAGATAAAAATAAAGATGGCAGTATGTAAAATGATACCCATGACTCCCTTTTGTGAAGTGGGTGAGAGACGTTTATTTTTGTCACTAGAGATAAAAGTCTAGTAAGAAATCCCCCTTACTTCTTCCCTTGACCTCCTTTTATAGGTCAAGTAAGAGAGATAGTGATGTCATCGTGATATCACCTATAGGTTAAAATAAATTAAAAAATATTAATCTTTCAATTAATCAAAAAGTGATGTGTGGAAGTCAAAATAGTAAATCTATCTCTCAAGTCAGATCGAGAATCAACCCGACGATCCTTGAACTTCATCCACCAAACCAAGTAACTACTCAGATCCCAGTAATGCCTGAGTCATGCTCCCGACTTAGTCTTCAATTTGATGACGTGATGTGTGTCACGTATCCGTTGAATGTTGATCATTTGACCAAACTGTGTGGCGTTGCCATGTGGATCGAGATATAAGACCCCCTACAAATATTATAGGATAAATCTAATATAAAAAGAAATAAACTAATTATTCAATGCTAAAATAAATATATATAATATAATATAACACTACTCAATGAGTAGGCAAGTGTTATTCTTGAGAACATTGCTAGGTGAATAATTGGTTCGGAAATTCAACTAATCATTAGTGATAAATCAAAAGTTTAGCCGATAAAAAATAGTAATAAGAGTATTAAAATATTACAAGTAGTTAATTTTTCATTCAGTAACCATGATTATATGTTTAAGATTTGTTGATGTGGTCTATGAGAGTGAACTTAATTATAATACATTTCAAGATGAGATTGTAATGTATGTTATATGGGTTATTGATAAGTTTAGTTAGTTAGATTAGAGTAAGAGTGAACTTAGAAAGTTGAGCTTCGCAGAGAAGCTTTTGAATCCAAGGGGTGTAACTTAAGTAAATTAATTTAGAAAGATAAATGACTAGTGATAATTAAGAATGAAGGGGTACAAAATGTATTTTTTATATATTTGAACTCAGTTATATATAAGGAGAAAAAATTGGAGAAGAGGTTACTCATAAATTCAAAGCAATATATTAAATAATGAGGTACATCTATTATATTCTTTGTACTGAAATTAATTTTAACATTATATCATGAATTAACAAATTAAAATTGTGATATTAATTAATTTTTATTCTAACCCTTCTTGATTAATTGAATTTATATTTTGAAAAAGGTGCAGAAAATCCCCTTCAACTTCACTTTGTGCAAATAACCCCCTAAAGTATCCTCCGATTGGGCACTTTGCACCCCTGCGACATTGTTCAGACAATTTTTTCGGTCACATGACTTAAAAAAAAAAAAAATTCCAAAATTGCCCTTGCCTAATCACTAACATACCCCTCTAATAAATTGCTTAACCCCCCCCCCCCTCCCTCAAATTTACTATTTCTCTCTCCCTCCCCTCTCTCTCTCTCACACACAGACGCACACATATACATATATACAATATATGTATATGTGTGCATCTGTCTGTGTGTGTGTGTGAGAGAGAGATAAATAAAATTTAAATATTTTTTTTTAATTTTATATTTATTTTAGAATTTAGTATTTTTTTTAAAATTTAATATATATATTTTTGAATTTTATAATTATTTTCGAAATTTAATATATATTATTTGAATTTTATATATTTGTCTTGAATTTAATATGTTTTTCAAAAAAAATTCAAAATATATATATATTTTTTATTTTTTTTCGATTTTATATTTTTTTTCAAAATTTAATATATATTTTTGAATTTTATATGTTTTTTTTTAAAATTTTATATATTTGTTTCAAAAATTTTATGTTTTTTGAGATTTTTATATTTATTTTCAAAATTTAATATGTTTTTTTGAAAAAAAATTAATTTCGAAATTTATATATATTTTTAATTTTATATTTATTTTTGAATTTATAATATTTTTCAAATTTTAATATATATATTTTCAAATTTTATATATATTTTGAAATTTTAATACAAATTAAATTATTAAATGATGAGAGGGGGTCTAATTGATAAAAGCACTATCCTTGTTTCCAAACAGAATAAGATTAAGACATTGAGAGTAGTTTAGGGATTTAAAAAAAAATCAGGATGATGTCATCGTTCAGGGGGTCTAAGTGATGAGAATATTGATTTACAAATAAAATAATTAAAACTTACAAAAAAAAAATTAACATTTGAGAGTATATTTAGTCTAATATATTAAAGGTAAATGACATAATTAATATTCTAACTAAAAATAATAATATTTTTGTAATTTAAAGAATTAAGAAATATAATTGTAAGGATATAATTAAAGGTAATGTGGAAATACAAAAAGTTTGGAAGGTAAAAGGGTAAAAAAATTGAGGGCAAGCCCATGGTACAACTATTATGAAACTTTAGGGGGTTCTAAGTTCATTTCATAGTTGAGGGGGATATAGTAGGGGAAAAGAGTAAACTTGAGGTGGGTTTTAAGCAATTTATCATATTTAATTTAAACAGTTTAAATAAAGGCATAAAAGTACCCTCAAACACCTTTTCCGGACGGAAAAAGTGTTTAAGGGTATTTAGCGCCCCTTTTTGAAACTTGAGGGAGTGTTTTTAAACCATTAGAAAAAATTTTGACACATTTTTCAAACTTCAGGGGTATTTACTATCATTCTCCCATATATATATATATATATATATAAAAGTATTTCCCTATATGCAAACGTTGAAATGAATGTGCACTCAGAGTAAAAATGATAAAACTAGAGATTTTACCGTAGGAAGATAAAAATATATATATTGATAAGATCATAAAAGTAAAACTATCATAGCGCCATAGGCCCCATAGCGGTAACAGTCATGAGAGCAAGGGTGATACAATAATAATATAGTACAACTATAGTGGCTAATTATTAACAAGAAAGAGATCACTCAAATTAAAAGTAAAACCCAGGAAAAAAAAAAAAATTAAAAGTAAAACTAGGCGGCGGGGAAATATATTACCCCTCCATCCTAAAATAAGTTTTTAAATTTATTATTTTCTCTATTTCAAAATAAATATTTAATTTAAAAAATTAAAATACTTTATTATATCACTTTATTATTTTACCCTTCATGCATTAAAATTATAAACAATCACATTACTATGATGGGACCAAGGATAAATTTAATAATTTATTCATTATCAATACAACATCTTAAAAAATTGAATTCTCCAAAAGAACCTTATAAATTAGGACAGAGAGTATTAAAAATCATAGATACCATCAAAATTATTAAAAAAATATATTATTCGATAAAAAAAAAAAAACTAACATAAATTGATGGAAAAAACAAAAGGTAACAAAGAGAGAAATGAAAATTAGAGATGTTTGTGATTGGTTGATAGTTGTTGATACAGACATGCATTTTTAATAGGATAAATACCAC
Source organism: Cornus suecica (assembly GCA_963922005.1). Taxonomy (NCBI): domain Eukaryota; kingdom Viridiplantae; phylum Streptophyta; class Magnoliopsida; order Cornales; family Cornaceae; genus Cornus; species Cornus suecica. The sequence continues at coordinate 84,970,340 of OY998239.1, read as the reverse complement.
TGACATTCTCTCAAAGATACATTAATTCTAAACAGACCCTCTTGATATTTATTATTTTCACTCGGACCCCCTCTGTCTCCACGCCGTTAAACTGTGTCGTTAACCACCCTGTGAATTGTCTATTTTGCCCTCAAAATGATATAAAATGACCTGCATATCCTTCTTCTTCTTCTTCAATTTGGGCATCTCAAAACCCTAACCCTAATGTATATATAGAGAAAGATTGAAAGTGGAAAATTGGGAAAGAGATTGAAGATGGGGATTGTATATATTGCATACCCATATATATATATATATATATATATATATATATGCTGCTATATATACTCATATACCTGTATATATATACCCGTGTATATATATATAGCTGCTATATATACCCGTATATATATGTGTGCGTCTGTGTGCAGGGAAGTGTGTATGTGTGAGAGAGAGAGAAAGAGAATTAAATAAATTTTAAATATTTTTTTAATTTTATATTTATTTTCGAATTTAGTATTTTTTTGAAATTTAATATATATATTTTGAAATTTATATTTATTTTGAAATTTTATAATTTTTTATGTTTTTTTCGAATTTTATAATTATTTTCGAAATTTAATATATATTTTAAATTTTTTATGTTTTTTGCGATTTTTATATTTATTTTCGAAATTTAATATGTTTTTTTGAAAAAATAATAATTTCTAAATTTATATATATTTTTTAATATTATATTTATTTTCGAATTTATAATATTTTTCAAATTATAAAATATATTTTTTCGAATTTTATATATATTTTGAAAATTTAATACAATGTTTTTGAATTTTAAATATTTCTTTCAAATTTTATATATTATTTTTGAACTTTATATTTAGGTATGTTTATTGAAATTTAAATATTTTTTTGAATCTATATATTTTTCCCCTTTTTATATATTGTTTTCTAAATTTTTATATATTTTCACATTTTAATATAATTTTTCAAAATTTTATATTTTTTTTGCATTTTCAGATTTTATATAATTTTTTTGAATTTTAAATATTTCTTTCAAATTTTATATATAATTTTTGAATTTTGTAATTTATATATTTTTTCAAATTTTATATATATTTTTTCTAATATATATATATATATATATATATATATATATATATATATATATATTTTTGATATATGGATAAATTCATACTTTATATATTATCTTAATATAATATGTGAAACCTTAGGGGGTGCTACTACAATTTATCCTTTTTTTAAATATATATTGAAGGGAAAATTAGTAATTTCATAATAAAACGTCAATAAACCTAGCGGCCGTCTGTCAGAAGGGGTCCGTATGAAATTAGAATCTCTTTTAAGGAATGTCGGTAGGAATAACCCTTTTTAATATCCTAGCAGACTCTCGTAACACCCCTATAGTAGAAATTATGTTTGATTTTAGGGTTAATTTCAGTAAATCCCCCTATACTATTCAGATTAATCAACTAACCCCTTCTGTGTCCATTTTGCCCCCTATACTATTCAATTTCATCAAATTGCCCCCTCACTTCTCAAAATGCCTAAACTACCCTCAATAGTATAAGGGGGTTTAAAATTAATAGTATAAGGGGGTTTAGTGAATTATTTCGAAAAAAATAATATATACTTTTTGCAAAAAAAAAAAATTTCAAAAAACAATCATATTTTGTTCCAAAATATGAATTTTTTTTTCGAAAAATATTTTTTTTGCGAAAAAGTATATATTATGTTCCAAAATATGAAAAAAAATTTCGAAAAATATTTTTTTTGCAAAAAAGTATATATTATGTTCCAAAATATGAATTTTTTTTTCGAAAAATAATTTTTTTGCAAAAAATATATATTATGTTCCAAAATATGATTTTTTTCTGAAAAATAATTTTTTTGCAAAAAATATATATTATGTTCCAAAATATGATTTTTTTCTGAAAAATAATTTTTTGTGAAAAATATATATTATGTTCCAAAATATGATTTTGTTTTTCCGAAAATTATTTTTTTTGCGAAAAAGTATATATTATGTTCCAAAATATGAATTTTTTTTCGAAAAATAATATTTTGGAACAATAATGTATATATTATGTTCCAAAATATGAATTTTTTTTTCGAAAAATAATTTTTGGAAAAAAAATCATATTTTGGAACATAATATATATTTTTCGAAAAAAAAATTCATATTTTGGAACATAATATATACTTTTTCGGAAAAAAAAATCATATTTTGGAACATAATATATATTTTTTGCAAAAAATTATTTTTCAGAAAAAAATCATATTTTGGAACATAATATATATTTTTTGCAAAAAAATTATTTTTCGAAAAAAAAAATTCATATTTTGGAACATAATATATACTTTTTTACAAAAAAAAAATTCATATTTTGGAACATAATATATACTTTTTCGCAAAAAAAATATTTTTCGAAAACAAAATTCATATTTTGGAACATAATATGATTTTTTGCAAAAAAATTATTTTTCGAAAAAAAAATTCATATTTTGGAACATAATATATACTTTTTCGCAAAAAAAATATTTTTCGAAAACAAAATTCATATTTTGGAACATAATATATACTTTTTCGCAAAAAAAATATTTTTCAAAAAAAAAATTCATATTTTGGAACAAAATATGATTTTTTTTTGAAATTTTTTTTTTGCAAAAAGTATATATTATTTTTTCCGAAATAATTCACTAAACCCCCTTATACTATTGAGGGTAGTTTTGGCATTTTGAGAAGTGAGGGGGCAATTTGATGAAATTGAATAGTATAGGGGGCAAAGTGGACACACAAGGGGTTAGTTGATTAATCTGGATAGTATAGGGGGGTTTACTGAAATTAACCCTTGATTTTACTCTAATATTTTTATTTGTGTGTGAATTGACCCAATTTCATATTACATGACATATATACCCTTAGTATAATTCGAAAAACATATATAAATTTGAAATATTATATAAAATCTCGTAAAAATATATATATAATTTGAAAAAATATCTAAATTTCAAAAAATCTATATTAAATTTTGAAAAAATATAAAATTCAAAAAAATATAAAATTCAAAAAATTATATAAAATTGGGAAAAACATATATAAATTTCGAAAAAAATATATAAAATTCGGAAAAAATATTAAATTCGAAAAAGATATATTAAATTTTGAAAATACATATAAAATTCGGGGAAAATGTACTTCTATTTTCTACTTTCTTTGACTTTAAATGTTATTTTGGTATATTGTACTTTGGTCACTTATGTTTTTTATACTTCAATTTGCACAACTATTTGAATTTTATATATTTTTTAACGAGTTTTATATATTTGTTTCGAATTTTATATATTTGTTTCGAATTATATATATATATTTCAAAATTTAATATTTATTTTTCAAAATTTATATATATATTTTTGAAATCTATATATATTTTTACGAATTTTATATATTGGTTTCGAATTTTATATATATATATTGGTTTCGAAATTTATATATATAAATTTCAAATTTGAATTTTATATATATATTTTAAATAAAAAAGGTAAAATAGGTATTTAAGAAAGTATAAAAGTCATGTAAGCTACACATGACCGGAAAGAAAGGGGTATTCGCACGTTTTTTAAACTTGCAGGGGATATACACACATTTTCAAAATTTGCAGGGGATATACACGTTTTTCAAAAGTATTGGTATCAATAAACACATTTTCAAAATATATAATGTTATACGCACTATATTTATATTAAATGGGTGTTTTCTATACTTTACCCTAAATATATACATGAATATGATGCGTGTATCATATATGGAGAGTATATAGTAGTGCAACCTCACGTGTAATACCATATATATATATACTATACAGTATGTGACTGCAAGAAGCATGGGTATATATGTATGACTCCTTCAATACTTTGGAAGCCAAATTGAAAACACACTCTTCAATATTAAACTTTATATTCCTTTTCAAACCATACGTCAATAATGCTGCCATGGGTGCAGACAAGACTACTCGATACAGGTGCTTTTATGAAAGCAAACTCTCAACACTCTCTCTCTTTCTCTTAAATGTAGTACCAGTACTACTAGTATATATATATATATAAATCACCCTAGCTGATTAAATGAGGAGAGGACTAGACTATATTATATGAAGACAGAAAGCAAGTGATTCAGCATTTTTTTCTGTCCTGCAATCATACAGTACCATATATATCTAATGACATTGCTCTTTTTTACTTTTACACAGTTCAGAAATTTTAATGTTCCAATTATGTGGAGTCCAACATATAAATAGCTAGACACAAAAGTTGAACAACCCAAGGAGATCAACATATCATTTTTATTTCCCTCTCTTTTTGTTTTTTCCTTTTACGCTGTGGTTGTGCTTATATATATATATATATCTAGCCTCTAGGGCCTCAAAATGATTGGGCCTATTAAAATAATAAAACAAAACCACTTATTTTTCTTCTATATTAAAACTTTAGTTTAATATATATTCTTTTTTTTTTCCCATTAAATATAGTCTAATATATATTCCATACATGCGAATAGTAAAACACACTTTGGATAAAGTAAAGATTTGATATTCCACGTCATAAAGTGCCAACATTTATTTGAAGGACTTCAAAAATAACAGTGATTAACATTGATTATATAAGATTACTAATGGAGCCAAAATTTAGGATTTGGTTTGAAAAAATGGTACCAAATTATATTTGGTAAATGGAGTGGAAATTTGGTACCAACTTCATAGAGCCAACTTTGTGAAGGAATTTTGGAAAATTTGGAACCATCTTTTTTGATGGTTCATGGTTTTGGTTTTGGTACCAACACTGTAGCAAATTCATTTTTTATATTAATAAAATTTGAAAAATTAAATATATTAATATATTTTTAATATTATTATATTAATATATTAATATTAATTATTTAGTTTTTCAGTATCACTTTTTCTCACACCAAAACCATCTGCACCAAACATGGTTTGGAACCAAAATAAAACCACACCAACTCCAACTAACCCAACTCCAACCAAACCAAAATCAAAAACCAACTCTACACCGTCTACCAAACAAGCACTAAGTTAAATTATCTGAGATAATAAAGTTGGTGTGAGATAGAAGTAATTAGTACCTTCATTCACATTATCAAGAACAAATACAAGGAGAAGTTTTGCACAACAATTAGGAGGAGAGCAGCGACCAACGATGCATGGGACTGAACAAAAGGAGAGATTTAGAGAGGGTTAGAATGAAAAAATTAATTTATGGTGGAATGCGAGATAAATAGATATTTAATGGTTTAACGTGCCTTTTGACGGAATTAGGGTTACCATGCATGTTTTAAGCCCGAGTTAACGGAAAATGATATCAATATTTACAAAAATCCTAACCAAAAGGATTCTAGCTATGATATTTTTTCATCTTTTTTCAATGGAGATCTTAAGATTTAAGTTCAACAAAGTACATAAAATAATAGTGAAGAACTAAAACGATTTATCAAAAACATATTAATTAAGGTCAAGAATTGAATATAAAAAAACCCAAAACAATGAAAATGAAATGATACCAAAGGCCCTTAAATTATGCCAAAAGCAAGGAAGTAATAGGGGGAAATCCCATAATATAGGGTGCAGAACAATATATTTAAGGGTAAAGTGCAACAAAACAATGGCCTATTGCAACAATCCCTAAACTATAAATAACCTCCTCGAATTATCAAATTGTTGTAATTAACCTAAGTTTCTTGCAAAAAGACTATTTTATCCTTATTATTAAATTTGTCATTCTTTGAATTATATTTACAATCTTCCTCTTATTTATAATATTAATCATTCAACTTAATTGTATTAGAGTAAATATCTCTCCTCTTATGAAAATCAGATAGTGTTATAATTATAATTACTTTATTTTTTAAAAATAAGTAACATGTTATTGAAATTGTTAGAATTAAATATTAAAACTTGTTATCCTAAATTCAAACATTTTTATGCTACAATATAAAACTTCTTTTCACAATATATATTAAAAAATAAATTAAATAATAAACACTTTTTTATCATGTTATATATATATGTATAGTGTTGAGTAATTATTTAATCATCGTTTAAAAATTTAATTTAATTTTTATTTAAACAGCTTAAACGCATTATTTAATCAGGTGATTTTAAAAATTATGTGCAAATTTATGCAAATTTCAATGACGATTTGTCATTGAATTGTAGCAAATATTTCAAAATCTATATAAATGAAAAAAATGCATCAAGTATAATTGAATAAAAAAGGGTATTGTGGTCATTTATAAAAAGTTTAGAAGATTATGGAGTAATTTGTAACAAAATACGATAGTTTAGGGTTAGTTAGCACAAATTATAGTTGGTTATTTGCAAATAAGGCCACAGTTCATTTATTTTACCCTATATTTAATAGTACAAAGGTCAGAAGGATGAACCAATTAAAGAAGAGAAGTAACAGAAGATATTATTTTTGCTGATCAGAACGAGTGGTAACAATGAATGCTGTATGATTTTATAGGTACTGGCCCAATTGGCCGTGTTCAAATTGTCATACTTTAAAAAGCAATATTACAGGCTTTTTTCAGGAGTACTCAATAGTGACCTATGATATTATATACTACTACTATAACAAAGATTAAAATAATTCAATTCGATATCAAATTATGACCTATATATATATATATATATATATAAGTAATAAAGAAATATAATAGAGTGCAAGCAAGGGTTGGCTACTGGTCGTTTTCAAGATAAGGTGGTGGTTACTCTAAATTAAAAGATAGATAGAGCTGCAATCACCTTTGATTATTTTTCTTTTTCTTCTTTTGTTTTCACACTCAAAGAAACGTTCTTTTCATTATGTCCCCTACATTACATATATACAAATATACATATATATATATATATATAGAGAGAGAGAGAGAGAGAGAGAGAGAGAGTAAATGGGTTTCATCCGGATCCCAAAGACGACCCAAGACACTATAACTAAAAATGAAGAGTACTACTCAATGCAAGGACCCAGAAAGCAAAACCTATAAAAAATGATAACAAAATTAAATCTCATATCTATATATGTGTGTTTGTGAGAGATAATACAAAGGAGGCACCTGAAACTGAAAGACGTAGAAATGTGTTAGTGAGAAGGGATAGACACACGTGTGCATCACCAAAACTGAGACATTGTATGTCCCAGTTCTCTCAAAATACCACAAAAGCTAGCTAGCTTCAAGGGGACCATATCAACAGAAACAGTCCATGAAAGAGTTTGGTAAAACAAATACATATATATATAGATAGATAGATAGATTCTACAACTGAGAAGCGCGGTTTCTGCATTTCAGACACTATCTCAGTTTGATATCACAACTCAAATTCAAACAACATTACTACTACTGTTATAACTTATATACATGTGTACATACATTAATTCACATGAATACCCCATAAGACAAAGACATATACACAGATGGATAGAACAGGAACAATAAAATCAACTTAATAAGTTAGTCTGCGAATTGCTTTTATCATTGCATATATAATTTAGAGTCAAACCATTTGATCTATGCGTATGTAGGAGAACATATATATATAAAGGAGGTTAATTGTGATTATTTTCATTTCATTTTCCACGAATGATGAACTTCGTAATTGCATATATATATATACACCAGAATAGTCACACGAACGTAAAGAAATGCATAAATAAATAAAAAAGAGAGACACTTATTGATAGACTAGTGTCTAGTGGCATATATATAATTTAGTGTTTTCTTAATATATAGATGGCATGACAGAAAATTAAAAGATAGTGGGTTGAATATTGCTGTGGGACGTGTTTGGGTTCACTTTTCCGGTTTGATTTGTGGAGGACAACAAACGATTGAGATTAAAAAGAAGAAGAAAATGATATGGGAGTGAATTATATTCAACTCCATTTTATCTTCAATATATCTCAACCCTTAATGCGTAGATATAGAGAATACCAAAATGTATCCATATAAGGAGAGAAAATTAGAGCCTATTCAACACTATACACAAGAGAGGGTTATGGATGTGCATATATAGAATATCTCTAACTAAATTTTCGTTCATGGGTCGATCCCATAATTGTAAGAGAATCGCCAATTACATAGACCTCATAATTAATCACAATTTAAAAACATATATATAAGAAGACTTCAAAAATAAAAGAGTAAAAAAAATTAGTGAGAATAACTATACTGTTGTAGTGGGAGGTGCCACAATAGTTGCATCACCAACGTCAGTTTCACCACCACCACCACTACCTCCGCCGCCTCCGCCTCCGCCGTAAACCACGGTGGTAGAAGCAATAGAAACAGCCGCAGTTGTCACATTTCCGGCGGTGGCTGAACCTGACGGCGGCGTCGGTCTCTTCCGCTTCTTCTTCTCGTAAGGGATCCCTCTAGCTTTAGCCTGGCTTTCTCTGACCTCCCTCAGATAGATTCGGACGGCCCGAGCGCCAAACGGGTTGGACTCGGGTCGGCCGCCGTTTTCCTCGTAGGCGGCTCGGAGCCGGCCGATGAGCGCGTCGAGGCTGCCCCAAGCCTGTTTTAGCGGGCACGCGCACGGCGACGGTGGGTTGGGGTGCCCGAAGTAAGGGCACTCTGTCACGTGCACCTTCGTCTTCCCGAACTGGTCCAAATACTTCAAAAACTCGATCACGTGCGCCCCGCTGCACCGCGCCAACGTCAACGGCGGCTTGTGGTTCCTCAAGTACTGCAGAAACGTGTTCCAGTCCCTCCTCTTCTGCGACTCGTATCGGCTCGGCGTTGTCGACACCACCGTTACGGATCCTCCTCCGCCCGAAGATGGACCTTCTCCTCCGTTCGGGTCAGGCGCTCCGGATCCTCCTCCCGAATCCATTGGCCTTTTCACTCGTGATCACTGACTTCTTTAAATTTCTTCAAAGTCTATCAGAAGCGTTGTTTCGGTTTTGTTTTAGTATGGTCTAGATCGTCAGGTGATACAGCGATGGATTGAGCAGGGCTCGGGAGTGAAATTGTATATTGTTTTTTTTATTGAAATAGTTTTGACGATAGGATTGAGAAGAGAGGAAAATTCTCTGAGTTTCTTTGAAATTTGGAGTAGTGTTTGGTGTTTTTTTTTGGGTAAATAGCTAAAAATACCCCTCAATTTTCTTCTCTTTCTCTACTATACCCCCTCAATTAATTATACCCCCCTCAACTTTCATTTTCTTGCACCATGGGTTTGCCCTCAAATTTTTTTACCCTTTTACCCTCCAAATTTTTTTTATTTCCACCTTACCTTTAATCATATCCTTACTATTATATTTCTTAATTCTTTAAATTACAAAAATATTATTTCTTTTAGTTACAATATTAATTATGCCATTTACCTTTAATATATTAGACTAAATATACTCTCAAATGTAATTTTTTTTTAATAAGTTCTAATTATTGTATTTGTAAATCAATTAACTTGGTATTAAATTTTAGTTTGATTTAAATCATAAAAATCAATCCTAATTAATATATTCATAAATAAATCCAATTTATGAAAACAATATATATATTTTGAACAAAATATATATATTTCGGAATATATATATAATTCGTTAAAAATATATCTTTTCCGAATTCTTTTAAAAAATATGAATTTTTTCCGAAAAATAATTTTTTTGGGAAAAATATATATTATGTTCCAAACTATAATTTTTTCTGAAAAATAAATTTTATTGAGAAAAATATATATTATGTTCCAAAATATAATTTTTTCTGAAAAATAAATTTTATTGAGAAAAATATATATTATTTTCAAAAATATGAATTTTTTCCGAAAAATATATATTATGTTCCAAAATATGATTTTGAGTCATAATACCTAAACTACCATCAATAGTATAAGAGGGTTTAGTGAAATCAAACCTTCAAAAAAATTATTTTTTGAAAAAATATGTATATTTTGGAATATATATATATATATATATATGATTCGTCAAAAGTATATATTTTTTGAATTGTTTTAAAAAATATGAATTTTTTATGAAAAATATACATTATTTTCTAAAATATAAAAAATATATATTTCGGAAAAAAATTCATATTTTGGAAAATAATATATATTTTTCTCAAAAAAATTATTTTTCGGAAAAAATCATATTTTGGAACATAATATATATTTTTCCCAAAATTTTTATTTTTTGGAAAAAAATCATAATTTTTTAAAACAATTCGAAAAATATTTTTTTTTGACGAATTATATATATATATTCCAAAATATATATCATTTTCCAATAAAACTTAATTTCATTTAAATCATAAAACTCATTGTCCTAATTAAAATTTTTTTTTGCCCAAATGAAACTTTCTTTTCATAAAAATATATTCATAAATTGTTATTTATTTATGAATATATTAATTAGGATTGAGTTTTATGATTTAAATCAAACTAAAATTTAATAACAAGTTAATTGATTTACAAATAAAATAATTAAAACTTACAAAAAAAAAAATTAACATTTGAAAGTATATTTAGTCTAATACATTAAAGGTAAATGACATAAATAATATTCTAACTTAAAGAAATAATATTTTTGTAATATAAAGAATTAAGAAATATAATAGTAAGGATAGAATTAAAGGTAAGGTGGAAATACAAAAAGTTTGGAGGGTAAAAGGGTAAAAAAAATTGAAGGCAAGCCCATGGTGCAACATTTTATAAAACTTTAGGGGGTTTTAAGCTCATTTCATAGTTGAGGGGGGATAGTAGGGAAAGAGAGTAAAATTTAGGGGGGGTTTAAGCTATTTACCCTTTTTTTTTCTAGCGTTTCCAGGAAAATAAAAGAGGAGAGAAAGGAGAATTTAGAGTGGAGATCAACGATGGGACGTGAAAAGGTTGGTTGAATGAATAATGAGTGACTAACTATGAGTGAGTGAGTGAGTGCTAGTGAGAGAAACTCACCTCTCAATTCTAGTGAGAGAAACTCGCCACTCAAGTCTCGACTCAATTCGACATAGTTTTAGTGAGAGAGAGAGAGAGAGAGAGAGAGACTCTAATAACTCTTTTTAGAGAGAGAATCCTAGAGAGAGAAAGTGGTAGAGTGTTCACGTGGTGGGGTCTTTGGACATGACAAGTTTACTATTTACCACTGGGAGGACCCTCCACTCTCGATTCTCTCTTATTACTTGGCCTCACATTTTATAGTATTATTGACCACTATTTCACGCGCTTTTAACCTTAAAGACGTTGACTGTTACGTAGGGATTAGGCTAATTTGGACGCGTGTTTGTTACGCTCGGTATGCTAAGATGCTTTATATAACACGTTCTGAGCAGGGTTAGCAATTTTTAACGCTTATCTATGGATAACATTCGAATTGGATGTTTGAGCTCAACTTGATAAAACAGTTTAATTAATAAAGGCGTGTGAATTTGATAACTTGAGTAATTTGATATAGTTTAATTAATTGTGTGATTACTGATTTATCCAATAAGTACATTGAGGTACGTTATGAAGTTTTTAATAATCTTTTGGGTAAATAGCTTAAACCCCTCAATTTTACTCTCTTTTCTTACTATATCCCCTCAATTTTACTCTCTTTTCTTACTATATCCCCTCAACTATGAAATGAGTTTAGAACCCCCTAAAATTTCATAAAATGTTGCACCATGGGCTTGCCCTCAATTTTTTTTACCCTTTTACCCTCCAAACTTTTTATATTTCCACCTTACCTATAATTCTATCCTTACTATTATATTTCTTAATTCTTTAAATTACAAAAATATTATTTCTTTTAGTTAGAATATTAATTATACCATTTACCTTTAATGTATTAGACTAAATATACTCTCAAATGTTCATTTTTTTTTGTAAGTTTTAATTATTTTATTTGTAAATCAATTAACTTGTTATTAAATTTTAGTTTGATTTAAATCATAAAACTCAATCCTAATTAATATATTCATAAAATAAATCACAATTTATGAATATATTTTTATGAAAAGAAAGTTTCATTTGGCAAAAAAAAATTTAATTAGGATAATGAGTTTTATGATTTAATGAAATTAAGTTTTATTGGAAAATGATATATATTTTAGAATATATATATATATAATTCGTCAAAAATATATATTTTTCGAATTGTTTTTAAAAAATATGAATTTTTTCCAAAAAAAAAACATTTTGGGAAAAATATATATTATGTTCCAAAATATGATTTTTTCCGAAAAATAATTTTTTTGAGAAAAATATATATTATTTCCAAAATATGATTTTTTTTTCTGAAAATAATATAATTGTTTTCCGAAATATATATTTTTTGTATTTTAGAAAATAATGTATATTTTTCATAAAAAAATCATATTTTTAAAAACAATTCGAAAAATATATACTTTTTACGAATCATATATATATATTCCAAAATATACATAATTTTTGAAAAATAATTTTTTTGAAGGATTGATTTCACTAAACCCTCTTATACTATTGATAGTAGTTTAGGTATTATGACTCAAAATCATATTTTGGAACATAATATATATTTTTCTCAAAAAAATTATTTTTTGGAAAAAATTCATATTTTTGAAAATAATATATATTTTTCTCAATAAAAATTATTTTTCGGAAAAAATCATATTTTTTAAAAGAATTCGAAAAATATATATTTTTAACGAATTATATATATATTCCAAAATATATATCATTTTCCAATATATATATATATATTTTGTTCAAAATATATATATTGTTTTCATAAATTGTGATTTATTTATGAATATATTAATTAGTATTGAGTTTTATGATTTAAATCAAACTAAAATTTAATACCAAGTTAATTGATTTACAAATAAAATAATTAGAACTTATAAAAAAAAATTAATATTTGAGAGTATATTTAGTCTAATACATTAAAGGTAAATGACATAATTAATATTCTAACTAAAAGAAATAATATTTTTGTAATTTAAAGACTTCAGAAATATAATAGTAATGATATGATTAAAGGTAAGGTGGAAATACAAAAAGTTTGGAGGGTAAAAGGGTAAAAAAAATTGAGGACAAGCCCATGGTGCAAAAAAATGAAAGTTGAGGAGGTATAATTAATTGAGGGGGTATAGTAGAGAAAGAGAGTAAAATTGAGGGGGTCTTAAGCTATTTACCCTAATCTTTTCTACAAACAAATATATATATATATATATCAATTGAGTCATTTCAAGTTATTTAAACTCAATTATTTAACTGAAATGAATTATTAATTAAACATTATAAATAGATATGAGATTGCAGTAAAGATTGAGGATCGATATAAAGGCATAAAAAAGTAATATCTCCTTCTTGAAGATGATGTAATTACTCTTAACAGCACCCAAAGATGTAATATAAACAGAGGAATATTGCATCTAATAAATTGCATGATTGAAAATTTCTGTTAATGGGTGAATAAAAAGTAATAATTTTCTGAAAACATGCATTTTGATAATTGAGTTTTTCGAAAATAATTTTATGCATTAAGTTGAATTTTTGTAAGATATTTTTTGATTTTTCAGTTTTGATAAACCAAATTAAAAAACTGATTTCAAAGAATTGTTTAAAAAAATACATACCTCGGACGGGCTATGATCCCCTATTCAAGTTGATATAAGTGACACAACTAAAGGCGAGATCATACTAGGCTCCCATCATTTTACACATACTCTACAATGGATGTTGGACCCCATCATTTTACACATACTCTACAATGGATGTGGACGTTGTAAATGGGTGACATCATACTTGACTCGTAATAAATACAAATTTGTATTTAGTGATTTTTTTTGGTACTAGTTATAATGGACAGATACTTCGCGATTCGACTCAAAAATTTAAGTCAATGAGTTAGGTTAACATCCACCCATTATAAACTTCATTCATTTTCCCATAGGGTGCGTTTGGAAAGCATGTTTTTTGTATTTGTTTTTTGTCTTCAAATATAAAAACTGTTTTTGTATTTGTCTTTGTTTTTTTCAGGAAAAAACTAAAAACAAAAAAACGTTTGGATGAATGTGTTTTCATCACTTTTATTTGGTGAAAATTGTATTTTATGGATTTGGTGTTTTCACTGTTTTTACCACCTAAATAGTGAAAAAACTCAAAAAACAACTAAAAGTTGTATTTGGTGTTTTCACCACTTTTACACACTATTCACAGAAAACAGTTTTCTTGGAGAAAAAACAGTGAACAGTAAACGCGTTTGCCAAACGTGTTTATTTTTTTAGTCTTGTGAACAGTAAAAAAACAAAAACAAAAAATAGGGTATCCAAACGGACCCATAGTTATCCGATGTGGGACACTTCTAACATTCTCCCCCATTCGAACCCGCGCGTTGTGGTCAGACCACCCTGCCTGCTCGCTTTGGACCCGGACTCCGGCCCAGGTGAATCAACCCAAGAGGGTGCTTAGCGTAGCACCGGATCACGAACTGAGTTTGACTCTAATACCAACTTTAATGGATGGATGCTTCACAGTTTGATAAAAAAACTTAAGTCAATGAGTTAGGCTAACATCCACCCATTATGAACCCCATTCACTTTCCCATAATTATCCAATGTGGGACACCTCTAACACTAGTATAGTAGTAAGCCATCTAGGCCTTCCAACCTATGGGCTCCCAATTTCTTTTTAATAGTATTATTATAAGTTAAAAAAAAAAACTAATTAACTTTCAAGCCTAATTTAAATTAAATCTATTCCAATTTTATAATTTTAGGCCCCATATGTTTTGTTTTTTTATATAAAGAGAATACTATTATAGGCCCAAAAAATAAAATTTTATTTCTTATTCTAATTCCAATTAAATCTTAATTCAATTTTACAATTTAGGGCCCTAAAATTTTATATTTCACTTAATATTACTAAAGGCCCCCCAAAAAAAACATTTTCAATTCTTAAACCCAGTAAAACTAAAGCCTTATACAATCCAATAATATATTCTAACTAAGGATAGAATCCAACAATTTATTTTGATTAGGGCTCCAAAATTGTTATCAATGTGTCGCATTGGCACAATGTTTCGCAACTACATTATTGCTCTCATCGATTGTAGCACTTGCATAACGACAAAAAAAATTTCCGACAACATCAACATGGAATTTGTTTTCAAATTTTCTAATATTAATATATAATGTATCTTTTTTAATATATATTTTTACACTTATTGCTTTGAAACACGTAAAACCTTATATAAAAGGCCTCACATTTGACCTCGTCTAGGGACTCCACGGATTTTAGGAATATTAGGACAGGCCTTGGTAGTAAGACAAGTTAATATTTTTAACACGTTCCCTCATGTGTGACATTTTTTTTGGTCCGCCACATAGTGACTGTGAGGTTTGAATAAAAGCCATTTGACTCCAGGGACGGACCTGGCTAAGGTCTGCCCCCACTGATTTTTTTTTTACCTAAACGACCTTACAATTTTAATTTTTTGCATTAGTATCCCCACTCAATTTTTGAAAATTTACTCAATGAAAATTATGTCCCCATTCACCGGAATTTATAGGTCCGTCATTGTTTGACTCTGATACAAGTATTTATATATTTCAACATAAATAATTCAAAATAAAGGGTATTGATTACTGTTTAAATTTTAGGGTAATTTGCATTAACACCCCCTGAACTTTAGGTCAATTACACCTAAAAAGCGATCAACGCTTTTTCGATCATTTATCCCCCTAAACTTTCAATTTCTTTGCATTGACACCCCCAAACGCTGTGAAAAGTCCAGAATACCCTTGATAGTGCTAACTTATTGCATATAAGACATGTCCAGACTTGTGAAATTACCAAAATACCCTAAGCAAACCCTAACCACCCATTTCACCCAAAATACCCCAATTGAAATCGATTCCTTTATGTTCGTAGATCATCAACTGCAAAGCACATCAAAAACCCTAATTCACAGTCGGGTCGAGAAAGGAGCCAATAAATTATGGACACCTTTACCCCATGGCGGCAGGGGTGCCCTTCTGATCTCCTCTTCCTCGCCGGCGGCGAACATCATCATCACCACCATTGACGTCGTTCTCTCTGATTTTAACCCTAACCCTAATTGTATGTATATAATTCTTTGGAAACATTCTGACATCATACAAAATAGTAAATATGTTGACTATAAAAAGGGTCGCAAGTTCGCAACCGTTGTTTCGAACTATCAAGAAGAGACCCAAACTCAGACTTTATCATTGGGTTGTGGACGCAATTGTCTCGGCAAGTGCTGCTTACCTGGTACTTTTTTTTGACATTCCAATTTCAATTATTTAATGTCAATTTTGAGTATGTATTGTTTTATGTGACATTTGAATTTTGGGTCTTTGTTTGTTATTTATAATTTTTAGGGTAATTTGCATTGACACCCCTGAGGTTAGGGTCAATGGCAATCAGGTTGTGGTCAACATTATTTTGGCACTCACACCCCCTGAGGTTTCAATTTTGTTGCAATGACACCCCCTAGACTGGTGAAATGACTAGAATGCCCCTTTAATTATTTTACTTATTACATTAGGGTAATATATAAAGTGTGAAATTACCCATATACCCAAACACTTCACTCCTCTGAAATTACTAATTACACTTCCACCCCTTATTACAAAATATATATATATATTACCAAAATTACAATTTAATTTTTTTTTCTTTATAATATAATTGGTATATATAATTACGAAAATTAAAATTATGAAAATATATATTTATAATTTGTAAAAAATATATAAAATTTGAAAAAACATATAAAATTCGAAAAAATATATAAAATTTGAAACAATATATAAAATTAAAAAAAAAACATATAAAATTCGAAATAAATATAAAAAATTCAAAAAACATATAAAATTCTAAAGAATATATCAAATTCAAATATATATATATATATATAAAGCGTGATTGAAGTTTAAGTGGACAAGCTTCAGAGTCATTAGTCAAAGTAACTGATCATCTCCGGCTCTCTGCAGAGCTATTTTAATGGTCACGATGGCGACACATACCCCACGATGGTGACCGAAATCGGAATTGAACCGATACTTTATTAAAATATTTTAATCAAAATTAAATATATTAATATTTGGATACCGGAATCGAACCGATACTTTCTGTTCTTTAAAAATGAGAACCGGAACCGAACCGTTAATTTTTATCCAAATATTAATATATTTAATTTTGATTAAAATATTTTAATAAAGTATCGGTTCGAATCCGATTTCGGTCACCATCGTGGGGCATGTGTCGCCATCATGGCCATTAATATAGCTCTGCAGAGAGCTGGAGAGGATCTGTTACCTTGGCTAATGACTCTGAGACTTGTCCACTTAAACTTCAATCACACTTTATATATATATATATTTGAATTTTATATATTTTTTAGAATTTTATATGTTTTTTGAATTTTATATATTGTTTACGAATTTTATATATTTGTTTCGAATTTTATATGTTTTTTTTAATTTTATATATATTTTTTGAATTTTACATGTTTTTTCAAATTTTATATATTTTTTACAAATTATATATATATATTTTCGTAATTATATATACAAATTATATTATAAAGAAAAAAAATTAAATTGTAATCTTTGTAATATATATATATATATATATATATATATATATATATATATATATATATATATATATATATAGTAATAAGGGGTGGAAGTGTAATTAGTAATTTCAGAGGGGTGAAGTGTTTGGGCATATGGGTAATTTCACACTTTATATATTACCATAATGTAATAAGTGAAACAATTAAATGGGCATTCTAGTCATTTTACCAGCCCAGGGGGTGTCATTGCAACGAAATTGAAACCTCAGGGGGTGTGAGTGCCAAAAAAGCATTGACCACAATCTGGTTGCCATTGACCCTAACCTCAGGGGATGTCAATGCAAATTACCCTAATTTTTATTTGGTAGTTGTCCTTCTTGGATGAAATATTTAGATTTGATTATTTATTTGAACTATTGAACTAAAGTAAGTTTTGAAAAGTGATCAGGAGGAACTAGAAAGGAATTGCTATATACTTGGGGGTATTTTGGTAACTTCATAAGTCTGGACATGTCTTATATGCAATAAGTGAGCACTTTCAAGGGCATTTTGGACTTTTCACAGCATTTGGGGGTGTCAATGCAAGGAAATTGAAAGTTCAGGGGGGGAAATGACCGAAAAAGCGTTGACCATTTTCTAGGTACAATTGACCTAAAGTTCAGGGGATGTCAGTGCAAATTATCCTAAATTTTAATAATAGTATATTTTTTAACCATGTGTTAATTTATTAAAGGGTAAATTACAGTTTCACTCCCTCTCCCTCTTGTTTAGACATAATATATTTTTATCTCTATTTGTTTGGATAATTACATTTTCAAGCCCTCTAGTATGATTTTAGGTGTGATTTTACATAATTACCCTTCACATTCTATAATAATTTTATGGTTAATATCAATAAATCCCCCTAAACTATTAAATTTTCATATTGCCCCATCCTTATGGGTAAATTACAATTTCACCCCCAAAATTTGATTTTTTTTTTAAAATTTAAATATATATATATAATTCAAAAAAAAATATAAAAATATATAATTTTGAAAAACATATAAAATTTCGAAATATATATATATATAATTCAAAAAAAATTTATAAAAAGTATATATAATTCGGAAAAATATATAAATTCAAAAAATATATATAAATTCAAAAAAAATGTAAATTTTGAAAAAATATAAAATTTCGAAATATATATAAAATTCAAAATATATATATAATAGAAAAAATATATAAATTTTGGAAAATATATAATTTCAGAAAAAATATATAAAATAATAAAAAATATATAAATTCAAAAAATATATGTAAAATTAGAAAAAATATTTAAAATTCGGAAAAAAAAATCTAATAAGATGGTTCATTAAATATGATTATCCAAACCAATAAATGGGATGGTTCATTAAATATGGTGCCGAAAAAAATATATTTTCCAAACCAATAAATGGTGCAATCTCTAATTTGTACACATGAATGGAAATATAAGATGGTTCATTAAATATGATTTTATATTTTGCAAGGAAGCTAACACACCATAATACAGTTTTCACATCTACCTTTACGAACACACTACAATTTTGACTCTATAAAAACCCAAACTTTCAACCTTTTAGTGTGTTATTTTTTTCGAATTTTATATACTTTTTATAATTTTATATATATTTTTCGAATTTATATATCTTTTCTGAATTTTATATATTTTTTCTAATTCTATTTTTTGTTTTCGAATTATATATATATTTCAAAAATTTATATGTTTATCGAAATTTATATATTTTTTAGTAATTTTATATATTTTTTCAAAAATTTTATATATTTTTTCGAATTATATATATATTTTAAATTTTATATATATTTTTAAATTTTAAATATTTTTTTGAATTTTTGGGTGTGAAACTGTAATTTACCCATAAGGGTGGAGGACAATGTGAAAATTCAATAGTTTAGGTGGGTTTATTGATATTAGCCATAAAATTATAATATAATGTGAGGGGCAATTAGGTAAAATTACAGTGTAATTATCCAAACATGAAGGGGTGAAAGTGTAATATGTCCAAACAAGAGGGCTAAAACTGTAATTTACCCTTTATTAAATATATACAATAATTGTTTATCGACTTGAAAAAATCTGAAATAAAAAACATATATATATATATGTATATGTAAAAGATATGAAGTGACATGAATAATCAGATCAATTGAAAGAATGAAGAGACACGGGTGTGTATGGTGGAAAACTGGAAGGTACCGACTGGAGACGGAGGGCGAATGCATTCCAAAATTTCCATTATTATTTGTTTAGTAATAATTAGAAGCAATGCCATATTATGATTGACTGATGTGACTTTATTGACACGATACCCTATCTTGATGCCATCCGTGGACCTCACGGACACGGGTGTTATAACTTATAAGCGTTCATACATGACTATGTTTGGTTTTCTAATATATATATATATACTAGTAAGGGTAAATTACACTTTCACCCCCTATTGATAGTGTAAATTACACCCGCATCTCTTTATTTTCGCTAATTACAGTTTCATCCCCTGAAACCCATATTCGCGACCGGATATCTGAAATTACTCTTATACCCCTTTTTTATATTTATTTTAAATAATCAAATATTCTTTTATGCTAAATTATCTATTTACCCTTCCATCATCTTCTTCATCTCACCCTTACTCTCTCTTAAAACCCCTCAAATCAAACTCTAACCCTAAAATGAACTACCAATTATCAAACCTCAATTCCTACTCATACTCAATTAATTATCCATTTTCAATGACAAAAATAATAATAAAATGACATATATATCTATATATATCTCTGTTTCTATATATATCTATCTATATATATACGCACATATATATCTATATATATATAACTATCTATATATATACACGCACATATATATACATATATAACTATATATATCTATCTCTATATCTATGTATATCTCTATATATATCTATCTATATATATATACACACATATATATCTAAATGGGTGTGTTGATTTTTTGATATTTTTTGTCTAAATCATGCTTCTTATAGAAAGTGTTTGTTGATTTTGGACCCAATTTATGATTTTATGAATATAGATTGAATTTACCCAATACCCAATAATCAATTTCTTCATACATATACATCTCTATATTTATGCACACACATATATATCTAAATGGGTGTGTTGATTTTTTGATATTTTTTGTCTAAATCATACTTCTTATAGGAAATGTTTGTTGATTTTGGACCCAATTTATGCTTCTATGAATATAGATTGAATTTTTCCAATACCCAATAATCAATTTGTTCGTACATATACATCTCTATATTTATGCACACACACACACATATATATATATATAAGTGATGAGGATAGTTTAGGTATTTCACATCAATTTGAATGGGCAAACAAGTCTTTACACACATATAAGGATAATTTGGTTATTTCGCATCTCAGATTTTGGTTGACCCGGTTTGACCTCGCCCGAGAATGAGT
Organism: Cornus suecica; assembly: GCA_963922005.1. Classification (NCBI taxonomy): domain Eukaryota; kingdom Viridiplantae; phylum Streptophyta; class Magnoliopsida; order Cornales; family Cornaceae; genus Cornus; species Cornus suecica. The sequence goes on along the minus strand of OY998239.1, from coordinate 84,949,268 downwards.
TGAGGGGGTGAAAGTGAAACAAATAAGGGGTGAAACTATAATTAACAAAAATAGAGGATGTGCGGTTGTAATTTACACTATCAATAGGGGATGAAACTATAATTTATCATACTAGTAATGAGCATGTGTGATGCACATATAATTATAAATAATTAAATAAATAATTAATTTAATATATCAAAAACTAAAAGAAATATTCAAATTTAAACTAATACAAAGATAATAAAATAAAAGAGTATACAAAGAGGATAAAATAAAATAGAAAGATAAAGTATAATACATGTGTATATTATAAGCAATTTAAAAGCAAAAGAATCATGACTTTAAATTATGCATAAATATTTGACAAAAGACATACAAATATATGGAAAATTCATAAGAAGATAATACTGCATAAACAATCCTCAGTGATTTTGTCTACGAAAGGATGATGGAGTACTCACTATATGGTGTTGACTATTATTGTATTTATATATGGGATTGAAGACCGTTTCAGATTAAAAGTAAAATGATGTGTTTGTTCCATCAACCAACATAACTGTTCATGTAAATCTCTATTAAATTTTATCTATTCAAATTAAATATGTACATTTAGATACAAACGTACTGTAACACCCTTATAGATTAGGTGCAACCTTTAATTATATTACTTTTAATTTAAAAATACAAAAAAATGTTTAGAAATAATAAAAAGGCTTCGTACTTTTATAAGTAATATAGATATATATATATATAAATGGATAAATGACTCAAAATTCCCTATAGTAGGGAAAATATACAGATGACATTCTTAACGTTCAAAATGTATATATAAGCATTAGTAGTATTGTAAAATTGTGTATTTTGACCCCCTCAACAAAACAGACAATAAATCTAATTAAAATAGTAGATCAATTTTATATGCATTTATGCCCATTATAAATGTATTTAATCTCCATTTGATACTCTTTGATAAGGGGAGAACAAAATTCATGTATAAAAGAGCTTCGAAATATAAAAGAAGAGATCTAGTTTTTATCTATTCTCTCTATGTCTTTAAATTTTATTATTTTATTGTCATTTTTTAGCACTGTAACTTGGCAACGAACAAATTTACAACATGACACTGGCATAATGTGCTAGATATATATTAACTTCGGAGTTACTTCAAGTTACTTCAAGTATAGTAATGAAGTATTATTTTACCTTGCAATAAAATATATTCACGTTATTAATTATATCCTCCCTGGATCCCGGATTCCCAATATATATATATATATATGTGTGTGTGTGTGCATATATGGTATCAAAATTCTTGACTTATTTGAAAAGTAAAAGTAAAAGGCTTGTTTGATTTCTGGTCAGGTTTTGTTTTGTCTTGTGTGTGCCTGTTTTTCAGACCAGATCAGAAAGACCGGATCATTTATCAAACAGAATTTCAATCAGTACCAAAACCAAACCAGACCACACAAGACCAAACAAAACCAGTCCAGACCAATCCAGTCAAACCAAACCAGACCAGACCATTTTATACACACACAGTAATGAAATCTAGCCGCCATTTTATAAATTCCGAAAATAATATATATATAAATAAAATTTGAAAAAAATATATATAATTCAAAAATAATAAATAAAATTAAAAAATATATATATAAAATTTGAAATAATAAATAAAATTAAAATATATATATATATAAATTTTGAAGCAATAATGAAAAAATATAAAATTTGATAATAAATAATAAAATATATTTATAAATTACTTAAACAAACAAATAAATAATATTAAATGATAAATTAATAATATAAATAATAAATTAAATAAAACATATATATAAATAAAATAAAAATAATGAATAATAAACAAAATGAATTCAAAAATACATAATAATAATAATAATAATAATAAATAAATAATAAGCAAAATGAATTAAATAATACAAAAAATAATAATAAAATAATAAATTTTTTAATTTGTTATTTATTTATATTTTTTTCGAATTTTATATAACTTTTTTTAATTTTAAATATTTCTTTCAAATTTTATATATTATTTTTGAACTTTATAATTTAGGTATGTTTTTTGAAATTTAGATTTTTTTTTGAATCTATATATTTTTCCCCTATTTATATATTTTCAGATTTTAATATAATTTTTCGAAATTTTATATATTTTTTGAATTATATATTTATTTTTGAAGTTTATATTTTTTTTCAAATTTTATATATATTTTTTGAATTTTAAATATTTCTTTCAAATTTTATATATTATTTTTGAAATTTATAATTTTATATATTTTTTCAAATTTTATATATTTTTTTCTAATGTTAAATATTTTTTAAAATTTTATATATGATTTTCGAATTTTTTTATTTATTTTCAATTTTTTTTTATATTTTATTTTCAAATTTATATATATTTTTTCAGATTTAAAATTATTTTTTTGAATTTTAAATATTTCTTTCAAATTTTATATATTATTTTTGAATTTTATATATGGTTTGGTTTTAGTTTTTTCAGACCAGACCAGAAAGACCAGACCATTGATCAAACATAATTTGAATCAGCACCAAAACCAGCTCAGACAAAACCAGCCAGACAAAACCAGCTCAGACCAATCCAGCCAGACAAAACCAGACCAAACCAAAAATCAAACAGGCACAAAGTGTTGGTTTATCTTCAAAAAAAATCGGAAAAGTTATTGTTTCTTAGGGAGTGCAACATCAAATGAATATACTTTCAAAAAGAAAAAAAAAATCGAATGAACATATAATAAATATTAGAAATATATAAATCTTGATTGATAATACTTTCATTTAGTGCATTAATTAATATGTATTTGTTGACTTTGCACTTTATTAAAACTATTATATCATAATTTTAAGGAATAATTACACAAACCTACCCCAAACTATGGCATAATTGCATGCAGTACTCTAATATTTTAATAATACCAGAAAGAGAAAATTACTCCGACCTCCCTTGAGGTTTTGCATAATTATTCTCAGATTAAAGTTTGTGTACATTTACTCAGACCACCCCTGTAAAATTAATATTATATTAATATTTTTGTGTATTTACTAAAATACCTCTAACTTAAGTGCTTTAAATTGAAATAATTTACCCTAACATAAAATTACGTTAAGATTTTATTAACTTGTCTAGGTAACCTTACTATCAAATGAAGTTAACTTTATTAAATTAAGAAAGAATAGTATATTAAAACCCAAAAGTACACTTGAGAGTGACAAAAATATTAAAATAACTTCACCAACTTGCTTGAGAAGTAATAAAAATATTTTGGGTCATGTCAAATAAGGGGTATTTTAGTATTTTAAATGATATGAGGATATTAGACATGCAAATCATAAATTACTTTAGTTTAAAATACTTAAGTTATGGGTACTTTAGTAAATGTACAAAAATATTAGTGTAATATTAATTTTACAAGGGAGGTTAAAGTAAATTTACACAAACTTTAATCTGAGAGTAATTATGCAAAATCTCAGCGGAGGTCAGAGTAATTTACCCTATTAGAAATCTCTCTTACTTAAACCTCCGTTATAACATTTAACCCCTTTTGTTCAAAGTCAACGACGAAAATTTACTTTATTGGTCAATAATAACATATTATGGACCAAACTCCCTATTTTACCCTTGCTATTCTTGCAATTACATTTGAACTCTTACTTTTGCATTCAAAATTACTAAAATATCTTAACTTCTTTTACAAAATTACCCTCATGTGTATTCTATACAAAACCCTTTTGAGTGGTTGTTTATACATACTCTCTTTCTAAAAATCACTCATTCTCTCTCTACAAACCTTCTGTCATGACTTAGAAAATATAATATGTGCGTATGAAATGACAGTTGCTTGGTACACATAATTCCCGCTAATTTATTTGAGGGCAAAGTAGTAAATTCACCATCCTCTAGAAGATTATCTAAATATCTCTAAAAATAAGAGGGTATATACGTCATTTCACTATTATTTCTTGTCGAACCAATATTTCGATGATACTAACGGTAGTTTATGATATTATTGAAATATTAGGGAACTGCATGTAATTATCCCTAATGTTAATGTAATTTATTTTTTCATGACAAGAAAGTTAAAAGTTATGTAGTTAGAAGGGGGCGCTTTACTAACTGGGGTGAAAGGCACGCGCCATTTTTAATATATATTGAATAATTTTCACTTAATATATTCATGATATACGTGTGTGGATTAAAAATGACTAAATGCTTTTGAAAAATGATTAAAATAAAAAATTGGGTAAAATGCAGCAACTAACCCCCTAAACTTCAAATAACCTCCCCGAACTATTAAGCTGTTGCAATTAACTCCCTTTCATTTCAAATGACTATTTTACCCTTCTTCTTAAAATTTTCATTTTTTAAGTTATACCAATATTATTTTCTCTTAGGTAAGATATTAATAATGGAATTCACCTAAATCATATTAGAGTAAATACATTCTCACATGAAAAAATATATATAAAGTTATAAGTTGTAATTATTTTGTAAATAATTAACTTTTTATTAAAGTTTAGTTTGACTTAAATAATAATATATTTTATTTTGAGTTTAAACTTTTTTAAGATAAAATAAAATTTTCTTTTCATAAAACATATCTATAAAGACCTCGAAACCACTTAAATAATAGATATCTTTTTTTCTTCTAATATTTTATGCAAAGTTTGCTAATTAATGACTTAATAATTTTAAATATTTTTATTTAAATTACAATTTAATAAATTACTTTTTAAAATTATGTGTTTATTTATGAATATTTGAGTGGTGAATATGCTATTAAGTTTATATTAATTATTTTATAATCTTTATTAATAACTAATTAACAAATGCATTAATCATATATAATTCAATAAAAGGGCATTTTGCTCATTTATGAAAAAAAAATAAGATAATGGGGCATTTTGAAATAAATTGTTATAGTTTAGAAAATTTATTGCATAAAAAATAGTTCGAACATAATTCAGGATTTTTTGCACTTAACCCTAAAAAAAATATAAACTGGCCCCTTCAATATTTTATCATCCCGAGAGTCTATGACCCTCATCATTCACTTTGAAAGAATTATTTTTCCAACATTTTTTATGGACAACAATCTCACACCCTCATTTTTTTTTCTCTAGACTTGGAACGTTTTCTATCAAAAAAATAGGAAATACCAATAAACAACAAAAACTCTTCGATCGTAAATGTAAAGAAGTCACTTATATAAATTCACGTTACTTTAATTATGTGCATATATATCTATATTATTATATAATTTCAAATTTAACATAAAAGCATGTTAAAATAGACTGTGAATTGAAAATAAATCTCAAATTAAACTTGTCCTATCTCAAGCTATAATAATAAGCTATTGTCCTAACCCGAATAGGTTGCCCCAGTCAAAAAAAGCTTGTGACTTAATATCTCAAAAAATATTAAGTTTTATGCTCGGTTTCTATTGAGAGTTTTACCCAACTTATGTAAATGAGTCGTTTTACACAAATTCTGTGAATTAATTAATCGGGGCAAAAGCCCTTGACATGATGTTATCGAAAAAAGAAAAAAAAAACTATTGTCCTCATCAACAAGTCATTGGATTCCGTAACATTTATCTATCCATTGGTCCTTTAAATTTTTATTGTTTTTTCAAAAAATATATATTTAAAGTACCTAGTTTAATGTCTATTTTCTCTCATCCATTGTTTCTGGAGCGTACCTCATTGTCCCTATAAGCATGGTTAAATTAAAGGGAACATATATATATATATATATTTTCTTTAGCCATCTTTAAGCTAAAATATAGAATCGGGAGTCAAAATTACCTCAAAGCCCTCAATAGTATTTTGCATGTAATGTGTTTTTTTTTTTTGTTTGAAAGGTATATTGCATGTTATGGTTGTCTCCAGCAAACAACATCTTCCTTTATATATGTCTCATTTTGTGAGACAAATGGATTGCAGTAAATAAATACTTACATGAATTACCATGTCCTTCTCCTAAGTTTAAGTTGTCGTGAAGGGGGAAATAATTTCAAATAGCATAATCATGAAAATCATAACTATAAACTAAAAAAATTATAATCTACTAATAGCTTACTCATGACTCATATATGAACATAAATCGTGGGAGTACTTACTAGGAGTAGGCTACCTTCTACAATAATCTTAAATACAGATATATATGAACATATATATATATATATATATATTAATCTATGTATGCAAGTGTGCTTATGTGTACGTGTACGAAATATGGATTATATTTCTATATTCATATGAAGAATGTAAACAATCCAAAAATTAGACCGACGAAGCAATGGAATTAATGCATATATAACCAGTAGATATCAGCCAATGAGATCAGCGTCATATTTTTATTTTAAATTGAAATGCATATTAGATTAGTCGGTTTGATTTTTAACTCTGAATTTCCTTTTTTTTTTTTTGTTTATATTGATAAATAATGTTGTCCAAAGAAACAATGTACATTAAAATTAATCACCTCCAAAGCATATTGAAATTTTTTTTGTCGATCAATGATTAACCAGTAGATAGCTTTGGTGCTATTTTCTTTAACTCATAATGATTATACGATTGGTAGATCACTATATGCATCAAATAAAGGTAGAGAGAGATTGTAATTTTAATATTTAATTATTTAAATAAATAATAATCAAATATTCTCTTTTTAGTATTTCAAAATATTCTATCAAATGCAAACAAGTATCCCTTCCTTTTTCTTTCTTAATTTCTTTCTTTCTTATTCCTTTTCGATCAAACTTTTCATATCAATTCAACAAGGAAAAACAAGAAATTTACTTGAATTATATCTCATTACAATATTGACCGAAATTTTGTGTAAGTCCAGAAAATATGTCGAACAAACAGCGTATATAGTATATAGAAGTGGAAGAGTGTTTCGTTTAGAGTCGATTCAAGAACTATTAATGAGTAAAAAATGAAATAAATTCTCTCCTATTAAATTATATAACTCTAAAGTTAGCACAATCGTTTAATAATTAAAACCCCTGTTAATATCAGGGATGGACGGATTCACAATTATAATATAAATTTACAAAAATTTCACTAAAATTACAAAAAAAAATACAATTAGATATTTTTATGAGTCTGCCACAATCAGTTGATAACAAAAACCAATTGTAACTATTATTCTCCTGGGGTGCACATGATCCGGTTCTGATCGAAATCGGAACCGAATCATTAATTTTCATTCTTTAAAAATAAAAACTTAAACCGAACCGTTAATGCAAAAAATCGAACTGAATTAAATCATTTTTTCTGTTCGATTCAGTTTCGGTTCTTATTATTGACTTTCAAAAAAGTAAAAAATATCAAATATCAAATATCAAATATCAAAATGTAAAATAATTTTAAACTAAATTGAGTAGAGTATCTCAACTATTACAAATACAAAATCAAATACATAATTAGTGAAATGTAAGTAACTATTTCAAAATTACATCCTATAAAATTATAACCTTATAACTATTAACTCACAACTTTTAAATCATATATAAGTAAAAATATAATAGTAATAAAAAATATATATAAAAAATAATTAGAAAAATCAGTTCGATTCCGGTCCGGTTTGGTTCTAAATGGTTAAAAATCATATCCAAATCTAAAAAATTTGACTTTTTAATTTTCAGAATTGGAATCGAACCGAACTACCTTAAAATTAAACAAGACCATCAATTCTGATTCGGTTATTCGATTCTTTCGGTCGTTTGTCCAACCCTAATTCTCCTTACATCTAATGAAGTTTGAAAACTTCAAGTCATCAAATATTTGCCACTAGTGTAAAGTGCACAAGGGAGGTTTTTTTGGGTTTTAGAGATGTTAGTGGTGAATATAACATTGCTCGGCCCTTATTTTTCTCTTGTGGGGTATGCTCTACCAATGGATTTTTGGCAGTGGAATTCCAAATGTCAGTAATCAGATGAAAAATAAAAGTTATTGTGTTGTGGGGATCAAATAATGAGCCATTCCTTCTAAATCCTATTAATACAGACTAGGGCTAGCAATAAAAGTCACTGAAATTTATTGTTTTTTTATTTGAGTGATAGATACACAAAATTACAAAAAGGGGAATACGATGACAACCCTCCATTATTTTATTTGTGGGTCCTCCCCATTAGACTTTTTTTTAAAAATATATATATATATATATAAATATTTATTTACCACTATTCTATGATTTTTCATGGCCATGGTATAACCAATGGCATTGTAGTGTATCATTAGAAAATTGAATACTTGGCCACTATTTATTGGATCTTTCATAAAAAACCAACACTATGTATTGGATGTATCATATATATATATATATATAAAGGAGAAGAATGAAAGATTATTCATCTCTTCACAGTTACCTTCAGTGTAGCCTACAAAACATGGATATAGACAACCAGTACGATACACCATAAATATTATAGTACGTACAATAAATCTAAAACAATGGGACAGAAACTCAAAGAGATACGACATTAATGAAAATATTTATACAATGTTTTAAAATTATCGTATATTTATTGCATAAAAAAATTGAATTATATGAAACAACCTATTCCTACATTTTCACTCTTAAGAACTAGTTTTTGCATGCATAGCAATTATATTTTCTCATGAAAACAGGTTTAACTCAAAAAAGTAAAAACTATGTTGTTCATTTTTATTTTTATTTTTGAAAGTTAAACTGTGTTGTTATTGTGGTCTAGTAAAACGAACTCATGTCGTTAAAATGGGAAGAAAAATTCAATACACAATTTCAAAAACCAATTCATGCAGTGCTCCAAATACTTACAATAAACATGATAGCATAAATTGGAACTATGAAGTAGTCAGCAAAGGAAGTCTTCATCTTATATAAATGTATAAATATATATTATTAATATATACATATATATCAAGACTTGCATTTTGCGTATCTTGAATGTACGGACGATGGAATTATTTGCATCTATACTTGCCTTTTGTTGATTTTCTTATTTTAAAGATAGCGCATACGATATATTTCTCTCCTCAAAACACTTTTTTCTTCTCAAAGCATAAAATGAAAAATGATATATATATATATCTATATATGTTTGAGTGTATTAAATGTATATTATTTTATATGTGCCAATTTCATAACCATGCAGTTTTATGTATAGATACTATAGATATCATAATAGTAGTTTAATATATAGGTATCATCATGCCAAACTATATATATATATATATATATATATATATATATATGTCCCACAACAAACGATTCCTGTATAATCATTTACCACTTCACGCAATCAAAAGCTAGCTTGTATAATGAAACTTAAGATATGGTATATTTTATGAGCTGAGGGCAAATTTTAGAATTTATAATTGATCAGATAATGCTTTACCAGTTTCATTAAAGTGATGCATTTAGAACTAGATCCTTACCCATTATTGTCATTAGTATTGTTAAAAGTACTAGCAGCACCACCATAAGGGGTATATGTTTTTTCTCAGAACAAGAAGAATAATATATATATATATATATATATAGACACACACAATTATATTACTCTGGACAAGAAGTATGCAGGTATTGCAGCATTAAACGATAAAAAAAAATAACATAGTAGTGTGAAATAATATAACACAAAAATAAGCAAAATGCGCAAATGTCATGCAACAAAGAATAAATACTCTAATTTAACTAGAATTTGGAGTTACAACTTATAGACTAAAGTTTCTAATCAGGATTCAGGAATGATGTAACGGTAAATAAAAACATAATGGACGCGAATTATATCGCCTGAAGTCAATACAATATTAAATATTTTTAAAAATATTATGAATTTATCTACGTACGTCTCGTAAATTGACATATATATAATATAAGAGGTATGAATAATTGAACCCAGATTAAAGATTAGTTATAGAAGCTTAATTATATATCAACCGAAAATAAAGAAAAAGGGTTTGTTGAATTAAATAAGAGGCTAAGATATCCAAGATTATATATGATCCCTATAGGTTGAACATAAAGAGTGGTTGTATTAATATATATAGTAAATTACACATTCATTCCCTCGATATATGATTTATTATAGTTTTATCTCTTATTCTTTAGATAATTACAATTTCACCCCCTCTAGGTCATCAAATCCCAATTCCGGTGATTGAAAGAGTGAAATGATATATATACCCCTGACTATTTTTCAATTATGGTGTAAAAAGTTAGGTTTTTTTGTTTGATTTGTCAGTAATTATCCAATTAGTGTGTTCAAATTAGGGCAAAATAAAACAATAATGTAGTAGACTGGAGCAAAAATATTTATAACAATAAATCTGAAGGTATTTTAGATATTTCACCTAGTATTGACCGAATTTGATCATGTCGGAATTTCATTCCAAGGGATATTTGTTACAACTTCCGATTTTGAGGGGATAAAATTATAATTATCCAAAGAAATATAAATTAAACTATAATAAATCATATTTCCAGAAAGTGAAAATGTAATTTACCCAATATATAACAGCTTTTTGTTCTTTTCGCCAGTGCTTTACAAAATTAACAAAAATCTAGTATATATCTATGAAGCATAGAGCCTACTATTGAGGACAAAAATACAAGTAAAATATGGATATGGATATAGGTATAGGTTGATGTGGCATTGATGGCGGTGTGTGATGTGTTGAAAGTATTGAAGGAAATTATAGGGTAATTTGCATGGACACTATCTGATGTTTGAGTTAATTGTACTCAGATGATGATTAATGAAATGTTTGCAAGACAATTTGAGCTTTTAAAATTTTTGCAATGACACTTTTTTGGATAATGAAAAGTCAAATTTGCACTTATGTAATTTTAATAAACTTCCCTTTACTATTGAATTTAATCAACTAACCCTTTTTATATTCGAATTATCTACTGTGTTTTCCAATTTAATCAATTAATTTCTCTTATATCCAGATTGCCCCCTATATTTTTCAATTTCAATCACATTACCCTCACCCTCAAACAATATATATATATAATTCAAAAAATATATATCAAATTCAAAAAATATATATAAAATTTGAAAAAATATATATAATTTAAAACAATTATATAAAATTAAAAATATATATTTATTTCGAAAATAATATATAAAATTCGAAAAAAGTATATAATTTCATAAATATATATAAAATTAAAAAAAATATAAATTTTAAATATATATAAAATTCAAAAAGATATATATATATATATATATACATATATAATTCGGAAGAAATATATAAATTCAAAAACATATAAATTTAGAAATAATATATAAAAATAGAATAAATAAATAAATTTAGAAGGAAAAAATATATATTGGTAAAATATCATATCTTTTTCTAATGAAGTGAATCAAACTACTTACACCAACAACAATTAGTGGTCTTTATATATATATATTTCTAAAATATATATATATATATTTTAATTATATATATATTTCAAAATTTATATGACGTTTTCGAAATTTATATGATATTTTTGAAAGTTATATGATAATTTCAAATTTTATTAAAAAAATCAAAATTTATATATTTGTTTCAAATTTTATATATGTTCTGAATTTTATATATTATTTTCAAATTTTATATATTATTTTCGAAATATATATATTTATAATTTTTGAAATTAAAAAATATAGGGGGCAATCCGGATATAAGAGGGGTTAATTGATTAAATTGGAAAGCACATTGGACAATCCAGATATAAGAAGAGTTAGTTGATTAAATTCAATAGTAGATGGAAGTTTATTGAAATTAAATAAGGGCAAATCTGACTTTTCATGACCCAAAGAAGTGTCATTGCAAGACTTTTAAAGCTCAGGGGGTGTCTCTGCAATTTTTTTGTTGACCATCATTTGACTGCAATTAATCCAAACATAAGGGAGGGTTAATGCAAATTACCCTAAATTATAAATGGGCATCATATAGCAGACATGTCATTGTTCCATTTATTTTGCCACAACCACCATTCATGTCCTGTGTTCCCATTTCTGGTGTTGGGTCTATTTCCAACTGATAGTGACCCAAAACTCATGAAAGCTTTATTTGACTAATTGGATAAACCCCACTGCAAGAAATTATAAGAATATTACAAAAGCAATTTCAGTTTCTTATTGTTATATTAAAATAACATGCACCAAAGCCACTCGCTACTATATATGTAACTCCCGCTCAAATATTTGGCATGATATTGTCCGATTTGGGTTCAACACGCACAATTTGCTCTTGGGCTCATCCCAAAAGGTCTCATACCAGTTGGAGACAACATTGCACATATAAACACATCCCTAAACTTATACCCGGGTAATGTGAGACATTACAATTACCCCCTCTTGGGACCCAATATCCTCGCTGGTGTTACCCACGGGCTTGTGCACGCTCCCACACTTAATTCCGGTCGGGCTCTGGCTTTGATACCAATTGGAACACTCCGCTCTAACACTTGGTACGATAGTGTCCGTTTTGGGCCTAACTCGCACGGCTTTGCTCTTGGGCTCCTCCCAAAAGGCCTCATACCAATTGAAAACAACACTGCACATATAAGCCAAGGCTGTCAGAATCGGGATTCTAGATAGAATTGTTGGAGGGTCCGTATAATCGGAATCGTAGAATCATAAGTAGAATCATAAACTCCTTATGGAGAGATCCAACCTCTCACTTCCTTTGCATCCGGGGTCTATTTAAACCCCTTACATTCCAACATCCTATCATGGAAAGATTGATTTTGGGTCTCCCCCACCAGTTTTGCATCTTGTCATTCTATCAGTGACTCCCATATTGTGTTTCAAGACACATTTACCTCTCCTTTTAGAGAAAACTTGACTAACAGGGGGTGACTTATTCATTGGAGAGCCACATGCTTGCTTTAGAGGTTGAGAATCTTTGACATGGCTGCCACCAGTAGCACTATCAACTCTAGGAGTTGTAAAATTAGGGACACCCTCAGAAAGATTATCATCTTGATCAGCACCTTGAGTCACCACTTCACATGCAATAACTCCCTCTGTGGTCATAACTGTATCTGGCATCTTATCAGACTAGGGAATTAAAGTAATCACTAAATTTTTTCGCTCTTGCAATACCTCAAACACATTAGAGGTATGCACCAAATCTTCCTTATCACCTGTACTTTGGATCGCAGTCATAGGAGCAGGAATCTCTCCCTCATTCTCTATATTATCCTCATCTATATGGACTAGTTTCCTTTTAACCACCCCTCTATTTGAGAAAGGTGGTTAGGTTTAGATTTAGGTTTAACCATTGCCTTTCGAGGACAGCTAGCCATTACATGGTCAATAGCATGGCACAACATGCAACATAGCGGTTTCCAATCATATTAAAAATCCAGATAACAGTCATTCCCATGAATATCAATGATCATCGAATCTGGAAGTTGTTCATGGATATCAACTTTGACCATTACACATACATATTGGCCACGATCCCTCGACATGGCCTCATCAAGGAACAGTGGCTTAGATAATTTTGAGCATATATTAGAAATAACTACCTTATTGGCACAATGAATCGAGAGACCATAAACCTTCATCCAAATAGGAACATATCCTAATAAATAATGCTCTATGTTAACATTCTTGCACCACTAGATAAGAGGGAGGTACCAGACAACTATCAATCTATTTCTAAATCTCGTTACTACTTCCTCCTTCACCAGAACTCTACAACTTGTCTTCTCTTCACCAGTATCTGGGCATCTGTAGCCATCTTTCCTTGCATCTTCATACTCTAGGTCCAATCCTTTGTTATCCCACTTCTAATCCAAAACTATTTATTCTACTCACAAGTCCAATGTGTGGGTAGTAAGCCCCTGATTCCTCTCCCTGTGGGCCTATGGAAAGAAGTGAAGAATGTGGGTGGAAGCTTGAGAAGAAGACCACAATCTATTGGAATCCATCTTCCTAAGTGCTATCTGCTTGACACCGACTGGGAAGGGGTAAACAATGAATAAATTATCCAGTACCAAATCCATCGGTTATAAATCTTTCTAGAATATGGATGTCTCCACCCATGTTGAAATAAAATTATTTATCATCCCCTCATGGATATCCCATGCTTGGAAGCTAGACGTCACCTGCACTGACTCAAGGTTTAGTCCCTATCCATCCGAAGAACCTAGGTGCCCCACCTATTTGTTCTCCTGAAGCAACGAACTAATCTCCACCTCCCGTCGACTACCATATGGGAAAACGGATTCAACAGATACAAAAGAAAATGGTGATGGGGATCAACAAGTGCTATACACAGGCTACTGTGTAAAACTGGCACCATTCATTCAAATAGGTGAGGTTATTGGGCTGGCTCCATGAAAGGGGTAGAATTTTTGCCCATTATAATGATAGATGCAACCAAATGGAGGATCTGCAATAAAGGAGAAGAAGGGATACGTTTTCAGCTTAAGTAATTCATATTTCATATTAATATAATTATAGTAAGAATATCGAGCTTTTAATTGAAAATACGGGATTGATTGAATTAAACAAAGTAACCCCTTGAGGGAAGTCGCTTGGCTTTCTTGTTCTTAACTTTTCCCCCTTATATTAATAACCTAAGACGCTTGCCTTAGAGCTTATAGGCAGTTGGTACTTAACTAGCTTAATCCCATGTTTCGTCAGTTCAGCTAGGCTAGTAAACATCTATTATAATCTAACACTGGATAATACCCTGCCTTAATATATTCTCCTGTTATCAATACATCTTCCTTTGAGTCTCAGTCTTCTTCTGTTAATGATTCACTGGGACATTTTGAGTCAATAGGACTTGCTTTTTTATATTAGAGATTTGCCCTTCCTTTTGAGGCCGGGATTGATGTAATTTTGTCCTAAACCAGCAGAAGAACTCATTCCCTAACCTTCAGACAACCAAGGTGTTCAGAGGGCCTAGGTCGGACATTGATCTTCGTTCTGCATCTGATTGAGAGCCTGCCTAAAAAGGGTAAGAAGCCTTAATTTATAACTATAGTGTAATCCTATGTTTAAATTTCTAACTGCAGTAATAGGAGATAACTGACTTAATAAACTAACAGTGAAGGTAAGCTTCATTCTCTTATCAACTATTGTATTAGCTATCTGAACTATAACCATAAATTTAACTTTACATAACGCGTCTTTTAAACATCTTACATAGGGGTATAGCTTAGCACTCTTTAACTCTCATTATAGAGCCTTATATGAGCCTTACGGGCCTTTTTAAGGGCTAATGACGGCAGAGCTTGAAAGTCTTACTTTACCGGTGGGAATGAGAAGAATATAATAGAGAGGTACGATCCGATCCACATTTACTTCTTGTCCATGGCCTACCTTGGGGACATGCGACGAACCGGTACCTATTGGAATATTAATAGGAGGAAAAAGTATATGACCTCCTTTCTTTACTAGAGAAAAGTACTAGCCCTATACCGTAGAGAAAACAAGAATGTACTGAGCTTACCTCCGACTAATAGAATCGGACAGGAAAAACCGAAAGACCAAGACCTTTTTTTTTTTGTTACAGTCTCTGGGTCCCATAAAGAAGATAACAAATGTGATTACCAAAAAGGCAGATGACTGAATTATCTGGGCTTTTCCAGTGCGAATATTGGACGAGTCTGTGTTGATTTCATTGCCTTGCTCCTGCTTTGAGTTAACATAGCAACTATGGCACAACTTCTTCTTTGTCAAACCATACCCGGATTCTGGACCACCATCAATCTTGTCTCTTGTCCTTTTTAAAAATTTTTTTTACCCGATCCCGGCATAACGTTTTGCTTTCGGTTATTCAGAGGAAACCTTACCAGACCACCACCCGAATTCGTTACTTGTGTGCTTAGACATACATAGCCGAATAGGGCGCCTACAAAAGTCAACCTTTTTAAATGCACACGCTTTACTGTGCGAACAAAAATCCCTCAATTAATGCCATGGCTAGAATAAGACAGCTTCAAAGATGAAAAATGTTATGGCAAAGCCTACTTTTCTTTTCTCTGTCTTCCACACCATTTTTTCCCTAAGAAGAGGGGTTCCACCGTTAACCTAAGTGAACTCTTTTTGGTACCCCAACTCCAAACTTATCGTGTACTTCTTATGTTTATAGCAAGATCTCTATATAAGTGTTGACATCAAAAGATACTTCTTTACGACAGAGCCCACTTTTGATGTAGAGGCTCGAGAGACCTCAGCTAATTCAAAATCCCCTCTTTCAGATTGCCTCAGCTACTGATACAGATGTTGGCTACTCACTAATGTTCTCATATCATACAGAATCTACTGGAAAGCTAGATGTTGGATGTATAGATTTAGTTGAATATTAATAAGTAGCATGGTACATGTTCTTGAGTCATATCTGTTGTCTCGACTATACACATTATTTCCCATCCAAAAAAATGTGACAATGAAGTCTAAGCTTCGCTAAACGATACCCAAGAGATTGATGGGCGTCAGGTGTGTGCAAAATATGTGGTTAAAAACGACACTTTAGGTTTTACCCTTTTGCAAGTGCACAGATCACTTGTATATAGTTCTGCTTGAGTAGGGGAATATCGATCCCACAGAGACGAGGATTGTTCATTTCAATAGTCTAAAAATACTGAATTATATTTTTTCAAAAATAATTTATTTTTGTGAATTATCTAATACTAATGAAAATAAAACATAAAGTAATAATAAATAATGGTTGTGATTCAGAGAGAAAGAAAACTAGGATTTCCTTACTCCACCACTAACCGCATAATATAGTTCAAATTCTATTTCAATTGCATGAGGGCGATCCATTGACTGTGAATCAGGTTGCACCACGCCAGCAGTTTGACCCCAAAAAAGATTACTCTCAACCAGATTGTGACAATCCATCTCAAGACTAAACTGATTAGTGCATGCCAACTACTAGCAGAAAAGTAAATTAAACTAAAGCATGTCTATATCAGTTTGTCAGGGCATGACCTGTGCTAACCTAAGGTTTCGAGTTTTATGACCACCATTGTGTAGAAAATCACAGATTAAGCATCCGAGTTTCAGCCCATAATGAATAATTGTGATTGTGTAAGATAAATATATTCAAAAAGTTTAAGACAAGAATCAATTCAAATATATAAACTTGTATCACGAATAAAAATTGTCTCTCATCTAACACAATCATCACAGTATAGTCACAGTTTCCCCTATCTCTACAATTGAATATAAAATCATATCTACATTACTTGGCTAGGGTTTTATGAGAAAACCCTAGATACCGAATTAGTTTATCATGGCTGAGAGAATCTACATTGTTGGTGTAGAAACGCTTTTCATGGTCTTCTTCTCCGGATCTCTAGGTCTTGAATGAATCCTCCCTTTTGAATAAGATGAATCTCCAGAGGCGGTTCTGAAAATTATTCGTGCCAAGAAGCTCTCTAAAATCTATAGCAAAGCTTGGTATTTATAGGCAAAGTTGAGGGAAACCCTAACTTGGAGAATATGATTACCCTTTTTGGTAATTTCACACCCAACCAAGAAAAAACCTAATATATGATGTATAATATGTGTATATATCATATATAGAGGTGTTGGGGTCGAAATAAAGTCATTTGGGTGAGAACAAATCAATCCGGGTCAAAATAAGATTTTGACCTGAAATTGAAATTTCCAGTTATTTCTGCAGAACACCTCTCACTCTTTTGATCATAACTTGAGTTATACACATTGGATGAAGGCTTCTGATATATCGTTGGAAAGAGAACTTCAAGATCTTGATTTTAGGCTCAAGAATAACCTCATTTGAACCTATTTTGACCAATATATGAGTGTCCGAAGTTGGCTAAAATTTTGGTGCTGGAAATACTGGACCTACGCCCAAGCATAGGTTAGGGGCATAGGGTCCAATTCTGGATCACAAATCAAAGCGTAGGTATGGTCTAATTTTGCTTGTTTTTGCCTTCGGTGACGTAGGGTATGATGCATTTTTGATGTAAAATCTATTTTTTTTCATATTTGAGCTAGACTGGTCGCCTTTGACTCCCGATGCTTTTGGTTGAAGTAATAGTGTCTGGAAATGACATTTTTGCCCTTCGTTGATATAATGATGTCGAAAAATGACCATTTTGCCCTTCAATAGCTTTTCTTTGCTCTGACACACCCATTAATTTCTTTCTCGAGATAGAAACGAATATGAACTCGGTTAATTCACCAATATTAGCTTTGTTTCTTCATTAAGCTCCTAAAACATGCTTATACACACAAATGAGATAAAAAAATACCAAGTAACGGCATGTAAATACATAACAAATGCAAGATAGGGGCGAAAAATGACTAATATTGAGCACCTATCAGAGATTCACCCTCTCCTGGAACAAGATCTCTAGTAAGAAAATCATCAACTACCATAAAAAAAAAGGGAATTCTTTTTTAAAGGGAGCGTTAAGTAAGGTCAGGAATCCTAAACATAAGTATGCCTTTGGGTCCTTCCGTGCCTCATCAGAATAGGCATACAACAATCTGGTAGTAAACAAGTGAATTTTCCACTTCATAGGTAAGACTAAGTAGGGGCGAACGAGTTTCTCATGTCAATACTCCCATATATCACGATCAGTTCGTTCGAAAGGTCGAGCAACATCCTAACTTGGAAAAAAAAATCTTGTCCTAGTTGTTCCAGCCTTGCCATCGAAAACACGGTTTCAGAAATGCTTTAGTTACGCTCTGTGGGCTTCGCATGATTAGGATCAATCAAAACAACCTCATTTTCCTTGGAAAGCAGATATGTTGATGGTTAGGTGGTTAGCGAACATCGCCTTTCTCATCTAGGATTTAGACATGTACACTCGCACCTTCACGTAAGATGAATGTATGTCATGCCCCGCCCTAACTCATATCTTCCTTCTTCTGGGACATTGGGGCACTTACAAAGTATTCATATCTGCTTGTAGAGAGCCTCTCTTCGACCTTTGAAGTTTAACACTTTATCAATTGTGAGCTGGAAAGTGAGTCTGAAGCGAGTTGGTACAGTCTAGGGCTTCCAATTCACAGGCTATGAGAAGGCCTTCCAATTCTTTCAAAATCGTTCGAAGAAGGGCCGATTGGAGAGTCAGTCGTACTAAAGTTTATTGGTAGGTAAGGTTAAGTTGTTGAGGTATCTCGAGCCAAGTTTCTAAGATTCAAGTCTATGGGAAAGCTAGGATTAGGCTAAGAGGTGCTCGTACTTCCCTAAAAAACACGAAGAAGAGACTGTCATCCAGGAATAATAATGATTGAGTATATGGAATTCCTAAACCTCGGGTATTAGAGTCCAGAAAGTCTCGTTGCCACATCGAGATATGAAAGACTATCTTTTTCGCTTAAATGGAATTTTCCCCTCTATCGTATCAAATAAGGGGAGTGGGATCAAAAGTTTAAAATTGAAAGAAAGTCTAATGAAGCTTACTAATAGGGGGGCTTAGAACAATGAGTTCTATGATGACGACATCGCACACTTGTTATATTTGTTTATATAGTTATAGAAGTATAACTAATTGAAAACGTTTATTAATTAGTTCCAAGAAAGCAGTCGTTCACGCGTCAAGAATAGAGGTTTTTGATTTTGTAGCGCACGTTTTTTTTTTGTTTTTTTCGTTGAGATTGGGTTCGTGTTCAGTGTACCGCCTTTAATTGGATTTCTAGTGAGGGGTACAAGATCAAAAAGAATTCATTGGATAGATGCTCGGGCATTGAGAATGAAGGACGCTTTCAGAGGTGAAAGGCCATGGAGAGATACCGTTTGTGATCCATGGATCTCCGATCGGGAAACCGTATCCAAGTTCCGTGGCTAGTCTACGCTCTTTGAACTTTTAAAACTTAGCGAACTGAAACATCTGAGTAGCGGCGAGCGAGAGCGGATTGGGGGTTTGAAGAAAAAGAAAGACGTCGGCCGAATCTGCAAGCCTCAGCAAAGTGTTCACTTCTTTTTCGCCAGGTTTCATTCGATTTGGAACCTGCATCCGGGGTCTATTTAAACCCAAATTGTCATAAAAATAATTTAATTTAGCTCCTTAAAGAATAATATCTCTATAATATAACAAAAAAATACTCAAAATAATTTATATAAATAAAAACATCATCTTAAGTAGTGGCAAGGTACAAATACTTAAATTATCTTACATTACTGATTGCTTAAAAACTTTAAAATTAATTTTAAAAATAAAATAAAAAATTAAAACACAATTTCTAGAAGTTTAAACAAATATCATTTAACAACACCATGGATGTCCATCTCACCAAATTCTCCATCATCATCTATTTTATGAATTTTCTTCACTAAAGCATGCAAAAAAACAAACAAAAATATTATAATTCATATGATAAAATTACAAATTTAAATAAAAAAACTTTAAAATTAAAGTTTTAAATTAGAATATATAATATATTTAATGTGGTTCATTTCTGATTTTTTTTCAAGAATTACAAAATTTCAAATTTTAAGTTTATGAAAATCGATATAGATGTGCAAACGTAGATGGTTCCCAATAAGAAAAAAAAATTATGGTCATTAGTTCCTTCAATATATTGGACCTTTAATTTTATTTTTTTTCATAAGTTTGGATACATATTGAGATATTGGACTAAATCATTAACGTTTTGGGCCTCATATGGATGACACAATCTTAAAACTATTATTGTAGCAAAAAAATACATAAAATACATGTGAATAAAAATTGGTGTGTGAAAAACTTACCTTTATTTTTTTTTTTTTTTATTTATTTATTTATTTTTTTGTAGAATCATACGATTCTACTACTACAATTCTACACGATTCTACTAGAATTTTACCTATTTTAGCCCAAAAACTCCCCTAAATAGCATAATCGTAGCATAATCGTATGATTCTACTCAATTATACCGATTCTACCTATATGGACGATTTTTTTGCGATTCAAGTCATTTTTGGGTGTAGAATCGTACGATTTTACCCCTTAGAATCGCGATTTTGACAACCATGATATAAGCACATCCCTAGACTTATACTCGGACGATGATATAAGCACATCACAATATACTTATAATATTATGTGTAATTTTTATGCGTTTGGGTAAAAATTTAGGCCCTGTTTGACATAACTTCTGCTTCTGGCTTCCCGCAGAAGAAAAAGAGAAGCAGAAGCTGTTTTGAGAAGCTGGTACCCCCCAGCTTCTTTAAAACGCTCTTCCAAGGCCCAAAAGCTCTTCTAAAAATTTTGCCAAACACCATTCAAAACAACTTTTATCTCCAGAAAGCCAAAAACAGCGTTTGAAAAGTCAATCCAAACAGGGTCTTAGTAAAAAATAATAACATGTTAATTGTATTCACGACTTCAAGGAATGAAGTTTTATTAAGAATTATATTTGCAATCCAAATAATTTCGAACATGCTCGTTGCATTTTGGAAAATAATTTTTTAATTTTTTTAAAACTAAAAATTAATTTATTGTACAAAATCTCTATTTTATTGAGTTTAGTTACAAAAATACTTATTTTTAGGAAATTATTTTTTATTATTTTCAGAAAACAATTCTTTGTTTACAAAATTCTCGAGATTACTTTTCAAAAATAGAAACAAAACAAGTCCTACTTTTTCTAAGCCAGCAAAAAAACTCGTATAACAATTTAGTATTTTCAATTAAAACAATATTTAAATCTTCTGCAATGTTTGTTGATCCGTGCCCAAACTGATGCAAGTTTTCACTCCATCCTCGTCTATTAGGCATTCACAAAATCGTTCGAATACTTTGCATTCTTATTTTTGATTCTTTATTTTTTTTCTTCTCTTCTTCTTCATTTTGTGCAACTGAGTTTTATTTGAAGAATATTTCAATGTTTTTACTTCACATAATTTTTCCTTTTTAAGATAAAGTACACAAAATTAAACTTCATTATCGTGACTGGAATTCAAATTGAACTCTTTAAAACTCATATCATATGAAATTGCCCTAGAAATGTCACTCATTAAACAAACTATGTCATGAAAATTATCCTTTATGATCAATGAAGGGACTTAGGGTCTACTTAGTTTATATTTCTAAAAGCTATTTTCTGAAAACAATAAAATGGAATTCTCTGAAAACTGACATTTTTATAATTGAATTTTCATAAAACTGTTTTCTGAAAATTGAACCAAACAGATTTTTTTACAGTTTTCTGAAAACAGAGAATTATTCTGAGAAATGCAAACCAAACAGACTCTAATATTTAAATCCATTGTACCATAATATGATAACTGATCACCATTAAAAATTCAATTTTTTTTTTGAATCATTTAAAAAAATTGAAAATAAATAAACTAGGAAGAGTGTGCTAAACTGTTAGGAAGTGTCTCAAATTTCTATTGTAATTATATTTTCTATTTAGAGTATGTTTTATATGGTAATTTCTTGTTATAGGAAAATATTATTCTCCAATGAATTGTAATCACTGTCCAACAAGAAATTAGTTTTGTAACTCTATAAATAGATACCTAGGGTTGATGGTTGAGACTTATAAAAAGGGGAGAGATGTAGTCTCATGGGGATCGATGTGCTTTGAAGGGTAGATAGAGTATACGTGTTGGGTAGAGTAGACACCGATAGGAGAAGAAGTCACGAAGGCGAGAAGAAGTTGTGAGTACACACAGAGATATTTACCAGTGTTAATAATTCTCTACTATTGTAATATCTCTACATGATTATAATGAAATCCTTTCTCATCCGTGGACGTAGGCCAAAGTTGGGGCTGAACCACGTTAAATATTGTGTGTTATATGTGTGTGATTTATTTGTGTGAGTAAAAACAAGTGTCGATGATTTTGGGCGGGATTAATTCTTAAGTAGTGAAAAAGAATTAATTCCTAACAAGTGGTATCAGAGCAATCCAGGTAGAACCGGATCCATATCAGAGTTTTCGGTAAACAATAACCTGGTCAATTTCGGATCTTGACAGGTGGTCGAAATCAAAATCTGAGCACACCGGGAGAAGTGGCTCGATAAGACGAAGCCAGTAGTGTCAAGCGTGTTGCCATACACTTACGCACGCGCCCCCACGCGCTGCCTGAAGTTCCGGTCAGTTTTTGGGTTCCACGCGCAGCAATTTCGTTTCGGGCCTATTTCGTGGAACATGGTTAACTCAAACAAGTAGTATAATATATTAATGGAAAACTCTTTCGAATACGAACGTTTCAGCGCAAATATCATCCCTATCGGTGAAGGCACGTGCCCAGAGAAGTTTCTGACGTCGTCAGCAATTTTTGTCTGTTGTGCTGAATTGTTTTTGGTCCATTTGGAGTCATTTTTTACCCGTTTTTGATGCGGTCAGAAGCGTTCTTAAGGTTTTGGACCGCTCCGGACGCATACGTGCAGTCGATTTTGCGTAATTCGACTCCAAAAATATTATACAAGAGAAGTGAGTTATATGGCTGAAAAAAAGGTCAACAAAGCTTGGATTGAGGATGTTTTACTCACTATTGATGTCAATGAGGTAGAGGTTATGTTGATGGAGGAGCTGCGGTTCTGGTAGGTGTTGGTGGCGGCGGCTAAGGTGGCGGGAAGATCGCGTGGGTGGCCACAAAAGAGCGACGCCGGTGGTGTTGGTGTTGGAGAAGAGGAGCTTTGGAGCATAAAATAATTGATTTTGTTTTTGGCTTTAAGTTTGAGTTTGTGTTATTGAAATGTGAAAAAAAATATATATATATATATATAGGTGAGTGGGAGATAAAGTTGTTGTGGTGAGTGATTTGTTGAGGAGTGAAAAAAAAAAAGAAAAAAAAAAGAGAAGATGATGAAGTAGATGAAGTGATCGAGGAGAAAGCACGGTCCTGAAGATGGTGTAGATGTTGAAGAATGATTGAGAAGCGCAGATAGTCACGGTGGATGTGGAGTATGATGCGTGTAGATGAAAAGGAAGAAAATAATGAGTAGAAGAGTGTAGAGAAGAAGAAGAAGTCGAAGAAGAAAGAGTGCGGAGAAGAAAAAGAAGTCAAAGTGGAAGAGTGATGATGCTTGAAGAGAGGTGGAGCCTTGAAGAGATGATTGACGAGATGGAATTTGAGCCAATGTGGAGATTGTTAGGAGAGTGTCTCAAATTCCTATTGTAATTAGGTTTTCTATTTAGAGTATGTTTTATATGGTAATTTCTTGTTAGAGGAAAATATTATTCTCCAAGAAATTGTAATCATTGTCCAACAAGAAATTAGTTTTGTAACTCTATAAATAGATACCTAGGGTTGATGGTTGAGACTTATGAGAACGAGAGAGATGTAGTCCCATGGGAATCAATGTGTTTTGAAGGGTAGAGAGAGTTTACGTGTTGGGTAGAGTAGACACTGATGGGAGAAGAAGTCTCGTGTGAAGAAGTCGCGAAGGCGAGAAGAAGTTGTGAGTACACACGGAGATATTGTTGTAATATCTCTACATGATTATAATGAAATCCCTTCTTATCCGTGGACGTAGGTCAAAATTGGGGTTGAACCACGTTAAATATTGTGTGTTATGTGTGTGATTTATCTGTATGAGTAAAAACAGATATTGATAATCTTGGACGGAATTAATTCTTATGCAATGAAAAAGAATTAATTTCTAACATAGACTTGTAGGAATGAATAGTAAACCTAAGGAGAGCATATTGTCTGGTGATCAGTGCACAGACCTCACTTTTTCTTTTGTCTCCATCTTCGATTCTTCACCTTGTAAAAGTTGTCTAATCTCCATCAATAAATGGCACTAAATTGTATCTGTGGACCTTGTCCACTGGATTTGGACCCATCTTTTTACGGGTCTCGGATCAACCATCGGATCACAGTAACCTCACACCATCATATCCTTAAAATGTAGAGTAACATCAAACATTTATGTTTGTTAGGTCAACAAGTGGAAAAAGAGAATGAGCTAGTGAAAAAGACACTATTTTGTAGAGAAAATTCACAAATTGAAATAAATATTATCTAAACATCATGATGGAAAATATTTTTTTTCTCTTGCTTTCAGGATTGATATTTTGAAAATAAGTACAAAAAATACTCTATTGGAAATGGTCAAATAATCCCCTAGCTATAAGTTAACATAATCTTACAAAAGTCCGTTTGTGTTCAAAGAAGGGTTGACGTGGAATGGCTCACCGCGGTTGACGGTCAAGTGAGTGACGTGGTATTTCAAACCAATTAGGAGAAATAGTGTCTATCACGTGCAAATGATTGAATCTGTGTGTTTATTACACCTATTTTTACTATTGAATTGAGGTACATGTGGATGTTATCCCGAGCACATGTACCCAATATCTTCTTGTACTTAAATACCTTTTAATATATTAAACCAAATATATATATAAATCAAACGGATAGGTATATGATAAGGATACTTTGGGTATTAATAGGTCATGTGTGGTTACATGACTTACTAAAGGATGAGTGACGGCAAGGGGTATTTGTTATATTTTTTTTTAATAATTAACAAAAAAGTTTACTCATAATGAAGGATAGGGGTGTCGTTTTATCAAAATCAATACTATAGGGTATTTTTTACACATCATCCAAATAAGTATACGACCGAAAGAAAGAATCACACGTATACGTAGGGTGCGTTTGGAAATTAGTGTTTTCGTTTTCGTTTTTTATCTCTTGAGAACAAAAAAAATTCTTGTTCTTGTCCTAAGGGTAATCCGGAAACAAAAACATGTTTGTTTGGAAATTTTGTCTAAAAAATTTTCAGGAACAAAAAAAAAACACGTTTTTGAGATTTATTTGGAATAAAAAGTAGAAAACAAATTGTCAAATGGTGAGATTAAGTTTAACTTGATTGTCATCTCTTGTACAAACCGGCTACAATGTACACTTCCAAGTCTTCCATACAACAATGAACATGACCACTCTACTGATATTCAAAAGATTAGCATACATGAAAATATATATATATATATATATATATATAAGTAGTAGCATATATAAATACCACATCACTCCAATTCGATTGGGGGTGTCAAGTTGCAGAGGTAAGGGTTTGTGTTGGTGGTGGTGTCGATTTGCAGTGGTGGGGGTTTGTGGCGGTATCGATTTGCAATGGTGGTGGCGGTAGGATGGCGGCTGGTGATGGTGGTGGGGTTTAGGGTTTGGAGGTTGAAGATGGAGGTTAGGGTTTGGAGGTTGAAGATGGCGGTTAGAGAATCTGCAACAATTAATTTTTTTTTAGCTGAGAACAAACAGTGCCGAAAACAAAAAAAATACTATTTTGGTGTTTTCAAATTTTGAACTAAGGGTGAGAAAATGTTTTTTTACTGTTCACGAAAATAAAAATCATCAAAGGCTCCCAAACACATTTTTGTTTCCATAAATAATAAAAAAAACAAAAATAAAAATAAAAACACCAGCTTCCAAACGCTACCCTAGATTCTTTCGCATGTATATAGATACCTCTATCAATATGGTTCTGGCTAATGTATGATGTGAAGTATTTTCTTGTAAATAGCATCACTATCAAGGGAAGTGAACCATATCATAGAGAGAGGTTGATTAAATCTAACCGTTATAGGCTTTATAAATATGACCGTTACGATGTTTCTAACGGTACCCTTTGCATAGGGGCATGGCCCTGCCAAATTTTCTAAAAAAAAAAATTAGTTTAAAAATTTATATATATTACAAATATATTTATAAAAATTGCATGTATAGCCCACACTAATTTAAAAAAAAAAATTCTTTGGTAGCCTAAAAAATTATAAATTTTACCAATAAATTTATAAAAAAAAATTGTATTTCCACCCCCAATTTTTATAAAAAAATCTTTTAAGAACCTAAAATAATAATAAAAAATATAAAAAATTGTATTAACCCTGGACAAGTTTCCTGACTCCGCCCCTTATTGGTTGGATGGTTAAGAAGATCAATTTCTACTTTGCATCATACAATAAAACAAAACAAGCCAGCCAGTGAGTAACAAGGAAAGTTGTTTGGATGACGTGTGTATGTGGTCATGATCAAGTGTGTCATGCTGCTTCAGTAGATACTGTGTCGTATGGCGCCAAAGATAGGAAGCATACAAATTTCAACGATAATGCATCCTTAGATTTGAAATGTAGATACCACAGCAATCTCAATTTTTTTTTGTTTTTTGATAAGAAGTAAGAAACTCACGCACACGGACCTCCACTGAGGCTTGAACCTTAATCTCCTATTTGGGAGTAAGTACAAATACCTCTTGGCGACAACAATCTCGATTTGGGTGTAAATTTGATACTCGCAAAAATCTCGATCGATGCCCATTTTGTAGAGATCCAAACCCATTTTGTCAAACTGATACTCATCCTAGCAGCAATCTGGACCGCTATCACGACTGTAAACCATGCCTTGAATACGCTTTAGTCTTTTAGGGTTTTTACAACTCTAATTCCTTCATATATTACATGCAAATAGAAGGCCAATCTATTCTAGCCAAAGCCATACATGACTCCATACGATGGATCATGATCATACCAAAAAGAAAATACCTGATCCATAAGTGGTGGTATAAATCACAATGACAATAATTCAATCGAATGGTATGTTACACTGCAACCAATCCATATCAATATCTGAAGAATATCAAGCATGTATCCACATACAAGGGAAAAGGGAAAATTAAAAAAGAAACTATATTTACATACGTCGACAATAGGTTAGTCACAAGAGGCAACAGAAAGTGCTACTTGGAGATCATTTGAGGTTCCGCAGATATACATTCGATATGTTTCTATTTCCTTCTGATAAGGTTTAGGAGTAAAGGCAGCATAGTAGCTGCCCCTGACTTCATCTCGGACGGAAAATATGATCTCTCTCAAGATCGGTTCATGGCCATTCAGAAGATTGCCCATACTTAAAACTTTCCTCCATGATTGGTTCGCAGTGGGTTGAGTAAACATATTAGCGACCATGTCTCTCTCTTGTATCCTTACTTGTTGTTTCTTGTCGAACTCCTGAAGCCGAGAGAATAAAATACGAGTATTAAAACAAAAGCATAGAATGTCGAACAACTCAAATCAAATTTTAACAATTGAGGGTGTCTATGCCCAGAAGGATGGGCTATCTGACACTCAAATGGTTATTAAAAGTCTATATAGCTACAGATCTTTAAATTTTGAAAGTATTTTTGCCTTTGCTTGAGCATGAAGCCAAATTAAAAAAATTGGTCCCTGTGGATTATTCCCGATGCTAAAAATCACGAGAAGAGGAATTCTTAGGTTATTTCTCAAGTTAAAATTTTTTGTAGTAGTTTCCCTCCAGCTACTAAACATGAGGATGCAACTGAGAAGACTGCTTCATGGTATACATCTCATGGCATTTGGAAAGTTACCTGGTGAAGATCAGCTCCCACTGAACCCATCCCCATTTTTGGAAGGTAGAAGTTGTAGTAGTCACTGAAAATTGCTTCTGACAACCGTGGTGCTAGCAAGAACTTCCGATGAAGTGAAGCTGCAAGGGTTAGTAACTTCTGAACATGCTCAAAAACGACACAAAGCCGTCTAAGATCTTCAGTAATTTCACTGCTGGGAGACATACGATTTGCTGCAAGGCATCCCCACACTATTAGTTTCACGAATTCTACTTCCAAAGTAGTAAAAATGCAAATAAGATGGAAATGAACAAGGATAATACCTTGCAAAGGCTTCAAAGTAGAGCCCATAGTAAGGTAAAGTTGCCCAATTTTTGTTTCCATCTGCTTTAAGTCACCAAAAGTAGTCTGGTTTAAAGTGTCAGCTGATGCTCTAAAGGCAGTACAAACCATTTGTTCCAGCAGTTGATGCGGTCGCAATGTTTCCAAATAATGAAGAACCTATGGAATTCCGGGAAACGTACGTGATGGATTAGAGTTCTAAATGCTTAAAAGGGAAATGGAAAGACATCCCCCCTACCCAACCCCAAACACACACACAGAAGCCCATCCCCACGCTCAAAAATAAATAAAATTCAAAGAAGCCCTTGTAATGGACAACTCATTTTCCTTCTGAAAAGCACCATCCAACTACGGCCAAATGTTTCAAAGGATTTATAAGACAATCCCCCATACACGTCAACATTGCAAATCTTATTCTCTAATAGGGTAAATTAGTCCAACTAGAATAAAAGTTTTCGTTTTCATCTTCTTCTTTTTCATCATATTTCCGTACAATAAGCCGTTCTGTTTAGGGGAAAATAATCAGACATTCTACTTACAAAATCAAAAGCTGCAAAACCAAATATTGTTTGTATTATAGAAAAAAATAGGGTTAACTTCATTTACACCTCCTGAGGTTTGCTTTAATTTCAATCAGACCCCCCAAATTTGAGAAACTTCATTTACACCCTGTTAGCTTTTGGTGGTCAACTTTAGTATGAAATATCTAAACTGCCCTTCAACCAAACACTAATTAAATCGATTTAATCCTAGGATAGTCTAACCCTATATCCAAACAAACCCCACTACCACTTAAACAAAACACAAACATATACCTAACCCTATGGATCCGTTTGGATACCCTGTTTTTTGTTTTTGTTTTTTTACTGTTCACAAGACTAAAAAAAAAACACGTTTGGCAAACGCGTTTACTGTTCACTGTTTTTTCCTCAAAAAAACTGTTTTCTGTGAATAGTGTGTAAAAGTGGTGAAAATACCAAATACAACTTTTAGTTGTTTTTTAAGTTTTTTCACTGTTTAGGTGGTAAAAACAGTGAAAACACCAAATCCATAAAATACAATTTTCACCAAATAAAAGTGGTGAAAACATCTTCATCCAAACGCTTTTTTGTTTTTAGTTTTTTCCTGAAAAAAACAAAGACAAATACAAAAACAGTTTTTATATTTGAAGACAGAAAACAAATACAAAAAACAGGTTTTCCAAACACACCCTATACACTCTAACCCTAATATGATCTCATGTTGTTTCTCTCAACCACTCTTAAACCCTAGAAATCTCTCAACCCTACTCTTCAAACCCTAGATCTCTCTCAACCATACTCCATATACACTCTTCAAACCCTAGATCCACAACCATGGTAGCCGCCGCTGGCCTCCACCACCGATCAACACCACAGCCGCGCACCACCATCAACCACCTCCTGATCCAAAAACCTATTTCTCGTTGGCGACCAACGACCTCCATGTGACCACCAACGCCTCTTCCATCTTCTTGCGACCAGACCACCACCACAGTCGCGCCCAACTTCTCCATCTCTGTTGGCCCCATTACCATCACCAACCGCCACCATCTTCCTCCTACTGCTAGGCGAATTGTTAATAGGTTTGTTTATCAATTTCTACTCACATTCTAAACATCAGGCCTTTACTCTGATTTAGGATTGATCTATGAAATTTGTGAATTCCTGATCAAAATAGATTTTTCTCATAAACCATTTGGAGTATATATTATTTAATATTGGCAAAAATAAAAAAAATTCATCAAATGGGGATTTTGTTTGAGGTCTATCCATTCATCCCATTAAAGGTTTCATTTAAACAATTTTCTGGGAAGTTGAGGGGTGTAAATGAAAATTAAAGCAAATCATTAGAGGCTGAGAAGTTGTTAAATGAGGAGAGGGGTCAAAATGATAAAATATGGGCTTAATTTTGGCGCCAAAATATACTACAGTGGGAAGTTGTTAAATAATTAGAGGGGGTTAAATTGATCAAATAAATACATGTTATTGGGGCCAAAACATACTACATAATGGCGCATGAGAAGTAATAAATGAAACTTTTAAATAAAAAAATAAGTAATAAAATGATGTGAGGGGGTCAAATTGATAAAAGTTATATCTTTGTTTCCAAACACAACCTAGTTAACACATTGAAGGTAGTTTAGGTATTAAATAAAAAATCAGGATTATGTCATCTTGAAAGTGACATTAGGGGGTGTAAATGATGTATGTCAGAAAAAATAAGGGGTGTAAATAAAAAATTTCAAACCTGGGGGGTCTGGTTGATATTAAAACAAACCTCAGGGGGTGTAAATGAAGTTAACCCAAAAGAATATTATGCAAAAAATATAAAACTAGAGCTCCATGCTAATATAATAGAATTCAAGCAGCATACACAGTTCTGTGGTGGTTGATGGTAATTGTTAGCCCCTTGAATACTTGATACGAGGCACTTTGCCTAGGTGCCCATAGGCAAAGGGCCCAAGGCAGCACCCATGTGCAATAGGGGCTAAGAATGGCACTTGGAGTGGCATTGTGAACGAAGTCAGAAAATAAACTAAGTGTTGGAAAAAGACAAGAGGCACCCTTGTGGCAAATGGCATGGATCTGCAAAATGAGGTTCAGAATTATTATTGAATTTATTTAATTAAATCCATTATGACTCCTCAAGCATAGTTCATATTAGTTCTGGTCAGAGGGGTGTTTATGTATTTTGCATATATAGGGAGGAGTGTGTCCTTCACTCCCTTGGGCATCCAACAACCTAGCAAGGCCTTGGCAAGCCTTGGCTAGGGCACGTGTGGGGAAGCTTAATAAGATGTTTGTGTATGGTTTGACAACACTTCGGTTGACGACACGGGTCCATGAAGGTGATGCAGCGCTGATGACATTGTGGGCAGTTGTGCGCACACATGGCTTAGCCAGCCTTACGTGCATGGCCACAATTGTGTTAACTTGCTCTTGGGCAAGGATTGCCTTGACTTGGCATGTGCTGATGTACATGCAACGTGCATGGCTTGGCAAGCCATGCACGCATCAGGTCTTGGCAATGCTAAGGGCCTGTTTGAAAATTGGTCTGGTCTGATCTTGTCTAGGTTTTGCCTGTTTTTCAGACCAGACCAGAAAGACCAGATCACTTATCAAACAAAATTTCAATCAGCACTAAAACCAAATCAGACCACACAAGACTAAACAAAACCAGCCTAGACCAAACCAGACCAATCATGTTTGAAAAGTGGTCTTGGCCCAACTTGTCTAGGCTTTGCCTGTTTTTGAAAAATCAGTTTATTTTTATGGGCTTTGGTTTTTGTTTTTTTCAAGTCCAAACAAAGTTGTAGTTGTCAATACCAAGAGACCACCTGGTTTTCCCCTAACTTGTTATCTCCTCTATGCGCCGACAGCAGTCTCTCTCGCCTCTCTCTCACAAACCCTTCACAGTGTTCACACCCTTCACGCTTCCATTTGTATATTCAGGCAAAAAAAAATTATGACATTTGAAATAATTACTCCAAATTAAAAAAATATCTAAAATTGAAGTAGATGTATATATAAATTAAATTAAATTAAAAAAATTTAAAAATTTATATAAAAGTTGAAAAAAATATAAAATTAATTTATATATATAATTTGAAATAATTACTCCAAATTAAAAAAATGTATAAAATTTAAAAAATATATAAAATTAAAAGAAATTGCAAAATTTGAAAAAAATATGTAAAAGTAGAAAAAAATATAAAATTCAAAAAATACATAACATTTGAAATAATTACCCCAAATTAAAAAAAAATGTATAAAATTTAAAACATAATATATAAAAGTAAAAGAAATTATAAATTTTGAAATATATATATAAAAGTAGAAAAAAATATAAAATTCCAAAAATATATAACATTTGAAAAATGTATGAAATTCAAAACAAAATATATAAATTAAAAAAATTAAGACCAAATATACATAAATTCATGCAAAGTATCAAAATAATTCTTTTAAGAAGAAAAAAAAACGTACTAAAATTTAAGTTGTCTGTTTGGACTGTTTGTATACTTTTTTAAAAAGAATTTACATATTTTTGGAATATATATAATTATTTCAAAATTTATACATATTTGAAAATTTGTAATTTTGAATATTCTTTTTCGTATATTTTATTGTAATTTGTATATTTGAGCCGAATAATTATTTGGTTCTTTTCGAATTCTATATATTATTGAATACAATTTTTTTTAAAAATTGATATATTTTATTGACATTCTATATATATATTTTTGAATGTTATATAATTAATTCGAATTTTATACATTTTTGGAATTTTATATTTGATTTTTCAAAGTTGATATCATCATTTGGTATTTTATATTATTTGTAATATTATATATATATATATATATATTTATCATTTTATATTATTTTTTATTTTATATATATAATTATATCGAATTTTATACTTCATAAAATATATAGTTGAATGTTTTTTATATATATAATAGTTTTTATTAGGATATAAATACTATATCCAATATTTTAATCAATCAGTTTTAGAATAGACCACTTATTGGAAGCAGACATTTTTCCAAACATGGTTTGGTTTTAGTTTTTTCAGATCAGACCAAAAAAACCAGACCATTTATCAAACATAATTTCAATCAGTACCAAAATCAATCCAGCCAAACTAAACCAGACCAAACCACTTTTCAAACAGGCCCTAACTTGTCTTTGACAAGACCGTGACATCTCTGATGGCTGACTTCAGTTTACAAGGCATGGCGCAATGCACATCTTGGTGATGGCATGGCGCAACGCATGCCATGACATGGGCGTGGCTTAGAGCATGCCCAACTCGGTGACACTTGTGCATGGCAACATGAAGGTAAGCTGAACAAGGCACCAAGGCATATGTTGGACATAACTTAGTGGTGTGCTGGAGTGCATCAGCACATAACATGTGACATTCAGACAAGGAAGCACATGTGGCATGACAGTTCCAAAGATATAGGGACAGTTGTGGTAGTTTGATGATTTGGCTTGCAGTTGTAACTTGTTGGCCTATGTGGCACAAGGCTGGCTATGCCAGCACATCTATTGGGAGGGAATGTCTCCCAGATCTTAGGGTTGATTGTATAGACAGTTTTGTATGTATAGTCTATATAGGCCCTGAGGGGATTCTGTAATAGACAAGTGAGAAAGGCTTGTAAGTCTATGTGCAGAGATAGGTGATTCTTTGTATACTATTTGAGAATATAGTGAAAAAGGTTGGAGGTGTCAACCTCTGTAAATCTCTGGTGTCCTTTATGTTGTTTGTATGCTAAATATATTCTAAGTGTTGGGTTGTGTGTGTGAATTGGCTGACTTGGTGTGCAACCAAGGCCATTATAGGGCAAAATTTAGAGGTGAAAAATTGACCCCTGTGACAGTAATTATATTGCAAAACTGATGCAGCAGACGCTCACAAGAACGAAGGTAAATTTAATATAGAACATAAAGAATGATCAGAACTTTCTGTAATCAAATTCAAGGCTGAATAAAGTCTGATTTCATACTAGAATGATTCACGGTAGGTGTATATTGATCTGTGTTTAAAATCCCAATAGCAGTACTATATATGTTTTGCGAACAAAGACTATTTACTATATATGTTTCCTTTTGAAGGGGTAGCTAATAACTTTCAAGACTTCTGGAAATGTTGCTCAACTCGCAGAGCAAATCAAAAGGTCAACTTACATAGGAGACACAGTGTTCCAATGGCTTCTGCATGATCAGGACCAATGTAAAAGAGAAGTAGAATATATATATATCAATAATAATATTTTTTTCATAAATTGGCTGCCCAAACACACTCCAATTAGAAAGACTTGAATGAATTTCGACTGTATAAAAACTTTAAAAGCCTATTATCTTGCCACGTGTAATAAAGGTGACGACTTCTAGACTGAGAAAATAAGAAAACATGAAAGACATGGCAGTTTAAAAAGTAAAACACTGTAAAAATAGTAAACATTTCGGAAGAAACATACCTTTTCTCCTTCTCGATTAGGATCCAGAAGTGGCTTCTGCTCAGAAACTGACAAAGCAGGTGCGTCATTCCAAATTTTTCGCCATGAATTCCCATGCTCAGACATTCTCTCCGAAAGTCGTCCTTGAGGAGGCCAATCATTTTTTAAATCTCCCATTGCATTATTTTTGGATGCTGCACTTCCCCCAATGTAATCACTCTCCCAATCTCTAGGTGAATGCCATCGGATAAAATCTTCAAAAACAGCATCCAGATTTGCTGCTTTAAATGCTGACATATCTAATTCAAAATTCAAAGGTAATAATACCAAATTAATAACAAAAGGATATAATCAGTCTCTAAAAGTGTAAGCAATATTTTGGAGAGACAGATCCATCTTACATGTTCCATAAAACTATAACTGAGGAACAAACAACAGGAGGTAAACAAATAAAAAAACCTCATCATGTTTAACAAAACAAGTATAAGAAAGTTCCTATTGGAACTACAAGACGCTTCAGGGAGGACTATAATCTTATGTTATATTGGTTGAGAAAAGCTGAAAAAACTCATATTTGGCATTCAACTCCATAAGAAATATCTAAAAATATCCAGTACTATGGAGCCAGATAGTTTCTATTTGTGTTCGAAATATATTACTCTTGAATCTCCACCATTTTGGTATTCATGTAGCAAACCAAAGAAGTGCCTGAGATGAGCAAGATCTAGAATTCGATTTTCGGCTTTGGAAAATGTCATTTCTGAAGCACCCTATGCCGCACATCTCTTTCATGGTAATTTAAGAGAAGCTAGTTCTGATGCAAGTCATTATTTTCCAGTGTGCATGGATTAGTCTAAAATCAGCAGAACTCTTGGAATTGTCAGGGGAACACTCTACGGGTTCCAATGTTATCAATCTCTCCTTTGAATTGTAATGCTTGAGAGGTTTTAATGTTTTGTAATTCACATTTATATTTGAAGCAATAGAGTTTATCCTATTGCGTTCTGTTTTCAAACTTTATATCCGAAGCTATTAGTTTATTTTATTGATATATGTAATTCATCAAAACAAGGTATCTATCCATCTAAAATTAATAGAAATGATCATCTACTAATAAAGTTATGCAAGTCCTTTTACTTCAGCAAAGGGTAATTTGGCATTTTTAATATGTCCCACTGCCGACTTGAAGTGAGGGATGGTCAGGGTAATTATGCTAGACCTCAAGGGAGGTTGACCTCATCTTTCCGGATGGAGGGGAGGGCGAAACCTTGGGGGAGGTTAGGGTAATTTAGTATACAGTTTCTGCCTATCCATTTGATTAACCATTCCTTGGCAAGATCAACAATGGTCCAGCTCTCATCTAAAATAAGCAACTCTCCATTCCCAACCATGGATAGACGCAGGAGATATATTCCTTTTACACAACAATTTCTTTGAGTAGCCTAGTTTTTCCCCTCTTGAGAGGAAAGGGAAGTGGAAGAGGGGAGGGGTGTTAACGTTTTTTTTAACATTTTCTAACTAATGCTTTTATCAAAAAAGGTAGAAGAAAACATGCCAATAAAACATGAGATGCAAAATCATCTGCCAAGTCTTGATGCTAATTGAAGCATAAAAGTAAAAAATATTATAATTTTTTTTTTGGTTAAATATACAACTAAAAATTATTACCTGAAGATAATATATCCCTCTCCAACTGAGCAGAGAAGTTCTGTAGTAAGATAGACAATGTTTACATGGTTAATATAAAAAATAGTATTAAAAAAATTTGAGACTTTCTTTTATCAAAGAACACTTGAAGAAAAACAGAAGAAACATTAGTCTCAACAATATCCTATAAAGGAGGGAGCAGGCCAGGGGGGTGGGGGGAGAGGATTGCTCACTCATTGGCTAAATGAATAATTACCTCCAATTTCTTCGAAACTAAAATTAATAACAAAAAATAAACTTCCATATAATAAATAAAGGACCACTTCCCGTTAATCTTCTTACAGTGGAAATTGATTTATCTGTAGGATGGAGTATAAAAAAACTTCTCATCAAAATTTGTGCAAGTAAATTGGTATTTCTTGGTTCATTAAAGATAAAGCTGAAACCTTTCATCATATCTCATTTCTTCAAAAAAAATAAAAAGATGTTATGAGATCATTAGTGACTGTAGTGATAATAAAACTACCTCGAGGGAAATAAAAAAACAAACAAAGAGGGAAAAAGAAGCCAGAAGTGGTTGCATTAACAAGTTCCCATGGCGGTTATATTATTTCATCACCAACATAACAATAAAGAGTATATAGCATTTATTTGGAGATGTATGAATATCGTATTCACAATGTAGAATGTAAATATTAATCTTATCAACGGACTAACAGAATTTCAAAAAGAGCAACTGAGTATTGAATAGTTGGTTAAAAACAAAATAATATCCAGACCTATTCACCCCCAAGTAGGGCAAGTCCACGCTCTCTCATACACATTAAAACCTTGGGTAATCGGTCTAGGCACTTTCAATGTTAGTAAGTATATAAACCATGTGCAGGATTTATATTAAGTGCCAAAGAGAACATCCCAAAGAGAAATTATATAAACGAGCAACCATACTTCAATGAAACGATGCTCTAAATTATGAGAAAAGAAAAGTTGGGTATCTATGAATTTCAAGTGAAGAGCAACAGGCTCACCAGCTCTCAGAACATTCACTATTCAGTATATGGTGCATGAATAATTGTTATAGAAGGTGACACTGAGATAGATCATAAAACTATTTGTCAATCAGAGAAAAAGTTAAATAATCAAGTGTAAGCTTACAAATGAATCACCAAAGACTTCAACAGCATGGAGCCGTTCTTCATGCATGTCTTCCGTCATAAGTGGTCCCTCCTATAATATATTCAAAAACAAAAAAACGAAGGCAAACCAAGAAAATGATTGA
Source organism: Cornus suecica (assembly GCA_963922005.1). Taxonomy (NCBI): domain Eukaryota; kingdom Viridiplantae; phylum Streptophyta; class Magnoliopsida; order Cornales; family Cornaceae; genus Cornus; species Cornus suecica. Next base: position 84,911,732 of record OY998239.1, on the reverse strand, counting down.
AGAGTTTATTATTGAATCCAGTAAAAGATAACGGCAGTAACAGGAAATATGTTTATTCAGTTATAATTAAAAAAACCTGCGTGAGCGGAGCATGCATGCTCTGGCACGAGTTTAGAAGCATCATGCCAACAGCACCAGCTGATCCCCTTCTGATACAATCTGCAGAGCTTAAATCAACAGATGTTGCAACATCCTGAGGCTCAGAATTAAGTCCAGGCGTAGTACTTTCAGGCTCACACGAATGATCCGAGGATGACGGGCTGCAGCAGAACAGAGGATTATGAGAAAATCCAATTAATGAGATCAGCTCAAGAGCTACAAGCAGGAGTATATACAATTTCCCAGCGCAGAATTTAATCTTGTACATGTATGTAATTTTATCAGGTGTCCCGAAACAAATGACATAGCAGCTATATGGCCAGCAGTGACTGAAGACTGCTAATAAAGTAGTTCATTTTTGTAAACTTTGTTGCCTTAATTCTCAACATAAATCCAATATCACAAATACGCCTTCCAAGGGAGAAACATAGAGAAACACATTAGCCAGGGCATGAGCCATTGAGCCTAGCCTGCATATGAAAAAAGCAGGATAGTCCACGGAATGACAATATAGTAATGTTACTGCATTGCCACCGTATAACCCGCTTAACCAGGCAAATCAACTAGTACGATGCATAATACAAATCCTAATAGCATCAATGCAATATACCCACAGAAATGAATTGGTACTACTGAAAAATTTAAGTTGACAAAGTAAAACATGAATATTTCAATTCCAATTCACTTAGAATCTACCTGCCAATGAGCTTGTTCACGAAAAAGCAAAAGCGTCAAGTTTCTAACTGAATACTCAAATGGATGATGTGTTATCAAACCATGCTTAATAATTAAATCAATGACAGATTACAGTTTTCCTATCGGGCATGGGTTCTCCATTGAGAGGAGAGGAGAATGTGCCTGCCCCTAAAGCAATTACCTTGAGAAGCTTAAGAATGTGATCAGTAGGCCAGTCAAGATTAAAATTGCTCATTAATCTATTAATGATCTCTTAGAAGAGAAACATGTGATATCCATCACAATTCTTCTTCACAAGAGTTCTCTGTACACCGTGCATCACAAATGTTACTTTTCTCCATCAGCAAACATCAAGACTGATGATCTTAAAAGTTGATAAAAGTGTAGCCATTTCTCCAAAGTCAACACCCACAATATGAAACTAATGTCTTTATGCTGGAGTTGTGCATCTACTCATTATCAATCCATGCAATATTGGCCATTAGACATGGTCCACATGGACACTAAACTTACTTCAAATATAAGTACTGTTAGGTCACTAGAAACTTATATTGGCAAATTTTATAGAATTTTGTTAATTTCTAGTTTAGAGTATAATTATTTAAAAGTTAATTAGTGTTAGTTATTATCTGCTATTAAAGGCCAAAGAAGGGATTCAGGGCTATTTAAATGGAAATTCAGTAATCTGTCTATGAGGGTAAAAAGGTAATTCAAGACATTGTTGCACTCACCATATTAGGATTCATGCATGCATAATTAGAAAGTATGCTTCTTTCTTGATTTTGATCTCATCTGAAAGACATGCATTAATCAGTTTCTGGAAGCTTAGTGAGCTAAAAAAAAAAAAATTAGTTCGATAGTGATTCCCTGGAGTCCGTCAATCGGTCGACGGTTATTCCGATTGATTGAGTTTTATGAGAAAGCAGATTCCCAATGTCACATAGTATTTTGCTAAATTATAATTGTACTTTATGGCAATAAAAAAAGCATATCAAACATTCTAAGATTTGACAAGTTTAATGCTAACGCTGCCTGATGTGAAAGAAACGCTATTGATGAGATTGGGGACTAAATGAACTTCCAACAGTTAGTTAAATCTATATCATACTTTCAAAGAGACAAACAATAAAACCGAGACAGCCTACTTCAAAAAGAACCCCGGAGCCACATTAAGGTTAGCCAGTATTCAATGACAAAAACAAAGGAGTTCTCACTTGCTTAGTTCACCTGTCACGTTCCCCAACAGAACCTTCACTGAGTTTCCCGGTATGAGCTAAGTCCCCCCAAACCTGACCATCTTCCTGCATTTCAGTCAACATAAGCATTTCATGCAAGATATCCCAAGAAAACCAAATATTCACCTCTTCTCAAACACAGATTATGAGCATTTGAACAACATGCTTGATATAAAACACACAACCTTAACATCAGCAGAATCATGATCTTTGTTCCTAGCACCAGCTTTATAGTCTTGTTGACGCTTCTTTTCAATGCATATTGCAAGCTGTCAGCAGAGTGGCAAAGTTAAATGTTTTCTGGCTCACTGTCATGTTGAAAAGAAGAAAAACAATCGAAGAGGGATTTTTGACAAAAAAGAAACTTCAAAGATTCCAGTATGTTATTATGGCTGTTTCAGTAACTAAATATATTAAATTAATGTACCGAATAATATCTACAACTTAAAAGCGTTGGGGCCACATAATTGCTATTATAAGCAAGATAGTAATTTATCGCAAAATTAAATATAAATCAACCAATTGATAAGTTATTAGTTAAACAAGATATTTATCTACTTTAATTTTTCCCCCAAACATTTAGTTTCTACATAGTCTTAAAGAGTCAACTACACAGCACTCATTTAATCAATTAGGACTAATGTATGCCTGTTTCATTCAAGGAAGCACTCTAAGCATCAATGATGCTGAATAATTACTTGTTGCAATATGAGAATACAACCCCAGAAACATTTGAGCGTGATACGAAAAATTAGAGATGAGATCCAACTAGACTAAAACTTTACGAAAAAAGACGAGCAGAACTAGATTCATATTTCAAGAAATCATCATAGTAAGTCCTATATGTAGTTCTTACCAAATTATTAATTTATTCAGTAAGTGTGACCAATAGACGTGAGACGTCTATAAGGGAATTTCTGAAATGTATCATCTCATAAATTTTATCGAAATTATTAATTAATACCTTGTCGGAAGTAGGGACCGTTAGTATTTAAAAGAGATTGTCACTCTAGGAAGTAATAATTGACAGAGATAATACTGAAGGTAGAGTCAACCTACTAAAAACAAAAGAGACAAGAAGAACCATACTGTAATATGTTTCGGCATATAGTAATCCTATTTAAATTACAGAAGTTCATAGGAAAAACTTCCCAACAAAAACCAAACAAAAGCAGAAAAACATTTTTGGGGTGATTAGCCCCAATTATTAGAAGCTATGACACTTAAAGTTAGCAAAGAGATGTGCGTGAAGAGCTACCCAATTGCATCACAAATTCAAACAATGAAATGCTTGCATAGAGACACATTAAAGGGTTTCACAGTATACACTAAACAGGGGATGGACAAGTTCACCATCCCGTCCTGAAATTTTTGAGATTTAAATAACAGTAATTATCTTTGTTAAAGACAAAATGTAGGCCATAAGAGATTTTGTAAACTGTGGATGCCCAAATGCAGCAAGCACTCATCAACCCAGAAATAGTGGTTTTTAAGAAGGCGAAATCGTAAGCATCTCATTTTCTAAACCTACAACTTTTGTAGCGTAATCCAAAAGTGCACAATGGAACCATCTGCTTAAGTCCTAAATAGAAATTTACTTTCTATTACCATGTATAATTTCTGATTGACCAAACAGGTTGATAGATCAATTACGCCATCTGTCGGCATTCGGGGTAATGGCTGTGACTCTTCCCAACACCAACGAACTTCTCGAACAAACTCTATCCAGAGGACGGAAATAGCTTTTCACCCACAATACATAACAGAAACAGTCAGAATAATACAAAGATATCAAGAAATCTCTGATAAACAAAATTCCAGTCAGATGATCAAATTCAATTTCTTTATCGAAGTGTTATCACTTAAATTATATACATACCACGTATATTGCAGTTACCAAACCAGAGAGAATGTAGACAGAACTGTGAAAAAAGCGATTCAAGAGGTGCACTTTTGATAGCTCGAGAACTCTTATGCTCACCTGAAGTGAAATCAACGTGTTGCACCCCTGCAGGTTGCATGAGGACATCAGCAATAAAGCCTATAAGAGATACTACAATCCATATACATTCAATAACGAGAGTTCGAAATTCTAAACATACACTACTACACAATCAGACAAGGTTCGCGTATACATAAGCACATGTACGGATCTTATACAATTGCCTACTAATGTGTAAACGAACTTGAACCAGTGTGAGCACAGGCTGATGGGATCACTGACAAGCTGAGCTCAATCTTGGCTAATTTAAGCTCAATCAAATAGCCAAGCTCAAACACCCAAAGTTCGGTTCAATTCATTTGCAGCTGTACATGGAAGAGAAGCTTGCAGGTCTTTGAGAAGTGATGGTTATCAATTATTAGTCGCATCAGCGGCAAATAAAATATGAGAAAAGAAAAAGGAGAAAGACTGTACCCTCATGAAAGAGATCTTTGAGCACACGATCAAGAACAGTGGGTGGAGGTATGACAGCCGAAGACTTCAAATTGTCAGGTGCTGAATTTTCAACTGCTACAAACCAAAAAAAGAAAGAACAAAAATTGTTAAAAACAAGGGAAATTTGAGATTATTACATCACCAAGTGATCTGACAACAACCTCTTGTATTCATAAAAAAGGTAAAAGATGGTTGACATCTCCCAAACAGGGACAGGAACAGCCTTCAGGTCTACTTATCACCAATGGATACAACCAGAAGCTTCTGTGTTTGCGGTAAATATAGAATAACGAACGACAATATGATTATGGAGGGTACACAAACCTGACACAAAATCTTCCATAAATTGCGCCCCAAAGGACATTTCCAATGCATTAACCAAAAGACACAATTGTGAAGCAAATCCAATTGCATTTCCTGTTGAATCATCTTTGCTGAACAGAGATGAGAGTAAGTTATAACTATCATATTACAAACTAGCAGCACCAAATTCAGTTAAAAAACACGACAGGGAAGGATATGTTTTTCGGAGAAGAAAGAATTTTGTTGACCAAAGGAAATAGAAAACCTTACATGGAAAATAGAGAATGAAAGACTACTATTTCAGGTTTCGGCATGGTTCTAGCTCCTTTTAATTTGAGAACCAAATATAGAGAGTAAAACTTGATTGCTGTTTCTTAAATCTTTTACACTTCAAAGAGTTCGCTAAGGATTCCGCCACTTGGGGCATCATCAAAGTCTGATCCAAGTGTGCAATTTCCTGTTTATAAACCTCTAACAAGGGTTCTGTTAAAGGGAAAATCAGTTTCCAATGCCATGGCAGAATTGTGTTTAGGTGAAAATAAATTCACAGAAGGAGCTTCCAGCTCTAGAAATTTTATCAGTTAATCATATGGCCCTCTGGCAGCATAATTTCTGAAATGAGGCCCTCAGTAGACAAGAAATTCCAGGTGAAGAAGAAAGACGACAACCAATTGATAACTTTATAAGTATTTGGTTTATTTAGTGGTCTAATTCGAAAACTGTGATTCACGCCTCTTCATATTCACCCTAATTTATGCTTACATGCCTGGGATTTCATTTAAACATTTAAAACACTGCAGCTCAGATTATTGAACAGACTAGCTACAGTGAAAGATGATGGAACTGTGGAAGTGGAATTTGAAGTTTCAGAAGATGTCAAACCCCAAGATATTGGCATTGGATCTGAAAATGTTTGTAACGAAGCTTTTGATGATCCTTTGGGCTCAACAGAGCCTCAATATATCCCGCCGCTACAAATAGTGATGCTTATTGTTGGCACAAGTGGCGACGTGCAGCCATTTATTGCTATTGGCAAACGTCTGCAGGTCGTGAGTCTTTCTTAATCTTTATAAGCTTATGTTTGTTTCATTTCCTTTAAGATATACATAAGAGTAACTGGTTGTGTTGTTGATCTTGAGTATGATGGACATTGCAATTCTTTAATTACATGTCAGTTTATAATCCGACAGAATGCTTCATTCAGTCTCCTAAATGATCTTGATTTTCATAGTTCGCTAATTGCTATGTACTTGTGGTTGTGCGGATAATTATTCATAAGAAGCCTGAAAATTGTTTCAACATGAGTCAAGTACTCCATAACTGCATTATATTGTGTGTGGAGAATCTGAATTATCTTAGTCACTGTTGTCACTCTTCCAACATGTTATTTTATTTTCTTTGTAAATTTAGCATCCTGGTATCCTCATCCATCTGTTATGCTTAGTATTTGTTTTCTTGACATATTAATCGATAATTTAGTCCATGTCAATACCTATGAGTGGAAATTTTATACTCTTTTTTTATATGTAAGAAAGATATATAGATTGGCTCAAAAGGGGAGCACGTCTCATGTACAAAAGAAATAAAAAACCCAAGACCCACGAGAGCCCAGAAAGTACAATTTTTCCTGTATGGGGTATAACCTTCACCCATGACCTAAAAGAATAAATGAGAAATGAACATGTCCTTGATAGTGCCTATAGAGGACTCTATCCCATCAAAGCAACGACGATTGCGTTCTAACCTAAGGCACCACCAAAGATAGGTATTGGAGGGGCACTGCCTGCCCTCCAAAAATCATGGGCATGCACACTCACATAACAACCTCTCCAAGCACCCATAACACCTTTCGTAGAATGGGGCCTCACCCACATGTGTTATTTTTACTGAGCAAGTTTGTGAGACAAAAATGTGTGGAAAACCCTTTGGGTAAAGGGAAAAGTTACTGGTCTACGGTCCGCCAAAAACTTCCACTATGTAAATGATGGAGTTACAACTTCACCCTCATAAGTTGATTTTTTATGTCTTGTTGAGTGGGGCACTCAAATCCTCCTGAGAAAGTGTAATATGTTACCAAAAGAGGAATATGTTATGAGATGGAATCACTTGTAGCTGAATATCTTTCCCAAATAATGAATGAGAAAATGCACCTTTGAAAGAGCTAATTGCTTTATTCACCCAAGCTGGTTTCCTGTAGAGATCCCAACAAGTATTCATATATGATTGGTACCATTGCAATACCCATAATTACGTCCTTCTCCATGTCCACGATCAAAACTACCATGTCCGCATTCAGGACCTCCACTTTCTCGTGTACCTCCCATATTACATCCATTGCCACAGTTACTACTAAAATTACCATGAGCCCTTGTAGAATTTCGACTCTTGGATGGTTAACAAAGCTAAATTTTCTCATCCAGCTTGAAGTAATCAAGAGTAAACATTACCCGGGAAAGGGAATCTTCGATCACTAGCAAAATTTGATTACGAATTATGATCTAAACTAGCAAGAAACATGGAAAGGTAGAATTCCTCTCGTTATTTAGAACCTCGAGATCAGTGAGTGGGTTTATTTTATTGCAAGGGAGTTCTTTATTATTAGTTCTTTAAAGTGGGGTGTTTTTTGTATTTTTAGAAACTTATTAATATCTATACAAAGTATAGTGGAATGATAGATATGATTCAATTCATTCTTTCCCCAAATCTCTCATTCTCTCTTCCTCTTTTCTCTTCTTTTCTTCTCCATCTTCATTCTTGTTTGATTTTCTGTTAATTACAACATGGTATCAGAGTATGGTATCTAACCCTAGGGAATGTGGTTGAAACCCTAGGGCAAGTTTGTGTAAATCCTAGTTGGTGAAGGTTTTTGAAGTGAACCCTAGATGGGGGTTGTTTCCATTAAAGAACTGTTAATCCCATCCACAGTTTTTTGAAGTGAACCCAAAAATTTTTTTGGGTGGAGTGTGCGATTGGTGTTCGCCTCGCTCAGTTGATTTTTTGGTGATCGCGTGGTTCTCCTTTGCAACAGGGGTTCCTTTTCTTTGTCGTTTCAGATTCTGGTGCGTTACCGGGCTGTTTTCTAGGGTTTCTTTGGTGATCGTGTGATTGCTTTCTTGTATGCATCGTGGAAGATAGTTTTCATAGTGGTTGTGGTTTTTCTTATAGAGAGGTGGTTCTCTATACGGTTGTTTTGTTTTTGAGGAGTGTGTACCCAGAAACTGTTTGGTACAATGTCTAGCTCAGAGGTAACTTCGGTATTGGGTGGTAGTAGTGATCACCATCCAGGCTTGTGTATTACCACGGTTAAGTTGGATGAGACCAACTATATGGAGTTGGCTCAATCTGCTCATATGCATAGCACGAGTCGTAGGATGCTGGACCATATCGAAGGGACTGTTAAGTATCCCTCACATGGTGATCCTGAATTCAATGAGTGGAGTGCAAACAATGCACTGGTTATGACGTGGTTGTTGCAGTCAATGCAACCACAAATTAATAAGGGTTTTTTATTTGTGAAAACAACCAAGGAGTTATGGAAGGCTGTGGAAGAGACGTATTATTCAGTTGGTAATTTTGCAAAGTTGTATGAGCTTCAACAAGAAATTCCAAGGTTCAAGCAAGAAGACCAAACTCTTGCCACATATTACCACACTCAACTGTTAGATTTATGAGAGAACCAACCTTAAAGTTGTAGAGAAGAAAGAATAAGAAATGGGCAGAGAGAGAGAGAAAGAATGAAATGAATTAATTCATCCATTCTTCTCACATTCTATTTAAAATAAGAAGTTTCCAGAATTACACATTGGTATCCTGTAAAATAAAACAATTACAATTAAGTCCCTGACAACACTCCCCCTCAAGCTGGTGCAAAGATATCTATCATGCCCAGCTTGCCTAATATATATTCCAAAATTGTTTTGCTCACACCTTTAGTTAACCCATCAACCACTTGTTCATTCGTGCTCACATACGGAGTGCATATCAACCCTTGACGAAGTTTTTCCTTAATGAAATGTCGATCAACTTCAATGTGCTTTGTCCTGTCATGTTGAACTGGATTGTGGGCAATACTAATGGCAGCTTTATTGTCACAATACAAATTCATCGGTTTACGAACAAGGTAGCCCAACTCGGCTAACATAGTATGTAACCACAACAACTCGTAAACTCCATGTGCCATGGCTCTGAATTCAGCCTCTGCACTAGATCTAGCCACTACATGTTGTTTCTTACTACACCAAGAAACAAGATTACCTCCCACAAATGTGCAATATCCTGAAGTAGATCGTCTGTCTGTTATAGACCCCGCCCAATCATCATCAGTATATGCTTCAACGCGTAAGTGGTCATGTCGCCCAAACAATATCCCCTTACTAGGCGACCCCTTGAGATAACGGAGGACATGATGAGCAGCCTCGAGGTGAGGTGTACGCGGGGCATGCATAAACTGACTAATCACACTGACAACGTAAGCAATATCTGGACGTGTGAGAGACAAGTAAATCAATCTCCCAACCAAGCGCTGAAAAACTTCCACATCATGTAACATCTCACCATCCATATCATTAAGACTATGGTTCTGCTCAATAGGAGTCTGAGTGGGTCTAGCTCCAAGTTTCCCTGTTTCAGCCAATAGATCTAACACATACTTCCACTGAGAAATGAACACTCCTTTCTTAGATCTACACACTTCGATTCCAAGAAAGTATCTCAACAATCCGAGGTCTTTTAACTTCGCACTTTGTTCCCAAGAATGATTTCATACGTTGAATCTCTTCTGGGTCATCTCCAGTAAAAACAATATCATCAACATACACAATAAGGGCAGTGGTACGGTCCTAATGCCTCTTGATGAACAAAGTATGATCCACCTGACTCTGTGTGTACCCTATTCTCTTCACAACAATGCTAAACCTCTCGAACAAAACACGTGGAGATTGTTTCAAACCATACAAGGCCTTGTTTAGTTTGCAAACTAAATCCCGACCATCAGCAAGTTTGAATCCTGGGGACATCATCATATATACTTCTTCCTCTAAATCTCCATGAAGAAAGGCATTCTTCACATCCAACTGGTGTAAAGGCCAAGCCAAATTTGCTGCCAATGAGATAAGGACTCGTATAGAGTTCATCTTGGCAACTGGAGCAAATGTCTCATGATAATCAATTCCATACTTCTGAGTGAAGCCCTTTGCAACTAACCTAGCTTTGTACCTCTCAATTTTTCCATCAGCTTGATATTTAACTGTATAGACCCATTTGCAGCCTACTGGTTTCTTCCCTCTAGGCAATGGGACAATATCCCATGTCCTATTCTTCTCTAGAGCTTAATCTTATCAAAGAATTCTTTGTAGGAAGAAATAGGATTCATATCCCCTCACCCTCATTTCTAAAAGACAACATCCTCTTAATTGTAGCTTGTCCCAAGAATAATTAACTTGAAATGATTTCTTGTACCTTAAAACTTATCAGATATTGTAACCACCACCTAGAGATGGTTAAAATTCAGGAATGGGTAGCGGCAAATTTCAACACATCATGCACGCTGGAAGGAATACATGTCCTTAGGGTAGTACCAATCCAAGCTTTATAAGTTACTCCAATCATTCAAACATTTTGTAAATACTATGTTGATCTTTAAACTCCCAGTCAAGGTTGCAAATGGAATAGAGAACAACAACAAATACTCCACAACCAAAATTAGGCGTGGGAAACAAGATCTTTTAGTCAAGTAGGATCATTAACATCATGGCACTGAGTGGCATTTAACGGCATCTGGTACGCATGCTAATAACAACATCAATATGAGTGTAGCGCATAATAAACATATAGAGTAGTTATTAGACAAGTAATGTGGTCATAACAGGGTTGGATGAACCTCGGATATTAATGTGGCAGCAAACTATTCCGCATGTCTAACATTTAACATGCATATTAAGACCTCATTGCAGATGAACAAGGCTAAATAATTCAGTAATTAGGCCTATCTTTTACGCATCCGACCAATCAATTCACTCATTATCTCTTCTACCTTTGAAATTCATGGAAAAGCTTGGTGAGTTATTTGGCAAAGAAGCAAGTCTGGTGGAGGCTTTTCCTTTTCACGTGTCAAAAGTGGTTCACCCATTGTGTTCTTCCATCAGGAAGCATCACTATTTGAGCTTTCCATGTGCAGGCCTCTTTTATGGGCCTTTCCATGAAGGATCCAAGGAACTTGTTAATTAAAAACCGATAACAAAAAGAAAACGAAGAAAAGGGAAAAATGAAAGCACCTTAAAAGCATACCAGCACTTACGCATACCATGTTAATCATAAAATCTATCAGACCAAAAGAAAAAGGTAATCCTTACAGATTTGGAGACGAGTTCAAAAATATGAACCACTTATCAGCTTCATGAGGTGGCGCATTCTCCAATTCAGCCATTTCCAGAGAGCTTTCAACTGTCTTCTCCGACCATATGGCAATCAACTCAAATCCTGCATGCATTTGATGTATGAATATGAGGAGTGAGTTATCTTCCACAGTGAGATAACCTTGAAGCAAGATAAAACTTTTAAGAATGCAAATCCAGTTCACAACATAAGGGCATAATTAGTAAATGCACATCTAACTGCAGATACTAGGTCAAAATGTCTTGTTCTTTGAAAGGAAAAATCTCAGTTGAAACCCAAGACATAAGCGAATATTGGAAACTAAGGGCCTGTTTGGAAACGTTCCCGCTCCTGCTTTCAAACGGGTTTGGAAGCTGAAGCGTAACGAAGCAAGTTTTTTCTGAAGCGGAAACATGTTTGGTGCTGATGATTCTGATATGAGAAAAATGAAAGCTGAAGCATGTAGAGCATGTTTGGTAGAACTGCTGATTTCCTAAAATGTGAAAGCAAAACATGTTTGGTGAATTCAAATGATTTGAGATTCTGTTTTTTTTTTTTTGGATTTTAAAATGAATATAAGAAATTAATAAGTTCTACAATTAAAAAAAAAAAATTTGAATTACACAAGGCCTCTCATTTGGATATTGTAAATAAATTTTTTATTTTTTGTAAACTATAATTTTGGATAAAAATAATTATATTTTTGTAAACTATAAAAATTTTTATAGATAAATTCTAAATTATAATATTGTATTGCACAAGACCTTTGGTTATAATATTTTATTTTGGGTAAAGTGCATAAAACCCTCCTCAACTATTGCCCCATGAGCACAAAACCCCCCTCAACTACAAAAGGGGCAAAAAAAATCCCTCAACTATCCTAATTGGGTGCAATTTACCCCATCCCTATTGCAAAATTACAATTTTACCTTTAAAAAAATAAAATAAATTATTTTAAGAGATAATTAATATATATAAAATTCAAAAAACAATATCTTAAATTTTGAAAAAAATTTAAAATTCGAAACAAATATATAAAATTAAAAATATATATATATGTAAAATTCAAAAACAATATGTTAAATTCCAAAAAAAAATAAAATTTGAAACAAATATGTAAAATTTAAAATATATATATATATAATTCAAAAAATATATATTAAATTTCAAAAAAAAAATTAAAATTCAAAATTTATATATAATTTTCAAATTTTATATATTTTTTGAAATTTAAATATTTTTTTCGAATTTTATATATATTTTTTGAATTTAATATAATTTTCAAAATTTATATATATATTTCAAAATTTATATACTTTTTTCGAATTTTATATATTTTTTTGAATTTTATATATTTTTTAAAAATTTATATATATATTTTAAAATTTTATATATATTTTTTGAATTTTATATATTTTTCGAAATTTAAAATAATTTTTTGGAATTTTATATATTTATTTCTAATTTTATATATTTTTCAAAATTTATATATTTTTTTCAAAATTTATTTTTTGAAATATATATATTTTGAATTTTATATTTTTTTTGAATTTTATATATATTGTTTGAATTTTCTATAATTTTCAAAATTTATATACTTTTTTCGAATTTTATATATTTTTTCAAATTTTATATATTTTTTTAAAATTTATATATTTTTTTCGAATTTTATATATTTTTCGAAATTAAAAATAATTTTTTGGAATTTTATATATATATTTCTAATTTTATATATATTTTCGGAATTAAATTTTTTTTTGAAGTTTTATAAACCTTGAAGCAAACCTAACATGTTGCAAAGAATTTAGGAGCAATTAGGAGAATTTGAGAGCAACTTATAATGGGCCCCACTAAAAATAGTGATGGGAGCAAGTGAAAGCAAGGTGAGCCTTGCTTCCAAATTTGAGGTTTTGCTCCAGCCTGCTTCTAGATTTTGGAAGCGGGAGCAACCAACCAAACAGCCCTGTTCTGTGAACAGTAATAGAAGCAGGAGCAAAAGCAGGAAGCGAGAGCGTTACCAAACAGGCCCTAAGCAACGCCCTACTTACGTATAGTGGTACAATCAGAATATTCTCAAGACTACTTCACCTTTTACAGGGTCCTCTGCAGAATACCACTCACTCCAAGGACAGTCGTCATCCCATTGTGGTTTGTGGTGGGTGTCACCTCCAGGAATTCCACCAGATTCAGAAACTTCACCATCAGCTCCTTGTATTTCCCCACCACTGTCATTGTCATCATCATCATAAGGAATAGTTCTGTACGTTAGCTTCATCGCAAAATGGACTTTGAAAAAATGCATTGAAAAGTCCAATGTGGAAAAGGCCTTCACGACAAGATCAAATCCGGAAAAAAAAAAAAAAAAAAGAATTAATAACAACCAAGATTAAAAACATAAAGCATCAGTGCATCACTAGTTAGGATGAGAAACTAAGGTAGCCGAAATGCTGTGGGAAAAACCACACAGCTGCAATCACTGAAAGACAACACGAGCAAAACATGTCGTACTTTTACTGACATTCCAACACAAACTTAAGCTTAAAAGATGATTCTTAGTACAAGGCATGCCAGATGTAAATGAAAAAACAGTTAAGAGAATAGTCCATGGGGATGAGAAATATCAGAGAGAACTTTAGGGGAAGGAAAAAAGTAGATGTTGCCTTAAGGGCAAAGATGTCCTTTCCATCATTTCTAAAGTTAATACAGATAAGGTAGAAGTAAAAAACAAAAAAAAAATGCAAATGTTGGCTCATGTGGAAATTTCTGGTTAATCAACTGCATACCTCATTAACTTAATGGCTAATCACTTGCAAAGAGAAAGAACCAATACAAGAAATCTATAATAAAAGAAGATCACGAAAGAATGAGCAGAACGGAATACCCAATTGAGTTCCAAAGTGTGAGAAAAATGCAATAAAATACTAAACTTGCAAGTTCCACACAAATAGGCTGAGCAAATGTCCAAAGATATCATTGTGAAAGTAAACCATGGAAGGAACTTACAAACTTGGAAACAAATAACTCATATAACCCCTCCAAATGCATGAGTTTCAAAGGAACCTGGCTGCCAATACGATCTGCCTCAAATCTTCTGGTAAAAACTGTTCCCATATTCTGGATGCCAATGTATGCTTTCCGAGAAGGATCGTGCACTGGAACAAATGCAGGCCACAAACTGCATCATACAAGTATCAGCGATCACCCCAGTTTAAGATAACTTAATTCTTATCTTAAGAGCAAAAAAATAGCGCTACAAGTGAAGAGTCAGTGAGAGAGAGAACTTGTCTTTATATTAATGAAAAAATCACGAAGTCATAACTTTATGATTCACTAACAGCCCCACCTCGAACAATTTGACAAAGCAATAGCAACTGCACTTAATAGCTTGCTAGCCTCCGGCGCATCAAGAATGACCCCGCTAGCACTCTGAGGTGCAATTACCTGGTGATGCACACAGAAGAAGTGTGAAAAGGTGCAAGCACTAATTAGTATGTTTGAAGCGCCAGATAATGAGCTAAAAATATACCAGAAACTCCTTCACCCCAAAAGACAATTGCAGATCATGCAAAGTGGAATCCCAATCTAATACTTTTCCTGTGCCAACCGCAACCCTAGTCAAGATAAAAAGGGTAGAAAAACCTCTAATAGTAAACAGAATTAGCTTATATACCGTCAATGGTTCCAAAGTAGTACTCCATGCAATAGCTTTTCGTGAAATACTTCAACTCAGATTTGACCTTATATAAACTCTTTGAAGAACCCAAATGAACAGCACCTTTTTGCTACAACCAGATGAGACAAGAAAATTTTACTAGAGATCAAAGAAGAGGTTTCTGCTTGCATGTTAACAATAAACTCCACAGATAGTAGTCCACTGTCCACCATGAAGCAATTTACTTTTTAGGTAACAAAGCAATGTGTCAGACATGATAGTGCATTACTAGTCCGTGCGATACAGTCAAAACAAGGTATTATAGTGTGGTAAATTCTTTATAGTTATAGTTGACAAAAAAATTTACATTTTCAATTAAAAGAATAAAAAGAATCTTAGAAGTGATCACTGATTCAAATATGAAAACTCAAAATAAAAAGACAATCTGCAATGGAAGATGATAATGATAATGAAGAATATAAGCAAAATGCATGTGATCTATTCAAATTTGATGTCTTGCAGATTAAACCATGGATGGAATTATGGCATTGAAAAATCGGCACAGCCTGTTTTGGCATGGCCTGGCAATTTAAGGAAGCATGTGTGAAAAGAAATTAATGACTCATTACAAAAACAACAGAAAACATAAAAGTCAAAGACCTAAGTCCAAGAATTCACCATCTATTAGGATGTGACAGAAATTTCAACTGTGGCATCTTGAATTGGATTGGATTGAAATGACAGAAGGGAGAAGAATAAGACTGTAAATCCAGAGAAAAGTTAAGCAACTACATGGAGCAGAATACAAACTACGACAATTCTATTCTAGTTCAAGATAAGGTTTAAAAAATGTTCAACCCTTATGCGCCTATTACAAGCAGAAGAATACAATGATTCCGATGTTGAAAGCATATAATTGTTTCTTAAAGTTTCTATAAGACTTGGCATATTTGATCAGGATATGCAATTCACTATCAACCACCTGACTCTGCTCAATTCATCTTTGAAATGTTATACACGTCCAGAATTTGAGTATACTGAGCAACTTAACTGTTATCAATCTGAGATCAGCAGATCTATCTTAACATGAAGAAGCACTCCCTCTAGTTTGTTTTCTTTAAAATCCTCTAGAATGTCGCCATGAGGAAATGTATTTTTAGGCTTTGTTTGCATTGACGGAATCGGAAGGAAAAGAAAAGAAAAGGAATGATAGTAAATTTCATGTTTGGTTTGTTTATGAGAAGAGAAAAGAAAATATTGGGAGGGATAGCTTATCCCACCTTATCCTTCCAAATCTCTCATTTGTTGTCCCTCCAAAAATGAGAAGATTTGGAGAGAAAGATAGCAACTGAAGTGACACTTTCATAATAACAAAATAACCCTAATATTTTTTTAAAAGATATATATATATATATGTAATGACATGTTTCCATCCAGAAATAGATAAGGATTGCTGATAAGATGAGGGAACAAAAAGAAAGGACAAGGTAAAAGAAAAAGACAGCAAGGAGGAGGAAACCCGATCATAAGACACGAAATTAGCAATAAAAAGTTTAGTACAGTACAGTACGTTTATCTAAACATAACGCAAGTGGTGGATCATCAATAGCGGAAGTGGAAGACCGAGGAACAAGAACCTCGGGTTGAGAATATATTGTTTCTACACTCTGAAACTCAAGCGGACAACATTGAGATCGCCCAAACCCACAGGTTCCGGGATTGAAGCCTGGTTCTAATACCAAGTTAAAATGAATAATAGCGTATTTTAGTGTTAGAGAGGAAGAGGAGGAGGAGATGATGAGAAGGAGAAATGAGAATCCGATGGGTGTTAGGGCTCTACGCGCCACCTGTCCCATTTGTATTAAGGAAGTAAAATTAGAGTAATGTCCTTAATAAACAAGATAAACTCTTAACATCTCTAAAGACACTTACTTTGGGACAGCCACAAGAGTGTAATTGTACAAGCAAAAAACTAAGATTATTGGTGATTATAGAGTAGAAAGGAAAACCATTAATAAAGAGAAAAGTGTTTATGCTGCAGTTGAAGCTAGACTAACTAAAGTGCAGGATGTTTGATGAAAGAGGTACAAGCAATAAACCCAGACTATTGTTGATTGATGAGTAGAAAGGAAAACCATTATTAAAGAGAAGTGTGTTATGACTTGGTTGAAGTTGAAATAAAGCAACTAAAGAGCATGATGTTAATGAGACAGGCATAAAATTTTAATCTAACTAAACAAGAATAAGATCTAACCATGGAAAGAAACTTTAGATCCACTAGATGGGCCTTAATTTAGATCATAATTACAGAACAAAATTGGCAAGGTTGAATTAAAAACTTTAGATCCGCTTATTGCGCCTATTTGTTCAGATTCCAATGACTGAAGAAACCGCCAGTGCCGAAAACAAACATGAGTATCAAATCAATGTAAACTGAGACAATATCCATGTCAGTAATACTCAGATTGTTTTGTTCATGTATGAATATTCAGACAGCACTGTAAGAAGATTAAACGTTTGTGGTCCAATGAAGCGTACCAACAAATTCTTTGGACCATCAGCCAACCATTGCCGACAAACCGCTTCTATTTCAGATATGAACCTAAAAAATACAAAATTGTTTAGATTTTTTTTGCTTGCTGTAACTTCTAAGCTACATGGTCTAACATAAATTTGTTAGATAAATATAAATTACTGACCAAAACAAAGAAGGAGAAAGGGATCATTCATATAAAATTTATAGATGGATGCTCCAGTATACCTCTCCCATGACGAGGCAAGAGTGAAATCATCAAAGTGTTCAAACTGCACCAAAAAAGAAAAACATATAAAGATTCAGCGTGTCCTTAGTTGCAATAAATTGATAATTATTTGTGATTTGATTTTTTCTTCACAATGTTAAATCTTTCCTACATGTGATTATGTGAAGTGAAAATATTTGAACTTCTTAAAAAGAAAAAATGGCCAGAACTAATGTTCTTCCACTGGTCATAGTCAACTTGATTGCCTTGTTCAAGAAATTGCAAAAGAAACGCACTGCCTATATTACAATTAAATTAGTCACTAGTGGATTAAAGTAACAGAGAAATGGAATTGTTGCTAGGAGAAATAAAACAGCTCAAAGCACTATCTAGACAGTTGACAGTTATATTTTTTCCACATCGGAAAAATTTATAGTGGGGATCCAGCCGTTCAGGTGCCCCCGAAAGCGGCACAAATCATCTTAACAGGATCTTTATCAGATAAGACGTTCCCACCTTTACCGCTTCAATCAACTGCTTTGAATTGAAAGGACCTTCCGTGCCTACCTTTCTTGCTTGGAAGAACTAGGCTTAGAGCCAATAGAAGTAAAGTAGTTGTCCCTGGATTCCTCAAATGTCATTGCGTGGAACTATTTATATGCTCCCCGAATCAGATTCATAGCTAAAGGAATGCTTGTTGGCTAGCACTTTCTAGCAAGTTATCCTATTTCCCCTCAATGTCGCCCGACATATGAGTTTGAACTATTTATTCGCTACATGCTTACGCAAAATGTACAACCACCCACAAGCTTTTTAAATGCCAGGTGTCATCTCTCTTTGAAGTTTTGCTTTGCGTGTGAGGATTATTATACCAAGAAATTCTCCGGAGTGATTATTTTTTGGTGCCAGTACTAAAAACCATATCCTGTTCCTCCCATTTAGAAGTCACCCCAGCACACTCAATCATCATTCGAACTAACAGAGTCTTCCCAGTCCCAGTGTCATTGTAATTCTTCATACTTACACTACTTTCTCGCAACCCGAAACATATCATTTTAAACCTCCTAATATTTACCAACTTACAATATACTGAATTACTTCATAAATATATATGTAAATCGACATATCTATAGGAACAAACGCACTCATACAACAATGCAATTTAGGAGCTCAATGCGTCAGTGATAATTTATAAACCATTCATAAGAAATTCAGTCCGACTAAGTAAATATATATATATATATATATATATATATATATATATTATGAATAGGGGTGGCAAAATAACCTCCTCTTCCTCATTTTCATCTTCCATAGTGGATTGCATCTTGCTGGAGGAGGCCATGAAGTATCTGAGAGAGTGAATTTGCAACACAAAAAATAAAAACATCAACGAATCACCACACCAATTAGAACAACATAGTATGTAATATTGAAAATCATTCATCAGAAACAGAAATTGCACAAATCA
Organism: Cornus suecica; assembly: GCA_963922005.1. Lineage (NCBI taxonomy): Eukaryota > Viridiplantae > Streptophyta > Magnoliopsida > Cornales > Cornaceae > Cornus > Cornus suecica. Next base: position 84,892,726 of record OY998239.1, on the reverse strand, counting down.
TCCAAAAATTGAAGTAATGAAATAATTGAATGTGATTTGATATTGTAGTGATTGTATTTGATCAGATCAGAGAATTTTAGGTTATAATGAGAAACGAAGAATGAGAAATTGAAAGCACAGCAGAGGATTAACCTTGGGAAGTGATTGCTTTGAATGTGAAGACTGTGTGAATGTGATGTGATTGATTCGACGCTGAAACTGGAAAACCTAGCTCACGATGAACTGAATCTACACGGTGACGAAGTGACCGTACACTAACGGGAAGAGAATCGATGAGGGCAGTTACGACATTTTCGTTTTGGGAGTTCCGGAGAGAGGAAAAGAGGACGTTGATTTTCCTTCGAGAGGAAGGTAGTATATTGATTGCGGTGTGTATATATAATATATGTATATGTCTATATTGATAAATAAATAAAAAATTTAGCTCACAAAATAAAACATTTTTATTTCATTGTGATAATGTAACAGTTCCGTTTTTTCTCCATTTTCACTTCTTCTTCTTTTCAGGGTGCGTTTGGTAACGGTGCGGTGCAATGTTAGTTTTTTGTTTTAGTTGAGTTGAATTTGGTTTGGTATGATTTTATTTTGATTTCAAATCATGTTTGGTGCAGATGATTTTGGTGTGAAAAAAAGTGATGCTGAAAAACCAAATCATATTTGGTAAAGTTGGTATCAGTTAAAATTCTGAAATCAAATCAGTTTTGGTAACTTGGGATGATTTCACATTTTATTTATAAATATTAAAATTTTGTAATATTAAAATATATTAATATACTAATATATTAATATTAAAATATACTAATATTATAATATTAAAATATATTAATATTAATATATTAATATATTTTAATATTATAACTGGGGTGAAAATGGTGAAAATGATCGATCCAAAATTAACAATTCGAAATAAAAAAAAAAGTGATTAAGAATCATGCACACATAACAAAAATTAATCTGATAAATGATTTTATTGAAAATCAAAAAAGAAAAATAAAAAAAAAATTGTTCAACCTTTTTTTTGCATTATTTACATGATAGTTATTAATATTAATATTATAATATTATAATATTAAAATATATTAATATTAATATTAAAATATATTAATATATTAGTATTAATATTAATGAGGCGGTGCTACAGTGCCCGCACATGGGGTGCTACAGTGCCAAATGAGATGCAACAGTAATCGCACCATACAAAACCATCAACTTTGATGGTTCCAAAAATGCTGCCAAATGGTTTGCTACAGTAGTACTAACACCAATTTTACCAAACATGGCTTGGTACCACTATTTCGTACCAAAACCAAAAAATTGGACCAAAACCAATTACAAAACAGGTCCTTCATATGCAAATGGGTGGAACGATATTTTATTTTTTCCACGATAATTCTTTCTTTTTTATCACTTAATATTATTTGAGCACATTGATGAATTATGAGGGACGGATTTTAGTTAAGGCCCCGGAAAAAAATTTATTATATTTTTTATCTTAATATTTTGAATATTTTATATGTAGCTTCCACTAAAAAAAAATTATCTTAGATATTTCAGAATTTAGATTTCTTTACAACTAAATTCTCACTAAAAATTTGTTTTAAATCCCAAAGAAATGAATATATATCATTTATACCCCAATAACCCAAAATAAATAAATTTAGCCTGACACGGACCCCTAAATCCGTCACTAATTATGATCATGTATTTTTTTCATTTCACATTTATTTAATATATTATAAATGCTTCTTTTTTGGGGGGGTTCTCTCTCATGTCAGCATGTGTCTATTTGAATACGGCTATATTTGGAATTTTTTTTCAATACCACTTTTTCTAATATCAGACTTTTGAAAATATATATATAAACTAAGGTATTATTGAAACTAAAATTATAAATCATGTCATTATAAAAAGGACGTTAATAAGCAGATTTCTTTGCAAACAAAAATTACTTCTGACATTGTTTATTTGTTCCAATTCAATATTTATGCAGAGGTACTGACATTGTATATTTGGTCCAATATACTGACATTGTATATTTGGTACTGACATTGTATACTACAGGGGAGAAACTGTTTTAAACAGACTGCTTTAATTTATATATAATAAAAATACCGACATTATAAGTATTTTAATATTAAAATATACTAATATTATAATATTAAAATATATTAATATTAATATATTAATATATTTTAATATTATAACTGGGGTGAAAATGGTGAAAATGATCGATCCAAAATTAACAATTCGAAATAAAAAAAAAAGTGATTAAGAATCATGCACACATAACAAAAATTAATCTGATAAATGATTTTATTGAAAATCAAAAAAGAAAAATAAAAAAAAAATTGTTCAACCTTTTTTTTGCATTATTTACATGATAGTTATTAATATTAATATTATAATATTATAATATTAAAATATATTAATATTAATATTAAAATATATTAATATATTAGTATTAATATTAATGAGGCGGTGCTACAGTGCCCGCACATGGGGTGCTACAGTGCCAAATGAGATGCAACAGTAATCGCACCATACAAAACCATCAACTTTGATGGTTCCAAAAATGCTGCCAAATGGTTTGCTACAGTAGTACTAACACCAATTTTACCAAACATGGCTTGGTACCACTATTTCGTACCAAAACCAAAAAATTGGACCAAAACCAATTACAAAACAGGTCCTTCATATGCAAATGGGTGGAACGATATTTTATTTTTTCCACGATAATTCTTTCTTTTTTATCACTTAATATTATTTGAGCACATTGATGAATTATGAGGGACGGATTTTAGTTAAGGCCCCGGAAAAAAATTTATTATATTTTTTATCTTAATATTTTGAATATTTTATATGTAGCTTCCACTAAAAAAAAATTATCTTAGATATTTCAGAATTTAGATTTCTTTACAACTAAATTCTCACTAAAAATTTGTTTTAAATCCCAAAGAAATGAATATATATCATTTATACCCCAATAACCCAAAATAAATAAATTTAGCCTGACACGGACCCCTAAATCCGTCACTAATTATGATCATGTATTTTTTTCATTTCACATTTATTTAATATATTATAAATGCTTCTTTTTTGGGGGGGTTCTCTCTCATGTCAGCATGTGTCTATTTGAATACGGCTATATTTGGAATTTTTTTTCAATACCACTTTTTCTAATATCAGACTTTTGAAAATATATATATAAACTAAGGTATTATTGAAACTAAAATTATAAATCATGTCATTATAAAAAGGACGTTAATAAGCAGATTTCTTTGCAAACAAAAATTACTTCTGACATTGTTTATTTGTTCCAATTCAATATTTATGCAGAGGTACTGACATTGTATATTTGGTCCAATATACTGACATTGTATATTTGGTACTGACATTGTATACTACAGGGGAGAAACTGTTTTAAACAGACTGCTTTAATTTATATATAATAAAAATACCGACATTATAAGTATTTTAGTAGGAAAATTATTTTAATATATATTTTACCAAAAAGGACACAAAAATCTATGATATCATAATTAAAAATTCTTCCATAAAACAATTCATAAACAGTTACCCTTTTAAACACTCATTTTAATTATATTTATTTACATCAATCACATTCAACGGTCATTATGATAGGTTTGTATTTTGTTCACCATGATAGGTTTGTATTTTGTTCAATGGTGAGCAAGATAACATTTTATATATGTGAGGCTTATTTGCTCACTTTAATTAGTTGGATCTTTATGACCCTGTTTGTTTACTGGTTATGGTCTCATTTTTCTGGTTTGGTCATTATTTTTTGAGACCAGACCATGTTTGTTTATCATTGGTCTCAAAATATATAACCAGACCAAATTGAACCAAAACAACCTTTTTTAGGACCACAATTTTTTGTGGTTTTATTTGGTCTCGTTACAAAATCTATCAAAAATCTAACCAAAATGTCTTCCAATTATTGAACCACATCTAACAAATATATAAACCAAAAGACAAAAATAAATAAAATAATGAATAATAAATAAATAATACATAAAAATAATAATAATCAATAAATGAATAAATAATTATATAAATAATAAATTAATAAAATATATTTATAAATTAATAAAAATAAATGAATAAAATAAAATATATTAATGAATAATATAAATGATAAATTAAATAAAATATATTTAAAAATTAATATAAATAAATGAATAAAAAATAAAAAAATAATGAATAATGAATAATAAACGAAATAAATTAAATCATATATAAAAATAATAATAATAAATAATAATATAAATCATAAATTAATTAAATATATTTATAAATTAATTAAACAAATAAATAAATAATAATAAATGATAAATTAATAATATAAATAATAAATTAAATAAAACATATTTATAAAGAAAATAAAAATAATGAATAATAAACAAAATGAATTAAATAATACATAAAAATAATAATAAATAAATAAATAATAAGCAAAATGAATTAAATAATACAAAAATAATAATAATAAATGAATAATTTTAATAATAAAAAATAAATAAATGAATACATAATAATATAAATAATAAATGAATAAAATATATTTAAACATTAATTAAAATAAACGAATAAATAATAAACTAAATGAATTATATTTATAAAAAAATGAATAATAAACAAAATAAATTAAATAATAAATAATAATAATTAATAAATTAAATGAATTAAATAATAAACAAAATGAATTAAATAATACATAAAAATAATAATAAATTAATAAATATAATAATAAATAATAAATTAATAAAAAATATTTACAGACAAATAAAAATAAATAATTAAAGAATACAAAAAAATAATAATAAATAAATAAATAATATGCAAAATGAATTAAATAAGGGTTAACTTCATTTACATCCTCTGAGGTTTATTTTATCTTCATTTGGACACTCTCAGGTTCGCATATATTCATTTACACCCCCTACTTTTCAATATTCTCATCACTTAGACCCCCTGAACGATGACATCAGCCTGATTTTTTTTTAAATCCCTAAACTACCCTCAATGTCTTATCATTATTCTGTTTGGAAACAAGGATGGTGCTTTTATCAATTAGACCCCTCCCATCATTTAATAATTTAATTTGTATTAAAATTTTAAAAAATATATAAAATTTTAAAAATATTATAAATTCGAAAATAAATATAAAATTTAAAAATATATATAAATTTTGAAATTATTTTTTTTTCAAAAAAACATATTAAATTTCAAAAATAAATTTAAAAATCACAAAAAACATAAAACATTTGAAACAAATATATAAAATTTAAAAAAAACATATAAAATTCAAAAACATATATTAAATTTCAAAAAAAATATATAAAATCGAAAATAAATATAAAATAAAAAATATATATAAATTTTGAATTTTTTTTAAAAACATATTAAATTCAAGACAAATATATAAAATTAAAAAAAAACATATAAAATTCTAATAATATATATTAAATTTCGAAAGTAATTATAAATTTCAAAAAAATATATAAAAATTAGAAAATTTGAAAATAAATATAAAATTCAAATATATATATATATTAAATTTAAAAAAAAAACTAAATTCGAAAATTAATATAAAATTAAAAAAACATTTTTTAATTCTCTCTCTCTCTCTCTCTTAGACGCACACACCTCACACACACCACACACACACACATACACGCACAAACACACATATATATAAAAGTTCCCGTCGGCGCCAACCCCCTCCCACCGCCTCCCCGTCGGAGCCGCCCCCTCCCACCACCACCTCCCCCCTCCCCCTATTTTCGACCGATGGGTCTATATATATATATATATATATATATATATATATGTATAGATCTATATATGTGTGTGTATAGATCTATATATATGTGTGTGTGTGTGTGTGTGTCAGAGAGAGAGAGAGAGAATAAATGTTGGGGTGTTTGGTTTGAGGGTTAGATTGATTCTAAAAGGGTGTTTGGTTTAGGGTTTAAATTGATTTAGGAATTAGATTGATTTAAGGGGTGTTTGGTATAAGGGTATTTTAGACATTTCACACCATGACGGGGTGTAAATGAAGATATGAAAATTTCAGGGGGTCAAAGTGATGATAGGACAAACCTCAGGGGGTATAAATGAAGTTAACCCATTAAATAAAGCATAAAAATAGTAATAAATAAGTAAATATAATAATAAAAAATAAATAAATGAATAAATAATAATATAAACAATAAATGAATAAAATATATTTATAAATTAATTAAAATAAATGAATAAATAATATAAATAATCAATTAATAATATAAATAATAAATTAAATGAATTATATTTATTTAAAAATAAATAAATAATACATAATAATAATTAATAAATTAAATGAATTAAATAATAAACAAACTAAATAAAATAAAATGAATTAAATAATATATAAAAATAATAATAAATATATATTATAATAAATAATGTTTTTTTAAAAAGCCAAAATATAAGAGTGCATTATTTGCACGTTATCGACAGTTGAAGTTGTTATGTAATATTACTGCATGATTTGTGAAATTCGTGTGATTGTAATTTCTGTATAATAAAAAATGTGACTTGTATAAAACCTTTATTGTGATATTTGATAATTGGAGTTCAATAATCATACTTTAAAAAAAAATTACTAAACCAATATAACATTATTATGTAAGAAATATATAATAAAAATCATTCAAAAAGACTTTAACAAATGTTTAAAATTTAATTTTGTGGGTTTTAAGGTTATTACATTATTTTCACAGCTTATTAGAAATTTAAGACTAGACCAGTTTGTCAAACATGGTCTAGTTCAAAGAAGTTTAGAACCAGACAGTTTGTCAAACATGATTTGGTTCCAATTTTCTCAGACCAAGACCATCAGACCAAACAGACTTTCAGAACATCACACAGACCAAACCAGACCGGTATCCAAACGAGGCCTATGTATCACGGCTTATTTTTGAAGAACTAAAAATGCTGGCATTATAAGTGTTTCGACATAAAAGTTATTTCAATATACATTTTACCAAACAGGACATAAAAAATTCTTATATTAAAAGTTCCTCTAGAAAACAAATTTTTATTTTTTAAATTAAATATTGTATTGACAAAAAAAAAAAACTTATATTCAATTGAAAATGAATAATGGAAGTTCTACTAACTAATTATTAGTTGACAATCCATTATCAAATTTCATCATACAATCCAACAAGGGGTAGACCCAAACATAACCCGGAGAGTAAAGCTCACTTACAAACCAAGTATATGCTTGGAACGTATCATCCATGACTATTAGATCCATGGTGTTAAATTGGGTCGTAAATCTCCTTCAATTAATCATTTGTTATTTGATGACGATGCAATACTATTTGACAAAACAAACATTGTTGAAGCGTCATCTATGAAGAGAGTCATGGACCAATACGAATCTCTTTCGAGCTAAATGGTGAATTTTGATAAATCTTCTATTTTATTCAATCCTAATGTTCCACAAATTGATCGAGATCATATTCAAAGAATTCTGGAGGTGTCGTCTTCGAATTGACAAAACTTTTATCTTGGCATACCATCTACTTTATCCCAATCAAAATGTGTCTCTTTCCAGTCCTTGAGTGAAAAAATATAAGCTAAAATTAAAGGGGACATGCTCTTAAAAGTTGGTTGGGAAGTTCTAATTAAATATGTTATTGCAGCTTTACCAAATTATTGTCTCCAGGATTTCAAGATTTCAATGATTCTAGCCAACACTCTTCGAAGCAAACTTTTAAATTTTTTGTGGAGAGGATCGAATGATTTACATAAGATTAAGTTGGTTAGTTAGGATGTGATGTGCAATCCTAAACATAAAGCAGTGATTGGATTTAGAAATATTGAAACAATGAATTTGACCTTATTAGCTAAGTTAGCGTCGCGGTTGGAGACAGGATTATAAAATGGTGATACTTCATTATTTATTTTTTTAAAGTCAAGAAACTTTCCGAACACAAGTTTTCTCGAGTCTTCGTGTGGTAGGAGAACATTTTGGATTTGGAAAGGTATTTTTGAGGCCAAATATGTGATAAAAAATGGAATTCGATGGGAGATTGCTATCGGTAATCAAATTACTTGTTGGATGGATGGATGGTTTACAATGATCGAAATCCCTATGTGACCCCTCCCCCAAACTCACATATCTCTTTTGTCTCATATTTGATAAACCATCAGTCACGATCTTGGAAATCAAACATTATTGCCGCTAATTTCAATTATCGGGATAAAAGTCTTATCCTTCAAATTCCTATTAAAAACAGTAATTGTGATAAAAGAGTATGGGTTTGACTCCTTCTAGCAAGTTCACTGTAAAAAGCGCATATAAGATTGTATTTCAAATGAAATGTAATCCTATTGTCATCCCCGTTGAAGGATCGGAGTTGTGGCAAGAAAGTCAATTACAATAGAAACTCATTTGGCACCTTAGGACTCCACAAAAAATTCAATTTTTCATGTGGCAATGCTTTTTATGACATAGTCCCCGTGGCTAGTTTTTTTTTTTAAGTAAGGTGGTTCAAACTATATAATGTACTTTTTGTGAAGCAAAGCAAGAAACGTTATTTCATGTTATTTTTGTTTGTGACTATACTATAAGGGCTTGAAAATTTTCTCTATTTTGGATTGATATTCTTCTTCATTCTAGTTGTTTTTGGCTCCATCAATGGAACCTTATCTTTGAAGAGTGGGATATACATGAGAATGCAAAGGACATTTGGAGCATGGGTATGTTATTGGTTTGGCTGATTTGGAAAACTCGAAACGATTGAGCTTTCAACCATCGTTGATGGCGGCCAATTGACATTTTTCATAGAGCTATTGATTATTTTTTTGAATTCAGGGAAGCTTCTACTTAAAAAGCTTTATTATCTTCGAACAGAAATGTCACTCGTCATCACCAGCTTAGAGGGATTCATCCTCTTGCTGGTGTTGTCAAAATGAATTTGGATGTTGTTTTTCTCTATTCCTTTCATGGTATATGGTGGAGGTATTGTTGTTCGTGATCAAGATAGTCAAGTTCTCAAAATTGCTACCGCTTGGTTAGTTTATGTGCATTGTGCAGAAGTTATCGAAGCTTTAGTCCTCAAGCATGCTCTTAGTCTCTTGCACGAGTAAGGTTTGAAAATCGTTCTTGTCGAAGGAGATTGTCAGTCTGTGTTTACTTTTCATCCCCAGACTCCTTTGGTTTCGGTGGTGGTCAAAGACATTAAAACTTGTCTAACGTTTTTCAATTTGGTTTCTCTCCAATGGATACATCGTCACTGTAATAGTGTAGCCCAAATAATTGCTCGTATGACTTACTGGTATGAGGGAAATCTTTTTGTCTAAAACCTTTGGCCCGTATGACTTGTAAAGGCTTTGGAGTTTGATTATAATCATGTTTGTTTGTAGTTTTTTTTTTCTTTCTCATTTGTCTAGTGACCAAAGAAATTAAAAATAAATTCCAATATTACCTTCAAAATTTCAATTACACTTTCAATCTTAATTAATTGAACATTTGTAGTAGTCAAGATGATTTTTAAAAGTATTTCTAAAAACCGAGTTCAACATTCGTAGTAGTCAGTGACAGATCTAGAAATCAATTTAAAGGGGGGTACAATGGTATTTTTTTATAATTTCAGTGGATGCCTTGTGTAATTTTAGTAGTGGCTTTGCATAAATATAAAAGTTTATAGGTAAAAATTGCAAACAATGCCCCCACTAAACCTACACCAAGTCCGTCCTTGATATTAGTTAATTGGGTTTGTCAATCTAACGTTTTATTTTGGTATAAGCAAATAAATCAAAGTTTAAGGGTAGGTTTGGATACCCTATTTTTTGTTTTTGTTTTTTTACTGTTCACAAGACTAAAAAAAAAAAATACGTTTGGCAAACGTATTTACTGTTCACTGTTTTTTTCCTAAGAAAACTGTTTTCTGTGAATAGTGTGTAAAAGTGATGAAAACACCAAATACAACTTTTAGTTGTTTTTTGAGTTTTTTCACTGTTTAGGTGGTAAAAACAATGAAAACACCAAATTCATAAAATACAATTTTCACCAAATAAAAGTGGTGAAAACACCTTCATCCAAACGTTTTTTTGTTTTTAGTTTTTTCCTGAAAAAACAAAGACAAATACAAAAACAGTTTTTATATTTGAAGACAGAAAATAAATACAAAAAACAGGCTTTCCAAACACACCATAAATATTTAGAATATTTTATGTATATGATTGAAATTGAATACTTTCGACTTCAGTTCCACTATCTTTTTATTCGGGCTCCACCCCTTTTTGCATTCATTTTTTTATTTTTATTTTATTTTTCTTTCTAAAATCTCCATTGCTTTTAGCGACAAAACTATTCCGTATACTTTATACTTTTCAGGAACGGGAGAGACTCTTGTATGAACTAGGATTACATAAACAAATGTCTTAATAATAAAACAAAATTTTGTAGTATGTGACAAAGAGTAACTGTGTTGGATCATGTGGTCATGAATGATGCAATATATTTGAGTTTTTAAATATCGTGGTTGAAAGATTTTCCTATGGATTGAATGTGTCATATCAATTTTACAAATTAAACATAATAGTTGTTTAACAACATTAAGATTCACCTTTAGAACAACCAATAAAATTACACAACAAAAGAGTGCAAAGAGTTATTTCTATATTTCATATGTTTGAATTTAGAAGTTACACCGCTTTTATTAAAGTATAGGCAAAAGGGCATAAAATCCTTATGTTTTTTAAGGGTTGTAAAATACCCTCTATGGTTTTTTTACCCTTATTTCACTACCCTTATCTTTCTAAGGGTTGCAAATTGTCCCATTTTATCTATATTAAATTCCAAAAAAAGATATAAAATTCAAAAATATATATATTAAATTTTGAAAAAAATTATAAAATTCAAAAATATATATATAAAATTTGAAAAATATATATATAATTCGATTTTTTTTATAAAACTCGAAAATAAATATATAATTTTTTTAAAAAACATATAAAATTCAAAAATATATATAAAATTTGAATATATATATATATATATATATATAAAATTCAAAAAAAATTATAAAATTCGAATTTTGGTTTTAGTTGAGCGTTACAAAGCATTATTAATCTTCTGGTCAGATTGGGTATGCATTGATTGACTGTCTCTATCTGATTATTTGATCTCCAATGTCAAAAGTGAAGGAGGTGAATTAATTTAATAACATAACACTATTTGATTTTACCAATTAATGAGGTTTTTGGAAGAATTTTTTTTTCTATATTTGTAAAAAATTGATTTTTATATGTTTTTTTAATTATATATATATTTTTCCGATTTATATATATATATATATTGAATTTTATATATATTTTACGAATTTTATATGTTTTTCGAATTTTATATTTATTTTTGAATTATATATATATTTTTGAATTTTATATTTATTTTCGAATTTTATATATATTTTTGAATTTTAAATTTATTTTTGAATTTTATATATTTTTTTCGAATTATATATATTTTCGAATTTTATAAATTTTTTTAAAATTTAATATATATATATTTGAAATTTAATATAGACAAAAGGGGGTAATTTGTAACCCTTAGAAAAATGAAAATAGTGAAATGGGAGTAAAAAAAACATAGGGTGTATTTTATAACACTTGGAAAGCATAGGGAGTAGGGCTGTTCAAACCAGTTCCGATTCTAACCGAACCTATTTTTTCGGTTCCTGAAAAATCGGAACCGGAATCGGAACCGAAAGGGGAAGGAACCGAACCGGAACTGAATCGAAAAATCGGTTCGGTTCCGGTTCCGGTTCCTTTTATTATTATTATTTTTTATAAAAAACCTCAATTTTATAAGATAATATAATTATAAACTAGAATATTTGAATTAAATCAAACTCAAAACCAAATATATAATTAGTGGAATAAAAAAAATAGCTTAAATTTGTACTGTTACTGAAATTAGTGGAGGTTTATTGCTAGTCTTTTTGCTTAATATATATATATATATATATATATATATAAAATCGGTTTTGATTCCGGTTCGGTTCCATGGTACCGAAACCGGAACCGAACCAAAATTTTCGTTTCTTGAAATTTTGGAATCGAATCCCTATAAAACCGAACGGATTTATGTTTGCCTAAAGTATAATACAACTTGTACATATATTGAATGCTGAGTTGCTTTGGTGGGTTTTATTGTGTACGGCTTCTTTTTGTATTAGTTAATTTAATCACTCCAATTTTAAATGTCAACTGAATTATATAATTTATCTGTAATTTTGCAAGTGAAAATTAGTTTATTTAAAATGGAAATGAGATATCTCAAATTGATTTATCTATTTTTGTTTTTAATTGGAACATGTCAAAACAGTCCTACATCGATCCACAATCCACATGGGTGTCAAAGCAGTCGGGTCACGTGGAAGACCGGATCATCAGACCAGGAGCTCCGAGTGGGCCCACTCATGCCCATCTAGAGGCCCACATCACTCTATCCTCAAACAGTCAAACCACATCAGATCGAGAGATCACACCCCCACATCACCTGGTCACCATCAAGCCCAGCAACGTCCCACAGTAGCCCGCAGGATCACCATACCCTGCTCCCCATCACTCTCAATCACTCCCCATTCTTTATTACTTACCCTCCCAAAAAACCACCCCATCCTCTCTCAAACACACAAATACACACTTTTACACACACACTCTCTCTCTCTCAAGTTTTCCATGTCAGAAGAAAAATGAAACAAACCCAGAAGTCTCACAGTACAAGTCCCCCACCACTATTTTCTCTATCTAGAAAATTCTCTCTCTAGAACTCTGATTCGAACCACATTTGGTCTGAGTCGAGCCATGGCGGCAGCACTGGAATGCTGGTCGAGCCGTGCGAGCACAGACGAGGACTTGGTGGAGCAAGTACTAATGCGGACCCAGGACAGATCGGAGGGTCTGCCGGAAAACTCCTCCTCCGCTGCTTCCTCCGCCGCCGCTTCCGGCGGCGCCGGAATGAAGGAGTCCTCCGCGATGCAGAAGCGGTTGCAGAGGCTGAGCCGTAACGTATCGGAGGCCATCGCGTCGCTGAAGAACACATTGAACCTGGACTCGGCCCGTGACTCGGCGATACCGCCGGCGTCGCGGATCGAGAGCTGCCGGAAAGTGGTTTGGGGCACCGTCGTACGGAACCTGACACAGCTGTACCCCGGTAGTCAGCTCCCGGAGAAGCTCGTCTCTAACATTCGCAAGCACTACGATTCGTTACCACTCAGGTTTGACTTCAAAATCTGTCGTCACATTCAATTGTGTTTGGTTGCTGAGAAAATGTTGAGAAAATGTTAAAAAAATGAAGTATAAACTCGGAAATTTTTATAACCATTGTTAGTTGAACTGACAGCTATTTTGTTTTTCCCACATTTTCTCTGCGACCAAATTGACTATTAGGGTTTATATGAATCCATAATGTACACATAATTTTTTTTTTGTTAACAGCTATGCACAGGCGGGTTTTGATATGAAGGATGTGTTTCTACATATCAAATTGATAGAGCAGGCGTCTGTGGAAGACCAACCAGCTATTATGATCCAAGAGGTGTCTGATGATGAAGTTCAGGGGTCTGTTTTTAGGCTTACATTTGCTTGTAACTCTTTGATTTCGTGGCCGGCAATGGCGGGTTCATTAGATAATGCTTCAATTTGTTGCAAGAAGATACAGATCTTTGAGAAGAAAGGGTTTACATTGGGGGTTGTTCTGCTTCTGGTTCAATCCGGGCAAGAGAAATGGTTCAAAACCCGGTTCGAAAATGCTCTGAAATCGGCTTTGAAGAAGCCGAAAGCTACTGCGATGAAGCTCCCATTTGGGCTTTGTGGGTGTCAAGAGAACGATAGGGGAAAAGAGCTTGGAGAGATTGAAGAGGATTGTGGTGAGCAGAATCTCAGAAATGGGGTTGAGAATTTGAATGTGAAAGTTCAACTTCAGATGCCTTTACCCACTTCTTCGGTTGTGTTGTCTGTTGATGAATGGCAGACGGTGCAATCAGGTGGAGAAGAGATTGGGAAGTGGTTGTTGAACTCTGATAATCTCGAGTTTGTTGATCATATTGGACCCAATACATATAAGGGGATTTACAAGGGCAAGAGGGTCGGAATCGACAAGCTCAAGGGATGTGATAAGGGAAATTCATATGAATTCGAGCTCCGAAAGGATCTACTGGAACTAATGGCTTGCGGGCATAAGAATATACTGCAGTTTTATGGTGTCTGTGTAGATGAAAATCATGGGTTATGTATCTTGACTAAGTTGATGGAGGGTGGATCAGTTCATGATGTTATGCTAAAGAACAAGAAGCTTCAGATTAAGGATATTACGAGGATTGCTGCGGATGTGGCAGAGGGTATCAAGTTCATGAATGAACATGGTGTGGCGTATAGAGATCTCAACACGCAGAGGATTTTATTGGACCGTAATGGTAATGCTTGCTTGGGGGATATGGGTATAGTCACTAAGCGCAAGAGTGGTGGTGAGGCAATGGAGTATGAAACCGATGGTTACCGGTGGCTAGCTCCTGAGGTTTGTTCCCTTTACATCATCCCTATTTAACAGAACTCGCTTATAATCAATTTCTATCAATGATCAAATCCATTTATATGATACACATTGCTTTGTCAAGGCTATGAACCTAACCAGCTAAAGACTCACTTGCACTGCCTATTACAATGATTCCTATTTTCCCAAATCCTATGGAAACAATCTAAAAGATTGTCCCTTTTCCATAGTTCGTCTAACAATGTTAAAGTATTTGTTTATGGACCTATATGTGCAAATGTGGTGAAGTTTTAAGTAGTTGGACATCGCATCCATAACGAAACAAATTTCATTTAGATCTGGGTAACACAAAGTTATTTTGTAGAATAACATATGATACCAAATCTGTCTCACATTTGTTTTCTTCTTATTGGGATTTCAATGTATGAAGAATGGCATCATTGGAAATTTTTTTATTATCATTTCAATGAGGAAGTGGCTGGCCAGTTGCTCCTTATTTACCTTGATCGTCGAACTGTCAGATTTGGAGAGTTATCAATCAGAAAAAGGTGTTCAATGGATGATTGGTTATATAATTGCATACAGAATAATTTGATTAGTATGAACAGTGTGTTTTGCCGACTTCTTAGCTATAGTAACAAGTGTAGGCTCTCTAATAAAGTATCTGGATATATTACTTGTTCGATCAATTGTAACTTTCTTTCAAGTCTGCATAAATATTAAACAACCGTAAAGTTCTTTCGATGAGAAATATATATTTGTTTACCTATCCATTTAGGTCCATTAACTAAATACAATGTATGTAAACAGCATTTTGTGAGGAAGACTACTTAATGAGAACTTTATGTCACTTATCTAACATCATTGTTCAAGCATGCGTAACATGTCTTCATAATTGTGTTGCTTTACACTTCAATTAGTTGCTTACTACCTAAATACTCCTGCATGTCCCATTTCCTTGCAGAATTGCTACTTCTGTAATATTGTTTTGATCAATAACTCCATCTAAGTTACTAAACATAGCTTTCAGACATTTTTATTGACTTTTTCTGCCCTGTCCTGTTGAGCCTTTCTACAGCAAGACCCTTTTGTCTCTTTGAAATTGATATGATGGGCAAGTTCGAGCGAAATAGTTCTTGAAAGCTTGAGGACCACTTGCCAGACTTCGAAATATTCTAACCAAATGCTTGATTCACTTATTCTACTTCTATATTTTATTTCCTTTTTCGTGTTACTTATCCAAAGTACAGATGACCACCTTTCGCAACTTAAATAGTTTAAATATTTAACCTCCAAAGTACCCTGTATGAAACAGCAGGAATTCTTTCGATGATTCTGTTCTTCTGCTTACAGTGAGAAACGTAACATGTGTTCTACCATCTTTTTGGTTGCAAACAGATTATTGCAAGTGATCCAGAAAGTGTTTCAGAGACGTGGATGAGTAACGTATATAGTTTCGGGATGGTAGTCTGGGAGATGGTTACTGGTGAGGCAGCCTATTCTGCATATTCACCTGTGCAAGCAGCAGTTGGGATAGCCGCTTGCGGGCTAAGACCTGATATCCCCAAGGACTGCCCACAAAACTTGAGGTCTCTGATGGTGAAGTGCTGGAACAGTTGCCCATCAAAGCGTCCCCAATTCTCTGAAATTTTGTCGACATTGCTGCGCTCGGGCAACAACAGGTAAAGTCCTTTCAGTCACTATGGAACCTGGTAATCTGATACCTGAAGTTTGTGTACAAAAAGCCCCTTATCAAATAGGTGCTACCATGCCTAAATGTACATCTGAGATATTCCTCAGCACGAATGAAGATATATATATATATATATATATATATATCTTGTTTTGACCAATGCAAATCAACTTCATAATGATAGTATCCAAATTTAGAAAAACAACAAAAAATATATGGAAAAGATCTGCCTTCACTTTTTATTTAGCATTTAGGATGATGCATTTCTAGGACATATATTAGAATATTTCAAATGAGGAACATTTTGATGAAGATGCGAGTGGTTAAAAAAGAAATTATATTTTTCCTCGTATGCCTTATTTTACACGGCTTGTAAAAGATTTAGTATAATTATATAAAGGGGAAAAGGTAAAGGAAAATGAGCTTGTGTGTAGCGTAATGGGTTTACATGTTTTCAGTAATCAAAGGCTTTTGTATTTAGCTTTTCTTTGATTCAATGGTGGCTCTGTGAGGGGCCCAAGAGGGGTCCCTCTTGTTTTTGTGTCTCTTGGGAAGTGAGTGAACATGGGACATCACCTCCTATCTTCCATCGCAGATTGAAGGTTCAACTGTCAACTCCTGTGGAGCTGTTGAGGGCCACATTACATTGATAAGTTGGGTTAAAATTTTCTAAATCCGTGACTTTTAGACTCTTCTTTTTGGAGCTACTGCATGAATTTAGTAAGGTGATGACATAATAGAATTTCCTGGTGGGTGTGTCTAGTTGTTGCATTAGGCCAAATCCGACTATTCACACACCGAATCGTATTATAGGTTTCAAATTCAGGCCCTCTTGTTTTGGCCTACAAAAAATGATATTACACAAATTTTTTTTTTTTTTTTTTTGAAAGTTAAGCATTTAGTTACACATACTGCCTCCACCGATGCTTGAACTCCTGACCTCCCATTTGGGAGTAGGGGGCATGTATGGCTTGACCATTAGGCCTTTGGTGGTGTTAAAAAGTGCTCAATTGTGGGTAACTAATTTAGCTATAGGAGAATGGTATAACAAAGTTGGTGATGGATGTTCCATTGCAGTTCGAACTCTTGTGCTGTTAGCCTGTTACTGTATTGAGTGTGATTGTGCATGTGATTACTCATATCCACTATTTGCAAGGTTGGGGGTGCTCTTTTGAAGCATAATGAATATCAGAACCAAAATGTTAGCTGTTTTAATCTGTTTATATCAAGCTCTACAAAGTTTGAGTTAGTTGTTAAACTATTGGAACTACAATATATGAAATATTTCAGTTGTTGATGGAGCTCTGTAAGAATTATGGGTCTAACTATGTCTCTAGAAGTTAAATGGCAAGGTCTTTGCTTTTGTCAACTTTGTTCAATTCTTCTGAACATGCTTTGAGCTGCAACTAAAATTAATGTTGATTTATTTATTTGTTTATTATTATTATTATTATTTATGAGGGGATTGAATTCAAATTCCTTCCAAAACTGGAGGCTGAACACTAATTCAAATGTCGAGATTGTTGGTCATCAGTGTTTAACTCAGCACATTAATTAAATGACAAGACTTGGGTCCTCCCGGGAAGGATGAAGTTAATTAATAAGTCCTCCTGGGAAGGATGAAGTTAATTAATAGAGTATCGCCTGGGTTTTTGAAATTTTCTCCCATTTTGAGATGCTAAAAATGGGCTTTGAAAAATTTAAAAAGGGCTACCAAAAAGGTTCCATTACACCATCTGGTAAAATGCTTCTTCTGAGATTGCACATGGTATAGCATGTGCATAATGAATTTCCAAAGTCAATACAAAACCCTTTTGTCAATAGCTGTTTATTTATTTTTCTCTCAAACTATAACAATGTTGTATGATTATCAGGATATGCCCATGATTGCATGTGCTATTAACATGCTTTGAGTTGAAGAAAGACAAGGGTTACACTAAACATCTGAAGCAGCATAGGCAATTTGACATTTTTTTTTTGTTTATCCTAAGAAGCCCTTGGTTTGGGATCCCAAAACCCACATAAAAAAATATATTTTAAGATATGATAAATAATTTGGAGACAATTACATATTCATCCAAGTTAGGTATTTTCTTTTCTCAGAGAATACAGACACTCTGTTCTGTGTGGGACTTCATGCTTGAACCATGGTTTGAGTATCTGAAGTACCAAGCCATTCTTATCCTTTAATCTATAGCGAAAGTGTTGGATGTGTGTTCTTAGAGATCTGCAAAATCAATCTTTAGTACCATGGTTGAGTCGCTGTGTGAAGAAACAAAACCACCATTTCCAAACTAAATTTCTTAAAATACATGCTACTGTGTGTCTTGTGTGTGTGTGACGGTGTCATAATCACCACGATCACTGGTTCAGAATCATCATCAAGAGAAAACAAATATATACATACCAGTTCCGAATCATCATCAAGAGAAAACAAATGTATACATGCCTTTACCCCAAGACACGCCAACTACATTTTAAGAAATGAAGGGGATAATAAGAAATTACCTGCAGCAACTAGCATGATGGCTCTTTATTCCTCATATATAGATCCACAATATATACAGAGACTTGAAGTTCAGAACATGATGCTAAAATGCACATCTTACTCTTCTTCAAGGAAGTGCTCCTCCCCCTCCCAACACCATTGTTTTGCTCTCAAGCTGTCCACAACTATACATAGTACACATACAAAAGCTTCTTTAAGAGTTCCTGTCACAAACTTTATACCTTGGATACAGGATTTAGTATCTCAGAGCATCTCATTCACGTTATTCAAAGCATTTTTATAACCCATAGCTGAAGTTTTGGTATCTGCAAATAAACGAGACAAGGTCCAATTAAATCTGCATCCCAGAGGCGCTTGCAAAACTTGAGATAATTATCTATCTTTCCCGTTTGTCGAATTCTCTTTCTTAGTCCATGCAGCACAGCCGCCCTGTCAAGATACTCGGGGCACAGCCCCGAATCAAGCATTTTAATTACTGTTTCCGCAGCATCCTCAAAATGACCACCTTTGATGCAACCTCTCAACATCCATGTTAGGGTTTTCTTCTTACTCAGAGAACTTGTAGCCTCCATTCTAGTCAATAATCGGGAAATAGCACCCTCCTCCTTCTGGGAAGCACAGATGGCTAAAACAATGTCATAAAGCTCCCCATCAGCCTCCTTACCCACAAGCTTCATTTCCCACAACTGTCTTTCAGCCTCGCGTCCACGACCAGCACATATATACATAGCAAGAAGCCTCTCGTGAATCACCCGGTGAAACGATGGACCTCCCTCTTGAATAACCCAATTGGACAAGCGTAGCCCATCATCTAAAAGTTCCGCTTGATACACTTCAATGTGGCTAATATTTTCTGCATCCAGTTCAGCAATCAAACCGGACTTGCTAAAAGCTTTTAACTTGCGTAAGGCTTTTGCAATTTCATTCAATTCCTTAACCACAGCTGTCATAGCAATTAGGTAGCTATAGACCTCTGACTTGTACCCATTTTCTCTGAGGTTAAGCACTGCGTTAACTGCACCCTTGTAATCCCCATCCACCTGAAAGAACATCTTAAACACTTATTTACCATGAAACACAAAAAATCCACACATTAAAATACAACAAAATTGGTGACCGAGTGCTTCATCCTACAAAGGATGATAAATCTATTTAGCTATATCAATTAGTAAATCAACAGAGCTGTCCAAAGGTCATGCCTGCGTTTATTCAGTAGGGATGAATTAAAGCCACACGAAAAAAGCATTTTAAACATTCTGCATCTGGGCAAGGTCCTCAATCTGGTTGCATCTTGAACACAGTTATGCAATCTCATTTAGACACACATATGTAGAAGCTTCTATGTTTACACAAAAATTTATAACACATGCATTATCAATATTCACGCTGAAAATTTCTAGTGAACTAAGACATTATGCCTGTTTTTCTTTGTCATACATTATGGATGTGTCGGGTTTTGATATGGGCCTGTTCCACATATTCTTCTTTATTCCAAACAAAAAAAAAAAGACAAAATCTATTCAACTCACACACTTGCATGTTTAAGATAAGCAAAATGTTAGAAGAAGAAGACAAACTTATCTAATGTCTAATGTAACAAAGTAAAGATAACACCAAATAGGAGGTAAAATCATAGGAAATTAAATAAGACGGTCTAAGCCATGTATTCAATACAAATGCAAAAAAGGTCGATAGATAATAGCATCCTTTTGCATTTCAATGTTTCCTCCATAGGATTATCTGTCATAAATCCCGGAAAGATACATACTTTGATTTGAATAAATGCTATTTATACAGAGAACCCGGCCTTCGAAAGGCCAGCACACAATGACTTGAACAAACTACAAAATGATGTAGTCACAAAATCTGTACGAACTTAAAAATAAAAAAATAAAAAAATTTGAAAGAACTGACCAAGTAGAAAATTTAGCATAATACAGAGGTAAAGCAAAGATTAATATGAACATCATTTAACAAACACAATCATCCCAATGACATGAAATTAACCATCAACTTATTGCACAAGTTCAACAACAAGCTACTTTTCAAATTGAAAAACTTACGCTTCCGAACGACAAAGTCAGGTGCTTCGAAATACAATTCAAGCAAAAATACTACTTCCAGATAGGGCTGCAAATGAGCCGAGCCGAGCCGAGCTTTAGAATGTTCAAGCTCGGTTCATTTGCTAAACGAGCCTAGAAAATGTGTTCAAGCTCGGCTCATTTGCTTAATGAACGAGCCCGAGCCGAACGCCAGATTTAACGAGCCGAGCCCGAGCTTGTTCACGAACGACTCGTTTCAGTGCAAATATATTAATTTTCATAATAGTTGTCTAGATTGAGTTGTTGCATGTTTGTTTTAACATATTTTCACTAGTATAATTTTTTATGAATGAATTTTATGTTATGACCGCCTAATTTCTATAATTTTTTCACAATAATCTTCATAATTTGTTCAATTTGAACACTTTCTTTTGTCAAATATGATATAATTTTACTATTTAACTTAGACGAGCCTGTTCACGAGCTTGGCGAGCCAAGCTTAGTAATGTTCAAGCTCGGCTCGTTTACTAAACGAGCCTAAAAATTGTGCTCAGGCTCGGTTCGTTTACTTAACGAACGAGCACGAGCCGAGCTCTTAACGAGCCGAACCCGAGCCTGCTCACGAACGGCTCGGTTCATTTGCAGCCCTACTTCCAGACTTCCACATGGATATATATAGTGTGACTGTGATATGCATAACAAATCCTGTTATTTGGCTAGCCAGCCAGCCCATAAATAATCAACAAAAATACCCAAATATAGGAAAATTAACAGTATCAAAATACTGAGTATATGATCAACAGGACCTTACCATCATCTTCCAAGCAAGATACCCAGTTGGGCATCCCTTCTGCCCGTCCCCGCGATCCTGCACATAACTAATCTCCCTTCTCATAACCTCAGTGACAAACGAAACCGCCCTCTCCTTCATCCCCATGTCCCAATACAACGAAATCACCTTCTCCATCATACTAAAGCTGGGCTTAAGACCAACACAATCCATGTCCACCAAAAGGTTCACCACATCCCCAACACTATGCTCTCCTTGAATCAACTTCTTAACCCACCCACACATCAACGAAACCATGAGCTCCATCGTCTCCTTATCGACCCGGTTCTCCTTCCTCAACCACTCAAACACCTCCAATGCACACCATGAGTCCCTTCCCTCCTGAGAAAAGTACACCAAAACCAGCTGCAATTCGCGGTTCGATAACCGCTCATTCATTTCCTCGAGCACATCAGAGGGTTCTCTCGTCATTCGCTCCAATTCCTCTATGGCCTCGAAAAACCCCTCACTCATTTCATCTTCATCATCACTGGTTAGATATTTATCCAATTCTACTGATTTTAGCAGCCTAAATTCTCGAATTTTAGCGCGTTTTGGAATTACAAAACTAGGGTTTTGATTGCAGCAGATTTTAGTTGAAACCCTCGAGCAGGAATGAAATTGAAGAGGAAGAAAAAGAAAATTGTACCTTTTTGATGAAGAGGAGTGAACGAAATTCAAGTGGGTGAGAGAAGCTAATCTGGCTGAAGAAGAACCCATTTGTTAGAAATTCGATTGGGAGACAATTGGGTTAGTTTTGAGCTGAGGAGGACTGATTGGTTGCTGAGAAAGTGGAGGAAAAGTTTTGGGTTTCCTTTTCCTCAGTTTTCCCGGGAAACAAACAGAAGTGTGTGAATAAAGGAACCATCTAGAGGTGAGATGCGGAAGGGGGAACAAGAAAACCCATTTGTTAGAAATTCGATTGGGAGACAATTGGGTTAGTTTTGAGCTGAGGAGGACTGTTTGGGTGCTGAGAAAGTGGGGGAAAAGTATTGGGTTTCCTTTTCCTCCTGGATTTTCCCCAGAAACAAACAGAAGGGTGTGAATAAAGGAATCATCTAGTGGTGAGAGGTGGAAGAGACTGAAGTAACAGAATGAAATGAAGCTTGAACACCAATTCTTGTTGGGTTGAGAATGAAAGCTTAGGTAAGTTCGAAAAAGTAAAGGTGAATAGTACAAAATACTCATTCGGTTCTTAGATGAGGTGTTGAAATGTGCTCAACCGCTGATTCTCTCAGATAATCTACCACCAGTTGAATGTGTTAATTTACCAACACACCCCTCTGCAATAAAATATTTATTTTTATTTAGGGTTAATTTCATTTACACCCCTGTGGTTTGTCATAACATCAATTACACCCCCTCAAGTTTTCCAAAATTCATTTACACCCCTTATTTCTATTTACACACATCATTTACACCCATGACATTTCCATGGAACTTTAATTTAATACCTAAACTACCCTTATTGTTAAATTAGGTGGTGTTTGGAAACAAAGACTTCATATTTTATCAATTTGACCCCCTACCAAACCTAAAAATATAAAAATTAAAATTAAAAGATATTTGACAATAATTCTATAAATTGTTAAATAATTTGACATAAATTTATAAAAAAAATATTCCTCTTTTTTAAAAGTTTAAATTTATATTTTTAAATTAAAATATTAAAATCTTATATTTCATTATATTATGAATATATCATTCTTTAAAAAATTAAACATAAGTATTTATTAATAATTAAATAAAATTTTATAATTCTACTTACAATCTGACTAATTAGAGGATTATGACAGAAACTCCACAAGACTTGGATATCACTTCCGGGACCTATCAAAAACCAAACAAATTTTCAATATTTTGTTTTAAATAGAAGTAAAAATATGTGACTAATTAAAGGATTATGACAAGTTATAAAATAAAAAATTCTTAATTGGTAGATTAGGATAAAGAAATTTACAGTTGAATCAAGCCTATTGTTTTTTTAAAGGAAAAAAAAAAAGATAGAAAAATGTGGAGAACAAACGACCTTCGGGTTTGTTCCCATGACCGAAGCCAAGGCAACGCTGGGTTGCGCGAAGGGGTGTTTCTAGGCCTGTGTTGACTTGAGTTTCATGGATTAAAGATTTCATAGCATTTTGAATGATACACAGAGTGAACAAAGTCATAGATGTGTAATTTCCACTATAGTTCAATGTCTGCTTTGGGAGCAAACACTAACATAATTTCTATTTTTTTAAGAATTTGACGAATATTAATTCAAATAAATCCAAGCGTATTTGGTAATATGTATATATATGTTTTTAATTCAATAATGATATCTAATCGAATTTTAAATTGCTCAATTACTCATAAGAAAACCAAATAGTTTAAAATTATTATTAAATGGATAAATAAAATTAGTTCTTTTTCCTTTCCAAGTTTTGGGATGGAAAACTTGATTGATTTTAGAATAAATTTATTTTTTAATGGGTATATAAAGTTTTAAACCTTCAACTAGGAACCTAGTTTTCATTTCCATATACAACCATAGGTGTTTACTCACCAGTTACCAAATACAGTTGGTATTAATGTCCATCCCAAAACTTCGAAGAAATGAGTAATTTGGTCTCAACCAGACTACTAGATAGGGACAAAGTTAGGAATTCCAATTAAATTTATTTAAACCCTTACATGTGTGATGTGGCTGTCGTTCATCATTTCAATTCCCCAACGGATCATTATTAGGCTTGCCAAAGTGCTTTTACAAGTAGTTCCAAAATAATATTCATGGTGTAGTGTTATTACACCTGTCAATGGATTGGATTTTGACCCGAATTCGATCCGAATCCGATTCGATTAGTCGAATTTGGATTAGAAAAAAAATCCGATAATCCGAATACGATCCGAATCCGATAATCCGATTCCTTAACAAATTGGATTTGGATTTGCCTAATCCGATCCGATAATAACCCGATCCGATTAATTTTATATATACACATATATATTATGTTATTAATATGTAAATATTAAATAGTATACTAAATTATGTTTCAAATATTTTTTTCGCTTTTTCATTTTTATGTTTTTATAGTCATGTATTATAAGTATTGATTGTAAAATATATAATTTAGTGTTTAATATTCTTAAAAAATAACATAAAAATAAAAAAATAATAATAATTTTTTGTAATTTTTTTTTACCTAATCAGATCGGGTTATCGGATCGGATATCCGAAAATAAACAAATTCGGATTTGGATCAATTAAGTGAAAATCCATCGAATTATCGGGTCGGATCAGATCGAATACATGCTAATCGGATTCGGATCGGATCAGGACAGATCCGATCCGAATCCGACCCGTTTCCAGGTCTATGTGTTATGCCTCAAAATAAATTATACTACATTTGTCTCATAATAGTTATCCATTATTGTAATTTTATTTATTCTAAATTACTTATCTAATTTTAAATTTCAATATAATTTCACCTTTCACTTTCACCTTCACCAATTACTATTTTTTCAGTAACTCAACCTCAAATCATAAAATATTAAAAAAATTAAATTGAACAAATATTACGGAAGGATGGACTATACCAATAGTTGATATACTAATAATTGCAACTCACAATATTATTAATTCATTAATTTGATTGGTGACATATAGATAATGAATGATGTTAACCATCTGCACATGTTTTAAATTTGAAGGCTAAAATTAAAGTACTTTGGTTGGTAGCACAGCCATTACCTAACAAAACTAGATATTTGTTATTGTTTGGCAAAACTTGTCGTTTCTGCTTTTAAGGGGTAGATATAGAGAATTTTATTAGCTTTTTGTGAAAACTGTAATTTAGGGTAAGTTTTGAAAATTGAATGTCATCATTGAAATCTTGCCATAAGTAAATAAACAATCGCTTTACTGAAAGTAAAGAGTAAAGGGATTGTTTATTAAGTCCATTAGAGACTAAAGCTATTTTTTTTTTTCTTTTTTTCTTTCTTTCTTTTTTAAAATAAGCATTTAAGTAAATTATAGAGGGGTGTTTACTTAAAAGTAATTCTCCATCTATATCAATTTATCTCACTTAAATTTTACTTAATAATTAAATAATATTTCAATTAAGTTATCAAACTCATAAAATGGACTTCATAACATTTTACTTAATTATCAAAAGATATTTAAATTAGGACTTGATAACTTGAGTATTTTTAAAAAGTAAATGGGACATCATAATTTGAGTATTTTTTAAAACAATAAAAGAATTTTTTTTTCACATTACAAATATAATTATTTTTATTATATTTTATCGATTCAATTATACATAGGTCAAAATAGATTTACCATATGTTTCTGTATTCACACTATTATATATATTAAGGTAAATAAATGTTCATTAACCAAAAGAAAAAAACAAAACACAAGCCAAAGCAACGCCTGCCAAAACAAGAAGCTAGCGACGATTCAAAAACAATTAGAACGAAACCAAAAAAGCCTAAGAAACATCCACACATGTTATGATATTTCTAATGTGTCGGGGAATGTACTTTTAAAGGTGGAAAGACTTCTATTATAGTAACAAAGAATGCTTCCCTACTTTTTAATTATTTGGTGTTCTCCCATCAACTTCCATCTATTTAGAGAAATTTAGAATATCTCAGATAGACTATGCGATGACTTATGAGACAACACCTAGTATATGTATCATCTCACATTTTTATTAGTGCTAGATGTCACGCCAAGCATGCACAAAGTATTAAAGCATGTCACCCATTTTTTTAAAAGATTTCACTATCTATAGAATAAAAATAATTGATCTTAATAAAATTTAATTTCCAAAAAAGAATATATAAATTAAGAAGAATACAGAAATTTTAATAAATTTCGCTTAGGGCCCGTTTGGTAGGCGGTCCGGTCTTATCTTGTCCGGTCTGGTCTTATCTGGATGGTGTTCTGAAAGTCTGTTTGGTAAAACTATCTGGTCTTATGGTCTTATTCAAGTTGTTTGGTCTTATGTTTGGAAAATAATACAAAAAATAAAAAAATAATATATAAAATTCAAAAAATATATAAAATTTGAAAAAATATAAAAAAATTGAAAATAATATAAGAAATTCAAAAATAATATATTTTTCAAATTTTATAAATTATTTCGAATTTTTATATTATTTTTTGAATTTTATATATTATTTTTGATTTTTTATATTATTTTCAATTTTTTTATATTTTCTCAAAAATATATATATATCTAATTTTGTATATTATTTTTGAATTTTATATTTTTTTTCAAATTTTATACATTATTTCAAATTTTTTATATTCTTTTTCAAAACTTATATATTATTTTTTAAATTATATATATATATATTTAAAATTTTATATATTAATTTTGATTTTTATATATATTTTTTGGAATTTAATACATTATTTTAAAAAAATTATATTATATTTCAAATTTTATATATTATTTTCGAATTTTATACAATATTTTTGATTTTTTCTATTATTTTGGAATTTTTTTATTTTCCCAAATTTTAAATATATTTTTTGCATTTTATATATTAATTTTGAATTTTATATATATATTTCAAATTTTATACATTATTTTAATTTTTTTATATTATTTTTTTAATTTTATATATTATTTTCAAATTATATATATTTTTTAATTATATATATATTTTTTAAATTTTATGGTTCCATGTGTTAAGACAATTGTATATAAAATCACTTGAGACCATTATTTTTTGTTGTCTCAAATTTCCCCTTTTGGTCCCAAGTGATCCTTGTTTTTTTGGAATTATTTTTTTGGAATCGTGTTGCCAAACAATGTCTGATCCGAAAAAAATAATTATAAGATCGGACCGCGAACCAAACAAGGCGTTTAGGGTTCTCAGTCTGGATCATCCCAATGAGTCCAGAATTAACCTTGTGAAGGGTTCAATGGTCTGTCGACTGTCGTTGACGATATCAAACCCATTTTAAATCTAGTTGGGCCCAATTCAAATTAAAAGAGAGAGGAAGTTGAAAATTTGACCCAATCTAATGTTAACGACCATAGCAAAATTCACAGTGATTTATTTATTTATTATTTTATTTTTTAAACTTACCGAAGCTTTCATAATTTATCCATACATTATTTTGTAATACGAAAACCAGCTTCAACAATATATGCACACACATCCTTTGCCTTAAGAACTATATTTCCTTGGTTTCTACCTTATTGTTTTAGATATATAAAAGTAAATCATTACTTGGGCTTTGTTTGTATAGTAATTTTGGACTGTTACAGTATAAAAACATAATTTTGAGAAGGTTTCACACAAAATTCAGGATACATAAGAGTACAAGGCAATATAAAACATTAACCAGAACCACGAATATAGCCTTAATAATTTAATTGTTTTTTTATGTCGAATCACAAATGCTGTGACAAGTAGCTAAGCGGTCCCAATCCTAAATTCGACTCCAAATAATATATACTATTTCTATGCATAATTGAAGTTGGCAGGCCCATTATAGTGCTGTGGTGACTGATGGGTTAGTCAAAGGCCCAGCCCATCCAATTGAATCTTCGACCACACTACCTTATACCTGCTTAATATATATAAATGCACACTGATGGAATGATGATCAACATATATATCCTACATATGTATATATGAACATGGCGTGGTTAATGACATGCATGCATGCATGGCTACATGAGGATAATGATGGTGGGTGGTGAGGGATAGTGATCAGAGAAAGGACAAACATACTCATTCTGGAATAATGGTTTGATCCGGTAAAATAGGGGCTGTTACGTATTCTCATGCATTTTTATAATTTGGTTTCGGTAGACTGTATTGCATTTTTTATTCCAAGGGATCGTTGGAAGTTGACCTTTCACTGCCAATGTTTTCAAGTCTCAATGACCAAATCAAACATATATATATATATTTTATTTTTTTCATTTTGAAATTTAAATAATCTCATTTGCATGACAAGGTTACCTTTCCAAGAACTTACAAAGGCATCAAATCTTTGTATGTCACCCTAAGTAATATAATGTCGTCGGATGGGATCGTGTCCTTTTCGGACATACGTGTATGTATCTGGCACGTGAATACGTCAAAAAAATATTATATTTGGACACGCGTTAAACACTTGAGGGACACGCGATGGACACTTGAGAGACACGCGGTGGATTAGTTGATTCCATAAAATATAGAGAATCTTATGGAACCGGTAATTTGGTGGGTCACTTATAGAACGATAACACTCATATTTCAATATTTGACTTTAAAGATATTTGGACATCCTTGCTCCCCCTCCTCTTGTGAGATGAATTGTATCACCTATTAATTTATCCACTTTTTGAAGATAAACAAGATAACATTACAAAGAGCCGGAAATTTGATATTTGTACATTCCAATCTTCATATTATATACAAGAAAATTTTCACAATATAACAAGGGTGTTTAAGATGTGGGATGTTGGGGGAAATGCATTTGATTCTTTAGATGATAATGGAATGAATAATTTTGAACATGACAGATATTTCCTTTTAACCTATTTGTTTAATTTTATTTGGTTCTCATTATTTAAATGATAAATAAAATATTTTTGCAATATAATATGTATATATATAAACAAATTAATTTTTATAAACGTGTCAAATACGTATCATTTCTTATTTTTTTAAAATTTATTGTATCTCCGTGTCATGTCCGTATCGTGCTTAATGGAGTATAACCCTAGTGTTATTGTGTCAATGTTATTTGGATTCAAAATTCCAAGGCCATACTATGTGCTGGAATGTGTGTGCGTATATATAATTAAAGTGCAAAAACATAAAAATGTTATACTGATTATTGTATTAACAATTTATGTCTTGAGAGGTTGGGTGTTGGAGCGTTGGTGAGGGAAGCATTGTGAATTGCATATTTACATTTTATTTTATTTATTTTAAAAAATCTCCCTTAATATATATATATATATATTCTATTGGTACTAATATTTCAAATTTGAAAAGTCTTGAAGCTCGAGAGTAGTAAAATAAAGGGTAATTTGCAGCCATACCCCCTGAGGTTTGCATCTATTCCATTTAGATGCAGATTTTTGGAATTTTGACACAAACACCTCCTGAGATTTGGTTTTGCTTGCCATGACACCCCAAATGACGAAAATACCCTTCACAAAATTCCAAATTATTAAGGGTAATGTGAAATGACCTTTATGCCCCAACCACAAATATATAAAATTTCGAAAAACATATATATAAATTCAAATATATATATAATTCGAAAAAATGTATAAAATTCGAAAACAAATATTTAAATTTTGAAAAAAATATAAAATTAGAATAAAATATATAAATTTCGAAAAATATATATAAAATAAAAAAATATATATAAAATTCGAAAATATATATATATTTTTTGAAAAATATTTAAATTCGAATATATATATTTCAAAAAATATATATAAAATTCAAAAAATTATATAATTTCGATAAACATATATAAATTTCAAAATATATATAAAAAATTCAAAAAAATATATAAAATTTGAAATATATATATAATTCGAAAATATATATATAAAATTTGAAAAATATATAAACTCGAATATATATATATTTCAAAAAAAAAATTTAAAAATATATATTTTTTCAAAAATAAAATTCAAAAAATTATATAATTTCGAAAAACATATATAAATTTCAAAAAATATATATAAAATTCAAAAACATATATAAAATTTGAAATATATATATAATTCGAAAATATATATATAAAATTTGAAAAATATATAAACTCGAATATATATATATTTCAAAAAAAATAAAAAAATTCAAAATATATATATTTTCAAAAACAAAATTCAAAAAATTATATAATTTCGAAAAATATATATAAATTTCAAAAAATATGTATATATTTTTTTATATATATATATTCAAATTATATATATATATATATATTTTTTTTTTTTTGAATTATATATATATTTCAAATTTTATATATTTTTTGAAATTTATATATGTTTTTCGAAATTATATAATTTTTTGTTATTTTGGTTTTGAAAATATATATATTTTGAATTTTTTATTTTTTTTTGAAATATATATATTCGAATTTATATATTTTTCAAATTATATATATATTTCAAATTTTATATATTTTTTGAAATTTATATATGTTTTTCGAAATTATATAATTTTTTGAATTTTGGTTTTGAAAATATATATAGTTTGAATGTTTTATTTTTTTTTAAATATATATATTCGAATTTATATAATTTTCAATATATATATATTCGAATTATATATATATTTCAAATTTTATATATTTTTTGAAATTTATATATGTTTTTTGAAATTATATAATTTTTTGAATTTTGGTTTTGAAAATATATATATTTTGAATTTTTTATTTTTTTTGAAATATATATATATATATATTCGAATTTATATATTTTTCAAATTTTATATATATATTTTCGAATTATATATATTTCAAATTTTATATATTTTTTTGAATTTTTTATATATATTTTGAAATTTATATATGTTTTTCGAAATTATATAATTTTTTAAATTTTGGTTTTGAAAATATATATATTTTGAATTTTTTATTTTTTTTTAAATATATATATATATATTCGAATTTATATATTTTTCAAATTTTAAATATTTGTTTTCGAATTTTATACATTTTTTCGAATTTTATATATATTTTTGAATTTATATATATGTTTTTCGAAATTTTATTTATTTGGGGTTGGGGCATAAAGGTCATTTCACATTACCCTTAATATTTTGGAATTTTGTGAAGGGTATTTTCGTCATTTGGGGTGTCATGGCAAGCAAAACCAAACCTCAGGGGGTGTTTGTGTCAAAATTCCGAAAACCTGCATCTAGGTGGAATAGATGCAAACTTAGTGGGTGTGGCTGCAAATTACCCTAAAATAAAAAATGTATACATATAGAGACTAGAGTACCCCTTGAAAGTTACCAATATTGAGGATCCATCCTAGAGTAGAATCTAATATAGTAGATAAAGGAAGCATTACCTTCAAATAAAGTGTTGTATTAGACCTAATCTTTTGGGTAATCTCAATAAAACTGTAAATTAATTTATTCATCATTTTCATCAAACATATGCATGTATATACATATGGTACGTACTTGTTGGATTACATGAGGAAAGAGTAAGAACAACTGTACCGTAAGAAGCTCCATATATATATATATATACACACACACATATATATTTCATTTATATGAGAAGGTTAATCTGGCTGCAACCCTTCGGAGCACTCAACATGTTCGTTACAGATCAGAAGCACCATATTAATATATGAATACTTCGATATAATAAGAATAGAGGAATCTTAGAGACGTAGAGAAAATACAAACTTTGTTTTTATTAGGTGCAAGTTCATGGTAAGAACCAAAGGCAAATCCGTGAGCTCCGACAATAAGTATCATCAGCACAGACTTCCCAAAACCTAGCCCCACCATTTACATTTTTGGGGTTCTTGTAATTGCTTCCTTCACTCACCTCAAAGCGCGTTGATTACAAAATTTTGATTTCACCACCCAATTTTGAAGACTAATTGTATCTATAGTTGAAACCATGATATTCTCTCACATTTTTTTAAAATATGTTTTTAGACTAATTGTTGGGAATTAATTCTTTTTTCACTGCTTGAGAATCAATCCCGCTCAAGATAAGATACACAAAATTAATAACTCTTTTATTAATCAATAAAAACACTCAACAAGAAAAATATCACTCATGAATCTATCAATCTTTCTTTCTTTCTTTTTCTCTGTATTTCTTCTACACAAAACCCTAGTCATCAGACTCCAATATATATAGTTAACATGGATTGGTGAACAAGTCAATCATAAAAAGAATCATAAGATTACAATCTCCTAATAATAAAGGAAAACTAAAAACCCGCAACTGGGCTACCGAGTACTCGGTGAGGTTTCTACCGAGTACTTGATGAATACGCAATGGCCATGCGTTCTCGCACAAGCCTTTGGAAAATTTCACACTTTTTGCCTACCGAGTACTTGGTGAAGATTCCACCGAGTACTCGGTGGTTCTTCACCTGAATTTCCGCATTTGATTTCTTTTGCTCCAATTCTCTTCATCAATGCTATTACCCCTAATCATAACACCACTTGAATTTCGCCACATCCTAACAATCTCCACCTTGGCGAAATTTCTCCACCTTGACTTAATATTTTAACACGGGTTTATACATCATATTCAGAATTGCTCCACCTAAAACTGTATTTTCTAACAACACATTCAAATTTCCGACCTTCTTTCCAATGGACATAATACGTGGTCCTATTCGTACTTTCAGTAGTCCATAATTTGTTTTAAATCAACAATCGTTTGACACCAATACACCTAAAGAAATCACATTCCTTCTAACACTTGAAACGTGATATACATCTGTCAAAGTTCTTACCAATCAATTTGTTGTCTTGATATTAATTGTTCCAATTCCTACGACTTCACAAGAATAATTATTCTCCATAAAAATTTTGCCAACAAATGGTTTGTAGAAGGTAAACAATTCATTATGAGGACACACATGATGGAAGCAAACAGAATCAAGAATCCACTTATTTGTTTTAGCCTTTTTGTCAATAACTTATAGTGCTTCAAGCACGTCATCATCTTCTTCTCTTGTCTCGAAAAATGCAGCGGTGTTGTACCCATCTTGCTTCTTTTTTGGACACTCCCGTATGTAATGTCATTTTTCTCCACAATAGTAGCATGGTCGCTCCATAAATAGCTTATGGTTCAATGAAGTTTCATATTGCCATCTATCACATCCTCCTTGTCTTTTTTCAAATCTTCTTTTATTATCAGCAACAAAAGCGTGATCATCTCGGATACTTCCTTCATCTTCTCTATTTATTTTCTCACTAGAAAATAAATCACACTTCACTTGTTCCACTGTCATGGTATCTCTCGCATAAAGTAAAGTATTAAACATATGCTTATGAGTTGAGCGAACCGATATCAATAAAATAACTGTTTTATCCTTATCACTAACTTGTACACCAAGATTAGATAAATCACATATAATTTTCTTGAATTCACCAAGATGAGTATGCAAATCCATACATTCTTTCCTATGAAAATAATACAGCTATCGCTTTAATATTAATTGATTCGTAACGTTTTTTTTCCCATATAGAGATCTTCCAATTTTCTCTATAAATCTACTGCAGATTTTTCGCCGACTACATCGTATACAACATCATCTGTCAGAGTTAACCAAATGGTACTCATTGCCTTCGAGTTGATTCTGCTCCACTTTGTTCCATCCATATCTGCAGGATTCTCATTCAACGCATCATCTAAACCTTGTTGAACTAACAAGTCTCGCATTCAAATTTTCCAAAAACTAAAGTTCTTTCTTCCATCAAAATTTTCCATCGCAAATTTGACATCAGAAGTTATTGCCATAGCTCTGATACCACTTGTTGGGAATTAATTTTCTTTTCACTGCTTGAGAATCAATCCAGCCTAAGATCAGACACATAAAATTAACAACTTTTTTATTAATCAATAAAAACACTCAACAAAAAAATATCACTCATGAATCTATCAATTTTTCTTTCTTTCCTTTTCTTTGTATTTCTTCTACACAAAATCCTAGCCATCAGACTCCAATATATATAGTTAACCTAGACTGGTGAATAAGTCAATCCTAAAAGAAATCCTAAGATTACAATCTTCTAATAAAAAGGGAAAACTAAAAACTCGTAACTGGATCACCGAGTACTCAGTGAACACGCAATGGCCATGCGTTCTCGCACAAGCCTTTGAAAAATTTCACACTTTTTGTCTACCAAGTACTCGGTGGTTCTTCACCCGAATTTCCGCCTTTGACTTCTTTTGCTTCAATTCTCTTCATCAATGTTATCACCCTTAATCATGACACCACTTAAATTTTGCCACATCCTAACACTAATTGCATCTATAGTTGGAACTTGGTTCTTTTTGTCTGACAAACTTTATTGTGTTTATATATGTAACAATTTTCATTAAGAGGAATGTTAATTACAGTTGCATATGCAATTGTAGAATCTTAATCGCACTTGTGATTGGTGCGTTGTTTTGATGTTTCAACCAAATTAAATATTTAGGAATGTGTGCGCTTTTTGGTTTACACATTTTTACATATTTTTGTCTTGATGAGAGGATATATATATCAGTTAGATGTATAACTCAATAATTTTTTTTATCAATTTTTATGGATAATGCCTATATGCATTACTTTTATTTTTAAAAAATATATGATTAATATTTTTGTTTTTATTTTCATATGAAAAAAATATATATATCATTTTTTTAAAATAAAATAGTTATTGAAAATATTCAGATATAATATATATTAGACATAAAATATTTATTATGCCATTGTAATGATTATCACAATAATTTTAATCATGATTAAATTGGTAAATTAAAGAATTAAAGGATCTAAATCATAATTGAATTGGTAAATTAAATTTTTTTTTGTAGAAGGCTATAGATTTTGTAATTAAGAAAGACTGAAGAATTTTCTATATATAATATATATATATATATACATCCGTAACATATACACACAAGCATAATAACACAAAAAAAATAAAAAAATCTTATAGTATTAATCTAAATCTAACTTATGTTTAAACATATCTCGCTGTGAGATATAATTGTATAATAACAAGAGACCTCTAATAACAAATGAAATATTATCAATAATGTAACTCTAATAACAATGAAATATTATTAATAATGTAAATCATAAAATTAGATAAACATTTATTGACTTACACAACCTATTATCAGGACAAAAAGATATAGAGATGAATCATAAAAGCATAATATACCAAACAAGACACACAAGTTCCAAAATCATTAATACAAAAAAATATGCACACATTTTAAAGTCATTAACTTCGAAATAACACACCAATCAGATGTGCGACACAATCGCATATGTTGTAGTTAGCATTCCTCTTTCATTAATATTATATTTTCACTCCCAGAATACTTTTATTATAATATGTTAGATACTTCACGATTCGATCTAATTTTTACACTGAATTACTTTCTCATTCGGATTTGATATATGATAAGACCTTCTAATATTATTTTTTCCCTATTCGAAATCTGGCAATACCTTCGTTATAATTAGATCACCTTGCTTGCTCGACTTAACTAGACATGGACTCTAGCAGTATGGTGGCAAACGGCTGGGTACTTGACGTGACACCGGATCAAAATTTGAATCTGGTTCTGATACCAATTATAACAGGTCAAATGATTTATAATTCGACCCAAAACTTTAAAATGAGACCAACATTCACTCTTTTATACACTCAATCACTTTCTCATCCCACCATAATGTGAGACAAAAGTCTCTACCACCCTATTACAGTATCATTTTACATACCTTTAATTACCTAATAATCAATTATGAAAGCAATGTGCCACTCCACGCGCTACAAGATGTGCAGGGTCAATCACTCCTCTAAGATTAGCATCCCATGCACGTTTTTTCCTCTCTGGTGATTCTAATCTCAAACTTTCACCGTCACATATAACCGGTCCAAATTTTACTTTACAAGCAAGTCCGCATTCATATATATACACATACTTACTTATACATGTAGGTCAACATGTATATGAGCATATACATATAATGGGAATGAATTTAGGCAGGTCTACCTGTTTGCTATGACTTTCAGGGAAGTTAGGTTTCTCATTTCCATCTTCAAGAAATTTGCTCTTCACACATCAAAACCAGTGATTAAGAAGCATTTTTCAGTTTTTTAGCTAGGCATGACCAAACTAAGATCAAAACTTTGTGGTACTAGTTTATTTTTGAAAGATCATTATTTTTGTGAGGGAAGTGATTAATATTATTTCATCCTATGGAAGCTTCAAGCTCAGAAAGAGGTATGGAGGGAGAAGGAAATCATGATGGTTCATCATCGGCGAATCGGGTGGTGGGGAGGGATGAGGAGGAAGAAGCTGAGAGTAAGGGTAACAAAACTGGAAGCTCATCAAGCAACAGCATGGTGGATGAGAATGATAAGAAGGGAAACCCTAGCGAGGTTCGACCGTATATCCGATCTAAGGTCCCAAGGTTAAGATGGACTCCTGATCTTCATTTTTGTTTCCTTCAAGCTGTGGAGAGACTTGGGGGACAAGAGAGTAAGTTTCTTGAATTAATTTTATTCATTCTTTGATCATCTTTTTTAATTTGAATTTCCTCGAATTCTATTTATTGATTTTTGTCACTGATGATTTTATTTGATATCTAGCACATATATTCTAGGAAAGTTTATAAATTAATCTGAATCTAACTGAAGTCCCTTGCTATGAAATCTTCGATTGTTCCAGGAGCAACACCTAAACTTGTTCTGCAACTAATGAACGTCAAGGGACTAAGCATAGCTCATGTCAAGAGCCACTTGCAGGTAATTAATATATATATATATATATATATACATACATATATTTAGTGTAATTCATAGAATAGGTTTTTAAATTCGAAGTTCCCCAACGTTTGTTTCAATTTGGTTTTTTGCGACAGATGTATCGGAGCAAGAAGATCGATGACCAGGGCCAAGGTATACATATATGGCATAAAATTATATAGAAATAATATTATTTGAGAAATTTTAAATTTGGGTTTTTTTTCTTGGTACTTTATACATGAAGCTGATGTTCTAAAAGTGCTGTCTTGCTTTGAATTATGATAGTTATAAATGATAGAGCATATCCAGTGGGGAGTGCAGATAATCATTTCAACAACCTTTGGCAACTTCCCATGCTTGATCAAAGGGTTAGATCCAACTTCAGGTAATTAATATTGATCTTGATATATATATATATATATATATGTATATACCTGACACATATTTTGTTTGCCTATATATTTGATTGACAAAAATATATATCTTACATGTAAACTATCTATTGCTCTAAAATCTTAAGTTTTCTGTTCCGCTATCATGTTAATCACGTACCCATTTACTCTATAAGCTTAAGTTGTCCGAGAGGATGTAACTTGAGTATTTATATTATGATCTTAACTTTGTCATATTTGTTTAGGTATGGTGGTGTTTCTTGGAGTAGTAGTGGCTATGCAAATCAGATCTCCAAATCTTGTATGACGGGCGATATTAATACAAGAATGGGAGCTCGCTTTCATGGTTCAGTTCCAGTTACGGAGAGAATACATGGCGGAAACATTGGTGTCAACAGAAGGAGTAGTCCTTTCTATATCGATACAAATAATTCTACTTTGATCACTTCACAAAAATGGAGTAGAACCCATGAGGCCGCCGAAGCAATTAGGCTCATATATGGCTGCGAATCCAATCGGACTCCCACTAGGACTTCAACCCTAATGAAACCCTCTTCAAGAACTCCACAATGGCTTGGAATAGGAGATCATGAAGCAAAACTCTTTACTAATACCATCCCTTCGGACACTAATAATTGGAGTATGGTCAGTGAAGAGCAGCAAAATGTAGCGAGGAAGCGAAAAGCTCCGGACAATGACCTTGATCTCAATCTGTCACTCAGCGTGAAACCGGGACATGTGGAAATGAAGAGATCGAAGCATTGGGATGAGGAGGAAGTGAATAGCAGTCTATCGCTTTCGTTGTCTTCTTCTTCGAAGAGGAACAACTATTCTATGGATCTAAACATGCCCTCTAAGCAAATTAGGTTGAATGTAGGAAATAATATTGCAGAGAATCCGAGGTTGGCGAGTACTCTGGATCTGACTATGAATTAGAGAATTCCAGTGAGATCTTGTTGGTACTTGTTCTAGAGGATATATATATATATATATCTAAAGGTCACTATTGTGCATGCAAGTTCATGTCAAGCACTTTTCTCTTTATTTGAATTTATATATCCATTAATTTCTTTTCAAATGCATGTAGTTCTATAGATGAGCTCACTGAAGTACAAGCTACTTTCTCTCTTGATGTGTTACAAACATATAAAGGTTTCTGTTGTCATGTCTAAACATGCCACAATCAGAATTTTTTTTGTTAGGGTTAGCTAGGAATCATCACATTCTAGGGAGCAGATGATACTAATCATTCGTGGCTCTCCGGAATTCGAACTTCATCTGATTAATACTTTGGACCCACCCTAGGCTACAAACTGAGGGTGCAACGCTTTGCGCTATGAGATGCACCAGGTTATCTGATTAGTACTTTGGATGCATGGAAAACTATGCATGATGTATATAGAAGCTTGTTAGAATGTGGTCAGTGATAGAAGATAACTAGAACCGGGTTGATTCAGTTAGAAAAGATTTGGACCGATTGTCTCAGGATGTATCGGGTATATATTAGGTTTGATTTTCACCGAGTGGAAACAATTTGCTACTTATTCTTGGACAAGTTCCATAGATTAGTCCGGCAAAGTCCTGGATACCATGGTTATCAAAAAAATTAATTACTTATATTTACGCTTGGAGGTGTTTCTTATGGATGAGGGTTATTTCCTTTTTCGGGGAAGTCGAATGCTAGCTCTTTTTCAATTAACAAATTTGTTCATTAATCTGCTACTTAGGACCATAATTAAAGCGTGCTATTGAACAATTGAGTCTTTCTTTTAGTTAGTATTAAATAATTTAAAGTTTAAACCTAAGTTCTAGCATTATTTGAAATGACTGTTCTCATTTTATAAGTGCATTGTCATTTGTATTTTGTGGAAGTTTAACCTTTTCTTTTGTCCTAAATTGAACTCATTTGATCACTAACTCTATACAAAGGATTGTAGACATTGGTATATGTTGAGGTATCAAATTTTCATAGGAGAAAGTGAGTGTGTGAGTGAGTTAGTGAGAAGTAAAAAAATCCATTGATTATTAATTAGGTGTATAACAGCAATTCATTTTTTATTGTTGGGTTTTAATTTATCTTAAATCTCGAGAATGTCCTTAATTTAGAATATATGTATAGGATTTGTTGTAATCTAAAGTAGTAATACTCTAAGTCTGTAGCTCTAAAGTTAAAATTAACCTTGATGCATGTGTGCGTGCGTGTATGTGTGTCAGAAAGAGAGAGTTTTTGTAGATAGCTATATAAATGGGTATATAATTTGAATATGTTAGTAGGAGAAAGAAACAACTTCTAGATTAGAGACTGAAGAGGACAAATTTTCATCGAAATGAACAAATTAATAATACTACAACTAAGACAAGCAGCGTATCTTCCGTGAAGGAGATTTATGTATGTGTGTATATATATATATATATATATATATATATATATATATATGTGGGTAAAGTGCAATAAACCCCCTAAACTATTCTAGTTTTGCAACTAACCTCCCTGAATTATCATTTTGTTACAAATTGCCCTAATTTCCTTGCAAAAGACTATCCTACCCTTCTTAATAAACCTATTTATTCTTCTAATATTACCACTAATTTTTCCCTCTTTTAAAATGTTAATTAGACTATGCACCTTTATTGTATCCGCATGAAATATATTCTCAAAAATAAAAGAGAAAAATATAAGTTGTAATTATTTTATATTTGAAACAATAAACTTGTTATTAAATTTAGTTGAATTTAATGTATAAAACTTACTACCTTAAGCTTAAAATTTTTAGATGCTAAGATAAAAAATAAAATTAAAAATTAAAAACTTATTTTCCTAAGATATACATTCATACAAAATTTATAAATTACTTAGATAAAAAATTATTATTTTTGTATTATATATATAAATATTGTTGAGTAATTACTAAATCATTTTAAAAATCTTACTTAATTTTATTTAAATAATCTAAAATCATTAATTATTCAATTAATTTAAAATTTGTGAAAATCTATACAAACTTTTATGCAAAATATGCTATCAAATTTGTATAATTTTTTTCATAATATATGTTAATAAGAAAAATAGATAAGTATAATACAATAAGAAAGGGCATGATGGTCATTTATAAAAAAATGAAGAAATTGGGGCAATTATGCATCTATATATATATATATATATATGCATGTATGCATCTAATGCTGAAGCATTCATGCTTTGTTGTCTTAATAATGGAATCTCGATCTCTTTCAAAAAAATTCATATGAGTTGCCAATATATTTCAACTTAAATTATTTACTCCCACTAAGGTTTTATTAATTCAGAAAAATAAAGAAGGAACAAAAAAGAAAATAAAAAAACGTAATACCATGCATTATACATTCTTCCCCATAATTTTTCTGGTCTTGGAGAAATGCCTTGAAGTATTTTCTGTAATATTTCTTATTTTTAAATCTGCTCAATTATTTAACTGAAAAAAGAAAATTGCAAACCTTTTCTCCTTCAAATTTGCTTGTTGCCAGCCATGTTTGGTAGGCGGTCTTTTTGGTCTGGTCTGGTTTGGTCTGATCCGGTCCGATCCGGTCTGGTCTGGTCTGGTCTAATCTGATCTAGAAAAGTCTATTTGGCAAGCGGTCTGGTCTTACTATTTATTTATTATTTATTATAATATTTATTTATGTATTATTTATTTCTTCACTTTATAATATATTTTATTATTTTTATTATTAAATCATTATTTATTAATTTATATATTAATCTATAAATATATTCTATTTATTTATTATCATTTCATTATTTAATTCATTTTATTTATAAATTATTTATTCATTTTTAATTATTTAAAAATATATTTTATTAATTTAATATTAATTTATTATTATTATACTTATTTTTTATTATTATTATGAAGTATTTATTCATTATTATATTTACTTATTATTTATTATTATATTATTTATTATTATTATTTATTTCATTTTGTTTATTATTTATTATTTATATTATATTTTTAAATATGTTTTATGTAATTTATTATTTATTTTATTAATTTATTATTATTATTTATTATTTAGTCCATTTATTATTATTATTTTATTTATTTATTATTATTGTATTCATTTTTTATTATTATTATGTTTTATTTATATTATTAATTATTCATTTTTAATTATTTATAAATATATTTTATTATTTATTCATTTATTTATTATTATTATATTCATTTTTTATTATTATTAGGTATTATTTATTTCATTTTGTTTATTATTTATATTTTATTTTTAAAATATGTTTTATTTAATTTATTATTATTATTATTATTTATTTATTTTTAATTATTTATAAATATATTTTATTAATAAGACCAGACCGGACCACCAAGAACCACTTTTTTTTTTTGTCTGAAATGAGGCCATTTTGGTCTGATTTGGTCTAACCAAAAATTTGGAACCAATGCTACCAAACACAGTCTGGTCCCATAAAACGCAAGACCAGACCAGACCACCTGGGACCAGACCACTTACCAAACAGGGCCCTAGTTTGTTTGTCTGTCCTTGTTCTAGGAATGGCAATGGGGCGGGGCGGGGCGGGCCGGGGATCACCTTCCTTATTTTTGAACCCGGTTATTTTTTTCCTGCCATGTTTATTATTATTATTTTTTGCCCCGCCCTGAATTCCCCCCGCCCCGCGCCCTGGTTACTATTTTTAAAAAAAATATATATATATATATTAAAAAAAATCTTAAACATAAAAATTATATTAAAATATACATATATATGGGTATCTTTGTAATAGATATAATATATATGGGTATATTTGTAATATTTAATATATATAAAGGTATTTTAGTAAATAACTTAAACGAGGCGGTTAATCGGAATGAGGCGGGGTGGCTAATCGGGGCGGGGAAGAGGTTCCCCATACCTAAACCCCTGCCCCGAATATAATCGGGAATTTTTTTCCCGCCCCGATTAACTTAATTGGCCCCCCAATCCGGGATAAATGCGGCTGGACGGATTTTATTATCATTCCTAGTCTGTCCCATTTTTGTGTGCGAATATTACAGAGAATAAGGCCCAAAGCCCACAAAAGAAAACCCCGAATGCTACGTGGACCCAAGCACCCAAAAGGCCCTTGGGCTGCTTCTTCTGTTTTTGGTTCTATGTTTGGGGAAAATGTATTTTCAATAATTAAATTTGTCAAAACATAATTTTATCGGGTTGAGAATGAATCTCTTATAAATTACTTGAATATCAATACTAAAAATAAATGGCTATTATCAGGAAATCCTCATGTGGTTTCAAAAAAGATCAACTTGCATCTTTTCTATACAGAAAAATCTCCTAACGTTAACAAATTTGATCAACTTGCCCCCTTCCTTAAAATTTCGGACAAAATTATCACTGAAACTAGAAGAGGGTTTACTGATAAACAAATTTTATTTTTTTTATGCCGAAAAAAATCATTAATGCCAAAATAAAATTTTTTGCAACTACCAATTAAGGTAAAATATAAAACAATTAAGTCCTGAATATAAAAAATATTTTGAACAACAAATAAGATTTTTTTTTTGTTTTTGTTTTTAACTTTGTTTTTTATTTTTGACTATAAAAGAAAAATACATTGATTTATGCCAAAAAAAAAATTTAATGCCAAATTTTTTTTTTTTGAACTACCAATTAGGGTAAAATATAAAATAATTAAGTCCAAAACATAAAAAATAATTTGAACTACAAATGAGATTTTTTTTTGTTTTGTTCGAGGACTAGCAAAATATAGGTTTGGGGGTATTTGATAAGTCCATTTTACATACATATTTTATCCCCAAATGTATATTTGTTAGTAGGTAAAACTATTTATTTTAATTAATTTAGAAGTGTAATAATGATAAATGCATAAAACTTAATTTATATAATAAAATTGTTGAATAAATCATTTTCAATGTCATTAAATTACATCTACATTTATGTCTTTCATTTATACGTGTAAAGTGATAAATGAATCAAATGCACATGGATGAAAGTTGGATGAATCAAATGCACATGGATGAAAGTTGGATGATTCAAATGCACATGGAAAAAGAACAAAATGTGATGGAAAGTGATGAAAAAGAAAAGAAAAGAATATTTCATTTCTCTTTACAAGTTGTAATTTGATTCCAATATTTCTCTATAAATATGGATACATCTTGAAGAGGAAGGGAAATGAAAGAAGAAGAAGAAGAAGAAGAAGGAGGAGAGCAAGAAGGACACCAAAGAGGAGAATAATTTATCTTCAATTCCGGGTTTTATTGTTCTTACTTTGTTATTTTCTTTTTAAGCATGTGTAACTAAATTCTTAACTAAGGTTGAGGATGAAACCACCATTTATGAAATAAATTCCTTTTAGTCTTTTATCAATTTCCATGTGTATGGTTTAAATGCTTATGATTTTCGCTTCATAGTATTAATTGTTTTAAATTCATTTCACTATAAATATCATGTATTTATAGTAGTTAAGAATTCTTATCACAATTAATCAATCTTGGATTTGATGAGTTTATAAGTAAAAATCTTTGATCTTATGTGATCCATTAAATTGCATACACAGGATGCTTATAATTTTACACTTTAAAGCGAAGGAAAATATATTTCATTAGTGCGTTATTGTTAAATCTTGAGAAAGTAATAAGATTGATTTCTAAATTACTACTCTAAAATTGGAATTGATAAAGGAATAATTAGAAGTTTATGGATTAGTGGTGGTGGATTCCGATACCTTAGTATTTTCTCCCTATTATTCTCGCTTTAATTATTTGTATTTTGATATTGCATGTTTAGTATAAAAATCACTTCAACAAACAAACTTTGAGAAACTATGTTAGTTTTAGATTAATTTGAGTTTAATTAAGTTCTCTTTAAAGCATTCCCTTGGGTTCGACCTCGTTTTTGCATAACCTAAACTACAATTGATTCGTGCACTTGCGAGTAATATTTTAAAACACACCAAGTTTTTGGCGCCGCTGCTGGGGAATAGCAACAAGAAATTAATTAAATTTAAGTTGATTTAATTCTTCTACTAGTTATTTTAAAAAAAATAATAATAAAAAAAACATCGAAACTACTGTAGCATTTCCGCTACTGTAGCGAAAAAAAAAACTGTAAAAAAAAAAAAAATTATAAATTTTTTTTTTTAAGCTACTGTTTTGTTTAAAAAAATTTGTCTTTCTAATTCTAATAGTAGTAAGGTAGTGTTTCTTCACTTTTGAATTTAGAGGTTCGTTTTTTTATTATTATTATTATTAGTGATAACAAATTAAAAAAAAAAAAAAAAAATTGAGAATTTACTGTAGCATTTCGGCTACTGTAGCAAA
This sequence comes from Cornus suecica, assembly GCA_963922005.1. Classification (NCBI taxonomy): domain Eukaryota; kingdom Viridiplantae; phylum Streptophyta; class Magnoliopsida; order Cornales; family Cornaceae; genus Cornus; species Cornus suecica. The sequence continues at coordinate 84,847,875 of OY998239.1, read as the reverse complement.
ATAAAAAAAAAAATTTATTTTTTTTATTTTCTTTATTCTTTGCTTAAGTATAAAATTAGCGTTTGTTTACTTAAGTTGAAAATTTTTATTATTATTTTTTTTTATTATTGTTTATTGTATTATTTGTTTTTAAGTAATTGATACTTCTTGAATTTTGTAGGTAATATTTTTTTTTAGATTGCATTGGATAAGCAAATACTTGAATTTCTTTGTACCAACTTCACTAGCATTATTGCGGAATCCAGGTAAGTACCCCTATCTTTAGTAAATAGTATTATTATTATTATTTTTTTAGATTAAGTGAACATAGTTTTTATATAGGTGAAATTTTGCATGATACCTTTAGGATAGAATAACACTAGAAATAACCTTTAGGTACACATTTTCTTCAAATTTATTTATTTTTATTTATTTTATTTTATTTCGTTTATTTATTTCTTTATTTATTTATAAAAAAAAAAGAAAAAAAAGAAGAAAGTTCACACACTCACTCCCTTTACTTTTATTTTTGTTGACTTGCTTGTATGTGCATTTTTAATTTAGCATTTTGCATAAATCTTTTAGTTAGGGCATTAACCCTCTAACAAGATAAGGATTGGATTTCATCACCAATTCCTTGCCCATTAGGTTAAAAATCTTCTTGCATTTGTATACCCTTGGCTAAATTTAGTTTAATTTAAAATCAAGTAGACGTTGGCCAATAGGTTTTCATATAGCTTATAGGATCCTCTTGGACATTGTTAAACTTTTGGTAACTCCAGTGAGTCACTATCAAATTGATAAACGGTAGGACAGTTCTATCTAGGAGTGTGGCTGACGCGGCATTAAGCAGGCCTAGTGCCTCGCCACACTTTCCTGGGAACTACTTCGTTGTTAGTTTGATGGTCCTTAACTGGTCATCCATTAGTTTTCTCTGAAAGGGAGTAGGAGATGTCTAACTAGGTGAAGATTATTTTGGAATTAGTCCTAATAATCTCTCATATAGGAAATTAAAAAAAATATATATAGAAATCACTACCCTTGAATTAAATTTCAGATAAAGAAAATACTTGTTTTGGTAGTGTGTTTGTTGAGTCATGGAGTCTTCCTAGTGCATGTTAGGTCGTCGATCTCTGAAATCAAAGTTGACACCTTTAGATCTAGAAATTGAGAGAACTTTTAGAAAAGGTGTAAGGAATTCTAGTGTTGAAAAGATCATTGAAGTCAAGATGGAGGGAGAACAGAATGAAGTGAAAGCCCTTAAGGATTATTATACTCCTGCACATATCACAAATCCTTCTTGTATTGTCTTGCCTGCTACACAACATGCCCATTTGGAGATACGGGCAGCAGTAATCAATTTACTGCCGACTTTTAGAGGTTCGAACTTTGAAGACCCATACCTTCATGTTAAGGAATTTTTAGAGATTTGTTCCACCTTGAATTTTCAGAATATTCCCGAATAGTCAATTAAGATGAGGTTATTCCCGTTCTCTTTGAAAGAGAAAGCCAAGTCTTGGTTATATTTGTTGGAACCAGAATCAATCAAATCTTGGGATGAACTCTGTAAAAAATTCCTCACCAAATTCTTCCCTAGACATAGAACTAATTCCCTTCGCCGAAATATCATGGAATTTGCTCAAAAAGAAGGTGAACAATTTTACATGTGTTGGGAAACATTCAATGATTTGCTACTTAAGTGTCCCCATCATGGTTTTGAAAAATGGCGCTTAGTTGAATTCTTTTATGATGGATTATCAGCTCAAAATCGTCAACTAATTGAGTCACGAGGTGGGGTAGATTTCATGTCTAAGAATGAGAATGAGGCTTGGAAATTTCTAGATGCGTTAGCTGAGAGCTCCCAACATTGGGAATACTCAGGGAGGGTTGAGAGAAGAAGTTTACCAATGTCTATGGATACCAAAAAGGGAGGAGTCTATGAGGTTAGTGAGGGAACTGATTTGAGTGCAAGGATAGCTAGTCTCACCAGAAAAGTGGAGGCTATAGAGATGAAAAGTGGAAAAAGTTCTTCAGTCCATGTTATTAGTGAGACATGTCAACTTTGTGAGAGTCCATCTCATACTGCTCAGACGTGTCCCTCTATAGCATCATTCCATGAGTGTATAACTGAACAAGCTAATGCACTAAACGGCTATAAGAAACCATTTGGCAGTCCCTATTCTGACACATACAACCCCAATTGGAGAAATCATCCTAATTTCTCATGGAGTCAAAATCAGTCTCAAAACAACTCGGGTATGCAACATATGCAATCCCAAAGGCAACCACCAGCATCATATCCTTCCATGTCCTAAAATTCTCATCCATATGTCCCCCAACAACCAAGGAAACCAACACTGGAAGATACATTACAACAGTTCATGCAACAAACTAGTCAATCGATTTCTAAATTAGAAACACAGATTGGCCAGTTAGCCACTGTTGTAGGAGAGAGGGAAAAAGGAAAATTTCCTAGTCAGCCCATTCCCAACCCAAAGGGTCAATATCATGTGAGTGAACAGTCGACCTCTGGTCCAACTGATCAAGTCCAGTCAATCATAACCCTAAGGTCAGGCAAACAAGTTGACAATCAAGTCAAAATTCCAAGAAGGGAAACTGTGAAAGGTAACCATGAACCAGAAAAGGAAAACAAAATGGAATCTCAAGTTGACCCAAAAGTCCAAATTCCCGATCTTGTCCCCAATTCTCTAGTAGAACCTTCAGTTAGGAACTTTGTTCCTACTGCACCATTTCCTCAAAGACTCCAAAAGCCTAAGAAGGGGCATCATTACAAAGAGATTATGGAAATATTCAAACAAGTCAAAATCAATATTCCATTTCTCGATGCAATTCAACAGGTCCCCTCTTATGCTAAGTTTCTGAAAGATTTGTGTACGGTTAAACGTGGATTGAATGTGTATAAAAAAGCCTTCCTTACAGAGCAAGTAAGCTCAATTATCCAGCACCGCACACCACCTAAATTCAAGGATCCCGGTTGTCCTACAATCTCATGTACAATAGGTAACAGATAATTGAGCAAGCTTTGCTTGATTTGGGTGCGAGTGTAAATCTGTTGCCATACTCTGTGTATGAGCAACTCGGTCTTGGTGATTTGAAACCCACAAAGGTAGTGCTACAGTTGGCAGATCGTTCAGTCAAGGTACCTCGCGGTATCATTGAGGATGTGTTAATTCAAGTTGACAAATTCTTCTTTCCAGTAGACTTCATAGTCTTAGACACTCAACCTGTGGCTAATCCCAATAGCCAAATTCCTGTTATCCTTGGTCGACCATTCCTAGCCACTTCAAATGTTTTAATCAATTGTAGGAATGGTGTCCTGAAACTTTCATTTGGAAACATGTTTGTTGAGCTTAATGTTTTTAATGTGAGCCGACAACCATCAGAATCTGAGGATATGAGTGATGTGAATCTAATAGAGAGTCTAGTACAGGAGACTTTTGAACATTCAAGTTTTGATGATCCTTTAGAGGCATGTCTAAATCACTTTGGGTATGATTTTGATCTGGATAGTGCTTGTGAAGAAGTGAATACCTTGTTAAATTCTGTCCCTTTTATGGACATTGAGAATTGGAAAGCCAAGGTAGAGCCCCTTTCATCAATTGAATCTAAACATGTCTCATCTGTTGAGTCACCTCCAAAATTGGATCTGAAAGTTTTACCTTCTGAACTGAAGTATGCCTACTTAGGTCCAAATGAGAGTCTTCCTGTCATCATTGCTTCTGAGTTAAATAAAGAACATGAGGAAAAACTCTTAAATGTCCTTAGGGAACATAAATCGGCTATTGGGTGGACTATAACAGACATTAAGGGCATATCTCCATCTGTGTGCATGCATCGTATCCATCTTGAGGAAAATGCTAAAACTTCGCGAGAAATGCAAAGACGGCTTAACCCTAACATGAAAGAGGTCGTTAGGGCAGAAGTCTTGAAGTTGTTAGATGTGGGGATCATATATCCTATTTCCGATAGTTTTTGGGTAAGTCCTGTTCAGGTCGTGCCTAAGAAATCAGGTATCACGGTAGTCACAAATGATGCCAATGAGTTAGTACCGACCCGAATGACCACTGGATGGCGAGTGTGCATTGATTATAGGAAGTTGAACTCTGTCACTAGGAAATATCATTTTCCACTTCCTTTTATCGATCAGATGCTTGAGAGATTAGCCGGTCATGAGTACTACTGTTTCCTAGATGGTTATTCTGGATATAACCAAATTCCTATTGCACCTGAGGATCAGGAGAAAACCACATTCACTTGTCCTTTTGGAACATTTGCCTATAGACGTATGCCATTTGGATTATGCAATGCACCTGCTACTTTTCAGCGGTGTATGCTCAGCATATTTTCTGATATGGTAGAACGTTTTCTTGAGGTGTTTATGGATGACTTCTCCGTGTTTGGCTCATCTTTTGATGAATGTCTCATTCATTTGAAACTCGTGCTTACACGTTGTGAGGAGAAAAATCTGGTCTTAAATTGGGAGAAATGCCATTTTATGGTGAAAAAGGGGATTGTCTTGGGGCATGTTATTTCAAAGAAGGGTATAGAGGTTGACAAAGCTAAGGTTGATCTAATTTCCAATCTTCCACCACCACGTACGGTCAAAGAGATTAGGTCTTTCTTAGGTCATGCTGGATTTTATCGTCGATTCATTAAAAACTTTAGCAGCATTTCCAGACCACTTTGCAATTTACTTGCTAAAGATGTTGCTTTTGTCTTTGATGACGAATGTCTGAAAGCCTTTGAGAAGCTCAAAACATTGTTGACCACATCACCTATCATGAAGCCACCGAGTTGGGATGCGCCTTTTGAGATTATCTGATTATGCAGTTGGAGCTGTGTTAGGGCAACGTGTGAAAAGGCTACCCCATGTGATCTATTATGCAAGTAAGACATTAAATGAGGCACAATTGAATTACTCTACCACTGAAAAAGAATTGTTAGCAGTTGTGTTTGCATTAGACAAGTTTAGGTCCTATCTGTTAGGGTCTAAAGTCCTCATTTTCTCAGATCATGCTGGACTTAGGTATCTCTTCTCTAAAAAAGATGCTAAGCCGCGCTTAATTCGATGGATCCTATTGCTATAAGAGTTTGAGTCTGAAAATGTAGTAGCTGATCAATTGTCTAGGCTCATTCTTGAGACATCCTTAGACTCCATGCCTATTCTTGAGTCTTTCCCTGATGAACAACTCTTTGTTGTATCTGAGTCACCTTGGTTTGCCGACATTGTGAACTATCTTGTCACAGGTCAAATGCCTTCACATTGAACTAAGCAAGATAAATCCAAATTCTTATCTGAGGTCCGTCACTTCTTTTGGGATGATCCGTACTTATTCAAGTATTGTCCTGATCAGATTATTCGAAGATGTATCCCCAATTGTGACCAAACTAATGTAATCTCCTTTTGTCATGATCATGCATGTGGAGGTCATTTTAGTTCAAAGAGAACCGCTGCAAAGATATTGCAATCTGGATTTTACTGGCCCTCAATCTTTAAAGATTGTCATTCTTATTGCTTAGCATGTGAACGATGTCAAAAGTTAGGGAGTATTTCACGTCGAAATATGATGCCTTTAAACCCAATTCTGATTATTGAAGTTTTTGATGTTTGGGGCATTGATTTCATGGGACCATTTCCTAATTCGTTTGGCAATTTGTACATCCTTGTCGCAGTTGATTATGTGTCTAAATGGATTGAGGCAATTGCATGTAAAACTAATGATCACAAGGTGGTAGTCAAGTTTTTGAAAGATAATATCTTTTCACGTTTTGGTACACCCCGTGCTATTATTAGTGATGGGGGGAAACATTTTTGCAATAGGGTTTTCGAAGCATTAATGAGAAAATATTGTGTAACCCACAAAATTGCACTTGCTTATCATCCCCAGACTAACGGTCAAGTTGAGTTATCCAATAGAGAGATTAAACACATTTTGGAGAAAACGGTTAACCCAAATAGGAAAGACTGGTCCTTGAGACTTAGTGATGCATTGTGGGCATACCGTACTGCATTTAAAAACCCTATTGGAATGTCTCCTTACCGAATGGTGTATGGCAAAACTTGTCATCTCCCAGTTGAGTTAGAGCATAAAACCTTTTGGGCTATTAAACAACTCAACTTTAACCTTGACATAGCAGGAGTCCATAGGAAGCTTCAGTTGAATGAGTTGGAGGAAATTAGGAATGATGCTTACCAGAGTACAAAAATCTATAAAGAGAAAATGAAAATAAGGCATGACAAAAGTATTCTTAGGAAAACTTTCACACCTGGTCAAAAAGTTGCTTTATAATTCTCGGTTGCATTTGTTTCCAGGAAAGTTGAGATCTCGATGGTCTGGTCCGTTCATTGTTCGAATTGTTTATCCATATGGAGCCATTGAGATTGAAAATCCAAAAAATGGTGATGTGTTCAAAGTTAACGGTCAGCGTTTGAAACCATTTTTAGAGTTACTTTCTCAAGAAGGGGAGGAGATCTTTCTGAGTGATCCTGTTTATCAGGATTGACCTATGTGCTCTTGTTGTACATATCTATTTTATGATTTTTTACTTTATTTTTAATTTTTGTTTTGAATTCTAACAACTCATTGTTGTTTGATAGCAAGTTTGACCAAATCAACCTACCATGAGTCAGGTGATACCTTTTCACTCTTGTCTTTTTGTTTACAAAGTGTGAGTTTGTCCAACATTAGGGACAATGTTGAGTTTAGGTTTGGGGGTATGGTGTCTAATTTTTGTTGTGTAATTCATTAATTTTAAAAAAAAAAAAAAAAAAAAAATTGTTTTTACGCATGAATGTTTTGCGTTACAAGTTGATTGAGTTTGTGTTTATGATGTGTGAGTAGTATGTGATGCAATATTCCCGTTCATGAGAGTAATGATTAGATCGAGCTAAGTGAGGTGATGTGGTTTTACATGGGTGAATAGATTAGTGAAATTGAAACCGAAAAGGACGACTTTGACCTATAAGCACAAGCACACATTCACTATGGGAAAAACAATTGATCTTTGACTATATAGTTGAGAAATTAATTTTGCCAGAATAAAATGGGAGATGGGGAGTTGATATAGATGAAATGGAGAAAATTTTAAAAATTTATTTTGAAAAATAAAATGCAAAAAGTAGTTCTTCGATCTGAGTAACCGGACCTTGGTATCACCAATATCATTGTTCGCGTAAAAAAGGGAGAAAACTAATGAGCATAAATCCCAATAAAGAAGTTAGGGCCCAGTTGGTTGGGATTAAAAATCCTCGCTGGAAAGTCCGGAGCTTAGAAAGATAAAAAGGGATGAAAAGCGGAACGATGGAAGGAATAATTTTTTGGCAAAAATTTGATCAATGAAGTAGAAAAAGAAAGATTGAAATACCATAGTAGAATGTTCACAAAAACACGGAGGGTTGTCTAGATTGGGAGTAGAAAGTAACGAAATCTTTTACTTTTGTGGGAACCATTCATGACACGAATCTCAATATTAGTTATTGTTCGGTAGTGAATGGAAGTATTTGCATCCATAATATCTTGTGCATTGTATCATGACTTGGTTGATGAGTATGTAAATGCATGAATGTGTGATTATAAAAAATGGAGAAGTTGTGGGTAGTATATCCAACCCTCACTAGAATCGATGTTTGTGGGTATCATCACTGGAAACCCTCACGAGACTATAACTCGTCCACTAGGGGAAACTTAGGGGTTCAAAGGCTTATTGCATATGCTAAATGTAATCGAGATAACCAGCGAAAATGATGTAGTTAGAATTTTATTTCTTTTTGTTTTGCTCGAGGACTAGCAAAATATAGGTTTGGGGGTATTTGATAAGTCCATTTTACATACATATTTTATCCCCAAATGTATATTTGTTAGTAGATAAAACTATTTATTTTAATTAATTTAGAAGTGTAATAATGATAAATGCATAAAACTTAATTTATATAATAAAATTGTTGAATAAATCATTTTCAATGTCATTAAATTACATCTACATTTATGTCTTTCATTTATAGGTGTAAAGTGAGAAATGAATCAAATGCACATGGATGAAAGTTGGATGAATCAAATGCACATGGATGAAAGTTGGATGATTCAAATGCACATGGAAAAAGAACAAAATGTGATGGAAAGTGATGAAAAAGAAAAGAAAAGAATATTTCATTTCTCTTTACAAGTTGTAATTTGATTCCAATATTTCTCTATAAATATGGATACATCTTGAAGAGGAAGGGAAATGAAAGAAGAAGAAGAAGAAGAAGGAGGAGAGCAAGAAGGACACCAAAGAGGAGAATAATTTATCTTCAATTCCGGGTTTTATTGTTCTTACTTTGTTATTTTCTTTTTAAGCATGTGTAACTAAATTCTTAACTAAGGTTGAGGATGAAACCACCATTTATGAAATAAATTCCTTTTAGTCTTTTATCAATTTCCATGTGTATGGTTTAAATGCTTATGATTTTCGCTTCATAGTATTAATTGTTTTAAATTCATTTCACTATAAATATCATGTATTTATAGTAGTTAAGAATTTTTATCACAATTAATCAATCTTGGATTTGATGAGTTTATAAGTAAAAATCTTTGATCTTATGTGATCCATTAAATTTTATACACAGGATGCTTATAATTTTACACTTTAAAGCGAAGGAAAATCTATTTCATGAAAATATATTTCATTAGTGCGTTATTGTTAAATCTTGAGAAAGTAATAAGATTGATTTCTAAATTACTACTCTAAAATTGGAATTGATAAAGGAATAATTAGAAGTTTATGGATTAGTGGTGGTGGATTCCGATACCTTAGTATTTTCTCCCTATTATTCTCGCTTTAATTATTTGTATTTTGATATTGCATGTTTAGTATAAAAATCACTTCAACAAACAAACTTTGAGAAACTAGGTTAGTTTTAGATTAATTTGAGTTTAATTAAGTTCTCTTTAAAGCATTCCCTTGGGTTCGACCTCGTTTTTGCATAACCTAAACTACAATTGATTCGTGCATTTGCGAGTAATATTTTAAAACACACCAGTAGTTCCCCCAAAAAAATATTTAGGCATTAATATTTTTTTTAGGCATAAATTAATTTTTTTTCATTTATAGTAAAATATAAAAATCAAAGTTAAAAACGAAGAAAAAATCTTATTTGTAGTTCGAAATATTGTTTTATATTTCGGATTTAATTTTTTTATATTTTACCCTAATTGGTAGTTCCAAAAAAAATTATTTTGTCATTTAGTTTTGATTATTTTTCGGAATAAAAAAAAAAGGTTTATCAGTAAACTCTCATTTAGTTTCAAAGACAGTTTTGTCCAAAATTGTAGGGAATGAGACAAGTTGATCAAATTTGTTAACGTCAATTAGGTTTTCAATATAGGAGAGGGGACAAGTTGATCGTTTTTGAAACCACATGGGTTCTAATAATAGTCCAAAATAAATTGTTCCATATTTTGGTTCAGATTCAATATAACTAATTTTTATTCTTTAAAAAGTCATGAACTAAATTTTGTAGTACATTCTGTTTTTTTATTTTTTTATATTTTTTTTAATGAGTAGATATAGGTCAATATTTTTTAAATGACTATGATAATAATTCTAGTTTTTGTATGCAAATTGTAGTGGGTTTGGAAAAAAAAAAATACAATACAATACTTGAAATAATCTAAGTTTTCTATGCAAATTGTATACAATAGTTGAAATAATAGTATTTGATAGTAAGGTGGAGCAATATGACATTTCTCATAAAAAAAATTGATATTTTTTCTTATCTATAAGCCATTGTGTCAATTTTCAAATACTTTTAATTTTTTATCTGAAAAGATCTAATTATTTTAACGAATATTCCATGATACACATGTTTTATTATCTTTTAAGTGAAAGAAGACGTGAAAGAAAATTATGTTATTTTTCTGAGTAACAAAAAAGTCAGTTTTGGTGATTAAATACATTTTTTCGAAAATAATTTATTTTCGAAGTTGATAATTATTTATCTTAAATTTGGATAAAAAAAATCATTTTTATATTTCAAAACTTTCAAGAGGAAAAATCATTTTTTTAAATAAAAAAGACTAAAATATTGGAACATAGTGAATGCACAATCACACAACTTTCACTACGAAGAAAAAATTTCTCATTTTTTTTCCCGATAAATGATTTTTTTTGGCAACCGATAAATAAAATTGGAAATCAAGAACCTGGTTTTCCTCCCATTTCCCTTCTCTCTTTCCTTCCTACTCACTTCTCTCTCTCATCCAAACACGCTCTGAACCAAGCCCGCTCTCTCTCTTCGGTCCTTCTTCGAAAGTTTATATGTAAGTCTTTCTTCTATAACACAATTAGAACAAGTGTTGTATTGATCTGTATGTTCGCATTCATTTACACGCTGATATATTTCACTACACACAAAGATATATATATATATATATATATATATATAGATTTGAGATATATGAAGAGTTTATATTGGGGAAACAAATCGAAATCAGATGTTGATAATACCTATATTGATGATGTTCGACTGCTTTTGTTATTATACATCTAATCCAAATTCCATTTGGGCATATCAAGAGCTTGCTGGTACTACTATTGTTGTGCCCTTATTATTATTATTATTTTCCCCCTTTGTCTCTGAATTTTCCCCAAAAATAGTTAATTTCATCGAAGCGTTAAGAACCCAAATTGATATAAATGTGACAAAACTAGTTATAGCTCGTAAACATGGGTCTAGCAATCAATTAGGGTCAGTAATTTTGTAAATATCGGTTATGGTGATCAATTATACAATTACAATGATTATGCCCTAAATTTTGTGATGATTAGCTGTTTTGTTGAAGTAATTAAATACATCTGTTTGAATTGCATTTTTTCAACCCGACTACGCGGTCCTTGATTTAATTTTCCATTCTAGTTGGTAGAACACAATCAGCTTGACAAATTCGTAATATGGTGATTTTTTCGGATGGAGGCGATGCAATGTAGTATGAAATTGTAGAATATATTAGTGTTCTTTTGACCAGGTCACGGGAGAGCGATCAATTGAGTTTGGATCATGTTTTGGAAGGATGGCTCTGGATTGAGATCCCTCATTAGACTTCCTTGTAACTTTATCAACCATGTCCCAGAGGGGGTAAATCTTATAAAGCTTATATATAGTTACATCATGAGCTACTGTTAGTTACTACCTTGAGAGAAATTAGAAGATGTAGTCATCTTATCAAACCCATCTCTTTCTATTCTTTTGAGGAAGCATGACCTGCATGATATCTTCATGGGATCTTAGTAGTTATCTATAGAAGGCGAAGGAGTGACTGTAGCGAATAAGATAGCTGGATAGGTATATGTTAGAAGTATACAATCTAATTATCGGAGTCTCTTAGTTCTGGGTGGTTATGTACCTGTTAGGGTTGAGGGGTACTTGGAGAGGAGAAGCCACATTGAAACATTTCATTGACCACTTGATTAGTACCATCGGTGTTACTGAATCCCATTGAATTGTCGGCCAAATAAAATTGAACACTATCATCATTGCGTACTGCTTTACCATTGGATGGTTGAATGCTGTTGTTACCAGAGAAGTTTTGATTGAACCTCATTTCCTCATCATAAGTTTGAGTCTTGAGCGATGAATTGTCATCCATGGTCAATTCAGTTAGGTCTCGCAGAGAAAACAAACTGGCACGAAAAGGTGGTGCTTTGGGTGGGGGTTTTAATGATTGAAGTACCATTTGGATTCTTGCTTCTTATGAATTCTTGTAACATAGACGAGGATGGATTTTGGCCTTTGCTTCTTTTCCTTGAAGCCTCCTTTTCATGGCATTCAAGTGGTTCTATATTGAATTCTCAGTCCTGCCAGGATTTCACTTAACAGCTTCTCTTCTTCTTCAACCATGCATTTTTGTAAAAAGTAATAGTAAAAAGAATAATATATATTTGAACTACAAGAACAGCTTTTCCATGGAAATAATAAAGGTGGGACATATTATGATAATAAGGTTAATACAAGGGAAAACTTTCTAAAATTGCATGAAAGTGAACAGAACAGAGTATATAGGACAGGATGTGAAACGTTACAAACAGACATGATGCCCCATGGTTCGCATGTCAAATGAGTGTATGGATATGGAACAAAAACTGTAGACACTTTTGATTTGGAGGTTTTTGATTAAAAATTACCCTTGTATGTAAGAAAAAATGAAATCTTTATTGATAAATGGAGAGTGGAAATTAAAATGAGATACGGTAAACAACTGCCCCTTGAAAAAGTCTGCATTTTAAAATCTTATCTATATAAAAACAAATTCCTTTTTTGTTTCCTGAGTTCAATTAATTACCAAAAAGACTATTTCCAAGGAAAACCCTCTCTCAGAAAAATCATTGGCAATCTTCCAGGAAAACAAAACTTTAAAAGATAATATAATTGTTTGCTTATAATTTTCACCTGTACATAAAAATATATATATATTTTTTTTATCATATGTATGTATAGAAACATAATATTTCCACTTGTGCATTTTTATTTATCATTTTTTTTTGATAAGTAAGTAAAGATTGTATAAAAGGCACTCAAAAGGGGAGTGTGTCCCAAAGAACAAGAAAGGTTGCCCTAAGGACCAAGCGACCCCAAAAAGTCAATCTTTTTATTTGTCATGTGTATGTATACAGGCCTACGATCAAATTACACTGGCCTCACCTGAACTTTGGGAAATAACACACTTATAGACTGTTCAATATTTATTACTTTTACTTCTCTTGAAATTTGACTCGTATACTCAACGAAACTCTCTATCTTTTACTTTCAAGTTGACACATTGACCATTTCTTTTTTTGTGGAAATGACTGTTTTATATTTTATTTATGAAAATGACAATTTTATAATATAAGAAGATTGCTGACTTTTCATACTCAAAATCACTATTTGGAGGCTGACTAACATTTTAGGGGAGGTCGAAGTATTAAAATTTGAATGGTCTATCTGTGTATAATTTGCTCGAACCTTTGGGACGCCCCGTCTACTCGTCATGCGTTCCGCTAGTATGCACTCCACGTCTTTGTCAAAAGATGCCATCATCGTTGCCGGTGCACGCCGCGAAACGCCTCTCGCTGGGTCTTCCATGGTTGTAGTTTGAAGCCTTAGCGCTTGAGCTTTGCATGTATAGAGAGGTAAGCTATTTCTTAGCTATAAATAAGTAAGCAGCTACATCAAGGGAGGTCACTGTACTACCCAAAACTTATTGTTGAAGTTGCTCAAATTTGTTAACTGAGGTGATGTGTGTGCTTGTCAATGACGAAGAGCAAAACGATGATGGTAGTAAAATATCTGTGTATAATTTGCTCGAACCTTTGGGACACCCCGTCGACTCGTCATGCGTTCCGCTAGTATGCACTCCACGTCTTTGTCAAAAGATGCCATCATCGTTGCCAGTGCATGCCGCGAAATGCCCCTCCCTGGGTCTTCCATGGTTGTAGTTTGAAGCCTTAGCGCTTGAGCTTCGCATCTATAGAGAGGTAAGCTATTTCTTAGCTATAAACAAGTAAGCAGCTACTTCAAGGGAGGTCAGTGTACTACCCAAAACTTATTGTTGAAGTTGCTCAAATTTGTTAACTGAGGTGATGTGTGTGCTTGTCAATGATGAAGAGCAAAATGATGATGGTAGTAAAATAAATGAGGCAAATGTATGTGGCAATACATTGAATTGGTGCAAAGAAAATGCATGCATGAAAATAAGTGATCATAAATGTGTGGAAAAAATATGAGGTGGTGGTCAATATGTGTGTGCGGAAATAATGTGAGGCGGTGGTCAACAGTCAAAGATAATGTGGATTACAATGAATTAAGAAAAGTAACACGGACGTTAGGTGAGTGAACGTGAATGGGCTGGAATTTGGGGCCGAAATGTTTGACCATTGTAAGGCGTTGAAGAATGAAAGGGCAACAAAGCTATCTATAAATATGAACATGCACTCTTAGGAGAAGATAGAGAAGCAAAGAGGCACCAGGAGTAGAGAAATGTAGTCTCTCATAGAGATTTTGTGGGTTAGAGTTGTTGAGTGAGCGAGTAGAACACCAATGGCGAGCAAGGGTCTTGTGAAGTGTTAGATCGTGAAAGTTCGGGCATCTAACACCAGGTTGAAAATTGAGTGTGTCTATACGGTCCAGTGTTCAAATTCTACCAGTGTATGTTCTCTATAGTGGACTCTCTCTCTCTTCGCAATGTAGGTCTGGTTGGGCCGAACCATATGTTTCTTGCTTCCGTTGTGTCGAGCAAAGGGGGAACAAGTGGGATCAAAGATGATACAGAAGGGTTTAACCTTTATCAACCCTTTTCTTTCATCCTTAATTTTTTTTCTCTTTTTTGGGAGTATATGATTGATTTTGATTATTTTTCTTCTTCATTCTTGTTTTAAAGTAGTTATTAAATAGAAACTAAAACTAAAAAGTTCTATAATTCTGTTGTTATATACGGAGAGAATTGGTGAAGACATATGACGCAAGAAATGGGCTCAGATATCTGATAAGATGGTTGGGAGAGCCGGAAAACATTGCCGTGAGCGGTGGATAGATCCAGAAGAAAAGCATGTGATGAAGAGAGAAGAGGTTTGACAGCAGTGCGACAGTGATTATGCCACCACTCCAGGCACTGTTTTCCCGCCCTTCCAGCGATCTGGTAGGCTATATGTGCCCATTCCTCGTGGCATATGGTTTCACCATCTCTTTCCATAGATAATCGAAAATCAGGAATATAGTCCCAAAAAAGAAACAAAAAATTGGCAAGGATGAAACAAAAAGAAGCTTAAAAAGGTATTACATACATACAGACATATATATATATATATTTATACACGTGCATACATGCATGTATGGTAAAGTTCTTTTTCTTTTCTTTTTTGTTTTTGTCTTTGTTTTTGTTTTTTTGTTTTTGTTTTTTTGTTTTTTTGTTTTTTTTTTCCCGGCGTGTGTGTTTAAGGTAGAAGGTAAAGCAATTGTATTTGTGCAAAGTATAATGAACAAGTGGTATTATTAGCAAGCAATTGTTTTTTCCTTTTATAGTTTGTTTTATTTTTATTTTTTGGAACATTGTCAGTGGCCAAGCTCTTGAGGGTTAACTGATAATTGGTAATCCTCTTCCGAACTAGCATACTTTTTACCTTCAAATTGGCTTCAGCAGGTTGTGTTGTGATATGGAAGCTGAAATGGTAAGACAGTCTACAATGGATATAACAATAATAAACCCATCCTTGATCTCTCTGAAACCATTAAATTATAGGCTAACGGAAGGAGTTTTCAAGCTAAACTCAACCACCAAATATTTGCTATGAAAAGGAGGTCGATCGATTCAAAAGGTACAAAGAAATCAAATCGAGAGTACACCCGGGAGGCACCACGCCGGTGCTTGTTTCGAATGCGTCAGCATGTTAAATTATGACATTTGGATGAGAGAAACAGTAGTATCTTCTGATCTCAAGCCTCTGATCCCTTTAGGGTGGCTAAATTGTTTTTAATGAGAAGTGAGAACTAGGTTTTTATCTCATCGATTCTGCTTGCAGCATTGCAGCTGCTTGGGAGTTCCAGTCCTATATTTGTTTGTATTTTAGAAGTTTGGGTTGGCTTTTTTATTTTTCTTTCGTCAGTTGATTTTCTTTAGTAGTTTGTTGCTATTTGTGGTTTTTCTGTTCTGGTCTATGTTTTCCCTTTAATAAAGCTCTTTTCTCCGCATCCAGGGTTCGTAATCTGGCTATATACTTTTACAGTGCAACGGAAAACACAGATAGTATGATAGTTAGTGCAACTAAGGAAGTTGAAAGATTTAGAACAAAAAAAGACTAAGGTAAAAAGCTCAGTAGTAGAGAAAAAAAGAAGAAGAATTTAGTAAAATGTGGACGACAGATTTGTAATAGCCCCATGGGCACTACAAAGATTTTTTTTCCCCGTAGTTTTAGTTGATTTCTTGGCTTGTATATCATTAGTTAGTCAAGAGTATGGTGAGAACTGAATTGAGTGGAAGAGTAACATGGTTTTTAAAAAGAAACTAAAAGAAATATTCCTTAGAAAAGAAAAAAAGAGAGTAATGTAAAAACCTCTTCTTATTTTTTCTATTTTTATGATTGAAAATGGGCAAACTTTTTAGAGGTCCAATCTCTCTACACTATCACCGGTAATATTTTTGGGCATATGGAATGAGAAAATTGCATGGTATCAAGTTATGGAGTATAATCAAATTTAGTTTTCACTTGGAAGCTGGAACAAAAAAGAAATATATATATATATATATATATATATATATATATATACATATTTG
This sequence comes from Cornus suecica, assembly GCA_963922005.1. Classification (NCBI taxonomy): domain Eukaryota; kingdom Viridiplantae; phylum Streptophyta; class Magnoliopsida; order Cornales; family Cornaceae; genus Cornus; species Cornus suecica. The sequence continues at coordinate 84,831,592 of OY998239.1, read as the reverse complement.
CCTTAATCTAGATAAAGAAATCTGGGTGTTATGAATTGAGTTTTTCCTCCCATTTCACTCCTTTCTTCCATTCCCACCAACTCTTCTCTTTCATCCATAGCCAAGCACGGTGTGAACCGACCAAATTACCAAGCTTCATCATTCTGGCAAGTTCCTAATCCAAGCGATTGAGCAGAAATCAAGAAACTGGGAACTCTCTCTCTCTCTGCCCCCCCAACAGCCACCCATGACCCACCCACACCCTGGCAAAGGAAGAATTCTAGTCCGTCCTTCGAAAGATACCCTGAGCTCTCTCTGCTCTTAACACAATTAGAAACAGTGTTGAATTGATCTGTATTCTTGTATTTGTTTGGGCGTTATTATATTGCATTGCATGTTTTAGCTTTAGCTTTATCGTTATGTATATGTTTGTATATTCGCGATATATTAGTGTGTATGTTGGAGAAACAAATTAAAATCTGTTGTTGGTATATCTATTTTTGACGATTGTTGACTAATGCCATAACTCTTTATCCAATCAAATTCCATTTGGAAGTAATAGAAAGCTTGCCCATACTCAGTACTACTATTCTTGGGCCCTTTTATATTTATCTTTTTATTTTCTTTCACCCCCACTAAACATGGAAGTTTATGTCGATCGAATTCAGCCAAATAATTAATCTTATGTTATTTAATCGAAGTTCAATCATAGGATTCTCCAAAACTATAAATACTTGTAGTCTAATTTTTTTTTTCTTTTTCTTTTTGTTGTTGTTGTTGTTATAAAGCTCTTAAACGTAGGTTGTTTCTTACATGTTGATTATTGTGCCCTTCTACGAGTAGAGTGATTTATTATTATTACTATTATCACCATCATTATTATTATTATTACCAGCGCATAAGTGTTGCAATGGTATAACCTCACCTCCTAAATGGAGAGGTGAGGGGTTTGAGTCTCCTAGGAGACATTGTGGGTGGTGTGTGAGTGCGTATTTACCTATCAAAAATAAAATAAAATTATTATCATTAGTATTATTATTATTATTTTGTTTCGATAAGGTACAAATTATAGTGATTATCGTCTTAACTTTGTGAAAATCGTGGAGGACTCTCTGAAGATCAGTTGTTCTATTGAACAAAATACTGAACTATATGTTCAAATTGCATTTTACGAACCCGGCTATGCAGTTATTGAGTTTATTCTCTCTTAGTTAGTGCCAACACAATTAGCTTGACAAGTTGTGATATGGTGATTGCTGTGAATGGAGACCATACATTAGGATAAAACAGTAATGGTTTAATGGTCTTTAGACAGTACAGTGGAATGATACCTAATATTATCTCTCTCCACAAAAGAACTTAAATTGAATCTGGATTTTTTTGGCAAGGATGACTCTAGATCTAGATCCATAATTATGTAGAAAGAGCAAAATCAAATCTCAAAAGATGAATAAAATTATGACAATAGGTTTTCTTCCTTGAAAGACAGTAAGGGAGCATGTTGATTACGATACATCACCATACTGATGTATTCGTGGTCCTTGAGGTGAGATACTCATTTGAGTGACTTTTTAATCACCTGCAGCAGCTCTGTTAGGATTTAGGAGGCTAAGTAAACAGAGTATCAACACCTCAAGTCATTGTTACCTCTTATAGAACGTTATTTTTGGGATCTAATGTTATGTTTTGTATGCAAGAATGGAATGGAATGAAACTGGGAATGGAATGAGAATGAGGATGGAAGTGAATATTCATTCTGAATTCGATTGTTTGGTTACAACATCATTAAATTTTGAATGAAATGTTTTTGTTTTTTTAGTTTTGTCAGGGAATGGAATGCCTCCATTAGTATAGCTATGGAATGGATTTTCATTCTAAAGAATGAATTTTCATTCCAAGGGAATGACCATTTCCAGCTTAAAATCTATACCAAGCTTATGCAATGGTTGGAATGGGCATTCCATTCCATTTCTTTCCTACATTCCAAACGCAACCTAAGAGTTCATGGTTCCAAGTTTTATTAAAAAAGCTTCACCACTTCAGAAGAAGTCATGACTCCTGAGTTAGCACCAGTTTATTTTAGCTGTAGATTATGTAGATGAAACATACATATACATCCATATATACATGTTCTTTCCTCTTTCTTTGAATTGATTCATATGTCAACCCAGTTCTTTGCCTCAATTTCTGTATTGACATTTGCCTCTTTGGAAGGTCAGAAAGCGTTTTTCTCTAATTGAAGCCTCCAGCAAGTGGCATCCTTACTGAGCTTTGGAGTTCCTTGTCGAGATCCATGTCAATTCCAAACAAAGATTGTATGCCTTCTCATTCTCAGGTATCTCCACCTCCCCTCATAATTATACAATCCATCCGAAAGTCCAATAACATTCTTGCATGTTATGTATTACCTACAAGAATATTACTGTTAGTCACGGTTATTTGTGAGCAAAATCTGTGCGCCTTAGTAAGTAGCATGGTGGTAAGGTTAAATTTCCTTGTTACATTGTCCTATGTTACGTTAGTACATGGGTGTAAGGATTGTGTATTAGTTGTTGGTTTGTGTATAGGTGTGGGAGCTTTCTTTAACCCTAAATCCTGGCATACAAAAACTCCTCGTTAGATATGGCTCTAAAAGTCACATAACGATACGTGGGCACGCGTACATATTTGATTATACTGTTTTAAATATAATTTTATTAGGCATTATATGATATATTACCATGAGTTGTTTCTATCTTTATCCACTACCATCCTTCTTCCTAAAAATGTTTTCAATATAAAAACCTTAAATTAGTGATAATATGTAGTCATTGTTGGATATATTTGTTGACATGTCTTGGTGAATGTTCTAACTGGATATCTTTTGTAACCCCTAGCTAATTGTGGGTTCTTTGGCAGCTTTCATCTCATTTCTTTGATGACCTTCTTGATTCCGTTATTGTTGATGTTGCATCTGAGTGTCACCGAATAGCGCGGTTAGGCCTTGATCGTAATTTGGAAGAAGAAGAAGAAGAATTACGGCTGTCAGCACAAGCACGGGCAATGGTAGCTGATCCTAGTAATAGTGTTGAGACAAATAGCAAATACGTGGTTGATATATTTGGACAAACTCATCCTTCTGTAGCCAACGAAATATTCGACTGCATGAACTGTGGGCGTTCAATTGTGGCTGGAAGGTTTGCCCCTCATTTGGAGAAGTGCATGGGAAAGGTAATTTCTCCCCTCTTCCATGCATGCACGCTTTTTGTTCATTTGGCGAGGTATATCTGTTATGCACATATTATTTCTTACTCCGTAAATTCCATGTAATGACATGCATGGATACCTTCAGTTTTCCGACTCTGAAGATATACCTTCTTCGTAACAGGGTAGAAAGGCTCGTCTCAAGGCAACAAGAAGCAGCACAGCTGCACAAAACCGGTACTCACGAGGGGGCCATGTTTCCACCTACTCCCCTTATTCGAATTCCACCAGTGTGAACCGGTTATCAAATGGAACATCTGGTGTTGCAGGTGAGGAGTACGCAAATGGAACCTCGGAAGAGCCATGACAGAATCCTGCACTTCAGGCATGCCAACAAGTTTTATCCAAGTCGAGATGAACAACCAATGCTATACATTTGGTTGATGAAACTTGATCACGGGGGACCTTTTTCCCCTGTTTTTCACTCTTTGTATCCTTTGGAAGACTGTTTAACAGAGATGGGTTAATTTGCCATAGCAACACTGTCTGTCCATACATACAACAAATTCTTACTTTTTTGCAACCAACTCTTTCTGGAGGATATATGGATTTCTGTAAGACAGTTTGTATCAGTTGCTTAATCATGTTGGATTTCATATACAGCAGATGTGAATGGGAAAGTGAACTTGAATTTTTTTTTTCACTAGTCGAGTTTGAGACGGCAGCGTGTGTGTGTGTATATATATATATATATGTGCATAGATGTGGTTTGGGTGGAGTATCTCGTGTTTATCTATTTGTTTTTCATTCTTATTGTGTATTTTCAGGATTCCATAATCTGTCTCTCATTCTTATTGAAACTCCAAGATGGTTGACACATACATAATTAACTGTACACCTCATGTACAAACTATTGAAAATGTTATTGTTTCCAATTAACCCATTATTATTGCTATGGAGATGGTAGTTGTTACCCACCAAGTCATGGAGGAGACAAAATATGAACACTTGACCAATCACTTATATTAGAGATGATACTAGGAAGACACAGGAGACCTGAAGAAAATATCATTATCTTAACCGTCAAAATGCTTCCTAAAACTCAGTAGACAGTGAATCTATGTTCTGAAGATATCATGATCTTTTGCTTAGAATTTGACTCGGCCTTGTTTGGCAGAAGCATTTTGGAGAAATTGCTTTAAGCGAAGTATATAGAATAATAAGCAAAGTGGAGGAGAGAGAAGCTGCTTCACTATAAAACATATTGACCAAACTCATATGTACAAAAAAAGCTGGTGGTGTTGAAATGTATCTGTAGCACTCTGTACATCCATGCAAGCCAAATTAAAAGTTTTCACTAAAAAGCACCTCAGTAACCGGATATACAGGGCTGCACTAAACGGGATGCGATTCATACAACATTACAGATACTCTCTTCAATACAACTCAACAAAAGGGATAGATGGAACCTCAGTTAATCGAACATTTCCCAGTCCCGAGTGATTTTTGTGGAACATCCAGTTGGGCTTGGAGCACTGAAGCTGCCTACTCCCGAATTAAAATTTTCCCATTTGGTAGTCACCGGAACTGGATTGCTGCTACTCCTAAAAGCACTAGAATTTCTTGCCTTTAGATTGTCAAGTGCATCAAGAAAACTCTGGATGCGTTGAACCTGTGTAGAAAACTGAGACTATGAAGTTTCCATATTCGCTTGCATGCAACTATTAATCAGTCATAATAAATAACTTTGAAATTTCATGCCAAGCTGGAATGTAAGCATGTGTGGCACTATAATGACTCGAAAAGAAACATGCTTCAAGGAGTTTAAAACAGCAAGCTATATTTCTATAAATCATAAGAAGTAACAACACTAGAGCCACTGTAGCATAATAGATCATCCTCACACTTCCATTATAAAACTTAGCCGATACCTCCCACGTTTATCTTCATGATTTTCCACTGAAGTTAATTTCACCACTCCGAAAACAAATAACGAAATAAAAGCAACCAGATCATATTGTCAAGAACACAAAAGGATTCAAGATATGCAGTTTCATACATCCAGTATCTACTGCAGTTCCTATGACAGGAAGATAATGAAAGGGACTCCTATATATATATATATATATACACACGGGTACAATCTGAAATGTGAAAGTGGTATAAGTATCTCCGCCCAGCAACCATCTATCTACAGTTTCTGAACCTTGAATGTGCAGGATTTCAATAGCCAAAATTTTCAGATGACTTGACAAACAAACTAACGTAAATGAAACTGAACGAGCCAAATCTTCTATTGACGTTGAAAACAATGAAAAGGGTAATCAGAGCCAGAGAACTTGAGAAGGCCCCTTCTTTGATGGTTGATAAATTGAAAATTCAAGGTTACATGTGTAATTATGATTTGTCCTGCTAAGTATGAAAAATTCTCAAGTTATCAACTTATGTAGGGGACAGAGATTTCACTAGGCAATTGTTGAGGTGCCACAGCTTGTGACATATAGGAGACTGCAGTGTCAGCAATTGCTTGGGCACTCATCGGAATATAACCCATACCTGAAACTAGATTGTGCATTAACCATAGTATTTATCCACTTAAATAATGTGCAGATTAAAAATCTAGTTGCTTCTTTTTGTATTAAAAAACCTATTATATAGTTTTTACTTTCATTATATTACTTTATATGGTTCATCAACTTACACACGAACTAGAAACAAGAGAACACATAAACTTTGTATAAGAAATATACATTTGCGTATATAACTTATTCCATGTCAAAATGGAACACACTCGTGTGCATGTTCACATATTTTAAGGCTGCAACCAAATAGTTCAGCTCCACTTTCACATTGGAAAATATAACTAGAAATGCCAACAACTAGGAAATGGAACTTCTAGAAGACACATTCCGGATGCAACTAAGTATTTAATGTACCTAAAGAAAATGAGCTGCCAAGAGACTCCAGGAGAATACTGAAGTGCCTAATAACTTGAAGCTGGAATATGAGGAGCATATAGCTGATGTTATAGAAAGGGAAATTAGAAACTATGGCTCTAACAACATCAATTTCAAGATATATTAGGCCTTAATGTCACGTCTTGCATTATGAGGTTACGCCACGCAGGCGCCACGCAGACGCTTCGTAGGATCCTACTTGGCACCCGGAATATTCTAGACTTCTCCACACTCCTCCGGAATTTTCTAGAGTATTGTAGAGTTGTCTAGACTTGTATAGACTATACTTGAATTGTATAGAACATTCTAGAGTAAACTAGACATGGAGGATTCTAGAAATCTCTCCACTTTTCCTTGTAAGGCCCTTGGCCTATAAATAGGGGTGAGAGCTCATTTGCTCATCATCCAAGCAATCACACAAGTTCTCAAGCAATACAAGTTCTCTTGAGTTCAATTGTCTTCTAAGCTCTCTTGCCTAGCTTTCTCTTCTTACACACCAAGCTTCCGCATTCACCTAGCTTTAGTTATCCACTAAGCTAGAGACTCACAAAGACTTACTTAGCACTTCTCAAGCATCTTAGAGGTGTCTAAGGCCGCACGGTTCCTTGGAAACACCAAGTCCGTGACAGTTGGTATCAAAGCACGGTTCGTGAAGGACCACAACCTACTTCCAAGAGAGTATGGCAGAGATAGCTTCAACCATCACCCCAGCCGTGGAGGAGCAAGAACACGGCAGGGAGAAACAACGCCCACCCAATAACACCAAGGCAAGGTCGAAGTCCAAAACCAAGGACGCTCAACCAAGCCTTGAGACACGTATTAATGACATAGAAGGAACTATGACCATCATGCAGGAGCGTATAGTGGAGACTTATCAACGCTTGGAAGAATTGGAGTCCGATGACGCCGACTTCCAAGACACCATGAAGGGGCAACTCAATGCCCTGGATGAAGACCATCGCAAGGAGCTACACTTTCTTCGTGATGAGATAACCACCCTACGTGGCTACATGGATCATGAGCTTGGCAACATTCGAGCATTCATAGAGGACATGCGTGCCGATTGGGCCATTTGCAAGCAAGCCGTAGCAAACGGCGCCACTGCTACTCGGGAGGCCGGAGCTCCCAGAATCGACGTCCCCAAGCCTAAGTGCTACAAGGGGGAACGTGTGGCCAAGGAGGTAGAGAACTTCCTATTTGGCATGGAGCGCTACTTTGACGCCAAGGGGATAGTGGACGAGGCGACAAAGATCAACACCACCACACTCTACCTAGTGGACGATGCTATGCTATGGTGGAGGCGTAGACATGGTGACATCGACAGAGGTACGCTTTCCATTGATACTTGGGCAGATTTCCGTAAAGAATTTAAGAGGCACTTCTATCCTGAGAATGCCGAGGAAGAAGCTATGGGCAGACTTCGCCGGCTCAAGCAAACAGGGACCATCCGAGACTATGTCAAGGAGTACACATCGCTCACCCTTGAAATCCCTGAGCTCTCAGAGAAAGAGTCTCTCTTCTTCTTCATGGATGGCCTACAACAATGGGCCAAGACGGAGCTAAGGCGACGTGGAGTGAAGGACCTTGCCACTGCCATCACGGAAGCGGAGGCATTGATCGATTTCAGCTCCAAGAAAGACTTTGCCAAACCCAAGGATAAGACCCAGAACTTCGGCAAAGGTGGGGGAGACAAGGATAACACTTCTAATGCCACAAACATCGCCCCTCACAAGGAAGGGTTCCGAAAAGATGGAGGCAACAAGCCCCAGAAACAACCGCCATCACCCTGCTTCATATGTGGTGAGATGCATTGGATACGGTTTTGCCCAAAGAAGAAAACCGCCAATGCCACAAAGCTCGAGCACCCGGAAACGCAGGAGGCACACATGGGTTCGCTTCAAATCCTCAACGCCATCAAGGCTAAGATGGAGGCCCCTAAGGCAACACCTAAAGGGCCCATGTTCGTTGAAGCAACCATAGGAGGGACGTCTACTAGAGCATTGGTAAACACCGGCGCCTCCCACAACTTCATAAGTATCGACGAGGCCAAGCGACTAGGCCTTAAGTACACCAAGGAGGATGGTTCCATGAAGGCCGTCAACTCAGTAACCAAGGCCATATACGGCACTGCCCGAGGCATACATGCACGCATAGGCCAATGGAGTGGCCTCATCGATCTCTCGGTGGTACCCATGGATGACTTTGCCTTAGTCCTTGGCATAGAATTCTTGGACAAGATAAAGGCCTTCCTCATCCCCTACACCAACACCATGTGCATCATGGAAGGCAATACCACATGCATGGTGCCAGTTGAACGAGGTGCTAAGATTGAGGCTCGCTCCCTATCTGCCATGCAATTCAACAAGGGGTACAAGAAGGGAGAAGTTAGCTACTTAGCCACCCTACTTGACTCACCAGAAGACCCCTCAGAGCCTTCCCCACATGAGGACATGCCCACAGAGATCCACTCAGTATTACTGGAGTACAATGATGTCATGCCCTCGGAGCTACCGAAGAGACTACCACCCAGAAGGGAGGTAGATCACAAGATTGAGTTGGAACCAGGTTCCAAGCCACCATCCGTGGCACCTTATCGCATGGCACCACTAGAGTTGGAGGAATTGCGGAAACAGCTCAACGACCTACTCGATACGGGCTACATTTGACCATCCAAGGCCCCTTATGGCGCACCAGTCTTGTTTCAACGCAAGAAGGATGGGTCCTTACGGATGTGCATCGACTATAGAACTCTCAACAAGGTGGCCATAAAGAACAAGTACCCCATTCCTCTCATCGCAGACTTGTTCAACTAACTTGGAGGAGCACGCTACTTCACCAAGCTGGACTTGCGCTCGAGGTACTATCAAGTGCGAATCGCGGCAGGAGACAAGCCCAAGACCACATGCATGACGAGGTATGGTTCTTATGAATTCCTAGTCATGCCATTTGGTCTCACCAATGCACCAGCTACATTTTGCACCTTGATGAACAACCTATTCCATCCCTACTTGGATCGCTTTGTGGTGGTATACTTGGACGACATCGTCATCTATAGCACCACCTTGGAAGAACACGTGCAACACTTGAAGACCGTCTTCCAAGTTCTCCGGGAAAACGACCTCTATGTGAAGAGGGAGAAATGCTCATTTGCCCAACAAGAGGTGATGTTCCTAGGTCACAAGATAAAGGATGGGAAGCTCTTGATGGATGAAAGCAAAGTGCAAGCCATACGGGATTGGGAGCCGCCCACCAAAGTGCCCGAATTACGATCATTCTTGGGCCTTGTCAACTACTACCACCGCTTTATTAAGCACTACTCGGCACGAGCCGCCCCTTTGACGGACATGAATGCCAAACTGCATTCGATGACTTGAAGAAGGCAATGATGGAGAAGCCCATACTTAGACTACCGGACCACTCTAAGCCTTATGAGGTACACACCGATGCCTTGGACTTTGCCATTGGGGGAGTTCTCATGCAAGAGGGACACCCCATAGCCTATGAGAGTCGCAAGCTCAACGATGCCGAGCGGCGCTACACGGTGCATGAGAAAGAGATGACCGCAATCATCCACTGTCTTCGTACATGGAGACACTACCTACTTGGGGCACGGTTCGTGATCATGACGGACAATGTTGCCACTAGCTACTTCCAGACGTAGAAGAAGCTTAGCCCCAAGCAAGCACGGTGGCAAGATTACTTGGCCGAGTTCACTTATCACTTGGAGTACAAGCCAGACAAAGCCAATGTCGTAGCAGATGCACTTAGCCGCAAGGCAGAACTCGCGGCCATTAATCGACCATAACACCCTCTTATAGATCGCATCAAAGAGGGACTACATCATGACCTCCTAGCCAAGAGTCTCATTCAACTCACCAAGGATGGCAAGACACGGCGCTTTTGGCTTAGGGATGATCTTCTCCTCACTACGGGCGACAGGCTATTCGTGCCTAAGTGGGGGAACCTGCGAAAGGAACTCATCAAGGAGTGCCATGACACCATGTGGGCTGGACACCCAGGAATGAGGCGCACCCAGGCAATCCTTGAGGATTCTTACTATTGGCCCCGGATGCATGACGACGTCGAGGCCTATGTACGCACATGTCTTGTTTGCCAGCAAGACAAGATAGAGCAGCAGCAGTCGGCCTGTCTATTAGAGCCACTACCTATCCCAGAAGGTCCATGGGCGAGTGTCTCAATGGACTTCATCACGTGCCTACCCAAGTCTAATGGTTATGGCAGCATCATCGTAGTGGTAGATCGATTCAACAAGTATGCTACCTTCATACCTGCCCCAGCAGATTGCACGGCCGAGCAAACAACGGAGCTCTTCTTCGACCATGTGGTCAAGCAATGAGGGTTGCCACAAAACATAGTGAGTGACAGAGACCCACGCTTCACAGGCCGCTTCTGGACGGGACTCTTTCAGAAGATGGGTACGGGTCTTAACTTCTCTACTAGTTTTCACCCCAATCCGATGGACAAACGGAGCGTATCAAAGCGCTCCTAGAGCTATACTTGAGGCACTATGTTAGTGCCAACCAGCGGGACTGGGCCAAGCTCCTTGGAGTAGCACAGTTTGCCTACAACTTACAGCGGAGTAAGGCTACCAACCACAGTCCTTTCGAGATAGTGACCGGGCGACAACCCATGACGCCTAACGCTATGGCATTAAGTGGGGATGGCAAGAGCCCGACAGCATACAGATTCGCCAAGGGATGGCATGACCAATCCGACTTGGCTAGAGCATACCTAGACAAGGCAGGCAAGAAAATGAAGAAGTGGGCTGACTCTAAGAGAAGGCCCCTAGACTTCATGGAAGGAGACTTGGTCATGGTCAAGCTACTACCCCAACAGTTCAAGTCTTTGCGAGCGGTGCACAAGGGTTAGTACGACGCTGTGAAGGTCCCTTCCCAATCATCAAACGAGATGGAAAGGTCTCCTATATGGTGGAGCTACCACCAAAGCTCAAGATTTATCCAGTTTTCCATGTCAGCATGCTCAAACCCTACCACGAAGACAAGGATGATCCAACTCGAGGCATATCACACCGAGTTCCTACTGTCGTGGTCACTTCCTTCGACAAGGAAGTAGAGTGCCTCATTGCCGACCGACAGGCGAGCAGAAGAGGAGTACCTAAGTACACAGAGTACTTGGTGAAATGGAAGAACTTGCCGGATAGCGAAGCAAGCTGGGAGCATGAAGACACACTTTGGCAGTTTGCAAAGCACATCTAGCAGTTCAAGCAGAACGCGACGAGGACGTCACGAGCTTAGGTGAGGGAGAATGTCATGTCCTGCATTATGAGGTTACGCCACGCAGGCGCCACGCAGACGCTTCGTAGGATCCTACTTGGCATCCTACTTGGCACCCGGAATATTCTAGACTTCTCCACACTCCTCCGGAATTTTCTAGAGTATTGTAGAGTTGTCTAGACTTGTATAGAATTGTATAGACTATACTTGAATTGTATAGAACATTCTAGAGTAAACTAGACATGGAGGATTCTAGAAATCTCTCCACTTTTCCTTGTAAGGCCCTTGGCCTATAAATAGGGGTGGGAGCTCATTTGTTCATCATCCAAGCAATCACACAAGTTCTCAAGCAATACAAGTTCTCTTGAGTTCAATTGTCTTCTAAGCTCTCTTGCCTAGCTTTCTCTTCTTACACACCAAGCTTCCGCATTCACCTAGCTTTAGTTATCCACTAAGCTAGAGACCCGCAAAGACTTACTTAGCACTTCTCAAGCATCTTAGAGGTGTCTAAGGCCACACAGTTCTTTGGAAACACCAAGTCCGTGACATTAAGGTGTAAAGTATTTATAGTTACAAACACACACACATACATACATATCTAATTATATAACCCTGTGTACCTCAAGGTTGCACTAAAAAAAATAAACTCCTAAGAGTACATGGAAACATCATATCCCTAGAGGAGGACATTAATGCACAAAGCTGCAAAGTCATAGCTACACCATACATAACATAGTGGCATTTGGTTTGTGTTACACGCACATATTTAAACATTCAACTGAGATTGATTAATGGAGTCAATAAGTCACCAGTTGGTCATTTGTTCCTTATTTTTATAAGAGCAGCAAGAACTACTAACCTCAGCACGCCTCTGAGCTTTTGCTTCTCCATCGGCCTCAATGGTATCCAATTTAAGCAATTGTACCATGAGCAACTCCGTCACAACGGAAAGTTCCCCGTCTGCAACCTTGGTGAAATTATGCACAGCCGTATCCAATGCAACAACCTAACACATAAATTACAACTAATGAGGTTCCCTTGCTGCCACACTATACGATTCATTATTGCAAAGCAACCCTGACCTTGTCCAAGAGACTATCAACCTCGGCTCTAATTGCGGCAACAGCTTCGTAAGCTTTAGGTACACTTTGATTTCGATTCATTTCGTCAAGCTTCCTCTCTTTGCTAGCAGGGTCCTCCAACAGAATCAACTTTGACATGTCTTTTACACCAGCCATATGCAAGCATTCATCGTCGTTCTTCTCTTTCCCTCTAAACAATACTCTCTGATCCCTAGGTTCCAGTCCAGTTTCATGGGCAAGAACCCTTTTCAGCTCTCCTTCCATTAGACCAGAAACAAAAATTATGTATCACCTTTCTTGGATGTAGAAAGTAAAATTCTAGTATCAAAACTAGCACATAAATTAGCTAGAATTCACACAAATCCCAACAACAATAACCAATCAAGAAAACAGAAAAAAAAATAATGTTTAAATGAGCATGAAGCAACTTTAATGCTACCATGGACTTGACACAATTAGGAATACCAACATTTTTATAGTAAAAAAATATGGATGACTTTTGGGGTTTTAACTGGTGACCATTTTTAACCATGTTTTCCAAAGACTACATTGTAAAGAATGTGCTTCTGTCCACATGCCCTTTTTATACTAAAGCAAGTATACAAAAACCAAAAAAAGTGTTGAATATAAGAATTGCAAGTGATCTTATTTGTAAATATTCAGAAAGAACATTTTAATCAGTTTATCAATACAAATGGGGTAAAAAAGTCATTGTACAACAATCCAAATGCCCTGAATGTTGTCAACAAATTCAGTTACTACTTATGACTTACTTTAATACACAGCTGCTCATAAACATGATACAATAAAATAGTACTACTATGAATTTAAAATTTCCAAACTAACTTAAGACGCAATACCCTACATCCAATCCCAGAAACAAAAGTAAAAAAGGGGCATAAAGATAACATAAAAATACACAAATTTAGCAGATGGGCATGTAAAAGAACTCAATTCAAAAATATAAAAAAATCAGTATAACATTGAGCAGAGTAAAAAAAATTAGGAAATACCAAAAGTGGATTGATCAGGGACAGTGATATGATGTTGATAAGAGCCATGAGAGACCTTGACCTTGATCATGGTATCAGAATTAGTTGTAGTTTCAGTACCAGAAGCAACACTTCTCTTTTGGACAAGCATACCCCCAGGCCTCATTTCCCAATCAATAGTGACCTCCCAATTGTAATTTTGCCCATTTTTCTCCACACCACCACCTTTTTTTCCAGTCCTTGATAATCTTTTCATACTCAACAAATGAAATTGAAAAAACCCAAAAATGAAATCAAAATTTAAAAAAAAATATTGGAGAAATGATTGGGAAAAAAGGTGTGAAGTTGTTGGTGGAGACTAGAGATAGATAGGTGAGAGGTGTGTGTAATGTGAGGAGGGGTTGGTTTAAAGAAGCAAGAGGAGGTTCTGAACTCAATGAAAGTGATGGTGGACAGTGACTTTTTAACTGATCGGTTGACTTTATTCCAATTTAGAGGTTGGTAGATAGAGAAAAGACTCAAAATGGAAAAGGGTTGTCTTCATAAAGCCTAGACATTGCAGATTTTAGGGGTGGAGAAATTGGAGGAGCCCATCAAAGTTGCTTTCACAGTCCCTTGGCAATTATATTGTCTTTTTTTTTTTTGGGATAATTACACAAACCTTTACTAAATTATGGTATAATTGCAAGCAGTTCCTCTATTGTTTCAATAATATCACAAATTTACCTTAATTTTAACTCCGGTTTTTCATTTACACCCCTCCATCCAAAGTCAACGCCGTAAAATTGCTTTATTATTATTATTTTTTACCAAATTTTTTGTTTTACCCTTATTATTACTCTTACATTTGCTTTAAATACCTTAAATTCGGTTGATCGTTTTGCCCTCATTGTTATTTTATATAAACTCACTTGAGAAGGTTCTGAATAGGGATGGCAATTTGTACTACCCGTTGGAGCTTCGCTCCATCCCGCCCCTTTATTTAAGGATTTGGGAGTGTTTTTAATTTTGTAGGGGCGGGTATGATAAAAAAAATTGAACTCATCATGGGTTATGGGGTAGGTACGGATTTTAATAGATACCCATTGGAGCCCCGCCTCACCTTATTTATATAAATTATTATTTGTTTGCTAATGTATATATTAATATATATATATAAGACTATGTATTATGTATTGCTTATTTGCTTGAATCAGTTTTGTGAATAAGATATTGTCAAATTGGGTGTTGTGTATTATGTATTGCTTATTTGATTTCTCTCATAATCAATAACAACTCTGCTAACTGCATAGGCATAGCATAAACATATTGTCAAATTATGTTTTGTCAAATTGTGATTGTTTATTATGTCTAAGACGAAGAAGTGGGGACAAATATTATCAAATGAAAATAAAGAATGAATCATCATCAAACTAAAGTTTAACCTTTTAAAATATTAGTATAGTATGTGTTCAAACTACATATTCATGCACTGTGTTCGGGGAGAGGGCAAGCCCCCCAAGTTTTTCAACTTTTTTTACTTTCTATATGTAAATTTTAACTTAAATTGAAAATTAGTGAAGAATAGATCAAATTGGCCCCCTTTAAAAAAGAAGAAGGAAAAAGAAAAAAGAAAAAGGCCCAATATATTTTGCGAACCAACAATATGAAAATAATAAAAAAAAAATCTTTTGAAATGATTGTATAGGTGTGTCGGGGTTGGATTTTTGTAACCGAATTTTCTATTATGATAACTTGGATTATGTAATTACATATTACTTATTTAATTAATATCGCTGCGTGACATTACATATAATGTATAGACGCATGATTGTTTTGGATTAGTGACTTTACTTAATTCTCAATAGTTGTGTTATTTACTATTCACATAGCGCATTATTGTTCATTCAATTTTAATAACAATTGGTTAATTTAAACAACTTCTTGTAAATTATTTAAGTATTAATATTAAAATAGAAAAATGCTCGAATTTAGTTCAAATTCTCTAAGAGATGATTTTCATTTTGTTTTCAAAAATTGTCGAGCTCAATTTTATTCCTAACTATTATGTATTTAATTAATATTTAAATATCGCCCCCCTACTCTTAAATCCTGGCTCCGCCCCTGACCGTATTGGCTTATATTGATATTATTTGAATTTCTAAATTTAAATTTTTGGGTTGATATTATTTTATAATTCATTTTAGTTTGTATGCTCTATTATTTAGACAAGATGAAATTATGTTTATGCTATGCAGTTAGTAAATTTGTTTATTGATTTGAAATAGATACTGAAAAAATTTGCGTTTATGGGGCGGGGCTGGGCGAGGCGGGTAAGGGTTTAGTAAAGTTTTAATGGGGCGGGTATGGTTTAGAAAAAGATAACCCGTAAAGGATATGGTATTTAAAAAAAAATTAATGGGACGGGTATGGATATAGGCAAACTCATTTCATACTCGCACCATTGTCATCCCTAGTTGTGAATACCTATTTTCTCTCTCTAAAAACCGCATTATCTCTCTATCATATGTGAATCATTATTTGGTGATTCAAGGCAAAAAGCTTCAATTTGAGAGAAAGATAGTAAATTCACCATCCTCTAAAAGATTCTCTAAGTATCTCAAATATAAGAGGGTATATGCGTTATTTCACAACTATTTCTTGCCGGATCAATATTCCGATGATACTAAAGGGGATTTGTGATATTATTGAAATATTAGAGGAACTGTTTGCAATTATACCATAGTTCAAGGGAGGTTTGTATAATTATCTCTTTTTTCTGAATATATATATTTACTTAGAAATTGTCATATATATATATAGATAGTTAGAAATTGTCTTTTTTGAGAAATTATTCAATGCACCTCCAAGTTCCAGTCAACACGCTCCCCTTAATAATACCAAAAAAAGGAGGACCACAGAAATTTATTCATATATTGCAGAAAAAGAAAATTAATTTTACTTGAATAAATTCATTGTATTTAGAATCGTTTAATAATTTTTCATATAGTTTGAAAATTTAAAAAATAAAATCAAAACACAAGTGACTTGTCTTTCCGTTAAACTTTGAAAAAGACACAAAAAAAAAAAAATCCATATACACAAAGCTTACAGAAAGCAGAAGAATATGTTTACTACATTTTGTTATAAAGAATATTGAAAGAGACCATGAAATGTTGAGCATGTGCTGCATGTTTGGTAACCGGGTTGGGTTGGCTTTTTCTGGTTTTGGTTTAAGAAAATGGTGAACAGTACTTGGGTGGCTCATTTGGTCTTGGGTTAACAGTCTCAGCCCATGGGTTGCTTTTTAACGAAAAATGAAATCATCCTAGGACTTGGTTTTGATTTGGTTTGGATACTGTTCAACCAAACCAAACCCATCACAATATACCACACCAACAGCCCAAATTGAGAATGGTTGGAACATTTGGGTTGATTTTAAAAATAACAATTTCCCCACCTTTTCCCTTTTCTTACTGATTTTTTATTTTAAAGGAAAATTAGATTCTAATTTTCATTTTATAGGAACATTAAACACTAGCAATAATATTTTTGTTTATTACTAAGACTGGATTATTTTAAAAATTAAAAAATAAAACTTATTGGTAATTCTCTCCTTTTTACTTTTTATTTTTCTTTTGTGTGTTTTGATTACATGAAATCTTTGAAAGTGTGCTTCAATAATTACTAGTACTATAATTCATATGTAATTGTGTGTTTCAATTATATAAAATTGCTTAATTTTAATTAGATCATTGTGTTTAGTTAAATTATAGGGTACAAAATTATTATAAATTGTACTTTCTCTTATTTTAAAATTTTAATTACATGGAAGAAAGAATATTGTTTCAAAATTAGAATCACTTTCTTTGCTAAAGTTGATTTCTATAATTTAACATTACAACAAATACAATATAATTTTGGTAAATTTTATGCATGACATTGGTAATCAAGAGGGTAATATTTTAATTAAAGGGAATGTTAATAATAACAAGGGAAGGTTAATGTTATTTACTAAATTAATAATAATATTTTGGTGAGGATGAATTTGGTGATAAAATTATTTTTAGGAGGTCATTTACTATCATTTAAGTTTTAGATTAAGTATATTTATTTATTCTTTTACTTAAATATCCCTGAACTTTTACTAATTAAGTGAGTAAAATATACTTCTGAATTTAAAAAATGAACAAATTGGTTACACTCTTTGAAAGTGAGCAAGTCACCCTCTTAAAATTGGTGAGAAATGAAGTATCGGGGTATTGCATTCTTGCAATATGGTGAAATATTATTATCCAATATTAATATTTTTTGTTAACAAAAATTCGTCATTAATGTATTTTTATTTATATATTTTATTTTTTAAAACATATATATTTAGAAAATGTTATTATAAATAAATAAAATGTCAAATCATTCCAAGTTACTAAACATGGTTTGATTTTAGAATTTCAGTCCATACCAACTCTACCAAACATGGTTTGGTTTTTCAGCTTCACTTTTTCTCACACCAAAATCATCTGCACCAAACATGATTTCAGTTTAGAATAAAACCACACCAAACTCAACCCAACCCAAACCAAAATAAAAAACCAACACCACACCAGTTGTCAAACAGACACTTAGTATTTCTTAGGGGTGAAATTAGAATATAGAAACAATTAGAAAGTAGAAGTTTCAAATTTAACTTTGCCATTACACAAAGCGAATTGCCAGACTAAATATAGGCAACTCACATAAACCTAATAATTTTTAATCACTTTTTAACTTAGCATCCCCTAATCAAAATATTATTTGGTCCTTTGCAGAGTACTACTTGGTATATATCTCCAGTCAATAATTAAATAAGGTGCACAAGACGTATAAAATTATATCTAATACATGTAATACACCTCTTTCAATAATTAATTGAGAGTCCAATATTTTCTCCTCCGACTCATAGTTAAGGAATCATTAAGTTCCTATTCATTTATCAAAATCTTCTATCCATATTGTTCCTTAAATCACATATTGTCTTTTCATAAGAGAGAAAATAATCCATCAATCGAAATGTCACTAGCTGTGTCATGTGTGGGGCTTTTGGTTTAAAGCTCTTTTCATGTGATCTTATTATGTTCTATTACTTTATTTTACATTTACAGCTTGTAAATATATGGTCCCGTAGCTCAGTTGGTTAGAGCGTTGGTCTTATGAGCCGAAGGTCGCGGGTTCGAGCCCCGCCGGGACCATATTGGAAAAATTTATTCTTTTTTATATATTGGCTCACTCACTCGCATGTTAATTAATCTACAACAAAAACAAATGAGCCCATCTTATGAGCTGAAGGTCGCGGGTTCGAGTCCCGCCGGTAGGCCCGGTACCATATTGGAAAAATTTATACTTTTTTATTTTGGATTTTTGATATATGGGCTCACTCACTCTCATGCTAATCTACAACAAAAACAAATGAGCCCATCCATTACAAACTTCAGAATACATGGGCCGATTGTTTAGGGCCCGTTTGATTTGCATATTTGAAAATAATTTTCTTAAAATTCTCAGTTGTAAAAATGATTGTTTTGAGATCACTTATTTTTATTATTTTCAGAAAATTATCCTCGAAAATAATTTTTAGATAAATATATGGGTTCTTTAGTTTTTATTTTACTTTTCGGTGCATAACTGCATATTATATTGGAGAAACATTGTTTACTAAGAGGCCTGTTTACTAACAGGAAATATTTCTTGTTTTCGTTTCATGAAGAAGTAGAATTATATTTTTGATTCCTTAAGAAAAATAGAAAGTAAAACATTGTTTACTAAATTTTGAATTTTTTCAGAAATAAAAATAAAAAACAGAAATTATGTTTACTAAAAAACTTTTGTTCTTACTTTTAATTTATTTATTATATGTATTTCTTATTATTTTTTATTTATATTTATTATTTATCATAAGTTTTATTTATTTATTATTAATTTTGTATATTATTTAATTATTTTTATTTAATTTATAAATATATTTAATTTATTATTATTAATTCATTATTTTTATTTAATTTATAAAAATATTTATTATTTGTATTTCTTATTATTTTTTATTTATCATAAGTTTTATTTATTTATTATTAATTTTGTATATTATTTAATTTATTATTATTAATTCATTATTTTTATTTAATTTATAAATATATATTTTTTAATTTATTATATTTTTATTTAATTTATAAAAATATTTAATTTATTTATTATTTGTATTTCTTATTATGTATTATTTAATCTATTTTATTATTGTTTATTATTATTTATTCATTTACTTTTATTTTATTTATAAATATTTTTTATTTATTATATATTTTTTAATTTATAAAAATATTTTATTTATTTAGTACTATTTATTATTTATATATAATATTTAAATTTATTAGTGCAAAAGACATGAAGGTCCCAATTTTACAACTTTGAAATTTGGTCATTTTGAAGGCGAGAGGAAACAAAAAGAGGAAGTACCATTTTTCTTGTTTCCTCTTTTCTTTACAATTAGAGGAAACGTTTTCTGAAGGGCAAAAGTAAAAATAAATTAGTAAATAATATTTTACTTTTATTTCTTCATTTCAGAAAGTAAAAACAGGAAATAAGAAATATTTCCTATTAGTAAACACCACCAAGACCTCTCACCATTAACAATGTTAAAAAAGATAGTTATTTTACACAGTATGGGATTGGTTATTAATGATTCAAAAGTGTGATAAGATACAATGTGGTTGAACGAATTTCAGTTGTTTTATTTTTCACAATTATCATCATCTTTGTATATTTGGTCCTAACAAAAATAAATTCTGAAAATGATAAAATGGACCAAAAAGAATGATGGAAAGGCATATAAGCTGGGTACATTTTAGGTGCATTGCATAAAAGGAAAAGGTTGAAGGGAAAAATAAAATAAAATCATGTAATGCTTAGATGGTGAAAAGGAAACAGCTGAGAGGGAAGGGGGTAAGGATATCAATATGCGTACGTGTGTGTGTATATATATATATATACATATATATGCATATATAGCATGTTACAATTTAGTAGGGTTGCAAAATGAACCGAACCGTTCGTAAGCAGGTTCGGACTCGGCTCGCTAAAAGCTCGGGCTCGTGCTCATTCGTTTAGTAAACGAACCGAGTCTGAGCACAATTTTTAGGTTGATTTAGTAAACAAACCGAACTTGAATATTATTAAGTTTGGCTCGTCAAGCTCGTGAACATACTCGTTAAGTTAAACAGTAAGATTATCTCATATTTTGACAAAAGAAAGTGTTCAAATTGAACAAATTATAAAGATTGTTATGAAAAGATTATAGGAATATGCGGTCATAACATAAAACTCATTCATAAAAAATTATACTAGTGAAAATATATTAAAAATAGACATGTAATAACTCAATCTAGATAGTTATTGACAAGAGTAATATATTGTAATTGAAACGAGTCGTTCGTGAGCAAGTTCGGGCCCGACTTGTTAAATTCAGCGTTCGGCTCGAACTCGTTCGTTAAACAAATAAGTCAAACTTGAATATATTTTTTAGAATTATTTAATAAATAAATCGAGTTTAACATTCCAAAATTCCACACCCTATACTAGACTTGTTGGTTTGCAGCACGTTATAATTTAGTTTGTGGATGAAATATAAAATGTTTAAATTATGACTTATGCTTGGCGAGTAGTACAAATGTCACAAGTGATTGTTTTGTTTGTATTAGTTGATGTGTAAGATTGATAAATAACTTGAGAGTACCACGTGAAAATGCAAAGTGGACTCATCGAAGAAATAAAATAATGAAATTAAAAGTTGGCAGGTAATTGAGAAAAGGACGCCAGTACGTTAGATTATGTGGTGCTTAAAGCCCTTTGACATTTCATAATTTTGATCGGACAGCAACAACATATTATCTGAGGTGCAGTGAACTGCATATCAATATATATATATATACACGAAAATATTTTCTTCTTTATCATGGTGCAAGATAAATCTACTTACTTTTCATATTAATATTTAAATGTAATTAACATAAATAAAATAATTTTATATTTAAAATTTAATAATCATATCTAATAATTAATATATAAAATAAATATATTTATCTTACTTCCCAGTAAACAAGAGATCGTTACTCTATATATACATATACATATATATATATATATAATGCAACATATCATATACAAGGCGTAGAGTGAGGAAAGGTTGTGTAATATCTTGCAGTGAAGAGATAGGGTCCCTTTTGGCAGCAAAGAATTAGACTCTTGGAGTTGGAGAGATTTTTGTTTGCAAATATACAAATTAATATGAATATATATACACACAAATATATAATTACACATAAATATATATATATAAATTCACTCATATATGTACATACATATGCATACATACATCTACACACACATACATACATACGCATATATATTAATACCTATATATATATTTATTTATATTGTCTAATTTAATTTTAAATTTATGACATTTTACATTCAAATTGGGTTTAAGATTGAAATTTAATTACACTTAAATTTCAAGACTTATTCAAATAATATATTTAAAATTACATTTTTAAAATTAAAATATTATAAAATTTCAATTCTAATACAATTTCAATTCAATTAGTAAATCCCACAACCAAACCCACGTCTTTATTTCTTTTTAGTACATTGGAGAGAAGGTCACTTGAATTATTACATGAATCCTTTAAAAGAAATATGTAGTAATTTTACCAAGATATAAAGCTAGGAGATTACACATATATACACACGCGCTCGTGTACAAGTAAAAATGGGGATGAAGTAATAAAAAAGGACTCTAAAGCACTGATCGAATTAATAAGAGTGAAAGAATGAAAAAAAAAATTTGTATTAAAAAATAAAATAATAGAACGACAACATTACAAGTACTAATAAATAAGGATAATTGGATATTATAATCTTATAATATGTTGATGTATAGACAGGTGTGTAGTAATAGGAAAAAGATACATTCCTGTTTAGGATGTAACCATTGGTATAAATAAACATGTCTTTTGATTTTAATGAAAGAAACATGTCTCCTGTCACATCTTTGATAATTAAATCAAGTGACACATTTTTTAAACAAACAAACACAAATTTTGAATTACAATTATACACCCTCTAATGTAAAAAGCATCGGGGCCCTTCATGAAAGGGTACTTATATATCTTCAATAGGGTTGGCATTCGTGGTATGGGTTGCAATTATTTTATGGGTTATTAGCGAAAAACCCCTTTAGTTTTATACTAGGTGTGAAGAACTCTTATTTTTTTTACAAAATATGTGTATAAATTTATTATATTTTCAAAATATTGCAACTTACCCCATTCTACTTTAAAATAATGTGAAATCCCTTAAATACCCCTTCTAACCTAATAAAAATAACAAATATTAAATTTAATAAATAATGTATAATAAAATGATAAAGAAATAAAATAATTAAATATAAATAAAAAATTTGAAAGAAACCGGCTTAATTTTTTTAATTATAAATAAATAAATAAAAATAATTTTTTTAAAAAAATATGCTTAATTTTTCAATTTTTTAAATATTTTTGAAAATAAAATTGTAATTATTTTGTTGATGATTTTCTTAAATATTTATTTTTATAAACATATTTTCCGTTTTTTTTTGTTATTTTATAAATAAAAATGTTTTTTTATAAAAAAAATAGCCTTTTTTTTTTCAAATTAATTTTAATATTTTTGAAAAAAATTGTAATTGTTTTGTTGATGATTTTCTTAAATATATTTTTATAAATATATTTTTTGTTTTTGTAATTTTTTAAAATTTTATTTAAAAAAAAAACTTATTCTAAAAGTATTTTAGATAATTCATGTCACAATATGGGCAAAATGCACATATTTTCAAATAGTAGGGTTATAAAGAACCATAGGGGCGTTATACACACTATATGCATACTACATAGGGGTAAACGCTCCCGACCCTTATTTTATTAATGGTATAATGAATTTGGACCACACAGGTGTATTAGATAACTATCGATGCTGCATAATGATATCAACACTTTATTAAAGTGTTATGGATCATAAATAAATAGATAACTGACGAGACGCGAATCTTGATCTTGACCTGCATCATTTGTGCTTATAACCAAGGGCGAAGCTAGGATCTAAAGCGAGGGGGAGCCAAACTATTGATTCTTTTATTTATGTAATATAAATATATTTTAAATTAATTTTTTTTCAACAATTCATATATCAATTACGAATATATACCTAGTTAAACTTCAACCTCTTCGTAAAAAGGAAAACAAAACCCAAAAATCTATTATCAAATATGGCCTCGAAACTTTTTCGAAGAATAAAATTTCCTATATACCGAAGGACCACTTGGCCCAATGGTATAACCTCTCCTTCCAATAGGAAAGGTGAGGGGTTCGAGTCTCTTTTAAGACAAAATGAGTGTATGTGTAAAAAAAACTAAAAAAATCCTTACCTTTTAAAATAATAAAAAAATCATATATAATAAAATTTGTACTAAATTTATGAGCAATATTTTTTCAATACCGATATACAAGTAACTTGCAAGTGAAACTCGTTTTCTATCTTGAACGAAATTATGTTTTTGACAAATTTCATCTTAAAAAATATTCTCTCCGTCCCAATTTAAGTATCCACATTCACTATTCAATCCATCCTAAAATAAATAAAGTCAATGATACTTTATTTGGTCAAATTACCAAATTACTCTTCAATGATTTAAGTTATAAAATATCTAAACTACAAACATCACATCGCTTGGTGAGATCAAGAATAAAATTGATTTTTCATTCACTATTACACCCATAAAAGTTATCATCTCAAAAAGTTAGATTCCTTAAAATGAATTTATAATTTAGAACAGATGGAGTATCATTTTTAAAATTTCAGGTACTAATTTCATTAGCTCTTTTACCACTCTCAAGTTCATCCAGAATTATCAAATGATCAACTTTAATCACTTGAACATATTGCAATTCATTATAACTGATATTCTCTAATTAAAAAATGCTAACATCTTGAAACTAATCTTCATATATAATCATGAATAATGTGATGAATATAGGACTCGAAGTGTTTTAACATAAAGGACAATACTTGGGTCCTCCCCGGGGAGGATGAAGTTGGTTCTCTCATCTTATTTGGCCCAATAAATTAAAGACACATGGCGAGAATTAATTAAAGAAGAATATAAATGAATATTATCCCCTCTTTTTTTTTATCGATTATATAATTATATACTATATATAAAACATTCATTACAAACATAAATATATATTCTTAAAAACATTTATGCATTGACACAAACTCTTGTCGTCAATGAAATTATTTTTCCATTCTTCAACATATATTTTATTTAAAGCTGTTGGAAATTCATAATATCTATTAGCAAGTGTTAATTTTTATTTATTTATCCTTGACTAAATGAAATTTTCATTTTCATTTATTTTATTTTTGTTTGCATAGCTTGGTCAATTTTGAAATTGGTAGCATATGAAATTTTTGCTACAACCAACAGATCATGTTTGAAGGCCTTGGAAATATTCCAGTGATGAATATTTTTGAAAATTCAATAAGTATACAGTATATAATTATATAAAGCAATTTGGAAGGGTGAAAAGAATAGTGGACTAAAAGAAATAAAAAAGGAAAATTTCATAATTCCTTAAAATTCATGAAGTAACGGGTGATACCCATATATATTATTTAATTGATTCTAGCCATGTATGTTAATTTTATTGGGTCAAGTAAGAGGGGAGGACCCAAGTATTGTCCTAAAATAAAATCGAAAGTAAGAGTTTTTTTTGGTAAATAAAATTAAAGTAATGTTAAAATTAGAATTTAATTAATCAATGAGGTTAGAATGGTAATAAATCAATGTCAAAATCTTACCATTT
Organism: Cornus suecica; assembly: GCA_963922005.1. NCBI lineage: Eukaryota > Viridiplantae > Streptophyta > Magnoliopsida > Cornales > Cornaceae > Cornus > Cornus suecica. The sequence continues at coordinate 84,806,235 of OY998239.1, read as the reverse complement.
CTTGATTTGTAATATAGTCTTAATATTCTTTTATTATTAAATAATAATAATATTATTATAAATTTGGCTACAAAGAAGCTTTTAAATTTTGTTTTAGAAATATTGGGCCAAAACTAATTGGCCCTTGAATTTTTTAGGGTTATTTGCAATGAGACCCCCTGAACTATGGGTCAAGTCCACTGAGAAAGTGGTCAACGGATTTTCTGTCGATCAGCCCCCTCAACTTTCATTTTGCTTGCAAACATACCCCCGATGCTGTGAAAAGCCATAAATGCCCTTGTATTGTCTGAGTAATTACATGACACAAAATATATTCCTCTGAAATGTCTTTAATGCCCTCAGACTTGTATGTTAAATGACATTAATGCCCTTAACCCTAATCTTTACCCTTACCCCCCCCCCCCCCCCCCCCCAACAATCCTCATTTACATCCGCCGTCCATTCTCTCTTTAGAGAGAGAAACTATCAACCTCTCATTCATTTCCTTTCTCAACCGATCTCCATTTCCTCTATTCTTTCTCTACAATTTTCTCTCTTCTCTGCATCTCATATACAGAAAATCGAACCTTAAATTCATGGTCCTTGTGCGAAAAGACCATGGATTCTTGGGGTGTTTGTTCAATATAGGGTTATATACACACAATCTCATATACAGAAAATCAAACCTTAAATTTGTGGTCTTTGTGTGAAAAGACCATGGATTCTAGGGGTTAGGTTGTGTTCGTTCAATATAGGGTTTATTTCGATCTTCATCGACTATTAAATCCTTCATATCTGATCTTCAATCTCTTGATTTGGCTATGTTTTTTTAGGGGTTTCGACCGATCTTTCTTTATTTTGTTGTTTGGGTCTGATCTCATCTCCTATTGTAAGTATTTTTCCATTTCTTTTGATTTCGAGTAATTATTTCACAGTTTTAGTTGTTACAAACCCTAATATTTATGTTTTGTTGTAGATCTAGAGATTTGGTGTTGATTTGACGGTTTGTTTTTGGATATTTGGGTCTCGGTACTTCTTCAGCTTGGATTGTTGTTTATTTCGGTACACAACCCCTAACCCTTGAATCTCTGTATGAAATTTCAGATTTTTTGTGCTTACATGTTGTTTAAATGGCAAGATATTTTTATTGTGTATATATTTTTTGTGCTTGTTTGTTCTGTGATGATGAAAACTTGATTATTAATATTTTTTTTTGCTGTTTGCAAGCTCTGTAATCATACCTTTCTGATTTTTTTTTTCGTGTTTGGTATTTATTGAAATTAGATTTGTGTGTTTTCACTGGACCATTATTGAAATCATGGTCCTTGTGCGAAAAGACCATGGATTCTTGGGGTGTTTGTTCGATATAGGGTTATATACACACAATCTCATATACCGAAAATCAAACCTTAAATTTGTGGTCTTTGTGCGAAAAGACTATGGATTATAGGGGTTAGGTTGTGTTCGTTCGATATAGGGTTTATTTCGATCTTCATCTACTCTTAAATCCTTCATATCTGATCTTCAATCTCTTGATTTGGCTGTGTTTTTTTAGGGGTTTCGACCGATTTTTCTTTATTTTGTTGTTTGGGTCTGATCTCATCTTCTAGTGTAAGTATCTTTCCATTTCTTTTGATTTCGAGTAATTATTTCACAGTTTTAGTTGTTACAAACCCTAATATTTATGTTTTGTTGTGGATCTAGAGATTTTGTGTTGATTTGACGGTTTGTTCTTGGATATTTGGGTCTCGGTACTTCTTCAGCTTGGATTGTTGTTTATTTTGGTACATAACCCCTAACCCTTAAATCTCTGTATGAAATTTCAGATTTTTTGTGCTTGCATGTTGTTTAAATGGCAAGATATTTTTATTGTGTATATATTTTTTGTGCTTGTTTGTTCTGTGATGATGAAAACTTGATTATTAATATTTTTTTTGCTGTTTGCAAGCTCTGTAATCATACCTTTCTGAATTTTTTTTTCGTGTTTGGTATTTATTGAAATTAGATTTGTGTGTTTTCACTGGACTATGAAATATATCTGAATCTTTTTTTCGTGTTTTGTATTTATTGAAATTAGATTTGTGTGTTTCCATTGGAATATGAAATATTTATGAAATATTTTTTTCGTCTTTGGTATTTATTGAAATTAGATTTGTGTGTTTCCACTGGAATATGAAATATATTGTGTTTCTGCAATTATTTATATATATATTTTTAGTCTTTGTTTGTTAACATTATCAGAATGTTTGGCATGCAAAGAGCTTCTGTAGTATTTTTTTTTTAGTCTTTGTTTGTTAACATTATCAGAGTATTTTTAGTCTTTGTTTGTTAACAAGTTAGAGTTTGTAACTTGTGATACCTTTCTGGATTTTTTGTTTTCCAATGATGAAAGATGGGTATGTTTTGGGTGTTAAGATACTGATATGGTGAAAATAGTTAGTTTTTGAAATTATTATTTTTTGCTTGCATGCTCTTTAATATAGGGAAAATGGTACCTTTTGAATAAAAATATAATTAAATTTTTTTTTTTATGAAAGTTGAGACTGTTTTGGAGAGCATGATACTCATATGGTGAAAATTGTTAGGTTTTGAAAATAATATTTGTAATTTCTTTTGCTTGCATGCTCTTTAATATAGGGAAAATAGTACCTTATGAATAAAATTATAATTTTTTGAATTCTTTTTTATGAAAGTTGGGACTTTTTTGGAGAGCATGATACTTATATGGTGAAAATTATTAGGTTTTGAAAATAATCTTTTTAATTTTTTTGCTTGCATGCTCTTTAATATAGGAAAAATAGTAGCTTGTGAATAAAATTATAATTTTTTGAAATTTTTTTTATGAAAGTTAGGACTGTTTTGGGTGTTACGATACTCATATGGTGAAAATATTTTTTTTAATTTTTTTGCTTGTATGCTCTTTAATATAGGGAAAATAGTACCTTTTGAATAAAATTATAACTTTTTAAATTTGTTTTTTTTATTTATTTATGAAAGTTGGGACTGTTTTGGGTGTTATGATATTCATATGGTGAAAATTGTTAGTTTATGAAAATATTTTTTAAAATTTGTTTTTTGCTTGCATGCTCCTTAATAGAGGGAAAATGGTACATTTTGAATAAAAGTATATATATATATATATATATTATAAAAGTTGGGACTGTTTTGGAGACCATGATACTCATATGATGAAAATTGTTAGGTTTTGAAAATAATATTTTTAATTTTTTTTGCTTGCATAATCTTTAATATAGGGAAAATAGTAGCTTGTGAATAAAATTATAATTTTTTGAATTTTTTTATTTATGAAAGTTGTGACTGTTTTGGGTGTTATGATACTCATATGGTGAAAATTGTTAGTTTATGAAAATAATTTTTTTTGCTTGCATGCTCCTTAATATAGGAAAAATGGTACATTTTGAATAATAGTATATATATATATATAATTTTTATGAAAGTTGGGACTGTTTTGGAGAACATGATGCTCATATGGGGAAAATTGTTAGGTTTTGAAAATAGTAGCTTGTGAATAAAATTATGGTGTGTTCTGGTAGGTTCTGGAAATAATTTTTTTTTTCTTCTATTTTCCCTTTACCCTAATCCCTAACCCCTAAATTACCCTAATCCCTAACCCCTAAATTACCTTAATCCCTAACCCCTAACCCCTAAATTAACCTAATCCCTAATCCCTAAACCCTAATTAACACTTATACATAATTAACTTAAATACTAATTAACTAAAACATAATTAAATTAAATACTAATTAACTTAAACCCTAATCCCTAAACCCTAATTAACACTTAGACATAATTAACTTAAATACTAATTAACTAAAACATAATTAATTAACCTAAACCCTAATTAACACTTAAACATAATTAACTTAAATACTAATTAACTAAAACATAATTAATTAACTTAAACCCAAATTAACTTAAACATAATTAATACTTAAACATAATTAACTTATATACTAATTAGGTTTGTTAAAGCAAGCAGAATGGACACACTTCATAACATAGTCTTTCAGTTTGAATGACACACATATCTATTGACAGATGTATATGCTGATTCATTTGGTTTTGTGGATCTGTATTCTGCTGCATATAACTTCATAACAAATGATATAACAACTCAATGTTCAAAAGGAGTCATGCTTCACTTATTCTGTACAATCCGTGGTTCAAACTACAAAATGAAGCAAACTCTGGAAGAAGACATTATCATATTGTTTCAGCTAAATTCAGATGGAAAATTCATAAATATCCTAGTTGAGAAAGATGAACCTAATAATGTTGAATCCTCTGTGGATGCTCCAAATGCTCCAATCACCATAGACACTGTATATGATTTTGGGTCAGAATCAGAGGATAGTGAATATGAAGTGGAAACTGATTACAGTTTTGAGGATAGTGATGATGAATTTAATGATAGTGAAGAAGATGGCTTAAGGTTTGAGAAACTTAATGATGAACCTGAAGATGAACAAGTAGATAGTGAGGGTGTCCTATTTGATTACAGTGATGATATTAAACTTGTTAAAAACAGTGGGGATGAAACTATATCTAAAACATCAAATTCTATTAACCTTAATGGTAAAGTGTTTGCATATTCACATGGAGGTGAGATTCAATTTGAAGTTAATCAACTTTTTGATGATGTAAAACACTTCAGAACAATTCTAAAAGAATATTCAGTCCAAAAGGGGTTTAAACTTGTCATGGAGAAGAATGAGAAGTCTAGGGTGACCTCTAAATGTAGCAATCCAGGCTGCAAATGGAGAATACATGCTAGTGCCTTGAGTGATCAAGTAATATACAAAGTTAAAACAATGGGCCCTCAACACACCTGCATCAGAACCACAAAAAACAAAATTGTTACATCAACTTTCATTACTAAAAAGCTTATGAAGACATTCAAAAATCAACCTGAAATAACTTTAGAGGCTTTGGGGGCCCTAGTTAGGGAGAAATTTTAGGTTAATTGTACTGAAACATGTCTAAGGAGAGCAAGAAACAAAGCTTTAATTGAAAATCAATAAACACATGCTGGGTCATATGGTAAGTTGTGGCAGTATGCTCATGAGGTATATAAGACAAATCATGGTTCATTATTCTTTATAAAACCTTCAACAGATCAACCACCAAGATTTAAAAGAGTTTTTATGTCATTTGGGGCTGCCATTAATGGGTTCAGGGGTGGCTGTAGACCATTCATTGGTGTGGATGGTTGTTTCTTAAAGGGTCCATTTGGGGGTATACTCATTAGTGATGTGGGACTAGATGGGAATAATGGATTGTATCCATTTGTTGTGGCTGTGGTTGAATCTGAAAACAAGGATAGTTGGACATGGTTCTTAGACCACCTCCACAAGATAACTAGTGATGAGTCTAGCAAGGGAGTGCCTTGGACCATTATGAGTGATGGTCAGAAGGGTATTCTACCTGCAATTGATGAACTTTACCCTAATGCATTTAAGAAGAGGTGCTGCAAGCATATTTATGCAAACTTTAGGTCTTTACACCCTGGGTTAAGATTTAGAAGACTGTTTTGGGAGGCTGCACAGAGTTATAATGAATTGGACTTTAAAATAGTAATGAAAAAAATTCAGAACACAAGTCAGGAAACATATAATTGGTTAATTGATCATCCAATTGAAACATGGGCAAGACACAAATTTGATATAATGGAAAAATGTGACTTTGTAACCAACAATGTTGTTGAATCATTTAACTCTTGGCTAAAACATGTGAGGGGAAAGCCAATAACAAATGTTTGGATGGGATCAGAACCAAGTTGATGTCTAAATTCCAAAAAAGGTTCAGCAAGAGTGTTCAATGGGAGTTTGTGGTTCCAAAAATCAGAAACAAACTTAACCAAAACCTTTCAAAATCTGGTTGTTGTCAATTGATATGGCCCGGGGGAGAAATGTATGAGGTCACTAAGAAGTTGAACATGAAGTACATAGTTGACCTTAAAAATCATAGCTGCTGTTGTGGGGAATTTCAGTTGACTGGTGTACCTTGAAGGCATGCATGGGCATGCATTACTTGGAGAAGGGAACCTGTAGATGACTATTATGATGAGTATTTTACCAACTATGTGTATGGACAAGATTATAGGCACCTCATTCATCCCATGCACCATGAAAGTTTATGGGATGAGGTGAACAAGTCGCATTTAGATCCCCCAGAACTGAGGAGGCCAGCTGGCAGACCTAGGGTGGCTAGGAGGAGGGAAGATAATGAATCAGTAGCAACAAGAAGGTCCACAGTCATGACTTGTAGTTTATGCAAAGCTGTTGGCCACAATAAAAAAGGGTGTAAAAGATTTCCAAAGAACAGCCAGGGCAAAACTAGAGGTCCACAGTCATCTGCAGGGACTTCATCAACAACAGCAACAACTCCACCACCAAGAAAGAAGTTCAAAGTGGCAAGGAAAGGCAAATGACCAAAGACAAGATCAGCAGCACCAACAACACCAGCAACACCAACAACACCAACAACTTCATCACTGAGATTTTTGTCCACTGTAAATTTAAATTTTTTTGATATTCAATTATTTTAACATTTCTAACTGTTTTACTCACTAAAAAATATGTTAATGATACAGGTTGGTGGTGGTGATCAGCACCGACACTAACCCCTGCCCAAGCAAGTTGCTCTAATGTACATTTCCTAAACTGTTTTAATATTAGCATTATTTTTTCCTAACTATAAAATATTCTTGCTATTTCTTAATTTTTTTGTGAACCTTTCAATTGTAGGTTCCAACTGGGCAAGGTGGCTCAAGATCTCCTTGGGCACAATGGTGACGCTGGTAACAACATATCTTATGTTATTTTTTGTATATTTTGGACTTGGACTGTATATGACTCATTTTGGACTCTTTTTGGACAATAGTTTTCATGGATAGTGTAGTGACTGATTTTTGATTGTTTTTGTACATGTCACACTTACACACACACATAATTGAGCCAAACTTTTTATTTTGGTGATATCAGTCTCATTTCAAGCCTTGTTGGCTTTCTTATATGTAATTTAATCTATTTCAATTGGGTATTACAACAGTTTTACTTTGATAGTAGGGTTTAGGACTTCAATGTAATATATTTTTGGTATGTAATATATGTATGTTGGAATGGAATTACTCCTTTGAATGTTGGAATTTCTCATTGTATTTAGGCATTTTAATTGAGGAATGTATGATGCAGTTGCAAATTACCACTGTTCAATTCATTTTGTGTCATATTTTCTGTAGCATTACAATTCAAATATTGTTCATATTTTTTTGTTGCAAAATCTCCTTTCTCTTCATTGTTCATTGATGTCAATACACAACAGTCAACAGGGGCATTTAGGTCCTTACAATTATACATTTGACTTTAATAATGAAAAAGGGTAAAAAAGTAATGTTTAGTGCCAAAAACCCCTCCAGGGGTGTGTTTGCAAGCAAAATGAAAGTTGGGGGTTGATCGACAGAAAATGAGTTGATCACTTTCTGAGTGGAATTGACCCATAGTTCAGGGGGTCTCACTGCAAATAATCCTATTTTTTTATTTCTTTGGAGGGGCCAATTGTACATTTAATTAACTTTAATGCTTAAACATATACATATCACTATAAAAATTTGATTTTTTTTGCGATGGCCCCCCTCCCTCCGCTATAATATCATTCCACCAAGTAAAACTGGCAGTTAGCTTTCGAGTATGACAACACTTATTTAACTCAAGAGAGAAAATATATCTCAATACACTAACTCAACTACACTTATTTAACTCAGAGAGAAGAGAGCTACACAACTGAAGAATTAATGAGTTGGCAGTCAACTTCAATACAGAGAAAATATAATGCAAAATATATATATATATATATATCTAACAACTAACAAATTAAGCCAAGCTAGCTGCATGTGCATGTGAGCAATTAATTACTAGTATGAAATGCCCATACTCTCCCCATCACTTCCCATTTCAATCTCAACACTACACCACCATTAAACTCCAACACAACCATCAAACCTCTCTCATTTCCATGGCCTCCCAAGACTTTGAGCCACCATTTCATTGGCACACAAGTGACCTCAACTACACCACCTTTGATCATCTCCATGGCCAAAGCCTCTTCTTTGTAGCCATCTTCTTCTCCTTTATCCTCCTCATCATCTTGTTATACGTATACTTCCATTTTATATTTCACCACGGCCTCGTCTCCGGTGTCACGTCCTCATCTTCGAGCTCTGTGCCTCATGAAATTGCATTACCAGCTCGGTCACCGGGGATCGATGGTACCGCCATTAACAACTTGCCTGTTTTCGTGCATCGATCGTTGGGCAATTCGGACATTATGTGTAATAATATTGTTGGTGAATTTAGTGAGTGTTCGATATGTCTTGATGTGTTTGAGGGGGAAGAGATTGTGAAGGTGTTGCCTATATGTCACCATGCTTATCATTCTGTGTGTGTTGATAAGTGGCTAAGCACTCAATCTAGTTGTCCTCTCTGTAGAGCTTCTCTGCATGTTGAATCTTCTAGTGAACCAACCTGTCTTTGAATTTGTATATACTGAAAATTAATGTAAAGGTACGTAACGAAATTTTCATTTTAATTATTGATTTTATGTCATAATTTATATATATATATATATCTTGGTCAGCTTAACTATTTCAATTTTAAATGAGAGGCTCGTCGAAAAAGACTTAAAATTTGATATCTCTGAAAATAACAAGTTCGAATCTTATTGGGTAACAATAATTCGTTGAAGTCATGATCGTAAATAGACATAGTGGGTTGCTTTGCACCGGGATTCTTGTGAATTAGTTGGACCACCTCAATTATTGAAAAAAGGTCGAAGTGTTGTCATTTTTAAAAACTTCTCTTTCACCAAAAACAACTCCTTTATTCTCACACACACAAAAAAACAATACTTTTAAAGAGGATATATTAAATTGTAACTTTAGTGATGAAATTATGTACATATTATTAAATAGTATTAGACTATTATCATAGTAATTACTATAAGAGATGGTTCATAGTCCACGGTATTGGTTATGGTCGCGGTCACAATATTGGCATAAGTTACGTCATGCACGGTCACAATATTGGTGTAATGGATTCGAGCAATATTAATTTTAAAATTGAATATCAATGCAAAATAATAATATCAATACCTTCCCAAGAATGATACAAATCAAACGCTTCCTAATAATGATAAGAAACCAATATGGCGAACCATACTATACCTGCTAACAGCAGGGAAATAGCGTTTGCTAGTGTTATATGAGGACAGCCTAAGGGTCCTAAACTGAAATTGGGCCTAGAAGTCAAAACTCAGTTGGCCCAAACTGAATAAAACTCAAACTCTGTAGCTTGGGCCCAGCATACAGCTATTTAAAGGTTAAACTTGACCCAACCTTTGGTTGAGAAACCATGGAAAGGGATAGTTACAGTTACCTCTTCTAATATGGATAATTAGTAATTCGCTCTCCATAATTTAATTATTGTTTCAAAAACCTTCTTTCAATCAGGACAATACAGGTTAACGCTTACGTCATTAATTTTTCAATGGTGACTATAATACATGAAATCAAGGTTGGGGCATTGTACTAATTAAACCACCCAATGATTATAATACCTTTAAAACCCATGTTAACGCTTACATCATTAATTTTTCATAGATTCAGGGATGACAATAAAACGGGGTGTGCGGGGCGGAGAAGCCAGAGCGGAGGATGTGGCGGGGCGAACAACAAAAAACTTAACCGGGGATAGGGCGGGTATGGGGTGCCATAATTTAACCGGGGTCCGGGATGGGAGAAGCGATCCCCACCTCTCCCCATTGATATCCAAAAATAAAATAAAATTTGATGAAACTAGAAAGCAAGCATATTTGCACTTCATACAAAATCTTCCCATTCAACTAATATCGTTACATTTCCCACATGCATACAATATAAAAAGATGTAATTGAATAGACAGTGCAATGTAAATGAAGCAGAGTCCTCTCTCAAGTATGAAGGTGAAAGACCATGTTACTATTGAAGTGTTTGTTTGACTATCATTGTCACTTATAATTAATATCTCTTGGCATTGCCCTCTAATATTTTTGGTGCACAAGGCTACAATTTTTTTGTCAGGATAAAATGGAAGGGCTGTACAAGTGTGTTCAGTCCTAATCACCAGTTTGACCCTACCCAATTAATTGCTCATAGACCCTCTCTCTCCCAGTCAACAAGCATTTGTGGAAATCATTGTACTGTAGTAAAATTTAATGCAGTAACTTACCTGATATTCAAATCCCTTACATTTCACCCCCTCTCTCAACTAGAGCAACAAAATTCAAGATGCCTGTTGTTAGAGGATCTTGTCACACCGTCAGATCCCGATGGAATGCTAGTCTCTTCTATGGGATAAATTTTGAGGTCGATTTGCGAATTATCTGATCCATTATAGTTAGTATCAGAATCAGAACTAGTACGTGATTCGGTGTCATGCTAAACATCCCGCTTGGGTGCTACCATCTTAGGTTGAGTTCGAGTCCTGATCGGACAAACAGAGACCTAATACTGTTTCTGAAATGAATCTAACATGTTAAAGCTGTACTCAATATTGTGCATTGATAGTGTTTAATGAAGGGGACTATATATAGTAGATTGTTGAAATTAATGAACGATCTTGATTTATAAAATCATAGTTTTGGTTACAAGAATGTTGGAACATGAACATTACATTGAATCAATGAAACAATAAATGATCCTCACATCGAAAGATTGAATAAACAAGAGCTTTTAGTGGGTATCTAGGGTCGTAAATGAATCGAGCACTCGACAAGTAGTTCGAGCTCGGCTCGATAATAACTCAGCTCGCATTTGTTTATTTAGTAGGTAAACCAAACTCAAACAAGTTTTTCAGGCTTGATTCGTAAATGAACCAAGCTCAAACATGTATGAGCTCGACTCGAAAATATTCTTGAACAAAACTCGTAAACATGTTCGCGAACAAAGCTTGTGAACATGCTCACGAACAAAGCTCGCTAAAAGCTTAATTATATATATATATATATATATATATATATATATATATATATTTTGTGAAAAGAATATATATGCATATATTGTATTGTGTATATAATACTACTTTTAAAATAATTTTACTAATTAGTTTTTAAAATTTAAATATATGACAGAATTTGATGAGACCCACTACTAGTAAGTTATAAGATAATGTTGTACAAAAATATGGATATAGAAGAAAACTTGAAGCAAATTACTCGCCTCACATGCATCCATGAGTATCCAAGAGAAATGTGTAGGGTGCGTTTGGAAAATTTGTTTTTTGTATTTGTTTTGTCTTCAAATATAAAAATTGTTTTTGTATTTGTCTTTATTTTTTTCAGCAAAAACTAAAAACAAAAAAACATTTGGATGAAAATTTGTATTGAAAAATAAAATGGTATTGGTGGGCTGCGGTGGTGGGCGGCGGGCGGAGGCGACGGCGACCGGTGGCGGGGTGGTGGTGGTGGTTGGTGGCGGCGACGGTGGCGAAGGATATACCCTAAACAGTAAAAAAACTAAAAAAATAACTAAAAGTTGTATTTGGTGTTTTCACCACTTTTACACACTATTCATAGAAAACAGTTTTCTTGGGGAAAAAAAAAGTAAACAGTAAACGCGTTTGTCAAACATTTTTTTTTTTTTTTAACTGGGTAAACAGTAAAAAAACAAAAACTATTTTTCTGTATCCAAACGGACCCGTATAGAATTGTATGATTTGGTTTAATCTTTATCTCACATTTGTGCGGTAGTGAAGTAGTTGCATACTTGTCCCTATAAAGAGGTGGTATATTTTGTTGAAAAATTTATCCCACATCGCTTGTGTAGTGAAAGTTAGGCCTATAAATATATTATTTTCTTTAGAAATTAAAGTGTTTGAGTACTTTCTATAAATTGTTGTCAACTATTAGGTATCAATGACATTATTTATAATTAAATTAGTTCAAAAAATTTCAATCATTCATTTTAATTGTAAATGATATCAAACAAAAGTGGCTTGTCAAGCCGAGAGCCAAGCAATTTATCGAGCCGATAATCAAGCGGCTTGTCGAGCTGCTCGAGCTCTCGCTCTCCTCTGAGGGGCCGAGCCGAGCCCGAACACTTGAAAGCTCGGCTGGTATCCAACGAAAAATTCACTGCCCCATTATATTTTGACACATAAGACACTCCGCAGTTAAACTGGTCTTGCATTTGATCCAAGATATAATACAGTCAATACAAAAAATTTAAATAAATAAATAAATAAAATTCCCAAGTATGAGTCACCAATGATGTATATGCGAGTATGATATATATATCAACACTTCTAACATTCAAAGTGAAATTCGCACAATGAAATTGGACGAGTACAATGAGTATTCAAAGAGAAAATTAATACTCACAGCAGATCTGTACAATAATATGGTGGTACTACTACTACATATTCGCACATTATCATTAAAACAAAACACACAAAAAAAATTAAATAAAAAATCAAATGGTGTCTCCTCTGTTTCTCTCTGGCCTATGATGATGATTCATTGACATTAGATGATGGATGAACCTTACGTTCGGATCTATTCCTGCTCAGCATTGTCCTAATTGAACCACCCAAAGACGATGCTTGAGCCGACACAGTCGAACACGACGATGTCGAACTCAAATTCTTATTCTCATTCTCATTCTCATTCTCGTTTCCATTATTCGGAACCTCGACTACAATCTCCAATGCCGAGTCCCCAATCCCCGAATCCGCCTCACTAGAAATTCCCACATTTTGCTCCGCCCTCACAATCGCATCCTCCACTGTCGACTCGATTTTACCCGTCTCGCGCGCCGCCACCGGAGCTCGACAAATCGGACAATTCGAGTGGGAATGCAGCCACATATCAATACACTCAACATGAAAGGCATGACTACATTTCGGCAGCTTCTTACCCATCTCTCCATCTTCGAAAACACTTAGACAAACCACGCATTCCAATCCGAATTTGTGGTCGTTCGACTTGTAAACGAATAGCGGCAACGAAGCAATGACCGATGGGTTCAGACCCTTCTTGGGAGAGCTCGAGAGCGTGGGGATGTTGGCGTCGAGAGTGAAGGCATGGAAATGGTGGAAACGAGCCGGAGCGACGAAGACGGAGGTGGTTCTGCGGTGGCGGGCTTGAGCTAGGAACCATTTGGCGTAAATGTGGAGCAAGAGAACGAAGAGAATTACGAGAAGGAGAGAGATGAGAGCGGCGAGCATGACGTTGCCGTCGTAGGAGAGCGCGCTGTGAATGAGACCGGGAAGTGGATTTGCAGACATTGGTGGTGGTTACAAAGTGTAGAAAGAGAACAAAAAATAAAGAAAAGAGAGAGTGGTGTGAAGACTGTGAGCTCTGGTGATAAGATACCTATAATACAAGTATATCTTTGTATGTGTCTGTTTTAGGGGCAAAGTGTGTGTGAATATAAAGTAGTTGGTAACGGATTAAATTACGGGCATTGCGCCCTTGTTTATTTCACATTGCGTGTACTTGCATATATCTATTAATATATGTATAATTATATATGTAATATGTATAGATCATGGTTTGCCAAACTGGTCCTTACAGGTAACGGCTTAGCGGTTTGTTTTTTAACATCCGTTATTGTTAAATACTAGAGCTGGCAAAATTGGACACGACACGAAAACCCGACACGACCCGACACAAACACGAACACGACACGACACGGTTTAAGGCCTTAAATGGGTCGACACGAAAATATAAGGGTCAACCCGAACACGACACGGATAACCCGAACACGACACGTTTGACACGATTACTGTTCATAATTATCTTTATTTTTATATTTTTCTCTTCTCTAATTGGTCATGAATTGAAATATATCAATAAAATAATATTGGATCGTGTCAAAATCAATTTAATTTTGTTGATAATAGGTTAAATAATTTACCTCTAAAATGAATTATGTCAAATTTAATTTAAAATATTATAATAAATAGGCTAAATGAATTAGCATTTGTATGGCTTAGGCCTTTGTTTATTTTTATATCATCTTACCATTAAAAAATATATATAAAAATAAAAAAAAATTACATAATTTACATGGGTCGACCCGAACACGACACAAATACGACACGACACGTATAGTAACGACACGATATCGACCCGACATGAACACGACCCGTTGACACGAATTGCCACCCCTATTAAATACTAATATATTGGTGTGAGTCGGTTCTCACAATAGAACCACCGTTACGCCGCTTCTCAAAATATTATAACGATTGAAATAACGACGACACCATTAAATTTATTAATAACTCATTTTTTTACTAAATATCTTTAAAAAATTAAAAAAACTTTACTTGAATTTACCAAAAAATTATCTTTATTTATTTATATTATCAAAAATATTAAATTAATACATTTTGGGTAACATGTGTAAACGAGTCCGTAATCTCAATACTGACCGGAATCCGCACCGATAACATTTGTAACGATCGATACTGGCACTGCCATCCTTGATATAAACACAAATTATTTAAGGTCAAAAGGGAATCCCTTTATCCAAGGAAGGAGTAAGACTCATGCAGAAATGAAGGTCTCGTGAAGGCGACGGCAGGCAATAGGTTACTGTGCGTATTATAATAGCGAACGGAATGGGTCTTGTATTTATTTGTTAGGTGGACAAGATCCCAATATCACATACTATATATTTGTATATACTATATATATATATATATATATATATGTATATTTTGGTGTTTGGGAGTTATTAAGTTCAGGGGTCCCATGTGAATTGGAAGGAGGAGAGGGATGGATGTCAAATTTGACTCTACAACTACCAACTAATCACTAGTGCTGATGAAACTAGTACAGTCTACAAGTCTAGGACTGAACTGGTTGGGTCCTTATTATGAGTTCCAGCTTTTGATGCATGTTTTAGGCAAAGGGATCAACTTTTTTATTGTTAGGGTAGGCTCGTGACCTCTTCTCTTTCACTGACCCAATTCAAAGGCAAGTCCAAAGTACCTATCACTTTCTGCTTAACAGTGATTCAGATGATTTTTAGATTGGGGCTTCTGAGTTCTGAGTCAACTGGCATGAAATATATTCGGCTTGTGGTGGATAAAATTATTGGATTATATTTCCTAATCTTACACTAAGCTCATACCATAGTTCTATTTGATTTATATATATAGATTTCGAATGTTCTGAACTATAACAAAACTAATCATTCATAGAAGACTCATAATTTTTTTTTCTCCGGTTTTAATTTCCTGGAAGATGTAACATCTTTTACTTAAAATTCAGACCCTCATGTTGCCAAGAATCAATTTCTTGTTGGTCACTGAAAAAACATATTTCCCCGATAATTATTGAGCTATATGCATGAAAGATAACTTTCCAATAAAGATGATCGATGAACATGTACCCGCACCAAACGAATCACCCGGTTTGTAACACTTTTGGAAAGATACCAATACCACAACCATTACACAGTCACAATGTGTTTGTAATGTTGGATGAACATCACAGAATCAGAATGATATTTTTTCTAGCATGAGTGGAAGAAAAGAATACAAGGAAACACAGCTCCAACATTTTGGCATATAAGCTACAAACACAATTATAAAACCTCAGGAACAGTAGTCTAATAAATGGAAGAACAGTCCCGGAAAAATGTTAACCAAATGGATTAATGATTATTGTACTTACAAGGAGGAATATTAGTGATATTGTACTTGCCAGGTGGCATATTATTGCTGATGTTACATCTTGAAAATGAATGGATAATTACTTTGCCTTTTCAGGTTAGCAACTTTACAATCAAAAGACTCATCCCAGTAAATCAGTCACATGAGTTTGTATCGTTTCTCTTGAACACCAGTAACTCCCATTTGTATCTCTATAATTGTGTGAAGAGGCATCTGAAAATTGTAACGCAATTGATTTAGAATACAATTTTTACAATATACACTATATTGACAAGAATTAATTCGAAATCCAGATGCCAACATTTGACCCAACTAATTTTACATTTTTTCTTCTCGGGGCGTATATTTAACCATTTATGCATTACCTCAATATGTGGAATTTCTTTCAACGGCCTATCAGCAAAATAGGCGTACAATGCTCTCAAAACCGCCTACAAGAGTAGCACAATGAGAAAATTTGGACTTCGAATTACAATATCAAAATAAAGCAAGAGCATAGTTTAACAGTGTAACCTGGTGAGATATCACGACAACAGGTGCTCGCTGTCGTTCAAGCTCAATGATCACAGGCTCCAGCCTGCAATAAGGTGGAAAGTTAATACTATTGTATTATTTACAAACAAAATTTAACGGCTTAAAAATACTTTACTTCATCTAAAATGCTAATGTAAACCTTTGGATCACATCCAGATAAGACTCTCCACGAGGATATCGATACCTCAACTTGTCCTTCTTACGTGAGCTGCAACATATGAACCACAATTATCGAAAGAATATGCTAACCAAAAGCATCTAAAGAGTATGAGACTTCAAGAACAGACTTCCTAGTGAAAAAGCTTGTAAAGAACGTACTAAACATGTTTCAGAGATTTCTTGTACCTGATAGCGAGAAAAATAAGAAATACAGCAGACACCCCAATAACTCATGCCTCAGGATTATGACCTTAGATTTCTTAAACAAACAACTCTTTCTATAACATCTAATTTCTAACATTGACCATTTCGTATGCATTAAGTCCAAATTCCATTTTATAAACTAAAAGCTCATAGTAGTATATCACTCTAGCATAACAAAGTTATTGCATGCATCCATAAGTTCAGGTGTCATTAAGTGCTCAACAAGTGGGCTGCATAAGATCACACACCACCAGAGTGAGAGCCACAGTAGAATAGTCATTTCAAAACTTGCGAGAATGAGACTGAAGGGGAAAAACGAGTCTGTGTAAAGTCCCGCAAAAAGAATTAAAATGATGCAACACACTTATTAACATACATGTCCTATGTCATTCTACCTTCTTTAACTCAGAATCTCTATGCTTTATCTCCACCTCTACTTTAACCCTCCATACCGTTTTGTCCTTTTCTAATCTAATACTAATAGTCAAAAGTCATTCTGTTTCTACCAATTCCTTATAGTAATCTTCTATATTGCAATATCTTTGGAAAACTTTAAAATACCGATGATGATTATCTTCAGCCAAGCATAAAGACAACAAACTGTTCACATTATTACAACAACTATATTTTCAGAGGCAGAATGTCATAATTTGCCTAAATAAGATAATACAATGTCAATTAATGCTTTATATCCACATATCAATTTATAGGACTCAATGTTGTTACACCAGGAATTTGGGTTTTTTTTGCAGCATACATGTCTGCAAACAAATTTACTCATGATTCTAGTTAAATCCTACATATTATATAATAACAGGGTTTGATTTTGTGTCTATTTTCCTGCCCTGACATGCAATCCCTGATAAAATAATAGAATGCAGGCAACAGTGCCATCTAATGAATAGATTTTGATTCTATATGACCAAATTACTAATATTGCAATAAAATTAATGGTGTAGATTTTGATTCTATATGACCAAATTACTAATATTGCAATAAAATTAATGGCGTTTTGAGGGTGTTGTTTCATCGTGCCTCGATGACAGTTAACTTCGTATTTTACTACTGCCATCAAGTAGATTGCTAATGTAGCAAGTCTATATTATTAGTATACGAAAATGTTTTACATCAGGAAGGAGAAGTAAAACCAAGTGTTCAGCAGTCTCTAGAAAGCCCAAAGGATCCACATTTATATGACTTTAATAAAGACGCTTTCCTCTAATCAGATTAATGCATGGATGTAACAAATCATAGCATTGAGTTGATAAATAAGAACAGCAACATACTTTAATTCCTCAGGCATATTCTTCTTTATTTCCTCGTATGTCATTCCATCACATACGCCAGCATTTATCTCATCAAGCGCACGCCATTGTATCTATAAGAATGGAATGAATTACTAAACCGATATACAAGCTGAATCATAGGTACATAAATGAAAATTTTCTTGAGTAAATGAAAAATAATAGAAAATTTCTAGATTTAAACTAACCTTGGGGAAATTAACAATTGTATTGGCAGTTAAAATTGTTCTCTGCAATGTGCTAGTCCATATCTAGACCACAGCAGAAGCACAAACATTAGCGATTAGTATTTTGACTTAACACTCTAGAAACTCAGATTAGTTTCCTGTTACTGTTTTAATAAAGGTGTCCATGTGCTTGAAGAATAAAAACAAGTTAGCATTTAATTAACAATTGAAGCCAATACTTTAAAAGAAAGGAAATTTTAAACCACAGCAGCAGAAATACTGCTACTTTGGAATGTAAATAAACCTTTTCTGGCTATCTTGAGAATAAGATAACCAATTGCTTCCAAAAGAAAAAACCAATATCCAAAATCTTAGGCAATGATATTAAGTATTGCTAACTAGTTAGCTGATAGGTACCTCTTAGTCAGATAGAGAGAGACTGGTCCTTACTGGCGGCTATGTACTGCATCTAGGTTTCAGATGCAGATCTTGAGGAAGCCATCTTTGGATATAAAGTACTTTACAAGAAAATACGAAAAAAATATATATTTGGCTATAAAGAATACATAGAAGGTACGGACATGTACACAGCCAACCAAAACTAACGTGGGATGGAGCTTTTAGAAATGATTCTAAAAATCCCAATACAATAGGAGAAAGGACCATTAAAAGAGAAATCCCAATATAATAGGAGAAAGGACCTTTAATGAAAAGTGAAAAGTAGGACTATCCTGTATGAGAGACCAGTTTTGATCAGACCAAAAGTTTGGTAACTAACAAAAGACTTGTCATGTTTCTTCAGATTCTATGTAAAGTAAGATCAGAAATGTTTCAAGGCAACAAATGAACAACAATTTTCTTCATGTTTTTTCAAGAGTGAAAAACTTAAATGAAAAAATGGCATGATATTTCTATTGATATCTTCAACTGAGAGGATAGGTATGTAAGTTGGTGTTGCATGTATAAATGTTCAAGGGAAATTTACAAAACGCATAGATATTTTTGCTGCTGCAAATGAATAAATATATATAAATCTATAAACGCGCACTGGTATGTCATATCAGAACATAATTTTGCATATTAACAGAGCTTACAGAAGCAGCACGTTCATTTTTCAATCGCTTCTCCACAAAGTTGGCAAGTTTCTTTGCATAAACCTCTCCAGCATCACTGTTCAAAGAAATTTAACATATCAAAGATATTGTTATTTAATACATAGAATTTGTTCTAATAAATGGCCTTGAAATGATCAAATGTTACGTTTCAGAGGAGAAAAATGTGATCATTACTAAAGCACTCTCATGATTTCTGAAAGATAACCAAACCAATGAAAAGAGTGAACCTCAAGACAGGATCACCCCCTATTCTGCCTCTAACATTATCTCGACTCTCTCCATGCCTAGTCAGCAAAATTG
This sequence comes from Cornus suecica, assembly GCA_963922005.1. Lineage (NCBI taxonomy): Eukaryota > Viridiplantae > Streptophyta > Magnoliopsida > Cornales > Cornaceae > Cornus > Cornus suecica. The sequence continues at coordinate 84,786,736 of OY998239.1, read as the reverse complement.
GGCGAGGTGTGAGATGTGTATTCACCTGAAAGCCACTTATTGGAGTTCATGTTCTGCATTGAAATTTAAGGAAATATACAAGAACAGTTGCTTCAAGCAGATCAATTATCACATCAGTGGGGATAATTATTCATTATAGTAAGGAAGCACAAAATTTCCTTCACCAGTTGTCATCTTGAATTATTTATTTATCTATTTACCGCATATTATTATTATTATCATGGATGGGTGAGTAGAACAGCCAATTAGTGAAGCCAGAGATTCTGTGAAATAAGAAGCCTAAAAATTTACTTTTAAGTAATCTCTTAAGATTCAAACAAAGAGGAGATATATGCTGAAGCTTTTTGGCTGTATCATTGACGAAAGGCCTGTCTTTTCATGATCATCACAGCAATAGCTTTTCCACAAGTGTAACTTAAAGATATCTATCCGTGTCATATATTTATTCCGACACAGTTAACTACATGGTATCCACATATATAGAGAGCACAGTTGACCAGACACCTATAGGAAGAAAATAATACATATAACAAATCGGGACAACATACCAAGAAAAAGACAATCCGTCCTGGAAGATAGCCACTGATATTGTTTACCTGAAAAAGAAACAATTTTTCTTGATGAACAAAATTGAATCATACTCCGTAAACAAATAGATATCTACGTTCAAACCATGTAACAAATATGTAGTTATTCACCTCGAGTATTTACTAAAAGTTACTAAAGAAGAAAAAGAAAATTCTAGAAGCTGCACTTGGGAGCTATTAAAGTCGCAGCAGTACCAAGAAATGCAAAGTGATGATTGAGATACAGAGACAGCCCTCAAGTGTCAAAGCTGCTTAATGGGTAATTAATTGCACTATACAAATAATTTGTGCTTCCACAATTATCAAAAGTAAAGAGTGAAAAGCTTCATGCTTACAAATACTTTTTCCAAAAAATCTGTGGAAGAAACAAAAACAGACACTGTCGATAATTGGAGTAAGGGAAGACGATATGGCTTTAAAGATGTCAAAGACAATTCAATCTAATATAAACTATATAAGAAAGTTGATCCAATTCCTGCAGTACCTACGAAAATGAATGGTTTCACCACACCTTCTACACCAACTTTTATATCAGTAAGTGAACACAACCCTAAAGAAGTCACCAGCCACAGAGTGGACTAGTACAAATATCGTCATTAAGCGGTCCTTCTACAATGTTAACATTATATTGGAATAAATGTTTCAAACATGAGGGCTATGCATGTTTTCTTGAAATCAACTCTACCTCATTATTATATCGTTCAATATGAAGTCCTGAAACATACATCCGGAAACAACCATAGAGCCCAGCATAAACAGTTCAAGACATGTACTGAATTCATAGTAGCTATTTCAACTATACTAATAAACCACATACAAACAACAAGTCAACCCCATAAATGCATGCATATAAGATGATAAAATTCAAGGAAAAACAAACAAAAGAAAAGATAGATTTACTTGTATTTGTCCACCTTGGCCGCTGACCATATCAATCATCTTGATATAGGATCCCTCTTCTACTGGCTCGTACACCTGGTAGCACGAGTATTTTAATTTCTTATTTTTTATTTTTTTTCATTTGCAAATATACAGCATTCGTTGACACTGAATTTTTGGAAACATTAATATCTGAAGTATGTTTCAGAAAATTACCTTTTCATAATAATCTAGTCGATTTTTGAAGTCCTGATATCCAGCTTCAAAATCTGGCCTGCAGAAAAATGCCTTTCATTGAATATAAAAATGTCGTTTAAATAAAAGCTCAACTGTTTTAGTAAAGAAACCATACTCTTCTGCATAATCAGGGCTTTGTTGAATTTTCAGACGTATATTTCTTTCAATAATTTTCTTATCATTGCACAGCGTTTCCAAAAAAATAATCTGTAGGAGAGCACAGAAAAGGTATTAGAGATTAGTAAGTATTTAAAACTGGATATATGACATTCTCCTAAATCTCCTCAATTAGCTACAAACAAACAAATTTCTTCAGCACAAAGTACATATAAAATATTTATGACTCAGGTTTTCAATTCACATGTTAAATTCCATCAAGGAAGACTCAAAAAATTATGGATCTTCCATACTACATAAATCCCGGTACTTCTGCAACGCAGAAACCTTGTATCACTTGCATGCAATAGTTTCATTTCTCCCCAAAATCTAACCTTCCCTGCTAGTGCTAAAGCATCTTACCTTGCATTTTCCTTCCGCCATTTTCATAAGCATGTTCCTCCTTTTCCTAGTACTGTTTGTGGCATCAAAAATTCCAACCTACAAATTAATGACAAAAAAATAGTAAAAAGGATAGAATGGAAATCTCATCATCTAATTTAAAAAAACTTACCTGGCCACCTTCTTGCATCCAAGCTATCATGTCATCCATTGCCAGGGCAGCTACCTAGTAGCACGTGACGTATTAAAACTATTTGCAAAGGAAAAGGTTAATACACTGTAATACCAATATCAAATAAAACCTGTTCAATACTTGTAACATTTCATAAGCAGTAGATTGTCTTAATGAGAAAAAAAATGTTCATTTTAGAATTCTATAAGCAATAGAGATAGTAAAAAGTTGAGTAAATAAAAGCTAACCCAAAAACAACCTGGCTTCTTCAAATGAAGAACTATTTTATATATCAAACACGATGGCCGAAACCATATGACAGTAATTATACATGTGAACTAAGTGACCACTCAATTTGAACAGATATCATACCAAAAGTATGACCTCTTTCAACAGAATAACATGTTTGGTTTCTCAAAAATATGTTTCATGTTCCAAGTAAATCTCATCATATAGTTTTGGTCCTGCCTAAGTGGGTGCTGAGAGGGTTGAATTAGGATAAAAACTACCTATTTTCATGTCTTAAGACCAATTATAACACTGCAATAAAAAACAACAAAAAAACTATTATAACCCATATCTCCAGGGGGGGGAAGAGGAATAGAAAAACTGAAGAATGCATTTCTTTTCTTCTTCCTTTTTCCCTTTGCAGATACCTTTTCTAGGTATTCATTTGGTGGAATTGGCAGTTATGTTCCGCATATGTATCCCTTTAGTATTTCAGTCCAATTTTATATCGATCTGTTAGTTCAATTTCCACAAAATCCTCCTTATATAATTTTTTTGGCCATTCCCTAGTGATGCCAACGGAAACTGGAATGTTCAAGACCCACAGGACTAAATGAACCATTGAAAAAAAACATAATCAATATAATTATTAAAGAAAAGAACATTATATTGAGTTCTCATAATGTGTTAAGAATACTTGATACAGGGAATATTCCATTAATATCAACTTCGTAACCATATTTTACAATGTCCTGCTATAGGTGGGGGAAGGGGGGGAAAACCCTGATTTAGGAAAACAAATTACATTAAAATCATCATGATTTAGGAAACAAAATCCATCAATATCAACTTCATAAGCATCTTCATATGAACAGAAAAGATCCAAGTATAATGTCTTTCGCAATTTAAAACAGCACAAAGTAAAGAGTTCTGAAAGAAAGCTACAGGATGACTGCTTCTATGGTATTTCCCATAAATTACCCTGATATAATTCATATAAAACATCAACAAGTACAAAAAGCATGTTATCATTTTCAAGTCCAACTTTAAACTAGATTTGTGAACAACTGGTGCTGACAACATCATAACATATAGTCATTTCGATCAATTTAGTTACTTCAAAATGCAATATCATGGATTAGTATAATTTTTTGTTTTATACTCTTCATGTTACTCATTTAGTATATTAGTGATTTTAGATCACATAACTTCATTTGTGCAGTTCTTTACATTCCACATGTACATAGGTTTTTCGGTTGTACAACCTATTCTGTCCTTGTATGTGTATGTATGTAGGGATGCCAATTGGTTGGGGCGGGGCGGGGCGAGGCGGGGCGGGGATCGCACTCCCCATCCCCATCCCCATCCCCATGTGTATGTATAATGTATGTAGCACTTTTAAGAGCAAATAACACTTAGATTTTACTGCCCCCTGACAAAAATGTGAAGTTAATTGGAAGCCGAGCTTTGTGCAATACTTTTTAACAGAAACTGCATGTGTAACAAAAATATTGTGCATTTCATCACCATTAGTAATAATTACATTAAATCAAACAATGACATTACAGATTGTATGATTAAAACATCATCCTTAGTTTTAAAATAACTACCAAACTACTCTATTAGGCAAAATCTGAAGTTCAGTAAGAAGCCGAGTTTTGCGCAACACTTTGTAATAGAACTGCATGTGGAACAAAAACATTGCGTATTTCATCAGCATTAGTAATAACTGGATCAAATCAAATTATAAACATAATTATTCAATATATAAGTTACTGGTTCGGGTATGGGGCATCAAGAAAATAATGACTTCAATAAACTAAATAACAAATGAAACTTAACTTTAGCCTCATAACTATTCCACTTTGAAAACTGAAAAAAATAATTTCTCAGTGGAGATTCACCTCATTGCGTGCCTCTATGCCTTCTGGATTGTCACCTCGAAAAAAATCAGCAGTCTGCATAAAAAATGTAGAATGTATGAAGAAGTTTGAGGAGAAAAAAAAAAAAGAAATCTCTACAGCATTTGATAAATCCAACTTCTAAGAAAGTGAAACTGAATTTCGATGATGACATAGTGACTGTCAAGTATCCAGCAGAAATTTAGAATATAGACAAGATGGACAACCTCTGGCCAAAGAAGTAAAAATAGAAAAAGTATGGGAAACTTTCTTTCGGAATCTTTCACCCTCTAGCATCTTTTTTTTCTTTCAAAATCTTACTCATTTAGGCGCTTCATTTTTACTGGAAAACATAACATCATAAAGAAATTACATTATGAGATATTCTCAAGAACCTCAATGTTACCAATAAAAGTATTATACTTATTGTATGAAGGTTAGAAACATTGTATTATCCTTATACATCTCTTGACCACGCCATTGATGATCTGAAAAACGAGCTAAGAACACAAAACTACCCCTTGTTATACTGGAGTTTCATGTCCTTGGCATTCATACTCACTCCCCCCACTTTTCCCCTTTCAGTCATAGCAGCAGGACTGAAACAATGGCTCCAAGCCAAAACAAATTTAGGGCAGGACCACTGATAGTAGGCGAGGAGGAGATAGTGGCATTGTTTCACATAGTTGTGTAAGTAGGTGACATGTGGAGTGTCTAGTTCTGACTTGTGAGCAGGTTTGCGTCTTAAAAAACTGGTTACGATAGTAAAAGGATATAGATAAGCTTATGACCAATGTATGAATAAAATAAAAGAAATGGATATGTTGGTTAATTGAAGTTGAAATGAGATTATATACAACTTCTTAATCCTTTCTTTGAGAGGAGTCAGGGTCAGGGAGTGACACAAATCCCGCCTAAGACATCTCCTTCCTTATTCAACCGTACGGATTCTGTTTCCTGTGTCTGTGCCACCACTCTCAGAGTGGTAAAACCTACAATGCTTTATGTTGTTATAGCAGATCCCTTTTTGAAAGAAAAAAAAAAGAAAAAAGAAAAACTAATTCTACTTCAATAAGAGATTCTAGCAAATAGGGTTATCATAATACTCTAAGAAAAGTTTCCAAAATCAAATCGATTAATACTTGAAGCTTCCACTCATGATAAAGTCCACTCACAGGCTCAAGGTACCAAGCATGTAAGTTATATGACCCCCTATAGTACCTAGAAATCCCCACATGTAATCAATTGTCCTTCAGAAAACTTTATAATACCTGATTAGCTCCATGCTTGAGGCGCCGATACTGTTGCAACCAAAGAAAAGTTATATTAATTATTCTCTCACGAGTGGAGTCTTCAAGATATGAAAAGAGTCATGACGATAAAAACAATATTACCTTCCCAACATTGAAGTGTTTGGTCTCATGACCCAACCAGCGAAGATATCGTGTGAGTTTAGCTGCAGTAAAAGTCTTCCCTCGAGCTGGCAAGCCAACCTATCATACAAGCACTTGTGAGATCATTTAGTGTCACACTCATCAATATGGTCAAAAAATGTAACGAAACTGTGAACCTTTAAATATGTTGGGAGTAGCTTCTAGAAGGGGGTCCGGAAAATTAAACTTAAATCTCCCTACACCTCAATCAAATTAATTAGCATCCAGGATTAATCATGTGTCAAGAAGATACCAGGACAATTGCCAGATGGCTATCCTCCTTTGGTCCAAGCATTTGATCAGCTACAGCTGCAGCTGCGACAGCTCCAGCAGCTGCTGGCATAGCATTCTAACAATTTAGGGGGAAAATCACACAACAATAAAACCAGTCAATACTTCCCCCTTTTTTGGAAGAAAATTCCTCCCTGCGCAAAAAGGGAAGTGAGTTATTACAAACCTTGCGTTCGGAATCTAGTTTGAGATCAGTACGGAAAGTAGTTGCACTGGCTGATTTAGCAAGCCTAGGAGATCCCACGCCCCTATCCACAAAGAGTCCTCTTTGACCTTCTTGCTTTTGCAAAGGTGAAAAAGTTCCCACTGATTTTGATTCAACCATGCCAGAACCTGAATACACCTTGGATGGATCTGGAACTATGACCTCCATCTCCTACATATGTGTAAGCATAATGAATTTTCAATCTAGAAGCTTAAAAGAATGCCAGAGAAAGAAGGTACAAACCAGATACTGACAGAAGATCAAACACATCACAGTGCATTAAAGATGCTTTCAAGTTCTTAAATCATTTGCAATCAGGTGCATAGCCCAAATTGTTTTTAATAAATACACTCATTCTGATCGAAGTCAAACTGCACAGGCATGGAAAAATTTAAATAATGACAGATAATAGTAGAAGGTGTACTAAGGACCTGTTTGGATTGGCTTTTCAAATGTTGTTTTTGGCTTTTTGGAGTGAAAAGCTGTTTTGAGCGGTGTTTGACAAAAAATTTCAGAAGAGCTTTTGGGCCTTGGAAGAGCGTTTTAAAAAAGCCTGAGGCACCAGCTTCTGCTTCCCTTTTTCTTTTGCGGAAAGCCAGAAGCAGAAGCTATGCCAAACAGGGCTTAACTTATCTTGTTGATATAAGTTACAATATCCTTCAAGGCTTAGTATCAAATTTTGTTACAAAAATGAAATATAGAGGGCAGAAATAAACCTTTATAGTCGTAGGTCGATCAATGGGAACACCAGCATCATTGTACGAATAGGAAGAACTACTTGAGGCATCGGTGCTGGAGAATACCCCAGCACGGGTCAGTGACCTTGGAGTCTCTGCCATGTTAGCTGCATAAACCAGACCAGAGTTCGTAGAAGTTGTGGGAGCTGGGACAACATAATGTTCAAGATCAAGCTCCAGACATGCTGAAGAGCCAAGCTGGCAGAAAATACAAAAGGGATCGTACTTAGGTTTATTGAGAAGCATGGAACTGATGACTCAAATGAAAGCATCCATCCAGTGTTTTATCTGAACAATATATTTTAATCTCACTTCTCTTGTCTGTGACTTCAATTGTTTTCTTATATATCAATTTCTGAATATCAAAATCTTCCATGCTGGTATACCATACACCAAAGTAGACAAACTCAAGTACACTAGTCAGATGTAGCTATGTGTATGTGCTTGTGTCATATTCATCTAGCCTCCAAACTTCTACAGATGGACATGCAAAACTGCTGGAAGTTCTCACTTTTTTCTTAGGACTATACCCTGTGTGAAAGGAAGTGTCTTATTACCATAATTTTTTCAGCATGCAAACTTCAGTCATCTTGATATGTTCACAAAAATAGGAACACACAAGAAACTATGTTTGAGTATTTTGACACGAGTCACAGAAAATTGACATGAACGAATGGAAGGTAGGTGGAATAAAAAGGTATCCCCAGGTAAATTAAAGGGTCGTTTCCACCACTTTGTTTTGCTGAACCGGAAGAAGGCAAAAGAGAAGAAAGTAGTGTTTTGTGATATTCTCATTGAACACTTTCCTTTGATACCCTTATAGATTTTTAAAAAAAATCTTTGACGTGGAATGATGTATTTTTAAAAGGTTAAAGGAAACAAAAAGGGAAAAAAGTTAATAATAAGACTATCAAGGAGCCTTCCCCTCCTCCTCCACACCACTTTTAACATGTAATATTATGGAAGGCTCCAAGAGAAACTATAGCGAATATGTTCACTTAACTAAAAATGACAGACGCACAGGTACGTGTACAAGCAAGTTTAGGCTCATATCATAATTATGCACATCAATACAATGTATTTTTAATAAGCAAGTTAACAGTTTAAGGTGTCCACTCTAATAAGCTTGAAATTGAATAAGGAAGACATTTATTAGCATGAGATGTTCTGCATTATACAGTTCCTTTTTATTTAAAGGTCAACAACTGGGATCACATCCATACCTCAACACCTGGCTCTGGCCCCGAATTCATACTAACATCTGGAATTCCACGAACAGTTGAAGGCTGCAAATTATCCTGATAAGCTCTCCAACTAGCTGCTAAATCGAACGGCGAAACCCTATCTGCTTTAATACACACCCTGTACTCAAGCACCTCTTCACTACTTAGCCTGAACAAAGCCGGCCTTGCATCCTCATGCTGCAAGGTCCCCCCAGTGAGGAGCCGGTTCGGTCCCTCCTCAAGTATACAGGGCACATTGTTGTATCGGGGCTTCAACAAGAACTTGAAATGCAATGTTTCTAAATCCAAACCAAAAACTCAGCAATTCTTACAATCACATACATACACACACATATATATATATATATACATATATAAAGTGAAGGGCAGAAACACCTATTTTGCTGCTAGTTGTTGATGTTAAGCAAACTTCCCCATGTTTTCCAATTTGAACGAATAAGCACAATTTCACTATTTGAAGACCAAAACAACTAAAATCCCCGTACATGCACAATATTTTGGGATTTTTTAGAACACAATTTGGTCATTTGTAAAGTAGCATTGCACTTTACACTGTGTGTGTATGTATATATGTATACATATAAACCCTAGAAAACAATGGATTAGAGAGAAGAGTGTTGAATTACCGTGATTAGGATGGACAACGAAACTCAATTCCCACATTGAAGCCGACTCGCGTTCCATGGAGAGCTAAGAATGCGATTGGCGCATTAAATCAAACAGTTAGTGAGCAGAAAAAGGAATGAACAGAATCGAAAGAAAGAGCGAGCGAGAGAGTGATTACGGCTTTGGAGGAGTCCCAAGAGCCGACGAGAGGGACAGAGCCGTAGACGTGAGGGATGAGTTCGCCTTTGAGCTTGTAGTTCTCCATCTTGATGGACACGAAGAGTTGGCCTCCTTCTTGATCTTCGTCTTCGCCCTCTTCGCTGCCATGGGCGGTGGAGTCCGTGTTCTTTGACACACCAGTCCCCATTCTCTCTCTCTTTCTCTAAACCAAGTGTGTGTTTCTCTCTCTAGAGTGCTCGATGCTTATTTGTGCTGGTGTGATATATATCATGAGATTCTATGTGTGTGTAATTGTGTGAGTTTGTGTGTGTAATTGTGTGAGTTTGTGTGTGTAGTTGTGGATAGGTAGAGAGAGATGGAGATTGAAGGTAGTTGTTTTTGTGAGTTGGGTTTCGATAAGAATCGAATACAATAGGGGGTGGGGGGTGGGGGGTGGGGGCGATTGTGTGTGTTTCTTTTGGATGATATGGGGTCGGGCGGAGTTGCACGAGCAAAATATATATATAAAAAACAGTGTATATATATATATATATATATATATATATATATAGTGTTTGTTTGGTACACTGAAGTTGGTTTTTTGTTTTGGTTGGAGTTGGAGTTGGAGTTGGGTTGGTTGGAGTTGGTGTGGTTTTATTTTGATTCCAAATCATGTTTGGTGCAGATGGTTTTGGTGTGAGAAAAAATGATGCTGAAAAACCAAACCATGTTTGGTAGAGTTGATATGGGTTGAAATTCTGAATATTAATATATTAATAAATATTAATATTAATATTATAATATTAAAATATATTAATATTAATATATATTAATATATGGGTTTCACATTTTATTTATTAATAAATATTAATATTAATATATTAATATTAATATATTAATATATTTAATTTTTCGAAATATTTAATTTTTCATAAATATTTAATTTTTTGAAATTTATTAATATTAATATTAATATATTTTAATATATTAATATTATAATATATTTAATTTTTCATAAATATTTAATTTTTCAAAATATTTTATTTATTTAAAATAACATTTTTTATATATATATGTTTTAAAAAATAAAATATATAAATATTTAATTTTTTGAAATATTTAATTTTTCATAAATATTTAATTTTTTCGAAATATTTATTTTTTCAAAATATTTAATTTCGAATTTATATATATATATAATATTATATGTGAATAGTGTCAAACCATTTGGACCCAACTCCAACCAAACCATCATTTGAGATGGTGTGAAATTTGATGGATTTGGGTCCAATGGAGTGACACTATTCACACACCATTTGTGTTGCACCATGTTTGCCAAACATGGAATGGAGCAAAATTTTCAAACCAAACTCAAAATTTTGGCTCCACTCCATGTTGCCAAACAAGCCCATAGTGTATATATACAAGTCTTGGAAAATATATTAATATAAAAAACAGTGGTAGGTGGATTTAATTGGTTGCCGTTTTTGGATAATTTTATTTTTCTTTTGTGCTAATTATTTTCAACGTTTACTTTGCTTTGGTAGTGATAAGTTTTTTATTCTATGACAGGAATAACCTTTTTTTTAAGTTGTCTCACCCAATTAAATTTTTTCAAAAAAATTTACATTGAGTTTTAGGAATAATGAGAGTCAAGCAGCTGATTTTACCTCAATGTGACACTTCTTATTAATTAGGGGAAAGGGCATAAAAACACCTTATGATTTTAAGTTTGGGCAAAAAAAATCCTACCTCATGGTTCACTTTTTGATTAAAGAGACTGAAGGTTAAACGACTATGTTACTCCAGATTATATTATATAAAAATCAAATAAAAAAGAATTAATATTACCTAGATTCTTTGAACTTTATCTATATTTCACATAAACATTAAGGGCCTGTTTGGAAACGCTCCCGCTCCTTCATTCAAATGGGTTTGGAAGCTGAAGCGTAGCGAAACAAGTTTTTTCTGAAGCGGAAGCATGTTTGGTGCTGATGATTCTGATATGAGAAAAATGAAAGCTGAAGCATGCAGAACATGTTTGGTGGAATTGCTGACTTCCTAAAATGTGAAAGCAAAACATGTTTGGTGAATTCAAATGATTTGAGATTCTGTATTTTTTTTTTTGATTTTAGATTGAATATAAGAAATTAATAAGTTCTACAATTAAAAAAAAAAAATGTATTGCACAAGGCCTCTCATTTGGATATTGTAAATAAATTTTTTATTTTTTGTAAATTATAAATTTTTTTGTAGATAAATTCTAAATTATAATATTGTATTGCACAAGACCTTTGGTTATAATATTTTATTTTGGGTAAACTGTATAAAACTCTCCTCAACTATTGCCCCATGAGCACAAAACCCCCTCAACTACAAAAGGGGCAAAACAAATCCCTCAACTATCCTAATTGGGTGCAATTTACCCCATCCATATTGCAAAATTACAATTTTACCTTTAAAAAAATAAAATAAATTATTTTAAGAGATAATTAATATATATAAAATTCAAAAAACAATATATTAAAATTTTAAATTTTTTTAAAATTCGAAACAAATATATAAAATTCAAAAAATATATATATGTAAAATTCATAAACAATATGTTAAATTCCGAAAAAAATTAAAATTTGAAACAAATATGTAAAATTTGAAATATATATATATAATTCAAAATATATATATTAAATTTCAAAAAAAATTAAAATTCAAAATTTATATATAATTTTCAAATTTTATATATTTTTCGAAATTTATATATTTTTTTCGAATTTTATTTTTTTAAATATATATATTTTGAATTATATATATATATTTTGAATTTTATATAATTTTCAAAATTTATATATATATTTCAAAATTTATATACTTTTTTTGAATTTTATATTTTTTTCCAATTTTATATAATTTTTAAACATTTATATATATATTTCGAATTTTATATATTTTTCAAAATTTAAAATAATTTTTTGGAATTTTATATATTTATTTCTAATTTTATATATTTTTCAAAATTTATATATTTTTTTCGATTTTTATTTTTTGAAATATATATTTTTTGAATTTTATATTTTTTTTTTGAATTTTATATATATTTTTTGAATTTTCTATATATTTCAAAATTTATATACTTTTTCCGAATTTTATATTTATTTTCGAATTTTATATATTTTTAAAAAAATGTATATATTTTTTTGGAATTTTATATATTTTTCGAAATTAAAAATATTTTTTTGGAATTTTATATATTTATTTCTAATTTTATATATATTTTCGGAATTAAATTTTTTAAAAAATTTTGTACACCTTGAAGCAAACCTAACATGTTGGAAAGAATTTGGTAGCAACGTATAATGGGTCCCACTAAAAATAGTGATGGGAGCAAGTGGAAGCAAGATGAGCCTTGCTTCCAAATTTGAGGTTCTGTTTCAGCCTGCTTTCAGATTTTGGAAGCGGGAGCAACCAACCAAACAGTCCTGCTCTGTGAACAGTAATAAAAGCAGGAGCAAAAGCAGGAAGCGGGAGCGTTACCAAACAGGCCCTAAGTGAATTATAAACGAAAGATATATATATATATATTGGATTTAATATTTTTATATTTTATCCTAAAATTTAAAAACTGAACTATAAACAAAAAATATATATTTAGACTTAATTTTTTTATATTTTACCATAAACATATATTTTTTTAATAATTTTTTTCCAACCAATACATCAAATCTTGTTTTCAAAAATATATATATTCCGGAAAAATATAAATATATATTCCTGAAAAATATAAATATATATTTCATAAAAATATAAATATATATTTTGGAAAAACATAAATATATATTTCGGAAAAAATATATATATATTTTGTAAATATATATATATTTTGAAAAAATATATATATTTTGGGAAAAATATATATATTTTGGGAAAAATATATATATTTTGGGGAAAATATGTATTTCGGGAAAAAAAATTATATATTTCTTTCTCATAAATATATAATTTTTTTCAAAAAATATATGTATTTTCGAAATATATATTTTCCGAAGTATATATATATATTTTTGAAATATATAGTTTTTCCAAAATATATATATATTTCCGAAATATATATTTTTTTCAAAATATATATATTTTCCGAAATATTTATGAAATATATAATATATATATATTTACAAAATATATTTATATTTTTTGAAATATATATTTTTCCCGAAATATATATTTTTTCACGAGGGGGTTTAGGTGAAATATTTGAAAAAAGAGGGGTCTATGTGGAATAGTATTATATAGAGTCAAGGGTAAAATGGGTATATGGAAGGTATGTGTTTGCACCTAGGGATGGCAATAAAACCTTCCCTGGTGGGGCCCCGCCCCGCCCCGCCCCGCCCCATTTATCCCGAATTTGGGCCCCAATTAAGCTAATCGGGGCGGGTATAGGGAACCCCTGCCCCGCCCCGGTTCCATATATATATATATATATGCATTTCATATTTTAAACACAAACCTATATATATAAGGTAAGAAGTGAACATCATCTATATATACATATATGTTGAAGATCATTATCTTGAATATTATCATATATTATTAATATATACTCTTTATATAAAATAGTTCCTTCGATTTTTTATATTCCACCAAATACCAAATTTTAATCTCCTTATCATTTCGCTCTTCTCGTTTTAATTTCATTTTAATTACATGTTTTACTTTGATGCTCATACAATAATAGTAAATTAAAAGTTATAATTCAGAAATTACACATTATCTTCATTTGTATAACAATATTTTTTTGTTACGGTGAAAACCCGTCCCGCCCTGCCCCGTTTAATAATTGGGTTTGGAGCTGGTATGGGGATAACAAAGTTAAACGGGGATGGGGATGTGATCCCCGCCCCATTGTCATCCCTATTTGCACCTTAATAAAATAGAGGGGTATTATTTGCCCAAAATACAAATTATAGGGATGTATTTTGTCCTTTACCCTATTAGTTATTCACACAAATCAAGAATGACATTTGCATAAGATTTTTTATTTTTTTATTTTTACAATCGAGCGGTTAAGATGGTTAAGATGTTTGGTGAGATCAATTTCTTAAGCAACATAGTAATAATTGTTATATATGTATGTATATATTATTCGATTTTGCATAGCCAATTCTACTAGTTTTTTATACTTGGAATATTGAAATGGTTTATTCAAGTGAATATCTTTGCAATTGGCTCTAATTCGAGTCATGTGAGCCATAGTCGAAAGCGATTACAAGCAGTTTTTCATTCATACATTCCATAAACATTTTACGTATATAGGCGTGTATATATGATAGGTCTTTAGGTATGCATATGTATGTATGTTTGTGTTTGTAAAAAATTAGTTGTTATAGAGAGAGTATTTAGTGGGGTGAAGATTTGGAATTGGAAATCACAACTTCTCATGTGGAATTCGAGATAGGTTGCAATTCCTAATCAAAAATATTTTGTTGTATCCAAACATTGGATTTGGAATTGATATCTTTTGTAGCCCGTTATAAATATAAGGGTAATTAGAGTTTGGGAAAAAGTCGCGAGGAAAAAGAACCCTAATTAGAGAGAAAGCTAGGGTTTGAAGGTATGTATTTGTAATCTCCTGTTTTTTGCATAGTGAAAACTTTCGCCGGATTTCTCAAAGACGTAGGCATAATTTGTGTTGAACCTTGTAAATCTTTGTGTGACGAGTTTATTTTCTGTATTGGTTTGGCTCGTTAAATTCAACCCCTCCAAATGTACCCAAGTCATTTTTCAACTAAGCCAACGAGGAGAAACGAAGGCAAAATAAGATAAGTCTCATATGGCTTCACTTGTGTAGTACTTGTGAACCAAATTCAAATTATACTGGGACTATCTTGTAGGCCAGCTCACTTCATCATTATCTCAGAGTAGTGTTTTTGGAAATTTACTACCTACAACATATGCATACATATGTCCCAAATGTTGCAAGCATGGAGCAGTGTATGTATCAATGTACCTAACTATGTTACCCCTTGCTAGTTAATCACATCCATTTTCAACTATATATATATATACATATATATGTAGATCATATATGTATGTATCAATGTACCTAACTATGTATAGCATATGCATAGATATATGATAGAATCAGTTTGTTATAATCCCCAGTTCCATTTATTTTGGTTGCTTAAGCTATTAATGTGAAGGATAAGAGTTGGTGAAGGGATTGATTAGCTGCCAAAGGCACATGCTTTATGCTACTCTTGTAAATGTGCCTCAATATGTTAGATTAGTACTGCTGGAAAATCTAGCTCATAACAAAAGAAAGCTAAATCTTTAGCAGATTGATGGATAGAGATAGTGTGTATATATATATATATATCTGATAAGCTACTTCACAAATACCAGTGATATATATGGTCTAGCCAAAATAGGACACCCTTTGCAATTTGCATACTATTGTTTTAGACTACGCGTTTTAACCTTCCTAAGTTCCTCGAATGCCTCCGTGGTGTCCACATCAAAACCACCTGCGAACTGGAAGATTTTCTAATTAGCAGAACCGGTGAAAGGAAATATCATATAGTCTTAGTTGTTGTTTCATAACTCAATTCAGCACCTATTGTGCTTAATAATGAACTATGAGATTACTGAAAACCATAAGTGACATTTGAAAGGGAGTGAAATTTTAAGTGATCGAAATTTTAAGGCTAAACACTGAAAATTTTAAAAAAATTCAGAGAAATCTTTTGGAAAATTTTTTGTACTTTATTTTAGTTTTATCGAATAGCGCCTTAGTCTTGCAGAGGGATGAATCTTACCTGGTGTACTCTATAAGCAAACCGAACGCCTTGCAGCAAGAGGTTCTCTTCATGTGAGGATTCAAATTGCAATTCCTTAGTTACCCTTTTCATATATTCCTTTGCCAGTGCCAATGAACTTAATTTCATCTGCAAATAACGATAACGAATTTACTGCTACAACGATGAGGTAAGAAAAGCCTCGAATTCACACTTCACAAAGTCCTGAATGACTAGTGAGATCAAAATTTCACTTACAATGAACAAGTTTAGTAAAAATTTCATTTGGTAAAGTGTTGTTTTTATAATAAAGATAGTGATTTTTCCACATACCTGACCAATGAGCCCTGTGTCCATCATCCATTTCCAAGGGATATGGAACTCCCTATATCTCTTGCTCGTGCCCTCTCTCATTCTCTCAATGTTGTCAACACTTCTCTCCAATCTGCACTATACGCGATTCGATCACATAAATATAAAAACATAATAATGAGTCAAAACATAGTACTCTTATATAGTGTACATGCTCGCCTGTCTTGCAACGATTGTATTTTTGTAAGGGATTGTGTCAAATTCTGTTTTGGATTATGTTTGAACGATGAAACTTCATACTGGAGGTTCTTCATGTCCCGGTAGTTGAATGCAGCTTCGCGCAACGCGTCTGCTTTTCGCTCTGGCCACATTGGGAAGTGCTTCAGAACAGCCCTTTCATCTACTAGGCAGGAGAGCTCTCCATCTAGCCATTTCACGAATCCCTCAACGTCCGAAATCTCTGCAAAGGCTGCATTCTCCACCTCCCTTGTCAAGAAATTGATAAACTCCCCTTGACTCTCCACATCTGATTTTATCTGTAAATTAGGACTCATTATAATCAGCACATTTTTTTTTTCTTTTTTTCTTTTTGAAAGGTTAATAAGCCGAATTTATGTTCTGGGATTAAGTGAAAATATAAGGGTCTGCTTGGTTTGTATCCCTAAAAACTGTTCTCAACAACTTCGAAAACTGAAAACTGTTAACTGTTTCCTGATTCCTGAGAACCATTATCGACAGTTCTCTGAAAACATGCATTTTTGTAACTGAGGTTTTAGAAAACCGTTCTCTAAAAACTAAACCAAGCAGAGTTTTTTTCAAGTTTTCTAGTTTTCAGTTTTTAGAAAATAGAAAACTATTTTCAGATATGCAGGTATACTTACAGCTAGAAGATAAGCTGATCGATTCTCGATTTCTCCAATCATGTTCCTAGAATTTGTGGCTGATGGAAATCCCATTTGATTCGTTTTGCTCTCCCTTTGTGAATCTCTCTTCATAAGTGACCGGTAAAAGTCCATGACCTCTGGCACGCGATGCACTGGTTTCGATCTAACTTGCAATTTTGATGGCGGCGGTGGTGGTGGGGGAGGAGGAGGATGTGCTGGTGCTGATGGCATTTTGTTCCCATTTACTTGTGTAGATGGAGGCCTAGGTGGTGGCCTAGGTGGTGGTTTTGGTACAATTGCTTCACCTTCTTTTTTGGCTGCAGATTCTACGAAATTTTCCTTCGGATACAGCTTCTTCACTACTGGACTCTTTTCTGGTATTTCTAGCTCAATTTGTGGTTTCTCTATGTATTTCTCTGAGCTGTTGTTGTCCATTGAGTACTGCAGCTTCTTCCAAAGCATGGATTTCCTCTCATTATCGTGCGCTTTGAGGGTAATTACCTGCGATCTGAGACGTGCCATTTCTTGTTTTAATTCGAAGTTTTCTTTCTCGAGAAAATTGATTCTTGACAGAGAAGCTTCAAGTTCTCTCTTGAAGAAGGCGATCCTCGATTCATCGTCAGGTATGGCCATCCTGTGATTTTCGAGTTTTTTGACAGTGGAAGAGGGAAGCTGAAACCAATAGATGTATCTTCCTCTTTATGCATGGCCTTACTTCTGAAGTAAGGTATGTTTCACCACCTAAGCCTGAAAGGTAAAACACTTGAGAGAATGCCCCTAGATGTGCTAGAATGGCAGTTTGATACAGGCTTATATTTTTCTAGGGGGAGGGTGTTTTTGGACATTTACAATTCACAACCCTTGGTAAGCTTTGGTTATTTAATTTTACAATTCTATTTTTATTCTTTTGTGTAGGTGAGACATCTTTTGAGTTTGCTGCCATGTTAGGTACCATTAATTTCTGTAGTCAACTTTATTTTACAAGTCATTAGTGGTTCATTTGAAATTAGTAGAGTGCACTTATTCGATCTAATAAGTCCCTTGTGTATCGGGTCTTTAGTATTCTCTTATTCGTTGCCTTATTTAAATTCTTTCACATTTTTGTATTTTATAAAGATTTGGCATTTTCAACAAATAAAATTTGATTGATTGCACAATTCCAAGTGTTGGCAGTAGAGTGGAAAGTTGGAACCATTAGGTAAAATCTATTCAGTTTCTGAGGCCATATTGTTATAATTGTGTGAATGATGTAGAAGATATTATGTAAATGCATTTTCTATTCTTTGCTTGTGAAGCAATTGAAAACTTGAAAAAAGAGAGAAAAAAGAAAGGGGCATTGTGAGGGTGTAAAATTAAAGAAAAAGTAAAAGTATGATTATTACTGCTTACCAGAATGAAATCTTCCTATGTTTTTTACTTTCTTAAAGTCCTTTTCCTTTTGCTTTTCTTATAGGTCCTAGTTATTATAGCTAGCCATTTTAGTTTAAATTGCCATTAATTATTATCAGTATAGTAAAGATGCTTATAGTGACATGAAGCCAAAAATAGCTTAAATGACATTGCTTTTTATTTTGTTTAGTAGTTGAAAGGGACTTATAATTCAATAATTTCATGATTATGATGAAGAACATTAAGCAGTTAGGTTGGGAGGTTCCTCATGCACCTTACAATCTTGTCAACATTCTAATAAACCTCTATTGCAAAAGGGAAGCACCTATATTTGAAAGGCAAGCACTAGGGTTCATCAATCTAGATCACCTTTAAAATGTTTAATTGTTATACCTACGTATATGTATCATGATTTGTTGTTGCATCATTGTTGGTCATGATCGCGACAACAATGTAATAGATTCAGACAATATCAGTCTTAAAAAAGAAAATCGAGTGACTATCGATGCTACGTAACAATATTTACTCCTTCCAAAAACGTTACAACCATGTGATACGTAACTTATTGAACGATACAACGGAACATGTGTATACATTATTTATAATTTATTCCATAAATAAAGGTGACCTTAAGGAATTTGAGAATGTTACACCGACCGATCCCACAACCTATGCAACATTAAATTGTAAATTTGCGGAGGAGCGGGGATTCGAACGCATACTCGATGTATTAGATACGATTCGTCCAGGCACCGAAAATTCGTCTTTCCAACCATTTTCGCTATTTGTCAAGACATGGAAGGTTATTTATTCCATTAATAAGAGAAAAAGAAAAAGTGCTTTAAATTCTAGCAAGTAGGTAGCCATGCTTTGAGGTCCTTAATTTGAGCTTTTTTGGGAAGGGCCCATGGCAGGCTTTAGTTGTTAAATTCCATTGCCTAAGGGCTAGGGAACCTTAGAGAGAGTGGTGGATAAGGCAAATGTGGGCAATATGGGGCATTGTGTTTTTGGTTTGGTCCTAATTTATTATAGGAGTGTGAAGCTTCAGCAAATTCATGGACGACATTTCACTCATATTGTTCGTGCCCTTAGACAGAGGGAAGCTATGTTGTGTCTATCAATTTAGTCAAATAAGTAGTATTGCTTTCTGCATTCTTGTTACCTGTCACCAACTTCTATTAATGTTGCAATTATTGAAGAGCACCTGTCACACTTTATTTTATTTTTGTTTCTTTGATTTTTCTTTGGTACTAGTGATGAAGCTTGAACCTTTTGGTGGACCATAGATCCCAGCCTCCCAGGTTACCATCACCTGCAAAATAAGAAACAGGGTACCTGGCTGCAAATTACGCTCGGAAGAATAACCCAAAAAAGAGAAGAAAAATATATAAAAAAAGTCTAATTTCAATGAAAGAATAATCACCCTGAAAGGTCCATATTGGCCATGTGAATGAAAATGATTTTTATAGTTTGTGAGGGATTGCACATATATGGAGAGTCCAGATCGACTAGTATCAGATGACTAGATGAGTATCAGTGATAAACTTTTCAAAAATATTGCGAATCGGGCCATATCGTAAAATATTACGAATCGGGAGCGATATGTCAGTGAGTATCAGATGAGTGCGGAGCGATATGTCAGTGAGTATCAGATGAGTGCGTATGAGTATAGAGTATCGTAATATTAGAGTATCGTAAAATATTACGAATCGGGCAATATGTTGTGACTATCAGATGAGTGAGTATGAGTCTGAGTATAGAATATGGATGATTGAGTTGAGTATCAGTGGTATACTTTCCAAAAATGTTACAAATCAGAGATACGTAACCATGCTACCAAGACATCTTACAGTGCAATCTTAGCACATACGTCACTTCCAAGTACCAGCCAACAAGCTGCATTAATTTTACACTGTAATCTAGAATAAAATTTACTTAGGATTCGAGGAGTTCAAGTTCAAACTGGCCCTTTCTCATCCTCTTGAACTTTCACTCCAATAAACACAGAAACAAGAATGAAATTTACTTAGGACTTGGAGTTCAAGTTCAACTGGGCCCTTTCTCATCCTCTTGCTTTCACTTCAATAAACACAGAAACAAGAATGCTTGTCTTCCTCTACTGTTGCCACTGAAATTGGTCCATCACGATTTTGGACCCTAATCCAGTTACCATCTCACTGGAATCATTAAGTGCCAAATGAGAGGACTCATTGTACATATACATAAAACATATAAAAAAACTCAGGAAAAAAAAAATCATTAAACATCATTCTTCAAAGACTAAAAAAGGATCCAAGGGTATATCCCATAAAAAAATAACAGAAAAACTCTGGTAGAAAGTACTTCTTGGTTCACAGCACCCTCAGAAGCACGACTAGACCGATAACTTACACCAAGGGAATAAACTGTATTCTGAAACCCTTGTAAAACCCTTTTGACGATACCCAAAACTCTTGCAAGACCCTCTGACAATACCCAGGCGGAGAAATACCTCGACAATAGGACCGGTATTCGACCAAATCTGATCACGACTCCGACACAAACCACAAATCCACACCATTCCACCCACATAAAACGATCCGGACTTGACGAAGCTGACTACACCCAGAAACCGGTGGTAAATGATGTGAGACGACCGATATCATTATAATGACACCATGTATCAAAACATACGACATCCTCCTTTAGGTTGAGGAATCAGTCTTCTCGTCTTTGTTCTCTGCGTCTGCTTTTGCATCACCTTCAGATTCCTTATCTGCCTTGGATGCAGCAGGCACCTCTTCACTGGCTTTGTCCTCTGGTTTCTTGTCTTCAACACTCAAATTCTCAAGAAGACCGGCAGCAGCAGATGCATCTTCGTTCTCCTCTTTCTTCTGTTGGGATTCAGCGACCTCCTGAAACATTTCCTTGAAGGTTTTGCAATCTACAAAAAAATGAAAAGAACATAAAATAAAAAATGAGTAGGGACAAATTGTTAGTTCAAATAACAAATACAAACAGATGAGATTCAGAACCACTTTTAAGTTACTCTTCAGGAATAAAATGCCATTAATGTAGAAACAAGGTTGGAGGATACATGATTCAACAAATGACTCTTATAAGCCAGTGAGCACAACAAAACAATAAACTATAAACTGTACATAAGGTTTTCATCATTGTGTACGGGCACAAATTTTAATTTAGGATACTTATTTAGAACTGCATATCAGCTAAACTCTGCAAGAAGTCACTGAACAGCACCATCGTGGAAATATAATGCAACTATAGTGATTGGCTCACATAATGGCACTCCAGGAATCCAATCAGGGGGGACTAAAACTGAGTCTCAATTCAGATCCTTTAATACTTAGATCAACAATCACCCGTGAGTGCATTTATATCATTACTTAATGTCCCCATAGCACTTCAAAGCTAACCCATTATTACAGGGATGGCATAACACCGTTTAAAACGGTTTTGGGGACCCCTATGAGATTTTTGGATGGGAATGGGTCCTTTTTGACTCTTAAGTCTGGAATGGAGTCAGGGTCACCTTAATAAGGATTAGCAGCGATGAACACTAATTGAATTCAAAAGTGCCAGCAGACTCAGTCCTCGATCCGATGCTTGAACCTCGAATGCATATTTTAGTAAGAGTGTAAGTGTGGACGGGTGTGAGGAGAGGGAGGGGGGGTTGAATGGTAGCGAGAGTTCCTTTCATCATATACAAATTACTAGGAGAATGTTATGTTCATTTTGGTTAATTTAGTACAATTGCATAGATTTTGGAAGAATTTTTTAAATGGCTAATATTCTTAAATATGAGTTCATTCAATTCGAGTGGGAAGGATCAGGGAAATTAAAAGAACTTAAAAGAAATGGGTGAACTTAATGGATGAAGAAATGGGGTGGCATGCAGAGGGTTTGTTGCTAAACAGTTTTAGCAGTTGCATGACAGGGAAGCTTAAATGGGGTTGGGACGGGAAAGGCCCCCCCTGCCCCCAAACCAACCCCATTGTCACCCCTACCAAATAACAAAAAATGTTAAAATCAACTATAGAATTCGATTAAAAAGATGTTTCCAATAAAGAGATGCAAGATCCAAGTCAAACCTTTTAACAAAGGGTGCCAAAATACAATGAAAAAACTCATGAGGTTCCCAAATTTTAGGCATTTCCTATAAGTAGTATCACAAGGACAACAGTGGTTGTGTGTGTGAAAGGTTTGAACATACACAATCTTAAAGGAGAAGGATGGATAGTATTTCAGCCAACTATTTTTCCTAATATATATATAACCCAGTCATCATCAAATTGAATACATAATTAGCATGACACGAGCAAATAATGGCTAGATTACCATAACTATCCAATTCTAAATGTGCTTGGTTTACCATCTATATTGGTTTTGTGTTCAACTAGGTTTATATAATTTCAAATTATTATCAGGGAAGCAGTTCAAATGAGATAGACCCCTTATCTTATGGATCTTAAAACTCGGACTATTCCTGGCTTGAACCCCAGCCCCTGGTCTCCTAGTGATGGTTCATGATAGCGCCATGTGCTAGGTATTAGGTACTACAATAACGAAGGATGGAGAAAAAAGAACAAAACAAAGTACAACAGTCCCACCAACCCCTAAAGGGGCCTGTTTTTAATTGATGAAATTAAAATAAGTATGAAATTAAATGTGATATTGACTTTTTCGATAAGTGCTGTAGTTTCCAGAGACATGAGAAAATAATTCTTTTATGACAAAGAAAGTTATATTGATGTCATACAGAAAAATCAGATATCAAAGATACTTCTCAATGAGGCAACTGATGGATATATACAGAAGGAAAAGAAATATCAAATCGATAAGATCTATATTAACCTAGAAGTATGTGTTTAGGTACATTTAGAAATAAGCGGAACAATGTAGAGAAGTGAAAACTCAACAACAATAGAGTTTTATTAGAAGATTAGTGAATATTAAAACATGAAATAATTTGAACATGTTCCAGAAGAGCCTAACATCCAAGTGTTGTTTATTAAAGATGTAGTTAAAGATATAAAATCGATAAAGAGTTGATATCTATCCTTTAAATGTAGATGTATTCGAAAAGGATCCGGCTCCCCTACATTTCTATGGACTATTCTAATGACCTGACTCTACTATGTTTCACATTTTGTCTGCTTCTCAACAAAGTGCAGGCATGCAGCCACGTAGAGGAAAGAATCCCTATCTTTAATTTGTTAATTAACTCTTAACAATACCCAGCGCGGAACAGCGTCATCTTGCACTGTGAAGTTTTTTAAAATGTAACGCCAAAAGGTCTCTCTAATTAATACATCTGGGAACGTTGCCTAATGCATTAACATTCTCTCTCCTCCCTCGTTTTAGCCATGCAAGCACCTCTCTTCCAACTTGAATGAATTGTTGCCCTACTTACATAATGTGCAAGCTCTCTCTTTTGATACTTTGAAGAAATATGAGTCTTCTTTTCCTCCCTTTTTGTCAAGACTATTGATTTTAATTTTCCTAATGGTCATTTTCAATGACAACCTTATATAGAGGTACATACATGTTAACAGTTAATGTGAATAATAAATCCAAGTGTAATCAGTATCTAACTGTCGTCCAGAATTCGGAACTAGGCCATATTCACTCCTCTACGTGCCCGCTTATCTGCTGCTCAATAACAGTGAACAGGAGGGAGAAACGTAAAGGTTGGATATATTAGAATAATTCACAAACATTCATTTGGGCTGAGCAGTTTAAGGGATACTTGGCTGCTTGTCCGCCAAACCTAGATGTTGGAACCATTGGAATAACGAATAAATATTTGTTTTTATAATAGGATATAAAAGGACTTTGTTAACATTAGCTGCACAAATTAACTACATAAAAATGAAGCATATTCAACATAGAACAATTCAAATGCAAAGCTAGTGTAACCAAAATAAATAAATCAGCTGACTGCAATTATAGTTCGGAACAACATTAAGGAAGGTCTCATTATCACATTGGAATTTAGCCTTAAAGTCCAACTCTGGAACTACAAATCAATTTCTTTCCAATAGGAAGGAAGACCTCTAATCAACATTGACATTTCTTTGTGAAATGTTTTCAGATAACAGCACTTAAAATCAACATTATAGCATGTATATCAACATCCTACTACGATGAACCATCAATGGAAAGGATAAACCTCACAAATCAAATTTACGTTTACTAAAATAAAAAATCAAATCAAAAATTAAAATCATAAGACAGTGTGATTACTCTCAATCGATCCGAATCGAATGCAGAAGAGCTCATTCTTCAATTCACCATCCGCAAAATCAGTCGCATGCCACACACAAGACTTCTCGTTTCCAGCATGCTCCTGAACCGACATGGTCGGAAGAACTTCAAAAACACCAAAAAAAACACACACAAACACACACACAAATCAAGATCAGAAATATAAAATATAAAAAAAAAACGCACAAGTGAGAATTTAGATCAAATTGAAATACAAAAAAGCAAACAACATACTGAGATGGTTAGCGCAGATCTTGAGAGTATGAGATTGGCGCATAAGAAGCCGAACTTTTCCAGATTTATTGTGCTTTAAGAGCTTCACAGTTCCAGCGCCTCTCTCCTTCCACTGATTGCCTTCTCGATCGAATCGGTACAGCTTCGATTTCCTGAAAAAGAGAGAGTTCAAATCAAATAGTGAGGGATAGGGTTTCGAGGTGTGTATATGGATCTGAGAAAGAAGAGATGAGAGAGAGTACAGATTGAGAATGGCGTCCTCGTCTTCTTCGCCGGTGGTGACAGCGACCTGTTCGAGCGTTATGATCGGGGCTATCGGTGCTCCGGTGTCTTCCTCCTCGACGGCGGCGGTTTCTTCCTCTTCTCTGTGCTCGGGATCGGCCATTGTGGAGTCACTGTGTGTGTGTTGTTTTTTTTTTTTTTGAGAAAGAGAGAGAGTCGATGGTGAAGTGGAAATTGATAGGGGTTTCAAGGTTTATACAGTGAAAAGGGTTAATTTCATTTACACCCCATCATGTTTGTTTTTATTTCAATCACACTCTCATATTTGAGTATTTTCATTTACACCCTCTCATGGTATGAAATGTCTTAAATACCCTTAAGTCAAACAAACTTAAATGAATTCAATTCCAGAATAATTTAAGTCTTGGATCCAAACAAAAATTAAATCTATTCCAAACAAATTTTAACTCATATCCAAACAACTGCATCCCTAACCTCAACCCTAACCCTAATCAGTCGTCGCGCCCCCTCCCCCGCCACCCCACAACCCCACCATACCCTCCCCCGCCACCCCACCACCGGCCGCCACCCTTGCCCCCATACCTCCCTCCCCAATCTCGATCTACAACCTATACTGTATGCACATATATATATATATACTGTAAATAAGGTTAATATAGAAAAAGGTGATTCAAATAAGGTTAATACATATATATGTGTCTGTGTGAATATAGTTATAAGGTTGATATAGATTTTTTCTTATTTTTTTTTAGATCCCAAATCCCAAAAGAGAAAAAAAAATGCCTTTATTAAAACATAGTAATATTGATGATCTAAGACAACATAAAAGATTCAAATAAACATCAATCATAAACTTACAAAATATCTCAAATCTATATATATGTATATGTATGTATATAATTTGGTCTCACTTTGACAAAGATATATCATCATTATTTGAAAAACATTAAAATAAAAAAGTACTAAATAAATTACACAAATTATAATTCAACACAATTATCATGGTTTGAATAATGAATATAATGTTTTTGCTTAAAACATATAATCAAATGGGAAAACTACGTATAGGGAGAGTTATAGACGATAAATTACAAATTGATCAAATTTTAAATTTTAATTTAATTAATTACAAATCGATCAACCTTTTTTATTTATTTGTTTCAAATTTTATATTTTTTTTCAAATTTTATATTTATTTTTTGAATTTTATATATTTTTACGAATTTTATATATTTGTTTCGAAATTTATATGTTTTTTCGAAATTTAGATTTGTTTTTTGAATTTTATATTTTATTTTTGAATCTTATATATATATTTTTCGAATTTTATATATTTGTTTTGAATTTTATATGTTTTTTCAAAATTTATATATTTTTTCAAATTATATATATTTTTTAAATTTAATATATGTTTTTCTAATTTTATATATATATTTCAAATTTTATATATTGTATTTGTTTCAAAATTTATATGTTTTTTCAAAATTTAGATTTGTTTTTTGAATTTTATATTGTATTTTTGAATTTTATATATTTGTTTTGAATTTTATATGTTTTTTTCAAATTTTATATATTTTTTTGAATTATATATATATTAAATTTAATATATATTTTTTGAATTATATATATATATTTCGAATTTTATATATTTTTTCAAAATTTAATAAAAATAATGATGATAAAGTGAAATTTTTTGAATAAAAAATTAAATGATTAAGTTATTTGAGGGGGTCAAATTGATAACATACTATATTCTTGTTTCCAAACAACAATAGGTTATCATATTGAGGGTAATTTAGGTATTTATAAAAAAAATAGGATGATGTCATCGTTAATGTGTGTAAATGATGAGAATCTCAAACCCGAGGGGGTGTAAATGAATATACTCAAATATGAGGGGGTGTGATTGAAAAAAGGATAAATTTAAGGGATGTAAATGAAATTAACCCTAGTAAAAATGATTGTAAATAAATAAATGAATAAGCCACGTAGAGCTGGTAAAATGAGACACGACACGAACAAGACATGAATTAAAAGGGTTCGGGTTGACCATAAAATGGTTGAAGCTGTATAAGGGTCGACTCGAACACGACACGAGAATATAAGTGTCGACCCGAACACGATACGTTTGACATGATTATATTAATTTTTATTTTTTTCTCTTCACTAATTGGTCATGGGTTAAAATATATCAATAAACTATTACTAGATCGTGTCAAATTCAATTTAATTTTACTAATAATAGGTTAAATAGTTCGTTTTGTGTTGAATTGTATCAAATTTAATTTAATATATTATAATAAATAGGCTAAATGTATTACATGGGTCGACACGGATAACATATGGATTGGGTTATGATTGAACATATTTGACACGTATATTAACCAGACATTTTTCGACACGACAAGATATCGACTCGACACAAACACAATCCACCAACACGAACTGTCAGCCTTACATGGACGCATAAAAAATTACCATTTACCTCTTCTTCTTATTTTTCCATATATATTCATGATAAAAGATGATAACAATTGATATATATATATATATATATTGAATGTTAAAAAACTCTCACATCATAACACCCACAATGTCTCCTAAAATGCTCAATTTGGTTCTCCTAAAATGCTCAATTTGGTGAGGTGAGATTAAACTATTGCACCAAATATGCGCCGGTAATTAATAAATATACATTCATGATAAAAGATGATGACAATTGATAAGACAACTAATGATTTTTCAAGAATTATATTTTAAGGATCAATAGAAAAATATAACTAATTAAATCTTATAACAGAAAATGATTGTAATATATCTAATCATCACACGGAAGAAGAAAACAAAAAATCAAAGTTCTACAATTTTTTAGCTAATAAGAATCATATATATTAATGAATTTGAACTAAAAAGTTCGAGTAATTTTTTTTTTAATATTGGTACTTAATTAATTTACAAAAAAACTGTCTACTATTTTGACAAAATTTTAGTAATTAAAAATGCCCTTTCCATAATTGCTTAAAATTTATTTACCCAAAGTAGTAAAAAAAAAAATTATAAATTTAACGATAAAATGGAATATAATTACAAATATAACGAGAGATAAAATTTATTTACAATAAATAGCGAAAGCATAAATTTAATTACATATTACACAAGTTGACAACAATACCCTTGTCAAAATTTTATTTCAAGTTGTCCGAATTTTTTTTTATTACGTCAAAATTTCATTTCAAGTCAAGATAAATAATTTGTCAAAATTTTGATTCAACATGTATACTTGTAAAAAAAAAAAATGTTTCAAGTTGTCCAAATTTTATTTTGTTATGCAAAAGTTTGATTTCAAATCATAACAAATAATTTGTTTAAGAGATGACATCTGAATCTTACTTGTCGAAATTTTCTTTCAAGTCAAAATATATACTTAAACAAAATTTTGATTCAATATTTAAAAATCACCTTGTCAAAATTTTGTTTTAAGTTGTCCAAATTTTATTTTGTTATGCAAAAGTTTGATTTCAGATCATAACAAATAATTTGTTTAAGAGAGGACATCTGATAATAGATTTTCAACTCCCATGTCCTTTTTTTTCTTCTTCTTCATCTTCATTTAGGGATTTAAATTGTTAATTGATAAAAGCAAATCATCAGATAATCATTTTTAACAATAATATATATCTTTGCATAAACATATATATATAGATGAGAGAGGTCAAATTGTGAGAGGCTAGATTTGGGGATATAGGTGGGTTGCGAAAGGGATAGAGGACAGAGAATGAAAGTCTCTAATCTTTTTCAACATTTATTATCACGTTGGGTTATACAGTAGCCTGGAGCAATTGTTGAATACACATAAATGAAATGATTTTCACAAATGAATACAGATATCCCAAGATAGCAAAGAAAAATGATATATAATCATATTGTTATGGTGATATATATATCATGAAACCTGTATTTTCTTGAAAGGACTCAAGGTCTATGATGACTCTGCAATCGAAACATGTAATATTCCTCCCTTCATGAAATGTAGTCATTTAAGATAGGGCGGCATACAAACTGAGCCCAACCCTGTCAAAATTTAGAATATTTATGTTCGGTTCATTTACTAAACGAGTTTAAAAAATGTGTTTAAGTTCGATTCATTTGTTTAACAAACGAGTCCGAGCCGAATGCCAAATTTAACGAATCAAGTTCGAGCTTGCTCACAAACGACTCGTTTTAATTGCAACATATATTACTCTTGTCAATAGTTGTTTGGATTGAGTTAATTATAAACGGTTTTTATGTAATGGCCGCATAATTTCTGTAATTTTTTCACAACTATTTTCATAATTTGTTCAATTTGAACACTTACTTTTGTCAAATATGAGATAATTTTACTATTTAACTTACACGAGTTTGTTCACGAGTTCGGCGAGCCAAACTTAGTAATGTTCAAGCCCGGCTAGTTTACTAAATGAGCCTAAAAATTGTATTCATGTTCAGTTCATTTACTAAATGAACGAACATAAGCTGAACTTTTAACGAGACGAGCCTGAACCTGCTCACGGCTCAGTTCATTTGCAGCCCTGTTAAGGTTCAAACCCATCATTACAACCAAACTGTAGCCATAACTAGGTTTCAATTGCGCACACAATTCTTGCTTGACGATAAAAGATTAATTTGGTTTGGAAATGGAAATGTGCATTTAGAGTCAACCCTAATTGTAATAAAGGGTATTATGGTCATTTTAAAATATATATTTGTTAATTTTGTAATTAATTGTATAAAAATATGAAATATGTAAATAAATTTTTACTTTCATTGTTTGTTGTAAATACAGGTTATTTCTCGTTGTATTTGTAATTATACCTACTTTCATTGATGTATTTATAATTGTACCTACTATTTGTAATAAGAAACATATATATTAATGAATTTGAACTAAAAAGTTCGAGTAATTTTTTTTTTAATATTGGTACTTAATTAATTTTCAAAAAAACCGTCTACCATTTTTGACAAAATTTTAGTAATTAAAAATGCCCTTTTCATAATTGTTTAAAATTTATTTACCCAAAGTAGTAAAAAAAATTATAGACACGAACAAATAAACAATAATTGTTCACAAACCATTTTGACCACGATGGCAAAATTAAATTTTCTTTGTTCTTATTTTATAAGTTGTTAGGTAAACAAAACTTATTGGATTGGTAAAATTTTGTAAGTTTTTAGACACCTTAAATAAATAATGGGACTAGGTAATGTTATCCTATTTATTTTTAAATTTCTATACTAATACAAAAAAAATATTATTTTTATATTGTCACTTCTCGGTTATGAAAGAAAAATTTTAGTTTGATAATTTATCTTCTTTCATGAAAAATTATGAGCTATGTTGTAGAAACGGAAACTCAAAATACCCTCAAAACCCCAGCAAATAAAAGTATATTAGTTTAAACAAGGTTACAAGGAACACTCCTGAAAACATAATTTTTGTGCTTAATTGCAAAATCGATGTTTTGCATAGAGTTTCCATATGTACAGCATTTACCCTAGGTTGTATTACTTATACTCGTAGAACCCGTTGCACCGATTCAAACATCTTAAAAAGTGAGTATACAATGAAAAAAAGTCTAACCCCAAGGACTAGTGGTGCACAAAAGAACCGGGAACCGAGAACCGAATCGAAACCGGCGGTTCGGTTCTGGTTCTCATAATTTAAGAACTGATTTTCTTGGGTTTCAAGAACCGAATCAAACCGGAACCGGAACCGAACCGGTATATTATATAATATATATATGCATAGTTGATTGAAGGGACTGTTGGGTCTAGCCATATCCAAATTGTAATGACTAATGAGGATTGAGGAACTTATAATCTCATAGAATATAAGATGCTTTAGCCATTGTAAAATTATAAGCATGTAGTTTAACTATCAAGATTAGTTACTGTCCACTTTAAGTTACTGTCTACTTTGAATACAAATTCATAAGCATTTTATATTATAGAACCAAGTCCATTATATAAATTATGTAGTTGAATTATCAAGACTTGATTATACAATTGAATGATTTAAGCATAGTCAACCACTGTTATATAAGAGAATGCTTGCTTGGCCACTGTTTAATCAATTATGCTAAATGGTTATTTATTTATATCTAATGCAGATTATATTATATGTCAACGACTCGACATGCGGTCCATTAGGATTTGAAGCCGGATTCTGCCGTACCAGGTCTATCGACCACCGACCCAAGGATTTTTTTGGTTTTGTAACTTTGAAATGCAACAGCGATGTAATATTGAAATAGTACTATTCCACTAAATATGCATTTGTTTTGAGTTTGTAGTAGTAAAAATTTGAAATACTCTATTCGGTTGGATTTATAACAGTCGTTTGTATTTATAACTTATATTTCATTTTGATTTTTTTTTTCCTGAATGTGATATTAGGAACCTGAACCGAACAGAAATTTTTGGTTCGGTTCCTTATTGGAATGTTCGGTTCCGGTTCCAAAATTTAAGGAACCAATATTTTCGGTTCGGTTCCGGTTCTTGAGGATATTACACAAATCAGCCCCACAATTCGTGTAATGTTAAGTCACGATCAAGGTTTGTCGTAACGGTAACGATATCGGTGTAACGGACTCGAGTCTCTATCGAGGTTACGTAACGAGACTCGGTTATTGCAATCGTGAATTTTTTAAAATCTTGCACATCTTACCCAAAATGTTCTAATTGAATACTTTTGGCAACATGAATGAATAAATATATATTTTTTGGTAGATTTAAGTGAATTTTATTTAATTTTT
Source organism: Cornus suecica (assembly GCA_963922005.1). Classification (NCBI taxonomy): domain Eukaryota; kingdom Viridiplantae; phylum Streptophyta; class Magnoliopsida; order Cornales; family Cornaceae; genus Cornus; species Cornus suecica. Next base: position 84,754,648 of record OY998239.1, on the reverse strand, counting down.
TTTAAAAAATGAGTTATTAATAAATCTAATAATGTCGTCGTTATTTCAATGTTTATAATATAATTGTTATGATATTATTAAATTAACTTTAAATTTAAATAAATAAAAAATTAAAATCATAAAATATATAATTTTTTTTCAACAATGCAAAATAATTTTAAAAAATGTACATAATTCACCACCAAAATAAATTTTATGGTGAATATTGTTGCTCTGGTTAGGGTTCATGAAAGAATTACCAATTTTAAATTGTATCTTTAATGGACATTTGAGTCATCATTAATAAATCATCTTCTCTTCGTAATTGTTAAAGATGATTCTTCATAACGGGCTCTGTAACAGTCGATTCGGGTGTGGGAACCGGCCCACACCGCTGTAACGGCCCGTAAGGACATTCCAAAAAGCATTATGTAACGGCCATTGCGGGCCGGCAAACCATGATCATGATACACAACAGTTATATATACTTTTACTAGATAAGCAAACCAGTAAAATATATACACACACATGAATTGACAATTCTCTCCCCTCCTCCAGGTTTAAAAGTGAGAACAACACATCCAGAACACCATTATATTTGTTGAAAAGCTTGTAATGAATTGTAAGCTAATGCATCTCTTTGTTTCCCAGAGCTTGAACAAAAGCATTCAAAAAAGATTTGCAACTCTGCATAAACTAACATCATCCACAGTAGAGCAAAATGCCCCCACCAGACAAATGTCTAATAACTCTCTCTTCACAACTTAAAACTGCAATAAGCCGACACAAAGGACTAAATAATAACCAAGAATTCTCATTCTTTGGATGCAGCTCCATTAGATGCTTCATCCATAGGCTCAGTTTCTGCTTGATCTTCTGTTTTGTCGCCTTTCTTACCTGCAAAAAGAGGACGCAACCATCTCAAATTTGTTTGTGTTATTCTTCTTCTACCAGGTGATTATTCATTTGTCTATGTTTCATAGACTTTATCTACACTCGGAAATTTCTTACCGATCTATGACAGATAGCGGTTTAACTGCTATATACAGAAGGAAAATACTGTTTCTATAGATTACTGATGGAAAGTAACTATATAGACGTACCTTTCTTTTTCTTCCCGCCACCTTTCTTCTTTGTCCTTATGCCAAGGGAAAGCCAGGCTTTGATATCAGGGTCATCCTCTATCGTCTTTGTGGGCTTCAGCTCCTGCAGAGGATGGGCTGTGATCCTATCCGATCCATTAGGCATTAAAAGAACTGTGAATTTTATATGAGCAACCATATCGCCTGCAGAACAGCCACACAAATTGTTTAAAGAATGACCGAATCAACCTTATAAGTTGAACAGACCAAGCAAATGAGGTCGGTGGGTACTTCAATGGAGAAAGAGCAGCAGGAGAGAAGTGCATCAAAGATGTCATATAGATTGTGTTCCATAACAAGTACTTCACTAGAAATGTGGTTATTAACAGGGGATTTTGTGAAATGGTCCTTGTGGACATTATTAGGGAGAATTTTCAGAATAATTTTCCACTGTCGCTTCCTCGGATCGAATACAGCATTTTGAGAGCGCACACAACCAAAAAATAAATAAATAAAATATGCATTCACCGCGTCTGAGTCAGAGGATTTGTCAGAACTCTTACCAGGTTTCTCATGAAGAACAGGGTATGGCTGCAAGAGATCATGGTTAACACATTCAACTAATCCCAGCCGAGCCCTTTTCTCTTCCAAAGCCCTGTAAGAGGGGCAAACTGCATTATACCACACCAACTAGACAAATAATCCTGGTATGATTTAAATAAGAGAGTTGAAATAAGATGACAGAAATTGCAAACCTTGCTGAAAATGGCATGATGGGGAATTTTTGACCGATTTCGCTGAAGATAAACCTTGACGCCTTCATCTTCAAATGATAGTTCTTGTCCACGGCTCTTTTATAAATAGTTGTCTGTCGCTCATCCAATAGCTTAGGCTGCAAATGATTTTCCCCCCAAAAAATACAAATCCCTAAAATGTTGCTCAGTGCATTTGTAAAATGAAATATAGTTTCTAAAATAGGGCTGACACTTACTTTGCCTTCACCTGTGCTGGTGACTATATCAATTGCATAAACTTCGTTCTCCTCAAATTCAGCATCGTCAACTCTAGTCTCAGGATTGGAGAGACTCAGTACAACCTTATTGCCGTCAATCACAAACTGCTTTAGCTGGTGACTGAGAACACCCTCAACAATCTTGCAGTCATAGGCAGCAGCAACCTTCTGAATGGCATCTGTGACATCCTTGTTCTGCCAGATCAAGAAAAGAACTCAGTAAATAAATCAAGGAAATATAGCAACAAACTTAAGCAAATTCTAGTTATTAAAAAATGAATGTTACAAGAAAATTGTGTAATAAAAATGACAACAAAACAGCAACACTATGCAGTTGGACAGAAGAAAGACCTAGAATTATTGCGTGCATATTTGATGAAGAAAATAGGGTTAAACGTCCGCTACAGTAGACAAATTTTAGAGAGCTAAAAATAGATGATAAGTAATTCAATTTTAAACTTCTTTTCCAGCCTCAACGACTTTGCTGAATTTCTGAAACATAGATAGACTGAAACATAGCAAATCAACATTGATTCTGACTTTGTTGAATTTCTTCTTTGAAGTCCAAGCGGAATTGTCCAGTGAATTTCTTGTCAGATTATTTTAATTTCCCCAAAAAAAAAAAGAATTGTTCACTGAGCCCTCACATACTAACAGAAGGGTCATACTTTATGCTAATCTTGAGACAGCTATTATTAGTATCTCATTATTATGACATGGGAACATCACTAATGACATAAACATAAGCATTTTTTTGCTGAATTAACCATAGATAGCCTGAAACATAGCAAATCAGCATTGATTCTGACTTTGCTGAATTTCTTTTTTTGTTTTTTAAGTCTAAGCGGAATCGTCCAGTGAATTTCTTATCAGATTATTTTTTTCTTGATAAAATTTTAATTTCCAAAAAAAAATAGTGCACTGAGCCCTCACACACCAATTTCTTGCTAGTTCTCTATCTCATACTTTCTTAGGTGAATGAATGTATAAATGTCGTGCCAGAACCAAATAACAGGAGGGTCATACTTTATGCTAACTTGAGACAACTATTATTAGAATCTCATCCTTATGACACGGGAACATCACTTGCGACATAAGCATAATGAAGGTAGACAATAGGTATCAGACACTGACCGAATATTTGACGGTATTGTTTAGGCAGGCAAGTGTGTAGGGATATAGAATTCTCTAGTAATATTGGGGATAACAAACAGAATTTGTAGTATATACACGTAGGAGGGGAGGAAGAAAAAAAAAAGAATGCAAGTTGCGGGCAACAAGGAAAAGGGGTAACCAATAAGTTATTGATCATTAAGGCAAAATTTGACACTAGATATTTAAATTCTCTATTATGGCCACTCCATTACTGCAAGTCATTGTTTAAATTGTGGTATCAGTTCCGATTACAGTCACAATAATGTGTAACACCACCGAATCCATTGTCGAATGAGAATTGTTGATTGAACATGTTAATTTATTGTCACCGTAAGCAACGCAATACCTGTTTTCCTACCTCATTTATGTTATTTGTCCCACAAAATATAGGACGACATATAAGGACATTATTGGTTATAGATATTGAACTGAGTCCTATGTTTGATTTCTACAATAACTGATTTCCATGTCCACATTTCTAAGCATAACTTTCTATCATTGACTTTTTTCATCAGTTTTGATGACTAAATTCACAACAAATACTGTGAAGTTATGAGTATAATAAATAAAAAATAGTCAAATATATGTCCATGGGGCTCTTTGAATATGATATGGTGTCCCTTCTCTAACAAAGAGTTGCAGTTGGTACATTTTTTTGGCCTATTATTTGAACATGTATGTTACTTCGTTCAACTGTAGAAGCACAACATCTACTACATAAATCATGCTTCCTAACTTTAAATAGAAAGTACCTGAAAAAATGAGAAGAATTGAGGTATGGAAGTGCTCTACCTATGAATAGTACCAAAATCACGAACTATACAGGATGATGGCGTCTATGACTTTAACAAGTCATTTTTTTGATAAGTAACGTCTGTGACTTTAACAAGTCATACAGAGTGAGATGGCCAATAATGCTACATACAGCTGTAATTTCAACCCCACTTATATATCAGTCTAAATCAGTAATGAAACTGTGATGGAAACGATCCACTTATATAGCAGTCTAAACCAGTAATGAAGCTGTGATGGAAATGTTTGCAACTTTACATAACGTACTAACCAATTTTTAACATCATAATCCCATTCAAAACGATTTTGCAAATCTGCCCCTTTTAACCTCAACAGAGACAATCACCATATATATTTCACCAAACCAAGTAACTCATGATCGAAGCATACACACAAGGTAGAATATAGTTAACTCTGTACGATTTGCAGAAAATTCTGAAAGAACTTGACAATGAAATTCCATCAAACATATTATTCTCGTGTTAATAAAAACCATTATGCAAGCCTGACCCAGGTAGTTGTTCCATTATCAGATAAGGAGTCCTCAAATATTGTCAGACAAGAAAGATTAATCAAATATTAAACCAGGGTCAAAAGCCTACATTTCAGAGAAGTTGGATACGTGTTCCACCAAAAGAAGGAGAATGAGGTATGATGCTTGATTAATGCAACTATGACATTTCAAAAATGCATCTCAAACATGACTAAAGCCTGAAGCTGAGTTACCAAAGGCCTTGTAGCCTAATGGTATTTCCTTTCCTCCCCAAAGGGGAGGTCAGGGGTTTGAGTCCTATGGGGCTCACGTGGGGGTGGGGGTGAGTTCCTTAACATTCAAAAAAAAAAAAATGCCTGAAGCTGAGCTTTTTCCTCTGAATGAATAAGATCGAAAAATTGAAGGCCAATACTAAAAATTATTTGGTTGAATTACCAATTTGCTTTCTTGGCATCCAGGAGTAGTAAGTCGGGATGGGAAATAAGGATAAACAGACATGATATATATATATATAAAGAGAGAGACAATACCACAAGAAGACAATGGTAGGCAAGGGGGTAAACAGATAAAATAACTGTCATTCAAAGTTGGTCATTAGTAGGTTTTAGCATGTGGTGATTAATATGAACACACTCATAGTTGATACCTAAATTATATAGCCAATTACGTGTGCGACTTGCTTTAGTAAGGCACGCGCCTTGCCTTGTGCCTTAGACCCTTGTAGATCTCGGTGCCTTACTGAGCCTTGCATCCCAATTTTATGTTTTGAAGTGCAGAAGCTAGTGGAAACAACTATAGCTAGGGAGAAAAGTAAAAGGTACTAAACTGCTAGAGAAAATAATTCAATCAACTTAAAGTAGTTTTAATTGACTTTAAAGAAAGGATAAGGCATTATTTCCATTTTTATCTTCCATCAATTAATGTGCTCTCATTTACCCTAGAAGTTAGTTTATATCAAACTTTTCACTGTGTCGAGAAAAGTCAGCTGCAAGATAAAAGGACTCAATTGAGTTAAAGAAGGTAAATTTAATTAACAGCAAAGTAAGAGTAAGCATTATTTCCATGAGTTAGAGTAGATAATTTAAATTTAAAGAAAGATTTTAAAGGATTATTTCCATGTTTATATCCTGCAGCATTTGATATGTTCTATTTTCCCCCAGAAGTTAGTTTATCAAACTTTTCACAGGTGTCCTTATTGCATTGGGTGTCGTTCCTCATTTCGGGGTTGCGCCACAGGTATGGAGTGGTCCTTGTTTGGCAAATGAATTTAGTGCCTAACATATCTTGGATGCCCAAGGAATAATGTAAGGAAGCTAATGGAATACTGTAATTTATATGGGAAGAAAAATACAACAAGAATTACCTTCTTTCCAGGCCTCACAAGCCTCAAAGCAACTTCAGCGGCCGTATTAGCTGCTGCAATTACATCAGCTTGTCTGCCTGTTACCGGCCCTTCATGAAGCACGTGAGTATGTGCCACAACCGCAATGAATCCATCAATGTGACAGCCCATATCACTGTACCCAGCACGAATAAGGACATCACAAATTTTCCCTTTTTCTTTGGAGGCAATATCCTACATGCCATGAGAAGCTTCCTACACTCCACTGCCAGAGTGAAGGAGGCTTTTCTCCGCTTGCATACACCGCTTCCCTTTTCTTTTCACGATATTAAACAAAAAAGACAAGAAATCCCACAGAAAGCAAAGAAAAAATTAAATAAACCTAACTTACATCTTCAACATATCACCTTCTTCTAGTACTGATTCATCACTGGCCAGTGGAGAGAAGTGGCAAATAGTGTTGTTCACAGAAATGCAAGTCGGAAACGCCACACCCCTCTCTATCTTCTTCTTGACATTCTTGTACATGTTCCCAGCTTGTCTGTAACCACAACCACATGCTAAATTAATATCAATGCTTATATAAAATAATCCAATTAGTCCTAGAAACAAAATAAACCCATAACAACCATCCAAAGGGCTAAACCAGGGCACGAGGCTCCGGTCGTTGCCGGGTCTGCCATAGAGAATCTGTTTTCAGTTTCCAACCCATATAGATACCATATACATACATCTACCAACAAAGACCTTGACATTAACAGATTAAAAATTCAGAAAAACAGAGAATATCTTACTCTCTGATAAAAGCATCCCCTTTCTCACAAATGTCAACAATCTTCGCTTTGGGTTTGCATTCAGAAACCACCAACTGCAAAGCCTCTGCAAAATTACCACCCACAATTATAAATAAAAATTTCCTGATTGTAAATAGCCAATTTTACCACTACCATCATCAATGAAAACGAAACTAAAATTTCCAATAAACCCCAATATGTCCAATCCACGAGTTGATATATAATAATCGCTCTCAAGAATTTGCACAAATCGCAATATTCCCAACCAACAAGTAGTGTGTGCCAGTGTGTGTTTGTGTGTGTATCAGTGTGTGGGGAAGAGACTAACTGTTAACGATTTCAGCAGCACTCTTGTACTTGGTGACGACTTCGGGGCTGGTAAGATCCAGCTCCTTCTCCTCCCTCTCGTCGTCCGACATAGCTATCGATCAGAGGTTCCGATTTCTACACAGACCTGCAATACATATATACATATATATACATATATACATATATATACATATATACATATATATGTATGTTTATATGTGCTTCAAATCATAAAATCAAAGCGAGAAAACAAGAAAAATAGGGAAATCATTTGTATAATGAACTCACCGATAAGGAAAAATTGGATAAGAAAAAGAAAGGAGAGAATCGGAGGTAGAGCTGAGCTAGGGTTTTAAGGGGGCGAAAAGAGGATAAAAGATGAGCCACTTTGTAATATATGGGTTATATATATATATATATCTGTGTGTGTCTATATGGACAATGAGTCGGAGGATTTGGACAAGTGAGTGTTTACCAAAATTAGGGTTTTTTTTTTCTTTTTCTTTAATGGGCATGGAGGCTCATGGTGTGTTTTGCTTTATGTACGTGGGAACATGGTTGCCGCGAGGTGTCTAAAATTGTCATTTTAGTGTAAGTTGATGACGTCATAAATGCAGTATCTGGAAGGGATTGATCACAAACCTAGTATCACCTTAAATCTGGAAATAACACAAGATATTCTAAACGTAACAATGAGGTAATTTCAAAGATGCGATTCAAATTGAAATAAAGTAAAGAATTGAATTATTGAACTAGTGAGGATCGAGACAAAAAACTAATTATTTTTTTCTCATTTATTGAATAAGAATATTTGGAAGTTAATGAAATTCTTTATTGCCATTTTCATTAATTGTCAATTTACTCCATGCTTTCATATTCCTCTAATTTAATCGTAATTGGGTATTCGAATTTTTCGAATTTTTGCACATTATAATAGCTTCTGCTTTTAGTTTCTGTAAAAGAAAAAGAGAAGTAAAAGTTATTTTGAGAAACTGGTATCCCTAACTTTTTTAAAACGCTCTTCCAAAATTTTGGCAAGTGTCTATTATCCCGACTGGTTTACGATTTAGGAAGAGATCAGTTATTAGGGTTAGAGCCGCCTACCTTATTAACTCTTAACTCGAGTAAAACTTGAATTTCGTCTGCGAACTAAACGGCGAAACCAGTTACCCAAGAAAACGAAAAAGAAAAATTTTCCATTTGGTTACGGTTTGCTCGTTTTCATCCGGCTGCTTGAACCAACCTAAAGCTATGGACCCTAGTTTTTGAGTTCTAATTCATTTGGGCTGAGCCATTGGGTCTTACCGTTGAATGAGCAACAATAACAACGTGACAGATTTGAAAGGCCCATTTGTCAATTTGGTGAGCTACAAAGCTAAGAGGTCCAGTCCATGGGCTAGACTAAAGCTTTGATCACTGCGAAGAGAATCAAGAGATTGTTTGATCATGTCTTAGGCCCCTTATTTGACATACCTTCTGTTTATGATTTTCTGTAGAAGAAAAAGATAAGCAAAAGTTGTTTTGAGAATGTAGTACCTTCAGCTTTGTTAAAACACTCTTCTAAAAATTTTGTCAAACACTGTTTAAAAAAAAAATTTCCTTCGAGGAAATCAAAAATAACATTTGAAAAGTCAATCCAAACATATTACTGATATATATTTATTTACTCTCTAAAAATCTATTTTCTTAATCTTAAGTAGTAAATTGAAATGAACCACCGAGTGGCCAAAATCACCAAATAAATTATCGCGTAGCATCATTGGATATATAGAGAAACCATTAAGTATAGCCTATAGGCACGACAAGTCTTAAGCCAGGTCAACTCTTTAACTCGTGTAACTAGTATGCAACCCCAAAATTTCTTACTTCACAATTGTGGCAATTGTGTAACCAACTGATCAAATAATATTATTTTTAAATATAAATATCAAATGAATGTTGGATATATATATGTGTGTGTGGTAAATTGTGGGTTGTGGGTTGTGACTTGTGAGCTGAAACAGATAAAAGGTAAAAGAGGCGAGGCAAGATGGAGTGTTGCAACATGGCCAGATCAATGGCAATTGGGAACCATATTTAAAAAAGGCAGACAGCTGTATTTTGTTGCCTGAAAGCAATTAAGAATGCCCAACACAACTTAAACTACAAGATTCATAAAAGATTACTTGTAAACTCTCCTTGCAGCATGGATTATATATATATATATATAGACACTACACGCCCTGCTTCAAAGTAAACATATAAACATCATATCGGACAAGGTACGGAATGCATCTGGATTGGTATTATCTGTCATATTGGCCTAATCTGTCGGCATGGACGAATACTAAGGGCATGTTTGATTTCTGGTCTGGTTTGTCTTGTCTTGTTTTTGTCTGTTTTTTAGATCAGTTCAGGAAGACCAGATCATTTATCAAACAGAATTTCAATCAGCACCAAAACCAAACCAGACCACACAAGACCAAACAAAACCAGTTCAGACCAATCTAGCCAGACCAAATCATTTTATACACACACAGTAATGAAATCTAGCCGTCATTTTATAAATTTCTAAAATAATATATATATAAATAAATTCGAAAATAATATATATAAAATTTGAAAATATATATAAATTTTGAAAAAATATATAAAATTCGAAAATAATAAATAAAATTAAAATATATATATATAAAATTTGAAACAAATATATAAATTTTGAAGCAATATATATAAAATTTGAAATATTTTCGAAATATAATTTTGAAGCAATATATATAAAATTTGAAATAATAAATAAAATTAAAAAATATATATATAAATTTTGAAGCAATAATGAAAAAATATAAAATTTGATAAAAAATAATAAAATATATTTATAAATTACTTAAACAAACAAATAAATAATATTAAATGATAAATTAATAATATAAATAATATATTTTTTGAATTTTAAATATTTCTTTCAAATTTTATATATTATTTTTGAATTTTATAATTTTATATATTTTTTTCTAATGTTAAATATTTTTTAAAATTTTATATATGATTTTCGATTTTTTTTTTATTTATTTTCAAATTTTTTATATTTTATTTTCAAATTTATATATATATTTTTATTTTTATATTTTTTTAGATTTATTTTTTTTTTTGAATTTTAAATATTTCTTTCAAATTTTATATATTATTTTTGAATTTTATATATGGTTTGGTTTTAGTTTTTTCAGACCAGACCAGAAAAACCAGACCATTTATCAAACAGAATTTCAATCAACATCAAAATCAAATCAGACCACACAAGACCAAACAAAATCAATCCAAACTAGGGATGGCAAAATGGTTTGATTCGGCGGGTTTCCGACCCGATCCGATCCGTTAAAAATCCGACGGTACACATATAAACGGGTTTGGGGCGGGTTTGGTATGAAAATTGAAAACCCGAAACGGGTTCGGATTTCCTGTGAAACCTGTCGGTAACCCGGCCCGTTAAGAACCCGAACCCGAACCCGACCCGACCCGCTAAGAACCCGGTGGTAACCCGCCCCGCGAGAACCAGAACCCGCCCCGTCCCGCTAAAAACCCGTTGGTAACCCGCCAGTTTATTCAATTTCCTCCAATTAAAATCAATTTCAGTAATATAAATTAGTAACCTTGTCAATTTTACTCAATTTAATTACTTTGAGTTGGAGATTTTCATCAATTAAACTTAATTTCACTCAATTTAACTACTTTAAGTTGTGAATTTTATCAATTTCACTCAATTGAATACAATCAAACAAGTTTAAATTGGATTATTTACTTAATTTTAATTAATTGAAGTCAATTTCACTATTTTAAATTGGGGTCTTTACTTAATTTTACTTTGTGTTGAGGATTTGTTCAATTTCACTCTATTGAACATAATTAAACTAATTTGAATTATAAAATTTACTCAATTGAACTTAATTTCACTATTTTGAGTTGAGAAACTTATCAATTAGACTAATTTGAATTAGGGATTCACTCAATTTCATTTAGTTGAAACCAATTTCACTAATTTAAATTGGAAATTTTATCAGTTTCGTTGAAGTGAATTTAATCAATTTGAATCGGGGATTTACTTAATTGAATTTAATTTCACTCAATTTCACTACTTTGTGTTGGGGATCTTGTCAATTTCACTCAATTGAACTCAATTAATCTAATTTAAATTAGGCAATTTATTCAATTGAACTTAATTTCATTATTTTGTGTTGGGGATTTGTTCAATTTCACTATATTGAATATAATTAAACTAATTTGAATTAGGAAATTTACTCAATTGAACTTAATTTCACTACTTTGAGTTGAGAAATCTATCAATTAGACTAATTTGAATTAGGGATTCACTCAATTTTATTAAGTTGAAACCAATTTCACTAATTTAAATTGGGAATTTTATCAGTTTCGTTGAAGTGAATTTAACTAATTTGAGTCGGGAATTTACTTAATTGAATTTAATTTCACTCAATTTCACTACTTTGTGTTGGGGATCTTGTCAATTTCACTCAATTGAACTCAATAAATCTAATTTAAATTATGAAATTTACTCAATTGAACTTAATTTCATTACTTTGTGTTGGGTATTTTATTTATTTCACTCAATTGAACACAATTAATCTAATTTAAATTAGGGAATTTACTCAGTTGAATTTAATTTCACTATTTTGAGTTGAGATTTTTATCAATTAGACTAATTTGAATTAGGGATTCACTCAATTTCATTAAATTGAAGTCAATTTAACTAATTTGAGTCGGGCATTTACTTAATTGAATTTAATTTCACTCAATTTCACTACTTTGTGTTAGAGATCTTGTCAATTTCACTCAATTGAACTCAATTAATCTAATTTAAATTAGGCAATTTACTCAATTGAACTTAATTTCATTACTTTGTGTTGGGTATTTTATTTATTTCACTCAATTGAACATAATTAATCTATTTTAAATTAGGGAATTTACTCAGTTGAATTTAATTTCACTATTTTGAGTTGAGATTTTTATTGGAGATTTAATCAATTTCAATCAATTAAATTATTTAAATCCTATACTAATATAAGGATAATTTGATTTATATATATTTAATTAAGTTTATAAATATAAAATATCAATAAAGATAAAATTTAAATTTTATAAATCCTAGAATAGTCTAAAACTTGTACTCAAACAATCCTAATCCTATAGTGGACAATCCTACTCCTATGCCCAAACAAACCCCATTACCCAAACTCAAGTCAAGTTTAAACCTAATTTGATACATGATATCATGTATCTAAACTCTCAAGCGCCGCTCTATTAGAGTCTCAGACAACTAAAACTCTTTCTCAAATGTCAAGCCCTAGGGGCTAGATCTGGCTGAAGAAACAATTCTCTATTTGTGGTCTCCCCGTCACCATCTCGATTCTCTACAGGACCGCCTTTTCCCTCTCCTTGTGCTCTTCGCAGTTCAGGTAATACATATATATATATATAATTAACAGTAGATGAGATTGCTGTGATTACCGAACCTTGTGATTGCTTACATGATTAGAAATAGAAAATGCAGCCACTAGTGTAATGGCTCATTTCAGTAGTATAAACTACTTTCAGGGGATGTCTGTGGTTTGAAAGAAATGGCTGTTAAATTACTAATTTAGAGGTAGTGCATCTTGTATTTTTTTTTTTTGAGGTTGTTAATTTGTTGGTTGCCGTTTATATTTAAATGTATTTATAAGCTTGAAGTATTTGTTTCTATATTTTCATTGATTTAAAGTTCCTGACTTCACTTGGAAGATATATGACCATGGTAAACTCCATCCATGCACTCCCCGCTTGAGTGCCTTTCCTATTACTACTTACTTATCCAAAAAAAAAAACTCCATCCATAGCTATAATCCTAAACCAATTGCATCTTTGTTTGGACTGTTGCAAGTGTTTTCTGAACCCATCGAGTCTATCATAATACAGTAAAAATTAATTGAAATTCTTGCACTTGTGAGTGTGCTGATGTTGTTTGATTATATTGTAAAAGGCAGTCCAGACCGAGAATGTTTACGCCCTTCCTTCCTTCTCCTCTCCTCTTGCATAATCATGGATTTGCATATTTCAATTTACCCATTGTAAACCTGTGCAATTTACACTTGTTGTACAAACAAAAGCAGGAAAAAGAAAAAAATGTTTAATTTAAAGAACAAGATGAAAAATGTTCATGCCATTTTATTACCAATGGTAATCCGATGGAACCCGATTATACCGACGGGATGGTAATGGTATTACGGATTCCAACCCATCGCGGGTTTGGGGTGGGTTTGGTATTAGTAATTTTTAAATGGGGTGGTAACGGTATTAGCTAAACCCGTACCAAACCCGACCCGTTGCCTTCCCTAATCCAAACCAATCCAGCCAGACAAAACCAGACCAAATAAACCATATCATAAATCAAACCGGCCCTAAAGGAATATTCTCAACATGTACTTGTATAGCATATTCATATTTGGTGTAACAAATTAATAGGTTTTCTTAGAACTCGTAACAAAACTTAAAAGGTTGGAATGTTCCATTTTAAAATGCGAGTATTTGTGTTATAAAACTTGACACTTTTTAAAAACATTTTAACGGAACGATAAGTAAATGATACGACGAACAATATTAATTATGGCAATTATGGCCAATTCAAATTATTTGGATCTTAAGGCAGCCATGGCGCCGCCACGCTTGAGAGATCCTTATTATTGGTTGGTTAAATTGGTCACCATGACGATCACTCTAACCCCTGTATATAAATATATGTTCATTAGAGTATTTTTTTTATATATGATTCATTGATGTATTATTAGGAGTGTAATTTATTATTACTATCGATAATTACAAAATAAAACCTAGTAGCATAGAGGATTCATTCTACTCCCTACATCTAAATTTAGTTATACACTTTATCTATTTTATTTGTTTTAAATTAATTGTCCAGTTTCAAATCACAATACAATATTATCATATATTTTTTCAGATTATCCTTCTCCACTAAATTCAAAATGTAATGGATCCCACTAAAAAAAAACTTAATTATATATGAAGGGGGCAAAATTGAAAAGAAAATAAAATGAAAAATCATTAACTTGTTTTAAAAGGGACGGATGGAGTAATATGAATGTGACATTAGCGTTCAAAACTCATAAATGACTTTTTCATATTCTAGTGAAATATCTGACACAATTTATTTGACTAAACTGGATTCTTTCACGTTATTATGATATTCAAGCATTTATGCAATGAAATTTTTTGTTTTTCTCATTTCATTCTTGTTCAAACTTTTATTTTTAAAAAAATATATTTGCAAGCTCATTAGTATATATACCTCCTTAATTGAGATTACGTCATACAAGTGATGCCAGCCATAAGAAAAACGTTACATGACCTCTCCACGACAAGTGTAGAAAGTTCAAAAGTTTAGAATATCATGTTAGTGTGTAAATTCTGAATTAAAGAATAAAATAGTTGTTGGATTATATTGAATCACACTCTTTAAATCAATTTATGTTCGCTCATTCATTTAATAATTTACAGATCTCGAGGTCTTCATGCGATTTAGCATTGCTAGATGGAAGAGCGAATAGAAATGGATGAAACAATTAATTTAGAGGATCCGTGTCCACTAGATAGAAAAATCAATTTAGAGTATCTATGTCCATTAGATAGAGTTTAGAGTATGGTATAAACTTGAGTTACTTGATTTGACAATTAGTCATAACCATGTCGAATAGGTAAATAGAATTGGAAAATTATCATACAAGTCAAACAGAGTAACCTGCAAAAAGTCCAAACATACAAACATTAGCAAAGAAAATATGAGACCGCAGTTTGTGCGGCAATACTCTTTAACTTAAATTTTTTTTTTTCCAACTTACCCAGTTAAATTTTCTACCAAGAGTGGTTTATCTAACATTAAATATATCTATATATATTACTACCTCTGTCTCATATTAATTATCCATTATTACAATTTTACTTGTCACAAAATCCTTGTCAATTGGAATTTTAATACAATTTAATATTTTATTTTTCCCAACTACCATTTTTTCATTAACTTTAAACAAATACCGGACTCTACCATAATACTATATTATTAAGGGCAAAAATTGAAGATTCAAATCAATAAAATATTAAAAAATTCAAATTAAACAAAACTATCGAGGGAATACAATTTATATGTATATATATATGTGCGTGTACGGTTTTAGATTATCTTGATCAGCATTTTAGTGCGCCATTCCATTTCACAAGCAAGCATTTATGGCCACATGCAAAGTTTGAAGTCTCAAATAAAATCTAAATAATGTACTATATAATAACATTAATATACAAAGTATTACAACTGCATAAAATAAAAGAATTACACTAGATGAAAAGACATTTGGAATATGCTGATTCTTGTAAAGGTGGATGGGTTGGATTCCGAGCTGGTTCGAGCTGTTGGTATGGGTCGCACCAGAGGGATTGGACAGTGGATAAAGATCAGTTTCCAACTCTACCCCTCTAAAATTAAAATATTCCAAACTTGTCCTCGAAATTTCTTCTTCAGTATTATCCAATTCCGGATATACCGAATTTGTCCTTTCTTGGACACCACTACAACACGCATCTGAAACCTTCCTCACCACTACCCAACCATCGGATTCCCAATTTACCCCTCCACTTGTAGCTAATTTACCAATTCTCTCTCTTGAATTTTCATGAATTCGTAATTTACAGTTCAAGTTCTCTGTAATTTCTTCACTGTCTTCATCAGAAGACTCGGAATCGAAGCAATCGAGCACGCAACGAGGAGAGGGATGAGTAATCAAATCGGACGGTGGTGATGACGATGATATAAATGGGTGACGTAGCAGCTGATCACAGCTCCACCGTTCGCTGAGTTCTCTCCGAAGACACTTGTCGATGAAGTCACGGCCGAGTTCCGACAACCGAGTCGGGAGCTCCGGCGACTCGTCCGAGTACCCGATTCGACACAGCGTATCGGCGCCGCGGTCCTCCCAAGCCGGCTTTCCGGTGACCATCTCGATCACCGTGCAGCCCACCGACCAGACGTCAGATTCCGGCCCCTGATACTCCCGCCGGACAACCTCCGGCGACATCCACAGCGGGCTTCCGCGTGGCAAAACCTCAGCCGTTGATTCCATCGCGGAACCGAAATCGGCCAGCTTGGCCACCCCTGGTGTGGACCCCACCAACACGTTCTTTCCCTTGACGTCGCAATGCACTACGCCTTTCGCGTGCACGTAGCTCAACGCCGACACTAAACACCACGTGTACGACTTTACAAGTTTTTCGTCCACGCCACCGCCGGAGAACTTTGTCACGTCAGTAACGGTGCCGCCTGGCATGTACTCCATGTGCATGTTCCGGAACGACGCCGTTTTATCGTCGCCGACGTACTCCACCACGTACGGAGACGAAAGTGACCGGAGAATTTGAATTTCGTTCTCCAAAGCCTCGAGCTGAGAAGCTGAACAGAAGCTCTGATCAACCGATTTGACGGCGAATATATGACCGTTCGATTTGCCCACGGCGAGATTGACCGTCCCGAATGAACCTCGGCCTATACAAGCTCCTCTGACCCAGTTCACTTTCTCCATCTCTCTCATAAACTAAAGAATTTTCAAAAGAAGTATTGGGTGTGATTTGTTTTTTTTGGAGGGGTTAAGTGTGGGTTATATATACATATATATATATATATATATATATATAGGTGTGTGTGGTGGGGTGCGATGTGGGTGTAAAATGTGTGTGAAATTGGGGGATTATCCGTAATAGCAGTTGGTGACGTCAAGAGAGTTGTGAATTCACTGAATTGACTTAAAAGGGTATATGATACTGGGTTTTATCCTTATCCATGGACGGGGTGTGGTGGGGTCGAATCAGGACCGTTGATCTGGTTTTTTGTTGATGATTGTGGGTTTGGGTTGGAGCGGTTTGTGGATGTCACGGATGACGGATTGGGTGGGCATTGAACATGTGGTCTTAAAGTTGATAAACGTGATGGGTTATGGGTAAAGGTTCACAATTCTAAATTCTCATGTTTTTTCTTTGGATGATTCCATGGAGCATAAAAGCATTGTTCTTTTATGTGGTCTAAAGTCAATGTCTTCAATAAATTCTTACTTGTAATTCTTGAATTGTGAATTAGTAGTTTAGACTCTTTAGTCAAGTCCAATTGATATTTAGTTCAACATTGAATTATAAAAGTCACATTTATATTTAATTATTGAACTAATTGAATTACTATAATATTAGTTTTATATAGATGTGAAATGTTTTTTAGCTTCTTTGATTGGTCACTCAATTGTTTTCTAAGAATGATAAATTAAAATTATACAAAATTCTCTTTGTTTGAGAATTTCAAAATTCTTCTTGTAAATAATTTTGTTTAAGATAAATATCTTTTATAGTTATATTAAAATAATAACATTTTTTTTAAAAAATAAATAAATTTAAATTACATTACAAAATTTTAATAAAGATCGAACTTGACTCGTTAATTTGAGTTCAGTTAAGTTTTGGAATGAGAGCACGAGATGAAGATTAACATGGAATCATGTCGACAAAGCCAAATGAGTAAATGAGTGCCCTTATATTTAATCAAATGCAATTTTACTATTTTATTTATTAGTGTTGTTCGTGAAATCATAATTTTATAAAGACTAAAATTCTATTAATGATATCCATTTTTCTTATTAATATTATTTTATTTTTTACAAATGTAAACCAAACATGAATTACTGTTCTCTCTCTCTCTCAAATTATTTATTCTTTTTTAATCCTTCTACCTCAGTAAACATTAGGTCTTATACTAAAAAAGGGAAAATGAGTAATGAAGTGTTGTTAGATATATACAACATTAAGGAATTAATGGACTATAATTTAAACTAACATCTAAATAATCATAATAAAAAATAAAGAAGATATATTAATTTACAACCCTGTTGTAAATAAAAAGCTGACAGCTGTGATAGGCGGATGTACAAAAGTACATATAGACATGTTTACACCAAATCACAGAAATGACATTCTGGGGCATCACCCAAAAATAGCCCAACAACAAGTCCACCTATTGGAGAGCTGTGTTGTGTAGAGGTAGGGTTGGAACTTAAAAAATTGGGACCCACTTGCAGTCCGACGTGGCAGAGGAGTGTAGATCCACGTAATACGCAATATGGGAATGAGATGCCAAATATTTGTCGCGATGTGGCGATGTGCCCACCACATGCTGGTGTCTACTCCAAACAGGAGGTGCTTCCGTAGTAGTAGTCCTTGACGTGCACCACTAATCTCCATATAATATGGTAATATATTTATATGCATATTTTTATGTAACTATACATATGAGCCAAATGTCAATATTTTATCATATTTATACGCATTTGAGTCATTTTAGAAAATTGATGCATTGTGGCTAACTATGGAGGCGGGTGTGCCGTGGTCATTGGACTGGTGCAAGTGGTATTGGTAGGTTATCATATTGGGCGAGTTATAAATGTACAATTATATAATATTTGGGTAAGGAAAGGCAACGTGATATATGTGAGTTTCATACATTTCTATAACACGACACGTTTTAAAATCATGATGGCTGAAAACTCATAAGAATTCCAATGTTAAGCATATTTTGATTTGGAGTAATCTTAGGATGGGTAACCCCCTAAAAAATCTTTGTTATGAGTGAGCCAAAAACAAATAATATTATGTGTCAGGATAGAGAGGGGGTTGTTACAAATTTTGGCTTGGTGTTTATAGAGTGTAAAAGATATCTAAATTCGTATTTTATTTGAATATAAATGGCCATTACTGTCATCTAACATCTATTTCTAACCATGTGTGATTTTGTTTTTTAGAAAGAAAAAAAAAAAAGAGAAAAGTAAAACTTAATATGTAAATTATTTCAATGAAAAGTTTGTTAGGAATTAATTTTATTTTTGCTTAAGAATTAATCTTGTCCAAGATCATACATACAAGAAAATCAACAATTTTCTTTATTAAACAATAAAAACACTCAACTGGAAAATATTACTCACAAATCTACCACTTCTACTTTCTCTCTCTACCTCTCTAATCTCACAATTTTTCTCTTCTGTATTTATTTTACAAAACCCTAGCCATCATACTCTCGTATATGTGGAAAATATAGTGGTAAATAAGTCAACCTGCATTGGTGAACAAGCCAATCCTAAAAGGAAGACCTTAAGATTGTGATCTCCTAATTTAAAAGGAAAACTAAAAAATCTCAAAACTAGGGTACCGAGTACTCGGTGACACTTTTATCAAGTACTCAGTGGATGCACAAACGTTGTGTAAGTTCGCATAACCTTTTGCCACTTTCACCCTAATGCGCAAGTTCGCACACTTGCATACTTACCGAGTACTCGATAAAGAACTCACCGAGTACTCGGTGGGTTTTCACTGCAACTTTTTTTTTGGATTTCTTTTGTTCCAATTATCTTCATCAATACTAACACCAATAATCATAATATCACTTAAATTTTATCACACCCTAACAATCTCCATCTTGACGAAATTTCTCCATCTTGATTTAATATTTTAAAACAGGTTTATACACTATATTCGGAATTACTCCACCTAACAGTGTATTTCCTAACAACTCATACAAATTGCCAACCTTATTTCCAATGAACATGATACGTGGTCCTCTTTCTACTTTCAACAGTTTATAATTTGCTTTAAACCAACAATCTTTTGACATCAATACACCCAAATAAATCACATTTATTCTAACACTTGGAACATGATACACATCTGTCAAAATTCTTACCAATCCATTTGTTTTCTTAATATTAATTGTTCTGATTCTTACAACTTCACAAGAATAATTATTCCTCAAAATTTTTTTACCAACAAATGATTTGCAGGAGGTAAACCATTTTTTATGATGACACACATGATGAGAACTGACAGAATCAATAATCCATTTATTTGCTTCATCCTTTTTGTCAGTAATTGATAGGGCTTCAAGCACATCGTCATCTTCTTCTTTTTTCTCAGCAACTGCAACGGTGTTTTACTCACTTTCTTTTCTTTTTGGACACTCCCGTATGTAATGTCATTTTTCTCCGCAATAGTAGCATGGTCACTCCATAAATGGCTTCTTGTTCCATGAAGCTCTACCTTGCCATCTATCGTATCATCCTTATCTTATTTCAAATCTTCTTTTATTCTCAACGACAAGAACGTGATCATCTCAGATACTTCCTTCGTATTCTCCATTTATTTTCTCACTGGAAAATAAAGCACTCTTCACTTGCTTCACTATCACAGTATCTCTCCCATAAAGTAATGTATTAAACAGATGCATATGAGTTGAGCGAACCGATGTCAATAAAATAAATGTTTTATCTTTAACTCTAATTTGTACACCAAGATTAGATAAAATCAAAAATAATTTTATTAAAGTCACCAAGATGAGTATGCAGATCCGTACTTTATTTCCTATGAAAATAATATAGCTATTGCTTTAAGATTAACCGATTCATAATATTTTTTCCCATATAGAGATCTTCCAATTTTTTCCATAAATCTGTTGCAGATTTTTTGCCGATTACATCATATACAACATCATCTGTCAGAGTCAACCGAATGGTACTCACTACCTTCGAGTTGATTTTGTTCCACTTTGTTGCATCCATATCTGCAGGCTTTTCGTTCAGCGCGTCATCTAAACTTTGTTGAACTAACAAATCTCGCATCCGAATTTGCCAGAGACTGAAGTTATTTCTTTCATCAAATTTATCCACCGCAAATTTGACATCAGAAGTTATCACCATAGCTCTGATATCACTTGTTAGGAATTAATTATCGTTTTGCTTAATAATTAATCTCGCCCAAGATCATACACACAAGAAAATCAACAACTCTATTTATTAAACAATAAAAACACTCAACAAGAAAATATCACTCAAAAATCTATCATTTTTACTTTCTCTCTCTACCTCTCTAATCTCACAATTTTTCTCTTATGTATTTCTTCTACAAAACCCTAGCTACCATACTCCCATATATATAGGAAAATATAGTGGTAAACAAACCAACCTGTATTGGTGAACAAGTCAATCATAAAAATAAGTCCATAAGATTGTGATATTATAATTTACAAGGAAAACTAAAAAATCCTGAAACTGGGCTACCAAGTACTTGGTAGATGCGCAAACGCTGCACAAATTCGCACAACTTTTTGCCACATTTTCACCCTAATGCGCATGTTCGAACACTTGTGTATTTACCGAGTACTCGGTGGTTCTTCACTACAACTTTTCTTTTGGACTTCTTTTGCTCCAATTATCTTCATCAATACTATCACCGTTAATCATAACATCGTTTAATTTTCACCACACTAGTGGCAGTTTCATTATAATTACATAGATATATTAGAAAAGTTACTAGTTTTATATAGGGTAATTTGCATTGACACCTTCTGAGGTTTGGATTAATTGCAGCCAAATGACGGTCAACACACAAGTTTGTAGAGACACCCCCTGAGCTTTCAAAAGTCTTGCAATGACACCCTTTTGGGCCATGAAAAGTCAAATTTGCCCTTATTTAATTTCAATAAACTCCCATCTACTATTGAATTTAATCAACTAACCCCTCTTATATCCGGATTACCCTCTATGTTTTTCAATTTAATCAACTAACCCCTCCTATATCCGGATTACCTCCTGTACTTTTCAATTTCAATCACATTACCCCACACCCTCAAACAATATATATATATAATTCAAAAAATATATATAAAATTTGAAAAATATATATCATATTTCAAAACAAATATATAAAATTCGAAAATATATATATATATAATTTAAAACAATTATATAAAATTATAAATATATATATATATTTCAAAAATAATATATAAAATCAGAAAATAATATATAAAATTCGAAAAAAGTATATAAATTTTGAAATATATATAAATTCGAAACAAATATAAATTTCGAATATATATAAAATTCAAAAATAAATATATATATATATATACATATATAATTAAGAATAAATATATAAATTCAAAAACATATAAATTTATAAATAATATATAAAATTCAAAAAAATATATATAAATTTCAAAAAATATATATTTTGAAAAAAAAAATTAGAATAAATAAATAAATTTAGAATTAAAAATATATATATTGGTAAAATATCATATCTTTTCTAATGAAGTGAATCAAACTACTTACACCAACAACAATTAGTGGTCTTTTTATATATATATATATATTTCAAAATTTATATGACGTTTTCGAAATTTATAAGATGTTTTCTAAAGTTATATGATAATTTCAAATTTTATAAAAAAAATCAAAATTTATATATTTGTTTCAAATTTTATATATGTTTTGAATTTTATATATTGTTTTCAAATTTTATATATTATTTTAGAAATATATATATTTATAAATTTATATAATTGTTTTGAATTATATATATATATATATTTTGAATTATATATATATATATTGAATTATATATATATATTGTTTTAGGGTGGGGGGTAATGTGATTGAAATTGAAAAGTATAGGGGGTAATCCAGATAAGTAGTTTGATTCACTTCATTAGAAAAGATATGATATTTTATCAATATATATTTTTTTCTTCTAAATTTATTTATTTATTCTATTTTTGTTTTTCGAAATATATATTTTTTGAAATTTATATATATATTTTCAAATTTTATATATTATTTCTAAATTTATATGTTTTTGAATTTATATATTTCTTCCGAATTATATATGTGTATATATATGGGATAACTTCATTTACACCCCCTGAGGTTTGTTCTATCTTTATTTTGACCCCTTCAGGTTTGCATATCTTCATTTACACCCCTTATTTTATCTGACGCACCTCATTTACACCCCTATTTTAATTTATCAATTTGACCCCTTACAATAATTCCTATTCTACCCTTCCAGGTGCTGTTTGGATATAAAGATAGTATTTGTTTACTTTTATTTATCAATTTCACCCCTCTAAGTAATTGTGTTGGTGGTTTTTTTGGCGTCAATTTCTTCAGTTTTGGCACCATTTTGCTACTTTAATTTATCAGTTTGACCCTTGCAATAAATAACATTAATAATGTATATTTTGATCTTGACTTTACTAATATATATTTCTAATATTGTTAGACACACTTTAGAAAATAAAAAATATATATTTTAAATCGAAAAAATATATAAAATATTTGCATTCTTTTAAAAAAAACCTAAATTAGACATATATATCAAAATAAAAATATAAAAGAATATTTAATAATAAAAATATAATAACTTACTATTCAAACATACAAATTTATATTTTTAATATTGAAAAAAAATATAAAAACACTTTATTCGTATAAAAATAATAATAAATTTATATTTTTTAACATATTAAATACATATAATTCAATAATACATTATTCAATTCAATTAATCCAATTTTCTCTCAATTAATCCATTATAAATTCAACTAAATGATATATATACATAAACTTTTTTGAGTAATTGAATTTTAATGATAAAAAATTCGAAACTCAGATTTCCTTTTACCAATCTTATCTTTCTGATTGATATATATATATATATATATATATATATATATATAAGTATGTATAGAGATAGAGATGTATATATACGTATGTATATATATAAATATATCTACAAAAAGAGAGAGGGAGACGAAAGAGAAATCAATGACTAAATTCGTTCGGCATGAAAGTTCCAAGTGCTTGCCTTTCCGTTTCTACACAAATTCCGATTCTCTATTGAATTTTCGTAACAAAGATTTAGTCCGATTCACATACACCGGTAACTTCTTCAACGGGATTGGGAGCTGCGATTTGTGGGTTTTGGAGATATGGGGGGCTAGGGTTGGGGGATTTGAAGTTGGGGTGATGACGATTGAAATGGATGGGGGCGGCGACGGCAACGGCTCAGTGACTGAATTGATTTTGTAAGTGAAAGGAATCTAGGGTTAGGGTTTGGAAATGGGAAATGAGGCAGAGATGAAGGTGCAGGTGGAGCCCAAAATCAGAATTATGGTGTTTGGATACAAAGCTATCCATATCCTGGGTTTATATCATATTTAAATGGATTAATATTCAAGGGTAATTTGGACATTTCACTGAAATTTTGACCAAAGTCAAACGAAAACTAATAAGAAGGGGTGCAAATGAAGATATGCAAACCTGAGGGGGTGTAAGTGAAGATAGAACATACCTCAGGGGGTGTAAATGAAGTTAACCCTATATATATATATATTTATTTTTGAATTTTATATATATTTGAAATTTATATTTTTTTCGAATTTTATATATACTTTTCAAAATTTATATACTTTTTTCGAATTTTATATATTATTTTTGGATTTTATATATTATTTTTGAAATATATATTTATAATTTTAAATAATTTTTTTAAATTATATATATTCGAAATTTATATATATATTTGAAATTTGATATATATATTTTTGAATTATATATATATTGTTTGAGGGTGTGTGGTAATGTGATTGAAATTGAAAAATATAGGAGACAATCTGGATATAGGAGGGGTTAGTTGATTAAATTGGAAAACATAGAGGACAATCCGGATATAAGAGAGGTTAGTTGATTAAATTGTGATTTTTATTGATGTAATAGTGAAGAAAAATTAATTTTATATTTGGTTATATCGAGTGATATGATATTTGTAGTTTAAATATTTTTTAACTTGAATGATTGAAAAGGAAATTGGTAAATTGATCAAATAAAATGACATTAATTTTATTTATTTTAAAATAAATTAAATAGTAAATATGAATAATTAAATTGAAACGGATAGAGTAATATAATAAAACATGTCTATATTATATATATACACTCACCGTTATATATGTATGGATACTTATCCTAATTAAGATCGGGACAACTCGGAGTTCCTCAGCTACCGCTTAAAAAAACAACTCGATCTTATCAAGCCAAAGAGTGGGGAGTTGAGACACTAGGTGGACTTCAGTTCGGTAAAAGTTAGGATAACGAGAACTTGTCACGACCACAAATTTTATGAGCTGTACATGTTTTATTGGTTACATAGTGGAATCACCATTTATAATCTTTCTTATGACGTGTACAGGCTATGGGTACACTAGCTCCAAAAATTTGCCATGGAAAGTCTGTGACGTCACATGCCACGTGTAAAATGAAGAACTATTTGGGTAAAGCTTGAGGGGTTCAAAAACGAATGTACACGTCACTTGGCTACTAGAAAGGAAAATAAATAGAGTGATGTTTTGCCACGTAAAGTGCGTTTGGTCAAAAATATATGAGGAGGATAATTTAATTGGTAGGTTATTGAACTAAGAAAGGCAAAATCAGACATAACACCATACACAAATATGATATAATTTAAAAATGTTAGGGTTGATCATAAAAGAGTTGAAACTATATAAGAGTTAACCCGAACATAACACGTTTGACACGATTATATTTTTATTTTTTTTATTTTTTTCTTTTCTCTAATTGGTCATGGGTTAAAATATATTAATAAATTATTATTGAATGATGTCAAATTCAATTTAATTTTGTTGATGATAGGTTAAATAGTTGGTTTTATGTTGGATTGCGTGAAATTTAATTTAATATATTATAATAAATAGACTATCTGGATTATATGAATCGACATGTAGGTTGATACGGATAACCTGTTTAATAAATGAGTTTAGTTAAAGTTGAACATATTTAATACGTATATTAATCAGATATTTTTCGACATAACATGATCTCAATCTGATACGAACACGATTCAACGACACGAATTGTCAGCCTTACATAGAACAAGCAAGAGAAGATTTGTACAACAAATTGTTTTTTAAAATTAAATTAAGAACACGTGGTACAATTAAATCAACGAGACTTGGTTCAATTAATTTGGTGTTTGTTAGGTCAAAACACCGTTGTACCAATAGAAAGACATTTTTCATATTACTATTTCTAGGTTGTTCTCACTTTTTCTATGAAATAGTTCAATTATATGTTCCCAAGAAAGAGAAAAGGTATACAAAATAATTATAAGACACATATTTAATTTAGGGTTAAGTGCAGTAAACCCCTACGCTTTCTTTTCTCTCTCAACTAACCTCCTAAAACTAAGCATTGCCCCCTAAATGATTGAAGTGTTGCATTTAACCCCATTCGTTATAACACCTTAAAATTAGAATAATTTATACTCAGATCCCCTAAAGTTATGATCAATTGCACTCATCCTCAGAGATTTCATTTTTCTTGCAATAATATCCCCTGAAGGGGTGAAGACCCCATGAAATGACTCTTGTACCCTTACTTTAGTGTAAGAGATATGTTGGCTAAATTAATAGACCAAACAACCCTTGTGTCTTAAGCTTAATTTGAAAAACTTTTCAAGTACTTTGGATACAATGATTTTTGAAATATTATCACCTTTCTTTAAATTATTTTTCTTAAATTGTCATTTTTGTAATATAGGCCCCAAAAGTTATCATTTTTTAATTTTTCCCTAAAACTAATACTGTGACCTTTTACATTAAATAATAATAATACATTTTATTTATGATAATATTTTTTTTGTATTTTAGAAGGTGATACATGAATAAAATTAGTTTAATATTTATTATTATTATTTGTTTATAATTTATTATTCTTTGTGTTAAATTAATTTAAGAGTAAAATAATAACAAACTTTACTTTTGTATTTTTTTATATTTTTATAAAAATATGACAATGGTTTATTATTATTATTTTTTTTGTAAAGTTGATTTAAGCCCTTACACTTTAAATAATGACAATTTTTACTTATTATAATTTTTTATATTATAAAATGTGATAATGAATCGAAATATTAGAGAGTCTTTGTGTTTTTATTAGTAGTATATAGATAGATAGATAAATATATACAGATTTTTGTATTTTAAGTTATATTATTTTTCCTTGCCGAAATATATTTGTCTTATATCTTTACTCTATATCTTATGAAATATCCATTATAATTACATTTCAATTAATGTATATTAATTAAATAATATTTTTTTAAAAAAATTTGAAAATATTTATAACCCATTGTCTTATATTTTTAGTACTCTATATATTTTGAAATATTCATTAGAGTTATACTTCAAGTAATGCATATTATTTAATTATTATTTTTTAAAAGTATTAAAATATTTTCAACCCCTTTTCTTTTACTCTATATCGTTTTGACATACTCCATAGTGTTGCACTTCAACTAATACATATTAATTCATTAATTTTTATTTTTAAAAAAATGTTTGGAAATATTTTCAACCACTCACATTTTAGAATAGTTGTTATAGATATATATACATTATAAGATTTTTATCTTGGGGCATGGAGGTAATTTCATCACCTAAATATTTGTCTCATGAAATAAGGGAGACAACATAAGGGCATTCCGATCATTTCTTCCTTTCAGGGAGTATTATTGCAAGAAAAATGAAATCTTAGGGGGCGAGTGCAATTGATCGAAACCTCAGGGGATCTAAGTGCAAATTATCCTAATTTAACTAACGGTGTTATAACGGAATGAAGTGAATTGTAAAAGTTGTGATAATTTAGAAAATTTTGTGTAAAAAGTATAGTTCAGGGTAGTTGAGAGAGAAAATAGTTTAGGATGGTTTAATGAAATTGACCCTTTAATTTAAGACTAGATACGAGATCGTACAAAAATAATTGAATATAATATGATGGTTAAGATAGTTTGTGAAATGTCAAACATGGATACCATACTTTTTGAAATTTAATTAATTGTAGTAGAGAAAATATCATCCTCTCTGTTATTATCAAGTACATCCATTATTTGGGAAATCTGTAGCAAACATCACATATATATATATATATATATATATATATATATACCCACACACACATATAATGCATCACTCAGTGACTCAGATTGAGAAAGAACCCAAATTTGGATTGTATTCCATGATGGGTAAATTTTATATAAACTTAAAAATCCTAAAGAAATAGTTTTAGCTTGGGAACCCGACATATAAGTCTGTGTCAGTTTGGGAGGGCTTTGAAAAGTAAGTCTGTTTCTAAGAATGAAATGTCAAAAGTAATTTAAATAAAAAAATTTAAAAATGAAAAACATGTTTGGTGAAAATATTTTAAAAAGCTACTTAAAAATTTAAATATATTTGAATTTAAAAAATTAAAAAGCAGTTAAATATTATTGGAGATAGAAAGAGTCATATGATAATGTGATTCTATCTAGTATGAGGACAATGGTGAGAAAAACAAGAGTAAATAAAAAGATATTTTGAGATTAGTTTTGGAAATATAAAGTATATAATAAAGTTAAATTAGTAAATTAAGAATAATTATAGATAAATTGAAGTCTATTTTATTAAATGTATTAAAAGTCTATTTTATTAAATTTACCAAATACTCATATTTTATTAAAAAGTAATTTTGGTGTTTAATAACCCATTTGATCCTCAAAAACCCTCCCAAACGGCACTAAATTAGCCTTGCCTTTGCAAAATTTCTCTTTCTCCATCTCACTCCATTTTAGTTCCATCAAAGTCGGATAAAATCAACACATATTTAAGGCATTGTATAATGTATATATGGCTTTTAATTCGTGATATATAATTATATAAAATCCATGAGTCTATTCTACAGCATTCAGTTTATATCAACCAATTTGATTTGGGGTGGCTCATTAATTAACAATTAATTTATGGTCCATTTGCACTGATGTGAAGTTCAATTTTGAGTCCCGGAGAGTATATATGTCTATTATCGATCTTCAATATTTTCCTCCCCACAAAAGATATTTTATAAATTAACGATGAAGAAAAAAATATAATATATGTTCTCTAAAAAAATGTCCATTAATTGTAGAAAGTGGATATAATTAAGTGCTCTTATTGATTTTTGAATCAATCGGTTGAAAAAGTAGCCTTTTAATTATAAGAAATACTACAATATTTTCGGAGTATGTACTTATAACAAAACTCAATTCTTGAATATGATATAGAGCTGGTAAAATGAGACACGATACGGTAACACAATATGAATTAAAAGGGTTAGAGTTGATCATAAAATGGTTGAAGTTAAGGGTCGATCCGAACATGACACGAGTAACCCGAACACGACACGTTTGATACGATTATATTTATATTTATTTTTTTCTCTTCTCTAATTGGTCATGGGTTGAAATATATCAATAAACTATTACTAGATCGTGTCAAATTCAATTTAATTTTATTGATGATAAGTTTAATAGTTCGTTTTATATTTGTTTAACCATGTACAAATACATTTCATATCTTCAAATTTTTCTTTTATGTTTGATTAAAGGTTCTTAAGACCAGATTTATGTTACAAATTATCTTAACACAACCTAAAAGCAATAAGCATAAACGACATAAAAGAGATGAAGTAACAAAGATATGAGATTTATATCCAAACAATATAGATATTCGAAATAATAAAAAATATAAGTACATTAAACATAGAAACTTATTTGATTATAAGACTCCACATTGATTCGTTAGTATCGTTACAAGGCTCTGATACCAATTACAATACTTAAAACCCAAATATAAAAAATGAAAAGAGAAGGACGAAGAGGAGAGGAAACCTAAACAAGAAAACAAGATGGGAAACTCTGCATGAGAGAGCGTCCTTTTAAAGAAATAATAATAAAAAAAAGTCAAAAAATGAATAGTGCGCTACAGTGATTTTTGTTGGTACTACAGTACTGAACAATGATTTGCTACTGTATTTTGCTCTAGTACTGAATAGTGATTTGTTACATCATTTTACAATAATTGAGATTTCTTTTTAATTTCTATCTCTTTCACCTTTGTCTAAATGAATAGGCTAAATGAATTATATGAGTCAATACGGATAATTTGTGGGTTGAGTATATTTAATACGTATATTAATTAGATCTTTTTCGACACGATATGATCTCAACCCGACACGAACATGATCCACGGGTACAAATTACCAGCCCTAATGAATATAAATCAACATACTTGATAAACCAACAATTGATGTAACTTACCCCTAGATTTTCTATAGTTTTTCCTTCATTTTACACCCTCCAAGACTTAAGCTGACAAGAGAACTGAACAATGGACTCCTCTCTAATTGATTTAATTAAAAATAGATAAATTATATACGAGAAGTATTATTTTAACCTCTTCTTAGTAGAGATAGTAACATGACACATTTGAGACGGGTCTAGCCCAACCTTAATCCATCCCATCGGAAAAATATTCGTATCAATTCCGTTCTTATTCTAATGGATCCGTATTACCATATTCACTCTAGCTAACCAAATGGAGTCCCATGTGATTATCATCGAAACCTACTTAAATCATATAACACAATCTGAATAGCATTGAAATAAAATTGGTTATTAGTAAATTGAAATTATAAGTAGTAATATAAAGAGGTTATTCAAGCACTATACCATTCCAAAAATTCAATCAAACACTGTTTTCTTTATATGGGGCAAGGATCGTCTCCACTGAATGTAATAACGATAAAAAAAATGCAGCAAAATTATAATCAGGTGCAATATTTTTTGTAGGAAAATCAGCAAAACATCTTTGCAATTAAATACAGCAAATGAAAAATGCAACAAAGATATTTTGCTGATTTTCTTACAAAAGATGCCACAACTAGTTATAATTTTGCTGTATTTTTTTAATCGCAGTTACACTCTCCTCACCCCTTTATATGAGCATCCTGTGTGCTAGGTTATATTGCCAGCTAAAGGGAGTGGAGTAAGGCTGACCATAAATAGGCCCCCACACCTTGGCCGACCACAAGTCTAGTGGAGCTAGCATGGATAAATGAAGAAGAAAAGCGGCAAGAAGGGGAGATGAAAGCAAGAAAAGAAAAGACTTTTGAAGAGAGAAATTAACTAGCCACCATACCTAGTACCAACCCTTAGCTATATAGCTATAAATAAAAAATTGTTAAATCAAAGAAAGTGAGTGAGGTGGCCGGCTATGTACTTCTGATTTAGCCGACGAATTACTCTACACCATACCGCCCTAAGACTATACCAACACATCTTCGTAATGTATAGAAGAATACTTGATTTTTAACTCTACAAGCCAAATATATCAATTTCTACCTTAGATCCGATGCAATTTTTATTATGTAGTAGTAAATATATTGATACGTAAATTGTCCAAGTGTATTTCAAAATATATACATAAAGTAATTGGATTTGTAGTGAGTTTAACGCAGAATTCGCTCGGCCCCAAAGTCAGTATCAATTATAATTTTTAATATTATATCCGCTGCTACTTCATTGAGAGCCTTAATTACTAAGTTCCCGTTTGATAGGGTTTTTGCTTTTGGCTTTACACAGAAGAAAAAGAGAAGCAGAAGTCATTTTGAGAAGTTGATACCCCTAACTTTTTCTAAACGCTCTTCCAAAACTTATAAATTATTCTAAAATTTTTATCAAACACCACTCAAAACAACTTCTGAAAAGAACATCGTACATGACCTAAATCGTAGGCAAAACTCCATTTGGTCTAAAGAAATTACCATCCTGCACATGAAATTTGACATGTGTGATCAACACCATAGAATTTATGACTTTTCAATTTTGCAAGAGCCAATTAAGATGTTACTGAAACAGTCTGTCTTAATTAACAAATATTTTGCAACGTTTCTGAAAAATTGTCGGTTGAGAGCAATACAAGAGCAAATTGAACAACACAACACAACGTGAATGACCAAAAATTTCATACATCTTAGCGGACATGCATAACTCATACATTGTCAATTCGGTTTTCTTTTCTCTAGTTCATGCATAACTAACTTCCCATTACATGTGCATGCATACATGTATAGATTCACTATACACACAAACACTACACTCCATCTAATCCTTCTTTTCTTGAAATTAATTTGTAGAATTGATTTGGAACCAACTAAGATTGATATGACAATTTTCAAAAAATAAAATAAAATTGGTATGACCCATACGGGAACACATTACATCATATTGAAAAGTCTCATATAGCATATTAATGGTTCAATGGAGTGTACTTATCCTGTTAAAATTTCCATATTATTGGCATGTGTCCTTTTGAAAATGTGTTGTTACTTGATAAAATATCTATAAAGGGATAGATGAATTGGGTTATTCACTCAAATTTTTACTTAGTAAAATATCTAGTAAAATATCTATAAGGGATATTTGAATTGGGTTATTCAGTCAAATTTTTACTTAGTAAAATATCTACAAGGGGATATTTGAATTGGGTTATTCAGTCAAAATTGATGTTTGAGTTGAATTAATGAGTCAAAATCATGGTTCATGGTTGCATTTTAGATCATAATTGGGATAATAATGGAACAGATTTGAACAAGTATCCAATGATATGGCAAAAGATGGTAAAAACACTAAATATTTTTTTATTTTAATTTTCTCAATTATGAACACATATATAAATGAATATATCCCTAAGGCCCTGTTTTGTAACTGGTTTTGGTATCAAGTTTTTAGTTTTGGTACGAAATAGTAATACCAACCCATGTTTGGTAAAATTGGTATTGGTACTACTGTAGCAAACCAAAAAGCACTGTAGCAAACCAAGTGTAGCACTCTTGCACCATCTCACCCACACCAAACCAAATCCCATTTTTCTAATATTAATATATTAATATTAATATTATATTAAAATATATTAATATTAATATTATATTAAAATATATTAATATTAAAATTAAAATTAAAATATATTAATATTAATAATTAATATATTAATATTAATATATTTTAATATAATAAATTTTAATATTAATATATTATAATATTAGTATATTAGTATATTAATATATTTTAATATTACAAAATTTTAATATTTATAAATAAAATGTGAAACCATCCCAAGTTATCAAACATAGTTTGGTTTTTCAGCATCACTTTTTCTCACACCAAAATCATCTACACCAAACATGATTTGAAACCAAAATTAAATCACATCAAACCAAATCCAACCCAACTCAAACCAAACCAAAACAAAAAACTAACATCGCACCAAACCGTTTGGTAGAGTCACATATATAAATGGACATATCTGACCAAGAGTGCTCATCTTTGTTTATTCATTTTATTGTTCCTAAGAACAATCAACTTCATTTTGACCCATGAACAAACTTGTCCACACGCTTTATATTGCAAGTGCCATTTCATTAATTCGAGTAAATCTCTTTTGATATGAACAGAGCTTATGGGCCTAACAAGAAATCATAATTAGAAAACAATGAAATCTCCAATAAAAATTTGCCGGTTGGTCAGCAATCCCACATACATGAATAGTGTTTGGTGTGTGTATGCATGTGTGTGTGTATATATACACATATTTATGTATGTCAATATAGGGTTGGGCACAAAAACACACATAACATGGTAATAACACTGAGAAAACCAACAAGCCCGAATTGGCTCTCTGACCACTGAGAGAACCAACAAGCCCAAGTTGGCCTAAGAACGTGCCATGTTGCTGGAGGCTGAGCCACTCCTCTTGGTCACCTCATGTCATGTGCATGCACTTCTTAGCAACAGAATGGGTCTGAACTCACAGACAGCTTGTGACAATATAATGTGATTCAAATCGTGTTATTTTATTCTATTGCATCCCTCCGTAATGTATGTCCTCCTTATAATGTATGTATGTATGTATATGTATATTTTTAGGCGAATTCGCTTTTTACCATAAATTTGGTTGTGTTTTGGAAAGCTTGATCCTTTTATTACCGTTGGAAAGCTTGATTCTTTTATTATCATTTATATATATATATATATATATATAATTAAAGAGGATATGTGAATATGTGAGTGCATAGTTAATCTAAATTCTATATTTACTATATATAACGGGACTTAGACTAATATAGTATCGATGCTATGTAACAATATCGACATATTTTAAAAGCGTTACCTAACATATCGGATGATACCATGAAACAACCTAATTGGAGATTCTTTGGTTCAACAAGAACTAACTCATTAAAAAAGAAAGTAATTAACAAGAATTCAAAAGCTAGTGAATTTAAATGAAATTATAAAAGAGGATAACTCTTTAGTAAACACTAAGGTCTTGTTTGGAATAGCTTTTCAAACGCTATTTTGACTTCCGGGAGGGAAAAACTATTTTAAACGGTGTTTGACAAAAAATTTAGAAGAACTTTTGGTCATTGGAAGAATGTTTTAAAGAAGCTGGTAGTACCAGTTTCTCAAAATAGCTTCTGTTTTTTTTTTTTTTTTTTTTTCTGCAAAAAACCAAAAGTAGAAGCTATGCCAAACATGACCTAAATCTTCACTTCAATGCTTATGAGACTGAGAATTCTTCAACATTTTTATATATATGAATGGTGTTGCAAACTTCTAATGATGAGGTCAATTCCTCCCACAGAAATTAGGCTTCATGAGCATGATTATAAAAAAATTAGAATAATCATGATAAGAACTGATAGTTTGTAGTCTCTGTAAGGAGTTGTTGAACGCTCCATTAGCAATTAAAATATTGTACAAACAAGATAGTTGAGTCTCACACTAACTATGATCTAACAGGTGGAAACTTTTATGAGTTTTTCCCGCCAAAACAAATACATTTCTAATCAATGCACTGAGCATTTCAGAGAGGATTAGAAGTATCTTTCGAGGCCAATAAATTGAAGCTATAGTTAAAATAAAATTCGATTGATTGAAACAGAGGAATGACAATTAGTAGCCTGTCTCCGACAAATTCTTTGAAATCAATGATAAGAAAATGTGGACTTTGATAGTACTGTAAATCTTGTCACACATTTTCAGTTTACAGCCCAATTTATCCTGAGAATAGTTTAGAAGTAGTTTTTTCTTACAATTCCGACCACTGTTCTAGATGAATGGCGTAAATTTTTGGAAGTAGTCTTTCTTACAATTCCAAGATAAGTTTAAATAAATTTGTGTGTTCTGCTTGTGAATCTCGACGAGCAGTTTATCCGGAGGGAAAAAAATCAAATCCTAGTAATTATTTGAAGCTTTTTAAATTCAGCTAAGTCTTAGGCCTCATTTGATAGAGATTTTGCTTCTAATTTTCCTCGGAAGAAAAAAGAAGAAAAAGAAGAAGCAAAAGTCGTTTTGAGTTGCTGGTACCCACTAAAAATTTTGCCACACCTGTTAAAAATTAATTTTTCCCTCCAGGAAACCAAAAACAACTTCTGAAAAGTCGATTCAAACAAGAACTTAGGATGCTTTATTGAGGTTTAGAAGGATCAAAATTGGATTTGTGAGGTTTCAAGTGAAGGCAGAGCAACATGTCATGCAATTCTCAAGTCATAATCTAGCATAATTGCAATTCAAGGGGAGTAAGATCAAACAAAGTCAGTAAAGCAAAGAGAAGAATTAGTTATCAAAATACAGAAAGCATCTTAGTAACTATGAATGAAATAAAGACTGGAATAGAAGAAAGATACACAAGGGAATAAAATTGTGTTCTCTCACCAAAAGAAAAAAAAAAAAATGTATAAAAGAATGTTAAGAGTTTCTGTGTTTGATCATTCTACAAAACCCTGTAAAAATGGTCAAACAACTACACTCTTCCATTACTACATCTACCTCCTCTGTCATCATCATCAACAACTAACAAAATCACTATCCAGTAATACCCTACCACTAACCAGTAACTACCGAGAACACCATTTCGATTATTGATTTATGTATTAGAGTTCCTAATTCTTAATAAGACGGTCATCAATGGTACTTTGCCAATTGAATCAGCATCACACTTATATCATCCAAGGAGCCTCGCGAAACTGAGAGGTCTGCAAGCATTTTACAAGCTGACAGGGGTTCCGGCTTGTCAATTCCCAAGCACAAAGGGCGAGCAATATCTACAGCTTCCTGATTGCTAACCTATAAAACACACAGAAGAAAGGGTTTAATATTAACTTCAAATTTTTCGTCACTTCAAAATGAATCCGAATGCACCAAGTTAACATTTATATAACATCAATCTGTAGTCAATTACCTTATCCCACAAGCCATCAGAAGCAAGGATTAAAAATTCCAATTCCGGTTGGATTCGAAGGATTTTTGTTTCTGGTTCAGCTATGACCCATTGTTTAAGGTGGCGATCTCCGATTCCTCTGGAAACAGCCAGAGAGCCTTGAATTCTCCAAATACCATGGCAACGATCCACATAGCCACCCTATAGGAATCATATACAAATCAATTAGTTGCATGCTCAAATGCTACAAATATTTAGATTTAAGAAAATTATAAAGATATTGTATTTATGAATAACTAGCTGCTTACCGAGGTCTCAATTCTATTCTTCTCATCTTCCCTTGAAGGGCGATGATCAGATGTGAGGGCAACAGCAACCCCTCCTCTGCTCATCACGGCACGACAGTCACCGGCATTGGATACCACAAGGTTATCTTTCCTGATAAGTGCCGTGACACAACATGATCCCCCGCGTAAATCTTCCTTCAGGAATTCAGTATCTGTATTGAAGTAACCATTTTTAACGGCTTCCACAATGTCTTTGTCATCCCTTCTAACCAATTCAGCTAAAATATTTTTATCCAAGTTCTTTGCTGCAAACTCAGCAGCCTTTGCACCTCCATGCCCATCAAAAATACCAAAAACAGCCTGCAAATTATGAAGGAAAGGGATATCAGATTCAGGTTTCAAGTTCACATAGAAAAACTTAGCAAGTAAAAGGACTTCTAGTTATAACCAACGAATTCTTTCAAACTCGATCTTTCCTTCATTTTTGTTTTCACATTTAAAACATCCAATTACTTGCAAGGAACTTTCTGATATGTTTTAAATAAACCATCTTGGTTTCTTTAAGTTCCTATACATTATATATTAGCATGTGAAAGGCGATCTAGTTAAAGCGGAACAATTACTTTCCAACTTAATTTTTCTTTCAAAAATCTTAAGGTTTCAAATTGACATGATTCAATCACTTACTGGAAAACCTTTGATGGTTAAAAATATTTTTATCCCGAGAAGTACTTACACCCTGATGGACCGTGCACCGGTCTCATCAGCTGTCCCTTTTGTGAACGCCAGCTGCTGGTGCAAGTAGCCAAGTCCTATTCTCAATATCCCATCTTCTTGTGAGCCTAACCCTCCCTTTCCATATACCTATATACATATACTTCTTGTATGTCCTAAAACTGCCTCTCATATTATTTTGGAGAATATCTTCATTATAAACAGAACTCACAAAAAGAAATAGCCATAAAGTATTTCCACTTCAGACCAGTAACGCTCAACTTATCTCCCCAAACTACTAAATCATGAAAGCATACTAGCTTCAGATACAATGACATCTTCACAACCTAAACTCAATATTTGTTTTTGGAATTATTTTGGGGAAAAATTTCATCTAAACAAACAGCGCCTAACCTAATCATCAAATTCTATTAATCCCCCACAAGGTACTTGAATTCTATCTTTCTGTGTATAAGATCAACAACAACAATTTTTCGACAAAAGGAATCAATATCCTCGAAAAGTTTCTGCTTGGTGGAATTCAATCACAATAGAACTACTACAATTTTCACAAATAAATTTATGAACTCGCAAATAAATTTATGAAATTATAACAACACACACACACACACATATATATATAAGCTGTAATGATCAATACCTGTTTAGGATCTCCTTGAAGATCGACGACAGCAGAGTACCGGTCCTCCATGGCCTCTCTCCTCCCTCTCTTGCAATACACCGAATACCCATCCCTCTCAACCTCCGCCGCCTCCTCCGCCGCCACCGTCGGCGTCGCCGGACACCCACTACCACCACCAAAGGTCCACGAAGCAATCGGAATATCTAGACGCATCGGCCTCTTCCTCTTCGACACCGTCGGCGAAGGCAACGAAGACCCACCGTCCGCAGAAGCCCTAGCGAGTGCACTGGGCGGTGGTTTCTGCAGTCGGAGCCGGGACGATGGAGACGACGACAACGATTGGGAAATAGTTTCGGGGGATGAAGAAAAAGAGGAGGATTTGCAGAAGAGAGGAGAGGAAATCCTAGATGGAGAGAAGACAGGGGAGCTCGAAATCGCAACGGTACAAGACATTTCTCTAACGTCCCACTTTTTGTGTATTTCTGTGTATTTGATATTGAGCAGAGGAGAGAGAGAGGGGAATATATATAGATATACAAATATGTGTATCTATATGTGGATTTGTAATGTAGAGAGTCAAACTGTGGCCCAGGCCCGTGTCCGTGTTTATAGAGCGTGGTTTGATTATGTTTTGAGTTTTGACCACTGATTAGGACATCAATTATATTTTTATCTATCCAGTGAATTTTGAAATATGGTTTGTTATTTTTTTATTTAATTTAATTTTCTCTTTTTATTCTATTCTCCAAAGCCGATTATTAGAAAACAGAGTGCTAAGGTGAAAAATCAATGTTGGTAGTCCTTACAAGTAATTTATACTTTGTTAAAACAAAATTTAGAAATTACTCTTCAATATTAATTGTTTGCTCCCTTTAAGAAAGTGGATCTCCACCAATTTCTTCATTGCACCAAATTATATCTATATTTTTTTCATACACAAACACCAAGCTAGACAAGGAGTTGCGTTGCGACTTGTGCGCAGACACGGACCTAGAGATTTGATTGAGTGGGAACTAAAATGATTATTATCCTAATTTAGTGGGGGCTTTAGGAATTTTTAATAAAATATCATTGGGGGCATGAAAGTTATTCCTATAAATTTAAGAGTAGATAGTAAAAAAAAAAAAAAAAAAAATCCAGTGGGGGCGGTCCGTGTCTGCTTGTGCGACTAACTTTAATTCATGATCGTATATTACATGATATAATTCATTATAATTTAATATATAAATAATTCTGTTATTTTTATGAAAACATTTACTTACATGTAAAAGTAGGACAATACAATAATGTTTTTATGCATTTCACGTAACTTAATTTATTTTTGTTATTAAATTTTATTTGTATTTCCATTGTCTATAAATAATAATAGCGTGAGGCGTGTGTATAAATTTACAAAACAAGAAAAGAAAAAAGAAACACAATCATAGAATAGAAAATAAAATAAAATATCAAAGAATTGCGCAACACATATAGGTTGATGGTGAGAGGTGGCAAATAAAAGAGGCGGTGGGTTTTGTTGATATTTGATGGTGTGGGATTGTGAAAGGTCAACACTTTTATGTGTGGATTTTAGGGGAAGATTTGACCATATGTAACTGCTTTATATATATATATATATATAGTGAACTCATTTTCTTAGCAGCAAAGACACTGGTTGCGTGTTTTCAATCACCCGGAAACTGCCCGGTTACCGTTGTTGATTATGACATTTTGTCATTGCGCGTGATCCATACAGATGAATGAGTTAACATTACAATTTCTCTTGGAAAGTAGAGATCATAGGACATATATAAATTTTGTATTGTCACACCGTGTTACCAATATTCTCCCAAATAGGTCAATATGAACACATACTTGTTTGGGGATGGAAAAAAAACCCGCCTCAGCCCCAAATTTCGGGATGGGTATGGGACGGGTATCAATTCCTCGATTATAATCGGGACGGGTATAGGGCACCCCACCCCGCCCCGAACCCGCCTCGATTATGTATATATATATATAAATTTATATACATATATATATATATATTCTCTTTAATTATAAATTTATATATATATATTCTCTTTAATTATAAATTTTTATACATATAATATTCTCCTTAATTATAGATTTATTGTTTGATTTTGATTTCATATAGATTTATTCTAGAAAAAAATTCTAGAATAATAATATTATTTTTTATTATTAAAAAATATATTTTTAATAAAAATAATACGTAATCGGGACGGGGCGGGATACGGGACGGGGAGCTAACCGGGGCGGGGCGGGGCGGGGCGGGTCGAAAAAATAAAAAATTAAACAAAAACGGGACGGGTATGTGAAGGGGAAAAATAATCGGGTACGACTACCCGCCCCATTGCCATCCTTATACTTGTATGATAGTTGTGTTGGAGACTCTTTACCCGAATACAACTTGTTTATTAAACACGTAACACACGACGTCATGTCATGACACAATAAGAAAAATATAAATTACCTTTTTTTTTTGGTAAATAAATGAATTATATAAACCAAAGGGGATTACAAAAAGAAGGAAGGGCAAAAAAGGAACCCCAAAAGTAAAATTAAATACATGTAATTAATACATCTACCTAATCAAATTAGGGCAAAAATACCCTAAACGATCACAAAAAACATATCCAAACCTAAGGGTCGTACCAACCCTTAGGGTGCGTTTGGTAACGGTGCGGTGCAGTGTTAGTTTTTAGTTTTGAGTTGAATTTGGTTTGGTGTGGTTTTATTTTAAATTGGAACCATGTTTGGTGCAGATGGTTTTGGTGTAAGAAAAAGTGATGTTGAAAAACCAAACCATGTTTGGTAGAGTTGGTATGGGTTGAAATTCTGAAACCAAACCATGTTTGGTAACTTGGAATGATTTCACATTTTATTTATAAATATTAAAATTTATAATATTAAAATATATTTAATATTAATATATTAAAATATAATATATTAATATTAATATATTAATTTTTAGGAAAGATAATAAAATTATAATATTAAGAAATATTAAATTTCCAAAAAAATATTTTAATATTTTAATATTAATATTAATATATTAATTTTTAGGAAAGATAATAAAACTATAATATTAAAATATATTAAATTTCCAAATATATATTTTAATATTAATATATTAATATGGTGCAACTATTTGGTTTTGGTTTGCGATGAAATGGTGTAACCATTTAGTTTTGGTTTGGGTTGCTACAATACCGCACCACCAAAAACTATCAATTCACATGGTTCCAAATTTTGGCCATTTGGTGTTAATGGTGCCAATATTGTTGACCCAAAACCATTTTACCAAATATGGGTTGGTACCATCTTTTCACACCAAAACCAAAAAAGTGGTACCAACCCATATTACCAAACAAGACCTTGTCAAACACTCCTCATCAAATCAAATCATGAGCAAGTGTTTCACTTATCTTTGTCACTCCATCAATCACAGTCGCAGATCCATTCGGCCAAAGAACGATTTGACCAACATGGTGTTCCAACAACATATATTGGGCCTTTCGATGGTTGAGGTTGAGGCAGGGGAGGGGAAGGGGCAAGGGTAGTGACATGGTTTTGAGGAAATTAGTAGAACGGATTTTGGAGATTTCCATCAAATAAGGTAGAATGATGATTCCAATCCTCAGCAATTGTTGGTGCAAAGCGACACATGTGTATCTTTACAGAGAATAGTATGAACCTTATAACATCAATAATGGCTTTTAGCGTACCAATAGGAGGTAAGCTTTGATCTCTAAATAGTCTATAGTTTCTTTCACACCAAACATGATAAACAAAGTTGCCTAAAATTAGTTTCCAAATTAAGATTCTTGCATGCCCTAGTTTTTGTTTCCAATTTGAGGAGGCCCACATAATGAATTGATTCCACGAATTGGGTTTTGTGTAAAACCCCCCTTTATCTTGTAAACCTAACCAAATTGCTTGTGTGTATTCACATTTGTTAAACAAATGCTCATGACTTTCAGCTTCTTTAAGTCATAACACAGAAATATTAGGTTGCATCATGTACAGTAAGCATGACTGATCTTTGGTTAAAAGTTCCCCCTGAATTGCTAACCATATGCAGAAGAATGTTTAGGTATGCTATTCTTGAACCATACTAGTTTGTGTCAGAGGCAGTTTGGGGGGGGGGGGGGGGGGGGATTTATGGTTAGAAGGGTGTGTTTAAAGGTGGATTTTTTGGTATGAGAGGGGATCCACTAAATTAAATCCTTAAAGGTAAAATTGGGTAGGGGGAGGTTCACTAAAAAATAGGACACCTTTATATGTTTGTTGGAGCACCATCTTTGCCTTTGATTAGAAGTCAAAATGACCTTGTGAATGGGGACACATGGTAGCCATTCATCAAAATAAGCCATTATTGAGCAACCATTTCCAATCCCGTGTTTGATCATATGTTGAGCAATCTCTCTCATATGTAATAATTTTCTCCAAAACCAAGTACAATCCTTTGAGATTTATAACTCTCATAAACTGTTTCTCTTCACCAAGTTCTTCAAAGACCATTCTTTCCAAATGCCATTTGTATCATGTGAATAAAGTGTCCAAATATGTCTAATAATAGCAACTCTATTCCACTGGTAAATATCATAAATACCCAGACCTCCAACAGCTTTTGATTTGCACACAATTTCCTAACTCACCTTTGCCTTTTGTTTTGACAAGGAGGGACCACTCCATAAGAATCTTTGGATAACCCTACATATTATCTTACAAACCTTTTTAGGAATAATCAAGATGTTGGTCCAGAAAATGTGAATGTTGAAGAGGGTAGATTGGATAAGTAGTAATCTGTCATCAAATAAAAGGGCTCAAGAAAGTCCATCTAGCCACTTTGGATAACATAGCATCCACAAGACATTGACAGTCCAGAGCAGATAGTTTTGTAGATATGAGAGGGATTCCTAAATACCTAATTGGAAAGGTACCGCAAGAAAATTGAAATAACCTACATATATCACTTCTAATCAGCTCATGAACACTACTGAAAAATGTTGCTTTTTGAAGGGTTAGGAAATAAACCAGAGAGTTGAGAGAAGGTACCAAGGGCATTTTTAATGGTCAAGGTAGAGCTCAAATTATCATAGAAGAACATTAGAATGTCATCAACAAAGGATAAATGAGATAATTTAGTAGCCCTACATCTCTAGTGATAGGAAAATATGTTATTATCAGAAGTCATGCTATTAGTAATTGAGGAAAGGACATCCATGCCTAGAACAAATAGGTAGGGGGAGATGGGTTCCCCTTGCCTAAGGCCCCTAACACTCCTAAAAAAGCCACACATTTCTCAATTAATATAAAAACAAAGAAGGTGGCAGAGGTAATGCAAGTTTTAATCCAAGCAACAAATATAGGTGAAAAGTTCATGATTTGTAGCACATCTAAAACAAAGTCCCAATTGATATAATCATATGCTTTATTTAAGTC
The DNA here is from genome assembly GCA_963922005.1 of Cornus suecica. Taxonomy (NCBI): domain Eukaryota; kingdom Viridiplantae; phylum Streptophyta; class Magnoliopsida; order Cornales; family Cornaceae; genus Cornus; species Cornus suecica. The sequence continues at coordinate 84,711,554 of OY998239.1, read as the reverse complement.
CACTTTGAGAGTACATCTAGGAGGATCTGAATCCTTATTGTATCCTCTCACAAGCTCTTGTGTCAATGTGATATTATCCCCAATTTTCCTCCCTTTCACAAAGGCATTCTGAGCCTTATCAATAATAGAGAGTAAAATAGGCTTAATCTTATTTGCAAGAAGTTTAGAGATGCATTTATATAAGATATTACAACAAGATATAGACCTATAGTCAGATGGGGAGTTAGTGTTAGGGACCTTAGGGATTAAAGCCGAGTAAGTGGTATTAACTTGCTTTAATAGTTTCCCATTCTCAAAAAATAATTTAATACCAAGAGTTACCTCATTCCCTACAATAGGCCAAACTTTTTTGTAAAACATGGAGTTAAAACCATCAGGTCCAGGTGACTTACTAGATTTGATAGAGAAGAGGCAATTTTTAATATCAACATCAGAAGGAATAGCCTTTAGGCTTTCCTGAAAATCCTCACTGATTGTTTTGTTAAAAACTTGAGAAAGATTAGTCATACCTGGGTAGCAATGAGGATTGCTACCTAAAAGATTCAGGAAATGTGAAGTAAAGGTGTCCTTGATGGTAGTGCAGTCCTTTGAGATGTCACTATTAAGTAATTGAACACTAGAGATCATTCTTTTGTTCTGCCTATGCTTGATACACTTGTGAAAAAACCCAGTATTTCGATCACCCATAGCCAACCAGTACACCCTTGACTTTTGCCTGAAAAGTTGTTCCTCCACATTACTCATGCTAGAGTAGGTAAGTCCTAATGCTTTCTCTTGTTCTTTAAGTGAGCAATTCCCAGGATCAAAATCCAAAACAATTGGAAAGAACACAGATCATTCTTGACATTCTTGGTCACACCAAAAAATAAAAAATCTAAATGGTGTTTTCCTCAAACTGGTAGGGCCAAGAGTAATGGTCATGGGGCTATGGTCAGAACATAGGGGTGGATGAAAGTAGTAGAGTTTGGATAAGAGGCTAACCACTGTAGGTTGACAAGAATTCTGTTAAGTTTCTCATCCACCACCCCACTTCCCTGAGTTATGCTAGACCAAATATGTAGGATTCCATTAAAGCCCAAATCATCAACACCAATGTCAGTTAAATAGTCATTGAAATCTTTCATGACAGCATTCCAACCAGTCCCACCTCCAAATTTTCCCCCAAGGCTTCTAATGACATTGAAATCACCAAATAAGACCCAAGGTTTATCCTGAAGTTAGGTACTGAGATCCATCAAGTCCTCCCATAACCTTCTTCTTAGTTCACAAGTATTAAAACCATACACAAAAGTGACAAAGAACCCCTGATCAGTTACAAAATAGTGGATCAACTAAGCATTCATTAACACACACTCAACCTTAACATTTCAAGGGTTCCATAATATCCATAACCTTCCAAGTGGAGCATAATCAATATTAGTTAATAAATGTCATTCAGAAATAACCTAATGTGCAGAAGTCACACTATTAATCCTCACTTTGGTTTCAACTAACCCAATAAGATCAATATGGTTTAACTTTAGAAAAGCTTTGATCTCCCTAATCTTTGAGGGAGGGGGGGATATCTTTGAAAAACCTAAGGCATTCATCTTTGCAAGCTTTATCCCTTGCAGTAGATGCAATAACAACAGCCTTCTTAGCACCCTTTCTTAGTTTTTTCCTTTCTCTAAAAAACTAACAACTAACATTTATATATATGTACAATATTAAATATATACACATAAAAATATCAAATATATATTTATATATATATATATAAATATATTATATATCGGATCAGATTGACATAAATCCAAATCCAATTTGTTAAGAAATCGGATGATAGGATTCGGATCCTAATCGGGTTATCCAATTTTATTTTTAATCGGATCGGATTTGAATCCATTGACAGGTCTACTCAGGGCATGAAAGAACCATGATCTTATTAGATGAGTGAGAAGAACCTGAGCTAGAAGATTGAGGTTGGTTTTGTGAGAGGGTAATAACAGGGGGTTGGTTATATGAAGTGGTGATAATTGGAGGATTAGAAGATTGAGGACATAAAAGAGGGCAGGGATAGAGAAGGGGGAGGGAAGCCACTGTCCCCAAAGATTGGTTGGCCAGATGGGGTAAGGATAGGTGAAACACCAATGTCAACAGAGCCAGCACCAAGAGAGGGTTAGTACAAGGTGGAGTAGGACATGAGCCCTTCCCAACTGAGTCCACACATCAACTTTATTACCAGCAGGCTTAATCTTTGCCTTGAGGATCCAAATTTTACTCATTCTAGGGCATTTATTCCCAAGATGTCCAAAACTTTTACAAACATCACAGGACTGGGGTAACCATTCAAAAGGCACTTTTTGGTGGGAAGCATTAATAGAAATTATCTTTACTAAAATACAACTTCTTTATTAAACGCGTAACATCACGTCATGTATTGACACAACAAGAAAAATATAAGTTATAAGAAAAAAATTCAAATGATACAAGGCTAACGATTATAAAAATTATGATACTTCATATAATAAAATTGTAAAATAAATGCCAAATACGATATTTTAATTTATATTAAAATAATTGATATATAATTATGTACGTAGCAAAAGGTTAAAACAAGTTATTAATTAATTGAGTTAACATGGCACGAATAATTAAACACAAATCAGGTTAAACGAATTCAATTTTAAAATACGAACATGACACATTAACTAGAGGGGTAAATCATTTGATATAGTTATAACACGGATAAAATTAAGGGCCTGTTTGGTTCGCGGTTTTGGGTGATCTGGTCTTGGGTGCTTTTAAGGTAAATCTAAAATCATATTTGGTAAGGAGTTGGTCTTGGTCCAAATATTATTATATATATACTAATATGTATTAAAAATATTTAAATTTGAAAAAGATATATATAAAATTCGAAAAAAATATTAAAATGAAAAAATATATATATAATTAAAAAAAATAGATAAAAATTTAGAAAAAAATATATAAAATGGGGGAAAATATATAGATTCAAAAAAAAAAGTTAAATTTCGAAAAACATATCACATTATAAATTCAAAAATTATATATAAAAATTGAAAGAAATATTTAAAACTAGAAAACAATATGTAAAATTATAAAATTCAAAAATAATATAAAAAATTTGAAAGAAATATTTAAAATTCAAAAAAATTATATAAAATTTGAAAAAAATATTAAAATTCAAAAATAAATATTTCTTTCAAATTTTTTATAAAATTTTGAAAAATTATATTATAATCTGAAAATATATTAAATTTTAGAAAAAAATATATAAAAAGGGAAAAAATATATAGATTCAAAAAAAAATTTAAATTTCAAAAAAATATAAAATTATAAAATTCAAAAATAATATATAAAATTTGAAAGAAATATTAAAATTCAAAAATAAATATATTATTCAAAAAAATATAAAATTTTGAAAAATTATATTAAAATCTGAAAATATATTAAAATTTAGAAAAAAATATATAAAAAGGGGAAAAATATATAGATTCAAAAAACAATTTAAATTTCAAAAAACATATAAAATTATAAAATAATATATAAAATTTGAAAGAAATATTTAAAATTCAAAAAAATTATAGAAAATTCGAAAAAAATATTAAAATTCAAAAAGAAATATAAAATTTTGAAAAATTATATTAAAATATGTTTTTTTTCCGAAAATTATTTTTTTTTGCGAAAAAGTGTATATTATGTTCCAAAATATGAATTTTTTCCGAAAAATATTTTCTTTTGCCGAAAAGTACATATTATGTTCCAAAATATAAATTTTTTCCGAAAAATAATTTTTTTGCAAAAAATATATATTATGTTCCAAAATATGATTTGTTTCCGAAAAATATATATTATGTTCCAAAATATGATTTTTTTTTTGCGAAAAAGTATTTATTATGTTCCAAAATATGAAATTTTTTCCGAAAAATATTTTTTTTGCGAAAATATATATATTATGTTCCAAAATATGATCTTTTGCGAAAAATATATATTATGTTTCAAAATATGATATTTTTCCGGAAAATAATTTTTTTGGAAATATTATATATTATTTTTTCCAAAATAATTCATATTTTCGGCCATATATATATATATATATATATATTGAGAGAGAGAGAGAGAGAGGTCAAAATTGGTAGGCCAAAACCAATTAGTAACCAAATATGATTTGGTCTTCAAATCAAAGCCCAAAACCAAAACCAAGCCCAAAAATCACTACCCAAACAAGCCCTAAGGGTCAAGGGTAAGAACCCCCAAATTATAGAGCTTTTGCAAGAACCCCCTCTCCAAACTATTTAAAGCATACACGTTACCCCCTAGCTATAATATGAAAATGCATTTCTATCCCCTCTTATTTTACTAATTACACTTCCACCATTTATTACAAAATATATATATTACGAAAATTATAATTTGATTTTTTTTTATAAAATTTGAAATAAACATATAAAATTCGAAACAAACATATATAATTCGTAAAAAATATATAAAATTTGAAAAAACATATAAAATTTGAAACAATATATAAAATTCGAAAGAAACATATAAAATTAAAAAAAAACATATAAAATTCGAAACAAATATATAAAATTCGTAAACAATATATAAAATTCGAAAAACATATAAAATTCTAAAAATTATATAAAATTCAAATATATATATATATATAAAAAGTGTGACTGAAGTTTAAGTGGACAAGCCTCAGAGTCATTAGCCAAGGTAACGGATCCTATCCAGCTTTCTGCATAGTTATTTTAAGGGTCACAATGGCGACACATGCCCCACGATGGTGACCAAAATCGGAATCGAACCGATACTTTATTAAAATATTTTAATTGTAATTAAATATATTAATATTTGAATCAAAATTAACAGTTTGATTCCGGTTCTCATTTTTAAAGAACCGAAAGTATCGGTTAGATTTCGATTTCGGTCAGAATCGAAAGCGAACCGCACCGTGAATATATTAATATTTGAATCAAAATTAACGGTTTAGTTCCGGTTCTCATTTTTAAGGAACCAAAAGTATCTGTTCGATTCCAGTTTCAGTCAGAATCGGAAGTAAACCGGAGCGTGTGCACCCCTAGATTTGGGTACCAAGGGACCCTTTAATCGGTATAGTTAATCGATTATTATTTTTTATTTTGATTTTGATTTTATATTATTTTGATTAAAGTATTATTTATATAATTTTTATTTTAGATTTATTTGTAGAGAAGAAAAGTGATAGTGATGGAGAGAGGAAAGTGGTAGAGAGAGAAAGAGAGCTGGAGAAGATCCGTTACCGTGACTAATGATAATGAGGCTTGTTCACTTAAACTTCAATCACACTTTTTATATATATATTTGAATTATATATATATATATATTTAGAATTTTATATGTTTTTTAAAATTTTATATATTGTTTACAAATTTTATATGTTTTTTTTCAAATTTTATATATTTTTCAAAATTTATATGTTTTTTCAAATTTTATATATTTTTTACGAATTATATATATATTTTCGAATTTTATATGTTTATTTCAAATTTTTTATGTTTATTTAGAATTTTATATAAAAAAAAATCAAATTCTAATTTTTGTAATATATATATATATATTGTAATAAGGGGTGAAAGTGTAATTAATAAAATAGGAGGAGGTGGAAGTGTAATTAATAAAATTGTTTTTTTGAATTATGCATTATATGGGATAGATTGGGGGAATTTTATGCCACTTTGAAAGATTAGAGGGTTACTTGAGATTTGGGAGAGAGTATCGTTTGGGGTGTTTCTTGCCCTTTACCCTAAAATTAAAGTCAATCCACACTTACTAATTTTTTGTATTATTCAAATTGTATTGGTCAGACAACGTGCCAAATTTGTTACCTCTAACACAATCGTACTTGAACATAAGTGAGAATAATGATTTTCTTTATAAGGATGTGTTTGATAACAGTTATTTATTATTTAAGTTTGAAAAAATTCAACATTTATTCAATTAAGTGGTTTGATAAGAAATTTGAGCATCACTTATTACATTAAGTGTCATTTAAAATGAGAAAAAAAAAAAATAAGTGATAGGGTCACCACGTAACACTGAAGTTTGAAGACTGAAAATTAACAAAAATATCAAAAAATATAATTCTTTTAAGCACCGCTTAAAACCTTCAGTACTTAAAACTCAGATATTAAAATTTTCAATTTTATCAAACAACCTCTTACTTTAACTAATATTTAAATTTAATTTGACATATCAATTGTAGTTTTCCAATTTATAAAATTAATCAACCCAGTTTTTTTATCATATAGTTTTATGTACGTAGATATTTTCCCTCTTATTATATAAATTTAATGTCAAAAGAGATCACAGAAGTGAGTAAAACACAAAGGTAGGATAAAATAAACATAAACAAAGAAGGGAAAGAAATTTATATATTTGAGTTTTTATCAAAGTAAATATAAAAGTACTAAGAAACAGTATGGCTGCAAATGAACCGAGTCGAGCCGAGCTTTGGAATGTTCAAGTTCGGTTCATTTACTAAACGAGCCTAAAAAATGTGTTCAAGCTCGGCTCATTTGCTTAACGAACGAGCCCGAGCCGAACGCCATATTTAACGAGCCGAGCCCGAACTTGTTCACGAACGACTCGTTTCAATGCAACATATATTAATCTTCCTAATAGTTGTCTGAATTGAGTTGTTGTATGTCTGTTTTAACATATTTTCACTAGTATAATTTTTTATGAATGAATTTTATGTTATGACCGCCTAATTTCTATAATCTTTTCACAATAATCTTCATAATTTGTTCAATTTGAACACTTTTTTTTGTCAAATATGATATAATTTTACTGTTTAACTTAGACGAGCCTGTTCACGAGTTTGGCGAGCCGAGCTTAGTAATGTTTAAGCTCGGCTCGTTTACTAAACGAGCCTAAAAATTGTGCTCAGACTCGGTTCGTTTACTAAACGAACGAGTACGAGCCGAGCTCTTAACGAGCCAAACCCGAGCCTTCTCACGAACGGCTCAGTTCATTTGCAGCTCTAAAAAACAGCATATTTTAGCAAGAAGAAGATAATAAACTATAACAACAAGAAAGAATAAAGCAAAGGAAGAATATAGAATTATGTAATATATTACGCAATCCACGTTATTAAATTGAAAAATTATTTTTAAATGTTAAATTGAACAATTTGAATCACTAAATTATATGCAAATAAGGTTTCTTGAAATCAAAATCTGAAGTAATATAATACGAATTGAAAAGAATAATCATTCTTTAAGTCATGCATGAAAACTTCTTTTAAGCGAAAAGAATATATATTAAAGAATAAATAATATCGAGATTTATATGGAAACTAATCTCTCACCTAAGCATTGAATATCTAATATAAAGTGGAAAACAACTTTCAATAATTTATTTTTAACGGTAACGTATCAAGTGATGTTAGAGAAGAATTTTCTTTATTCATAATCCCTATAAACTTATGAATGCATAAAAGAATATTTTTTACATGTACCCAACTCCAAGCATAACCATAGCAAATTGTTGAAATAAAAGATCGATCGTAAACAATAAAATAATAAAGAATCAAGAACATACATGATTTATCGTGGTTCGGCCAATGTAACCTACGTCAACCAGTCTTTATATTTCGTCTATTAATGAATTATGATTACAATTATATATATATATATATATATATATATATATATATATCTAATTCATATATATTGGTAAAATATCAAAAACACTTTTTACCGTACCTCTACGCCCCCCGAAAAGTTAATCGATGCCCCGGCCGGTGGGCCCGACCCGTGGCAGAAACCTCCACGGGCCTCTGGCCAGCCCTTTAGACTCAGAGCATGTTGTAACTTCTTTCCTAGATCATGAGCCATAATCTAACACAAACAAATGGAGGCAATTATTATTATTATTATTATTATTATTTGGTTAAATCACAGAAAAAGGGGGGAAAAAGGGTAAAAACTAAATTAACCAAATAAACTTTTTAAAAGAATAAAGACGTATAAATTTATTTATATATAAATCATATATATCAGAAATCCCGTCTCTTACCCTTTTGAATGGTTATTGGGCCCAGTTCCAAATAGCGTTTGCTTATTAAACATCACTAAAACGTGGAAAGTGACCATACAACATGTTTTTCACGTGCCGTCTCTTGCCCTTTTGAATGGTTATTGGGCCCAGTTCCAAATAACGTTTGCTTATTAAACATCACTAAAACGTGGAAAGTGACCATTCAACATGTTTTTCACGTGCTCCAGTTCTACACAGGCAAAAGAAAACTGAAAACTGAAAACAGAAAAATATTTTCAGAAACGCGACCAAGCAGAACTCCACCTCCAAAATATTTACCTTCAACCTTTATAAACACCGAAAAGCCTTCAACAAAGGGATTGATGTATCAAAAACTCTTATGCCGCTCTGATACATCAACATCTCCTTTTTTTATACATCACTTACTTTACTTATTCGAGATGTTCCTATTTGCAACAGCCTCAGATTCTCCATTAGAAATAACACCTGACCAGTAGTCTGTATAGGGTGAATTTTCCATGTTTGTAGCCTTTGACGAGCCCCAACCCTGACGGTCACTACCTTGAACATTCCCGGTGTTCATGTGACTATACATGTGGCCACTATGGTTGCGTTTGTTCGGCTCATTTCTTAAGCTTAAGCTTGGCCTTGATCGCGTCTCACTTCCCCAGTTTGGATAATCTCTTGGTTGAACATTTCCGGTATCGGGATAGGGGATGCCCTGATGTTGCATAGGATTTGGCATTTCTATATTGTCTAAATTTTGAATTTCATATAGAGACGGCACACTACTATTGTAGACATTTTGATTCTGCTTTGGTGGTGACCCATATCTGTTGGAGTACCTCTGATTATGCATTGGAAGAGGACTGTACCTGTTCAGTTCATCATTGTGGCACATCCCTGTCTTCTACGCTTGTACTGGTTTTGTTGTAGCTGTTCCTCCGTTCATTAACATTGCGGACCCATTCCTCATGGTACTTGGGATCGTAAGAAACAGCTTGTCCATCGATGAAAGGCTCACCTGCAAAACCAATGAAAAAAATACATGATGAAGTAAAGACAACAAAACTAAGCAGAACAAAAGATATACATCAAAAGCAGAAGACTGAATGGAACCAATGCAGTAACAACAAAAAAGAATAAGTGGTCATTATGCCATTCTCATCAAAATCCGAATGATCTTCAATTACATTTTATTTTTTTAAAGTTATTATTGAATTCGACATGAGATCATTATGGATGTAAGTAACACTATACATGAATAAACCTCCGTCGGTTGATACATGAACACACCACACACAAACACACAAAATAGCAACAGAAAATACACTACATCTAACACCAAACAACAAAAGCATAACCATGAACCCATAACCAAAGAGAAAAATTAAATTATGCATCCACTTTATAAAGATAAATGTGAGAAATGCATGCGAAGAGTGCCCTTTCTTTTTGGTATGAAAGGAGCGTAGGAAAGAAGGTTGTCCTCTCCCTTTTCTGTATCGTCGAGTGAAAGGGTGTAGAAGGATATGACACCTTCCACACTTTGGTTAGCAGAAAAAAAGTAGAGGTTTCGATAAACTGCATCAAACTCGCTTGAACTATCCTCTCTGTCTCAAGAAACCCATTGGACAAATATTTGGAAATATAACCCCCTAAATTATCTCAATTTCAGCAAAATTCCCCTCACCGATAAAAATCTGTGGAAGGGTTCAAGGTGTGATTTCTCGTGGCCTGGACATACATTTGAATGACAATAACAGTCCTTATTACCCTTATTGAAGGCTCAAGGCGCTAAAGGTCCTTTAGAGCCTAGGCGCAAGGTACAAAATTAAATAGTTTAATTACCACAAAGAATTAGTATCTCGCATTAATACTAAAAGTTTAATATCAAACATGAACAAAGATAAATCCATCAACCATGTCATTCAAACATCCAAGAAACTTATTCATATATCAAGGAAATCTGTTATTTTAAATATCAATTCTGAACATGAAAAGGAAAACAGGACACAGAATATACAGTAGAAATATTTAGCAGGCCCTTCATAGAAGAAGAAAAAATAGAGCCAAACAGAGAGGGACAGAATCTTAACAAAAACAAACACAGAGCACAGAAAAAGAATAGAACACAATAGGTAGAGAGTGAGAGAGGAGAAAAAGAGAAAGTGACAGAAAACAAAATACTTAAGAAGAAAAGGATAAAAATATAGCACAAAAAGAAGACAGAATATAGAGCAGACGATGAGAGAAGTTGGAAAAAGAGGAGGATACAAAGAAGAGAAGAGAGGGATGTAAAAATAAGAGAGAATGGGGGAAAATAACTATACTGATCGTCGTATCTGAAACTGCTCTCCAACTCAGGGTTTTGGTTCAAATAATGAATTCGGTGTAGTCTCACTACTTTCAACATAGTTTGGTGCTGGTGTCTTCTTGCTCATGAATGCAAGTTATTTTTTATTTTTTTATGGTTTACTTTAACATATTTTCCAGAACACTTCCTTTTAGATAAAGAAATACAGGAATAATAATAAGAAAAAGAAAAATACAAGAAAATAGTCAGGCGCGCGATATGCATGAATGCAGCCCAAGCGTGCACCTCGTGCACATCACTGAGCCTAGGCACACAATAGGCGCAAGAGCTGCGCTTGGAGCATAGGCTCGTCTTTAACAAACTGGTATATATACCTGTTTAAATCGGGTTGTCTTTGATCCAATTTAAACCCAATTAATTCACCAAATCACATTGGTTTCATTTGATTATTATATTGATTTCCCCAAGCTGATGCATGACCTAGAAATATCTTCCTAAATATCATTAATCAGGTGCAAACTGATTATGCAAGATGACAGTCAAACAATATGATGACATCTATTTTAAGTCCCAATTCGCAACATCTTCTTTCTTAGGACTGGTTGACGACTTGGATTCCTTCAGCATGAGTGACTTCTCTTGTTCTATTTAATTTTCTTTTGATCAGAGAGCAGAAGAGGATTCTGTTTTCAAAATTATTGGAAGGTTCGGGGATCAAAAGAGAAAAGATAGGTGTATTTTTCAAAACTCGGAGCTGTCTCACAATGAAATGGAACTTCATCTATATCAAAAGCTTTATGAATGTGAGGTGGAGCTCAGCAAAGCAGAGGACAATGGACTTGAATGATGCTGTCAAAGGCGCGTCTTGGCATGTGCCAAAAATCTAGGCTCATACAGATGCAATACATCAGTCAGTTGTATGCCCAGGTGCGCCTTTGATAACACTTACACCTTTAATACATATCTTTTTTAATAATAATTTATTATTTTAATTATGTGCCTTGCTTCACTCAGCTCAAAAGGACCTCTAGCGCCTTATTGCATCTTTGGCATAACACAACACTTGAAGAACCTGAGGAGATTTTCAATTTGGCAAATTTGATTTTCCCACATTTTTCTTCTTGCTTGCAAAGGGTAGTGGCTGATGATCGCATATGCAACGAGATAAGAGTGATCTAATCCCAGAAAGGGTCGTCGAAGAAATTCTCTCACGGGTGGAGCGTAAACATGGGTCTAAAAATCAGTTTAGTTGTTATTGCAAAAACTTACATAACTAGATAGAGATGAGGGTATGAAGAGAAAGACAGAGAGAGGCTAGAGGAGGAAGGAGAATATGGCATGGTATACTTAATGGAATAAAACTTCAAAATAGGTGGGCATGTGCAAAACCGTCGCCTTAGGTGCCCTCAGGGTATGGCAAATGAGATTCTGAGAAGCTAAAGAAAATTATGATTAATATTATGATGATCAACCTTTTAATTGGAAATATAGATTACAATTGCCAAAGCAGAGACTAAAGTTGGAATCAGACAAATTGACGCAGATGAGTATATGGACAAAATGATAATTTTATTCTTACCCATAAGAATTAATTGATGACATGGAATTAAGAGTCTATTTCCGGGGTTAGCTGCAAACATGTGATAGTTCAGGGTGTTTTTATGCACTTTATGGTAGACGTCTTAATTCTTTACAGTTACACCCTCATAATACAATTTAGCGAAGTTGAGAAAAGGTAAAAGTGTCACTTCAACATTATACACAATATTGATTCTTTTCTTTTCTCTTCCCCTTCGTCCAATATTGGAAGGATGGAAAATGGTAGGCCAAAAGGTGCATAATTCATCCATCCTTCCATTCCCTCCAACTCTTTCTTGTACAAAACAATAAATGAATTGGTTCATTCCTCCACTCTCCCCCCTCCCCTCCTACCAAAAATATTGTAAAATATTTGCGTATGCACAATCAAGTTATTTGAATTTGCACCTATCAAGTTATGGAACATGATAAAATCAGTATGTAATTCATTTGTCAACAGCTAAAGTGTTAAACACTATCACATCATAACGTTTCCCTTTCAGTGGCCTGTATGATAATTTATTTAGGATGGGTTTCAACAAACAAAACATAAGGAGAATTATAAAATAGAAGTGACCTGTGTGTGAGAATTTATACCTCGATCCTACCATGGCTGGGTTATTCACCTTGACCTTAAAGGAACTAAAATTAGAAAAAACAAAATGATGGATAAGTAAACTCACCTCCATAGTCCTTGTTCTGAACATCAAGATATGAATCAGGAAGAACCCATGTAACCTTTGGGAGTTCTGCAGAGACAAAAGGAATAAAAAAAAGTACTGATCACAAAAGCAATTCACCCAACACTATTTGTATATGTATATAGAGAGAGAGATACAAATATGGAGAGAGAGAGTACTCTTGATACTATAGGCAAGCTCCAAAGACACAATGCACCCGAAAGCAAAAAGATGTCTAGTCGAGACAGAGTAAATCTTCATTCGAGCCTCCTCTTCACTGCAAGAGTTACCATAGTTCCCAAATCAATTAAAGGCCACAACAATCACATTTAACAACATAGTATGGACGTTTTTGTGCATCTCCATTACATTCCAATTACATAACCAATCCAATAAGTCCATAGGAAGAGTGCTCATTTGTGACTAGTCAATGGGCCTATCTAAAACTGCAATGTGTGCGCTGATATCTAGGGATGGCAACGGGTCGGGTTTGGCTAATATCATTACCACCCCATTTAAAAATTACTAATACAAAATCCGTCCCAAACCCGCGACGGGTTGTAATCGGTAATACCATTACCACCCTGTCGGTATAAACGGGTTCCATCGGGTTACCATCGGTAGTACTAAATTATTTCTAATAAATTAGAAGCATAGTTGATTTACTAAATTATTTGATGACAAATTAAGTTATAATACGTTTGATTAACAAATTAAGTTATAAACCAAGCATCTCTCTCTTATTCTAAGCATATATTCTGTTTTACGTTTTTTTTTTTTTTGATAAGTATTCTGTTTTACGTTATAAACCAAATATCCCACATATTTAGACAAACAAATATATATATACGCATATTGACTGAAATTCTTTCAAAAAATATATATATATAGATGTCAACACCAAGAATCAGATTAATGAGTTATATATAGATAAAGACGCACATATATATATATATATATAATTAAAATTAAAATCGTAAACGGGTTGGGGTCCGGTTACCAACGGGTTTTCCAGAAAACCCGAACCCGCTTCGGATTTTAATTTTGGGTCCCAAACCCGCCCCAATCAGGTTGAGACGGGTCGGAACCCGGCCGGGTGGGACCACTTTGCCATCCCTACTGATATCGATTATAAATTGATTGGACATGACAAAGAAGATCCAAGATTGTGCGAAGATAGCAGAGTTCAATTTGTATATTCTCCATAGGAAGATGACAGTAGGCTCCATCAACCTATATATATACACAATTAACACATACTTTCCATACATGTATACTTAGGGCTGCACAAAGAACCGAATAACCGAACTGATGGTTTGATTCAGTTTCAAGGTGGTTTGGTTTGGTTCCGGTTCTTAACCATGTAGAACCGGACCGGAGCCGAACCGGTTTATATTAGTATTATTATTTTTTATTAGTATTGTATTTTTATTTATATATAATTTAAAAGTTATAAGTTAATAGTTATAATATTACAATTTTAGGGATATAATTTTGAAATAGTTATTTCCATTCCACTAATTATGCATTTGATTTTGGATTTGTAACAGTTAAGATAATCTATTCATTTAGGAACCAAACCGAACCCAAAAAGGTTTTGGTTCTGGTTCTCATTTTTAAGGAATCGAAAATTCCGATTTTGGTCAAAACTGGTACCGTGTGCACCCCTATGTATACGGTACACACAAGCAAACAGAAAAACACAGGCATGCATATATATATATATATACAGTTCTAGTGATCGAAATCCACCACAATTTTAACCCACGTTGGTGAAGATACGACATGGGCTCCATTATGTTGGAACACAAAGATACACTATCACACTAGAATTTATGAAGAACAAAATATAAATGAGGGAAATAGAGAACTAAGGAAAGAATTCCTTGTAAGATTGCTTGATGTGAAACTAATGGTTACATATGCCTTTTATAGGCTTACAAATCCTAAACACACAATAAACTAATACACACACATTACATGAGTTTCATTTTTTGTCAAAAATGGCAACTCACCTACTAAAACTTGCCAAACCTTATTTGACTAGAAAGAAGCATCCATGACAACCACATGAATAACACATGGGTTGCTTGGGTTTTATTTGACCAATTTACCTAACTTTCAAAACCTAACTTTCAACACATTAATCTACACACACATACACATACACACACACCCATTGACATATATACAAACATACATCAGTACAACAAGCCAAGAACATGAAAATGGGATCAATTACCTGCCAAGAACCTGGGCTAGGGTTTCGATGTAACCATCAATGATCTCATCGCGGCTCAGATTGGGGTCAGGAGGCTCCAACCCAACGAGCCAATGCTCGAAATCGCAACCATCGAGAAGTGTCGTCTCATTCGGAGCTCTGTCGCTCGAATCGTTTTTCACGGTTCGAGTGCCCATCGATCGAACACCCAAAATCCCATAATTCAAACCCTCGATCGAAGTCGAAATCGATGGAAAATAACAATGAGAGACCAATCATCTGAGATCGATCCGATTCTAGGTTTGCGAGGGCTTCGAAGAGGACGAAAAGAGTCGTCTAGGGTTAGGAATGGTAGTGTTGGAGTTGCGATACGAGTCGATTTGGTGTCTGAGAGAGGTCAGGGTTAGGGTTCGCCGACGATGCATTTTTGTCTTCGTCGATTCCAAAACCCTGTTTGGCTAAAACCCTGAAACAATGTTTGTTTGCTGTTGTACGAGTATTCGAGAGGAACAGATCTCAGCCGTCCGATTGGTGTACTTTTAATTATTTTTTTAGCTAAAGTCAATTTGCTAGGCCTTTTGGGCCTTAGGGCCGTTTTTAACACAAAACACAAATAATACAAAAGATGGTCTCAATTTATGATATTGTACAACCTATACACATACTTGGCCCAATTAAAAATGAAAGAATCCCCACATGTCGGGGTATGAATTTTACATATTTGTATATTTATGTGTATATATACGGATATAAAGATTCA
Source organism: Cornus suecica (assembly GCA_963922005.1). Lineage (NCBI taxonomy): Eukaryota > Viridiplantae > Streptophyta > Magnoliopsida > Cornales > Cornaceae > Cornus > Cornus suecica. Next base: position 84,695,949 of record OY998239.1, on the reverse strand, counting down.
GTCGTATGTTGAATTCATTACGTATAATTGGATTATTTTTGGATATCGTTATAGTATTAATTTTATTTTTTAATTAGATATTGTTACATTACATCCATACTTTATTATTACTCATATCTATAATTGATATTGTGTGAGTCTATTATACCGTTATTGCAACTGAGAAAATATATTTATAAATTTGTGTCCTCAAAATGAGGTCGAAAAATATAAGTGGGTGAAGTGGGCTTAAAATTAATATTTGCATTTGTAACAAGTATTATTGGAATTCATTATGCCTGGAAATATATATCGGTATATTTGTGTCCTCAAAATGAGGTTTGAAAACGTTTGGGAGGTGAAGTGGGGTAAAAGAGATGATGTGGGGGTGTTTGATGGGTTTGGTGCTAATATTTCAACCCAACTCAGAAATTTTATTTTTATTTTTGCATGATTATTCAATTTGGTTTAGATCATAATCATGTTAGGTCATTTTATTTAGGATTCTAGGGCCGTCAAATAAAGGGTAAATTATAGTTTTATCCTCTTTTGTTTAAATATATTATATTTTTATCCCCTCTTATTTGAATAATTACATTTTTATCCCATCTAGTTTAGTTATGGTAACACTTTGCTCCCTCTACTTTGATTTCAGGTGTGATTTTACCTAATTACCCTTCATATTATATTATAATTTTATGGTTAATATCAATAAACCACGCTTAACTATTGAATTTTTACATTGCCCTCACCTTTATGGGTAAATTACAGTTTCACCCCCAAAAATTCGAAAAAAATTATATAAATTCGAAAAAAATATATAAATTTTGAAAATATAAATATAATTCGAAAAAAAACATATAAAATTTTGAAATATATATAATTGGAAAAATAATATAAAATTAGAAAGAAATATATATAAAATTCGGAAAAAATATATAAATTTTGAAAAACATATAAAATTTTGATATATATATATTTCAAAAAATATATATAAAATTCGGGGAAAAAATATATATATTTTTTGAATTTATATATATATTCAAAAATTATATATTTTTTCCGAATTTTATATATTTTTTCTAATTTAATATTTTTTTTCGAATTATATATATATATTTCAAAATTTTATATGTTTTACGAATTTTATATATTTTTTCCGAATTTTATATATTTCATTTTCTAATTTTATATATATATATATTGAATTATATATATATTTTTAAATTATAAATATTTTTTCAAATTTTTTGGTGTGAAACTGTAATTTACCCATAAGGGTGGGGACAATGTGAAAATTTAATAATTTAAGGGAGTTTATTGATATTAATCATAAAATTATAATATAATGTGAAGGGTAATTAGGTAAAATCACATATGAAATCAGACTAGAGGGGGCAAAGTGTTACCATAATCAAATTAGAGGGGATGAAAGTGTAATTATCCAAACAAGAGAGGTCAAAGTATAATATATTCTAACAAAAGAGGGTGAAACTGTAATTTACCCTCAAATAAATTATCTGGTGTTAATTTGTTTATTACAAATATTTAATTGAAGGTTGCTTATAAGGATTTCTATATAAAAATATTTAAGGTAGGATATTTTGGCCCACCATATTGGGCCGAAGTCTCTATCTCCCTATTTCTTTCATCTGTTTGATTACTCAGCATCAAGACACTGAAATTTATTAAGTTGCAACTTGTATAAGAAAAGCCAGACAATTTGCGTATATGACTAAAATGAAGGGAAAAAATGAGGAATAGTGTATTGTCACGGACTTATTCTTGAGCCCCGTGATAACACACCTCGATCTTTTGAGAGACAAGCATGCTGGCTGATGGATGTATTTCAACGTCAAATGACTGGAAAGGTTCCAGGAAAGGGACGTGCAGGACACAAGGTGGTAACCTCCTTTGGGCCACCCCTGCACAAACTGGTCGGGAGCTGGAGCCGTTCCCCTGACGAGACCAAGGCAGGTCGAAACCAGTCAGTGTGCAAGCCGAGTGAGGCACGTCGTGCAAGGATTACCATGTCCTCGCAAGCTCATATTCGGGGCATGGTGCCGCACGGGCCGTGCCGCTGCGCGTGAAAACTCTAGGCCCGTGACAAATGGTATCAGAGCAGGACTTGGGAGTAAGCACATCCGATTGTGTTCCCAGGTCGATCTTTGGGCCCAGACGGAGCAACACGTGTATGCCGGAGGATAATCCTCCATTGCCACCTCCCACGAAGAAAATGCTTCACCCTGAAGGTAATCGGGTGATCTCATTGAAGTCAGGTGTCACGGGCCATGTTCACATCGTGATCGTCCGTAGAAAGTAACCACGGCGATTGCAGAATTCACCCGACTCTCCGTGACAACGTAGCGTTGGAGGCCAACGGGGTAAAAGCTGCGGTGGAGCTGTTGAGATCTCTTGGCCACACCTACCATAGACCTCGACCCTTGCTCGAGGATATGGCAATGAGATTCACTTGTGACTGCGACGAGGACGTTCGCAGATTGAGTGGGGGAGAATGTCACGGACTTATTCTTGAGCCCCGTGACAACACACCTCGATCTTTCGAGAGACAAACATGCTGACTGGTGGATGTACTTCAATGTCAAATGACTGGAAGGGTTCCAGGGAAGGGGCGTGCATGACACAAGGTAGTAACCTCCTTTGGGCCACCCCTGCACAAACTGGTCGGGAACTGGAGTTGTTCCCCTGACGAGACCAAGACAGGTCGAAACCAGTCAGTGTGCAAGCCGAGTGAGGCACGTCGTGGGAGGCTTACCATGCCCTCGCAAGCTCATATTCGGGGCATGGTGCCGCACGGGCCGTGCCGCTGCGCGTGAAAACTTTAGGCCCGTGACAGTATGCTAGCCTTTCTAGAGTGGCAAAATGAGACACGACAGGGTAACATGATACGAACACGATATGAATTAAAAGGGTTAGAGTTGACCATAAAATGGTTGAAGCTGTATAAGAGTCGACCCAAACACGACAAGAGAATATAAGGATCGATCCAAACACGACACGAGTAACCCGAACACAACTCGTTTGACACGATTATATTTATTTTTATTTTTTTCTCTTCTCTAATTGGTCATGAATTGAAATATATCAATAAATTATTACTGGATCGTGTCAAATTCAATTTAATTTTGCTGATAATTGGTTAAATAATTCGTTTCGTATTGGATTGTGTCAAATTTAATTTAATATATTATAATAAATAAGCTAAATGAATCACATGAGTCGACACAGATAATTTGTGGGTTAAGTTAGGGTTTAACATATTTGACATGTATATTAACCAGATATTTTTCGACCCGACACGATCTCAACACGACACGAACACGACTCACCAACACGAATTATCAGCCCTAGTCCTTTCACATTGGCTAATTACAGTAACAAAAAGAGTGATTTTATCTTTTATATATATGGACATATACTATATTACTATCAGACTATTGGTTTGGATGGTATGAACTCTTTATTCTTAAACAAAAAAAAAATCAATAAACTTTCGGATTTTATATGGAATATTGTGGTTTGTAAGCTAATGGTGTTAAATTGCAAAAACAAACAAAAAAACAAAACAAAGTCGTCATATTCTCATATTCCATGCATGATATACAATTGCGACATCGATTTATGTCACGATCATAGTAATAATTGAATGAATTATGAAATTACCTAGGCGATTAAGGAAAATAGCCTAGAGGGGGTAAATAGATTTTTTTATCAATTTTATAATTAATTAAAATTATCTTGCAAAAATTCAATTTTAATTAGTCACGAAACTCTAATTCTCAAATCAGATCAATCAAGCAATCATGAATATAAGTGCAGAAAATAAATTATGAGAAGACACAGATTTTTATGTGAAAAACTTTGAAAACGTTTCAAGTAAAAATCACGGATACACTCGGGTATCGATGCACTATGAATCAGAGAATTTGTACAGACTCTATGAAAACAGAACTTATAACCGCTGTAATTTGTTATTCTTCACTCGACGTCTAAAAGTCTAGATTCACTCGCGCTCCACGAAGCTCTTGCTCCGATCTCCGTACTCTGACAACTTCGCTTCTCAAAGGATCAAATAACCACGAAGTCTCCTGCTCCGATCTCTGCACTTAGACGGCTCCGTTTCTCAACGGATCAAAGCAACCACGTTGCAATCGGTGGTGTGTAGAATTTTTAGAATCTAAGTCATTCAATTATGCATAAGATCATTGATGTAGAAACACGATTGAATAAACCCTAAGAGAGAACTAGAAGATATATGATCACTCTAATAATTTTCTCTATCTATTTCTTTCTTTGCATAAGAATATGAACTGTAGAAGAATTGCAGAGATCTCTCACAAAAAGCTCTCCAAAATCTGTAGAGACTCCTCATATTTATAAAGAGGACTGGTGGAAACCCTAGGTTTATCTTTTCTCGTAATTTCACATCAAACTGAGTAATACCCTTTGATCTGGTCTTCAATATGTATATATCACGTTTATCAATGTTTAGAGTTGCAGTTGCATCAAGAGAAATCAAATTGGAGTCAAAATCAAGATTTCACAACTTAGTTTCACAGCCCTTACTACGCGTGGCACGTAGGCTCTTTCTGATGGGCATAGATAGGGCGTAAAAATGACACTTTCTAACCACTTTTAACTACTGAGTCTATAGGTTGATCGTATCAAAATTCATGGAAACCACTTTTCTTGGAAATAGTGTCGTTTAAACCCCCTCGACTCCATTAGAATGATTCTTGAAGTTTCGGCTCTGAAAAATGTCATTTATGCCCTTCGGAATGCATTTTTCGCTCAAACTTACTCATTTTTCATTTCTTTTGTATTTTCCACATCCTTTAAGCTTTATTTGAATTTAACGAAGCTTGTTGATGCCTTTGCAAGACCACTTCAAATTTCCTAAACCTATTCGACCTCACAATTCACTCAACATGGTTATTGTCTAGAACATACCAAACATAAACAATAATATAAATGTTCTTACAATCTCCCCCTTGGTATTTCTGAGACAAAATCACATTTTACAAATATATCCTCACGAATAACAAAATAATATCTGTACCTATGAACACACACCTACAAACATAGACATAAAATATCAGTTTTCCCTCATGATGATCTTGCAATCCTGCAACCACAACACTGAACATACCATGAAAAACAAGTGTGGAAAACAAATAAAAACCAATATAATGATCACAAAAATAACCAAAATATAATGCAAGCATAATGACCATCATAGACACTATCTCCTTCTACTCCCCCTTACTAAATACTTCTCCCTCTAAATCAAACAATCTTTCCCCCTTACTTAATATTTCTTCCAATTTTTGTCACTTAAATGACAAGCAAAAAAATATCAATTAAAACATAGGGAAATCCTCAAAATGTAAATATCGGAAAAAGATAACAAAGGAGACTCTAGAGAATCAAAGTCAAACACTAAATACGAAAATAAAGTACTTTATAAGATTATATCCAGATTCTCGAGTAACAAATATCTCTACAATGCATAACTTTACTACTAAATGCATGAATGCAAAATGTCATGAATAAAAATAAACCAAAAATAAGACAATTTTTTTTTTTTTGTATTTTGAAATATGTGAGCAAGAGAATAAAGACAACAATCTAATCATTAACACATCATATTCTCATATCTAACTCAGCCATTATACACATAGTAGTGAAGAAAATCAACACACATATCTTGTAGACTCAAGAATGCACAAGTCAAGTTTTGCAAATATATATATATATATATATATATATATGAAAATTCTCATGTGCAATCACTAAGATAAGATTAAAACAATACACACTAATTCTGATAATCTCATCACCAACCGTGATGATAATTCAGTCCAAAATTCAAACTAGAAGTCAAATCATTAATTTGAACCTTATTGTTTAAAAGAACATCATTTTCAAATAAGTTATTCTTTTGCACATTTTCACCTTATCTTTTTTTATCTTTCTAAGCTTCGGACTTTCCAGTGAGGATTTTTAGTCCCGATCAACTGGGCCCAAGCTTCTTCCTCGGGATTTATGCTAATTAGTTTTCTCCCATTTTTTATGCGAACACTCTGCTACTTTGTGGTAGGAGGCCCGATTACTCAGATTGAAGAACTACTTTTTGCATTTCTATATTTGAAACATCTCATCATTTTCTCATATTTCATCATTACCACAACATTCATAAGCATGCAAAAGGTATTCCAAATCATAGATCAATCTAGCATAGCTCATGACTTACATATCACTTCAGGTTAAATGAAAAATATTAATAGTTTCAGTAGATATTACGATCATCTCCGAAATAAAACAAACATCTAAGATTAAAATTTTCCAACATAAAATAATTATGTCAAGTGAGCATTTAAAAAAGGGTCAATTTCAGTAAACCCCCATATACTATCCAATTTAATCAACTAACCCCTACTGTATCCATTTTGCCCCCTATACTATTCAATTTCATCAATATGCCCCATCACCTCTAAAAAAAATCATATTTTGGAACATAATATATATTTTTCGCAAAAAAATATTTTTTAGAAAAAAAATCATATTTTGGAACATAATATATATTTTTTGAAACAAATTATTTTTCGAAAAAAAATTCATATTTTGAAACAAAATATAATTTATTTTCGAATTTTTCCGAAATAATTCACTAAACCCCCTTATACTATTAATTTCACTAAACCCCCTTATACTATTGAGGGTAGTTTAGGCATTTTGAGAGGTGAGGGGGTATATTGATGAAATTGAATAGTATAGGGGGCAAAATGGACACAGTAGGAGTTAGTTGATTAAATTGGATAGTATAGGGGGGTTTACTGAAATTAACCCTTTAAAAAATCTTAGATCAGACTGATACATCTATTTCCCATATGGATAATTAGACAAGTAAATATGAGAATAAAGTAAAATATGACAACTGTTTGTACTCTAGCTAAGCTCATTATTCCAAAAAAATAAATTATTTTATGATTTTTTTTCCCTTTTAAATGCATGCATGAATAAATATAATACAAATGCATGATTATCTATCAATTCTAGAAAAATAATGTAATGTGTTCCTAGAATGATAGATAATAAGATATTTATTCTAAAGAAAACATACCAATAGATTTTCTAAGACTAACATGCTTTTGAAAATCTAATGATTTTGTAAAGATATCTGCTAACTGAGAATATGTGGATATAAACTCTAGAGACATTATACCATCTTCAACAAGATCTCGAATGAAATGATGTCGAATGCCTATATGCTTTGTCCTAGAGTGTTGAATAAGATTTTTAGAAATGTTTATTGCACTCGTGTTATCACATAATACAGTCATCGTGCCTTATGAAAAACCATAATCCTGTAACATCTTGTCTATATGCTTTGTCCTAAAGTGTTGAACAAGATTTTTAGAAATGTTTATTGCACTCGTGTTATCACATAATACAGTCATCGTGCCTTATGAAAAACCATAATCCAGTAACATCTTAGGCATCCACAATACATGAGTGTAACAACTATCAATTGTTATATACTCAGCCTCAACATGGAAAATGGGAACACAATTTTGTTTCTTGCTATGCCAAACAACTAAACAATTACCAATATAAAAACACCATCCGCTGCAGGGCCGACCCTGAGAGTGTAAAAAAAAATTGGGGCCCTAGGCGAGATTTAATGTAGGGCCCTTCAACAAAAATACTATAATAATTTTTTTTATTAAAAGACAAATCGGTTTAGTTTTTTTTTTTTCTTGAACTTTGAAACTTAATGCCGACCGAGTCATAGTCACCTCATTCACCAGTTTAGTTTTTTTCTTTTTTAGAAAGCCCTAACATTAATATGGGCTAAGTGGGGTTGGGCTATATTATGTTATAATATATTGTAAATTATAATATTGGGCTGGGCTGAATTCTAATTCTATTGCACCATAACTAAATATTTTTTTTTGGGCCTATACCTAAAAGAAATTTTTTTTTGGGCCCCCCCGGCCTTGGAGACCTAGGCGGCCGCCTGACCCGCCTGCCCTGAAGGTCGGCCCTGATCCATTGGTACTTTTTCTATCATCAATATTACCGGCCCAATCAGTATCAGAAAAAGATGTAATTTTAGTATTAGTCTCACTGTCCCTTTAATATACTTGATAATCATTTTTACTGCAGTAATATGAGACTCCTTAGGACTTGTTTGGTAACATACACATAAACCAACACTAAAAGCTATGTCAGGTCGACTGGCAGTCAAGTACAACAAACTTCCAATCATACTCCTATAAACTATATGATCGACATCTTTGGCTTTACTATTTATGCTAAGTTTGACACTAGTACTCATAGGAGTGCGAGCATCCTTAGCATTTTCCAAACCAAACTTCTTAATTAATTCCAAAGGATAACGAGTTTGGGAAATGAAAATCCCATCACTCAATTGTCTAATCTGAAGCCCAAGAAAGAAGTTTAATTCACCAATCATGCTTATCTCAAATTCATGTGTCATTTGATTTCCAAAATAATGAGCAAGCTGATTAGAAGTGGAACCAAACACAATATCATTAACATAGATTTGAGCAACAACTATATCACTCTCAATTTTCTGAATAAACAACGTTTTGTCCACTTCCCCTCGAGTAAAACCTGTTCCCAATAGGTAGTCGGTCAATCTTTCATGTCAAGCCCTAGGAGCTTGTTTTAGCCCATACAAAGCCTTTTTAAGCTTATACACATGACCAGGATAATGAGGATCTTCAAATTATTTTGGATGTTCCACATACACCTCATTATGAAGAATACCATTCAAGAATGCACTTTTTACATCCATCCGATACAACTTGAATCTAAGATGACATGTAATAGCAAGTGATGACATGCAATAACAAATAAAATCTGAATAGATTCAAGTCTAGTCACAAGAGCAAAAATCTCATCAAAATCTATACCCTCCAACTGAGTATAACCTTGAGCAATAAGCCTAGCCTTATTCCTAACAACCGTGCCATTTTCATCCTTTTTATTCTTGAAAATCCATTTGGTACCTATCATCTTTATGTCATTCGATTTAGACACAAGATACCACACATCATTATTAACAAACTGCTGAAGTTCTTCTTGCATAACATTTATCCACTCACTATGTTGAAGAGTTTCTTTGACATTTTTAGGTTCTAAGAAAGATGTATAACATGCATACGAGACTTCATTCCTAGCCTTTCTTCGGGTCACCATTATCTGATCGACTGATCATATGACTTTATCCAAATGATGATTCAACTTGACTCTTGCAAATGGTTCTTTAGGTTGAGTAGCTTGAACATCACAAGTTTGATCATATGATTTTACAGAACTAAGAGTATCATCAAGAACCACGTTGTCCTCTTTATCAACATCTGAATAATCATTTCCTAACAGAAAAAATGGCTCACTATCTTCTTCCTCAACAGACGTTGGAGGCTCATCAACACATGAATCATCAACCACTACATTAGCAGATTCCATCAACGTTTGAGTTCTAAGGTTAAAAACCCTATATGCCCGACTCGTCAATGAATACCCAAGAAATATTCATTCATCACTTTTAGACTCGAATTTCCCAATGGACTCGCGATCTCTAAGAATATAACATTTTGCTCCAAAAACTTTGAAATACTTCACATTCGGTTTCTTACCATTCCACGGTTCATAGGAAGTTTTTAAGGTGTCAGGCCTAAAATAGATTATATTTAAGGTGTAACATGTCGTGTTCACCGCCTCGGCCCGAAAATACCTAGGAACCTCCCTGTCATGCAACATAACATTAGTTATCTCTTGAAGAACTCTATTATTCCTTTCAACCACTTCATTTTGTTGTGGAGTATGTGGTGCTGAAAATTCATGTTTTATTCATTTTTCATCACAAAAAGTATTAATCCTTGAATTTTCAAACTCCTTTCCATGATCAGTTTTTACTCTAGTAATGGGATAATTCTTCTCAGTCTGAATTTTCAAACAATTTTTTCTAAAATTTTCAGCAACTTCAGATTTTTTACTCAGAAATCCAACCCATGTAAATCTAGAGTAATCATCTACCATCACAAAAATATACTTCTTTCCTCATTTGCTCATGGTTCGAGTGAGACTCATTAAGTCAATATGCAACAGCTCTAAAGGTCTGAAAGTACGAATGATATTTATCTTCCTCTGCCGACATCTAACTTGTTTACCCTTTTAACATGGTCCACACACAATTCATTTTCCATAACCAAGCTTAGGTACACCTTTGACAATTTTACTCTTAATAATTTTTGTTAAATCCCAAAAATTAACATGCCCCATTCGCTGGTGCCAAATCTCAACTTCATCAAGTTTAAATCTATTGCAAGATAATTCAGAATCAAGAATAATGTAATAGCAATTATCAGACAAACGCATACCTTCCATCACGCAATTCCCAGAAGGGTCAATGATCGAACACTTATCATGAGGGAAATTGACATTATGATTGTTATCGCATATCTGGTTTATAATTAGCAAATTTGCTTTTAAACCCTTAAATTACAACACATCTTCTAGTTTAGGTAGACCAGAAACCACAATGGTACCTTTCCCTATAACTTTAGACTTTTCTCCATCACCAAAAGTGACTATCCTAACATGACATTCCTCAAGAAATCCAAATAATGACTTATCTCCAGTCATATGTCTTGAACATCCACTATCCAGATACCAAAAGCTAGATTTACGTGCTCTAAATGCAGTATGAACCACAAAATAATGTAGCTCACCTTTTCTGACCCGTGCCTTCTTCATCTTTGGAGCTCTATATGCCAATTTTGACAAATTCCCCACATCTTCATTCAACACTCGAATTTGATCTTGAACAAAATCTTCCTATTGAATTCTTTGTTCCTTCAATGATTTTAAAGCCTTTCCTCTTAGCTTCAAACACAAAGGTCGAATGTGACATTTCACACCACAATGATGACAAATAGGAATAAACCTTTGAACTCCATCAGTTGACCTCCCAAGATATCTCGAGGTAAAAGAAGGATTGTTTTGAAAAATTCTTCTGACATAGGATTAAACATTAGGATTCCAATTCGAATTTCCTTGAGAAGAACTAGATGGTACATGAGAAACTTTTATAAATGTGGTTTTTGAAACAACGTTTAAATTATGAGATACTCCATCAAAACCCAGTCCCTTTGTATTTCCTACAGACTTTCCCATACTCAACATATGATCAAGCTTAAGAGTTCCACTAGACCATTTATGGATAGTTGAGGTAGCATTCTTCAATTCATTTTCCAAATTTCCAATCTTGGCAGATTTTTCAACTAATTCCTTCTTGAGACCATCTACTATCTTCAAAGTCTGAGTCATTTCTTGTTCAGACTTATTCAATTCCTCAAACAATTTAGCCTTTTGATTCTGTAAAAGATTTAGAGTTTGGGAACTATTGGCTAATTCTTCTTTTAAAGAATGTAATTCTTTGTCCATGCTAAGACTTTTAGTCAACAGTTTCATGTGATTTTTGTGAAGTTGTGTGGTCTTATCAAGTAGTTTGTCATAAGACTCTTGAAGCGTGTCATCACAATCTTCATCACTTTCAAAACCTTCATCTCCAGACATTGCCCAACTTGTAGCAACTTCTCTAACCTTCTTGCTTTGTGTAGCAAACACGGTGAAATTCTCAGAACCATCACCTACCTCCGAGTTTGTCGCATCACTAACTGATCCATTATCAGATTCATCATCCCAACTGACAACTAATCCTTTGAATTTTTTCATAGTGTTTACACACTCTGCAACTATGTGACCATATCCTTGACATTCAAAACATTGAGATTTTTTCTTTTTAAGATCAGAATTGTCTCTCCGAGGTTGAGTCTTATTTCTATTTCTAGACTCACCCACTTTATCTCCAAATTTTTGTCCTTGGCCATTATGTTTAGCCTTAACAAATTTGTTCAATCTCTTCGCAAACATGGCAATATCATTCAGACTCAACTCACTTTCTCTATCAGATTCAACATGATCCTGCCTAGTGGTTTTGAAAGCTATGCTCTTATCTTTTATGCCATTAGATTTCTTAGAGGGATTTTTTAACATCTCCATCTCCAGCTGTTCAAATTGAGAATTCAGAATTTAAAGTTTTGATTGTTTAACCTTTGAAGTTCCTTCATGAGTTACTTGTAGAATATCCCAAGCTTCTTTAACAATTCTCTTAAATTCACTTGTAGTCACAACATTGTATAAATCATTCAACGTTTTGGAATTCCAATTAGCACTGTTTATCTCAGCAATAGTCCACTCACTCGATGATTTTGGTTTTGATTGATTAGTCGTTGCATCCATCACAGTAGGAGGTGAGTATCCTAACTCTACAACCAACCAAGCTCTCTCATCTAACAATTTAAAAAACGCTCTCATCCTCGCTTTCCAATACGTGTAATTTGAGTCATCAAACAAAGGGGACCTAGATACAAAACCTCCTTCACGAGGTATCTCCATCGTCTAAGTTTATAATCTAACCCTAGGTCGTTAACCTAAAACGGGGCAACCACGCTCTGATACAATTTGAAATTACCTAGACGATTAAGAAAAATAGCCTAGAGGGGGGGTGAATAGGATTTTTATCGATTTTATGATTATTTAAAATGATCTTGCAGAAATTCAATTTTAATCAGTCACGAAACCCTAATTCTCAAATCAGATCAATGAAGCAATCATGAATATAAGTGCAGAAAATAAATCATGAAAAGACACAAAGATTTTTACGTGGAAAACCTTGGAAAGACTCCAAGTAAAAACCACGAATACACTCGGGTATCGATGCACTATGAATCAGAGAATTTGTACATATGAAAACAGAACTTATAACCGCTGTAATTTGTCGTTCTTCACTCGACATCTGAAAGTCTAGATTCCCTCTCACTCCACGAAGCTTTTGCTCTGATCTTCGTACTCTAACGGCTCCGCTTCTCAACGGATCAAATAACCACGAAGCCTCCTGCTTCGATCTTCGTACTCTAACGACTTCGCTTCTCAATGGATCAAATAACCACGAAGCCTCCTGCTCCAATCTTCGCACTCAAACGGCTCCGCTTCTCAACGGATCAAAACAACCATGTTGCAATAGGTGGTGTGTATATTTTTCAGAATCTAGGTCATCCAATTGTGCATAAGATCATTGATGTATAAACACAATTGAATAAACCCTAAGAGAGAACTAGAAGATATATGATCACTCTAATAATTTTTTCTTTCTATCTGCAGAAGAATATGAACTGTACAAAAATTACAGAGATCTCTCACAAAAAGCTCTCCAAAATCTGTAGAGACTCCTCCTATTTATAAAGAGGACTGATGGAAATCTTAGGTTTATCCTTTCTCTTAATTTCACATCAAACTGAGCAAAACCCTTTGATCTGGTCTTCAATATGTATATATCACGTATATCAATGTTTAAAGTCGCAACTACATCAAGAGAAATCAAATCAGGGTCGAAATCGAGATTTCACAACTTAGCTTCGCAGCCCTTAATATGCGTGGCGCGTAGAGAAGCTACGCGTTGTGCGTAGGCCTTTCTATGCTTGACGCGTAGGCCCTTTCTGATGGGCGTAGATAGGGCGTAAAAATGATAATTTCTTGCCACTTTTAGCTACTGAGTCCGTAGGCTGATCATAGCAAAATTCATGGAAACCATTTTTCTTAGGAATAGTGTTGTTTGAACCCCTCGACTCCATTAGAATGATTCTTGAAGTTTTAGCTTTAAAAAATATCGTTTATACCCTCCGGAATGCATTTTTCGCTCAAACTTGCTTCTTATTCATTTCTCTTATATTTTTCACATCATTTAAGCTTGATTTGAATTTGACGAAGGTTGTTGATGCCTTTGCAAGAGCACTCCAAAAATTTTAAACCTGCCCGACCTCACAATTCACTCAACATGGTTATTATTTAAAACATGCGAAACATAAACAATAATATAAATGTTCTTACAAATTCAAACAATATCAGTTATAAAAGTGTGACAATTGAACGGAAATAAGTGTTGCATTACTTGGACAACGATTTCAACACTTTTCAAATGATTAGAAACCGAATGATATTAAACGATATGACGAGCGTCTATAAGAATAAAAAATCAAATAAATAGAAGGATAAATTATAATTTAACCCCTCGAAATATGATAAATTACACTCTCATTTCCTGTCGTTTTATAAATTACAGTTTAACCCCTCTAGTTAAGCGACATGTGGCCAAAGCTGTGAAATTATTTATATACCCCTACCTATTTTTCATTTTAAAATGTTTAATGAGGGGAATTATAGTCAATTAACCCCTAGTCAACTGTTGACGTAAGCGTTGACCATGCCCGAAGTTTTTTGGAAGAGAATTTTTGTTAATACTTACAAATTAGAGAGGGTTAAACTATAACTTATCGAAGGACATAAGATGTGGGTGTAATATATCATATTTCGAGGGAGTCGAGCTGTAATATCCCTAAATAAAATACGATAAATTACACTTTCACCTCTCGAGATATGACTTATTACAATTTCATCTCATGTCCTTTGGATAATTACAATTTCATCCCCTCTAGGTCATCAAAACCCAATTTCGATGATTGAAAAAATGAAATGACATATATACCCCTGAATATTTCTCAATTATAGTATAAAAATTGGGTTTTTTGTCTGATTTGTCTGTAATTGTCCAATTAGTGTGTTTAAAGTAGGGCAAAATGAAATAATAGTGTAGTAGACTGGAGCAAAAAATTCATAAAAATAAATCTAAAGGTATTTTAGACATGTCACCTAGTATTGACCGGATTTGATTATGACGGAATTTCATCACAGGGGGGAATTTGTTACAACTTCCAAACTTGAGGGGGTAAAACTTTAATTATCCAAAGGACATGGGTGAAACTGTAATAAGTCATATCTCCATGGGTGAAAGCTTAATTTACCCCATAAAATATAGATCCTCAACAACCCTCATAGACGAAATGCCACTGTACATGACGGTTTTCCCGGCCCATACAAAAGTGGATCTCGACCAGACCGATTCCGAACAGCCCGAGATAATTATCATGGATGATGGCCCGGACCCTGTACCGGACCGACACGACCCGACCAAGACGTCAGCCCTGCGGTCCATCCCGATACTCCATTCTGTAACCCGACCCGAAGAACATGAAGCAACTCGAAGATTCTAGAATAAACTTGTAGCTCAAAGTAGCGTTATAAATGTGGAAAAAGTAGCTGACGTGTAAAGTATGGAAAAAAATCCAAAATAGAAAATGTTGCCCTAATGGGCCAAAAACCCATAGGAAAAATGTATATAAGTCAATGAAGAGTAATGAGAGAGGATCTTTTTTGGTGTTGTGCAAATTTTGTATCTACACAATGGCGCCGTCTGTGGGAAATTAGGTCATTTCCGCCGACCATCTTCCCACCTCAAAGAGCTAAACGAAACCCAGATATAACCACCAAACCTTCAGCATCATCCTCTCGTTCCAGATATAGCCATGCATGTGACCAGATCCCATTCAGAGGCACTGATCCCTGGCGACCGACAACCGAGTGCTCCGCCGACGATTGAGCATCTCCTACGGCAGCTCGAGGAAGTCGAAAAACATAGCCAAGCCGCCGAGGCAAGGAGCCTGGCGGCGGAGAGAAGAAGCGATGAGTTATTACCAAGGATGAATCGAGCAGCTATCCCACCGGCAGTTCCGGATCAATCACAGATCCAGGAGCAAGCCGAGCCACGGGAGGAACACGATGAGACCTCTCACCGGCTAGGCAAGGCCCCGACCACAGGCGAGGTTCCTATCACCGATGAGCCTCTGACATCATAGAAGCTCCAGGAGATGATGGCGGAGTTTCAGAAGAAAGTCATGAGGGATCTGAGGGCCCGATCTACCGACGACCAGGCCCTCCAGGCCTCTACCGACTCCGTTCAGTCACCGTTCACTCTCGAAATCACCAGGGAACCGTTCCCAAAGAAGTTCGTCATGCCCAGATTCACTCCGTACGATGGAACAAAGGATCCCGAGGAGCATATTTACCAGATCCACCAAAAAATGACCATGTATGCCGACAACGAAGCCCTGCTTTGCAAAGTCTTCCCAACCAGTCTCATCGATGCGCCACTCCTATGGTTCAGGAAGCAGCCGCCGAGATCTATTGGCAGTTGGCAGCAATTGTCCGACCTCTTTGTTGCCCAGTATTTCGGGAACAAGAGGCAGAAGAAAACCATCTCGAGCCTCTTCACCATGACACAAGAAAAGGCGAGTCTCTCAAGAGCTTCCTGTCCAGATTCAACGTCGAGTCGTCCTCCATCGACAACTACGACCAACATTTAGCCGTGGAGGCCTTCAGAATGGCATTAATCCCGGGGACCAAGTTCCATCAATCACTTGTGAAGTGACCCCCCTCGGGAATTGGAGAACTCAATTCTAGGGCTCAGGGCCATTTGAGGATCGAAGAGGAGGAAGCAACCCGACAGAAAAGAGCGGCGTTGATCAATGTGGAAGTCAGGTCGAGGGATAAGGTTTCGGATACATCCCGACATCCGAATAGTCGCAAGCGCTTAAATCCCACGATCCCGTCTTCACCTCAATTTCCTCCACATCCCGAGAGACGCGCCGGATTCGAAGAGAAGATCACCCCATTGAAAGTGACCCTCGCAAAACTCTTCCAAGAAAACAAATCCAGAGGGATCTTCCAAACTCCTCCCCCAATCAGACAACCCCTGGACCAGAGAGATAGATCAAAGCACTGCGCCTTCCACAGTGATTTTGGCCATACAACAAATGAATGCAGGAACCTGAGACGCCAGGTCGAGACGATGATAGCCCGAGGGGAGCTAAAGGACTATATTCAGCGGGATGGCCCGAGAGTCCATCAACCCGCACAGAACAACCCACAGAATCAGGCTCCAGCTCATCCAGTCAGAATCATCAATATGATCCATGGAGGTCCTGACTCGCGTAGTGCTGAAGGGTCAAGACGATCACAAATGAGGAGGGCCCATCACGTCAGCAGGATAGCCGGGGTAAACGAAGTTCATCACCGAACGGGGCAGTCCCGTATACTTTTCTCCCAGGATGACCTCCGGGACATCCAGGTCCCACACGACGACCCATTAGTTATCTCTCTAATGGTCTCGGGATGCCTTGTCCGGAGGGTCATGATTGATCCGGGGAGCAGTGCAAATATCATGACCAAGTGGGCTTTCGATAAATTGGAGATCGACCCGAGGGAGATTGTGACGGCCAGAAATCCAATTGCCGGGTTCGACGGGAAGCAAGTCGAATCCCTCGGGGAGATCAGCCTGCCCGTGTCAGCAACACAGAGGACTCTGACAGAGACCTTCATAGTAGTGAACGTGAAGCCCTCTTACAATCTGCTTATGGGTAGAGGATGGATTCACAGGATGCAAGGCGTTCCCTCGACCCTCCATCAGATGATGAGGTGCATCGGGCCGAATGGTTTTGACATAATTGATATCAGAGGAGATCAAGTAGCCGCCAAGCAATGTTATGCCATCACTATCAAAGAAATGAGAGGTAATCCCGATCGGAAGAGGTCCCGGGAAGAGGATCAGGACATCGACCCGCAGTCCAAATAACAATTACAGGACGAGGAGTCGGGTTCCTCAATCATCGTAGAGCCTCTGCAACCGGTTTCTGTGTTGCTGAGTCAACCCGACAAGGTTACCTACGCAGGTACAAAGCTCACCACTTGTGAATTAAATGAACTGACAGCTTTCTTACAGGATAATCATGACGTCTTCGCATGGGAGCATACTGATATGCCCGGCATCGACCCCTCGATAGCCCGACATACATTACATGTCGATCTAAATATCCGACCCGTCTGACAGAAACAGAGGCGAATGGGAAACGAAAGGAACCAAATCATAGCAGACGAAGTGTCGAAATTGCTTGAGGCCGGCTTCATCAGGGAAGTTCAGTATCCAGAGTGGTTAGCCAATGTGGTGGTGGTGCAGAAAAAGAACGGGAAATGGTGAGTCTGCGTCGACTTCACCGACCTAAACAAAGCTTGTCCGAAAGACAGCTTCCCCCTGCCCAAAATAGACCAAACGGTCGATGCTACCGCAGGCTACGATAGGCTGACCTTCCTGGATGCTTACTCGGGATACAACCAAATCCCAATGGACCCGATAGATGAAGAAAATACCTCATTCATTACCAAGACATGTACATATTGTTTTAAGGTTATGCCTTTTGGACTAAAGAATGCAGGAGCTACGTTTCAAAGACTAGTGAACAAGATATTTAAAGGAATGATAGGCACAGTGGTAGAGGTTTACATTGATGATACAGTTGTGAAGAGCAGAGCTAAAACTGACCATTTAGAACATCTCCGGAAAGTATTTGATGCCTTGAGGAAACACGGGATGAAGCTCAATCCAGCCAAGTGCTCCTTCGGGGTATCATCAGGGCAATTCTTGGGACACATAGTCGACCGATCGGGAATACAGGCCAGCCCGACACAAGTGAAGGCTCTACTCGAGACGAGAGAACCAACCACACAAAGAAGTCCAAATCCTGACAGGAAGGGTTGTAGCCTTAAGCAGGTTCATCGCAAGGATGACCGACCGATGCCGACCCATCTTCCAGGCTATCAGAGCCGGAAAAGGAGAAGTGTGGGGGCCCGAGCAGACTAAAGCCCTATCCCGATTAAAAGAATACATGCTCAAGCCCCCCATTCTTGCGACACCCGAACCCGATGATGTACTACTCTTGTATCTGGCGGTATCATCAGTATCAACCAGCACCGTGCTCATCAAAGAGGACAAAAACCTCCAAATGCCCATCTTTTATACCAGTAAAGCCTTGGCTGATCCCGTGACACGGTATACCAAGCAAGAAAAGTTGGTTTTATCCTTGGTCAATGCCAAACGACGTCTTAGACACTACTTTGAGGCCCACCAGATCATCGTCCCCACTTCTACTCCTATTCGGGTACTTATGTCGAAGCCCGACCTTATGGAAGGATCTCCAAGTGGGCCATTGAGCTAGGGATTTATGATATAACCTACGTTCCCAGGATCTCGATCAAAGGTCAGGCCGTGGCTGATTTCCTATTAGAAGGGGAGACCGACGAAGCAGATCAACCCGTCGAGTTAGAAACATGGAAACTATTCGTGGACGGCTCGGTAAGCGCCAATGGAGCAGGAGTCGGGCTAGAAATCCATACTCCCGACGGGACTAAGTTGCAAGCCTCGATGCAGTTGCAATTCCCGGCCACTAACAACGAGGCGGAATACGAGGCAATCATATCAGGCCTGAGAATGGCCAAAAGCCTCAAATACAATCCCTATCCGCATACAGTGACTCCCAGCTAATAATCAGACAAATAACTGGAGAGTACGAAACCAGAGATCCCAAAATGGAGTCTTACAGAGAACTGGTGCTCGAGGAGTCCGAAGGTTTTCAAAAGTTAACATTTAGCCAAATCCCTCGGGAAGAGAATACCTCGGCCGACCATTTGGCTAATCAGGCGTCTGCTGCTGGTGAAGATATGACCAGGGTTATACTGACCGACTTCATCGTTACTCCAAGTATTCAGAGTCCCGAGGATCTGGTATGCCTAGTACCCCAAGAGCCTAGCTGGATGGATCCCATAATCGATTACCTCAATGCCGGGACGCTCCCAATTGATAAGGCGGAGGCCAGAAAAATTAGAATGAAGTCAGCCCAGTACTCAATCATCCAGGGACAGCTCTATAGAAGATCTTTTTCAGGTCCGTATTTGAGATGCGTCACCCCCTCAGAGGCAGAGATTGTGATGCAAGAGATACACGCAGGGGCTTGTGGAAATCACTCGGGTGCCCGATCTCTCGCCCATAAAATCCTATCCCAGGGTTACTTTTGGCCATATCTGTCCCGGGATACAGAGGAATATGTGCGTAAATGCAAAGCATGTCAGATGCACGGTGACGCTATACTCCAGCCACCAGAGTTCTTAAACCCGACAATCGTTCCGCATCCTTTTGCCCGATGGGGAATGGATATAGTCGGACCTCTCCCAAAAGCCATTGGCTCGAAGACCCACGTGCTCCTTGCAACCGACTATTTCACCAAATGGGTTGAGGCCGAAGCCTATCCCTCTATAAAGGGCAGCCACGTGGTGAAGTTCATATGGAGTCACATCATCTGCCGGTTCGGGGTACCAAGGACTATCATGATGGACAACGGCACAAATTTAGACTAAGAACCGGTCAGGTCATTTCTGATCGAGCATGGGATTAACCAGAACACCTCCTCGATGGGGTACCCTCAAGCCAATGGGCAAGCAGAAAGGACCAACCGTTCGATCTTTAGCACCCTTGCAAAGAAACTCGAGAAGGCAAAAGGAGCGTGGTTGGAGAAATTACCAGAGGTATTATGGTCATATAGAACGATGCCCCGGCAACCGACCGGTGAAACACCCTTTGCCATGGCATATGGGTCAGAAGCCGTAATCCCGACCGAATATGTCGTCCCGACATTGAGGTCGCTGGCCTGGGACGAAAGATCAAACAATCAACGCTTATCTCACGAGCTTGACCTGGTGGAAGAAAGGCGAGATATTGTCGGGATAAGGCTGACAACTTATCAACAACGGGTCAGGAGTCATTTCAACAAGAGAGTAAAAAGAAGGGGATTCCAAGTCGGGGACATGGTCCTCAGGAGAAAGATAGGACACGTGGGAAAACTCCAAGAACCATGGGAAGGGCCCTACACTGTCACCGAGGTAATAGGTCGGGGGGCCTACAGACTGCTCAGGAACTCGGATAACAGAAGGGAACCAAACACACAGAATGCATCCCGACTAAAGAGGTATTACCCATAGAAATATTATTCTTTTTCGACCGTTGTAAGGAAAGGCCACTAG
The DNA here is from genome assembly GCA_963922005.1 of Cornus suecica. Lineage (NCBI taxonomy): Eukaryota > Viridiplantae > Streptophyta > Magnoliopsida > Cornales > Cornaceae > Cornus > Cornus suecica. The sequence goes on along the minus strand of OY998239.1, from coordinate 84,675,054 downwards.
AGCCAAAAGGATTGCAATGAAAGTTCAATTTTTCCCGAAAGTCAAAATTATCTCCAATTATCAATTTAAAAACCTAAGTGTTGAATCATCTCCATGGGCCCAAAGTGCCCGAGATATCTTCACAGACCCACCAGTGGTCAGGTTTTCCAAAATATCAGTTTCAAAACCTATGTGTTGAACCCTCTCCGTGGGCCCAAAGTGCCCGAGAGATCCTCACAGACCCACCAGTGGTCAGGTTTTCCAAAATATCAGTTTCAAAATCTAAGTGTTGAATCCTCTCCATGGGCCCAAAGTGCCCGAGAGATCTTCACAGACCCACCAGTGGTCAGGTTTTCCAAAATATCAGTTTCAAAAACCTAAGTGTTGAATCCTCTCCGTGGGCCCAAAGTGCCCGAGAGATCCTCACAGACCCACCAGTGGTCAGGTTTTCCAAAATATCAGTTTCAAAACCTAAGTGTTGAATCCTCTCCATGGGCCCAAAGTGCCCGAGAGATCTTCACAAACCCACTAGTGGTCAGGTTTTCCAAAATATCAGTTTCAAAACCTAAGTGTTGAACCCTCTCCGTGGGCCCAAAGTGCCCGAGAGATCTTTACAGACCCATCAGTGGTCAGGTTTTCCAAAATATCAGTTTCAAAACCTAAGTGTTGAATCCTCTCCATGGGCCCAAAGTGCCCGAGAGATCTTCACAGGCCCACCAGTGGTCAGGTTTTTCAAAATATCAGTTTCAAAAACCTAAGTGTTGAACCCTCTCCGTGGGCCCAAAGTGCCCGAGAGATCTTTACAGACCCACTAGTGGTCAGGTTTTCCAAAATATCAGTTTCAAAAACCTAAATGTTGAACCCTCTCCGTGGGCCCAAAGTGCCCGAGAGATCTTCACAGACCCACCAGTGGTCAGGTTTTCCAAAATATCAGTTTCAAAACCTAAGTGTTGAACCCTCTCCGTGGGCCCAAAGTGCCCGAGAGATCTTCACAGACCCACCAGTGGTCAGGTTTTCCAAAACATCAGTTTTAAAACCTAAGTGTTGGATCTTCTCCATGGGCCCAAAATGCCCAAGAAACCTTCATAGATCCACCAGAGATCCCAAAGTGCCCGACTGTTATTGTCTGGTGTTATTGTTAGTCTTAACAAGTTACAATTCAATATCCCAATTTTTATTAAATGGAGCGCTGGATCATACATATCCCCAACAAAGTTTGAATAAATAAACTCATTCATATTGAAAAGGCCCAGTGGCCAAGGCTGATACAATAGAGCTGTGATAAGTTGTTACAAACAAAATAAGAGAAAAATGGAGGGATAGCCCTACTCCACCACAGGAGGATCCCCATTACCACCTAAGGCTTTGGTCCTGAGGGACTGTCCTGTGGTTTCAGGCTCAGGCTCATCCATGCCAGAGCGAGAAGGCGGAGCGGGCAAGTCGTTTTGAAGGAACCCACCGAAGGCCAGATCCTCAGGTTCGGCCTCAGGATCATCATACGGAGGCCCAACTCCAATGCTGAGGTCAAGATCTTCAATAGTCGGGATCTGCCTTTCCTCTTCAGGCTTTTGAAGTTCTTCTATGCATTCCCTCCAGCCCTGCTCATAGCGGTACTTGCATGTCAGCATGAAACGGGCGATCATTTGTTTACCACCCTTGTGGCACATCTCTACCCGAGACCTCTCCACGCCTAAGGCATTCTCGACCTCGACCTTCTCCTCAAACAACTGCAGCCCCAAAGCCTTTAACTTCTCGATTTCTTCGGTCAGGGCCTGCACTTCGAGAGTTAGGGCCTCCCGAGCCAAGACTTCCCGATTAGCCATCTGCTCAGCCTCCCGAGCCTTCGCCTCGAGCTCTGAGATCGTCGTCTTGGCGGATGAGAGCCCCTCTTCAGCTGCAACAACCCTGTATGTCAGGGACTGGATCTTGTCATTGGCTTTCTTCACCTGCTCCAAGGCTTTAGCACACCCAGCCTTATGAACTTGAACATCGCGATTCAAAGCGTTGATGACCCGAGCATCATCCTCAAGCTTACAATTGTACGCCTGAGTAGCGTGAAGCATCTGAAAGAAAGAGAATGTTAGCACGGAATAAGGGGCAAAATATAAGCTAAGTACGAAATATCTCAAAAGTTATTACCCTCATTGCAAGCTCGGGACCGTTCAAGGCTAGGCTCATCCTGTCGTATCGACCCATGGCCAATCTATCCGCCAGGGTCCAAACCCCCAGGGCCATCTCCCGCAGAGCTTCTGAATTCCCGATCGTCTGGTCTCCCACAGAAAGGTATGGATGGCCCTTCCTGGTATCCAGCCTGAACCGGGGGCCATGGGGAATATCTCTTCCACTCTCGGCAGCTTTCTCTATCTCCCTATTATTTTGTTTTCTGACATTTGTAGAGATAGCAGTGCGGAGCTTGGTAGGTCGGGATTGACCCTGGTCCTCGTCGTCAGAGCCTAAGTCCCGGGTATTCGACACTGAGGCAGGAGCACCCAGTGCTACACTTCGGCTAGAGCTCGGCCTGACTGAAAGGTCGGCTCAAGAATTATTCTGATCCAGACCTGTTGAGCTCGGAGCCAGGGCATGATCACCCCCGACCTCGACCGCGTCCGATGCACCCGTTTGCGGATCTTGAGATGGCGGAGGCGGAGGCGTGACAGGAGGATGCTCTACCGGAGGAGGGGGCGTGGCAGCAAGTCCTCCAGTCGGTCCTGCCGATTGACTGATTGCAGGGTTCTCAGGGACTGGAGGGACATAAACCCCACAAACAAAGGACGTGGAACCGATATCACCCTTTCTGGCCCTCTTGATTGAAAGCTTGGGCATGACAACCGCTTTCCTCTTTTGTTGACCCCCAGACATCTTTCTCTTCAGTTTTTTCGCTCCTGATTTAGTCGATGTGGAACCCGAGGCTATCGTCGGTGAAGGTTCTCCCGATGCAAGCTCCTGCAATACAGATCCAGTCAGGCAATTCTGGCTATCCCTCAAATCCTGACTCCATATTCGGGCTCGCAACAGTTCAAATCGGGATCTTATATACCCGACCTCCCTTTTTTCCTGAGGAGCCTGCAGGAAACTCATAACTAGCGTACCCAACTTATCGTTGCACAGTTCGCAGTGGCAAGAGGCTCGGGTGTGAAAACTCTTAAATTCGGGAAGTCGGGTTGGCTGGAAAACATGGTTGACTGGAATGTTCATAGTGTCGGGATGCCTCCACTGACCACTCACTACTATCATCCTTTCTTTCCATCCTTTGTTGGATGTCGGGACATTGTCACACAACTTCCTCTTGACATAGGAGGTTAAGTTGTACCGACCCCTATTATCCTTCTGCTCTTGAAGTTTGTACGAAAACAGAAGCTCAGCCAAACCTAAGTCCAGGTCCAACCCCTTATTGATCAGCAAAATCATGGCCAGGATCCTGTAAAAGTTAGGACCGACTTGAAGGGGGGCCAGACCCAAAGTCGCTAATGCCAAGAGGAAGAAGGGATGAATGGGAAACTTCAATATGGCAAGGTGGAATGACGAAAGTAATATCTCTCCGGCCTTTAGCCCCTGACCGACTCTAAAGTCTGCGTCCCGAGGGTAATGCCTAACCTTAACCCCTTCAGGAATCCCGAGGCTCTTAAGTTGAGCATCTATCCTCTATTTGGCTGGGAGAGGATCAGTACATAAATTCTCCTCCTCCTCAGCATCCTGATCCTGATTAATCCCGACGCCACCCTCTACGACTCGATCCCCTGCGTACTGGGTGACCTCCGGTGGGCTAGACCTAACTACTTGGGTAATCTCAACGGACGGGGTGCTAGCTGAGATCTCGGGATCAGTAACGGTCAAGTCGGTATCTGTCAGTTGCAGGTCACTAACCGACCTAGTATCATCATTCCCAGACATATTTGACGAAAGGTAGAAGAGTGAGAAGAATGACTTACAAAGGTAAAGAAGGTTCAGGCAGTTTCTCCTTTGTGTTGTTCTCCGGTGAGTAAATTGCAGAATCCGGCAAACTTTACCAACAGGCAGAGAAGGGTGCTTCCAGTCAAAACTCTGCAGCAGGATTCGAATCTCTCCACATAAAAGAATAATCCACCACGGTCACTGGAGTTTGCCAAGATCGGTGAAACAAACAGTAAATTGTGTAGACTTAAGATTGGATTTGAGATTGCACGCAGGGTTGGAGAATACGACAAAGGGAGGATGCTGAAGAGAAGAACAATTTGAAAATTTTGAAAATATTGCAAGTATAGCGTGTGAGAAGGATTTGCAGGTTATATAGACTTGACGTTTCGTCTACCGGGGTCAGGGTACTGGACCGACACGACCCGACCCATTTCACGCGCATCGGTGCCATCTCAGCCGCTAGTTCAAAATTGCAATAATTGCGACGGCTGCGGCATTCAATGCACCTCCGCATCATCCGGCACGCGTCCCGTAGCCACTCCAAGGGCTTTTGATGGGCCTTAATATTCTTTCACCTAATGGGCCTGATAAAAAGGCCCATAAGCTGAAAGAGGGTCTGTGTACATGACGGTTTTCCCGGTCCATACAAAAGTGGATCTCGACCAGACCGATTCCGAATAGCCCGAGATAATTATCATGGATGATGGCCCGGACCCTGTACCGGACCGACCCGACCCGACCCGACCAAGACGTCAGCCCTGCGGTCCATCCCGAGACTCCATTCTGTAACCCGACCCGAATAACATGAAGCAACTCGAAGATTCTAGAATAAACTTGTAGCTCAAAGTAGCGTTATAAATGTGGAAAAAGTAGCTGACGTGTAAAGTATGGAAAAAAATCCAAAATAGAAAATATTGCCCTAATGGGCCAAAAGCCCATAAAAAAATTGTATATAAGTCAATGAAGAGTAATGAGAGAGGATTTTTTTTGGTGTTGTGCAAATTTTGTATCTACAGCCACCGACATAAAAACTGACTCATAGCCAAAAGAGCATCAAACTATCTCTATTTCCAATAGAACCTGAAAGCTCAAAATGGAGAAAAAATGGCACCATTTGGCTCTTCACTAATAAACAAGGTTATAGCACACCATTGAACAAAATGTGTTCCCGAGAGGCCACAAACACCTGAATAATATATTGAGTATGACCCACCAATATCTCTTAATTAGGATTGAGCTTCTAATTAAAAAAAACAAAAAAATCAATCTATTTAATCATGTCACATTCAATTTTTTCACATTATTTTTCACCAATCAAGAAAATTTAAAATAATGTAATGGTCCATTATCGCTGCTCCAATGTAGTACACGCAACACTTTTCCATCCCACCGCACATCAACTCCCACAAATTGAGCTAAGTATAGGTCAGAATTACTTCTTACGGTCCATTTAATTAAAGCTTACCTACTAAACAAAGCTTAATTGTCTTTGTTATCATTCAATTTTAGTGGGGTCAACTGTAGAAACCATTATTTACATTACTAATTGATTCTCTTAGAATTTGAAAGAAAATTACTTGCATATCTTCCTTGTTATTCCCGGTGTGTATTATTATACTATTATGGGTATGTGGTTTGTGTAACTTATTTATAAAAATTTAACAAAAAATAAAAGTTCTATTTCTTTGTTAAAATGTGCTATATTTGTCATTTGGGATTCATTCTAAATCTATTGAAAATGATCTCTTGTTAATTTGTGAGCAAGAAAAACTCATATACACCAATCACAATAATCGTTAAATGTGTTTGCTGAATTTTTATAATAATTATTTTATTTTCGTCAACAACAGTTAAAAATTCATATGGTTGATGAATATGAGTTTCTTATATAACGTGATTAAAGATAATTACACTTAAATTTATTTCCGAGTTGAGGATTAAGTACTCATTGCCAAAACTTTCTCGACCATTTCGGAGTCCCTAAACCTCACAAGTTGGGAAATGCTTTTCGGCTAATGAATTATATATATATATAATTCAAGGTTGGATTAGGCAACTTGGAATATAAAAATTTAAGAGTGGTAACGCGCAAGTTGAAAGAGACGTTGAAGGAGAAGCAAACCGCATATTCTCAATTAAACATTTTAACATTCTTTGGCTATATAATTGGTAATTTGATACTTTTTTTCTTAACGCCCAAGTCAAACAATGTCACATCTTTAATGTTTATAATGTCAGAGGAAACTATAATAATATCAATGATGATAAAAAATAATAGGAGTTATGCTTTATGATTATCACCATTGCAAGAGATCCATAGATCCATCTCACTGTTAAAACATATTCATGCTGCAAATGTCATTATTGTTTTCAGTATTGCTAAAATAATGCAGTAAAAAAGTGTAAGATATACAAACCTTTTTTGAATTTTGGTTCATCTACATGTTAGTTTTTATTATACTAACACTACGTTCGGTACGCAGGAATGAAATTGTCGTTTTTTAATTTAATATGCATTGTAGAATGAGAATGACTTCTCAAATGAGAGGTTCAGACAGGGACAAAGCTAGAAAAAAATTTATTGGGGCAATCTTTTAAAGTGACAAATACATTAAAAATAATAATAATAGTTCAAAATACATTGATAACGCAATTAAACGAGAGAGAATGAACAAAGTATGATTGGCAAATAATATAAAATGAATAACTTACATATTAAACTCTTGATAACGCAATTAATCGAGAGAGAGCATCAAATTTTTGTCGCCGACTTGACTCGCCAAGAGAGAGCTTAGACAGTGAGAGAGAGAGCTTAAAGAGAGTTGCTCAAAATCTAAAGTTCTGTTTGGGTATGCAGAAATTAGGCTTCAATTAGTTCAAATATTTTGCAGGGCGGGTTTTAATTAAATTAAAAATTATTGTGGATTAGATTAAATGAGCTAAATGGGTTTTGGCTTGTTAAATGTGGGCTTGTGAACAATGTGGATTAAATGGACAATAAGAAGAGAATTATGTTCCATTAAATAATTTATATATTACATACAATTTTTTAGGATTTTTTTTTTTGCGTAATAATTTTATCTTTAGAAAAATATTCTAAATTTTTAAATTGAGGGGCAATAAGCATAAATTTTAAAGATTTTATTGGGGGGTCAAATCTCATTTTTTCTATAAACCTCTTAAAATAATTTATATTATTATTAAAAATATTATAAAAAAATAAATTTCAAAGGGGTCAATTGAACTCCATCCCTGACACGTCCCTCTGTGTCTGGGTTCAGGGTTCAAGTTTTGATGAAATTAGGGTATGTGAGTAATCCTTAACTTTTTTACAAAAAAAAAAATAGGATTACTATTGAAATGAGCATTCCCTAATAAAATTGAAAAAAATCATTTCATTCTCTATTTAGTAATAGTCTAACTTAACAATAAAATGTTTATTCTCATTCCACTCACACATTCATTTTATTCCATTATTTTCATACGTATCAAACGCAACATAAATACTTTTTACGAGAATTTGAGAACAATGTTGACATGATCTATTACCACGTCATTAATAAAAATTCTCTCTCTTTTGAATATTGTGACTGCCACATCATCAAAACCCGACATAAATACCTTGAACAAAGAAAGATTTTGTCAATAGCAATGTCTCATCCAGTCTCAATAGCAATAGCCAAGACAATAATTGACCATTAAAACTCGAGGTAAATTGAAAATCATATTTAACCCGTAATTAGGAAATTAAATTTGTGTAATAGGGTTGGGGGCCTTATGAATATTTAAATTAGGGTCTCAATTATTTGATAAGGATTGAACAACACATAATGGATGATGGATATTACCCATCCTTCGCCAGTTTGTGTTAGTGGTTCAGCCTGCAACACACACTCCAAAACCAACTACGTCCATCTTGTGGGTTGTGATCTTCATCATCATGGCCGTCACTCATGTCACCTAGGTTTGAATTTAGCAAATTTTTCATGTGAATTATCTTATCTCAAACGAAATAATTTCAGTCCACTGAATAAAAATTATTCTTAAGGTCAAAATGCTTTCGTGATTGCTGTACCTTTGTATTTAAATAATCAAGAATAAAGCTCGTGGAACATAATATATATTTTGAATATTACACAACAAACATGATATAGTAGTATTTTAACAAACATACATTGTTTCTGCAATCTTTTTATTTATTAATTTATCAGCATGTGAGACCACAAATTATTATTTTTTTGGTTATTCAAATAAAAATTTGGTTGGAAAGATTTGATCCTAGGATTCATAAATTTTTCTATCCCACTCACCCGTCCAGATTAACCACCAATTACTGATACTACTCAGATCTACAAAATCTATTACATGCGCGTATAAAGTCTACTATTCATTTGGTGTCCAATCTTTTTCATTTTTCATTTATTTTTCTAACAATTGCAGGATAAATAAATATATATATAAATTGGAACTCAATATACAGATTAAATATACCTATATGAGGCATGTGCTCCTCATTCAATTTGGTCTCTGCCCGTGTTTTCTTGAGTTATTTATCAGTAACATCGATCCTTGCAAGTACTTAAAAGTCTTAAGAATAATTATTTGGTAAAATGAGAAGATGATCGAGTTCAAAATGCATGTGAAACATCCACACAAAGCGAACAAATTAATAACTATATTATTGTAAGTTCCATAGTAAGAATCATACATGGTTGAAATATATATATATATATATATATGTTAAAGCTATTGAAACCTCTAAGGCGAATAAAATAGTAGTTTGCTCATGTCAATCTCATGCTAGGCTTACTTTATCTTAACAAGATAAAGTTTCACTTTAGTGCCAATTTATTGATATTCTACCTTTTAATTAGTAATTTTGTCAATACAACCATTAAATGAACATTTAAACAAAGACTAAATTAATATAAAATACTCAAAATTTTAAGAACTTTTTTTTTTTTGGCACATTAAGAACTGAATTTTAATTGATGAAATTTTAAGCTTAATTGTAAATCAAAACTATTTATCTAAGATATAAACATGCATATATATGTATTTTACTCTTTTAGATATAAAATATAAATCATTAAGTGGTACGTGAAGCCATATAATTAATTCTTTTTTATTATAAGGATGTTTAAGTTCTTTAATAATGTTCATATTGAATTATCAAACTTACTTCATCAATATACACACTTAAGCTATATTCAAAATTAGATATCTAATTGTGTTATCAAACATTATCATAAATTCTAAAAGGATATTAATTGGTATCAAGGAAAAGAGGCAAAGAAGAAAAAAACAACATTCTTATATTATTTAAGTGGAGAAGCCGACAATATCAATTACTAAGTATTTATTTAATAAGATTGAAAGGACTATAAGCGGTACATATAGAAAAATAAAGGGTACGTTTGGATAGTTTGGATAGGGTGTTTCCGTTTTTGTTCTTGTTTTTTTCACTGTTTACAGGAGCAAAATCGCGTTTGGGAGTCTTTGATGGTTTTTGTTTTCGTGAATAGTAAAAAAAACGTTTTCTCATCCTTAGTTCAAAATTTGAGAACATCAAAATGGTGTTTTTTTATTTTCGGCACTGTTTGTTCTCAGCCAAAAAATAATTAATTATTGCAGATTCTTCATCCACCAAACTCTAACCTCCATCTTCAACCTTCAAACCCTAACCTCCAAAATTTTTATTTTTTTTTTTGTTCCCGAAAATTTTTTAGACAAAATTTACAACCAAACGTGTTTTTGTTTCCGGATTACCTTAGGACAAGAACAAGAAATTTTTTTGTCTCAAAAGATAAAAAACGAAAACGAAAACACTAGTTTCCAAATGCACCCAAAATACTTATTTATTACCAAAAAAGAAAAAAAATTATTGTTCGATAAAAATAAAGGATCTTCCCCTCTTGCTTACATATATAAATCTATATGAGAGGTACACTGATGTAATAAAATTTTAGATGTTCTCTTTTATCCCATCCCACCAAACAATACAATTGCCATCAATTTGTTCTCTTCAATGCAATCAAACAAAACAAGTGGAAACTTTCCTTCTCTACCAAGATCCTCTTTGCTTCTCTTACATATATTTATATATATATATATTTATATATATATAATTTATGGTTGGTTTCTTGTTGCAACAAGGAAAAAGAAAAAAGTAATAAAAATGAAAAGGACTTTTTGTATATTTTATGTGGTCATTTTATTCAAAATAAACCATCAAAGCCCCATCAAAGAAAAAGTCTTTTTTTTTAAAAAAAATAAAAAATAAAATAATAAGATAACAGATAAAAGCCATATCAGTATGGCCTTCATTTCTAAAAATTCAAGTGTCATTGTTGTATAGCGTGGAAAAAAAACGCAGTTCATTTTTTTCACATTTTTTTATGTCAAAATAGTTAAATAAATAATATAAGGCGAGTTCATTTTTTTCACATTTTTTTTTATGTCAAAATAGTTAAATAAATAATATAAGGTGACTCAGCACGTAGAATTCTAACAGGATAAACATGTTTGCGTGCAAAAAACACACTGTTTAGAGTAAGAAAAATAATTCCCAAATGACTAGACATCCAATCACTCCTTTGTCACAAATTTGACAAAACAAAACACATTGGATAATATTGTTCAAAGAGTGACATATAATATTAGTAGTAAATATAATTATTTTCACAATGTCATTATATGGGAGATGTATGTTTGATAATACTTATTTATTATTTAAATTTGAATAGATTCAGTATTTATTTAGTTAAATGTGTTTAATAAAAAAATTGATCATCACTTAATATATTAAGTGTCACTTAAAATGATGTAAAATTTTAAGTAATAGAGTCACCACTTAACACTGAAATTTAATTTTTTTTAAGCATCACTTAAAAACATTCAATACTTAATTTTCAATTTTATCAAACAACACCTTAGATTTTAAGTGATACTTAAAAAAATTAAAATTCCTGATATTTTTGTAAATTTCTCGTCTTCAGACTTCAGTGTTAAGTGGTGACTCTGTTACTTAAAATTTTACATTATTTTAAGTGACACTTAATGTATTAAGTGATTGTCAAATTTCTTATCAAACGCACTTAATTGAATAAGTATTAAATATGTTCAAATTTAAATGATTAATAAATATTATCACCCTAGTGTCAACAAAAAATGGTGATTTGAGCGGAAGCTGGGCCACTTCAGGAAAAAAGTGAAGATAAAAGATAGACAAAAATTGCTGATTTGAGTGGAAGTTGGGCCACTTAAAAAAAATAAAAATAAAAAAAGACAAAAAGAGAGCGAAAGAAAAGGGTAATCAACGAAAATAAGAATTACTAAACTGAGTATTTTATAAGGAAAAAAAACAACTGATTTTATTTTATCTTATTTTTAGTAATTAAAATCTCTTGAATTGGACCTGCATTAGTACTGTTTAAAACTTGAAAAATGTAACACTAAAAAAAAGCATATTTTATTTATATATATATATATACATGTTTTTTATTTATTTTTGAATGATAAGAAACTTACACACCACACATCCATAATGTCTCCTAGGAGGCTTGAACCCCTCATTTCCCAATTGGGAAGGTAAGGTTATACCATTGCACCAAAGGTGTGTTGATATTATATATATCCATGTTATATTGCACAAATACTTCATTTATTACTTAAATAATGAAAATCAAATAAACTTACAAATGAAAATAAACAAATAGGTTAAAAGAAATGTCTAACATTCTCAAAATTCTTTATTCCACTACCATTCAAGGAATCAAATGCATCTCTCCCAATATTTCAAATTTTAGTCTCTCCCTGTTATATTGTGGAAATTTTCTTGATATAAAACGAAAATTGGAATGTACAAATACCAAATCTTATGTTTTTTATGGTGTTATCTTGTTCCTCTTCGAAGCGTGAATAAATGAATAAGTGCTCCGATTTCTCTCACAAGGCGAGGAGGAACATAAATGTCCAAGTATCTTTAAAGCCAAATATTGAATTATGGTTGTTGAAATTCCATATAAGTGACCCACCAAATTACCGGCTCCATAAGTCATCTTTTATAGAATTAACCGATTCACCGCGTTTTCATGATGTGTCCCCTGCATGTTCAAGGTAAAAAAATTTCAAAACACGTTTTTGACGCGTCGGACATACATGTATAATACGAATACGACCACCCTAAATGAAGTGTCCATATTTCATACTTAATGATACATAATTCTCTTTCTAGAACAAGAAATGAAGTTATATTATCAAGCACTATGATACCATTTTTCACTTGTTGGAAGATTTGTTATATTAACTAAAACTAGAGAACAAAAATCCTCAAAAGTTTCCATCTAACTAGATTCCCAACAAGTGAATGACCCATCTCATACAACACTCCCACTCTTGTGAATCCCATTATTGGGATCCCACAATCAACGATATGTGGATATGGACGTTGGATAAGATGGATCCTCACTTGTTGGTGAAAGAGTAACTTTTCAAATTTTTTGAAAAAATTTGAAAAGTCCCAAAAAATATATATATTATAAATATGGTTAATTTCAGTAAACCCCCCTATACTATCCAATTTAATCAATTAATTCTTACTGTGTCCATTTTGCCCTCTATACTATTCAATTTCATCAATATGCCCCCTCACCTCTCAAAATGCCTAAACTACCCTCAATAGTATAAGGGGGTTTAGTGAAATTAATAGTATAAGGGGGTTTAGTGAATTATTTCGGAAAAAATAATATATACTTTTTGCAAAAAAAAAAAATTCGAAAAAAAATCATATTTTGTTCCAAAATATGAATTTTTTTCGAAAAATATTTTTTTTGCGAAAAAGTATATATTATGTTCCAAAATATGAATTTTTTTTTCGAAAAATATTTTTTTTGCGAAAATGTATATATTATGTTCCAAAATATGATTTTTTTTTTCGAAAAATATTTTTTTTGCAAAAAATATATATTATGTTCCAAAATATGATTTTTTTCTGAAAAATATTTTTTTGCGAAAAATATATATTATGTTCCAAAATATGATTTTTTTTCCGAAAAATATTTTTTTTTGCGAAAAAGTATATATTATGTTCCAAAATATGAAAAAAAAATTTGTTCAAATAATTTTTTTGCAAAAAATATATATTATGATCCAAAATATGATTTTTTTCTGAAAAATATTTTTTTTGTGAAAAAATATTTATTATGTTCCAAAATATGAATTTTTTTTCGAAAAATAATTTTTTTGCAAAAAATATATACTATTATGTTCCAAAATATGATTTTTTTTGCAAAAAATATATACTATTATGTTTCAAAATATGATATTTTGCATAACAATATATATTTTTTGCAAAAATATTATTTTTCGGAAAAGATCATATTTTGAACATAATAGTATATATTTTTTGCAAAAAAAATATTTTTCAAAAAAAAATTCATATTTTGGAACATAATATATATTTTTTGCAAAAAAATTATTTTTCGGAAACAAAATTCATATTTTGGAACATAATATATACTTTTTCGCAAAAAAAATATTTTTCGGAAAAAAAATCATATTTTGGAACATAATATATATTTTTTGCAAAAAAATTATTTTTCGAAAAAAAAAATTCATATTTTGGAATATAATATATACTTTTTCGCAAAAAAATTATTTTTCGAAAAAAAAATTCATATTTTGGAACATAATATATACTTTTTTGCAAAAAAAATATTTTTCGAATTTTTTTTTCATATTTTTGGAACAAAATATGATTTTTTTTCGAAATTTTTTTTTTTGCAAAAAGTATATATTATTTTTTCCGAAATATTTCACTAAACCCCCTTATACTATTGAGGGTAGTTTAGGCATTTAGAGAGGTGAGGGGAGATATTGATGAAATTGAATAGTATAGAGGGCAAAATGGACATAGTAATGGTTAGTTGATTAAATTGGATAGTATACGGGGTTTACTGAAATTAACCCTTATAAATATGTTTATAAAAATTGCATATGTCCTCTCCAAATTTTAAAAAAATCCCTTTGATAGTCTAAAAAATATATATATTTTACCAATAAATTTATAAAAAATTACATTGCTCCCAAATTTTATAAAATATTTCTTTAATAACCCAAAAAATAATATAAATTTTACTAATAAATTTATAAAAATTATATTGACCCCTTGGATTAGACTAGGATGTTGTAACATTAGTGGAGTATGACCACATAACACTGCGGAATAGAAAAATGAAAGAACCAATGGGCGAGTGACGCGTGGCAGATGACGGAACAATGAGAGTGTTCTCTGTGTGCGACGATACGTCGCCGCTTGATAGGCAGCACAGCTCTCAGAAGTCTACTATAAATACGTGGCGATTGAAGCAGTTGTCCCAATACCCTTTCACATACAAAACACAACACACCGCTCTCTTCATTCATCGTCTCCACCAAAGCTTCATCAACTAGCCCTCACTCTCTCCCTCCCTGCATTATACGATCCTTTGTTTTCTCTCTCTAAATTCTTCGTATTCTAAGTCTGTTGATACTTATATATATATATATATATATATATATATATATATATATTATATATATACAAATTCAAACAAGTAAACATGTGTGGGATACTAGCGGTTTTGGGCTGCTCAGATGATTCTCAGGCTAAAAGGGTTCGCGTCCTCGAGCTCTCTCGCAGGCAATTCCCTTTCTTCATTTTCCTCTATCTAATCTATGCATGCAATTTTGATTTTGGTAATTTTTTTGAGGGATAGGAAAAATTGATAATCATCAATATCATCAAATGGTGCAATTTGCTTCTTTTTTTTTTTTTTTATTATTATTGTAAAATTGTTTTCTTTAATTTTTTTGACTTAACCTGCGTATGTAGTGAATCCAGAGTCCTCACTCTTATATTATGAAACTGGAACCAATTTGATTTATATGATCAATTTTATAAAAGGGTCACTATTATACTCAATCACATCACTTAATACATAAGTAAGGATTTAATTTACATAAGGTTACCCATTCTCAGAATTATTTTCGGGCACCGTAAGGATTCTGTTAAAATTAGGAGTGCAAAAGAAAAGTGAAAATTGAGTTTTATTTTTACAACATGTATTGATCAATTTTATTTGAAGTTTGGAGGAGATGAAAATATGGCCTTATGTTTAATTGAAAGTCAAAATGGAGGAATATTTTGATATATCTTGTATGGGTTTATGACAGTAAATCATGAAATTGAATTGCAATTGTTACACAATATATATATATATATATATATGTATTAGATTGAAGCATCGCGGTCCGGACTGGAGTGGGCTATACCAGCATGGTGACTGTTATTTAG
Source organism: Cornus suecica (assembly GCA_963922005.1). Classification (NCBI taxonomy): domain Eukaryota; kingdom Viridiplantae; phylum Streptophyta; class Magnoliopsida; order Cornales; family Cornaceae; genus Cornus; species Cornus suecica. The sequence goes on along the minus strand of OY998239.1, from coordinate 84,659,846 downwards.
CTCATCAACGGCTAGCAATCATTGATCCTGCTTCGGGTGATCAGCCTCTCTATAACGAGGACAAGTCGATCGTTGTCACTGTATGTATTTAACCAATTTTTAAAAAAAATTGTAGTCAATTTTTTTCATATTCAATTGACTAATTTGGCGCAATTATTGTTTGATGGGTGAATAATATATGTGGAAACCAGGTAAATGGAGAGATATACAATCATGAGGAACTAAGAAAGTCTTTGCCTCATCACAAATTTCACACTGGAAGTGATTGTGATGTCATTGCCCATCTGGTGAGCAATCTCATTACCATATTATATTAAATTAAGACTAAATTAGATTTTTATTCTTTTACTATGTCATTGAAATAAGAATGGCTGAATTGACTTTGTAATTAATTATTTATTAATTATCAGCTGATTGAGCTGACTGTGGTGTTTATTCAATATTTCTTAGTATGAAGAGCATGGTGAAAATTTTATCGACATGTTGGATGGAATGTTTTCTTTTGTGTTACTCGACACCCGTGACAACAGCTTCGTTGTTGCTCGTGATGCTATTGGGATCACTTCCCTCTATATTGGTTGGGGACTTGATGGTATTACTTCATTTCGGATCATATAATGACTTTGAATTTGATGCTATATCTGATTAGTACTTTGAACTGAATATGGATTGTACTTGGTCTGTTTGTCTTAGGTTCGGTTTGGATTTCATCCGAACTGAAAGGTTTGAACGACGACTGTGAACATTTCGAGAGCTTTCCTCCTGGTCACTTGTTCTCTAGCAAGCATGGTGGGCTTCGTAGATGGTACAACCCTCCTTGGTTCTCTGAGGCAATTCCGTCAACCCCATATGATCCACTTGTTCTAAGACGTGCTTTTGAAAATGTGAGATTCATTAATTTTAGACCTATTTTATAAGAACATGGATAGAATTTGTATGTATGGTTGGTTATGTATTGGTTGCAATATCTGCAGGCTGTTATTAAGAGGCTAATGACTGATGTGCCATTCGGGGTTCTGCTATCGGGAGGCCTAGATTCATCGTTGGTCGCCTCTATCACTGCCCGTCACTTGGCGGGGACGAAGGCTGCCAAGCAATGGGGAACACAACTCCATTCCTTCTGTGTTGGTCTTGAGGTTAGTACTAATAATTATAATTTTATTTCTTTAATTCTATCTATTGGATAAATCTATTTGTAAAAGGAAAAAGAACTGAAAATTATAGCTTTAGAGGAGTTGCCTTTAGTTTTTATACCAATCTCTTCATGGTTGAGCAGGGTTCACCAGATTTGAAGGCTGCAAAAGAAGTTGCTGATTATTTGGGTACCGTTCACCAAGAGTTTCATTTCACTGTCCAGGTATTGCTGCAAGCATCTGAGGTCAAATTCTTAGGTTCTTTCACATTGAAAAAATAAAAAATAAATAATTATTGGTTGAGAATTTATTTCCGGGATGTGGCAGGACGGAATTGATGCCATTGAAGAAGTTATTTACCATATTGAAACATATGATGTGACAACAATCAGAGCAAGCACCCCTATGTTCCTTATGTCGCGTAAGATTAAGTCACTAGGAGTGAAGATGGTCATTTCCGGTGAAGGCTCGGACGAAATTTTCGGTGGATACTTGTATTTCCACAAGGCACCCAACAAGGAAGAGTTGCACACTGAGACATGTCGCAAGGTAAGATAGCAAACTGCTTTATACAGGATTGGAAGCAATGAACCTTTAAGCATATTTTTCTTGACTTGTATAATTATATTCTCATTTGCAGATAAAAGCCCTCCATCAGTATGATTGCTTGAGGGCTAATAAATCAACATCTGCGTGGGGGTTGGAAGCTCGCGTCCCCTTCTTGGACAAGGAATTCATCGACGTTGCAATGAGCATTGACCCCGAATGGAAGATGGTATGGCTACTTGATTAAATTGCTGCTTTCTATATAACTACTAGAAATTTCTCAAATTGATCATACTTGATGTATCTTTCGAATTGCTTTCAGATTAAGCGAGACGAAGGGCGCATTGAGAAGTGGGTTCTGAGGAAGGCCTTTGATGATGTAGAGCATCCCTATCTGCCAAAGGTCTAGAATACTAATTTTCCTGTTGATTCAGTATCCATTGCCAACATCAACTACTTAATCTAACTGTCATGTCCTGTTTGATGCCCTGCAGCACATTCTCTATAGGCAGAAAGAGCAATTCAGTGATGGCGTTGGCTACAGTTGGATTGATGGCCTCAAAGCCCATGCCGCACTACATGTATGCTTCTATCTCTATATGTTAACTACCCGTCTACTCTAAAAGCTCACTGTTTAGAAATGTTGCAAGATAAATACTAAAATTCTTCAACACGCCCCCTTACATGTCGCATTCTTTTGGTCTCATTCGAAAGAATTTATTAACGTGGGTGATGATGAGGTTTTAACACAAGACTACCTAAAAAGATATCATGTTAACAACCAATCTACTCTAAAAAGATTTACTGTTCGTTGATGCTTTTAATCTCAGAACATTCTATAATATTGGTACATTTTCAGGTAACTGATAAAATGATGTTTAATGCTGCAAATATCTACCATCATAATACCCCAACCACAAAGGAAGCCTACTACTACAGGATGATCTTTGAGAGGTTCTTTCCACAGGTAATCACATTGAACCAAACACAAAACAACCTAAACTATTAGTCATGATGTTATTTTGTTAATGAAAACTAGACTCAATTGGGACAATTTCCTTGTTATTGGTTCTGCAGAACCCTGCCCGGCTTACTGTCCCGGGAGGAGCAAGTATAGCATGCAGCACTGCCAAAGCAATCGAGTGGGACGCTTCTTGGTCGAACAACCTCGACCCCTCTGGCAGAGCAGCATTGGGTGTCCATCTTTCAGCTTATGAGAAAGCACCTGCTGTAGCTAATGTGAATTTGGCTGCGAAGATCATCGACAACGTGCCACAGATGCTTGAAGTGGGTGCGCCGGGGCTCACTATCCGAAGCTAATGTCCATTCTGGAGGACAGACTTATGTGCAAGTTTTAGGGTAGAACTTGCAGCATAAGTGGTGATATAGATGCCCTGCTGCTGTACTTGTATCACCTAATGTGTAAAATGAATCATAATATTTTATTTTTGGTTAGCATGTTGTTGTTGTTGTTGTTGTTGTTGTTGTTGTTGTTTGGATGCTGTTAAAATGGTTTAAATGGAAAGCTTTTTCAGTTGTTCCTTTCTCTGCTTGGTTTAAAATGTACATTAGTTATCCTTTCCTGCTATTGAGTTTTGTAGAATCTTGAACAAGTATGACATACATTTTATATTCATGGATATATTAGATATGGAAATACAATAAATTTTTAAAAAAATAGGATAGGAGTTTAATGAGTAATGAAAAAATAAAATATTTTTGTACAAAAAAATATATATTTTGATTGGTTGTTTAGGGCATTATAAACTTAAATGCATTGCTCAGAAAAAAGAATTACATAAACCTTGAAGTCTTATGCTACTCAATTATTCATCAGTTTAATTTTTTTTCCAGTAAATTAAGTAAATTTTATTGCACCAGAAAAGAAAAAAAAGCCCAAGGCAAAGGTGGAGCAACCACAGGCAAAAAGCAGCAACAGAGGAAACAAAGAACAAAGCAAGACTGCAACAAGCAGTCAAAAACAGAGCACCTAATAGAGCAAGCTTGAGGGGAATGGTCAAAACATCTATAAGGAGCAATACAGTGAAGAACTTGTATTAAGTCGGTTTAGGGATCCGATTAAATAAATGAGACTAGGTATGGAGGAGGGGAAAAAAATCCGGCCGAATTCCAGGGAGGGTTGCACCGCTCGATTATGTAGTAAAATTACATATACCCTCATTAATTTATATATATTACTCTTGTGCACCTATATAAATACACACCCACAAGTAAACCCTAGCCTTTTAATTCAGTTTTTTTTACATCTCAATTATATAATAATTATATGTATTATTTTGATACTTGTACAATAATTATAAGTTAAAAGTTTCAATTCAAATATTAAATATTATTTTTATTTGTGTAAGATTTTTTTTTTTCTAAAATAAAAAATTAGTTCATCCCCCGGACCCCACTTAGTTTTATTCCACTCCGCCTCGTTTAATAACTTATTTTAAAATGAGGATGAAGATTACAAAGTTAAACGGGAGGGAATGCGATCCCCACCTTCCATTGCCATCCCTAAATAGTGACTAATGAGGTAGCCAAAAGGATCTGGGCGTATACACGCGGTCCTTTTAGATAAACTATATGCGCTACCTACATGTAGGGTTCGTTTGGATACGAGAAAACAGTTTTTGTTTTTTTACTGTTCACCAAGTTAAAAAAAAAAACACATTTGGCAAACACATTTATTGTTCACTTTTTTTTCCCCAAGAAAACTGTTTTCTGTTAATAGTGTGTAAAAGTAGTGAAAACACCAAATACAACTTTTAATTGTTTTTTGAGTTTTTTCACTATTTAGGGTACCACCTCCGCCATCGCCACCACCGCCGCCACCAACCACCACCACCCCCCCACCGGTCGCTGCCGCCGGCCCCCACCACCTTCGATTGCCGTCGATTCCCACCGCCGCCTCCGCCAGTCACCCACCACCACCGCCGCCCACTAATATCATTTTATTTTTCAATACAAATTTTCATCCAAACGCTTTTTTGTTTTTAATTTTTTGCTGAAAAAAATAAAAACAAATACAAAAACAGTTTTAATATTTGAAGACATAAAACTACAAAAAACAGGCTTTCCAAACGCACCTGTAAGGAAAATTTAAAAATATTTTTTCTACTTTATCAGTTCATGTTTTCTTTTTATTGGGCCTGATTACTGCAACACTCAAAGGGCCAACTACTAATAATTATTAATTATAATAAAATTATATTTTAATAAAAAATATTTAATTATTAATTAAATCTATGTAAAAATATAACTAGTTCAACCTTGACATATTTTTGTTTACAATTGACTTATCTAATTATTACCAAAAAAAACAAAACAAAACAAAACGCAAAACACAAAATTTATTAGAAAAGTTAAATTCTACAACTTTTTATAAAATAAAATTTATTTATTATTGAATCTAAGCTAAAAGTGCAAATTTGTTTTCTTCTCTATACTAATACTCAAGTGATTTGTAAGAAATTCGTTATGTATCCATTACAAAATTATGATTCACTAATTTACATTTTTGAAATAATCTTTCCACAGTTGTTGCCTAAAAGAATAAATCATGCATTTTTTGAATGTCTTTGATACTTCATTTGTCTAAAAGAATAAATCATGCATTTTTGGAATGTACTGATTGATACTTGTTTTACCTAAAAGAACAAATCATGTGTTATTGAAATATACAAAAATTAATATTCAATCAAATTAGCATAATTGGAGATTATTTGCTTTATTTATTTATTTAATTTTGTGATTGTTGGACCGCACAACTAATGAATTTTTTTAATTCTTTCTATAAATTTAGGATCACATAACTAATTTAAAATAAATTAAGGAGGAGCCAAACTATACATATTACCTAATTTATATTTAAATTACGAATAATAGGTAAGGGAAGTTGAAAACTCCCCCCCTTTCAAAATGTGTGTATTGACACCGGGGACAAGTGCTTAAAATATCCCTTTTTCAAAATGTGTGTATTAACACCGGGGACAAGTGCTTAAAATATCCCTGTAATATGGATATAGCGCGCATAATACTCATTAGTTTTAAAACGTGCGTTTTGACACCTACATTTTTTGAATAAGTGGTTAAAACACTATTGTAATATAAATATTGTGTTTATAACACCTATTAATTTAAAAATGTGCATTTTTTTTAAAGTAAGCTTTATATAGAATATCAAAGAAAAAGACTAAGTCATACAAATAAAAATGTATATTGACACCTAAGTTATTATGAATTACTCAAATTATATATATTTTTTTAGTTTCATGAGTTTCTAAATTAAAATTAATTATCTATTTTTTTATTCATATGTTTTTATAAGGGGCAATCCTTGATTTTCAACATTAAAAATCCAAAAATACGATGTCAAGAATTATTTTGATATTTATTAAACAAACCTTTTTTTGTTTTTGGCAAATAAACCCACCTTGTATCTCAAGTAAGTTGGTAAAAAAATATTTACTACCATTTTTTTGTTTCAACAATTTAAGAATATATATACAAAAAAATGGGTCAATGCAATCTCTGGTGGAGATCGTGAAAAAACACGACCAAAACTAGCTTCAAAAAATAAATATATTTTTTAAAGTTAACTTCAATAAATATTTTATTTTTGCTTTATTTTCTAAAATAAAAAAATAAATGTGCGAATTGCTCCCAGAATTATTCAAGTTTTTAACCTTCTATACTATTCATACAGTGCGTTTAACTCCCTATGATTCTTCTTCTCCCAAACTTTTGAATATGGTGCGAATTGCCCCCTAAACTTTTAAATATATTGCGAATCGGGCAATTCGCACTATATTCAAAAGTTTAGGAAGCAATTCGCACTATATTCAAAAATTTGAGGGAAGTAAAATCACATGAGTATTATACGTATTATATGCATGCCCTTTTGGAATAGGAAAAACTACGCATAAGTAATGTTAAGGAGCTTAAATTATAAATTGGTAAACATTAAGTTTTATATTACATTTTGATAAACTTAAAAAGTAAACTAATTGCAAATAAATCAACAATCAATTTTGAGGTCTAGAGTACCCTCACACACTTATATAAAAAAGTACTAAAATATCAACCCTCCGCCACTCCACCGTGCCACCGCCCCCAAATTTATGGTCCAATCTCTCCACCAACCCCAATTGCAAAGGGCATTAAATCAGTATCTAAACTGTCGGACCCCGAATCGAACATAGAGGTGACATCATCTCTGGTATCAAAGAAATGATCTTCTTCACAAAGACCCTCCATAATTTTACTTTTTTAAGGATTAACCCATGAACCCAGACGCTAAAACAAAATGTAATGATTTGTCAATCGATGTCCTAAACTTCCTATGAGATAAGATTGCAGACTATTAAACAAACAAGGAAAAATGCCCCCCATCAAAGTAACTAGAATAGGCGGATCTTCCAATTAAATTCAGAACCATTGAACCTAACAGGGTTGTAAAATAAATAAATAAAATGGGAGAGTTTAGAAGACAATCCTAACCACCCAGAAGATCTGAAAGAGAATAAGGGTGCTTGAGAATTCCACAATACAAGCAATGTTGATGCGAATGGCAATGGCGAGGTGGAGGATGTTGGAGCCGCGGATGGTGGAGGAGGGTGGATATTTTGGTATTTTTATATAAGCGTGCAAGGATATTTTGGACCTAAAAATTAATTGTTTTATCAAAATGTAATATGAAAATGTTTACCAATTTGTAATTTAGATTCTTTAATATTACTTATGTAATTTTTCCTTTGGAATAAGTCGAAATGGAATAAATGCATTGAGTCCGTTTGGATAGCCTGTTTTTTGTATTTGTTTTTTATCTTCAAATATAAAAACTGTTTTTGTATTTGTCTTTATTTTTTTCAGCAAAAAACTAAAAACAAAAAAGCGTTTGGATGAAAATTTGTATTGAAAAATAAAATGGTATTGGTGGGCGACGGTGGTGGTCGGCGGTGGTGGGTGATTGGCGGTGGCCGGCGGCGGCGGCGGCAGCGGGCCCGGCGGCAGCCGGAGGTGGTGGGGGCCGGCGGCAACGACTGGTGGCAGGGGGTGGTGGTGGTTGGTGGCGGCGGTGGTGGGGGCGGTGGCGGAGGTGGTACCCTAAACAGTGAAAAAACTCAAAAAATAATTACAAGTTGTATTTGGTGTTTTTACCACTTTTACACACTATTCACATAAAACAGTTTTCTTGGGAAAAAAAAAGTGAACAGTAAACGCGTTTGCCAAATGTGTTTTTTTTTTTTTGAATTTGGTGAACAGTAAAAAAACAAAAACTGTTTTTCCGTATCCAAACGGGCCATTAGATTTCTCTATTTTGAGAAAAACGTTCTTTTTCGTAATTGGGCTCATGGCCCAAACAAAGTTAAAAACCTTCCTATGGAATATCCTATTAGGGGTAGAATTATACCTCATATAAATAATTGAAAGAGTTAATTAAAATATTACCTTCATATTATACCCTCTCTATAAACACAATAATCAAGAATGGCGCGAACATGAAGATTCATCATGTAATCGAGGTATTCTTTTAATTTTTCTTTTTTCTTTTTATATTTTATATTTTTTCGTAATAATTATATGTGTTATAAAGATGCTTTTATATATAAAAAATACTTATAGTGTTCTATTGTTATTAAGTTCATGGAGAATTGTCAAGAGATGCTTTTATATATATATAATATGGCTCTCACTTATAGAATTTGTATTGTTATTAAGTTCATGGAGAGTTCTTATGCTTTTATATATATATAATATGGTTATCACTTATAGAATTTCTATTGTTATTAAGTTCATGGAGAGTTCTTATGCTTTTATATATATAAAATATGGTTATCACTTATAGAATTTCTATTGTTATTAAGTTCATGGAGAGTTGTCAAGAGATGCTTTTATATATAAAAAAATATGGTTATCACTTGTAGAATTACTATTGTTATTAAGTTCATGGAGAGTTGTCAAGATGCTTTCATATATATATATATATATATTAAATATTGTTCTCACTTAAAGAATTCTTAATGAATGCCTAAAATCTCGGAGTTGGTATTCAAGATCATTTCCTCTTTGCCCTTTTTCTGAAAAAGAGGGAAAACAACCACACAATCCATACAAATTTGTCCTTGATAAGATGTTAACTGTAACTTCTATCATAGTCTAACTATGTGTAGTGAATGCAAATCTTTAAAGATAAGGGCTTCCATGAGATCTCGATATTTGTCCGTTTTAATTAGAATTTAGTCCTTGTCCATAACAAATAAAACTAAGGGATGTATTTCTCAAAGAGTTTTCTTAAATTACTTAATAGAGTATATATCCTTAAACATAGTCAAATGATATATTTCAGGGATTATTCTTAAGAAGATAAAAATAGTTGAAAACTAATTTTTCTAGATTATTCAGAAACTGCTATTTCATGGATAAAATCTGCATAAAGCCAAACGCCTAAACGCACACTTGTTAAACGGCTAAAACGGCTATGGCACAAGCAATGAAATCCTAGATTGCATTTTGTCTAAATATTTTCTCTAGAAATCAGTTTGCATATTCTATTAGAAATCTTTTTGAAAGAAATAATCTGGACAAAATATATTCATAACTCATAATGTAAACATCAATATATCAACATTAAGTAATAAGAAAGACAAACTACAGAAAAATATTACCCTTTTATTTATTTAGTACATGGACATGACTCTATTCTATTTAAACAGACTCGAGGCTCTCTAGGAGTCCTTTTAAACTACTCACACATAATAAAAATAAAAATACCTTGATCTTCGGTTCTTCTTTCTTTAGAGTTTTTCTAATTTTTTCTCGACCCCTAACTCTGAAGATCAGACTTCCTTATATAGACTCTTACACACTTAGCTTTTGAATACAATAATTCTCCCCGAGTGCTATGTGGGCCTCATTGACAGGATTATTATTATATCTTTTGCTTTACAAGACACGACTCAAACTGTGACCACAACTTTTCCCCAAAGGGTAGTGAGTGGAGGGTCCAATTATACATTTATTGACTCAAAGCAATAAAAACCTATTATGACATATCTCTGCCGACACTAAAATGTAAATAACTATTTGCCCATGTGGGGCTAAAACATCCTACTAGTGGATTTCTAGGCTGATCTGTATCCACTGAATGAGCTTATCTTCTCATCCTTATCTTCAGGACAGAGCATCATTATTATGGCTTTGTCAGAAAGACATGTTTGGGTCCTTTGCTTTTCCTCAGGAATCTTGACAGCTGGTTTCTCTTTAGTTGTCATGGCATGCGTCATTGGAAGAAGCATCTCGCTATTCTCCTCAAAGGCAATGGCCAGTCTGGTTCTGTTATGATCTTGCAAGGCATGTGTCACAATCCTTTCGGAATCTTCCCATGTGAAATGGTTGGTGAAGTCGATGACTCTATCACTGATATGCTCCATTCGAACTAGGCGTTCATGGTGGTTAGGAGGACTTAGATCAATTCTGACACATGTGTCTTCTTCATCCTTAAGCAAATCTTGTCTCTCTTCTATAACATGAATGTCTGGATATATGACTGCAGGTTGACTCTTGTACTGGTTCAGTGTTTTCCAATACATCTGGTCGAACAATGGTAGAGCAGAGTAGATTCTAACTCCAAACTTCTCATTAGGGTTGTAACAGCTTCTGTTATGTCTTGTATTGTACAGAAAACTTACAAACTTCTGAACTGGTTCAGGACACTTTGAAACCATTTTTAATGTCTCTTCATTAATAAAGAAAGCTCTAATAAAACCAAACTTAAAAAGTTTCTGAAAGCTTTCTGGATCAATGGATCTAGTTATTACAACTTGTTTACCTCCTGGTAACTATTTCTAATTAATCCTTCTTCAGGTTCTATCCCTAAAGAAATTAATTTTTCATTCTGCACTAGATCGTACATCTTCTCTCATTCATTCTTCCAATAGTAAAATGTAGGGATAAACTTATGTTGAAACATGTCAAACTTAAGAGGTTCTCCTGCATCAATATGTTCGATATTTACCTCTATGGTTTGAACAATGGGTTTCAAACTTAGGTCTTCCTTTGTCTCTTTCCTTAAAAGGTTAAGAGAACTCTCTGAGAGCTTGTTTAACATAGCAAACTCTTTCTCGGTCCTTCTTACTGGTAATGGTCTTTTTGTACCAGCATGGATATGACTAAACAAATCACTTAGGATCTGGGCTTGATCCTCTGTAGTGGGAAACTTAATAGTTCTCTTCCAACTTATAGGCTTGGGCTGGAATGATGGTTCATCCTTAATTCTAGGCTCAAGTGTATGGGGCTTAAGGTTTAAAGGATTATTATGTTGGACTTTTCTTTGGTGACTATATAGCTGGTCTAATGTTTCGAAAGAAGGGGGTTTTCCAGAAATTTTGGATCTAAACTTCTTTCTGGCTATATTTGGCTCTGGCTTATTGTCTTCAGCAGTGGGCTTAGGACTTTGGGTAAAGTGAACGTGAGGTCCACCTAGGATTGGGCCTACTTGAGGCTTTCCGGTTTTGAGACCGTTATTGGGTTTTTGTCCCAATGAGACTAACCATTTACCTTTCTTATCCATATATGGACTCTTGGGCTTATTAGCCTCTTTGGACGAATATGTCATATCCTCCTCTTTGATATTTAAGGCTACTACCTTTTTATAAGAGTTAGGAGGGAAACTTGATACCTTTGACTCTAGGGCTTCAATCTCCTGGTTCAGTTGAGTCTGGGCTATTTCTATTTCCAACTGAGTCAGTTTCCTTTTCATTTCAAGGATTGAAAGTTCAGCACTGGTTTTGCTTGAAGTTGCCATGTATAACTCCTGAAATAAAATTATGTTATTCTTGTCCAATGAGGACTATAATTCTTTTATGCACATGTCATGCAGTGGTGCATTTTTCTATATCTAGGCTTGCCATTTCTCTTGTTAGAGAATCAGCTATGAAGTTCTTAGCTCCTGCAATATGTTCTATGGACATATGAGAGCCAATAGATAAAATCTTCCACTTGTCCTTGCACACTTTAGCAGAGTAATCATTAGTAGAGGTAAAACTTGATTTTAAAAACTCAATAACAACCTTATTATCTGTTTGAAGAATAAAATGTTCAGTTATCACAAACATTTTGAAATTCTTTAAACTTTTTCTAATAGCTCTAAGTTCGTTATCAAAAGTTAACCATTTTAATTCAGACTCGGACCAGACACCATTTGCGTACCTGGCTATCTTGAAATTATGATCGTAACTTCCTTCATTGTTTCTTGATTAAAACTGAAGTGATGCTCCCCAAGCCTTGTCACTGGCAATAGTAGTAACTAACAACTTGTTTCCTTTCTTTGGGAGTGTCAACTTGGGTATGTTCTTGCACATATCTTTTATCTTCTGAACTGTCTCAGAATCTTCTGGAGTCCAACTCCATTCACCTTTGTTGTACTTCTTCCTGAGCTTTCTCTGTAAATGTTCCTTAAGAATAGCTATATTTGGAAGATAACTACTAGTTGCATAACAAAGACATCCTAAGAATCTTGTAAGATCCTTCTTATCTTTAATGTAATTAGGAAAATGTTCAATTTTCTCTAATACATGTGGCTGAAGGGTAATTTCAGAATCTGAAATTGTTATCCCTAGAAATTCAATACTAGTTTTATTTAGTTCGACTTTCTTCTTAGAAATAATTATTCCATTATCTCTAAACTCTTGGGCAATCTTCTTTAAATGCTCTAAGTGCTCATCCTGTGTTTTACTAAAGATAAGAATATCATCAATATACACAAAACAAAAATGGTTGTATTTTCCTAGGACAAGGTCCATCTTTTCTTGGAAAATACCTGGGGCTGTCTTGAGTCCCATTGGCATAACCTTCCATTCATAGCTTTCTAAGGGGCTACTGAATGTTGTATATGGTATGCTTGATTCTTCCATCTTAACTTGGTAGAATCCACTCTTACAATCTATCTTAGAATAGTACTTGTTATTTCTTAATTTAAGAAATAACTCATCCTTATTTGGAATTCTATATGCATTTCCTTGGATGCAGTTATTTAACTGAATATAGTTAATAACCATCCTGGATTTTCTTCTTTTAATCTCGGAGTGATTCCGGACCATAAAGGCTGGAAATGACCATGGGGATTTGCTAGATCTTATGAGATCTAACTGAAGCAATTCCTTGATATGAAGCTCAAAATCTTCAATATCTTCTGGTGTTGTTGAAATAGGTTTTATTCTAATAGGAATATTTAACCCTTTTGTTTTTAAATCATGAGGATCTAATAACTTGATTTCACACTTTGGGTGATCATATTTCCATAAAGCTAAAGGATTTTCACTATAGTTATCCTTGAGCAAAGCTTCAATCTCAACAAGTGTAGGAATCGTGTTAAGTTTGGGTTGTTCAATATACATAACACCATGCTTACCTGAGGAACTCAGATAGGGGTGACAAATGGAAGCAGTTGTAGTATAGGAACAGGAAAGTGGAATATGATTCAAATCAGAAGTAAGAATCATGTTGCTTAGCACCGTACAAGGGCTAAACTGAAGCCAAAAGATATTACCTATGATAATATCATAGCTCATAAGATTATGCAGCCAAAACTCAGCATGATAAATCTTATTTCCAAGCTTAAATTGGACTTCTGGGGCATAAAGAGACATTTGACTTACTGCAGAATTTGCATAAGTTAATGTCTTATTTGGGCCTTGGATCCAGTATTCTGGAGGGAAAATATGCTCTTTGGCTAATAAAAGCGTACATCCTGTATCATATAGACAATCTATATTATAAGGAGGATATCCATTGAACATAAGACTAATTGTACAATAACGAGTAGCTATTTGTACATTTTGGCAAATGTTTTCACTATATTCACCTGTTTGTATGCATGGATCAAGATTATTTATTTTTTCCATACTAGAAAGACTTTCATCAGAAGAATCTTCATTCTCTGAACTATGATCATCAATATTCTGAGATAAACTACTACTGCTATAGTCAGTGGTATATCCAGACTTTAGATCATCCTGCTCATAGTTATGAGTTGGCCAGCTAATCTGGTTCTCTATAAGATAAGGAAGAACATGTATCATACTCTTCTGTTTCTGCTATAGAGTCTTTAATAACTTCTCAGCATGCTCAATTCTTTGCCTTAGGTCTTCAATGATGGATTCATCTTCCTCATTGATAGCTTGCACGACTTCATTAGTCTTGATCTCGGGGCGAGCTATAACCTTAAAATGTGACATTTCTCTGGCTTTATTTAGAAACTCTTGATCTGTCTTTCCTTTGAATTGAGAAAATCCAAAAGGGGTTTGTCTGTACCATTTTAATTCCTCATAATATTTAAGAATTCTAGTGTCAAACTCTTCGGGAACATCTATGAATCTAATCAGACTCATTCTTTTGACTATCATCTGAATATTCATTCTCAGATTCTGATTCGGAGGTTATCAATTCATAGATGTTCTCCTCTTCAGAGTGTTCAAACTCATCATAGCAAATGTAATTAATCTCTTCTAGAGATTTTACTTTGTCTGCTATTCTTTTCTTCTTAGGACATTCATTTGCATAATGGTCTTTCTCATTGCATGCATAACAAGTGCAATCCTTCTTAGATTTCCTCTTATATTCTCGTTTCTTCGCTTTGAAGAATCTAGGTTTTCTAAAGGATTTCTCCTTTGTCCATTTTCGGAATTTAGGTCTAAACCTTTTCCTAAAACTTCTTTTATGTCTTTTCTTATAGTAAGACATATTCTTGTTGCATCCAAAATTTAATTTTGGAATCTCAACATTTCTACAGAGTGCTTGTGTGCTCTCTTTTACCTGTTGCCTTATTCTCTTTTCTAGGCAATACTGGGCAAGTTTTTCTTTAACGAAAGTCATTCTTATTCCAATGTTGTCTCCATTAGCTTCGTTAAATTCAGCTAACATTTTGTCATTCCAGGGATCTGGTAATTTGACAAAATATAGTCTAAGTAACTCCTTGTTCTCTATATCTGAATAAATATAGAAAAGTATTGAGAATGCACTATTGTACTCATCTAATTCAGACATTTTGCACATCTCTATCTTTTGTAGCATTTTCCAAGCTTTTTCCTTTTGCTTGTTCTCTACATCTTGGGTATTAGTTATCCCACATATCTCTTTTCTAAGGGTTGCTCCTATGAGGGGTCCTTTTCCTCCTTGAGATATGAACTTTGTTTTTAGGTCTTGGTAGCAGGATGTTTTCTTAAAACCTTCCCAAACTTTTCTAGCTAATCCCATTAAACTATTTTCCTGATAGTTTAATTTATGCTCTACACTCCATTCATCAAAATGAATGCCTATAGCAATATCCATGGTTGTTTCCCAATTTGAAATTTATGTTTCAGCAGTCCTAAGGTTGTTACAATAAAGGGTAACTCATTTATCATTTATGGGATTTGTCTTGATTGGATCTTGTCTGATCTCTCTATCAATTTCACCTAAAATAGGTTATTCATTCTTTATCATTCTAGACTTCCATAGTCTTTCATTTCTAGTTGTCCCTTGGGATTGCGGTCTATTGACTCTTCTTCTAGACTCACTGGGTAACTCTCTTCTAGCATATGTATCACGAGTTCCAGGTGGATTTTTTCCAAACATCGTGGTAGCATTTGCTTCCTCTATATTTTGTATACTCTCAACATTATACTGATAATGTAAAGGATATGCTAGAATATTTGTCACAAGGCTTAGTTGTCTTATGATCCGCTGATCAATAATTTTAGCATTATCCCATTCTTTCTCGAGTCTAGACTTAAGTTGTCTTAGATCGATATTAGAAGGGAGACTCTCATTCTCAAGTAATGCCCTATAATTCATTCTGAATCATCTTCATTACTTTGAGATTGGTTTGCATCATTCTTCCATTTCCTTAAGGGTTTGATGCTTGACTGGGGTTCCTTTAACCTTATAGCAACACTATTTCTACCTTTGAGTATGTACTCAGGTTCTACTGATTGTTTAACTTCTAATTGAGACTCATCTTTCTCAAAGTTAAACTCAAGATCATACCTTAGCTTTTCTACTAGTATTGGCTGGGGTATGAGTGTTCCATCAATATTACTTGATTTGACAATAACAGTTTATCCACGAAGTCTGTTATTAGCATTAATCTTTCTATCTCTTGCTCTATAGGGGAAAGGTGTTTCTACCCAACTATAGTACATCTTAAGGGAGATAGATAGAGCTCTAGATCGCTCTTTCTGATTGATATTTGCTTTAGCATCAATAACAATGAGATCTGTTAGATTCTCATCTGCTGCTGAAGCTGTAATATCACAGAAAATCTCTGTATACACACTTCCTGTAAACAGATTGGTTGACCATAATCCTATGATATGCTGCTTAGGATCTAATTGTCTTAAATCTCTAACTGATAGAGAAAAAGGAATATCTAGTCATGTGTTTCCTAGCCATTTTGTCATTATCTGTATGGCTGTTATGTTGTAATATCATTCATCTTGCGTTACATCTTCCTTTTGTAAAGCATGGATTCTAATTACACTATCAGCTGCATAATCTCTGTTGGTGGTCTTATAGAATCTAAGGATTTTCTTTTCTTTAAGTTTCTTGGACTCATAAAGAATACTTTCAGGTAGGTGAGGTATGGCATAATTGCTAACATCATCTACTTCCTGAACTGTGATCTTATCATAAATTTGATAAGGTGGTTTTTTGACTTCTTTCATAGAAATCTTACCTTTCATCTTGTCAATCCACTGATTCATTTTGGTGTATATAACCAAGAAAGGTCTGTCTTGTAATTCCGAATTATTCCAAATTCTGGGAGGAGATGTACCATTCTAAAAACTATTTAGATATATGTGATGAAACTTATGGAGTTAGTTGCTTTTATATATAAAAAATATAGTTCTCACCTATAGAACTTCTAGTGTTACCATTCTAAAAACTATTTAGATATATGTGATGAAACTTATAGAGTTGTTGCTTTTATATATATAAAATATGGTTCTCACCTATAGAATTTCTATTGTTATTAACTTCATGGATAGTTGTCAAGATGTTTTCATATACATATATATATATATGGTTCTCACTTATAGAATTCTTAATGAATGCCTAAAATCTACTCTAGAAAGCACCATTCTAAAAACTATTTAGATATATATAATCATCATAACTTTCTTCACCTTGTTTATATATATATATATATACATATATATATATATATGTGTATATAAAGGATAACCATCTTGAATGTCTTACATCTTTTATAAACAACATTAATTTTTTTATGTGTTTAGAGTTATGGATAAAATTAGAAACGACATTTGTTTAGAGTCGTGAATAAAATTAGAAACGATTGAGATATTAAGATTCCGACACGAAATGGAAACATAATAAATTATCATCGTGGTGAAGTGTAGTTAGCTAATTGATATTAAGTATTTTGCGCATGTATAGTAATGATGACGTGCTTATATAGCTAAAAACTGAGTGATCATGACTTCTTACAACCAAGGAATAAAATTGTTTAAATTGAGCCAAAACTAAACAATATCATACTTTGGATGAGTGAGCTGTTACAAATGGTATTATAACCGGAGTTTGGCTGAAAGAGTAAGGAGCGTTTCATGCATATTACGCCAATGAGGACGATGGTCCCAAGAAGAGTTGATTGTGATGTCTCACATCATCTGGGTGTAAGGGGATGTGAAGAGACTTGAAATTCAATAAAATCGGGCAAGTTAAGCCCCAAAACAAATAATATCGAACAATATTATACAATATAGTGGGCGAGATGTTACAGATGGTATCAAAACTGGAGTTTAATCAGAGGTGTGAGGAGTGTGCACAAGGTTATACAAGTCACAACGTCAAAGATGTTAGGTCCCAAGAGACAGTGACTGTGACGTTCCACATCACCTAGGTCTAGAGGAGGTGAAAAAGCTTGATTCCTTAAAGGCGAATAAAATCATGTGATTTGAGTACAAAGCAAGCAATATCATACAATGTGGTGGAGTAGGCCATTACCAATAGTATCAGAGTTGGAGTTCGGTTGAAAGTGTGATGAATGTGGACACGTCCATGTGGTTCAGGCCAACGAGGCCGTTGAGTTCCAAGAGAACGTCCCACAATCGCCCAAGTGTAGTGATTGTGAAATACTTATACGTGCTGATAGTGTTGTCTCTCGTTGGTGTGAGACTTTTTAGAATAAAATCGTAAGGGATGACAATGGGTGGGTTGAGGCGGGGATCGCACTCCCCATCCCCGTTTAACTTTATTGTCCTTATTCTCACCCCAAAACCGTTTATCATAACTGGGTGGGCTAAGGTAAGGCTAGACGGGGGTACGCATGGCATGCCGTGACGATTTTTCAACATAAAAGTTTATTTTTTACTTATGCAAATGAAAATAATATTATACTTTTCAATTGGAACTTTTAATTTGCTATTATTGTACAAACATAAATGCATATATAAAAAAAAGTACGTAATTAAGATGAGATTAGGGCGAGAAGACTGAAAATATAAGAAGCCTACTATAAAGTGAAATTTGAAATAATGAAAGATTTATTTTATATATATGGTATCTATAAATAATATGTAATAGTTTTGAAGGGTATATTAGTAAAATAAACGGGGAGGACGGTGTGGTGTGACCCCTCTCCATACGGTCCATACCCGCCCCCATAATCGATCGGGTTTTCAAACACATCCCCATAACGGTCCCTATTTACTTAATCGATTTCTCAAAATCACTTTTTGCCCATGCAGGACGGGGAGGTTCCCTGTCAGAGCGAGACTATTTGTCACCTCGATTGGTGTTAGGGCTCGCATACCCTATCTACGAAGCCGTGCACACCTGCAAATCAGAAAACGCACACAACACACCAAACGATCGACACAAGAATATATACGTGGTTTAGCCAAATAAGCCTACGTCCACGGAGGCACCGTTTCACTAAAAATCACTGAGAGGATTACAAGGGGGTGATTCGCAGATCACACACGCACACACACTGTGTATACTCACGCTTGTATCACCGGAATAATATAAACGTATATTATTCATAACTCTCTCTCTATTTCTGTATACTCTCTGCGCACCGCATGTGTTTTACTCGCACTAGGTGTTTCACTCACACCGGTACCAGCCCTCTGGCGCCGGCCTAATCTGGCTTTCTGGCGCTGGCTTATTCTGGCTCTCTGCCTGGTACACCGAATACAATAGGCTACACCTATATTTATAGGAGAGGCTAGAGTGGATGACAAGTCAATCAATTCAATTAGGAATTGATCTCCTACCATAACTGTGATTGTTTGATGGTAAGTTATATTCCCCCTTAACAAAGGAGTCACTAAATATAACAAGATCCTAGTCAAATAAAGATAGTTTGGTGGCTAAGTTTAACTTTCCTTGCAAGAAAAGGAGTCACCATATTTAACAAGTGGCTAGGCAAAAAACGCACAATATCACATCATGAGGTGGAGCGGACTTTTATCGCAGAATTAAATACAATTTATTTGTGTCCCATTTCTTTTCAAAAGGAAGAAAGGATTGAAAAAAAAAAAAAAAAAACCCTTCCTAACTTTACTTTAGAGATTTTTTTGTATTAGTGTTATTTTGACCTATTTATACTATGCAATAAGATTGTTTTTCGTCTATGTTACAAAACAAGAAATAAAACTAAAATAGATGCCGCCAAAAGGTCTTAAGGTAGATTTGATGAAGCTTTGGTTCAATATTTGACCTTATACAAATTGAGATTGCAAATTATAATGTGCAACTCTTTAGCCTAAATTCTTTGTGGAGTCAAGCTTTTAAGTTGACCAATTATCTGCGATAAGTTTATTAGAAGGTATAAACCAAAACTTGTTATGCATTATGAGAACTTTACATCCCAAGCTACAATTTATACCCTGTAAAAGAGAAGAGAAGTTAGCCTAGAGATTTATTTCACTAGGTATTTAGCTTCTTCATATATGTACAACTTAGATTATTTTCTCCATGTGTATGTCATAATTATTTCTGTGACGCAGTATACAACAAGGTAGACGGGTATGGCAATATCGGTTTTGGTCACGGGCGCGATAACAGTTAACCGTTAGGAGCCGGACTATACCTCAACAAATGTACACATACCTGGATTTAGCATTCATCAGCAGGTATGTTCCTGCACTTCTGAAAATATTATCATAACATATAGTACAAATAATAAGAAATACATATATCATTTGTGCTCTTTTGGGTACGAGACAGAATAGTTTTTTCATGCAATTTTTAGGGTCTGCTTGGTATGGAATTATGAAAACAGTTTTCTGTATTTTGAGTTATAAAAAAAATAGAAAATAACTAAAATTTTCTACTTGGCAAGTTATTTTGTAAAACAGTTTTTGAAAATTCAAATTCGATAATATCAATTTTTGGAGAATAACTTTAAGTTTGATAATAAGTTATTCTTAGAAACAAGAAAACAATGGTGGGTTCACTAACATGGAACGTTTCATGTTTAAATATATAATTTATTATATATAATATTATTATTAAATATATAACATATTATATTAAATAATAATAATAATTAATTAATTAATACAAAATAATTTTTATTACATAAAATTTTATATATTAGTTCAAATTTATGAGACAAAAATATATAATTTATTATATATAATACTATTATTAAATATATTATATTAAATAATAAAATTATTTAATTTTAAAATATTTTTTATTTGTATATAATTTTATATATTAGTTTGAATTTATGAAACAAAAATATATAATTTTATTAAAATATTATATTAAATAATAAATTATTTTTAATTAATATAAGATAAATTTTAATATACAAAATTTTATATATTAGTTTAAATTTATGAGACAAAAATATATAATTTATTATAGGAAACTTGTGAAACAAATATTTTATTAAATGTGTTTTATTTGCTTCTTGTTCTCAATATTATGAGAATAATTTAATATCCTATAATTTGAAAATATTTGATGTTTCCTAACTTATTATATTGTGCTTTAGAAATGCAACCAAGCATATATTTGAATTTTTATTTTTTAAAAACCGTTTTGTAATTTTACTAATCAAGTGAAATTTTAAACTGAAAAAACTATTCTCTATTCTCTGTTTTTGTTCTCAAAAAACTATTTCCTAGAACAATTTTCAAAATTCTATACCAAGAATGCCCTTAGCTTCTCTTCTCATATTTTCTAAAACAAATCCTCATCATAATTGTCGTTGCCTTAATCTTAAATGAATATGAATGGGACGACCACGAATTCTCTTCCTACAGAGTCCGCATTAGCAATAACAAAAAAAACATCCACGTTAGCTTTTTACATACAAAGTAAACAGTAAATTTTCAAAATTGCAAACTCAACTGACTTGAATCCATGTACAAAAAGTCATATTGATGCTATTTCTAGTCTATACATGTCATACTAATGCATATTTCATCATATTATATGACAGTTTGAGCCCTTGTATCTTCCTTCTCTTTTAAATCAGATGACATACATGAAATGAGAGGGGACACATATTGCCCTTGACCTTGATCCAAAACTTCAGTCTCTCTGCTATGGCCTTCTTGAGACGCTTCAGAAGAAGCACGGTTCAGGTCGAACCCAATGTCATAACTACCCTTGACATCGACGTAGATTTTTTGCTGCTTTCCTGCAATACAAGTGAATGTTGGCTTCTGTATTGTTTTCGTCTTTCCGTAAAATAGCTAGGGCACATTGAACGTACCTTCTGATAGGCTATATTCTGCAGAAGGGGTCGGCGTTAAGAGTTTCTGGCACATGATGGTATCCTGGAATTCGAGGAAAGTGTAATCCACGAAACGCAATCTCTCGGATTCCGGCATTTTTGAAAACCCAAACGAACTAGTCCAAGTGTTCAGAACCGATGGAATAGCCGGCAAAAGCAGTCTCTCGATTCCCATATCCCTTAGCATCTGAAAACAAGTTTGCAAATCTATTAAAAGATCTATATATACATACCCCAACTTTGGGGACACTAAAAAGAATAAAAAGTTAAAACCATGTTTAAGTAAAGTTCATAGCAGCAATTTCCCCAACCCCCACCCTTAAAATACCGTAATTGTTTTTACCTTTTCAAGCTCTTTCATCAATACGTGACACATTCCAAGCCCGCGATACTCGAACCGTGTACCAACAAGCGGTATTTCTGCCACCTTCTTACCATACACCCTAGATCAGGATAAAAAAAATTGATATGTTAAAGAAAGAAAGAAAACAAAAAAAAGAAGAAAGGTTTATAGTGGCAACACAAGAAAACAGGTTCAATTAGAAATGCAATTACGAGATACCTTATACAAGCCGCTGTAACCAATTCATCATCCATTTCCAGAATGACTGTATAAAATCCACGGAAGTTCAAGCGCCGGAGGTCTGACCTGCAACGATTACCACCAGAATTGGAGCAATAGTAAGGGTTTGTGTTAAGTAAAAAATAAACGAATTATCCTAGGATATTGACAGACTGACATAACTACAAACAATACCAATGAAATGTCATGAGGTTTAGGAGTTGAAATCAACTAAAGCTAGAAATTAAACCCTAGACAATGGCAGTCCTAAGCAAAATGTTCCTGAAATATATCTTTAATCAAAACCAACATAAAACAGGAAGTTTTGTCCAAATTTCAGAATTATAGAAACCTTTTCGAGATATCCACGTCATCCTATAATAGGAACGAACACTATCAAAAGATGCTACTAGTCATTAGTGACATGAGATTGATAGTCAATTAATAAAGAGAAAATCCTGGGTGAGTCGAACTGATAGTGAATAAACTTTAACAGAAGAGACACAACAAGGAAACAAACAAAAGATGCTAAGGTTTCCTCAAGAATCTAGGGATTTGATTATCAAGGGAGAAAACTGAGACCATGAGAAAAAAATCTGACCAATACTATAGTTATATACGTAGGCACAAAAAGTCATAAATACTGGATTTGAAGATAGATATCTCACCATCTGCTAAAGATAACATCTTCTACAAGATCCCCCTTTGTGCGAAGTTCTTTAACGGGCTCAAAACACTCATGCATTATTTCAAGAGCATCTTTGAGCTTGCTGTAATTCTCCATGGCATCATCAAGATCAAAGCCATCATGATCACTGTCACGCTTCATGTGTTTCAGTAGACTCCAGGTTACATTATCTTTACCCACTGGAACGGGCTTACCCAAATGCTTGTGTAGACTGGAAAATATCTGTTGAAATGACAAAAAGAGTATTAAAACCCACATATAACACTATCCTTAGAAGGGTCCATCTATCAGATGCTAAACTCCAACCATACATATTAGTTAAATTCTACATATTACTTACAAGCACAATTAATCTAGCGTGGCTGCTAACCATCGCTCAACTCCTCACAGATTTTATTAGTCTAATTTGTTCAATGTTAAGATAGCCATGTTTATCACATATGTGCTCCCTGACAACCATTATTTCAGTAATTTAAATCATAGAGTACATCAAAAAGTTCCAACAAATCAAACATAATACTTGAACTAAATTCACATTATGTCTACAAATACACGAATGACCCTTTTTCATTTTTTTTGCTCATTCAATTAGCATGATAATATTCCAGTAAGAGGTCACAATTACGCTTCACTACATACATAAGCATGCAAGGTGTTGATCTTCCAAAAAGCAAAAGTGAAATATCTACCGCTAGAGTTCCTTTGTTAAGTCTTGAAAATTTTAAAAGTTGAATGCGTAGCGTAATAAAGGAAGTAAAATTTGAGTGCTTATTTCCCAGTTGCATGGCTGACCGCCTCTGCTCAGAGATGTGAAAGTTAGTTAATCTTGCATTCTTACCTAACTCTATTTGCTTCTTCAGACCCAAGTCTGAAAGTTTGTTGCATAAAATTAGATTTGCCAACGGGACGGTAACATACTCAAGCTTGAGCTTTGTTAGTATTGGAACCAAAACTAGCTCAACTGGAAACTCAAAACGGCCAGGTCCCTAGAAATATTGAACTGTGAATGAAAAAAGGGACTAGCTCAATGCACGAGACTCCTGCCACTGCAGGGTCTAGGGAGGGTTTGATGTACACAGCCTTTCCTTCAAATACAGAGAGACTGTTTCTGTTTCAAACCTGAGAGGTCACAATGGAGCAACCTTACCGTTGCCCAAGACCTGCCCTCGAATATCAGATTATGAATATATATATATATACATATATATATATAAGTATATAATATACCTACATATGTAGCAAATAAAATAGAAAACAGTATAAGAGTTTATGCTCTATTTATTGCGTCCACAACTGAAATCTGCAAATAAAAATGCCAGTATTTGTTCATGTAGGAAGCACGGGGAATAAAGGGTATCATGCCACAGCATAAACGGAAATAAACACCCTTTGTTTATCAATTTAAGCAAGAACCATGTCCATATTAGTTCAAATTAAACTACAATTGAGGCAATTGAAGTACAGGCTATTCACACAGTTTTATGATTCTAATAGTAAAAGGTGATGCTTCTGACAAAGACAAAAGATATATGTCAACAAAAGCAAGGTCCAAAACTAGTGTTAACACCAAAGGATATATAAAAAGGAAGGGAAGGCATGAAATACCTGTTCGCAATCTTTGTTGCAAAACCAATTTCCTTTAGGATAGCTGTCCAGCTTTATAAGACCTTTCTTCCTTACGCATCCTACATGATCTGCATTAAATAGATACATAAGTCAGAACCACATATGACTACACGTTTACGTGCACATGTACATAAAGACTAGGGGTGGCAAAAATTACTCAAATGCGTCAACTCGCACAAAAAAAGAAAAAAAGCAGAACAACCATTGGTAAGTAAAACAAAAACAACAAATAAGCAGGTTGTTAGCCAGTATAGGCGATGCTATTCCGCCAGCGACCCGCTTAATAAAAAAATATATGAATCCAATCCAGGTCACCTCATTATTTGAGTCTAATTGTATAAGTTCTACAAAGATTTACAACCCTTGATATGGTGGTACTTTTTCATCTTCCAAAGTTAGAGGGTTGAGGGTTCAAGTCTTCATAGGAACAAAGTGGGCTGGAAATTTTAAAAAGCTAATATATAGATATACACACACGCAATCTTAGAAGTAAATAATTGCAATTTACAGGTACTTCCTCATCTTCAAAGTAGAAGGTCAAGGGTTCAAGTCGATAGAGCACAGGATGGGTGCGTGAGTTGTAATACAACTTTCTAACATATAGATAAGAAAACAAATATCTTGAAGGCATATGTATTGCATAAGCTATTGCTTTGAACTCTTCTAAGTTCTGTAAAAATTAAATTTCAAAAGTTAAAATGACAACTTTACAGCCTATTGCATTTTCCAAGGAATCTAAGCCCCAGACCAACCTAGTTATTGGGATGTAGGCTTCACATTTACAACTTGACACATCCTTTTTACTGCTCACATAAAAAGGCCATTACTAGCTACTAATTTTGTCTACAAGAGGTACCCGGCGAGGCATTGTTTTGGAAGTGGCTGATCTCAGAGTTAAAAAATCGTTCCTTTGTGCCAGTCCTAACTTATAGCATTCTAACAGCGATGGCACCCACCCCTATAGTAGGTGTGTGTGGAAACATAAAATATAACTACAAAATGCAAACAGATTAAAGCTAACTCACATTGATGCTCGCACTGATCACAAATGATAACACTATTCTCCGTGAACTGTTTAGTATCTTGCTCAAATCCGCTCTGGCCACAACTTTCACAACGGCATGATGGGCAGAACCAGTCGCCCTCTGGAACATCCTATATAAACAAAAACATCCAGTTCAACATCGCATTCATCAATTTATAGATTCTTCTAATAAAACATAAATAAGAATGAAGCATTTGAAAAAAATAAAGTACTTTACCTTCAAACCAACGCAGCCTGTATGAAATGAAGATGGACATCGATCACATAAAACTAATGTACCCCCAAAGTGACAGACAGAACATATGATGTCATTTGCTAAGTCGTCCTCTTCAACCACCATTGTCTCATGTTCATGTTTCTCCGTGATGAAACTTCTCCTATTATCCTCAGGCTTGACTTGCAACTTGCATTCTGCTAGGGACCTTCCATCCTCTAAGAAGATGTTGGCAGAAGGTCGGTGATAAGTGCTCCCAGCATGAGCTTCAAACTTGCTTAGAGTGAATATGTTTTGGCAACAACTGCACTTGATTCCATCACGAGTTATCTGCCCTTTTGCCATTGACTGATGATTCTTTCTGTCACGGTAATGTACTTTCGCCCCAGAAACCACCACATCGTTGTCAATTAAACAAGATAATATGTTACGGGGATTGTGGTGCCTGCCTCGTATGCTAGATAGCAGCACACTTGTAGGAGAATCGTGATCCCTATCACCTCTCAACTTGAGTGAGGACTTTTTAGAACTTTGTCCTTTTCTCATAATTGGGGTTCTAACATTTTGGTCCTCCTTATGAGATGCAATGGCGGGAGCCTCTCCAGACCCTCCACACAGAGGTTTCCCAGACCCCGCAATGGCGGGAGGCTCTTGCACTGAATTTGCCGAATGTTGGTCCTCCTTAGGAGCCTCTAGTTCATTACTTGTTTCCTTATTTTGAAGTTCTCTAATATCTTTAACTGTTACTTCACCAAGTTTACTCAATGGTAACACACTAGAGGATTCTGGTGCCCCGTTTTCAGGTAATGCATCTTGCTGTACCAAATCTCGCTTCATCTCAACAATTAATCCAGAAGATGATTCATCACCAGCTAACTGCTCAGCATCCCCATTGGCACTTGTAGTTTGCTCTGGTCTAAGGGCAGAAGCACCACAGTTGAAGACTCCCTCGTCATCTATACAGCCTTTGCAGGCTTGTCGAAGCGAATAGTAGTTAATTCCACTTGGTGAAGTATACCGCAATTCCCATCTACCTTGCTTCCATTTGTTCCAGAATTTCCACCCAATCGCTGAGAGGTGCTTCTTCACTCTATAAATTAAGTCTTTAGCATCTTTCTTCCGGCTCCAGTGGTTATTCTCATCCTCTAATGTAAGAGAATAGTAGTTCATCAATGCTTGAGGGCAATACTCCGGTTCAATGTCTGCAACAGGAGGCGAAGACATTACAAGAGCCTCCCTCACCACTTTCTTCACCACTTTCTGCCGTTTAGAAGTACTTCCACATGAGATTGAACCACCATCAGGAGAAACTCTTTTGTTATTTTGCGAGATTCTCGGAAGAATTTCTGAGGGTTCCCTCAAATCCTGAGAGATTCGGGGAATACTTGCTACGGATTCTTTCAAATCCTGACAGACCTTACGAAGCGAAAAGTAAGAACTCCCTCCTTCCGGTGAGGTGTAACGCAGTCGGGGAGTGCCATTCTCTCTCGTAAACTCGATTTTCCAGCCTAAAAATGCGAGATGACTCCTAACCATCATCATTAGCTCATTCGGAGGCCTCTTACTACCATAAAGATTGTACTGAGCTACGGCACCGGGGCAAAACTGAACTTCAGGAACCAAGTCACGGCCAGCACGTACCCAGTTCTGACTTTTCCTTCGTGTTGAAGGATTAAGCTTTGTACTCATCATCACAGCCGATTTGATACCAACTAACTCATCCTCCTCGTTGGTAATCGGACACAAACTGAAAAAATCAACTTCGTTAAAACATAAATTCGATGAAGCCGGAGTCTCTTCAGTAAACATATCCCCAATACAAGGCCTTTTCGAGCTTGTATTCAAATAAAATTCACCGTCCTCCATGAACCCCCAATCAATTTCCTCCTCTTCAAGAGGGTTAATCATATCTGGTTGAGGTTGCGATTTCGCTATAACACCAACAACAGCAGAACTAGGTTCATATAATGCCAAGACCTGCTGGGATTCCTGAACCAAACTCTCTTCTTCAGGAGGGTTAATGATATCTACTTGAGGTTGCGAGTTCGATATAAAACCAACAGCAGCAGCAGCAGCAGCAGCAGAAGAACTAGAACTAGGTTCATATAATGCCAGAGGAGGGTCAATCATATCTAATTCCCAGACCTTCTGGGATTCCTGAACCAAACCTAATTCCGAGACCTTCTGGGATTCCTGAACCAAACCCTCCTCCGGAGAATCCAATTTAAGTAAAAACTCATTTATGGTAACCTTAAAATTATCATAAATTACTTCCAAAACCAAATTCTCCCACAGATCTCTTTTACAAGAAACCCAATTCTCAAGCTGCAAAAACCCTTTTTTGCCCTGCAAATCATACCACATCTGCCTCACAGAAACTTGACCTGGCCATTCAGACCGAAATTCCTCAACACAATCAAGAAAAACCCAATTTCCACGAACCCTCCACTCCCCACTAATCTCATCCCAATCTTGGGTAACCCTCAGCAACTCAATTCCATACATCACTACTTCATCCGTATCAGGAAAGAAAACCTTTCTCTGGTTCGACCCATCTTCGTGGTCGAAAACTACCCCTTCCCACCAAGCCTCATTGTAGTAGACATCAACACATTGCCCATATTGGGGACACCATTCTTCAACATGTTCGAGAATGGGTGGTAATGGCCTCATCAACTCACGATCAGCAATGGACCTAACTTTTACATATTCAGTGAGTAAATTAGAACCATCATCAGACAAAAGATTTTCATATTGAACACCAATCATATGATTTTTACAGGCAATCACTGTAGCAACGTGCCATGAACCCTTGAAACCCTCTTCATCATTCCTCACCTGTAAAATTTCCCAAATTTTTTATTTCAATTTTTCTTGTAAATTAAACTGAAAAAACATCAAACAAAAACCCATATCCCAAAAACCCCCCAAAAAATTTGCATTAATGCTATAGATAAAAACACACACACACACACATATATATATATAGTCTTACTTACTTCAACTTTTTCACCGACGACAAGAAGGTTTGAGTGTCTTTTGTGCTTCGTTGAAGTACCAGGTTTAGGGACCGCCATGGTCGAGTCTTTGAGTTTCTGTAGAAGTTATAGAAGAAGACTGCGCATGTTTATAGGAGAGTAGGAGACTGTGTTTTCTACGATTTATCCCAAACATCACTTTCCGAGTTTAATTTGTCTTTCAAAAAAAAACAATTTTCTTTTTTTCAGTTTATTTCAAAATTCGGTTACCAAAAAGTTTTATTTGTTTCCTTTTTAATTAAGTAGATAAATTAATTTAATATATATATTTGTGTTTTAGGATTATGGAATCAAATAGTGCGTTTGGAAACTAGTGTTTTCGTTTTTGTTTTTTATTTTTTGAGAATAAAAAAAAAATTTGTTCTTGTCCTAAGGTAATTCAGAAACAAAAACATGTTTAGTTGAAAATTTTGTCTAAAAAATTTTCGGGAACAAAAAAAAAAAAAAAAAAAATTTTGAGATTAGAGTTTGGAGGTTGAAGATGGATGTTAGAGAATCTGCAACAATTATTATTATTTTTTTGTTGAGAACAAACAGTGCCGAAAACAAAAAAAAACACCATTTTGGTGTTCTCAAATTTTGAACTAAGGGTGAGAAAACGTTTTTTTACTGTTCACGAAAACAAAAACCATCAAAGGCTCCCAAACGCGTTTTTGTTCCCGTGAACAGTGGAAAAAATAAGAACAAAAACGAAAACACCCCTATCTAAACGCACCAATTATTTTAGTGTTGAAATTTTAAATACGGTAACCAGTTAAACAATATTGCTAATGGAAGATTTGACTTTTGGTTAAATTCTCGGTCAGATTTCTTTCTTTTTATATATATTTTTTCTTAATAGATTCAACTCCAAATATATGGAAAGTTTAAATATAATAATATAAAATAAAAACAATGACAAAAGAAAAAGATACACATACTCCCTAATATGTAATGGGTATTTTGTCCTACATAATACTAATATAGCAAGTGCAAAGGCTTGGAGTTAAAAAAATTTTAATTATTGTGGAGTATCTTAGAAGACTATAATAACATTAAAAATATATATTCAGAATGTTTTAAAGTATGTTATAGCATTTAAGAGATTAATATATATATATATATATATAAACAGACATATAAGAGATACTTGAATTGAAAATTAAGTAAATTAGGTGGGTAAAGTTTTGTGTTTTTTATAACAAAACTATTTTTTATTTTTTTTAACTAATCATTTGACCGTTAATTTTGAAATACCATATAATTTTATATACAGACATACCAAGACAATGTTTAGACACGCAAATCGTTCTATATTACAGTATGATATAATACGTTAAGAATAGACATTCATCGAAAATATCTTAAGACACATATAGTTATACAGACATAAGTATAAATCATTTTTAGAAATATTTAGATATATGACGTTAGAAACGGTACAGACATAAAACAATGTGCTATCAGAAGTAGTATAAATCTTTTAAAAATTCAAAATTTGTGCAAAAATGTAATAAAAACTTAACTTACTTTTAATTAATATACTTATTGTATTGAATAAGCATCAATATAATTATTATCTCGTAACTTATAAATTAATATTCTTATTTCTAACCTTTTATATAATTATTCTTATTATATTAAAAAATATTATTTCAAAAATGATTATAAAACATGAGTTATAGCAATTTATAGACATATTCTTAAATAAGGTAAGCTTTTCTAAGCTCTTATGGAAGTAAAATAATGTTCAACATGAGTTAAAATCAAGTGAGAATTTAGTAGTTGTAATTTTCAAAATAATGACGAAGTTGGAGCCCAATCCCTTTTCTTTTTTTTTTAGTTGTCGTAATTCTAATACAGTAAATTTGAATACATTAAGTACTTATTTAATTAACTACATTTAATAAATAATTTGAATATAGAAAATTAAGTGTCAAATAAGATAAAATTTTAAATAATAAGATATAGTTAACACTACTAAAAAATTTACAAAATATCAAAAAGGTACAAAAAAATTTTAAAACACCACTTTAAAGTTTGGCCAATTCAATTGTTAAATTTTGCTTATAATTGATGTTTAATTTTTACCAAACTAATGAAGAAGGATCCTCTCTTTAGATTTCTTCTCAGTAAATGAAAAACTAAGCATTAACTCATTATATTGGTAAATATATCTTAAAAACTGCGCACTAACTCATTATTGACACCCAAAATGAACCAACGCATGAAATTAAAATTTAAGAATAAATTGATAAAGATCGTCCACTGGGCAATTAAAGTTTCGGCGGCAAACGGATACCCATATAAGAAATTGGAGTACAACGAATAGGAGCTGATAATTCCGACACTTGTGTAAATCATCTTAAAATACATTAATTATATGAGGTCTTGCACCATCATCAAAAATTTATTATTTCTGCTTCAACAACAATGTTATTTTATTTTTCTTGCAATTTCAATATCAAGTTTTTTCATTCCTTTGCACCAATTTATTTTCCAAGCAGTATTTATTTACCAAGTCATTTATATTCCTTATCTCGCAATTTCGTTTCAGTTTCATTAAATTTCTTAGTTTAATTCTCGGTTAGCAAAAGTCTTCTTGATTAAGGCAACGTTTAGTCATTAACGTGCAATGACCAAACGGTGCTAGTAAAGAGGATCTAAGCGGAGGGATCCCCCTAGATAGGAGACCGAGCGCCTTAGCACTAGGTAATCGAGAGGATAGCGACATGCTACCACAAACAGTCTATGATGAAACCCTATAGTAGTTAAGGGTATTGATTCACGAATAACAAGCATATCGGATTAAGTTTCAAGCTAATTCGGCTAAAGTGATCCAGATGTTTCACGAGGCTATGGATCTGATGAAGTAACATATGCAAGTCCCTCATCTAGTCAGGCAATACATCCTCTGAGACACGGGGGCAGCCGATAACAAATTTGCGCGAATCACCATTAATTGAGAAAGACAAAGTGGTATCAGTTAATACTAATCTAGTCGATACCAAAGTAACGGTTGGGTTGAATATAGTGGCGGATATCAATTTGGCTAATACCACTACCGCTGAAACCAAAGTGCCCGATACCCAAATGGGTTTTTTTATAATTTCAGCCGATACTGCTGAAATTATCAAAAATTATAAACTTTCAAGAGCAGTGGTTGCGAAAAATCTTTATTGATACGGTGTTGTTCTTCGAACAAAACTGGCAGTACGATCGGCTAATATGACTTTGTATAATAATTTGATTCCGGGCGATCGTTTGTTCTCCACTACAAGAGTTTACAAATTCAAATATTGAGGTCATTTATGGGTTCATTGATCCACTGTTTATGAACGCCAACCAATTTCTTTCCGTTAGGATTAGGTTTTACTAAATAAAGATCAATTTATTGTTGGTTCTCAATGAATAAAGCAATGAAACTACCTTTTTTTTTTCTTTCCAAGTGATGGACTTGCGGGGCAAGGAAGGATAGAAAATTAAAAAGAAAGGAATTGGATAGATCTTTGTTGTGATTTGATGGCGTATGGAAAAGTCTTGGTAATGTTTGAGCTATTGGGAAAATAACTTGATACAAGAGCTGTGTTACCATCATTTTGGGCTAAAGAAAATTTCAACATACCATATTTTTTAAGCAAAAAATGGTGTTGAAATTGAAGATCGTCCACTGCCCGATTGGAGTTTGGGCCCAACGGATAGCCCATATAAGGAACGGAAGATTCCCGACACTTATGTAAATCATCTTGGAATATATTAATATACGAGTTATAGTGATTTATGTTATTTGGAAGTTTAAGTAGGAGTTAAGTTAGTTTTTTGATAATTATTAGATTATTTTATTTATTTTTCTTGCAATTTCAATATCAAATCTTTTCATTCCTTTGCACCAATTTATTTTCCAAGCAGTATTTATTTACCAAGTCATTTATATTCCTTTTCTGGCAATTTCGTTTTAGTTTCATTAAATTTCTTAGTTTAATTCTCGGTTACCAAAAATCATTTTTGTCTGTCGTATCGTTGACTCTATCTATTCATTGAATTTGCTTTATTATATTATTTATATAGGTTTGCTCCATCTTTTTCCAAGAATTCATACACTTCCCTTTACTCCATAGGGCCTTCTCTAAGCGGGAAAAGCCTTCCATTTCCGTCAAATGACCCGGCCTCTCTTGCCTCTTCCACTCGCATACGTTTTGTTATCTCTCGTGCAATCGCCTCATAATTTTGTTCAAAAAAGATGATTATTCGTTCTTCTTGAACCGTTTGAGCCACACCACCGGTTTTGGCACTCCCACATCCCACGGAATAATAAAATCGGCCGATTAATTTTGGAGCGAACACTCATTCAATTAATTTTGTTTGGTAAGTGTATCTTAAAAATATTATATTGACAATTTTCCTAAGAATTAGCAAAATTATATCATGCTCGGGAGAGATCCTACAAGAGAGGATCTTTGTCACAAAATAATAGAGTTGACCCGAACAAACTTAAATCGATCCGATGAGTTGAGAACATGGTTTGCAGTATCATCTGATACGATCCGGTTCATAACGCTTTTAAAATGTGTCACTACTATTACATAACCCTAATACTCATTCGATTATTAGCAATATTTTCAAATCTGATGAGAATTTATTGGGGTCTAGATTCAAGGGAGATCGTTCTTGAGGATTAGATCTTTTTTTTTATACTCATTCGATATTTGTTTTTAAAATAAATATTATTTGAGTTTGTCATACTATTATCGTGCTTGTGACTAAAACCGATAATACAACCGCTAATCATGTTTGATTGTGAGAGCGCGCTAAAAGAAAGTAACATTTTCAAATCCGATAACAACTTCTATACGTAAATAGAAGGAGCCACATAGACACAAATCCCAAAATATAGGGATATTTTAGTATTTTTCCTATTTATGCTATTTCAAATTCAATTACTTTTCCAGGTTAACCGTACGCAGAGTGAAGGACTGTATAAGTGAACTGTGAAGGCATTGTAATTACCAATTGTTTTTATTTAAAAGGATATGCATATAATTCTGGACATAAAAGGGAATAAATCACATTTTTAACTTATTTTACCACAAAAAAAAAGAAAAAAAGAATAATAATAATCATCATCATCATCTTTTTGCAACTCATCTCTATCATTATCAGCCTCCCAAGTCCTCTCGTCCTAGAATTCTTATTACTTTTCACTTGAAGAGTTTAGTGCTCAGTTTTTCTCGATCTCTGACCTATCCAAAGTGGAGTTGGATTATTTAAGGTCTCTTATGACTTTTATCTTTACTTTGTGTTGAATCTAATCTTGGAGGTTCCATCTCTATCCTATGTTTTTTTGCTTGCAGGAGGATCCAAATTCCATAGGGTTGCTTGGATGTGCCACCTGGTCCCCTGTGGGACCATTAACATTATTTGCTTTTTGAATAATATATAAAATATTTATAAAATAAGTTCTGAATTAATTAGGATTTGTTTAGTTTATATTTCTGAAAATAATTTTCTGTTTTATGTGTTTTCTGAAAATTGAAAATAAAAAAATGTACAAAAAATTTGTTTGGTTTAATTTTCTGGAAAAAAAATTCAAAAAATTCCGTTATAAAAAGTTTGTTTTTAAAGAACTCATTTTTATTATTTTCGGAAAACAGTTTTTTGTTCTCAGAATTCTCCCGAACAATTTTATAGATACAAACCAAACAGACCCTTAGTTTTTTTTTTCACAAAGGATTTTTAATTGGCCCTTAAAATTATTTTTCCATGCCTTCATTTTTTTTTTTTTGTCTTCAAATGCTTGCATTTTCTTTCTTCATTCAATTACATTCTACTCTTTCCTCTTTTATTTTGGACTAGATTAGCTGAAGGACGAACTTTGTTCTCATGGATAAGACCCGACATTGTTTTATATGATGGATGCTTAATTTGTTTTTGTTGTCCCCATTTCTTCTTGGGTGATCAGTTATGGTTTGCCAAGGAATTTCATAGGGTTAATTGGAAGGATTAATTGGAGTGGAAAAAATAAAATCATACGATTGCAAACGGGAAAGACAGGTTGGAATAAGATACAAAAACCCAACATATTTGATGTTAAAGATTTGATTCCATTGGTAACGTATCTAATACTTTCACACCAAAATCAAATTGGTTGACATTCCAACATGTCACACTGCATTTTATTTATCAATTTTCAGAACATCAACTACTCTATAACTCCTTAATTATTAACCAGAAAAAAGAAGCTACTAAAAGGTACATATTTTATATGTATATAACATGACATAATTAATACTAACAATGATAATCTTCCTACTATCACAAACAGCACTCATAATATACCATTATTGATTGCATATTGTTAAATATACATACATATATATATATATATAGTACCAGAAAATTAAAAGAAAATGGAGAATCAAGGGTGGCCCTTCCGACCACCTGCATTGCCACCGGTAGCTTTGCCCCGGGGATCGTGTCCTCGGTTGGCCGATGCTTCTTGGTAATCGTCGAGCTTCACTAGAGACCTCCCTTCTAAGCTCACCATTTCATCTCCTGTAAGACCATGTATCACCAACCAAAAATTAAAAGTAAGGAACTAAAATTGTTATAATTATAAAGTAGACTCTAGTCTAAACCATAAGCTC
Organism: Cornus suecica; assembly: GCA_963922005.1. Taxonomy (NCBI): domain Eukaryota; kingdom Viridiplantae; phylum Streptophyta; class Magnoliopsida; order Cornales; family Cornaceae; genus Cornus; species Cornus suecica. The sequence continues at coordinate 84,624,600 of OY998239.1, read as the reverse complement.
ACTAAAAACCTATACAATGTCAACGACTTGTTAGGACTTGACTTAAAATACTTCTGACACATTCTAAATTTTTCTTAACTGAGTCAATCCTCCCCAACGGGAGAGAATGACGTTATACCATTGCATCAAATGTGCGCTAATACATTGTTATAATTATTGTTCAACTAATACGTGTTGTACTATCGACTATATTGGTGATCCAACGTATGAGTGATTGATTTAGGTCATGATCCGAACAAGAAAAAATCTTAATACATCTGGGGACGAGCAAATTATATGACATTTGCATCAACATCAATAAACCTTGAGTAGAAGATTCAATATATAGTTTAAGACGTGAGTTAGGATCAAGACGTTGCGGGAATTATAATAATTGGAAGGTTGCTAAATGCTCAAGATGAGAACTGTTAAAAATGCCGATCAACTAATTAACTTGAAGGCGGGAAAGAACATTTTGTGTTGCGTAAGCTAGTCTTATTTATATATGATCCATCTTATCTGGTCATGCATGCATGTTGACATATGCACTCTATAAATGATTATACTTATTATGTTGACAATTATACAATATTCTATAATTACTCTATATATTTCCACTTTTTCTTTAGTATATAACCATGAACATCCAAAAGCTCACCCTCTAAGCTTTAACTAGCGAAAGATATTTCATCCATTAATTCTCCGCACTTCTCTTTTCTGGTTAAGGGAGGGTCAGATGTACGCAACTTCATTTTATAAAAAAGAAAATCATGTATGTAATCATACATTTCCAAAGACGTTCTAGATCAAACTTCTTCATATGAATCAACTTTGTACATTAACGTATACTTGATTTCTAGTGTAGTTCCTAAAATGCTAACACAATTCACATAACATTACAAGAAATAAGGACTTTAATAACGGTTGCAACTGTAGCTAAAATGGATAAAAACGGTAACTATAGACTTTAGTGAACTATAAGTTGTCATCTAAAGTTCCACCATTAAAAGTTTTATAAGTTACATTAAACCGTGAAAATTCAATTTTTTGTACTATAAGACACTTTTTTTTTTTTTTTTATAGTGTACATGCATTAACTTGATTTTTGCTGTAATCAATTGTTAGATTATCTCAACTGTCACTCTACTCACCACATCATAGTTAAAAACTTTGTAAGCATATTTTATCTTTGTTCTTAATTACGTGTGTGTGTGTATACATGTGTGTGAATGACAGTCTCATCCTCCATGTTAAATTACTCATGCTATACATAATTATGAATCACGTACCTGAGAGAGCAAGGGAGTGTTGGACAGAACATATAATCGCAAAGGCAAAAAAGAGGCACCAGCAGGGTCGAAGTCCACTGGCCATCTTTCTATACATATGTATATGCGTATATATATATATATATATGTATATTTGTATATATGGTGAGCTTTGAGTATGAGATGTCTGGGTATAATGCAGGCAGACAAAAGGGTCGTTGGCTACTTATAAGCGGCAATGGGGGATTGACCATTGCAAATCGTGCGCACCACGTTCGTACCACGAACAGAGAATGGCGAATCCCAGCCGTTCATTTTGGGTCAACGGGTTGTTGTTACTTACTTTTTAGGGTTAGATTAAAATCAACAAGGTGAAAATGGAAAACAAATAATTTAGAATTCATGGACTTTTTTATTTATTAATTTATTGTACTATATACCTAAATTGTTCTTTGATTTGTTCAGGATAATATATTAGATGAGTCTCATATACCACTTAGTTTGAAAATTAAAATATTAAATAAAATAAATTGTTTAGCTGATATTTTTTTTTGTTTGACTAGTTGATTTATCTGGCTTACCTACTATCTTTTCATTTATATGATTAGGTGTGAAAATGCTTTTAATAAGTTGAAGGAATATTTCGGTAAACCTAAATTGTTCTTATTTTCTATTAACTATGATAGTGGTATCTTGTAGAAGAATAATAGGCAATACAAGAATATAAATTAGGATGATTATTATAAGCACTAATTTATTGCACATCATTGAACAAGAAAATTATCCACATCAACAATTATAATTCTTGGATATGATTCAAGTATATAAAACCTAGTTACCAATAACCTTAGCAATTAGTGTACAAGGATAAGTAAGAGACTAAATTAATGATAAAAGTATCATTTTATATCTATATATAATGTTATTATTAAAAAATCAAAGTAATGATAAAAAAAAAGTACCAGTTTTATACCTATATATTATTATTATTAAAAGTCACGTGTGTTGTTTTTTATTTTCGCGAATAAAACTTCTTATCAATTTTTTAAGAAAAATAATATTTTTTCCTTATTTATAAGAACAGTAAATGGAGAATTCAAGAAGCTGTGAAAAACCACTTTCTTACAAAAGTTTGCTTTCTTCTAATATACAGACCTTAATATTGTGTTTGGAATCAAATTATTTAGGATTTGGATTTGGAATGAGAATGAGAATTGAATTGGGAATTAAATAAAATTTTATTTATGTGTTTGAAATAAACAATAATTTTAAGTAAAATAGAATTTCATTTGTGTTTGGAGCTAATGGGAGTAATTTAAGTAAAATAGAATTTTATTTGTGTGTTTGGATTCTAATGGGAGTAATTTAAGTAAAATAAAATTCTATTTGTATGTTTGGATTCTAACGGGAGTAATTTAAGTACAATATAATTCCATTTATATGTTATTCTAACAAATATAATTTTATTTGTGTATTTGAAATAAACAGTAATTAGATTCTAATGGGATTAATTTAAGTAAAACAAAATTCCATTTGTGTGTTAATTTAAGTAAAATAAAATTCTATTTGTATGTTTGGATTCTAACGGGAGTAATTTAAGTACAATATAATTCCATTTATATGTTATTCTAACAAATATAATTTTATTTGTGTATTTGAAATAAACAGTAATTAGATTCTAATGGGATTAATTTAAGTAAAACAAAATTCCATTTGTGTGTTATTCTAACAGGAATTGAAAATATTTTTTATTTTTTTTTACCTTTTTACCCTTATTGCTCTATGTACACCAGAGCATTTAATACAAATTTTGATCCATCATTGATAAAATAAAATAAAAACAAAATGCAGTAACCAGTAGGATAATTACATGTGGCATAAAAGAGTGCAAACTATATGTTAGCTCGTGTGATATAAAGTTGGCATGTGAGTGGAGTGCACGATTAGAAATAAACGTCGATAAAACCATACCATTATTTTTTATTTTTTTTACATGTCATTGGAGCTCATTACTTACGATTCTTGTAACAACATCGACAATTTAGAACTACTTATACCGCGCGAAGCAAACAATATATCTTTCAACCCCGAGTCTAGCAATTTGTACATATATACCGATTTGATATATTCTATGGCGTATTAAAATATAGATATATCTATAATATATATATATAATCTATGGCGTGCCTTGCAAAAATTAATGAAAAATGCTAATTCTATGTCTTTGAATAATCCACCTCTAGTTGAATTTTCAACCACATATATACATTGATCAGCGTGAAGACTAAGAATATATATATATAGTGACACTAATGAAAGTAATAGAACCTAGTGCAAGGATAAAAAATATTATGCATTTCACTATTTAACACAGCTCCATGTCAATCCAATGATGGAACAGTCTCACTATATTATATATTTATGCGTGTGTGTGATATGTATAAACACAAGAAGCCAAGAATTTGAGCAATAGAAGTATCTTTTAGCTGAGAAGGGGACAATTGGAATCTGTATTTGGTAGTCGCGCATCGTGCTAATTGTTGGTCCCTATACTGAGTTGAAAAAGTAATGTATACATACATATATTACTGTATCTCTTTACCATTGCTAGTATCACAGTGCATGCAAATGTGCATTGTGTGTTTCTGTATCCAAGTCAAAGATATGGTATAAGGTTCATCTCTCTCTCTCTCCCACTAACTAAGCAAAGAGAGATCATTAACTCGAGTTGGATGGTGGAGTTGGAAAAAATTTGGAACTTGATATCTCAAAAAATATGAGATTTTAGGTCGATTTTTATTAAGGGCAAATAATTCTGATCGTAACATAGTCTGAGTCTTACAAATTAATCGGGGTGCACGAAAGTTCATCCGGATATCACATTTAAAAAAAAAAAAAAAAAAAAAGTGTAGCATACTAGTACCGCAGTGGGACCCGGATGCTCTCAGCTGGTCTCTCCCATCCGCTACCACGTGGCGCAATTTAAGGCTGAAATGTGGCGTTTTATAGCAAACGAAAATTTGAGATAAAAGTGAAGCACAGATATGGATAGAAAGGAAGAGGATTTTTACGGAAATGACTAGAATATCCCTATCATTATCTTTACTCTCTCTCTCTCTTTTTTCTCCTTCCCTCTCACATATGTCTAATATTTTAATTATCATGGAATAAATTAAAAAAAAATTATATATCCCTATCATTATCTTTACTTTCTCTCTTTTTTCTCCTTCCCTCTCACATATGTCTAATATTTTAATTATAATGGAATAAATTAAAAAATATTATTTTTTTAAAAATATCACTATTTTTTTGTATTTTAAATTTTACATTATAAAATATTTTATTATTATTAAACTTTTTTTCTTGTTAAGGTAGTCAAAGACAAGAGTTAACAAAATAAATAAATAAAAATAATTTAAATGGTGAAAAAAACCTATATGAAATTTATGCTATTTTGTTTTTATACTTGTCAATTTTTATCTCTTTTTTTTTAAAAAAAAAAATTTGCATTTCTATCACCTAATTATAATTCATTCCACATCTACAACCTAATCTAAATTTAGTATTATCTATTTATTTTTGTATTTATCTTTTATATTCTCATAATTTTTAAAAATAATAATTCTCTATTCGATACCTTTCTATTCTTTAATTTTTATTAACTATACAAAAACAAAATTAAAGGTTTGAAATGATAAAGGTTTAGTCTTTATCCATCTTTTTATTAGTTTTGATATATTATTTCCAATTTAGTATATTTTCTCATATATTAGTTTTCCTATTTATTTTTTATGATTTTTTTGCATTCTTTTAAAATTTATCTATTTTGACCTTTTCTCATGTTGGTATTTTTTTTCACGTTGAAATCTATTTTAATTTTGCTTCTCTTAATTTAGCTTACAAATTTTGCAACATATATATAGACACATATAATATTAGTAAAGTAACTTGATCAAAATAATTCCTTTAGGGGCCCGTTTGGAAAGGAGTTTGTCTGGTCTTGTCTTGTCTTGAATCTAAAACTCTGTTTGGTAAGCAGTCTGGTCTTTCTGGTCTGGTTTGAGAAAACAAAAACTTTATATATATATTAGTTTATATATTATTTTATGTATATAACTTTATATATTATTAAATATATATATTTAAAATATATTATTAAATATATATAATATATTATATATATAATAATATATTTAAAAATATTATATATATATATTTAATATAGATATTTAATAAAATTATTTTATATATATTATTATAAAATAATAATATATATTATTCTATATATTATTAATATATATTATTTTTTAATTTTATATATATATATTATTTTTTAATTTATATATCTTTAATAATATTATTATATATATATATATATTTAATAATATTATTTTATATATATTATTACGAAATAAAAAATATACATTATTCTATATATATTATTTTTTAATTTTATATATTAATTTTTATATATTTATATATTTAATAATATTATTATAAAATAAAATATATATATTATTCTATATATATTAATATATATTATTTTTTAATTTTATATATTATTTTATATATATATATTATTTTTATATATATTTAATAATATTATTTTTTATATATTATTATAAAATAAAAAATATATATTATTCTATATATATTAACATATATTATTTTTTAATTTTATATAAAAATAATATATACATTATTTATATATATATTTAATAATATTATTTTATATATATTATTATAAAATAAAATATATATATTATTCTATATATATTATTATAAAATAAAAAATATATATTATTCTATATATATTAATATATATTATTTTTTAATTTTATATATTATTATAAAATAAAAAATAAAGTTTATTCTATATATATTATTTTTTAATTTTAGTACATGAATTATATATATATATAGGAGAGAAAGAAAAAAAAAGAAAGAAAAGTAAAAAATTGTGGGCTAAGACCAAGAAAGACCAACTTTTTTTTTGTCTTGGTTTTACTTTATTTTGAACTAAATCAAAGACCAAAGTTTTAAGTGGTTTTGGTTTTGAATTTAAAAACAAAACCCACCAAACAAGTTTGGTCTTTGAAAAAAAAATAAACCAAGACAAACCAGCAAAAATTGGTTACCAAACAGGGCCTTAATGTATTACTTGTTAGTGTGTATATATTTAAAGAGATAAGGTCTGATGTAATCTATTTTCACAAAAGAAAACTTAAATCTTCTTTTGGACTCTAATGCACACGTTACTATGTGAATCACAAATTTCAAATATTAAATATAAATTATAAATTAATAAATAAAACAATGACATTTTAAAAAATAAATTTAATTTGTTTTTTAATATATTCCATCATCCCATTATTTAAAAATTACACATATATGAGTTGGAAAAAATAAAGTAAGACAAAGAGAGCAAAGATAATAATAAGGGCATTCTGGCCATTGTTTATAAAATTTCTCTTTCATCCTTTCCCTACCAGTGATTCACTTTAACTCAAATTTTTTGTTGCTTTGAACGCCACATGTCAGCCTTGCGGTGCGCCACGTAGCAGCGAATGGCAGAGAACAATGTGGGTCCGTGGGGGATATGTGCATAACCAAATTACAATGATTCTCAAATGAATAATTTGCAGTGAAACCCCTGAACTTTCGTTCAATTGCATTCAGAAATTTATCAATGCATTTTCAGTCCAACTACCCTTTCTCTCTTGCAGCGACAACCCCCCCCCCCCCCCCCCTTGAATGGGTGAAAAGACTAGTATACCCTTTCAGATGTTTCTCTTATTACACTCATGTAATAATATGGCATGTGAAATGACCTCCATGCCCCCATTCCAAACCCCCCTTCCTCGTTCCCTCCCATTTACATTCTCTATAATACATGTCCGTGTATCTATATTTGCTCGCTTGTTAAATGATTTTGCAGACAAATTTCCAACCAAAATATTATAAAACAAGGCGACAAGACAACAACCCGCTTATCCACTAAGTAGGTCTCCATTTATTTCTAGTAAATTACTTTTGAAATGAATCAAACTCATTTACTTTTCCAATTACATCCAATCTCTTCATCAAACAGTTTCTCTGCAAAATTTGGTCAACTCCTTTTCACTTCAATCTCCACAGAAGTTAATTCCAATCTCAAAAGTTTCAGTAGACTTCAATACACAATCAATTTCAATTTTTTTAGTGCATGTATATCTATATATATATACATACATATATGAAGTGATTTAATGGGTCTTTTTTTTCTCCTTTCTCTTTATAATCCTAAATATATTTATATATATACACACATATATATACAAGATGCGCCCCAAGAAAATCACCAGATCATAGAATCAAGAAGTGGGCAAATTGGGATGAATCGGATCGAGATTGGAAGTGGGTTTTGGGCACCCACATGATTAGGGTTTGGCGAGGCAGATTGGGCGGAGCAGGGTAAGAGAGGGGCGAGTAGAGATAGGAGTAGGTAGTGGCGGTGGGTAGCGGGTACGGCGGAGGTAGTTGCTAGTGGGTGGAGGCAGAGGAGAAGATTGATTTTTCTTGGGTTTTGATCGTTTATAATTGTTACTTTTAGAGATTTGATTTTTGTTTAAGTGTTAGGGTTTTGGTGTTGGGGGCACGAAGGTCATTCACATGATATATCTTTCTCTCAAGGGTATTTTGGTCTTTTCATCCCTTTAGGGGATGTAATTGCAAGAAAAATGAAACTTTAGGGGGCAATTGGACTGAAAATGAGTTGATCAATTTCTGACAATAATTGACCGAAATTTAAGGGAATCTCACTTCAAATTACCCTTCTCAAATTTAATAGGTGTTTAGAAAATCTTATTGATGGAATGGTTAAACTCATCAGTTCAACTATTAAGGTACGAATATCATTGTTCATAGTTGTAACAACCGAAAATGAAGAAGATTGAAGCCCTTTAACCATCCGATTTCTTGCCTCATCACTGTATTAAACGTAACCCTGATACAAATACATAATCGTCTCAGGACCCGTAAAGATATTATTGGATATAACCTTATCAAGAAATTGATTCACAAACTATATATATATATATATATATGTATATCATGATTTATAAAGAACACCAGCTCTAATGGGAGATAAGAGGTGATACCTGAGAATGTGATTGAGCTTGAAAATTCACTCCATTTGACCATATGATGTTGGCCACATCGAGATTCAAATGAACGGTGCTCCATTTACAACTCCACCTCCACCTCCACCTCTCAACACTAAAAATTGTCTTGGAAGATGTTAATGGGAAAAAGAAGGCAACAAGGTTAAGTGTCAAATGATTCAAGCCACGAAAGTTAGTGTATGACAAACACCTATAACAGAAAATCAAAATGAAACCATGCCATTCATAAAGCTCAACCAGATGGGTTGTCCTGCAAGTCTTTAACCCGATCGTTTATGCATAGTCTACATTAATAATAGTTTCCATTCAGATAGCATTAAATATCGGAACCTTGTTTACGTCCTCTACTTATTTTCAGATCATAAGTGATTTTTATTTATATTTGAAGAGGAAACAAGAACTTCATAATGTCTTAGCAATGGAACCATACAACCTAGAACATAGTTTCAATACTATGAAACTTGTCATCTTCATACATTGAAAGTACACAAGGAGTAATGTAAAGAACTTGAGAAATTACCCAGAATCAAGATCATCGTTTCTTAAAATCATACCTTACGTTCTGTTCTTATCGAGAAAATTACCCAGAATAGCGATCATCGTTTCTTAAAACCATACTTTTTACGTTCATAGAACAGATCGGTTTTGGCGCTCCCCAGATTGACAATTTTTGGACACCCATCCCTGTCTTTCTCCTGCTGTGTGCACTCTTTGCAGTAGTAGGCATCTGAAATCCCCACTCCTCCACATATAACACAGCGACCCTGAAAGGATCCATAATTGCATTCATCGCAAACGCGCACAAGTGTGCAAGGACGCACATAGGAGTCACAAACTACACACTTCCCATCATCTTTCTCACATAGTCGTCCAATTGCAATTCCTGGCTGCTTCCGGCACATGATCAAATCAGGATGATGCTTGGCCATGCTGTATACAAAAAGCTGTGAGGTGTCGAAGTTGATAGTGACCTGCATTTAGTAACAATAAAAAATCACAGGACTTGTAAGATTTACCATGTTTCCGTTAGATCTTTATAAAGGTGTTCATTTATATTATTCCTCATTTACTACGAAAATTGACAAGCCTAATACAAAAGCAAAAAAAAAAAAGGGAAAACAGTAACTTGTCCTAAGCAGGATTGTTGTCACTGCTGAATTGTATAGGGATGGCAATTCGCTTTTCCATATCAAAATCAAGTTGAACCGACTTAAGAGTGCTACAAAAAAGAAGCCAAGTCAAACACAACCTGCGTAATAATGAACTCTTCAACACTACTCATACCTATTTATTAAACTTGCAACACATATCACCTCCCCAATATAAATGAGACAACATCTTATTAGATAAATAAGACCTAAATTATTATTTTTAAACCTACGCCCTGGCTCGGGGCTCATAGAGGCGCAAGAATTGCGTATGTTGTGTCCCCGGATGCGCCTTCATGATATTTACACCTTTAGCCTGAAATATGAATGCTTTAGTAGTAATTTTATTTTTTTACTGGATTTTTTATGTGTGCCTCACTTCACTCAGGTGAGTGGGCTTGTCTTGCGCGTTGACTAGAGTCTAGTGCCTTAAAACATCTGAAGCCTTTAATAACACTGTACAAAATAACACGAAAATGACCAAGAAAAGCATATGCAGGTATATATAGATATTATGTATTAGCATACACAAATTTAGATCAATATCAGATTAACACGGTATGACTATTTAATTAACTAAAGGATCAAGGGATTACAGTGGTTGAACTCTTCAATCCAAACACCACACGATAAATTAAATGGGTCAATGGTGTTAGACCATCTCAAGCACAATTCAGGTAAACCCGAATCCCCAAACCTGCTTAAATCGTGTTGCATTGGCGGGTTATGTCGAATTTTCCACAAGCACAGTACAGGAGAACCCAAACCCCCAATCCCGCTTAACTTGTGTTGTGTACTCGGGTTATGTAGAATTTTCCACCCTAATTGTATGTGCGGACATCTCGAATTGTACACAAGAACTTTTTTTTTTTTCAACCCTAAAAAAAAAAAAAGTTCTAGTGCACGATTCAAATTTTTTTTTTTTTCCCCGATAACCAGGGTTTCAAAGAAACCCCTTACACGAAACAAGTAAGGCTTGGACTATGGCTAGGGTCGTGGCCCAATGAATTGTTTACATCACTAGGAATCAAACATGAAAACTGAAGTTTTGGCTTCTGTTTTTTATTGATATTAAGCATTGACACAGGTTTGTGACATCCCAATTTCAAGTGTATGAGTCCTTTAATTTGTTATTATTACATGGATACACTTCAAAATGCAAATTTTCACAAGATTCCACCTCATTTGTTGGTTTAGTGAATCTATACTTAGATTTTCCCACGCAAAAAATATGGAAAAATCGAAGAAATTTAAAACCCTAGAAATTACATATCCGAGTAATCTAGGAAATGGAAGCTAAATTTGAAATAGAGATAAGAGAGACAGTGAAGGAAAACTAACCTGCAGCGAGGGATTGTGGTTTTAGCTTCCTCTAATGCACTGCTTTCTGTGTCTGCGAGATATTTGAGCTTCAAGAAGACAACACTGGAGACTTTGGAAGGCCGTCCCCAATTTATTGTGCACCCAAACACAGAGCATTCTAACTTACTTGAGGCCCAATCAAAGTTCTCAATTCTTGACTAGTTGTCTTGGTTGACCCTTCTTTCTCATATATATATATATATATATACATATTAGGGTTATTTACACTGACACCCCCTAAGGTTTGATGTAACGTTTGAAGAGTGTGTTTCAATTACCCAGATGTTTGAAAAAGTTGACAAAGACACTTCCAGCACCTAGAAAATGTCTATAGTACCCCTTGATTTTGGATTTACAATATAAATATTTTTTTCTTTCCTTTCTTGCTCTTTTTTCTTTAAGTTGAATAGACTAAAATAATCATGCCTACACTTTAACTTTTTAAACTTTTGTATTGTAGCATTATTAATCCTCAAGTTAACTATTTTTTCATTTATTCATTTATCATAAGTAATTTTTATCATATTCAATATACGCCCTTACACAATTTTTCGATTTGCCCCTGTGTGTGTAGATTTAAGTTCTTTTTAACTATTGACGATTATTTTTAAATATAATTGTAATACTTTTTAATTAACTTTATTTATATAAATAATTTGAAATAAACAATGTCCACTTAGAATAGTAATCTCTTCTTATATTTGGTAGAGTTGTTAGACAAATTTTAATTAACTAAATTTCAATAATGGTAATATATACATTATATTTTATCATTAGTAACTAATAATTTTTACAAATTTAACATATTTGTCACACTTCAAAATAATTAATAAAAAACTTAACATTTTGGCACAAGGTGCCAAATGCATATATTCTGCAACTAAATGGAACTTTGTCATAAAAAAAAATATACATTTTAAGCAACAAACATTCAAAATTGTTGCTAATTTTTTTTTTATTTTACGCAACAAATTAAAATTTTCTTACAAAAAACTAATTATTACAATAACAAAAATTTGTCACTAAAATTTAATTAATTTGCACCAAATAGTTTGTATCTATTTTTTTTTTTATTTACGAATTTTTGTGTCACTAAGTTTAAAAAGTTTGCAACCAATTGAAACTTTGTTGGAAAAAAAATGTTAGACAACAAACATATAAGTTTGTGGCTAAAAATTGAATTTTAGGCAACAAATATTTTTTTGCAAAAAAATAATTATCTATAACAAAATCTTATGTTGTTACATAGAGAAGTATATGCTTCATTTTATTATTCAATGATTTTACTCATTTAATTAATTCTTTAATTTAAGGGGCATATGTGTCATTGGGGTGTCTTTGTCAACTTTTTCAAACCTCAAGATTCAATTGAAACACACTTTCCAAACGTTATATCTACTTGTAATTTACTCAAACCTCAGGGGGTGTCACTGTAAATAGCCCTATATATTATATAGAGAGAGATAAAATACCATGGCAACTATAATCGCTATGCAACGCTCTATAACTTGGATACTGTAGGTGTACTAGAAGCAAATATAATCTCGAGACACTTATAACATTTATAGGGTAATGACATAGGAATTTACCCTATACAATTTAGGGAATCGACAGAGGAATTGTGGATTGGAGGTAAAGTAATAAAACGAGTCGCGAGGCCAAAATAAGTGTTATGAGTTTTCTATATCCATGGACATCGAGAGTTTCAAAATATCTTAAAGAGAATGATGATTGCGTGTGAAAATGAATGAAACATTTAATGCAGTATAAAAAAATACTCATTACTTGGACTTTCATACCACTAGCTACAGTGTTCTATCGTACCAAAACACTGTAGTTAAGATATTTTACTTTGCCTATAAAAGGTGAAGTCCTCGAGATACAAAGGCAAAGATTGATTTTCCTATGAACTAAACACTTCTTTTGTTTATTGATTTTTTTCTCTTCATAACCTTGTTTGATTTCCACCACATTTGAGACTTTAGATTTGTTCTTATCAGTGTTAATATAAATTAAATTGAACTCACCTTCAATAGACGACTCTGCTAGGGAGATTTAATCTTAGTACAAGCAGATGGAGTTTGAACGAGGAATTGAAACCCAACCGGAACTGCCGGTGCAATCTTTCATGTCAAGGGAGAGAACAAGACATCCCCTGATACCAGAGAGACATCATGTTTCACCAAGCCAGGCAAGACAGTTGTCAATACCAGAGCGCACAAGAGGATCAATAGCTAGGACTAGACAGTCGCTAGCAGATGATTTCTTGCATGATTCTGTGCAATCGATTCATGAATCACAAAAGGTAATGGGTGATAGATTAGTCAGGCTTGAGGCAATGATGGCTCAAAGTTTACAAGCAAAAGCAGAAAAGAGAGAACGACAACAACAAACAAACTCTATGACCACCCTACTAAGATTACATGATCTTCTGAACATAAAAACAAATCCTCTTTTCCCAACAACTAAGGCAAAAGTTGATACGCAAACAATTTTCCTTACACCAAATCCATCCGAACGTTCACAGCCATATGTCACAGAGGTCAGGTTACGTGATTTATTTGTTAAGAGTTCACCTACCTCTGCTCGAGCTCTGGTATTCCAACAAGAGCCACCATTTCCTAAAAGCCTTATGGATTTACCATATCCCATAGGGTATTTGGTACCAAAATTCCAGCAGTACGACGGTTTAATTGGTGATTCCGAAGAACATGTTAGTATGTTCATCAAGGCCTTAGAAGGCTATAGTGCTGATGAGAATCTTCATTTAAAAGAGTTTTCTAAATCTCTAACATGTCTTGCATATCGTTGGTATAAGAGCCTCGAATCTAATTCCATAACCACATGGGATCAACTCTCTGAGCATTTCATGTGCAAGTTTTGTGAAGCTAAGGAAATAGTTACTACACTCATTTTGAAAAAGGAAATACAAGACGAGGGAGATGATCCTTTGAAGTTTGTGGCGCGTTTTCAGACGAGAGCCAATGAATGTTTTGAAAATTACAGCAAAAAAGATCGGGTTGAAATTTGAATTCAGTGGATGCACAAAACCTATCGTTTATATCTCATTAATCTTCGAAATTTGTATTCAGTGGTTGAAATTTGTATTCAGTGGAAACTTTCACAGAGCTTATGGTAGCAGCATGCAACCTCAGTCGAGATATTAAAATGCTAGTGGTGGAACAGGCTCGTGCAACAACCAAACCCATGGCTTCACTTGCTATGGATGATTGTGGAAAGTGTAAATGAGAGGATTCTTCTAGGAACAAAACTACAATGGCAACATCTAATCGTCAAGATTTTAGAGGAGGTCCTCGACAGGAGCCACCTCCTTTTCCGATTAGAATTGAAGAGGTTTTAAGTACACTTCAAAAATGGGTGCAGCATGGAGAATTCGTTTTACCAACACCTCGATAGGTCCCTTCACCAATGGAGAAAGACGATCCTCGATATTGTTCCTATCATCAGTGGGTCAATCATCCAACTCGTGATTGTCGTGTTCTGAAATTAATTTCTTAAGAAATGATAGCTAAAGGTAGTCTTGAGGTTACTACCCCTACTGATGTTTGAAAAAAATCCTTATCCTAAGAATCGAGGAGTTTTGGCAGGCATTGTTTGTTATGATGAACACGAGCCTTTGCCAATTCTTTCATCACTAGTAGCGATAAGTCCAGCTGGAGCCATTGATATTACGAGTTCTAGCATAACGATTGCTAAAAAACCACAACCCCCTATTATCTCGTTTACTGACACGGATCAATAGTTCTTGACACCTCAAAATCGTCCTTTGTATGTCACGGGTGTTTTGAACCATCAAGAATTCAAGCGGGCTTTTCTTGATAATGGATCTTCTATTAATATCTTACCAATGTCAACGCTTGAGAATGCTAGACTCAATCATCAACATCTGATTATGGAACCAATCAAAATTGTAGGTTTCAATGACAAATCTCACAAAACTATTGGACACATTAATACTAATTTCAATATAGGGAAATTCAAGGCACCAATCAAGTTTCATATTGTTGAAGGGGATACTTCTTATCACATGTTGTTAGGTCATCCTTGGATGTATCGTTTTGGCATTGTACTATCTACTTTTCATCAGAGTTGCAAAAAAATTATAGGCAATAAGGTGATTACTATTCCATGCTTAGATAAACCATTTGTCAGGTTTGAGGCTCATTATGTGGAAACATTATTCTTCAATGATATTGATGACACTTTTAAAAATGATTCCATGGCTATTTTTAGCACTCCTTTACCTTCGTGGTCTGATTGTCAACAAGATATTTTTTATCCACCATGACAGGTTCAAGACAATAAGACTTTTACACCACCACGTGAATGTAAACGGGTCTGTCTTCCAGATGGTAAAGTAATTTATCGCTTATGACGGTGTGAGGGCTCAGACACTTGCTCTGTGGATGAGCCATCCACGAGCAGTAAACCTCTTGTTGCAAAAATTCCAGATAAAATCACTCGATACCCGGATCTTCAACTTGTGAATCTTGCTTTACCTGAGCAACCAACACGCCACACTTACATCGCTACTAATTTGTTTCTTTCTTTTCGCGACAATTTACTTTATTTGTTACAGGAGTTTCAGAATATTTTCGCTTGGACATATACGGATATGCCTGGATTAGATCCAAATCCTGTCTCACAACAACTCAATGCGCATCCATCTGTTCATCCAGTGAAACAGGCGCCGCAAACATTTCGACTAGAGATGGAACTTCTAATCAAAACTGAAATTGAAAATTTGCTCAAAGTTGGCTTCATTCGCCCAATCATGCACCCAACATGGCTCGCTAATGTTGTTCCAGTCAGTAAAAAGAATGGCCAAATCCGGATTTGTGTTGATTTTCGAGATTTGAATAAGGTTTGCCCAAAGGATGATTTTCCACTACCCATTATTGATGCCCTTGTTGATGTTACAGCAGGTCACGCCATGTTTTCCTTTATGGATGGTTACAGTGGTTATAATCAAATTCATATGGATACTCGTGATGCTGAAAAGATGGCTTTTCAGACACCTTTGGGGAATTTATGTTACAATGTGATGTCTTTTGGTCTAAAAAACGCAAGTGTTTCCTATCAACGTGCTATGACAGCTATCTTCCATGATTTATTGCACATTATAGTTGAAGATTATATGGACGACCTTATTGTCAAATCCCATCATGACACTAAACATCTAGCACATCTACGCACGATTTTCACTCGCTGTTGAGCTTATCAACTTCGCATGAATCCGTTGAAATGTGCTTTTAGGGTTGATTATGGAAATTTTTTGGGTTTTGTGGTTCATCGCATGGGTATTAATATTGATCAAAGTAAGTGTCAAGCTATTATAGCCATGCCGACACCCAAGTCGCACAAACACCTCCAAACTTTTCTCGGCAAAATCTCTTACCTTCGCTGATTCATCCCTGCAATTGCTGAGTTGATTCACCCCTTTTCCTCTTTGCTCAAAGGTAAATCAACTCCCAAGTTTCATTGGACACCAGTACATCAGGTTGCTTTTGACAAAATCAAAAGTCTCCTATTTATCCATAAACTATGCATCCCTCTATACCAGATATTCCTTTGTGTCTTTATTTAACTTCTAATACTATCTCCATTGGGGCACTCTTGGCTCAACACACAGAGGAGGGTGAACGACCCATTTATTATCTTAGTCGTTGTCTTCGTGATGCCAAGTTACGCTACTCTATTGTTGAATAACATTGTTTGGCTCTCGTGTTTGCAGCACAAAAGTTCAGGCATTACTTCATGGCTCACGAGATTCAATTACTCACAAAATGTGATCCATATCATTTTTTGTTAAGTCGACCTATCATGTCGGGGCGAGCTACTCGTTGGTTATTGCAATTAGCCAAATTTGATTTAGTCTGTCATTTACCTACTGCAATCAAAGGACAAGCTCTTGCCGATCTTTTAACACTATTTTCTATTGATGGACATGAACCACTCCACGAGGATTTGCCTCTTGATGATCTACCTATTACTTGTGTAGCTAGTACACATACATGGACACTCAGTTTCGATGGTTCTTCTTCCACCTCTAAAGGAGGCGCTGGCATAGTTCTTACTTCTGCTGATGAGAGTTTTCCTCAGTCTTTCACATTACTTTTTACTTGCTCTAACAATGAAGCTAAGTACGAAGCACTGATCTTGGGTCTTCTTGCTGCACTCGATTGAGGTATTTCTCGTCTACATATTATTAGAGATTCTGAAATAATTATACGACAAGTCACTGGCCAATATGTTATTCGAGAGCCTTGTTTGGCAACATATCGTACAATCATTCAATGACTGGCAACTCGTTTCACTACACTAAGTTTCGCTCATGTACCTCGCACTTAGAACTGTTTATCAGATGCTCTTGCTACTCTCGGCACAAAATTGGCTTCAATAACTACCCCTAGCATTATTCATGTTCAACGATGTCTTAATTGCACAATGGATTCTAGTGCCTCTACAATGGAGATTAATGATTGACGTCTTCCTTTCATCACTCAATTGAAAAAGGGCCACGACACGATTCCTATGGTTCAATTACAACATTTCACTATCATGCAAGGTCACCTTTATCATCGTCTTCCTGACGGTCCTTTGACTTGAGCAGTATCTTTGATTGAAGGTAAACAACTCCTACACGAAGTCCATACTACACAGTGTCCTATTCCAGTGCCACTATATCGACTTCTACAATGGCATGGTTATTATTGGGCCACAATGGTTATGGAAGTTACTTTTATGCAACGTCATTGCTCCAAATGTCAAGCTTTTTATCTACTAAATTTTCTTGATTTAGAGTGCACGACCAATATAGTCGAGCAACGATATTGGTGCTTGTCATACATCATGTATCTATCCCACGGAGTGCTTCCTGACAATTTGAACCAATGCAAGCAAATTCGACATCATGCTCATCATTTTACTGTTCAAAACAATAAGTTATATCGTTATACTATAGAGGGCGTACCATTACGCTGTCTTTCCATCCCATAATCACTCGAGGCATTACGCGAGGCTCACTCCATCGAGCATCAGGGTTCTCGTAAACTGTTTCAACAACTAATTCGTTGTGGTTATTACTGGCCTTCTATAGAAAAGGATAGTAGAGCACATTCCCAATCTTATTTACCTTGTCAATGGTTCGAGCATCTAATTCACATACTTGCTAATCCTTTACATCCAATTGTTCCACCTTGGCCGTTCCACACTTGGGGGCTTGATCTGATAGGGCCCATTCATCTTGTTTCTAATGGTTATATTTGGATTCTTACAACTACTGATCTTTTCACCGAATGGGTAGAAGCGATACCATTTCGTCATACAACATGCCATGTTGTTGCTGGATTCATCAAAGAACATATCATTTGTCAATTTGGTATCCCAGTGATCATTCTATCTGATAATGGTACTCCGTTTATCAATCAACATGTTTATCAACTTTTACAAACATATGTTATAAAACATCATCGCTCATCTCCGTATTACCCTCAAGGTAATGGTCAAGCTGAAGCCACAAACAATAACTTATTATGTATACTCAGTCGTAATTGGGAGGAACATCGTCACAAGTGGGCTGACTATCTCCATATAGCTCTTTGGGCTTATCGAATATCTTGCAAACGTTATACTGGCCAGTCGCCTTTTGTTTTGGTATATGGCATTGAAGTAGTATTACTTGTGGAAATCGCAGTTCCTTCTGCTGGGCTGGCAGCTCGAAGTTATCTTAACCAAGATCCAATTATCGCTATCGAATCTCTAGTAGAGCGGCGGGCTCGGGCCATTGTGCATCTTGCTGCATATCAAACTCTCATGACTCGTGCTCATAATCTACAAGTACAACCTCGTTGTTTTATTCAAGGAGATCTTGTTATACATACTGCTAAACATATAATGCAACGGTTGCCTTCTCCAAAATTCACTCCTAAATGGACGAATCCGTTTGTCATCAAATCAGTGCATCCTAATGGTTACTACACTCTTATGGATGATGAAGAAACACCTGGTCCAATCAACGATGTTTGTCTTAAACCTTTCTTTTCCTAAAGCGTTTTGTTTCCAGTATATTCCTATTTTGTAGCTGTACATTTGCCCGCACTGACAAACTGCGTGAGCTTTTGGTGTAATTATTATGTTCTTATTCTTCTTCCATTTATTTTTGTTTATATTCTCTTTTAATTATGTTAAGATCATCAACACGTTCTTACTGCATCTTACTTATAAATCTCATCAAGCCTTCTCTCGAGGCCCTACCACAATTTTATTTATAAAACTCTTCAAGCCCTCCCTCGAGGCCCTCTCACAGAGTTTTATTTATAAAACTTATCAAGCTCTCTCTCGAGGTCCTCTCACAAAGTTTTATTTATAAAACTTATCAAGCCCTTTCTCGAGGCCTTATCGCAATTTTATTTATAAAAATCATCAAGCCCTCTCTCGAGGCCCTCTCAAAGAGTTTTATCTATAAAACTTATCAAGTCCTCCCTCGAGTCCCTCTCACAGAGTTTTATCTATAAAACTTATCAAGTCCTCCTGGCCTCTCACAGTTTTATCTATAAAACTCATCAAGTCCTCCCTCGAGACCCTCATAGAGTTTTACTTATAAAACTCATCAAATATTACCTCGAGGTCTTATTAAAGAATTTTTATTTACAAAATTCATTACGTATTGCCTCGAGGTCTTATTAAAGAGTTTTATTTATAAAATTCATTACGCTTTACCTCGAGGACTTATTAAAAAAGTTTTACTTATAAAACTCATCAAGTATTACCTCGAGGCCTTGTTAAACAGTTTTACTTGTCAAACTCAGCAAGCCCTCCCTTTAGGCCCTCTCGCGGAATTTTATCTATAAAACTTATCAAGTCCCCCCTCGAAGCTCTCTCACATTTTAATTTATAAAACTCATCAAGTCCTCCCTCGAGGTCCTCATAGAGTTTTACTTATAAAATTCATTACGTTTTACCTCGAGGACTTATTTTTAAAAAACTACTTATAAAACTCATCAAGTATTACCTTGAGGCCTTACTAAATAGTTTTACTTATCAAACTCAACAAGCCCTCTCTCGAGGCCCTCTCACAGAGTTTTATCTATAAAAATTATCAAGTCCTCCCTCGAGGCCCTCTCATAGTTTTATCTATAAAACTCATCAAGTCCTCCCTCGAGGTCCTCATAGAGTTTTATTTATAAAACTCATTAAGTATTACCTCGAGATTTTATTAAAGAATTTTTATTTACAAAATTCATTACATATTGCCTCGAGATCTTATTAAAGAGTTTTACTTATAAAATTCATTATGCTTTACCTCGAGGACTTATTAAAAAAGTTTTAATTATAAAACTCATCAAGCCCTCTCTCGAGGCCCTCTCACAGTTTTATCTATAAAACTCATCAAGTCCTCCCTCGTGGCCCTCTCACAGTTTTATTTATAAAACTCATCAAGTCCTCCCTCGATGCCCTCATAAAGTTTTACTTATAAAACTCATCAAGTATTACCTTGAGGTTTTATTAAATAATTTTTATTTAAAAAATTCATTATGTATTGCCTTGAGGTCTTATTAAAGAGTTTTACTTATAAAATTCATTATATTTTACCTTGAGGACTTATTAAAACAGTTTTGCTTATCAAACTCAGCAAGCCCTCCCTCGAGGCCCTCTCGCAGAGTTTTATCAATAAAACTTATCAACTCCTCCCTCGAGGCCCTCTTACAGTTTTATCTATAAAAATTATCAAGTCCTCCCTCGAGGCCCTCATAGAGTTTTACGTATAAAATTCATTACGCTTTACCTCAAGGACTTATTAAAAAAAAGTTTTACTTATAAAACTCATCAAGTATTACCTCAAGGCATTATTAAACAGTTTTATTTATCAAACTCAACAAGTCCTCCCTCAAGGCCCTTTCATAGAGTTTTATTTATAAAACTTATCAACTCCTCCCTCGAGGCCCTCTCACAGTTTTATCTATAAAACTCATCAAGCCCTCTCTCGAGGCACTCATAGAGTTTTACTTATAAAACTCATCAAGTATTACCTCGAGGTTTTATTAAATAATTTTTATTTACAAAATTCATTATGTATTGCCTCGAGCTCTTATTAAAGAGTTTTACTTATAAAATTCATTACGCTTTACCTCGAGGTCTTATTGAAAAGTTTTACAAAAAAAAACTAATCAAGTATTATCTTGAAGTCTTATTAAAACGTTTTACCTATACAACTTCTCATGCTTTTAGATTCATTAATCAAAACATCCACGTGTTAACATAAAAATATACATGGATTTTTTTTCTTACCCAAAATTCCCTTCAAATCCACTCATCAAAACAAACATATTACATTATACTCATTTTTTTATTACAATTACCTAACATAATTTACTAAGGAGTCTGTTTTGTCATCTAACTAGGTCAGCATAAAAACAAGATCTAAATGTTGTTTCAACTCGTTGTTTGGCAGCTTCCAACTCTTGTTTCACTATGTCTAGAACTCGTTCTGTTGCATCAATTTTTGCTTCCAAGTCTAGACGTCCTAAACTTTCTCGAGCCACCACAATACGTCTTTGTAGCCATTGAATGTCCATTCCTATACCTTGTAATTTGTTTATCAATAATTCTACTTTATCAACTTCAACTTCAGAACCTTGCCCAAATGACACGAACTGAAATATTTGAACAATTCGCCCAAGACACTCATACATGGCTCGCCTCACGAAAGTATGTTTCGAAGACATTAATGCTACTAAGTCTGGACGTAGAGTCATAACACTTTCTAACAATAATTCATACTTTGTCTCAACTCTCACGCCATTCCAGTTCGACACGTGTGAAGCTACGCTTACATTTGGCGATCTTTCCCTGCCTCGTACCACCGAAGCTTGCACATAACCTATTTCTTACACGCCAAATTCGAGTTCCTGTTCCATATGGTTCTGACCCATGCCCCCATGTGGTATGTCATCCTCTATTTCCTCATTTTCTTCTTCTCCTTGTACTATCCCTTCTGCTACATGAGTTTCCATAACAAGGTCCACATTTGCATTTCCTCCAATAATTTGTTTCACTTCTTCCCCTTCTTCACTATCGCTCTCAATTTCTTCAAAAACATCCTCGCCACTAGAGCCTGTAATTAATATCAGATTTTCTTTTGCTCGCCTTTTGGGCTCAACTCCTTCCTTTAACCCAACTCCCACATTATCCGGAGCATGTTCACGCATCTCGATATTAGTCTTTCTGTTCTATCTTCTGTTGGTCTCAGTGAATGTCTAGCTATATTGATTGCTTCATTCTCACCATGAGCTTCGGTATTCACTTGTTTAATTACCGGTGTTGATCTGTGTTCTCGAGCTTCAGCCTGCTCTTATTGGCGAATAGTTTGCAACGTTTCATCTGGATCGATTCCTAGTGGTTCTTCAATCTCGGGATCTGCACAAATTTCTTTTAAATAAGTAAAATTCATCTCATGTAAACTGGAAGGCCTATCATGAGAATAATCCACAGGAATTACCCATAACCTAGGTCTCGATAAATAATAAAAACCAATTTCACCTGAAGGTATTGCCTCTTTGAGCCCTCATGCACCTCCCAAATTTATTTGTTCAACAACTTTTTCTTGGTGCATTGTACCATATTCCCCTAAACACGGTCGTAAGGATCCTTCAGGAGTTTCTTCGCTATCCTCCTCATCTTAAGCAAGAGTATGTCTAACAGTTTGAATTTGAGAAGTTGTCAAAATAACTTGCATAACCTCTCGCATTTCCCATGGTTCCATGTTCAGCGCTCTCGCTTCTCCCCCATCAGCAGGTTCTGCTGCCACAATGTGTTCTTGTACTCGATCCATCAATTCTGTTGGTTCTATATCTGGCACCTCGATCACTTCAAGTGTTATCACTTTGGTTCATTTTACTATTTTCCTCATTGTCACAGTTTTCTTTTTTTTACCCCTCGTTGGACGAGGAATTTCTTTTCTCACCTGTTCCTTTATTTCTTGTTGCCCCCTATATTAAGAGGTCTTTCTTCCTCCCAAGCAATTTGTTGCACCCCTGCATTACTGGGACCTGCTTCACCATGCCCAATTAGTTGTACTCCTGCACCACTGGGCCTTGTTGCTTCGCGAACAACTTGTTGTCTTCTAAATCGACAGAGTTCCCAACGATCATGAACATCTTTAACTCCCTTTACAATACGAAGATGTATCTTTGTCTTCCACATAGGTACCCTTCTGGCCTTTTCTATATTTTTTGTTGTAACATACTCGCCCCACGAGTTTAATTCCTGATCTCAATACTTATGATAGTTACTGGTACACCGTCCTGCTCGCTCTTTCGAACAAAAGATAAAATGGCCTACCCCGTCTGTTAATAAAGCCCCTGCATATTTAGGATCGAATCGGGCATAACTCGTTTTCACATAATCAACATCTTCAACCATTATATAATCATGTGGTACCCCTTGGTCGTATCCAAACTGCGTGGCTAATCGCCTTGGGTTATAGGTCATTGCCAGATCATTGTTTTCATTCATTACAGGCAAAAACCCAAGTGTCACCATAATTAATGCGATCAACATTTCATCACTCAAATTTATCACATGGGTCCCCAACACAACGTCAGCATCAAAATACATTTGGCTTCTCAAAGCCCCTTCTAGAATTGGCGCATATGGATGTGACATAAAATGTTCACTACAGTCGAGTACGCTCATCAACGTTCGGCGTGGTTTTTCCCCTATATAGCTCCACAAACGTACTATCTTATTCTGCTCGCCCACAAACTCTCTCATACTTTTATGTTCTGGCCCATATGAGGGGAAATGTTCATATAAAAATACTTGTAAAAAAATGGTGGACACATATGTCTGCATCATATAGCGATCAACACTTTGTTCTGTCATATCCATAATTTTATCAAGATTATCATACAAACTACCTAAAAATGAAGCTGCTAAGGGTATAACAGCTCTTCGCGACAACATAATAGCCATAGGCACTAATTGCGCTGGTACTGTATCTTTAGGTGTTGTTTCAAAAACAAATTTTCCCAACCAATACAGAATAAATGCAGCCAAATGTTCCCTCGAATTAATCCCTGGTCTTGCATCTCTCTCGCATTCTGCATTGCCTACATTCTTTCTTGCTAACTGAATATCTTTGAAGTAATATCGTAACCAATTACCAAAGGTAACTTTTTTTCCTCGTTCTCCCCATTTTGCAGATCTTATACCCTTCCTATCAAATATTGAGCTATAAACTTTTACTCTATTTCGACTGTCTTCTAAATTCGCTTCGATAAACTTTTCATTAGCATCGAGCTCAAAATTGAAGGGGTTCGCTTCACCCTGGAAACTCAGTCCAGTTAAATGCACCACATCCTCTAACATGGGCCCAAATTCACCTCATACAGCTATGAAGGTATGGCTTGACGAGCTCCATCGCAAGACTAACACTTCTATCACATCAAGGTCCCTGGGTATATGAAAATTTCTATTACATCGAATCGCTTCATAAATATGGGTAGATTTAAACTTCTGTTCCATTTCTTCTTTTCCAAATACATAATCTACCCATTCATCCCACCCACCACCTACCGATTGACTACCCTTCCACGTAATAAAAGTATAAGGGTATACTCCTCTCTCAATATTAAATCGAATGATAAAACTCACCGGAATATGTGGTGCTTTGTTTACATCCTCCTCTGGCTCTAATAATATTTTTTCTTGAGAATCTTCTGGGATATCTCCATAAAATTGCTTCATTTTATACCAAAATTTGTCTTTTTTACCAAAGTATGGTGTCGTTGCCATTTTTCTTCTTCTGGAGGTACGGGAATCACCTTATCCCTTGTACATAATTCCTGTTCATCAGCCATAGTAATTGTTTTCCCTTTTCTGCTAAACAATTTCACAAACACTTGGTCTTCGTATCACGAATACTACTAATCTAACGAGTTTTCTTTCTCTCTATCTTCCTCTGAGTCTTTTTCCTCTTCTTATGTTTTTTTGGAGTCTATATTTTAAAGGACTTTTCTTGCTTGATCTTTATCTCAATCTTTAAGTTTTTGTAAACCAACTATATTGACATTCCAAGTTTGGAAATGACTGTATTACACTAACTCAATCCTTTATATATACTACTCATAGGGTGTATATGTTTATATCTTAGCCTCTCTCATATGTACATGTCTTCAAACACAAATTAATTAAATATTCATTTTGAATAAGGCACCTGTTCAATGAACCACCTTTTTCTCCAACTGTCATGATGACTCAATGATAGAATGTTTTGCATCCCAATGCACTATATTTATTTCTTATGCACGCGAGCCCGTTACACGCGCCCACGCGCATGGGGGCTAACTGTAGGTGTACTCGAAGCAAATATAATCTCAAGACACTTATAGCATTTATAGGGTAATGACATGGGAATTTACCCTATACAATTTAGGGAATCAACGGAGGAATTGTGGATTGGAGGAAAAGCAGTAAAACGAGCCACGAAGCCAAAATGAGTGTTATGAGTTTTCTATAGCCATAGACATCGAGAGTTTCAAAATATCTTAAAGACAATGATGATTGTGTGTGGAAATGAATGAAATATTTAATGCAGTATCAAAAGATACTAATTACTTGAACTTTCATACCACTAGCTATAGTGTTCTATCGTACCAAAACCCTATAAAAGGTGAAGTCCTCTAGATATTAAAGGCAGAGACTGATTTTCCTATGAATTAAACACTTCTTTTGTTTATTGTTTTTCTCCTCTTCATAACTTTGTTTGATTTCTATCACATTTGAGACTCAAGATTTGTTTTTACCAGTGTTAATCTAAATTAAATTGAACCCACCTTCATATGCGATTTGTCCAAGTTTTAGAAGGTTGGTCCTAGCTAACTGCCTCATTTTTGTCATATAAGTTAATACTATTTGAGTTTTTATGTAAAATTTTAGTAACAGTTCCGATTCTAAAATGATAGGATGTGGGTGGTTGAGATCTTGCATAAAATTTGAAGGGTATATAGTATAATGAATGACAACTATAATCGTTATAAATAATTGAACCAAACTTGAGGGAAGGTCAATGAATTTTACCCTGTATATTTGTGTTATAGTTAGTTGTGGATTGGGGTTGTTAATTAAGGTATTTTGAAAAGTGCTAAAATTATTATTTAGTACCATTATTGGTTCGAGCTTTTAAAATTCATATCATTCAAGTATGCTACATTGGTATCATATATATGAACACACGCGTTTGGCCATGAAATTAAAAATATATATATTTTTTGTGAAGAAAAAAATTAATATCCGAATCTAAAGTCAATGTATTATAATTTAGATAAAGGGTCGTGAGCTTTTAATTCCTATGGTATGCATGTAGTGCGTATAATCCCTATAATTCTACTTCACCTAAAACCTTTATATTGAGAGTGAATTAACCTATTATGTACTTATAGATCATCGAACATGATAAATGATATATATGCCATTGGGTTATATGTTTTAAAATAAATATTTAAAAAGACATAAAAGGCCAAATGGGATTGCAACGTTTTCAAAATTTATAGGTGTCAATACACACATTAGTAAACTAGAGTATACTGGGCATTCAAGTGATTAAAAAAGTCATGTGACTTGCACATGACAATTTAACGGAGACAACAAGTCGGAATGTGGACCGGAGAGGGTATTTGCAACGTTTTAAAAAATATGAGGTATTTTAAGTACTTATCCCTTTAGATAAGTAAAAATAGTCTAACTGAAATTTTGTCTAAAATCGATCAATAAAGATAGGACAAAATTTGAATAAAATCATGTACTCCTTCCGTCTCATATTAATTGTTCATTTTTTTAATTTTACTTGTGCTAAAATAATTGTCCAGTTTTGAATGTCAATATCGATCAATAAAGAGAGTACAAAATTTGAATAAAATCATGTACTCCTTACGTTCCATATTAATTATCCACTTTTTTAATTTTACTTGTGTTAAAATAATTGTCCAGTTTCAAATCCCAATACAATAATATAATTAACTATTTATGTAGTTAATCACTCTACACAGTCAAACATAACTATTTCTGTAGTTAAGTACTCTATGCAGTCAAGTCTGCGCTAAGTCAACGTTTGACTGTTCTTCTTCTGCGAACCTTCCAACACCAGTCAACGTCATACTATGACCTCAAGTCTCTGCAATTACGTTCCACCTTCCATCACCAATCCACTACTCAACTCCATCCCACCGGGAAATGACGTCACATCCTACCGGATTCTGACACACATGCCTAGCACCACCACCAACCTCTTCCTCCTCCCCGCGAAATGACGTCCACCATACCGGCGATAGAATCCATCAACCGTTCGCTAGCCGACATATGCTCCCCCAACGAGCACTGCTACTCCTGGGAAAACCCTAGGCGCTTCTCCGGCTACGCCAATCGGCTCCAACTGGTTCTCAGCCAGCTGCTCAGAAATACCTCGCCGGATAACCTCTCGCCGTCGGTTCAGACGTCGCTGAAGGGGATCGCCGGAGATCTGACGGAGGTTGGCGAGACGTTGTCTGTGTACAGGAACAAGAGCAAGATCTTCGTCCTCATCAACTGCCAGTCACTGCGCGCTTCTCTCCAGCAGCGCACGATAGCAATCGGAGCATGGTTGGCCTTGCTGGAGTCTTCGCTTCACGACATTCCCGATCTTCGCAAGAAGGTCGCTGATCTCTCCAAAGATATGAAGCAAATCCAATTCAGAGTACGAATTTCTCTCTATAAAACCTAATTTCGAAATCTCTCTTCCACATTTTAGTTCAAATCTCTATGTATATATATCAATGTGTGTCTACATATATATCTCCACAATTTAATTCAAATCTCTATGTATATGTTCCTATATCACAAATTTAACTCGGAATTTCTCTCTATATGCGTCTGTGTGTATACATATCTCTGAAAATGTAATTTCGAAATCAACAGATTTAACTAATTTAGTTTAAAATCTCTATGTCCAACATGTGTGTCTTTGTATGTGTGTATACTATTTGTGTTGGGCATTACGGGCCCCACATATCTCAACAATGGTGTGATATTGTCCGCTTTGGGCCTAGGGCTTCCCCAAAAGGCCTCACACCAATTGAGATATGTACATCATTTTATATACCCATGATTCTTCCCACTTTTAACCCATGTGGGACTTTGGTCGCATACTTAACAATCCTCCCCTCGAACAAAGGACCACATCTCATGGTCCGAGCCTCCCCTCAAACGATCATCCATCCGTCCATCGTGAATTAATCCGAGGGCTCACCTGGCTACCAGTCCACTCCCGCTAGTTGACACGACGCCACCACATACGACTTGACCATCACCGGCCTCCGCCGCCACCGCTGGTCGATACAACGCTAGCCCACTCCGACTGGTTAACACCACGAATCGCAACCTGGACTTTGATACCAATTGTTGGGCATTACGGGCCACACATATCTCAACAATGGTGTGATATTGTCCGCTTTGGGCCTAGCCCGCACGGATTTGCTCTTGGGCTTCCCCAAAAGGCCTCACACCAATTGAGATATGTACATCATTTTATATACCCATGATTCTTCCCACTTTTAACCCATGTGGGACTTTGGTCGCATA
Organism: Cornus suecica; assembly: GCA_963922005.1. Classification (NCBI taxonomy): domain Eukaryota; kingdom Viridiplantae; phylum Streptophyta; class Magnoliopsida; order Cornales; family Cornaceae; genus Cornus; species Cornus suecica. The sequence continues at coordinate 84,596,043 of OY998239.1, read as the reverse complement.
CTTAACAATTTGATTGTGCAGGTGACGGAGAATGAAGAGAGAGTGTATTGTACGCTGCAGAAAGAGGGGCAAGGAAGAGTGAGCAGCAAAGCAGTACAGAGTGCTATAATCATGGATTTAGCTCGAGCTCTCGGAATTGATTGTAATAATCACTCGGAGTTGTTGGAACAGGTAAAGCTCTTGAAGAACGATCTGTCAATCTCAAGTTCAGTTTCAGAGAGACGAATTTCGAAATCTCTGGAGAGGATTATGGAAAACTGCTCGACTGAACCCGGCATTTTGGTTCAAAACTCGGATATTGATTGGGACGACGATGTGCACATTTCGCCATTCAAGAACTTCCTGTGCCCATTGACCAAGGAAGTAATGAAGAATCCAGTGGTTTTGGAGTCTTCACAGGCCTACGAGAGGACTGCCATTAAGTATTGGTTTGAGAGGTGTGAAGAGGACGCTCGCGATCCAACTTGCCCTGTTACTGGACAGGTTTTGAAATCTTTGGAGCTGAAACCCAACATTGGGTTGGCCGGAGCGATTGAAGAGTGGGTCAATAGGAATATTGATATTCAGATTAAGTCGGCTGCACAGTGTCTTAATGAGGATCATTCTCCTGTTGATTGCGTGGAACGGGTTTTGGATAATATTTATAAGATTTCGGAAGAGCATCCCTTCAGCAGATATAGAGTGAGGGGCGCTGGTATAGTTCTACTCATTGTTAAAGTGCTTAGGAACTCTTCAACACAAATAGGTTCGCGTTTGAGAAGCAAAGCTCTTATGGCCTTGCTTAGCATGGCCAAGGATGAAGAGAGTAAGGTATGTCATCAACCAAGGCTATAAATGTGTGTTGATTGGCAATCTGTTATATAATTGAAAGCGGACAAATGCATTCAAGTTGTTTTTGGAATTTGATTGTTCGTGTGATATTGTACTAACTCTATATCTTTTTGCAAGTATATTATGTGTTAGTTCACTAGAAGTTTTTTATGGTATAATTTGTTGTTGTAGGGGTTATTTGATTTGAAAAACTTATGAGTACCTTTAAAGAACATAACAAATTGTTAATGTGTGCTCTTATTGTGCAATTAATATCACTTAAAGGTGGAATAGGGGAGAAATAATAGTGCCAATTAGAAGATTGTGGCTACTATTGTATTGTTTATCGGGCCACTGTAGCTGATATTTCGGCTGATGCCTCCAATCCAAGAGCCATTTGTTAGAAAGAATATATAAGGGTAGAGATAATGGGAAAGAGACGGAGTATTTGAAGAATGGGGATTGAAGTCATTAGAGGGAGAGAGAAAAGGAATGCTGGAAAAGGTAAATGTTCTGTTTAGGAAGTTTTTAGCATTTGTTCAGCCTTCCAAGAATTAAATATCCTTCTAGACATGGTTGTATAGCCTGTGCAGAGTCGAGGGTGTTTCCAAAGTTTTTTCAGGGTATGGTTTCTCGAAGTGACCCATCTTTCCAATACATGGACAATATTGTGGCAAAATAATGAGTTTAGCCATCCAAAGTCTCTGTACTCTTCCCTTAGTTTAGGTTGACGAAAACAAACGATCTTGTATTAGAAACAGAAATTTTATATTAAGCACAGAATTTTCCGAAGAAGAATACAAGTCAATACATAGAGGGCTCAACTAGTTTCCAACAGTCAATAGACAACATTTTCACTTTAATGATAGTAAGATCCCGTTATTTTTTTTCTGTTGCTTTTTGTGCTATATCACCAACAAACAAGGATTACTGATAGAACTCTTACAAATTAAAGAGCTCCGAGAAAAGAAAAAATCCTAATTCATGAAGAGCTAACCAAGATTCTAGTAGCAATTATGCAACGAGTGCATTTTTAAGATACTAACTTCCAAATAAGTTCGTAGGAAAAGGCAAACTGCTTCCCATTTTTTTTTTTATCATATTCTTATGATGTCTGTATCTAAGGGATGCCATATATGTCCTTTAATGGAGAGATTCATAGTAAACATAGTCATGAATTGTCAGAATATTACTAAACTGAAGTCACATGCTGACTGAGGTTGACCCGTTGGCCACTAGTCGAATTGAGGATATCTTCTCCCTCTGCTTTGTAGCAGAGGCCAACTTGTTAGCATGACTGATAGTATGATGATAAAGTTCCAATTATGAGAAGCTAAGATAGGAAGTTGAAATCTAAAAAACTTGAGAGAACTAGCTGGCAGATCTGACGAGCTAAAAAACACTTCACCTGCTAACATCACCTGTAACACGTGATGCATAAGCCTAAGGTTTGGCTTCACCTTCAACAACGAGAGCACAAGTTAGCATCATATGAAATATTTGTATAATGTCTATAGCAGACTTTTATAGTAAATGATATTACGACCATAGTTATTCTTCTAAAAAATTGTTTATTTTCCCAGAATATCATGCTTGAGGAGGGAATTACTAGATTGGCCATACATAGTCTGACTGGGAGCTTAGAGAAAGAGAGGGAGCATGCCGTGAAGTTAATACTTGAATTCTCAACCGATGAAACCTATTGTAGGAAAATTGCTTCAGAAAAAGGAGCATCAGTTCTACTTTCAAGTATGTCCGGAGATCTGGAGCATCCTGCTATATCTAATTTAGCTGAGGAGGTCTTGAAGAGGATGGAGAGAGTGGAGGATAACATTCAACATTTAGCTGCAGCAGGGAGATTTGAGCCTTTACTTAGTCGGTTATGTGAAGGTACGTCTTGTACAAGTACTTTCTCTACTGCAAAAGTAATGTCCATAGATGCAATAATGATCACTTATATTGGAGATGTTCGGAAGATATAAACATAAGAGCAGACACTTGTTTTGACTTGTCACATAAAGTATTGGTAGGTTTTGTTGATGTTCACTGTATCCTACCTCTGGCTGTAGTTGTCTTCGCTTCTTTTTTTTTTTTTTTTCTTTCACTGTCACAATTTCTTTCTAGTTTTTTTGTCATAAGCGACTTCCCTGTGTCTGATAATGTTGTTACAGCTTTGATGTCACTTTATCAAGGAACCTTCCTTTCTCTTATGATTCGTGGAAGTCAAAGACCCAATTGGGTGGAAATTGAGAGCCAATTTTTACTGCGAAACCATTCTTGATTAAATCATGCTTAATTAGCATCTATTCAAGCTACTTGAACAACATAGGGACCATGAACTTGATAGTGGTAGTACAATTTCAAAAGGAAAAATTGCAGTCCAGTTCTTTCACAATGTAAAAGATCTTGGACATTCCAAATCAAGGTTTCAATGTACAAACTGGAAATTTAAACTCTGTAAAGATCCAATGCTACCACTCACCAATAATATTGTCCAACAGTTTAATGATTACCTCCGGGATCGTTTGGAAACAGGTTCTGATGATATTAAAATCAAGATGGCATCTTTAGTCGGGGGAATGAGCTTGACAAATAGCAGTAAAGAACAAATTGCTCGCCAAAGTGCTAAAGTACTCGTTCATTTGCTACATAAGCCAGAAGGAAGAGCACCAACATTGAAAGCTTTGTATAATCTTTCATCCTTGGACGACAATGCGACCATCCTCATAGATTCTGGTGTGTTTCCGGCCCTTACAGATATTCTTTTTGAAAATCAGGATACAACAGGGGGTTGGGAACTGAAGGAATTGGCAGCGTCAACAATTGCAAACTTAGTATCAAATCCCGGACAGTGGGAATTAGCATCTGCTGACAAAGAAAGGCACTCAATGCAATCAGAATCAATTGTTTTGAGTCTTTTGGAGCTTTTGTTTCGTGCATCTGCTCAATGTCAAGTGTCTATTCTCCAGATTCTATATGGAATTGCATCCTCTCCCCAGGCATCAGGTAATCTTTAGTTGACTACATTTGCTAAAAATGATTTCTTGTCACCAGGCCTTTCTGCATGGGGAGGCCAGACTAAACCTTATCATCTGGTTAATCCTCTTAATACATGAGCTTTTTGTGCGTAATTTGTAGCCAATGATGAGTTCTTTGCTGTTCTTGTTCTCCTCACGCATTCCCCCTTAAGCTCCTTCTTTTTGTGGAAAAACATAATTAGTTGGAAATAGTGTCCAACCTGTTGGAGCAGTATGTTTCTGGAATTTAATTTCGTAATTGCTATATATGAAGGATGCATATAACATACAGCATTGAATTGGGTTGTCATGTCTGGCCCAGAAAAATGCATCCCAAATTTGAAGAGGGAATACACTGTTCATCTTCTTAAGATGTGTGAAATTATCAACCAACCATCTATATTCTTTTGCTGCTATTTTAGAGGTAATGGCATTTTAGACTATTTCCAAGGTCAAAATCTCCCTCCCATAAGCTGAGAGGCCTGCTTTCATGAACTAGGGATATTGGCATGTACGATATCAACAGTAGTTATTTATACAAAGAATTGCGGAGGAGAAAGATGCATGAAGTTGCCTGCAGAATAGCATAAAGATTTCCCTAATTTGGAAACATCCTATTAGTTTTAGTTCAGTATTCTCATTCTGAATATCAGTTGTGGACATCTTCTATGTTATATTTTTATTACATCACTACATCTGGAAATTACTTGCCTTTTATTCAAAGTATACAACCTGTTAAGTTGGCTTTCATAACAATTAGGATGTATTTTTCAATATAATTCTGCAGAGTCCGTTACCACCCATATAAAATCTGGAGATGGCTTCAAAATCATCATACCATACCTTGAACACCGAGAAGTTGAGCACAGAATTAATGCATTTCGGCTTATAAGGGTCCTTTCCGAAAGGTTCGGCAATGATCTTGCTAATGAGTTGAAACCTTCTAATAAGCTTTTCCTCTTTAAAGACAAATTATTAGATAATCAATCAACATACACTGAGAGATCTGATTCTGCTAGCATACTTGCGAACCTCACCCTTTCAGAAGATGACGTCAAATCTGTTCTAGGAGCTGGATTTGTGAGATGGACGGTTGCCACTCTCAAAGACCGGGAACATGCCTCTAGTGGAAGGACTTCTCGGTCCACATCAAGCATGGTGGAAGGGCTTCTCGGTCTCTTACTGCACTTCACAAGGAGCCCTGATCACCTAACTGTTAGTCTCGTGAACGAGAATCGTCTCATGACTGTCTTTTGTGAGACACTTTCTTTTCCTTCAAAACCAAGAGTTAAACAGCTAGCTGTCCTTGGTTTGAAACACCTATCAGAGACTGGAAGGATACTTATTGCTGGCAGGGACTGGGAAATACAACCTCCCAATGGGTTCTGCTCTTCATTGGTGTTCATGTGTGGGAGGGGCTCTCCGGCACTTTCCACATGTCCTGTGCACAACGGTACATGTGAAGAGAACAGCCAGTTTTGCTTGTTGAAGAGCAATTGCATTAAACCCCTGGTTGATCTTCTCTCAGACGAGGACACCAATGTTCAAATAGTTGCTCTGGAGGCGCTTTCGACTCTAGTGATAGAAACCAATAATGGTTTCAAACGAGCTGTTGATGAGCTCGAACAGCTTGGCGTAGTCGATGCTGTGATCATGCTCTTCATCGATGCTCGACCAGGGGAGCTTCAAGAAAAGGCTATCTGGATGGTGGAGAGGATGCTGAGAGCGGAAAGCGTCACCCATACATACTCGCTGAATCAGTCGTTGGTTAGGGCACTGGTAGAAGCCATGAAGCATGGAAATGCTGCAACAAAAAGGTTTTCTCAAGAAGCTCTTACTAACCTAAAGCAAATATCAGGAATTAGCGGGAAGACATCAAGTCAAACTCGAGGATGGAGCAGATAGTAACTCATGGTAAGAAATTGTTGCAATTACAGTAATGTTGTATATTAGCCTATGAATTCCACATTAGATCAGAAGGAAACTAATTTTGTACACCATCATACATCAAAACCCTGTAAAATAGAGTAATACATATCAATGGCTAGGGATGGCAATAAAATCCGTCCCGTCCCGTTTATTCCGGGTTTGATGCCCGATTAAGCTAATCGGGGCAGGTATGGGGTGACAAAAAATCCCTGATTATATTGGGGGCGGGTATGGGGAACCCCCGCCCTGCCCCGGTTTCATATATATATATATGCATTTCATATTTTAAACACAAACCTATATATATATATAAGGTAAGAAGTGAACATTATCTAGATATACATATATGTTGAAGATCATTCTCTTTGCGGATTTATTTTCTTTCGACAATGTCTTCCTCACAAAGGTTATTAAAAAAAAAGTTCATAAAAAAAGTTTAAAAAAAAAAAAAAAAATTGTAACCGGGCTCAGGAAGGTGCGGGGCAAAAAAAAATAAAAAATTTGGGGACGGGGCGGGTATGGGGATGGGAAAGTGATCCCCACCCCGCTCCATTGCCATTCCTATCAATAGCTCACACCGTCATTATGTTTAGTACAGATAAATTTCTTGTTCCTCGTCTGCAATTGAGTATTTATTTCACTTATTATGCTTACGTGCATCAATTTAATTATTTCGTACCTTCTTAAAATTTTATCGTTTATTTTGAATGATGCATAAAATTGTCTTAGCCATTGGAGTGAGAATGAAACAAGGGAGAAAGGATGGTATTGGAAGAATCTCATGTTGTTGAACTTGAAGATTGTTCACCAAAATTCAGATTGACATGGTGTTTGTTTAAATTTCAATATTTTGGATCAACTCGACTAGGTGGTGGTGGTGGAAAATCCATAGAACTGTTCAGAAATTTCCGAGTAACACTAGGTACTTACACCAGTAACAGAGGAGACATAGGTGCAGAATTGGTCGGTCAGACTCACAGACCTTGCACCAGCGGTCCAGTCCACAGTCATCCCCTTATTAACACACTGTCACCTAGACACTCCCCATCCAAAGTTTGCATATATATATATATATATATATGTATATGTATATATATATATGTATATGTATATATATATATGTATATGTATAAAGTTCAATGTCAGCATGTAAGCCTTCCCACACCCCAAAATCAATAAGAATATGGTCAGGTCGCTGACAAACAACCAGAGAGCTCACGAACACGTACATTCATGTGTATGCAATGAGAAGAAACGCTTGAGTATGAGTATTGATGTTGGATTCAATGCTTATAAACAAATACAACGTCAGATAGATCTAAAATAAAAATTAAATAATATTGACAATTAAACGTCTCCTTCCACGTAAAGATTGGAAGCTTCTTATTATATGGAAAATTGTAAATATGGCCAAAGAAACCATTAGTATTGTTGTTTGTTCTAGTTTTGAATTGATACAAAATAATAATAAGGTTTATCACTTGCAACAAGTTTATCAAAATTATTCTAAAACATCTATTAGCCTGTTGGTTTGTTCGTTTATTTGACAATCATAATGATCTATAGTCAATTAATACGACAATTCTTAATTAAAACACTTTGAGGCATCCTATATTATAGTAATAATTTATATTTAATATGGATGTTGGCAAAACAAATTAATTCTTACTCGATTAATGCATACTATTATATCCACGCACTCTTACATAGGGCTGCTGTTGCCTACATCTTAGTTCTAGAATTTTTTTTTTATTTTTTTTTATTTTCTATCTTTTAGTTTCCTTCTAGGACTAGGTTTCCTATTATTATGAGATTTTCTAGATTTATTAATTTTCTGTTAAAATAAGTTTTCTTGTTCACCAAGATTAGGCCCATGACCCATTAGGATTTCTTTGCCTATAAATACCATGTAATTGTATATAACTTATTAATTCATTCAATAATATCATTCAAGAATTCTCTGCAAGTTTTTGCGAGTTCTTTCTTGACTCTGAAAATTTCAAAGTCTTAGTTATTTTTTTTGGTTCCTAACTGAACCCCTATTCGCTTCCGCTACGTCAGTTGATATCAGAGCCTTGATTTACCTTGGTCTGATGTTAATTGCTCGTCTTGGTAGCAACCACTTTGTTGACGAAGATCGCAGAGTGAAGGTCCCTTGGACATCCAGACGTACTCGAGAACGGTGGTTTGATCTACGATGTAGTCATATTACTGATTATAGGATTGATGACAACCAGATTCGTGATTCAAGTTGGGATCGTGTTGGACTTGTTCCTCATAGCCAACCGAACATGAGTTATGTTCCTGTTCACCCACGTAGGCCTCTAGCCTATGCGGATGCCAATGAAGAGGACAATGGTGAGTTTCATAGAAAACTTGTTTTACTAATTTTTCATGGAAGTTTTATAATTGAAGATGTATTAGATTGGATTGCGGAGGCTGAAGAATTTTTTGAGTATTTCGATATACCCGAAAACAACACAAGTTTCTCTTGTGGCTCTTAACCTCAAAAGATGTGCTTCGGCTTGGTGGGCACAAACGCAAGATTATCGTAGGAGTCAAGGAAAGCAGTCGGTGAGATCGTGGTACAAGATGAAACAATCGTTGAAGGCTAAGTTCCTTCCACCGAATTTTGAGGAGATCATGTATAAAAAATATCAGAAAATCAACGAATCTCTAGAAAAACTATTCAAGGCAGATTGTGACATTGAGGAGCATAACAGATTTATCGAAGCATCAATTGATTCTCAAGAGATTGATGTGAAGAAAAATTATGTTTTTTCACCTATTGTTGTTGATGTTGAGACTAGTGATACAAATACAAATGTAGTTAAATAAATCATGGTTGTGGCTCAAACTAAGACTCCTTCTATCGATGAAATTGATAAGAAATAAGAGGTCGACTCGAATTTGTGTTGTGATGAAATACAACATTTGTTTTATTTATTGGAGAATATTGCATTCAATACCAACAACTACGTCGATCCATATTTGAAGGAGGAGAACAAGAATTCTTGCAAGTTTTAAAGACATGATATCTCAAATAATTTCTTTTATTTTTAGATACCAAGGAGAATCGAAATTATGTTGCAGCTTGTGGTAATTTGGAATTGAACTATGAAGAAACAAATATTTGAAGAATTACGATCAAGTTCCCAATGATATGAATTATTATTCATACTTCTATATGATCCACATTAAACTCGAGAACGAGTTTTTTTTAAAGTGGAGGGGTCTGATGTAGGACGGTTGCCTATATCTTAGTTCTAGAATTTTATTTTGATTTTGATTTTAATTTTTCTTTTATTTTCTATCTTTTAGTTTCCTTCTAGGACTAGGTTTCCTATTATTATGAAATTTTCTAGATTTATTAATTTTTTTAAAAAAATAAGTTTTCTTGTTTACCAATATTAGGCCCATGACCCATTATGATTTCCTTGCATATAAATACCATGTAATTATAGAGAACTTATTCATTCATTCAATATTATCATTCAAGAATTCTCTGCAAGTTTTTGCGAGTTCTTTCTTAACTTTGAAAATTTCAAAGTCTTAGTTATTTTTTTTGGTTCCTAGCTGAACCCTTATGCATTTTCGCTACGTCAGCTACAAATGAACCAAGCACTCGACATGCAGCTTGAGCTCGGCTCGATAAAAGCTCGACTCGCGTTTGTTTATATAATAAATGAACCAAACTCGAATAATTTTTTCAAGCTCGTTTCATAAATGAACCAAGCTCAAACAAGTATGAGCTCAATTAAAATATGTTCACAAACAAAGCTCGTGAACAAGACTTGTTAAAAACTCACATATATATTTACATACATAGATATCTATTATAAATTATTATATTATGTAATGTATAATATATCGAAAGCCTAATTTACTTTACACAAATTTAATATAATATAGTACAAAGTCCTCACCCAATAAATATATTAAGCTTAATATTATTATTATATTAAAAATTATCAAAGACATTAATCTCTAATAAATAACCCAATATACGTGACTATTGGTAAGAGTAATATATATTATAACTGAATCGAGCCGTTCGTGAATAGGTTCGAGCTCGACTAGCTAAAGCTAACGTTCGACTCGGGCTTGTTCATTTAACAAATGAACCAAACTTAAACATAATTTTTAAACTCGTTTAATAAATAAATAAGCTTTCACATTACAAAGCTCAGGCTTGACTCGATTCTTTTACACCATACTCTTACACAGTTACACTAGTAGGGTTGGCAATTTCGGGTTACGGGTCGTGTTCGTGTCGGGTTGAGATCGTGTCGGGTCGAAATCGTGTCGTGTCAAATATCCTCAACCCTAACCCAACTCATGTCGTATCCGTGTCGACCCATGTAATCCATTTAGCCTATTTATTATAATATTTTAAATTAAATTTGACATAATTCAACACGAAATAAACTATTTAACATATTATCAACAAAATTAAATTGATTTTGACACGATCCAGTACTATTTTATTGATATATTTCAATCCATGACCAATTAGAGAAGAGAAAAATATAAAAATAAAGATAAATATAAATATAATCGTGTCAAATGTGTCGTGTTCGGGTTATCTTTGTCGTGTTCGGATTGACTCTTATATTCTCGTGTCGTGTTCGGGTCGATTATTTTTAGGCTTCAATCATTTTATGCTCAATCATAACTCTTTTAAATAATCTCATGTTCATGTCGTGTCCAATTTTGTTGGCATATAGCTTCACAATTTTACAACACTGTGAAACAATATTGGGTAATGCTAGTATTTTCACTTGTCGAAAACTAGAAACAGTTTTGTAACAATATATGTACTATTGATAAAATTTACACGCTTCCTTCAATTATTGACCAGAATGCCACGTCATATTTACGCGAATAAAAACTGGCCACGTGGAGATGACAGAAGGAACAAATACACTTTTCGGCGCGCGTGGGAACATCACTCCTTTACTTTCTCTATCAAACACAGTATAGAGTACATGTACATACTATTATACCAGCATTCAAATCCAAAGCCCGCCACATCTACCCAGCTCTCTCTCTCACACACACAAACACACACACACACAACAAATTCAAATATATATCTTTTCTTCATTTGCTTTTTTATCATCACTTTCACTGTTGCTTTTTCTAGCAGTTGTAGTCAATTCAAATTCAACAAAATCCCAAAATTAAAACTCACTCTCTTGTCTTTCAATTACCCAAACATGAAGTTCTCCTCTTCCTCTTCACCCTCTGTTTCCTCCACTACCACTACCACCACAACCACCAACACCAACATTTCCAGCTCCAAAACTACCACCACCACCGGCTGTCTCTCCGGCGTGTTGCGCCGCCTTCTCTGCTTCAACACTCTCCCCACATACCCTTCTGATCAGATCAAAGACGAACAATTCACAGCCGTTGATAACGATGATCACAAGCTTCAATTTTCGGAAACAGAGCAAATGGTTGCACCTCCGGTCGGAGTAGTGGCAAGGCTAATGGGATTAGATTCGATGCCACGGATCGATGTGGGGAACACCCAATTGACTCCTAATTCGATTTCAAGAAGCAGATCAATGAATTCTGTTGATTCACGGAAGGAATTGGAGTCAGTCAAGACCTCGTTGTCGTTTCGCGAAACGCCAACATTTTTGGAGCTAGATGAATTCTTTGTTATCAGTTTTGAGACTAAGAAACCAGGGTCGAAAGGGAAGAAATGTGATGTGGGTATTAGAGAAATGAAGTGTCGAAAAACAGAGAGCAATCGGAGACAGAGTGTGTACGAAAGAAATTACAGAGAAAATATAGAGACTAATAAGATGGTAGTCTCTGATGAGAAACAGAATAGAAAAATCAACCATAGGGCTTCTAAGAAGATTTGTGGTAATGGGTTTCTCATCGACTCGAGTAATATTCTTCGTCCGACGAAGAATTCAAATGGGAATTCACATGTGGTTATGGAGGTAGAAAAGCAATTAAAACCCATGAACTACAATGGGGACTCTGGTGGAGTGAAGTCAAGAAAGAAGAAGAAGAAGAAGAAGAAAAAGAAGCAGAAAGAGATCGACTCTGTAGCTAAGAAGGCTCAAACAGAGTGTGACTCGGAAAATTCAAGCCCTGTTTCTGTTCTTGATTTTGGTGTCACTGATCTAACAGCTCCAATCTCAGGTTTGCTTTTCAATTCTCTTGTGCAATACATCCCCGTTTCATGAAATTTTGTTCCCAAATCCAAATTGTCAATTCGGTACTTGAAAACGTAGTAATAGAATAATTAAGCTTCGTATGAATTGTCTAGTTTTTTAATACAACTTGAAAGTTTTTTTTTTCTTTCTTTCCATATTATGCGTTACAGAAGAAGATTCAAGGTTGAAGAATTCGAATTCGAATTCAAGAAGGAAATTGTTGGAGCTTGAAAAAAAGGAGCAGTCACATACAAGTCACACTGATAATGGGGTGAGGAATGAAAAAGAGGCAAAGCATCTTGAAGGCATAGTTGATGGATCAAGGAAGAAAGATCAGCAAAATGAAAATTATGCAGAGGTATGGTGTGAAATATGCAAAATGGTTGCACAAGAATTGAAAGAAAGCAAATGGGTATACAGAGATATGTGGAAGCTTGAAGATATTGAAGAAGATAAAGTTGCAGATTTTGGGTTTCAGATATTGCAAGAATTGTTGAATGAGGTGGTTGATCAACTTGCTGGAACTTCAAGTGAAGAAGTTTTGGTGTTGTAATGTTTTTGGCTTAATATAAAGACTATTGTTACATGTACACTATCATAGTTATTTAAAGGGTTAATTTCACAAAAACCCCCTATACTATCCAATTTAATCAATTAACCTTCATTGTATCCACTTTGCCCCCTATACTATTCAATTTCATCACTATGCCCCCTCTCATCACATTTTGAGTCAAAATACCTAAACTACCCTCAATAGTATAAGGGGGTTTAGTGAAATAAACCCTTTAAAGAATTTATTTTTCGAAAATCAATTATATTTTTCATAAAAACTATAAATTTCAAATATATATATATATATATATATATTTCAGGAAAAAATATTTTTCGAAAACAATATATATTTCGGAAAATATATAAATTTTGGGAAATATATATATATTGGAAAATGATATATGTTTCAGAATATATAAATAATTTGTCAAAAATATATATATATATATATTTCGGGAAAAAAATATTTTTCGAAAACAATATATATTTCGGAAAATATATATATATTTCGGAAAATATATAAATTTCGGGAAATATATATATATTGAAAAATGATATATATTTCGGAATATATAAATAATTCGTCAAAAATATATTTTTTCCGAATTGTGTTTAAAAAAATATGATTTTTTCCGAAAATATGAATTTGTTCCAAAAAATATATATTATTTTCCAAAATATAAAAAATATATATTTCAGAAAAAAAATTTATTTTTAAGAAAAAATTCATATTTTGGAACATAATATATATTTTTCGCACAAAAATCATATTTTTTGAAAACAAATAGGAAAATATATATTTTTGACGAATTATATATATATTTCATTTTCCAATATATATATATATTTCCCGAAATATATATATATAGTTCCTGAAATATATATATTTTTTGAAATATATATATTTTTTCCGAAATATATATATTGTTTTCAAAAAATATTTTTTTTCCGAAATATATATATATATTTTTGAAATTTATAGTTTTTAGGAAAAATATAATTGATTTTTGAAAAATAATTTTTTTAAAGGGTTGATTTCACTAAACCCCCGTATACTATTGAGGGTAGTCTATGTATTTTGACTCAAAATGTGAGGGGAGGGGACATAGTGATGAAATTGAATAGTATAGGGGGCAAAGTGGACACAGTGGGGGTTAATTAATTAAATTGAATAGTATGGGGGGTTTTGTGAAATTAATCCTTATTTAAACAAAATAGCTCAATTTATGAACATGTTCAAGCGCATTTGTTCAAGGTTTAAAAACGAATCCGGATGCCCTTTTGTGCCAATATCATTTGTGTTATTTGCTTTTTCACATTTGATTATGCAATAATTTTACTTCATCTAGGGCTAAAAATGAACTAGAGTCATTCACGAACAAGCCCGGACTCTGCTCGGGCTCATTCGTTTACCTAATAAGCCGCTCCCGATCACATTTTGTAGGCTCTTTTGACAAATGCTGACATCTTCTCTTGGCAATTCTAAAATAATCTTAATATTTTAACTACATGTGTATGTTCATGAGCTAAAATAAATAAATTTATCGGTTTGAGTTTATTCGTTTAGCAAATGATCATATACTAATCATATTTTTTAGACTCATTTAATAAATGAACCGAATTTAAACATTTAAAAGTTCCGCTCGATTGACTTATTTGCAGCCCATAACTAAGTCACATGGATAATACAATTCGTTAACTCATATATGGTGTGTTACACTAGTGGTGTACTAGCACAAAACCTAGACACAATATCCTTCACAAGAGAAGTTGCATATTGGTAACAGACAAAAGTGAAAATAGAAGATAGTGATTAGTCAACTAGTGACAAAGTGACAAAGTTCTACAATACCTAAAACTCGAAAAACAAACAAGCCAAACATTCCCGAACAAGGAAAGATTTTAAGGCCTTCTTTGGTTCGCGGTCCGATCCCATGTGGTCCGATCTCATAATAATTTTTTTAGGATCGAACACGGTTTTAAAAAAAAAAGGACCGCTTAAGACCAAAATGGATAATTTGAGATAATAAAAAATGATGGTCTCAAGTGTTCTTATATACAATTGTCTTAACACATGAGACCATAAAATTTGAAAAATATATATAATTTGAAAATAATATATAAAATTAAAAAAATAATATAATTTTTTTGAAATAATGTATAAAATTTGAAATATATGTATAAAATTCAAAATTAATATATAAAATACAAAAAATATATGGGATAACTTCATTTACATCCCCTGAGGTTTGTCCTATCATCATTTTGACCCACTCAGGTTTGCATATCTTCATTTACACCCCTTATGGTGTGAAATGTCTAAAATACCCTTATACCAAACACCCCTTAAATCAATTTAATCCCTAAATCAATTTAAACCCTAAACCAAATACCCCTTTAGAATCAATTTAACCCTCAAACCAAACACCTCAATATCTATTCAATATTTATTCTCTCTCTCTCTCCTCTATATCTCTCTCTCTCTCTAACTCTCAGATTCTCTCTCTCTCTCTCCTCTCTATCTCTCTCTCTCTCTCTCTAACTCTCTCTCTCTCACACACACACACACATATATATATATACACACATATAGATCTATACATATATATATATAGACCCATCGGGGGAGGGGGGAGGGGGTGGTGAGAGGGGGCGGCGCCGACGGGGAGGCGGTGGTGGGAGGGGGCGGCGGTGGGAGTCGGCCGACGACTTATATATATATATATATATGTGTGTGTGTATATATATATAGATCTATATATATATATGTGTGTGTGTGTGTGTGTGTATGTGTGTGTGTGGTGTGCGCGTTTGAGAGAGAAAGAGAGAGATAAATTTTTTTTTTTAATTTTATATTTATTTTCGAATTTAGTTTTTTTTTTGAAATTTAATATATATATATTTGAATTTTATATTTATTTTCAAATTTTATATTTTTTTTGAAATTTATAATTATTTTCGAAATTTAATATATATTATTAGAATTTTATATGATTTTTTTTAATTTTATATATTTGTCTTGAATTTAATATGTTTTTTAAAAAAAATTCAAAATATATATATATATTTTATTTTATATTTATTTTCGATTTTATATATTTTTTTAAAATTTAATATATTTTTTTGAATTTTATATGTTTTTTTTAAAAATTTTATATATTTGTTTCAATTTTTTTATGTTTTTTGTGATTTTTATATTTATTTTTGAAATTTAATATGTTCTTTTGAAAAAAAAAAATTTCAAAATTTATATATATATTTTAATTTTATATTTATTTTCGAATTTATAATATTTTTCAAATTTTAATATATATATTTTTAAATTTTATATATATTTTTAAATTTTAATACAAATTAAATTATTAAATGATGGGAGGGGTCTAATTGATAAAAGCACTATCCTTGTTTCCAAACAGAATAAGGATAAGACATTGAGGGTAGTTTAGGGATTTTAAAAAAAATTCAGGCTGATGTCATCGTTCAGGGGTCTAAGTGATGAGAATATTGAAAAGTAGGGGGTGTAAATGAAGATATGCAAACCTGAGGGGATCCAAGTGAAGATAAGACAAACCTCAGGGGGTGTAAATGAAGTTATCCCAAAAGATATTTAAAATTTGGGAAAATAAAAAAATTCCAAAATAATAGAAAAAATAAAAAATAATGTATAAAATTCAAAAATAATATATATTTATAAAATAATGTATTAAATTAGAAAAAAATATATAAAAATCAAAATTAGTATATAAAATTTTAAATATATATATATATATAATTTAAAAAATAATATATAAGTTTTGAAAAATAATATAAATTTTTTGAAATAATGTATAAATTTTGAAAAAAATATAAAATTCAAAAATAATATACAAAATTAGATATATATATATATATATTTGAGAAAATATAAAAAATCAAAAATAATATATAAAATTCAAAAATAATATAAAAATTCAAAATAATTTATAAAATTTGAAAAATATATTATTTTTGAATTTCTTATATTATTTTCAATTTTTTTATATTTTTTCAAATTTTATATATTTTTCATACTTAATATATTTTTTGAATTTTATATATTATTTTTATTATTATTTTCCAAACATAAGACCAAACAGCTTGAATAAGACCATAAGACCAGACAGCTTTACCAAACAGACTTTCATAACACCACCTAGATAAGACCAGACCAGACCGCTTACCAAACGACCCTAAGAATCAAGGGTACATTCACTTGCACAACTTAGCCGCCATTGGTCAAAACCATCATTTGCTTGGATAATTCTTATCGGTTAATTACAGCAAGACTCGCTCGAGATATATCAAACAACAGATAAATCTCATATCGTTTGATAAATTATAATTATATCCCCTCAAATTTATAAGATGTAACAGATACCCTAAAATGCTGATGTGATGACTTTTTCAAATGTTAAATATCTTAAATACCATCAATTATGTGTAAAGATAATAAAGCCCATGCAAAGGTTACGTGAAATGACCAAAATATCCTCATTCAAAGTTTGTAAGATGACCAAAATACCCTTATCCCTCCTAAGATCAACTGCACAATTTCCTATAAAATGTTCCCATTCAATAAATATGAACACAATAGCTTCATTAAACACAAAAGTAATCAAAATAACAATAATAATTGAATATAAATTCCAGTATTCAAAAAGGAGAAATTCAATCCAACTAAAAACAACATTTCTCCAAAGGAGCCAGAGAGCTCATCGATGTTGGAGTCGCAGAAGACGTGAGGCAATTGCAGGAGGCGTGTTGGGGGCGGAGGAGGCTAGGGTTTCTGAGGAAAAAGCAGACGTCGGAGACTTTGTTCGAATCAATTACGGTGTTAGATATTTAAACTTGATGATATATATATATATATATATATATATATATATATATATATATATGTATGTATGTGTGTGTGTGTAAACAATGAAATTTATGGATGAGTGATTGGCTTCACCAATTGATGGTCGGGGCCTGGAAGCGAGAGAGGAAGGCGGAAACGATTTGGTGTGGCTTCACCAATTGATGGTCAAATTCATCATTCTTTTTCTTCCTGTTGTTTTTGCTTTGCTTTGTCTTCTTGGTGTTGTTAGGGTTTGAATTAGGTTATGGTTTGGTTTTGTGTGGATTTGGGTCTTCCTCCATTGTTCAAATCAATTTTGGTTTACTATTTGATTCTTGAATCAAAAGTGAGAACTCGCCCCCAACAAATTTCCCCTTCAATTTCACCATCAACGATGCTCCAATCACCCACCCCAACTTCTATGCCACCACCACCGTCTCCATTCACGGCATCAACACCTAGGAATTCTTAGGTTAAAAACGTAATTCACTAAATTCTTATTTTTTTATATTTTTTTAAATGAAATATAAGCATCAATAATTGGGTCATTTCACATCTCTGATCTTTATTTGACATATCTCCAGGTCTATTATTTATTAATAATCAACAGAGTACTTTAGGTTGGCCATCTAACGTTAAAAACTGTTCAACTCTCACTAAACTTATCATTTGCCAGTAATTTTTGAGTGATTAGGTGCAACCCATCAACTACAAAGGCAAAATAAACATGTGAGAATTTTATTTTTTTATTTTCTTTTTTTCATCCCATTGCTTTAATGACACCTTCAACCCTCCTTTTTCTACTGGTCCCAACCCACTACAAAATTACCCACCATAAAAACAACATGGAAGTTCGATCAAATGAGAAAGTAGGCGCACTGAGAGAACCACCTTAGTGCTCCACCATTTCCTCCTTGTCAACTGTAGAAACAGGGAGGCTCACCTTTTGGAACAGGGAAGTAATAAATTCCATTTCAAAAGCTTAAAAAGGAGAGAAGTAGGAAAGCTCCATAGTCCAGCCTTAATGGACCCGAGCAAGGTTTTGACTAGAGCTGCAAATGAATTGAGTCATTCATGAGCAGGCCCTGACTCGGCTCGTGCTCGTTCATTTAGTCAATGAACTGAATATGAACATAAATTTTAGGCTCGTTTAGTAAACGAGCCGAGCTTGAACATTACTAAGCTCGGCTCGACATGCTCGTCTAAGTTAAATAATAAAATTATCTCATATTCGACAAAAGAAAGTGTTCAAATTGAACAAATTATGAAAATTATTGTGAAAAGGTTATAGGAATTATGCGGCCATAACATAAAAACCATTCATAAAAAATTATTCTAGTGAAAATATGTTAAGAACAAACATGCAACAATTCAATCCATGCAGATATTGGCAAGAGTAATTTATGTTGCAATTGAAAACTAGTTGTTCGTGAGCAAACTCGGGCTCGACTCGTTAAATTTGGCGTTCGGCTCGGGCTCGTTCATTAAGCAAATGAACCGAACTTGAATACATCTTTTAGGCTCGTTTAATAAATGAACCGAACTTGAACATTCCAAAACTTGGTTCAGCTCGGTTTATTTGCAACCCTAGTCTCGAGATTCAATACACTCCCCTACTTGATAAGCTTATAAATACCTTCCCTTGTATAAGCTAAGGTATAAGCATGATTCCACGTATGGTCCGATATGTAGCGTTACATTTGGAAGGTATGTAGCGTTCCATGGATATAAGCAATGCCTCAAAATGCTTCTAAAACCACAAGGATAAACAGGATACCAATTGGAATCTGCAAACTAGACACTTCATATATTCCAGCACCAAGCAAATGATATAAGAACAGGGTTTCATTCACAATACTCCAGAATTTTCAAATAAGAGAAAGTACCATATATTATTGATCAGCAAAACCTTCACATAAACATATAATATAACATAAATTAAGTAATCAAACATTTCACAGCTCGCAGTACAGAGCCAAAATAAGATGAGGTACAAAGAAAGTGATTTTATTAATCTAAAGAGCCTCTAGTAATGCATGAGCAGAATCATTTAATCCAGCCCAAGTTCCTTGTAATCTCCATTCATTTCCATTTTCTTCCACCTACTTATGGGAATATGAATAAAAATTCAAAAAATCGCAAAAAAGAACTTGTTAAGGGTTAAACAAGGAGCCAATGTGGAGCTAACATTTCCTTTTAAGCAACCATCTGCTCCTGCTCCATGTATAACTGTTCCACCCATGGTGGGACTATCTCGGAACCACCACTGTTCGAGTGACACTGTTGATGCTGCTCCTCTTCAAAACTGAATGGCCTGGTTTTTCCATGTTCCGCATCATTTACCATGGACCGAACCAAAGACGCATCTGGCTCGTCACCATTGGCCACCATCGAGGAAGCTCGTGTTGCAAAACTACTGCCATTGCTTCGGTACCCAAAAGAAGCAGACTTCCTCAGTTTGTTAATCTCGTCTTTTTGGATACCCCAGTCCAATTTTCCATCAGGGGAGCCCCAACCCGAAAGTGAAGAAGGAACCGCGGTTGCAGATGCGGCGGGCGAAGAAAGCCCGGAATAAGAGTTCACAGAGCCCCGATCAATGAAGCTCTGGCTCCGCTTTGCAAAGGCAGCTGCCCTAGAATTCAAAACTGCTGAAGCGGCTGCCCCGGATGGATCAATTCCCAAGGACGGTGACGCCCTCACGGGTGAGTACGAGAGACCGGCAGGGTAGCTCGAACGGAGCTGCTGGTTCATGTTCTGTTGTTCCAGTGAAAGTCCCTGTAAGTGACGCAAAATTGTAGGGTCCATAGATCCAAAAATGTCATCAAGGTTAGTAGGCTTCACACCTCCAAGCCTATTGTCACCAGCGATGCCAGCAAAAGCAGCAGCAGAGGCCAAGGTATTATCCCAGCTCGTCCGGTAGGAAAGGCTTGATACCTCATCCATCATCTGCTGCTCCCGGAACCGATGACTTTCAAGACCAAGTAACTCAGCATCTAAACTAATATCCCTAGCATTTAAAGCAGTTTTCAACCTGCTACCTTGAAGCTGCAGGGGAGGGGGCAAGAGGTCAGGCTGGTTCCGCCACATGGATGGACCCATAGGAGAAGTAGCTCCTGTGGGAGTCATGGGAGGTGTTGAAGTGGGAATCATCAACGCAGATGGAGAGCCGAGGACTAGCGGGCTTATCGATGTCATATCAAGTGAAGAACTGTTTGAGAATGATCTAGGAGAAGGAACTGCCGAACCAGTTGAAGCATACAAAGGGCGAAGTTCTTCGAGCTTGTGAGCAAAGAAACAGACTTTTCTGGCACACCCAGTCTCGTCCTTGCATAGGCGGGTCTTATACTGGGCAGGATGAAGCCAGCACTCAAAAATTCCATGTGCATACTCGCAAGCATCCCCCTGCCGGCATGTCCCCTTTCTGAATTCCGGGCAGGGGACGCAGCTATAATGGAATTTCCGCGGATCGCGCCTCCTTGCATTTTCCCCCGGGTGGACAAAGGGACACTCGGTCCAGTCGTGAGAGTATGCCCTTGAACAAGGCTTCACCTTGAACATATACATTCTAAACTCATCGGACCCATATATCCCATTCTTTATGTCTGGAAGAGAGAGATCAACAGGATACTCTTTCTTCTCAGTCCCACTTTTGGTTGAGACAGGCGACGTAGAAATCTGTTGATCCTGTTGCTCTTCCTTAGGATCATCAAACTCGTCAGTCAACTCAATTGCTTCTCCAAAATCACCCATCCCCTTTAGCATGAGCTCCAGACTCTTCCTTGTTGAATTAAACGAACAAAAAGTAAAAGAAATAAGGTCAGCAGGCCGGTTTCCACTAGCATCAACGGAATTGGTATCCGCCGATGCATCAAGCAATAGCTTGACAATATCAGGTGAAGAACTGGATCCACCAGCAACGGCACAGTGGAGGGCGGTGGCCCCATCCGAACCACAAGCCCTGTTAACATCAACAGGACCGGTTTCTAATACGTAACTCAACACTTGTTTGCTACCAAACATGGCTGCAATCATGAGAGGTGTCCTCTCTTCAAATCCCATCTTCTTCGACCCAATTCTCCGACCATACCATAAAGTTGACTCATCGACATCATAACCCTCCACTTCCACCTTAGTCTTAAACCCAATCAGATCATCCAAGGCCGATAATTCGAGCAAAATCGAAAAATTATGAAAACCCTCCTCTTGCTTTTGAAATTCACCTTCCCCCATGATTGAACCAGTTGGACAGAGTTTCCTCTTAGAACCACTACACATGGAAAGCTCTTTTTGCTACAAAATACCAACACAAAGACTTTCATCATAAATTGGGTTTTTCAATTTATAGCACCGCAAAAACACTCAAACTATACATCACCAGCAATTAAAAAATAAAAACACAAAATGGGATTCTTTATTTACTTTCCATTTCTTTTTTATCAACACAAAGCCAATAGCTAGTTCTAATGCTAGGTTCAAAGTCTCTACAAAACCGTTTAAACTAACACATATATACAAATAGATATAACAAAAATGGGTAAATGCATTTTCAATCAATGAGTTCACACAGGAATTTTCAGTATTTAAATGTAACACGAAACTCCTGAAATTGCGTCTACATATGTATGAATCAATAAAAACAAATAAAAAAGAGAACCCATCACAGATACACATCAAACACACTAATATAATTTCAGTTTTGTTCACGAACCCATAATCCTTATCCAGCAAAAAATAGAATATCTAAAGCTTTTACATACATATATATATATACTAATATGTGGGTATAAAAGCATACCTTAATTCCTTGAAAAAGGAACAAAAGCTCAGAATTGGGTTTTGCAGAGAGAAGGCGAAGAGGACTTGAACTCCGCTCCTATATAACCACACACGTAGGTACTATGAGAGGGAAAGTTAGAGAGAGAAAGTGAGTTAAAAAGGATGAGAGAGAGAGATAGACTTTTCTCCTCCTTCGCTTCGGTCAAAAAGAGGTAGCGCTCTCTCTATCTCTATCTCTCGCTTCTCTGATTTTTTTGGTTAATTTCACTTTCACCCCTAAAATTTATCTTAATTCCACTTTGATCTTTTTAAATTTTAAATATTCTAGTTACGTCTTTTAAAATAGACTAATGTTAACTCTATTAACAGTATTTTATGCAATTATTTTTTTGTCTATGAATAATACTACATCCGTCCCATTCCAAAATAAATGTTCTAATTAAAAAGTCAATTCATTTTTTTAATCAATTTACCCTTGAAGCATCCAAGTCATAAAATATCAAACATTACATTACAAGTTAATTTTTTATTCACTATCATACTAATAAAAGTCAAATTCCTCAAAATGGATTTATAATTTGGGACGGAGGGAATAATTTTCAGAGAAAGAAAAAATACGTGTTTTGTGAAAGTAAATTAATCATTTACATAGTGGTTAGAAGATAACAACATCACAAAAGGGTCTAAGTGAAATAAAAAATAAATTCAAGTACTATAAGTGGGATGTTTGATTAGAGGGGGTGAAAGTGAAATTAAAATCAACCTAGGGATAAATATGAGATTAACCCTTTTATTTTTTACCTCCGAAATGAAAATGAAAATGAAATCCAAATTCAAATGGAAATGAAATGCAAATGCAAATGCAAATTCGGGAGGGAAAAGAAAGGAGAAGAAAAAGGAGTATGTGGAGCCCACCACTTGTTTTAATATAATCTAACTGACTACTCCGTTGTTGGGGCGCCACGTGTCGGGTCGTTTTCGGAGAGGATTTCCCCAAAGTGGCCGGACTGATTCCCGGGTCGGTCACGCTTCACGCGCTTTGGAGCGATGTGGGTGGACTTGATGACGTGGATTTATCTACACCGTCCTAAAAGGTTATGCTATTGTCACCGTCTGCAGGGTAATTTTTGTATCACTGGCCGTCCGATTTGTGGAAATTTTGGAATAAGTACTACTTTTTAGGTGATGTGAAAGGTGACTGATTGTCTGTTAGGGCCCTTAGGGGGAGGATGTCACTCTGATGGTTATTCTATCACTTTTTTCATGATAGCAATTTTATGTTAATACTTTGCTCCTTTGTTTATTATGTTTTTTTTCTTTCCTTCTTTTGCTTTTTTATTTTCTAGAAAGATCTCTAAAGACTTCCTTTCGATTAACTAGAGCCAAAAGAAAAGAAATGATATCATTGGTTAGGAGAGAAAGGAAAAGATAATAATATTTAAAATTCATGTTTAAATAAATTATAATAAAAAAAAAATAAAAAAATAGTATTTTTGTTTGGATAGGAAAAAAAAAAAAAAAAAAAACGTTATAACCAATTTACTATTATATCATAATAACCAAATGTCTAAAATTTATATTTTTAAAATATTAAGGTTATATTTGGTATTATAAAAATATCATTTAAGTGTTATCCTTTCTCTCCAAATCTTCTCATTTTTGGAAGGATAACATTTAAGGGATAAGGAGTGATAAGTTATTCCTCCAAAGTTTTTTTTTTCTCTCCAACCAAACATGAAAAATTCTAGGGTAATTTGCACTAACACCCCCTGAGGTTTCAGTCAATTCCATTTTTCGTTTGACTTTCAAAATTTTTGCACTAACACCCCTTGAGCATTGGTACCTTTTGCAATGACACCCCTGGACCAATAAAATGACCAAAATACCCTTGATAAAATTCGAAAATATTATATGAAATGTGAAATGACCTTTATGCCCCAACCCCAAATATATACAATTTCGAAAAACATATATATAAATACAAAAAAATATATAAAATTCGAAAACAAATATTTAAAATTTGAAAAATATATATAAAATTAGAAAAAAAAATATAAATTTCGAAAAACATATATAAATTTCAAAAAATATATATAAATTTCAAAAAAATATATAAAATTTGAAATATATATATAATTCGAAAATATATATATATAAATTTTGAAAAATATTTTAATTCGAATATATATATATATATCAAAAATATATATATTCAAAAACAAAATTCAAAAAATTATATAATTTCGAAAAACATATATAAATTTAAAAATATATATATAAAATTCAAAAAAATATATAAAATTTGAAATATATATATAATTCAAAAATATATATATATATATAAATTTTGAAATATATATAAATTCGAAAATATATATATATTTCAAAAAATATATATAAATTTCAAAATATATATTTTCAAAAACAAAATTCAAAAAATTATATAATTTTAGAAATATATATATATATATTGATAAAATGACATATATTTTCTAATGAAGTGAATCAAACTACTTACCACCAACATCAATTAGTGGTCTTCTTTTATATATATTTTTCCAAAATATATATTTTTCTGAAATTTATATGATGTTTTTGAAATTTATATAATTTATCCGAATTTTATAAAAACAATTCAAAATTTATATATATATTTCGAATTTTATATATTGTTTTTGAATTTTTTTATAATTTTATATATATTTCGAATTTTTATATATAAAATGGGTAATCTCAAAACATTCGTGGACAATTCATCTATGACAAACCGAGTTGTTGGGTAAAAATTCAAAAAATATATATATTTTGAAAAATTTTGGAAATTTTTTTGGACAATTCGTGGACAATTTTGGAAAAATATATATAAAAGAAGGCCACTAATTGATGTTGGTGGTAAGTAGTTTGATTCACTTCATTAGAAAGATATGACATTTTACCAATATATATATATATATATATATATATTTCTAAAATTATATAATTTTTTGAATTTTGTTTTTGAAAATATATATATTTTGAATTTTATATATATTTTTTGAAATATATATATATTTTCGAATTTATATATTTTTCAAATTTTATATATATATTCGAATTATATATATATGTATATATATATTTTTGAATTATATATATATTTCAAATTTTTTATATTTTTTTGAATTTTATATATATTTTTTTAAATTTATATATGTTTTTCGAAATTATATAATTTTTTGAATTTTGTTTTTGAAAATATATATTTTTTGAATTTTATATATTTTTTTGAAATATATATATATTCGAATTAAAATATTTTTCAAAATTTATATATATTTTCGAATTATATATATATTTCCAATTTTATATTTGTTTTTGAAATTTATATATATTTTTCGAAATTTATAAATTTGCTTTCTAATTTAATATATTTTTTTCAAAATTTAAATATTTGTTTTCGAATTTTATATATTTTTTTGAATTTATATATATGTTTTTCGAAATTGTATATATTTAGGGTTGGGGCATAAAGGTCATTTCACATTTTATATAATATTTTCGAATTTTGTCAAAGGTATTTTGGTCATTTTATTGGCCCAGGGGGTGTCATTGCAAAAGGAACCAATGCTCAGGGGGTGTTAGTGCAAAATTTTTGAAAGTCAACCAAAAAGTGAAATTGACTGAAACCTTAGGGGGTGTTAGTGCAAATTACCCAAAATTCTATCATTTGTTTTCTTTTCTTATCATTCCAATTATTTCGATCCAAACGAAGCCTAAAGAGTGATTTTTTTATTTACATATAAATAAAGTTGTCAATTGATAAGACAAAGACTACTACGAACTACATACTCTCTCTCTTCTTCTTTTTCATTTTTCTTGTGGTCCGAAAAATCTGAAGAACTTAAAAAATAAAAAAAATAATGTATTGTAAATTGATGTTACATTTGAGAGCATCAATTTAATACTTGATAATTATAATGAAAGAAATTTATTGAAACTTTCCGTTAGTTTTTTTTGTCCAGATAAAAATTTCATGCAGCACTATAGTGCTACCAAACATGACTTAAAATTTGAACTTTTATATTGATGAAGGGAAGTCTAATAAACCTTCAATTAGTTTGATTTAATAAGCATACAAACTGTTGTGTACTCATAGCAACTTTAATAGAATGGAAAGGAATTAGAATTTTTAGGTCCAAGACAAGGACCAGTGAGAATTTTCTTCACAAATGGATGAGAATAGGGATGAGAATTTCCTGTTCTTTTTCCTTTTTGATAAGTAAGAATTTAGTAGAAGAGACAACTATATAAAACAATAATACAATAAATACATACATGAGTGTAATTCACCCGAAAGGAAAAATAGAAATGGTTGAAATAAAAACTGATCTAGATCCAAGGTCTAATGGTCAAGTAATCCCGAACCCTATTTCTCAAATGAGAGGTATAGAATTTAAGACTTAGGCAAACTCAATTGAGAGGCCTCAAGCCTCAGTAAAGGCAGGTGTGTCCGTTACTTAACTTTAAAAAACAAAAAAACTAATGAACGGATGAAACAAAAAATGTCTAGGTAAGAAGACGGACAAATTTTAATTGAAACCAATGAGAGAGACCAGCCAAATAAATAATTGCCTTCAATCAAAGGGCATTAACAAAAAAAATCAATTATATAGTCAAGTTCATGTTTATAAGTCATGACATGAAAGTTACTTAATCGAAAATGAAAGTCTTTATGGTCGGTTTGGATACGAGAAAACAATTTTTGTTTTTCTACTGTTCACTCAGTTAAAAAAAAAATACGTTTGGCAAACACGTTTACTATTCATTTTTTTTTTTCTAAGGAAACTATTTTTTGTGAATAGTGTGTAAAAGTGGTGAAAACACCAAATACAATTTTTAGTTATTTTTTGAGTTTTTTCACTATTTAGGATACCACATCCGCCACCGCCGCCGCCACCAACCACCACCACCCCCCGCCACCGGTCGCCGTCGCCGACCCCCACCACCTCCGGTCGCCGCCGGGCCCCACCGCCAGTCACCCACCACCACCGCCGGCCACCAATACCATTTTATTTTTCAATACAAATTTTCATCCAAACTTTTTTTTATTTTTAGTTTTTTGCTGAAAAAAATAAAGACAAATACAAAAATAATTTTTATATTTGAAGACAGAAAACAAATACAAAAAACAGGTTATCCAAACGCACCCTACGCATTTAAGCAGTATAGTTCGCTCTTTGCTCCGTTTATAACGGTTTTTTGAATGTATCAATTTTGTTACATGGCATCGATATTTACATTTAGGATCAAGTTCTTCAACGTCTCTTTCCTTATGAGAAGTATGATTTGCCATATTGACGAAGATTTTAAATTTTTACATAATATTGATACTCATCTACTACTTATATTTAAGGCTAATATCATCTAAATATGTTACACTTTTACCCTAGCTAGTTACAATCAACCAAAACATCTAAAATCCAAATTAATTTTGACTGTGATCTGAATAAAGGATGAATTGACACAAGCAATCCAACAGCCTCTGCAGAACCAAAAATAATTGTAAAACAATATCAGTAACTGAACTCATGTGGAAAACTGTCAATATAAAAAGTAAAATTCTAATCTATTTTTATTCGGAAGACATCAAAATAGTGGAATCATAATATTTTTTTTTCTTTTCTCTATATTTATATCTGTTAGGCTATTTGAAGATAAATATTGATGAGTCAGACATGGCTTTTAGTGGAGCTGATGATGAAAAACTATACTAGCTCCAATCCAAAAAACCTTGACCCTTCACTCAGATTTTAAAAAGGAAGAATTACATTATGTGCGCATCATTATAAATATCATGAATTTTCTATTATATTAGCACATTTTGAGTACGAAAACGTTACTTATCAATTATATTACTGTATTTTTCAAATCAAGACGGTTTGTTATAAAAGAACATTATCCAATAAGGTATAATAACATGCATTTAATATAATATTCACTTGTAAAATTCCAACGATGTTATCAAAAAGGCATTTTGGCCATGTTTGACAGAGTTTTTGTTTTTGCCTTTACATAGAAGAAGAAAAGAAAAAGTCGTTTCGAGAAGTTGGTACCCCCTAATTTCTTCTAAATGTTCTTCCAAAACTCATAATTTTTTTTTAAATATTTGTCAAACAGCGTTCAAAATTATTTTACCATACAGGAAGCTAAAAACAGCTTCTGAAAAGCGATCCAAATAGTCTTTGTATTGGACCAAAAAATAAGGCGGGGGAGACTCTTTAAACAATAATATATAAGGGTATTGTGGAGGTGATACAAACATTTTTTTTTATCATTTCGGAAAGGCCATTTTAATAAATTACCTATGAAGTATGAGGTTTTTTTTTAAGAAAAGTAATAGAATTATATATAAAAAATAAAAAAATTTATTTGAGGGTGCAAATGCCGTCATATGTTTTACGTAAGTAATTGAGTATTTGTCATTGAAGCAGGGACGGATTTACATGATGGGGGCATGTGGGGGACCTTTTCTTTTTTACACTATATGCCTATAAAATTTTGAAAATTTATAAAAAAATCCTCACTAAATCTATAAAATGCTTTCACTGAACTTACAAAATATTACTATATGCCCCCACTCAGAAAAATACTAGATCTGTCACTGCATTAAAGTATTTATTTATGTCCTCGTCATATTATAGTCTAGCTGACTCAGATAGTATTAATTTACTAAGAACAAAGAATTGATTTCTTTTGATAAACAAAACCAGTTAATGAATGACTGAACAATTCCTCGGGTTAAACCCAAAACCATATATAAATATGGTATTTTCGAAATGATAAGCACCATGACAATTAAAACCATGGAACAGACCATAGGTCTAGATGATCAGGACACTACACTTAAATTGTTGAGTCCAAAAGATTTGAAAAATTATGGTTCCAATTATAAATTTATTCATATCGGGTTAATTCAGGTTGCATTTCGGCCTTTAACCTTACTTGGTATGAATACTGCTCTTCAGGCTACCTTAAGAGATGGTCGGTGTCTAGACTTCAGACCCTCCTTAATGGGTGTTGTCGAAACTAGTCTAAGTCATGGACCAGTTTACTTCAATGTTTTTCCCAATTTGTCTCTATCTTTGACATATCCTAATTTGTATGAAGCAATTAATCTTCGTATTCAAACTCATGGGTATAATTACATGCCTGGAACTGAATTAATATGTGTTGACTATAGGATTCAGTATAAAGTCTTAAATACCTTATGCCCTAAAGTTAAAACCATGTCTAATTCAGGACAAACTGTGTTAATTGACATCAATCTTATGACTTCTAAGGTTGTTACCCCTAGGATGATCCCCTGGGATGAAGTTGTTTTCCCTGATACTTGGACGATACAGAATGTCGTACCTCCAAGACCTTTAATTCATCAGGATATCAATTTTGTCATACAACATGTTGATGGAGAGGTTGTTTTAAATTTTAAACAACCAAGTATTTTGTCTCGTAGTCTTTCCACTAGAGAGTCTTCTCTTAGGAGTTCCATTCCTCCTTATCGAGTCTCTATTCCCTCTAGTTGTAGAAAGTCTAATGTTGATTTTCATCCTGAAGCATCATCTGAAGAAAATGTGTCGTTAGACGGTGTTCATCTTTCTGACCAGCAAATTCCGCATGGTATTTATACTCGTAGGGAATCTTCCACTCCTACAACCTCTGAATTGAATTTTTAATGGTTTATATCGTTGATAGAAATGCTATTAATCATGATTTTCAAAAACCAGAGTATAAAGTTTTTCGAAGTTGGTACTTTGGCCTATTCAATGAAGAACAGCTTGAATTTTATAAAACTCAGTTTTATAATTATATTGATATGACAAAAGAAATTGTGCCTTTTGCAAAATGGTTTTGTTACTTTTATAGTATTCAAAATCCTTCAGTTCTTGTTTTAAACAAACTTCTTAAAACTTGGACTACTTCTGAGGCCAAAGTAATTTACTCTATTCATCCTCCTCCAGAATCTTTGAAAATAGAGTCTTCCGGTTCTAGTAAATCTTCTCCTGATTCAGTTGTTCCCAAACCTGTCGAAGCTGTTGCTTATGTTCGGCTTGGAGCGAATTCTAATAAGGATCTAGTTACAACTGATTTTCATAATATTTTCAAACAAAACAATTACACTAATTTGTGTTTTCAAACGTTTGGAAAACAATTGTCTAGAATTGAATCTAATATTGATTCCATGATTTTGTCTAAAACCAAAATAGAAGAAAAAGTTGTTTTAACTAATCCTTCTATCAAGCCTCCAATGGAGGTAAAAGGTTTTAAACTAAAAGCTCATGTTTCATCTCCCCCAATTACTGAAGAATTTTATTCTGTTCTTTTGGGCAAATTAAAGGATCTTAAGTTAAATGTTTTATCTCAAAATGATTCAGATTTAGAAGATGAAACTTTAGATCTTTCTCTTAATCAAATAAATGATTTTGAACAATCTTTGATCTCTTCAAATACCATGCATTTGAACAAAGTCAACTTTTCTAAAAATAAGCATCAGAATGCTAATATTGGTGGAAGTCGTAACTACTACTAAAGACCTACTCCTCAAGATATTCTTTTTGAAGAAGCATATCTTTATGGTCAGGTCTCTTTTAATTCAAAAACTATCTATGAATGGAATATTGATGGTAAATCTGAATATTCTATTTATGAGATGGTTCATCAAATTATGATGTACAGTACTGTTTGTAAAACTGCTGATAATAATGAACAACAAATTGTTGGTTTTATTACCTGTGGTTTTACTGGTATTTTGAAAGGCTGGTGGGATAATATCATGTCTCAAAACCAGAAAAATGAAATTCAAAATGCAGTTAAAATTGTCAAGAATGAGATTAATCAGGATGTGTTTATTACTGATGTTGTTTATACATTAGTTTAAACCATCATTCAACATTTCATTGGTCGTGAGGGTATTAACCATGAACGTGGCCGTGAAATGTTGCAGAATCTTAAATGTCCCACCCTTACCCATTTTAGATGATATAAGGATGTTTTCTTAGCTAGAGTTACCCAACGAACTGATGCTAATAGTGAGCATTGGAAAGCTAAGTTCATTGATGGTTTTCCAACTTTCTTTGCTGAAAAAGTTAGGGAAAAATTAAAGGATAAGCATAATGGTATGTCTATCCCTTACAATGATTACAATTATGGTGATTTAATTAGTATTATTATACAAGAGGGTCTTTCCTTGTGTAATGATTTAAAATTAAGACACCAATTGAAATCTCAACGTCTTTCCGGAAGAAAGGAGTTGGGCGAATTTTGTGACCAATTTGGTTACAATGTTCCACATGAGTATCCTAATAAAAGGAAAGATAAAGTTTCTAAAGATAGTAAACCTTATCGCGGAAAACGTTACCATAAAGGCAAACGTCGTAGCACTAATAAGGAGTACAAGCCCAGAACAAGTTCTAGCTCTAAGCACAAGGGTAAAGGTAGCTCTAAAATTAATGCTAAATGTTATAAATGTGGAAGAATTGGCCATTATGCCAATAAATGTAAAACTAAGGCTAAATTAGATAGTCTGGAAATTGACCCTAGTCTTAAGCTGCAATTGAGTAAGTTGTTTCTTAATTCCAGTGATTCTGATCAGAGTTCATCTGATTCTGAGTCTGACAATGAAATTATGTTATTGTCAACCTCCTCATCTTCATCTGAAGATGCTCCCCTTTGTACTACCAGTTCTTGTAACTGTGGTACTAATCAAGGTTTTTCCAACTATTGGAAGGCTATTGTTGAGATGAATGGTTTAAGTCTTAATGTCTTAACTAGTCAGCAACAATCATTTGTTGATTTATTAGATCAAATTAATGATTCACAAATTAAACTTAAGATGATTGAGTTTTGTTACCAGAATCAAATTAAGGATGATAAGGATACAATTAAGGGTCCTAGTCAACCTTTTACCATGAAAGAGGTTTTCAATAGGTTAGAAGGATCTAATTCCCAAAGACCTGTTAATATTAATGACCTACGTCAGGAGGTTAATATTTTGAAAACTGAAGTTCAGCAATTAAAAGTTAACCAAACCAAGAATGAGTTAATAATAACTCAATTGCAATTAGCTCAGGCTTCCCTTAATTCCCCTAGGATTGAGTCTGAAGTTTCACCTGAGGATGAACCAGTTAAAGACGATTATTTGTGTCTTCTTGATCAGGTTACTTTTCAAAAATGGTATATTAATGTTAAGATTGTCATTAATGAAGAGTATGTCTTACCTGAATTAATGGCCCTTGTTGACAGTGGTGCTGATTTGAATTGCATCCAGGAAGAATTAATTTCTACCCAATATTTTGAAAAAACTATCCAAGGTCTTTTAAGTGCTAATGGCAGTAAAATGCAAATCAATTATAAGCTTAATAAGGTTTATATTTGTAATGAAGGTTTTTGTTTACCAACTACTTTCTTATTAATAAAAAATATGAGTTTACCAGTAATACTGGGTACTCATTTTCTCACATCTTTAATGCCTATCGATAAAATTGATTCTACAGGTATTTTTACTACTTTACAGGGGCATTCTGTTGTGTTTAAATTTATAACACAACCCCTTAATAAAAATATCAATTCTCTTCGAGAAAATATATTCATTAAAGATAAGCAAATAAATTATTTGCAAAAGGAAATTATGTCCTTGAATATCAATCAAAGGTTGTCAAATAATGATATCCAAACTGGAATACAAACAATTCAGAATCAATTTCTTTCTGAAGTTTGTAGTGATATCCCTAATGCTTTTTGGGATCGTCAGAAACATATTGTTTCTCTTCCTTATGAAGAAAGTTTTGATGAACGATTCATTCCTACAAAAGCCCGTGCTGGTCAAATGAAAAAAGACTACCTGGACTTATGTAAGAAAGAAATCCAAAACCTTCTTGATAAGAAGTTAATTGTTCCAAGCAATTCTCCTTAGAGTTGTACTGCGTTTTATGTTAATAAACATTCTGAAAAAGAAAGAGGTGTTCCCAGATTGGTTATTAACTATAAACCTTTAAATGATGTTTTAAAATGGATTTGATATCCAATTCCAAATAAAAAGGATTTATTGGATAGACTCAATACTGCTGTTTTATTTTCAAATTTAAGCAATTCTCCTTAGAGTTGTACTGCGTTTTATGTTAATAAACATTCTGAAAAAGAAAGAGGTGTTCCCAGATTGGTTATTAACTATAAACCTTTAAATGATGTTTTAAAATGGATTTGATATCCAATTCCAAATAAAAAGGATTTATTGGATAGACTCAATACTGCTGTTTTATTTTCAAATTTTGATTTGAAATCTGGCTTTTGGCAAATTCAGGTTAATCCTAAAGACAGATATAAAACTGCTTTTGTTGTCCCTTTTGGCCATTATGAATGGAACGTAATGCCATTTGGTTTAAAAAATGCTCCTTCTGAATTTCAGCATGTCATGAATGATATATTCAATCCATATTCGGATTTTGTGATTCTATATATTGATGACATTCTTGTCTTTTCTAAATCCATTGAACAACATTTCAAACATTTAAAGATTCTTAAAGATGTTTTGAAACGTAGTGGTTTAGTTCTTTCTGCTCCTAAAATGAAACTTTTTCAAGACAAAGTTTGATTTTTAGGCCATAATATTAATCAAGGAAAAATTGTTCCTATTGATAGAAGTATTGAATTTGCTTCTAAATTTCCTGATGAAATCACAGATAAAACTCAACTCCAAAGATTTCTTGGCAGTTTGAATTATATCTCTGATTATTATCAGAATTTTGCTCAGGATAGTGCTATTTTGTACCAAAGATTAGGCAAACATCATCTTCCTTGGTCCATTATGCATACTGAGGCTATAAAGAAGATCAAGCTTAAAGCTAAACAATTACCTTGTTTATCTTTAGCTAATCCTTTATGGTTCAAGATTGTTGAAACTGATGCGTCCAATAAAGGATATGGGGGTATTTTGAAGCAATTAAATCCCTCCACAAGTAAAGAATAGCTTGTTAGATTTACTTCTGGTACTTGGAAAAATGCTCAGCTCAATTATGCTACAATTAAGCAAGAAGTTTTAGCCATAGTAAAATGTGTCTATAAATTTCATGATGATTTACTTAACCAACATTTTCTGGTTAGGGTTGATTGCAGTGCTGCAAAACAAGTTTTGAAAAAAGACATAAAGAATCTCACTTCTAAACAGATTTTTGCAGGATGGTAGGCAGATCTTTCTGCATTTGATTTTGATATTGAATACATCAAGGGTGAATCTAACTCTTTACCTGATTTCTTAACTCGTGAATTTTTGCAGGGAATACAATGAGTGGCCCTTCTAAGGGTTCCCAAGCCAATAAAGGCAAGGGCAAAAAGAAGAAAGATTCAAATAGAGTGAATCTTACTAATGAAGAAATCTTCCCTCACCTCTAATCTCAAAAGGGAAATAAGGTTCCTACTTCTGCCAAGGAAGCTCTCCTTATGGAGCCTCCTCATTTTATTCCTAATAATAGGATTAACCAATATGTTTTAACCTTGGAGCCACAGGATGTCCAATGGATGCCTGATCCTAAGGAAATTAAGCGTCGTTATCTTGGTGATGTGCAGAATTATGGTGCACAACTTAATAAATAGCGATATGTCTATGAGATGATTTTGCAGGTGTAATAGTGAAAATGTCCAGCCCAATTGAGCCCATCTGTCATCAGGCCCATCAAGTTTATGGGCCAGCAAGATATTTATGAACACAATAATAAAGCCCATTCAGAGGAGGTATGTAATGGAGGACCCTGATTAAATGTACAGGATGAAGTCCATTTAGGATATGTATATAAAGAAATTCCAAAAATTAATAGAGGCATTCGAAGAAGTGTTGAACATTTTAAGGTGTTTACACATTGGCGCCGTTTGGGGAACTAAACTCTAGGGCCCAGGGGTACTTGAGAATTGAAGAGGAAGAAACTATCAGGCAGAGAAGATCAGCCTTTGTCGGCCTTGAAATTCAGTCCAAGGATCGATTGACCAATCGGAAGCGATCAACTCCACCGGGATCGTCTGCCCCAGCGGGATTATCACTCCCAAAGCCATCCAAACGACCCAGGTTAGAAGAAAGGATAACACCCCTGAAGGTGAGCCTTGCAAAGCTTTACCAGGAGAACAAGGCCAAAGGGATTTTCCAGCAACCCCCTACCATGCGACAACCACTTGACCAGAGAGACAAGACAAAACACTGCGCTTTCCATGGTGATTTCGGGCACATCACTAACGAATGCCGCAATCTAAGGCAACAGGTGGAGACGTTACTACTTCGCGGAGTACTCCGGGATTACGTACAACGAGACAGGCCAAGAACCGATCAACGCGCCCCCGGCGTCCCTCGAAACCCCTCGGATGCACAACCGGTTAAAATCATCAATATGATTCATGGTGGCCCCCCACCCAAAGAAACCGAAGGATCACGCCGAAGCTATCTACGGAAAGCCCACAAAATGAGAAAAGTCAACGAAATTAGTGAAGCCCGGTACAAGGCTGAAGAAACTCACATCACTTTCTCGGTGTCGGACCTTCGAGGCGTCCAAACCCCGCATGAAGACCCTCTGGTTGTGACCCTAATGGTGGCCAACTGCCTTGTGAAAAGAGTCGTGATCGATCCTGGGAGCAGTGCCAACATAATCACCAAATGGGCTTTCGAAAAGCTCGAAATCAACCCTTCTGAAATTATAACATCCCGGTGCCCCATCGTGGGTTTTGACGGCAGGCAGATCGAGCCGATCGGTGAAGTTCAGTTACCTGTGTCTGCCGCCCATAGGACCCTGAACGAGACGTTCGTTGTGGTGGACGCCAAACCCTCCTACAATCTGCTTATGGGAAGGGGATGGATTCACCGAATGCAAGGTGTGCCTTCAACTCTTCACCAGGTCATGAGATGCTTAAGCCCTGACGGTACAGGCACCATTGATGTCAAGGGTGACCAGGTGGCCGCCAAGGAATGTTATTCGGTCACTCTGAAGGAGATCCGGAAGGCTCAGGCCCCAGGGGTACCTCGATCGAAGGAGCAAAGTTCGTGCTCCAAATAGCAATTAAAGAATGGGGAGCCGGGCACCCCGACTATGGTTGAACCACTACAACCGATCTGTGTTGTGCCCAACAGCCCGGAAAAAGTTACTTTTGCAGGTACAACCCTCACCGATTCTGAATTTGAAGAACTAACACAATTGCTGCAGGACAACTCCGACGTCTTCGCATGGGAGCATACAGACATGCCGGGGATAGATCCCGACGTTTCACAGCACTCATTGCATGTTGACCCAAACGTCAAACCAATCAGGCAAAAGCAAAGGCGAATGGGTGCACATCGGAACCAAATTATAGCAGATGAGGTATCCAGACTGCTCCAGGTCGGCTTCATCCGGGAAGTCAGGTATCCCGAATGGCTTGCCAACGTCGTGGTTGTCCAAAAGAAAAATGGCAAGTGGAGAGTTTGCGTTGATTTCACCGACTTGAACAAGGCATGCCCGAAGGATAGTTTTTCACTCCCAAAGATCGACCAGATGGTTGATGCTACCTCGGGCTATGACCGTCTAACTTTCCTGGATGCCTATTCAGGTTACAACCAAATAAAAATGAACCCTAAGGATGAGGAAAAGACTTCCTTCATTACTGAAACAGGTACATACTGCTTTAAAGTTATGCCTTTCGGACTGAAAAATGCAGGTGCTACTTTCCAGAGATTGGTCAACAAGATCTTTAAAGGCATGATGGGCACAGTAATCGAAGCCTACATTGATGATACTGTAGTCAAGAGCAGAAAGAAGGAGGACCACATCACTCACCTGCGCTAAGTGTTCGCTACCCTCAGGTCCCATGGCATGAAGCTTAATCCAGCAAAGTGTTCTTTTTGTGTATCATCTGGGCAGTTCCTGGGGCACATCGTGGACCGGACTGGTATCCAAGCCAGCCCGACACAAGTCAAAGCCCTGCTAGAGATGAAGGAGCCCCGAACACATAAAGACGTTCAAGTCTTGACGGGAAGAGTGGTAGCACTTAGCAGATTCATCTCACGACTCACTGATCGCTGCCGACCATTCTTTCAGGCAATAAAGGTAAAGAAGGGAGAGATCTGGGGTCACAAACAATCGGAGGCCCTGGCGGGGCTAAAAGAATATTTGACCATGCCCCCCGTCTTGTCTACACCAACCCCCGATGAAGTCTTATACCTTTATTTGGCAGTATCCTCCGCTTCAACCAGCGCCGCCCTCATCAGAGAGGACGGGAATCTTCAAATGCCAATATTCTACACCAGTAAATCCTTGGCTGAGGCAGAAACTAGATACAGCAGGCAAGAAAAACTGATTCTGTCACTGGTGAACGCCAAGAGAAGGCTAAGGCATTATTTTGAAGCCCACCCGATCGTTGTCCCAACAGCTACACCCCTACGGGTTATTATGTCGAAGCCTGACCTTTCAGGGCGAATCTCTAAGTGGCTCATCGAGTTGGGCATATATGATTTGACATACATACCCAGGGTCTCCATCAAAGGACAGGCTGTAGCGGACTTTTTGCTCGAAAGTGAGACTGAGGAGCCAGACCGGGCAGTGAACTGGATACATGGAAGATTTTTGTGGATGGATCAGCCAGCTCTTCCGGATCAGGAATTGGCCTAGAATTTTTAACACCTGATGGGACACGCCTTCATATGTCGGTGCAGTTGCAGTTCCCAGCCACAAACAATGAGGCAGAGTACGAGGACGTCGTATCCGGTTTGAGGGTAGCCAGAAGCCTCAAAATTCAGTCCTTAGCAGTACACAGTGATTCTCAACTAATTGTCCGTCAGATCAACGGGGAATACGAAACAAAGGACCCGACAATGAAGTTGTATCGAGCGCTAGTTTTGAAGGAGACAGAAACTTTTCACAAAGTTACCTTTACCCAAATCCCCAGGAATGAAAACTCTGAGGCTGACCACCTGGCTAATCAAGCTTCCTCAGCGGGAGAGGATCTAACTCGGGTTGCACTGTTGGATTTTATTCAGAGGCCCAGCATTCAAGAGCCCGAACGAGTAATGCTCATCCCATGGGAGCCCAGTTGGATGGATCCCCTGGTAAATTACTTACGTAATGGAACTCTTCCTGAAAGTAAAGCTGAAGCTCACAAGGTCAGGAGGAATTCGGCTCGGTACTCAATAATAAACGGGCAACTCTACCGAAAATCCTTTTCTGGTCCCTACCTGAGATGTATCACGCCGTCAGAATCTAGAGCAGTGATGCACGAGATTCACAGTGGAGCTTGTGGAAACCACTCCGGCAGCAGGTCCCTCGCCCATAAGGTGTTGTCTCAAGGGTACTTCTGGCCCTACCTTTCTCAGGATACCGAAGAATACGTCCGAAGGTGCAAGCCCTGTCAAATGCACGGGGATGCAATCCATCGCCCAGCTGAGTTCCTGCATCCCACTATAGTACCGCACCCATTCGCCCGATGGGGAATGGATATAGTGGGACTCTTACCGAAAGCAATCCGGTCGAATGCGTACGTCCTTCTGGCAACCGACTATTTCACCAAATGGGTTGAAGCAGAAGCCTATCCCACCGTCAAAGGGAGTCACATCGTCAAGTTCGTATGGACCAACATTATATGCAGATTCGGGCTACCAAGAACGATCATGATGGACAACGGAACAAACCTGGACAACAAGGAGGTTAGAGCATTCTTTGCCGAACATGGTATCAACCAAAACACGTCTTCCGTCGGCTACCCGCAAGGGAACGGGCAGGCGGAAAGGACAAATCGAACTATATTCAACACTCTGGCCAAAAAACTTGAAGAAGCCAAAGGGGCCTGGTTAGAGAAACTGCCCGAAGTTCTCTGGTCATACAGAACGACCCCCAGACAACCCACGGGAGAGACCCCTTTTGCCATGGCGTACGGTGCCGAAGCTGTTATTCCGACTGAGGTCCGAGTTCCAACTCTCCGGAGTGAGGCCTGGGTCGAGGGACCAAGTAACCAGCATTTGGCTCAGAATCTTGATCTTCTGGATGAAAGAAGGGAGGCTGCCGGGATCAGGCTGGCTGCTTACCAACAGCAAGTCCGGAACCACTTCAATCAAAGAGTCAAAAGAAGAGAGTTCCAGATCGGGGACATGGTCCTTAGGCGCAAAATCGGGCTTGTAGGCAAGCTCAGGGAGCCCTGGGAGGGCCCGTACACCATCACTGAAGTCATCGGTCGCGGAGCATACCGAGTCCGAAGGAATATTGATGGCGGAATGGAACCAAACTCCCAGAACGCCTCTCGCCTCAAGAGGTACTACCCTTGATGGTCCAAGTCCTATTTTTACTTGGATCTTTTTGTAAAAAAGCTACAGCAACTGGTCATTAAAAATCATTATTATGGCCAATTAAGTAAATCATAAAATCTGCTGGTGTGCCCGAAGATCCTTGTTCCAAAAATAAACCAAGTGTTGCATTGACTTTCGTATGGCCTGAAGAGCCCGAAGTCACAACACAGATCCTGAAGTGATCATTGTTCCAAAAATAAACCAAGTGTTGCATTGACTTTCGCATGGCCTGAAGAGCCCGAAGTCACAACACAGATCCTGAAGTGATCATTGTTCCAAAAATAAACCAAGTGTTGCATTGACTTTTGCATGGCCTGAAGAGCCCGAAGTCACAACACAGATCCTGAAGTGATCATTGTTCCAAAAATAAACCAAGTGTTGCATTGACTTTCGCATGGCCTGAAGAGCCCGAAGTCACAACACAGATCCTGAAGTGATCATTGTTCCAAAAATAAACCAAGTGTTGCATTGACTTTTGCATGGCCTGAAGAGCCCGAAGTCACAACACAGATCCTGAAGTGATCATTGTTCCAAAAATAAACCAAGTGTTGCATTGACTTTTGCATGGCCTGAAGAGCCCGAAGTCACAACACAGATCCTGAAGTGATCATTGTTCCAAAAATAAACCAAGTGTTGCATTGACTTTCATATGGCCTGAAGAGCCCGAAGTCACAACACAGATCCTGAAGTGATCATTGTTCCAAAAATA
The DNA here is from genome assembly GCA_963922005.1 of Cornus suecica. Lineage (NCBI taxonomy): Eukaryota > Viridiplantae > Streptophyta > Magnoliopsida > Cornales > Cornaceae > Cornus > Cornus suecica. The sequence goes on along the minus strand of OY998239.1, from coordinate 84,555,893 downwards.
AACCAAGTGTTGCATTGACTTTCGCATGGCCTGAAGAGCCCGAAGTCACAACACAGATCCTGAAGAGATTCTTGTTCCAAAAATAAACCAAGTGTTGCATCGACTTTCGCATGGCCTGAAGAGCCCGAAGTCACAACACAGATCCTGAAGTGATCCTTGTTCCAAAAATAAACCAAGTGTTGCATTGACTTTCGCATGGCCTGAATAGCCCGAAGTCGCAACACAGATCCTGAAGTGATCCTTGTTCCAAAAATAAACCAAGTGTTGCATTGACTTTCGTATGGTCTAAGGAGCCCGAAGTCACAACACGGATCCCGGTTAAGTGATGCATTAACTGTAAAACTTTGCAAAAATAAACAAAATAACCAATATTCGTTATAACTGTAAAAGTCAAAAGTCGACGGGACAAAACCAATTATGTTTCATTAAAAATGGGCCCCTGTGGCCAAGGCTTACAATGCATTTCATAAACAGTAAATGCTAAGGGACGACGCCGGTGCCTGATACATCTGGGTTCACTGAAACGATGGCCCCATCGGGAGCCGGAGGATCAGGAGGGGCGGTTATGCTCATTCCTGGGAGAGGCTTGGTCAGGAACTCGCAAAAACGAACGTCGTCTGGACCACCAACCGGATCGTCGTACGGTGGGGAAATGCCCAAACTCTCATCCAGTTCTTCCACCGAGGCAAAAGTCCTTTCTTCGACGGGTTTCTGCATGTCACTAAAGCATGACCTCCATCCAAACCCGATCCGGTATTGGGAGGTTTCGCAGAAACGCTTATACATTTCGTTCCCACCCCGGTGGCACATCTCCACCACCGACCTCTCCGTAGCGAGGAGATTCTCAATCTCAGCCCTCTCCTCCAGGAGCTTCGAATTGGAAGCCGTCAAGTTCTCAATATTAGCTTTCAGGCTCCCATTCTCAGCCTTCAGGGCCTCCGTCTCAGCAAAGAGAGCCCGCCGAACTGCTTCCATTTCCTTAATTTTGTCTTCAGCCGCCCGAAGCTGTTGCTCTGCAGCGATTGCCCTTCGAGACTGGACATCCAACTTTTCGTTGGATATGGACAGTTTGGTGGCGACCTTCATTCGAGATTCCTCTTTCAGTCTCAAGAGCTCGTTGGACTTCTTGAGCAAGTTGGAGTCCTCCTCCAGTTTCGCATTATAAGCTTGCGTCAGGTAGAGCATCTGCCAAAAGATCAAGTGTTAGCCTGATAAGGAAATAAATAAAATATTAAAAGCAATGGAGGAGTCTGTAGATTCAAGCACTACCTTCATAGCAACCTCTGGACCTGTCAGTGCCAACTCCTCCCGATCGATGTTTCTCAATCTCTTTCGGTCTATGGGTGTCCAGATCTGAGATCCCATAGCCCGAAGGGCAGTGTCGTTGTCAATTGTTGCGTGCCCTGCAACCAGAAAGTCGCCGCCCGGGAGTCTAATCTTCGGCGCCCAGGGCACGGGCAGCTCCTTTTCAGTTGCGGCCCCACTGTCATCTGGAACGATAGGAGACTCCTGCGTAGACGTTCGGGCCCTGACGGACCGTTCGGGTGGATTCTCCTCCGATCGGGGATGTCGCGCCCCCGTCAGGCTCGTTTCCCCTTCAACCAATCGGAATTCAGGGATGGGAACATCCACTGAGGATTGAACAACCTCCTCTGATCCTTGAGTAGGAGCCTGGCCGGTTTGCACATTTCCCATCGGTGGAGATGGAACTACCGGGATATTCTCTACTGGGGGCGGGATAACGGGAACAGCCGGAGGGGTTGGAACACTTTGTGATCCCTGCCCGGTCTGGATCTCACCGGGGGCTGAATTTGAGGCTTGAGGCCCGACTGCCCGCTTAGTCTTCTTCCTCAACACCGCCTGCGGGATCCTCAGCATCTCTGTGGATAGGGCCTGCAAATTAGAACCTGTCAAGAAACTGGTACACATCCTCAAAGGCTGTCCCCAAATTTTTGATTTAAGCAATTCAAAACGGGTTCTGATATAGTTTGAGGTTTTATATTCATCGGGTGCTCCCAAAAACTCAAGCACATGGAGGCCCAACTTATCATTGCACTGATCACAGTTGCATACCCCCCTATGGAATGGCTTGAAAGAGGGGAAAAGGTGTTGGTTAAACTCATTGGGTACTTTGAATCTAGATGAGCTCGGGAGTCTCCAACTCCCGCTCACAAGGACCATCCTCTCTTTCCACCCTTTATTGGATTTTTCCGTACCATCACAAATTTTCCTCCCACTAATGGGAAAAAGGTTGTACCGGCCCCTGCACTCCTTCTGGGCCTGTATCTTGTAACAGAACAGAAGTTCCGCCAGACCAAGGTCAAGTCCCAGATCCCGATTGATCATCAAGATCATGGCCAGGACCCGGAAGAAGTTAGGTCCCACCTGAAGTGGGGCCAAGCCTAAAGTGGCTAAGGCATAAAGGAAGAAGGGCTGGATCGGGAATCTAATAACCTGAAGGTGAAAAGCCGACAACAAAATCTGATGGTCCAAAATTCCCTCGCCCTTCCTAAAATCATACTTTTTAGGGTAATTTTTGAAAATCACCCCATCGGGTACCCCGCATTTAACCCTTAACCTTTTTAATATTGTCTCTACCCTGTTCATAGGGGGAATGGGATCAGCATAGAACTGATCCCCCGAAACCCCTGCAACCGGATTTCCGGCTGCTGCTACATTCTGGTTAACTTCAGGTGGGCTAGACACAATTGTCCTAACCACCTCCACTGAGGGTGAACTAAGGGATGCGTCCGGGTTTACAGAGGAGGGTAGACGGTCGCTACCCGACCGGGTTTCATCACTATCAGACATTTCGAAAAGAAAGACGCTAAGATGAAAAGAAATAACTTACTCTAAGATGAACCCCGAAGGATTTCTGACGCTTTCCTGAGAGTGGAGGTAGACTCTGGCAATGATAAGTCAAGGTCTCAAGTGCAGGGAGCTCTCTAAAAATTTTTAAAACTGTGAAACGGAATGAATCCATAACACTGTAGGCATTATTTATAGAAGCCTCAGGGGCACTTGAAAAGCCGTGCGCTCGGGAACCGAAACGTCACCTCGCTTCACGTGCGCCTCCCTGCTCGCCAACCAAGGCCACCCGGACCACGAATTTCAAATGTTACAATGATTGTACAACCGTCGTATTAATTGTGTCAGCCACGTCATCCCGATCAGGGGTGATGTATCTTGTCCCCACTCTGTATCCATTATAATGGGCCGGGAAGATCGACAACCCATCACAAAGGATAGGGCCTGTGTAATAGTGAAAATGTCCAGCCCAATTGAGCCCATCTGTCATCAGGCCCATCAAGTTTATGGGCCAGCAAGATATTTATGAACCCAATAATAAAGCCCATTCAGAGGAGGTATGTAATGGAGGACCCTGATTAAATGTACAGGATGAAGTCCATTTAGGATATGTATATAAAGAAATTCCAAAAATTAATAGAGGCATTCGAAGAAGTGTTGAACATTTTAAGGTGTTTACAGCAGGAAACCAATTCTGTTATTATTACCCATTCATATGAGAAATCTGAAGATAAAGTCAGAAGCCCAATTTCCTATTCTAAAGCTGTTATTAAATGGGTAATTAAACCCACTGATTGGGGTCTTGACCCTTCACGGCCTAGGACATTTTCTAAGTCTGGAAAAAATTTCTCATTTAATTATTGGGATTATAAGGAAGCATGGAAACATGCATTTTTATACCAAAATGTCAAATTCAAACATACTTGGTTTTTCAAGTTTTGTCCTGAATCTTTAAAAGCTTCTTATCCAAATTGGATTTTTTACTGGTGGCGTTTGTATGGCCCTGATTTAGATGTTCTCCCTGATATTATTAGAGGACATTTTAGTTCTTGGTCTGTTCATCATCCTCAATTACGGGGACAGGAGAATCTCCCTGAAGGCTTCTCTAAATTGTTTTTCTTTGCTGAATTTGGCATCCCTTGGATTTCCAAGTGGGAATTACAATGTAATTTTGACCATTTAAAGGTTCCCACCCTGTATCGTGAGTTTTCTTATCGATGGTGGTCTTCAGTTTCTCTTGAGGAATTGGATAAACTTATCTTTGAGAAGACTAATGTTTATATTGAGAAAATGAATCAGTCTCATCTGGTAATTAAACCAGTCTCCAATCCATTTAAGGAAATTAAGTCCTCGTTCAGAATTCAGTTTCCCAATTTAGGGGAATCCGAGTTAATGGTCAAATGCATGGAGTTTATGAAGAATCAATTCATGAGTTCTTTTGCTTCATCCTCTTCTGCTCTTCCAGAATCTGTTCCAGATGACCAATCAATGGCCAGTCAGGATGACAATAATGCTTATTCTTGTCTTGCTGGTGAAGCTCAGAATCCAGAGGACGAGCTTGATGATGAGGGAGAGGCCACCATGGGAGACTATTGGGACGCCATGATCACCGCAATTTCCACCTCACCCCCCAATGGTCCATTTTTGGCTCATAAGCCATGACGCATGCCATGACGTTTCCCGAAGCAATTATTTGTTCTCTTATGTCATGAATGATGTCACCTGTCTCTTGTAAGATAATTGTATCTATTTCAGATAATTGTAATCAGGTTTGCCACCTGTCAATTTGTAGGTGGGGTGTCTTTTTATTTGGCCAGGATTCACTTCCATTCACTACCCAATTACTTTGGGAAAAGTTGCGTGAATTCCGGATTTGGTCGGTCAAAGTAAGAGAAGAGTCTTTGTCGATGGGGCCCAGTTGTGTACCCGAAAGATTCCCTCTTATCTCTTATCTTTTCATTTTCCTCTTTATATAGGGATGGTTTTTAGTGTGTTAGGGCAGACTTTGTTTTTGTTATTTTCTTTCAGAGTATTTATTTTACTCTCAGTTTGTTTTCTTCCTTTTCTTTTGAGTCTTCTGTAAGATTATTTACAATTATATTTGGAATAAAAATTTGTAGTCTTGTGTAAGTTTCTTCTGATAAATATTAAAATTTGTTCGATATCACGTAACAATATGATATTTTTCAGAAACATATTAAATCAAACTATATTTAACATATAAAATTGGGAATAACTTATAGACATAAAGTGTTGACTGACTGGTTGTGTGAAATTCCATATGGTTGTGCGGCTTGTGCCCATTGGCCCCATAAGAACTGTATTATTAATTGAAATAATTTTATTAATATAATACTATGTATGTAGTCTTTATTAAAAAAGCTGAAAGAAAAAGGACATACGAGTGACATCCCGGCTGATAAGATGGAGAAAGATTAATCAACATGTTAACATCAGACGGCCGAGGTTGAGTGATATAGTCAATAGTAAACGTGTCAAACTTGAGAAATGTATGATGTGCTGTGAAGCAAGGACACATTAGGGTGGTCGTACCCGTGTCGAACATCCCAAAAATATGTGTTTGATATACCAAAACATGTTATGACTTTTTATAAAAATTTGACAGTTAGTGGACATTCGGAGGATAAGCGCGTGTCATCGTGTCGGACACGCGGTGAGTCGGTTGATTCAATAAAAGATAGAGGTATTATGGAGCGAATAATTTAATGGATCATTTATGAAACTTTAACACTTCTAATTTAATCTTTGGCTTTAAATATACTTGAATATCTTTGTTCCTCTTCATCTTGTGAGAGGAATTAGAACACATATTCATTTATCTACTATTTGAAGAGGAACAAGATAACATTACAAAGAACTGAAGATTTGGTATTTATATCTTCTAATTTTTATCTTCAATCAAGAAAATTTTCACAATATAACGAGAGAGAGACTAAAGATGACAGATGTTGGGAAATATGCATTTGATTCCTTGGATAGTAATAAAATGAAGAATTTTGAACATGTAAGGAATTTCATTTAACTTATTTGCTTATTTTTATTTATAAGTTTATTTGATTTTCATTGTTTAAGTGATAAATTAAACATTTGTGTAATATAATAGATATATATAAAAAAAATTATATTTTTTTATAGACGTATCGCGTCCTAATTTTTTAAATTTTATTTTATCGTGTTGCGTTCGTGTCTATATATCCGTGTTTCATAGCTGATGTGTCTCTTTGCTTGGGGACCCCACAAACACGTCATCAAGACGCCATTATGGGTACAGTTAGGAGTCTTAGGACCCACAAAGCACCAACAATCAAATGAAGCAACCCACGTAGACTTTTCAAGAACGTAATGTCCTTTTCTTCCCTTTTTTTTTTTTGGAAAAGTATATATATATTTTTTTGAAACGTGAAAAGTAGTATAATTTTAGTTTTTAGTGAAGTACATTATTTTTTGAAGTTAATGAAAAATGATAAGTTAGAAAAATATAAGATTATATTGTATTGAGATTCAAAACTGGACACTTAAACCATGTTTGGTGCAAACTTTATTTTTCGAGAACAAGAACAGATAACAGTTTTCAATTTTTTCAGTTAAAAATTTCACTTGACTGATAAAACTACAAAACAGTTTTTAGAGAACAAAAATTCAAAATTTTGCTTGGTTGGTAAAACTACTAAACAACTTTTTGCATTTGTTAAAAAAATAAATTTAATCAATGATGCAATAATTATTAAAGAAACTATTTTAAACTAAGTATTTTTAATACCATAGAGACGACACAAATACAATACCACAAAATTACAATAAAACATGAGAGTTAGGTAAATAAAATAATTTTCAAATACAAAACCTTCTAGTGTCAAATGCACTTTTAATTATACAATCATCAAGTTTAGTTAAACATAACAAAGAGCAGAATATATATTTTAGGGAAAATATATATATTTCATAAAAATACATATATTTTGGAAAAAATATGTATTTTTTTCTTAAATATATATATTTTTTCAAAATATATATTTTTTCCGAAATATATATATACATATATTGAAATATATATATATATATATATGTATTTGAAATTACATGAGATTTTATGAAATAAGGTGATTCATGGGCAAAATAGGGAATTCGCAAGCCACATGACCAGAAAATTGAATCCCTTTTGGAGCAAGGGAGTAATTATAACAGGAATACAAATCAATGAAAATTTTGAAACTATAGGAAATTTATTGATTAAATCATGAAATTACAAGGAATTTTATAAAAAAAAAAAATACCCTTAAATGAAGGAAAACATTGTATTAAGGGTTGATTTTGTTCTAATTTCTTTACCATTATACTCGGTTTCTAATCATTCGAATTAAGATTTCCAAAGTTCATTCATAGTTTTTTTTTTTTCAAGAATGCATTCACGTTTTTTTTTTCCTGGTGTTTTTCTTATCAATCATAAAAAAGGAAATAAGATGGATTAAAATCTATTAATATAAATGGTCACTCTTTTCCTTTTTGTTTGTTTTCAAATTTAGGCAAAAGAACATAAAACTCCCCTATACTTTCTAAGAGTTTTAAAATACACCCTTATGCTTCTTTTTTTTTGCCTCGACTACCTTCATCTTTCTAAAACAAGCAAATTACCCTCTTTACACCACTATATGCACAAATTACCCCCAAGGTTTCATTTTATCATTATCATTTGTATTAAAATCTAAACAAAATATATAAAATTCAAAAATATATATATTAAATTTTGAATTTTTTTTATAAAATTCAAAAATAATATATAAAATTTGTAAAAATATATAAAATAATAAAAAAATATAAAATTTGAAAATATATATATTAAATTTTGAAAATAAATATAAAATTTGAAAAAAGCATATAAAATTCGTAAATATATATATATATATATATATATAATTCAAAAAATATATATAAATTTTGGGGAAAAAAATATAAAATTCAGCGAACAAATTTTTTGAATTTATATTTTTTCCGAATTTTATATATATTTGAAATTTATATATATTTTTTGAATTTTATATATATATTTTTGAATTTGTTTTCGAATTTTATATTTTTTTCAAAATTTAATATATATTTTTTGAATTTTATATGTCATTGGGGGTGCTTTGTGATCCCAATAGGACAATCAAAATGGATTGTTTTTTTAGATATGCAAATTCACTTAGTACCATTAGGGGAATTGTAAATCATGAGCCACTAGATATGAGAGAAAAATAATATTAAAACATGATTTTTATGGGTTTATTCTTCACATTTTTTGTCTTTTCAAACTATAATCAATATGTCAACCTACATAATTTTCAGGTACAACATGCAGCAATACAGTTTCTTATATTTTTAGATACATCATTTTTATTTTGAATTTTATACATTTTTTTTAATTTTATATTTATTTTTGAATTTTATAAAAAAAATTGAAATTTAATATATATATTTTATGAATTTTATATATTTGTTTCGAATTTTATATATATATTTTTAATTTATATATTATTTTTGAATTTTATAAATAAAATTCGAAATTTAATATATATTTTTGAATTTTATATATTTTGTTTAAATTTTAATACAAATGATAATGATAAAATGAAGCATTGAGGGTAATTTAGGCATATAGTGTTGTAAAATGGATAGTTTGCTTGTTTTAGAAAGGTGAGGGTAATGAAATGGGGCCAAAAAAAGCATAGAGGGGTATTTTGCAACCTTTAGAAAACATAAGGGGGTTTTATGTTCTTTTGCCATTTTTTATTTTCTTTTATTTCCATATTTGTTTAAATATTGACATAATAAAAGGTATTACAGGTGTAAAAATGATTGATTTTTATTGGAAGGTGATACCACAATATCAGTTTGATGAGAAATTATTGGTTGCAACGGAAATCAAATCTTTTTGTTATGTGTCATATGAGTTGTTAATTCAGCAATATAATATATAAGGAAAAATACAAAAAAAATGCAATTCAAATATTCAGGTTTATCTCACTAGTTCTATTTAACATTGTCTGTATGTATGTATATACTATATATACATATATATATTATTACAAAGACTAACACAAAGCAATAAGGATCGATATAAATTTCACACGATTTAACTAGTTGGGTTTTAAGGCTATGCATGTTTTTTTTTCTTTTTTTATTTTTCCGTTTAATGAGAAGAATAAACTAACATTCTCACTTCTTTTCTTTTAATCTTTCACATGAATTTCATCCTAAAATTCCACCTTTCTTTTCTTTCTCCAAATAAGAAAAAAAAAATGATTGTCGTTATTAAGTTAATATATAAATTTGTAATCCTCCTCATTATTCTTTATTTCTTATTTATTTTTTATTAGTTTCTCTGGAAAATAAATTATATAAAAGATTGCAACATATATATATAGAGAGATATATATATAAGGAAATTTGTGCATTGAGAGGGATGGTTAGATTGAAAGAGAAAATATTATATATATATATATTATGTATTGCAGATCTTTGCTACCACGAAGAGAGAGACGTGAATGATTGATTTTCTTTTTCTTTTTTTCCCTTTTTATTTTATCCTTCCATATATATTATAATGCTAAGTTGGGTAACTGAGATGACACATGTGCAAAAAAATTTGATTTTATTGGATTGTAATACCACGTCAGCTTAATGATTTGGTATTACCGTTGTAACCAATAATTTTTCCAAGTTGATATGGTATCACTGTTGTAACCAATAATTTCTCCGATTTGGTATGCGAATTATTTTTGGCATTTTGTTTTTAACCGTAATAAAAGTTTTTTGTTATAGGATGCTTTTAGTTAAATTTGGAATCATGTTTGGTTATTTAAATTTGACCAAAATATATTTTAGCTATAGTGTTAAAACAAACGGTGCAAAAACACAAAAAAAAAAAATTAAATTGGTATTTTCATTTTTTCTAAAATATTTCAACTATTTATGTTAGTGTGCAAAACAAAATATATCGTGTCAAACATGCTTTACTTCAAAAAATGCATTAATTTCGGTCAAAAACAAAAACATTCAAAACATGCCCTACTTAAAGGGAAAAAGGTTGCAAAATATGACCATCAAATGGAGCAGCATTCCAAGCTAGGACTGTGTTAAGTTTAGATGTATTCTTTCTCCTTTTTCTTTACTTTCTTGTATGAATTTTAATGTAAATAATTTATGGAAGAAAATTTCATTCCCTAATAAAATTTTAAAAGCTATCTCTAGGGGTGTAACTTGGTTAGGCTGGACCAGCCCAACCCGGATATTTTGGGCTTGGGTTGGGTTTGAGCTCAATTTGGGCCAGTATGGGTTAGGTTATATCGGGCTGTTGTTTAAATAGTTGGACCCAAACCCAACCCGGAACCCGATTTTATTAATAAAGAATTATCTGAATCGTTGCTTTACACAACCCCTCACTCTTGGGTCACCTAATTAACCCTAAGAAACCCCTCACTCTTCTCTCAATCGGCTGCTTCATGCCTCTTTTGGAAGCTCTCTCTCTTAGTGCTTGTTTGGCTAATGGAGTGGAGCCTTGGTTTTGGGTTTGGTTTCAAAAAATGGCACCAAACCCATGTTTGGCAAATGGAGTGAAAATTTGGAATAAACACTGTAGCAATTCCATGGTGCAACTTTTGTGAAGGAATGAGCCAAAATTTGGAACCATCATTTTTTATGGTTCATGGTTTTGGTTTTGGTACCAACACTGTAGCAAATTTATTTTTGATATTAATAAATTTCGAAAAATTAAATATTCTGAAAAATTAAATATTTATGAAAAATAAATATTTCGAAAAATTAAATATATTAATATATTAAAAAATATTAATATTAATATATTTTAATATTATAATATTAATATATTTTAATATATTAATATTAATATTTATGAAAAATTAAATATTTCAAAAAATTAAATATATTAATATATTATAATATTAATATATTAAAAAATATTAATATTAATATATTTTAATATTATAATATTAATATATTAATATTAATATTTATGAAAAATTAAATATTTCGAAAAATTAAATATATTAATATATTAAAAAATATTAATATTAATATATTTTAATATTATAATATTACTATATTAATATTAATATTTATGAAAAATTAAATATATTAATATATTAAAAAATATTAATATTAATATATTTTAATATTATAATATTAATATATTAATATATTTTAATATATTAATATTAATATTTTTTAATATATTAATATATTTAATTTTTCGAAATATTTAATTTTTCATAAATATTAATATTAATATATTAAAAAATATTAATATTAATATATTTTAATATTATAATATTAATATATTTTAATATTATAATATTAATATATTTTAATATTATAATATTAATATATTAATATTAATATTTATTAATAAATAAAATGTGAAACCCATATATTAATATTTATTAATAAATAAAACTAATATATATTAATATTTATTAATAAATAAAATGTGAAACTCATATATTAATATATTAATATTAATATTTATTAATATATTAATATTCAGAATTTCAACCCATACCAACTTTACCAAACATGATTTGGTTTTTCAGCATCATTTTTTCTCACACCAAAACCATCTGCACCAAACATGGTTTGGAACCAAAATAAAACCATACCAACTCCAACCACTCCAACTCCAACCAAACCAAAACCAAAAACCAACTCCACACCCTCTACCAAACAAGCACTTAATATATCTATCTATCCATCAATTATCTCTCCATATCTATATATCCTCATATATCTCTGTGTATATATATCTATCTATGTGTCATCTCTGTGTATATCTATGTGCTCATCAGATCTATATATAATATGTATGTGTATGTGTATTTCGGGTTCTTTTCGAGATTTTTTATTTCTGGCGATGAAGATGACAATCACGTGACATCAGTTTCTTCTAAATCATCATATACACGTGTGATTACCATATCTCTCTTCCTCTTATTCTCTCTCCCCCTTATGTGTTGTGTGTATATATATATACATATATACATACACGTGTGTGATTATGTATCTATCTTTGATAGTATAAAAAGCCTTTTATCTGAGATTATGGTGAGGTGGGGTAATTTTTTTATTTTGAATTTTTTCATAGTTTCTGTATTTGCAGATGTATATGGTGGGGGTATGGAGGATTTGGGTGATGATAGAAAGTGATGAAGAAGGAAGAGAAAATGGATTTGTGATTGTGTGCGTATTGTCATCATGGTTTCTAGAGAGAGGTTTTTTTAGAGAGAGAAATAGATTTTTTTAAAAAAAAAAAAAAAAAAAACTGATGACCTGACCCAACCCGTTCATTCGGGGTTGAAACTCAAACCCGAATTTGGTATAGGTTACACAGTTTGAAAAAAGGAAAAACAAATCACACAACCCGTCGACCCGCCTAACCCAACCCATTAATTTGGGTTCGGGTTGAAACCCAACCCGAATCTATTTTAAGGCTAGGCCGACACTGCTCAACCCGAAGTCGGGTTCGGGTTGGGCCGAGGTAGGCCAACCCAAGTTACACCCCTAGCTATCTCACAAATTCATTCCCTAATACAATGTGAATAATATCGATAATATCAAACTATTTTAAGGCCCTGTTTGGCATAACTTTTGCTTTTGGCTTCCCACTTAAGAAAAAGAGAAGCAGAAGCTGTTTTGAAAAGCTGGTACCCCCATTATCTTTAAAACGCTATTCCAAGGCCCAGAAGCTCTTCTAATTTTTTTTTTCAAATACCGTTCAAAACAACTTTTACCTTTAGGAAGCCAAAAACAACGTTTGAAAAGTCAATCCAAACAGGGCCTAAGTATTGGTGTTACATAACAACGTTGGTGAAGAATTAAAATAATACTAATAATATCGAATTAGTATCGATGTCATGCAATAGTGTTGTCACCTCTGAAAGGTATTACAAATTAGAGAATTATTGTGTATCCGTCAAACTTTGATTCAATGTAGCACCCGTGTTTTTCTTATTATATATATATATATATATATATATCAGTATTTTAAATTTTAGTAGATAAATAGATAAGTCATCAAATTTTTAAATTTGAATTTATGGATAAGCTGCGTTATCTCAACAACTTAACAACTTATATATTTTATAAATATCAACAATCATATACCTATTATTCGCGTTTGGAGAGGGTGTTGTCTGTGATTTGTTGGTGTAATGTTAATATATATTTGTGAACTGTAATTGATTGTAGTACGTTGTTTGTATATGTGTAATCTAGTTTTATATATTTATGTTGATAATAAACCTAACTTAATTGATTACACAAAATTTGATAGAATTTGTATAACGACGATTAAATAGGAAATATACGATTCTGTCATTATTATAGTATATGTGATTTCTTTCGCTGTTGAATATAATAGGTTATTGTAGGATGGTTGTATTCACGTTGTTGAATACAATAGAACAATGTAGGTTATTGACTAACATGTTATCATTATACAATAGGTTATTATTAGTACATTGCTAAACAATAAGTATTTTATCGCTCCATTAGGTTATTGTTAGTACATTGCTAAATAATAAGTATTTTATTGCTATTAAATATCATAACAATAGCCGTAGTGGTTGTATATCAGATTGTTGTGGTAGTGAATGTACAATGCTATCCAGTAGATTAAGTGTAAGTAGTTAACCTAAATCTAAGTAGTTAACCTAAATCATTATCGTATACTTAGTCTTCCGTGTAAATAATATTTTGGGATGTTATTACTTTATATCATAAAATAGTTTATGTATAGGATTAACATTTAAATTCTTACTAATTAAATTCCTATTTCATTTATAATCTGTATATTTACGTGATTAATTTATAAATTGAATTAGGAAATACTTTCTATTTAAAATAATGTATTCGTAAGCGTGGTTGTTGAATGCTAAATACAAGAATTTATATAGCATGGAAGGAATGAATGAAAAAAACCTAAAATTATTTAGAATGTTATAAAGCATTTTGGTATACTATTTTTGGAAGATTTAAGTTAGTTGAAAAGTGTTTGTGAATACATTGGAATATTACTAACTTATTTATTAAATATCTTTTTGATTATTTGAGTTCATTTTTATTATGTTCCATTATTGGTTAGTTAAACATGAAAATGTGCGTATGAATATATTGTGTCAGTACGACTCTGTGAAATAAATTGTTAGGCATGGCCCGGGACCTGCCTTGAGGTGTGCACTACCTGTCATTATGGCTATTGGGCTTAATGTGCCCTTATGTGGACGTGGTCCGGGACCATCTGGGTGTAGACGTCTACTAGCCACTTGTGTGTTAACGGTAGTCAGAGACTATTTGTTGCACTCCGTATCGTTGAAGGAGGGGAGCTTGGGACTCAAGTGAGATCAGTTGACGATGTTTGTTATTTATTAAATTATTTGAATAGTTCATGAATTCTAATTGATATTATGTTTTGTAACGTGTCTGAATCCTTTTTATATACGGATAAATACAGTCGGGTTAGTTTGCTGAACAATAATTGTATTTAGCATTATTTGCTGAGTTTGTGAGCTCACCCTATTATTTTTCAGGTACACGTTGATTAGCTTGTGGTGAGGGCACTTCGTCAGATTTTGCGATCATTATTCCCAAGTTATTTTTTTTGTGTTTATTTGAGAGCATTGTAATAAGCTCACATGTAACTGACTTTTAGTGAGTAATTTGATGTAATAATAATACTACTTAGAAACAATTTTTAGTTGTTATTGTTGACACTTTGTTTAATGTCAGAAATGTTGAATATTGGGTCATGCTATATTTATCATGCCCAAATTTTTTTATTAATGAAACGTTTTTCTTCTTGTTGTGAATTTTGGAGCGTGACATTCAACCAAACAACTATAACCCAAAATGTCATCACGTCGCATGGCCACGAACAACTCAAGGGGTTCTAGGTTGATCCAAACATCCCAGTACTCCACATCCCCTTAGAAGAATTGGAGCTGGCCAGACTTGAACCCCCTTCTACCTTCTGGACATAGACCACATAGGGGAAATTAGCTAAAAAATGAAGTTAATGACTTGCTTGGTTTATATTTCTGAAAATAGTAAATTAAAAATTAGAAAATTATACAAAAATATGCTTATATGGGTTTTCTGAAAGCTGTTTTCAGAAAATTCAGTTATAAAAATATCAGTTTTCAGAAAACTCCTTTTTATAATTTTCAATTTTCAAAATTCTCATGAATAATTTTAAAGATACAAACCAAGAACCAAGCATGCTCAAATAATTCGGCCTCCCTCTAAGGGCAAGACACTTCCAGACAAGGCGATGGAGCCCGATATAGTCCACTCATTGATCACAAAAATTTCTACCATAAATTGGGATAGGTTGCTAGTATTGTCCCTATCCATTATTCTATTATTGTACAATCTTAAAATACATGCATCAATTTGTAGTCCGGGCTGGCCTTGTCTTGTTTGGGCTTTGATTTAGTCCGCCCATTTACTGTAGTGATCTGTAATGAAGCAAATTTACCCAGAAAAAGAGACAACTGCTTCATTTGTATGACTAAGAATACTATGGGATTATATTATCTGCAATTAATACAAACATATAATACGCAAAAGACCCAATAAAACTACAAAATTACCTGACCAGCCAAGCTTCAATATGCTAAAAACTACATTATACATAATACATACAAGCATATCTACCCAAGAAAATCATTTTAGATTTACTCTTACAGGAAGGCAGACTCCATGAGCTTGCTCTTCCATAAGAAGCCCTTCACAAGCCACAAGTTTCACAACACAGTGACCAGTAAGGCGGTACCTCTGCCGAGCTTGGGCAAAGCTTGTGTTGAGAACCTCGTTGATCCAAACGTCCACGGATTTTTTTCTGTCCGATAACCAAGCAGCTGCAAGCATTTGCACCAAAACTTCTTCGTCAATCTCCAGCAATGCTTCACGTCCTACAGTTTTCTGGAAACTTCGGCTAATTTTGTTCAATACTTCAGTAGCAAGCGCATCAAAATCAAATGGCTTGAAAATCACTTTTTCATCTAGTTGTTCAAAGAAATCATCCAGCCAAGCTTCTGAATTTTCGGAGGCAGAGTCGCTGTTATAGTTTTCGTAATCGTTCTCTTCTTCCATCTCCTCTACCGGTAGATTCAAATCCAAACAGGATGCCTTGTGTGCCCGTTTTGCTATCTGCAAGATATTGTCCTGCTTCGTGGAGTCACTGGTGTCAATTTGCTTCCTTTTACCTGCAGAAACTGGATTTGAGACTCTATGTGGCATAACCATCACGTTTGTGTGATCAGTTCTGTTGGCATTTCCCGCTATGCATGCAACTGAAATTTGCATTTGCCAACCTTTGGCTTGTAAAATTCTTTCTTCAGAAAATTTAGCGCGTATACTCCATGAAAGCACGTCTTGTTTGACCTTTTTGGTCCTCGAGGTGGTGACGAAGATCATATTGTAGATGCCCATTTCTCTGCCATGCGAATCTGGAAATTTACCAGTCCTGATAGCCTGAGACAAGCTAGTCTGAACAAGGAAATCAGCCTCATCAACGTTTTCAAGTAGCACAACTGAATGAGGTTTCTTGCTCATTTCCTCTGCAATGTAGTCAACAACAGTCTTCCTCCTAAACTTCACATCATAGCTGCTTAAGTCTTGGCGATCAAAAATGGATTTAGACTGGCTAATCCCGTGTTCAGAGCTAAGATTCACATTAACTAAACTTTCTTTGTTGCCAAAGATTGTCTCAGCAAGTGCTGTCGCTATTTTTCTCTTTCCGACTTTGTCAGGTCCTACGAAGCTGAGCCAAATATCTCTTTTCTGATTTGAGCCATGACGCCTCCCGTGTCCAGTTCTGCAACGAGATACGATTTGACTAATGGTATGAACGGCTTCATCTTGCCCGCTTACCTTTTCAGCAAGAGCTCTCCACAGGGACTTGAAATCTTTTGGATCCAACAGATTTCCTCTCAATCCAATATCCGAGCAGGTAGAAGATTGGTTGTTATGACTCAAAACATTGTCACTAACCCCATCAAACTCAGCAGGAACAGATGCCGGTAAATAGTGAGGTTTCCCTTTATGATCTTGAATTCTGCTTTCCCTAAGTTTTTCAGCAGCAGATACATAAAGTGTCCCCAACCCCAACTCTGTGGCCACAGAAGTAACAGATGACTGTGATGTACGCTGATTCAAACTGCGCAAAAGGGAAGAGGAAGGCAAGGGGCTCTCCAACTCTAGCTGCTGACACTTTGAAACTTCTACCGGTAAGTTGGGGGGGAGATAGGCATTTTCAGCTTCGGAAATCCCACTTATTATACTGTTCGGTTTTGGTGGAGAAATCTTTGGCAATTCCGTGGGCTTGAAAGAAATTTTTGATCCACTTTCCTCTAGAGATGATTCTTTATTACTGCTTTCCTTCCCATCAACAACAAGCTGAAAGCCTTGAACACCTGGAACTTGGGATCTGAGCCTTGAAATAGCTGGTTGGAATGGTCGAGCGCAATGAAGGCGCTGGCAGATATCATTCCATTTCTTTTGCACGCTCATAAGTTTTGCACTTAGAACACTTCCATCGTCTTTGGTCTGCACTGAATATGGAGCACATGTTATAGTCACGAATAAATAGATGAAATATTGTGTGTGCAAGCTGTGCACGAGTCTTCATGGTAATTGGTCAAAGAATTCAAACTTTGAAGGAGTTACACACCTTCATCATATCCATTCTCTTGCTCGTGTCACCTTTATCGATTTGTAACCAAGAAGCTAAACTCGCTGAGTACTGATCAGCAACTGAAGTAGTGGATCCTCCCTTCATAACAACAGAAACTTCATGCTCATACTTCTCATTACAGAGGTCACAGCGAGTTAAGGATTGGTTTGTGCTGCTTGATAGATTCTTGAACTCAGATGGTGCAGAAAAGAAACCACCAAGCGGAACAAATGACCCCATCAAGCTGTAAGCATATCATGAGCATGGAACTGTGAGATCCAATTGACACAAATAGTCAGAAGCTAAATGTACACATTGCTACATAAGTTCATTCCTGCATACATAAACATCTTCTGGAAAAAGAAAACCAATCAAAGCGATTCACATACATGGGAATTCACTAGAGAATTAGAGAATTTGTAAATATAGCCACAGAACTAATTCAAACTGTCGCTTTGCATATGAAACTCCAACTACAAAATAATACTGTTCCCAGTTAGACCCCCTATATTTAGTACCCTGCCAAGCATAGAACTCTAAAAGAAATGGTACAACAGCCAATTAGATGACATGACACAAGCACAACGGAAAAATATGCCATTCAATTCGACCTCCTTACTATCTATTAAAGGAAAAGGTAAACTGAAAAGAAGTTAACTGTAAATATATAATAGGGGCATAATCAATTGAAATCTGAAGTAAAAAAGACCCCTCATTTTCCTTTTTGATTTTATACAAAACCATGCCAACCTTGGTCCATCCCTAAAATGCTCAGATAGCTACGCAGACAGATGAAACAAGTAAAACTATCATCTGGACTGTACTGCCAAGAGTTTACTACTAAAACTCCTCCCAAGACTCCAAAACATTACATATTCAGAAACAGGATCTCAGGAAATGAATCTCAATTTTTTAGAGTTGATTGCCCTTCATCTAATTTTGATGGTTAATAGTCGCTTCCTCAATAAGGCTTCAGAAAGCAGCATATTTCCTGCCCGAGTAGCAACTTGTCTCTCTATTCATCAAAATTTTAGGATAAAAAGAATGTTGCCGTTCCTTAAAAGACAATATCTTCTAACCTTGAGACATCAGTGTTAAAAGATAGAGTTAATAACTTTGCAATACTTCTATCCAACACTTCAAAATCATTGTCGTCAAGACAAATCCAAATATCCATCAGGATCTCCCTTGATGTTAAATAAACCTTAAACGAGCCATGCCTGAAAAATGAAATAACATGTATGCATGTATATGTATATGTATACAAGATATTAGTTTCTAACTTTTGAGTAAAAACAATTGCTCTTTTGTTTATGCAATAGGAAGAATATCCGCAAACTTGAGCATTATGGGACATAAATTTCCCAGTTATAACACCACACCCCTGGGGAAGTTGTGCGTGCCTTCTACAACAAACATATTAAACTTCATTCATCTATTTTAGTCCAGAGGATAACCTGAAGGGTAATCAGTAAGGAGGCTGAGCTATGAACTTGAACTAAGATACCAAATTAAATCATCAAATGTGTCTAATGGGAAGATATATTGCTATATTTCTGCACCATATTCCCTTTACTTTGAGCTTGGCAAAGAAACAATTTAAAGCAAGCTCATTAAGGCAAACAAGGGGTTGAGAAAATTGAAAATTCTGTAACTATAATGAACGATATTAGGTTAGATAGTCTCTTTCTTTGATACACTACACCAAGAATGTTAGGACATCATCTATACATGACATTCTTGTTCGCCACTTTGCCTAGGTGCATGTAGACTCGTGTAAATTCTCTACTTTCCGGAGGATTGAACTGCCACACACAATTCGCGTAGCCAAATCATTTCCCCAAAGAAACCAACCCAAAAATTTGGAGTCCAAAAGGAGCATAGTGAACAAGAAAAACATGAAACCATCCTACAATGATTTGCCCAACAAAGCTATGGTTATAAGAGAAAAAGATCTCCCAACACAAAAATCCACCCAAAATTCTAAAATCAACAGCCTTCCCCCTACTTCTACTTTTTTCTTCTTTTTTTTCCTCATAGATGTTGTAATTTTAATTAACTAAACAAACATTTAGTACAATGGAAAATTGTGAGGGCATATACCCACCTTCTCGGATAAAATTAACAACTTACCTTTGATAAAGCTAGTTTTCAATATGGACTTCATTGATGACAACCATACAAATAAAAGCCTATTCATTGCAAAAAAAAATAATAATCTATTTTTGATGTTATCGCCTGATCTCTGTATCAGAAGCACAAAAATATAGTAGGAACAAGCATATACATGTTCAATTAAACCTAAAAAAAATGTTATGTGTTAAAAGCTAATACCGGCTAAATATACCAGGACCAAGGCTCTGTTACTAGTGCTTACAATACAACTTATTATTCTTTAACAAACCCTTAAGAAATTGGAAAGAAATGAACAATAAGAAGAGATCTTATGAATCTCTCAATTTCAGTATGTACCAAAAAAAAAGGTGACACTACTAGTTTACAAGCATATGTAGGTTGGGATTCCAAATCCTTTGACACTACTATGTAGATTGAATTCCAAGTCATTTGCTTCTAGCCTGACCTGACAAGAATATAATAATGTAAAACTATCCGACAAAAAACGTGTTGAGGACATGGAGTTTCTATAAACAAAGAGAGAGATCTTTAAAGGAACGGCCATTATTTTAACTGATAAAATTAGAACTTGTCAATGGAGATTCAATTATGCATACCAAACACTCAATTCACCAAATATTAGTTTATAGGTTCCAATATAAAATTAGAGGCCTAATCCCACTAGCTAATACCCCATCTATATTATACACATAATTCCAAATAAGTACTACCTTCAACACCAAAAGTTTGGAGTTTAACACTATCATTCTTTTTTTAAATAAAAAAAAAAAAAAAAAAAAAACAAGCACAAGATTGAATTAAATAGAAGATGGGACACTGACCTAGATTTCGAATATAATCCTCCAGTTGAAGCACTAGAGGAAGTAATGGGCAACAAATGCAAATCCCAATCTTTCTCAATCGCGGGAAACCGAGCTAAGAACTTCATATATGTCTCGTAGCTGGCAGCCGCCCCAATCAACCAAAATCTCCCATTCTCAACCTCCAACAAGCTACTCAATTGAGAAACCACATAGCTCGCAGACTCACCGGACTTACCATCATCATCTTCTTCATCATCAAACACCTTCAATTCACCATAATTGACCACGACACCACTCCCCGAATCCTCCACCATTTTCCCCAACTCCTCAAACTTGATACCCATCATTTCTTTACTCCCACCTTGATTCACAAACTCACAAATCTCCTTCTCAATGCAAACCAACCTCAACCCATCAATTTCTTCAGTCAATACACCATTTTTCCCTTTTTGCACATACTCGGTGAAGCTACTGAGAGCATCTTTAGCACAAACCCCAATCAATAAAGGGTTCTTCCCCTTTCTATTCACAAGAACCTCCTCGATTCTCTTGCAATTCTCATCCCCGTGTTCAAACCCAGAAAAGCCCGCGAACGGAAAATTGATACTCCGGTGGTGGTTGGATTCAGATTCAGTCAAATTACAGAGGAACAGAGGCGGGCACCGAGATCGCGAAAACCGGGACACGCTCGGCGGGTGGAGAACCACGAGCTTGATGTCGCAGCTCCGAAACCCAGCTTCTCCGAAGACCCGACTCACAATCGGGTCATCGAGAATCGAGAGTATGAAGTGCTTGAGCTCAACCTTCACGCATGTCAGCGACGACTGGTTTTGCTGGTGCAATTGTTGGTAGAACTGAAAGGTCTCCGGTTGTCGCCGTTGATTCGCTTGTGACCGTTTGATCGCCGCCATGAGAGAGTTCGACACCGGAGGCTCGTCGGAGGCCTTCCCCGACGGCAACCGATCGAGGGAGACGCTGACGGAGAGCTCCAGAGCTCTGAACTGGAGTCGCGGCGAGTACGCCGAGCTCCGAGCGCGTGCGCAGGCGTCGCGGAGAGTGGAGGACGGGAGCGCAAGGAGGGAAGACACGGCGTGGAGGGAGGTTGTCTGCGCGTGGCTACGGCGGCGCGCCACCGCCACGGCCTCGTCAAGTGCACGCGCAGCCTCTTCGGTTAAGCATTGCCTGGCTGTGCTTACCGGCGTTGGCATCGCCGGCGAGCGTAATATGTGTATATATATATATATATGTTTTTGTATAAGTTATAAAATACAATTTTCTCTTGTGAAGCAAATAAAAAATTCCAGGAGGGTATACTTCAGCAACTTTTGGGATTTATTTTTTTATCTATCTATAAGAAGGGAAGCATTTGGTTCTTGTTGTTGAGGTGGGCCCCACTAATTGGGTCATTAGAACAAACACATAGGGTGCGAGATTCTCTTTCATTAAAAAGAAAAGATCTTTCAAATATTTGATTGATGTATAGTATGCTATCATGTTCACATACACACACCTACAATATAGTGTTTGTGTGTGTGTTTTTTTTGGAGAGAGAGGAAAGATGCCATGTCCACTTGATGACAATGGAGTCACTGTCTAGCTTTTGAGAGGAGAGGAGAGAGAGAGAATGGTCTAAAATGTTTTTATTCAATCTTTTGGCTAAAGATTTGATTACTTCTACTGCATTCAATATAGGGTTAATCCCTCGTCTGCCCTTGAGATTTGTCATAATTCCAGTTTAATTCTTTCAAATTTTAAATATTTCAATTACATCTTTTGAAGTAGACTGATATCAACTTTACTACGGATCATTTGTGCAATCACCTCTTTGTTCATGAATAATATATTTTAAGAAATATAAAATACTATTTTGTCAGGGTAAATTAATTAGTTTACATAATGGTTAGAGACAAAATCAAATTAAAAAGAGAGTGTAATTGAAATATTTGAACGTGAAGAGAGTCAAATAAGATTAAAGCAAACTTTAGGAATGAAAGTGGGATTAACCCTACAATACAAATTACAATTTATACATATACATATATACATGTGATATGGCTCTCTGTTTTTAGAACAGATAAAATGAGATATCATACGGTAATACGACATAAATTAAAAGAGTTAGAATTAATTATAAAAGGGTTAAAGCTATGTACTAATTGACTCAAATACAATATGAGTAACCCAATTATAACACGTTTGACACGATTATATTTATATTTATTTATTTATTCTCTTATTTAATTGGTTATGGATTGAAATATATTAATAAACTATTACTGATCGTGTCAAATTCAATTTAATTTTGCTGATAATAAGTTAAATAATTCGTTCGTGTTGAATTGTATTAAATTTAATTTAATATATTATAATAAAATAGGCTAAATGAATTACATGTGTTAAAATCTAATAACTTATGAATTTGGTTTAAATTAAAAATATTTAATACATATATTAACCATATTTTTTTTAACACAATACAATTTGATCTCAATCCAACACCAAACATTACCTAACAACACTAATCGGCAGTCCTACTCTCTTCCCATGAAAAAATCGTCAAATATATATATATGTAATAGTGTATATTCATCAAAAAATACGCGTCCCTAATAAAAAAAAGGTGATAGATGAATCACACCATTGAATGGAATGGTGATGGGACCGCACTTGATGGCCTGACTTCAGATGATTTGAACTACTCTCTCCAGCACCACACGTATTCTTCCTTCGCTTTCATGTAACCAAGTGTATCGACTGTGCCCACTTGGGCCACTTCCACTCGTATTTCGTCGCGTGAAAGAAACTCTCCTCTTAATTTTATTTAAGTATTTAAATTTGTTTTATATTTTGATATTAAGTGATTGGTCTATTTTGAGTGGTGTGACAATTTGATGAGTCCTCTCTTTATCTGTGTACGTGTACATTCATGTAATTGAATTGCACCTGATTATTTTACTCTAGTAGCAGAGTCTCAACTACACCTTCCCTTTTCACGTGTCAAAGGTATAAAAGTTGGGTAAAGTGCACTAAATCCCCTAAATTATTTTTTCTCTTTCAACTAACTTGCTGAATTATATTTTTTACACAAAAATTTTCTAAATTATTCTAATTTTTACAATTGACTTCATTCCGTTATAAAATTGTTAGTTAAAGTAAGATAATTTGCATTTAAATTCCCTGAGATTTAGATCAATTGCACTCGTCCTCCAAGATTTTATTTTTCTTGTAATGACACCCCTTGAAGGGGTGAAGACCCCGTGAAATGATTCTTATGCCCTTGCTTTAGTGTAAAAGATATGTTGGCTAAATTAATGGACCAAACAACCCTTGTGTCTTAAGTTTAATTTGGAAAACTTTTCAAGTATTTTGGATACAATGATTTTTGAAATATTATCACATTTCTTTAAATTATTATTTTTTTAAAATTGTCATTTTTGTAATATAGACCCCAAAAGTTATCATTTTTTATTTTTTCCTAAAACTAATATTATGACATTTTACATTAAATAATAATAATACACTTTATTTATGATTAAATTTTATTTTTTTTTGTATTTTAGAAGGTGATACATGTATAAAATATTTGTGAGCTCATATAATTTAATTTATTTTGTAAATAAATAATATACAACTCCTACAATTTAAATAACTAGTAATACATTTTAATTATAGTTTTTGTTGTATTATAAGATGTGATAAATGGTTTATAATTTATTATTCTTTATGTAAAATTAATTTAAGCCCTTACACTGTAAAATAATAACAAACTTTACTTATTGTAATTTTTTATATATTTTTAAAAATATGACAAATGGTTTATTATTTATTAATTTTTTTGTAAAGTTAATTTAAGCCCTTACACTTTAAATAATGTCAAACTTTCTTTATTATAATTTTTTATATTGTAAAAGGTGATAATTAATCGAAATATTAGACAGTTCTTGTGTTTTTATTAGTAGTATATAGATAGATAGATAAATATACAAATTTTTGTATTTTAAATTATATTATTTTTCCTTACTGAAATATATTTGTCTTATATCTTTACTTTATATCTTATGAAATATTCATTAGAGTTACATTTCAATTAATGTATATTAATTAATTATTATTTTTTTTAAAAAATATGAAAATATTTATAACCCCTTGTTATATATCTTTACCCTATATCTTTTGAAATATTCTTTAGAGTTACACTTCAAGTAATGCATATTAATTAATTATTATTATTTTTTAAAAGTATTGAAATATTTTAAACCCCTTTTCTTTTACTATATATCGTTTTAACATACTCCTTAGAGTTGCACTTCAACCAATACATATTAATTCATTAATTTTTATTTTGAAGAAAATGTTTGGAAATATTCTCAATCCCTCATTTTAGAATAGTTATTATATATATATATATATATATATATATATATATATATATATATATATTATAGGGTTTTCATCTTGGGGTATGGAGGTAATTTCATCACCTAAATATTTGTCTCGTAAAGTAAGGGAGACAACACAAGGGAATTCCGGTCATTTTTCCCCTTCAGGGGGTGTCATTGCAAGGAAAATGAAATCTCACGGGACGAGTGCAATTGACCGAAACCTCAGGGGATCTGAGTGCAAATTATCCTAATTTAACAACGGTGTTATAACGGAATGAAGTGAATTGTAAGTTTTTGATAGTTCAAGGGGTCATCAGCTAGTTCAGGGGTTAGTTGAGATAGAGAAAATAGTATAGGGGGGTTTAATGCACTTTACCCTAAAAGTTATTTACTTAGGCAATGTTGGTTTTTCGTTGTGTTTGACTTTTTGGAGAAAAAAGTTATTTTAAATGTTATTTGACAAATTGTTTTAAAAGAATTTATAGGTCTTGGAAGAACGTTTTAAAGAAATTGGGAGTACCGACTTCTCAAAATAGTTCATGCTTATCTTTTTCTTTTGTATGAAATCAGAAACAAAAGTTATACCAGAGAGGGCCTTAATATTATTAAATTTAGATTAATAATGAGTTATCTAATTGAAAAACATTTATTTAAATAAGAATTACATTCAATTTATTAATCATTATTAGGAGTTTAATATGTCAAGGTATAAGATTATGCCAAACATAAACCCGATACTCTTACATATACATAGAGTAATTTATAAACTATAGGATTATTATCATAAAACCCCCTCATATATATATGTTTTTCAATTAAAACCTTCAGTTTCACATATGTTTTTAGACAGAGGGCGTAATATAGTTCTCAAGTCTCAACCTTTACTAAAAAAAATCCGTCAAACTCAACATTCTCAACTTGTTTGATGAATGGACAGAAACAAGTCAAAATTTGAAGGATCAGTTTGTGTCACTTGCAATCTTTATTTTAGATAAGTACTTCTTTTCAATTTTAGGATCTATTATTTGATACACCAATCACATGCATTACAAACGACAAGAATCCATGAAATCGTATGATAAGATAATAAATTCATTGCATTTCTCGCTAAAATACAAAGAAATTAAACATCTATACAATGACCATAGACATGAATGACTCACCAATAATAGTAAACATAACTAACATTTAGTAAAATATTTAAAAAGAAGATATGAGCTCTTCTTTAACAATGGAGATTAAGAGAAAAACGACAAAAATAAATAAATAAATTATTAATTATTTTATTTTTCGCAGTTGCCCGAATGAATCAAAGGTACAATAAAGATTTAACGAATTCAAATGATATTAAAATCAAATATAAATATTGAATGAATAATAGTACTATCTATATAACAATATCGATACTTATTAAAAGTATTTCTGAACAAATAAATAGGTTGTTTATGCTTAAGTCACCGTGCCATGGTTAGTAACAAAAATAGTACTTCCAAGTTCCAATCATTTAACCAATGTTTGGTTGACCTGTTTATTTGTTTTTTTTTTTGGATTTTAGGTTAAAACACATGTTTGGTTGAGTTTTTTGGGCCTAAATATTGAATCTACAGTAAATAAATACATGTCCCCTTTTAGTACAAATGAAAAAATAGGAAATTGGTGTTTTTTTAACTGTTGGAGCAACACACGGACAAACACTCGGACCAACACACGGATAAACAAAAAAATAAAAGAGAAAAAAAATTAA
The DNA here is from genome assembly GCA_963922005.1 of Cornus suecica. NCBI lineage: Eukaryota > Viridiplantae > Streptophyta > Magnoliopsida > Cornales > Cornaceae > Cornus > Cornus suecica. Next base: position 84,529,274 of record OY998239.1, on the reverse strand, counting down.
AAACATACCCTAGTTGCTCGCTTCTCGCCGTCTCGCCATTTCTAAGGTTAGATGCGACACAATCGCACTTCTTCATCAAGCTCTTGCTCGCGACAGCTCTAGAGCTTCGATTTGGGCCAATTCGGGACTACACTAGCTTCGATTTGGGAATCACACTTCCTCCTCAAGCTCAAATCAAGTTCGTTTCTTTGTATATATAGCTGCGTATGTGTGTATATATGTATGTGTCTGTGTATATGTGTGCTTACATGTATGTATGTGTTGTATGTGTGCCGACAGAGCTAGGGCTATATGTATATATGAAGGTATTGCTTCTTTATATGTGTATTGCTTATTTTTCATGTTTGTTTTGCTTTTTTTTTTTCATCTTATATATCTTTTCAAGTTCTGAAATTGAGAAAATTTCACCTCAGCCAAGCCATAGTTATTCTAGTTTCAGTTGAGAAACATTGAGTTTTAGAGGTCCTAATAGATGAAGAGAAATTGTTTCTTGGGGATATTTTGATTGAATTGTAGTTTCAGATCTGAGTGTTGGCTGTAGTGGATGGAGTTTTCAGCTCAAATTTGGGTTCTTTTGATTGATTTGGGTAGTTCTTAGTTGGTTGATTTTGATTTTGACTATTGCATTCATGTTATTAAGATGTAACTGGTGGTTGTGTGAGAGTGAGACTTAGGGCTCAAATTAGAGTTTTCTTTCCAATCTTTTCTACTTTATATAGTTTTGTGGGAAACCTGAGTTATATCAGTAACATACTAGAATCATTTGAATCTCCCACTCTTTTCTGTTGATGAAAACTATTAAGTATTAGATCCGTAATGTATAAAGCTCTTTTAGAGTGTGTGATGTACCAATGTAGGTTAGGAGTTTTAATCAGATCCCTAAAGACTTGCCATTGTCGAATCGCATATATAATGATTTGAGCGTTTCAATTCCAGCACCAGTTTGGTTAGTGTCATGCACACAACCGAACTATAATATATATATATATATATATATATATATAGCCTCATTTTATCTCCAATAGGTGTTACATCCTATTTTTTACTGGTGCCCACTTCTTAGTTTTTCATTTCTTGTATTTCTATTTTGGCATCTCTTGTGGGGCATTGCAATGCTGGGGCTGCAATACCTATTGGATCTTCTATTGGTATATGGACAACTTTACGGCTAGTTGTGATCCTTAAACTTTAGACAGGGCCACAGGCTTATTGTACCAACATGTATATTAGTAGTTTAATAATTGTGGCTTAATTACAAGTAATTTCATTATATTTAGTAAATTCGTATTTTCAGCATTACAGTTATGAACTATTGCACCAACTTACTAGCACACCATGTAACATATATTTTCTTAATTATATCAGTAACATACTAACATCATATATATATATATATATATATATATATATATATATATATATATATATATATATTTGGGAGTTCGATAGATTGTTAGCTTCTGGATCTTCATTGCTTTTGAATGTCTGATGTCCTTTTTTATGAATATTTGGATTTGATCTTCAATGTTTAGAATATTCAAGGACTTCATTTTTTTAAAATTTCTCTAAATATATAGGTATATATATATATATATATATATATATATTCATTTTCTAAAACACCAATATATTGAACCTTGAATCATTAATGGAATTTTTGTTGGAACAAATTTAATTAAAGTGAAACATCATAATTATTGGCTAATGTTTTCCAAACATTAGGTTATACCCTTGTCTTTAGCCATCCAGGATTGAGTTCTCTGAAGATGGTGCATTAGCCTTCAGAAACATTGTATTTATCCATTAAATAGTTTTTTTCCCTTCTTATTTCTCTCTCTTTTTCCACTATGTAGACATAAAAGAAATATTGAATTTAAGGCTTGGAAAAATGTTGTTCGATAAAATTTAACAACATCGTTTTGAATGACCGCTGCCAATGCGAAAGGGGCATTTTGATTCTCCTTTCATATCACAACGAACATGATTTTGAATGTGAATTGAAATTTGGGCACTCTGATATTCCTATTGATTTTGGTAAAGAGAGAATAGAAGAAAGAAGAAGAAAGCAAAATGCTTGAGAGTTTTTGTCATTGAAGGCTTTTGTTTTGTTCTTTGTCCAACTTTTGTTTGTCTTTCCATTTATATACTACTTGTTGATCGGCCATGAACTAGGCTGTGTTTAGCTGGATAGTTGGAGACATAATTGTGTTTTTTAAATACAAATTGGGTATTTATTTTCTTGAAAGATTCATTAGGGATTCATGTTGAATCTAGACACTGAGTAAAATATTAATTCATGTGATTTGTTTATATATTTTTTAAAATTTTAATTTAATTTAATTTTGTGTGTACCTGTTCCCACAGTATCGTTAAATTGAGCCATGTGAGTCCGAAAAATTTCCATTAGAGTGTCATGGCCATCATTGACACAGCAACATGCATTTCAATCTTTCACTTTCCTAGTTTATATTTCGTTTTTGTTTTGAATGGGAACTTAATGTTAGGGTTCGCACACCCTATGTACGAAGCCGTGCACACCTGCAAATCAGAAAACGTACACAAATATACCAAATAATCGACACAAGAATATATACGTGGTTCAGCCAAATAAGCCTACGTCCACGGAGAGCACCGTTTCACTAAAAATCACTGAGAGGATTACAAGGGGGTGATTTGCAGATCACACACGCACACACAGTGTATATACTCACGCCTATATCACCGGAATAATATAAACGTATATTATTCATAACCCTCTCTCTCTATTTCTGTGTGTCTCTACGCACTGCATGTGCTTTACTCGCACTAGGTGTTTCACTCACACCGGTATCAGCCATCTGGCGTCGACCTAATCTGGCTCTCTGGCGCCGGCCTATTTTGGCTCTCTGCCTGGTACACCGAATACAATAGGCTACACCTATATTTATAGGAGAGGTTAGAATGGATGACAAGTCAATCAATCCAATTAGGAATTGATCTCCTACCATAACTGTGATTGCTTGATGGCTAAGTTATATTCCCCCTTAACAAATGAGTCACCAAATATAACAAGATCCTAGTCAAATAGAGATAACTTGATGGCTAAGTTTAACTTTCCTTGCAAGGAAATGAGTCACCATATCTAACACTTAAAACTTCTATCGTCATTAACTCAATGTTATTTTCTTAACATTTTTTCGTGTGGCAAATGAAAAGAGCATTGTCTAGTTTAAGAGTGGTATTTAATTAAGAACTATCAACTTAGAGAAGTGGGAGTTTAATAAGTTTACGAAGAAACCCGAACATGAATTTTGATTGGATTAGATCACCGACTCGGACCATCTAATAGTTTCTCGAATATTTATAATGTCGGGAAGCATGCCTTGATATAGTTTTAGGGGGTGCGCAGGGCTACTGTTAGGGGAACTTAGTTTGGTATATCACCTTATGCATAGATAAGCTTAACTCTGCTCTTTCACATATTAGTGGCTCTGTGAAAATGATACGTTAATTTGATATTGACATATACATGGCAACGTAGATATAAACCCCTAGATTGATGAGAAAATAATGAAACTGCAAATATATATATTGAGAGTTTTTGTCATTGTTAAGCATTTGTTAGTCAATTTCCTTTTTCTCATTGTTCATACCTGCAATCTGATGGCTATCTATCAATACTGATCATGTGCTTAAGTAAAAACTTGTAAACTAATTAACCACACAATTGGTATGCTTGAGAATTTAAAATATTGTTTGTTTGTACTCAACGGTATTATTAATTGGTATTTGATTACCTTTTAATATTTATTAGTGATGGACTTGCAATATGTCTTATTGAAAATTTAGATGGATACCACTAACATGAATGATGAGGTAGATCATCTTCGCGTTTGGGGGAAAGGGTCATTTGATATATTGTTCAGTTTGATTGAGGAACAAGTCAAGCTGGGTTATAAGACATAAGGATCTTTCACAAAAATTAGGTGGTCCCATATTCGTGAAGGTGTCAAAGCTAAACTCGGATCTGGGTATACTCCTGTTATGATTAGGAACAAATGGCAAAGTCTGAAAAAAGACCACCGTTTGTTTCTAAATGTCAAAAAGGCAACAGGAGTTGGCTTTGATGAGGCGACGAATATGGTGACTATGAAGTCTGAACAATGGGATAGGTTGGATCAGGTTAATATTATTGAATATAGTTTTAGAAGTTGAGATTACAATTTAGTAATATCATTTACTAAAATAGACGGTTTATATTATGTTGTAGGTGCACAAGGGTTGCAAGGCAAAATTCCAGGGTAAGCCTTATGTTTACTATAGGCAAATGACTTTCTTAGTGGGAGGTACTGAAGCCACTGGTGAACACGTCCGACCTTCTACTAGGTTACCCTAATCCTTTCCAAGGTCCTCGTCCCATGCTCATGTTCACATAGATATTGATGATGAGGATAATGTGGTCGATATTCCTAAACCAGTCCATGCCCGAAAGAAAAAGAAGCATGATCCAATGTCAAAGGTAATTTATGATTTGATAGTTGTTATTAAAGATACTAGTGCTGCTAAGGTTTAGACCGTGAGTCAAATCATGGGTAGTGTTGTATCCGCCTATGAAAAAGGGCAAAACTCAATTTCTAAGACTCCCTGCAGTGCAAACAACGATGAGGCTATCTCACCACCTAAAACTGAGTATACTTACCAACACTTTGAATAATGTGCTGATATATTATGGAAACTGGTAGGAGTGGATGATGCCCATTTTGCTAAGGCCATTGATAATTTCGAGCATTCTGAAATTTTTCGACGTTTTTTTCTTAAGCTTTCAGATGAGAGGAAAGTGGCATGGGTGATGAATCTGTAGTTGTGTGTGTACTTTTAAATTTGGAGGATTGTGTGTGTATTTTTAAATATTAGATGATTGTTATGTTATGTCTATCTTTAAATTGGATGTTTATGTTTTGGTCAAAGAGTCAACTATTTTGTATTGTACCAAGAGTAAGTTGTGCCTTATGATGAACTATAGTTTTTCTATTTTATCATTTTTCTGCAAGGCCTGGAAACCTGTTGAATATTTGCTTTAATACTGTATTTGAACATCGTCAGTCATATTCTGCGCCATGAGTAATGATGGTCGTATGTTACAGGACATCATCAACATTGTTCTTGAATCACTTGTAACTGATTCGGATAAAAATTCTTGTCTCGTTGCAGTATGTCAGGTATTGCAACAATATAGGACACGGAGAAACAATATGCCGTGTAGGACTTCGGCTTTACGTGGTCAACAATATGTTACTGAGCTAATCCGCGAGAATGAGACTAAGTGTTATGAAAATTTGAGGATGAACCCTGATGCCTTTGAAAATTTATGTGAGCGATTGAAGGGATTAGGGTTAAGCGACTCCAAATGGTTAATGACACAGGAACAGTTGGCTATATTCTTCCTAACTTTGAGCCATAATGCTAGGAATCGGTTGGTAGCTGAACGATTTCAACACTCAACATGGACTATATTCAGTCACTTTCACCGTATTTTAGATGTTATTGGAGTTCTTGCAACTGAAATAATTGTTCCTCCTAACTTCAATGTCGTGCCACCTGAAATCTAGGCGAATACAAAGTATTTTCCTTTCTTTGAAAATTGCGTGGGTGCAATAGACAGCAGCCATGTCGATACCCATATCGAAGCAAGTAAACAAGTTCGATACAGGGGCAGGAAAAGGTTTTGTTCTCATAATGTGATGATCGTTTGTTCATTTGCCATGAAATTCACGTACGCCATAGGTGGATGGGAAGGGACAACCAATGATTCAAGAATTTTGAATGAGTGTCTTGCATGGGGGGATTTAGACTTTCCCATGGCTGCTGAAGGTATATATATTAACAAAAATATAATTGCTCCATGATTTTTTTTAACATATTTTCCTAAGTTCATTCTATAACATATTTTATGTTTACTAGGGAAGTATTATTTTGTTGATTCTGGGTATGCCAATCAACTGGGATTTCTAGCTTCGTATCAAGGTCAAACATATCATTTGGTTGATTTTCGTACTGGAGGTAATCGTGTTCGCGGTCGTGAGGAATTGTATAATTTCAAGCATTCTTCATTACGTAATGTGATTGAAAGATGTTTTGGCATGTTGAAGATGCGATTTCCAATTCTTAAGCAGATGTCTTGCTACAAGTTTCCTACACAGGTCGACATTGTAATAGCTTGTTATGCACTACACAACTTCATTAGGATGCACAGACATATATATGTTATATTTGACGGTACATCGAGTGAGATCTCGGGTGAAGGGAATGAGGATGATGATGGAGATGGCAATCATGCACCTGAAAAATGTTACGCTTATGAAGGGTACAATGAATGTAATTCGCGATACAATAGCCGACTTAATTTGGGCCGAATGATAGATGTTTTATTTATCTCATTTTGAATAACTGTTTAGGTGTATGTGTTATGACTTTTCTATCTTTAATTTGGATAATTGTAATAACTTATATTATCTAAATTATGAATTATTGTAATAACTTGTATTATCTAAGTTCTTGATAACTGTAATAGCTAATATTTATGTCAAGTTCTATTGTTTTCTAACTTACTATTGCTACTTTTGTGATTTCAAAATAGAAATGTATCAGGATTTGGGGCATGACCTTCCATGATGTTGTGGCATGGGTCCTATGATTCTTTATCGGGCTGGGACAATACAAAACTAGAAACGCTACTTTTATAGATGTCCAAAATGAAATGTATGATTTCTAATACGGAGGGATTAACAAAATAATTGATTCGAAGTAATTATAATTATTTTATATGTTTTGAAATTGTAGAAACACCGTAATAGTTTTATATGGTTGGATGATGTCCCCGCGGGATTTCAAGGAATTAGCAGCAAATTGAACAACAGGAGGACAATGATTTGGATAACGTAGTTGTTGTTACTCAACATGAACAGTATCGACAAAAGTACATTATATATGTTGGTTGTATTTATCTAAGTTGTTTGTTTTTTCTTATGTGTTTTATCGTACTTCTTGTGGTTATTGTTATTGTAATTGACTAATAATATTTTATTTACTCATTTTTTATTCGGCCATGTAATAAATATATTCATATATAGGTATATACTAAATGATTGTAAAATATTATTAAATTTTCATCTCCATAATGGGATATGTTGGAGGACAATGTCTTGGATATGTCTTGTGATATTGGATGTCTTGTGATAATTATTTTTTAGTATGTCTTGTGATAATTCTTGCTATCAGGTGGAAAAAAAAATTTGGACTTGTCATTTTTATGGGAAGCTGCTGCCGAATTTTTTTCATTTTCAAAAGTGTTTATGATGAACAATACCAACTTGTCATAGAAGATATTTGGTAAAGAAGTGTCTTTCAATTGTCAAAGATTTGCCATCATTAATTTTTGTATTTTGAAAAAACAAAAAAAATACATTTGAAGTCACCAAATATATTTTTTTGTTTCTGTTCTCTAAAATTCAGAATAAACAGACTTTGCCAAACATGTTTTTCTGTTTCTATTATGAAAAACAGGGCTCTGCCAAACATGTTTTTCTGTTTTTGTTATGAAAAATAGGGCTCTGCCAAACGTGTTTATTGATTTTTAATTTTTCAATTTTGACTCAAAAAATATCCCTACCAAACATACTTATGTTTTTGGATAAATAAACAAAAAATTAAAAAACATATTTTTTATTTATTTCAACACAAATACAACTCTACCAAACTAACCCCAAAATATCTAATGGTCTATATATCCGTGTTTTACTTACAAATAAAAGGTCAGAGTTTTAGGTCTTAATGAAGACATTGTGTATGTAGATACTTAACTTTTATAAAAAAAATATTCAAGATTCACTATGAATAATTGTTTGGAAAATACATGTCAAAAGAAACATTTTATAGATATTGAATGATATGCCAATAGAAAGATTTAAACAAATATCTATATCTATACTACTATTAAATGTATGAGGGCTTTTTATTTTTTTCAAACAATTTTTTTTAAAAAAATTGAGAAAATGACACGTGGGCCTTTTGGGTTTATATAGCCCTAAACTTTCCGGAAGGGAATGTTATTTCAATAGTTATGTCTTTTCATTACATAATGAGACATTTTTTTAATTTTAAATACTTTAAATTAAGTATATGTGTCTTTTCATTTTATTTGGATGTCTTTTAATGTATACAAATGGTTGTGAGCCCAAAACTTTCCGGGAGTGAATGTTATTTCAATAGTTATCTCTCTTCATTACATAAGGAAATTATTTTTTAATTTTAAATACTTTAAATTAAATATATGTGTTTAAACTATACAAATCGTTGCGAAAAGCAGGGTATTTACTTTAATCGTTAATTATTTTAATTCTTTCAAGCCATTTGTCTTTTTGTTTCATTTGAATGTCTCTTAACCTATACAAATCATTTCGTTTGAACGTTGCATTCTCTTCTCTTCTAATAACCATCAAAATAATCAACATAATAAAAACCAGAGGAGTTACTTTAATCATTCTTTATTTTAATTTTTTCAAGCCCATTCACGTAATATTGGTACGCCCTGCGTTTTATGGTAACATTTGGATCACCTTTCTACAATTATTTCTTTCAACATTTGAATTTTACTTCTCATTTTGGTAGTTTTATATTTTTGTGATGGGGGTATTGTTATGGTTTTGGTATAGATCCATTAATTGGGTTTGGTTTGTGGAGAAAAAGTTTTATTATAATTATATATAGGCTATAAGGGCATGTTTCTAAATGAAAGCTAAATGAAAGTTGAAAGTGTTGAAAATTTTTGATAGTATTATAGAAGTTCCTTGAATAACTCAAGTTCTTAATATTTTAATGTATATGCATTCACACTTTCTATGAGAAGTGCAAATAAGTTATTTTTGGGCTTTTTGATATGGGAATCTAAATAAAGTGTCGGTGTGATTGTATTTGTAAATGAAGTCGGTGTGATTGTATTTGTAAATGAAGGATGCATGATATGCATTGGTTGAGTTATTTTATATTTAATATAAAATATAAATAAATAAGTAAATTGACAATGATTTGAAACCCTCATCTCTTCTCATCCCAACAGATTTAGTTTATGATTTTTTTTTCTTTTTTCTTTTGATTTATGAGGTTTAATTTGAATTTTTATTTTACTTACCTTTTAATTATATTAGTATGATTTTGAGATTTTTTTATTTACTTTATGCATTATATTCTTATGTAATAATTGGACTTTGAGAAACTGAATTCATAGCATATTTTATACTCTTTTTTTATTTATTATTATACATATTTTTAGTATCCGTCTTTTTTATTTTTTTTATTTATGATTGTGGATATACTTGAGGGTTTGGATATGTTTAGAACTTTAGAGTTTACTTTAAAATTTGCAAAAAGGGAGAGAGTGATGAACTTACATACAAAATTCAAGTAATCCCAGTAATGATCTCATCTTTACATTTATCTCTTCCTCAAATTGCTAACACCTGTATTTTTATCAATAGATTAGGCTTTACAGACACACAAACACAAATTAGTTGTATATAATGGTGGTGGTATTTATAGGATTGTATACAAGTTTTTATAAATTATATAATGTTGGATGACATTAATGAGTATTATTTTTGAAATCAATTCGAAGTCATTTTTAATTATTTAATTATGTGATGTTTTTCAATATGTACCGGTTCTTACAAAAAATATTTCTTGTCCATGTTATATATTTTTAGACATTTATAGCTTCAACTTCATTTAAGTACTCTACCCTGGTTATTATAATAGAATCATCACTAGTTTACTAAGTTTATTATAACACTTGAGATCGAATGTTGTAAGAAATGTCATTATGAGAAAGTTTGAATGTATGAAAATTATGATTGAAAAAAAAAGTATAAATAAATAATTGAATGATCAAATAATTTTATGCTAAAATGATTTATTTAATTTTTACTATTTTTTTTACAATACGTGCATCGCATGTGCTCTGACCTAGTTGAATTAAGTGAAGATCCAGGAATAAAATGAGACCTTAAGGGTCTGTTTGGTTTGTATATCTGAGAACAGTTCTCTGTTTTCTGAAAATTGAAAATCAGAAAATTATAAAAAAGTCTTTTTGGTTCAATTTTCTGAAAATTCAGTTACAAAAATGATTGTTTTCATATAACTCATTTTTATTATTCTCATAAAACTATTATTTGTTATCAGAATTCTCAAGAACATTTTTCAGATATACAAACCAAACAGACTCTAAATATTTGGAAAAAATTATTTCATAGGCTAGAATTATAATTCTAAATAACTATAAGTAGACTATAATTGTCAAAAATCATGCAGTAATTACTCGTATATTTTCCCTTACACACTGCATTTTTAATTTTAAAAATTACAAGTTTGTCTTTTCAAGAAGAAGTATATAATCTATATCAAAATACAAAACAATTATTTAATTGCTAGATCTACTTTTGTTTAGGGCTGCAAGCTATTCATGAACAACTCGGGCTTAGTTCGAGCTCATTTGTTAAGTAAACGAGTCGAACTTGATCTCAATTTCCAGACTCATTTAACAAACAAGTCGAACTTGAGTAATGGTGAGCTCGGCTTGTGTATGTTCGTGAACATGAACTCGTATAAACTCGTTTGAGTTCGTAAACATAAGTTCGTTTAAAGCTCGTATTAGTTCTTATTGGAACCTTTTTTCGAAACGGAAATGGAGGGCACGTCGGTGAATTCTTCGATCCCTGGGGTGGCGCGCGATGAAGCAGGACCTTCCCACCAACCCTTTGTTGTAAGAAATATGAGCTTAGAGGCTTCAATTCGAACTCGAATTGTCAGCCTGGAAAATAATGAGACCATCTTTCTACTCGATAAAGAAAAGAGATATTTTAATTGAATTATATGCCTAATAATATTGTAATTATTGCTTTTATGTTTCATTTTATTGCAAGGGATTGAAATTTTATAATAAAAATGTAATGTTAGTAAACGAGTCTGGCGAGCTCGAATACGAGCTTGAACCGAAATTATATATTATTTATTTATTTTTCCTTAAACGAGTCAACCCGAACCGAACCCAATATTTTCAGGTTCATGACGAGCCCGAGCCTAATTACAAATTTTAGAATTCGTTATGAGTCCGAACAGAGCTAACAAACGAACGAGCCAGCCTAAACAACCCAAAGCTCAGCTCGGTTCCGGCTGGCTTTAGTTTATTCACTAGTTGATCTGTCATCTTGTCTGATGCATGAAGTATCATTCTATTGGTAATTACTTTCACAATATGCTGATACAATTATTAGTATTATAATTTATTACACTATTATTACCACTAGACTACGATCGGGGACTACAAACCATGTCAAAGCAAAAAATAGGAAAAAGAAGACAAAATGTGACATGTCAATATCTTTTTCTCTCTCCTATAATTATTAGTGATATGGTGAAGAAGCCATGGCCATAGGGCCAAGTCACATAATAATGAAGGTGTGTTTGATACTGTTACCCTTTCATGGGCCAAAAGGGCCATTCCATTCCTCCAGTGAAAAGCTTATTGTTGGTGACAGCTTTGGACTTACATGAATGACCCAACCCCCAAATAACTAGCAAAGCCAAGCAATGCGCGCGTGAAATTAACAAAAGGGTGCACCAAATGGTTGGTTTTGTGGGCTGCAATTTGAGAGAAGAGTATCTCGGAGATAATATCTTTGAAGATATCACTTTCTGCATAAAGTAGCTTTTTGCTCTCAATTTGAAAACCACTTTTACACGCACCCCTCCTATTTCTCTAGAACTATAGTTCTTTACCCTTTTAGGACAAACAATAAAACTCAATAGTCTTTCATATGTCTTTGCTTATCCTATAATTTTTACATCACTTTTTTATATTAAAGTGTTTTGGGATTCGTAAAATCGGAATGGTAGAATTTTACGGTTCTACCAAAATATATTATATTTTAAAAAAAATTAAATATTAAATATTTCATTTAAAAGTCTAAATTATATTAGAATTTTTAAAATTTTCTAATACATTAAGCCTTTAAATATTTTCTCATAAATTTAGGTCATATATTGGGATATTGAGCTAAATCATTAAGCTTTTGGGCATTTCATATGGAGGCTTAACCGTCCAACCATTATTTTAACGTTGTAGAATCATGGTAAAATCGTAAAATCATACAGAATTGTAGCAAAATCGTAGAATCATAATATTTTACCATTTAGAATCGGAATTCTGATAATTATGATTTTTGTAGGGATGGTCATCACATGGGATTTATATTAAGTATAATTATTATAGAAATGTCTTTTTGTACCATCAACTTTCATATAGGTGTGGAGTGTTTGAGAATTATTACAATTACCTTATCTAAAATTTGATTGCTGAAAATAAAAAAATAATAAAAAATACATTTCTTGTATGAAAAGACAATAGAAATTTTATAGTATATACTTTGAAGGGGGGCTCAATACAATTTATATTTAAATGGCGATATCACACAACAAATGTGATGAATCTAAGAAATACTCTTCCAACTCAGTAGAATTCGGGGTGGAATGATAGAGGCGGAAGCCCAGGCAAACTCGAGAACAAGATAGAAATGAAAGTGGCAGTACGATTGCAAGATACCAATGACTCCCTTTGTGAAGTGTTTGTGAAGTGGGTGAGAGATGTTTGCTCTCATGACCCAAATAGAGAAGTCTAGCCAAAAAACCCCTTTATCTTTTTCCCTTGTCCTTCTTTTATAGGTCAAGGAAGATAGGTGGTGATGTCATCGTGACATCACCATTGGGTTAAAACCAATTAGGAGAGATTAATCTTTTAATTAATCGTAAAGTGAAGTGCGGGAGTCAAAATGGTAAATCTATCTCTCGAGTCAGATCGAGAATCAACCTGACGAACCCTGGACTTCATCCACCAAACCAAATACCTCATCGGATCCCAGTAATGCCTGAGTCTTGCTCCCAACTCAATCTTAGATTTGATGACGTGGCGTGTGTCACGTGTCCGTTGAATGTTGACTAACGACCAAGTTATGTGGCCTAATATGATAATGTGGCGTTTCCATGTAGATCAAAATATGAAAACACCTATAGTCGCCCCCATGCGCGAGTGACTCTGAGTGTAGTGAAGGGGTGCTAGGGCATAAGAGTACATGAATGTAGAGTGCCAAAACTGCAAAGATGACAATGTGAAAAAATGTAATAGCATCAATATAAGTAATAAGATGCGTGTCTGTGGATAGAAAATCATATAATGTTTGAATTTTCAGAGTAGAAATGTTTTTAAAGTCAAGCTCGAGATGCAGGTCTGTTGAAAGGTAGTTAGTGGTTTTATCTATGAATTTGTGAGGAGTGAACAATTTTATTTTGATCTAAAAAAATAAAATGCACTTAAGTAGCATGCTTGTTAAGTCGATCTCGAGACATAGGTCTACTGAGAGCTAGTTAGTGGTTTAAGCTATGAGTCTGAGAGAAGTGAAAAATTGTAAGAATTGGAAGCACAAAATTTTATCACACTGGAAGAAACATATTGAAGCATACATGTCGGGAATAAAATTTGAAGCTATGCTTGTAGAGAGTAATCAAGTGAATATATATATATATATAGATATATATTTTTGGAAATTAAAAAGGACATCAAGCTTGTGTTGAGCAAAGGGATGATTGCAGCCCCAAGTAATATCGAGCAGACGTTTGTCGAGAGATGTTAAAGGTGTGAGTTGTGTACATTGAGCAAAGTGGTGATACTGAGCAAACTTTTAGAGGGTTTCTATATGGTTTTTATAGTAAGAAATGTGTTATGGGGGCCTGAAGGGAGGGCTTGGTATTTTTGTAACAAGAAATGCGTTATGGGCCTCGATGGAAGGCTTGACATTTCTGTAGCAAGAAATGTGTTATGGGGCCTCGATGGAGGGCTTGGAATTTCAGTAAGAAGAAATGCATTATGGGCCTTGATGGAGGGCTTTGAAAATTCTGTAGCAAGAAATGTGCTATGGGGCCTCGATGGAGGGCTTGACATTTCTGTAGCAAGAAATGTGTTATGGGGCCTTGATGGAGGGCATTGACATTTCTGTAGCAAGAACTGTGCTATGGGGCCTCGATAGAAGACTTTGCATTTCTGTAGCAAGAAATGTGGTATGGGGCCTCGATGGAGGGATTTGCATTTCTGTAGCAAGGAATGTGGTATGGGGCCTCAATGGAGGGCTTTGCATTTCTGTAGCAAGAAATGTGCTACGGGGCCTCGATGAAGGGCTTTGCATTTCTAAAGCAAGAAATGTGCTATGGGGCCTCGATGGAGGGCTTGGCATTTCTATAGCAATAAATGTGTTATGGGGCCTCGATGGAGGGCTTGGCATTTCGGTAGGAAGAAATACGTTATGGGCCTCGATAAAGGGCTTGACATTTATGTAGCAAGAAATGTGCTATGGAGCCTCTATGGAGGGCTTGACATTTCGGTAGGAAGAAATGTGTTATGGGCCTTGTTGAATGGCTTAATATTTATGTATTAAGAAATGTATTATGGGGCCTCGATTGAGGGCTTTGGATTTCTGTAGCAAGAAATGTGCTATGGGGCCTCGATGGAGGGCTTGACATTTCTGTAGCAAGAAATGTGTTATGGGACCTCTATGGAAGGCTTGGCATTTCGGTAGGAAGAAATGCGTTATGGGCCTTGTTGAATGGCTTAATATTTCTGTAGTAAGAAATGTATTATGGGGCCTCAATGGAGGGCTTTGCATTTCTGTAGCAAGAAATGTGGTATGGGGCCTCGATGGAGGACTTGACATTTCTGTAGCAAAAAATGTGCTACGAGGCCTCGATGGAGGGCTTGACATTTCGGTAGGAAGAAATGCGTTATGGGCCTCGATGGAGGGCTTGATATTTCTGTAGCAAAAAATGTGCTATGGGGCCTCGATGGAAGGCTTTGCATTTATGTAGCAAGAAATGTGGTATGGGGCCTCGATGGAGGGTTTGACATTTCTGTAGCAAGAAATGTGTTATGGGGCCTCGATGGAAGGCTTGACATTTCGGTAGGAAAAAATGCATTATGGGCCTCGATGGAGAGCTTGATATTTATGTAGCAAGAAATGTACTATGGGGCCTCGATGAAGGACTTTGACATTTTTGTAGCAAGAAATGTGGTATGGGGTCTCGATGGAGGGCTTTGTATTTTTGTAGCAAGAAATGTGGCATGGGGCCTCATTGGAGGGCTTGACATTTCTTTAGCAAGAAATGTGGTATGGACCTCGTTGGAGGGCTTGACATTTCTGTAACAAGAAATGTGCTATGGGGCCTCGATGGAAGGCTTGACATTTCGGTAGGAAGAAATGCGTTATGGGCCTCGATAAAGGGCTTGACATTTCTGTAGCAAGAAATGTGGTATAGGGCCTTGATGAAGGGCTTAACATTTTTTGTAGCAATAAATGTGATATGGGGCCTCGATGGAAGGCTTGGCATTTCGGTAGGAAGAAATGCGTTATGGGCCTAGATGGAGAGCTTGACATTTCTGTAGCAAGAAATGTACTATGGGGCCTCGATGGGGGGCTTTGACATTTCTGCAACAAGAAATGTGGTACGAGGCCTCATTGGAGGGCTTTACATTTCTGCAGCAAGAAATGTGGTACGAGGCCTCGTTGGAGGGCTTTACATTTCTGCAGCAAGAAATGTGCTATGGGGCCTCGATGGAGGGCTTTACATTTTTGTAGCAAGAAATGTGGCATGGGACCTCGATGGAGGGCTCGACATTTCTCTAGCAAGAAATGTGTTATGGGGCCTCGATGGAGGGCTTGACATTTCAGTAGGAAAAAATGCGTTATGGGCCTCAATGAAGGGCTTTATATTTCTGTAACAAGAAATGTGCTATGGGGTCTCGATGGAGGGATTGACATTTCTGTAGCAAGAAATATGCTATGGGGCCTCGATGGAGGGCTTGACATTTCGGTAGGAAGAAATGCGTTATGGGCCTCGATGAAGGGTTTTGCATTTCTGTAGCAAGAAATGTGTTATGGGCCTTGATATAGGGCTTGACATTTCTTTAGGAATAAATACGTTATGCGCCTCGATGGAGGGCTTGACATTTTTGTAGCAAGAAATGTGCTATTGGGCTAGCCGACTTGTGTCGAGCAAAGTGGTGACACTAGTCCCCAAGTGATAGCGAGTCGAGAGACGTTAAGGATGTAAGTCTTATATAAAGCGTTTGCAAGTTGAGTCGGAGAAATATGCTTGCAAAGAGGTATTGGTAGTGTACAAATGTTTTAAAGTGACATTTTGCACTTTTGTTTAAGACGTTGGTCCGTAGAGTGTAAGCAAATAAAAATTTTCTAAGTGAAATTTTGAAGTTTTGCTCGAGACGTTGGTTCGTAGGGAGTGAACAATAAATTTTTTGAGCATAAAATTCTTGTACTCGAGACGCGTGTCTGTGAAGAACGAGTTACGATAAAATTTTAAAGTAGAAAATGATTAAGTGCTACTCAAAGACATATATGTCGAGAACGAGTGGGTTGAGAAAATTTAAAGTATTTGTATAAGATAGGCGGGAAGCCTGAGAAAATTTTATAAGGTAAAGTTTTGCTCTGTTTGTCTTATTTTATTTTAAAAGATGAAGTAATGATAAAGTAATCGTTAATGACAACTAGAAAAAAATTGTTTCGAGCAAATTTGAAACTGTGATTTAGTTTAAGGTGTGTTAATCGAGTAAGATTGTCAGAGGTCGCAATACGTCGAGAAAATAAAGAAATATTTATAGTTCGACTCGAGTAAGAGGTCTAACCATGTAATAATATTGAGGTTATAACTCTTAAGGAAAAAATAAAGTAAAAATGAAGTCGATTACCGACATGGAAGATACATAGTTGGTTGTGACCCAGTAGAGATAAATGTTTGAGAAAGGACAAAACATTTAGAATTAAATAAAAAGTAAGGTGTGTGTTGATTAAGTCTGTGAATGCAACACATGGACCCAATTCCAACAACATATCATATATGTACATATATGTGTGTGATATGTTCCTTAAATTGAAGGAGAGAAAATGTATAATTAAGAATTATTTATTTGTTTATATATATATATATATATTGGGTAAAATAACTATCTGTCTCCCATGTATATTTATATGTGAGTATGTTTATTTGAGAGAGATTGACCGATAGGGGTCTGTAAATAGGGAAATTCAACAGGCCCAAAATATATTTTCAAAGCCCAATAATGATCTGGCCCGTATATGAATAATTAACCCAATATTGATTAAGACAGGCCCATCATCCCTTAGAAAATGGGAATTAACGACCCACTACCTAGAGGTAGTGGGAAGTTAATATTAAAGTGGATCATGACTCCCTATTTTAAGGAGCATGATCCTTTAAAATAGGAAAATCTTGTACAAGAATGAGAATATAAATATGGCCATTGGAGCCTGAATAAGACATGTTTTTGGGTGAGTGAAAAATAACACTTACATTTGGCGCCGTCTGTGGGAATCGAACATTTTTTTTTTCCACTTACAACAAATTTATTTTATTTTTACAAAAAATAAAATGGTGTCCACACGGTCAACAAACAATGAAGTCAGGTTCGAAGAAGTCATGAGGAGGTTGGAGGCTGTGGAGCAAAGAAATGCGGCCCTCGAGCAGCAGAATGCTGAATTGCTCCATCGAGTGACTTAGGGCCCTTTTCCTCTCCAAAATCCCAATCCAGCAGAGTGCGCAGATGAGCCAGAGCCCTTCAACTCTCATCACGAGCAAGATGCATCCGCCTCCCGAAGAGATAAAGTCCCAAGGGAAGATGAAGAATCCTCTCACCCCATAACCGGGGGAATGCCAACGGTGCAGGTCCCGACCCAGAACGACCTACACGAAATGGATGCCAGAATCCAGAGAGACGTGATGAAAGATTTGAAATTGCAGACCCCTGATGATCTGGCCATCCATGTGACAACGGATATGACTTAATCTTCATTCACAGAAGAAATTGAAGCAGTAGAATTCCCGAAAAAGTTTGTACTGCCAACTTTTACGCTATATGATGGTACAAAAGATCCACTTGATCACATCTACCAAGTGCAGACCAAAATGACTATTTATGGGAGAAACCAAGCACTCCTGTGCAAAGTCTTTTCAACCAGTTTGACAGAGGCGCCACTTCTGTGGTTCAGGAAATAGACTCCTGGATCCATCAGTAGCTGGAATGACCTCTGCAGACGCTTTATCGGTCAATACTTCAGCAACCGGAGGCAGAGGAAAACGATATCAAGCCTCTTCACCATGACCCAGGAAAAAGGGGAGAGCCTCAAGAATTTTTTATCCAGATTCAACGTGGAAATGTCTTCTATCGATGACTGCGGCCAATTGTCAGCAGTAGAAGCATTCCGTATGGCTGTTATCCCTGGCACGAAATTCCACTATTCACTAGTAAAACGACCCCCTGTCAACATCGGTGAGCTCAACTCCAGAGCACAAGGGTATCTCAGAATAGAAGAGGAGGAAGCAGTCAGGCAAAAAAGAGCCTCTCTGGTAACGGTGGAAGCAAAATCCAAAGAAAGGATGAAGGATCAGAGGCCTCAATGACCCGATCCACCCCGGCAAACCTCATCATCCAGAAATTTAGACAAGCGTCAACGGACGGAAGAAAGAACCACTCCGCTCAATACCAGCCTTGGAAAGCTCTTCTAAGAAAACAAAAACAAAGGGATTTTCAGACCACCTCCACCGATCAGACAACCGATGGAGCTGAGGGACATGACCAAGCACTGCGCCTTTCACAGCGAGTATGGTCATCATAGAAATGACTGCAGAAATCTCCGAAGGCAGGTAGAGGCAATGATCGCCAAAGGGGAGCTTGCAGATTACATAATGAGGGATCAGCCGAGACCAGATAAACCACACAGGACACAACCCAATAGCACTGTATCAGGACAACCGGTGAGGGTTATCCACATGGTCCAAGGAGGTGAAGAGGTGTTGGAGACCGAAGGAAGTAGAAGGTCAAAGCTAAGAAAAACACACAAACTTAGACGAGTCGGCGAAGTTTGCCAAACAATCCTCATTCAAGGAGAATCAATGATCATGTTTTCGAAGGCCGATATGCAGAATATTCAGACGGCCCACGAAGATCCTCTGGTAATCACTCTCCTGATAGCTAATTGTCTAATCAAACGTGTAATGATTGACCCAGGAAGTAACACCAATATCATGACAAAATGGGCCTTCGACAAAATCGGAATTGATGTATCACAACTTCACCCGGCTCGGATTCCTCTGGCCGGTTTTGACGGACGACGCGTTGAGCCGATAGGCGTAGTCCATTTGTCAGTATCAGCGGCACACCGAACTCTGAAAGAAGCTTTCGTCGTAGTGGATGTCAAACTATCGTACAATCTGCTGATGGGACGAGGGTGGATCCATCGGATGCAAGGAGTTCCTTCGACACTCCATCAGGTCATGCGGTGTATCGACCCAAATGGAGTGGACGTGACAGATATTCCTGGAGACCAGGTAGCAGCGAAGGAATGCTACTCAGTATCCATGAAGAACCTGAACCAGAAAAATAAACAAGTGTTGGAAGCGCCAGAAGAGTCCCTGTACAACGAGAAATAACAATTACAGTCAGACCCTTCCTCAGAGGGTCAGGAGACTCAAGCAACAACGGAACCCCTAGAAGAGGTGAAAGTTAGTCTGACGGATCACACCAGAGTCACATTCATCGGCTCATACCTCCAGAAAGAAGAAAAGGACAGGCTGATTCATTTTCTCCAACTAAACTCAGACGTGTTCGCCTGGTCTCATCTCGACATGCCGGGCATTGATCCTTTGGTCGCTCAGCATAACCTAAATGTTGATCCAAATGTCAGACCGGTAAGGCAGAAGCAGAGGAGGTTCGGGGTAGAAAGGAACCAGATCATATTCGAGGAAGTGGGAAAGCTGCTAGAAGCTGGATTCATAAGGGAAGTGAAGTACCCATCATGATTGTCAAACGTGGTGGTAGTCAGAAAGAAGAACGGGAAATGGAGAGTCTGCGTAGACTTCACCAACTTAAACAAAGTTTGCCCGAAGGATTGCTTCCCCCTGCCGAAAATTGATCAGATGGTAGATGCCACCTCGGGATATGAAAGACTCTCTTTTCTTGATGCGTACTCCGGCTACAATCAGATCCCGATGAATCAGGCTGATGAGGAGAAAACAACCTTCATTACCGAAGAAGGTACGTACTGCTACAGAGTAATGCCTTTCGGACTTAAAAATGCAGGTGCCACTTATCAAAGGCTTGTCAGAAGGATATTCAAAAGTTAGATGGGCAAAACGGTTGAAGCCTACATAGATGACACGGTGGTAAAAAGCAAGAGGAAAGGCGACCACTTCAAGCACCTGGAAGAAGTGTTCGATGCACTCCGAAGGCACGGGATGAAGCTCAATCCAGCCAAGTGTTCTTTCGGAGTCTCATCTGGACAGTTCCTCGGATATATCGTCAACCGAACAGGAATCAAAGCCAGCCCATCGCAAGTCAAGACTCTGATAAGCTGCGAAGAGCCAAAAACGCAAAAGGAGGTCCAGATTATGACAGAAAGGGTAGCCGCACTGAGCAAGTTCGTATCCCGACTGACAGACCGATGCAGACCATTTTTTTAGGCAATTAAAGGCGGAAAAGGAAGCATATGGGGGCCAGAACAGGCAGAGGCCCTCCAGAAATTGAAGCAGTATCTCCAAAATCCACCGATCCTCGCCTCACCAAATCCAGGAGAACCATTGCATCTGTACCTTGCCATATCAGCAACCTCAACCAGCGCATCACTTGTAAAAGATGACAAAAAGTGCCAGAAACCAGTCTTCTTCAGCAGCAAGTCCCTATCTGATGCGAAAACCAGATACACCATGGCGGAGCGAGTTGTTCTTTCTCTAATCAACGCAAAGAGACGACTAAGGCACTATTTTGAAACTCATCCAATCGTGGTGCCGACCACCATGCCGATGAGATCCATCATGTCCAAACCCGATATGACGGGAAGAATAACCAGATGGGCGTTGGAACTCGGGACATTTGACATCACATATGTGCCACGAACAGCTATCAAAGGTCAAGCCTTAGCTGATTTTCTCCTAGAGGCAGAGACAGAGTCAATCCTCCAAGATCCAGACGAACCCGAATGGACGCTCTATGTAGACGGATCAGTTGGTTCAGCTGGTTCGGGAATTGGGCTCAAAATTATAAAACCAGATGGGACCCGAATCCAGCAGTCAGTGTGCCTGGAGTTTCCCGCCACCAATAACGAAGCTGAGTACGAGGCACTCCTCGCTGGGCTGCGACTAGCTCACAGCCTCTGTATTAAGAAGCTCCATATTTTCAGTGACTCACAGCTGGTGGTAAAACAAGTTCAAAACGAGTACGACATAGGAGAAAAGCTGCAGCCCTGTAAGAAGTTGGCTCAGATGGAGCTAGACAGACTGGAGCAGTATTCCCTCAGTCAGATCCCCAGGGAGGAAAATGAAAATGCGGATCGATTGGCCAACATGGCTTCAGTCAATGATCAAGACCTGACCAGGGTCGCCCCAATCGACTATCTTGATGTCCCAAGCATCCACCAGTCAGATGTGGTGTGCGCAATACCTTGGGAGCCGAGTTGGATGGACCCCATAGCAGAATACCTCAGGAATGGTACACTTTCTGATGATAAAGCAGAGGCTCGGAAAATTCGCATGAAGTCGGCCAGATATGCCTTGCTACACGGCCAACTATATAGAAGATCTTTTGGGGGACCCTACCTTCGATGCCTCACACCTTCAGAGGCATCGGCCATAATGAAGGAAATCCATGAAGGGTCATGCGGAAATCACTCAGGGGGACGGGCTTTGGCCCATAAAGTACTAAGCCAAGGATATTTTTGGCCTTATCTTTCCCATGATACTGAAGCCTTTGTCAGAAGATGCAGAAAGTGTCAGTTCCATGGATATTTCATCCATCCGCCACCAGAACTGCTTAACCCCATATTCAGCCCGCACCCATTTGCGCAATGGGGGATTGATGCAGTTTGACCACTTCCCATGGCTCTCAGATCAGTAAATCAAGCACTAATAGTAACTGATTATTTCACAAAGTGGGTTGAGGCAGAATCTTACTCCACCATCACTCACAGGCACGTAATCAAATTCATATGGACCAATATCATCTGTAGGTTCGGAGTGCCGAGGGTGATAGTGATCGACAACGGATTAAATCTGGATAATCAGTGGACCAGACAATTCTGTAACGAACATGGGATCCAGTTGAGAACCTCATCGGTCGCATACCCTCAAGGAAATGGCCAGGCCGAAAGATCCAACAGAACCATATTGAATACCCTGAAGAATAAGCTAGAAGAGCATAAGGGAGTGTGTCCAGACAAGCTTCCAGAGGTATTATGGTCTTACAGAACAACATCAAGAATCCCTATAGGAGAAACACCATTCTCAATGGCGTATGGGACAGAAGCAGTCATTCCAACAGAGCAAATAGCGCCAACAGCCAGAACAGAGTTGTATCAGGAAGAACTGAACGACCAACAGCTGGTTGATGGACTCGATCTGCTCGAAGAAAAACGAGAACAAACTGCCATCATGCTAGCAACCTACCACCAGAGGGTCAGGAACACCTTCAACAAAAAAGTCAAAAGACGAGAATTCCAGGTGGGCGATATGGTATTACGAAAGAAGATCGGGTTAATCGGAAAGCTCAGGGAAAATTGGGAAGGACAATACACAGTCACAGAGGTCATAGGACGTGGGGCTTACCGCCTCAGGAATAATGACGGCAATAGGATACCCAATTCACAGAATGCCTCACGACTGAAGATGTACTATCCTTGATATTTATTTTGTTTTCAGAATAATTAAACAGAGGCATCTGAGCCTAGCTATATTGATATCTTAAAAATTTTCCATGTTTGTTATCCTGACTCGTCAGATGTTGTTATCTTTGTAATTTCTCGGTTATAATAAAAGATGGTCATCCTTCTTGCAATCAAATAGCCTGAAATTAGAATATTTCCTAAGTAATGAGATGACAGAGGCTCATAAGCCTGACTCACTCTTTCAGAGGAATAAGTTTAAAAATAATTCTCAAGTAATGAGATGACAGAGGCTCATAAGCCTGACTCACTCTTTCAGAGGAATAAGATTAAAAATAATTCCTAAGTAGTGAGATGACAGAGGCTCATAAGTCTGACTCACTCTTTTAGAGGAATAAGTTTAAAAATAATTCTCAAGTAATGAGATGACAGAGGCTCATAAGCCTGACTCATTCTTTCAGAAGGAATAAGATTAAAACTAATTCCTAAGTAATGAGATTATAGAGGCTCATAACCTGACTCACTCTTTCAGAGGAATAAGTTTAAAAATAATTCTCAAGTAATGAGATGACAGAGGCTCATAAGCCTGACTCATTATTTCAAAAGGAATAAGATTAAAAATAATTCCTAAGTAGAGATGACAGAGGCTCATAAGCCTGACTCACTCTTTCAGAGGAATAAGTTTAAAAATAATTCTCAAGTAATGAGATGACAGAGGCTCATAAACCTGACTCATTCTTTCAGAAGGAATAAGATTAAAACTAATTCCTAAGTAATGAGATTACAGAGGCTCATAAGCCTGACTCACTCTTTCAGAGGAATAAGTTTAAAAATGATTCTCAAGTAGAGGGATGATAGAGGCTCATAAGCCTAACTCACTCTTCAGAGGAACGAGATTAAAAATAATTTCTTGACTGGTGAAATGACAGAGGCTCATAAGCCTGACTCACGCTTTAAAAAAGTATTGGTAAAAAAGCTTGTCAGCCTAATTCACATCAGAGAAAAGTGCATATTCCATTAATAAGCAAAAAATGTTGTTTTGTATTACAAAATTGTCTGAAGGGCATGTTACAAAATACAGCACTACAGAAGGAATATGGAATAACCTAAGCATGGCCTGAACCACTGAAATCCTTTCCTAAGGAATCTACATGTGTGGTCGGAGGGAAGAATTCTATGGAGGGGTTGAGAGGGTCAGCAGGAAGATATCCCTTAAGGAATTCTGTGAAAAGATTCTGAGCATGACTAGGCTCGGGGCTGGAATATGGCCTCTGTACCCCTAACGCCTTATCCATGGCATCAGGGTCTTTGATCTTCCTCCTTGTTGGATCCTTCTCTCCAACAACAAAGCCCTTCCTCCAGAATTCACCAGCTACAATCCTGTTCATCTTTGAATAGTGCTGGTGCATGTCAAGCCCTCCTTTCTTACACATCTCCAGGGCTGACTGAGAGATGCCGAATTGGTGTTGAAGAGCCTCATGGTCGGATGCCAACTTCTTCTTCTCACTGGATAGCTTGGCATTCTGCTCTTTTGCTTGAGCTAGTTCTTCTTCCAATTGAGCAACCCTGGAAGGGAGGTCTCCTAGCTGAGCCTTCAGCTCTTTCTCCTGATCGTCCCTCTCAGCTAGGTCAACTTTCAGGCGTTCAAACTCCTTCACACCCTCCTCGTGGGCAAGGCATAACGCATTGACACTGAAGAGAGCCTAAAAAGGAAAATGCAAGACAAAATGGGTCAGTAATATATACAAAAGCAGGAATAAGACATGGGATCAAACAAAGACGTACCCCCAATAACAACCCCGGAGTTTTACGCACAATGCGGTCAGGGTCAGCATCTCTCTGTGCCTCGAGCTCCTCCGGCGTCCAGAGTCCCTGCGCCCGAGTTATCATGGCAGACATGGATGTAAGGCTGGAGGTGGACTGGTGAGAAGAAGCAGAACTCTTCTCCTTACCCTTATGATTCCTTTTCTTATTGGGTCTCTCTTCCCCCACCGGTCTGGTTCGGGCAGAGGAAGGATGAAACATCTCAGGAATAGTGGTATGCACAAGTGCATACCCAGAAGCATCGCCCGTCAGGGCGACGGTCACATCCTGAGGACCAGGATCCAAAGGCATTTGTCCTTGACCAGTTGAGGGTGCAGTCAGTTCCTCTATATCATCATCGTCGTCCTCAATCACTGGTCTGATCGGATCCATCATGATCTTGTACTTGGCTCCTAACCTGGATATACCCTGCAAATTGGCAGGAGTAAGCAGGTCAGCGCATGACATACGGTCCGACCAGACTTTGGACTTTAATAAAGAAATACGAGCTTCTACATCCCGAACCACTATATCTGTATCCCTATAACCTAAAGACTTATAAACAAAATCCGCTCTGAGCTGGTCACACCCAGAACAGAGGCAAGATTCCTTATGGATAAATGAAAAAGGAAGAAGGGCTAGATGCTTAAAAACACCGGGGATCGGCCATCTCCTAGAATAGGGGTAGAACCAAGCCCCCTTTACCAAAACCATCTTCTCCTTCCAGTATTTCTCTGTTTTCTTAGTCCCATGGCAGATCGCCCGACCCTTGAAGGGGTAGAAGTTGTACCTCCCCTCATAGTCTTTTAGACCCACAATTTTGTAGCTAAGCAGAAGATCTGCCAGACCCAAGGATAGCTTTTTCTCTCTGTTAATCAGGATTAACATGGAAATTATCCTGAAGAAGTTTGGATTGACTTGGAGAGGGGCTATTCCTAGGGTGAAGAAAATGAAATGAAAAAGAGGATGAAGAGGAAATCAAAGCATCTTTATCTAAAGGGCCGACAATAACACTTCATCCGGACCCACTATGTCGCCTAATCTGAAATCAAGAGAAGGATCATACTCCATCAAGATCACCTCTTTTGGGATCCTACAGTCCCTCCTCAGACTTTTAAGGTTCACAGATTTTCTTTTATGAGCTTCAAGTGGTTTAGCCACAAATGGGGCTGATTTAGTAGAGGGACCAACGGGAACGCCTCCAGGAGCATCGGTCCCTATCGGGTTGGATATAACAGAAGTCCCAACAGGAACAATATCAGTGACACCTGCCTGATTATTCACCTCCGAAATAGTTACTCCCAAGCCAGATGGGTCCCGACGACTAGGTATGGTCAAAGAGGAAGAAGGAGAGGATGAAGAAGATGGATTTGCATAAGGGGGCTGGGAACATCAGACCCCCCATATTCCTGAGGAATCATCCCTTCGGTAGATTTTGAGGCTCTAGTATCAGACATGATGAGAAGTTTGTACAAAAATGAGAATATAAATATGGCCATTGGAGCCTGAATAAGACATGTTTTTGGGTGAGTGAAAAATAACACTTACATGGTCGATTAAGAGCTCGAAAGAGAGGGCTTGAGAGAGAGATCGACAGAGATCTTAATAGAGAGGGATCGACTGAGATCTGGAGATTGAGAAACTGAAGAGAGGGACGCTAGGATACTCATTGACAAAGCTTGCAACAACACTTCCATGTCCATCCTCTGATCTAGGCATGACGGAATCGATGTCGTTGACCTACTCGGATGAAGAATCAAATACGCGAAGTAAGAGGGTTCAGTGGTGGCGCGCAGTAAGGAGAAATGGGAAGAGTTATTGGCAGGGTTGATTTATCAATTTTGGGTATAGAATATAGTGGATTTACCTGTTAAGGTCGCGAGAGTAGTGATTGAGAGAGATTGAGAGCGAGTTTGCGGTGCAAAAAGCCCGTGTACTAGTCTGTTAGGGTTCACACACCTTATGTACGAAGCCGTGCACACCTGCAAATCAGAAAACGCACACAAACACACCAAAAAATCGACACAATAATATATACGTGGTTCAGCCAAATAAGCCTACGTCCACGGAGAGCACCGTTTCACTAAAAAATCACTGAGAGGATTAAAAGGGAGTGATTCGCAGATCACACACGCACACATACTGTGTATACTCACGCCTGTATCACCGGAATAATATAAACATATATTATTCCTAACTCTCTCTTTATTTCTGTGTACTCTCTGCGCACCGCATGTGTTTTACTCGCACTAGGTGTTTCACTCACACCGGTACCAGCCCTCTGGCATCGGCCTAATCTGGCTCTCTGGTGCCGGCCTATTCTGGCTCTCTACCTGGTACACCGAATACAATAGGCTACACCTATATTTATAGGAGAGGCTAGAGTGGAGGACAAGTCAATCAATCCAATTAGGAATTGATCTCCTACCATAACTGTGATTGCTTGATGGCTAAGTTATATTCCCCCTTAACAAAGGAGTCACCAAATATAACAAGATCCTAGTCAAATAGAGATATCTTGGTGGCTAAGTTTAACTTTTCCTGCAAGGAAATGAGTCACCATATCTAACACAGTCGGGTTGGAGGGGACAACTTAGGAGTCGTCGATTATGGTTGATTCTTCGATGAGGATTGAGTCATCGACATTGATCCAAAGAAAGAGAGACTGACTATTGAAAACCGAGATAGAGATAGATCGAGAGAGAGGTTTGTGATAAAAAATTGAAGTATAGAGATGTGGTGTGTTTTGTGTTTGCGTGTTAGAGATCGAGAAGAAGAGATCGAACATGAGTCATAACAGAGGAACCTTGGCGATGAGATCGAGATCGTGGCGAGAGGTCGACCTTGGCGAGGAAAGATCGACAGATGGACCTTGTCGATGAGATCGAGAGCGTGGCAAAAGGTCAACCTTGGCGATGAAAGATCGATTATGCCACAAAGGTTGTTATAACAGATTGACCAATGCTAGACTGGATTTTAGGGCTTCGTTGTGGGGTCGATTGCAAGAGAGAAAGCTTTGCGGTGAGATCGAGTGATAGAGCTTGGCGAAAAGATCGATCAAGAGATGTCGGGGTCAATTTTGATAGAGCTTGGTGAAGGGATCAAGCCAGAGAGCTTGGCCATGGGATCAAGCAAGAGATGGTGGGATTGATTTAGATAGAGATCTTGGCGAAAGTATTGATGTCCGTCGGGTGTGGTTAAAAAAATGTATTAAGAATGCACATTTATGACGGCCTAGGTTTTACCCTACGCAAGTGCACGTATCAATTGTAGAATAGCAAATGGCTTGAGTAAGGGATATCGATCTCATAGACACTAAGATTGTTCACTTTATCAATTCAAAAACACTGAATTATATTTTCTGAGAAAGGTTTGTTTGGGTGGTCAAAGACCAAATTATCTATTTTAACTAAAATTATCTAAAACAAAATTAAATTGGTTGTGATTCAGATGAGATAGAAAACTAGGGTTTTCATCACTCCATCCCTAACTGCATAATATAGTTCCTCACTGTATCAATTGTACGAGGGTGATCCATAACTGTGAATCAGGTCATACCGCAAATAGCTAAATACGACCCCAAAAAGGAGTACCATCAACCGAATCACAACAACCCGTCTCATAACTGACCTAACTAGTACATGCCAATTATGCTACTCTAATCTACTCCTAATGTATGAAAATAAACTAAAACATGTCTATATTAAATCTCCAAGGCCTGACATGTGTCAACCTAGGGTTTCAAGTTTCATTACCACCATTGTGTAGAAAACCATAATTAAGCATCCGAGTTCCTGCTTATATTTAATAATCATAGTTGTGCAAAATAATATATTCATTTCATCTAAGACAAGAATTTAGAACAAACATATAATTTTATATTGCAAATCAGTACGATCTCTTAACTACTACAATCATCATAGTATGGTCAACAGTTTCCCCTCGTTACAATTGAAAATAATGAAAAAATTATATTACTTGGCTAAGATTTTGATAGAAAACCCTAAATACCAAATTAGTTGCTCATGGTAGAAGGAAACTACATCGTTAATGTAGAATCGCCCTCCATGGTCGTCTTCTACGGATCTCTAGGTCTTGAATGACTCATCCTTGGAATGATAGATGAATCTCTAGAAAATATTATGAAAACTATGTGTAGAGAAGTCCCAAAATTGGGTGAAGATGAGTCCCCTAGATCAGTAGCAAAGCTTGGTATTTATAGATAAAGTTAAGGGAAACCCTAACTTTTGGAATATGATTACCCTTTTTGTAATTTCATACCCAACCAAGAAAAACCCTAATATCTGATGTATAATATGTGTATATTACATGTATAGAGGTGCTGAGGTCGAAATTAAAGTCATCCGGGTCAAAACGGATCAATTCGGGTCAAAATAGGATTTCAGCCAAAATATGAAATTTACAGTTTTTCCTACAGGACACCTCTCACTCTTTTGATCATATTTGGAGTTACACATATTGGATGGAGGCGTGTAATATATCGTTGGAAATCGGACTTCAAGATCTTGATTATAGGCTCAAGAATCACCCCATTTGAACCTTTTTTTACCAAGATATGAGCTTACTAAGTTGACTAAAAGTTTGTGCTGAAAACACTATAACATTCCGCACCTACGCTTCAAGCGTATGGACAAGCGTAGAAACTCTTTTTCTGGCCACTTTTTGCAACTGAAAGCATAGGTTAAGCGTAACGAAACCCCTGAAAATCACTTTTCTTGATAATTGCTCCGTTTGAACCCCCTCGACTCCCTTGCTATGATTCTTGAAGTTGCGGCTCCGAAAAATGACATTTTCGCCCTCTGGGAGACACTTTTATCTTGAAAACACCTTTTTTGTTCTCTTTTTTGGATATACACAAGCACTTCTCTAGTTAATTCACCAAAGTTAGCTCGTAATCTTCATTAAGCTCCTGAAACACACTTCAACACACAAACGACATAAAAATATTAAAATAATGGATTGTAAGGACGTAACAACAGTAAGATAGGGGCTTAAAATGGATATTTTTAAGCACCTATCAGGTATCGAGCACGAAAACTTGGCTATGGGATCGAGCAAGATATGGTGGGGTTGATTTCCTTGTAATTGAAGACCCCAAAAAGATATCAAACTGCATATATATATGTATATATATATATATGGGTCTATTTCTTTATAATTGAAGACCAACAAAAAGTTGTATTGCATATATATTATATCAATATATATATATATGGGTCAGAAACAAATTGATAGTAGTTGTGTCAGACAACAAGCACATGACCTTTGACTTTGGTGTATATCTTGTTTTTAATGACCAAGAAAATAGCTATTGAAGCAGGCTATTAACTCAGTTGTGGATAAAATATAATGTTTGTCATCTCTGACTTTAACACAAGTTGTGCCAATAAAATATAGTGCACAACTGTGCCAATTAAAAGCATAGTGTCGATGAGCAAATTATTGTCAACAACAAAGAAACTCAAGCAAGTCCTTTGTGTTTTGCCCATATCAGTTTTTTTTTTTAAGAGACCAGATGTGGGTCTGTCTAAGCATATGTGGGATGTAATAAAAGATAAAATTAGAACAGATGATGACATATATTGTGTAAACATCTGAGCATAAAAACTAAAGCTAGTGTAGCATGCATTAGATCAAAAGTCGGATTTGGTGCGAACTCACCAGATTTTTGTGTTGTGAGCTTTCCGGATTCATCGGCTTGAAGAGATATCCCCAGCAGAGTTGCCTATTGAAGGGGGATTCAATACAATTTATATTTAAATGGCAATATAAATTTCAATACTCTTCCAACACAGTAGAATCCGAAGTGGAATGATAGAGGCGAAAGCCCAGACGAACTCGAGAGCGAGATAGAAATGAAAGTGACAATGCGATTACAAGATACCAATGACTCCCTTTGTGAAGTGTTTGTGAAGTGGGTGATAGATGTTTGCTCTCGTGACCCAAATAGAGAAGTCTAGCCAAAAAACCCCTTTATTCTTTTCCCTTGGCCTCCTTTTATAGACCAAAGAAGAGAGGTGGTCTAGCCAATAAAAAGAGATTAATTTTTCAATTAATCGCAAAGTGAAGTGCGGGAGTCAAAATGGTAAATTTATCTCTCAAGTCAAATCGAGAATCAATCCGACGAATCCTGAACTTCATCCACCAAATCAAATACCTCCTTGGATCCCAGTAATGCCTGAGTTATGCTCTCAACTCAGTCTTCGATTTGATGACATGGTGCCACGTGTCCGTTGAATGTTGACTGACGATCAAGTTATGTGACATAATATGATAATGTGTCGTTTCCATGTAGATCAAAATATTAAAGCACCTACATACTTAAATGATTAAAAAAATAAAAAAATGATGATTTATAGCTCTCAGGGGAGGTGACTGTAATAAACCTCAAAAGTTTCACCTCTAATACCTCTTAAAGGTAACATGATGGCTTTTAGAAAAAGACGTGAGTAAATGGTGGGTACACAGTTGACACATTTGGGTAGTCAGCTACCAAGACAGTGACATGGTGTATATCTTATTTGGCTAAAGATCAATGAGGCTAAGATTCTATTCTTATCTGGTGAGGTAGTATCTGAACAGGCATTTATCAAAGTGTTCATCATGGCCCATCGAGACCTTCACGAAAGAATAAAGATCCATTTGCGTCCTACCGGTTGTGTTATTCTGTATATCTATTTATATATATATATATATATATTAGTTTGTATTTTCCATTCAAATTAATATCATCATTTCGAAGAATAAAATGGTTAGAATTGATCACCTAGCGGTAAATTTGTTCAATATGATTGAAAAAGTATAGGTCGGTTTGGGTACGGAAAAATAGTTTTTGTATTTACTATTCACCCAGTTAAAAAAAAAACACATTTGACAAATGCATTTACTGTTCACTTTTTTTTTTCCAAGAAAACTGTTTTCTATGAATAGTGTGTAAAAGTGGTGAAAACACCAAATACAACTTTTAGTTATTTTTTGAGTTTTTTCACTATTTAGGGTACCACTTCCGCTACCGCCCCAACCGCCGCCGCCACCAACCACCACCACCCCCCGCCACCGGTCGCCGTCCCTGGCCCCCACCATCTCCGATCGCCACCGGGCCCCGTCGCCTCCGCCTCCGCTCGCCGCTAGTCACCCACCATCTCCCTCGCCGCCGGTCGCCGCCGGCCACCACCGCCGGTCACCAATACCATTTTATTTTTCAATACAAATTTTCATCCAAACATTTTTTTGTTTTTAGTTTTTTGCTGAAAAAAACAAAGACAAATACAAAAACAATTTTTATATTTGAAGACATAAAACAAATACAAAAAACAGACTTTCCAAACGCACCAATAAGATAAATTATAGTTATATCTCCAATGTGATTAATTACATCTGCATTCCTTATTATTTAGATAATTACGGTTAGACCTTCTCAAATTTATAAATTATGACAAATACCTCATTAATTGAACTTTCGGCATGGTCAAACTCAATCAATACTTACGTCGTTATTTTTTTCAAAAGTGAAATGTCTAGAAAATCCTCAACTAGATGCAAAGACATGAAAATAGTCATGGGTAAATAAATCATTTCACAACTCCGGTTATTTGAATTGTATGAACTAGAGGGATGAAACTGTAATTATTCAAATAATAGGAGATGTGGATATAATATATCA
This sequence comes from Cornus suecica, assembly GCA_963922005.1. Classification (NCBI taxonomy): domain Eukaryota; kingdom Viridiplantae; phylum Streptophyta; class Magnoliopsida; order Cornales; family Cornaceae; genus Cornus; species Cornus suecica. The sequence continues at coordinate 84,496,973 of OY998239.1, read as the reverse complement.
TATCTCAACAGGGTTAAAATATAATTTACCGAAAAATATATAATAACCAAGATGAATAGATAACTTTTACTTTGTGTGCATGTTGAATTTTTAGAGCCTTAATTGTTTTTTTTGTTGTTGTTGTATTAAGTTACTTATGACATTAGTAATAACGATTGTTTAAAGTAATAAAAAAGTGATTAGAACTTTTTGTGTTTTTCAACAAGCTAGTAATGACTTTTCAAAGTGCATGATGTATGTGAATTTTCTAAGCATCTGTCCAGACAAAAGGCATTTGCAGCGAGAGTTAATCTTATTTAATAAGAAACTATACAATATTACTTACCCAAAAAAAAAAACTATACAATATTATGAAAAAATAATTTAAAATAAAAAGTAAACAATAAGAAACTCTGTAACTTTAGAAACAACATCTTTAAAATTCATGAAAAACTAGTAGCAAACACAAATCACAAAAAAAATCAATCTGCTAACCCTTAAATTTTATATTATAATCGAAGTTTTGCATGTGCTTGACACTTGACCTATTCAATTTGATAAAAGTATATATACACATTCCAAAATTTGACAAGGAATAAGAAGAAACAAATTATGTACACGTAACACCATAACACAACAAAAAAAAAAAGAAAGAGAAAAAGAAAAATCCTTGGTATGTCATGTGAAGAAGATTGCCTTCTCTTTATATATTCACACACCTTTTATATATATATATATATAAATGTTTGGAAACATTGAAATTCATGAAGCATAAGCAAGTGAGCAACGGTAACATTTATGCCAGAAAGGAAGTAGATGATAAGGTAACATCTTTTGTCATGACCTAAGGACATATTTTGTATGGAAAAGGACATGAATGTGAGACAAAAGAGGGTTAAATAAATAAAATAAAAATAAAAATAAAAATCATAAAGAGAAAAGAATTAATGGGTCGGTGTATTGGGGGACCAAGTGCAATTATCAAATTAAAAGATGAGAGTTCACAGTTCACTTGCTTCCCTTTATGATGGAATGTCACCACCTTCCACCTTTTGGGACTCTTCTATTTGATCATATGAGCATATTCAACTTTCCACTCACTCAGTTGAAAACCACTAAGCATCCACATACATATATGTATACCATACTATATACTAGTACAATAATATTCTATTTTTGTTCACCATTTCCACATATATATATTAATATATATATACACATATATGATATATGTATACTATACTATACACTAGTACAATAATATTCTATTTTTGTTCACCATTTCTCAAAAGAATGTTTGCCTCTTTATTGCCCTTAATGATTCTTTCAATGCTCAGAGAAGCATCAATGTCAATGTATTTATTCTGCATCAAAGTTCATGTCAATGGCACATTTGGAGGCAAAGAAGCTATCCATGTGTCTTCTCATTCAGCACTCAATTAATATAATAAAAAAATAAAATGAAAAAAAGATCCAACGAAATATATGCATGAACCTTCATAATTATTCTATATACACCGTAGTTTTATGGGTAAAATGCATTAAACCCCCTTAACTATTGCTAAATATGCATCAAACCTCCTCAACTACAAAAAGTATAACTAACCCCTTGAACTATTAAAATTTATTACAGTTTGCCCCGTCTGGCCACTTCCTGTTGAGGTTGGTTATTAATAGAGCACGTGTTTGTCACCTGAGAAGTTATGTAAAATATTTGGACAATAATACCCTTACAATTTATAAAGATCAAATTGTCCTTTTAAAGTGTTAGTTACAACAAATGATTCTTTATACTATACGCCTCCACAATTTTAGAGAAGCCCCCATTCGTGGAACCCTAATCCATTTTGTAAAATTTCATAATTGAATTCACGAGTCATTCTCATCGTTCTTAATCCCTCTCAATATTGTATCTTTCTGGACAAATATCCTTCAAATTGATTCTCTTTGTGAGTTGGGTTTGTTCTGCTTTGATATATATATATATATACTAGATGAAACCTACATGTGTATATATCTCATATTTCATAAGATTTATAAGCTCTTTGTAATGGAGAATGGCTATTCATTTCATCAAGAGCTTATGTATACATTTTTTAGTCCATAAACAATTATGGAGGCATGCAATTAAAAGCTCTTTTGACTCCTCAAGTGCTACAATAGGACTTTTTGATAGTAGATTTGCATTAGCAAAAGCCTATGGTTGCGGGTATTGTTTGGGTTGTGATTTAAGATTTTTATAGATAAGGTGGGTCAATTAGCTTTGAACCTATGCTTGGGAAACATAGTTTTTCTTTGGGTAGTGATTTAAGGTTATTAGAAATTATAAAGCTTCCTCAAGATAATGGCGTGAATGAGGGGAATGGTCAGATGTGTGATCCAAAAAAATGAAATAACACATTAGTTGCCATGTTATTATTAATGGTTTAGAATTTGCTAGCGGAATTAACAATTTACAAGAGGGTTAAATGGTCTTTTGCTTCTTCCGATGAGCTGATGGGGTTAATTGAACAAAATAATAGTTCAAGGGGGGTTTATTGCATTTAACCCGCATTCTACAAGCAAAACAATTTTTTTTAAGATGTTCCAAATTAATCGTGGACTTGGGCATCTTTATTTCATTTATTCATTTTTATTTCTTTTCTATGAGCAACAGATGGTTAGTTTTTGAAGTGACAAGGAAGAAGTCCTTTTTAATTTATATCCGGACGAAAAATTAGATGTTGGGTTCACATTTTCTCTTTTTTGTATTCGAATATGATAGATTGGTGACTTATTTTTTCAATAAAAAAGTAAAATGATTGTATATGTGTATAATTACATATTTGGTTCAATAATAGTAATTGGGCCAAGCTATACATTGTGCTAGTGGGTAGGCGAAAAATCCAACTTCCGTCTTGCTATTCTCTCATTGCACCAAGTTCAATTAGAATTTAACGGATCTTATCTATTCCGATCGAGATCGGATCCCACAAAATTTTTAGTTTTATCAGTGATCCATTCTCAATCAAATCAAATTTAATTCGTTGAATTCTCACTGAACCAAAGTCCAATGAGAGAGTAACTTGACTGGATTTTTTTCCCAGGCGAAGAGCCCAGAGGGAGTACTGAAAGAGCTAGCAATGAAAAGTCCAAAATCAATACAATTAATCAGAAAAGAGAATAGCCCAATAAGCTAGAGAAAACCAAGTCAGCCCAACACTAAAGCCCATGAGGAAAGTACAATGCAGATGGAAATGATTATGAAATCTGTACTGTAATTTAAGATGACTTTTACTTTTCTGGACCAAAATGGGCCTAAGCCGATAGAAACCAGTGTCCTTTGGGTTCACCATAACAACTAAACGATATTATCAATAATTTGAAAAAAAATATATAAAATCTTATATTTTACACATTTCCAAAAATCATTTTCACTTTCTAGGATAATGACATGGACCTCTCAAGGATCATTTACCAAATTTTCTGTCCTACTTTTCCAAGATATCAAAGTCTCAAGTTCAAATTCTATTGGTGCAAACAGGGCCATGACAACGGACATAATTCGAATCTTAACTGATTTGTGTGGGAAGTTCGTTTTGCACAAGTTTTGTAAATTAGTCGAGGCGAAAGTCCGGGACACCCCAATTATCAGGAAAAAAAAAAGATTAAGTATCCCGTGATTGCACATATTATTTTGAGATATATATCATTTACTTTTAACATATGTTTTATAAAAATTAAATTCCAAAACCTAAATAACTTGTTAGGACCACTTTGAACCATTGGTGAAAAAGGAATGCCATGAGAATGATCACCAATGAAAAGAGGTAAACAATGTGATATCATGGCCAAGTGCTTTCACTATTCTCAATTATCTGGTAGAACAATAGAGACTTGAGATCTCCTTTTCAAATGAAGTCAACTATACATATATTTACATTTATACATATATGTGTGATGGCCATCTAATCAAATTCCGGAGAGCAGTAACTCTAAAATTGATTATCAAGTAGATTCTACACGTAATTCCAAATTAGCCACTTTTCTCGTGATATTACAGAAACAAAGAAAGATAATGTTCGCTGAATATGGATGAGTACTCTTGTTTTTTAGTGGTAATAATTGGCCTTGCAATAAAAAATTATCATGGTTGTTAAGATGTGATGCAAACATGTCGAGTTTTGGACGTGTCTTTCACAATCAAACCAGAAAATTATGAACATCAATAGTATAAGACTTTAGGAAACATAACAAAAACCAAATACCATCCAATCACTCCAATTTCAAAGTGGACAGCAAGTGATGTGGTTTATTGTGCAGGCTATTAATCATTATATCATGTTCATTTCTTGTGTGATATGAATTCTCAAGTGATGTATTTAACCTTTGTGAGCTTCACACAACACTACCTATACTCAATTAAATCATCAGCATGGTTCACCATATCTTAGGAGATATTAAGTATCGTTCGCTTTTATAACGCTTTTGAAATGTATTAATATCGTTATGTAATTCTCATATTCGTCTGATATTTATTTTTGAGATAAATATTATCGGAATTCGTTATATCATTATTGCAACAGAAATCAATACCACGATGACAAACTATAATCGTCCGTGATGACACAACAAAAAATCTCATTGATATTTTTATTTTTTGGATGTTCGGGATGAAAACTGCTACTATAATTCAAGATATATTGTGTAAAGCAATCCCACACAAATCGAACAAAACTCATATTATATTCACGTTGGTAACAATCAACGATTTCGAGTCCATATGATTCAAACACCAAACCAAATGCGTTAGGAGACAAAGTTCAAGTCTTTTCCAACAACCCAAATCACTAATTTCCCATTACCAGTGAGACAAATAATTGAGTGATATTAACATATTAGGTTAAGGCTAAAAAATTATTGTCAAACTCTAAATTGCACTCCTAATTTAGAAAGATCAAGTTGACTGGACCACACTATAAACCTTCGAGTAACTTTCACCTCACTATCTTCATTATTCCCACCAACACCATATATCTCCCTCTCATTATCTGTACTTTCTCTCACTACTCTCTCTCTCTTCCAATGAAGAACAAAACCACAGACACCCTCCTCCCCTTGCATTCCCAATACTTCCAATGAAGCCACCACTCTCCTCCTCCTCCACCATCGCCACCACCGTCGTCGTCATCATCATCATCCTCATCGCCGCCGTCTCTCCAGTCACTAGTCTTGGCTCGAGCTCCACCATCGCCGTCAGCTACAGCCACGACTCCATTACCATCTGTGGCATACTCGCCGGCCACCCCACACACAGCATCCAATGCTACAATGCGGGAAAAACTTTTTCTCTCCAACCAAACATCTCCTACCAGTCCATATCCGGCGGCCGCGACATCCTCTGCGGCCTTAAGTCCGGCGGCCTCACCCTCCTCTGCTGGGACACAACCAATTTTCTCCCTAAGCGAATTTACCGAAGTACCCACCACCCACTAACTGAATTAACGGTCGGAGACTCTCAAATTTGTGCCATTGAGGCCAGTACTGGTTTGGCCTTATGCTGGAGGTTTCCATCACCGGAGGTGGCATGGAAGTTTCGTACGATCACCTCCGGTGGAGGGTTCTCTTGTGGGATAGTGAAGAACAATAGCAGAGTCCTCTGTTGGGGTGGTAGTGAAATTGGAGCTGAGATTGAGAGACAATTTGGGAATTTCACAGTGCTGAGTTTGGTTGCTGGTGAGTCTCATGCTTGTGGTGTGACAAAGACTGGGACTTTGATCTGTAAAGGAAGCAATGCCAGTGGTCAGCTTGATGTTCCTCCACACCCGTCATTCGAGTACTTAGGTCTCGCATTGGGTGCTGATCAGAGCTGTGCAATTCAGAGGAAAAATGGGGTTGTTGTTTGTTGGGGAGGAGTGTTGAGAAAATCGGAATTCGGGTATGGTTCATTCGAGTCAATAGTGGCTGGTTTCGATTTCACATGTGGGTTGAAGACCGCGAGCTTATCGCTGTTTTGTTGGGGACAAGGGTGGTCTAATGGGATTAGTTTAGGCAGCGGTGATGTTCCATTGCCAATGGTGATTCCAGGACCATGTGTTGAAGCTTCATGCGGCATATGTGGTGTGTATCCGAATTCGGATGGTCTTTGTGGTGGTACTGGGAGTATCTGCAAGTCATGTGAGATCGAGCTTCCAATTCCGGCACTGCTTCCACCAATGCCGCCATCAGGACAGTCGTCGCAGCCAGTTTCTCCGCCTTCGAAGGCCAGAAACAGGCTGCTTTTGGTGTTTGGCATTGTGGGGTTTGTGGGGTGTTTTGCAGGTATTTGCACTGCCGTGTATTGCTTATGGAGTGGTGCTTGTGGTTTCTTGCAGAAAACAGTTCGTGATTCTGATCAACCCAGTGTTTCTAGGGCTAATGCTTGCACTGCCTCGATGAGTGACAACGATTTTGATGCGCTGCCTTCAAGATCAGCGTCTGTCACGCGAGACATGTCGCTAAAACTGAGGCGACAGAGGAGTGGAACGTCTTCTAGGTATGCGGACAGAGCAGATCAGTTCTCACTATCAGAGCTTGCTGCAGCAACCAACAATTTTTCATTAGAGAAGAGGATTGGTGGTGGGAGTTTCGGCACAGTTTATAATGGTAAGCTAGCTGATGGGCGCGAAGTGGCCATCAAAAGGGGAGAGATTGGCGGGAAAACGAAGAAATTCCAAGAGAAAGAAATCGCATTCGATTCTGAATTGTCGTCGTTGTCACGCCTTCACCACAAACACTTGGTGGAGCTTCTGGGATTTTGTCAAGAAGGAGATGAGAGGCTTCTGGTTTACGAGTACATGAGCAATGGGTCTCTACATGATCATCTGCATAGCAAGAACAATGTCCAAACCAGTAGCAGCATTTTGAATTCTTGGAAAATGAGGATCAAAATAGCGTTAGACACAGCAAGGGGAATCGAGTATCTCCACAATTACGCAGTGCCACCCATAATTCACCGAGACATTAAGTCCTCAAACATACTTCTAGACGGTAATTGGACGGCAAAAGTATCTGATTTCGGCTTATCATTGCAGGGTCCTGAGTCTGATCACGAGTCCATGTCAAGCAAGGCAGTAGGAACAGTTGGATATATCGATCCTGAATACTATGTACTGAACATTTTGACAGTGAAGAGCGATGTTTATGGTTTAGGAGTGGTATTGTTGGAGCTCTTGACAGGGAAGAGAGCGGTATTTAGGGAGGAAGGGTCGGGTCCTATGGGCGTGGTGGAATATGCAGTGCCTCGGATCACGACAGGGGAGCTACAGAGTGTGTTGGATGACAGAGTTGGACCACTGGCGGCGATGAATGAAACCGGCGCGGTTGAGCTGGTGGCAGACACTGCTATGCATTGTGTGAACTTGGAGGGAAAAGAGAGGCCTACTATGACTGACATTGTGGCTAATTTAGAGAGGGCACTGGATCTTTGTGATGAGAGTCATGGTAGCATTTCTAGTGCCACATTTCCTATTGATTCCCAGTGAAATTTTCTCCCAGAAGAGGAATATATTGAAATTTTTTTCATATTTTCCCCTTATTATTTAATTCTTATTGAGTAATTCCTTAATTCTTTCTCTTAAAAAAGAGGATTCTATTCTTTATCATTCAATTTTTTCATTCCACTTGTTCAGGTTTCTAAAAAGTGTTCCTTTACCTGTACGTTGGCGCAATTAGTTACCAATCAACAAACCTTCTTCAATCAATCTTGTTTCTGTGACTGTGACGATTACGAGACGAGACCCAACTCATCCCATGGATAGAGACTAAGGACTTGCTTGGTTTGTATCTTTGAAACCAGTTCTCGAGAATCCTAAGAACATAAAACTATTTTCTGAGAACAATAAAAATGATTTCTCTAAAAACAAGCATTTTTATAACTGAGTTTTCTGAATCAGTTTTCAGAAACTGTTTTCATAAATACAAGCCAAACAAGCTCTAATCACCACACAGGTAAAAGCGGATAATAAGTCATTGTACATACAATTTTGAGGCGGCATTTATGCCAGTTTTTTTTTACCTAAGTTGCTTCTTCAGGAAACAGGATAAAGATATCAAAGTAGCTCTGTCAAGTTGTTTTCAAGTATAATGTTTCACTACACAGGCAACATAAAAATGTGATAATGAAAGTCCCATGTGCATCAATAATGATTTTGTATAAATTATGTGAAGCCATGTAGATAATGAAAACAGCTTGAGAGTGAGAGATGAATGCAAACCACTTCTAAATGCTTACATGTGAAGCAAGTCCAGTGTCTCATCTTCAATGTGACAACCTGTCCTAAAGAGAGTGAAACAATATCCTTCAGAAAAGCACATGGAGTTTAAATACATCAATTCAGGCACAGGCAGGACTTAGGTTGGGTATTTTCAATTTAAAAAAAAAAAAAGAAGAAAAAGTGCAAGTTTAAGTTCTAATTCAGTTTATGAATGCTCACCTAAACTCAATGAGAGTGGAAAAGAGGTCATTACTTCAAGATACTATGAGCAATTAATGAACCTATTACTCAATCTATGGTGGATTGTGGGGGAGGCTAATTTTTAAACAAAATGAGTGTCCTCATACTTGAATCCATGTCATTGCTCAAGTTGTTTGATAGATAGGAAACTGTATTCTCAAAACACATATTAATGAACTGGGATTCAAAGATTTAATAGTGATTAAAACTGGTGATAAAAATAAAATATGCAAGTGATATGACTTCCAAGATCCAATATTGGATCATTGTAAGTTGTCTAATGCCCTGTTTGACACAATTTCTGCTTCTGGCTTTTCGCAGAAGAAAAAGAAAATCAAAAGGTACCAGCTTCTTTAAACGCTCTTCCAATGCCTAGAAGCTTTTCTAAAAATATTGTCAAACATCATTCAAAACCGTTTTTCCCTCCAAAAAGCTAAAAGCAGCATTTGAAAAATCAATCCAAATATGACCTTAGTAAAGGTAATGGTGGTCACTTCCATTTATAGGGTCCAGATGGTATTGTGCAAGGTGCACCCACTCAGTGGAATTAGAGCCCTCGACTTCACAACAAACAATTAAGGCTTAATAGAGTATACTAAATATGATAACAACTCCTAAAAAGTGCCTTCCACACACCAAAGTAAAGGAAGAAAGATATATTAAATAAAAAAAAAGATGGTGATCTCTTTGTGTTACAGAGACCCTGACCGTGACTATGACCACCAAAATGTTATATAAAACACTAAGAATGAAGATAAATAACTCAAGGCTCAATAAAAAAGAGGTAATAAAAGTTTAAGAAAGCTAAGGGTCTACTTGGTTTGTATCTATAAAAATTGTTCTCGAGAATTTTGAGAACAGAAAACGATTTTCTGAGAATAATAAAAATGAGTTCTCTGAAAATAATCATTTTTATAACTGAATTTTCTAAAAACTATTTTCAGAAATGCAAACCAAACATGCCCTATGTTTTAAGTTTACCTTCCAAAATTAATTTGGTAGATCAGGTCAGCAATAAATACTAATTGAGATGCATGTGTTATATTCGGTACATCTATAATTCAAGTAAAAATTAGGCATGCTTATATACATGGAAATTTAAAATTTATTGCAGCAGAAAGAAAATTCTAAAAAATTGATAGCAGAACTGGAGAAAGAAAAGCATTATGGAGTTTAAGGAGATACTTTAAGACGACTTGCAAATGATACACTTACCTTTGGAAAGATATTGACATCCACTTTTGTTGCAATGTCCTCTGCTCTGAACTTTCTAAACAGGAACCAATGCAAGTGATAAATACTCATGGTGTCATCCACAAGTTGTAGGGATTTCCCTATGTTATAATAGCTGCTCACTATAAGAGAGTTCACAGAATCACAATGAATAAAATATCACTGACTTTCTTGTAAAATAACAAGTGCAAATATGTTAAAATACACCAAACTAATTTGGGTTCGGGTCGGGCACAAGCCTTAACATTCTCAGGTGAAAACCAGATACATATGTATTATGTATATACAATATACTTGTCCCAGAACAGTGACAGTTTGTTTGTCACTTTCCATTATGAGTTTCTGTCCTAGTATACGGGAACATTATCTTCTTTTATTCTTTGTCTCAACATTCTCAGATGTATCGATCCCTCTCATCACTTATTTGACGAAATATTCCATCAAAATCTTCTTCCGTTTAACGTTATTCTACCATGAAATCTTAATAGACAGCCCTTTAAATATGGCCTACTGATATAATTTAGTTGGGACATCTAAAATTCAGGCAAGTCATGGTCGCATATACGTGATTGAAATATATCACCTGCCTAAGGTATGTCTGCCCAATCAATGTGGTGCCAATACTTGTTACAGGTGACTACATTGTTGTAATATTTTTATTTTAGTCTCAGCAAATAACACTTTCACTTTGATCGTTCCACCAGTGCCTTGCACAAAATTGGAGCACAACCAAACTATTAAATTTTGGTCTATAACCCCGCATAGCAGTGATTTAACAGTTCCTGGATTTATATTTCTGAGAAATCTCTTATAAGTCAACATATATAGAGCGAAGTCGTGAGGAATAACGAGGGAAATGTATTTTACACAGAGCATGGTTCCACTTTTCAAATGAGAATATACAAGATTTATTCCAAGACAAGGTTATAAATACACAAATCTCATGCAACAAATAATAATAATAGTTCTAAAACACAGAACACAATATATACAGCCGCAGCAGGAAATCCCGGGGATGTCCTACCAAAAAAAAGAGATGAAAAATGCAGGCAAAAGTAAGAAGTGTCAGACAAACTCGAAGCGCATGAGAAGCCTCACTGAGTTGAGCTTTTCTCCTTTTTTGTTGAAGAGAGGGACTGCTCGGATTCCTTCCCTCAATTCAGAAACAGGCAAACAAGTTTGGCCGCCAAAATCATCCTTCTCAGATATGTCGTACTCGTGTACTTCAACACGAAGTAAAGCCAATTCCGGAACAGTCAAGGGAAATGTGAACTCTTCACCCCAAACAGGTGTCCAGTTGTCTTCTTTCGTTTTTGTTCTCTTCATCTTCTTATCCATAGGCACTCCAGCTATTCCGACCTGCCGTGAAAATTATAAATAGGAGTTGGAAATTACGATGGCATATTTATATGTCAGATGTGAAAAAGAGAGTACTATGGCAAGTTAGATCTTGGATAATTAAAAAGGGAACAATTACAAGAATAGGTCTCATTAGTAGCAATTGACAGTTTGACAAGTTGCTTGTGCACCTATCATGCATCAATAATCTCAGGAATGCTAATACAGGAAGCAGACTACAATTCTATCAAAATGCAAGGATTTGAATGCTACGAACCACAAATATCAATCCACGAGCACAAAGGTAAAAGTGACTGAGCAAGGATGTTATCCCTAACTAAAGACAGTGGATTGCATTTAGAAATGCAAGTTTTTGGCACTACTGTAGAATTGCATAGCATAATTTCCACATGAATAATCTGGAAATAGAAAATCTTGAGATTAAGTTGATAAGTGGAACGTAGGTAAAAGGTGGACCATTGGAATAGTGGGTATTGTCCCCACATATGAGTGCAATACGGCCTAAGCTTGTTTCAACCGATGTCCCATGTTTATCAAATATATACACCAGCTAATTATTCTAAACAGGATAATTTAGCCCAATGGGGCAACTATATATGCTCAAGTTATAACAAAGTAATTAGCGTACTCTGGCAGGAAATAATAAAGTACCGTAGACTTACCCTGGTGTAGAAATCAGGTGGGGAATATGAATCAAAATGAGTTGGTTTAAAGTCCAAATGCCATCCATCCCCCATATATACTTTTACCTGTCAGCACAAGAAGTTGTGAGAAGAGTAAATTATGGCAGAATGTGGAGTTATAGTTTTTTTCCCCGGTAAATAATGTGGAGTTATAGTTGCTTTAGTGGTTTTCTCACTTTTAAAGTTTTCTTCGGTGGCAACTTTGCTCTAGGATCAAACACCTGATTGTGTGGTCCCATGTTCATCAAAAAATCAGGTTTTTTCACGTAACCACACCCTCCATTGGATCTAAACATCCCATGCATCAACCAGAGTGACCTACCATATCCCTGCCATTGAAACAGTGATAAGTCGGTCTTTGAAAAAGGAAAACAGAATACACACGAGATATCATTTCTTTTGAACTTGAGATTTCTTGCAGTATATGAACTCACTATTAGAACAACACACGAGTGTTACAGTAATAGCAACCCAGCAAATTAGCCAAGTGATATGAATCTTTGACTCAAGACCAAAATACAAAATAATTTGAAACCAAGTTTATGTAGAATAAAGAGAAACAAGGTAATAAGAAGATAGAAGATGAGATGAGAAATCAGACAAATGGCTTGAGAGGACAGATTGAAAAGAGATGCTTAAAAATAATCCTCAATTTGATTCATCAATTCAACCATAATCAAGATGAAAAGACATGAGCTTAACGGTAATGACTAGAGTAAAAAAAAAAAAACACTAGTAACTAAAAATTCATCGCTTTTTACTGCAGTTGTTCTGTCTAACTTTGTGTTCTTTCTTGAAACAAAAGAAAAATAAAAACTCAACTCTAATAACTAATTCAAGGATAAGTGATTCAATGGAACGCTCCTCAACTATACAATAACATCATAATCCCTGAGAGTTTATTTACATCTCTTATGGGGATTGATTCAATTCTGTACCTGCAACTAATAAATGACGAAAGAACCCCATTACCAAAGAAATATTGCATCCAACACATGTTTATCTTTTCTTTTTTAATGTTGATAATTTGTTTTAATCATTAGTTTGGATGCAGTTTCAGCAACCAAGCAGTGCATTTAGCTTACCAAGAAAATCAGAAAATATACTGTATAATCGATCCATAGTGGTCATAAGCATTAAAAATAAGAAGTCTAGGGAAATTAACTTTTGAGAAAGTGAAGATCCTTTCAGAAGTCAATACAATGTAGGCCAATGTGATTGCTTATGCTATTGATTAAAGCACATACAAGCAACTAGTACTTTTTGCATAGGTTTGCCACATGATGAAGTGACATAGAATTTTATAAGCACAGAACTAAAACGAAAAAAATATAAAAAATGAAAGAAGAAAATACATAAAATAAACAAGAATTAAAATACTTTTAATGGGAAAAGTATCTGACATTATGTTTCATGTTGGGGAATTGTGGAAAGAATCAAACCTGCATATTAAATGCAACCATTTGAGCTCCATGCATCCAACCAATTAGCGGCTTGTAATTTGAGGAGTTAAACCGAGTACCTTTAGGGTACACCCTCAGAAAGTTTTTCTGGGTGAACCTAGATTTCAAGAAAGAACAGATTGTCAGAAAACTATCAGCAAAAGCGTAATATGCCACTAACCATTTAGAATAAATATGAACATAATTCCAGGTGCAATGTACATTGTCCGAGGGTGATAGGATTATACCTTACTACATCCATTCCATGAGATTCAGCAGCCTTTTCAAGTTTTTGTTCACTCAAACTAAGGCGTCTAACTTTGTCAATCTCAACTTTTAGCGCTTCCTTTAACCCGCCTTTTGGTTTTCCAGCATGAATAGCAATTAGACGCTTGTATGCAGATGGTTCTGCTGGAGGAAATTTTTTACCAGAGTCACCATTGTCTTGATCATCCTTATTCTGATCACTCTTATCACTATCACTATCACTCTGCAAACCAGCAAAGCAAAATACCAATAAGCAGGCATCTAAAGGTTAGGTAGTTGGAATTAAAGCTAAGACATGACAAACTTCATTTTTCGGCTCACCTTATCGTCACTTTCTTGATCAGCTGTAAGATCTGATGGCTCCTTGCCCCATACATCTTCATCAGAATCCTTTGCGTTCCGTGAGTTACTTCCTTCTGAACTTTTAGCTTTAAGGTACTCTTTAGGAGGTTTGGTTGAAATAATAACGCGATACTTCAAATCATCTGGTGAAGGGAATTCTTTTAAAGTCTCCGACTTAGGAGGAAACAACATATCTCCAAATGTTTCAGTGACCATCTAGAAACAAAGCAAATTCAAACATAAGAAATAAAATAGGGGATTTCACTTGGAAAAGAAATTGTTGAAATTCATGAAAGACAAATGAAGAATCACCTGAGCTACTTTAGCCTGAAGATCATATGTAAGGTGGTCTTCTAAAGTTATTATGAGAGGGTACGGAGAAGCAGAAAAGGCATGTTCCTTGATGGATTTCAGACATGTTATGAGCTCCACAGGAGTAGTCAGGGTCCTAAATTCACAAAAACAATATTTTGTCATAATCCCCAAAAAGTCATGCACATAAAACATTCAATACACTAAGATAAAAAAAATTGGGCAAAAAATATAAAATCTAATTCTAAACATTTCCTAGCTTGCTTTCCTTTTTCCTGTGCTTGATAAAGCGTGCATGTTCGATATTGATGCTTAGTGGTTACCAATCCAGATGTCAAAAGAAACTAATTTACTAATTAGCCTATACAATTTGAATAGAAAGTTCGCTAGGATTAGGAACCTTGAATATCTATGTCACAACCAGCCTGTCGTATGATTTCATACAGAATCAGGTTGTAGGATTTTGTAAAATGAATGTGACATAGATGCGAAATAGCACAACATGACATGTTCAGTGAATAACACAAAGTAGAATCTCTTAAGCACAAAACAAACTCTTTCTTAAGTAAATTTCGCAAAATATAGGATATCATAATAATCTATCAATACAGACCTCACATCAAACTATAAGACATTAACTGAAAGTATATTTTAGTGAAAGCATCACAGTAAAAAAATTTTTTGCATAGAACCAATCACAAGCTATATCACTCTCACAAGAATGCATTAATTGAAAGAGACTACTCTTGTAAATTTTATGTTTTTGAGGAATAACAAACCTTCCATGAAGAACATGTACATCATCTTCGTCGGAATTTGGCCATAAATCAAGCTCTATCACTCTCACACCCCTTTTCAGTGCCTTTATGATTGGGACATCGCTGCAGTCACTACTGAGCTGGTTTCCCGTCAAGTAAGAATTGTGTCCCGTGTATATATAATAATGGGACAATGGAGCTTTCATATCATGGTGAACCTAAAATGACAATATTTTCGATGTTAGAAAAAAAAAAAAAGGCTCCATAAATTGTTCAACTATCTCCCATCTTTTTTTTTATTATTATTATTATTTTAAAATTTTCATTTATCTTATCAAAATCCAATTGGTTTCATAAAGACATCTGAATTTCTCATTACAATGTAGAGATCATTTCAAAATTAAAATTGTTCTATAAGCTTCGCAGCTAATTGTAAAAACCCATATTTTTTCATGTCTTTACCTGCATGTAAACACAAATTTCACCTACCAATTTTGTGAAGCTGAAGAAAAAAAAAAATCCCACAAAATATCACCTTCCAGATTTGGTAAAAGAAAAAGGGAAAACCCAAAACAGAAGATGAAATATTTTACCCAAAAAAATTCCCCCACAAATATCACGCTATTTCTGTTAACAGAAATAGTTTCATTTTTCCTATTCCGTCCACTTTTGAAAGAATAATGGTAATAATTAGAAACCAAGGAATTTAATTATAGTCTCACCACTATTTCCATTGAACAATAAGTGTCTAAACTCTAAACTTCAACTTCCTACTTTGTTTGGTTGCTGAGAAATAGTAAGAAACTGAAAAGAAATAACAATCGCCTAATCAACTCAAAGTATCACAACAGTCCAAATCAATAGCTCCGCAAAAATCCAAGAGAGAAAAGATTCATAACCACATATATATACATATGTATATATATATGTATATGTATATGTATATACCTGTGATCCGATTGGGGGATTGAAATCAACAGAGAAGAGGTAGTGGTGGAAATCGTCGAGAGTGAGGGAGTGGCGAGTGAACTTGGCAATGTGATGTCGTTTCTGCAGAACCCCCTCCACAATGCGCTGGGCGTCGGAGATGGTGGCTCCGGCGTCGCCTTGGGCCTCCGTCAAGAACCTCCGCAGCTGCTCCGCCGTCATGTGGGCCCCGCCTCCCGAATACTTGGCGAACGCTTCCTTGACGTCCTCCGGCGGCTCCGCCTCCGTGATCCTGAACTTTCTCGAGAAACAAACACATACCTGGTAGGTCCCCATTCACACACTTTCTCTCTCTAGGTGTGAAATGGATCGCAGTGGATCGGCCGATCAGCGAGAGTGGAGTCGAAGAGGAGAGTCAGAGGAGAGAGAGAGAGATTGTTTGTGTTCGGAAATGCGGGCGAGGCGGGTGATGTATCGGAGAACATATATAGACAAACTACGGCATTAACGCTGTAATATACTACTATAATTTTGTACGTATATATATATACATATATATATATCACACACGTATGATACACGCAGACTAATTTGCTGTATTTTTATTTTTATTTTTGTGTATTTATTTCTTGGGTAAATTGCTTAAAAGCCCCCTCAAGTTTACTCTATTTTCCTACTATACCCCCTCAACTTTCATTTTCTTGCACCATGGACTTGCTCTCAAATTTTTTTACCCTTTTACCCTTCAAACATTTTGTATTTCCACCTTGCCTTTAATTTTATCCTTACTATTATATTTATTAATTCTTTAAATTACAAAAATATTATTTCTTTTAGTTAGAATATTAATTATGTCATTTACCTTTAATGTATTAGACTAAATATACTCTCAAATGTTTTTTTTTTTTATAAGTTCTAATTATTTTATTTGTAAATCAATTAACTTGGTATTAAATTTTAGTTTGATTTAAATCATAAAACTCAATCTTAATTAATATATTCATAAATAAATCACAATTTATGAAAACAATATATATATTTTTTGAACAAAATATATATATTTCGGAAAATATATATATATTTGAAAATGATATATATTTCGGAATATATATATAATTCGTTAAAAATATATATTTTTCGAATTCTTTTAAAAAAATATGAATTTTTTTCAAAAAATAATTTTTTTGGGGAAAATATATATTATGTTCCAAAATATGATTTTTTCCGAAAAATATTTTTTATTGAGAAACATATATATTATTTTCAAAAATAAGAATTTTTTCTGAAAAATAATTTTTTTGAGAAAAATATATATTATGTTCCAAAATATGATTTTTTCCGAAAAATATTTTTTATTGAGAAACATATATATTATTTTCAAAAATAAGAATTTTTTCTGAAAAATAATTTTTTTGAGAAAAATATATATTATGTTCCAAAATATGATTTTGAGTTATAATACCTAAACTACCATCAATAGTATAGGAGGGTTTAGTGAAATCAAACCTTCAAAAAAATTATTTTTCGAAAAAATATGTATATTTTGGAATATATATATATATATTGGAAAATGATATATATTTCGGAATATATATATATATTGGAAAATGATATATATTTCGGAATATATATATATATGATTCGTCAAAAGTATATATTTTTTGAATTGTTTTAAAAAATATGATTTTTTTATGAAAAATATACATTATTTTCTAAAATATAAAAATATATATATTTCGGAAAAAATTTATATTATTTTCGAAAAAAAATCATATTTTGGAAAATATTATATATTTTTCTCAAAAAAATTATTTTTCGGAAAAAATCATATTTTGGAACATAATATATATTTTTCCCAAAACATTTATTTTTTGGAAAAAAATAATATTTTTTTAAAACAATTCGAAAAATATATATTTTTGACGAATTATATATATATATTCCAAAATATATATCATTTTACAATAAAACTTAATTTAATTTAAATCATAAAACTCATTATCTTAATTATTATTTTTTTTTGCCAAATGAAACTTTCTTTTCATAAAAATATATTCATAAATTGTGATTTATTTATGAATATATTAATTAGGATTGACTTTATGATTTAAATCAAACTAAAATTTAATAACAAGTAAATTGATTTATAAATAAAATAATTAAAACTCACAAAAAAATTAATTTAACATTTGAGAGTATATTTAGTCTAATATATTAAGGGTAAATGACATAATTAATATTCTAACTAAAAGAAATAATATTTTTGTAATTTAAAGAATTAAGAAATATAATAGTAATGATAGTATTAAAGGTAAGGTGGAAATACAAAAAGTTTGGAGGGTAAAAGGGTAAAAAAATTGACGGCAAGCCCATGGTGCAATATTTCATGAAATTTTAGGGTGTTCTAAACTCATTTCATAGTTGAGGGGATATAGTAGGGAAATAGAGTAAAATTGAGGGGGGTTTTAAGCAATTTACTCTTATTTCTTTTTCATTTTCGAGGAAAGGGAGGGAAAAGTTGTCGTATTTGTTGAAAGGTACAGTTTTTGCTTTCTTGGTGCTTCTTTTGGTAAACTAATAGAAAAGGTGGATATCAATTATCATAGAGGAAGCTTCTTAATTTAGGGTAATTTGCATTGACACCCTTTAAGGTTTGGATCAATTGTAGTTAGATTACGATTAACGCAAGTGGTGTGCAAACGCCCCCGAGGTTTAATTTTTCTTGCAGTGACACCTCCTGTAGGGGTCTGGGACCCTATGAATGAACAAATCTACCCTTGTTTTAGTTATATTGAAACCAAACACTCCCCTAAGCAATTTTCAATGTCCAAACTACCCTTATCAGTTCTATATCACACATAGAACTAACGCTAAACAACAACTCCATAACTAGCCCCAATCAACAATATATCACATGCATAGAAAAACAAACCCTTACTGGACTAAAATTATAGCAACGGGAAAGATATCACAACTCAGTGGAAAAGATATCACAACATTTCCATAAAATTATATCATTCAATACCTACCACATGCATGCAAAGGAGTTGCATGCTAAAATTCCAAGTGCAAGTTAGTTTAGATTACATGCCAAAGTTTCAAGTCTAAAGTAATAGTATAGGTTAGATTACATGCCAAATTGAAAAAAGTAAGCCAAGATACATTAGGCTTTACCATGTGTGTGTCTGGGTGACATTTACAAAAGAATACAAAAAATATATTATTGTAACGGGTTGAGATTTGATGATATTGTGTCGTTGTTTCACCACACCCCGATCAACAAGAATTTATACCTACTAATATTTTACTTAAAATAGTATAGCAATAAGTAGGGTCGAACCACTCTCAACTTGGAACTCGTTTTGAGACAAGGATCCAAAACTTTACTTTTCGAGATAAAAAGAAATCACTTAAAACAACTCTTGAATTTTTTTTAATAGTAAACTAAAATAACTAGATAAAATTATCAAATGGTGGAAAAAATCTCAAGGGAAAAGAATCCACCACCCGGGTCTATATAAATAATATTATATATTTCTATTGCAAATTCTCCTCCAACCTATTAAACATAAACATAGATATTGGTAGGCATTCCCCGTATTTCCATTAATTGGTAATCACGAAGAATCCTCCCTCTAATGTTTTGGTTTAAATAAAATGTAAATAGTAGTAGGCATTCCCCGTATTTCCATTAATTGGTAATCACGGAAAATCCTCCTTCTATTTTTTAGTGTCCAACCTCTATTGTAAGGTTTTTATTCATTGAGATTCATAAAATGAATACTCTCGGGACGAGAATTAAACAATATGAAATAAAATAAAAATTATTTATATCTTACCCATGGTGGCTTCATCACCCCCTTGAGAAGAGTTTTAAGCTAGCATGTTGATAAAAAAATGAAACAAGGTAATAGAATAAAATTCCATTGATAGAACAAAAATTACACAAAATATGAAAATGGTACAAAAGTATTATAAGCTCTCATTCCTCAACTCCTCCCTCTCATTCTACATGGCCTCTATATATAGGCATAATGCAACTGATGCATTTAATTCTACATTAAATGTTACCTACTCTCTCAACTACTTCTCTCAACTACTTCTCTCACCTACTTCTCTCAACTACTTCTCTCTTTTTTTTCTTTAACTCATCACACACTTTCACACGTACACACACACATATATATATATATATATATATGCATTTATTACATTCTCCCCCACCAATTCTTTCTTTTTCTTCATTTTCATCCTTCTTGCTTTCTTTTTCTTTTCTTTTGCAAATCAACCCCTGCATGAAATAAAAATATATATATATGAGGACATTATGTTAGGTAAATTACTCTATTTTGTGCACTTATCAAATTACCCCCAAACAAGTTTTTGCTAGTCCTCTAGCAAATAAGGAAAAAAAATAGATAAGTTCACAAAAATGATATATTATTGAAGTTTAACTAAAGATGTGCCACTTTCGCAGGCTGCATTCGATTGCATTTACCATATGCAATAAGGCCTTAAACCCCTAGGTTACCCTAGTGGACGAGCAATAGCCTCGTGAGGGTTTACAGTGAAGATACCCACAAACTTCTTTAGTCTTCATTTTCACGCATTCATGCATTCACACACTCATTAATTAAGCCATGATACAATATATAAGATAATATGAATGCAAATACTCCCACTCACTACCGAACAATAACTATCTCAAATTAATGATATGAACGGTCCCCACTAAAGTAAATAACTTCGTTACTCTCTACTCCCAATCTAGACAACCTTCCGTGTTTTAGTGAACATTCTACTATGGTATGTCAATTTCTCTTCTTCTAATTCATTGATCAAACTTTGCCATTTTTCATAAAAATTTATTATTTCCATCATTCCACTTCTATCCTTTTTTTATCTTTCTAAGCTCCGGACTTTCCAGCGAGGATTTTTAGTCCCGACCAACTGGGCCCGAGCTTCTTCCATAGGATTTATGCTCATTAGTTTTCTCCCCTTTTTACGCGAGCAGTGATATTGGTGATACCAAGGCCCGGTTACTCAGATCGAAGAACTACTTTTTGCATTTCTTTCAAAATAAATTTTTAAATTTCTCCATTCTTTCTCCCCTTTTTATAGCGGCAAAGCTATTTTTTCAACTTCATAGTCAAAGATCAACTGTTTTTCCCATAGTGAATGTGTGCATGTGCTTATAGGTCAAAGTTGTCCTTTTCGGTTTCAATTTCACTAATTCATTTACCTATGTAAAACCACATCACTTCACTAACTCAATCTAATAATTACTCTCATGAGCGGGAATATCGCATCACATACTACTGTTATATCATAAACACAAACTTAATCAACTTATAATGCAAAACACTTATGCATAAAAACAAAGAATTTTTTTTTATTTTTTTTTATTTTTTTTGAAACTCTATTTGATTAAATAGATATCCACCCCCAAACAAAAATAACACTGTCCCTAGTGTTTAAAAATACATCTAAGAGACAAATTGGAACAAATTACCGCAATTGAGGTGGAGGTTATGGAGTATAGTCCCTGCAAAGATTCTTGGCAAAAGAAAAGTCAAGTGATTGGAAATATTATGACAGACTTTACCCCCAAACAAAATTTAAACATACCCAAATAGAGTGAGAAAGAAATTTTGTAGAAAATATTTACACAACATACTGGGTTGCCTCCCAGGAGCGCTAAGTTTAACGTCATCAGCCAGACTTAATGGAGGTGCTACCCTTAAATGGATCAGTCCGAATAAATCGGATCAATGAGGAGAATTTCCTCAGTTTCAGAAGCTTCAAGTTCTAGGAAAGGCTTGAGGCGATGAGCATTGACTTTAAACAACTGTCTAGTCTTAGGGTCCTGTAACTCAATGACACCATGACTAGAAATGTGATGGACATAGTACGGGCCTGACCAACGTAACTTTAACTTCCCAGGAAACAATTGAAGACGGGAGTTATACAAAAGAACCTTTTGGCCTATGAAAAACTCCTTTTTGAGAATGTGTTTGTCATGTTCCATTTTAGTCTTAGCTTTATAAAGTCTTGAACTCTCATAGGCATCATTTCTAATTTCTTCTAACTCATCAAGTTGAAGGGTCCTACGTTGACCGGCTTTATCATAGTCAAAGTTCATGGCCTTGATAGCCCAATAAGCACGGTGTTCGAGTTCAACAGGCAAGTGACAGGCTTTGCCATAGACCAATCGATATGGGGACATTCCTATAGGGGTCTTGTAAGCCGTTCGGTATGCCCATAACGCATCCTGGAGTCGAAGACTCCAGTCCTTCCTGGTGGGGTTAACAGTTTTCTCTAAAATCTGTTTAATCTCCCTATTGGATACCTCAGTTTGACCATTGGTTTGAGGATGATATGATAGGGCCACTTTATGGTTGATTCCATATTTGGACAACAGGTTGCCAAAGACTTTATTGCAAAAATGTGAACCATTGTCACTGATTATGGCTCGAGGTGTTCCAAATCGAGGCAAAACCTGGTCTTTAAAAAATTGCACGACAACTCTATGGTCAGCTGTTTTGGTGGCTAAAGCTTCTACCCATTTGGACACATAATCAACTGCTAGAAGGATGTAGAGATTGCCAAACGAGGATGGAAATGGTCCCATGAAATCAATACCCCAGACGTCAAAGATTTCAACGACGAGAATTGATTGTTGAGGCCATTCATTTCTTTTGGTTATCTTACCGAGCAATTGACATCGATGACAAGCTAGACAGTATGTGTGTGTGTCTTTGAAAAGGGTTGGCCAATAGAATCCTGACTGCAAGATTTTTGCAGCAGTTCGTTTGGAACTGAAATGGCCACCACAGGCCTGGTCATGACAGAAGGAAATGACAGACTCTTGGTCTACCTCAGGAACACACCTACGAATGATCTGATCTGGACAATATTTAAACAAGTAGGGGTCATCCCAAAAATATTCCTTAGCCTTGGCCAAAAACTTATCTTTCTCTTACTTGGACCAGTTGGAAGGAATTTGACCAATCACAATATAATTGATAATATCAGCATACCATGGTGCATGAGATATCTCAAATAATTGCTCATCAGGAAAATAATCAGAGATTGGAATGGAGTCACTAGTGGATTCAATAACAAGACGGGACAAATGATCAGCGACTACATTCTCAGAACCTTTCTTGTCTCGAATCTCAAGGTCAAACTCTTGAAGGAGTAAGATCCAGCGTATCAACCGAGGTTTTGCATCAGATTTGGACAAAAGATGTCTTAACGCTGCATGATCTGTATAGATGATGACCTTAGATCCAATCAAATAAGATCGAAACTTCTCAAAGGAGAACACGACGGCTAGCAACTCTTTCTCAGTGGTTGAGTAGTTGATTTGGGCATCATTTAAGGTTTTGCTAGCATAGTATATGACATGTCGTGCTCTATCCACTTTCTGGCCTAAAACAGCACCTACTGCATAATCAGACGCATCACACATAATTTCAAAAGGTAAGGTCCAATCAGGTGAGCGAATGATAGGTGTAGTAGTGAGTGTGGACTTCAAGTGCTCAAAGGCGGACTTACAGGCATCTGTAAACTCAAATTGGGCATCTTTAGCGAGAAGATGGGTCAAAGGTCTAGCTATCTTACTGAAATCTTTGATGAAGCGCCTGTAGAAACCGGCATGACCTAGGAATGCTCTAATATCGCGAACAGATTTAGGGATAGGTAGATTGGAGATTAGATCAATTTTGGCTTTGTCGACCTCAATTCCTGCACTAGAGATATTATGACCTAGGACAATTCCCTTTGTAACCATGAAATGACATTTTTCCCAGTTAAGTACCAAGTTAGTGTCACGACAACGTTGAAGTACGAGAGAAAGATGGTCCAGACATTGCTCAAATGATGATCCAAAGACAGAGAAGTCATCCATGAAGATTTCTAAAAACTTTTCAACCATGTCACTAAATATACTCATCATACACCGCTGAAATGTAGCTGGGGCATTACACAAGCCGAATGGCATACGACGATAAGCGAATGTACCGAATGGACAGGTGAAAGTTGTCTTGTCTTGGTCATCGGGGTGGACAGGAATTTGATTGTAACCAGAATAGCCATCTAAAAAGCAATAGAAGGCCTGACCAGCTAATCTCTCTAACATTTGGTCGATGAAGGGAAGTGGAAAATGGTCTTTCCGAGTCACACTATTCAGTTTCCTGTAGTCTATGCAAACTCGCCATCCAGTTTGAATGCGAGTAGGAACTAGCTCATTGTGGGCATTGGACACAACAGTGATGCCAGACTTTTTTGGAACGACCTGGATTGGGCTCACCCACTGACTATCAGAAATCGGGTAGATGATATCAGCGTCAAGAAGTTTGATAACTTCTCCACGGACAACTTCTTTCATATTGGGGTTAAGTCTCCTTTGAGGTTGCCTACAGGTTTTCGCATTATCTTCTAAGTGAATGCGATGTTGCACCACTAGAGGACTAATGCCTTTGATATCATCAATGGACCATGCTATGGCTTCCCTATTTGTCTTTAGAACCTCAAGTAATTGGGACTCTTGTTGCTCAGTTAACTCAGAAGATATTACCACTGGAAAAGTCTCAAATTCACCAAGATACGAATATTTTAAAGTCTCGGGTAAAGGCTTTAATTCTATCTTAGGTGGTTTCTTTGCATGTTCAGATTCAGTGGTAACCGGTAAGGACAATGATTCAAATTTAGATTTATACTTGGGGGCTTCAAAAGGTGGGGCAGAGTTTAGCAAATCATTGATTTGGCTAATATAATTAGCCTCATCAAAACTATCACCAAAATGGGCTAAACACTGCTGAAGTGGATCCTCAGGATAAAAGTGGTTAAAGGTGTGGGTGGTCAATGAATCAATAAGACAAACTTCCTCAACAGATTCTGATTCAATGGGTTGTTTCATCAAATTAAACACATTGACTTCCACTTTCATGTTCCCAAATGTCAAAGTCATGCTACCATTTCTACAATTGATCAAAGCATTGGCTGTGGCTAAAAATGGTCGACCTAAAATTATTGGAATTTGCTTCCCTTGAGTGGGCTGAGTGTCTAGCACAATGAAGTCTACGGGGTAATAAAAATCATTAACTTTGACTATCACATCCTCAATGATACCCCTTGGAATTTTTATGGATCGGTCAGCTAACTGAATTCTAACGTCAGTTTTCTTCAAATCAGTCAATCCTAAATCCAAGTAGACTGAATACGGTAGCACATTGACACTGGCACCAAGATCCAATAAAGCCTGACCTTCAAAATTTTCTCCTATCCTACAAGTGATAGTGGGACTACCAGGGTCTTTGTGTTTAACCACAGCTTGGTTTTGTAGGAAAGAAGAACAATGTTGGGCCATGAAGGCTTCCTTAGGGATATTGGTTTTCCTCTTGACTAAGTCTTTAATGAATTTTGCATAAGAAGGAATTTGTTTAATAGCAGTGAGAAATGGAATGTTAATTTGGAGATTTTGAAAAATCTCTAAGATTTCACTGTATTGAGAATCCTTCTTATTGTTGACTAGTCTAAAGGGAAAGGGTGCACGTGGAACAACCGGCTTAGGAATAACCTCATCAAGCTCAGGATCTTGATCCTTTTTGGATTTTGGGGAATTGGGTCGAAGAGATTTGGATTGTTCATTTTCATGACTGATGGGTGGCTCAACCTTATTATCAATTTTCTTTCCTGACCTCAAGGTAGTGATAGAATTGACATGGTCATTTGAGTGGTCAGAATTAGAAGTGGTCCCTATGTGATTAACTCCTTTTCCTTTTGGATTGATTTCGGGTTGGCTCGGGAATGTACCCTTTTGTCTTTCAGACAGAGCTGCAGTGAGTTGACTCAACTGATTTTGGAGAGACTGCTGAAATTGCAGTTGATTTTGAGTCAAGAGATCAAAGTTATTTTCTAACTTTTGGAATCTCTGATTGGAATGCTTATTGGATTGATCAAGATTAAGGGCAAGCATTTTCAAAGTGTCCTCATAATTGGAAGTATTATGGACCGGTGGGACTGGAGCAACATAGTTGTGCATGGGATCAACTGCTAAATCTCGGCTTGGATTGAACTGGTTATTCCTGGGGAATTGAGTTTGAGGAATGATTTGTCCTTGAGGTGGAGGTGGCCTATTGGAGTTACCTTGAAAACCGGATGAACCACCTAAGTTTGGTGGAGGTAAATTTTGCCTCCATGAAAAATTAGGGTGGTTTCTAGTATCAGGATGGTAACTTTGGCTAAATGTGTTAGGCAATGGTCTCCTAAAGGTATTGAAAGCACAAACTTGCGCATCCGAAGGTTCAGATGTGCAATAGACCGGACATTCCTCTGTGGGATGAGATAAACCAGAACAAACATTGCATTGTGCAGGTGTGGATATTAGGGCAAATGCATCAAACTTTTTGCTTAAGTCTTTCACTCCATCAGCAAGACTTTGCATCACAGACTTTAACTCATTTTCAGGTTTGATCTCATAAAAACCAGGTTTTCTATTCATTTGATCATTCCTAGAAAAATCATTATCACTTTGGTTCCAATTCCAATTTTGGGCATTTTCAGCTAGTTCCTCCAAAAATATATAGGCTTGGTCAGGGGTTTGGGCATTGAACTTTCCTTGGTGCATTGACTCAATCATGGTTCGGTTCATAGGGGAAAGTCCCTTATAAAAGAAATGGACTAACTGTGCTTTATCAAAGCCATGATGTGGGCATTTGAGGAGCAAGTCATGAAATCGGTCCCAAGTTTGGTGGAATTGTTCTTCAATTTTTCCTCTAAAAGTACTAATGGCATCTCTCATTGATTCGGTCTTTTGCATGGGATAAAACTTACTCATGAATTTTTTTGCAAGTTCATCCCATGATCTAATGGAGTTGGGTGGAATGGAGTTTAGCCATGAAGCAGCTTTATCTTCTAAGGATAGGGGAAAAAGACGCAGTTTGACACCCTCTTCATTCAAATTTTGATTTTTGAATGTGTTGCATATTGTCAAAAACTTCCCTAAATGGATATAGGGTTGTTCACTTTCGAGTCCATGGAATTTTGGCAACATATTGATTGTGGCAGGTCTAATCTCAAACTGGGGTGCATCATTCTCAGGTAGAACTATGCTATTGGGTGGGTTGGCTGTGATTGGGGCAAAATAGTCATTAAGAGTTCTTGGTGCAGCCATTGATGAATTATTGGTGGTTGACAGATATAACAAGGGAATTGATTTTTCTTCTAAATCAATTAGAGATAGATCACTAGGAAACCTGACTAGACGCTTGTTAACTCGCAACCACTGGGGCATAAACAAAAAGAAACCTAAAAGGGCTAGATGAGGGACAAAGCACACAAAATTTTTGGCTTTTTTTTTTTTTATCTTGAGCTTAAATTCAAAGGTGGTGAATTTTTAAATCTAATATTGTAGAGAATTAATAGGATGATGTCCAAATTAATTCTCTCCTAATTAGACAGCTCCTACTCTATTCCAGATTAAGTCGATAAATTACCAGTTAAGGATCATCAAACTAACAACGGAGTAGTTCCCAGGAAAGTGTGGCGAGGCACGTGGCCTGCTTAATGCCGAGTCAACCTCACTTTCCTAGACAGAACTGTCCTACCGTTTATCAATTTGATAATGACTCACTGGAGTGACTACCAACCGTTTCCTTCCTAGAGGGCCTATGAGCTCGTAACCCTAAAGTGACTGATTTCTAATGAATTTTAATCAAATCTGGCTCATGGTTTAACAAATGCAAGGAATTTTTGTGATTTGTGGGCCACGGAGACGGGTGATGAAATCCCGACCGTATCTTGTGGGAATTTTTGCCCTTAAGTATCTTATGCAAAATGCTAATTTAAAATATGCACAAGCAAGACAAGAATAAAATAAAATACGAAAGAAATATACAAATTTTTTTTTTTTTTTTTTTGTTTTTTTTTTTTTTGTTTTAAGATAATATTTATATGAAAAAAAACTAAATACAAATAACGGGAGCCTAGGGTAACGTCTAATGTTATTCTACCCTAGAGGTCGCATGCAAAATTTTTACCTATTCTAGGGGAAAATAATAATAACAAGAGTATAGAAATATGGAACCTGGATGACGACCCGGTACGGTAACTCCTGTAAATAGAAAACAACAAAAATAAACAAGTAAGTAAAAAAAATGAAAATAAAATTGAGTGAATAATAAAAATAATAAGAATTAAACTAATCTAATTTTTTTTTTTTATTTTTTATTTTTATTTTTTTTTCTTTTATGGGTGGGTTTGATTATTTTGAAAATAAGTAGGGAAGCAAAAGTAATTTTCAAAATGTTTACTTGAGTGCTTCGGACTGTATTTTTAAATTTTTTTTTTTTTTTTTTTTTTAATGAAGGGGGCCCACGAAAATGAATGGCAAAAACAAAAATTTCAAACCTTAACAAAAATTTCAAAAGTGATGCTACTTTGACTTTTACGGAAATTATTTTTTTGTTTTTTTTTTTTTTTTTTTTTTGGATACCTACGGTTACACAATGAGCAGAGGATAAAATGAGCTAATTTTTTTTTTTTTTTTTTTTTTGTTTCACAAAATAACAGAAAATCACCAAAATAGAGAGAAAAGAAAAAAAAAATAATAAGAAAGGGAAGGATAGAAAGGTCGGGTGGGTTCCCGAAAAATTAGAGTTGAGGATCTTTAATTTCGAATTCTTAGTGTTGAAGCGGCAACGGCGCCATTTAACGGGTTGAGATTTGATGATATTGTGTCGTTGTTTCACCACACCCCGATCAACAAGAATTTATACCTACTAATATTTTACTTAAAATAGTATAGCAATAAGTAGGGTCGAACCACTCTCAACTTGGAACTCGTTTTGAGACAAGGATCCAAAACTTTACTTTTCGAGATAAAAAGAAATCACTTAAAACAACTCTTGAATTTTTTTTAATAGTAAACTAAAATAACTAGATAAAATTATCAAATGGTGGAAAAAATCTCAAGGGAAAAAAATCCACCACCCGGGTCTATATAAATAATATTATATATTTCTATTGCAAATTCTCCTCCAACCTATTAAACATAAACATAGATATTGGTAGGCATTCCCCGTATTTCCATTAATTGGTAATCACGAAGAATCCTCCCTCTAATGTTTTGGTTTAAATAAAATGTAAATAGTAGTAGGCATTCCCCGTATTTCCATTAATTGGTAATCACGGAAAATCCTCCTTCTATTTTTTAGTGTCCAACCTCTATTGTAAGGTTTTTATTCATTGAGATTCATAAAATGAATACTCTCGGGACGAGAATTAAACAATATGAAATAAAATAAAAATTATTTATATCTTACCCATGGTGGCTTCATCACCCCCTTGAGAAGAGTTTTAAGCTAGCATGTTGATAAAAAAATGAAACAAGGTAATAGAATAAAATTCCATTGATAGAACAAAAATTACACAAAATATGAAAATGGTACAAAAGTATTATAAGCTCTCATTCCTCAACTCCTCCCTCTCATTCTACATGGCCTCTATATATAGGCATAATGCAACTGATGCATTTAATTCTACATTAAATGTTACCTACTCTCTCAACTACTTCTCTCAACTACTTCTCTCACCTACTTCTCTCAACTACTTCTCTCTTTTTTTTCTTTAACTCATCACACACTTTCACACGTACACACACACACATATATATATATATATGCATTTATTACATTCTCCCCCACCAATTCTTTCTTTTTCTTCATTTTCATCCTTCTTGCTTTCTTTTTCTTTTCTTTTGCAAATCAACCCCTGCATGAAATAAAAATATATACATATGAGGACATTATGTTAGGTAAATTACTCTATTTTGTGCACTTATCATATTGTCCAAAATAACCTAAGTGATAGTTGTCCAAAATAACTTCCTACTCATGTATATATATGCAAAATACCTAATTCACTAGCTATATGAGCAAAAAACCAAAAACTGCACAGTTAATTTACTTTACCCCTGTGCCCAGGGATATACTTGTGTTTTTACAGCCACCATGTCCATGTGAGGCCTACATAAAATTGAAAATAAAAAAAACAAATTAGAATTTTTTCCTTAAATACAAAAAAAAAACAGTTGCAAAAAAAAGGTTGAAGAATGTATTTACATTGGACTAAGCGCGCTGTGAAGAGGTTAGTGCCATAGCTAATGTCCTTGAATGTGAAGAACCACCAATCTACAAATTCATTTGAAAGGTTTTGTTAATTAGTAATGTCTTACACATACCAATAATGTTAAATTAAAAAAAACTTACAGTGGACAATGATCTTTGTGAATTTTCTGCTCTTCCTCCACCTCTTACTGCTGTTGTTGTTGCCCCTCCTATTATCCTTGGTCCCTTATCTTTTCTGGCCACTATTGCCTTCTTTTTTGGAGGTCGAGTTGATGAAGTCCCAGCTCCAGTTGCTGCAGTCTTTCTTGTATTCCCCCTAGGCTTTGGAAATCTTTTACACCCCCTTTTGTTATGGCCAATCACCTTGCACATACACCACATCTCACCACTATGGACCTTCTAGTTGGTAAAGGTTCATTTTCTTCTCTTCTCCTAGCCACCCTAGGTCTGTCTGCTGGCCTCCTCAATTCAGGTGGTTGCAAAGGTAACTTATCAACTACATCCCACATACTTTCATAGCGCATGGCATGTATCAAATGCCTATATGCCTTTCCATACACATATTTGGTAAAACTCTCATCACAATATTCCTTTACACTTCGTCTTTTCCATGTAATGCATGCATATGTATGTCTACATGGAACCCCAGTCAGCTGAAACTCTCTACAACAACATGTGTGATTATTCAGGTTCACTATGTACTTCATTTGTAGCTCTTCTGTCACCTCATACATGTTCCCCCCAGCCCATATTAGTTGATAAGAATCAGATTTGGAGAGGTTTAAGTTCAATTTGTTTATGATTTTTGGAACCACCATGTTATCCCATTCAACACATTTGTGAAACCTTTTTTGGAATTTAGACATCAATTTTGTTCTTATACCATCTAAAACATGAGTTATAGGCTTCCCTCTCACATGTTTTAGCCAAGAATTGAAAGATTCCACTGCATTATTAGTGACAAAGTCACATTTTCCATTTAGTTCAAACTTATGTCTTGCCCATGTCTCAATTGGATGATCAATTAGCCACTGGTATGCATTCTGATTTGTGTTTTGGATTTTATTCATTGTTGTTTTGTACTCTAACTCACTATAAACTTGAGTTGCCTCCCAAAACAACTTCCTAAATCTTAACCTTGGGTACAATGTTCTGAAGTTAGCATAAATGTGCGTGCAACACCTTTTTTTAAATGCATTAGGGTAGATTTTATCAAATGCAAGGAGTATCCCCTTTTGACCATCAGTCATGATAGTCCATGACACTCCCCTACTTGATTCATCACCAGTTATCTTGTGGAGATAGTCTAAGAACCATATCCAGATGTCCTTGTTCTCACTCTCAACCACTGTCACAACAAATTGATATAATATATTGTTTTCATCAAAGCCCACATCACTAATGAGAATACCCCCAAATGAACCCTTCAAGAAACAACCATCTAACCCAACAAAAAGTCTACACCCATCCCTGAACCCATTTTGAATTGCTGCAAAGGACATAAATATTCTCCTAAACCTTGGTGGATTTTTAGTTGAAGGTTTTATAAACACTAAAGACCCAAGATTTGTTTTAACTACCTTTGTTGCATATTACCACAGTTTAGCACATGACTCAGCATGGGTTCCTTGATTCAGATGTAGGGCTTTGTTTTTTGCTTTTCTTAAATAATATTCACTACAGTTAACCTGAAATTCCTCCCTTACTTCAGCCCCCAAAGCCTCTAAACTTATATCAAATTGGTTTTTGAATGTTTTAACAAGCTTTTGAGCAATAAATGTTGAAGTCGCAACTTTAGTTTTACTGGTTCTTATGCATGAGTGTTTAGGCTCCAATGTCTTAATCTGGTATGTTATCTAGTCATTAAGGATACTCGAATGGATTTTCCATTTGCATCCCGGATTTCCATATTTGTTTGTTACCCTTATCCTCTCATTCTTCTCGATTACCAGTTTAAAACCCTTCTGAACTAAGTATTCTTTTAAGATTTGTCTAAAGTGATTTACATCATCAAAGAGTTGTTTCACTTTAAATATTATTTCACCCCCATTTGAATATGTAAACACTTCCCCATTAATTCTGCCCATTCCAACCTCTTCATCCCCTAAGTCAGCATGCTCACTATAATCTGATAAGCTCCCATCACTGCCCACACCCTCATCTTCCACACCATCATTAAGGTTTTCATACCCTAAGCCCTCATCATCACTACTAGAGTTATCATCACTATCCTCAAAATTGTAATCAGATTGAGCTTCATAGTCACTATCATCTGTCTCTGCCCCAACATCACCATCAGTTACTAGGTTGATTAGAGCATCCACATAAGATGAAACAATATTAGGCTCACCAAGTTCAACCAGAATATCTATTACCCTTTCATCTGATTTCATTTCAAATATTATAATTATGTCTTGATCTCTACTTAGACCCATTTTATAGTTTGATTCAGGAAATAACTTCAAATTGTTATGCCTTGTAATTTGGGTTGTTATATCATTACAGAGCAAATCATATACAACAAAGTAGAGTTTCATAAACCCAAAGGTATTAACATATATATCTTTGACTAGGTAAGTGTGCCAAAAAAAGTGAACAATTAGGTTATGAATTCTGCCCATTTCCAACTGTGAACAGTGAACAAATAACATAAGACAACAACAAAAATCAATTGTTAAATAGTAACCAAGGATTTACAAAACTAATTAACATGTTAAAGTTTAAGTGTTTAGGGTTTAGGGTAAGGAAAAGCCCCAAAATTTTTATTTTTTTTGAGAAGTAAGGAAAAGCCCCAATCAACACTTTATTAAATTATTTTATTTGAGAAGTGAGGAAAAGCCCCAATCAACACTTTATTAAAAAATATATATATTTTTTTGAGAAGTAAGGAAAAACCCAAATTTTTCAGCATCTATATATATATATATATATTTGAGAAGGAAGGAAAAGCCCCAATCAATACTTTATTAAATTATTATTTTTTTGAGAAGTGAGGAAAAGCCCTAATCAACACTTCATTAATTTATTTATTTTTTTGAGAAGTAAGGAAAAACCCCAATTTTTCAGAATCTATATATATATTTTTTGAGAAGTAAGGAAAAGCCCCAATTTTTCAGCACCTATATTTATTTTTTGAGAAGTAAGGAAAAACCCCAATTTTTAACATAAATCCAACATGCAATCAAATATTCAACTGTAACAAACCAAAAGAAAAGCCCTAATTTTTTACACAAATCCAACATGCAATCAAATATTCAACTGTAACAAACCAAAGAGAAGCCTAATTTCATAAAAGCCCCAATTTTTCACACAAATAAACATGCAATCTTATATTCAATAGTAATAATACACAAACACTAGTAATTTAAAAAAACCCCTAATTTTTTTTACACAAATCAACATGCAACCATATAATATAATCAACAGTAATCATACACAAAATTGCATAATTTCCAAAAAGGCACAATTTTTTTACACAAATCAACAAAATCAACATACAATCATATATTAAAACCTAGATCGACATGACTCAACATGCAATCATACACATACTGTCCAATTAGTGCAAACCCTAAGATCAGGTATGAGATACTTACCGATCTTCAAGCCGGCAACAAAAATATTCTTCAAATCTTCAGATCTCCTACCAATCTTCAAATCAGCCACCTAGTTGATCTTCTCATCTTCAAACACTAAAATAAAATAATTCGCTTTGTGAGAAACGACTCATAGAGAGACATAAATCTTCAAATACAAGATCTTGAAGAAAATAAAACCCTTACCATCAAGAAACACGAGATGAGATCAGGTCTTCAAGAAACCCTAACCCATGTGTGAGAGAGACAGATCAGACTTCTGATATTTTGAGAGAGATGATGAAAGCTATGAGTGTTTTGAGAATAAACAAGGTTGATTTCTTATAGATCTAAGACGAGACTGAAGAGAGAGTGTTTGAGAGATGATGATACACTGAGAGATGACGATTGGTGTTGAGATATGCGTGTATGGGAAAATGTGGCGGGTAATAATGATAAGGGTAGTTGGGTGGGTATGGATTAAGGGTAATTATGTCTTTTCACATGCCTGATATTTATATGAAGGAATATAGGGTTTTACTTGAGGGCATTATTGACTTTTCACAACTCAGGGGGTGTGAGTGCCAAAAAAATCGTTGATCGTAATCTGACTGTAATTGACCCAAACTTCAGGGGGTGTCAATGCAAATTACCCTTTAATTTATGAAAGGAAAAAATGATGATTTTTTCTTTTTTACTTGGTTGAACAAAAGGAAAATAAAAAATGAAATTTATAATGTTTGGCATGAGAACTAAGGAATTAGAGGATTAGTCTTTTTTTTTTTTTTTTTTTTTTCAATGAAGGGATTTGTTTTAGCAATTGTTTAGTGCATAGGGATGAAAGAGTGCATATTTTAGTACTTGGTGGTGAGAAATATAGTGTTTTAACAAGCTTGACATTATCTTTTAGAGCTATTAACATAAAATCCCATCTTGTTTTAGATTCTTAACAAATATTTTTCTGAGGTGTTATATTACTCTCTCCATTTTCATAGATCCCCTTTTCGACTCAAAATGACAGTGTTCTAATATTTGTTTGCCTTGAAACTACGTCGTTTTGGAATGAAAATGGGGGTCTATAAAAATGAATGGAGAATGAAAATGGGGGTCTATAAAAATGAATGGGACAATATGACACGTTATGGGGATATTTGCTAAAAACCTAAAACTAGCGGAGGGTTTAAGCTGATAGCGCTATCTTGTATGGATCTGAACTGCAATTTGCTAGAGTCTATTCGAGTTCGACTTTTAACTCTCAGTTAGAAAAGTTGAACTAGACAGTTCATCTTTATTTTGATGGCTTGTCTTTAAGATTGATTTAGTTGGTTTATACACAAGTCTAATTTTAATAGTATATTTTAAAGTTCATAACTCTTCTTGGAATTCACTTTTTATTTTCTATAAGATTAGAAATAGAATTATATTTGGGGTCATGATCCTCCTAATAAATTATTTGCAATTATTGGAGTCAAACACCTACATAGTCTATACGACTTTATGTCAATAAATATATAAGAGTTCATGTTCCCGAGCCTAGATGAGTCAAATCCAATATTGCTTAGGGTTGGTTTGGAAAGTTTGTTTTTTGTATTTGTTTTCTGTCTTCAAATATAAAAACTGTTTTTGTATTTGTCTTTATTTTTTCAGGAAAAAACAAAAAACAAAAAAGCGTTTGGATGAAGGTGTTTTCACCACTTTTATTTGGTGAAAATTGTATTTTATGAATTTGGTGTTTTCATTGTTTTTACCACCTAAACAGTGAAAAAACTCAAAAAATAACTAAAAGTTGTATTTGGTGTTTTCATCACTTTTACACACTATTCACAGAAAACAGTTTTCTTGGGAAAAAAACAGTGAACAGTAAACGCGTTTGCCAAACGTGTTTTTTTTTTTAGTCTTGTGAACAGTAAAAAAACAAAAACAAAAAAACAGGATATCCAAACGGACCCTTAGGATTTTTAATAAATAATCTTATAAATTGAGCTTAAACTTATTTGTTTGCTCAAAAATCGAATTCAATTCGTGCCTTAAACAATTCAAACTAAAAAAAAAACCCAAATCCTAAGGAATTCTTTTTTTGAAATGTGTTATAATAACTGACACCATAACTCTATAATAATTTTAATCGTCCACTTGCGAAGAAGCGTGAATTTGAATCCATATTCGGAGTTTGAATACGATTCGTCTAAACACCAAAAATTCACCTTTTCAACCAACTCTCCTACCAGACGGGTGCAAACAACTCAAACTCAAGGGTTCCTCCTTTTCACCTTTGTAATTTCTATAAGAAATATTTATCCATGGGTATGTAATTCAATATATTTCTTTTTTAAGTCCACTTAATTTAATTTGAAAACACCTTTTGGTTATAAAAATGAGCTACAACGACGCATCACATTCCCACTATTATTTAAATTGGGGGATGATTACGAATGATAGGTGGGTCGTGGTGACGACACCAAGGTGAGTCAGGTCAATCAATGGATGTGCATAAATAAAATAATGATACGGTGATGCACAGCAACATATAATTTGCTGAATGCGAGCTCTTGGTCGCTGATATCGACGGTTGATGATGTATTTCATCTAACTCCCACTAATTTAGTCACTATATGATATATCCAACGAGTCTCAGTGGTTTGGTTCAATTTCAGTATCTAGCTGTTCTGTATACAATCAAAAGGACACCTACGAAGTTAATATGAAAAGTACACATGAAGCACGTGGAGTATTGGGTTTAGCTCG
Source organism: Cornus suecica (assembly GCA_963922005.1). Lineage (NCBI taxonomy): Eukaryota > Viridiplantae > Streptophyta > Magnoliopsida > Cornales > Cornaceae > Cornus > Cornus suecica. Next base: position 84,460,745 of record OY998239.1, on the reverse strand, counting down.
GGCAGGTGTGAACTCTCAAGTCTGAACAAAATAATCAATCAATCAATCAATATGTATTAGTGGCAAAGGAATAAAAAAACCATAAAATTTTTGTTACAACCAACTTGATAAAACCTAGAATTTTCTTTTTATTTTCGTCTCAAATTATCGATGTATGTGTAGCTATATAAATCAAATTTAAATTATTTTATGCATAATTATACTAATTATTATCTTTATTTTATCATGATGGAACAACTTCTCATTAGGCCGTCTCTCAAATTTTGCATTATTATCTTGATAATATATATGTATAACAAACTTTAGACAAAGTTAAATATATACATAATTACCGTGGGGGCTTATTGTTATAGGTGTCAATTTATCCCACATCGAATTCAAATGAGAAAGTGAATGAGAATATAAATTGATGGATGTTAACTCTACTCGTTTCAACTTTTGAATTGAACCGCGAAGCATTCAACCGTTACTCTTGATATAAGAGTCAAATCCAATCCATGAACCAACGTCACCCGACTCACCCCAAGCAACAAGAACATTACGTTTGTCCCACATCAAATTTGGATAAAAAATTTCAAGACCACAACAGATCTATGATAAGATCATTTATTTACAATGGATTCACGATATTTTTTTGCGTATAACCCCTTTTGGTTCTACTTCACCCCAATTTTTTTAATATAGTGTGAAAAAAATAAAAGATTTAGGGTGAAATAGAACCATAGGGGGTTAAACACACTATATGCATATCATAAGGAGTTAAAAGCTCGAATCATTCTGAGAGCAATTCACACATTTATTTTTTCGTTTTTAAAAAAAAAACTTATTTGAGAAACTAGGTGGGTTTATTTACCAAAAATAAAAGCAGGTTTGTTTAATTAATACCAAAATAATTATTGACATCATATTTTTGAATTTTTAATGTGAAAAATCAAGGATTACCCCTTATAAAAACGTATGAATACAAAAAATATATAATTAATTTTAATTTAGAAACTCATGAAACTAAATATATATATATATATATATATATATATATATACAATTTGAGTGATTCATAATAACTTAAGTGTCAATACACACATTTTTTATTTATATGACTTAGGCATTTTTTTTATATATTATATATAAACCTTAATTTTTCAAAAAAAAAATATAAACATTTTAAAACTAATGAGTGTTATAAGCACAATATCTAAATTACAGGGGTGTTTTAAGCACTTGTCCAAAAAAATAGGTGTCAAAACACACATTTTAAAACTAACGGGTGTTATACGCACTATATCTATATTACATGGATGTTTTAAGCACTTGTCCCAAAAAATTAAGTGTCAATACACACATTTTGAAACTAATAAATTTTATACGCATATTATCTATATTACAGAGATATTTTGAGTACTTAACCCTATTTTTATCTATTATTTTGGAGATTTATAATTCTTCCATTTTATTTTATGGAATAAATATCTATCCATCAGCTTAAATTTTTGGATTAAATCGCGAAACATCCGACCCGCACAATAAATTTATGACATGAGAAAGAAGACAATACAAAATGACAAAATGCTTAAAAGGTTTCTTATATAAGAAACAAGTAGTATACTATGGTCTTCACAACTATAAGATGTGAACTCATGGTTTGAGACGTACTCTAGTCACTTGTTATAACGGGTTGGATGTTTAACGGTTGCTAACATCTATCCATTTATATATCCATTTATTTTTTTATCCAATCTCATCCAAATCTAATGTGGGATAAATGAGCACCATCTCATCCAAATCTAATGTGGGATAAATGAGCACCTCTAACACTCGTCCATGACATATGCAACATAGCTAACTCACCATAGATAATATTTTTGTAGCTTAGCTGTACTGTTCAGTTTAACTATTCAAACAATAATAGAGAATTAGTGGCACTGTCAACAACATTTCTCTATTTCACATTTAAGCAATTCTTACGAGTATTTAAAAGTAAATGGATATGTTCACAACCCAGCCATTAATTAGTCGTTGCAATATGGTATTTTATTACGGGGTAGGTTATAGAATAGCCTACCCAAAAGCTGAAAGTCAACAATATCTAAATGTGTAAAAATTCCTGAATGCGTAATAAATTCCACTAAATTATACGTGACACCAATAACGCTTATAATATTATCAATTTCCACCTATATAAATCTATCAAATTTCCAAGTACTTTCTTCTACTACGTTGAGCTGGACCCACAATGGTAATTGTTTTGGGGTACAAACAGAGTTGGAAACAACCTTCATCCAATAACAATAAAACTAGAGTATTAGAAATGTAACTTCGGGGGCCCAACACAGGCCAATTCATTCTCGGCCCAAAATTTTTAGCTTATGGACCCTGTAAATTGCAATATGGTCCGGCTTATATTGAAAAAAGACACCACAAATTGTATGCCCATATTTGTGTTGGTTACGTGTGCTTGGTAGGGATGGCAACGGGTCGGGTTTGGTACGGGTTTAGCAAATACCATTACCATCCTTTTTAAAAATTACTAATACCAAATCCACCCCAAACCCGCGACGGGTTAGAATCGGTAATACCATTACCATCCCGTCGGTATAATCGGGTTCCATCGGGTTACCATCGGTAATAAAATGGCATGAACATTTTTCATCTTGTTCTTTAAATTAAACATTTTTTTTCTTTTTCCTGCTGTTGTTTGTACATCAAGTGTACATGTCACCTGTGATTCACATATACATACAACTTATTACCATGTTTGGCCATATATATACAAGTTATGCATTTTGTCACCAGTGACAATATATATACAACTTATGCATTCTGTAACAACTTATGCATTTTGTCACCAGTAGATATAAATCAATATTCAAGGCTAGCGAAAATCAGTATACAAATTTGCTAAGAGGCATTCAAAGCAACATATAAATCAGTATTCAAAAAGGCTAACGGAAAACAGCAACCCGACAAAATCCAAAAATAGCAAAATCTAGCAGCTATAAAGTTTACCATGGTCATATATCTTCCAGGTGAAGTCAGGAACTTTAAATCAATGAAAATCTAGAAACAAATACTTCAAGCTTATAGATACTTTTAAATATAAACGGCAACCAACAAAGTAACAACCTCAAAAAAAAAAAAAAAATCAAGATGCACTACCTCTAAATTAGTAATTTAACAGCCATTTCTTTCAAACCACAGACATCCCCTGAAAGCAATTTATACTACTGAAATGAACCATTACACTAGTGGCTGCATTTTCTATTTCTAATCATGTAAGCAATCACAAGGTTCGGTAATCACATCAATCTCATCTACTGTTAATTATATATATATGTATTACCTGAACTACGAAGAGCACAAGGAGAGGGAAGAGGCGGTCCTGTAGAGAATCGAGATGGTGACGGGGAGACCACAAACAGAGAATTGTTTCTTCAGCCAGATCTAGCCCCTAAGGCTTGACATTTGAGAAAGAGTTTTAGTTGTCTGAGACTCTGATAGAGCGGCGCTTGAGAGTTGAGATAGATGATATCATGTATCAAATTAGGTTTAAACTTGACTTGAGTTTGGGTAATGGGGTTTGTTTGGGCATAGGAGTAGGATTGTCCACTATAGGATTAGGATTGTTTGGGTACAAGTTTTAGACTATCCTAGGATTTATAAAATTTTAAAATTTTATCTTTATTGATATTTTATATTTTTAAACTTAATTAAATATATATAAATCAAATTATCCTTATATTAGTATAGGATTTAAATAATTTAATTGATTTCAATTGATTTCAATTGATTAAATCTCCAATAAAAATCTCAACTCAAAATAGTGAAATTAAATTCAACTGAGTAAATTCCCTAATTTAAATTAGATTAATTGTATTCAATTGAGTGAAATAAATAAAATACCCAACACAAAGTAATGAAATTAAGTTCAATTGAGTAAATTGCCTAATTTAAATTAGATTAATTGAGTTCAATTGAGTGAAATTGACAAGATCCCCAACACAAAGTAGTGAAATTGAGTGAAATTAAATTCAATTAAGTAAATCCCCAACTCAAATTGGTTAAATTCACTTCAACGAAACTGATAAAATTCCCAATTTAAATTAGTGAAATTGGTTTCAACTTAATAAAATTGAGTGAATCCCTAATTCAAATTAGTCTAATTGATAAATTTCTCAACTCAAAGTAGTGAAATTAAGTTCAATTGAGTAAATTTCCTCATTCAAATCAGTTTAATTATGTTCAATATAGTGAAATTGCACAAATCCCCAACACAAAATAATGAAATTAAGTTCAATTGAGTAAATTGCCTAATTTAAATTAGATTAATTGAGTTCATTTGAGTGAAATTGACAAGATCCCCAACACAAAGTAGTGAAATTGAGTGAAATTAAATTCAATTAAGTAAATCCCCGACTCAAATTGGTTAAATTCACTTCAACGAAACTGATAAAATTCCCAATTTAAATTAGTGAAATTGGTTTCAACTTAATGAAATTGAGTGAATCCCTAATTCAAATTAGTCTAATTGATAAATTTCTCAACTTAAGATAGTGAAATTAAGTTCAATTGAGTAAATTTCCTAATTCAAATTAGTTTAATTATGTTCAATATAGTGAAATTGAACAAATCCTCGACACAAAGTAAAATTAAGTAAAGACCCCAATTTAAAATAGTGAAATTGACTTCAATTAATTAAAATTAAGTAAATAATCCAATTTAAACTAGTTTGATTATATTCAATTGAGTGAAATTGATAAAATTCACAACTTAAAGTAGTTAAATTGAGTGAAATTAAGTTTAATTGATGAAAATCTCCAACTCAAAGTAATTAAATTGAGTAAAATTGACAACGTTCCTAATTTATATTACTGAAATTGATTTTAATTGGAGGAAATTGAATAAACTGGCCGGTTACCAACGGATTTTTAGCGGGGCGGGGCGGGTTCGGGTTCTCGCGGGGCGGGTTACCACCGGGTTCTTAGCGGGTCGGGTCGGGTTCGGGCTCTATCGGGTCGGGTTGCCGCCGGGTTCTGAACGGGTCGGTTTCGGGTCGGGTTACCGACGGGTTTCACAGGAAACCCGAACCCGACCCTAACCCGTTTCGGGTTTTCAATTTTCATACCAAACCCACCCTAAACCCGTTTATATGTGTACCGTCGGGTTCTTAACGGATCGGATCGGGTCGGAAACCCGCCGGGTCGGGCCATTTTGCCACCCCTAGTGCTTGGTCATTTTATGGATTCACTTAGTAGTAACATATCACAATTGGTATGGACGAATATTCTAAAGTAGACCAACATATCCAAGTTCTAGGGTTGGAATACCAAAAGATTGTAATTGGGATTAAAAAGAACATATACTCCATACAATAAAAAAAAATTCTTATAAAAATTTCAATCAAGTTATAACCCCAAATGGTTATTTCATTTTGTTTTTAAATCCCACTTAAATAGCAACCCAGGGCTGAAGCTTTCAATTCAACCCAAATTTATGCAATTACGGATGGGTTGGGTTTGGGGTCAGGTTGGGTTGACCTCGGGTTAAGACTACAACCAAAGTTACAGGGTAAACTAGTATTAGAGGACCCTTGTCCCACATCTAATTGGGATGAAAACGTGATTAGGTGTAAACTGACTGAAAGTTAGTTTAACGGACTTGAAGCTTTTTGTTTGAAGTGTGAAGTATCTTGACCACTATAGCCTGATACTCCGTCGTCGCAGTAAATGGGTAGATAACATGATATCAAAATAGGAAGTTCTGTATTTTAAACTCGATGTCACCCATATTAAAAAGAATTGTTTCACGTCACGTGTTAAGCCAACAAAAAACCTAACAAACTGTGTTGAAGTTTTTAAATATAAAAGTTACACTTTCTCTCAAATGTGCCTATATATATATACATATATATAACCAACCAAAAATATGCCGTTGGAATGTTGAGAATCACAAGGGCATAAAATTTGCACATTGTATGGAGTATAAACAAAAACATGAGTCACACTTGAAGAACCACTTCACTTGTAAAAAACAAAAATATTGACAAGCACTAGTGATACTGATAGAGATAGTAATGGATGAGGAATTGTAGCTCCCCAATCTAATCCATAGACTTACAAGTACAAACAAAAGTGCTGGTAATTTTAGAGCCCAGCTAGAGGCTGAACATGTGTTTTCCATAACCCAACAACAACCACAAACTAACCAAATTTAAAAAGCAAAAAAGCATAGTAGTAATAGTAGACAAACACAAAGCTTAATTACCAGTAATGGAGCTGAGAAACATCAAACTCGCCCATCCCACAGACATTCGCGGCTGACTTTGGGCTCTCGGAGAAGGCCCTCGATGTCTTTGGGTGGGTTGAGGCCCATACGCTGCGCTCGCTCCCAACGGCCCAATCTGCTCAGCCCAACGCACGGCCCATACGCCATGTTCATGTCGAATTGCCTCAACGACTCCTCCTTCGAATCGTACACATCTATCTCACACCCACACACACAGATACATTCAATCAATTACAACCCCAATCAATTAATTTCCATTATCAATTTCTAGAAACAAATAACATTTTGAAAACAAAAATTTGAAAACCCTAGATTTACACACATATACAACGATGAAATTTCAAGAAACAAATAACATTTTACTAAATTGAAAACCCAAAGAGTTGCACAGATACACGCGCGCACACACACACACACATATATATATATATAGATATGAATTTTTGGAAACAAATAAAGTTTTCAAAATTAAAAGCCCTATATAAACATTCACACACACACACACACACATATATATATATATATATATATATGTATATGTATATAGAAGAGGAAAGATTAATGAATGAAAAGTAGAGATAGGGTAGAGAGAGAGAGAGACCGTTAAGATGGAGGGCGGCATGGGAGACGAGGGCTGGGGACTGGGCGATTTCGGAGGCGAGAGTGAGGGAGGGTTTTGGAGATGATTTAGAGGACTTAGGGTTGGGCTTGGAGATGCCACTGTTCTTCTTCGTTTGCCTGAAGAAACCCTTCACATCACTTCCTTTTCCTCTTCTCGTTGACGACATTCTCTCTCTCTCTGGTTTTCAAAAAAATTCAAATATTTTTGAAATGTTTGCGTGCCTCTGTTTCTGTAGGCGTTAATTGTATATATATATTTTCTCTCTCATTAGTCATTCCCAACAAAAAGACCCGACCCAATGGGGCTTTGGTTTTGTTGTGGGATCGTTTTAATTATTGAACGGAGTATTACTATTCGCATTATTTAGGAGATCACCTATAAAATTATAAGAGGGAGTTTTACAAAATTGTTTTGGTTTATTCAATTTTAACTTTGTGGCATAATTGGGCATTTTTTTTTTCTTTTGTAAGAAAAATTGGGCAATTTAGATTGAACCATGCCCTGAGTTGCAGTGTCATTCCTTAACACATATTTAAATTTAAAATTTGACTTTTTAAATTTTATTTAGGTTACGAAACACTACTATTTTAATTTATCTCGTATTATTTTAATTAAATTATTCGAGTACAAAAAAATATTGTAAATCTTTTATAGCAATAAAAAATTCCAAGGAAATTATAACTCCCAAATATTATTAAACTACATATTGATTTGAATAAGAGGGCAGGAATCGAAAAAAGTGATTACAATTTGAAATATATAGGATTTTGAGTATTAAAAATTGTAAGAAAGTCAAATAAAAATTTAGGTTGGGCTTCAGTTGAATTTCTTCAACCAAAAAGTAGGCTGAAGGCCAAATTGGGCAACTAACTTGGAAGCCACATTAAGCTTAAGTACTCGATCATAACTTTATGCTGTTGTTATTTACCCACCCTTGTAAGTTTATATTCATTCCCGTCCAAATTTATGCGTCCACCTTTCATGTTTTGTCCGTCCTAAAATAAGTGTTTACTTTTAAAAATTAAAATACTTTATTTTATCAATTTACCAATTTAACATTCATGCATTAAAATAGTAAAAATTAACACTACAAACCATCTCATTAACATGAACCCCACTATAAGTAAAATTGACAATTCATACACTATCCATATAATAAAAAAAATACTATAAGTCATTCTCTTAAAAAGTTGAATTCCGAGACAATTAAAATGGGTCGGAGGGAGTATATAAAAAGTTAAAAATACAGTAGGGGAAATATATAAGAGTAACTAAACGTATGTGAAATAGCCAAATACCTTCAACCATGTCCATTGTTCACACAAATGAAGCTTTACTCACTATTTTTAATGACAATGATAGTCATGGAGGTCTATGGGGAAACTTATCCCCCTCTGCTGATCATCATCCTGTGCTTTTATGGCTCATCATGTAAAACAACTTCCTGCACCTTATGCAATATCTACATTACATAATCTGTGTATATATATCATAACTTCGGCTGAGCAACCGCAAATGAAATAATCTGTGTGTCTATATATATATATATATATATATCATGACTCTTGTTATAGATGGTTCACAATTTGCCTAGAAAACATTATTAGCTGACAATATATAACAATATCAAATTGAATGAAATGTCATCTTTGCATGATGACTACTGTACCCTGCTATGATTTTACAAAATTTTATCTAGAACTAATCAAAGCCATAAGAAAAACTAGTCCGCTGCTCAAGCGCACTGATGCTATATTGAAAATATAAAGCATTTCCATTTTTAAACCATAAATTACAAAACTATACCATCTTAAACGTGGGAGGCACCTTTGGATGAGAAAGTCTTTCAGACTCTCAATGATGTTCCTATTCTATGTCTATCCACCTCAACGTGGGAGCGAGCATGGAAGAGATCGGGAGGGTAAGGAAGATGACCTTTGGAGGAACGCTTTCTGCTTTTCGTCAGCAAAGCAAAAGATGGATTCTTCACACACTTCTTGAGCAGACCATGGCCGGACTACCTTGAAGTCCAGCAGCTTTGAATACTCCGAAATCAGATGATACATGTAAGCGTAAACCTGATCCATGCTCAAACTTCCCATGAAATTTTGTCCTTCTATTCCTATTGCTTCTGCCTGTTCGGACATTGATCAAGGAGAAAAGATTTTAGTCCCAGTTTGGATAGTAATACTGACCTTATTATCAGTATATTCTTATACTCAATTACAGCATTTGATTATTTTTGTTTGAGGCCAAATCTAGGCAAACGTATATATTTACGTCAACTAATTATACTTCACAATAACCTCTGTAAGAATAAAATGAATGTTAACTGTGTTTGCAGATATCTTCCAGCACATACATGGTTCTGTGTATTTGTAAGATTCATGGTTACCTCAGCCTAACTTCTATCACTATAAAAGGAGAAATAAAAAATTTGTAACGAAAGAACTATTATTGTAAAATATAGATAACTCAATATTGTTATTGCTTAGCTGCAAAAAGCATTACCAAGTGCATGCCTAAGGCATTGGACTATATTGCATATAGTGACTGTTCAGAAAACTCGAACCTCCTTCTTACATGTCTAATTAGAGCTTTTACCATTGAGACAAATAATAATGACTCCCTAAATATAAAGATGAAAACAAAATTAGACGATAGAAATTAATTTTTTCTCTTAATAAGAGTACTCTGAAGCCTGAATTGAAACCAGCTAAGAAGTCGTTGGTGCATAGCTAATTCTATCCATGCCACAGTGCATTTTTAATATTACATTGCCGCAGACTGAATAACAGGAACATAAATGAGGCAAGTAAAAGAAGCAGCCATACCTCAGCTGGGTGTTTATTACCCCAGTCCACAGCAGATTTTATAGAGCTGCATAAGTCAGTACGGGGGACAGGCAAAAAGTGTTTCTTGGGAACGAGAGCACGACTAAAGAAATCTTGATATTCTGGAGATACTATTAGAGTCGTAGCACCACATGACATAATATATTTTAAGCTTACAGACCAAGCAAAACCTTCAGTATAAATCTTATATCTGCAAAGGGAAAAAAGCAACTAAATTCAAGACCGAATGCACAAAACAATACATGCCTTTCTTACCATAAAACACAATACATGATACGTGCTGAGCCCCAACCAATGATGCTCTTAGTTTAAGTCATACCACTCAATTAAGGAAGTTCTCTTATAGGTATTTCTTAGTAAATTTTCACCCTTCCGAAAATATAATACAATGATTGTGAATGCCATTCAACTGTATTTGTTAACATCTGTACAGGCCAACTAATTTGCAGTCTAAGGTGATAGATGAAGATATACTGCACAGGAATGATAATTCCTCTCTTGACAGTTCAGTTTCTGTTCATCAGAAGCGTCCAAGTGCAACCTAGAAACCCTGGTTTACTGTAATGTGACATCAAATATAGAGAATTTATTTACCTATGATTACACTGGTCTGAAAGTTTTGAGTGCTTGAACCCAAGTCTATCTTCTTCAAACCAATCCTGTAATTCACAAGCAAAAAAGAAAACCAATGTCATACTTTATGTGGACTGAAAATAAATCAGAAATTAATTACTAAGAAGAAGGCTAAACAATAATTAAAGTCACCAACCTGATTAAGAATTTGTGCTCCCCACTGCTTAGTGTCATTGCATTGCGTTAACTGTAACCGAAGAGGAGAAGCAACATTGGCATTTCCTCTCCAGTATGCAAAAGGCCACTTCTTTTCCCAACTTCGCGCTTGTGAACCCCTTTTAATGCTCATGAATTGTTCAACCCAGGGCTCAATATTTATCTCTGGCCTGTAAGAAATCATTTACCACAACATTCAGCTGAAAAAATCACAGCCACCTACTGATAGTCTAAACCATATGAACAAATTAACAATTGTGTGTTTGAAGATTGACCATGAAAAACAAAACTAATAACTTCAGGTAGACAGGCAAGGTAAAAATCAAGATATTTAGTAGAGCCGGTTCCCTCAAAAAAGTTAAGCCTACCGTTAAAGTTATGTGACTCTGACTTTTAGTTTAAGAAGAAGCAGTTGGTGATGCAGCCCTGCGGAGTCTAACATTACCAGAGCAATTTGATATTCATTATTGGATGCATTTTTTGGGGTCATTCATTTAACTATCTTCACTCTCCGGGGGAGAGTACTCTCATCATGGAAGTTTTGGTGGAGATCAGCACAAGTATCGCACGAACCACATATTGAATTGTACGGATTCAAGGAGAAGGGGCAAGGATATATAGATTACGCATTTTTGGTCGGTTTTTTTAATAGGGTCAAGAATAATTTTTGCTTTGATTATGGAATCTTTAACTTTTCCAATTATTTTCTTATCTTTTTGGTTTAGATTTCCATAAGATTTGCTTCAGGCTTTTCGTATCAAAAAAGTTTTATATAATATGGTTGCATAATTTTTGACAATTGTTGCGAGCAGGGGCAGAGTAAGGAAACTTGTCTAGGGGGGGCCAATGCAAATTTTTATAAGTTTATTAGTGAAATTTATATTTTTTTAGGTTACTAGAAGAATTTGTTTTTTTAAAAAAAGGGGTGGAAATGCATTTTTTTTTATAAATTTATTAGTAAAATATATATATTTTAAGATTTCAAAGGAATTTTAAAAAATTTGGCAGGGACCATATGCAATTTTATAAACATATTTGTCATATATATAACTTTTAGGCTAAAAACATATTACAAAATTTGGGCAGGGGCCATGGCCCCCCTGCCCAAAGGGTGGCTCCGCCACTGGTTGCAAGGTGAATACGGAGTTTTTACCCCACAGTTGCTCTTCTTTCCAGATCTTTTCCTGGGTTTCTCTCCTCTCCCTCTTCTACTTTTTCTCTCCAATTACTTTATCAATGACTTTTAATCTTACATCACCATATCATATTCATCCACCCACATATGTCTTCCAAGCATTTTTGTTGTGTGTCTATGTATTCAAAATGTCAGCAGAACCTTCTAATTGGCAGCTTCTAAAACGAGTATCGAAGGAGAGAAAATAAATATGATAAGTACAAGGTCTGTATTTCAGCGGAAGCCTTTGTGTCTGAAGAAACAACGCAAAAATAAGGGGGCTACTATCAAGTACACTTCGATTACTACAACCCAAGAATAGCATAGTCCATCTGGTAAAGCAGCAGCAAGATGGACGTCACATCCGCAGTACAGATTTTGCATTGTTGACGACAAACAAATGGTTCCAGTGCAGTAGGCTGAGAGAATATACCTACTATTCCACTTGCGTGACCAAAAAACATTTTGACATCCTAAGCAAAATCATCCAAGAATTAGAAACACTTCTGGTTGGGATTGGGGACAGGGACAAGATGTTATACCAACATTGAACATCACAACTGATCCATACCGTTTGTACCCAATAATGGGCATCTCTTTAAGAGGAAGATATAAAGCATACGTCAAGAATTTAAGACCTTCAAATATGTGGTACTATTGCTAGGCCATCCCCGCCTCCTTTATCATGTAACTGCGAATCAAGTGATTGAAATAACATCATGGTAGAAAGTATCCATCCTACCCTTCCATTGGTGCTTCTAAGATTTACCATATTCTTGCCATGATACTAAGCTTAAGTGTGGCATACTAACGGTAAAATTACTTTTCTCTCTGGCTCTGATAAGCATATAAAAAATAATTTCTCGCAGAGTAAAATAAGTAACACTAGACTTATTTGTTGCCTATATTAGTGGAAAGATTAAATCCAAGTTGAAAACATTAATTAGCACGACCAAATGTTAGTCCGAATCAATCACAACTAAAATTAATTAGCACGATAATGGTCTAACTCCAATATCTTGTGAAGTAAACAATATTAACAGTAATATAGAGAAGGGTTTCTGATTCTTACCAACCCCAGAAAGACCAATCAGGAAATGGGATGTCGAAGAAATTAGTTGTGGTGCAATACCGAAACAATGGCAAAGGCATTGTTTTATGGTCGGTCCGATTAATATTAGGCTTGTCCATGCAATCAAACATCAAATCAACATCCGGGATCATCCCCGGATACCTCCTAAGAAGCTGCAACAATCCCCAAACCGTAATCATGGAGCGACTCTGAAAACAAGCATAGTAATTCTCCACATACAGCTTCCCTCCAACAATCACAACGCGAAGTGCAGCATAATTCTTGGCTTCCATCAATTGCTTCAACGATATCCCAGTCCCAGACCAGGGCTCGAGATCCCTGTGTATATATTGAAAGAATTCAGGGCATGTACCAGCTGCATGATAATGAGACAATCGAGACAGGTCCTGTCGCGGCACATTGTTACTTCGACACGTGAGGTACGCACATTGAAGAATTTTGGAAGTACGTTTGTATCGGGATTCATCGTCGAACTTCTTGGGAGGGAAAGGATGCCATGGTGTTGGCTCTAGATTGTGTCCCACAATGGTTTTGGTCTTAGATACAAAGCTATCCACCTGTTCGATTAAATGCCGCAATGAATCAAAACAGAAACAATACAATACAACATCAACTATCCACCACCTCGATCAAATGTCTCAATGTATCGAAACAAAACCAATACAACAACAACAACAACACGATGCATGTGTGTGAACATATAGCGCTATCCATCTGTTCGATCAAATGCCTCAACGAATCAAAACAAAAGCAATACAATAATACAGCATGGTATAACATATATATGTTAAATGTATATATGAAATTCCCCAATGAATGAAAACAAAAGGAGACGAGCTATGCACCTGCTAGATGAAATGCCTCAATGAATGAAAAGAAAAGAAAAGCAATACAACATGCATGCTTATATATATATAACCACATATATATATAGAGAGAGAGAGAGAAAGTGACCTCTAAGAGGATGAAGAAGGCGAGGGTGAAGACAGCCAAGAGGAGGAAGTAGCGAGGACGAAGGAAGGAGGAGGAGCGAGAGGTGGTTGTGGAAGGCATACCCATTAATGTCGTTGTTGTTGTTTCTTGGTTTGTTGGTGATGAAGATGTGAAGCATTGCGTCGATCACTATGTGTTCTCTCTCTCTCCTCTGTGTCCATGTAACCAAAATTTGTGTTCTGCATGGGGTCCACTAGTAAGTGAAAAAAGCGGTCCCCCCGATTCCGTTTCCTACTCCCGCTAACGGTCCTTTTTTCATCAATTAGGTCAAATTCATTTTTCTCAACCAATGGATTACGCGAGTTAGAAATTTACAATCATCTCCCTTGTACACAACTTTACCTCTCATTTTTTTTTCTTTGATCTATCTCACGTCAATGATATATATATTCATACTAGGATTCACAATTTATTTACCATCTATCTATTTCATGAAAAACAAAATTTAATATAATTTATGTATCATTTAGCCATTCTTAAAAAACAAAATTTTACAAGTGTCGATGAACACATGCCAAATTGTACAAAAATGATAAATTTTTGAAAGTAAATACATGATTTATCTGAAATTGAAAATATGTCAGCATGTTTATTTTATATGAAGTGTTTGCAGCGGTACATATTCAATTTTGAATAATGAAACTTACGTCGATTTAATTTGTCTAAGAATGTAATTCATGAAAAAAAATTATTCACATTATGTACTTAATGCAATCGATTAACTAACATGTAAAATCTATTAAATGCATTAAAGAATAAAACCCCTTCAGCTTTATAAATAGATTAGACACACGAGTTTAACTATCATCCTCCTTTAATCAAATACTGAATCAATTTTTATTTCATAGAGGTCATCAATGGGCTTTGAACTTTTTTTGGCTAATAATTTCAAATCAATATTGGCATTGGGTGACCATTGTCCATGTTCAGTTCATACTAAATTATATGAGCACATAATATGTATGCCCATATTGATTATAGACTTTATAGTATATATTACATTTGATTCTTACGAAGTTTATTATCTTTGACACTGGGGAGTGGAAAATTAATTTTTTTTGTTACTCTATCTTCACATGTTATCACAACTGAAAAACAATAAAGGGGGAAGACTCATGAACATTTATATCCAAGTACAACCCACTTCACTTTAAGCACATTTCACACGTGTGTGTGTATATATATATATATATATATATATATATATATATATATATATAGGGATAATTTCACAAAATCCCCTTATATTATCCAATTTAATCAACTAATTCTCACTGTATCCATTTTGCCCCCTATACTATTCAATTTCATTACTATGCCCCCTCCCTTCACATTTTAAGTCATAATACCTAAACTACCCTTAATAGTATAGGAGGATTTAGTGAAATCAAGCCTTTAAAAAGATTATTTTTTGAAAATTAATTATATTTTTAGTAAAAATTATAAATTTAAAAAATATATATATTTCTGGAAAAAAAATATTTTTCGAAAACAATATATATTTCGAAAAATATATATTTTTTGAATTGTTTTAAAAAAATAATATTTTTCTGAAAAATAATTTTTTTAGGAAAAATATATATTATGTTCTAAAATATGATTTTTTTTTCTGAAAATTAATTTTTTTGAGAAAAATATATATTATTTTTCAAAATATGATTTTTTTTCCGAAAATTATTTTTTTGCGAAAAATATATATTATTTTTTCTGAAAATAATATAATTTTTTTCCGAAATATATATATATATATATATTATTTTAGAAAATAATGTATATTTTTCACAAAAAAAATATTTTCCAAAAAAAATTCATATTGTTTTAAAACAATTTGGAAAATATATATTTTTGACGAATTATATATATATATATATATTCTAAAATATATATCATTTTCCAATATATATATATTTCCCGAAATATATATATATATATTTTAAATTTATAGTTTTTACGAAAAACATAATTGATTTTCGAAAAATAATTTTTTCAAATGCTTGATTTCACTAAACCCCCATAAACTATTGAGCGTAGTTTATGTATTATGACTCAAAATGAGAGGGGAGGGGGTATAGTGATGAAATTGAATAATATAGGGGGCAAAGTGGACACAATAAGAATTAGTTGATTAAATTGGATAGTATAGGGAGTTTTGTGAAATTAAACCATATATATACGAAAAATGATCACTTCCTCTTCACAGAGTAAGATAAGCATACTCACTTTTTATATTAATGGTTAAAAATAATTCTTAAATTGTATTCGATAATTTCTTTATTTTTTTCAATTACATCTAAGGAAGGATATAAAAACTATGTTTCTCTAATAGATCATTTCGTATATATATACATAATCTCTATCTTCCCAAAAAGAAGAAATGTATGTACTCTCATTTGAAAGGCACAATATGGCAGACCATCCTAGCACAGACAACGAAAAAGAGTTGCATAGGGTTGTTACCCAACTTAAAAACTACCAAAATTATAAATTTGATATACAGGTGGGACCATTTTCTTGAATAGCCCATTTTGATCGAGGTGATATGCCCAACACACTTGTGTTCTTCTCGAGTGTGTTAGGCAACCACAAATCCTTTTGCATCCATCGTAAAATTTTCAGGACAATTTAAGAGTTGCTTAACCTCGGAGTGCCTTCACATATAGAGCTTTCACGCGGTGCTCAAACGGTAAATATCTTTCTCACCTTCTTCATTGCCCTACAACAAACGGGACAAGTACCGACCTCTTCCACAATCCTGCAAAAGCGCAGACAATGGAGAAGATATCAAGTTTAAATCCTTCAACACGCCCATCACGCGTGACCTTCTATTTTGTCAATTAAGTGCTTTTAATTTTAATTTTCACGGAGATGTGAAGTTTGAACTCGAGATCTGATATCATGTTAACAACCCATCTAATTTTATATCTTAAGCTATTAGAGACGGTATAACTTTAATAATTAAATTCTTCAATGAGTACCTTGTTCCACATGTAAAACAAGCAGCGCAGTGTCCACATGGAAGGAAAAAGCAGTCCCTTGGAGCATCGAAACACATTATACAAAGACAGCGCGAACTGCTATTGCTTTCCCCATCTTTTCGCCTTGTTGCATCAATCGAAAGATACTCATCTAGTTGATCCTCGTCGAGTGAAAGAGAGTCATAAGATGAACCCCAACTCGAGAGATCATCGTCTTTGTGTGAAAGCAAAGGAGCTCTCTCAAATCCCACCTCTGCCGCTTGGAAACCTCTTCTGCCACTGCTAGTAATTTGGAACATGTTACAGATTCTAAAGGCTAGTAAGATGAGTACAGTCGTTGAACCTACAAGCACAAACATGGAAAAATGTAAGGACTTCTTCTGCTTTTCATCTATAGTTTCTTTAGAGTAGTAATGAGAAGGAAAGGCGGGAAATGACATTAACCTGATACGACAAGATATGTAAACCATCGCGGTCCATAAGACAGTTTGATGTAATCATCAGCATACGGCACACCCTGAAACAAAAACAAGTTTAATACATGTCAAGGTTAAAATTTTACAATCAGGACCTGAAGAACATTTAGTTTAGGAAAATGAAATGAACCAACTGATCAAACGACATCAATAAATGTCACTAATGTTGTTGAGACTTTTCGCTGAAAGATTTGCATGATCAACGGCTAATTAAGGTCTTGTTTGGTAGAGCTTCTGCTAAGCAAAAATGTTTTTGAGAAGCTAGTACCCACTAGCTTCTTCGAAACGCTTTTCCAAGACTCATAAGTTGTTCAAAAAAATTAGACAAAGATCATTTTGTTTCCATCATCAAAAGCACCTTTCGAAAAGCCAGTCCAAACAAGCCTAAAGAAACAAAAAAAAATCTCCCATGAAACGAATCAAGGTTGTGCATTGACCTTAGATATATGCTACAATGGCGATGGAGCCAGAAAAATCGGAAGCATACACCTTCCACCCAAGATGTAAAACTTTCCATTACTTAATACCTAGAATCCTCATAGACATGTTGATAAAACAATCCATAATCATATTTATAGTATTTGCTAATTTGTACCAACGAATGCAGATATTTCTAGACCTTACTAACCGAAATAGGAAGGTCACGGAACATGTGGAATGACTATTGTCAAGGGACTATTTCAGAGGCATCTCTTCAGAAACATATTGAACTGATTAATTCAACAAAATGAAAGTCTTTTACCTGTTGTGGAGCAGGGGATGTCAGGACGGCGACGCTTGATTTCATAAGAAAAAGCTTCAAACTACATAACTGGTGACTCAGAGAGCAGCTGTAGTATGAATTGGTTGTATTATAAAGTAACCCCTTTATTGTAAAATCCAATTGAACCTGAACTATGCAGATTGTGTGAGATAAACAAAAACACTACTAGGGTTAACTATATATATATATATATATATATTTAAGAACCTTCACAAGCTGAAGAAAGCACAGAAAAATATAATTTAACAGAACAGGAGAGAGTAAATGTTTCTTTGATTACCTCCACTTCCTCAGAGTTCAAGTTACCTACTGCTATATAATATGTGTTAGACAATGATATTTCCTGGTAAAGTATACCACTTCCTGTGAAAGATAATACATGAAATTAAAAATCTAGACCACGAAATTTATAGTGATCGATACCCATTAAGTAACAATTAGTTTGCTTGTTACCATGAATAATATTCCAAGATAAGGTTGTATTTGGATATGAAGGATCCTCTATCCACTCAATAAGATTCTGTCTACCTGCAGGATTGTATTACATAAAAAGCTGCATTTTCGAATGTATATGTATTTACTGGGCCGTCTCAACGATCTTATAGTGTAATTATTCAAGTCGAATCGTTCATAGTATTTGCCCAAAACTTTTCTTGGTGAAAGCTGCAAATTTACCTTGGGCTATCACAAGGGACAAGGGGGCAGAACTTGGGGATTTTACATTGTACGAAATATCAACTTTTGATCCTGCATTTAGAAAGTAATGCCACTCCTGCACAACGAAAATAGATTTACAAAGTATTGAAAATTTTGGTGATTCGGAAGAACAAAATAAAAAAATAAAAACTTAGAAAGTTTGAGAAATATTGCCTTGTGAAAGCTGGACTGTATAACTGCATTATGCATTTCGGACCAGGTGACTTTGACATCCAGAGGAGGAGGTTCATAAAATGCAAATAGCATTGAACCATGGTTCGATCCCTCGATTTGCTGTGCCTAATTATAAACAAAACAAAATAGTTAAGAGTTTAACTGCTGTAGAAGACAGACACAACAAGAAGCTCAAATGATCCGTGTAAGAGCATAGCGAGAAGTATTAACCTTAATAGACTGCACGAAGTACGGGTTAGATTGTATTAGCCTCGAACAATTGGGGCCTAACCATACACTCTCTGAGCCAAAAAAGCCTAGCATCACAGTCATGGAAACTGCTGGCAAGAAATTTCAGTAGTTCGCAACGAAGCCATGAAAAATCAAGGTCATTTTCTTTCCTTTTCATTTTTAATAACTAATACACGACTAACTGATAATCCGTAGAGCCTATCCACAACAAAAATGAAGGCAAGAAAAAATTATCCGTTTGGTTGCCAAGAAAAACATAAAGGGAAAAAAAAAAATCGTTGGGAAAATATAAATAACTTCCATCATTTCTTAGAGGATGCCAAAAGTTCAGTAGCACCACATGACATGACCATTAACTTGTAACTCATGAGAAAGCCTAACTACAAAAACTTAACGAAAACATGCATTTGGTTGCCAAGAAAATGTAAGAAAGAAATTCGATTATAAAATATCTTGAACCTCTCACCAGTTCTTGTCCAGAGGAAGCAAAAACTTCTTTTAACACCTACTCCTACTTTATATGGTGGAATTTACTAGTTCAGTTTATTTGCGAACCAATTACCATTCAATTCCTTGTTCGTTCTTCCAATTTTCTCAGCAACCAAACAGAGGGCAAATGAAAACAAATGCAGAAAACTTGAAGAAATATACCAAATAAGGGTATACTAAAAAGAAAACTCTAAACAAGACTGATCAGCAAGCCAAGTCAAATGTAGTTGGTTCTTTTTCTTATTTGATAAAACTAATATATTATCATCAAGTCCTAACTAATAATAAAGCCTCACCACAGAAACTTAGCAAAAGAATGAAGGCAAAGGGTAATCCGTTTGGCTGCCGAGAAAATGTAAGAAAAAGAAAATTATTATGAAAACATTAGTCCTATAACATTCCTCACTTCTTCTCCAGAGAATGCAAAACCCCACTAACATAATATAATGGAATTGACTAGTTCATGCCATTTACAACCCAAATACCATTCAGCTCCATTTTCCTTCTTCCATGTTTCTCGGCAACCAAACAGAGCCCCCCAAAAAGAAACACAGAAAAACACCATCTAAAAAGTAAAGAATCAAATATAAGAGAAGATAGAAACAAACCGAAGAACCAAAAAGTGACGAGCACGAGGAGGCAAGACCACAAGTCGTCTCGGATGTCCATTGGCGCCACATCAGATATAGAAATGCTTAGTCGATAAGACACACTCGGTGGTGTCTGACTCCTCTGCTCTTGCCGGTGGTGGTGGTGGATGTGGTTGTTCAGTTGGTCCACATCTTGAACTTGAATATGCTCTTCTTCTTCTTCTTCTTCTTCTTGATGGAGCTGTGAAGAATGTGGTGATTGACCCTCCAATGAGTTAGACTCCGAAGGCGAAGCAACAGAGACAGCAACAATGTGTGGTGGTTCTTGGTCCATTCTGCACAAAATGGGAACAAATTGGTTGTAGGTGATGGATATATATATAGGAATATGTATCTATCAACTTAAAAATGAGTTATACCTTGGAGATAATGGATTGACGCATACATTGAGGTGAGCCAAATGTGATGGCAGAGGAAGCACTGTGTGTGGAGCTTCACCTAGCAGTCATGTCTAGGGTCAGCTTCCACTTCCTTGGAAAGGTAGTTGGATATGAAGGGTAGTTCAAAATCATTTCAATTAATTTCAAGCTTGGACGATTTAATATTTGAATTTATTGACTCACTAAAATGAATTTTGAGTGTGAAAAGTCTGAGTCAAATTAATAAATGATTAAACGATCTATATATGTGTGATTTGTCACAACCTCGGAACATGTCATAAAAAGTGAGCAGGAAACAAACTTTGAGTGAGGATTGATATTTACAATTATTGTGATTGCTATTGTGATAAATTAACCCACTTATAAGACTGCCTCAAATAGACTTAAAGGAAAAAGAAAGAAAAAGAAGTCTTTAAAAACAATTTAGAAGTTTGGAAATTAGTTTTTATAATCATTCAATATTTTTTTTCATAAGACTTTCATACTAAAGTTTAGAACAATTTGATTTCTTAACAAATAACAAAGTCTTGTTCATTTGGACTCTTGTGCCCCGACCCTTGATCAGATAAACCTGCCCGCCCCCAAGCCCGCCATATGACCCACAACTTAAAATGAGCTTTGCCACGAGACACCGCCATATGACCCACAACTTAAAATGAGCTTTGCCACGAGACACCACCATATGACCCACAACTTAAAATGAGCTTTGCCACAAGACACGGACATTCCCCATACTTCGGTTCCCGGGTTGGGTTAGGGGAACATCCAAGCGGATGCAAAAGACACGGACATTCCCCATACTTTGGTTCCGGGTTGGGTTAGGGGAACATCCGAGCGGATGCAAACGCGCTCAAATGGCGCACAATAAGAATAAGACCAATAGAAACTTCGTAAGGGACCATTTGAGCTGCAGATGATAGGCGGAAAAACCAAGGTTTGTAAAAAAAAAAAATTTGTTCAACTCTAATTCAAAATTGTTCCATTATCTGATTTTGCTCTCTGGTTCAAATGCAGACTTCAGAAAGTTCGAACTCAGAATTTCCCATATGTTAGACAATTTTTTATAATGTTTTATTCAATATTAAAGCAAGAGATGAACCATATACAGAGAATTGATCTGTCAGTTGTCCCCGTTGAAATGAATAAAAACCCAAATGAAAAAAATAAAAAATAGAAGGGAGGGTCCAAAACTAGAGAACACAATCAGCACAACTGCGATCATGGATGCTCAATGTCTCAATACACAATCTAACAAGGTATATTACAAGTTAGACATACATGATTGTGTTAACATCAACACATGCTTAGCATGTTGTATACTTAAGGCCTGAACCTGAACCATGGGTACATGTGTTAGAATGGAAGATCTAAAGAACAGGTATCTGTACAATAATTGAAAATCTAAAACTTGGCTTTCAACTATACACCTTCCCTAATCTCTCTAGAAAGTATTAGTGTTGTACAAACTATGGTGAGAAGAAATCCTGGGATGGTTTCTAGATCAGAATTTATGGGCGCCAGACACAATTTGTGCCATTTTAGATCCGGGCTTTTGATGTTACCCTGCCTAATCAAGATTCCTCGCAATCACTCTCGGCCTCCATAAAGCTAAACTCTCTCTGTCCATCAAGCCTGATCAGCAAAGTTCCCTTGTTTTCCTCGGTCCATTCAATACCTTCCTTTTTCACAAGATTAAGCACCTGCACAAAGTAACTGGCAAATTACTCTATAATTAAAGGAAATCCAACCACTGGTCATCTAATGACCTCTTTGGCGAAGGTAGCTGCTTGGCGCATAAGGCCCCTGGCATGAAGTAGAGGCTAGGAAACACGGATACTTCTACAAGAACAACGTACCCACATCTGATACCAATACTCCTAAGATACTTGCAATACATGTCCGATACTTCTTAAACGTATCTATAATTTTAAATAGTATTTTTGATTTCATAACACATCCGATACTTCTCCAATACTTCGATCTTGTATCCAATACTTACAAATACATTCTAAACAAGTTAATTTTAAATACTAAACTGTAACTTTTATAACAATGTTATCATAATTACTGGATTTAGGTTCATAATATTTATAAAATCTGACCATGTTCTATTTTTTTTTTAATAAGAGAATGTAAGATCTGTTTTTGCCCTATTCAGCCGTACCCCTATGCTTTTTTTCTTTTAAAATTTTTTGTATCCCCCGTATCGTGATGTAAAATTTATGGTGGCATCAAGCCTCCACCCTGGGCTTACCCAATACCAGCAGTTTTGTGCTACTAAGGTAGTCCAAAGATAGAAATCCAGTTAAAAGAAGCAGCCGAAAATTTAATGCAGATGTATGACAACGATGAACTCATTAATTCCTGTAAACTTTGGGACCCTATTTAGCATGACCCCAGAAGCAAAAAAAAAAACTTAGACTTGGGAGTACGAGACAGCTTAACACATAAGTGGACAGGTCAGAGTCCATACCGCCTGTTTCAGCTTCGATTTCCCCACACCATGGCTCCCAGATCCTGTGATAACCCTAAAAGATTGAACCGCTACAGTACAGAAGGGAAAAGACCATTAAAGTAATTACTTGCCAGCAGAACTAAGCTTAGTTAATGCAAGAACTAAAATTGCGTAATTTATATCAAAGATGTATTTGATGCTTACAGCAAGCATATGCCCCAAATAGCAGGTGAAGCTTTAGAAACCTCATCGCTTGTTTGACATGTTGCCCATGGAGATCAATTGTAATCACATTTTCTATGCTCTTGTTTCTGCAAAAATCATAATGACAGGTAAGTTTTATGGAATAGTACAGAGAGGTGAAGACAGTACAAAAAAAAAATCCCTATAATATGCAATTGACCTACCTGGCTCTAAAAATCTCCTGGCTTGCCTTCTCATCTGCCTCTCGAGCCATTTTATTGCAGGACCTTCCCTAAAGCAACAGAGACATAGAGAGAGTCAATTAGAATGAGCTTTCAATTGTAGTAACCCTCCCTTCGCTTAATCTTCGAAAGGTTTTCTTTGTGGCCATGACAGATAAATAATTCATGTTGAAGTCTATCAGATAAGACTAACATTACAATAGCAATGCTTAAGACCTCAAAGCATTTAAAGTTTTTTTTTTTTTTATAAGCCTGAGCATTTAAAGCTTTCCCTAAATCCAAGCAAGATAATAGAGCATATAGACATGAGATATATACTAATAACGTCGATAAGCAGGCCTCATTGTTATCCACTAATACAACAATGTAAACCTGCTTAAATGATAAAAGGAAACCAATGTACACCCATATAGGCGACAAGTTGTATTCTTGTCAAGCATTTGCATTATGCTCACTTGGCTAGATAATCCGTGGAAAAAGATCTAGGAGCTCCAGTCTAACCACTCATTAAATGAGGTGGCTGATGTACTATGTACAAGTCATAATTCCATAAACATAACTATACACAGATATATCAACATATAAAAGAACAAGGCTGAAGATATTCAAGAAGTGGTTGCAGACAGCACACACAGACCTGCTCAGAGAGGTAAGATGCATATTCCCGTTCCCCATTTAAATATGCTGACGTGGCCTGCAGAAGATGCTCCCATCTAAATAATTAGTTAAAAGATCTATCTTCTGATCCTTCTCCAAATCATAAACTATTCATTTTACCTTCTGATAGTAGGATTTCATGGAATCCCAGTGCTGCATTGCAGATTTTCTGAACATCTGATATTCATCACCTTTAGCTGCAATTAGAAATTTTAAAGGTAAGATGTAGATCCACTAATTTGTCAAGCCTTAGAGAGTGGGGACCATGAGGCTAATCATGACAAATGTTTCGCACAATAATAGTGTGTGTAATAGAGGAGTGCATATTTAGATGCTCACCGGGATAAATAAATAAATAATTCACATATATAAGGCCTGTTTGGTTCACATTTTTGTCTTTTGTTTTGTATTTTTTTTTCTATTTTTCACAACAAAAACATGTTTGTCATCAATGTTTTGTTTTCTACGGTAGAAAAACATAGAGCAAATAGTGTCATTTTTAGAAAGTACCAAAATGATGTTTCTTTTTTTGTGTTTTTTGCACTGTTCACAAAAATAACGCTGTAGCGGAGGAAATAAGTGACCAAAACAAAAGCAAAAACATTAGTACCAAACGTGCTTCCAGTTTTGACTCACAACCCTCCACAGCAATAGTATATACTTCTGTTTTGTAAATTTCACAGCACGAAGGCAAAGCACAAACCAAACAGGCCCATAGCATATACTAATATATCCTCTTAAATAGAGGGAAGGAGAATTTCATCTCAAGACTGATGCTGCTGGTTGTCTGTACATGATTAGGAACACAAAGCAGTTTTTAATTCTTAGATAATTAAGATACTGTAGTGGCCAATCTGAGCACACTATTTGCCAAACACTAGCAACGTTTAAGATTCAGAAGTATCAGATAGTATCTTTCCTATCAGATAACTGTAAATGGGACAAAAAGCATGAGCTCGTGCATGGGACACTGACTCGGTTGATTTACAATCTCAAGTGTGGTGCAAAGACTAAATTATATGAATGTGCCAAAAAAATATTTAGTTTTTTTTTTTCTTTGAAAGGTAAGTCGAAAAATAAAATAAAATTAGTTCCTTATTGTTTTATAGTATTTCTTGCTTAACAATACACTCTCTTCCTGACACAAGTTGCACAACCTACCACACTCTACTGAAGATGACACTTTTAGAAACCAAACAACATAAAAAAAAAATACAAATTTTCAGATATGTATAGTAAAAAAAGACCAGATTATGCATAGGCCACCAACAATAACCGTTAAATACCATGGAGTTGTTGCGATTCTGCAGCACCAGAAGTGTGAAACTCAAACCTCTGACCCAGTGACTCCATTTTCTTTACTACATTCCTCCAGTTCATACTGTTTGGTTCATGTTCAGTACTCTTTGGTATGTTAAACAAAGATTCTAACACCTTTTGTGGAATTTCTGACTCTGAAATTCTGGGGCTACTTGGAGAATGAACTTCAGAACCCGTAAGAACCTCAAAATAATTCCTGAACAAACAAATCCGCATGATAACAAACAAATTAATTTCGTTCAGTAGAAACGAGAGTTCCTAAATTACATAGTGCACGGCATGCTAACATATGAATATATATGTCGATTTTAGCATTTAAAATTATACCGTTACTAGTATCCAATGACATCACCTGAAATAAAGTTTTACCTATAATATTGTGAACATTGCAAGCAATATTTTATATTGCACTGCAGCAAATAACTTCTTTTTTTTTGTAAGTATTTTATAAACAAGCACTCAAGCGGGGGAGTGCGTCCCAAATACAAAAAAGGAGCCCTAAGGGCCAAGAGAACCCAAAAACTCTAACTTCTCATCTATAGATTTACAATTGCGACCCTCCACCCAACAAAACAAATTGGAGATAAACAAATCTTTGATCACCCCCAATGGAGACTCCACGCCCTCAAAATAACGTCTATTACGCTCCAACCAAATGTTTCACCAAAGGCAAAGTGGAGCCACCCTCCAAAAAGGATGAGCGTGAGAGCCAACCAGCACACTCCTCCAAACGGCCAAAATATCACCGACCGAGATCGGCATCACCCACTGAATCCCGAAAAGACAAAAGAGAAGACACCAACTAGTGAGCTACACTGCAAGGAATCTGATAGAGAGAGAGAATATAAGTTGGAAGGTTGGGCAATGTACTCTTCCCCAAGGTGAGCCTCCCTCCTTTGTAAAGATATTGACGTTTCCACCCAGCCAACCGTCTCGCCACCCGCTTGACCACCGCATCCCAACAGGGCTAACGCTGCGCCAAAGAACGCAAAGGCATACCCAAGTAGATAGAAGGGAAATGACTAACGCCACAACCAATCACATCCACCAAAGAAGAGATATTCCCAACCTTTCCAATATTCACCTTGAAACCCGAAATTGCCTCGAAGCAAATCAAAATGCACCTGAGGAGCCTCAACTGATCCTCCTCCGCATCGCGGAACACGAGAGTGTCATTAGCAAAAAGCAAATGAGAGGCGGTTGGCCGGGTGGAAACGTCAATTATTGGCCTCGAAGCAATAATCGTTATTATTGCTTTTTTTGGCATTTTTAACCGCCGCTCCTCCCTATATTTCGGGGAATCATTAACCCTCTTCATTCATAAGCATCTAAATTTTCAATTTTGCTACTTATTCTATTAGTATGTTTAAATCATCTTAAATAGTTCTTTGTACTCATAAGTTCCACATCTCCAGTTCCTTTATTTTAGGTTTTTCTTATAATCCAATGAATTCAAACTTATGCTATACAGACCCTTTCCTTTCAGGCAATAGGAGATTACCAGTTACACCCACCAATATTCAGTTCTGTCTTTCTTGAGCTTTTCAGCCACTTCTGCTACTCTCAAACAACAGAACGTAGCTTGGAGGGATATTTGCTGCCCTAAGGAGGAAGGATGCCTTGGTGTCAAAGATGTTATTGAATTTTGATAATCCAAGATCTAAGTTTTTCAAAGTAAGAACACGAGAGAGATAAATGAAAAAAATAAAAAAATCACGCCTTCGATTACTGGAAAAAAATGCGCAAGAAACTAGAGTGGGAGGAGAATATATATAGGATATTGGAGAGAGGGAGTAAACGGAACACAAGTACAAAGCTCTTTGACACTCCTTATTAACTCAACATTCTCCACCCCAGTCAAGAATACTTAAATTTGTAGAGGCTAACATACAGGAGATCCATATTTCTCCAGTCATGTTACGAAAAAACAAAATGTATATATATATAATAAGTTAAGAAAAACAACTACATTTGCTTGTAATACTTAAAGAATTTTCGGTGAGCCACTTTTTGAATCGAAAAAGTCGTCCCAAAACATGTTCAAATCCAACTCTCCTTTCTAGAGTTCCATGCCTAATCAATTTAGGTCATGCTCATAGCAAAAAAGAAGCCATCCACTTAATAATAATAGTAACAACAACAACAACAATATAGTCTAGGAAAATGATTATGAAAAGGAAACAGCAGCAACATCATCAGTTCGGAGTTACCTTTTGCGGTAGCCCACGGGCCACACAGTATCAAGAAGTTCACTCTCAGAAGAATGAGAAGTAGTGTCAGACGTCCTATCGGTTGACTGCCAAAAATATTCCTAATCACCATACATTCATTACAAGCACATCAGCAACTTAAGATTTTTGCAAGGCTTGTCGCTAAAGTCATGAACCAACCATGGATTTAACATACAAGGAAAGTATTTTCCATTTATACGTAGAACAAAGGACCATATGAAATTATGTCATAAATTGCTTGCTTAGATACAATGCTAAGAAAAAACAAGTCAAATTTGATTTAAGACTTCACCATACATCAAGATCCACAAATCAGCTAAGTGGTCAGCTTTAAACCATTTTATGTAGCCAATCAAAATAGTATCAACAAATTATAATGCTATTTCAATTTTCTAATTCATTGAGATTATCATAAGAAATTTAAAAAGAAAACTGCAAGTAGTAGAGAAACAAGGAAATTCATAATCACATCAACACAATTTCAGTAGATTAAAGAGAGCATGTGCAGATGTTGAAGCATGGAAGAATAATTGAACTTGCCACATCACAAAGTTCAATGCATTTAGTCAATAAATCTTTGACAGTATCATAGAAGAGGAAAATAAAGTCTTCATGAAAGAACATGTCAGGACTTTTGTACCTATAAAGAACAATTTCTTAAGAACTGATTATATTCCCCCCTCCCAATCATGAAGACAACTAGAAGTCCCATCACAAGATCAATTTACAAAAATAATATAACTTACATTTTCACTGAATTCTAGAGGGGATCGACTATCTTCTTTACTGTTTGCAGTGAGGTCATAAGATGGACCATTTTTTGACTGCTGATATGTGGATAATTCAAGCAATGCATTTAATGCCTGAAAAAACAAATGTAAGAGAAGTAATTAAATTCTTTGGATAGATGTTATGTACTTACATGGTGATAATCTAATTTCAGTTAGCTTCAAATTAGAGATTAAGTTAAAATCTTACAATCTCTAAACCGGCCATCTCACACTGCAATGAATTCATCATACTATCGCACCACACATCACAACCCAAAACTTACGGGTCTGGTGTAAATGTAACATAACACTTCCTGTAATATCCACTTAACTATCTAAGATCTAATGATACTAAATTGTGAATTAGCACTGAAAAGTTTAGTTAAAAAACTCTGCAACTAAAAACTGTGCGAAGGCAAAGATAAATTTCAAAGACACGAACTACAAAATCACATTAGACTATTAAAGGTAACTTTAGCAGTTAAAAAAAACATTTGTGGAAAAAAAAACAGCTACTACTAAAGTTAAAATTCCAGAATTAGAAATACTTTGTTGCACACAATCTCATAAATATATATCACTGCGCGTCTATGCCACGTAAGAAAACGAATGACAAGTTAGACGAGTAATACATTTTCTTGCTCGCCTACAAAGAAGCATACTTCGAAGGCAAAGGCAAGTCGTGCATCTATAAGTCAAAAACAGTGATGGCTGTGAACTAGCAGTAGCACTGGTGATGTAGAGGTTGCAGCAGAAGCAGTAGCAAAATGGCTTTGATGATGATGCCTGTAATCATATGGTGTTGGTCACAGAGTTAAGTTGATAGACCTACAGATTGGCTCTATAGGTGATGCAACAATGAGGGGGATGACAGGATTAAAAATGGAGAACACAATTTTGCAAGGATGTCTGATAACGACTACAGGAGAAATGGCTGGGAATAGCAGCTCGAATGTTAATGTGAAGGTGGCCGCAGAAGCAATACAAAAATGGCTTTGATGATTGATGATTGATGGCTGTGATCATTTAATGGTCATGGTGTTAAGAAGATAAGGACTGCAGGACTGGCTCTATCAGAGATGACAAGCAATGATGCGGATGACAGGACTAATAATAGATAAAACATTGTTGAAGTATGTCTGATAACTACCGGAGGAGGTGAGTAGATGGTGTGTTGGAAGTACTGTCAGTTACACTTGATAGAAATGGTGTGTTGGAGATGGTAAAGTGGCTTGATATGCAACTTCCCTTGTAATAATACTTTCAGTTAACAAGCAAACCTGTTGTTCCCTAGTAATTGTTTGTAGGGGTGCACAAAAGAACCGGTGGAACCGGGAACCGAACCGGAACCAACGGTCCGGTTTGGTTCCAAATTGAAACGGTTCGGTTCCGGTTCCTAATATTCAAGAACCGAAATTTTCGGTTCAGTTCCGGTTCTTGCCTCTTTGGAACCGAACCGAACCGGAACCGGTTTTTTTTATAATATATATATAGTGTTATAAACCTAAATACATGCCCTATTTTTTCACGCCGCTCTTCACTTCAGTCTTCAATTCATGCACTAGCTAACCAAAATAACTACCACTAATGTCTTTGCCCAATGTTTTGTAGATAATATTTGGTATAACTTGAATAATAGGGTAGAACTGTGCCAACTGGTATATAAATTAGATATCTAGATTGCACTATCTTTTAACTTTGGTTAAAAATTTTGAGTCTCACAAACATTTTTTTTTTGTGTTGTTTTTATTTTTTATTTTTTTGAAATGGGATAGTAGGAACCGGAACCGAACCGAAATTTAGGTTCCGGTTCGGTTCGGTTCGGTTCCTTGCCCGTTCGGTTCGGTTCCAGTTCCTATTACCGTACCATGTGCACCCCTAATTGATTGTCCTTTACACAGAGGAGTACTAAAAAATTAAGCTGATTGCCAATACGCAGTCTAAATTTTAGCAAGTACTGTTAAGGTCTTGGAACAAAATCTTGGGAACCAAACAAATCCACGTCTAAATAAACAGACTGGTACCGGAAAAACCTAATACACTACCATAAATGTCTTGTAAAAAATCTTAGGGACCACACAAATGATTTCTACTGTTGATGATTGCCCCTCATAAAAGAAGGGAAGGACATCAACTTTCAAACAAGAGTTAAATTCTCAAGCAGAATACTGGTAGTTGGGATAATAATCTTTCATGCACAACTTCCTACTGAAAAAAATTGTTAGCAGAACAAAAGATTTGGTCAAGGAAGAAAGCACATGTGA
Organism: Cornus suecica; assembly: GCA_963922005.1. NCBI lineage: Eukaryota > Viridiplantae > Streptophyta > Magnoliopsida > Cornales > Cornaceae > Cornus > Cornus suecica. The sequence continues at coordinate 84,429,960 of OY998239.1, read as the reverse complement.
GTTTTAAGCAAAAGATAAGTGAATATATAGACTGGTACCAAAAAACCTAATTCACTACTATAAATGTCTTGGAAAAAAAATCAAAGGGACCACACAAATAATTTTTACAATGTTGATGAGTTTTACCGCACAGAAGGAGGGAAGAATAAGAAGAAAGGACATCAAATTTCAAACAAGAGTTAAATTCTCAATCATAATACTAGTAGTTCGGATTATAACCTTCCATGCACTTCTTCCTACTGATAAAAAAATGTTATCAGAATAAAAGATTTGGTCAATGAAGAAAGCACAAGTGAGTTTTAGCAAAAGGTAAGTATATAACAAACCAAAAATAACCCCCAAAGGGAAAAAGAACTTGAACAAATTGAAGTTTGGTCAAGTCAGAAATTCACCTTCTCAACATCATAGCCACACTGACCTGCAAAGGAAAAATTATTATGTAATGCAACCTATCATTGAAAGTTCATCTCACGCATCTGATATATTATATTCAATGAGAAAATACCAGAGTCTTTGTGCATGCAGCTGATAAATAAGATAAAAATGGATAAGAAATTCAACAGAGGCAGGCATACAACAACATGTCAGGCTGTGACGGAAGTACAAGTAAGATGATAGTAGTGAAAAATCAAACTGTAAAGAGGCTTGTGTTCTTTCAATTAAAAAGACGGTTTCTGTCTAAATTTTGATACATATAAAATTAAGACAACAATATCATATACAATAGGGAGATAAGCAATAACAAAACAGAACAAACAAAAAAATTATCTACTGACACCTCCACTTGTTCTTCCCTGCATTCTTTCTTTTTTCACTGGTATACCTCATGGGAGAAGTTGATTTAGAGATAGTTTAAGGGTTGACGGGTAGGAAAAATTCCAGGTCACTAGAAGCAAGGGCACAAACTTGTAGAGTGATACATGGTGAAAGTCATGTTCAAAGTGTTGATACTCTCATATTGTAAATATTTTCACTAATTCTAGTAAGATCTCTTCTCATCCGTGGATGTAAGCCTATCTGGCTTAACCACAATATCTCTTGTGTGTGTGTGTAATTAATTTGTAGATTTTTAGATCTTTCAGTTCAGCTGTCCCCCCATATAATTGATAGGAGAGGCAAATGTGAAATAGAGCCTGAAAACACAAGGACTCTCAACAAGTGATGCAAGAGGTTTCAGTTGCAAGTTGAGTCTATCGGTTTGTTCTATCACAATGGTCAGAAAATTTGCACGGGTAGCGTGAAATGTAGCTTTGAGTAGTCAAGGCGGAGCTTAAACGTTTGACTAACCAACGAGCATATTGTATGGACAGTGAGAATTTTACAGGTAAATTGTGAAATCTTAGCATGCAATCCAAAGGAAAATGAGGAATTAATTCCTTGGGTGGGAGTGCCTAAATAGTGATTTGGTTCATGTTCAAGATTGAAGTTGCAAAAGCATTGATAGTAGTGAAGGAACTTGCTAATGTTACATATTCAATGTTATGCTCACGGTGTAGGTACTTTAGTGTGCTTCTATTTTTACACATTAAAATCTCTTCGCATCAGCAAGTAAGCCTGATTTCAGCTGCTATATCTTGTATCTGTGCGTAATTACTTTGTGAGATTCCATTGGACTTCTATGGTCCTGCCCCCAATAGTACCCAGCATATACAGGCCAGTTTGGGGAATCGGAAGAGTCGGTTGTACTTATCCCAACTTTGATCACAATGGAGCAACATTTATATTCATATGAATATCTAATCCAGACTTACTAAAATTAATTATAATCGTAAATGTGAAACACAAAACATACCATGAATTTTTAAATTCATACTAAAAAAGACTTTAAACAAATAAAGAATGTGTAACTCACACAGCACATCTCGAACCACAGCCATGCTCAGATCGCAGTCATCTCCGAGCATCGAGCACAAAAACTGCTCAGCATCCTCTCTGTTAAACCCCTTGGGTTTAGCTGAATCTCTCCGTGGGCTACGCACAGCATAGTCCCTCAACAAAACGGTCGAAACAGTCCCCGTCGCAGCGACAACCTTCCTCGCCTTGTTCTTCCCTCTAAACCCCTTTCCACCACCCACATTCTGCACACAGTTGCTCTCTCCAAACACCTCCATCGACCCCTCCGACATGACCGAGCTTGACGGCGTCGAGCTCCCGCACACGCTCGAGCACGAGCTGCTGCTCTCCGGCAAGCCCCCAAGAATCATCGCCGCCTTGTTCGGGTCCCCCTCTGCCTCTCTGTACGCTGCGGTGGCTTCTTCCAGAGAAGCCGATTCAAACGCCTCCACCAAGGTATTGATAACCCTAGCCTCTTCGCTCTGCTCCGCATTCGTATCGCCATCGCCATCGCCACCGCCACCGCCACCGGCTATCTTCGAAGCTCGCGACCTCCTCTTCTTCTTCGTGTGTTTCATTCTCAACAAATATATATATAAATACAGATATATATATATATATATATATGTGTGTGTGTGTTTTATGTGTATATGCGTGAGCGTGTGTGTATATAACTATATATAAACAAAAATATATATAAGCGATCAGATCTGATGGAGGACTGATGGACGAGAAAGAGGGAGATTGCAGACATAGGGTTTTGGAAATCGTTGACTGGTTTTGGGATGTTGAAACCCCAAAATTGGAAGAGAATTGATGGATTCAATTTCCAATTAGGGTTTCGAGAAGAAGAAGAAGATGGGTTGATTTGGGTTTCGGTGATGGTTTGAAACCCTAATTGAAAACTGATGAATGAGGGAGAGGAACGTGTGCTTTGGTGGTATCCAAAAAGGGGAATCTCCGGAAATGGACTAGTATTGGTGACGATTGGTGGTCTCAGATATAATCTAACAGGCATTTATATTTTGACCGGTTTTTTAACTTATCTTCACTGTTCTATGGACATCTCACAAATTATTTTTGGGTTACTATCCCGATTAATCAAGTAACCAGTGTGTACACTTTGCCCCTATACTATTCAATTTTATCAAATTACTTATTTACTTTTTAAAATATTTAAATTACCCTCAATAGTATAAGAGGGTTTAGTGAAATTAATAGTATAAGGGAGTTTAGTGAATTATTTCGGAAAAATAATATATACTTTTTGGAAGAAAAAAAAATTCAAAAAAAAATTATATTTTGTTCCCTATACTATTCAATTTTATCAAATTACCCCCTTACTTCTCAAAATGCCTAAACTACCCTCAATAGTATAAGAGGGTTTAGTGAAATTAATAGTATAAGGGAGTTTAGTGAATTATTTCGGAAAAATAATATATACTTTATGGAAAGAAAAAAAATCATATTTTGTTCCAAAATATGAATTTTTTTTTCGAAAAATATTTTTTTTGCGAAAAAGTATATATTATGTTCCAAAATATGAATTTTTTTTTCGAAAAATATTTTTTTTGCAAAAAAGTATATATTATGTTCCAAAATATGATTTTTTTTCCGAAAATTATTTTTCGGAAAAAAAATCATATTTTGGAACATAATATATATTTTTCGCAAAAAAATATTTTTCGAAAAAAAAATCATATTTTGGAACATAATATATATTTTTCGCAAAAAATTATTTTTCAAAAAAAAATCATATTTTGAAACATAATATATATTTTTTGCAAAAAAAATCATATTTTGGAACATAATATATATCTTTTGCAAAAAAATTATTTTTCGAAAAAAAAATTCATATTTTGGAACATAATATATACTTTTTTGCAAAAAAAATATTTATCGAAAAAAAAATTCATATTTTGGAACATAATATATACTTTTTCGCAAAAAAATTATTTTTTGAAAAAAAATTTCATATTTTGGAACATAATATATACTTTTTCGCAAAAAAATTATTTTTCGAAAAACAAATTCATATTTTGGAACATAATATATACTTCTTCGCAAAAAACATATTTTTCGAAAAAAAAATTCATATTTTGGACATAATATATATACTTTTTCGCAAAAAAAATATTTTTCGAAAACAAAATTCATATTTTGGAACATAATATATACTTTTTCGCAAAAAAAATATTTTTCAAAAAAAAAAATTCATATTTTAGAACAAAATATGATTTTTTTTCGAATTTTTTTTTTTTTTGCAAAAAGTATATATTATTTTTTCCGAAATAATTCACTAAACCCCCTTATACTATTAATTTCACTAAACCCCCTTATACTATTGAGGGTAGTTTAGGTATTTTGAGAAGTGAGGGGGCAATTTGATGAAATTGAATAGTATAGGGGACAAAGTGGACACACAAGGGGTTAGTTGATTAATATGGATAGTATAGGGGGCTTTACTGAAATTAACCCATTATTTTTAGATAAAGAGATAAATACTACTGTACCTATTTGGAAATACAGTCATTGGTCAAATTTCATGTATTTAATGTAGTCAGATTTCATGTATTTATTCTCTTTCCCTTCTTTTTTTTTAAAAAATTTATGAATATAAGAATTTACAACTTTGTAAACATTTTTCTATTTTTTGAAATTTAATTTAAAATTGAAATTGTTTTCAGACAACTCAAATTAAAAATAGACTTATTTTTCTATAGAAGTGTGTTTATTATTCTCATGAAAGAGTTTTCTATTTTGTTTTTGACTTCTTTATACTTGCCTTTTCTAATTATGTTCTTATTTACAAACAATTTTAAATTAAAGAAAACACAATACACTTTTTAAAAGTTTGAACAAAATACATAATCTATATGTTTGTACTTTGTTTCTTCTAATTATTTCCAAAATGTGATGCTAAGTAAGAAAAGATATTTTTATTATTGTACTTAATTTATAAAAAGCAAAATTGTTACTCTCTTTGTCCCAATTTATAAGTTCCTTTTGGGGAATCCAACTTTTAAGATATTATATTAGTAATTAATTAAATATCAACTTTACCCTTGGTCCCATCATAGTTATGTGATGATTTATTGTGTAGATAATTTATAATTTCAATACATGAATGATAAATTAATAAATTATTATCATAAAGTGCTTTGACTTTTCAAATGAGACACTTATTTTTGGACGGAGAAAATAATAAAAATAAACACTTATTTTGGGACAAATGGAATATTATTTTTTGAATCGGGTGATTCTTCCAAAAAAAGAATAACTAGGGTAATTTACTTATGAGATAATTATACAAATCTCCCTCAAACTATGGCATAATTACAAGTAGTTCTCCTAATATTCCAATAATATCACAAATACCCCTTAATATCCTCGGGATATTGATCCGACAAGAAATAGTAGTGAAATGACGTATATTGATCTGACAAGAAGCAGTTCTCCTCTTATATTTTGAGGTATTAATAGAATCTTCTAAAGGATTGTGAATTTACTATTTTGCCCTCAAATTGAAACTTTTTACCTTGACTCACCAAATAATTGCATCCACGGATGATAGAGAGAGAATGAGTTTTTTTTATAAAGAGAGAAAGTAGATATTCACAGCCTTCTCAAGTTGGGTTTATATAAAATAACAATGAGGGTAAAACGGTCAACCAAATTTAAGGTATTCAAAACAAATGTAAGGGTAATAATGTGATTGCACAGATAGTAAGGATAAAATAAGAAATTTTGTAAAAAACCAAAATTTTGACCAATAAAGAAACCTTCCAGCGGCGTTGACTTTGGACGGAGGGGGGTAAATGAGCAACTGAAATTAAAATTAAGAAGGGTTTGTGATATTATTAAAATGTTACGGGAACAACTTGCAATTATACCATAATTCAGGGAAGATTTGTGTAATTACCCCTTTACTTATACCTCAAAAGTAACGAAAATTTACCCACATTTTAAACTAAACTTACGGCATGAAAAATAATGCTGAAAATCATGTTAAACGGGCCCGTTTGATTTCTGGTCTGGTCTGATTTTGTCTGGTTTTGTCTTGCTATATTGGTTTTGTTTGGTTTTGTGTGGTTTTGTTTGGTTTTGTGTGGTTTTGTAAAAAGTAGTGGCCAGCGGGGCCTACCATGAATTGTATATATATATAGAAGGGTAATTTGCACTAACACCCCCTGAGGTTTGGTTTTGCTTGCCATGACACCCCAAATGACCAAAATACCCTTCATAAAATTCGAAAATATTAAGGATAATGTGAAATGACCTTTATGCCCCAACCCCAAATATATAAAATTTTGAAAAACATATATATAAATTCGAAAAAATATATAAAATTCAAAAAAATGTATAAAATTCCAAAACAAATATTTAAATTTTGAAAAAATATATAAAATCAGAATAAAATATACAAATTTCGAAAAATATATATAAATTTCAAAAAAAATATAAAATTAGAATAAAATATATAAATTTTGAAAAATATATATAAATTTCAAAAAATATATATAAAATTCGAAAATATATATATAAATTGAAAAATATTTAAATTCGAATATATATATATTTCAAAAAATATATATAAAATTCAAAAAATATATATATTCAAAAACAAAATTCAAAACATTATATAATTTTGAAAAACATATATAAATTTAAATATATATTTCAAAAAATTAAAAAATATATATATAATTTGAAATATATATAATTCGAAAAAATATATATAAAATTTGAAATATATATAAATTCGAATATACATATTTCAAAAAAAAAATCAAAATATATATATTTTCTAAAACAAAATTCAAAAAATTATATAATTTTAAAAAATATATATAAATTTCAAAAAATATATAAAATTTGAGATATATATATATAATTCGAATATATATATATATAATTTGAAAATATATAAATTTCCAAAATATACATATTTTTTGAAATGATTATATGTTTTTCGAAATTATATAATTTTTTGAATTTTGTTTTTGAAAATATATATATTTTGAAATTTTTTTTTTTGAAATAAATATATATTCGAATTTATATATTTTTCAAATTATATATATATATTTTCGAAATATATATATATTTCTAAAATATATGTTTTTGAAAATATATATAGATGCAAACCTCAGGGGGTGTTAGTGCAAATTATCCAATATAGAAAGAAAGAGAGAGAGAAAAAAGATGATGCGTAGTGAAATGCGGGACCCACCTAGAAAAAACATTTGGTCTTAAAATGTAAAGACCAAAGTACATTTGGTCTTTAAAAAAAAAACAAAAACATGACAAACCTAAATCAAACTAAAAATCAAACAAGCTAGTGTAATCAAGGTTGTCAGTATCCCAATTGTACCTGGCCAAATCTTACGATTCTATAATTTTGCTACTATTCTATACGATTTTATTACGATTTTACTACGTTTTTATAATTATTTGACGGTTTCGTCCTTCATATAAAATGCCCAAAAATTTTATGATTTAGTCTAATATCCCAATATATGACCTAGATTTATGAGAAAATATTTAAAGAACCAATGTATTAGAAAATTTTAAAAATTCTAATATGATTTAGATTTTTAAATTAAATATTTAATTATTAATATTTTTTAAAAATAATTAATATGAGTTGTTGGATTCTATAGACTCAAAATAATTCTACCTAGAATCTCGATTATGACAGCCTTGCATGTAATAAAAAAATTATACTGAAAATCATGTTAGTCTCAAAATTGTTGCAATGAAGGCTGTTATTCAATCCAGACCAATGGTACTTGGTTTCGATTCCTGACAGTATTTGTAAGAACATCAGTCTGCATAACTTTGATAAAGCAAAGAATTCCTAACAAGGATGAGTTATTTCTTAAATTACGACAGGATAGTCAACACATTTTAGTGGGTTGTTTGATTTTATTTTGTATTACTACAAATGTCTTTAGTTTCGTTCCAATGAAGACTGCTAATAAATTAAAATGCAGTCACAACCAGAATTTTAGATAGAATCGATTGGGGTGCGTAGAGTCGGAATCGTAAAATTCTACCAACTCGTATTAAATTTTTTTAAAAAAATATTAATAATTAAATATTTAATTTAAAAGTCTAAATCATATTAGAATTTTCAAAATTTTCTAATACATTGGCCATTTAAATATTTTTTCATAAATTTAAGCCATATATTGGAATATTTGACTAAATTATAAAAAAGTTGGGCATTTCATATATAATGGGCAAAATCGTCAAATCATTATAAAAATGTAGTAGAATCGTATAGAATAATAGAATCGTAAGATTTTACCAAATAGAATCGGGATTCTGACTACCTTCGATTTAAAATGTGCAAATTGTGTACATTAATACCAAATTTAGCAATAAACTATTGCCTCTGCACTTTGGCATCAAAACTCAATCTAAATGGCATGGAGAGGAACTGGAGTTGGTGAAATTTGGTTTTTCGTAGTCTAGTTCTGTCAAATGCAATACTCAAAATTGACATTGATCTTTATATAAATTGTGTCAAATCCTTAAAAAAAAGCCAAATATTGGTGATTTATTTAGGGCTATGGATCTTTAACAGTTCGCGATCCTCGTCTACAAAGATTCATGCTTTTATGGGAAATTTTAAAATAAAAATAAATAAATAAAATCCCTTTTTTCCCATTCAATCCACACAATTTTCATGCACCTGAGACCTTGATCAAACAGATTAATCATCCCCATTTTCCTAATTTGGCAAACAAAATATTTTTCTAAGAAAAATAGCATTTGACAACGACATGAAAATAGGTGGGTGCCTCATCGAAACACGCTGTTTGACATCATGTTCGATAACATTTGAAGAACTGATAAACAAGCAGGAAGCAAATGGTTGTGGCAAGCTTCTTCATTCCTGGCACTAACACTGATTCGATTTTGCTCGTAGAAACCATTTTGGAAATAGGACCATGTGACTAAATACCATGCTTCATTCTTTGAGATCTCTGAGCTAGTCAAATTATTTCAACATACACTTGCGCTAGAATGTAAAAGAACAGAGAGAACTTACCGGGTAAAGGAAAGTGAAAAAGAGGAAGGCGAAGGAGGGGGTAGTAGTGTTGCGAGGTCTCATATATGTGGAGCTTTAGTTTCAGCTGCTCTTCATAGGCACAAGTTAGTAATAGTTTCTGCGGCCATTGCACTTGGAGTGGATACCCTGGCTTGTTGCTCTAGGAGAACATGGCGTATCCTGTTGACGTTCCTGGATGGGGCAGCCGGATATTACTTTGGCCGCACCAAGTGATGCATGGAACTGTTCATGTCCCACTGGCTTCAAGAACTTCAATTCATCATCTAGTCTCTCGTGGAAGCTCGTGCACTGTGTCTTCTTCCCCTGCACTTCATCTTTCACTCTCTGGAAGAGGAAAGAAAGATTATATATAAATGAAACGAGGAAGATATGACCAAAATGTCATCAAATTGTATATGCACATTGTCGAAGAACAGTAACAAAATTGAAGAACTGATGGTATGATTAAAAATTTAGAAATTTAGGGCAACCTTAAATTATAGAACTACCATATATAATATAACTTGAGAAATACTTTCCACTTCAAAGAAATGAAGAGGTCTCTTCACTTTTATCTTTAACTACTTCACAATCATTTTTTGTTATAGTTGTACATTGGAAAACCAAAACAGGTTGTGTATTACAAGAATAATGAGATTTACAGCCAAACCTATCTGCAAACTTCAAAAAGAAAAATAGGACTTGCAAACAAGTTAAAAAGTATCACTCAAAAAAATATGATAGGCTTGTCATCTGTATACAAATGGATACCCTGCCCCTCACCATCATGGTTTCCTTTGTCCCCAAATAAATGCTAGCGAACTTACATTGAGATATAATTCACGATGCGACATTGTATAAAGCTTTGAAGTTCTCAACAACAGAACGATAGACATAATAGGAAATTATGCTAGTTTTTTCACATAACATAAAAGCAAATTAATCAGTAAAATGTAACGAGACCACCCATAATTACATTGCCAAAATGCTATAAAAAAAGAACTACAACACCAAGTCTAATTTTCGCTTTCCACTTCCTCTTGGTGGTGCTCATCTGGAGCTGACCAATCCATTCTTTCTACAGTAGCCAAAGAGGTTTTTCAACTTACACCAAAAAAATTGGTCTGGAAAAACCTGATTTCCCATTGGCAATTCATTTCCTTTCTGAAGTTTGGGTAGGCAATTTTGTGTTAAATGGCGATCCAAACATAAGACAAACAAATTTCAAAACCTAAAATTTTCAATTGTTTCAGCAAATATCTCGAGTATTTCCAGAGGTCCATTCAATCAACCTCTCAATTTCTTCTAGCAAAAAGCAAAGCATAAGCTCATTGGCCTCTACTTCTTCAGAAGAAACATAAAAGGGCAAGCAATTCCATCAACTAGGCATAAAATTCTTTGGATTGTATCAAGAGTAAATATTCCAAGCCTTCATCTGAAGCACTTTTTATCATGTATGTCAGCAATCAGCATCAATTCATTATTCCAAACTCCAACTTATTTCAAGTCCGCTTCAATTTTCATATGAGAAGGCACCAAATCTTCAAGAAAGGTGCATCTCAGTCCTCAGAAAAGAAATCTCTCTTATTTCCAGGTTCTTGAACTTAACCTATCAAATAACTTCCTAGTAATCTCATTCCTGAATTTCTTTTTGTAATATCAACAAGACCTATCATTGTATTGAATGGACAATAGTTTTCTGTAAGTACTTCGAAACTCCAATAAATTCTAGTTTCAATTGTATTAACTCCATCAGATTCTTATTTTGATCATCATCTTATCCTTCATACTGTGCTGTTTATCTTATTTTCTGTGTTGAATATCCTGAGACTTATTGGTATCAGAATCTTTTAGATTCCACACAGATGGAACTATGAAAATCAAGTTTTCATTAGAAAATCTACATGTAAATAAAAAGTGCATCCATTTCCACCTAGATTCATGCTGTTCAATTCCTATAGCAACACCTCATATATGTATAACTAAAACATGTGGACCCCAAATAGTACAGCATTGCCAGAATGCAATTGAAAAAGACAGTAGAAAGAACTAAACAGCCACTCTCAGTGAAAAAAGTCACTTAAAGTGAAAAATAACTTTTTAACAAGTTTGGGGAACTTCCAATGTTCAACTGTTCCATAATTTCGGCCTTTTAAAAGATTTATTGTAGAGTAGATTCTTAAAATAGGTAACATGGCTTTTAAAATTGCACCAAATATGACAGGCCAGATTCTGCAATATCTCTCCTTTTCTCTTCTTCTTCATTACCATTTTAATGCAGCTAATACCATCAAGAACATGGAGTCAAATATCTGTAGGCTTTTGGGAGCCTAACCACAAAGCACACTATTGTTTTCCTCTGTATATGCTGTACCATGCAGCCAATATTCTATAAAGAAACCATTCGCTTCTTTTCTCACAACGCTGCAGCTCCTATATGATCCCATGGATTACCAAAAGAGAGTCCTCTCACTTTCTTTCTATCTAGATTTTCTTGGACAAGAGGCCCTACTCGATATTCGTTATGTTCCGGCACATCCTGTTATTTTGGATGTGCATCTATGTTTATGTAGCCAAAAGGAGCAGATTTCATATTCTAGTTCTGTATATCTGATGTACCGGGGGAGCGATTCTACGTATTGGGACTGCTCTCTCTTTGTCTTCTCTAAGTTCCTAATGGGTTCTCTAACACCTTTCATTTTCTTCTTTACCTTAGCTAGTATTACCTTAACAGAGGTTGCCTGCAGCCATTTTTAACATTAATCACTATTTCCAAAGAAGCTCTAGCATCAAAGTACTTCAACTGACTGGAAAAAGTTCAAAATTAACTTCTGCAACCTAATATGTGATGCTTGATCCCCTTTTCCCCTTAATTACATGATTCACATACCTCAAACCCAAGTGTTCGCAAACATTTTAGTACTAAAAGTGAATATTTTTGTAAGCAAATCAAGCATAATACCCAACAAGAGCAGCTAACTATGATTAACTACAACATAAAAAAAATCCAGAATTAGAATGAAAAATAAAGAAAAAGCAAACATATAACACATGTAAAAAAAAAATGGCAGAAGCAGAAGCAGAGCAACCAACCTGCAACAACATCCTATCAAACTCAGGAAGTCCAATTTGCCCAACAGTCAGTGATCCAAAGAAATTCCCCAATAAAGCAGCATCAGGCACTGCCAATCCTTGAACAAGTCCGGCGACAAACCCTCCCAAAAAACTATCTCCGGCACCGGTAGGATCAACCTGAATCGTCGGAAACGGAGCCATCTGAACCTCCCCATCCTTCCAATACACAGTACAACCATCCTTTCCATTTGTCACCACCACACAACACCACTTCCTCGCCTCCTCCACATCTACAAACGGAGCTTCCTCCGCCGAAGCTTTCAGAAACCCAATTCGCGGCAAAAGGTGGAAGAACCCACTCTCCTTCAACCCAACCAGCTTCACAGTACCATCTTCAGAATCAAACACCCTAATCAGCGCCTGAATATCAACAAACACTACATCACATATCTCCACCATTCGTTCCAGAGTCTCCGGCAAGATTTCTCCGGCGACCCCAACGGCCATGCCGAAATCGAACTGTGAGTCCGGGAGATCATTGGGGGAAATGGGTTCGCAGGAGCGGACCCGTTTGAGGATCCGATCCTGCCATCGGGTCTCGGCCGGCTCCGACGAGAATTGGGCGTGGAAGAGAGTCGTCGGCGACGAGGAGGTCACAATCGGGTCGTGATTGACCGGGTAGGAGAAGTCGGAGCCGACCTTGGAGACGTAGGTGGCGGCGACGGAGACGCCGTCGAGCACGGCGGAGATGAAGGACACCGCGCCGCCGAGGCTCTGGGCGATTACGACGTCGTCACGGGTGAGAATGTCGTGGCAATAGTTTCCGACGATTAGGCCTCGCCGAGAGAGTGTTTCTTGATCGCTTTGGTCTCGCACCATGAGTGATTGGGCGGAGAAGATGAATTAGGGTTTTGGGTTGTTCTGGTTGTGGTTTGGTATCATCAGTACACGATCACAAGGTTTAATTCAGAATTGCCATGGAAGCAAATGAGAAAACCCCAGAGAAATTCGTGTATCTCTGTGTGTTTTTGTGTGTGTTAGTGTGCGAAAAAGTGGATTTAACAGGACAAAAAAGTGTTTATTGTTTATTTGTTAGTCTGAATTCGTGTCAAGAAAATGGAGACGCCACCGCGGAAAACGCACACAGACAGAGATGGCAATGGCGTGAATTTGGATTGTACTGAAGGGATGAAAATGGAGATACGACATATAGATACAGAATTATATATATTATTATAGATGTGTATATGTATATATAGAACTAGAAAGGGGGAGAAATTGGAATGTGAAGTGAAATAGATGCTGAATTGAGGAGAGACGTTGGTTATGCATTGAAGTGCGAACCTTAAGAAAGTGATTTGATTCTTTGTGCCATTTCACATTAAGTTCTGATTTTGGGGACCACTTTGGAAGCTAATTTTCAAATTTTCCCGGAATTTTCGAGCCTTCTTTTTGCAGCTAAAACTGCGTTTGTGCTTGAAACCCATGACTGGAAAAAGGGAAAATTTGAGATACAAAAAAAAATTTCGTTGAATGTCATTCTATATATATGTGTGTATATATTGACCTTTTCTTATTGTTTAAAGAAAATGTCAAGCAAATCACCTATTAACTTAAAAAATTGACATGAATTATGACCTATGAACTATTCTTGGAAAAGTTCTTTTTCCCCACACTTTGCAAGTTGGGCAGATTTCTAATAATAATAATGAGTGAATTTCAATTTAATATTCTTAATCTTCTTATTTGTACTTGTCCACAAAAAGACATGAAAAAAATAAACATTTAAGAAAAGAAGGCAATGTATATATTACAGCTTATGGTAAACAGCAAGTTATAATATTTTTTCAAATTATGTATTGTCTCTCTCGTTTAGAAGAAATTATATGTAATGTAATATTAAAGATTAGCCCTAAATCAAATATTACAAGCTTGGTTCCCCGTATCGTCAGTTACGCTACGTATCGTTTGATTCGTAATATTTTTGGATGATATTGATACCGTTATTTAGTACCGATACTTATTTTAAGATTGATATTATCCGAATCTAGTATACCGATACCGTGACTGCAACCGAAACTGATAGCGCGACTTGAAAATTCCCAGAAAGCTTATTGTATTAGATTGGTCGTATCCTGGTCCCTCATAATGACTCTATCCCACATCTTATTTACCATTTTTCAATTTATTTTTAAATTTTTCTACATGAAAATAAGAAATAACAAAATTGTAATCAATATATGAACTTAATTCTTATGAGATAGAATTTTTAGTTATGTTTTAACACACACAAAAATATAAGTAGTTTTGAGAAACTAATCTATACTAATTTTTCAAAACATTCTTTCAAGATTTCAAAGTTCTTTAAAAAAAAAAATTAATATTTAAAAAATCGACTCATACAGGCCTTTAACATGGGCGGATACATGGGTTGTGGTGGTGGACATTCCATATTAATTAAATGGCCCATATACTTTATCTCTATGGACTATATAACTCTAATTCTATGGACTTGATAAATTTTGTAGTCCAACATTTTACAAAAGAAAATATGATGTAACAGAAAATGTCTTTTGTTATTCTGGTTGAATAGGTGCCCTTATATCTTAGTCACATGGTTACGTTACGGCATCAATGATGTCCTTCTTGTCAAACAATCAATGTTTGGACGAACATACCTGACATGTTATCAATAGAAGACTGAAGATTAAGTTAGGAGGTTGGGATCGAAAAGGTACTTGGTAGCTGAAGTTCCTGACTCTTCAAATCGACCTCGACCTGCTAGAGATTGTCATTTTGATTCCCATACAACTTAACCCCGATTTTATTTAAGATCACTTTCTAATTCTTTGAAATGTTATGTCACTTTCTAATTCAATTATTATTTATTATTATTAATTATTTTTTATTTTTTAATTCTATTTTATTTTATTTATTTAATATTTTACTCAATTTTTATTTATTTATTATTTTTAAATTTTTATTATTTATTATTTATTAATTCTATTTTATATATTTAATATTTTACTCAATTTTTATTTATTTATTATTAATTATTTATTAATTTATTAATTTATTATTTATTTGGTTTTACTTAATTCTATTTTATTTATTTAATAAAATGACAAACATGACCATGTTGACTTTTGTTAAGAATGGAATGGTATACCAATTATGAGTTTGGGGTTGTGTGTTGATTTTAATTTGATGACAAACATGACAATGTTGACTTTTATGGGTTGTGAACAGTGACCAAACCAATCCAAAATCACCTCCCAACATGGTTGTTAAAATTACACTATTCATAACCCATGGACTAGTACTGTTAGATCAACCCAAAGGTACCCAAACATGGTTTGATTTGATTATTCTCAGCCTAAACCCAACCCAAAACCAGTTACCAAAGAGCCACCTAAACCTAGTGTTACCATCTTATTTTTTCTCTCACACACAAACAAGTTTGTTTGAACTTTAACCTTTCTAATTGGCCTACTTCACGAGAAAAATAAAATAAAATAAGCCCACTTCAAAAATATGTTAATTATTGACAATTCACTAATGGGTCGAGTTTTTAACCCCCTATGGTAAGCATAAAGTGTGTATAACACCCATGTGGTTCTACTTCCCCCTAAACCTTTGAATATACTGGGCAATTCCCGCCAAAATGGGGGCAATTCGCACTATATTCAAAAGTTTGGGGGAAAGAAAAATCATAGGGGGCTAAACACATTGTATGAATAGTTTATGGGGTTAAAAACTCGAACAATTTTGGGGGCAATTCGCACACTTATTTTTTACTTTTAGAAAAAAACTAAAAATAAAACATTTATTGAAGTTAACTTTAAAAAATACATATATATTTATTGAAGTTAGTTTTGGTCGTGTTTTTTCACGATCTCCACCATAGATTGCATTGACCCCATTTTTTTGTATATATATTTTTAAATTGTTGAAACAAAAAAACAAATGATAGTAAATAATTCTTTACCAACTTATTTGAGAAACTAGGTGACTTTATTTATCAAAAAAACAAAAACAAAAAAGGGGTTTGTTTAATTAATACCAAAATAATTGTTGACATTGTATTTTTGGATTTTCAATATTGAAAATCAAGGATTGTCCCTTATAAAAACATATGAATACAAAAAATAAATAAATAATTTTAATTTAGAAACTCATGAAACTAAAAAAATATACAATTTGATTGATTCATAATAACTTATGTGTCAATACACACATTTTATTTGTATGGCTTAGTCATTTTCTTTGATATTATATATAAAGTTTACTTCAAAAAAAATATATACACATTTTTAAATTAATAGGTGTTATAAACACAATATCTATATTACATGAGTGTTTTAAGCATTTATCATAAAAATATAGGTGTCAAAACGCACGTTTTAAAATTAATGGGTGTTATACACACTATATCCATATTTCAGGAGTATTTTAAGCACTTGTCCCAAAAAAATTAATGTTAATACACATATTTTGAAACTAATAGATATAGGGGTATTTTGAGTACTTAACCCTTAACTAATAGTATGCGCAATGATATGACAATTTATATTAATTGAGAAAAAAAAACCCTTACATACTATACAAGATTTTACTTTTTGGTAAATGAATTATGGACTTCTACGAAAAATGCATTTTTCGTAAAACATGTCAAACCACAACTTTGCAATAAGATGGTAGAAGCGTTTCTTGTAAATATGCATTTTTCGTAAAACATGTCAAACAACAACTTTGCAATAAGATGGTAGAAGCGTTTCTTGTAAATAACTTGAGTATCAGTATCTGCAAAAAATCATTCAAACTTTTAGTCAGAGTCATATTAAATAAATTTTTATTTTTTAAAAAATGAATAAGTTAAACTTTTTTACTAGATTTTGTATTTTAATTTAGTTAGTTATATTTTTGCATGAACTCAATAGATAATAAAATATCTTCTGGTTTGAAATATAATTCTTTTTACATTAAAAACACGTAAGTGGTTGGGCCCCCTATATTCATATCCTAGGTTTGCCCCTGGCTTTAACATGAATTCTTGTATATGTAAGTGAGATTTTTTTTTTCCCGGAAGGTAAAGTTTATATTAATGTATAAGTATAATTATAGAGGAGCAAAAAGTCCAAACCATTGAACATACTCAATGGAAAGGGAAAAGAAACATAAGACAAAAGTTTTATGCTTTCAGAAGCCTAAGCTAAGAAATATATAAACAAGCCATTGATATGAAACAGACATTCAAAACCAATATGTTATACTTCAATCAACTTTGGTGAAGATCACGGTGAGGTTTAAACCTCATCTCGTGGAGTCAGGAGGCTCGGTGGGCGGTCTTACGAAAACACCTGCTAACTCTCATTATTCGAAGATTATTCTCATTTCAACTGAGTCATTAACCTTCCAATATGATAATCTATTCTTTATCAGATCCTTGATCCCTGTTATAACTATTGACCAAGACGAAGTCTTTGCTTCAATGTTTGGAAATCCTAAGTCTCCACAATCCTTGGGTCTACAAACTATGTCCCAAGCTACTTTAGCACCTGAACTTTTGCAATCAGAACCCGACCAAAAAACAATTCCTCAAAATGTTGTAACATCAGCTATAACTGATTTAGGAAGAATGAATAAGCTTGACCAATAATGCATCATACTACAAAGAACTGATTGGATGAGCTGGGATTGGTGCATAAGAAAGAGATTATCATTTACTTGTTAGACCAATGGAAAAATATAACTAATCACAAGAAATTATCAACTATATTTTTACGTTTTCTTGGGAAACAAACAGGGCCTTAGTGGAATCTTAGAATCTGCATAATAGTAATGAAGATATGCAATTGTAGAGAAAGGTAAATTAAGATGAGAAACATTACAGGCCGTTTGGGAACCTTTGTTTTTATTTTTGTTCTTGTTTTTTGGCATTGTTTATGAGAACAAAACTTGTTTGGCAACCCCATTTACTGTTCATTATATTCTCAGTTTGGAAATTGTTTTGATGAATAGTACAAAAAACAAGAATACAACAAAAATTATTTTCTTGTTCTCAGTTTGGGATTTCCCTAAAAAAATATAAAAAATGTGAGAAAACAATCACCACGCCACTACCCGTCATTGTCTTCCATCCGCCACCACCAACGCCACCACCCGCTCCACCCCACCACCACTCGTCGCCACCACCACAACCACCAACACCTACCACAAATACCACCTTTGATACACACACACACATATATATATATATACACACGCACACACTTCTTCAATCCCAATTGGCACCACCCACAACCATCAACCACCACCACGAACACCACCACTATCACCAACACCCCTTAAAAACCCTAACCCACAATCAAACCCTAACACCCTTCAAAAACCACCACTACCAACCTAATCGCCACCACCACCATGAGGGAGAGAGGCGACTGTGAAAGAGAGCCGAGTGTTTGTGTGTGAGAACAAAAAAGGGTGAAAAAAGGGTGTGGTCCTAAACAACTTTGTGTTTTTGTTTTTAGGGTGAGAAAATAAAGACAAGAATAAGAAATAGTTCTTGTCTTTTGGTTCTCAAAATAAAAACAAAAACAAGGGTTCCCAAACGGATCCTACAGAACTTCCAATTTTTTTCTCTTGAATCTTGATTCTTGCAAACCCTATAAATGAGCCAAGTGCGGGAGGAAAGTTGATAGTTTATATTTTACACGAAGAAGAGAATGTGCCAATAAGGTCCAGACAAGTACAAACCAAAAGATTAAGAATATTAATTTAAATAATTAATTTTAAACTAGAGATTGATAGCTCTATTAGCAAATAATTTAGTATTCCAATTTTCCTATATTTTAGGCTAACATTCATTATTCAGGGGCACTAATCTATATAGTTCCGTTATAACATAGTTTGAGGAATAAAATTGGTTTTTTGGCTTTTTAACGGGACCACATAGATTAGTGCCCCTGAATAATGACTATTAGCCAAAATTATAGGAAATTAGTTTGTATCTGTGAAAAATGTTCTTGAGAATTCTCAGAATAGAAAATAGTTTTTTGAGAACAATAAAAATGAGTAATATGAAAACAGACATTTTTATAATTGAATTTTCTGAAAACTGTTTTCAGATAATTAAACTAAGCAAACTTTTGTACAGTTTTCTAATTACAGAAAATTATTTTCATAAATACAAACCAAGCAGACCCTAAATTATTTGCCAAATAAAAGAAGTTCATTATTCATTATTCGTAAGAAGTTAAATATTTTTTTTTGTTCCAAAACAAATTTCCCAATTATTCACAAAGAAAAGGAATAAAACACGACCCGGTAGACCCGACCCAACTCGTTAAAGTTTGTACCCAACCCGATTATGCTACAAGGTTGGTCGACCCGGCCCAACCCGAAGCCGGATTTGCTCGGGTTGGGCCCGCCCAAGTTGCTCCCCTAATTTTCTTAAGAGTCTATAAATATACAAGTTATGTATTGTAATGTGTCGCAGAATAATGAATACATGTATGTATAATTAAATCTATAATTAATGCTTTTGATTTTAGCAATTCCTAACAATTTTGTATAATTTAATTCAATAAAGAGAAATTTATCGTGAATTTATTTTACTTTTGAATATCATTTATTCAAATAGTGTGTTCAAGTTCAATCAACAAAAAATACTTAGGCCCTGTTTGGATTAGCTTTTCAAACGTTACTTTTTGTTTTTTGGAGGGAAAAATTATTTTTAATGATGTTTTACAAAATCTTATAAGAGTTTCAGGGTCTAACGTTTTAAAGAAGCTAGGGGTACCAACTTCTCAAAATAGATTTTGCTTATCTTTTTCTTCTGCGTAAAGGCAGAAGCAGAAGTTATGTCAAACATGACCTTAATAATATCGATAAAAAAAGAAAAAAATGATGATAGACGACCCTTCCTCTTTGGCCAATAGAAAAAAGTCGATAAAATGTAGATAAACACTTGAAATATTTTGGTAATTTATACAAAGAAGAAATTCTTTGGCTACTCACGTCTCTCTCAAAGAATGAATCTTCTGTAAAAATCTCTGCCAAACTCGTCTCTCTTCATATGAAAGAAATAAAAAATAAAAAAGGTTCCCATTCAGTTGTTGTGAAGATTGTTCAAATTTATCAATATCATATCAAGGATCAGAGTGACATGCAGGTTTTTTTTCTTTAATTTCTATCTTTTCATTCAATTTTCTTCTAATTTTTTCCTATCTTTTATTGACCAAATTCTTAATCTTAGTCTCATTTATAGTTGGAAAATCGTAACCAACCAGTCAATTCGTTTTGAAATTAAAAGAGATCGAGTAGTATTAATCCTTATGAAATTTGGGACTTCACTTTGTAACTTTTTGGTCACAAGAATATGTTGCTGTTAATAGCATTGCATGATTAATTTCCACAACGTTGTATCGTCATACTTTAACTATATATATATATATATATATAAATATATATAGACATACAATACACATTCAATAATATATAGGGTGTGTTTGGATACTCTGTTTTTTGTTTTTTGGAACTGTTCAAGAGAATAGAACATGTTTGACAATCATTTTTACTGTTTGTTTTGTTCTCAATTTAGAAACTGTTTTCGTGAATAATAGAAAAAACAAGAGAACAACAAAAACTTGATTTTGTGTTCTTTTTGGGATTTTTCAAAAAATAGGAATTGTGGTAGAGAGGGAAAATTGTGTGAGAATATGTGTGTTTTTTGGCCCCAAACATATTTTTTGTTCTTGTTCTTTTGGGTGAGAAAATAAGAACAAGAACAAGAATTGTTCTTGTTTTCTTATTCTCAAAACAAAAACAAAAACAAAGATTCGCAAACGGGCCCATAGAAATGTCATGTATTGGGACAAATAAACAGTGACGAATTTCCTGTTACAAGTCTTTCATAGATTGGTGTTGCTACAATATATGTATATCTTTACAGCTATAGCCTATATATTTGCAAGAAGTGATTGCGATGTATCAGCATCATGATCTTTAGACAATGCTACCTTTGCTGCAAAGAAACTACGAAATATATATAGGCTTAATTAATTGGCAATATAGAGATTAAGAGCACTTTGTCATATGATTATGCATAGTTTTAACACACACTAAGACTGACCTTATTAACAAGATCAAGAGAATAATGAAAAACTCTCTATGCTGGCTTAGTTTAAATTTACATAATGTTAAGGATATTAATGTCTTGTTTGGATTAGCTTTTCAAAAATTGTTTTTGCCTTTATGAAGTTGAAAGTTGTTTTGAATTATGTTTGACAAATATTTTTAGAAGAGTTTAAAGGTCTTGGAATGAGTTTTGAAGAAGTTAGGAGATACCAAATTCTCAAAATAACTTCATTTTCCTTTTCTCTTGTGTAAAAATAGAAGTAGAAACTTTGTCGGACATGGCTTTAAGGGTTCAAGTAAAATATAGTTTCTTGAATTTTAGTTTAAGGTACACACAATAACAACTAAATTTCTTCAAGTACTGTTTGGTGTTGCTTATATATTATGTGCTTCATTTCACTCTATTTATGATTATGACTTCAAGCAATTCTATATGCTCCCTTAGCCATTTTTTGGACCATACAGTATCCAAAACGTTATTTAAGAACAAAACAATTAGTGGGAGATAAAAAAAAAAAAAATCGTTAAATAGTGGGAGATAAAAATTGTATGCCACTATAGCTTAAAAGTGGAATTTTCTATCTAGTAGATGTAATGCATATATAATAACAGAATTTACTGTCATTATAAACTAAAATTTTAATGTCAGGATTTTATGTGACAATATATCGCCTATCACTAAGAGCTATAATTGCAGTTTTACCTAATGCAAAATCATCTCTCCCAATGAGGGTTTGATAAGATTTGAATATACTTATATGTCTTTATATGATCATCCTAATGTGCATGCAATATATATACCGCATGTACGTACCATGCTAATTATGAGCTTAATTTGTTTACTCTGGTAAAAGAGAAGCTAACATGATAGCTAGTTATTAAGAACAACCAAATCAAAATTGACCATGCATTTATTACAAGCACACATTATACATATTCACCCATAAAAACATCTTATGCGAGTACATTATTGACTTTCACCACTATGTATATATGGTCCTGATTATGCTGTCAAATTTCTCAGGAAAATCACCACCATCCACAACAATTTTACTGAAAACTACAAATTTTCAGCTTGTTGAAGCTTCTCTACACTTTGCTTTCACGGTACGTATATTCCATGCAAAATAAGGAAACAAAACTTGCGAAAATCCCAGGAAATTTCAACCAAACAAAAACTTGTCCTATATATATTTATATATATATATATGTTATATAGTCTCATTATATAGCAAACGGTACGTATATTCCATGCAAAATAAGGAAACAAAACTTGCGAAAATTCCAGGAAATTTCAACCAAACAAAAACTTGTCCTATATATATTTATATATAAATGTTATATAGTCTCATTATATAGCAATATATACTTGTAGAGAGAGAGCTTTCCTCAACCACCCTAGTTTGTTGAGAAGTGCTGCATGCTACATTAATAATGGGATCACAGGAGGACTTGAACTTGGAAAATGGGGATCATTATAATTCGAAGGATTATTATCCGATGGCACGAACTGCATCAACCATGTCATCGTCTCTGTTGCGTCAGAAATCCGATCCAACACTTGTGGCGAAGGTTCGCTTTCGATGGCTCAGACTATTTCTAGCCAACCTTCAACAAGTCATTCTTGGCACCAAGCTCTGTGTGCTTTTCCCAGCCATTCCCTTGGTTGTCATATTAAAGTTATACAATTTTGGAAGTGTAAGTCTTACTGACTTATATGTGATCACAATTAGGCCTATACATATATAATATATACATATATATGATTGATCATCCTCTAATTCTGTTTACTTTTCTTTTCTTTTTCTAAATTTTTAAGCAGCCTTGGATATTTGCTCTTAGTTTACTAGGGCTCGCTCCGCTTGCTGAACGGCTCAGCTTTTTAACTGAGTAAATGGCAACAAATTATTTCCTTATAAGTTTATATTTAAAGTTTATATAATGTTGGTTATATATACACTAACAATATTGTATATGAGCAACCTTATGTGTGTAATCTTTATGGACCTGATCTGATTTTTTTTTTTTTTGTTATCTGCATTTCAATTCCTTGCCAAATTCAAGACAAATTTCATACTTCACTGGTCCAACAGGTACAAATTTCAGCACTACCTCATGCACACCCTTTCAATTCAAAAATAATATATATATATATATATATATATATATGTACTGATTTCATATTTATTATAACAAGAATAAAAAATGTAAATTTCTTTTGAAGTCCAAACGGACGCCCACAATATTGCCCCCGGCATGGCTCGAACACTTCTCCTTCGAGTAGTAGCTAGAGAAGATCATATATAACATTAATGGAAATGACGTTGATATATATATATATATATATATTATTGTGTAATGGTTGCAGTTGGAGGGCTCGTTAATGCAACATGTGGTAATGCAACAGAGTTTATAATAGCAATATTTGCTCTTCAGCAACAGAAAATACTTGTGGTGAAGTACTCTCTTTTGGGCTCCATTCTTTCAAACCTTCTTCTTGTTCTTGGGAGCTCTCTACTATGTGGAGGCTTAGCCAACCTCAAAAAGGAGCAAACATTTGACAGAGTAAGTCTATATATATATATATGCATATACATAAGGGAATTCTATTAGCTAGCTTATTCTTGTAAACTCAATTATTTCACAATTAGGGTTTATTTATTCAAATCATTTTAATTTTTTCATGTTCTTAATTTGCAATTCGACAGAAGCAGGCTGATGTGAACTCGCTTCTTCTATTGCTTGGATTGCTTTGCGTTGTGCTGCCACTCTTGTTCCGATATGGGGTTGTGCCGGATGCTTCCACAGCCTCTTCAGTTCTTCACTTGTCAAGAGCAAGCAGCATTTTTATGCTTGTGGCATATGTAGCATATCTCTTGTTCCAATTGAAAACACATCGCCAATTGTTTGAATCCGAAGAGGTGAGGCCAAAATAAGAAGTCGGTACTGAGAAGTACTTTCAAAGAACTATAAAAGACGGTTATCTGAAAACATAAGGATCTGTTTGATTTGTATCTCTAAAAACTGTTCTTGAGAATTCTAAGAATGTCTAACAATTTTCTAAGAACAATAAAAATGAGTTTTCTGAAAAATAACCATTTTTGTAACTGAATTTTCAGAAAACTATTTTCAAAAAACTGAACCAAACAGACTTTTTTTACAGTTTTCTGATTTTCAGTTTTAAGAAAACATAAAACTTTTCTCAGAAATACAAACCAAGCAGGCCCTAACTTTTTATAACTGAGTTTTCTAAACTTTGAAAATTGAATAAAATAGAAGATTTGTACATTTTTATTTTATTTTCAATTTCAGAAAACTGTTTTCAGACTTACAAACCAAGAGGCCCGAAGTTACTCTGAGTTAACTATGAACATAATATGTTACAAATAATAATTCATCAACGTATGGACTTTATAATTTTATTGCTTATTCATTATAATGGAATTACTATTGACAGGGAGGTGAAAATGAGGATTTGGTTTCTGAAGAGAAGGCTGTGATAGGGTTTTGGAGTTCATTTATTTGGTTGGTTGGCATGACAGTCATCATAGCTTTGTTATCTGAATATGTTGTGGGCACCATAGAGGTATATATATGTATATATAGATATATATGAAAAAGCTTATGATGAATCTGAATTAAAAATTCCTTTAGAAATCTACATTTTGTAGATTTATTAATTATGAACATGGCAAATATATATATTTTTTAATGGGATGATATATGTTGTCAATTAGGCTGCTTCAGATTCTTGGGGCATTTCTGTTAGCTTTATCAGTATAATATTGTTACCAATCGTGGGGAATGCTGCAGAGCATGCTGGATCAATCATATTTGCTTTTAAGAACAAGTTGGTATGATATTTAACTATATATATATATACATTTTATATATATGTATTTTTGTATCTAAAATATGATACATTTTTTTTTTTACTCTAAGTTGAGCTTTGTGATCATGCAGGATATATCTTTGGGGGTTGCTTTGGGATCTGCTTCTCAAATATTCATGTTTGTGGTGAGACTTTAAGCTAATCAATTAAAATCTTAATAGGAAAAAATTAGCTGATCTGCATATAATGCATGGTTAAATTTTGTTTTGTATAAAATCAGAAGCAATTAATTAAGAGTCCTATAGCTTAATTATTTTATTTGGTTAATTTCAGGTTCCTTCATGTGTGATAGTGGCATGGACAATTGGTGTTCATATGGATCTTGATTTCAATCTCCTAGAAACTGGTTCTCTTGCTGTCTCAATTATAATCACAGCCTTCACCTTGCAGGTTCTATTATTTATAACCAATTTGGCACTTCAAATATATCTCTTCTGTTAGCATATATATAGTTATATACATTTTATATGTTTTTAAGTGTTGCTTCAATAAACCTACAAAATTTCAGAGGTAAAAATTACAATAATAACTGTTGAAGGAAAAAATAGTGCGATCAAGAACGACATTGTATTTGTATTCTGTAAGACAGACGAATATAAAGGAGGTGACATTGGTGTGGTGCTGGTCAAGGACCTTCCGGTTAAGTTAGTATTGACAATCAATACTATTAAGATAAAACACAAGCAGATTTAAGACTTTTGGAGCTGGAAAGTGCTCGTACTTTTTTTTTTTTTTTTTTTCTCTGGCTGACCACCTATGTATAGTACTAGTAGTTGTTGTACACCTTGCAATCATCAATTCCGGAATATCTCAACCAAGTCAAGTTTGCTGGGTTAACAAGCCAAACACAGTCATGTCAGCCAAGTTAATTAGTCAAACATCATTCGTTAGTCAACTAACGAGACTTACCAAGTTAGTTAGTCAAACATCAATTGTTCGACCCAATCCTATAGGTACACTACAAGAATTATCGGTGCACTTGTATTTATATTCTGTAAGACAAACGAATATAAGGAGGTGACATTGGTGTAGTGCTGGCCAAGGATCTTCCAGCGATTAAGTTAGTATTGCCAATCAATATTATTCAGATAAAGCAAGTAGATTTAAAGCTTTTGGAGTTGGAAAGTGCTCATACTTTTTTTTTTGGCTGACCACCTATTTATAGTAGACTAGGGCCATGTTTGGTAGGCGGTCTTTCTGGTCTGGTCTGATTTAATCTGATCTGAAAAAGTCTGTTTGGTAAGCGATCTGGTCTTACTATTTATTATAATATTTATTTATGCATTATTTATTTCTTTATTTATTATTTCTTCACTTTATAATATATTTTATTAAATTATTATATATTATTTTATATATTAATTTATAAATATATTCTATTTATTTATTATTATTTCATTATTTAATTCATTTTATTTATAAATTATTTATTCATTTTTAATTATTTAAAAATATATTTTATTAATTTAATATTAATTTATTATTATTATACTCATTTATTATTATTATTATGAAGTATTTATTCATTATTATATTTACTTATTATTTATTATTATATTTATTTATTATTATATCTATTTATTATTTATTATTATATTTATTTATTATTATTATTTATTTCAATTTGTTTATTATTTATTATTTTTATCATATTTTTAAATATGTTTTATGTAATTTATTATTATTATTTATTATTTAGTCCTTTTTTATTATTATTATATTTATTATTATTGTATTCATTTTTTATTATTATTATGTTTTATTTAATTTATTATTTATATTATTAATTATTCATTTTTAATTATTTATAAATATATTTTATTATTTATTCATTTATTTATTATTATTAGGTATTATTTATTTCATTTTGTTTATTATTTATTATTTATATTTTATTTTTAAAATATGTTTTATTTAATTTATTATTATTATTATTTATTCATTTTTAATTATTTATAAATATATTTTATTAATAAGACCAGACCGGACCACCAGGAACCACCTTTTTTTTGTCTGAAATGAGGCCATTTTGGTCTCATTTGGTCTTACTTGGTCTTTGGGACCAATGCTACCAAACACGGTCTGGTCCCATAAAACGCAAGACCAGACCAGACCACCTACCAAACAGGGCCTAGTAGTTGTTGTCCAGGTGTTTGCGATCATCAATCCTGGAATATCTCAACCAAGTCAAGTTTATTGGGTCAACAAGCCAAACACAGTCATGTCAGGTAAGTTAATTAGTCAAACATCAATCGTTAGTCAACTAACGAGACTTACCAAGTTAGTTAGTCAAATATCAATTGTTCGACCCAATTTGATAGGTACACTATAAGAATTACAAGAATTATCGGTAATACCGGCACTTGTATTTGTATTATGTAAGACAAACGGATGTAAAAGAGGTGACATTGGTGTGATGCTGGCCAAATACCTTCCAGCGGTTAAGTTAGTATTGACAATCAATAATAAGCACAAGTAGATTTAAAGCTTTTGGAGTTGGAAAATGCTTGTACTTTTTTTTTAGCTGACCACCTATTTATAATAAACTAGTAATTGTTATTCAGGTGATTGCGATCATCAATCCCGAAATATCTCACCCAAGTCAAATTTACTGGGTCAACAAGCCAAACACAGTCATGTCAGCCAAGTTAATTAATCAAACATCAATCGTTAGTCAACTAACGAGACTTACCAAGTTAGTTAATCAAACATCAATTGTTCGACCCAATCCGATAAGTAGACCTGTCAATGGATTGGATTTTGATCTGAATCCGATCCGATTAGTCGGATTTGGATTGCAAAAAAAATCCGATAACCCGAATATGATCCGAATCCGATAATCCGATTCCTTAACAAATTGGATTTGGATTAGCCTAATTTGATCCGATAATAATCCGATCCGATAAAATATACATATATATATTTATATATATGTGTATATATTTAATACTGTACATGTATATAAATGTTAGTTGTTAATTATTTTATTATTTATTAATAATGATTGATCATAAATATAATTATTAAAAGTGTGAATAATTTTAGTGTTTCAGTATTTATTGATTTTTGTATTTTTTTAATTAGATATTCGGATAAGATATTCTATAATGAAGAAATTCGAATATGAATTAATTAAGTGAAAATCTGTCGAATTATCGGATTCGGATCGCGGATCGGGAGTTTTTGTCATTCTTATTAATAGACTTATCAATAATCCAATTATGATCCGAATCCGATATTAATCGGATATGGATTGAAAATAAAATCCGATAATCCGATTTCTTAACAAATTGGATTTGAATTTAACTGATTCGATCCGAATCCGATCTATTGACAGGTCTACCGATAAGTACACTACAAGAATTATCGGTAAAGCTTCAAAAAATCGCCGGAAGAAACTTCACCCGCGGTTAAATTCTCCACTGGGAAAGCCACCGCCGGTAATTATTTCCGGCGATTTTCATAAACTGCCGGCATCTACTGGCGGTTCGGTGAAGTGCCACTCAATATTTTGCCGGCAATTTTCCCATAAATGCAAGTGAAAACAACAAATTTTTAAAAGCCCACTCGTCGGGTTGGGGACACTTGAGACCTACACAATCCTTGTTTAAGTTAGTATTGACAATCAATACTATTCAGATAAATCATAAGTAGATTTAAAACTTTTGGAATTAGAAAGTGTTGGTACTTTTTTTTTTTTTTTTTTCTTGTTAACCACTTATTTACAGTAGACTAGTAGTTGTTGTCTAGGTGATTGCAATCATCAATACTGAATATCTCAATCAAGTCAAATTAATTATTCAAACATCAATCGTTAGTCAACTAACGAGACTTACCAAGTTAGTTAATCAAACATCACTAACGAGACTTACCAAGTTAGTTAATCAAACATCAATCGATCGACCAATCCGATAAGTACACTATAAGAATTATCAGTAAAGCTTCAAAAAACCGTCAGAAAAAACTTCACCGCAGTTAAATTCTCCGCTGGGAAAGCCACCGCGGGTAATTATTTCCGGCAGTTTTCATAAACTGCCTGCATCTACTGGCGGTTCGGTAAAGTGCCACTCAATATTTTGCCGCCAATTTTCCCATAAATGTCGGTGAAAACAACAAATTTCTACACAATCCTTGTTTAGGACCACCTTCCATCACCATGTCTCAACCCTCAACCCTCAGCCATCTCAACCCTCAACCAAGCTTCACCCATTGCAACCCTATGCCATCACCAAGTTTCCTTGTGTTCCCTCTCTCCATAACATATACCAGAAGTCTGCTAATTTCTCAACCGATGTGGGACACCGAATCAGCCGCAACCATCCGTGCAATATCCGTTGCCTCGGCCGACAGATTCGCACCCAATTGGGATAGGGATAAGCCTAAATTGAGTGATTGATTCTGAGAGAAGAAGGAGAAGGATAAGGCTAAATTGCGGGATGATATATGTGTGTGTGTATATATATATATATATATATGAATATATAGAGAGAGGGCAGAGACGAATTCACCCCCAAATTGGGATAGGGATAAGCTCTAGGCTGATTGATTCTGAGAAGATAACAAATAAGCTCCTAAATTGGGGGATTGATTCTGAGAATAGAAGAGAAGATTAAGCCCCAATTCCGTATGTATATATATATATATAGATAGATAGATATAGAGATAGAGAGGAGGTATAGAATATGAGACTTTGAACTATCCATTTTAGTAGGTGGAATCTTTTATTTATTTAAATTCTGAGAGAGAGAGAGATTTAACAGACTTATTTAGCATTGTGACATCTTTTACTTGACAAATTTATTTTCTTAGCATATGTACTAACCCAATAACTTTTCATACATCTTCAATTTAACAGATTAGGATTCATAAAATATGTTAATTCTAAAAAAATGTTGAATTTAAATGATGATCATTATATGCCTTCGATTTTTTATTTGAATTTTTTTTTTTTTTTTGCTTTTATGTCAGTGATTTTTAGCATCTGCTAATTTTATTTATTTATTTATTTTTCCTAAAAATGCAATTGCGTTTCAGCAGTGTAATATTCTCCATTTACCTTTAATTTTTTTTAAAAAATTTAAATCTAATATAAGGCATTTTCATAAAAGTAGTGTTAATGTTTTTTAATTATTGTTGTAGTATATAATAGATTAATGAACATAAAATTTTATAGTATTATAGCTCAGTTGGTTAGATGATTATTTATCACTTGCAAAGTCCTGTGTTTGAGTCTAGGTGACACATATTTTTATGACATTTACCATTATTTACGGCACAAATTATATATATAGAATACTATGGCTCTTGTAAGTTGACAACATGATACTTTTTGCCATGAAACCCACAAATTATTTCATTCTAAAGAAGACAAGTCTTGCTGACATTTCTATTTTGATTAATTAGTAATTAGTAATTATAAGATGATCCGTACTTGCAAAAGTGTTTGTATGTGTATGTGTTTATATTTGTTCCTTGTCCTCCAATTGACATGGTCATATAGTTGAATTTTCAATATACAGATCTTACTATATTGCCTAGTGATCAAAAGGGTTGTGACTTGTGATGAACCTTCAATGGTCTTTGCTTTGAGATTGCCGGCTCTTTTCAAAGAGTGCCGGTAAAATCCATTTTTTCCGGCACTTTCTGCAAAGAGCCGGTAAAAATCACATTTTTCCGGCACTTTTTAAAGAGTTTCGGTAAAAATTATTTTTTTCAGGCATTTTTTAAAGAATGCCGGTAAAAATCACATTTTCCGGCATTTTTAAAATAATGCCGGAAAAATGTGCCCGTGAAGCCCCCAATTCTTGTAGTGGTAATCATCTAAAATTAATTATTCCCTACCAATAGCTTTTAGTGACATATTATTGTCGAATAAAGTTTGAACATTAAAAGTTTTATTTAAGATATAATAACAGTAAAAACTGTTATTATAACTTAAATCTCCTAGATAAAAAAATTAATTTTAGACAATTTAGTTCAATAATATAACGAATTGTTATTGGGCTAAAATTGAAATATACCGTTGGAGGTAATCTCTATTATAGTTTGGTCCAATAATATAACGAACTGTTATTGTGCCTTGTAACTTGTATGGTTGGGCTTAGCCCAATATAATAGACCATATCTTCATACCAAGGTTGTCAGAATCGGGAGTTTACGTAGAATCGTTTTGAGGTCCGTATAATCGGAATTGTAGAATTGTAAGATTCTATTTAAACGTATTAATTTTTTAAAAAAATATTAAATTTAAAAGTCTAAATCATATTAAAATTTTCAAAATTTTCTAATACATTGGACCTTTATATATTTTCTCATAAATTTAGGCCATATATTGAGATATTGGACTAAATTATTAAGCTTTTGGGCATTTCATATGGAGAGTTTAACCGTTCAACTTTTATTTTAACGTAGTAGAATTGTGGTAGAATCGTAACAGAATCGTAAGATTTTACCAGTTAGAATCGAGATTCTGACAACTATGCTTCAGATATATATTTGCTTAACAATCAATTACAGAAAAAAATTGGCATGCATGTTTTAGGTATGCTTATGCATTTTTTTGTTAATTAAATTCACACTCGTATATATACAGGCACACTCTATTAGAGTTTACATTTTCTGTTTTCTTCAGGATGGAACTTCACATTACATGAAAGGAGTAATTCTTTGTCTGTCCTACATTGTTATTGCAGCATGTTTTTTTGTTCATAAATATACAGAAAGTAAGTGCCTGCCCAGAGTTTTATAATTAAGCTACATATATAATTGTTATACTTTATATTTGCAATAATTAACCATGGAATCGTTATATCTTTGATATAGGTCAAACAACTGTTCTGGACATGGGAGTGACCGAACCATCCTCTGGAGTGATATGAAATGCTTGGCTTGGTTAGTCATTTGTTCATCAAATGGGTCATCAAGATTGATGAAGTTCTGGGGTAAAGAGAGTCCATATGGTGGAATATTAATTAAATGCTCTCACTCGAGGGTAAGATAATTTATATGATTGTACTTTGATGGAATTAGGAATAGTCTAATTCCAATTTTTTCTTTTAAAGTAAATAAAGAACAATAAAAATAGAGAAGAACATAACTTCCTTGAAGATGATTTGTATATATATATACATATCTATATCATTGTGTTTTCTAGTCACCTTTTTGTTTCTGATTTTGTTTTGGGGGAGGGGAATACTTCTTCTTTTGTAACAAACTATTACGAAACATTTGAACTTCAAATTTATTTAATTTTGAAAAAACTTCAATTAATTGCATGTCCTGCAGACTTATTGCAGTTATAATGTACTTCTAATTGAGAATATCGTTATTTGGGGTAAGATTGTAATTCATTTGGAATTTCTTTCTTAGTCCAAATGCTCTGTACTTGAAACATGTATAGATATAACATGGTTTGGGCACGGTTCATAATATTTTTGGTAGTGCAACGTATTTGGAATGCTTTGATACTATTAAGACCCTATTTGGTAATCAGTTTTTGCTGATTTTGTCTTGGTTTGTTTTTATTTTCAAAGATCAAACTTGTTTGGTGGGTTTAGTTTTTAAATTCAAAACCAAAACCACTTAAAATTTTGGTCTTGGATTTGATTCAAAATAAAGTAAAACCAAGACAAAAAAAAAGTTGATCTTTCTTGATCTTAGCCCACAATTTTTGACTTTTCTTTCTTTCTTTCTCTCTCTCTCTCCTATATATATATATATATATATATATATATATATATATATAATTCATGTACTAAAATTAAAAAATAATATATATATTTTATTTTATAATAATATTATTAAATATATATTAAATATATATATAATTAAAAATTAATATATATAGAATAATATATATTTTTTATTTTGTAATAATATATATAAAATAATATTATTAAATATATATAAAAATAATATATATATATATATAAATATATAAAAAATAATATATATTAATATATATAGAATAATATATATTTTTTATTTTGTAATAATATATATAAAATAATATTATTAAATATATATAAAAATAATATATATATATATAAATATATATAAAATAATATATAAAATTAAAAAATAATATATATTAATATATATAGAATAATATATATTTTTTATTTTGTAATAATATATATAAAATAATATTATTAAATATATATAAAATTAAAAAATAATATATATTAATATATATAGAATAATATATATTTTTTATTTTATAACAATATATATAAAATAATATTATTAAATATATATAAAATTAATATATATATATATAAATATATATAAAATTAAAAAATAATATATATTAATATATATAGAATAATATATATTTTTTATTTTATAATAATATATATAAATAATATTATTAAATATACATATTAAATATATATAAAAATAATATATATATAAATATATATAAAATTAAAAAATAATATATATTAATATATATAGAATAATATATATATTTTATTTTATAATAATATATAAAAAAATAATATTATTAAATATATATATAAATAATATATATATAAATATATATATATAAATATATATAAAATTAAAAAATAATATATATTAATATATATAGAATAATATATATTTTTTATTTTATAATAATATATAAAAAATAATATTATTAAATATACATATTAAATATATATATAAATAATATATATATATATAGATATATATAAAATAATATATAAAATTCAAAAATAATATATATTAATATATATTTAGAATAATATATATTTTTTATTTTATAATAGTATATATAAAATAATATTATTAAATATATATATAAAATAATATTATTAAACATATATAAATTAGAAAATAATGTATATATAAATAATATATATATAAAATAATATTAAATATATATATAATAATATATAAATTCAAAAATAATATATATATAAATATATATAAAATTAAAAAATAATATATATGAATAATATATAGAATAATATATATTATTTTATAATAATATATATAAAATAATAATATATTATAAATATATATATTTAATAATATATAAAGTTATATACATAAAATAATATATAAACTAATATATATATAAAGTTTTTGTTTTCTCAAACCAGACCAGACTGCTTACCAAATAGAGTTTTAAATTCAAGATAAGACAAGACAAGACCAGACAAAACTAAACTAGACAAAATCAGATAAAACAATTTCAGACAAACCCCTTTCCAAACCGGCCCTAAGCATTACCAATACTCA
This sequence comes from Cornus suecica, assembly GCA_963922005.1. Lineage (NCBI taxonomy): Eukaryota > Viridiplantae > Streptophyta > Magnoliopsida > Cornales > Cornaceae > Cornus > Cornus suecica. Next base: position 84,395,716 of record OY998239.1, on the reverse strand, counting down.
CTTTTTAAAATTAATATTATTTAAGTCAATTGCATGTTATCACAACTGCAATCGCAACCAAAATAAATACTGGGCGATCGCGATAAATGACATATGCACACACGTTGGGGGAATGAATTGTTTACTTATTGTATTGGATAGTCTCCCATGATTACACACTTATTTAGGAAACCCCCTTTTTAAATTAACTTCAGATAGTATATATGCATTATTATTATGTAGATGCCTGGTAGCATTGCTTATAGACCAAACCCTTTTCATCAAATTCATGGACATAAGTTGACATTCATAAAGTGCCACGTCTATATGTTGACAACCTTCATTAACTTGTAATCTCCGTTGAATTATTATCCGCGAACTATATTTACTTGACATTCATAAAGTGTCACGTCTATATGTTGACAACCTTCATTAACTTGTAATCTCCGTTGAATTATTATCCGCGAACTATATTTACTTGGTTGTTTATGGGTTATGGTTCTATTTTTTTAATTTGATTATAATTTTTTTAAATTAGATCATATTTGTTTTGTATTGGTCTCAAAACATATAACTAGATCAAATTAAATCAAAATAATTTTTTTTAGAACCACAATTTTTGGTGGTTCTATTTGGTCTGGTTACAAAATTTATCCAAAATATCCTCCAATAATTGAACCACATCTAACTAATATATAAATAAAACACAAAAATAAATAAATAAAATAATAAATAATACATAATAATAAAAAATAAATTAATAAATAATAATATAAATAATAAATTAATAAAATATATTTATAAATTAATAAAAATAAATGAATAAAAAAATAAAAATAAAATAAAATATATTTATGGATAAAATAATAATATAAATGAAAAATTAAATAAAATATATTTAAAAATTAATATAAATAAATGAATAAAAAATAAACAAAATAATGAATAATAAATGAAATAAATGAAATAATACATAAAAAAAATAATAATAAATATATAAAATAATAAATTAATAAAATATAATAATAAATTAATAAAATATATTTAAAAATTAAATAAATAAATAATAATAAATGAAAAATTAATAATATAAATAATAAATTAAATAAAGCGTATTTATTAATAAAATAAACAAAATGAATTAAATAATATATAAAAATAATAATAAATAAATAAATGTAATAATAAATTAATAAAATATATTTACACACAAATAAAAATAAATGAATAAATAGTAATAAATAATAAACAAAATGAATTAAATAATATATAAAAATAAGAATAAATAAATAAATAATAAGAAAAATGAATTAAATAATACATAAAAATAATAATAAATGAATAAATATAATAATAAAAAATGAATAAAATATATTTATAAATTAATTAAAATAAACGAATAAATAATAATATAAATGAATTATATTTATTAAAAAATGAATAATAAACAAAATGAATTAAATAATACATAATAATAATTAATAAATTAAATGAATTAAATAATAAATAATAAACAAAATAAATTAAATAATATATATAAAAATAATAAATAAATAGCAAATAGTAAATGATAAATAATAATAAATAATAAATTTTTTTAAAAGCCAAAATATCAGAGTATATTATTTGCACGTTATCAACAGTTGAAGTTGTTATGTAATATTACTGCATGACTTGTGAAATTCGTGTGATTGTAATTTCTGTATAATAAAAAATGTGGCTTGTAAAAAACTTATTTGTACAATAATCATACTTTAAGAAATTTTTACTAAACCAATATAACATTATTATGTATTAATACATAATAAAAATCATTCAAAAAGACTTTGATAAATATTTAAAAATTAATTTTGTGGGTTTTAAGGTTATTACATCATATAAAGTATATTCAATATTTTCACAGTTTACTAGAAATTTAAGATCATACCAGTTTGCCAAACATGGTCTGGTTCAAAGAAGTTTGGAACCAAACAGTTTGTCAGACATAGTCTGGTTCCAGTTTTCTCAAACCAAGACAATCAGACCAGACCGCTTACCAAACAGACTTTCAGAACATCATACAGACCAGACCGGTATTCAAATCCCGCCTAACATGTTGTATATATATATTATATGACACTTGAAACATGCATCCTTTATATCAAAACCTATTTAATTTAAAATGCAATGGAGGACAAATTAAGGAAACTCCAAATAGTTAGTTGGGCAGCTTAGAGAGGGTTAGAGAAACATGAGTCTGGTTTAACTGTCAATTATATAAAATTCCAAACTATTAACAATTTATTTCTATTTAATTTTTGGTTCCATCATAACAGTTATGAGGAAAAGAAAATTAAGCAGATTCATATCCTGTAACTTTCAAGCTTGTAGCTAGCTTCATTTGGCAATTTTTGAGGTTTAAATAAGCATATTAAGCAACTTAAAGACACATTTGTTCTTCAAATCTTGTAACTTAATATCAAGTTAAAAAGATAAAGGAAATAAAAAAAAAAAGAGTTTCAAGTGAAAAACCAATAAATTATGATAAACAACAAGCCTTTACTAAAATACTTGGGTGTAGCTACATGCATACAGCATACCATAGTATTGCACACTATTTAAAGTCATAACCTTGGTCATCAGCCAAATAATATATGATTTGTGCTTATATTGATCATGATAAAGTTTCTTTTAGCACCGCACATGTGTTGTAATGGTATGACTTTATTCCTAACTAAGAAAGTGAGGGTTTTGGAAAAACAATTTGGTCTCAATCTCAGCAAACATTCGATTTCTCATTTTCTGGGAGTGTTGTAGGATCACGAGAGCGTAAAAAATAAATAAATATCACTAGTAGTATATGTGTTCAGCTGTCTTTATTAGGGTACCCTACACATGCAGCCAAATTAGGTATTCCATCCGTCTCAAAATAAGGGTCTTTTTTTTTTCTTGTCCCAAAATAAGTGTCAACTTTTGAAAAATCAAAACACTTTATTTGATCAATTTACCAATTTAATATTCAATCATTAAAGTTATAAGACATATACACTATAACTCATCACATTATTATAGTGAAACCATGAGTAAAATTGATATTTCATTCACTGACACTATAACAAAATCATCCTCTTAAATTTAAAAATTAAATTTTCCGTACCTATAATAAAAAAACATACAATTATTAAGCAAATAGGCTATTTTATTATTGTATATAGCTCAGGTGCCAACAATGTAACGGCTGGTGACCCAATTTTGCCGGCCTTTAAGAAATACATTAGCCTTTGACGCCGCAATTAATCACCACTCACCAAGTTGGTCTAACTAAATTCAATCATACACCACATAAAATATAATACATTAGATAAATTACTAACATGTAATAGTATTATTTCTTACTCACGTAAATGCAGTATAGTAGAATGTGTCTGACATTAAGACTATATCATAATTTATTGCAGAAATGCTAGTGACAGCTGTGTAAGCTTCCCAATGTACATAAAATATGGTTAATATGTATAGTCAAGTTCCTAATATTTATAAAAAGTAAATGTTACACAATAATAATAGTGATATTCTCTCGATATTCATTTCTTAGATTTATATTATTCAAGAGAACGCAATAAAACATGATACCGCGAATCATGATATAATGGTAAGAGGACAAAAGAGCCCTTTCTAATGGCTGAGTTGTATGAGGTGTTATTGGGCCCTTTTAAATAAAAGAGTATTACAAGGTCAGATTATAACAGACAACAACTGTATATACACACACACACTAAAATTGTGATCAGAACCTAGCCAAAGAATCCAACTCTCTGTCTGTCTCTAATGGCAGTTGAAAAATCCATCAGCTCAGAAGCTCCCACAAAAAATGTAGCACTCATCTTTGGAGTCACAGGGCTTGTAGGCAAAGAGCTTCTCAAAAACCTCCTCTCAAAAACCACATGGAAGGTCTATGGCATAGCTCGCAAACCTGATCAAATCAACCCAATACAAAACCCCAAATACCATTTCATTTCATGTGACCTTTTAAACCATATAGAGACTCACCACAAGCTCTCTTTGTTACAAGATGTGACTCACATGTTTTGGGTGACTTGGGCTACTCAATTCCCTCTGGATAGCCAAGAGTGTTGTGAGCAGAACAAGGCCATGATGTCCCATGCCTTGGATGCCATTGTCCCAATAGCAAAGTCATTAAGGCATGTGTCAATCCAAACAGGGACTAAGCATTACGTGTCCCTCCAAGGCCCTTTCAACCAAAATGAGGTGCGTTTCTACGATGAAGATTGTCCAAGGGTCTTGAGTTCAGGCCGCAATTTTTACTACGTCCTAGAGGACTTGCTCGAGGAGAGACTCGCTGTGGCGTGGTCGGTTCATCGGCCTGGTTTGATAATGGGTAGCTCTCGGAGGACATTGTTCAACTTCATGGGGAGTTTATGCGTTTACGGAACGATTTGCAAGCAACTGAACCTCCCTTTTGTGTTTGGAGGGACAAGGGAGTGTTGGGAAGAGTTGTGCATCGATGGCTCGGACGCTCGGTTAGTAGCTGAACAGCACATTTGGGCAGCTACTAATGAGCAAATACAATCCAGTGGTGGACAAGCGTTCAATGCCGTCAATGGGCCGCGTTTTACGTGGAAGGAAATCTGGCCGGAGATTGGGTTGAAGTTCGGGCTGGAAGTGTCTGGCAACGTGTTCTCACCGGAGTTTATGTATTCGACGGCGATGAGTGATAAGGGAGGGCTGTGGAAAGAGATTGTAGAGAAGGAGGGACTGGCTCAAACAGAGATGGAGAGTTTGGCAAACTGGGCTTTTCTTGATGTTTTGTTTAGATGTCCTGTGAAAATGTTGGGGACTCGAGATAAAGCTGACAGGCTAGGTTTTGGGGCAAGGTTTGAGACATTGGATTCAATACTGTATTGGATTGACAACATGAGGGAAGATAAGATAATTCCTTGAAGGAGATTTGAGTTCATGTGGAGAATAAACTAGTGGGGAGGTTCTTCGAATTAGTTGTTGACTGCTCTTTTTTTTTTTTTTTTAAATTGTAGTAATCTAGAACTACAAGTTAGTTCTTGTTCCTCCTTTCACAAGCCCTAGCTTTATGTGGTAAAAACTAACAGGAGTTGCTTTGACTTGATTCTCTAGTACTTGTTGCAAAATTTATTTTTATCATTTTTTTTTTTGGTAATTTAATTTGGACTTTCTTAAGAATCTTGGGCATATAAATTGTCTTCCCAAGATGTTTACAACTTGTACATGCCACATGCACTTTCTAGATCTCCAGCTGTGACCTTGTTGTGGAAAGAATTAGCCATCGATAGATGCATACATACACAAATACAAAGACAACCCCCATATATATCTAGATGCATATTAGAATACATATTGGTCGGTTTGGGAGCATGAAATTGGGGACTCCAATTCCAAATTCATTATTTGGATGTAATAAAATACTTTGGAATTGAAATTGAAATGCAATTCCAAGGACATCAATTCTACAACTTGAATTCCACAAGGAGAAATTGTGATTTTCAATTTCACATCTTCTTCAAACATTGACCTACTAAATACTCTCTCTAATAAAAATTTTTTTACAACCACAAACATACATACATATATACACAAATACCAATATATATATATATACATACACATTTATATACACGCTTATATATAAAAATATATACATACATATATACGTATACATATATATCTACTCATAAACGCATATATATACAAATATGAATTCACATACACACAAATATATAGCCACACACATATATACACATCCAAATACACATGCATTTACACACATACATACATACGTATATATATTCATACATATACTTGTATACTTATACCTATATATATATATATTTAACTATATTATCTAATTTAATTTTAAAGTTATGATCTTTTACATTCAAATTGGGTTGAGTTTGAGATTGAATTCCAAAACACATCCAAATAATGTATTTGAAATTGCATTTGTGGAATTGAAATACCATGACATTCCAATTCCAATTCAATTCCAATTCGCGAAACCAAACGGAGCGTAGAGGTTTTGCAGTTTGTATCATCCATAGGTCCAATGACTAGGGAGATAAGCAGACTCAAACAGAAGAATTGAAACAGAGAATCTGAATGAAGATATAGGGAAGACAAAGAAACAGTGGAATGAAAAATGTTGACACCCCAAAACATGGGTAATGCAACTGCTAACTCTTTAGGAGAGGACCAATGTGTTACATAACATTTTATATAGTTCTGCTCAATTGGTTATAAATTGAATGCTAAAAATGCTACACTTGTGTTTATTCAGCAAGTTATCATCACATTTGCATCAATTAGTATTTTGTTGAATTGACAGTGTCGGTTAATTTATATAGTGACTAATTTGGCTCTTTTCTTGGAGTAAATCAATTTTTTTGTGCAGAAGTTTTTTCATTTTCTTTTTTACTTTACTTAATTTATTGCTCCTTAGCTAGAATGGATGCCTAATCTTCTCGTAAACTGTACAATCAAATAAATGAGATCGCCAAAAATAATTTAGTACTCGGAGTCTTGAGAATAATTATACCACGTCAGTTTTGATGACGTGGTATCTCTGTTGTACGAATAATTTCTCTTAACATTGTCATCACATTAGTAAATTAACTGTGATATTACATCATCAAAAAAAATTCAAGTGAATAACTTTTTTCATTCTTTCGGTAATGAAGGTGAATTTTCCTACCAAATGTCTTGTAGCATGATTGTATCACCTTTCCTTTCCAAAGAAAAAGTGAAAATTGTTGGAAATAGTTTGGAAAAACAGTAATTAAACCCAACTTTGAGCTTAAATAATTATGGGACCCGAACTCCGATTTTAACGGGACCAAACACTAATGTGTTCTCCTTGATGTGGAGATCAAGTTGGTATAATTACATGTTCAAAACTATTCATTATTGAATGAGAAATTATCTCTCAAAGTGACCCACTTGAACTTGAGTAAGAATGTTTGTCCCACATTGGAAATAAAGTGAAGTGTAAAGGTGTTTATATATGGTTGCATTGAATGTGTGACTTGAATAACTAGAGGCATGGGAGGAGAGCTAGACCATGCATGAACCATGCAAGCCTTAGCCTAACCACACGCGCGCGCGCTGCCCACCTGGTCCGGGGCGCGGAGCGTGTGGGTCATCGGTTCTACCCATTTTTTATATTTTTTGGACAAAACTGTAATGACTCTTTTAAAGAGTTACGTATACACATGTAGTATATGTATATACTATGTATAAATCAGTGATATACAAAATGTATATACTACATGCGTGATTTTGTATATCACTGATTTATACATAGTATATACATATATGTTATTTACGTATATGCATATACAAATTGCAGTATCTATTTCGATATTGATTTGATATATATATAAGCATTGGAGTTTGCATATAACACTAATGTTGAATGCTATTGAGTTTGTAGTACTTGAATTACTAAGTGGTGTTTTGGTCTGAATCAAATTCGTGCATATCATTATTCACTTCCGGATACATATTGTACATTATTTAATGCATAGTTACATTCCTAAATTCATTACAAGTTAAATCTGTTATTGTGTATCTATATATATCTTTACTGTAATTCTGGCTTAGATACATAATTACATTCTGTTATCATTTTACATTCTGATATAGAGATATACATAATTTATATTCTGTTTATAGATATATATTCTGATATTCTATTCTGTTTATATATATATATTCTGAAATTATATTCTGTTATCTATCTATATATATATAAATATATTCTGATTTTAATATCTGATATATATTTACAGGAATAGTATTCTGCTATATCTATATAGATATATATATATATATATATTCTGGTAAATTGAATTCTGTTGTATATATCTTTACATTCTGATATATATATATATATATATATATAGGAAGAATTTGATATATCTTTATATTCTGTTTTAATAACTGTTATATATATATATAGAAATAGTATTCTGATATCTATATATTTTGATACATTATATTCTGATTATATTCTGTGATATATATATATTCTGCCATATATCTATAACACTGTTTTTGTATTCTGCTATATATATATATATACTTATTGTATTCTGATATATATATATCTTCGGTATATATAATATTATATATATCTTCAGTTTTATACATATTTATATATTATATTCTGAAATTAGTCCATATATATATATTTAATTATATAAACTGTTAATATAATTATTTATAGGGTTAATTTCAGTAAACCCCCCTATACTATCCAGATTAATCAACTAACCCCTTGTCTGTCCACTTTGCCCCCTATACTATTCAATTTCATCAAATTGCCCCCCTCAGCTCACATTTTGACTAAAAATGCCTAAACTACCCTCAATCAATAGTATAAGGGGGTTTGTTGATTCAACTATTTAAATTTTTTTTTTTCAAAAATCAATTATATTTTTCACAAAAATTATAAATTCAAAAATATATATATATATTTCTTTTGCAAAGTGGACAGATTTTCGAAATTTTTTTTTTTCATATGTTGCAGATTTTCGAAAAAAAATTATTTTTTGCAAAAAAAATTTTGAATTTTTTTTTTTTTCATATGTTGCAGATTTTCGGAAATTTTCTTTTTTTTTTCATATGTTGCAGATTTTCGGAAAAAAAAATGATTTTTTGCAAAAAAAAATTTGAATTTTTTTTTTTTCATATGTTGCAGATTTTCGGAAAAAAAATGATTTTTTGCAAAAACAATTTTGAAATTTTTTGTTTTCATATGTTGCAGATTTTCAGAAATTTTTTTTTTCGAAAAATATGATTTTTTCGCAAAAAAATTTGAATATTTTTTTTTTCATATGTTGCAGATTTTCGGAAAAAAATGATTTTTTGCAAAAAAAATGATTTTTTGCAAAAAAAATTTTGAATTTTTTTTTTTTCATATGTTGCAGATTTTCAGAAAAAAAATTATTTTTTGCAAAAGTTTTTTTGAATTTTTTGTGAAAAATGAATTTTCATATGTTGCAGATTTTTTGCAAAAGAAATATATATATATATTTCTGAATTTATAATTTTTTTGAAAAATATAATTGATTTTTGAAAAAAAAAATTTAAATGGTTGAATCAACAAACCCCCTTATACTATTGATTGAGGGTAGTTTAGGCATTTTTAGTCAAAATGTGAGCTGAGGGGGGCAATTTGATGAAATTGAATAGTATAGGGGGCAAAGTGGACAGACAGGGGGTTAGTTGATTAATCTGGATAGTATAGGGGGGTTTACTGAAATTAACCCTTATTTATATATATTGCTGGACCTTGTATTTCGGAATTATATATATATATATATATATCATCCTTGGTTGTTTTATTTATGTGAGATTGTTATTATTATTGTGTGGGAAAAATTAAACGGTACATTAAGCAGATTTCTGTTTGTGTAACAGAAATGGCTACTGGTAATCCAACCACAATCAATGTCCCACATGGGGAGAAGCCTGAAAAATTCAATGGCTCTGATTTTAAGCGTTGGCAACAAAAGATGCTGTTTTATCTTACTACTTTGAATCTGTCCAAGTTTTTAATGGAAGCAATTCCATCAGTGGCCGAGGGTGAAACTGATAAAGATAAACTGGCTGCAGTGGATGGATGGAAGCATTCTGATTTTTTGTGCAGGAACTATATCCTTAATGGATTAGATAACACACTGTATAATGTATATAGTGGTGTGAAAACTGCAAAGGAGTTATGGGAATCATTGGATAAAAAGTATAAAACTGAGGATGCTGGCACGAAGAAATTCATTGTCGGCAAATTCTTAGATTTTAAAATGTTAGATTCCAAAACTGTACTCAGCCAAGTGCAACAGATTCAAGTGCTTCTTCATGACATTCATGCAGAAGGTATGTCTCTTAGTGAGTCATTCCAAGTGGCGGCTATAGTTGAAAAACTACCACCACTTTGGAAAGATTTTAAGAACTACCTGAAGCATAAACGCAAGGAGATGACTCTTGAAGAGTTGATAGTTCGCCTGAGGATTGAAGAGGACAATCGTAAGTCTGAAAAGAAAAGTAGTGCATGGCATCCTATGGAGTCAAAAACAAATATTGTGGAGGAAGGATCATCTTCAAAGACTAAAAAAAGAAAGTTCAGTGATGAAGGTCCAAGTAAAGGATCTAAGAAGTTCAAAGGCAAGTGCTTCAATTGTGGAAAGCTGGGACATCTCTCTAAAGACTGTCGAAAGCCAAGGAACTTCAGGAACACTAGACCCCAAGCGAATGTGACTGAAGCAGATCGATCGACTTGCAAATGATGTAGGCGGTATGAATCTTGCTGCTGTGGTTTCAGAGTGCAATTTGGTGGGCAATAACAAAGAGTGGTGGGTGGACACTGGAGCTACTCGTCACATCTGTGCCAATAGGTGGATGTTCACTGCTTATCAACCTATGAAAAATGGAGAACAACTCTTTATGGGTAATTCTTCATCTTCTAAGGTAGAAGGTAGTGGAAAAGTGATCCTGAAAATGACTTCTGGAAAAGAGGTGACTCTGAATAATGTGCTACATGTGCCGGATATTCGCAAGAACCTGGTGTCTGGATCTCTGCTAAGCAAAAATGGCTTTAAATTAGTCTTTGTATCTGATAAGTTTGTACTTACAAAGAATGAGATGTATGTAGGAAAAGGATATCTTAGTGATGGGCTGTTTAAGCTCAATGTAATGACTGTTGTACCCACAGCTAATAAGATTAATAACACAGTTTCATCTGCTTATATGCTTGAGTCTTTTGATATTTGGCATGCTAGATTAGGTCATGTTAATTATGATACTTTACGTAGATTAATTAATTTAAATGATTTGCCTAAGTATAAAATTGACCCAAATCATAAATGTGAGACTTGTGTAGAATCTAAATTAACAAGAAAATCCTTTCAAAAAGTTGAAAGATGTAGTGAGCCTCTAGAACTAGTGCATACTGATATATGTAATCTAAAGTTCTTGGAAACTAGAGGAGGAAAAAAGTATTTTATTACTTTTATAGATGATTGCACTAGATATTGCTATGTTTATTTGCTAAGAAGCAAGGATGAGGCTATTGATATTTTCAAACAATATAAAACTGAAGTTGAGAATCAACTTAGCAGAAAAATCAAAGCTATAAGAAGTGATAGGGGTGGTGAGTATGAATTTCCTTTTGAGGAGTTCTGTAAAGAACATGGAATTATTCACCAAACTACAGCTCCCTACTTACCTCAATCGAATGGTGTAGCTGAAAGGAAAAACCGAACTTTAAAAGAAATGATGAATGCTTTTCTGTTAAGTTCGGGAGTACCACAGAATTTGTGGGGGGAAGCTATACTTTCTGCTAATTACATTCTTAATAAATTGCCTCAAAAGAAAACTTTTAAAATCCCATATGAGTTATGGAAAGGCTATAAGCCTTCCTATAAATACTTAAAAGTGTGGGGGTGCTTAGCAAATGTGGCAATTCCTAAACCTAAAAAGGTGAAAATAGGACCTAAAACCGTGGATTGTGTATTCATCGGTTATGCCCACAATAGCAGTGCATATCGATTTCTTGTTAATAAATCTGAGATTTCTGATGTACATGTCAATACAATAATTGAATCAAGGAATGCTACATTCTTTGAAACTGTATTTCCATATAAAAGGACATCAGATTCAAGCTCACAGAAAAGGTCATTTAGTGATATGACTCAAGATAGTCAAGAACCTATAGACGAAGAATCTATAGAACCTAGACGAAGCAAAAGAGCAAGAGTCACTAAGTCCTTTGGGCCAGATTTTGTTATCAATCTGGTAGAGAATGAACCTCAAACTTATAAGGAGGCCATGTCTTCACCTGAAGCAGTTTATTGGAAAGAAGTTGTGAATAGTGAAATTGAGTCCATTATGCAAAATCATACATGGGAACTGGTAGATCTTCCACCAGGCAATAAACCATTGGGATGTAAGTGGATCTTCAAGAAGAAGATGAAGGCTGATGGATCAATTGACAAGTATAAGGCAAGACTTGTAGCTAAAGGCTATAGGCAAAAGGAAGGGTTGGATTATTTTGACACCTATTCACCAGTTACTAGAATAACGTCCATTCGCATGCTAATTGCGATAGCAGCGTTAAATGGATTAGAAATACATCAAATGGATGTAAAAACATCATTTCTAAATGGTGAATTAGATGAAGAAATATACATGGAACAACCCGAGGGGTTCATTTCTCCTGGCCAAGAGAGACAAGTGTGTAGACTTGTAAAGTCATTATATGGACTAAAACAAGCACCAAAACAATGGCATGAGAAATTTGACAGTGTCATGATGTCAAATGGGTTCAAAATAAATGAATGTGACAAGTGTGTTTATGTCAAGACTTATCATAATGCGTATGTCATATTATGTCTATATGTAGATGACATGTTTATTATAGGCAGTAATAATGATGTAATCAATTCTACTAAGCAAATGCTAAAGAGTAGATTTGACATGAAAGATCTTGGCATAGCTGATGTTATTTTAGGAATTAAAATTTCTAGAACATCAGAAGGACTTGTGTCATCCCAATCTCACTATATAGAGAAAATGTGTGAAAAGTTTAAGAATTATGGGATAAGTCCAACACGAACACCTGTGGATGTAAACGTTAAAATTTCTACGAACAAAGATGAAGGTATATCACAATTGGAATATGCTCGGATCATAGGAAGTTTAATGTATGTTATGAATTGTACTCGACCTGACATAGCATACTCGGTGAGTAAGCTGAGTCGATACACAAGTAACCCAGGTAAATGTCACTGGAATGCAATACTAAGAGTTTTGGGATACTTGAAGTATACTCAAAATTATGGTTTGCATTATACTAGATATCCAGCTGTACTTGAAGGATATAGTGATGCTAATTGGATTTCTGATTCCAATGATTCAAAGTCCACTAGTGGATATATTTTTACTCTTGGAAGTGCAGCTGTGTCATGGAAGTCCTCAAAGCAAACATGTATTGCTCGGTCCACAATGGAATCTGAATTCATTGCATTGGATAAAGCTGGAGAAGAAGCAGAATGGCTTCGTAACTTTTTAGAGGACATTCCAAACTGGCATAAACCAGTGCCAGCTATTTGTATACATTGTGATAGTCAATCTACGATTGGAAGGGCTCAAAATCACATGTATAATGGTAAGTCTAGACATATCCGTCGTAGACATAGTACCGTAAAACAATTGCTCTCAAATGGTATAATATCCATTGACTATGTAAAGTCTAAGGATAATATAGCGGATCCGTTAACTAAAGGTTTGGCAAGAGAGCAAGTTGAAAGATCATCGAGGGGAATGGGCTTGAAGCCTCAGGGTTAAAAGACACCATAATGGCAACCCAACCTAGTTGACTGGAGATCCCAAGATCTAGGTTCAAAGGGACAACCGAATTGTGCGTGACTTAGTTAAAAGCACTGTGGAGATTAAAACAAAACTCCTTCCCATTCCTATGATGAGACAGTGCATATTCTAGGGTAAGCTATGCTTTTAATGATGTCTATGACTTGGACAAATCCAAGTGAGGAAGAACTCCTAATAGAATCACCTATGTGAGTAGAAGGGGCCGCTTCTAGGAGAATTTTTGAAGGCGGAATTCTCTGACAAATACTCATGAAACCAAGTGGTGTCCAAGGCCAAAATGGACACAAACGTGAGAACCAACTGTGTTCGAAGGGGAACTGTGTGAAGTCTATTGTCTTGGTTTACACAAACAACTGACAGTTCAAGGCATCACGTCCACTGATTAGCCAGTAAATCCGATAGTCTTTCACAAGGGAAAGTTCAAGGCTCTAAGGCTACTTATCCTGATACAGTAACATTTCATTGTACTCGAACTAGTGTCTGCATATTCATCTGCATTTTGAACTGTTAATTTCCATTCATGTGGGGGATTGTTGGAAATAGTTTGGAAAAACAGTAATTAAACCCAACTTTGAGCTTAAATAATTATGGGACCCGAACTCCGATTTTAACGGGACCAAGCACTAATGTGTTCTCCTTGATGTGGAGATCAAGTTGGTATAATTACATGTTCAAAACTATTCATTATTGAATGAGAAATTATCTCTCAAAGTGACCCACTTGAACTTGGGTAAGAATGTTTGTCCCACATTGAAAATAAAGTGAAGTGTAAAGGTGTTTATATATGGTTGCATTGAATGAGTGACTTGTATAACTAGAGGCATGGGAGGAGAGCTAGACCATGCATGAACCATGCAAGCCTTAGCCTAACCACACGCGCGCGCGCCGCCCGCCCAGTCCGGGCCGTGGTCGCGGTGCGGGTGGGTCATCGGTTCTACCCATTTTTTATATTTTTTGGACAAAACTGTAATGACTCTTTTAAAGAGTTGCGTATACAGTTTGTTGTATCAACCATCTCCTGCACAGTTTATACACCTATTGGAATGGATACCTATACAGTTGAGATACCTTTCCATTCTCTATATGTATAGGCCATTGCAGTTCATTAAAGATACGTTTTCCTTTTTCATACACTCTGCCAGAATATACAAATTTCCCTCTGCATACATACACATATACATATAGACAGATAGGTCTGGTTCGGTTCGGGTACAATCACAGAACTTGAGTTCGCCGGTCTTCACCATTGCAGTGCTGCAATTGTGAAGGCGAAATCCGTTATATCTTGGGAGACACTTGCTCAGAATCATTGAGCACCGTAGAGGGAGCAATATTGCCTTAAGGAAACTGTGGTATCACACAGGGCTCGGATTTAATCTGCTCATTCTAACAATTTGATATTGCGGGTCAGTTTCCTTCTTAATTATTGCAACTATATTTGTATGCATGATATTTATATATATAACAGAAGTATATGTTTAATCAACAGAGATTTGAGTCCCATGGGGCTCATGTGGAGGTGTGTTTTTTATTATATATAAAAAAAGAGATATTATCAGTAAACCCCTCTATAGTTTTATTTTTGATCAACTAACCCCCTTCAGTTAAAAAAACCTTCATATGGTTATCAAAATTTATCAACTTTCCCTCCTTCCTATAATTTTGGACCAAAATACCCCTGTAATTTAATTAAATTAAAAAAAAAACATATAAAATTCAAAAAATATATATACATAATTCGTAAAAAAATATATAAAAATTAAAAAAACATATAAAATTCAAAAAAATATATATAAAATTCATAAAAAATATATAAAATTCGAAAAAATATATAAAATTCAAAATATATATACATAATTCGTAAAAAATATATAAAATTAAAAACAAAACATATAAAATTCGTAAAAATATATATATATAATTCGTAAAAAAATATATAAAATTTGAAAAAATATATAAAATTCGTAAAAAAAAAATATAAAATTAGTAAAAAAACATATAAAATTCGATATACATATATAAAATTCAAAAAAAAAACAAATAAAATTCGTAAAAAAATATATAAAATTCAATATATATATACAATCCTTTGGCATACTACAATAGTATATTCAAACAAGATTATCCAAAAAAAGAAAGGTAGGAAAATCATAATACAATCCAAGAAAGTGCTCTTCCACTATATTTGATTTTTTTTTTCAAAAAAATTTAGATGTCACAATAGAGTACAGTCATAGTTTTAAAATAATTTGTGGTGTTAAAATTGTTTTTTTAGAAGTCAATTGCTTTTTTCCATTTCCATGCAATAAACAAATTGCAGATTGAACTAACCCTTTTTTAATAGGGAGTTTCTAACATAATCTACCCATTCATGTGATTTAATAATAAAGTTATATGATTTTATTCCTAATTAAAATTAAAATGATACTTATGTTTTCGAGATATTTTATTTGATTGGTAATATGGTTGTTTTGAATGCTATATATATTTTTTGAATTTTATATATTTTTTAATGAATTTTATTTTATATAGTTTTTTTATAAATTTTAATATTTGTTTGAATTTTATATGTTTTTTAAATTTTATATATTTTTTTCAAATTTTTTATATATATTTTTATGAATTTTATATGTTTTTTTTGTACGAATTATATATATATTTTTACTAATTTTATATGTTTTTTTTTCGAATTTTATATGTTTTTTTACGAATTTTATATATATTTTCTTGAATTATATATATATATATATATTTATGAAATATGTATATATATTTTTTGAATTTTATATGTTTTTTTTAATTTAATTATACTTTAGGGATATTTTGGTCCAAGATTATAGGGAGGAGGCAAGTTGATACATTTTGGTAATCATATAGGAGTTTTCTAAACTGGGGGGGGGGGGGGGGGGGTTAGTTGATCAAAAATGAAACTAGAAGGTGACTTTTCATATCCTTATTCTTTTTCAGTGTCATCTCATTTAGCTTCCTATCCTTATTCTTTTTCAGTGTCATCTCATTTAGATTGTGTTTGGAAATGGGTGTTTTCTGTTCTTTTCCCTATTTTTTGGCACTGTTCATGAGAACATAACGTGTTGGGGAGGGTTTTTAGTGTTCATTTTGTTCTTGTTTTGGAAACGATTTTCATGAATAGTGGTGAAAACAAAGAGAATAAGAAAAAAGTGTTTTCTTCTTGTTCTGATTATTAAAAAAAAAAAATTCCCAAAAATAGAACAAACCCATCGCCAATCTGCATACACCATTTCCCAATTCTACCACCCCAAAGTCACCTTCTAGTTGATCAAAAATGAAACTAGAAGGTGACTTTTCATATCCTTATTCTTTTTCAGTGTCATCTCATTTAGCTTCCTATCCTTATTCTTTTTCAGTGTCATCTCATTTAGATTGTGTTTGGAAATGGGTGTTTTCTGTTCTTTTCCCTATTTTTTGGCACTGTTCATGAGAACATAACGTGTTGGGGAGGGTTTTTACTGTTCATTTTGTTCTTGTTTTGGAAACAATTTTCATGAATAGTGGTGAAAACAAAGAGAATAAGAAAAAAGTGTTTTCTTCTTGTTCTGATTATTAAAAAAAAAAAATTCCCAAAAATAGAACAAACCCATCGCCAATCTGCATACACCATTTCCCAATTCTACCACCCCAAATCGACCACCAATCTCCACCACCACCACCAACCACCACCATATACACACACACACATATATATATATACACACACATATACAATCATCGGAGACGAGGACGAGTCAGACGAGGCCAAGAGCAAGCTCTAACAGGGAGGCGGTGCGGTGGGGCTGCGGGGAGGTGACGACGAAGAATGCGGTGGAAAAGAGGAAGAAGGCGACAATGGAGGAGAGAGGGAGAGAGAGGAAAGAGGAAGAAGGCGACAATGGAGGAGAGAGAGGGTTTTGGGTGCAGAGAGAGAGAAAGAAGGGTTTGCAGAGGAGGAAGATGACTATGGATTGGACCGATTGCCAAATCAGAAACCCTAGAAATCGATAACTGTGTGTGATGGTGTGTGAGAACAAAAACTGAAATTTGCCCCAAACAATGTTTTGTTTTTAGTTTTTAGGGTGAAAAAAACAAAGACAAGAATAGAAATTGTTCTTATTTTTTCAGCCTAAAAACAAGAACAAAAACAAAGTTTCCAAACGGGGCCTTAGTAAGCTAACTTAGAATCATGTGAAAATATTTTGTACCAATGTGAATGCTCACCTTCAAATTAAATAAAACCAAAGGACTTGGTGCTGTAAAATTGTATATAATTTGCATGAGACGTGTGAAAATAAATGCAGTTTCTAGGTCTAGCTGTGACCTTGTTGTGGGAAGAGTTGGCCAACACAGAAATATATACATTTTAATACATATACTATCATATATCCGTGTGTTCAAGTGTGGCTAGCTGCACATATGGATGATAGAGCATTGGTATAAGGGGAAGACTTCATAAATCATTGGAAGCAAAATCATCCAAGAGTCTGGATCCTCTGCTGTAAATGCACTCAACACATATACATCTGTTCATATATAACAGAGAAGCCAGATGTACTCGTACAAAAAGATTGTCTACTCAATGTTCAAAAATGCTGCTAATTCATATATTACATTTTAAGCGTTACATCGAAAGTAATATCCACAGTTCAGGACACTGAATTCTTACAGGAATGGTGAAAATTTGGATCCTTCTTCACGCTTTTAATTCGCGGATGATGTTGCTCAGCTATGCAAAGTCCAAACTAATGGAGAGTTCGATGCTATACATTCTCCACTCATCTTTTCTGGAAATTAAGGACTTTGACAGATAAAGCAAAGACGGCAAAGAAGAGAACGTTGAAGCCAAGAAGCACTGCCACTGAAACGCCAATCATACCGGGGCCAAAGCCAAGACTGACCTCCAAATACTCTTTAACAGAGCCCTCGAACCCAGGCCCTACGATTTTCGTTTCCACGTCACCTAGCTGAGAGGTAATAACACCTCGCAAAGTCCATGCAACTGGGCAAATGTAGTAGAACCATATCCACCATTCGGGGATGTTCTATATGAAAGCAATAGAAACAAAGAAAGGCCGTAAAAATAAGTACACAGGAAGAAAACAAAAGACATAAAGCAGGAAACAGTTCCACAGATTTCTTCTTTTCCTTTTGAAAATATTTTTCAATCCATTAGGAAGTGATGTGAAAGGGGTAGTGAGGAAAGGGCAACAGTATAAGTCATCTTATTAACTCTACTGTGAATAAGAGGCATCTTGGCATCATCACATCATCCAGACAAATATTATGAAGGAATATTTTTATTCAGAGAATGAAAATTTCATAAATAACTTCTCGTCAATGAAACAGTAATTTTTCTTTCCGGAAAAATACAATCCCTTTTCAAAACCATCGATCATCTAACAGAGAAGAAAAAAACAAAAGCATGGCCTTTCCCAAAGACCACTTGGCAGAAAAATACTCATCAACGCACTTTGACAATCAGGTTAATAAGTAACATATCATAAGATCATATTTTTCTGTCTTGAATTTCAAAAGACTGAAATTCTTGAAGTCTTGATGGTTATTATCTCGGCTTTCTGAGAGTGTTATGTGATACGGAACATAATTAAGTTAAAAATTGCATAAAACAGTTAACAATGAAAAACCAACCTAAAAACTGTACAATGTATAAAAATGCTATGTAAGCTGAGACAGTGTGAGGTGTTGCAAGTGGCTTAATTGTTATTTCTTATATAATGTGGGGTTGTGGGGTGTTTATATAAACTCTGAAACTTGTAAATATAAATAGAATATAGTGCAAAGATGAATATGATTCAACTTATTCTTTCACTATCGTCCCAAATCTCCCCCCTCCCCCCCCACCAACTCAGACCAATCAAATCTAATCAAGTCCTTTCTGTTCTTTTCCTGGCTTTGGTTGGTAATGAAGTTGAAGCTTTTACTAAAAACCAGGAATCTTGTGTGAACAGAAATATTTACAGGTTTCAATCTGAACCTCAAAGCAATGTCAAATTACAAACAAATCATATAGCACTTACAGGTTTTGGGACGAGAAAACCCGAGAGGAGATTCCACAGTGAATAAAATGCAGAGGAAATGACAGAAGCCAAATGCTGAGAAGGTGTGAGACCAATAGCCATCATGCCGTAAAATGTAAAGTAGCTGAAGGTGAGAAACATGAACAGAATGTAGAGAAAGAATTTTTCTGCAACACAGGAAAAACATGTATTAAAATTATTTCCATTATTGCGTCAGTTTTATTTACAGAATATAGAGAAAAAAAAATTCAAGCAACACATTGTGGTCACATTTATTATTGCTTCAGGGTTGGATGAAGGGAAAGAGTGCAGAGTGGGGGTCGGGGTTAGAGCTAGCAAAATGTGACACGACATGACACGTTTGACACGATTATATTAATTGTGTTATTTATTTGCAGATTTTTTCAGTTCTCTAATTGATCATGGATTGAAATATATCAATAAACTATTACTGGATCGTGTCAAATTCAAATTCAATTTTATTTTTATTTTTTATTTTTTATTTTTCGTGTTGGATTGTGTCAAATTTAAATTATTTATTTTTCCATGTTGGATCGTGTTAGATTTCACGGTCGACATGTGGGTCGACACGCCGACACGAATTGCCAGCCCTAGTCGGGGTATATGTGGGCTGGTGATAATAGCGGACAGTTAATGACTGTTAATAATTGACACCCAGTATAATCAGAAATTGCAGGCATTCAAGCATAAAACCAACTCAAAAGAGAAATGATCATGGACTTCACTCAGAGAAGTCATACTACACTGTCAAAAGGTATACTTGAGAACTCTAGCCCAAAATTAATGAACCAAGTACAACAAAGTAAAAAGCACGATCTGCACTTTACAACAATGAGGATCACAAGTTCTATTTTGACTATATGTGATCTTTACTCATTTTTACATCATAAAACTCTCTAATGAACCAGTCAATTCTATTAAATCACAAAATTATATGCTTGAAAACATACGATCATATATCAAGGTGAGCTGCATGCAGTCAGGAAGACATATTCTTGACATAGCCTCAGAACCACAATAATTTTCAAGTATGCCAACTCACAGTTATTCTTGATATCTATATCAACTCCTTAAGCAGGATAAGAAAATTTTGTTTCATAGACAAATGTTTTTTTCTAAATCAATTAAAAATCTGAAAAACTAATCCATTCCACGTTTTTTGAAGTTTGACGCACAGGGAGTCATGCTGTCTTAAGCAAGGCTATATTGAGAGACTACTCTTGCCAAATTTTCTTGAGGGATGCCAACAATTTAAATTCATGAGGGATGTCAACAGGTTCTATTTCTTGTGGATATAGGAAATTAAATTAATGATTATTAAGGTATCATGATTTCGAAAATAGCAATTCCTTGTAAAACTTCCCCCACAATCTCCTGTAGTATCAAAATGCTGAATTTTCTAATCTGACAATGAAAAGGCAATAAAATACACCAGGAAGCATCATTAAAGGAAAACTCAGATTCTTACCAACTGTCCTCTCAAAGTTAATCATGAAGTATGTAATTACACCATATAATACTGTCTGCAGTAGAACGTATGGTAACTCAACGAGCCCCTGTCAGTGAGAACATTACAATATAATCGTCAGCAACTCAGATGTAAAAGTTGATCTGGAAACATTAGGACACCATTATAACTTTTACAATTGTTACGCAAATAGAACATAGTTACCAAAAATAAACAAATCACACAGCCTATTCTTCTGTTTAATTTCACTTTGGAAATGTTCAACTGTTAATAGGCCAATATACTTTCAAAAACAAAAAAAAATAGGCCAAGATGGTGTTTAAACTTCCAGATATTCTCGACTCAGACATGGAATGACATCCAAGTTACTGCCTACTGGAGAAATAGCTTTTTGCTTCTGAAAAACCAATTCCAAGAATTTGGCTGGACATAAAATCTTAGTGAATCTCTTAGTATGCAATTCCTAAACATACATTCCAAATGCTTACCTGGGCTGCTGCATAAGGAAACAACATTAACATAAACCATGAAGAGCTTTTATATATTGGAGTAAAAAATGAGTATTTGAAACTACTACAGCAAAATATAAAAAAACATTTAAGAGAAACAAGTTTTGCACTCACAAATGCAGTTAAATCAAAATGAACTTCTTAATACGGTGCAAAAATACAGTGCAGAAAGACTGCTATTGATATAAAAACTGAAGATTTACAGTGCAAAAATAATGAGCGTAATCATCTTCGTTAGTCAGCTATTGCATATAGTTACTGAATTCTCCAACTCTGAGTGTTATTTGTGTTGAAAATAAACTTGATAAGGATCAGCTTCACATGCGTGCACCTCACATGTCAAGAATGGCTGCCACCAAACACCATGCGTGAAGATAATGCAAGGCTATCCACCGAAGTCAATAATGGCTGCCATGAAGTGATTTTGTTTGTCTTGTCTTAGATTAAGTTCTATATATACATATGTGTTGTGTAGTGTATCAGATAGAAGCTAGAAGCTAGAGTGTGAGAAAAGAAAGGAAAAAAGAGAGAGAGAGCTTTGTATTTTTGAAAGTGTGAGATTTGGAAATAAAAGTTTCGTTCTCTCAATTAAATGTGTATCCTGGGTAGTTTAATCACCATTAGTGATTTACAACATGGTATCAGAGCTTGGTGAAACTTGAGCAATCCCAGAAAAAAAAAAACAAAACAGAGCCGAACCTTTCAAAGCATATTCGTGAATCATAGGTGTTCAAAACACAATTTTGAACACATACCTAGCTTCTCCGTTCCAGCAGGAACGTAGCCCCGAAAAAATCAGGCGAAAATCTCGAAGGACGCGCCCTCACGCGCGGCCGGAACATTGGCGAGTGAAGCCCACTCTCAGCCACACACGAGGTCATCTTCAACCTCCAGACAGCGCGTGGTCCCACGCGCAGCCACGCGCCACACGCGCCCAGACACGTCAGCGTGACGTCATCAGCCACGTGTCCCAACCATCAGTTGACACGTGGCCCTATAAGGAGAAGACACGTGGCACCAACCAACCGCCGACACGTGGCACCAACTACCAGTCAACATGTGGCTCAATCAGGAGTTGACACGTGTCACTACCTCGTCAGCCTCCACATCAGCATACTTTCTGGAAATTACAGAATTACCCCTAGTTGGTATTTTGTCTGTTCCGGGCTCATTTTAACTCCGATTTGAGCAAACGAAGAGTCGTTTTTAACTAAACGGAACGCTCCGGACGCAACCGTGCAATCAGTTTGAGCAGATTCAACACCGATTTTCAGAAATAAGTACCTCAAGTGCTTAAGCAAATCCGATGGCGTCCTCCAGCAATTTCTTCCAGCCCCAGCTTCCACGACTGAACAAAGATAATTACGAGAAGTGGTGTATCATGATGAGAGTTCTTTTAGCCTCCCAAGATTTGTGGGATGTGATCGATACCGGGTATGATGAACCCGAAGAAGTAGAGAATCTAAGCCAGGTCCAACAGGCCGAGCTTAAAGAAGAAAAACGAAAGGATAAGAAGGCGTTATATCTGCTTTATCAAAGTGTAGATGAAGCAAGTTTTGAGAAGATCTCCGCCGTCAACACCGCCAAGCAAGCATGGGAAATTCTTCGTAAAGCAAATCGAGGAATTGAAAAGACGATAAAAATTAGACTTCAAGGTCTAAGGGGGGAATTTGAATTGCTGCAGATGAAGGAAAGAGAGTCAATTTCTGAGTACTTTACCAGAATATTGACTATTGTGAATCAGATCAGAGGATGTGGAGAAAAGATCGAAGATGTACGTGTGCTCGAAGAGATAATGAGATCGCTCAATTCGAAATTTGATTTCGTGGTTGTAGCCATTGAATAATCGAAGGATTTGGATGGCATGACGGTTGACGAGTTACAAGCCACGCTAGAAATCCATGAACAACGAATCGACAAGAAGAATTCCTCAAGTATCCCAGAGGACGAGCGAGTCCTGCAGTCAAAGTTCTCAGCCAGAAAAGAAAAATGGGAAAATTCACAAAGAGGTCAAGGTAGAGGTCGTGGCTATCAAGGACGAGAAGGTGAAGATGGGAAAAGAAAAGTGAAGTGTTATAACTGCAACAGATACGGCCACTATGCCCGTGAATGCAGAAGTGAGCTAACAGAAGAAGATGAAAATGATGAACATGTGTACTTTGCAGAGAAAGACACAGATGAGCTAAACGGAATGTTATTGATGGCTCAATATAGGAATCATGTTAGCTGGATATTTGAAGAAGAAACGGAGCCCAAGAAGCTCGTGATTGAAGAAGAAGATAATGAAGAAGAAGTGTCACCAACAGTGCCACGAGATAAGGTTGAAGCAGTGCCACCAACAGTGACATAAATTGCTCCCGTTCCTGACAAGAAAAAGTCAGAAGTGGATCCAGGTGAAAGATACTGGACTAGAAAGAAGTCAGATATGGATCCGGGTGAAAGATACTGGACCAGGAAGAAGTCAGAAGAAGATCCGGTTAGCTTCACCGAAGCCATTCAAGAGAAGGAATGGAAGATAGATATGGATGAAGAGAAGTTCACCATAGAGAAGAAGCAGTGTAGTCCACCAGAAGATCATAAGTCAACTGGGTTGAAGTGCGTCTATAAGACGAGAAGTGGAAAAGGCGAAGTTCAGAGATACAAAACTAGACTGTCCATGAAAGACTACAAAGGAAGAAAAGTGAAGTCAGGCAATGTAATGTCTCAGTAATAGTTCCAGGAAAGGAAGTGCAGGGAAAGAAAATGGTATCTCTTCCGAGTTCAGGCAGGTCGACTCGGTTCAGTTCAAGGTACTTGTCGCTAGTCGAGGACTTGACTATGAAGAAGAGAGTCAACCATCTTTGTGCATAACTGGACGAGAGAGAGACTGAAGAAGTGTTGCACGGAATGCAGAAATTCCAAGATAAGTCCATAAGACTGAAGAAGAGTTGCAAGGAATACAGAAATTCCGAAATAAGTCCACAAGACTGAAGATGGTGTTAAGAATGCAGAAGTATGGAGAATCAAGTTTAAGGGGGAATGTTGAAAATAAACTTGATAAGGATCAGCTTCACATGCATGCACCTCACATGTCAAGAATGGCTGCCACCAAACACCATGCGTGAAGATAATGCAAGGCTATCCACCGAAGTCAATAATGGCTGCCATGAAGTGATTTTGTTTGTCTTGTCTTAGATTAAGTTCTATATATACATATGTGTTGTGTAGTATATCAGATAGAAGCTGGAAGCTAGAGTGTGAGAAAAGAAAGGAAAAAAGAGAGAGAGAGCTTTGTATTTTTGAAAGTGTAAGATTTGGAAATAAAAGTTTCGTTCTCTCAATTAAGTGTGTATCCTGGGTAGTTTAATCACCATTAGTGATTTACAACAATTTGCACATTGGGACTGAAGTACATGAACAAATAATAATAAAAATAAAAATTACAGCCATAATAATAGCAATAATGATAAAAAAAACTGATTAAAAGGCTCCCTCCCACCCCCAAGAAAAAAAAAAGCACTTCATAGAACATGATTTAGACACAAACATAGAAAGTATAGCAATATGAGGGCAATTAAATGCCAGCTATCTAGTTTAAAGGGATTGAAAAGATAAAGATTATACTACTAAACATTGGCCGAGGCATAAATTTCTAGCCATAAGCTAAACATGCTACACTAGTCTGGCCCATATAAATGTCCATATAATAAAGGAAGCCTCAAAGAACTTGTATTTAACACTAGACTCGAGGAGTCGAGTAATGTCATGTCTAATGTGGCCATGTCCTTTTCACTGCTATATAGTTAACTCTGCTGTGATCGCACTAGATCAGATTGTAACTTTAATTGATCCAAACGTAAACCCTCACAAAAGCAACCATTTGCGGCATTACGAGATGGTTATAAAGGTCTGTCATATGGCGGTAAGCTTTCTATCAGCTTTCACGAGAATGAACCAGATATATAAGAGCTGAAGATGATAAAGAGATAAACATGCAGCTGTACCTGAAAATAGTCTATCAAAATCTGCGACTTCCCACCAAGTTTTCCTCCATATATTACTTGGCCCCCTCTCTTCATGAGAAGCAGCTGCACATTGAAACAATGTGTGAGATTTTAAAGAAAAAATGTCATCTATTTAACCCAAGGCACTCTATACACATTATTCACAAACCATATATCTAACCAACCTCGTCAAATGATTCAAATATATCAATACTTGGTTGATGTATGGTACAAACCACCGTTCTTCCAGTATCAACAGTGTTACGAACAGTTCTCATTACGATGGCCGCAGCTCGTGCGTCAAGCCCAGATGTAGGCTCATCCATAAAGATTATAGAAGGATTTGCAACCAGCTCCACAGCAATTGTTAAACGTTTTCTTTGTTCGGTAGATAGTCCGCTACTGCCTGGCAAACCTACCAAGGCATGCCTTAAACTGTCAAGCTCCACTAATTTCATCACCTCTTCAACAAACTCCTGCAGAACATAGGAATGAACTGATTTAGGAAGACAACAGACAACCCTGAGAAAAAAAAAAACAAATGTAGTTTCTGATAGCAACCAACATTTCTTTGTTCTTTGCTCACTTCCTTGGGAAGGCGAAGACATGAAGAGAACCAAAGAGATTCCCAGACTGTCACTTGAGGAGAATGTATGTCATTTTGTTCAACATATCCTGAGATTCTTGCAAAGGTGCGTTGTACTTTTGGGTATCCCGAGATCCTGATGTCCCCTTCTATGTATCCACCAGTCTTTCTACCAGCAAGAACATCCATCAAAGTAGTCTTCCCTGCTCCACTTGACCCCACTAATGCAGTGAGCACTGTTGTGCCCTATTACTAGGATCTACTCAAACCACACACACACAAACACATATACACACAGATATTTACGTGGTTCCCCAAAAATCGGGTACGTCCACGGAGTAGCTCAATATATACTCTCGGTTTACTCTCCACCCTCACAATTCTCTAAGAATTGTGGACATTCACCTCAACCTTATACACATGTTTACACTCATATATATAGGCTAATAAGAGGAGAAAACGAAGTTGTTCACTCCTTGAAAGGTGGCAGAGATGGTTATCATCTTGCTCACTCCTAGCCACTTCGGTTGACAATTTCATCCATGCATGAAAGGTGGCATGCAAGGTGGCATGGAGTGATGGCTGAAGATGGAAGCTTCTTTGTGCATTACATCATTGCATGCATCATGTGATGCATGCATGGACTGTTGAGTCATTTTCCCACAAATCTCCACCATGACGAAAGAGTCCAATGACTGAGTCCTCCGACTGAGTCAACTGATTGACGCTACCTCAATGCGCCTTTATGCGCTATGTGCTCTATTCCCTGAGAGATATTGTTTATGCCGGAAGCACCTTGGCATAAACCCATTTGCATCCGATAGCTTTCATTCCCTTTTGAAAGCTGGACTAGCTTCCAAGTCTGATTATGGTGAAATGACTTCATCTCGTCATTCACTGCATCCTTCCATTGCGTACCATCAGTACTTTGTACTGTGTCTTTGTCCGTGTACGTTACATCATCGTATGTCACTGGAAGTGCATAAGCTATCTTGCCTCTCTTCTGGATCTGTTGATGTCAATAGTTTCTGGCTATTAACCGATCACCGGTTCTGAAGATGGATCCTCCACCTCAACTGAGTCATCTTGCCGCTGAGTCACCTATGCTGGAGATCTCTTACTGGAGACCTCTTCTGGTCAGTCTAATTACTCACTGTTCACACGGTACTAGAGATGGGACCATAGATCCTCCACCTCAACTGAGTTCTCTTACTAGAGATCTCTTCTGGTCAGAGGTTTACTGACTGACTACCGATACTGGAGATGGATTCAATCCACCTCAACCTGAGTTGCTGACAGATTTCCCAGTACTCGCTTCCCGGTACTGGATATGGAACACTTCCTCACATCCCCTCAGCTGGTGACTGGACTACCGATGCTTGAGATGAAACTCCTCTTCATCTCCCTTAGTTGTTGACTAATTTCCCGGTACTGGAGATGGAACACTCTTCACCTCCCTTCAGCTGCTGACTCACTTATTTCCCGGTACTTGAGATGGAACACTCTTCATCTCAACCTGAGTTGCTGCTTCTCGGTACTGTATTCCCGGTACTTGAGATGGAACACTCTTCATCTCAACCTCAGCTTTTGACTTGTTTCCCTGGTTCTAGAGATGACACTTCTCTTCATCTCTCCTCAGCTGCTGAGTGGACTACCGGTACTGGAGATGTCTAACTGGGACCTCTCCCTCAACTGCTGTGTTGTTGACTGGAACATAGGTGCTGGAGATCTCTTACTGGAGACCTCGCCTTCACCTAGCTGTTGATTCTTCCTGATTATCATTTCCACCTTCAGGATGATCAACTGCTATATTTGTTACTCGTACTAGTCTTTACTGATAATACCTTAGCCTCTAACTGATGCCTTGCCCTGAAGATGGGACCCTTGATCCTCTACCTCCCCTTGAGCTCTCTATGCCGAACTTGAGCTCTTCTGGTTTTACCGCAAGCTTGACGATTTATGAATTTCCAATCTGTATCCGAGAAGTCCTGGCGCTTGGTCTCCAAGGCTTATCCTCCATTGTCTCTGATCACGAGAAGTTCGGATGCCTCCAAGGTTGATCCTCCACTGTCTCTGATCATGAGAAGTCCTGACGCTTGGTATCCAAGGCTTATCCTCCACGTTCTCGAAGCTGTAAATCTGGAACATTCGCATTGTCACATGCCAAAGTTTAACGGTGTCCAATTTCTTCACCTCAACTTTGCATTTGACATCATGATTCTCCTCTTAGAACCACTCGTCCTGAGATTTGACAACCCTGATTCTTTGAATAGATTGCTCGGTCTCCTTGTTTCAACCGTATGAAACACAGGAACAATAAATTGATGATGGTACGTCACCAAACAGGAGCAATACTAAACAAAACCAGTTTTCAAACTCTGCTATTTGTACTTCGGATTGCTCAGTCTCCGATGCTTCAGTCGTATGAAACACCGAAACCATAAATTGATGAATGCACTCATCAAACTGGAGCAATATAAATTAAAACTCGGTTTTTCCAATTTTCCTTTTTTCAAATGGAAAAATGGAGCTCACGGTTAGATTCGGAATGGTCGAATTAGATAGAAACGACTTTTCGTTTGCTCAAATCGGACTTAAAACAGACTCGAAACGGCCAAAACAGTGACGGAGGGCAAATCTGTAATTTCACCCTTCACTGATGACGTGGCAGCATCTCTTTGGCCCACGTGGCAGCCCTGCTGTGCCACGTGTCAGCAACTGATTGGCCCACGTGTCAGCCCCAGGCCATGACACGCGGCTGACTCTGGTTGGCCCACGTGGCAGCCCCTGGCCATGCCACGTGGCAACATATCACTGGTGCCACGTGGGAGCCCATGGCTGGGCCACGTGGCGGTGACTGGTTGGTGCCACGTGGTAGTCACTGACTGGGACACATGGCGGTCTCCTATTGGAGACACTTGGCATCCATCCTGTGGGAACACGTGGCACCATCCTAGTGGTGCACGTGTCAAGCAAACACTGGGCCACGTCACCTGATGACGTGGCGGCGCGTGACTCGCGTACTGCGCGTGGCCACACGTGCGTCTGGAGGTAGACGACGCGTGGGCGCGTCACGCCGAGGCCTCCTTACGCGCCGACCTTCAGGCCGCGCGTGGAGGCGCGTGCGATGGCTTCTGGTGATGTTTTCAACGGAAAACTGATCCCTGGGAGATGGGTCGTCTTGGTGTATGCTTGGTTTTGTGTGTTGGTGAATGTATGGGTTCGAAATAGGGGATAAACTTTCGACTCTGTTTTGAACCGAACTTGCTCTGATACCAATTGTTGTGCCCTATTACTAGGATCTACTCAAACCACACACACACAAACACATATACACACAGATATTTACGTGGTTCCCCAAAAATCGGGTACGTCCACGGAGTAGCTCAATATATACTCTCGGTTTACTCTCCACCCTCACAATTCTCTAAGAATTGTGGACATTCACCTCAACCTTATACACATGTTTACACTCATATATATAGGCTAATAAGAGGAGAAAACGAAGTTGTTCACTCCTTGAAAGGTGGCAGAGATGGTTATCATCTTGCTCACTCCTAGCCACTTCGGTTGACAATTTCATCCATGCATGAAAGGTGGCATGCAAGGTGGCATGGAGTGATGGCTGAAGATGGAAGCTTCTTTGTGCATTACATCATTGCATGCATCATGTGATGCATGCATGGACTGTTGAGTCATTTTCCCACAAGCACACCTGGTGAAAATACTCCCCTCACATTCTGTAAGAGTTGCAACCTCTTTTCCTTTACACCTTTCGAACTCATTTCCTGAAACACTCAAAAAACCAAATGTTTCACATCTAAAAGAAACAAGAAAATCTAAAGGAATTTAAACCTGTAAGATTTCCATACCTTTGGCATGTCAACAAAGTAATTGACATTATGGAAAGTCATTGTTAATGGTTGAAATGGAAGAATCATTCCCCTCTTTTTAACTCCATGTTCAGCAGATACTTTTCCTGCCCAAACAAGTATAATTCATTTTCAAAAGAGATTTTCCGAATAATACACTGTCTACAACCAGTTTCAGTTGGGGGAGATTTGTTCAGTATAGAATTTAATCATAAATTTGTAAATTGTAAAGCAAAGGGAAAGGATGACTGACCTGTTGTGCGGATAACCAATTCTAAGCAAACATACACACACACATGACACAAGATATTATAGTGGTTCCCCAAAAAACACGGGTACGTCCACTTTGAGAGTCGTTTCAATAATTTCGGTTTGAAAACAAGATGTTCGGGAGGAGGATACGACAACCGGTATCGACTCAACTCAACCGTACACACTCTCACTCACACAGAAACTGACAAAGTTTCTTTCTCTCAACTCTCGTGTATAACTCACAGATATATATCACACTCTGTATATTACATATATCTCACAGCATATATATCAACCACCCTCTGCCATATATATATAGGCAGAGAGTATAGAAGAAAACAAAACACAACTTGGCTGCCAAACATGGGACGGTGCAGCTTTTGAAGACTTTGCAATCCATGGATGGTGATGGGTACAAGTTGGTGATGTTGAGAGGTTGCCCACAGTTTAGAGCAAAGGTGGCATGCAACAGTGAGTGGTTTCATGCATGCCTTGCATGTATGGAATCTGTCAATTCTCCCCCTTCCATACAAATCGGAGGAGAACGTTTCCCGCTGTGCTTCAGTTGATGTCCATCCGAGCTATGTCTCTGCATAGCTCCAGCTTATCTCGAGTAACAACTTTAGTCAACATATCCGCAGGGTTCTTGTCTGTATGGATCTTAACAATCTTCAGTAATTGTTGTTCCATCACTTCGCGTATCCAGTGATAGCGAATGTCGATATGCTTTGTCCGGGAATGGTACATTGAATTCTTGCTCAAGTCTAGAGCACTCTGACTGTCACAATGTACTCTGTATTCTTTCTGAATAATACCCAGTTCTTGGAGAAATCTCTTCACCCACAACATTTCCTTTCCAGCTTCCGCTGCAGCAATGTATTCTGCTTCTGTTGTAGATAAGGCAACACACTTCTGCAATTTGGATTGCCATGACACGGCTCCCCCTGCAAAAGTAAAGAGAAATCCCGATGTAGATTTCCTGCTGTCAATGTCGCCGGCCATATCTGAATCTGTATAGCCTTCCAAGATTGGTTCTGCTCCCCCATAGCATAAGCATAGTTTTGATGTACTCTTCAGGTACCTCAGAATCCACTTGACTGCTTCCCAATGGTCTTTGCCTGGATTCGAGAGAAATCTAATCACAACGCCTACAGCGTGAGCTATATCTGGTCTGGTGCAGACCATTGCATACATCAAACTTCCAACCACTGAAGAGTAAGGAATTGATTCCATCTCTTCCTTTTCTTTTGTAGAAGAGGGACACGATCTCTTGCTCAGGTTGAAGTGATTAGCCAGCGGAGTACTGACTGGCTTGGCATTTCCCATGTTGAACTTTGCAATCACCTGTTCAACATACTTCTCTTGTGACAACCACAGTTTCTTGGCTTTCCTGTCACGAACAATCTTCATGCCCAATATCTGTTGAGATGGGCCTAGATCCTTCATATCAAAGGACTTGGACAGATCTTGCTTCAGCTTGCTAATCATATTAGCATCCTGTCCAACTATCAACATGTCGTCAACATACAGCAATAGAATAACAAAATTACCATCCGGGAATTTCTGAATGTAGACGCATTGATCTGCAGAATTTCTCTTGTACCCATGACCCACCATGAATGAGTCGAACTTGATGTACCATTGCCTCAGAGCTTGCTTGAGGCCGTAGAGACTCTTCTTCAGTTTGCAGACCATATGTTCTTTGCCTGTAACATGAAAACCTTCTGCCTGGTCCATGTATATTTCCTCATGTAGATCTCCATGGAGGAATGCTGTCTTGACGTCCATCTGTTCAAGCTCAAGATTCAGACTAGCTGTCAATCCGAGTATTACTCGAATTGAGGTCATTTTCACAACTGGTGAAAAGATCTCGTCAAAGTCAATGTCTTTCTTTTGCTGGAATCCTTTGACGACCAATCGGGCTTTGTGCTTTATCGCCTTTCCGTTGGAGTCTTTCTTTAGCTTGAACACCCATCTGTTCTTCAATGCTTTCTTGCATTTCGGAAGTCTCACCAAATCATAAGTTTGGTTCTTCTGCAAGGAACTCATCTCTTCTTGCATAGCTTCTACCCATTTACCTTTGTCTGTATGAGTAGTTACTTCCTGAAAGCATTCTGGCTCTCCTTCATCAGTAAGCAAAATGTAGTCTGACTCCGGATATCTAGTCGACGGAATCAAAGGTCGGCCTCTGTCAGATCTCCTTGTCTGAGGCTCTGGAGGAGCTACTTCTGGTTCTGTAGCTTCTGGTGGAGGAGTTAGTGGCTCCCCCTGCTCAACACCTTCAAGTTCCTCCTCTGCTTCTGGAATTTCATCCAGCAGTTCTTCATTTTCGGGGATGAACTGTACTGGTACAGGATCTGGGATGATATTTGTAACACTGGAATTCGCAACACTGGACTCTGTGGTTTCTTCAGTGTCTTTGTATGTCTGGTTCTCTTGGAACACAACATCCCTAGTTCTGATGACTTTCTTTGACTCTGGATCCCATAGTCTGTATCCGAATTCTTCGTCTCCATATCCGATGAAGATACATGGAGTTGATTTAAGATCGAGCTTCTGTCTTTGCTCCTTGGATACATGTGCAAATGCCTTGCACCCAAATACTCTCAGGTGAGAATATGAGGGATCTCTGCCAGTCCATACCTTTTCCGGTACTTCGAACTGGAGCGGTACTGATGGTGATCTGTTGATCAGGTAAACGGCGGCTCTAACGGCTTCACCCCATAATGGCTTTGACAACTTAACCAAACTGATCATGCTTCTGGCTCTGTCCATAATGGTCCGATTCATTCTTTCGGCTACACCATTATGTTGCGGGGTACGTGGGACCGTCTTCTCATGTCGGATACCGCGTTCAACGCAGTATGCTCGGAACTCATTGGAAGTGTACTCGCCTCCATTGTCTGATCGGAGGCACTTCAGTTTTTTTCCAGTTTCCCGCTCAACCATGGCGTGGAATGCTTTGAAGTAATCAAGTACCTGGTCTTTTGTTTTTAGAAAATATACCCACACTTTTCGTGAAGCATCATCAATGAAGGTGAGAAAATATTTGCTACCGCCTAAAGAATCAACTTCTAAAGGACCACACACATCAGTGTGAATCAAACTCAACAACTCTGATCTTTTGTTGGAGGTTGAGTTGAAAGAGACTCTATGTTGCTTTCCAAATAAACAGTGATCACAAGGGTTTAATTGAATACCTTTTGATACTGTGATTAGCTTCTTCCGAGCTAATGTAAGCAATCCTTTCTCTCCCATGTGACCGAGTCTTTTGTGCCACAAATTTGGTGAAGTCGCATCTTCAACTGTATTGAGACTGTCAGAAATCACCTTCACATGGGTAGTGTATAAAGTGCCGTGTATCTTTCCTCGAGCAACAATCATGGCTCCTTTTGTTAGCTTCCAGATACCATTGCTGAAATTGTTGTTGTAACCTTTACGGTCTAAGGTTGTACCGGAAATAAGATTGAGACGCAGATCTGGCACATGTCTCACATCTTTTAAGACTATACTGCAACCAATATCGGTCATGATCTGAATATCACCGATACCCACAATCTTTGAGAAACTTGTATTTCCCATTCGCACTGTACCAAAGTCTCCTGCTTTGTACGTGGTGAAGAAATCACTGTGGGGAGTGGCGTGATAAGATGCTGCGGTGTCAATCACCCACTCGGCTTCATTGCTTCCAGCGTGAAGAAATACCTCTTCATCGACTGAGCATATAGTGATATCTCCTGCAACAGTGACCAGTGTATTGCCATCTTCATTCTGTGGCTGGTGGTTGCTTTGACCTTGCTCCCTTTGGAGTTTGCGGAAATTCTTTTTCAAATGTCCCGCAATACCACAATGATAACAAACATAGTTACCCTTTTGTGGATTTTTGTCGTTGCTGGTTCGGCCGCGGTTTTGAGACCGCCCTCTACTTCTGCCTCTGCTTTTGCCTCTACCAGTTCCGTAAGATCATCCGTGACCTTCGGTGACAAACGCATGTGTTTGATTCATGCCGGTTTCCTTTCTTCGGGCTTCTTCACTGAATATGGCATCCTTGACTGTAGCCATACTGAGTTTGGGGGCTGAGTTACCGAGGGAAACCACCAGTGTCTCCCAATTGGGAGGTAAGGAACTGAGCAGAAGTAGTGCCTGAGTTTCATCGCCAATATTTAACTCTACAGATGCAAACTGGTTCACCAGGCTTTGAAACTCGCTAGTATGTTCGGCTGCAGAAGCTCCGTTCTTCAGCTTCAAGTTGACTAGGCGCATCATAAGAAGCGCTTTGTTTCGAGCTGTCTTGGCTTGATACATATCCTCGAGCTTCTTCTAGAGCTCGTAGGCGTTGGTCTCTTGAGCAACATGGTGGAAGACACTGTGGTCAATCCACTGTCTGATTTGGCCAATCGTTTTTCTGTGCATCTTGGTCCAATCTCTCTCCGCGATTAACGTCGGTTTTTCGCCTTCGTTTTCTAACGGGTCTGCCAAATCCTTGCAATTTAGCAGATCCTCCATACGGGGTTTCCATATGGAGTAGTTCGACGCCGATAATTTAATCATGGCACCGGATCCTGAATCTTCCATAGAACCAGATCAAATATAAGCTCTCCTTGGCTTGTTTGATATGTTCAGAGTAGAAACACGCAAAACGGAGTGTACCGTTGCGTCCGGAACGGTCGAAAATCTTAAGATCGCCTCTGACTGCGCTCAAATCCGAGTTCGGATGAGTCCGGAACAGTCGAAACACTGGCGAGGGGCAAAACTGTAATTTTGCAAAGCTGAGGGGCAAAACTGTATTTTCCCAAAGTTCAGGGGCAAAACTGTAATTTTGCAAAGATGTGGGGCAAAATTGTAATTTATGCAAAGATGTGGGGCAAAACTGTAATTTTGCAAAGAATAGGGGCAAAAATATAATTTGGCACAACTGAGGGGCCAAAGTGTAATTTTTGCAAACTTTCGCGCGTGAAAGCGTGTGCTGTGCGTGGGGTTCACGCGAGTTGCAGGGTGGCGGCGCGTGTACCTCACGCGCGATGGAGGTTGAAGGCGCGTGAGGCGCGTGGCACCGAGGGTTGCGACGCGCGGACCTTCAGGTGGCGCGTGGAGGCGCGTCCGGCGGGTTTTCGGGCTGTTCTCGATGGGGTTGTGATCCGCCGGAGATGGGTCAGCCAAATATGTGGGTGGTGTGATGAGTTGCGTGGAATTGTGGTTCGAAATAGAGGATGAAGAATCGACTCTGTTTTTCGAAGAACTGCTCTGATACCACTTTTGTTGTGCGGATAACCAATTCTAAGCAAACATACACACACACATGACACAAGATATTATAGTGGTTCCCCAAAAAACACGGGTACGTCCACTTTGAGAGTCGTTTCAATAATTTCGGTTTGAAAACAAGATGTTCGGGAGGAGGATACGACAACCGGTATCGACTCAACTCAACCGTACACACTCTCACTCACAAAGTTTCTTTCTCTCAACTCTCGTGTATAACTCACAGATATATATCACACTCTGTATATTACATATATCTCACAGCATATATATCAACCACCCTCTGCCATATATATATAGGCAGAGAGTATAGAAGAAAACAAAACACAACTTGGCTGCCAAACATGGGACGGTGCAGCTTTTGAAGACTTTGCAATCCATGGATGGTGATGGGTACAAGTTGGTGATGTTGAGAGGTTGCCCACAGTTTAGAGCAAAGGTGGCATGCAACAGTGAGTGGTTTCATGCATGCCTTGCATGTATGGAATCTGTCATGACCACCATCCCCAGATGAATTATCTTCTGTGATAGTATTTGAAATCAATGCCTGGGCTTTACTGATAGCTGTAAGCAAACAACAAAGGTACATAATTCCATTGTGACATATATATATATATATATATATATATATATATATAATCCAAAGCATGAGCAGAGGACTTCATTAAATTAATAAAATCCCCATACAGAGCACTATAAGAGAGGTACAAACATGAAATTTCCAAGAACTTACGATTTAGGTAAGCCAATGCCAGTGTCACTATGATGTTGAAAACCACACTATAGAGCAATAACATACCAACTCCGATCCAATACCAATAACTTTCATTAGGTAGACTATGTGACTGGAGAACATTGTCTCCAATTGTAGTGTTTCCAAGGGCAGATCTCTGTAAAGTGACAAATTATAAACCTATGAGTTTAGTTCAGTAGTGATTCACGGCAAAATGAGAAAGAGAGAGTTGTGTTGTGTTGTGTATCGCAAAATTTGTCTAACATGAACAATATAATTCAACTGGAAGTGCATCCAGCCGTTCACAAGTTACGAGACAGACCTTCATCCACCTTGTTGCACCAAATTCATTGACAGAAATTGCACGTTGCCCATAGGATAATGGTGACAGCCAATATGCCCAAATCCACCATGGCTTGATCATTGCTGAAAGATGAGAGTAACTTGATCAATAAAAGCGACCTACTTGTACTTTGCATCTACTGTAAACTATCGTAGCCTACCTTTTGGAACTATAAATCCGCCCATCAAAAATATAACCAGAAGTCCAGCAGATCCAAATGTATTAGCAACGATCATATCTCGAGTAAGAGAAGCCATCATGCGGAAGAGACCCAAAGCCATTTGGTGTACGGCGAAGAGCAAAAACATATAGCCAAAAAATCTTAAACACATAAAAGGAGATGATAAGTACGGAGATTATATAATAAACAACAAGAAGATTTACTGACTAAGCAGGAGATACCTCCCAGGAGCAGGCGCAAAACCAACGGTGTAGTATACAACAATAGACCATATAACAGCTTCGAGGACTGAGTAAGGCACGCGCAAAATCCAACTACAAAAAGACCATGCCCATGCAGGATAAAAGTAATTATCACGCTGCTTATAGAAAACTGGAAGTCGAAATATCATAAGAGGTAGCTCTGAGAATCCATTGAACATCATATGCACCAGTCCATAGAACAGACAAGACAAATATAGGTTTCCGTTTAACTCGTCCGTAGGATGGATTCTTGTTCGTAAGAACATTGTGCATGTGACAAATCCTACACATGCCACCTGTATAATAAGTTAACAGAGAAATATGAGATAGCATTATAAAAAATTAATAAGTTTAGATACAAAATAATAGAAAAACAATGGTCAGTTAAAAACTGAAAATATGACATAGATAACGCACGAGAATACTATTATCACAGGTCCAAAATTTCCTTCTTTACTCTGTTTTTATTCTCTCTCAACCTATGACAGATTACTCTTTTAAAGAATACAATTATCTTTACTCTGTTACGATTTGCAAACTGTAAACAACTAACACGTAATCTTTGTTAATCCAAAAACAGACAACCCTTGTATAGCTTCCACAGCAGCATACTGTTCGCCTAAGAACATCCAAACCAGTATGTTTCCCTGAATTTGGTATCCTTTCTTCCTATACATAGCCATATTGTGCACTGTTTACATATTAATCCCAGCACTCTATGATTTAGACAATAGAAAATAGTTTCAGTTTGATAAATTACAAGGTGAGAACCATAATACTGTTGTATGTCAAGATTCAAAAATGTCACAGAAGTGAACAGAAACTAATTCATTTCACTCATTTCCTTACTAACCGAAGCATAAACAGTTTCCAGTCAAGAAGATATAAATGACAGGTATGAGATTATAGAACAGTAAGGTAAACTATACCTGACATGTTCTAAATATATAAAGAAAACGGTGCCTGTTAATGAGAAGCAGTTCTCGTTCAAAGCATGTCCAGAAAAGCTCCGATCTTGATACTGCGTGCTTTGCAGTGGAAAGAGCTGAAGGGTGATTCTTGGATTTATCATATGGAACAGAAAGAGATGACTCCACAGACTTTCCAAATCTGGAAGTTCTAAATGCTTCTGCAATTTCTGGAACAGAAAGGAACACGTAGGGTTTCGAAGGATCAGCCCAGTATTGTGCTTGATCCTTCCGCGAAGTAACCTGTAAATGCGGTAAGTTAGAACAGTTCCCTGGTTAATTATAAGGTATCCAAAAGAAATATACCTCTTGGAGAAAGTCTGCAACTCCCTTACGAGGCGGCAATCTGAAACCCAATGACTCAAAGAATTCCAGAACTTCTTCACAAGGTCCTTGGTACACTATGTATCCTTCTGATAATAACAGCAGGTCGTCAAATAGATCAAATGTCTCAGGTGCAGGTTGCAGAAGAGCCATTAGAACTGTTCCTTGCATCTGGTGAACAATATTTCCTATGCATTTTACAATTTGGTATGTGGTAGAGCTATCAAGTCCAGTAGATATTTCATCCATGAAGAGGGTCTTTCTTGGTCCAACCACCATTTCTCCTACAATATGTTAAAATGAGTATGCGAGCAAAGGTCGTCATAAAACCAAACTTAATGAAAT
Source organism: Cornus suecica (assembly GCA_963922005.1). Taxonomy (NCBI): domain Eukaryota; kingdom Viridiplantae; phylum Streptophyta; class Magnoliopsida; order Cornales; family Cornaceae; genus Cornus; species Cornus suecica. Next base: position 84,357,182 of record OY998239.1, on the reverse strand, counting down.
TTCTACTCGTCCTCATCAAAGGCATATTTTATTTTGTTGCTTTTTATTCCTATTTTAGCATCTAGAAAATGAACTTTCAATCTTCCACATGGCAAATAGCTATCTTATGGGTGTTCAAACGTGAGCATTCATTCACCTATGCTCGACTTCTGACAAGTTATTATTTAATAGAAGAATGTCAGAAAACCAAACTCGTTAGGAATTTTCTGCGGGTCTAATCAAAGGCTTAGTTTTAAAAATTTTCATTCACAAACATCGATGGGGTGTGTTGAGTGTTTGTTTATGAGTAGAAATTTTCCACGCCCCACAGAGTGTAACAATCTGGACGGTAAACTTGCTTTTTCAATCTTGAAACAAACAATTGTTGTAAGACACTAAATAAGTAAATTTTGGAAAATAGCTAGTCAGACCATATATAATCATTTTAAGGATTTGAAGGTTAGACCAAGCTTGCGAAATATTACTGAACTCTAGAGTTCATCAAGTTTTCAGAATGTAGACTATATAGTACCTTTATGGGTATTTCAATTTAATCCACCACATATATAATCATACTTCTGCATGAGGCAAGCTGCTAAAGACCAAAGAAGCTCACATTTTCTGTTCTTGGTTTCATCGTTGGATTTGAAAGGAAATATTACAATCCAATACTTATTCTGAGCAAATATTATATCTTTAAATTCAGGAAAGAAAATATTTATCTTTTAGACATCAATTTTTGTTAATATTGATAATTACTGCTCAACACAAAAACTCTACAAGTCCCTAAAAGTAAAAGGTATCAGGCAATAGAGCAGAATTTTGCCACATTTTTATACAAACAATTTCACCATCAGTAAAAGGTTCAAATAGAAATTTTAAGCTCCATTATGGTCCACTCCTCATGGCGCTAGGTTGCATAATAACGAGGGAGAAACCTACTGTATTCCTAAACTGCAGTAAATTTACAAACCAACCATGTATACTTACTATTTATTACCAAAATTTATGGAGGATAAAGCACAAGAAGTCAACAAATGTACTTAGGTACGTATATAATATCATGCCACGGAGGGAGAGAGAGAGAGAGAGAGAGAGAGAGGGACCTGTAGTGACTCTCTTTCTCTGACCACCTGAAACACCCCTGAGCATTTCATTACCAACTAGTGTCTCAGCACATACATCAAGACCAAGTAGTTTCAATATGTAATCTGTAGAAACACTGTGCTTTCTGCCACCCACAGATGATGCCTAAGCAATTACATTTTGAAAACTATTAACTTAAATTGTCTTCAAATTTTGACAATACAAAATATGAAGTCAACAAACATTGGCAAGCTTAAAGAAGTTTGTAATGGTAACCTTCATGAAAGCATCTATTTCAGGACTAGGACGTATATTCTTTTCCTTCTCCAAACCGATAAGATCCTCCATATATGCTGCAATAAAAGATAAATAGAGAATAATACATCACATAATGTAACTGCATATGCGCAATGCTTTTTCGCAAGACGCATAAAATATTCGTACATGTTGACCGAGTTGGACAAATAACAAATTACTGAAAAACATTGGAAACATAAAGGAAAAAGATTGAACAACCATCATTGCCTATAAACAGTAACACAGGTAAAAGGTTAGGTTATCAAAGACTCCACAAAAATCTCAGTTGGCCAGATCAACACTAGCTACTGGCCTCGGACAATGCACATAAAGAAAAGAGGAAAAAATTAAGTGTAAGTTCAGAAATGTAGGAGAAAGATATGAACAAAAGGATGATAAAAGCGTGAACCCTTTTAAAAATGCATTCAAATGTAAAAATAAAAAGATCACCAACCGAAAAGAATGTAAAACAGAATCAGCAAATTGAGCAAGGGAAGACCAAGAAATATTAGCCCCGAACTAGACTCTCTTTCCATTTAGCACTAGAAGAGGAGAAGGAATTTGTTAGCAAAGCAACTTACCCAATAGATTGGTATAAGTTGGTTGGATCATGTTAAAATACTTACCAACAAATTGGCCATCAAATTAGTTGGTTGGATCATGTATAGGTGGTGTACCCTAAACATTTCCTCTAAGTATGTTTCTGTGTTCAGTAACATAACTTGGGGGAAAAAAGAGAATCATGGTTGATCATAATCACAAACTTTAATTCAAATCAGAAATAAAAAATGAGTAAAATTTAACAAAGAAAACAAAGCACATCATAATAAATTTGTTGATGATTTAAAGCAAAACATACCACCAAATCCTTCACTTGCACCTTGACATCTGGCAGCAAAATCCAAAGTTTCACGTACAGTTAACTCTGCAATGTGATTATCTGTTTGACTTATGTAAACAGAAGTCCTCTGAACGCAAAAATCATCCAGCCTATGACCATTGTATGTAATAGTTCCACATTTCTGAAACAAAAATTTTACCTTTGTATAAGAGGACACAAAAAATTGACCTTTGTATAAGAGGACATCCTCACACTGAATGGGAATCCAAAAGAAGGAGAAACATACTTTACTTTTGATGTTCTTTTTCTAGAAAAGACGTTGGAATAAGTATAAAAAACATCATTTCGATATTAAACTACCATTGCACTATAACATGTAAGTTACCGCTATACTTCAACTAGATAACTTATCTATATATGATACAATCAGAAAAAACACCACAGAACTCTAGTCTAGTTTCAATAGACGGAATATAAAAAAGAACTTATTCTATCAATTCCATCCACTCTGTTCACAGTTCCATAGAGAGGATCAGATCATGCAAGAACTGAGAAAATTATTGGAGCCTGCAACTTTAAAACCAAATGTTAAGTTGTATACCCTGGGGTGACATTTTTTTTCTCTAAAATAAAAGCCTGAAATTGCACCGGAAATCCAAATAAATGAACACAAATCACTCAACCAAACCTCATACCCATATCACGGGACTCAATATTAGCCGAATTTTATGTGAGAAGCATATGTGGTGCGGAATAAAACCCATTTGAACAGCATGAAGGAAGCTTATAATTGTATAAGATAAAACTTGAAACTTCAAAATTGTTCCATAGAGCAATCAAAGAGCTTGAAAATTTTAACCGAGTTGAAATGTTGGGATATCTTGCACAATCCATTCACTGGAAGAAACTTACATATATATATATGTATATATAAGGGGACACACCTATAATACCAACTACATTCCGAGCAGCTTCTCTAGAAGGCATAATTGAAGAGTTGGAGGAGGAGAGAGAGAGAGAGAGTCAAAGATAGAGGAGAGGGTTTGAATTGAAGCAGGAGAGAGAGGGGACGATAAGGATATATTTATAGAGAGGGAAGAGGTTGGGTTTGTCCTGGTTCTATCACACACACACAATTACACATGCATTGACATTTATATGTATGTATATATGGGGTGGGTGGTTGCATTTTGAACAACACACGTAAATTAGTGAGTAAATGAAGAGAGAGAGAGACAAGTCTCGGACCAAGCGGCACTTTCTTCAGTGTCCTTAAATCCATTAAACCAATGGTAAGGACACTAGGGCCTGGTAGAGCTGTGTTTGTGTTGAAATAACACCTTTTTTTTTTTGTGTTTATTCAACCAAAAATAAAAGTATGTTTGGTAGAGATGTTTTTTGGGTTGAAATTGAAAAATTAAAAATCAATAATTAAAAATTAATAATATAAATAATAAATATAATATAATATAATAATAATAAATAATGAATACAATAATAATAAATAAATATAATAATAAAAAATGGACTAAATAATAAATAATAATAATAAATTAATAAAATAAATAATAAATTACATAAAACATATTTAAAAATATAATAAATATAACAAATAAAACAAAAATAAAATAAATAATAATAAATAAATAATAAGTAAATATAATAACAAATAAATACTTCATAATAATAATAAAAATAAGTATAATAATAAATTAATAAAATATATTTTTAAATAATTAAAAATGAATAAATAATTTATAAATAAAATGAATTAAATAATGAAATAATAATAAATAAATATATAAAATATATTTATAAATTAATAAATACTAATTTAATAATATAAATAATAATAATAAATAATAACTAAATATAATAATAAATAATAAGTAAATATAATAACAAATAAATACTTCATAATAATAAAAAAAATGAGTATAATAATAATAAATTAATATTAAATTAATAAAATATATTTTTAAATAATTAATAAATAAAATGAATTAAATAATAAATAAATAAATAGAATATATTTATAAATTAATATATAATAAATTAATAATATAAATAATAAAATATATTATAAAGTGAAGAAAGTGTAAGTGATAAACACCCCAATAAATACCAAATTCATGTTTATTCTCATATGCCTAAAATTTGCCTAAAGTGAAAAAGTGTTTTTAAACACACATATCCCAAAAACACTAACCAAACAAGTTTATAAACACAAAACACATAAACAAACACAAAAACACCCCAACCAAACAGGTCCTAGCTAGTCTCAAACGGTGACTCCTGCAAATGAACTGAGCCGTTGGTGAGCAGGTTCGGGTTTGGCTCGTTAAGAGCTCGGCTCGTGCTCGTTCGTTTAGTAAACGAACCGAGTCTGAGAACAATTTTTAGGCTCGTTTAGTAAACGAGCCGAGCTTAAACATTAGTAAGCTCGTGAACAGGCTCGTCTAAGTTAAATAGTAAAATAATATCATATTTGACAAAAGAAAGTGTTCAAATTGAACAAATTATGAAGATTATTGTGAAAATATTATAGAAATTAGGTGGCCATAACATAAGATTCATACATAAAAAATTATACTAGTGGAAATATGTTAAAACAAACATACAATAACTCAATCCAGACAACTATTAGGAAGAGTAATATATGTTGCATTGAAACGAGTCGTTCGTGAGCAAGTTCGGACTCGACTCGTTAAATCTGGCGTTTGGCTCAGGCTCGTTCGTTAAGCAAATGAGCCGAGCTTGAACATATTTTCTAAGCTCATTTAGTAAATGAACCGAACTTGAATATTCTAAAGCTCGGCTCGGCTCGGCTCGTTTCGTTTGCAGCCCTACCTGTCCCAGCAACCATTTTATTAAGGACACAGCCTTACTGATTTTCACGAATCATATTATTTCAACCTTATCTATATAACGTATACATACACACATATATATATATATATATATGTATGTGTGTCATTGATAATTAGGGTACCCGTGATAATTAAGCCTAAGTCATTCAAGAGGAAATGCATAGGGAGTAGTTTATGATGGAGGGCATCTTTTGGGATTTGCTATTTTTGGGTGCCCCTTGTTTTTATAGGATTGAAATTTTTAAAAAGTAATAAAATCAGAAAATTAGGTCAGAATTGCATTTATGTTTTATTATCACAAAATATGGTAACCAATCACAAAGTTTGATTCATGCCATTATAGGTATAGATAAGATGAGGATCATTGACAATTTTGATTGTTTCACGTGTGATGATTTTAGTCATTCACTAAAATACAATATGTAGATTTTTTTAAAAAAATTAAACCAACACGGTTCAAATTAATTAAACTATAGTCATTTATTCAATGATCTTAAACAGTTCCTTTCACACAATTAGTGTGATTAATTAATTGTTGATAAGTTGGTTGATCATGATCAGAATGTGAGCTTAACATGCATTTGATGTTGCATATAGTCAGAGCCAGAAAATAATGTTAGCCGGGGCAATAATTTTTTTTTAATAATTTTATGGGAGGCAATCTTCACATTTTATCTGAAAAATAGAAATTACTAAATACAAGATTTTAGTAATTTTATGGGAGGCAATCTTCACATTTTATCTAAAAACTAAAAACAAAACATTGCCATTTGTTTTTAGTTTTTAGGGTGAAAAAAAACAAAAACAAGAATAGAAATTGTTCTTATTTTTTCACCCTAAAAACAAAATTTCCAAATAGGGCCTTAGTAAGCTAACTTAGAAACATGTGAAAATATTTTGAACCAATTTAATTAGGTGAATGCTCACCTTCAAATTAAATAAAACCAAAGGACTTGAATTTTTACACTGGCATAATTACATGTCTGAAAAGATAAAGGAGACATTAATATAAGTCACGCCTCATTTGCTTGGAGCTGTAAACTTATTTATAATTTGCATGAGACGTGTGAAAATACATGCAGTTCCTATTAAAGGCCTTGTAACATGATGATATCATATTTCTACCCCAAAAATGAGGTTAAGAGTTCGAGCCCATGGAGCTCAAGTGAAGGTGTATGTTTCTTACCATCCAAAAAAAAATTTGATCCTTCATATTCTTATTCTTTTTCAGTGTCATCTCATTTAGTAAGCCAACTTAGAAACATATGAAAATATTTTGTACCAATTTAATTATGTGAATGCTCACCTTCAAATTAAATAAAATCGAAGGACTTGAATTTTTAAACTGACATAATTACATGTCTGAAAAGATAAAGGAGACATTAATATAGGTCACGCCTCATTTGCTTGGTGCTGTAAAATTGTATATAATTTGCATGAGACCTGAAAATACATGCGGTTTCTAGGTCTAGGCTGTCTAGCTGTGACCTTGTTGTGCGAAGAGTTGGCCAACATAGATGTGTCCCACAGTAATATATACATTTTAATACATATACTATCATATATGCGTGTGTTCAAGTGTAGCTAGCTGCACATATGGATGATAGAGCATTGGTACAAGGGGAAGGCTTCATAAATCATTGGAAGCAAAATCATCGAAGAGTCTGGATCCTCTGCTGTAAATGCACTCAACACATATACATCTGTCCATATATAACAGAGAAGCCAGATGTACTCGCACAAAAAGATTGTCTACTCAATGTTCAAAAATGCTGCTAATTCATATATTACATTTTAAGCGTTACATCCGAAAGTAATATCCACAGTTCAGGACACTGAATTCTTACAGGAATGGTGAAAATTTGGATCCTTCTTCACGCTTTTAATTCGCGGATGATGTTGCTCAGCTATGCAAAGTCCAAACTAATGGAGAGTTCGATGCTATACATTCTCCACTCATCTTTTCTGGAAATTAAGGACTTTGACAGATAAAGCAAAGACGGCAAAGAAGAGAACGTTGAAGCCAAGAAGCACTGCCACTGAAACGCCAATCATACCGGGGCCAAAGCCAAGACTGACCTCCAAATACTCTTTAACAGAGCCCTCGAACCCAGGCCCTACGATTTTCGTTTCCACGTCACCTAGCTGAGAGGTAATAACACCTCGCAAAGTCCATGCAACTGGGCAAATGTAGTAGAACCATATCCACCATTCGGGGATGTTCTATATGAAAGCAATAGAAACAAAGAAAGGCCGTAAAAATAAGTACACAGGAAAAAAACAAAAGACAAAAGCAGGAAATATTTCCACAAATTTCTTCTTTTCCTTATGAAAATGTTTTTCAATCCCATTAGTGTGATGTGAAAGGGGTAGTGAGGAAAGGGCAACAGTATGAGTCATCTTATTAACTCTACTGTGAATACGAGGCATCTTGGCATCATCACATCATCCAGACAAATATTATGAAGGAAGATTTTTATTCAGAAAATAAAAATTTCAGAAATAACTTCTCATCAATGAAACAATAAATTTTCTTTCCGGAAAAATACAACCCCTTTTCAAAATCATTGATCATCTCAACAGAGAGAAGAAAAAAACAAAAGCATGGCCTTTCCCAAAGACCACTTGGAAGAAAAATACTCATCAACGCACTTTGATAATCAGGTTAATAAGTAACATATCATAAGATCATATTTTTCTGTCTTGAATTTCAAAAGACTGAAATTCTTTAAGTCTATACTTGATGGTTATTATCTCAGCTTTCTGAGAGTGTTATGTGATACGGAACATAATTAAGTTAAAAATTGCATTAAACAGTTAACAATGAAAAACCAACCTAAAAAACTGTACTATGTATAAAAATGCTATGTGGGCTGAGACAGTGTGAGGTGTTGCAAGTGGCTTAATTGTTTTTTCTTATATAATGTGGGGTGTTTATATAAACTCTGAAACTTGTAAATATAAATAGAATATAGTGCAAAGATGAATATGATTCAACTTATTCTTTCACTATCGTCCCAAATCTCCCCCCTCCACCACACCAACTCAGACCAATCAAATCTAATCAAGTCCTTTCTGTTCTTTTCCTGGCTTTGGTTGGTAATGAAGTTGAAGCTTTTACTAAAAACCAGGAATCCTGTGTGAACAGAAATATTTACAGGTTTCAATCTGAACCTCAAAGCAATGTAAAATTACAAACAAATCGTATAGAACTTACAGGTTTTGGGACGAGAAAACCCGAGAGGAGATTCCACAGTGAATAAAATGCAGAGGAAATGACAGAAGCCAAATGCTGAGAAGGTGTGAGACCAATAGCCATCATGCCGTAAAATGTAAAGTAGCTGAAGGTGAGAAACATGAACAGAATGTAGAGAAAGAATTTTTCTGCAACACAGGAAAAACTTGTATTATAATTATTTCCATTATTGCGTCAGTTTTATTAACAGAATATAGAGAAAAAAAATTCAAGCAATGCATTGTGGTCACATTTATTATTGCTTCAGGGTTGGATAAAGGAAGGGAAAGAGTGCAGAGAGTGGTCGTGGTATATGTGGGCGAGTGATAATAGAAGACAGTTAATAACTAATAATTGACATCCAGTATAATCAGAAATTGCAGGCATTCAAGCATAAAACCGACTCAAAAGAGAAAGGATCATGGACTTCACTCAGAGAAGTCATACTACACTGTCAAAAGGTATACTTGGGAACTCTAGCCCAAGATTAATGAGCCAAGCACAGCAAAGTAAAAAGCACGATCTGCACTTTACAACAATGAGGATCACAAGTTCTATTTTGACTATATGTGATCTGTACTCATTTTTACATCATAAAACTTTGTAATGAACCAGTCAATTCTATTAAATCACAAAATTATATGCTTGAAAACATATGATCTTATATCAAGGTGAGCTGCATGCAGTCAGGAAGAAATATTCTTGACATAGCCTCAGAACCACAATAATTTTCAAGTATTACAACTCACAGTTTTTCTTGATAACCCAACTCACAGTTATTCTTGATATCTATATCAACTCCTTACGCAGGATAAGAAAATTTTGTTTCATAGACAAACATTTTTTTCTAAATCAATTAAAAATCTGAAAAACTAATCCATTCCACGTTTTTTGAAGTTTGACGCACAGGGAGTTATGTTGTCTTAAGCAAGGCTGTATTCAGAGACTACTCGTGCCAAATTTTCTTGAGGGATGCCAACAATTAAATTCATGAGGGATGTCAACAGGTTCTACTTCTTGTGGATATAGGAAATTAAATTAATGATTATTAAGGTATCATGATTTCGAAAATAGCATTTCCTCGTAAAACTTCCCCCACAATCTCCTGTGGTATCAAAATGCTAAATTTTCTAATCTGACAATGAAAAGGCAATAAAATCCACCAGGAAGCATCATTAAAAGAAAAGTCAGATTCTTACCAACTGTCCTCTCAAAGTTAATCATGAAGTATGTAATTACACCATATAATACTGTCTGCAGTAGAACGTATGGTAACTCAACGAGCCCCTGTCAATGAGAACATTACAATATAATCGTCAGCAACTCGGATGTAAAAGTTGATCTGGAAACATTAGGACACCATTATAACTTTTATAATTGTTACGCAAAAAGAACATAGTTACCAAAAATAAACAAATCACACAGCCAATTCTTCTGTTTAATTTCACTTGGAAATGTTTAACTGTTAATAGGCCAAGATGGTGTTTAAACTTCCAGATAGTCTCGACTCAGACATGGTATGACATCCAAGTTACTGCCTACTGGAGAAATAGCTTTTTGCTTCTGAAATACCAATTCCAAGAATTTGGCTGGACATAATCTTATTGAATCTCTTAGTATGCAACTCCTAAACATTAACTCTACAGTATCACAATCACAATGGTATGTAGCCCACCCAATAGTTTGATCACATTTCTTCATGGGTCTCATTTACCATTAAAAAAAAATCATCTCATTATCCAAGTGCTTACCTGGGCTGCTGCATAAGCAAATGGACCATACATTCCAGCTGCTCTTTCTCTGTAGAAAACTGTTCTCTCAATTGAAACTATTGGTTGTACCGATGAGGAGTTATTAATCCCAAGAAACAAGCATGCACTATACAAAGCTCCCATAACAACAAGCAAGTTCTGAGTTGAGTCCCTGAAAAACGCACAAACATATACCAACTTTCAATATGAAAGTAAGAAAAAAAAGACATGTATGATGAATCGATGATTATATTTGAACCATTCTCTATATTTAATTTATGGAAATAGTAACAGCATAATTTTCCAAACATCCATAGCTGCACTATCCATAGCCATAATAATAGGTGAGATACACAAATTAATTCCAAACTTACAAGAGACAGCTAAATTGGAAAATTTAGCATCTCTCATATAAAACAAGTGGAATATAATTGTCAGCATCTACATTTAGGATCCAAGGGAACAAGAAACTGTGAATAAATAATGACAAGAATAACAAAGCAAAACGCAAGTGCAAGTGCAATGCAATAAAATTTCCTTTGGGGATTGGAGAAAATGACAAATTACCTTTTTGAGCCAACATCACAAAAGACTGCACCAAGTATAAATGCACTTATTACAGTAAAAAAAATCCTCACTGCATTATACTGTGGACTTCTCCAATATACAAGATTCTGCTTCCAGAGGCACATTCTCAATTGGGACAATCCATTCTGAGAATACGTAGAATCAAATTTTAATGGCTCGGAGCCAGCGGGCGGAGTACTCAGACTCTTAATGGAAGCTTCAACTTCCCTGGTACAAAAAATGACGAGAAAGATTACATAAAAATTTTATGCAATAAAATAGTATCAAGATCATGTTTCCCATAACAACACAATCTTAATAAAGATCACCTGAACTGCTCAGAATTCTGGTAAATCTCTGCAAAGTCTCTACCAATTCTCTCTTCAGCTGCAGGAGTACTGATCTCAAGCATCCAAGTTGCAGGATTGTAACCAGTGGGAATGGGAGGGATTCCATTAATTGCCTTAAGAGCAAGACAAAAAAAAAAAAAAGGAAACAACATTAGGATAAACTATGAAGAACTTTTATACATTGGAGTAAAAAATGAGTATTTGAAACTACTACAGCAAAATATAAAAGAACAATTAAGAGAACCCAGTTTTGCACTCACAAATGCAGTTAAATCAAAATGAACTTCTTAATACAGTGCAAAAATACAGTACAGAAAGACTGCTATTGATGTAAAAACTGAAGATTTACAGTGCAAAAATAATGAGCATAATCATCTTCGTTAGTCAGCTATTGCATATAGTTACTACTGAATTCTCCTACTCCGAGTGTTATTTGCACATTGGGACTGAAGTACATAAACAAATAATAATAAGAATAAAAATAACAACCATAATAATAGCAATAATAATAAAAAACTGATTAAAAGGCTCCCTCCCCACCCCCAAGAAAAAAAAAGCACACACTGACCCATCTTACAAGAGTGTTGTACTTCCTAGATCATGATTTAGACACAAACATAGAAAATATAGCAATATGAGGGCAATTAAATGCCAGCTATCTAGTTTAGAGGGATTGAAAAGATAAAGATTATACTACTAAACATTGGCCGAGGCATGAATTTCTAGCCATAAGCAAACAGGCTACACTAGACTGGCCCATATAAATGTCCATATAATAAAGGAAGCCTCAAAGAACTTGTATATAACACTAGACTCGAGGAGTCAAGTAATGTCATGTCTAATGTGGCCATGTCCTTTTCACTGCTATATAGTTAACTCTGTTGTGATCGCACTAGATCAGATTGTAAATTTAATTGATCCAAACGTAAACCCTCACAAAAGCAACCATTTGTGGCATTACGAGATGGTTATAAAGGTGTGTCATATAGCGGTAAGCTTTCTATCAGCTTTCACGAGAATGAACCAGATATATAAGAGCTGAAGATGATAAAGAGATAAACATGCAGCTGTACCTGAAAATAGTCTATCAAAATCTGCGACTTCCCACCAAGTTTTCCTCCATATATTACTTGGCCCCCTCTCTTCATGAGAAGCAGCTGCACATTGAAACAATGTGTGAAATTTTAAAGAAAAAATGTCATCTATTTACCCAAGGCACTCTATACACATTATTCACAAACCATATATCTAACCAACCTCGTCAAATGATTCAAATATATCAATACTTGGTTGATGTATGGTACAAACCACCGTTCTTCCAGTATCAACAGTGTTACGAACAGTTCTCATTACTATGGCCGCAGCTCGTGCGTCAAGTCCAGATGTAGGCTCATCCATAAAGATTATAGAAGGATTTGCAACCAGCTCCACAGCAATTGTTAAACGTTTTCTTTGTTCGGTAGATAGTCCGCTACTGCCTGGCAAACCTACCAAGGCATGCCTTAGACTGTCAAGCTCCACTAATTTCATCACCTCTTCAACAAACTCCTGCAGAACAGAGGAGTGAGCAGATTTAAAAAGACAACAGACAACCCTGAGAAAAAAAAACAAATGTAGTTTCTGATAGCAACTAACATTTCTTTGTTCTTTGTTCACTTCCTTGGGAAGGCGAAGACATGAAGAGAACCAAAGAGATTCCCAGACTGTCACTTGAGGAGAATGTATGTCATTTTGTTCAACATATCCTGAGATTCTTGCAAAGGTGCGTTGTACTTTTGGGTATCCCGAGATCCTGATGTCCCCTTCTATGTATCCACCAGTCTTTCTACCAGCAAGAACATCCATCAAAGTAGTCTTCCCTGCTCCACTTGACCCCACTAATGCAGTGAGCACACCTGGTGAGAATACTCCACTCACATTCTGTAAGAGTTGCAATCTCTTTTCCTTTACACCTTTCGAACTCATTTCCTGAAACACTCAAAAAACCAAATGTTTCACATCTAAAAGAAACAAGAAAAACTAAAGGAATTTAAACCTGTAAGATTTCCATACCTTTGGCATGTCAACAAAGTAATTGACATTATGGAAAGTCATTGTTAATGGTTGAAATGGAAGAATCATTCCCCTCTTTTTAACTCCTTGTTCAGCAGATACTTTTCCTGCCCAAACAAGTATAATTCATTTTCAAAAGAGATTTTCCGAATAATACAATGTCTACAACCAGTTCCAGTTGGGGGAGATTTGTTCAGTATAGAATTTAATCATAAATTTGTAAATTGTAAAGCAAAGGGAAAGGATGACTGACCACCATCCCCAGATGAATTATCTTCTGTGATAGTATTTGAAATCAATGCCTGGGCTTTACTGATAGCTGTAAGCAAACAACAAAGGTACATAATTCCATTGTGACATATATATATATATATATATATATAATCCAAAGCATGAGCAGAGGACTTCATTAAATTAATAAAATCCCCATACAGAGCACTATAAGAGAGGTACAAACATGAAATTTCCAAGAACTTACGATTTAGGTAAGCCAATGCCAGTGTCACTATGATGTTGAAAACCACACTATAGAGCAATAACATACCAACTCCGATCCAATACCAATAACTTTCATTAGGTAGACTATGTGACTGGAGAACATTGTCTCCAATTGTAGTGTTTCCAAGGGCAGATCTCTGTAAAGTGACAAATTATAAACCTATGAGTTTAGTTCAGTAGTGATTCACGGCAAAATGAGAAAGAGAGAGTTGTGTTGTGTTGTGTATCGCAAAATTTGTCTAACATGAACAATATAATTCAACTGGAAGTGCATCCAGCCGTTCACAAGTTACGAGACAGACCTTCATCCACCTTGTTGCACCAAATTCATTGACAGAAATTGCACGTTGCCCATAGGATAATGGTGACAGCCAATATGCCCAAATCCACCATGGCTTGATCATTGCTGAAAGATGAGAGTAACTTGATCAATAAAAGCGACCTACTTGTACTTTGCATCTACTGTAAACTATCGTAGCCTACCTTTTGGAACTATAAATCCGCCCATCAAAAATATAACCAGAAGTCCAGCAGATCCAAATGTATTAGCAACGATCATATCTCGAGTAAGAGAAGCCATCATGCGGAAGAGACCCAAAGCCATTTGGTGTACGGCGAAGAGCAAAAACATATAGCCAAAAAATCTTAAACACATAAAAGGAGATGATAAGTACGGAGATTATATAATAAACAACAAGAAGATTTACTGACTAAGCAGGAGATACCTCCCAGGAGCAGGCGCAAAACCAACGGTGTAGTATACAACAATAGACCATATAACAGCTTCGAGGACTGAGTAAGGCACGCGCAAAATCCAACTACAAAAAGACCATGCCCATGCAGGATAAAAGTAATTATCACGCTGCTTATAGAAAACTGGAAGTCGAAATATCATAAGAGGTAGCTCTGAGAATCCATTGAACATCATATGCACCAGTCCATAGAACAGACAAGACAAATATAGGTTTCCGTTTAACTCGTCCGTAGGATGGATTCTTGTTCGTAAGAACATTGTGCATGTGACAAATCCTACACATGCCACCTGTATAATAAGTTAACAGAGAAATATGAGATAGCATTATAAAAAATTAATAAGTTTAGATACAAAATAATAGAAAAACAATGGTCAGTTAAAAACTGAAAATATGACATAGATAACGCACGAGAATACTATTATCACAGGTCCAAAATTTCCTTCTTTACTCTGTTTTTATTCTCTCTCAACCTATGACAGATTACTCTTTTAAAGAATACAATTATCTTTACTCTGTTACGATTTGCAAACTGTAAACAACTAACACGTAATCTTTGTTAATCCAAAAACAGACAACCCTTGTATAGCTTCCACAGCAGCATACTGTTCGCCTAAGAACATCCAAACCAGTATGTTTCCCTGAATTTGGTATCCTTTCTTCCTATACATAGCCATATTGTGCACTGTTTACATATTAATCCCAGCACTCTATGATTTAGACAATAGAAAATAGTTTCAGTTTGATAAATTACAAGGTGAGAACCATAATACTGTTGTATGTCAAGATTCAAAAATGTCACAGAAGTGAACAGAAACTAATTCATTTCACTCATTTCCTTACTAACCGAAGCATAAACAGTTTCCAGTCAAGAAGATATAAATGACAGGTATGAGATTATAGAACAGTAAGGTAAACTATACCTGACATGTTCTAAATATATAAAGAAAACGGTGCCTGTTAATGAGAAGCAGTTCTCGTTCAAAGCATGTCCAGAAAAGCTCCGATCTTGATACTGCGTGCTTTGCAGTGGAAAGAGCTGAAGGGTGATTCTTGGATTTATCATATGGAACAGAAAGAGATGACTCCACAGACTTTCCAAATCTGGAAGTTCTAAATGCTTCTGCAATTTCTGGAACAGAAAGGAACACGTAGGGTTTCGAAGGATCAGCCCAGTATTGTGCTTGATCCTTCCGCGAAGTAACCTGTAAATGCGGTAAGTTAGAACAGTTCCCTGGTTAATTATAAGGTATCCAAAAGAAATATACCTCTTGGAGAAAGTCTGCAACTCCCTTACGAGGCGGCAATCTGAAACCCAATGACTCAAAGAATTCCAGAACTTCTTCACAAGGTCCTTGGTACACTATGTATCCTTCTGATAATAACAGCAGGTCGTCAAATAGATCAAATGTCTCAGGTGCAGGTTGCAGAAGAGCCATTAGAACTGTTCCTTGCATCTGGTGAACAATATTTCCTATGCATTTTACAATTTGGTATGTGGTAGAGCTATCAAGTCCAGTAGATATTTCATCCATGAAGAGGGTCTTTCTTGGTCCAACCACCATTTCTCCTACAATATGTTAAAATGAGTATGTGAGCAAAGGTCATCATAAAACCAAACTTATTGAAATTTCTACTTATTCTGAGCTAATATTATATCTTTAAATTCAAGAAAGAAAATATTTATCTTTTAGACATCAATTTTTGTTAATATTGATAATTACAGCTCAACACAAAAACTCTACAAGTCCCTAAAAGTAAAAGGTAACAGGCAAATAGAGCAGAATTTTGCCACATTTTTATACAAACAATTTCACCATCAGTAAAAGGTTCAAATAGAAATTTTAAGCTCCATTATGGTCCACTCCTCATGGCGCTAGGTTGCATAATAACGAGGGAGAAACCTACTGTATTCCTAAACTGCAGTAAATTTACAAACCAACCATGTATACTTACTATTTATTACCAAAATTTATGGAGGATCAAGCACAAGAAGTCAACAAATGTACTTAGGTACGTATATAATATCATGCCACCGAGGGAGAGAGAGAGAGAGAGAGAGAGAGAGAGAGAGAGACCTGTAGTGACTCTCTTTCTCTGACCACCTGAAACACCCCTGAGCATTTCATTACCAACAAGTGTCTCAGCACATACATCAAGACCAAGCAGTTTCAATATGTAATCTGTAGAAACACTGTGCTTTCTGCCACCCACAGATGATGCCTAAGCAATTACATTTTGAAAACTATTAACTTAAATTGTCTTCAAATTTTGACAATACAAAATATGAAGTCAACAAACATTGGCAAGCTTAAAGAAGTTTGTAATGGTAACCTTCATGAAAGCATCTATTTCAGGACTGGGATGTATATTCTTTTCCTTCTCCAAACGGATAAGATCCTCCATATATGCTGCAATAAAAATTAAATAGAGAATAATAGATCACATAATGTAACTGCATATGCACAATGCTTTTTCGCAAGCCTTTTTCGCAAGGTGCATAAAATATTCGTACATGTTGACCGAGTTGGACAAATAACAAATTACTGAAAAACATTGGAAACATAAATGAAAAAGATTGAACAACCATCATTGCCTATAAACAATAACAAAGGTAAAAGGTTAGGTTATCAAAGACTCCACAAAAATCTCAGTTGGCCAGATCAACACTAGCTACAGGCCTCGGACAATGCACATAAAGAAAAGAGGAAAAAATTAAGTGTAAGTTCAGAAATGTAGGAGAAAGATATGAACAAAAGGATGATAAAAGTGTGAACCCTTTTAAAAATGCATTCAAATGTAAAAATAAAAAGATCACCAACCGAAAAGAATGTAAAACAGAATCAGCAAATTGAGCAAGGGAAGACCAAGTAATATTAGCCCCAAACTAGACTCTCTTTCCATTTAGCACTAGAAGAGGAGAAGGAATCTGTTAGCTAAGCAACTTACCCAATAGATTGGTATAAGTTGGTTGGATCATGTTAAAAACACTTGCCAACAAATTGGCCATCAAATTAGTATAGGTGGTGTACCCTAAACATTTCCTCTAAGTATGTTTCTGTGTTCAGTAACATAACTTGGGGGGAAAAAAACATTCCATATAAGAGAATCATGGTTGATCATGATCACAAACTTTAATTCAAATTAGAAATAACAAGGAAAACAAAGCACATCATAATAAATTTGTTGATGATTTAAAGCAAAACATACCACCAAATCCTTCACTTGCACCTTGACATCTGGCAGCAAAATCCAAAGTTTCACGTACAGTTAACTCTGCAATGTGATTATCTGTTTGACTTATGTAAGCAGAAGTCCTCTGAACGCAAAAATCATCCAGCTTATGGCCATTGTATGTAATAGTACCACATTTCTGAAACAAAAATTTTACCTTTGTATAAGAGGACACAAAAAATTGGCCTTTGTATAAGAGGACATCCTCACACTGAATGGGAATCCAAAAGAAGGAGAAACATACTTTACTTTTAATGTTCTTTTTCTAGAAAAGACGTTGGAATAAGTATAAAAAACATCATTTAGATATTAAAGTACCATTGCACTATAACATGTAAGTTACTGCTATACTTCAACTAGATAACTTATCTATATATGATACAATCAGAAAAAACACCACAGAACTCTAGTCTAGTTTCAATAGACGGAAGATCAAAAAGAACTTATTCTATCAATCCCATCCACTCTGTTCACGGTTCCATAGAGAGGATCAGATCATGCAAGAACTGAGAAAATTATTGGAGCCTGCAACTTTAAAACCAAATGTTAAGTTGTATACCCTGGGGTGACATGTTTTTCTCTAAAATAAAAGCCTGAAATTGCACCGGAAACCCAAATAAATGAACACAAATCACTCAACCAAACCTCATACCCATATCATGGGACTCAATATTAGCCGAATTTTATGTGAGAAGCATATGTGGTGCGGAATAAAACCCATTTGAACAGCATGAAGGAAGCTTATAATTGTATAAGATAATACTTGAAACTTCAAAATTGTTGTATTGCAATCAAAGAGCTTGAAAATTTTAACCGAGTTGAAATGTTGGGATATCTTGCACAATCCATTCACTGGAAGAAACTTACCGGTTCAGGGGCAAGGATCCATCAATTGGTTAAGCAATGGTGGTAAGTCACTATTCTTAGCCTTACAAGATCTCCATATATAATACAACCACGTTTTCATAACCAAAATTGCTCTAAATAGGAGGACAAACCTTTAAGCCAGACCCTAGCTTCCCTGCAAGAGCTAGAAGCAACGTGGATTTCCCAGAACCTGGAGGCCCCAAAAGCAGTGTCATCCTGGCAACACAAATATAATAACTTCATATTGCACTTGCACCCGTTATATACAGAGACTGTATTTAAGATCTGTACTAAAGACACAATGTCATGATATATTTGATGAACTGTAAGTGGCCCATTCCAGAATCACAGTTTTGTTTTAGTTGCAAAAGTAACTTTCTGCAATTCAGCTTTCTTCTTCCGTAATACAATAATATGTTATGTACTGTCTTGCTGTTTGCAAGACGGTTAACTGTTAACACCACACATAAAGCAAGCCACTTGACGTGGTGCAAGCAACATATCATCAATAAAGCACTGCAGACAATGAATGACAGTAGTGTATCTCTACCTTTCACCAAAAGTATAGAGGACACTCTAAATTTGGAGAGTCCAAACATGAACTCCATCAACTCTCTAACTCTCAATTTGGATGCTGTAATTGATCAAGTGTAATTTCCTCCACTTCTGACAGTAGATAAATTATCTCCAGTGCTGAGATATATTATCTATTAGCATTAATTTTATTTTATGTCTTTTGGGTAGAACCCAGCAACTCTAAATATGATTTCACAAATAGAGACACTTTTTTTACTATAGGATTTCTGGGGGGTAGCTGTGGTCCTTCGAATATGTCGATGATTTCACATGTTAGACACTACATAATTACAGCTACTGAAAATAAACCAACCAAAGAAACAGTAACACATGCATGTAACAAAGAATTTTGGCATTACAAACTAGTTTTAAATAACCATAAGAAAATAAAACCACAGTACAGAGTGCAAGCGCAATGGAGTAGGTAATAATATCTAAAAAGAGTAAATAAATCATAAATGTGTGAGAGACGTAGTTCAGACAACATTAAAGTTGCCAATTAGTTCTTTTTTTATCTTTCTAAATTAGATCGATATGAACATGAACACGAGTAAAATTGAATGCAAGACTAGTTTCATGAGCATTTACAGAAGTTTTCTTTTACATCAAGTAGTTCACCGGATCATAAAGGCAATGCCCTTTATAGTGTAGAACTATAATGTAATCTCCTCCAATTTAAGTATGTCCACCATTCATATATATATATATATATATATATACTGCAAGCTGTTACATTTCTAGTTGACGTTTGGCTGAAAAAAGGAACTTGGATACGAAAGTTGTAACTAAACTACATGGGGTGGCTTTATCAGTATCAGCGCATCCATCATGATGGCAATAAACTCTCATTTCCTGATTCGATGGTATTTTATAACTTCAAGTTTTCTGTTCAATTAAAGAGAACTATACATAATTTTTTTTCTATTCTAAACTATCCTTCTCAATAGTCACTAGTTAACTGAAGGTCATCCAAACTTTGGAGGACCCCAGAAGACACAGAATAGTAGTAAGCTAGAATGTCGCATTCTTTACTAAAAGGACCAAATGGAGTGTAAAAGTACTCTTGTGAAATGTGAACATGACTTTTTTTTCTATCCAAAATATGTGTATCATTTTTATAGATGAATGTATTATGTTTAGAAAACCATCACTAATGAAACTTGCCAAAAATACTTTAGAGACCAGCACATATTATATTCTAAATTTCAGCAATGTATAACAGAATACTCGTCCAAAAAGAATATATATACACACACACACACACAAATATATAAACGACGGCCAATAGTGGTGATTGTTGAACCAGAATCTAGCGGTAAAAAAAGTCTCGTGTCATTCAAAAACTATAATGACATATAAAAGAGCAGAGGTGCATTACCTTCCTGGTTTGACAGAACCACTGAGGTTATTCAAAATCGTTAAGGAATGCCTCTTTGGCTTGAAAATCTTCAATCCAGTAAGGAAACGCTGCGTTCAATTACGGAAAATGAAATAAAAATGAGCCATAACACATCAAAAGTTAGACAGAGGTCAAATTACTTATTCAGAAATTACTCTACCTCAAACATGTCTCGAGTATAATTGACCAATGTCGGCAAAGCTCTGGAGCCGACTTGCACATTGGCAATGACATTGAGATTCTCAAACCTCACTTCCACATTTGGAATCTCTATTCCGACTCTGTTTTAGGATGAAATAATGAAAATTAGTCAGCGAGGATATAGATTATCTACGAACTTTAAATGAGACCAGAAATTATTTAAATTGTTCAATAACTCAAATATTATGCATCAATTTCATTAAGCAAGAACTTGTTCCTTTATACTCAGTATAATCGTTACTTTTTTTTATTTTTTATTTTTACTTCTAATTAATGAAGAATTAACCGTCTACATGCACAAGAAATAGGAACTATTGTTCATTAATGCCACTTCAGAAATTGAAGTATATAGAGAAACGAAACGGAGTTCTGACTATAAATGCAATAAATTAGAACTACATCCCAAAGCCCCTCTCTCTCACACACATTCGCGCACACAACAGACGCACATACACACACACACATATATATATATACGGAAATGTGAATACACAGAAGATAGATATATTACTTGTCGAGACGTTCTTTGATGGCGGAGACGAGCTTGTAATTATCTTGCTCGGACGTTGCCAATGCCTTCTTGACGACGAGTTCACGATTGACTCGGTCGAGTTTCCTCACGTCGACCGTCTCCACCTTCTTCTCTCCGTTACCTGTCTCTGATGCCGTACGTCTCAACAACGCGAAGTTATTCCGTTTCGCCGACGGCAACCTCCCGAGCGCCGCCCAAACCAACTCATCTTCGTCCTCCGCCACCGAATCGGCGTTCGACGGCCGCGAAAAACCCTCATTCCCTCCTCCGATCTGCAACTCGAAGTATTCGCTTCCGTTCGATGCCGCCATAACCCCTACAGCCCTACTCTCTCTCTCTCTATAAATATATATATACACGCGTGTGTGTATATATATATGTGTATATATATATGTGTGTGTATATACACACACAATTTCGTGAGCAACAAGCTCTCGCTCTCTCTGTAAACCAAAATGCAGATGTGAAATTAATTTCTGATTTAGAGAGACGAATGGGGGAGCAGTGATCGCACCACCACTCTTTCTCTCTCTAAAATGGAATAATTTCTCTCTCTAAAAAATATTAGTTTCTCTCTCTAAAAATATATGTGTATATGCGTATATATAGAGTTGTAAAAGAGGATGATTGGGAGAGCCAATGTGACCGCATTCAAAACGGAGCTTCGACCCTCAGCGTTAAATGAATTGGGGAGGGAGCGAATGACGTGGCCCCGCGAATTTGAAGATGTGAAAGGACAAAACTATCCTTACTAAAACAGGCTTTGTTAGGTTCGTTGTATCAATTTTTACCGCAGTAACTACGGGCATTGTTTCGACACGTGTGTAGTAACAACTGTGCGTTGAACAAAATATGAGCCCTATAACTGTCATTTCAAAAAAGGATAAATCTTCTAGAACTAGAAGATTCAAAATATTATGGAATTTTTATTTATTTTTCAAAAAAAAGGATAAAAACAAATTCAGTTCTGAGGAGCAAAATGGCCAAACAGACCACTGTTGTGAAATATTATTGACAAAGTGTTTTTTTCAAAAAAAGAATGAAAACAAATTAACTTCAAGAACCAAATTTGCCAACAAATCACTAATATTTTTACTTTTTTGGGAATGGAGTGTGACTCTCCCCTATTATCTTCAATAACAGCATTCATTTATTTAGTAAGCCAGTTTGGCAATCTAAAATTGAATGTAAAATTTATGAAATAAAGTGAAAATGTTGTATAATTCATTCAATTAGTTGACTGGTCTTTTTCGAAGTACAAAAGGAAAATGATTTAAAGTTTTACCATGAAAATACGGAAAGAATTAATCAAGTACTGAATTTTTTTAAAATCTGAATTTTAAGTACCCGAGGTTTTAACTGATACTTGAAAAAATAAAAAAAATAAATTTAATAATTTTATAGATTTTTTGTTTTTAGACTTCAGTATTAAGTGATAATTTAGTCACTTAAGATTTTACATTATTTTAAATGGTACTTAATATTTTAAATGATGTTCAAATTTCTTAACAAATGCACTTAATTAAATAAGTGCTAAATTTGTTCTAATTTAATTGATAAATAAGTGTTATCAAACATGCACTAAAGACAATCTCTCCACCAACTCACATTAATTTCAAAATGATAATTTTTTAGAATTAAAATTGTCTACAATGTCTATTTTCCTTTCTAGTTTGGGCAATGGAAGGTGAATCTTCTCTATTCATTTTCATACCGACAGTCATCTTATTTTAGTAAAGCCAACTTGGCGCGCAGTAAAATTTATTTAATTATGTGAAAATGATTTGTTCTAATTTTAATTATGTGAATGGTCTTCATAAATCAACTAAAAATAAGGGTTTGAATATTTACATTGGGATACATATGTCAAAAATTAAAAGAGTCTTGAGGTCCTCATGACAAATGGTGATGTCATTAATAGGGTTGACGCGCCAACTCACCATTATTCAAAAAAAGGGAATGAATTTCTAGAAGCAAAATTATGTTGAAACCACTTTTTTTTAAAATAAATAAATAAAAATGGCAAGGAAAGTTAAATTCATCCTAGGGTTGATGCACAAACTCAGAATTATTCGGAAAAAAAGGGGGATGGATTTCTAGAAGCAAAATTGCCAACTCACAGTGAATTTCTAGAATAAAATTTTTCATGAAACCACTTTTTTTTGAAAAAAAAATAAAAATAAAAATTGGCACATAAAGTTGAATTCATCCTCCTCTATATAATATCTGCCTTCATTTTATTTTCTTGGCTCTCAAATTTTCAAAATTTCAATACAAATTGAATGGGAGATGTGAAAATGTTTTGCACAAATTTAATTGGGTAAACGGTTTTTAATTTTTAATTATATTTTTGAAAATTAAAAATTAATTTAAAGTAATACTGCAAGAATATTTTGTAAGAATTAGGGTGAATAGAGACATGGGCATCACAGGTGATGTTAGCACTGAAAATTACACTTGAGAATCAGAAAATAATAAATAGATAAGAATGAGGTTCTATAACCAAAATTGGCAATAAATAATTTTGCTTCTTCCCTAGTTGGCAAGGAAGGGTCTCTTCAATTCCCGCAGTGTCTCAAAAGTATCTAAGTTGACATGTGCAAATACTTTGTACCAATTTAATTATGTGAATGGAATTTATTCTAGGTTTCTGTTAATCTTTAATATTTTACTCCTATTGTGTACAAAAATTTTCAATTTTCAATTTTCAATATATATATACATATATATATCAGCCCAAATTGATATTTTATCCAAAATGCAATTTAGATCATATCATTATGTTACCTTTTTTTTTCTACTTATTATTTTTTGGGACTTGTTTTTTCTTCACTACAAAAATTATTATTTGATTGTTTCCTTCCTTTTTTATTTATTCTTTTGAGAATCATCGTGTTTAAGTGCACATTTATTTTTCTTTTTTAAATAATCAAAACATGGACAAAATTTCGATTATTCGTGCAAATTAAAACAACCCGCTTACATGAATCGAATAAGGTTGGAAATATTTCTACATTGGGATTGAGACCCTAACGAATGCACATTTGGTTTTCCTTCCTCCCTCTATTTTGTTATTCTAGCTGATCTGATACTCTACTTTTTCTTTATCTTCTTGTGATCTAGTAGCATGAACACCGTGAAGGTAGCTAGAAGGTAGTAGTTTGAAAGAGACGGCTTATACATATACAGTTAGTTATATACAAACTCACGCATGTGGATATAAATATATATAGATACGTTGACGTACCCAATCCCAAACATTACTGAAAAAACATTTTAAGTGGAAAGGTAAAATCACAATAACCTTCAGAGGTCCATTTCAATTGAACCAACTTCTTAGGTGCCTTGAAAAGCTTAAACAACATACATATATACATAATACATATACACACACATACACGCAACTTGTATACAATATGGTTATGTATACGTACACATACTTGCATTCTAACATATTTGTATATATGTTTATGTTTTCATATAGCAAATAAGTGATTTATCTATAGAAGAAAAAAACAATTGACCATTGATTGAATTCACACCAGAAAGCACCATTAATTATTGTTAGATAAGAAAATGGCCAACGCTCAAACTAATATTAGAAAGTTCACTTGTATTACGTAGAGAACATGCATGTCAATTATTTCTATAACTGAATGTTAGTTATAAAATTGCAAGTTATATTTGCTTGTTTGAAGATTTGGTGCTTCTCAAATGAAAATTGAAGTGGTCTTAAAAAAGAAAGCGGAAAGTGAAAATTAGACTTGGTGTTGTAGTTCACGTTTTGGTTTTGATAGCATTTTGGCGCGAAATGAAAGCTTGGGTGGTGCCCTTGCATTTAACTATTCAATTTTTTCATTTATGTTATGTGAAAGCTAGCATAATTTCCAATAGGGTAAAGTACACAAACCCCCTGAACTATTGCACTTTTGCAATTAATTCTCCTTAATTATTAATTTGTTATAATTTGCCCCAATTCTATTGTAAATGACTATACTACCCTTACTATTATATTTGTTAATTTTTTAAAGGGTAAATAGTTTAAAACCCCCCTCAAATTTACTTTTTTTCCCTACTATACCTTCTCAACTAAATTTAGTCCCCTAAACTTTCATTTTTTTGCACCACGGGCTTGCCCTTCAAACTTTTTACCCTTTTGCCCTCCAAACTTTTTATATTTTCACCTTACATTTTACCCTCTTAAAGAATAAAGTGCAAAAAATCAATTTTCCCCAATTCTATTATAAAAAGATTATCATACTCTTACTATTATATTTCTTAATTCTTTAAAGGGTTAATTTCAAGAAACCCCCTATACTATCCAGTTTAATAACCTAACCCCCATTGTGTCCATTTTGCCCATTATACTATTCAATTTCATCATTATGCCCCCTCACCTCACATTTTGAGTTAAAATGCCTAAATTACCCTCAATAGTATAAGGGAGTTTAGTGAAATCAACCATTTAAAAAAATTATTTTTCGAAAATCAATTATATTTTTCACAAAAATTATAAATTCAAAAATATATATATATATTTTTCGCAAAAAAAATATTTTTCAGATGGAGTATATTATTTTCATAAATATGAATTATTTCGGAAAAAAATCATATTTTGGAATATAATAGTATATATTTTTCGCAAAAAAATTATTTTTCGGAAAAAAATTTATATTTTGGAACATAATATATATTTTTCAGAAAAAAAATCATATTTTGGAACATAATATATATTTTTCGAAAAAAATCATATTTTGGAACATAATATATACTTTTTCACAAAAAATTATTTTTCGGAAAAAAAATCATATTTTGGAAGATAATATATATTTTTCGCAAAAAAAATATTTTTTGGAAAAAATTCATATTTTGGAACATAATAAATACTTTTTTGGAAAAAAATTCATATTTTGGAACATAATATATATTTTTCGCAAAAAAAATATTTTTCACAAAAAATTTATATTTTGGAACGTAATATATACTTTTTCACAAAAACATTATTTTTCAGAAAAAAATTCATATTTTGGAACATAATATATATTTTTCACAAAAAAAATATTTTTCGGAAAAAAATCATATTTTGGAACATAATATATATTTTTTGCAAAAAACATATTTTTCGTAAAAAATCATATTTTAATATATATATATTTTGAAATTTATAGTTTTTACGAAAAATATAATTTATTTTCGAAAAATAATTTTTTTAAGGGTTAATTTCACTAAACTCCCTTATACTATTAAAGGAGGGTAGTTTAGACATTTTGACTCAAAATGTGAGGAGGAGGGGGCATAGTGATGAAATTGGATAGTATAGAGGGTAAAGTGGAAATAGTGGGGATTAGTTGATTAAATTGACTAGCATAGGGGGGTTTTTTGAAGTAAACCCTACTTTAAATTATAAAAATATTATTTCTTTTAGTTAGAATATTAATTCTACCATTTACCTTTAATGTATTAGACTAAATATACTCTCAAATGCTAAGAGAATGAAAATAGTTAATTTTTACCTTGCCCCGCCCCAACAACCGTTAAGAAATCCCCGTCTTATCCCTACCCAAAATTGGCTAAACGGGGTGAGAGGTCACCCCGTCCCCGTTGGGTTTTTTAAAACCGTTGGGTGCCCACGGGTACCTGTTAACAATTGAAATTTTTGAATATTTCACTTTAAAATTAAACAATTTCACAAAATCATATACTTAAAACACGAAATTCAAGATTATAGAAACTAAATAAACATCAAATTATCCAACAATCCAAATTATAATACATTTTACGAAAAATAACAACAACAAAGAATTTTGTTCAATATTACGTTCACTTCAATCTAAACAACAACAAAAATAAATTTTAGGATTAGTGAGTTACACTTATTTTTTATTCTAATATACCTAAACGGGGCGGGGACACCTAAAATTGTCCTCGTCCCATTTATGTGAGGGTTTTTTCCCCAACTCCATCTCCACCCATATAGTATAAACGGGACACCAAAAACCGTTATAAACGTGGCAGGGCGAGGCGGGGCAAATTGTCATCTCTATATATATAACATAAGAAAATAAGTATACTGAAGATTTTTACTCCAAAAGCTCTTATCAGTAAGTCTCTTGTTATCTCTTGTTCTTTGGTACTAGCTTTGGTTTTAGCTTCTATAGTTGTTTAAAGCAATTGTCTACCTAGGTTTTTCTTTTTCTTTTTTTGTCAAATTTAGCTCTTACTGAGAAAGAAAGACCATCACTAAAACACCAAACATTTTTCTAGGAAATGACTTCAGTGCCTTTTGTACACACAGAAATAGACAATAAAATGGCAGTTGCAAATGTATTCTTTAAAGATTTAAATGTTTAAATGGTAACCCTTTAGTTGATTTTCTATAATTTTTTGGGAAAAAAACAAAATCAAGTATTGTATAATTTGGAAGATGATAGACAGGGGATGTGAGAGGAACAAGATTTAGGTCCAATTACATGATATGATTTTCAATACCTGGGGTTTCAAATTTGGATATTATCATTTTTTTAATGTCTCTGTCTTCTTTCCGATAATGAGTTTTATTTGCTTCTTATTATTTGGGTGTTCATTATCTTGTGTTAGATGGGAGCTTGGTAGGTTCTTTGGTTAAATATACAATTAAGACATTTGAGTGCATGTCCATACATTTGGTAGGTTCTATAAAATTTTCAAATTTCATATGCATTGATGATCGATTTAGCATGTAGAGTACATGCTAAACCGAACTATATATATATTTATAACATGAGAAAATTAACAAATGAACTATCTATATATATATATATATATAACATGAGAAAATTAACAGATGTTTATTATTAAGTAATTTGTTATTTCTTTAAGAATATATATTTTTATGAAAATAAAGTTTCATTTGGCATAAAAAATTAATTAGGATAATGAGTTTTATGATTTAAATCAAACTAAAATTTAATAACAAGTTAATTGATTTACAAATAAAATAATTAGAACTTATAAAAAACTTTTTTGTCATTTGAGAGTATATTTAGTCTAATACATTAAAGGTAATAGTATAATTAATATTCTAACTAAAAGAAATAATATTTTTGTAATTTAAAGAATTAAGAAATATAATAGTAAGGGTATGATAGTCTTTTATACTAGAATTGGGGCAAATTGGTTTTTTGCACTTTACCCTATAAGAGGGTTAAATGCAAAGTGGAAATATAAAAAGTTTGGAGGACAAAAGGGTAAAAAGTTTGGAGGGCAAGCCCATGGTGCAAAAAATTGAAAGTTTAGGAGGCTAAATTTAGTTGAGGGGGTATAGTAGGGAAAAAGAGTAAACTTGAGGATTTTTTTAAGCTATTTACCCTTTTTAAAATTATATAAAAATATTATTTATCTTAGTTAGAATATTAATTATACCATTCACCTTAAGTGTATTAGAGTAAATATATTCTCAAATATTAAAAAAAATAATAGAGTTATAAGTTGTAATTATTTTATTTTTAAATTAATTAACTTGTTGTTATTAAAATTTAGTTTAATTTAAATAATAAAACTCATTATCCTAGTTAAATTTTTTTATGCCAAATGGGAATATCTTTTCATAGAAATATATTCATAAATAAATCACAAATTACTTATATAATAAACACCTTTTGATTTCATATGTTATATATATAAATAGTTTTAATTAATTAACTAATAAGTTTTAGAACTTTATTTAATTATTACTTAAAGAACCAAAAAAAAAGTATTCAAAAAATATTTTAAAAATTATGTGTAATTTTTTGCAACTTTGAATGAAGAATATGTCATCAAACTACTATCAATTCTTTTTTTATATAATCTAAGCTAATTAATAAGAAAAATGTGTTAAGTAAAATTCATTAAAGAAAGAGCATTTAGGTCATTTATGAAATATTCTTAAGAAAGTGGGGTATTTTGCAACAAATGTAATAGATTAGGGGGTTTGTTGCACATTTTATAGTTCAAGGGGGTTATTTGCAATTTTGATGATAGTTTAGGGGGGTTTATTGCATTTAACCCTTTCCTATATATATCAATGTATCATACCTCAATGCAAGTTCGCTAGCATTTATTTGGGGACAAAAGGAAACCATGATGGTGAATGGCAGGGTTTTAATTTGTTTCCAGATGACAATTCTATCATATATATATATATATATATATTCTTTTCTGGATACACGATATGTTTGCAACTTTGCAAGTCCTCCTACTTTTCTTGACACCACAAACATAAGGTCATGCAACATAAATACAACAAAAAGATTGTATACTCAATGTTCAAAAATTGTTCAAAAATATATATTGTTCAATAATGCTAGTTCATATAGTACTTTATAAGCATTACATGAAAAGTGAGATCCGCTCCGTTCAGGACACTAATTTCTTACAGGAATGGTGAAAATTTGGATCCTTCTTCACGCTTCTAACAGATTTAATCCGAGGATGATGTTGATCAGGAGTGCGAGCCCAAACTAATGAGATGTTAGATGCTATTCATCTAAAAGATGTATTTTAATCATCCATTCATCTTTTCTGGAAGTTAAGGGCCTTGACAGACATAGCAAAGATGCCAAAGAAGAGAACGTTGAAGCCGAGAAGCACTGCTACTGAAACGCCAATCATACCGGGGCCAAAGCCAAAACTGACCTCCAAATACTCTTTAACAGAGCCCTCGAACCCAGGCCCTACAACTTTCGTTTCCACGTCACCTAGCTGAGAGGTAATAACACCTCGCAAAGACCACGCAAATGGGCAAATGTAGTAGAACCAGATCCACCATACCGGGATGTGCTATATGAACGGCAATAGAGACAAGAAAATGCCATAAAAATATGTACATACAAAAAAAAATAAAAAATCAAAAGCAGGAAATATTTCAGCGAATTTCTTCTTTTCCTTTTGAAAATATTTTTCAATCCATTACCAATGAAACAGTAAAGTTTCTTTCTGGAAAAATACCACCCCTTTGTAAAAAATCATCAATCATCTCGGCAGAGAGAAGAAAAAAAAACAAAAAACAAAAGCATGGCCTTCCCAAGGACCACTTGGCAGACAAAAATTCTCATCAACTCACTGGGATAATCAGGTTAAATAGTAACATACCATAACATCATATTTTTCTGTCTTGAATTTCAAAACACTGAAATTCTTGAAGTCTATACTTGATGATATGGAACATAATTAAGTTAAAGACTCTATAAAAACAGTTAACAATGAAAAACCAACCCAAAAACCGTACATTGTGTAAAAATGTTGTGTAAGCTGACCAGGTAAAACACTAGTATGAGGTGTTGTTGTTAACTACCCCATTACACTAAAAGCTTAAACTTTTAGATAGGGTGTAACTTGAATAGTATAACCTTCAACACGCCCCTTCACGAGTAACGTGTTTTTTGTCCAACTCGTGTAACAATAATTTTTAACTTGGGTGACGGTAAAACTTCGAACACAGGATTTCCTACTCTGATACTATGTTAACTATCAAGTACTCTAGACGCTTAAGCTATTAGAGAGGGAGAGGGTGTAACTTAAATAGTATACTCTTCAACAGTTGGAAGTGGCTTAATTGTTATTTCTTATATTATTAATATGAATAGTATATACCGGAAAGATGAACATGATTCAACTCATTCTTTCCCTTTTTCTTTTCTCCGTCTTCTTTATACTTGATAGTATTATGATTTTCTCTTAATCAAAATGGGGAACCATTGACCACACAGCCCAATCAAATCTAATTCACTCCTTTCTGTTCTTTTCCTGGCTTTGGTTGGTAACGAAGTTGAAGGTACTAAAAACCAGAAATCTTGTGTGAACAGAACATGTAAGTGTTTCAATCTGAACCCCAAAGCAATGTCAAATTACAGACAAACATATACTACCTCCGTCCCGTTTTAGTTGTCCAGTTTGACCAAAATATGTGAGTGTTTTTTGGTCAAACGTGGACAAGTAAATTGGGACAGAGGGAGTAGCACTTACAGGTTTTGCGACAAAAAAACCCGAGAAGAGATTCCACGGTGAATAAAATGCAGAGGAAACGATAGAAGCCATATGTTGAGAAGGTGTGAGACCAACAACCACCATGCCGTAAAATGTAAAGTAGCTGAAGGTGAGAAACATGAACAGAAGGTAGTAAAAAAGTTTTCCTGCAACAAAGGAAAAACATGTATTATAACCATTTCCATTATTGGGTCAGTTTTATTTACAGATTATATAGAAAAAATTCCAAGCAACACAGGAGATTCATTGTGGTCACATTTATTATTGCTTCAGGGTTGGATGGGGGAAGGGAAAGAGTGCAGAGAGGGGTTGGAGTATATGTGGCCGTGGGCGGGTAATATTAAAGGACAGTTAATAACTGATAATAATTGACATCCAGTATCAACAAAAAGTGTAGGCATTCAAGCATAAAACCAGACTCAAAAGAGAAATGATCATGAACTTCACTCAGAGAGGCCAAAATTTATGAACCAAGCGCCACAAAGCAGAGATCATGATCTGCACTTTACAACAATGAGGATCAAAAGTTCTATGTTGACTACATATAATCTTTACTCAATTTTTCATCATAAAACTTTGTTATGATCCAGTCAATTCTATTAAATCACAAAATTATATGCTTCAAAACATATAATCTTATATCAAGGTGAGCTGCATGCAGTCAGGAAGATATATTGTTGACATAGCCTCAGAACCACAATAACTATCAGTTTTTCTTGATAACCCGATATCAGTTATTCAAAATAACTACATCAAATAATCAGCATCTCTCCTTATGCAGAATAAGACAAATTTTGTTTCATACATGAACCTTTTTTCTAAATCAATTAAAATCTGAAAAACTAATCAAATCCATTTTTTTGAAGTTTGAGACAGGGAGTTACACTGTGTTAAGAGACAATTATAGGTTCATTAGAAAAGACAAGCTATGGTTTCCCAAAAATGCTCATGCTAAATTTTCTTCTGGGATGTCAACAGATTCTATTTCTTGTCGATATAACAAATTGAATTTATGGTTATTTAAGGCATCATGAATTGGGAAATAGCAATTCCTTGTAAAATTTCCCCTACAATCTCCCGTAGTACCAAAATGCTTAATTTCTAATCTGACAATGAAAAGGCAATAAAATCCACCAGGAAGCATCATTAAAGGAAAAGGTAGATTCTTACCAGCTGTCCTCTCAAAGTTAATCATGAAGTACGTAATTACACCATATAATACTGTCTGCAGTAGAAGGTATGGTAACTCGACGAGGCCCTGTCAGTGAGAACATTACAATATAATCATCAACAACTCAGATGTAAAACTTGATCTGGGAACATCGGACACCCTTATAATAGAACATAGTTACCAAAAGTAAACAAAACACAAAGCCTATTCTTCTGTTCACTTTCACATGGAAATGTTCAACTGTCAATATGCCAAGATGGTGTTCAAACTTCCAGATAGTCTCAACACCGACATGGTATGACATCCAAGTCTTTGCCAACATAATCTCTACTGCCTACTGGAGAAATGTCTTTTTGCTTCTGACATACCAATTCCAATAATTTGGCTGGATATAATAACTTAGTGAATCTCGTTTCCCATTAAGAAAAGCCATATCTGTATCAAAATGCTTACCTGGGCTGCTGCATAAGCAAATGGACCATACATTCCAGCTGCTCTTTCTCTGTAGAAAACTGTTCTCTCAATTGAAACTATCGGTTGTACCGATTGGGAGTTATTAATCCCAAGAAACAAGCATGCACTATACATAGCTCCCATAACAACAAGCAAGTTCTGAGTTGAGCCCCTGAAGAACGCACAAACATATACCAAATTTCAATATGAAAGTACGGAAAAAAAAATAGGTGCAATGATTATATTCGGAGCATTCTCTATATTTAAATAATGGTAATAGTAACAACATATTTCTCCAAACATCCATAGCTGCACTATCCACAGCCATAGCAATAATAGGTGAGATACTCGAATTAATTCCGAACTCACAAGAAACAGCTAAATTGGAAAATTTAACGTATTTCAAATAAAACAAGTGGAATCTCATTGTCAGCATCTACATTTAGGATCTAAGGGAACAAGAAACTGTGAATAAACAATGAAAAGAACAACAAAGCAAAACCCAAGTGCAATGGCGAAAATGACATATTACCTTCTTGAACCAACATCCCAAAAGACTGCACCAAGTATCAATGCACTTATTACAGTAAAAAAAATCCTCACAGCATTGTACTGTGGACTTCTCCAATATACAAGATTCTGCTTCCAGAGGCACATTCTCAATTGGGACATTCCATTCTGAGAATACGTAGAATCAAATTTTAGTGGCTCGGAGCCAGAGGGCGGAGTACTCATACTCTTAATGGAAGCTTCAACTCCCCTAGTACAAAAAAAGAACGAGAAAGATTACATAAAAAATTTCTGCAATAAAATAGTATCAAGATCCTGTTTCCCATAACAACACAATCTTAGTAAAGCTCACCTGAACTGCTCAGAATTCTGGTATATCTCTGCAAAATCTCGACCAATTCTCTCTTCAGCTGCAGGAGTACTTATCTCAAGCATCCAAGTTGCAGGATTGTAACCAGTGGGAATGGGAGGGATTCCGTTAATTGTCTTAACAGGGAAAAAAATAAAAAATAAAAGCCACATTAGCATTTTCAAAATATAAAAGGTAATAATCAAAGAAAACATAAAGAATTTGAATATACTATTACAGCAAAATATAAAGAAAGAACCTAGTTTTGCACTCACAAATGCAGTTAATTCAACATGAACTCCTTAGGACTGAAGTACAAAAATAAATAATAATAACCATAACAATCACAATAGTTACTGAAGATTTACAGTGCAAAAAAAAATGAGCATAATCATCTTTGTTAGTCAGCTATTGCATATAGTTACTGAATTCTCCTACTCTGAATGTTATGTGAACATTGGGACTGAAGTACGTAAAAAAATAGTAATAACCATAACAATTAAAATAATAATAATAATGATGATGATGATAAAAACTGATTAAGGGATGGTATATAAAGGTCTGTCATATAGCGGTAAGCTTTCTATCAGCTTTCACGAGAATGAACCAGATATATAAGAGCTAAAGATGATAAAGAGATAAACATGCAGCCGTACCTGAAAATAGTCTATCAAAATCTGCGACTTCCCACCAAGTTTCCCTCCATATATTACTTGGCCCCCTCTCTTCATGAGAAGTAGCTGCACATTGGAACAATGTGTGAAATTTTAAAGAAAAAATGGCATCTATATAACCCAAGGTACTCTATACCCATCATTCACAAACCATAAATCTAACCAACCTCGTCAAATGATTCAAATATATCAATACTTGGTTGATGTATGGTGCAAACCACCGTTCTTCCAGTATCAACAGTATTACGGACAGTTCTCATTACGATGGCAGCAGCTCTTGCGTCAAGTCCAGATGTAGGCTCATCCATAAAGATTATAGAAGGATTTGCAACCAGCTCCACAGCAATTGTTAAACGTTTTCTTTGTTCTGTAGATAGTCCGCTACTGCCTGGCAAACCTACCAAGGCATGCCTTAAACTGTCAAGCTCCACTAATTTCATCACCTCTTCAACAAACTCCTGCAGAACATAGGAATGAACTGATTTAGGAAGACAACAAAACAACCCTGAGAAGAAATCAAGTGTAGTTTCTGGTAGCAACCAACATTTCTTTGTTCTTTGTTCACTTCCTTGGGAAGGCGAAGACATGAAGAGAACCAAAGAGATTCCCAGATTGTCACTTGAGGGGAATGTATGTCATTTTGTTCAACATATCCTGAGATTCTTGCAAAGGTGTGTTGTACTTTTGGGTATCCCGAGATCCTGATGTCCCCTTCTATGTATCCACCAGTCTTTCTACCAGCAAGAACATCCATCAAAGTAGTCTTCCCTGCTCCACTTGATCCCACTAATGCAGTGAGCACACCTGGTGAGAATACTCCACTCACATTCTGTAAGAGTTGCAACCTCTTTTCCTTTATACCTTTCGAACTCATTTCCTGAAACACTCAAAAAACTAAATGTTTCACATCAAGTGAAACAAGAAAATCTAAGGGAATTCAAAGCTGTAAGATTCCCCTACCTTTGGCATGTCAACAAAGTAGTTGACATTATGGAAAGTCATTGTTAATGGTTGAAATGGAAGAATCATTCCCCTCTTTTTAACTCCTTTATCAACAGGTACTTTTCCTGCCCAAAAAAGTACAATTCATTTTTATAAGAGATCCTGAAAAAGATATTCCGAATGCAACAATGTCTACAACTAGTTGGGGAAGATTTGGCCAGTATAGTGTTTAATCAGAAATTGCTAAATTGTAAAGCACCATGGAAAGGATGACTGACCACCATCCCCAGATAAATTCTCTTCTGTGATAGTGTCTGGAATCAATGCCTGGGCTTTTCTGATAGCTGTAAGCAAACAACAGAGTACATAATCCCAATTTTGACATACATATGAAATTCAAAACATGAGAAGACAACCTCATTAAATTAATCAAGTCCCCATACAAAGCACTATAAGAGAGATACAAGCATCAAATTTTCAAAGACTTACGATTTAGGTAAGCCAATGCCAATGTCACTATGATGTTGAAAAACACACCATAAAGCAATAACATGCCAACTCCAATCCAATACCAATTACTTCCACTAGGTAGACTATGCAACTGGAGAACATTGTCTCCGATTGTAGTGTTTCCAATGGCAGATCTCTGTAAAGTGACAATTTCAAACCGGTAAGTCAAATTCAGTAGTGATTCACAGCAGAAAGAGAGATTGTCGTGTTGTGTATCACAAAATTTGTCCAAGATGAAAAATATATTTCAACTGGTAGTGTATCCATCCATCCACAAGTTACGAGACAGACCTTCATCCACCTTGTGGCACCAAACTCATTGACAGAAATTGCACGTTGCCCATAGGATACTGGTGACAGCCAATATGCCCAAATCAACCATGGCTTGATCATTGCTGCAAGATGAGAGTAACTTGATCAATAAAAGTGACCTACTTCTACTTTGCATCTACTGTAAACTAATGTTGCCAACCTTTTGGAACTATAAATCCACCCATCAAAAATATAATTAGAAGTCCAGCAGATCCAAATGTATTAGCAACAATCATATCTCGAGTAAGAGAAGCCATCATCCGGAAGAAACCCAAAGCCATTTGGTGTACGGAGAAGAGCAAAAACATATAGCCAAAAAATCTTAAACATATAAAAGGAGATGATAAGTATGGAGGATATAAAATAAACAGCAATGACATCTACTGACTAAACAGGAGATACCTCCCAGGAGCAGGCGCAAAACCAACGGTGTAGTATACAACAACTGCCCATATAACAGATTCGATGACTGAGTAAGGCACACGCAAAATCCAACTACAAAAAGACCATGCCCATACAGGATAGAAGTAATTATCTCGTTGCTTATAAAAAACTGGAAGCCGAAATATCATAAGAGGTAGCTCAGTTGTTCCATTGAACATCATATGCACCAGTCCATAGAACAGACAAGACAGATATAAGTTTCCGTTCAACTCATCTGTAGGATGGATTCTTGTTCGTAAGAACATTGTGCATGTGACGAATCCTACACATGCCACCTGTATAATAAATAAACAGAAATAGATTTGAGATAGCATTATAAAAATTAAAAAGTTTAGAACACAAAAAAATAGAAATACAATGGTCAATTGAAACTGAAAATATGACATATATCATGCAGAAGAATAGGATTATCACTAGGTCCAAGGTTTCTTTCTTTGCTAGAACCAATATTTACAGAATAATAAGCTAAGAATAAACACTAAGATCATGGACCAGATTGTCTTCCGTTGATTTATATTTTATGAGACAAGGAAATCTGTTTGGTTTTCTCCAAGAAACATACCACACATATCATGCGAGACAAACTCAGAAGAAGTTATTTATAGTTAAACATCACTGCTTGCATAATGTGAACCAAATAAGCAACCCCTATATGTCTAGTTGAAGGAGTTCCTTATTGTGTCAAAACTCCAAGCTAGTTGCATGACAAGTGTAGACATCCTTCAACGAATTCTATGCAACAGGTAACAAAAAAATAAATCATAAGAACGACATTTCAAATTCATCCAAGGGCTTAGGACACTCTGTGAAACATTTGAATGAGACCCTTGAGGCACTATACCGATTAAAAAATAGTAAGAGATTCCATTCTACATTGAATTTGAAAAAATTGCAACACTGTAACTTTGAATAAATGGGTTGGCAAATTATTATACATAGAAAGGCCATGCTAATACAATCAAACACCGATCAACTCATTTGCAGTCCCTCGGTCCATAAGCACGTAACGCCTATGCCATTTGATTCGCCACATCTCTCCCACACCAATTAACCAATTCTATAAATTATTTCCATCCACTATGCTAATTCACGTAAAATAAAAACCCAAAGAAAGCCAACCAGACGGAAACTTGTATTCCCTACAAGAAACTAGGTGCTTTGAGCACTTCTACTCGAACATTTTGTGTTAAGTTCCCACTAAAGGATAGACTGGAGTTCTTATAAAATTTGTCAAAGAAATTTTAATTTCCTCTCAACCCATGAAAGATTACTCTTTAAAGAAGACAATTATCTATATTCTGTTATGATTTACAAACAGTAAACAACTAGAACGTAATCCTTGTTAATCGAAAAACAGACAACCATTGTATAGCTGCCATGGCAGCATAATATTTCCCTAAGAACATCCAAACCAGTATGTTTCCCTGAATTTGGTACCCTTTCTTCCTATATATAGCCATAGGCCCATATTATGCACTGTTCACAAATTTATCCCAGCACTCTATTATGATTTAGACAAGAGAAAGTAGTTTCAATTTCACAAATTACAAGGTCATGACCACCATAATTCTGTTATATGTCAAGATTCAAACATGTCACAGAAGTGAACAGAAACTAATTCATTTCACTCATTTCCTTAATGAATGAATCATAAACAGCTTTCAATATAGAAGATATAAATGACAGGTATGAGATAATAGAACAGTAAGGTAACCTATACCTGACATGTTCTGAAAATATAAAGAAAACGATGCCTGCTAATGAGAAGCAGTTCTCGTTCAAAGCATGTCCAGAAAAGCTCCGATCTTGATACTGCATACTTTTCAGTGGAAAGAGCTGAAAGGTGATTCTTGGATTTATCATATGGAACAGAAAGAGATGACTCCACAGACTTTCCAAATCTGGAATTTCTAAATGCTTCTGCAATTTCTGGAACAGAAAGGAACGCGTAGGGTTTCGAAGGATTAGCCCAGTATTGTTCTTGATCCTTCCTTGAAGTCACCTGTATATGCGGTAAGTTAGAACAGTTCCCTGGTTAACTATAAGGTATCCAAAGAAATATACCTCTTGAAGAAAATCTGCAACTCCCTTACGAGGCGGCAATCTGAAACCCAATGACTCGAAGAATTCCAGGACTTCTTCACGAGGTCCTTGGTACACTATGTATCCTTCTGATAATAACACCAGGTCATCAAATAGATCAAATGTCTCAGGTGCAGGTTGCAGAAAAGCCATTAGAACTGTTCCTTGCATCTGGTGAACAATATGTCCTATGCATTTCACAATATTGTATGTGGTAGAGCTATCAAGTCCAGTAAATATTTCATCCATGAAGAGGGTCTTTCTTGGCCCAACCACCATTTCTCCTGTATTATGATAAAATGGGCAGGTGAGCGAAGATTGTCATAAAACCAAACTCAATGAAAATTTCTACTGAGTCTAATCACAGGCATTTTTTTTTTTGTTCTTGTTTTTCATTCCCATTTTATCATTTTTTAAGAAATAAACTTTTCAGTCTTAAACATTGCAAATAGCTATCTTCTGGGTGTTCAAACTGTGAGCATTCCTTCACCCATGCTAGACTTCTGACAAGTTATTATTTAATCGAAGAATATCACAAACCAAATTCTTTCTGCCAGTCTAATCAAAGGCTCAGTTTTTTTATAAAAAAAAACTTCTCATTTTCAACATCATCCTTAGAGGACGTGTATTTCACATAGGGATCCTTGCAATGTTCAGGGTCCCAAATTGACGGAGTGTGTTTATGGGTAGAAATTTTCCACGCCCCAAAATTTCCCATTTTCATCGATTAAATAGTATTGAAGTACTTGAAAAGTCTGTTTAAAAGTGTCAAGTTGCAAATAGTTAGTTACCAAGAACGGATTATGAGTTATTAAATGGTAAAATGAATAACTAGAAATTTGAAGAGCTGTTCCTAAAGGACCCAACGAATTTCTAATTAGAAAACAATCTGAACAGTATGCTTGCTTCGACAATTCTGAAACAAACTATATAGTGTTCATGGAGTTTTCAGAATACAGACTATATAGTTCATGTATGGGTATTTCAATCTAATCCACTACATATATAATCATACTTCTACATGCGGCAAGCTGCTAAAGAGCAAAGAGGCTCACATTTTCTGTTCTTGATTTAATCCTTGGATTTGAAAGGAAATATTACAATCCAATACTTATTCTGAGTGAATACTGTATCTTTAAATTCAGGAAAGAAAATATTCTCTTTTAGACATCAGTTTTTGTTATTTTCGATGATTGCTGCTCAACAAAAAAACTCTACAAGTTCCTAAGGCCCTGTTTGGTTCGCGGTCCGGTCCCATATGGTCCGGTCTCATAATGGCTTTTTTGGGACCGGACACTGTTCGGCAACACGGTTCCAAAAATATGGTTCCAAAAAAACAAGGAACATTTGGGACCAAAAAGGGTAATTTGAGACAACCAAAAATGATGGTCTCAAATGGTCTCAAGTGGTCTTATATACAATTGTCTTAACACATGGGATCATAAAATTTGAAAAATATATATAAAATTAAAAAATATATATATTTTGAAAATAATATATAAAATTAAAAAAATAATATAAAAAAATTGAAATAATGTATAAAATTTGAAATATATACATAAAATTCAAAATTAATATATAAAATGCAAAACATATATTTAAATTTGGGAAAATAAAAAAATCCAAAATAATAGAAAAAATAAAAAATAATGTATAAAATTCGAAAATAATATATAAAATTTGAAAAATAATATAATTTTTTAAAAATAATGTATTAAATTCGAAAAATATATATAAAAATCAAAATTAATATATAAAATTTTAAATATATATAATTTAAAAAATAATATATAAGTTTTGAAAAATAATATAAAAAATTTGAATTAATGTATAAAATTTGAAAAAAATATAAAATTCAAAAATAATATACAAAATTAGATATATATATATATTTGAGAAAATATAAAAAAATTGAAAATAATATAAAAATAAAAAATAATATATAAAATTTTAAAAATAATTTAAAAATTCAAAATAATTTAAAAAAATTGAAAAATATATTATTTTTGAATTTCTTATATTATTTTCAATTTTTTTATATTTTTTCAAATTTTATATATTTTTCATACTTAATATATTTTTGAATTTTATATATTATTTTTTTATTTTTTGTATTATTTTCCAAACATAAGACCAAACAGCTTGAATAAGACCATAAGACCAGACAATTTTACCAAACAGAACAGCACCCAGATAAAACCAGACCAGACCAGACCAGATAAGACCAGACCGGACCGCCTACCAAACGGGCCCTAAAAGTAAAAGTTTCAGGCAAATAGACAAATATTGTTGCCACGTTTTTATACAATTTAACATCAGTAAAAAGTACAAATAGAAATTTTAAGCTCCATTACGATCCACTCCTCATGGCACTAGGTTGAATAATAACTAGGAAGAAACCTACTGTATTCCCAGACTGCAGTAAATTTCCAAACCACCCATGTATACTTCTTATTTATTACCAAAAATTATGGAGGATCAAGCATAAGAAGTCCGAAGTCGACAAATGTACCTGTGTACGTATATAATGTCATGCCAGAGAGAGAGAGAAAGACCTGTAGTAACTCTTTTTTTCTGACCACCTGAAACACCCCTGAGCATATCATCACCAACAAGTGTCTCAGAGCATACATCAAGACCAAGCACTTTCAATATGTAATCTGTAGAGACACTGTGCTTTCTGCCACCCAAAGATGATGCCTAAGCAATTACATTTTGAAAAGTATTAGAATAAATTGTCATCAAATATTAAAATTTTGACAAGTATAGCAATATATGAAGTCAACAAGCATTGGCAAGCTAAAAGAAGTTTGTAATGGTAACCTTCATGAAAGCATCTATTTCAGGACTGGGACTTATATTCTTTTCCTTCTCCAAACGGATAAGATCGTCCATATATCCTGCAATAAATAATGCAAATAAAGAAAAGGGGAAAAAAATAAGGATAAGTTCAGGAATATAGGAGAAAGATTTGAACAAAAAAATAATAAAAGCTTAAACCCTTTTAAAAATGCATTCAAATGTAGAAGAGAATAAAAATATTACCAACCAAAAAGAATGCCAAACAGAATCAGCAAAATGAGCAAGGGGAGAGAAATAAACTGATTTACAGACGGATTGCCAAGTGATTGCCCCCACTCAAGTCCTAAAGTGTGCACTTGGGCTTAAATAATTTAAATTTAATTTCCTCCAAAATCTTAAATATCAAATCAACACCTTTAGTGGAAATATGATGCAGATTAGGTACTCTTCTTCCATTGTTATAAGATCCCTCTCAACATATACTTTTCAACCTTTTATATCACAGAAAAATCACTCAACCAAAAACAAATGACTTCTACATGTGTTAAAGCAACTTAGCCAATAGATTGGTATATCCTTATAGCACTAGGAGAGGAGAAGGAGTTGGTTGGATCATGTTAAAGCAACTTAGCCAATAGATTGGTATAAGTTGGTTGGATCATGTTAAAGTAACTTGGCCAACAAATTGGCCATCAAATAAGATATAAGCAAAAATTAACAAGGAAAACAAAGCACATTATAATAAAATTTTGTTGATGATTTAAATCAAAACATACCACCAAATCCTTCACTTGCACCCTGACATTTGGCAGCAAAATCCAAAGTTTCACGTACAGTTAACTCTGCAATGTGATAATCTGTTTGACCTATGTAAGCACAAGTCCTCTGAACGCAAAAATCATCAAGCTTATGGCCATTGTATGTAATAGTCCCACATTTCTGAAACAAAAAATTTACCATTAATTGTATAAGAGGACACAATAAATTGACCATTGTATAAGAGGACATCCTCACATTGAATGTGAATCCAAAAGAAGGAGAAACATACTTTGCTTTTGATGTTCTCTTTCTAAAAAAGACGTTGGAATAAGTGTATATATAAAAAAAAAAATCATTTCAATACAAAACTAGCATTGCACTGTAAAATGTA
The DNA here is from genome assembly GCA_963922005.1 of Cornus suecica. Lineage (NCBI taxonomy): Eukaryota > Viridiplantae > Streptophyta > Magnoliopsida > Cornales > Cornaceae > Cornus > Cornus suecica. The sequence continues at coordinate 84,314,691 of OY998239.1, read as the reverse complement.
AGTTACTGCTACACTTCAACTAAAATACTTATCTATATATGATACAATCAGAAAAGGGAAAAAAAACACAGAACTCTAGTCTAGTTTCAATATACGGAAGATCAAAAAGAACTTATTCTGTCAATCCCATTCACTCTGTTCACAGTTCCTTATAGAGGATCAGGTCAAGCAAGACTGAGAAAATTTTGGCAGCCCTGCCAACTTTAAAATTCAAATGTTAAGTTGTATACCCTGGGGTGACATTTTTTCCCTCTAAAATACGAGTCTAAAACTGCACAGAGAAACCAAATAAATGAACACAAATCACTCAACCAAACCTCATATTCTAACATCATGTGACACAATGTTAGCCGAATTTTATGTGAAAAGCATTGCAGAATAAAACCAGTTTGCACAGCATAAAGCAAGCTTATAATTGTACAAAATAATACTTGAAACTTCAAAAATTATGTTTTATTGCAATCAAATAGCTTGAAACTTCAAAATTATGTTTTATTGCAATCAAATAGCTTGAAAATCATAACCGCGAGTCAACATGTTGGAATAACTTGCACAATCCATTCACTGGAAGAAACTTACCAGTTCAGGGGCAAGGATCCATGAATCGCTTAAGCAATGGTAGTAAGACAGTGTTCTTAGCCTTACAAGATCTCCATATATAATACAACCACGATTTCACAACCAAAATTGCTCTAAATAGGAGGACAAACCTTTAAGCCAGACCCAAGCTTCCCTGCAAGAGCTAGAAGCAACGTTGATTTCCCGGAACCTGGTGGCCCCAAAAGCAGTGTCATCCTGGCAACATAAATATATTACCATCATATTGCACCTACACCCTTTGTATACTGTATATAAGATCTATACTAAAGACACAATGTCATGACATATTTGATGAACTGTAACTGGCCCATTCCAAAATCGCTGTTTTGTTTTAGTTGCAAAAGTAACTTTCTGTGATTCTGCCTTCTTCATACATAATACAATATTATGTAATGTACTGTCTTGCTATTTGCACAACAGCTACTGAAAATGAATGAGTAACATATGCATGTAACACTCAAAAGTTCGCTTGCTTTTTGGTTTTATTTTCTCGATAAAAATGGCTCCTCATAATTGGTGTATTGAAAAAAACCTTAACATTAGGTAGTGTAAAAACTCTTTTGAGGAACATTTCTCATATTTTATCCAAGCTAAATTTCACCAATGTATAACAGAATACTCATCCGAAAACAATATTTATACACACACACTAATATATAAAGAACGGCCAATAGTGGTGATTGTTGAACAAAAACTATAATGAATTGAAAAATGAAATGAAATGAAAATATAAACTTTTCTTTCGCATTAAGCATGTGCTGACCCTATAGAAGAGCAGAGGTGCCTTACCTTCCCGGTTTGACAGAACCACTGAGATTATTCAAAATCGTTAAGGAATGCCTCTTTGGCTTGAAAATCTTCAATCCAGTAAGGAAACGCTGCGTCCAATTACGAAAAATGAAATGAAATTAAGTCATAGCACTTTGAAAGTTTAGAGAGAGATCAAATTAATTACTCAGAAATTACTCTACCTCGAACATGTCTCGAGTATAATTGACCAACGTCGGCAAAGCTCTGGAACCGACTTGCACGTTGGCAATGGCATTCAGATTCTCGAACCTCACTTCAACTTTTGGAATCTCTATTCCAACTCTGTTTCATGATAAAAAGATGAAAAATAGTCAGTGATTATATAGACTATCTAAGAACTCTAAATGCGATCAGAAAACATTTAAATGGATCAATTTCATCAATCATCGATCCTCAGTATAATCGTTTGCCTAATTTTAATTATAATTAATGAAGAATAAAAAGTACATGCAATAGAAATAGGAACTATTGTTCATTAGAAACGCACACACAAACACATATATGTATATATATAGAGAGAGACACTCAGGTGAATGAAAGGAATTTTTAATTTTCACAAAATTAGACAAAGTCATTTCAAATTTTCAAATTTTCAAATTTTTTTTATAAAATTTCACACAGGAACACACAAATATATTTATATATACGGAAATGCGAATACACAGAAGATAGATATAATACTTGTCGAGTCGTTCTTTAATGGCGGAGACGAGCTTAGAATTATCTTGCTCGGACGTTGCCAATGCTTTCTTGACGACGAGTTCACGATTGACTCGGTCGAGTTTCCTCACGTCGACCATCTCCGTCTTCTTTTCTCCGCTATCTGTTTCCGACGCCGTACGTCTGAACAACGCAAAGTTCATCCGTTTCGCAGACGGCAACCTCATGAGCGCCGCCCAAACCAACTCATCTTCGTCCTCCGCCACCGAATCGGCGTTCGACGGTCGCGGAAACCCCTCATTTCCACCTCCGATCTGCAACTCGAAGTACTCACTTCCGTTCGATGCCGCCATAACCCCTACAGCCCTACTCTCCCTCTATATATAAATCGGTGTGTATACATATATATGCGCGTATATGTATATATATACACACACAATTTCGTGAACAAAAAGCTCTCTCTCTCTCTAAACAGAAAACAAATAAATTTCTGATTTAGAAAGCATTGATCGCACCACCACTCTCTCTCTCTCTCTAAAACGGAATGTTTTCTCTCTCTAAAAACAAATAAGTTTCTCGCTCTAAAAATATTTATGTATATGCATATATACAGAGTGTAAAGAGGATGATTGGGGGAGGCAATGTGAAGGCATTCAAAACGGACGCTTCGACCTTCAGCGATAAATGAAATTGGGAGGGAGGGTGTGGCCCCGTGAATTTGAAGATGTGAAAGGACAAAACTATCCTTTTACCAAAACGGGCTTGGTTAGGTTCTTTGTATCAATATGGTTAATCTTGGTGAAGTCACTATACGCGTATAGTGACAACTGTACCTTTAAACAAAATATGAGACCTATAAATGTCATTCAACATATTACTGTTGGAACATTTAAAATCGGGTAAATTATACTTTCACTTTTTTTTTTTTTTAGAAAGTAATTATACTTTGACTTATGTTGTTGTTTGGATATATTACAATTTGAACCTCTATAGTTTGGATAATTATAGTTTAACCCCCACAAAATCATGGCGTTTAAATCCTGTCGCCAAAAAAAATAAATTACCTTATTACCCATGTTATTTTATTCAATTCTAATACTAAAATAAGTGATATTATAAATAACCATTTTACCCTTTGTAAACCTAACCCTAAAACAAATGTAATGTCATGTTTGGTATGTATGAATGGAATGGAATCAGGGTCGTCTCGATAGTAAAATGATTTAGGCGGCCGCCTAAGGCCCCGCCCGAGAGGAAGGCCCTAAAATTTTGGGGGCCTTATATATATATATAATTTTTTTAATAGATTAAATATATTTCATTTTTCAAATAAGCCTTCTTATAATATTGTAAAAATTAAAATTTTAGAATGGTTCTCCTGATAATGTTGTAAAAATTAAACTTTTAGAATGAGTCTCCTTATAATGTTGTAAAAAATAAACTTTTAGAATGGACTTTCTTATAATGTTGTAAAAGAATTTTTTTTGGAATGGACTTAAATAGAATGGGTCTCCATATAAATTAGATTTTTAGTACAAATATACTTTACAAAATGATTTTATATTTGAAATTTTTGGGCAAAACGAAAAGGCATGGGCGGCTAGAATTTATCCTTTTATTTTCTCCCTCATTCTCACTGTCATTAGTCTCATCATATTAGAGTTCTTCAATTTTCCTGTCTCTTTCAAAATATTATTGCCTTATATTTTTCTCTTTATTGCCTGAATCTCTCCAATCTTATTCTCTAAAGACTCTCATAACTGAATTATCTCTTAATTCATCAATCGAAAATCACAAACAACTATATTGTTCGTAGATCGGTGAAATCATCCTTTTCAACTGGTTGGTCTGATCTTGTTTTTGTCTCCAAACTCCAGGCCACATATATATTTGATTTTTTGTTTAATTTTAAAAAACTAAAATCATTAAGTGATGATAGTTTAAAAAAAATTGTCTTAATTTAGAATAATTTTTAAAACATAATGAGTCTTCTAATATTGATGGTTTTGATTTATTTTTCAGAATTAAAAGTTCTCAAAGAAATTTTACTAGTAGAATCGTACAATCCAATTGAAATATTAAATTACATTAAAAAATTAAATTATTTTCCAAATGCATGCATCGCTTACCAAATATTATTAACAATACCGGTAATCATTGTTGTAGCAGAAAGGAGTTTTAAAAAATTAAAGTTGATAAAATCATAACTAAGATCAATAAGGTTGCAATAAAGATTAAATGGATGGGTTATATTATCTATTGAAAACAAAATTTTAACAACACTTGAATACAAGAATATGATTAGTAATTTTGCATCTCAAAAGGCGAGAAGGATGGTTTTTAAATAAGTGTTACTAAAAATAATATATAATATACCAAAACTCCCTTTTATATTTTTTGTCTAATGTCTCCAATTTCACTTTTTATACTTTTCGCCTAAGGCTTCCAATTTCACTGAGACGACCCTGAATGGAATGTCCATTCATTCCATTCCTTTATTTAGTATGTCTTTGATAGGTGATCAATATTGGTCATTTTTCACCCCTATCTTGCGTTTGTTATGTCTTTACATTCTGTTACTTGGTATTTTTATCTCGTTTATGTGTATAAGCATGTTTCAGGAGTTTAATGAAGAAACAAAGCTAATCTCGGTGAATTAACTGAGTTCGTGTTCGTTTCTATCTCAAGAAAGGAATCAAGAGGTGTGTAAGAGCAAATAAGAGCTACCGGAGGGCAAAATGGTCATTTCCCGACATTGTTATCCACTGAAGGGCAAAAATGTCATTTCCAAATATTATTACTTCAACCAAAAGTATCGGGAGTCAAAGACGACCAGTCTAGCTCAAATATGAAAAAACGAATTTTTACAGCAAAAAATGCATCATACCCTATGTCGGCAGAGGCAGATTGAACCTTAGCTACGCTTTGGTTTGTGAGCCAAATAGGGGGACCTACACCCAAGTGTAGGTCAGGGGTGTATGTCCCACCTTGTGGCCACGTGATCCATTTACGTGCAGAAGTTGTTTCGGAATTTTCTAGTTTTATTCCTGCTTGGATATTTTAAGTGATCGGTAATTCTAAACATCTACATACAGGCTTATACATATATTTACATCATATTTTAAAGACATTATTCATGTATTATGAAATTACAGAAAATGGCAACTATTAGGGCATGTTTGGTAGAGTTGTGTTTGTGTTTGTGTTTGTGTTTGTGTTGAAATAAACAAAAAATACGTTTTTTGTTTTTTTGTTTATTCATCCAAAAAGATAAGTATGTTTGGTAGGGATGTTTTTTGGGTCGAAATTAAAAAATTAAAAATTAAAAATCAATAATTAATAATATAAATAATAAATATAATATAATATAATAATAATAAAAAATTAATACAATAATAATAAAAAAATGGACTAAATAATAAATAATAATAATAATAAATTAATAAAATAAATAATAAATTACATAAAACATATTTAAAAATATAATAAAAATAATAAATAAATAAAAATGAAATAAATAATAATAATAATAAATAATAAGTAAATATAATAACAAATAAATACTTCATAATAATAATAAAAAATGAGTATGATAATAATAAATTAATATTCAATTAATAAAATATATTTTTAAATAATTAAAAATGAATAAATAATTTATAAATAAAATGAATTAAATAATGAAATAATAATAAATAATTAAATAGAATATATTTATAAATTAATATATAAATTAATAAATAATAATTTAATGATATAAATAATAAAATAATAAAATATATTATAAAGTGGAGAAATAATAAAGAAAGAAAAATAATAATACATAAATAAATATTATAATAAATAATAAATAAATAGTAAGACCAGACCGCTTACCAAACAAATTTTTAAGTTTAGGATCCAGTAGAAACACCCCAATAAACACCAAATTCATGTTTATTGGAATATGCCTAAAATTTGGGTAAGTGAGTAAAGTGTTTTTTAACACACATAGCCCAAAAACACTAAACCAAACGAGTTTATAAACACAAAAACATGTCTACCAAACAGGCCCTTAGGGTTTCCCTCACTTGTCTATAAATATGAGAGGGTTAGGTTTAGAGAGGTGTTTTGATTTTCATGCACGTTCATTGAGTTGGTGGTTGATTTCATTGCTTCCATAGAAAAGAATCACCATTGAAGACCTAGAGATCCGGAGAAGAAGATTATGGAGAGCGTTTCTACACTGACAATGCAATCTCTCTCCGCCATGATCAACTAACTCGGTATCTAAGGTTTTCTCACAAAATCCTAGCCAAGTAATGTAGTTCTAGTTTTATATTCAATTGTAGAGAGGGGAAACTGTGACTATATTGTGATGATTGTGTTAGATGAAAGACCGTTTTTATTCGTGATACAAGTTTATATATTTGAATTGATTATTGTCTTAGACTTTTCGAATGTATTTATCTTACACAATCATAATTAATCATTATGGGTTGGAACTAGGATGCTTAATCTATGATTTTCTACACAATGGTGGTCATAAAACTCGAAACCCTAGGTTGACACAGGCCATGCCCTGACAAACTGATATAAACATGCTTTAGTTTATTTTCATGCTTTAATTTACTTTTTTGCATTTACTTTATGTTAGTAGTTGGCATGCACTAATCAGTTAAGTCTTGAGATGGGTTATCGCGATCCGGTTAAGAGTAATCCTTTTTGGGGTCAAACTGCTGGCGCGGTGCGACCCGATTCACAGTCAATGGATCGCCTTCATGCAATTGATATATAATCTGAACTATATTATGCGGTTAGTGGTAAAGTGAGGAAACCCTAGTTTTCTCTTTCTCTGAATCACAACCATTATTCATTATTGTTTTCTATTTTATTTTTATTAGTATTAAATAATTCATAAAAACAAACTCTTATAATTCAGTGTTTTTAAACTATTGAAGTGAACAATCATCGTCTTTGTAGGATCGATATTCTCCTACTCAAGCAAAATTGTCTATAATTGATTTGTGCGCTTGCAGAAGAGTAAAACCTAAAGTGTCGTTAAAGTGTCATTTTTAACCACATATTTTGCACACACTTGACGCCCATCAGTCTTGTTGAATGAGAATGGTTATTCCCAAGGAATGAAAATCCATTCCTTGAAATGAAAAATTATTCCATTAGTAAACCTATGGAATGGTCATTCCATTCCTTAAGGAATGCTTTTAAAACATAAAATGACTAAAACAATCCTTTCACATTTCAAGTAAACAAACCACTCCTACCACCATCACTTTCCGCCACCACAACCACCTCCATTGTTCGCCACTACTATTTCCGTTACCTTTCACCATTTTTTGTAAAAAAATTATGAAGTAATATTATTTGATTAAAATTATATATTAATCATTAAGAGGGGTATTTTTGAGAAATTTTATTTTAATTTCATTATATTCCTAAATAGTTTCATATTTACAACCAAACAATAAAATGAGATTGGTTATTCCATTCAATTCTCATTCTCATTTCATTCCCACTTGCATTCCATTTCATTCATGCGTACCAAACATAGCCTAAGTGTTCTCTTTCTCATCGCCTTCCTCGCCGAACTAATCCCCACTCCACCACTGCGCGCCACTACTCTCCACCACCTTATCTTCTTCGTCGACTCCTCCTCCAAATCCCTCCCCAACCGTACCCCTTACCTCCGCCTATGGTATTCCCCCAAATCCACCAACGCCCTTTTCTTCCTTGATAAAACCCTTCCGCAATTCCTCATCCCTCCCGCCAATTCTCGTCTCCGACAACACCTCCGTCTTCCCCTATACCTTCTGCGACATCTCTCATTCCATGATTCGGATCACGCGCATCGTCAAGGAGGTCGTCGATCGCAACCACTCCGGCATGCGGTGATTCGTCTTCGACGACGACGACATCATGTTCTTCGTGCACAATTTAGTGAGTACGCTGTCCAAGTACGATCACGAGAAGTGGTATTATGTAGGGAATAATTCGGAGATCTATGAGCAAATTAAGAAGTATTCCTTTGATATGGCGTTTGGTAGGGGAAGATTTGCTCCGAGCTCTTCAGTGGCTAGGGTTTTGGATTCATGTCTCTTGAGGTATCCTCACTTGTATGGGAGAGATGTTAGGGTTTACTCTTGTTTTGGCTGAGCTTGGTGTGGGTTTGTCACATGAACCAGGGTTTTATCAAGTATAATTTCAATTCCTCTGGGGTTTTTTTTTTATATATATGAATTTGTGGATGAGCTTGAGCAGGAAAGGATGACAAACCAAACAACTTTAGATTCACCTTCACATGTAAATGGAGGAAGAAAGGAAAGTTCCTTGCTTTACTGTAATGAAGGAAGAAAAACACCCTTACCCATGTTAACTATATTATATACCTTATTCAAGGGCCTTTTGTCTATAGAAAAGTATAAAAAAAGGGTAAAAATGTCATTGTACATCTTTTGGGAATGGAAAAAGATTTTTACATGAACTGAGGGGCAATATAGTTATTTCTCCTCTAAAAATGAGATGACATCATCCTTGACCGGCGTTGACTGTGCTTTAATTTGGGGGGGATGTAATCAATATCCAAACTACAGAGGGTCAAATTATAATTATCAAAACTAGAGAGGTCAAGTGTAATATATCCAAACAACATGGGTTAAAGTGTAATTTACCTTTAAAAATATTTTGCAAATTACTTTTTTCAAAAAAAGGGTAAAAACAAATTGAGTTATGAAGAGCAAAATGGCAAAACAACTCACTATTTTGAATTATTATTGATAAGTTTTTTTTAAAAAAATAAAAATAAAGAATAAATGCAAATTAAGTTCTAGAACCAAATTTGCCAACAAAGCACTATTATTTTTAGGGAAAATATCATTGACCTCCATTGAGGTAAGGCCTCATTGCACGCGGTACCCCTTAGTTTTGAAATATATTAGTTACCTCCCTCAGGTTAGCTTTTTCTATCACTTTCACCCCCTCCATCCAAAGTCAACGCGGTCAAAGGGGTAAAGTACCCTAAATACCCCTCAAATTCATATTACAGTTTACCCCTTAAATTATTAAATTTCACAATCCCCCCACCCCAATGGGTAAATTACAATTTCAGCCCCAAAAATTTGAAAAAATATTTAAAATTTTAAAAAATATATATAATTTGAAAAAAATATATAAAATTTGGAAAATATATACAAATTTTGAAAAAAATATAAAAATCGAAAAAATATATAAAATTTGAAAAACATAAATAACATTTGAAATATATATATATAATTTGAAATAAATATATAAAATAAGAAAAAATAAACAAAATTCGAAAAAAATATATAAAATTTTGAAAAAATGTATAAATTTCGAAAAACATATATAAATTTCAAAATATATATATAAAATTTGAAATATATATATAAAGTTAATATATATATATTCGAAAAATATATAAAATTTGGAAAATATATATAAAATTTGAAAAATATATAAAACATAGAAAAAATATATAAATTTAGAAAAACATAAATAAAATTTGAAATATATATATAAAATTTGAAATAAATATATAAAATAAGAAAAAATAAACAAAATTCGGAAAAAATATATAAAATTCTGAAAAAATGAATAAATTTCGAAAAAAATATATAAATTTCAAAAAATATATATAATTCGAAAAAAATATATAAAATTCGAAATATATAAATAATTAAAATATATATATTCAAAAAATATATATAAATTTTGCAAAACATATAAAATTTAGAAAAATATTTATATAATTTGAAATTTTGATGGTTCAATCTTCCAAGCAAAAAATTGCATAATAGCTAGCTTCTCCCATCAGATTTATTAGATTTATATATCTAATAAATCTTTTTGATGGAATTATATATATATATTTCAAAATTTATATATCTTTTTCGAATTTTATATATTTATTTCGAATTAGATATATATTTCAAAATTTATATATGTTTTTTCGGAATTTTATATATATATTTCAAAATTTATATATCTGTTTCGAATTTTATATATTTATTTCGAATTAGATATATATTTCAAAATATATATATGTTTTTCAAAATTTATATGTTTTTTCGGAATTTTATATATATATTTCAAAATTTATATATCTTTTTCGAATTTTATATATTTATTTCGAATTAGATATATATTTCAAAATTTATATGTTTTTTCGGAATTTTATATATATATTTCAAAATTTATATATCTTTTTCAAATTTTATATATTTATTTCGAATTAGATATATATATTTCGAAATTTATATATGTTTTTCAAAATTTATATGTTTTTTCGGAATTTTATATATATATTTCAAAATTTATATATCTTTTTCGAATTTTATATATTTATTTCGAATTAGATATATATTTCGAAATTTATATGTTTTTCGGAATTTTATATATATATTTCAAATTTTATATATGTTTTCTAATTTTATTTCGAATTTTATATATATTTCAAAATTTATATATGTGTTTCAAAATTTATATATATATTTTTATTTTTATGTTTTTTTTTCAAAATTTATATATTTTTTCCAAATTTTATATATATATTTGAATTATATATATATTTTTTGAATTATATATATATATTTAAATTATATATATATTTTAAAATTTTAAATATTTTTTAGAATTTTAGGGGGTGAGACTGTAATTTATCCATTAGGGTGGGGCAATGTAAAAATTCAATAGTCTAGGGGGTTTATTGATGGTAATTTTGTAATTTTACATCTCCAAGGGAGGTAACTGATATATTTAAAAACTTAAGGGTGCCCGTGCAATTAGGCCTTACCTCAAGGGAGGTCAGTGATATTTTTCCTTATTTTTATCTTTTCGGAATGGAATGCGACTCTCTCCTATGGATCCATTGAAGATCTACTGGATTTTGGTTCACTTGAGATCCAATGGTTCAAATCACATCTAATAAGGGATTGGGTCTCACCAATTTGATCGGACCCCATTCAATTAAACACAAAATCTAATTCGGTCTGTTGAATCTCAACTGCACCGAAATCCAGTAAGAGACAAATTAGACTTGAGTTTTTTTTCTTCCCATATTATCTTCAATAACCACTTAGTGACACTCTAAAATTTAACAAAAAAAATCATGAGATACTCTGAAAATGTTGTATCATCAATTCTATTAGTTGAGTGGTATTTTCTAAAATTTAAAAGGAAAATGATTTAAAGTTTTACCATAGACATATTAAAAATAGGAAACATTAAGACAATTTTGCCACCAATATTATCGGTGAAGAACATAAGTGGAGTACACATTTCAACTCACATTAATTAAGAAAAAGAAAATTAGAATCAAAATTGCCAACAATGTCTATTTTCCATCTTTATTTGGGCAATGGAAGGTGATTCCTTCATTTTCATACCCTACTCATTTTATTTAATAAAGCCAACTTGGCGCCCTAGAATTTATTTAATATAGAGACAGGTAAAAAAGCTTTGTTCCTATTTAATTAAATAATTGGTCTTCTTCAAATCAAGTTCTTTAAATCAAATCTGAAAAGATAAGGATTGTTGATGTCATCATGTCAAATGGTGATGACATTAATTGGGTTGATGGGCCAACTCCCAATTATCCAAAATAACAATGAATTTCTAGAAGCAAAATTGCCATGAAACCACTTTTTTGAAAGAAATAAATAAATAAATAAAAATAGTCAAGGAAAGTTGAATACACTATATTCTATATAGTATCTGCATTCATTTTTTTTTTTCTTCGTGCTCTAGATTTCGATACAATTTTTATGGGACATGTGAAGATGTTTTGCACGAATTTAATTGGGTGAACGGTTTCTATTTTTTTATTTACTTTTAAAAAAAGCAACATACATTTAAAATATTACTGCAAGAACATTTTGTAAGAATTAGGGTGAATAGAGGCAAAGCAGTGAAAATAACGGTCCGGTTTCAGAAAATAATAAATAGATAAGAATATGGTTCTAGAAGCAAAATTGGCAATAAATAACTATTATTTACAATTCCCGCAATCGTCTCAAAAGTATCCAAGTTAAATGCAATATCTGAGAGACATGTACAAATACTTTGTACCAATTTAATTATGTGAATTCAATTTAATTACTTTAAGGGTCCGTTTGATTGCGCGGATTTGGAATTAGAATGTCATCCACAAATGCAATTCCAAATACATTGTTTGGATGTGTCTTGGAATTCAAGTGTAATTGAAATTTAATCTCAAATCCAACCCAATTTTAATGTAAAAGATCATAACTTTAAAATTAAATTAGATAATATATATATATATATATACACACATATAAATAAGTATCCAAGTGTAAATGCAGAAAATTACACAATAATCGAATGACTTTCTTACTGCTTCAATCTCATATTTATCTCAATCCCTTCATTCATGAGATTTGGAAATTGATTTGCCTTGCAGCCCACACCATTCTAAGTGACTCCACGGGCTAAGCCCATCGGACCCCCCTTGTGGCCCAATCTATTTGGGCTGCGTATTTTTACTATTACACAGGCCCATGAGGTTATGGGCCCGTGACTTGTTATATAGGCCCATGATCGAATATTTTCTTTTTCTTTCCTTTTTTTTTTTTTTTTATTATTTCCTTCTACCAATTTGTACAAGTGTATATAGATATTTGAAAAGACGGTTTGTAGGGGTGACGTGGCACTTGCATTTATTCTTGGTAGGTAGGATAATCATTTCAAATTTGAAATGAATGGCCCACGTTGTCTTGATCTTCACCCACGGAAGCTGGATTGGCCGCGCATGACCTTCGGTCTTCGCGTTGCCTTTTTACCTTCTTTTGCATCTCTGTAAATAGCCCATCCTTCCATTATTTGGTCATCACAAACTCTAATCTCTGCAAGCATTATTGATTCTCTGTAACTTGCTCTAAAGTCAGTCCTCACCGGACTCTGTACCTCTTCATCGGAAAGTTTTTATCGTAGTACATTTCAGTTCTTACCGAAGGCTCTACTTGTCACCCCTCTTCTACTCTTCTCTCGCATAAGTCTATTTCTGTTGAATTTCAATTTTCTATTTTTTTCTCCGCCCTCTGTCTCTTCTACCTTTTTGTAGAAAAAATGTCGGATAGTGACGATACTAGGTCAGTGGATGAGGTTGTTATGTCTTCCAGAACTGATCATGAAACCCCCAACAACAGTCCATTTTCTATCCACCTAGAGACCTCTGTACCCAGAAATGCTTCAATTAACCCCGATCTCTCGGGATCGTCAGTGAACCCAGAGTTGCTTGACGAGGGGAACCCTTCTGATGATGAAGACTACGCAAACCCCTCCATCTCTAAGCCTCTTATCATTGCCCCTCTCAAAGGAAAGTCCAGACCTGAAGTAGACGTCAAACATCTTCGGGCCGATATTGGCGTGCTCGATGACGTATACTTGGCCCCTTACCCCAAAAATTTAGATTTTTCCCAAAGCGAATGGGTTGAGCCGAGTAACATCCTTATGTCAGCGGTCCACCTCAAAGTACTGAGATTCCCCTTTCACCCTTTCTTTCACTATGTTCTCTTCATGCTAGGGTTGAGCCCACTTCAACTTAACCTGGACTGTTTTAGGATTCTAGCCATGCTACTTCTGTATAATAAGGACTTAGACCTTAATTTAGGCTTAGCCGATATACTCCTCTGTCATTTCTTTCAGAAAGCCAGAGAGTGCGAAGGTAAGTACAATCTCTTTCCCTTTCAGGGTCGCGACATATGTTTTGACAAAGAGAAATCAGACAAAGGATGGAAAGAGAGGATGCTGGTTGTTAGTGGCAACTGGTTCTACCCATTTTTTATAACTTACTCGATCCCTAAGGTCTTTGGTCCCATCTGTCTTCCCTCATTTCGTCCTCTTCACAAAGCTACATGTTTTTGCGAATTTTGTGACTTGTACCGGGGGGAGTATGCATATAGGTTTCTTGGTTATCTGGATAGTGAGATAACCCCGGGCCCTATAAAGGAACGTTTTGCACTCCTGAAGGCCAAGATCTGGAGTAGAGTTAGATCTGCCACTAAGCTTTTGACTTCAACAAATTTGTAGATAATATATAACTTGGGCGCTGCTGTTGACATGATGGATCTATCCCTCATACCCTTATCTACCAGGCACACTCAGGTCCCCGAAGGATCTAACCCAGTTCATACCACACCGATCTCCACAACACCTCCGGTAACCCCAGTCGTACAAAATCCTTCAGATCTTCCACCTCTACCTACTAGTGCTTTGAACACATGGCCTCGATTTGGCACCGGCGGTGGAGTAGCCAATAAAAGGGCCAGGGTCCAAACTGTTGATGCCTCAAGCAGTGACCCACTATAAGATCAGGGTCCTCCTCGCACCATCATTCCCTGGGAGCCCAAGTTCGTGCTTCCCAACGGGTTTCCGATCTGCGCAGATCAGATCACATTTGGTGATACCAAAGCCCTATGCGTGATGGCCAGGGGATTATGGACCCCTGCAGATCGGGCGGCTCAAGCTAAGGTCACCAGGACTGAACTGCTTCAGAGGGGCCCCAGAATGGGCATGGAGGTATGTTCACCAATTTGTTTACTTAGTCTTTTTTCCATTTTTGTTGATTTCTCCTTCTGACATTGTTATTGTGTTTCTTTTGACAACTGATGTATGATATTCAATCCTACAACCTCCTTCTCAAAGTCGATGTCAAATAAATGAACATGTTGTTGTCAGCAAATCAGCAAGGAAATGAACATCGGGTGGGGCTGGTGAAGGAAGCTGATGGCCTTCGTAGGAATCAGTCAGAGCAGAAAGCCTTACTAGAGACCGAGGAGGTTGATAGGAGGGCTATGACAGTAGAACTGGCATAATTGAAGGTTGTCTACCAGAATATTGCTGCTGAGAAGGCAGATTCAGATAACCTTCTAGCTCTTGAGCGACCTAAGGTAGAGATATGCCGTTTAGGTGGTCTAGACATGCACCAGCAGTACATAGCCACCTGTGACGTTCGATTAGCTATGGCTTGGCGGGACAGGCATGAGATGAAGCATATTCCTCTGGCTGAGCGGGAGTTTAAGACTACCGAGGAATTTGATGCATTCATGAAGGTGCCCGTTCCCTATTAGGATCCCGCGACTTCAGATAATGAGAAGAGATTTGTTGCCTTCCTGAAGGGAGAAGACCCAGTGCCTCTAGCTCTGGAATAACCTATTTCTTTGAGACACAATATTGTAGATGATCATGGCCCCGAGTTCAGGGGTCAGTAATATTTATATTTTTCTTTTTTTGACTTGTACTGCCCTCGGTAGGGTTTATTTTGCAATTTCATTTTTATATTAATGAAAAACTTATTCTTTATTCCTATGGCTTTATGAAGTACCTTTTCTGACTTCGGTAAATGTTGCTTAGTTAGTTTACAATTGAACTAACCACTTTAAGAAAAGTTTGTTTTAACGAGGCTTTTCGGGCACCTGGACACTGAGACTCAGAGGTACCCTTTGGTTAGCTCAAATCAAGTTTGAACTCAACACTTAGGAAAATTTCATTTTATGGGAGTCTTCAGGCATCTGGCCCCTGAGACTCATTGATATTCTCTTGGCTAGCTCAAATCAGGTTTGAACTCGATACTTAGGAAAATTTTCGTTTTATGAGAGTCTTCGGGCATCTGGCCCCTAAGACTCATTGATATCCTCTTGTTAGTTCAGGATACACAGAACTTAACACTTAAGTAAAATTTTATTTTCTACAAAGTCAGATTACACATATATATGAAGAACATGATACTTTATTGAACTTTGACAGCAGATGTGCCATATATTGGGCACATATGTTTTATTATAATCAGCAGAGGTGTCATATGTTGGACACATATGTTTTTATTACTATTTATTGGAAATCTTCCTAAGGATAATACCTCTTTAGGTGGTAGGCATTCTGAGAGTTGGGCTCGATGCGGTTTGTTTCGTTCTTCTGTACCCGATAGGCCTCATGTCTGATGACCTCGATGATTGTGTAGAGCCCTTCCCATGTCTCTCGTAGTTTGCCAACAATTCTAATTTTTCTTCTGAGCACTATATCACCCACCTAAAATTCCTTTCTTCTGACCTTCTGGTTGAAACGAGCCCTGACCTGTTGTTGGTAAGCAGCCAACCTTATTCCCTCGGTTTCCCTTCTTTCTTTCAATAAATCCAGATCATGGGCTAGGTGCTGATTGTTCAAGCCCTTTTCCCATGCTTGACTTCTTAGCGTTGGTACCTTTAATTCGGTTGGAATAACTGCTTCAGCCCCGTAGGCCATGGCGATTAGGGTTTCGACTGTCTGCTGCCTCGGGGTGGTCCGATAAGACCGTAAGACCTCGATCAATTTTTATAACCAAGCTCCTTTTGCTGCTTCGAGCTTTTTTCTAAGAGTATCAAAGATCGTTCTATTTGTCATTTTCGCCTGTCTATTGCCTTGTGGGTAACTAATGGAAGAAGTATTCTGATTGATCCCATGTTCTGCTAGGAACACTCGAACTTTCCTACTGTTTAGGTTGGTGTTGTTGTCCATCATTATCGTTCGGGTTAGACCGAACCTATAAATGATGTGACTCTAGATGAACTTGATAACATGGCTACTTTTGATGGTTGGATATGCCTCGACTTCCACCCATTTGGTGAAGTAATCTATAGCCAGGAGAACATGTGTAGTAGATCGGATGGCTTGCGGGAGGGTACCTACGATGTCCATTCCCCATCGAGCGAATGGGTGAAGGACAATCGTTGGATTTAGTAGCTCTAGAGGTGGATGAATGACATCTCCATGAAACTGACACTTTTTGCATCGTCATGCATATTTTTCAGCATCTCTTGACACGTAAGGACAAAAGTACCCCTGAGTGAGGACTTTATGGGCTAACGACCTTCCCCCAGAATGATTACCACACAATCCGACATGTATTTCTTCCATGACTGCAAAAGCTTCAGAGGGTGTAAGGCACCTTAAGTACGGTCTAGAGAAAGACTTTCGATAAAGTTGGCCGTTGTAGAGTGCATATCTTGCAGCTTTTATCCTTATCTTTCGAGCTTCTGGCTTCGATTCAGGCAAGACACCCGTCCTCAAATAGTCTACTATAGGGTCCATCCAACTTGGCTCCCATGGAATGATCATTACTTCTTCGGGGGGCTCCAAGCTTGATTGGACGATGAAATCAATTGGAGTTATTTGAGTCATATTCTCCCCTGCTGTGGAGGCTTGATTAGCTAACCGATCTGCCGTCGTGCTATCTCCTCTTGGAATTTATTCAAAAGTCAACTGCCGAAAATCTTCAACCTTTTTCAGTACCAATCCCTTGTATGCCTCCATTTTTGGCTCTCGGGTTTCGTATTCACCACTCAACTGTCATATGACCAACTGGGAGTCACTCATTTTCTCTGTTCTCTGTACTTGGAAGCTTCGAGCCAAATAAATTCTTGCTAGAAAGACCTCATACTCGGCTTCATTGTTGGAGGTCGGGAACTCCAAGCAAACGGACTGCTGAATTCTAGTGACATTGGGCGTCACGAGCTCTATACCGATCCCTGTTCTGTTGACATTTGATGAACCGTCCACGAATACTATCTATAGGCCTGATTCATCCTCTTCGGAAGACTCTGAAGGCTTGGTCTCTAGCATAAAATCAACTACCACTTGTCCTTTAATGGTGGTTCGGGGGACATAGGTTATGTCATAGATTCTCAATTCTATCGTCCATTTGGATACTCTCCCTGACAGCTCGGGCTTTTCCATTATGGATCTGATCAGTGTCGTAGTTGGCACCATGATCGGATGTGCTTCAAAATAATGCCAAAGACGTCGTTTCGCATTGATTAATGATAGTACCAGTTTCTTATGTTTTATGTAGTGGGTCTCAGCATCGGTAAAGGCTTTACTGGTGTAGAATATTGGTATATGGCACCCCTTGCCCTCCTTGACCAGAGCGGCGTTGGTGGACGTTGTGTATATGGCCAGGTATAAGTGTAAAGGCTCATCTGCTTCCGGTGTTACCAGTATATGAGGCTTTGTCATGTAATTTTTTAGTTTCTTCAAAGCTTCTGACTGCTCAGATCCCCAAACTTTTCATTTTCCTGCCTTTATGGAATGGAATAAAGGTCGGATCGATCAGTCAGATGAGAGATAAAATGGCTGAGAGTTGTCACCCTTTTGATCAAGATTTGGATCTCCTTCCGAGATTTGGGCTCCTCCATCTCAATGAGGGCTCTGACTTGTGTTAGGCTCGCCTGTATTCCTGTCTGATCAACTATGTGTCCCAAGAACTGTCCTGAAGATACACCGAAAAAACACTTGAATGGATTGAGTTTCATCTTGTACTTTTTGAGGGTGTTGAACACCTGTTGCAGATGTGACAGGTGGTTATTATTTGCCTTGTTTTTTACCACGGTATCATCAATGTATGATTCTATGGTAGATCCCAGCATGCCCTGAAAAACCTTGATAACCAACCTTTGAAAGGTTGCACCTGTATTCTTTAGTCCGAAAGGCATAACTGTATAACAATATGTACTTGACTCGGTGATGAATGTTGTCTTTTCCTCATCATCAGGGTTCATGCGTATCTAATTATAGCCGGAGTAAGCGTCGAGAAAGCTCAGGCGCTTGAATCCCGTAGTGGCATCCACCATTTGATCGATCTTTGGTAAGGGAAAACAATCATTCGGGCATGCCTTGTTCAGATCGGTGAAGTCCACGCACACTCTCCATTTTCTATTCTTCTTCTGGACCACTACTACGTTGGTCAACTATGGGGGTATTGTACCTCTTTAATGAATTCAGCTTGGAGAAATCGATCACTCTCTTCAGCTATGATCTGGTTTCGGTGGGCTCCCATACGTCTCTACTTTTGCCTGATGAGTTTAATGGTAGGGTCCGCGTTGAAGGAGTGTTGGGCTACTGAAGGATCGATACCGGGCATGTCCATGTGGCCCCATGTAAATACATCAGCGTTGGAGCACAAAAGGGCTTCTAATTCATCTTTCTCCTGTTCAGTGAGGCTAGATCCTATGTAAGTTGTCTTCTCGGGGTGATCGGGAATGATTTGAACTTCTAGCAAAGGTTCGGCTGCTATAAACGACCCCGTTCCCCCGTCCTGTAATTGCTATTGATTATCAGGCCCTGCTTTGACCTTCGAAGCTCGCTCTAGTCTTGTTCTCTCCCTCAGGCCTTTCAGAGTGACATCATAACATTCTTTGGCCGCCACCTGATCTCCCTTAATGTCAATCACATCAATTCTATTCAGGTCCATGCATCGCATGACTTGATGTAGGGTGGAAGGGACTCCATGCATCCGATGATCCAACCTCTGCCCATGAGCAGATTGTACGAAGGCTTGACATCCACCACCATAAAAGTCTCTATGAGCGTGCGTTTTGATGCTGTTACTGGCTGTTGGATCTCTCCCACCAATTCCACTCTTCTGCCATCAAATCCTGCTATCAGACTTCTGGAAGGGACTATCTCTTAGGGGTCTATCTCCAGTTTCTCAAAGGTCCACTTGGTGATTATATTGGCGTTGCTCCCTGGATTGATCATTACTCTCTTGATCAGAAAATTTAAGACGATGAGGGAGATTACCAGGGGATCATCATATGGTGATTGAATACTTCACAAGTCGGCAGAAGAGAAAGTTATCCGGGCGTTCTCCTTCAGGCTTCGAAACTCGTTGATCTCCCCAACCCACCGCAATTTTTGGGCTTGGCGCATCTGGGACCTATAGGCCTCTCTATCTCTGACCTGCTAGGTCCCCTGTAAACCATGTGAATGACTTTTACGGGCTAACCCATTGTGCCCTTGGCTAGTGAGGTTTGATCTGATTGGGTGCCCTCCTTGACAGCGTACTTAGCCAATTCCCCCTTAGCTATCATGGCCTCTACCTACCTTCTGAGGCTCTTTCACTCGTTGGCATGGTGCCCATATTCATCGTGGAAGGCACAGTGCCTTGACATGTCCCTCTGCTCTATCGATTGTCTGATAGGGGGTGGCATCCAAAAGATCACATTTCCCTTAGTCTCTTGGTACAACTTTTCTAGGCTAACCTTTAATGGGGTAATCTTGTCTTCGAACCTCTGGCACTTCTCAGAGGCTTAGGAGGGTGTAGGAGAAGCATTTGGACACTTCCGGTCTGACGCCCGATCTTTAGTTTTCGGTTCGGATGTCTTCGTCTCCATACTTGCAAATGTTGCCCTTCTCTGGCATATGGCCAGTTTCTCTTCTATCCAAAGATGTCCTTATGCCCTGGAGTTTATTTCTCCGATGTCTGTTGGGGGCCTCTTGACCAAAGACTGATGGAACTTGGTCCCGGGAATCAAGGTCATCCTGAAGGCCTTGACGACTGAGTGTTGATCACAGTTGTCGATTGAAGACATCTTGACATTGAATCGAGAAATAAAGCTCTTCAAGGATTCACCTTTCTCCTGGATCATGGTAAATAAGCTGGAGATAGTTTTATTTTGTCTCTTATTGTCGAAATACTGGGCAATGAACAACTCGCAGAGTCTGAGCCAACTTCCTATGGATCGGGGTTGTTGTTTTCTGAACCAAAACAGTGCCGCTTCGGTCAGACAGGTGGGGAAGACTTTGTAAAGTAAGGCTTCATTTTCGTTGTAGATGTTCATCTTCATGTGGACATGGTAGATGTGTTATGTTGGATCTTTTGTGCCATAGAATAGGGTAAACTTCGGTAGTCTGAACCTCTCCGGATAGGGCACGATGGTGATTGTTAATGTGAATGACGTTTGTACTGCGTCGTTGGATACCTTAGAGGCCAGGTCATTGGGGGTTTGAACCTTCAGATCTTTGAGCACCTTTTTCTGGAACCTGATCATAATCTCCTCTAATTTCTTCATGGTCAGGGTTTCCTCGAGATTGTGCACCTCGAGCACCTGTAGGGACGATTCTGCATGCTCCTCTCGGTCATGGTTGCATTTCATGCGGTGTTCGTCCTTTTCTGATTGGTGGCCCACAGATCGCCCCTCTCGATCGTGGTTGGATTTCGTATGGTGGTCATCCCATTCTGATTGGTGGTTCATGGATCGCTCCTACCGGTTGGACTGGTCACCATGTTGGGCTTCCTGAGGGTGTTGTAGCAGAGCTAGTTTTGCCACTAACTCGGCGGCCTTCTCCTCCAGGGCCCGCCTGATCGGATCCTCGGTTTGAGAGGGTTGGCCTCCGTTTGGAAGTAGCTCGGACTGGTGTGATTGAGTAATCGTCATGGATAATGCTAGTCTAAAATCTAACAAAGAGTGAGAAGCTTTGAAAATCTTTTCAAGGACGCTTCCCACAGATGACCCCAATTTTGTAAATGCAAAAAATTACACAATAATCGAATGTCTTTCTTATTGTTTCAATCTCATATTCATACACATATTGATGGGCCTTGGCCCATCAAAAATCCAATCCCTTATGTATTTATCCAATCCAATCTCCTCCCCATATTAAGGGATTGATCAATATCTACTTATGTATTTATCTCAATCCCTTCATTCATGGGATTTGGAAATTGATTTGCCTTGCAGCCCACACCATTCTAGAAGACTTCACGGGCTAAGCCCATCGGACCCCTCTTGTGGCCCAATTTATTTGGGCTGCGTATTTTTACTATTACACCAAGTATAGGTATGAATATATATATATATACGCGTGTATGTATGTGTGTATATACATGTATGTATGTGGATGTGTATATATGTGTGAATTTATATATATATGTTCATGTGTATATGTGTGTGTGGCTATATATTTGTGTGTGTGTGTATTTGTATTTATATATATATGCGTCTATGAGTATATATATATATATGCACACGTATATATATGTGTATATATATTTTTATGTATAAGCATGTGTATAAAAATGCGTATATATATAGGTGTATATATATATTACTATTTGTGTATATATATGTATGTATGTTTGTGGTTGTAAAAAAATTGTTGTTAGAGAGAGAGTATTTAGTATGTCAAGGTTTGAAAAAAATGTGGAATTGGAAATCACAACTTCTCTTTTGGAATTCAAGTTGTGGAATTTGTCTCATTGGAATTGCATTTCAATTCCAATTCCAAAGTATTTTGACACATCCAAACAATAGATTTAGAATTGGAGCCGGGGGCTCCAATTTCACGCTCCCAAACGGACAATTGTATTTATTCTAATTTTCTGTTAATCTTTAATACTTTACTCGTGTTTACACAAATAAATTTCGGCCCAAGTGATATTTTCTCTAAAATGCAATTTAGATGATATCGTTATTTTACCTTTTTTTTTTATTACTTATTATTTTATGGGACATGTTTTTTGTCGGCTGCAAAAACTATTATTTGATTGATTCTTTCATCTTTTATTTATCTTTTCGATGATGGTCATGTTCGAGTGCACTTTCGGTTTTTTTTTTTTCAATATTTGGACCAAATTTTGACTATCCGTGCAAAACCACCCCTCTACAAATCGAATAAAATTCAGAATATTTATGCAATGTGACTTATTTGTACCTGTTTTTTCAACTAACAAACACATTTGGTTTTCCTCCTCACTCTATTTTGCCGTGTAGGTAGCTAGAAGGTAGTAACTTGAAATAGACAGCTTATACATACAGTTATACACACAAACTCGCGCATGTGGATACATAGATACTTTGACATACAATAACCTTCAGAGGTCCATTTCAATTGAACCAGCTTCTTAGGTGCCTTCAAAAGTTTGCCCACCATATATACATACATATTACACACACACACAACACATGCGTGTTGTCACGTGTACAATATGGTTATGTATACGTGCACATATATATACTTGCATTCTAACATATTTGTATATGTTTATATTTCCGTATAGCAAATAAATAGTATATCTATAGAAGTAAAAAGAAGTGACAATTGATTGAATTCACCCAGAAAGCACTCTTGGAGTAGATAAGAAAGGGCCAACCCTCAATATTAGAAAGTTCACTTGTATTACGTAGAGAAGAGTGGTTTACATACTTCCATCCCCAGATAGATAAATGAGCTGATCATAATAGTCATGCCACTTAACAACAGATATATATATATATATATATATATATGTATGTATGTATTTACATACAAACAGTAGGATGGAAATTCAAATAGATATATACAACTAGCAATCTATGCAACCAATGTGTCTTCAAGACGCGGATATACTGCTTGTGCTCGAAGTTCTGCTGGTAAGGGAGGGTCTCATAGTAACAAGGGCAGATTCATTTGCTCCAGCTCTCAGAGCAGCTCTTCCAGCCTCCAAAAATCTCTCAACGGCATCCTCAGCATAGCGGTTGGCTTCACCCACGGTCATGCTTTTGCCAATATCTGGGTAGGTATTAAGTATATGATCGCCATTGAGTTGCGATGCAAGCTGTATCAGTTCGACCTGGAATTCAGATAGTTCCACGTCTTCCTTTGGTCCATACGGCCTCAAGGACATAGTAACTTCTGGAAGTGTTTCTGTACAGAAATCCAAACTTAGAACTAGGACTATGATTCATCAACGAAAATGCGCGCACAAACTAAAAAAATCATTTCCCAACTATTTGTGCTCAACTACATGAATACTGTTTCACCATTACACTCGATCTAATATGCATGTCTATAATTTTAAATGATCACTTATAGGAAGTAGACTCCCTAATGAACCTCATGTCCGAAACTTGAGTTATTAAAAAGCCACAGAATAATGGCAGATTTACATCATTCTACACCAAAATCCGTTTATGGATCATCAGATCCAAATAGGACTTTGATGAAAGACCAAATCTGCTGCATTCTCAAAACTTGAGGAAAGTTTCATTTTTGTGGTGAGACTTGAAGAAAATATATCAAAAGCAGAACCTGTAAAAATAGTCAGGTCAAAAACTTAAACATCAAAAACCAAAATGTTCCGAGGAATGAGGTGTCAATGAAGGCTTGAACCTGAAAAGTCAAATGTTTATTTGGGAAATAGAAGGCACAGTATGGAAAGAAACCATAAAATCTTAAAGGTGACATGCATGAAGAGAAAATGGCACCAAGTTTTTATGCCATAATAATGGAAGTTCATAATCATATGCCAAAGACGTGCAGTAACTGGTTTTGAAGCCCAGCTCAATTAAAAATCATCCAGGGGGCTGATGCAAACCTGGACAGTCATCGCGTGGAGTGTCACGAAGGTCAAAGTATTTCTCAAAGGTTCCAGCCCATGCATCCCTTTTCGTCAGGAAGTTCGATTTTAGATTAAAAAGTCTCTTCACAGTTGCAGGGATAGAAGAATGTTCATATTGGGAATACGGGGTTGGCCCAATTGGCTCGTGGATCACTGCAGAAAAAACAGTTGAGAGTTAATCACAAAATAAAGAACTCATAAATATTAAAGCATGTATTTTATAAGAATGGAATTTTGAAAAGGGAAGGCTTAAAAAAATTCTGGGAACAAGAGAACCTGAGAAAACTCACCGTATACTCGTTAATCAGAAGAAGAGTATTTTTGGATATATAGTTTAGTATTGAATGCTTGTTTATCATGTCAAAAGTTTACCCAAACACCCAACTTAAGCAATTGATATGCTGCGTCAATAAGATTGAAAAGCCTCATCAAAATTTGGATCCGTCTCCTGTTGTAACTTACCCATCCCAACCGACTCACCCAACCAATTAAAAAAGAGGGATTTAGGTTAATGAAGTTATTATGATGGATGAAAGGTTGATAGTGGCGCTACAAAAGGAAAATCCACACTACTATAACAAGCGAGCTGGAATGTGAACTTCAGTTCAACTGCAATTGACAGCAACAACAATCAAACCTTGACCCACACCTTCCTTTTGGATGACATTTTGTCATTTTTTACCATCATGCTACGATGACTATAACGATCTTTTTTTCAACAATAACTCTCAAAACATTGATTTTGATGCATCTAGTGGCTGGAACTAAATGGGAAAATATAGTTGTGGGGTCAGGACTTGAGAAGTGAGCTCTGAAAGTAAGCAAAGTTTGGTGGTATCGTGATTTCCCGCTCAAAACTCTCCGTCGCTTCACTTACCACCGACAATGAAGCATTCCTGTGACAACCCTGCGTCTTGGAGCTGCTTCACAATCAGTCTTTCTGTGGTTGCGCAATTTTCACCCTCTCCATACTAATTCATGAAGATACTTCTTCCAATTATGAGCTTTCCTAAAATCAACTCATGAAATTTGCTTCTCTACTCTTTGATTGACATAACAATGATAAAAATATCCAAGCCTACCCAGAAGCAGATGAATAACTACCCCAATCAACATATATGAAATGTCTGGAGAAGATCTTGACTCAGAACTCCAATAGATGTTAATATGTAGTTGAAATTTAAAATGATAAAGATCAACAAACAGGATCATGAAAGAACAGATGTTGGATCAACAATTTTACTAAATGAACCATGGAAAAATATCCACGATAGAGATATGTAAACTCCTGAGTTCCAAAGCAAGGAATTCGGTTATATAAAGAATCATAAGAGTGAATGAAGAAAATAAAAAAAAATTATCAGCTAATCCTACTTTTGCACTCAAAGACAATTTCTAAATATCTTCTCAGAAAAGAAAGTCATCATGACTCATGTTGATAAATATTTACAAAAATCAAATTTTGTTGATAATGAACTTTTCTACTATATTGTCCTTTATTATTAGATTACAAGTAGTGCACTCCTCACTAAGTTGTGCTTTCTATTTCAATACGTAATTCATGCCTATTTAGAAAAGGAAAAGGAAGGAGGATAAATTTGTGCTCCAACAAAATATGGCATATTCTCAATTAAGAAACTACATGTTCTAAGTTCAGGCACAACATTTTAGGAAAAAAAAAAGTTGTTCCTGAACAACTTGTCATACTCCGACTTCATCCAACTGACATGTAAAACAAATAAAAGATGCCAAGGATGCAGCATGTTGATATCATAAAGCATCAAATTAGATCCAGTTCAAGTTTTCGGGCATTAACATTTCTAAATCTAGTAATCTACATTAAACAGAAAAGTCCCATTCTTAACTAACACTCACTTCGTTCACATCTTAAAGAATTAATAAATATTATTGCCTGAGTACTGTATTAGAGACGAAAGCTGACTGGCTCCCCCAACCGATATTCTACAGCATAAGTTCACAAGCAGCCAAGACATACACGGAACTCAAGGTCATATTGAACACCACCATGCTTTTGGAACAGGATTTAAAATTTCCCACTACAATGGTACTTAGGAAGGTTACAATTGATTGCTAGAAATTTTGAAACGAAACACTTCAAACAATGCTATATTACATCTTAGAACTACTTAACTGTCTCACCAACTACGTTGCAAACGTAATTCCAAATGAAGTCAAATCTCTATAAATGTCAAAGGGAAGGCATGAGTAAGAACTAGATTTCACCATAACACACAAAAGAAGTTGAGAAATCGAAAGTATCTAGAATTCAATATAGCAAAATAAATGTCTTCCCGGCAGAAGTTTTTCCGCGTAGGAACCTCAATTTTATCATGAAT
Organism: Cornus suecica; assembly: GCA_963922005.1. Classification (NCBI taxonomy): domain Eukaryota; kingdom Viridiplantae; phylum Streptophyta; class Magnoliopsida; order Cornales; family Cornaceae; genus Cornus; species Cornus suecica. The sequence goes on along the minus strand of OY998239.1, from coordinate 84,288,099 downwards.
CACCCAACTACTCAATTTTCCTATGAATACGTTAACTTCTGACTTCATTTATTATTCATTGTCAATCATCAATCTAGAATACGTTATGAATCACCCAACTACTCAATTTTCTTATGAATACGTTAACTTCCGACTTCCTTTTTTATTCATTGTCAATCATCAAATCTCAATGTCCTTACTTTGGCTACAGCGAGCCTTACATAAAAGCTTATATTTCAAAATTTCCAACCATTTCCTAAACTAACAAAGTTTATTTTTCTCCCCTACTCAACCATGCTTTAAGTTTTCCAAATACTCCTATCATAGCAAGCAAATTATAAACCTTAACCACCCAAAACACTACCACATAATACAACAATTGATAAGGACTCCAATAAGTCATATTCAGGAAAATTTGGACAAAAATGAATTCTTATAAGTTAATAAGACAATTTAATCACAAGCAAAATTGAACAAAATTAATTCTCATCAGTAAATAACACATATCAATCACTAACTATATGCAGCATTTTTCTAATTCCATATAACTACCAAACAGAAACCAATTCTAATAGCAACATTAAAACTCACCAGTGCCCTTGTCAATCCAGGGGGAAATCAATAGGGTGGGCACGCGTACACCGAGCCGTTCGAACCGGAAGTACCACGGGTCAGGCCCAATGATCCCATCCGGGTTAGGGACACCCGAAACAGGGGTGGGCACATGATCAAAGAACCCACCATGCTCATCATAAGTAATCAGCAACGCCATTTCTTTCCACTGCGGACTAGCCCTCAGAGTCTCGTACACCTCCTTCACGAACCTCTGTCCAATCGCCATGTCGTGCGACGGGTGGTCATCGTTGGCGGGAAAAAGATCCACATCGAAGTAACGTTGCTCCACCACCACGTAATTCGGAAGCTTACCCTTTTTGGCATGAGCTTTGAACTTCAATTTGTAGTTGTGGAACTTGAAGATATGTTTGAGCTTCCTCAAGCTCTTGAAGAAGAGAGTGGCGGGGATGTTCTGGTAATATATCCCAAACGTGAGGGCATTTTCGTCCAACGAGTCGAATATGGTCTTCTGCGGGAACCCGTGGATCAAATCTTTCCGGACGTTGCTGGACGCGCCGTGGGAGGTCGCCGAGTGGACGTAGAACCGGTTCGGCTGAGTCGACGCGGGGACGGAGGCGAACCACCGGTCCATAACGGCGAACTCGTTCGCTAACTCGGTGTAGACCGGTAAAACCTCCGGTTTGAACCCTTTCATCACCGAAGTCGATAAACCCTCCACGCCCATGGCCTCCGCTTGCTGGGCGAACCCGTTCATCGGTGCTGGGTCGGAGGTGGTGATATTCGACCCGAATATTTGTTCCCGGATGGCTTGAATTGAATGGCCCGGGTCGGAATCGACGAAGAGCGCGTCGTCGGAGACGAAGACTTTTGGGGATGTTGGGTCGGAGGCGTTGAGCCGATTGAATTCTTTGCCGGTCAATCCGTCGATTTCGGATCGGGTTTTCTTCAACCACCCGAGGACGTGATCGAAGGAGCGGTTCTCCATGACGACGACGACTAGGGTTTTGATGGGGCCTTTGATTTTGTGTTTAGGTTTGGGGAAAGGGAAGTCGAGAGAGTGAGAGTGGGCTAAGAGGCAGAGGAAGAAGAAGACGGTGAGGTGATTTCGGCGGGAAATCATTTTGCCGGCGATGGGTTTCCCGGTGACTGGAGAAAATGAGGATAGTTGTTGTCTAGTGGTTAGAGGAATAGCGTAGGAGGGGGTGAGTTTATGAAGTAGAAGATAAAGATAGTTATATACTACAGACTCGATGGTATAAATAAATATTAGATTAAATTACACTAACCTCCCATAAGATTTAAAAATTAGGTTTATATTAATCTATTTATTACATTGATCTCTCTAAAAAGATAATAGTAGATGATAATTACTCCTCCATCCCAAATTATAGGTTCACTTATCATCTTTTCTTTGTCCCAAAATAAATGTTCATTCTTAAAAAATCAAGCACTTTATTTTATTAATTTACCAATTTAACCTTCAACCATTCACTAACACTATAAACTATCACATTACTATAGTAATGGTGGGAGGATGAATAAAATTGATATTTCATTCACTAACATTATAACAAAGTCATATTCTTAGAAAAAAATTTCTTCAAAATGAATCTATAATTTGGGACAAAAGGAGTAATATTTACATGCATACGATCTCTGAGTTAGGCTCCTACCACCTTCACCTCCTATTTTTAAGTAAGGGTATCGCGAGACTATTAGGCTACAAACATGTTTATAGGAAGTACGGTCTAGTTGTGTGTGATTTGCTCGAACTTTAGGGAACTTGAGATGATAATAATGTACATCAAATAATAAATGAAACATATAAAAGTCGTTGGAGTGCTACAATTTGTGTGAGGTAGACCATTGGTAAGTTTGGGGTATGAGAGCTTGAGGCGTGTAACATTTTTGGTCTTTCGTTATGGTGAAATTAAATTGGCACCAAAGATGATGCGAATATGCTATGAAGTACTTTTCAAATATATATATATATATATATATATATGTGCTATGAGTAGGTGGTTAACTCCTCCCCAGTGCGCCCTACTCTCGGTGTTTCTTGCGGATCAGCTATATACTAAAGTGGCACGTCACTTATTCATAGTACTTATTCATAGTATGATTTTTTTATTTTATTATCATTTGTTAATCACTAAGTGTAGTTTCATGTATAAAGTAATGATAAATTATTTAAAGGGCTAAAAGTTTAAAATAAGGTGCAACAGAATGTATGGAGGGATTTGGATTTGTTCCTCTTTTTCCTTTTTTCAGAGAACTTTGATGTTTAACATGAAAAACTAATTTGCAATCTTATGTAATTAGAATGAAATTGATACTATAAAGTTGAAATTGAAAAAGTTTACTGTTTTTGTTTCTTCATCTTTATTGGAAAAATATCTGACCAAGATTCTTTTATGGGTCGATGATGATCAACAAAGAAAATACTCAAAGTCTATCGCAAACAGGTTCTTAGGTACTCTCTATACTTTTCTATCATTTAATTTAATTGAAAATTTTGACTGTTTGGTATAACCTTGTTTCAAAATGTTTTAAATATGAAACAACTTGTATAATACTTCTCTCCAAGATAGCCTTACTAAAAGGATTATTTATGGCAAATAGCATGAGATCACCTCTCGCCGAATCCGAATTCCCTCAAGTGCCTCTCTTACTATAGTTAAAAATTAATTTTTTATTATGAGAATAAAAGGTAAATACATATAATCATGTTACAATTTATTTTTTTGTAATATCAATCACTAGATTATGTAACAAAGAGTACGAAAATACAAGTTTGTAAGATATGCGATGGTATGTAATCACTGGTGGATACAAGTTTTTTTTTTTTTTTTTTTTTTTTTGAGTTTTTATCTTAAAATTTTAGATATTTTGTATTTAGCCCCCATTGAAATTTTTTTTTATCTTAAGTATCACATAATTTAGATTTCTTTACAAATAAACCTTCAATATATTTAGAATACAATTTAAAATAAATGAATATATATCATGCATAGTACTACAAGAATGAGCATTTTTCTTATAGAATGAGTTGAATTGTATTTGTACCTCGTTTACACTATTATATTCCTTCAAGGCCCGCTGTCTTGGACTTCTAGTGAACGGCCAATCAGCCACTTGGGAAATAATGGAGTTTTTTTATGGCCCGGTTTGGTCCAAACCGATGGGCTGTGGGACCCACCGGAGTAAAAATGTGTTCGATACCACCATTTGTCTAGATTAAAACGTATATTTTATACATCACAATCCTACTCTTGCATATGCATAATCGAAAAAACTCATCGAACACTAAAATGTATTAATTAATAAATATGATTAACATAAATAAAATAATTATTACAAGTAAAACAACAGTCACATTCAAACCGCCATTCACGCATATAACAATAAATTATATGTATATATATGTGTATGGTGTATATATATTAAATTTGTTATCTTATGAGAGGAAGAGAAGCACCAAAAGAAAATTCCACCAAAAGATTGTGACATATATTGCGTTGGTCATATACAGCACAATGGTCGGCCAAAATCAATAGTACTTTGTATGAAGCTGGCCCTGCTATGAAGCCATTCATGCATGGTCAAAATCCATAATATATATTTATCAGAATCCTGGTTTATCAGAACAGTACTTGTTATAAAACTAACGTTAAATATCGTGGTGAGTCGGTGACAGATTCGAAATATAGAATGAGTTTGAAAATGTTATAAAAAAAAATGAGGTTCAAGGGAGATAATAATTGAGAGAAGAAATGAAAGACTGAAAATGAGTTGAGTTTTTGATAAGAGAAAAAGAATACGGACCCATTTGGGAACAAAAAAATAAGAACAATTATTTGTTCTTATTCTTATTTTCTCACCCAAAAGAACAAGAAAAAAAAAACATATCGCCAAAAAATTATACGTGCTATTATCAGAAAACCCCCATATAATTTCAAAAATGTTCAAAAAAACCCCTATAATTTCATAAACCCCCTATGATTTTCAAATTGTTCAAAAAACCCCATGTGGTTCCAAAAACCCCCTATAGTTTCAAATTTAATAAAATACCCCCCTCTACCCTCTATAAGATTACAAAAATACAATTCCATTTATCCCAATTAAACTCTAATTCATTCCATTTATTCCAATTAAACTCTAATTCATTTCATTTATCACTAACCCACTTTCTCTCATTCATTTACTCCGAAACTCTAATTCTCTTTATTTATCACAAACCCATTTTCAATTTAAATCACAATTTTAACCCAATTGAACTCTAATTCATTTCATTTATCACAAACCCTCTTTCAATTTTAATTTTAATTTCAACCCAATTTCAATTTATAATTATATATAAAATTATATCACAAACCCATGTAAATGAGTGCATATATAATTATATATACGTAAATTTATATATATATATATATATATATATATATATAATAACTATAAATTAAAATTGGCTTGAAATTGAAATTGAAATTGAAATTGGGGTTGTGATAAATGAAAGGAATTAAAGTTTTGAAGTAAATGGGTGAGAAAAAGTGGGTTTGTGATAAATGGAATGAATTAGAGTTTAATTGGATTGAAATTGATATTTAAATTGAAAGTGGATTTGTGATAAATGAAAAATATTATAATTGAATTGAGTTAAAATTGAGATTTATATTGAAAATGGATTTGTGATAAATGAAAGAAACTAGAGTTTTGAAGTAAATAGGTGAGAGAAAGTGGGTTTGTGATAAATGAAAGAAATTAGAATTTAATTGGAATAAATGGAAGGGTATTTCCGTAATCTTATAGAGGGCAGATGTGGTATTTAATTAAATTTGAAACTACAAGGTTTTTTTTGGAACCACATGATTTTTTTTGAACAATTTGAAAACCATATGGAGGTTTTTGAAACCATAAAGGATTTTTTGAACATTTTTTAAACCATAGGAGGGTTTTCTGATAATAACCCAAAATATATATTTGTTTTCTCTCTCACACACGCATATACACTCACACACACAGTTGTCGGCTCTCTCTCTCTCTCCATCCAAAAGATTAGGGTTGAAGGTTGAATTGGGGGTGGAGGTCAAAGGGTTAGGGTTCCGGTTTCGAGTTGGGGGTTAGGGTTAGGGTTTCGAATTGGGGGTGGAGGTCAAAGGGTTAGGGTTCCGGTTTCGAGTTGGGAGTTAGGGTTAGGGTTAGGGTTTCGAATTGGGGGTGGATGTTGGTTGTGGTGGTTGCAGGTGGTGGCGTCGTGGTGGTGTCGATTGGTGTGTGTATATATATATATGTGTGTGTATGTGGGTGTGGGTGTGGGTGATTGCGGTGGTGGCGTGGTTATGGTCGTCCATTGCCCGTCTCAATTTCTTCATTTCTCCAATTTTTTTTTTTTTAGGGAAATCCCAAAAGAGAACAATAAAACATGATTTTCTTATTCTCTTGTTTTCTGCACTATTCATCATAATTGTTTACAAAACAATAACAAAGTGAACAATAAAAAACCCTTCCAAACATGTTCTATTCTCATGAACAATGCCAAAAAACAAAAACAAAAACAAAAACATGCCTTCCCAAAGAGGCCTTCCATAATCCACATATTTAAAGTAAAAAAAAGTAATGTGCAAGTCTTATTTGTATTTATTGATAGTGCACTATCCATTAGTGGGTCTAAAGTCTAATCCTCCGGTAACACAAGCTCTGATATAACTAATTGAAGTCGGTTCCTCGTGAACTCCGTTAGCTAGGCGCGGGTCCTTAATATTGGACAAGTATTACGTAATGGAATCTATATCTTCCATCAGGGTTAGGAGGACTATGCTTTACGAAGTGGAGAAGTGTAACAGGTGGATGTTTCGTGGTTCGATCCAAAAGCTTAAGTTGATGGGTAGGGCTACCATCCACCCATTATAAACCCCGTTCACTTTCCCATCTTTATCCGACGTGGGACAACAAATGCACCATCTAACATTCTCCCCCATCCGAACCCGCGCAACGCCCTCTGCCTGACCAAGACTCAAACTCCGATCCGGGTGCTGCAGATCCGGCAAGTGCTTGGCGTGGTACTGGATTAAGGATTGGGTCCAGCTCTAATACCAACTGTAACGGGTGGATGCTTCACGCTTCGACCCAAAAACTTAATCAGATGGATAGGGCTAACATCTACCCATTATAAACCCCATTTACTTCCCCATCTTTATCCGATGTGGGACAACAAATGCATCATCTAACAAGTATTACATAATAGAGCCTACACCTTCCATCAACGTTACGAACCGGACTATGCTTTATGAACCGGACTACACGTAACGTTACAAACGGGACTATACATAATGTATCGAACATTACAACAAACAGGTTCTGAACCCCAAAAGAGATGTAACAGCATAAAAGCACATAGTTGTGCTTACATTTTTGTGAACAAAACTTGCAGTGTAAAGACCCTGAAGCTTAGGGAGCACAATTGACAGGAGCTTTCTATGCATCTAAAGGACAAAATGTCTGTGGATATGAGTATGGGTCTGAAATAGCTAAACCTATAGTTTAGTATCATCCAACTCCATATAAAAAATCAGGCTCACTGACAACCTAAATCTCCATTATTAGGAAGAGTTCACTTTGAAGAAGACAAATGATACTATTATCCAACTATCAAAAATCCATCAGCGAGCTTTTCAGGGGAATTTTTTTGTATAAATAGTAATGACTACGATGATAATGAACATAAGACGAATGAAAATGACATTGTTATCACCCAAGGAAAAGTCTACTAGTAGAAAATCTTATGAAATATTAGCTATCAATTAAACAATGAGTAACCGATAAGAACCGGAAAGGTTTAAATTCCATATAAAAGTGCAGTTCAGTTAGTAATACAACAATTTTCCTTAATTTATGATCCCTTTGATCAAGGCTTTCTTTAAGAAAGATGGCAAATCTATCTTCAACTACGAATTTAAGAGTTCAGCTGAAGCATTTGATTCATTAGGTTTGGGCTCCAAATGCCCCGGGATAAACAGTCCTCTCTGGCGAAAAAAAAGATCAGATTCTTGATGACAATAAAAAAGTCTAGTTTGAAACATTTGCACCTGGCTTTCAGAATAGATGAAGAGCAATCTTCATTTTGTTCCGTCTCCACTTCGGAAACTTGTAGAAGTCTCTCTTTGACATTCCAAATTTCTCTTGAAACTCTTCATCGGATAAATATGCCTAGAAATAACCACCAGACGGTGCATACACTGAATTATCGGACTAATGATTGATACCATAGAAGTGATATGAACAAAAAATCTGTAAAGTTTTTTATAGTCCATGAAACGTATAATTTCCAGGGAGAAACTTCAAAAGGTTAACAGGGAGTAATTTTTATTTATTTTTGAATGTTAAGGAACTCACACACCCCCACATGAGCCCTATAGGGCCTAAACCCCAGACCTCTCCTGTAACACCCCGCTCCAACATTTGGTATAATATTGTCTGCTCTGGGCCCAGCCCGCACGGTTTTGCTCTTGGGCTCCTCCCAAAAGGCCTCATACCAATTGGAGACAACACTGCACATATAAGCACATCCCCAGACCTCTACCCGGGCGATGTGGGACATCACATCTCCGGAGGAATGGAAATACCATTAGACCACAAGGCCATTGGTGTTAATAGTATTAACAAAAGAAATGAACTTATTACTTATTATAAGAGGAATAAGTGCCCACATGGTTTTAAATTTTTGTTCCCATGTCTTCTTGAGACAAGGTGAGAATAAATGTCTCAATCAGTCAAAATACTGAAAACGAAGTTAATTGTGACAAAACATGTCCCACGGTAAACAGAAACATGATGTAAATCTTCAAAATTTACAATACTTGCATTAATAACATTTGTCTTAAGCAGTGTATTGAACATGGTATTTTAGATGAATAGAAGGGATACCTCTCTTTTGGTCACATCTATGCCTGTCGCAGGATCGTCCGACACCACTTTTAGTTGCTCATATGGGTAAATTAACAAGTTCACACCATTTTCAGTTTGTTCATCCTGCAGGATACCTGCCTTTCCTGAATCTCCATTTGGCACTTTTTCTACCGAGCCTGCAGATATAAACACTCCAGCAATGAACAAGTTTGCAAACATTTAATTGTCAAAAGAACCAGCAGTAACACTTCCTATACATGGCAAGGATACAGTGGTTCATTAATTTTACATAAAGGTTGCTGCATGCTTAGGCTCTCTATGTGAAACTTCCCAATTGAGTGATAGGCCTTCCAGGGCATTAGTGTCATTCCATGTGGAATTTGATGAAATGCAATTTGTTAGAGGATTATAACCATCCAACTCGTTCGAATGTCAGGCCAGCAGGGGTCATTAGATTAAGCCACAACGCATGAGATTCAATACCTTCCTACGGTCCTACCCATTGATGCCTCCGTCTTCCCATACACGTATAATGTATTTATGCATCTGCGATATCGACCACTCTCGATCCCATAATCAAAGAATATATATATGAAGTCATGAGCACACAGAGTGTACATACTTGTTCAGTATAAAGTACAACCAAATGTCATACTAAGGGATAATTCAAGTTTCTTCATTGGAATATGTATGGATGCTTCATTACCAGCATTGTCATGATTTGGAGAATATTCTGAGAATAGTGTTCTGGTAATTGGAGTTGGGCTCGAAAAGCGACGTGTATCTGATGATCTAGACCTTGCACCTGAAACACCAGATGCAGGAGATGAACTTCTCCCTAGTCCATTGGGAGTAACGGACTGGCTTCTCAAACTTTCTGGTGTAGTCTCCATAGAGTATGCTTTCCACGAGCTTCGTAAAGGTGCCTGAATATAAAGAATGTTTAGAGGGCGCATACCAAGTAGAATAGCATTCTTATGGGAAAGAAACCTAAAAGTAAGACAATCCTACATTCGTTCATCAGAATCGACATTACAGAGTGAAAAAGTACTGTCCTTCATTAAAAGGAAGGAAAATACAAAAGTTCAAATGTCGTAAAATTATAACTCAAGATATAAATTGTTGTGAGAATAACTTACTTCCAATTTTTGTGCTTTTCCCTTCAAAATAGCAAGCTTCCGTTCAAATGAGTTACCAAGCATCTACAGGGTAAGAAATCGATTTACACTGATTAATTACATCTGGTAGACAGTCAAATCGTGTCTCAGGAAAACAAGTGATTGCTTGTGCAGTGACAAAAGCATTGTCTTAGAAATGCCTTGCATGCATGCATGCTGAGCCTTAACTGTACCCAGATATCAGATCAGAAATGTTACAAATTCAACAATACAGACACAATAACTATTAAGTTTAAATTCATCCTTCTATAAAACAGGCTACAAACAAATCCATGCTGGCATTAAGGTCAGTTTAAATAACCATCTGATCTGGTGACAGATTAAGATACTATCCTTGCATGGAAGTGCTCCTCGGCCTGCACAAATGCACCTCATATGCATACCCATATAGAGTTGAGTCCAAAAGGGTAAATTTTACATTTTGCAGTGTCGCTTAGCAAAGTTAACTTATAGAGGAAAAACAGACAACAGGTAACCACAACTTAAAATAGGAGCTCAACAAATTTAATTAGGGGTTGGGACATAATTCACTTACATTTGCCTTTGAGGAATCCCATTCAAAAAAACGAGTGAAGAATGGTGGCTCATAACCTTCTGTAACAACATATACAGTCGTCTTCAAGGAAAGTCCTTCAACAAGAATGTCCTTCTCAAGGAATTTCTGTTACTTCAAAGGTAAAGCTTGAATAAATAAGATCATCAACCTAAACAAAAACATCCATTATAAAAGATTCAGCTAATTCTAGACCATGCATCGCATTATAGACACACATATATAGGTATATAACACATATGTTGGTCCCTGTGCATCATTTTATATGCGGCCGCTAACAACAGCTGTGGAGCCAGAACAGTTTAATTCATATGAGCAAGAAATAGAATGCTAACAATGAACTGATTGAAGAGATTGATGCCTTGAGGGCCTTCAAACTTCCTTGAGGCGACTAGTTGAATAACTAAGGTACAAATTAGGCACCATGAAATGATTTGTTTCAAAATTAACCGAATCAATGCATGGGAAGGTATTGTAAAATGCATCAATGGACCTCATCTTGCATACAAGTGGGCAATGGCACATATTATTTGATAGTCATCCCAAGAAAAAGAAATTTAAGATTGAAAAACATTCAAGATCACTTTGCAGTTGTTACCAGGCCAATAGTAAGGGCTTGTTGCTTTGATTTCATATGTGAATGGCGTCCTATCCACACATATATCTCACAGTGGCAGTCCAGTACTAGAACATCTTCAGTAGTTAAATCATCCTGGGAGAAGTTGAATATCTCTTTCACCTGCAAAGTAAAGGCCCTTTGAGTCTGTATTTTGCTGCAGTGGTTACGACAATGCTATTGGAGCCAATCTTTAACAAAGTGTTATTTTATTTAAGTCGACTCCTCTGAAACTTTGTCAAATTCTAAAATATGATGTAATATTGATCATATTAAGTCTAACTTTATTTTTATTTTGGACCAAGTATCTTGAATAATTGTTGAATTGTAGGAAATATTCCGAGCTTGTGCATGCACAGTGTAAGAAGCAATTACAATCTAAAATATGTTCAACTACAGAACTGTTTACTAGTTTATATGGAGGAAGAAAACAGAGTATATTTTGTCTTTCTATATTGCGTATATCTTTATATGCCTTGGAATTGCAGCAAATATCCAAACCCATCAATGCCTATAGAAACGTACCTTTAAATCGCCTGAAAGAAATTTCGTCCAGAAGCAAAAAGATCCAGAACGCACCATTAGACATGATTTTACAGTGTTTTATAGTTGGGACAATTCTGAATAAAGGCAAAATCACATTATCCTTTGAGAGAATAGAAGTGTGAAAGCATGGATATTTTGCTTACCTTCAGTAAAGGTACAAGAAAACAAATGTGGATCTTCGCTATAACCCTTAGTCTCCTTTTCGCTTGGATATTCTGCCTTTCCATTCAGCGCATTCCAGAAAACATCAGGTTCACTACCTTCCCTCACTAATACAGGTTGCAATCTTGGCTGCAAATGGCATCAAGAGAAGTGAAGCTTGATTTAAGTGGACAAAACAATGAACATGAAAAAAAGTTATGCCCAGAGGAGACATACATCTATTAGATCCAGCATTCTGTCAAGAAGATCATGGTCTCTAGTTGAGGAGAGCCTCCCGATCCAAAAGAAGATAGATGTCTCAGTCTTCAGTAGGTAACAATGGGATGAATTAAGAGAACTTGAAACCTGCAACAGAATTACAAATTTTACCATAATTATAGTGGCACTAGTTTTTCTGGCATGAGATAAAGGGGTACCACCATCCAGGAATGTCTAGAGAATTGATCAGTTTCACCCCATCTACTAATAAAGAACGCAATCGAAGGATCTTATCATTGACCTTAATGCTCAATAATTTAGGAATAAGGTTACGGGTATTTTTAAATCCCATTCAGAATGTATTCTAGAAAACCTCAAACGCATGAATAGAATCCTTACAACTTCACTCGACTACATTAGGTTGTAACCCCTCCAATAGCAGTGCAATAACACCCATCATTAGTACTTACCAGAACCTACCATTTCCAAGGACAACCAAAACAAACAGAAATCATTCTTAGACGAAAAAACAAATGTATTAACAACAAAGGAAGTAGGATCACTAATTAATGTGAAGTTTGGGATAAACTTAATTTTCGCCCCTTCCGTCTAATAGGCAGCTTATAAAATGAATAATACAGGTAATCAAAAGGTTGATTTTAAGGCATAGCTAAATGGAATATATTTTATGTCCTTTACGGCTTATGTATGGACGATAGGCTAAGGACATGCTAACTGTCAAACTTTCAGCACTACCTGTTCATCTTCACAGTGAAAACAATCTCAAACTACATCACAAAGGACAGTGTTAAGCCAGTACCTCCTTGGATACAACACGTCGACATTGTAGCAACAAAATAAATGGGTATCAGTGCACGAGAGACTATCCAACAGAGGAGCAAAAGAGAGGCCTTTTTCATGTGTTTTTTTGGTGGATGACAGGATAACCAAAGGAGGCCTTCTAAGTAAATAGAAGTCAGGACACGCACTGGAACTTACTTGATCAACTTGGATGGCTTGCATGTTAAGTGGACTCGTCCCTTGAACTCGAAAAAGAGCTGTCTTTGTGTCATCATAAGTTTCATCTAAAATACCTTTTTCTGCTATGGACCTCTTGTACCTTTTACTCATGCCCCCCTACATGAAATGGAGAACAAAACAATCAGAACCCTGATTGAAGTTCAATAGTAGATTAACTCAAAACAACATATTCGACCAGAAAAAGAAACAAGTCCTTACAGACCTTGTAAATAATCAATGTCTGGAAGATAGAGAAAAATTGAATTGGTTCCTTCCCCTCAAATATTTGAGCCTGAAATTAAAACATGTAAGTTGAAGCCATAGGGGATAGATGTTAGGGTCAAGCAGGTATCACATGTCTACTGTTTGCGTGTAGGATGAGAAAACGGTATTATAATTAATTTGCACTACTAGCACCGCTGGATAATCAGACATTCCAGGGAAAGTTTCAGAATGAAAGAGAAGCTGAAGAAACTCAACTAAAGTGATAGGAAGTGTAATTGATATACACAAAGTAGAAATGAACCTCAAAAGATTGCACACATGAGAAATACAGCAAGAAAACTAACCAAAACTGGATCTCCCTTAGTTGAATTAGCAATCGTATTCATGTTGGATATAGCATCAGCCCTGTCTTCCTATAATGGGAGAAAAAATGAAAAAAGAGAGGAAAGTTCAAATTTAAAACTCTGTAAAGACTATAGATGGTAATTCAGTTGCACTATTTAAGTACCTAGAAAGAGCTCAGAAGCAAGAAAATAGAACATAGTTGGATTCAAGTGCCAGACACTAAATATGATCAACCAAAAGTATAGCTCGCAAAATAAGCTTCAGTGTATAGACATAAAAACTTTGAAAATATTTTGTGATGTTGCATAAAATTATAGTTCAGTAAGTAAAAAAAAGAACTTAAATTACTATTTGTTAGAAATATATGTATATTCTACATAATATATCTTGTAGATAATGTTTCTACTACTTATTTTCTTGGTAAAAACTGAGAAATTCAGTTACAAACTAGCCAGCACCTCTTTTATTAGCCAAAATTGTCAGGTAGTTTGCTTGATTATGTTTGGATAAACGTCCTCTTCTAGTCTATTAGTATTGATTTTACTTTCTCAAATTCTGTCATTGACTATACCAATTAATCCCGGTGCTAATAAAGTCTGTCATGCACAACTTATCAGGGCGAAGTGCAAGGATTGTATGAAACATTAAGTCTAGACTCAATCAACAGTACTTTTGAACTTTGACCCGTTTAAGACCAATATCTGTGACAAAATTGTGTTGTTTCACAAAAAGTTGACAAAGATTTTTGTTTTGAAATTATGTGTCAACTTTTAAGTTCTGTGTTCAGCAGAAACTCCTAATTCGACATAAGCACTATATACTAGAATTTATACTAATTATTAACCCATAATGTTGCCTAGCTAGACAAGGAAATAATAAACAAATCATTTAAATCAGGCTCAAGAATAACGATACGTGTGTTTTAACAAATAAAAATCAATTATGAAGAGACCACTCATACATGCACCACTCTTACCATTTCACTCTTGCAACCAAGCCACGTATAAAATAGATTCTCTTCCATTCCATTTCTGTCATTTCTAGGATATGTATATTGCACAACATAACAGTCCCCAGTGAAAAGCTTTTTCTGTTCTCCAACTGGAACTAGGGACACTTCATCACCATTCACCAGCCAAACCTAAAATAGTAAGGTAGCATCAATACACTATGTTAGATTAAACAAAGCTTATAGTCATGATTAAATGAAACTGGCAAATTTTGCAAGAAAAAGTTGCCTTTAGTGTGCCACTGCAATCAATAAATGGCTGGCAGTCCTCTTCAGGAAGCTCCCGCACATCATAACCTTGTTTCTTGAATATAGCTGAAATTAAAAGCAAGGTAAAAAAAAAAAAAGCAATATTGATAGAATTCTATTTTTTCATTCTGCCATCCTCATTATTATTATTTTTAAAATTCTTCTATCTATTTTCCTTTATAAGAAACTATTACAAGAGGAACAAAACCTGCTACTTTCTCTCGACCTTCTTCATACAGCTTCCCCTCTGTTGTTTGAGGCCAATCACCAAAGTATGACTTAAATGAGGCAGTTTCTGATCCTTCGGTTAAGAAAGTTAAATGGGTACCCATTGACCTGCCCTGAGATCTGAGAAATTCCTGAGAAAACAATAATATGGGAAGCGGTTTCAGTTCTTTAGTAAGAACCAACCTTCAAGCTATTGGTAGTAAAGCTTGGTAAAAGCAGTTTTGGGCTGAGTTTACAATATAAAATTTGAAAACTTGGACCAAATTCATATATTAGGTAGTTGACTATGTTAAAAAGGTAGGTCTAGACATGCCTTTCAACTTCATTCTTGTTTTAGGACAAATGGAACTTTTAGAATAGTGGGTTAATGGGAGGGTCTAATCCTCAAACCTCAACACCTGATTCATGAGTCATGTCCATTATACATTTTTTTTTTTTTTTTGATAAGTAGTCATGTCCATTATACATTCAGGTGATCAAGTGCTCAAACCACTCATAAGAGAATGTCTACCCATGCATGAGGGGGCAAATGTTGATAAGTTATGATGTTCCTTGCACTTTTAGAGTATAAAATTGTTAGTGATGATGTTAGCAGTGAGATATATGTTGTGCACTTTGAATATCTGTGAACCGCTAGCAAAATCCACATTCAATCGCAAGCTTCTTTTCCCTCTCTTATTTGTCCAGGAGACCTAGAGTTCAGCCATTCTTATTGGGTCACGACTCACGTCCTTTCAAGCTCATATTCGCCCAGTCATTTTCAGTCTTTGAACCAATTCCATTACCACCATCAATATTCTAATCACATACTTGAACCAAAGTATCTCAATCCTATTTATGTCCACTGAACTTCCAACAATTTTATGTAGAGTGGATTTTCAATTGCTTGCACTGTCAGTCCCACTAGCCACTAAGGTGTGAATTTGACTGTCTAACACTACACATGTGCCCAAAGCAGCATATTCACAATAAGAAGTGAGTTTTTGGTTACTTTTTGTGTACTACAGGCATGTGCAAGTGTGAGGTAGAATGAGATAAGAGGTAAAATAGTTCATACTTCTACCGCTGAGATCGATGTCTTCCGTTCCGTAATTGATGTGTTTCTTCCCATCCAAACCATAAGCTCCGCATCACAATCCAACATATAACACTGGTTTGTGTTAAGCATTTCCTTGTTCAAAGTATTAGTCCCACTTTGACATAATTTTCCCTGAGTAGTTATCCTGTCGATCAGAGAAGCTTAAAGCAATCTGAAAGAGAGGGCATTCTGAGAATCAAAAGCAAAAATAGTACTGGAAAGCACAAAGATAACTTTTGTGCAGAAAGTAGGAAGATTGAGTTGGCTATCAAGGACCATCCAAGACAATCCAAGGCAACACAGCCCTTACGCAGATTGGAATATTAGAATAAGGAGTGGGACATTTTTCAGCTAACCGATGTACATCTAGTTGTTAAAATGATAAAAAAATAATAAATAAATAAATAAAAGAAGAAAAAAAACTTTGGATCCTTTTACATCTATTTGGAAAAATGATAATACATGGGATCCTTTCGAATCTGGTTAGGATGATTTAAATTTTATTCACCAGTCTTCATGAAAGCAAAACTTTTTGGCTATGCTGATATACAGCATTGACAACATCCAGGAGGAAACATTTGCAATAGCACAGATGCATTTCTAAGTTCAGCCAAAACTCACCAGAATAGTTTAGCAGCTGGAAATTCTGGTTGTTCCTGAACTGCGGAGGGTGAGTCCCGAGGAATGGGAGCATAACCACCAAATAAGCTCCAGAATTCCCCAACATCAGGATCACCAACAAATTTTCCATCATCTGAAGCAACCAAACAGTTAACATTTGAAGTTTATATTTGTTGAAGGATACAAATATTTAAGTTACACCCCCTCTAACAGCTTAAGCTTTTAGAGTAGATGGGCGATTAACATGGTATCAGAGCCAAAGGTCTCGTGTTCAAACCTCACCGTCACCCATATTAAAAATTATTGTTTCATGTGTTGGTACCAAAAGAATGCCACACGTGAGGGGGCGTGTTAAAGGAAATAAATATTTAAGTTACACCCTCTCTAACAGCTTAAGCTTTTAGAGTAGATGGGTGGTTAACAATATTCATAACAAAAAAATTAAAAGAATTAAGTTCCAACCTATAGTTGAAATCTCACAATCCCCGTTGTGTTTATTCTCTTTGATATACTGAACAACTTCCAAAGCTTTAGCTCTTTCTTGTATGAGGGAGTTGCACCCACTGAAGAGGAAAATTTTTGACGCCGTGTCAAGTATGAAAACATCATTGTGGTTCAAGGATGATCGAGTAAAAGGCACCTGGTGCATGCACACCATAAAGATCATACGGGAGTAGAATAACTAGAGTTGTGAGGGTTAGAAACATAGTTGTAGTGAAAAGTAGAACATTTTAATAAGCTAGACAAGTAAATCCTGAATTCAGTTTGCTTGCGGAAAAAAGGCACAAGCAACTATCTCAAGCACATGCATCATGCATAAAGTAAATTAGAAAGAAAAAAAATATATCTATTGGGGAAAGCTAACCACCCCGCCATCATGGGGAGGTTAAGGCTTGTCCCGAAATTTTAAGAGACATTTTAGTTATTAGATAAACCCCGGGTTGGTACTAGGTCTGTTAACTTACAAGCGGCGGATTCATAATTAAGCAAGAAATCTTACTTCTCTAACATGAACAACACGGTCTCCTTTGCACTTTAACAAGCTGACTTGGTATGTTTCACTGTTTGCCTCTCCTGGTCCTACGGAAAACACTCCTTCAACTGGAATGATACAGGGTTTGAAGTATGACAAAAACTTTTCACTTTCTTGACCTTGAACTTCCCTATATTGCACAATATGGGACCCCAAAGCTGCATCCAATTCAAGTGCTTTATCAGATGCCATGGCTGAGTCCACCTGCCAATTGATTAGTAGACAACCTTGAAACATCCTTTAAGAATTGAGTTATTGACAGCAGTTTTTAGTTCAAATTTATAAATAACAACTTTGCTTTTATACATATTCCTAAACAAATATTGTAGAAGGAGATGACAAGACACCCTCATGATTCCTATATCAATTGCTTCCTCAGTTGCATTTTATCTCAGAACAAAAAAGAAAAAGTGAATGAATCAAATCACACAGACATTGAGTTTCAATTTAAGAGATGGTTTTGATTCATGAAGGAACCTTTTGTACTAATTAATCAGCAGTTCTTCTGTGTTCTTCTGCATGTACATCGTAGTATTGTAAGGCTGCTTTCCGCAGCTTTCATTACCAACTTAATGTTGCCAAAGTAATAAAATTTACAAGAAGAGAAGGGTAAAACTCTTCCGCAGCTTTCATTAGCAACTTAATGTTATCAAGGTGACAAAACAAGAGAAAGTTAGAACCTCTTTCGCATCACTTCCAATCCAATAATGTATATCATGTTGAGGAGTCCCACTTTTAAGCAAAATTGTCTGCATCAATTAAAAGGTACAAGAAAGTCATGATCATTGTCACGAAAGAGGAAAAATACACAATCCTCAAGTAAAGGTGCAACATTTGCAATACAGATCAGTCAGCTGCAAAAATAACTTCTATTGTATAATTAGTAGATAAAAAACTAACTCTTTAGTTTAAAGTAGAAATTAGGTTTCTGAATATGCTAACATCTTAGAACCAAAGTTTCCAAATTACTGAAGTCTTACATTCAAAACTACATATGCACTTCCAGAAAAGAATTTTCCATGTGAAGCCTTTGGGACTGGAACTAGCGTGAGGTTCTCTATGCACCAGATTGCTAAACCACTGAACATAATACAGGTTAAGGAATGGATAAAGCAGTAAACTTTAATGCATAACAATGAAATATCGACAGAATCAGAATTTATGCAGCCATTAAAATGCATCCACGGGTATATATTGTATTTGTATGTGTTCAACTTAATAAAGTCAAAGTAAGATAACACTGGCTAGCTTGCATACATACGCTGTAACTTTTGGCAACTAGAAAAGATCTGCAACAATAAACTATTACAAGTCTTATTGATTAATTCAGCATATTCCTTTGCACGGTAGTGTTTCTTGCTTCTAAGAAGCACGTACACTTCTGAGAAGTAGCTGTATCAGTGTCCAACCGAGTATTGGACACCTACACTTCTTGGACACTTCCAGACAGGTACACAACCCATCCTGGGCACGTGCATGAATTAAAACTAAATTTCTTAATTAAGAACGCATGATCAACACTTGAGCCATCTGGGCTTACATGTGATCAACAAACAATGGTGATGGTATAAGACTTTCTTTTTGACATGGAAACAATTTAAATTGAAAGAAAAGTCAGTGAAGGGGTATATAAAATTCGACCATACAAAAAACAAAAAGAATTATTCATTGGAGGAGTAGCATGGGAGTAGGGAAGGAGTCAGCAAATCATATGTATATACACATACACACACTTACATATATACATGCATCCACAGAAACAAACAAACATGCATAAAAATGTCAGATCCTGTTACGTATTTCCCATGCACATTTGTAAATTTAATTAAATTATTAACAAATTACAAATTTCTTGATGTAGTCATCTGTGTTGGTGTAATTCTTGTATTGTTGGCAAATTTCTTGTGATACTGTTTCTTCATGCATTGCTTCCTAGCATCTTAACATCAAATATATTATGACCAGATGAAATTAATAATTTACCACCACATAATCATAAACACCCTTGGCATGTAGAGGAAGTCCTCACAATAACACGCAAGGTATGTTTGAGCCTTTTTGTTTATGTACCAGGCACAGACTATAACACCTGACTTCTTCTACTACATTTATTCCTTTGAATACTTTTATCATGTTACACTTAAATTATTTTTTCCGGAAACCTACTCTCATCCCAGTGGGTACTTAGACCCTCCATCTCCCGAGTGGGAGGAGGAGATACCACTTGGACTATATAATTGGTGGTGTGGGTGAAAAAGTGCAGAAGTAATAGCAAATAAAGGGAAAATGGAGAAATGGCTCCACTAGCATGACAAAACAGATGGGTCGAGACCCATGGTCAAAATCTCAAGCAAAAAGGGTGAAGAGAAGGTGGATAGAGCAAAGAGTGCAGCCTCATCTCAAGCTAGAGAATGAGTAAAGAGCATTGGTAGAGCTAAAAATCCCCAAAATGAAATACCCCATAGCTAAAGACCAAGAGAAAGGAGAAGAAATAAGCAATATAGAGAAGAAGGGTGTGATGCATAGAAAGTAGAAATCAGGCTTCCATGGCCGAATGCACAGAGGAAGGAGAAGGTGGGTAGGTAGCCGTCTTAAGGGAGTAGCCTCCAAGAAAGGAAAAGAAAATGAGAGAATGTTGGGATTCCTAGACAAGCACTCTTGTCTTTTATTTATAGGTCACTTGCTCAAAATGTTGCCTTAAAATGAAGTGGTCCCAACCCCTACCAATGCTCCACATGTCTCCAACCAATGATGAAGGACATAATATGAGCCAATAAGGAATGTTCCTTCCACATTAAGAATAATGGGTGGAATTTACATTATGGACCATTATTATAACTAAACTACACCCTTAACCTTCATGCCACATGTTTTTTCCAATCCCTTCAAAATGTGAGGATGGTGTCGCGATGTCCATGTGTCATGGTTACGCAACATCTGTGGCCACAGCCGGATCAATTGTGCAACGGATCACTCCCCAATAGCCTTCGCAGTACATGAATATACCGCTAGAGTTGTGCAAAATGGTGGTAAACGTCACTGGGATACTGTCACAACATCAGGACCCATAGACCATAGAAGTATTACTCCCGTGTTTGTTGCTCAGTTCCACAAGCTGCGCTGCCACAAAAGGACCACGTTAGAAGGACACGAGCTGTCACGAGTAATCCGTCTCAATGCCGACATATTGGGTCAACCACAGGTACCAACTTCAGTGGGGCGGGTCCAAGGCTCTACCCAATAGCCTCGTACCCTAAAGGACACCCCTCTACGAATCTGGAACACCCTAAAATAATACATATGCCTACAGGTGGTAACTTTTATACAAATATTATATAAGCCAAAGATTAAGATTATTGTTTTCTTTCTCATAAGGATAACAAAGTATTCGAGTAATGTTGACTATGTTTCCAAAATTAAGAGGATTGTAAATTATAAAATGTGTCGAGGATGTATCCAGAAATTTCTAGGAGGTGACCACTTTTGTCACGTATTAGACCGAGATATGGGTCTTCCACGGGAGTGTAAATGTAAGTGCATGTGCTTGTTATGGCTTTTCAAGATATTTCAGTGTATAATTATCTAGTGTATTTCGAAAACGAAAAATCTTGGTAGGTGCACAAGACAGAATTGACTCAATACAGAAATGTAATCAAGGACTGAAATTAAATTAAATTTATAAAAAGCAAAACAAAACCAAACACTTAATGGGGATACGCCTTTGCTCCTGCACCCTGGAATGCTGAATCAATTTCTTTATCATAGGGAGACATCTTCTTCTAAATATTCACCCTTCACAAGATATTCCACAAATACATGCATATACCCTGCAGTAGATTAATTACAATTCATTGCTTCCACAAGACATAGGAAATAAAATGTTACACTGGAAATGAAATTGATATGTCCACATTGATACATGATTACAATTATGTTAGGGGAAATGCCATATATAAAAGCTGATGATTGCTAAATTGTACCCGAATTATAGATCTTAAGTCATGTATGAATGAACAACAAGATTATCTAAAGAAACTAAATCATTCCAAAACTTTGTTTGCTTATTTTACATTAATTTATTTCTGCGACCATTTGGCATCACTCTATTCATCAGACACCGGTGCTATTGCACAAGCGCTCAGGCTCCGATAAACAATCAATTTCAAAGAAGAAAAGGAGGAAAAGAAAAGATATTATCCAGTTCTAGTCCTACGACAACAGGGTCTAAAGAGGAAAGACTCGAGATTTGAGACAGACCAAACTTTTTGAAGATCAACATCAGAATAAATTATTCTGTCAGTAGGGTAATAATACCAATTATTTTTTATGACTGCATTCTTCTTTGGTAACAACTTCAGTACAATGGATAAATTTGGGCCTTCAGAATGTAAGAAAAAACAGTAATGGGATGATCTAATCCTGTCCAATTGATCTGCTTATTTCCCATTTGCTAAGAAAAGTTAAAACAATAAGCCAGAAAATGAATCACAAGAAATACGAATTCGAATCACCACAATTTCTTAGAACTAGCACCAATTATTATAATGATAAAATGGGAGAAAATATGCCAAAAATAGCATTCATGTGCAAGAAAGACCCATTACACAGGTTTTCATCAATAAGAAGAAGCTCTAAGAATTACATAAAGGCCAGAATACAACGCATGGAATAAAGGAAACCCTTGTTTTTTCTTCTTCTTTTTTTTTTTTTTTTTTTTTTTTTTGGTGTTACCAATCTCATACAAGTCCGGGTAAACACAGTCATGTTGAAATTGTATAGTATGCTCATTTATCTCTATGTTTTGCTATAAGCCCATTTCTACAATACACACTGCAAAGCACAAAAATCTGTAATTGACCTCTACGCATACTAATTAAAGGCTCACTCTACCTGCATGTGTTTATACATAGCCAAAATCATATCTAACTAAGAAAACATATTTTAATTAAAACCACCTGTGCATGATTATATACAAATAAACAACAGAATATAACAAAATTAAAAGAATAACACAAAACACTAAGCAAATCTTTACCAAACCTCTATAAAATCTTGATGACCCAATATCTAAGAAGGACAGAATTGACCTTTTGAAAAGTGGTATGAATCTTTGGAAGATCCGAAACTTGAGTAGTGTGAGAGGGAACAAAACTCAGCATACTCTCATCCTTTTTGACAAGTAAATACAGACAACTAAAAGCCCATTGAAGATATAGTAAAAGTGGTATTAGAGAAGTAAAAGGAAGGTAGATGAGAGACAAACAATGTGGGTGGGTATGAAAGATTTGAAAGAAAAAAGGACTGTTATTATTGAACCTACATAGTAGACTTTACTCAGCATGTGCAAGAAAGACCCATTAAGAAGAAGCATGTGATTCATAGTGAAGAAGCTCTAAGGTTCACAAAGACCAGAACATAATACAATAATTATTATAAAAAAAATTAAAAAATGGAAGGAAAGGAATTAAGAAATTAAGAAATTATAAATTTTCTTTACCCAATATACTATGCTCATTTATCTAAATCTTGAGATCTAATCCCATCTAGATAGTACATATTTGCAAAGCACAAAAGTCTCTAATTTACTCCTACACATACTAACAAGATTCACTCTATCCTTATGTTTATGTGTCTATATACTTCATATATATATATATATAGCCAAACTCGCATCTAACTGGAGAAAAAAGTATTTTAATTATGACATGAGTGTGTAAACTATAAAACACCCATGTCATGATTTACATATAAATGATACTACTAGAAAACAACCAAAACTAATAGAATAACTCAATACAGTAAATATATACACCAAACCTCTTTAAACATTGGATGAGCCAATAGCTAGAAAATCCAAAAGACTGTTTAGGTAACAAAATTGAACAATAAAACACCCAATTCTTGATTTATATATAAACAACAGAAAACAACCAAAACTAATACTAGAATAACTCAATACAGTAAGCAAATAAAATTCACCAAACCTATATAAACTTTAGATGACCCAATAGCTAGAGAATTTAAAGACCGTTTAGGTAAACAAAATTGAGCATATTCTAAAGCTTTTTGACAAGTGAAGAGAGGGAATTAACAGGGCATTGAAGAAACAGTAAAAAGGGTTACTGAGAAGTAAAGAAAGGTAGATAGAGAAAGAGACAATGTTGGTGGGTACTCAAAGATTTGAAAGATAAAGGAAGATGACTGTTACTGCTACACCTATATATATATAGTATTGTATAATGGTTGGCTTTATCGTCCACCAAATTATGGGCCCACAAAAGGGGAAGCTTTTTCCTGAATTTGGTGGGGGAGAGAGAAGCTGGAAAAGAATGGTGGGGTCGTGTTGTGCCTCTCTGGTCTCTGCAAGTCGAGAGCATGCGAACCGCCATGTGAGATGTTTGATTTCTGACTCCATTTCTCAACATTTTTTTGGAAGAACTGGCTGAGTCCACTCAGTTGGCTTATCATTTTTTGAAAAATAAATTTGACTATAAAATGTTAGTAATATTTTTAAGGATTAATTTCAGTAAACCCCTATATTATCCAGATTAATCAACTAACCCTTGTGTGTTCATTTTGTTCCTTATACTATTCAATTTTATCAAATTGTCCACTCACTTCTCAAAATGTCTAAACTACCCTCAATAGTATAAAGATATTTAGTGAAATTAATAGTATAAGGGGGTTTAGTGAATTATTTCGGAAAATATAATATATATTTTTTGCAAAAAAAAAAACATTTCAAAAAAAAATCATATTTTGTTCCGAAATATGAATTTGTTTTTTGAAAAATATTTTTTTTGCGAAAAAGTATATATTATGTTCCAAAATATGAATTTTTTTTTTCGAAAAATATTTTTTTTGCAAAAAAGTATATATTATGTTCCAAAATATGAAAAAAAAAATTCGAGGAATAATTTTTTTGCAAAAAATATATATTATGTTCCAAAATATGATTTTTTTCTGAAAAATAATTTTTTGCAAAAAATATATATTATGTTCCAAAATATGATTTTTTTTCTGAAAAATATTTTTTTTGCCAAAAAGTATATATATTATGTTCCAAAATATGAATTTTTTTTTCAAAAAATATTTCTTTTGCGAAAAAGTATATATTATGTTCCAAAATATGAATTTTGTTTTCAAAAAATAATATTTTGGAACAAAAATTTATATATTATGTTCCAAAATATGAATTTTTTTTTCGAAAAATATTTTTCGGAAAAAAAATCATATTTTGGAACATAATATATATTTTTCGCAAAAAATTATTTTTCGAAAAAAAAAAATCATATTTTGGAACATAATATATACTTTTTCGCAAAAAAAATATTTTTCGGAAAAAAAATCATATTTTGGAACATAATATATATTTTTTCGCAAAAAATTATTTTTCAAAACAAAATCATATTTTGGAACATAATATATATTTTTTGCAAAAAAATTATTTTTCGAAAAAAAAAATCATATTTTGGAACATAATATATACTTTTTTGCAAAAAAAATATTTTTCGAAAAAAAAATTCATATTTTGGAACATAATATATACTTTTTTGCAAAAAAAAATATTTTTCGAAAACAAAATTCATATTTTGGAACATAATATATACTTTTTCGCAAAAAAAATATTTTTCGAAAAACAAATTCATATTTTCGAACAAAATATGATTTTTTTCGAATTTTTTTTTTTGCAAAAAGTATATATTATTTTTTCCGAAATAATTCACTAAACCCCCTTATACTATTAATTTCACTAAACCCCCCCTTATACTGTTGAGGGTAGTTTAGGCATTTTGAGAAGTGAGGGGGCAATTTGATTAAATTGAATAGTATAGGGGGCAAAGTGGACACACAAGGGGTTAGTTGATTAATCTGAATAGTAGAGGGGGGTTTACTGAAATTAACCCTATTTTTAATAATATTACATTCAATAAATTTAGTTCACCTTTTTTAAAAAATATATTATTTATCTTTCTCAAAACACGTTTGTGAACTTAAAATAAATGAAGTTTTTATATAATAATTTTCATAATTTTAAAATTTAAAATTATATTGATTTATATGTTTTTTAATATCTCATAAATAATGACTTCCACACATTTAATTATAATGATGTTACCAATTCAATATTGTTAAAAGTATATAGTATTTGTAAAAATACGGTTTTAACTGCATAGGGCATGTTTGTTTGCCATGTTTTTGTTTGTGTTTGTGTTTTTTTGTTTAAAAAACTTGTTCGGTTATATGTTTTTGGACCAAGGTGTTTGTCTACAGTAAAAACACACTAGTATCTCCTTAGTTCAATTGAAAAAACACTTTTTTAGTGTTTTTTTTCAGTTTATTGCATTGTACCAATAAACACAATTCTGATTTAAAAAAACCAAAGAAAATTTGTTCAAAAACAAAAAGAAACACACAACCAAAAACCATGTTTGAAGTTGTTTCTCCTCTTTCCATTTCAGCCGACATCTCTGGCATGAAATCGTGATTCTACACATGACGCAAGATTCGGCCACGAAATCTTGATTTTCATCCTCACTTTCGCCACGAAGTTCTTATGGATTTCTCTCTCCTCACAGACGCAATGCCCTCCAAATTGTACGAGAATATCGCCGACGTTTGCGACGATCTCATGCTTTAGGTAAACCCTAATTACTTTATTTCTTTCATATCTCTATATCGATACACTCTATTATATATATCTATATACTTTTAACTCTAAATATTATCACATTGAAAAATGCCCTAATTAGTTTCTCTCTCTCTCTCTAGGCTGCCACTCAGGGCATTGCCTTTCAAGACGAATGGCCTTACGCAATTCATCTTCTAGGGTATATTTACGTCGATGACATGTAAGCTATATGTTCCCTTTGTAAATATATATATTTATTTATGTGTGAGTGTGTGTGTGTGTGTTGTGTATTAACGAACGATTTTAGGGTTTTGGATTTCTTGTCGTTGCTGAATTTGATGGTATACATATGCGTGTGCGTGTGTGCAGTAATAGGTAAATAATTTTATTGTTGACGAATATATTATTAGCTTCAATTGTTTATAGCAAATTTTGATAGTCAATAGCAGATGTGGTAACCCGTAGAATAAGTTGCACGAAATCTATGAGCACAAAAAAATGAACAAATTATGTTTTAGAGTTCACAATTTGATGAAAAAGACCTCTGATCAGTGTTTTAGGGGTGAAATGCATCCGTAAGGTGCTGAGATTCTATTTCGTTGAACTGCAGTTGACAAAAAAGTGATCATCCGAGTAAGGCAACACTCCCTTTAAAATAATTAATACATACTTTAGACATCAAAAGTTTATTTATTTTTCTTAAATGGTATTTTCATAGTAGCAGACCTTTGTTGTTTGGGATTCTAGGCCCAATTAATGGGGGTTCGGTGGCTTGGGCTCTCAGTTTTTATGTAATCTCATGAAAACTCCGCGGACAAAAATACTCCTCTAAATATAATTACCCAATTTCTAGCCCCATATAAGTGAATATCTTTTAACTAAGAAGCACTAGGCACGACATATTTGCTTCACATAGGGTGTTTAACTCAGTAGTTGCGGTCCTTGATTTGCCTTATTTCTTCATGCTAATGCAAGCTCCCAAGTGTTTTTTTACTACACTGCTCCAATTTGGTATCATTTCTGTTAATAGGAATTTTTCTTAGGATTTGGATTTTATAGTTTTGTAAGCATGGTGAATGACCAGTGGCTAGTGAAAGAAGGTGATATTTGTACTATATAGAAGCTATGAGTCAAATGGAGAACTCATTCGATACCATATATTATATAAGATATTAAGCAATTTATGTTTTGCTGAATTTTACTTCTTCTTTTTTTGATTGTCCTGAAGCTTTGCTAGTTTGAATTTTGAGTTGGTGGTGATGAAGCGCGAAATGATTTAAATCTTTGTAATATGTTAAGTATTTCCGGTTCAGTGTTCCTGATGATTTCTTGAAGTTGCATAGTGAATGTTTTGCTTGTAATGTGATCTTCAATATCATCTTCATCATTGCTTGTGATTGGGTTATGGCTAAAGTATGATTCGATGCATATTTGCGTAAGTTATCCTCTTGCTTGAGATAGTAATTTCTGCATATTTGCAATATCATTATATTTATATTTTGGAAGATGTCAAGCAGGGCAGCTTCATGGTCTTTGTCAGTATGATATTTGGTTGATGCATCCAGTGGTGAAATTCTAGCCCTTGTATACACTTAAACCTTAGTCGCTATATTTGGGAAAGTATAGGATACTCTCACCACTTAACCAAGTGATTCGTCTATATGAATAGGATTGGTCTGTTTGAGCTTATTTTCAGAGAAATTAATAGATATAAGCAAGTCAAATCACCCATTTAGGGCTCCTATGGTAATAATTTTTCACCTATGTTCACCTCAGGTAGGTGATAATGGCTAGTATTGTAACCTAAAGCTCTTCAATTCCTAGGGCCATTTCTAGAACTTAATAACTCACTTTTTGATTATTTTATTGGGATTGTTAATAGGTAATTTGGTTTCATTGATAACTAATGTTTAATATATGGGTTTGTTCCACATTTGATTGTTTGTCGATATGCAATATGTTAGGATTATTTCTTCACCGACGGAAAGCAGAGATAACGGGATCCCCTAAGAAAGGTAAGCCTTTGTCTCATATTTTGAAGTACGAGGTGGTCTAATGAATCATATCTGAAAGGATGTTTTGTCACCTCTCTTCAATGAGGATAGAGTATTTTATTTATTTATTTATTTCCCTGGTTTGATGGCCACCCATGGCAATCAACTTAAATTTTTGTGGTTGTCATGCTTTTGCCAATTAACTCGACTTTTGTATATCAGTTAGGGGAATTTTCATTTTCTATTTTGATTATTCTAAGTTTAGTTATTGACATGTAAGCTGTTAGATTCTAGGCTTTAATTTACACTCCTGTTTTCATGTTCACATATATGTTGATTATCGTGAAAAGGTCACTACTCGTTATCAGATAAATTTAAGCAAACGCCTATTGATTTTTCGTTTGTTGCATTATAAAAGTAACTTGTTCGAGGATACTGCGTTTTAACTCTGGGGCATTTTGTATCTTCACTGTACAATTGATTTGTCCTTCAAGCAGACGGGAACTCTTCTACCAAAAGCTCCCAAGGGATGGGGTTGGCATACAACTCTGCTATTCGATGAGCTTGATGTCTTCTCTAGAATGGGGCTCTTTGAATAACTGTTGCCGTGCAACTTCTCTAGACGGTACATGGTAGTGCTCTGTACATATTTGAAATGTTGATGTCCTTTTCATATGTGAGAAAGGGCCACATTTAACCTATACTTGTGCTACCCTCCACTCCATGCAGTTGTTTAGATAGTAAAAGAGGACTGTAAACAGATTCATATCCCAGCATTCACAATTTTATGCAATATCAATACACCTTTGTATTTTATTTTGTTTGTATTTGTTGCTTGTGTAGTGAGCCCAAAACTACACTGTGTGAAGTGATGTGATCTTTGCTTCTTGAATTTTGATATTTTTTTATTTTTATTATTATTATTCTATTCGGATTCAGACTCGAAATATTGCAAAAAGGTTATATTCCGTGAGGAAGAAGATGAAAGTATAATGGTTTAAGGTCATAAATGGAGTCAAATAATTCATGCTATTGTTAGGTGAATAAGATGATTAAAAATATACAAGTTTCGAAGACTTGAAGAAAGACTTTCTACCTTTTTTTAGATTTAGAAAGAAAATTTCAAACCTGTGGACAGGACTTCAATGAATTGTTATTATTGAATATACGAATATATATGTATTTGATTTTCAAAAATTAAATAAATTGTTACGGAGCCCAGATTGAAGTTTTCATGAGTAATGCTGGTAAATTGTTCCAATAAATTGTGTATTTCATTTTGGTTATTCAGAATTCAAACTTGTGAATAAGGTTATGGGCCTTCCCAGCCACCAAAATCAGGAAAAAGTTATTCACAAAATTTGGTAAAAGAAGTTCTAATTTTTTTTCCCAACATTATCTTTACTTCTATAGTTTTTCTAAAATACTTTCACTCAAATTTATTTTATTTTTCACAAATTTGCAATTGCAAACCAATTTAATCATTATTTCTGAAATTAAGATTGTAATAAATAACAGCACCCACCATTTTTCAATGGGGTGGTGCTGCTGAAATTTTTTCATTTTCAAAAGTATTTATGATGAACAATACCAACTTGTCATAGAAGATATTTGGTAAATAAGAGTCTTTCGATTGCCAAAGATTTGCCATCTTTAATATTTGTATTTTGAAAAAACAAAAAAAATACATTTTGAAGTCACCAAACGTGTTTTTCTGTTTTTGTTATGAAAAATAGGGCTCTGCCAAACGTGTTTATTGATTTTTAATTTTTCAATTTTGACCCAAAAAACATTCCAACCAAACATACTTATGTTTTTGGATGAATAAACAAAAAAACAAAAAACGTATTTTTTGTTTATTTCAATACAAACGCAAACATAAACACAGCTCTACCAAACATGTCCATAATGAACGTGTGTCTTGAGAAATATCAATTACATTAACCTCTCAAGAAGCTTATTCAATTAAAGGTGGAATTATGATTATTATATTGTCTATTGCACCGAATTCTATTGTTAATTTGTGATTACATCAAACTACAACTTAAGTACCTTAGTCAAATTGCATTTTTCTTTCTATATTATGTATTTTTTGTCATATAATTGAAGAATGTTTTACACAAAAAGTCACCAACATATCCGACTCTAAAATGATGAGAGAGACGTTGTTAAAATCATGCTCAATCTTCAATAATACATAATGTCATTAGTAATTGAATTAAACATTAGACGATATCAATATATATATGTATTTTTAACGTGACAAGAAAATTAATTGTTAGATTAAGTTAGAGGGTGTGCGGCGAATCGAATCACCATAATAAAACGTGGGGCAGTTAATCAACTAGGCTTGCACGAGATCAATGTATTTTACTCATTATGTTTGTAAAAAGTGAAAGAAATTGTTTAAAATTTTAATTTATAAAAGGAAAATGAGTTTAATATTAGTACTAAGTTACTAACTGTACTATATTATAAAAGGGCTTGTCGCATGTGACTATTGACTAACGGCCCCCGGACCTAAATAGAGTGCATCAATAGCCCACTTCCAATAAGCCCAGCTTCCTTCTGAGGCCCAAATCAAAATATTTCATAAGTTTACAGACGACGTCGTTGCTGACACAGAGTGATGGAAGAAAGAAAAAAGAGGATGTCATCGTCTGAAAGGAGGAGCAGAAAATCTAGGGTTTTGTAGCTCAGCTCCACCAAGAATTCTCGCTGCACAAAATCTAGGGTTTTCTGAATCTCTTTATCCACACTCTTCTCTCTCTCTGAATCCCCTAGCATTCGCGTTTGATTGGGGTTTTGGAACCATCGAATCCCCAAATCCTCCAGTTTGTGAACTCGTGGTTTGCGAGATTCGAATCGTTGCTCCGAGAAATGAATCCGTTGACGCTGGTGAAACGAATCCAGAATATAAATTCAAGAGAAGCTGCGTTAGGTATATCGGAGGACGCTTCATGGCATGCCAAGTATAAAGACTCCGCTTACGTTTTCGTCGGCGGCATTCCCTTTGATCTCACCGAAGGCGATCTTCTCGCCATTTTTTCTCAGTAAGTTCCCTCCATTTCTCCATATATATATATGTATATGTGTATATGGAAAGAATTACTAACAGGGTCAGTGTTTGACATTTTTTGTTGTCAATTACTTATTTGTTTGAGGGCTTTGATTGTGACACCATTTTTTCTCAGTAAGTTCCTTCCACTTTTCCATAGTTTATGCAGACACTGATTTTAGATTCTGTTTGAGGGCTTGATTCATATATATATGTATATATGTATGTGGAAAGAATTACTAATAGGATCAGTGTTTGACATTTTTGTTCGCAATTGCGGATTTGTTTGAGGGCTTGATTGTGGCACTATGTAGCAGAACTATAATATTATTACTGTTTTTTTTATTGCGTTTTCTTATTTGCAGAACTGTTCCTCTTGGAAATATATATAGATGTATGTGGTGTAGAGATGTATGTATTCTCATTGACAAAAAACTCGGGCACCCATTTGTTGAACTAGTGTTTATTTGCCAGCATATACACCTTTTTGGTATTTATTTCGAAATACCTTTTGCTTACAATTACAACCACGAGCTACAGTATATGCCAGTTTTTGGGTAGTAATTATATTTTACAAAATGGCTGAAACTCAGCTGTTTGCTGTGTGTGCCTGTAGAGCGCTGTGGAGTGTGGTCCTTGATTTCTATGGATTGTGCAAAAATGCGATGCCTGTTTGTCTACACAAACTATAGGTGGAAATGACATAATTGGTGAACGTTTGTTTTTACAGACCACAAAATTTGGCAGGAGAGTATGTGCTAGTAGGTTAGAATGGAGGGACTTGTTTTGACATATGCGGAAGAAGGTTTAGAAGGTAAAAGTTATTGTAGTGATGTCTTGCACTTAGGTATTGAATGTTTAGTTGTGTTAACGATTTTGAGAAGCTGTAAGCAAAGGTGAAACATTGTTGAAGGGAATGAGCAGAAATTTGAGAAAAGGCATGATCTAGCACATTTTCAAACAACATGATGATCTAGCACATTTTCAAACGACCCGATGGTCTAGCCCATTTTCAAACGACCCGATGATCTAGCACATTTTCAAACGACACGATGATCTAGCACATTTTCAAACAACACGATGATCAGAATATTTTGAGTTCACAAACCAAACGCTTGAATAACTGGAGTTTCATTACTACTACTTTCAGAATGTGACAGTCGTTTCAAAACTATTTCAATCTTCGTGACTGTTAACGTAGGATATTATTGAAACAATTTTACGGTATAGATGCAGGAACTTATGCATTTGTACAACGGGGAGGTAGAATCCATGTTGTGTGTGTCATGAAGTGTCATTAATAAATAGTTACCAATGTGGGTTCCAATGATCGATAGCTGGGAGAGGTGGACTGAATACAGGCCTAAGCTTTTATGTAATTTTCATAAAGTGGCTGCTTGTCAGAATTCTTGCTGAGAAAGAAGTCCATTTAAATAAATTTAGTGCATTTGGCTTGGACAAAGTAAAAAAATAAGGGAAGTTATTTAATACTCAAATACTATTTAGAAAGATCACTTGAAGATGTACATATGAGGTTGATGAAGAATACATAGAAATAGTTCGTACAGTTGCTACATTGTAGTGCAAAGGGGTCTCCTATAAACTATGACATGCTTGAATCATTTCTGAATTCCATTACTTTACAGCTTGTTGTATTCAGGTTTGAATGAATCAGGGTTTCGATTATTATTTTGATACTACAAAGATATTTTGAGTCTTTGGATGAAAATAACCATCATTTGCCATTGGGTTCAACAGTAGTCATCAATGTGTCATAATCCCACTTTCTTTAATGTTAAATTGTGTCCGAGCCTTTTATTGGGTGGAGGGTGGATTTTGTACATCTATAGAGGAAAAGGTTGATTTCGTGGGTTTGCTCGGTTCTTAGGGCACCCTTGTTTTGTATTCCGGGACGCACTCCCCTTTTGAGTGCCTTTATTTTACTCTTACTTACTATCAAAAAAAAAAAAATTGTGCCCGAGCACTTCATGTGTTTAAAATTATATGCTGTTTCTAATATCATATTCAAAACTTTTCTATAGGTCATTAAGGGCCATGTACCTCACTGTCTCTTAGAGTACCATTCCTTTTAAGTTGGTTCCCTTCCATGTGGGGATTACAGGAATATAAACGGTATTGGATGTTGATCACTTCAATTTGCAATTGCTTATCACAAAAAAAAGGATCACTTCAATTTGCAGCAGCTTAAACTTTTCTATAGGTCATTAAGGGCCCTGTACCTCACTGTCTCTTAGAGTACCATAACTTTTAAGTTGGTTCCCTTCCATGTGGGGATTACAGGAATATAAATGGTATTGGATGTTGATCACTTCAATTTGCAATTGCTTATCACAAAAAAAGGATCACTTCAATTTGCAGCAGCTTAGTGAGGTTACAAATATGTGAGGAATTTTTTTCGGCCCATAAAATACTTAAGAATGTAGGTTTATGGGAAAAAAGTAGCGCATCCTTTTAGACAATGATGTGTATGTCAGCATCTAAATAATCGGCTTGAAGTTTCTGAATGATAGTGTTGAACAGAAATTTTCAGTGACAGAGAGGTCCAAATAAATAAACACGTTCTTGTTTACTTGGATAGAGTCAGTTTCGGAATATACAAGTGATTTTGCATAGTTGGTGCTAAGAGCGAAATGTTTAAAAACATAAATGGGAGATCCATCAGTGAAAATTTTGTAGATTATCATATTTTTTGTACTAGTTTTGTAAGCCTTCTTTAAATGTAATACTACATTACTGATTTTATAAATAATACCAAGTTGGAATCTTTAGAAAAATTTCTCTCTTGCCTAGTAGAAAGCATCTTTATAATAAAGATTTGCTTGCATGAACTACTACTAGTTTGCTTCTTGTGGCATAATATTTTTAATTAATGGTCTTTGGGCAATCATCCTGTTATTGCTCATCGATTATTATTTATGAGAATATGCTTTTTTGTGTGTGTTAATTTTCTAATATTTGTCTCTGCTTATATTGAATCTATCCAGATGCGGGGAGATTGTTGATGTTAATCTTGTGAGAGATAAAGGCACTGGGAAGTCAAAAGGTTTTGCTTTTGTTGCATATGAGGATCAAAGAAGTACAAATCTTGCTGTTGGTTGGTTCTCTCTCTCTCTAGCTGTGCCACTTTAACAATTAGAAAAAAATTGGGTAGCTAACCTTTCTCGGAATACCTTAACCGGAAATTTTGCTAACTGCTTCGGTTTACTCTCAGATAATCTGAATGGAGCTCAAGTTGTCGGTCGAACTATAAGGGTTGATCATGTTACCAAATACAAGAAGAAAGAAGAAGAAGATGAAGAGGAAGAGAGGCAGAAGAGGGAGGCACGAGGTGTTTGCCGTGCTTTCCAAAGAGGTGACTGTAACCGTGGAGCAGGATGCAAGTTCTCCCATGATGAGCAGGTGCAATCAATAATCCCTGTAGTCATTATTATTGTCCTTCATTTTTTATTCCTATAAGGACGTGTACTTTGAAATTAAAAACTTAGATGGTTACTCATAAAACCAATTTAGTTTAACTAAGGAGCATATACAAATATTACATCTGTCTCATATTAGTTGCCCCCCTATTGTAATTTTACTTGTCCCAAAATACTTATCCAGTTCAAATTTCAATGCAATTTAACTTTCCACTTTCCCCAATTACTCTTTTTCCACTAACTTTAAATAAATACCGGACTCCACCATAATACTATATCATTAAGGGCAAAATTGGAAATTGCACACTAGTCAACCCAAATCAATAAAATATTAAAAAATACAAATTGGACAACTATTGTGAGACGGAGGGAGTAATTGTTAATTTGATATAATGAATGAACCATGATGACTCGTGTAGCCGATCTCTAGCAAAATATAAAATATTTGATTATCCTTAAGTCTCAAATTATCAGAATATGTATCAAATAAAAGTAAATAGCATAGAAACTTGAAGAACATAAAGCAAGGCTTGAATTACTAAACGTGATTCCAAGGTGTCCTGAATGGGTCTTGGCTTGATTTTGAATGACCTTTTTAACTCCATCAAGCATTATACTGAAGTACCTAGTTGCTTTAAGAATCATTCTTGGTTTCTTTTTTATTTTATATGTTATTGGTGTTGTAGTCATTTGATTGTCTTCCCAAATTCTAGGATAGTATCTTTTAAAATGATTGGGGGAAGTTAAGAAAGATTGGGAGGCTCAGCAGGTGTCGCTTGGGGCAGAAATAAGCTTCTTCTTCCTTCCCCACTTTGGGCATGCCTCTGCCGTGCATCTTTCTCGGGGTGGGAACAAACGGTAACAATCTGTCAATTCCATTGCTACGCTATTGTGTTTGGTCGACAACACTACTTTGTTTGGTATGTTTTGTTGAATGAGAATGACCATTCCCAAGGAATGAAAATTCATTCATTGGAATGAAAAACCATTTCATTAGTAAACCTATGGAATGGTCATTCCATGTAATACCCCGCTCCAACACTTGATATGATATTGTCCATTCTGGGTCCAGCCCGCACGGTTTTGCTCTTGGGCTCCTCCCAAAATACCTCATACCAATTAGAGTCAACATTGCACATATAAACACATTCCCAGACCTCTATCCGGGCGATGTGGGACATCACAATCACCCCCCTTGGGACCCAGCGTCCTCGCTGGCAACCCACGGGTGATGTGCTCCCACACTTAATTCCGGCCGGACTCTGGCTCTGATACCAATTGTAACACTCCGCTTCAACACTTGGTATGATATTGTCCGCTCTGGGCCCAGCCCGCATGGTTTTGCTCTTGGGCTCCTCCCAAAAGGCCTCATACCAATTGGAGACAACACTGCACATTTAAACACATCCCCAGACCTCTACCCGGGTGATGTGGGACATTACAATCACCCCCCCTTGGGACCCAACTTCCTCGCTGGCGACCTACGGGTGATGTGCATGCTCCCACACTTAATTCCGGCTGGACTCTGGCTCTGATACCAATTGTAACACCCCGCTCCAACACTTGGTATGATATTGTCCGCTCTGGGCCCAGCCCGCACGGTTTTGCTCTTGGGCTCCTCCCAAAAGGCCTCATACCAATTGGAGACAACACTGTACGCCTTTTGGGAGGAGCCTAAGAGTAAAACCGTGTGGGCTGGGCCCAGAGCGGACAATATTATACCAAGTGTTGGAGCGGGGTATTACAATTGGTATCAAAGACAGAGCCCGACCGAAATTAAGTGTGGGAGCATGCACATCACCCGTGGGTCGCCAGCGAGGACGCTGGGTCCCAAGGGGGGGTGATTGTGATGTCCCACATCGCCCGGGTAGAGGTATGGGGATGTGCAGTATTGTCTCCAATTGGTATGAGACCTTTTGGGAGGAGCCCAAGAGCAAAACCGTGAGGTCTGGGCCCAGAGTGGACAATATCATACCAAGTGTTGGAGCGGGGTATTACAATTGGTATCAGAGCCCGCCCGGAATTAAGTGTGGGAGCATGCACATCACCCGTGAGTCACTAATGAGAATGCTAGGTCCCAAGGGGGGGTGATTGTGATGTTCCACATCGCCCCTGTAGAGGTCTGGGGATGTACTTATATGTGCAGTGTTGTCTCCAATTAGTATGAAACATTTTGGGAGGAGCCCAAGAGCAAAACCTTGTGGGCTGGGCCCAGAGCAGGGTGTTACAATTGGTATCAGAGCCCGGCCGAAATTAAGTGTGGGAGCATGCACATCACCCGTGGGTCGCCAGCGAGGACGCTGGGTCCCAAGGGGGGGTGATTGTGATGTCCCACATCGCCCAGGTAGAGGTCTGAGGATGTACTTATATGTGCAGTGTTGTCTCCAATTGGTATGAGGTCTTTTGGGAGGAGCCCAAGAGCAAAACCGTGCGGGTTGGACCCAGAGCGGACAATATTATACCAAGTGTTGGAGCGGAGTGTTACATTCCATTTCTTAAGGAATTTTTTAAAACATAAAATAACTAAAACAACCCTTTCACATTTCAAGTAAACAAACCACTCCCACCACCATCACCTTTCGTCGCCGCCGCCAACATGACCACCTCCATTGCCTTTCACCATTTTTTGTAAAAAAATTACAAAGTAATATTATTTGATTAAAATTATATATTTATCACTAAAAGGGGTATTTTTGATAAATTTTATTTTAAGTTCATTCAATTTCTAAATAGCTTCATATTTACAATCAAACAATAGAATGAGAATGGTTATTCCATTCCATTCTCATTCTCATCCCATTTCATTCATGCGTACCAAACATAGCTTTAAGGAAATAGATTGACGTGTGTCTGTGATGAGAAGAAGGGCAGCAGATAAAGGTCATTAGTGGTTGCTAATATCGAGGGGAGCTGTTATCTGCAAACTCCTCTGAGATAAATATTCTTTTCTTTGCAATTCAAAATGGGAAGTAAGTCTTAATATCTCTTGATGAACATGAATATTTTAAATTCGTAGAGTATTTCTCTTCTTCTACTACTATGGAAATAAACTGGATGATGGATTCGCTACCAAAAAGAACCCTCTTTTTACATTTCTGAAAGGAATAGGTATGAACTTCTCCTAGAATAGTTTCAGTTGAGGCGTGAAATTTGTTGGACTTTATGTGATTCAAATCATTGGCGGCCAGGTCCTGTTGGAGAGGAGCGGCCTGAATGATGTTGACTTCAGCTAAAGCCCCTTAAATCATTCTGGCAGGAAGATATAGGCTTAGTAGTCACACGAGGGCAAGATAATTGCATCTATTATCAATATGCATATAGCATGACCTTAATTTATCCATTGCTTTACAAATAGGTTATGTATGTGTTTTGGAATATTGGAAATTCTTTAGTTGCTGATGTAAATTTAAGTTGTTTCTCTTGATTGCCTATAATGACACTGAAACAAAACTTTTTATCTTTTCAATTCTTAAAACATGTTTGAATATGGAAAGTCCTGTCACCTGTACATTTGTGCTGATAAATACTGTCAACTGTAAATGATTAACCCAAAAGTATAATCACCAAGTGGTCAGCTTCTTGTATTGTGGAATTCAATTGTTCTCACATATTTGAATAATTGAGTGTTGGCCACAACAGTATCAAGTGAACTGTCCCATGCATTGAACATTGAGAATATTGACTATTTAAATTTATGGTGCATGTGCATCCAGTTACCTAGTATGGATCTTCTCAGAGGGTTATTCAGTGCGATGGTTGGGTATTAGAAGATTGATTTAGGAGATGAATGCTTCTATACATCTTGAATCTATGACTTGTAACTTTATTTTCTTCTTCTAAATTGTTTGATTCTTCTGCTGCCCTGTTTTTTCTCAGCTTTAATCAATATATACTTATTTTGGGCATCAGCGAATTGGATTTTCTATGCTAAATATGCCATTCTCCGCTTATTTCTTTTTACGTTCCAATCAAAGCAGCAGTGCCTTCAGTGTCCTGTTATCCTCTTACTTGAACTTTATTAAATCTAAATACAGAGAGCTGCAAACACAGGGTGGGGTCCTCAGGATGATAAGAGTTCAAGATGGGGCAATGACAAGTTTGAGGGTTCAATGAAGAACGAAGAACAATCTGTCTCTTTGAATCGTGTCCTGGAGTCTGCTGCTCAAGAAAGACTCAGACCAGGTGACAGAGATGCAAGGAGTTCCAGGGTAAAGGGCAATGAGGGGGCCATAGAATACCATAAGCGAAGTGAGTCTAATTTGCAAGATCAGGACAGAGCACGCGAGAAACGATCTGAGCGGAAGAGTGAAATGAGTCACAAGGAAGGCTGGGATACACAAGCAACTGACAGAAAGTCAAGAAAGCATGATTCTGAATCAATCTCAAGAGAAGACGTGGACATTAGGGAGGAAAAGAGGTCAAGAAGGCACGATGCAGAATGGTATCGCAGAGAAGACCGTGGGAGAGGGGAAAAAAGGTCATCTGATGACAGAGAGGAAGAAGACGTGGACAATAGGGAGGAAAAGAGGTCAAGAAGGCAGGACGGAGAATTGTATCGCAGAGAAGACCGCGGGAGAGGGGAAAAAAGGTCTTCTCATGACAGAGATTCTTCTTCTCATCAGTACAGAGGGAGAGATGATAGTCACCGGCATAGATCACATAAATAAATAATCTTTTAATATTGTGGGTATAAAATTAGGCTTCGAAAACCCCAGATGTGCATTACAAATGGTGAGTGCTGTCTAGACTCTCGCTATCCTGCATTTGTCTGATATAGTTTTATTGCGGTAATTTTATTTTATTTTTTATATATATTTTAATTTATTCCATTTCTTCTGTTCTTGTTGCAGCTTGCTGAACTGAGATCAAACTTGGTTTACGGAACACCACTGAGACCTTATGTCCTGTTTGCCGGAATGTAACAAATGTTTGTAGATCTCGTGATTGTTGTCTCTATCATATAAATTCTAACAGTACCTGACATTTATTTGGTCTGAAAGGATGACCCATTTGGCGAGTAGCAGTTAGTTGGCGGCGAATGGGAGTGAGACATTTTTTCGCCTGTTTGTCAAAGAGGTCTTAGCTTAGCTTTATATGTCTTTGCGCATCATTTTTTCTTATGCTACACTGGGCTTGTTAGTGCAATGAGAAGAAACTGGTGGAAAGGGCATTTCACTCCCAGATAGTAACAGAGATTGGGTTTACGAGGCAATGGATTAATTGTTTTTTGGTCTAAGGACTTGCTTGCGCATTGTTTATGAAAAAATTCAAGCAAAAATACTAACAAAATCACACTTTCATGGAAAGTTTTAATGATATTGCTTGCATTCTGTCGCCTGTGCTTTACATATTTGTTTGGTTGAAAGAGAGATTTTTTGTTTCCAGAGGATGATATCTTACAATGTTTGGATGTAATGTATATACAGTATACACGTATCAACACTAGCTACTTAGTGCACGAACGCTATTGTGAATTTGTGACTGCAGGTTCAAAGAAGGTTTGATGGATGCAACCAGACATCCTCTTGGTTCACCTAAAATTCCACATTTTGATAACAGAAAAATGCACAAAGAACAAGTGGTTTGCTTAAGGAACAAGGATCCTCTTCTGCGTTTTTTCTCTCCAGATATCTCATGGATAAATATCCACGTCATCTAAAATGTATTTAACAATATATGACGAAGTTAGAATTTTGATGCATTAAAGTTTTTTAATTTTTTAGATGACGTAGATGTCTTATCTACCTTTGGATTGATGTTCAGAGATCATGCCGGAAATGATCCAAGTTAAATAGCAGAAAATACACATTCAAATCCTTGATATGAAGTTTTCTATCTTCCAAGTCAACTCTAACATGTGGAGACGATAAATAATGGGACACAGTCTATACTTGTTTTATTATCTCTTCTAGATGCATACTTCAATAGTCAATGTGTTCCCTGAGATTCAATAAGTAGTGTAATTTGTCGAAAATTGATCACTCAGGCAATATATCCCAACCAAAAACCAACCACACTTATGAGCCTAGTTCAAGGAATTTGATTTGTCTTGCATGGAACACAATTCTGACTTACTGGTTTCCACAAGAAGCACACAAAGGGCTATGCAATATGGAGTAGGTAAGAAGTATGCAAACTTATTTCTCCGTCCTTCGAAATCATGATCCCTAGGTCATAATAGAACCCTCCACGTCATAATAGAATAATCTTACCGTTACAACTATAATATAATATCATTAAACCCTAGGTGAGTGTGTGTTAAGCATAACTCATGTGTCATGATAAAATAACATTACTATTACGCCTACATTATGATATCGTGTGTCTTAGGGTTAGGAAATGGAAGCTTCCTCTTCCACTAATCAAAGGCCTAGTTAAACATGCATGAAGATATCTCATAAATCAAAGTCCACGGGGAAAGAGTAAAGACTAGGCCATTGTCTACTTCTGTCATTATCTACTAGCTTAGTTGACTCAATTTTTTTATTTGGTCAATCATTTTGGAAATTAGTGTTAGAGATTTAATATAAAATGCTGTTAAGTTCATATGATCACCAATGCTCATACCAGCTTGTTCTCTCCCTTACTCATGGAGATTTCTGCTATGAGTTTCAGCCTATTCTTCTCAGTAATCCTTGTCCAAGTGTTCTTCAACTTGTCATTTCCTAAATTCGTTTCATCGGCGATGCCTGGCAACGAGACAGATAGACTGGCATTGCTCGAGTTCAAATCCCAAATAACTGAAGATCCTCAAGGAGTTTTAGGCTCCTGGAATGGTTCAGTTCATTTCTGCAACTGGAATGGAGTCACTTGTGGCCTTAAACACCAAAGGGTCACTGCTTTGGATCTCCAACAGCAAACGTTGGCGGGAACTATATCACCCCACATTGGAAATCTGTCTTTCCTCCAAGTCCTCAGCCTTGCAGACAATTCCTTCCACGGCGAAATTCCCCCAAAACTTGGTCAGTTGTTCAGGCTTCAAAGCTTGAACTTGAGCTACAACTTCTTACATGGCAAAATTCCTGTTGATCTCTCTCGCTGTTCCAACCTCGTGAATCTCTTTCTGGACCACAATTATCTTGAAGGACGCATTCCTCCTGAACTCGGGTCGTTGTCAAAACTTGTGACACTCTACCTGAAGAACAACAATCTTACTGGTACGTTTCCGGATTCAATTGGGAATCTTTCCTCTCTACAAGCACTTTACTTATCGTATAACAATTTAGAAGGAGAAGTTCCAGGAACAATGGCCCAAATGAGTAGTTTGACACTACTTGGATTGTCAGTGAATGGTCTTTCTGGGGAGTTTCCTCTTTCACTTTACAATCTGTCCTCACTCAAACTCATAGGTTTGTCTTTTAACTCTTTCACCGGTAGTCTCAGAGCTGACATAGGTCTTGCTTTACCAAATCTCCAGAGACTCTATCTGGCAGACAATTACTTTGATGGTCCGATTCCTGTTTCTTTGTCAAATGCTTCACAGCTTCTACAGCTTGATATCCCGGACAATAATTTCCACGGTAGCATACCTATGGACTTCGGCAAGCTCCAGAATATTCTATGGCTCAATTTTCGTAATAATTCTCTTGGAAGTGGCGCAAGTGATGATCTGAAGTTCATTTCTTCTTTGACGAATTGCAGCCAGCTACAATTCCTGGATATTTCCAACAACATGTTTGGAGGTATGTTGCCTCACTCAATAACCAATCTGTC
Organism: Cornus suecica; assembly: GCA_963922005.1. NCBI lineage: Eukaryota > Viridiplantae > Streptophyta > Magnoliopsida > Cornales > Cornaceae > Cornus > Cornus suecica. Next base: position 84,245,744 of record OY998239.1, on the reverse strand, counting down.
AATCCAAATGACACGACTACTTATTGGCAGAAATAGTATTAGTGGAAGCATACCTAAAGAGATTGAGAACCTCTTCAACTTAAATGAATTAGGCATGGGTTATAACTTCCTAACCGGCAACATTCCAGCTTCCATCGCAAAGCTTTCAAACCTGAAAAGTCTGCGTTTGGAAGCAAATCAATTAACAGGGGAAGTTCCCACTTCCATTGGCAACATCACTCAGTTGTTGTATCTTTATTTAGGAAACAATAGTTTGGGAGGAAGCATACCTTCAAGTTTAGGGAACTGTTTATCCATGCAGTCTTTAGACCTTTCTCAGAATAAGTTCAATGGCACCATACCAGAACAACTTGTGTCACTCTCATCCCTTTCAGTAGTCCTTAACCTCTCTCACAACTCCTTGACTGGTACATTGCCAGAGGCAGTTGGTAATTTGACAATTCTTGCTGCTTTTGATGTTTCGAGTAACAAATTGTCTGGCGATATTCCAAGAAAGCTGGGCAGTTGTTTAGCTCTGGAACAACTTTATCTGCAAGGGAATTCCTTCCAAGGAATCATTCCTCCTTTAAGTCATTTGGAAAATATCGGGTACTTGGATCTTTCTAGCAACAACTTGTCAGGCCAAATTCCACAATATCTGGTCAATATCACCACTTTAGTATACTTGAATCTATCATTTAACAATCTCGAGGGTGAGGTACCTGAACAAGGGGTATTCAAAGATGCAAGTGCAATTGAAGTCCTCGGCAACATGAAGCTTTGTGGGGGTATCCAGGAGTTACATTTGCTCCCATGCCTTGGGGGTGCTCCTAAGAAGGCCCATAAGCGCATTTCTCATATCTTAATATTGGTGCTCATAATTGTTGCCTCTAGCCTAGCATTGATGTTGTTATCTGTGCTTTTACTATACCGTGTGAAGAAGCGTAAACAAAGTCCTGATTCTTCATCTTCATTTGGGTACTCTTACCCGAAGATTTCTTATGAAGAGCTCCTCAATGCAACTGGTAGATTTTCTTCAAGCAATTTGATTGGCTCGGGTAATTTTGGGACTGTCTATAAAGGAATACTCACTCCTGATCGAAAAGTCGTAGCAGTGAAGGTACTCAAGCTTCAACAGCGAGGAGCTTCCAAAAGTTTTATGGCGGAATGCCAAGCCTTTAGAAACATCCGACACCGAAACCTTGTCAAACTCCTGACAGCTTGCTCAAGTATCGACTTCAATGGCAATGACTTCAAAGCTTTGGTATATCAGTACATGCCAAATGGGAGCTTGGAGAAGTGGCTGCATCCAGAAGAAGGACAGACCGAACAGAAAAGTTTAAGCATTCTCCAAAGATTAAACATCGCAATAGATGTGGCTAACGCATTGCATTATCTTCATAACCAATGCCAGACACCAGTGGTTCATTGTGATTTAAAGCCGAGCAATGTTCTCCTTGACAATGATCTGACTGCTCATGTGAGTGATTTTGGCTTGGCAAGACTTCTTTCAGTATCCGGTCAGGATGCAGATTTACATCACTCGAGCTCACTTGTGATTAAAGGAACCATCGGATATGCAGCTCCAGGTAACTTCTTTAGGTTACAGTTTTCAGAAGCAGTTTATAATCTTTACCTGCACCTGTAATATACATTTTCTAAATTAATTCAAAATTTAGAGAATGAATTCCAGGGGACACAGATCACTATGAAAAAGTATAAGACTCGTAATATCCCAGCAATTAATACCTCTTTAGTTCATCAAATCTCCAACTTCATGTTCTGCATAAAAAAATTAGTCCTGGCTTAATGGTATCAGTGGGAGTTCTTTATATTTTGCAGAGTACGGCATGGGCGGTCAGATGTCAATTCTAGGAGATGTCTACAGTTATGGGATTCTCTTGTTGGAGCTGTTTACCGGAAAAAGACCCACTGATGAATTCTTCAAAGATAGCGTAAGCCTTCACAGCTTTGTCAAACTGGCATTGCCAAATAAAATAACGGAGATCGTTGACCAAACAGCTCTGTACAAAGAAGTAGTAGGAGAAGCTGACAAGAGAGTTTCATGCTGGAATGAATTCAGAAGTGAACAGATTGAGTGCTTGGTTTCTGTTTTTCAAATCGGAGTTCTTTGTTCAGCAGAGTCTCGACAAGATAGAATGAACATGAGACGAGTTGTCCTGGATTTGTTGTCGATCAGAGACACATTTCTTGGAACAGGAATGAATGAAGAAAAAAACCATCGCCTAGATAGGTAACATTTCTGATATACATTTTTCATAATTGAAACTCATTAGTTGAGCGATGCATGGTAATAATCTGATCTCTGTCTTATTCACAGGACTATCGAGTTCGTTTGAGCCATGAAAGTTGAGAGTACCAATGACAAGCTCATCCTATAAATTCTAGGTTTAAAGGCATGTATGCTGCATATGTTACCTAGTTGAATGTAAATCTGTTTCCTGTAAAACCTGAAGCTGAATAAGGGTTTGAGTTGGGGTGACTAAATCATAAAAGCAAATGCAAAATTCTTCCTACTTTGTGGTAGCAATTTCATTTTTAAAGTAAAAGCCTGTCTTCAGGAAAATGATGTCACAAAATTCATACATGTTAAAGGAGAACACCAATAAGCAGTATCTGTTAGTATTATTGCTGCTACAAGTGCGTCCTTTCTTTTGAAAGGATCCCCTACAGAAATATGTACTACACCATGAAAATACATAGAAAAAATAACTAAATATGATGAAGAATTTGGGGGCAAATTTTTTTTTTCTTTTTCTGAAGGTTAATCTCATGAAGAAGCCTCCAGGCACTTCCTTTAGAGAGGTTGAGGGATTCTTGTTGGTGCGAAAAAAAAGTCTACAGGAAAGCTCCCAGCTGACATAAAGTATGTGTGTCTTTCAGACTTCATTAACTAATGAACTTCTATTTTGTAGAGACTTTTGGCTCAGGGATAACTTACTTTAAAGATCTGTTCTTTCATCTGTCAATGCTTCAAGGACTTTAATACTCCATCAAGTATCAACAACAATTTAGAAGGGTAGGAGGTGAAGGCTTGATAATCGATATCATATTCACCAATAATCCATACATGAACACTTGCCCCCTTTAAAATGATGGAACCGGTACCTATCTCTCAAAAGTATCTCTCTATCATAAAGCTGAGATATGAGCTTAGCAACTGAGTGACAGTCCCCACAAACACGTAGATTCTTCACAATACGAATAGGTCGAGATGGGCCCAAAGTGATGAGTCCGTAGGCCATTGCTAATTTCTCACTGTGTAAGTAGAGCGCCTGCTCCTTTGCATCTTCTTCTTCAACGAGTTGAAGAAGGTGGGACTTATTTGGCACATAACCAACTGATTTCAATCTAGCAGCAATCTCATCTAACTTTGAGTAGATTTTTTTCGATAGAGGGTGAGAACTGTCACCCACTAGAAACTCATGAACAACACCATTGACCTCGATCGAGCTACAACCAGGTTCTTTCTTCAGTCCAGAATCTCTCATATGCTTCCTCAACCCAGAGACCTTGGCCCATTTGCCTGATTTGGCATATAAATTTGATAAAAGAACATAGGCCCCGTGATTCTGAGGCTCTAACTCAAGCAGAGATCTACATGCCTGTTCAGCTAGCACAACATTTCCGTGAAGTCTACAGGCTCCAAGCAGAGCTCCCCACACAGAAGCACTAGGGGCTATAGGCATGTTCCTTATGAACTCCATAGCTTCATCCAAATGACCTTTACGGCCAAGAATGTCAACCATGCAAGCATAGTGCTTGACCCCTGGCACAACACCATAAACTGGCTCCATTTGATTGAAAAGGGCTCTACCCTCGTCCACCAATCCCGCATGGCTGCAAGCACATAATACATTGGTGAAAGTAACAGCATTTGCAGAGACCTTATGCTCCTGCATTGTCAAGAACAAATCTATTGCATCACCGCCGCGCCCGTGCATTGCCAAGCCAGCTATCATTGCACTCCATACAAACACATCCCTCGTGTCAACAGAATGGAATACCTCAAGTGCCTTCTCCAAATCTCCACACTTTGAATACATGTCAATCAGTGAGGTTGCAAGATGACAGTTTAACTTCAAACACTGCTTCTTTATGTACACATGGATCCACCTACCCAAGTCCATTGCTCCCAGTTGAGCACACGCCGAGAGAGTACTAACAAGGGTTACTTTGTCAGGTTCCACATTCTTTCTGAGCTGCATTTCGTTAAAAATAGCTAACGCCTCCTTAGGCTTTCCACTCTGTTCGTAACCAGAAATGAGAGCATTCCATGCAGCAATTTCTTGCTTAGGCATCGAATCAAAAACACGTCTAGCTTCATCGTATTCCCCCAATTTAGCATACCCAGCAAGCAGAGTTGTCCACGACACAATATCTTTCTCTGGCATCCTATCAAACAATATTTTTGCATCTTCCACACTCCCACATTTTGTATACATATCAAGCATTGCATTACTCAAAGTCAAGCCCAAATTAATCTGATTCCTCTCTATATACGAATGAACCCACCTCCCAAACTCCAAATCCACCTTCTTGGCACAAGCTGATAAAACACCCACCATCGTCACATCATTGGGTTTCACATTCTCCCCCTCCATCGCCCGAAACACCTCCAATGCCTTATCGGGACAACCCCCTTGCGCAAAACCCGTAATCATTGAATTCCAAGACACAACATCCCTCAAAGGCATATTAACGAAAACCCAATACGCCAAATCCAAACACCTACACGCAGCATAAAAATGTATAAGAGAATTGGAAATGAACACATCAGAAACAAGTGAGGCCTTAAATACCATCCCATGAAGTGCTCTTCCAACCCTCAAAGTCTCAAGCTTCGCCGCGGCCTTAAGCACAAAAGGGTAAGTGAACTTGTTGGGTAATTCATGACACTGATGGAGCATTTGAAGAAAGATCAGGAGACTATTAATGGGTTTGGGACTTGAAGCGTAGCCGCGAATCAGGGCGTTCCAGGTGTAGAGATTTGGGTGGAGAATTTGAGCGAACACTTGGTGGGCATAGTCGAGGCTCGAGAATGGAGAGAGAGCAATGGCAGTGATGAGTTTGCTGGCTGTGTATGGATCGGAGAAGAGGCCATTGCGAAGCATATGAGCGTGGACTTGTTTGAGCTGGCTCGTATTGGTACATTGATTGATCTGTGAAAGTGTTGGGTGGTTTGCGAAAAATCGACCGTTATTGACCGTTGGGAAATCAGGGTTTGTAGTTGGGATGTGGGGGTGACGTGGGAGGGTGATGAGCGCGTTGGTTAGACACGCCATGAGTTCTCGTAGCACTTTATCCGTTTTTTAGGGGGTTTTATTTCAAAACATTATAGGGTGTATTTGGATAGTCTGTTTTTTTTATTTGTTTTCTGTCTTCTAATATAAAAATTGTTTTTGTATTTGTCTTTGTATTTTTTAGCAAAAAATTAAAAATAAAAAAGCGTTTGGATGAAAATTTGTATTGAAAAATAAAATGGTATTGGTGGTCGGCGGTGACCGGTGGCGGCCGGGGGCGGTGGTGGTGGGTGACTGGCGGCTGCCGGAGGCGGCGGCGGTGGGGCCCAGTGGCGACCGAAGGTGGTGGGGGCCGGCGGCGGCGACTGGTGGCGGGGGGTGGTGGCGGAGGTGGTACCCTAAACAGTGAAAAAACTCAAAAAATAATTAAAAATTGTATTTGGTATTTTTACCACTTTTACACACTATTCACATAAAACAGTTTTCTTGGGAAAAAAAAGTGAACAGTAAACACGTTTGCCAAACGTGTTTTTTTTTTTGAACTCGGTGAATAGTAAAAAAACAAAAACTGTTTTTCCGTATCCAAACGGGCATATAGAGTTGTACCTGAATATATGTGTCTTTTCAGTTATTTTAATTGCGTAAACACCTTTATTATTTGAAAAGTCTGATCCAAGAGGTTTCACATCGTCTAATTGTTTTATTTGATAATTGTAGCAAGACATAGTTATAATTTTATTTAGTGGTTTAAGTCATTACATAATGAATTTTAACATTAGATTATGCTAGAGATTTTTATTTTAAATTTTTTTTTAAGAAGAAGATCCAAACTCATTCTTGCATAGTAACGAAAAAAATAAGTCATTTGGTTCTCTGTCTCATCCTCCAACCTTTGTTATATATATATAATATAAATAAAATATTATAATTTAATTTAATTACACAAGACTTATTTGATTGGTGCTTATTATAGCATGTACCCCTATTATCATTAAAAGACTAATGAATTTCAATAAATAAAATAACTTGAGATTTTTTTTTCATCAAAACCGAACACCAATAGAATTCTGGCCATCACCGCCACCCTAGCAGTCCTCCCAATTGACGACGTTAACATTTTCCCCCTAGGAGCTCTCGAGAAGTCTTAGCACGATGTCGATGACGACAACAATTGCACTGTCAAGAAGCTCGTCATTTCTTATGAGAGTCGCTTCTTAAAAAATATTAAAGTCTGTCTTAACTATTCTGAGCAAAAAACAATTATTTCAATATATTGTAGTAAGATAATGGAAGGGGTGACTGAGATAATGCATTTTAAATAATCTCAATGTTTGTTTTAATAAATTGGGTTAATTTTATTTACATTCCCTAAAACTATATCAAAATGTCAATTTAACCCCTCACTTATGCATAAATTCATTTACACCCAAATTAAGAAAAAGACACTCATTTACACCCCTGACCTTTTTGGGGTGTTGACTATGCGTGAAAAGACCATAATGCCCTTAGTCATACATGTATAATTTGAAGTTTAAAGCTATCCTTACTCAAGATAGATGGATAACCCTAATCCAATTTTGGGTGGCTTTAAACCCATACCCAAGCACCCTCAATCCCCCTCCTCCATCTCAACCCTAACCCTAACCCTAACCCTAACCCTAATCCCAACCGCCGCCGCCGCCTTTACCACCGCCGATACTTGTTGCCGGCACCTCCGCGTCACACCTCGCCTCGCCACCGCCACACACATACACAGTTACACACACACACATATGCATACACACACATATATATATATATACACCCATGAAATTGGATTTGGGTATGTGCAATAAAAAGGGGTTTATGATGAAATTAGGGCACATATGGGTTTGGGAGAAAAAGTAAACATTGGTGGTGGTGGTGATATGGAGGAGAAGAGAGAAAATTGGATTATTTGAATTTAATAATATATTAAATATATAAATTTATTATTAATTTATATGAGTCAATAATTTTATATTTTATTTTAATATTAGAATATAAATTTGTATGCTTGAATATTAATTTATTATATTTTCACTATTAATTTTTATTTTTATTTTAAGAATTTATCTGTGTGATTTTGTATTAAAATTAAATATTTTATTTACATAAAATATAAAAATAAATTTGTTTTATGACCAAAAATTATTATTTATGTGTGTAATTTAGTATTTTTTTAACAAATTCAAATATTTTATATTTTTATTTTAATTTAAAATAAGAAAAAATTTGTGAAGTGTGTCTAATATTATTGAGAATATGTATTAGTAAAGTGAAATATATTTCAAGATCAAAATAAAAAATAAAAACTTGTGTTAGTTTACAAGTTTGATAAATATAAATATTTTAAAAAATAAAATAAATTTAAATATAAATAATAAAAATTTGTGTTAGTTTATAAATTTGATAAATTTAAATTTAAATATTTTAAATGTAAATATTTGTGTTAGTTAAATATGTGAATAATTTTTTTTTTGTTAATTTCGTTTACACCCCTTGAATTTTGAATAATATAGTTGTTGTCTAAATTGAGGGGTCAAATCGATATATTAAAGTAGGGATTGGGGCTAAGGGTAGTCTAGCATTTCACATAGTTTCAAGTCTGAAAATGTGCCAAAAGTACATAAGGGGTGTAAATGAGTATCTTTTTCTTAATTAGGGGATCTGACTACATTTATGCAAAATTGGAAAATCAAAATAATATTTTAACATAATTTAGGGGGTGTAAATGAAATTAACCATAATATTTTTGACCCTCTTGGGTGAGGACAAAAAGGTGCGCTCATTCGTAATATAGAAATGACATAACTAATTATTATTAAATACAAAATCACCTTATAGCTAATACTCTAGTATGTATGAACAGTGTGACTTTTGGAAAAATGTTTATTTTGATCTATGAAGCACGGATACGGACACGAATACGATAAGATACGGACACGTCAACACGATAAATTCCAAAAAAAATAGGACATGACACGCCTCTGACACGTTTATTAAAAAAATATTTTTTTATATATATACATACTATAGTGCACAAATACTTCATTTATCACTTAAATAATCCGAACCAAATAAATTGATAAATAAAAGGAAACAAATAGGTTAAATAAAATGTTTCACATGTTTAAAATTCTTTATTTCACTACCATCCAAGTAATCAAATGCATCTCCTCCAACATACGATATCTTAGTTTCTCTCTCATTATATTGTAGAATTTTTTTTTTATTGAAGACATAGATTGAAATGTAAAATTATCAAATTTTTGGCTCTTTGTGGTGTTATGTTGTTCTTGTTCAAATAGTGGATAAATGAATAGTTGTTCCAATTTATCTCATAAAATAAGGAAGAACAAAGATGTTCAAGTATCTTCAAAACCAAATATTGGATTAGGGGTATTGAAGTTTCATAAATGATCCATCAAATTACCGGTTTCATAAGTCCTCTATCTTTCATGGAATCAACCGATTCACCACGTGTCCGACACGCGTGTGTCCAATATAAAAATATTTCAGGACACTTTTTTGGCGTGTCGGACACATATTTTTGGCATGTCCACGTATTCGATACGACACGTGTGTCGGACACAAGTACGGCGATCCTAGATGAAGTGTTCGTGCTTCATAAAATTTGATTGATGTTTTAAATTAATTTAGAATTTGAGTGGAAATATTGAAAAAAAAACAAACAAAAAAGCTAGTTGAAATTTGACGGAAGGGAAAAGACAATTCAATAGGGTCAAGGGCTAATCTTAGGACCTAGGTATGCCCCAATAATCAATTGGGTTGTTATGGTGGGACTATTTAAAAAATTCAGATAACCCGTACAAAATCTCAAATTGTTGGCA